>OX038890.1:13035561-17835561 GCA_943789525.1 Agriphila geniculea
ATTCAAACTTACTAATAAGGCGTGATGGCTCTGAACTAACCGTGATGAGCACTAAGAAATTCAGTTTTCTTATAACCTCTTTGTAAGAAAAAAAAAAATATTTTACATGTATTTTATTAATAAAATAACTCCGAACGAAGCATCTGTTTTATTACATCCTTAATTGTATGTTTTTTTTTATCGTTGTTCGCGCGTATCTTCGACATTTATGGACCGATTTTGATGATTCTTTTTTTGTTCGATTCAATTTTTTGCGAAATGGTCCCATTTATTTTTTTTTCAAATCGGTTCAGTAGTTTTCAAGGTATCCTGAAAACACTATGATTTTGCATCAACTAACTTGACTATTTTGTTATTTATGAACCGAATAAGATGATTCTTTTTGTTGGGTAAGAGGTACTTTTAGTCTTTTTAACCGACTTCAAAAAAAAGAAGGTTCTCTTTCAGTTTGACCTGTATGAATGTATGTTTCTCCGCGAATATCTCACGTTTGACTGAGCCGATTTTTCTACCAAATAATATACTTACACTACACTACCTAATAGAGAAGGTACTTACACTAAAAACAAAAAAATAAAAATTGTTTTAAAAATAAAAAAAAATGTTTTAAAAAACAAAAAACCAACTTCAAATAACCTGCCTCTAAAAAGCAAGAAATAATATTCAAATCATTAGATATGCATTATCATTGTTATATAATAACAACACGTATATTGAAGTCGGGTAGGGCTTTTAGAATAAAAAAACGAAGTTGTACTCCAGCCCCACCCGACTTCAATAGACGTGTTGTTATTATATAACAATGATAATGCATATCTAATGATTTGAATATTATTTCTTGCTTTTTAGAGGCAGGTTTTTTGAAGTCGGTTTTTAGTTTTTTTTAAAAGGTAAGTAAATACTAAAGTTTAATTTTTCAAGTTTTGACTTATGTAGTAAGCATAAATTACTTTACAACCATTGAAACTTGTCCCAAGTAACAATACAAAAACTCACATACATACAAACGTAGAGCAGTGTGGAACAATGCAACACCAAAAGCTCTGAGTCTCATATTTCTCTCATTTTTAAAGATATGAATTCCGTTTTTAGAGGAACGGAATCTACTTAATTAGGTATAAAATGGCAGTTATAGTTTCATTAATAAATAGATACATAAACCAATAAGAAGACTTTTAAAAGAAAATGGGAATTGTTTCATTGTGTCCACCTAGGTGTACACAATGAAACATCCTCTGTCCAACAATGAAACACTGTTATTAATTTTGACATTTTCATATTTAGTGGAACAAGTAAATGACAAAATCTGTTGAATTCCAACCGATAAAGGTTTTCTCAAGGTATTGCATAATTATTCAGACTTTAAAAGTACCTATAGGTTTATCTCAGGTACAATGATTTGTGTGTGACTTAAAGATAAATGAGTCTAATTTTTTTTTAAATCGTAGTTATGTACCTTTTATAGGCAATAACGATTTAAAATCAACAATTACTTATAATAGGCATTAATCTCTCAGGTAAAATTCTACATACTAAAAGATTAATGAGTCTGAAAATCACAAATATTAGGTAGTAGTAGTGGAAACACTGTTACATTGTGTCCACCCTTGAGCTGTGACATTCTTGGACACCTGGGGTATTTTAGAATAACATCAAAAAATAATCTACCAAAATCGAACAATTTATTAGGTAGTATCATAGTTATTCTGTGGTAATGTAGTCCACGTGAATCTATGATACATGTACAAATATATTGATTAAAAAACACATTCGATGAGAAAGGCAACTGTCAAAAAAGCATTTTTTTTAAAAGCCCACGACTTAGGACAATTATTCTTAATGAAGGCTTTACAAAGTGACATTTTAAAAAAATAGTAACTATTTGCCTCTAGATGGCGTTGATGGAAAGAAGTGTAAAAATTGGCTTTTAAAAATAAACGGCCTGTACCAAAGAGGCAAATAAGCGTTCGCTGGCTGACATCTGGCCAAAGAGAAACATTTTAGGGTAACATCAGATTTGCCTGCCTACCTGAGTACTCTTCGAAGCTGAGTAAAAAAATCACATTGATACATACATTTTTATCAACGCCATCTTATCTATCGAGCATACAGTTTTTTGTCATTTTGAAAAACCCTAATTGAAAAACAGTTTGGTTAATATTTTTACAAAAATCCTCCGACTAAAAGTAATGAACATACTCTGTCTGTCAGCTTCATCATCAGACCCTGGACTTCGTCTCCCATTAGAGTACTCGTCAAAACAATAGGGATGACGACTACTGAATAAAATAACAAAATACTAATAAAAACCGTAAACATATTGAACTTTTAGAGTAGCTTGTATACCTCTTGGTTTTATATATTGCGTATTATTTGTTTTATTACCCTTCAAAGTTGGGCGGACAAGTCCATTTGAAATTTTTAAAATATATTAAAATAAATAATACATTTAATTAATCCATAAAATTTATAGCAAATTTGTATAAGAAACAATTTTGATAAACACAATATTTAATATAGCTGCCAAACTTTCCTACGCGTTGCATACAAACACCTAGGCGTGACGTCATAACTAGGGTAGCCGTTAGTATGGAGCGTTTTCGGGTGAGTCCAATTTGTGTGCATTTTAAACTGTGATATCTCGGGCAGTTTTCACGCTAGCGAAATAATTATTTTACCAATGTTTCTTTTTTTGAGAGGTAATTTATGTAACATAAAATAAAAAAAAAATTCGTCATGCCTATTCTAACGAGCCCAAACACGATGGGGTTGTAGGTTTTATCATAGAATTCCTGTGGGCTTCTTCCGGCTTCATCATCAGATCAGCTCAATGACACCATAATATTGCATTGCCTTCCAGTTCTGACCTATTTTCAAAGTTTCAAGTCTCTAGGTCATCGGAAAGCTAGGATAAAATCGTTCGCAATATATATCTATAAATATTAGGTCTTTACTTATGAACTTGCCGATATTTTGTCACATACAGAGAAAATAATAACTTCTATGTTTTAAAACATTTAACAATATCTTGATTTACGTATGTCGAATTATGACCATGATAGTCAACTATCAGTAAAAATAAAGTCCTTTTTTTAAGCTTTCATAGCATTAAAAAAAGATCTTGAAAGTTACTCTTTTTTTGTGAGCCAAAAAAAGGGTGACCGGAGGGGTTGTAACTTAGCCAAAACTTATTTTTTTCGCCTATCGTAAATGGAATAGGTTAGCATAGTGTTCAAACATTAGTACATAAAAGTTTTGTTACAAGAGTGTTAACGGTTGTTAAATGAACAAAGAAAATGCTAGTATGAAAAATGCAACTTCTTGAAAATTCTCCATACAAATCGGCAATTTCATAGGTAAAGACCTATTATATACGGTTACGAAAACCTGCTTATTTTTAATCATAATACAATTTTCACCAATATTTTAGACTTAAGCGTGTGGGCCGGAGAGTCGCATGCTTTTAAAACTTTAGGTCGCTATTGCGTTACATGAGCAACGAATGTGTTTGTAGCTGTTACAATAAAGCACGTTCCAGACGGATTTAATCACGCCTCCCAACCAAGGTCACCTTGGTGGAAGCTTGATGGGGGCGTGGTTTCCATCCGTGGATTGTGTTGCGGCTACACGAGTTTACATCCAAGCGCCGCCAACTAGGGCTGCCAACCATACTATAATAATATGTCGTATTATACTATGTTTCGGGTCTGCGTGCTATATACTATTGAAGAAATATATAGTACGCAAAAATACTATATTTTCAACATCGATCGCTAAGAAACAAATGTTTCTTTTTTTTTTAATTTGTGATCGTGAATTTTGACTGATTCTATAGCGTGTAGTGTATAGTCACACCATATAACAAATACTATGTGTATAGTGTATTGTATCTGAATTCTGAACGTATCTATCTGTCTTATTGCGTTCCAAACTTGTCAATATAAAATTGACAACTTAATTAAATCTTAATCCATGGACGAAATATATCTTAATCTTAACCATGGACGAATTTCTTTCATGTCTTAACTTAATCAGTAATACTGATACAATCGTAAGTAAGTTAAAAACGAGTTTTTAATTTACTTATATTTAATTAATATTGATGGTAGAAAATAATATGAGACTTTTATTTTGATTCATGATTGTTTTATTTATGGTTTATGATTTTGACCAAAACATTGTTCAAAAATGCAAAAAGTTCAAAAAATATAGTTTTTATAAAAAGTAAAATATAATAATATATTTGCCTAATTTTTGCCTTTTCCATAAACTACTATATTATTTTAAAGTGTACTAATTTTTTTAGCCTTATTTGAAAAATACTGTATTTCGCCTTAGACATGTTGGCAACCCTAGCGCCGACACTCTTTCCCATTCCACGGTAAAGATATCTATCAGTACTGTAACTCGGCCCTGTCCTTGAAATAATTACCTAAATAAACCCGCGCTGGTTCAATCAATTAATTTTAAGGCAATAATATAACTAGATTAACAAAACTAATGGTAAAATAAAAATAAAATAAAAATACATTATTGATGGGAGAAACAAATTATTTAATAATCCTTAGTACAATACCTACGTATTATATAATATTTTAAGTATACTTAATCTTAGCTTTCGGACTTTCCAGGTATTTAAAAATGTAAGGTATCTCTGGATTATTGGTTAATTATATTTATAATAAAAACAGCACAATCTGCACTTTGCAATAGTAAGAACTTATATTTCAATCAATAGTACCTATTGAATTTTTAGACTTTTGGCATTCAGAATGTTATTTCTATATTAAGGTAATAAATATAATAGAAAAAAACCCGGCCAAGTGCGTTTTGGGCAACACGCCGTACGGTTCCGTAGATACCTTATACCACACCATATTTAATACCATTATAATTTTTCGTCTGCAAAAATAACTTTGTTTTTCAGTGTTGTTATGAATGACAAAGTTATATTTGCGGTTATGGAAAATGTGCTATATCTGAAAAACTAATTACTATATCTCATTTAAACCAATTTTTATTGAAAGTAATTATTAAGACCTACATGCAGCATATATGTTTTTTAGATTTTTCACTTTCTTATTTCAAAAGTTAAAGGGGGGGGGGGGAGGATAAACATTTTACCACTTTGGAGGAGTATATCTTTCAAACCTTAGACTTTGAGAAAAAAATGTCTTAAAAACCTCAATGTCAATTTTAAAGACCTATCTATTGACACCTCACACGTTCGCAGTTTCAGTTCCATGTATGGAGAGCCCCCCCTTAATCTTTATTTTTGTTATTTTTGTGTTAAAATCGTTAAGCGGTTAACAGAATACATCTACCAACCAAGGTTCAATTGTGTAATACTAATACTTTTGGAATAAAATGGCTGTGACAGAAGGACAGATAGACAGACAGACATGACGAATCTATAAGGGTTCCGTTTTTTGCCATTTAGGCTACGGAACCCTAAAAATACTAGAAAAAATTGACTCACCCGTAACCCGTAGCAGCCGAGCCATTTGAGCCCGTCTGAACTGCGAGGGCTGAGTCGATATTTTATAGTATTTTTTCTATTATATTTATTACCTCGTACATCTTTCGTTCATCACTGCGGCGCATTCGCGACTGTTTGTGTACCGAGTGCAGACTGCAGACTGAACTCGAGGGCCGAGGCGCGTAGGTACGACTCGCTTTTCGACTATTTGTACAGATGACACTTGCATATAAATTGGCAAGAGAAAGATGAGACAAAAGATGCGCAATAGCCACAAACACTAAAATTTGTGGCGCTGCACATCTTTTGTCTCGTTTTTATCTTGCCAATAAAATGCCGGGCAGTATATGAAGTTGGAGTACTGATAAATATCATTACCGTGCCTGTGTTGGAACTCGCGCCCTTCCACCAAGGACGTTGAAGGTCATTTGGATTGGTTGGAGAAATTTGGATTAAATCTGCCGTCTAGATGGATTAAATCAAGCAAGGTCACCTCTGTTGGGAGGCGTGATTTAATCCGTCTGGAACATGCTTAAATATGTAACGGCTACAAATACATCAACCCACCGCTACAGGCTCCGATTGATCTGGAATTCGACGATTTAACAAAAAACATAACCTCAAAGCATGCGACTCTCCGGCCCACATGTTTTTGTCAATCATTCTGCCGGGAAGCCGGTACAATCGATTTGATATCTGAAATAAGAATGTATATCGTCGGTACATTACTTCTAGGTTGTTTTAGAATGGAAACAGAACAGATATGTATGTACTATGGGCAACAGCTTCGCTTAAAAAGTTAGCAAAAAAATTGTGTGCGCATGTATCCCCCTGCATGAACTAAATATATTATGTTATGACGGCGGCGGCGCGGCGTGCAACCGATTTTAACCTTAAGAGTTGTGGTTAAGTGACGTTGTTGTCCATAGTACATCTGTATGAATTTCTAAAACAGGAGATGTAATTCTATAGAGTACCTACTTAACCAAACGAAAGGTGCGTGTTCGTTCGTATCGTGACGTGAGACTTATAGGTATGTACGTACTTAGTATCCAACCGAAACGGACGAGCTTCGTCGTCCCTCGCCACGCGCCCGCGCCTACTCGCTTCGACCGCAAACTTTTTGAATACCTACCTACCTAGGTATTATCCATGCATGAAAATGACACAAATTCATTCTGTCCATCACTCATGTATTTAAGATATTAAATATGTAAGCTCTAATAATACTAATATTTTTTATAAGCATCAATGGCTCGGACAAACAAAAAAATTGAAAATATTAAAAGTCCATGCCTTAATTTGGCACAAATTTATTTCATAGGGATTTTTAAGTGATCTGAGGTATATGGTACTTGTTTTTCAAATTGTAATATTTTTTTGACGGTGTTATTAATGTACGGGTCCCACGTCTGTTTCCATGGACGAAAATGACACAAATTAGGTTTGTACACTACGCAGGCTATCTTAAATACAATACTATTGTTTCTTTTTACTTTAAAACAATTTTGACAGTTTAGACGGTTCTCACACTGGCGACGCGCGCGGTCGCGGCGCACCCACGCGCGTCTTTTACGTTGTATGCAAGTACATTAATTTGTACAGAAAACCGCCTCGTCCAACACACCAAGGCGCGCCACGGCGCGTGAGCGCGCACCGCCGCGTGCCGCCGGCGATCCGCGAGCAGTTTGCGCCAGCAGGCGCGTTACCGCGGGGTACAACACACTGCGACGCGCCCCGCGGCTGGTTTTCGATGATCGTTTCGTTACGATGGCGGGATTTCCTCTGGTTTTCAAATGTTTCGTGGCTTGGATATACGCCCATTTTAGTGCCATTTGGTAGGTGCATTATGCAGCACATGAGGTTATACAAAACTGTAAAAAATCTGTTATTTATTTGATTGAATATCATTACGCTGTCGTGGAAGCCCAGCGTGCCGTTGACCGTACCTACCTACTCGT
Organism: Agriphila geniculea; assembly: GCA_943789525.1. Classification (NCBI taxonomy): domain Eukaryota; kingdom Metazoa; phylum Arthropoda; class Insecta; order Lepidoptera; family Crambidae; genus Agriphila; species Agriphila geniculea. Next base: position 13,043,002 of record OX038890.1, read on the forward strand.
ATGTTATTAAAATTCCGTCATTAATATCGAGATGGCAAATCTAAATTATTTGTCTGGACGTTTTAATCTCATGAGTGATTTTATATGTGTTCAGTTTTTTTTCCTTTTGAGGTACGGAACCCTAAAAACCTGGAAATTAAAACAAAACAACTTCAAAATTTAATGCCTCTAAAAAACAAGCGGCGGGGACGCGTCAGACGCCAAATGGCGCGGGGGCGCGGAGACAACCGCCCGAACAGGCGAGACTGCGCCGTCACCGCGCGCGTGAAACGCCAAACCGCGCCCCGCGACGACGGCGCGCGTTGGCAGTGGGAGAATCGCCTTAGAGTCCAATTATTTATAACCACCACAAATAATCGAATTTCTCAAGATGCATCGGCTAGATGTGACACAAAACGCAAAAATAAACTAATTATATGCCAATGTATCGACAGGCAAGAATTCATAAACTTTAGAATTCTTGAAGGTTATACCCTCAAAATAACGTATTCCGATCGGTCTATTTTCTAGAAACAGCCTAATGATTCTGACCGACCGACGATATGGTAACCCTACACTGTGATTGTTCATAGTAAATAAATTTGCAAATTTCTCTAAAACGAGTAAAGATATTCTGAAAATATGTTTTCGGGTCGTTTATCGTGATCAAACGATTACAAAAACCTGCTTATTTTTAATCTTAATGCAATTTTCATCAATATTTTAGACTTAAGTGTGTGGGCCGGAGAGTCGCATGCTTTTAAAACTTTAGATCGCGATATCTTTGACCCTGTTGCGTTACATGAGCAACAAATGTGTTTGTAGCTGTTACAATGAATATGTAACGGCTACAAATACGTCAACCCAGCGGTACAGGCTCCGATTGATCTGGAATTCGACGATTTAACAAAAAACCTAACCTCAAACCATGCGAATCTCCGTGCCACATGCTTTTGTCAATCATTCTGCCGGGAAGCCGGTACAATCGATTTGATATCTGAAATAAGAACGTATATCATCGGTACATTACTTCTAGGTAGTTTTAGAATGGAATTATTCAGTGGCACGGAGATTCGCATGCTCACAATGACGCGTGGGATTCGCTCACAATGGGGAAGGCAACTGTCAAAATGGCGCTGCGTACGCTTGTTCCACGAGAGCTATGAAAACATGATGAAAACAAAGGACAAATTGCCAACCCCATTCGCTCACCTCAGTCAGTTTGGGCGAGCGAGCAAATCGCGCAGATTCGCGTCCCGCATCGCGCGAGCGAATTCGCCTCAGTCTGTACGAAGCTTTACTATTGTTGTTCAATAACAACAATAGTAAGTGAGGGCTTTTCAAAGCCCTCAATGGGTAGAATTATGTTTCTTAATTAAAAAACATAATTCTACCATAATAAACTACTATTATGGTCTGTAATTTTTCATTATTTTATGAAATAGACCCCTGATTAAATACTGATGGATCACAGTATTTACCACGCGTGTAGCCGTCGCCATCGATGACGTTTTTTCTGAGGTCGCCACTCGCCATAGACCCGCAGTTTGGAACAAGAATTTTATATTATTTTTGGAAACAAGGAAATTTTGGTTGGCAGGCAAGGCAACACATGGGCAACACTTTGACACTTTGACCATAGACTTTTTAATTTAGACTCATTCAGCCATTTTCCTTTTCCGGTTCTGCATCTAAGCTGTAACCATGCCGGTGTGTAATTTTATTTATTTTCGGTTAAAATCACCAGTGTATGAAAATTTAAGTGAAATAATTGTGACTCATATGTTTTCCATCCATATTAGTGATTAAGTTGAACACCCCAAACTTATAATAAGTCGAAATTACGCATCCTAAATTACAACATGATACACATGGCAGTAGTGGACATGTCAAAAGAAATTGCTCGTGAAATTGTTATTATTTAGTTCTATCAAGTTTTCTGGTATATTTACCAACGCGTATATGATGAGTTTTATAATGGGGCTCTAACTCTTAGTGACAGTAGAAATTACAACGATGGTGAAACCTAACCTAAGCATGGTAATTTACAGCTCGCAATTGATTTGCTGCATCCTTCCCCCGCGTCGGAGAGGAGGAAACATAAGCTAAAAAGGCTGGTGCCCCATCCTAATTCGTATTTTATGGATGTCAAATGCCCAGGCTGCTACAAAATCACTACGGTATTCAGTCATGCACAGAGGGTGGTCGTATGCGCGGGATGCTCAACAATCCTCTGCCAGCCCACTGGAGGTCGTGCTAGATTAACTGAAGGTAAGAGAATCTATATAAATCTATAGGTATCTATAGAATATATCTTTATGAAAATCTTTTCAAAGTGATGATTTTGGTTTTATGCATGTTTGTTTCACAAAGAAATGAGAAGTGTGCTAAAAAAGCTATAATTTAAATTAAAATTGATAACACTGATTTTAGGAATGAATAGAATGTTCCTATGTGCATATTGGTAACTATTGATATCCTAACTAGTTTCATTGTGAAACATAATGTTGCACCATAAATGCAACCTACATAAAAACATGACAGTTGCACAACAATTTGTCGCTGGCATTGTTGAAATTCAAAATTATCCACAATCAAAGAATAATTTCTTTGATATTGCCATTTTCCAATAACATCAAGAGCCTACAACCTATAGCTTTACAATTGTACAGCAATATTTATTTAGAAGAAAGAAAGAAAATACATTTATTTTGAAATCACACAACATTACAAAGAAATTTAACATTAACAAAGCTAGCTAGCCAATCAAGTCTTACTGTCTTGTTAGATGTCGTGCCCTTTGAAATACTTGTAGCTACTATGTGTCATGGGCCTAGTGAAGGGGGGGCTGCTGTGTCCAACTAGATTTGGCATAGCAATATCCCTCACCGTAATATCAAATTTTGATTTGCCAAAAGCTCTTAGTTGTTGCAATGTTGTTTTTTAAATCACAAATATAGTGCTTTGTGGATTGTCAGTTGTAAAATATTTTTTTAGATCTGACAAAAGAGGAAACATTAGTCCCACTGTGTATGTCAGCAGGTAGAAGTTGTAACAATATTGTTCTCTTTTGCAAAGAGCTAATATTTGAAATTTATGTGATGTTCTATTTTTAAGGACCTATAAGGTCTCTGCCTACTACACCTATCATACCATGGCCATGCTAAAAACATGTCCATCAGCCATTTTTGATGTCCCCACTGCTGGGGCACAGGCCTTCCTTATGGGTGGATAAGGAGGACGGGCCATAACCCACCACGCGGGCCCAATGTGGATTGGTGGGTATTAACGACTGCAAATGCAGCCGGGACCAACGGCTTAACGTGCCTTCCGAAGCACGGAGGAGTTTGCGATAGTAAATTTTTGGTCACCCATCCCATGACCGACCCTTGCGAACGTTGCTTAACTTACGCAATCGCTAGGCCAGGCGCTAAACCACTGCGCCACCGAGCTAAAAACATGTCAGACAAAAAATATTCATTGTATTGAAAGGTATGACAAGTGTATGGCCGGTTACAGGACGGTCTAGTGGGAATAATGTCATATTTTTTTATACAAAGAATATTTTTTTGTCTGATATGTTCCTTCCTAGCATGGACATGGTATGGCCAGTGTAGTGGGCAGAGACTTTTAATCTATTTTATTTATACGAAAACTATGTATTTATCAATGTTTTCTGTCTTTCAGGATGTTCGTTTAGGAGAAAACAACATTAATTTCCTGGAGAGAGCCCTAATTCTAATTTAAGATTTGCATTTTATTTCCGAGAGTATGATGGTGTGATCTTTTATAAATTTGTTAATGGATCCATTAAAGCATTATTAAATAAAGGCTTTTTCAAAGGGGCAGTTTGTTTTATTTATACATCTAAAGTCTGTCCATCCTTACTTGTCTTATTTAGTAAACAGTTTTTAACAGTTGTCATACGTCTTTTAAACTTAAATCGTTATTTAAAAATGTGTTAGTAACTTTATGAAATTGCTGTTAATTTATTAACCATTTCTTTCGTAATCTATGTGTGGAAATGGAAAACCACTTGTTGTATTTTATAAATGATTATTTAAATAAAGAGTTGGGTGAAGATTGTTTACCATATAAGACAAGTAAGGATGGACAGACTTTATAAGAATATTTGTAGGTAATTTAAGTACAATTATTTGAACCCTGACATTATTTTTGATTCTTGAAATAAAACAATCATTTTTGAACAAGAATATATTGTAAAAAATATACCAATACATCTTCTAAATACTAATTCATAATTTAATGCCTTACAAGGTTATCTTATTCATATGATAGCATAACACTGCTGGCTGCCAAATAAAACTAATACCTTTAGGCACTCACCCATACAAGGATTGGTGAATAAGACAATATTCAAAAAGCTATCTAATCTAAGTTATACAGCTTTTTAACATTTTAAACTAATATATATTTTAATTAAGGATTGAGTTTTTTTTAATGCAAAGACATGCATGTATAACTGGCAGTGTTATCATATTGCAACTTTATTTTGGATTAATAATTACTAAATTTTGAAAACTTAAATAAAATAAAACTTAATAAAAATAACAACATTTCATAGTAAATTCGATTGTCAATTATATTGGTTTGTTATATTATTCAAAATAATATAATATTTGGCTAAGAACAATACAATGCTATTCTATTAATTAGTAAGATACCTACCTACTTATAGAGAAAAAACACATTGGGGAAATAATTATGCACAATAAAAATACCATGTCAAAGACTTGTGCAAAGGAAAGGAATGTTTAAATAGAATAACATTACTGTGCGACCTTAACTTGAATATTAGGATTTGTTAAAAAAATTGTGCATAGCTAAATCTTTGGCATTCTTTTCTTCTAACTTCTTATCTGCATTATCAATGTCCATTTTAATAGCTTGTATTAGGTCATCAAGGGAACTGAAATTTTTCTCTCCTCTGAGATAGCCTACTACTGCAATTTTCAAATTGGAGTTGTAAAAGTCTTTGTCAAACTTATGCATAATGTGCGTTTCCTGAAAAACAAAATTAATGTTGTTTTATTTGCTGACAAGTATTAAAATACTGGGCTTATTCCGTTTATCCACCCTGAAACAGCCACCCTAAGGTGGATACTCGGAAAACACGTGTTCATCTATCCACCCCATCAATCTATCAAGTATGATGGGGTGGGTAGATGAACACGCTTCCGAGTATCCACCTTAGGGTGGATAAACGGAATATGCCAAAGACTGATGTGATGACAGCACATCAGATTATAAATGTTTACCTTGAGATCGTCTTTATTTCCTAATTTACCCAAGTTTTTTTTTAACTTGATGTGCTGTTGTGTGTACTAAATAATTCATACTAATATTATAAATATGAAGTAACTCTTGTCTGTTACATTTTCATGTATGACTGCTGGACAGATTTTGACGAAATTTAGTATGGATATAGACGGGACTTTGGGAAAGGACCTAGGTTACTTTTTATCCCACTGCTGGGCTCGGGGTCTCCACCTGCACAATATAACCTGTAGTCACGTGGGCGAAACTGCAGGCGAAAAGCTAGTCTAATATAAATTGTCGGTGATACAAAGTTCACATGGCCCAATATTAAATGTGAAAGTTTGGATGTTAGTTACTCAATCACGCAAAAACGGCTGAACAGATTTGGATGAAATTTGGCACACATATTTTATAACTGGTACTTTTCATCCCCAGTTAAAGGTTCCCTTTTCCAAATGTCCATGCGGGCTGAAGCTAGTATTTTATAAAAAAATAATGGTGAAGCCTTAGCAGAACACATAATATTACTTACAACAGACATTTCCTTATTTTGATAGAAGGGACACCACCCTATGTTAGCCACCATTTTATGAACGGGTCCAGTATCTACCTGAGCCCATCCATAATATACTCCGGGCTCTAGCCCCACTGGGAGGGACTTTACCACATCTAGGGGATAATTTGCTGTAAAAAGGAAACATTTAAATATGTATAGACCTTGGATGAATATTCGTCACTTATAAGTACCTAGAGATCGGATAATCGGATGAATATTTACTGAATGTCAATTGTTTGCTAACATTATGGAAACAGCTGCTTAAAATATTTAAAACTCTTAATATAGTCCCATAAGGTTTAATAGGCCTTGTTACAATGTAATAAGATTGTATTTGCTTCTTCAATAATCTCTGATAATGACAGTAGGGAAATGCAACCAATTACATTTGTAATTGGTTAAATCAACTGGAGTTTGTGTTAAATCGGGTTTATTTTAACATCTCATGGAGAATACACTAAAATTGGTTAATCCCTGACTCCTTAGGATCATAACTTTAGGTAAATATGCATCCAAATATCCGATCTCTAGTGTCTGTGGATCTCTACTTATAAGTGTCAGATTTGTGTTATCAAATCAAGATTATAAGTGAATAATTTATAGGACCAATATTAACTGTTCTCTAATTACCTACTTATAAGACAAAGGTATATAGAAGTATTAATATAATATTGTGTAATACTTATGGTAGTATCTATTCAGGATCTGCGAGTATGTAAAGCAAACAATCAATTGAGGTTATCATCAATTCTACACAATGAATAAATGAAAGTACATACTTAGATAAATAGTAATTATACATTTCTTTTTACCTACTCAGAAACCAGTTGAAGGATCCACTGCAATAATGATGAATGTCTTTTGTTTTAAGATAATATAATTGGGTTTTAAATTTATAAACAGTGTAAAAAAAACTCAGACCTGAAGATTATAAAATGTTGTTTATTAAAGTTAAAAGTATACATATCATATATTATTTCTTTGGAAAATAATCATTCTTAGGGTCAAGTGACTGAATGGCATTACTGGGTAAGAATGAAATGTTTTGGACATTCATCATAATTGCAGTGGACCCTTCAATTGATACATATATCAATTTTAATGTGGACAATAAGTTCATTAAAATATCCTGAATAACTTAAGGAAAAGCATAAAATAATAAACTTCTTAGCTAATTTTCAGCTCTAGTGCCAATCCTGAAATGTACTTAGAACAGATACAAATAACTGATTTTAAAGTACCAGAATCACATAAATATGGAGAAGGTTAACTTCTATTATTAAAAAAAAACTTTTTATAATTTTTATTAAAAAAAATACCTTTTGAAATTGGTGTAGATTTAAGCACTGAACGATCAAGACTAATACGGCTGAATAAAAAATGTATAGGTATTGTACTGTACCTGTAGGGCAGCCTAATTGTTTAGATCCTCTTCCGAACCCTTTCACAACTTGGCCTTCCAAAAACAGAGGCAAACGTGAACTCATAGCACTATTATAATTTCAAGCGATAGAAGAAGTGATTTTTAACTGTGTTCACTGGTTACGACAGAAAGTACAAATTGCGTAAGACGACAGAAAAATTGCCGTTAATGATTTTATAATCAATTAATTATGATATTATAGGTACATAACTTTGCTGTTTGGTATAAACATCTGTCTCGACTTCTGTATAATCTACTAATGTACACTGTCACCCTACGGTAATATAACAAATTATACCTAATACAGTTGTTTTATACGTTTATTGTTTTATTATCTTGCTTGATAACGGATATAACAGTCGGACTCGACTCTAGGTAATGAAAATTTCCTATGAAATCAATGTAATTATTTGACTCGAGTCTCTTGCTTGACATTAACGAAACAAAATGACCAGGGTGACCATCTCAAAAATGGCGAATATGCCCGACACTAGCAAAAAATCTGCCAAACCCAACTCCAGAAAATGTCACATACAAAAAACGATATAATATAGCGATAAATCACTTTAAACTGTCAAAGGACAATGGATTTTGACAGTTTGCTGATTTTTTTAGCCAACTTCAATCTCAAATAATAATATCTTAGTAAGTTTATCACTGACGAGATTTTTTTCTATTACTTTTTATTTGTAAAATGAGTTTCAAAACGGTGGACAGGTAGGTATGCCAGTCTTCATACATAAATGTCCGTACCATTTTACTTAAGTTAAGTAAGTTATAATAAAAATAAATGCATAATAAAAATCAAGTATATAATTATACAGAAAATTATAAGTTTTCTATATAGAAATACTAATATACAAATGTATTTCATAAATAATAAAAATTCCCTATTATCTGCCATTTTTTTGAATCGTCAGCTTATTCTGCCACAGTTAAAATTTAGGCCCTAAATCTGCCCAAATATCAGAAATCTGCCACAAATGGTCACCCTGAAAACGACAGTTTTTGAACTGTTGAGTTTGACACTGACAGTGACAGTTTCCTTGATTGACAGTAGTCTGGTTGACATTGAGTGCATTCCAGTAGACCAACCGCTAAATCATATGTTTAACCAACAGTATTTATTTTTAACAATGGAAAGTAATTTAAGGTAATTTGTTTTAATGCTTAATATTTTATAACTTTCCATGGTTAAAGCAATTTATCATCGCGCGATATTTTTAATGCCGACGACGTCTCACGATCCCTAACCCCTCGTTTTCACCAAGGTATAAGACAAGTTATGATTTTTGTTCTCATTCATATACATGTATAAGGCCGGTAAGGCCCTCCGCTGCTTTGAGCGGGATCCCGGCGCGGGCGTCCGCTACGGGATTAGCGTATAGTTGGCAGGCTCACCATGGAATTAAAAGGTTTTGACTAGGTCAAAAAATTGTTAGTAAATAGTGATAAATAGTGAACTATAGCATAAAAATAGTGATACTTGGTTCAAAAGATATTTGAGTATCTTGGTGAGGCTGCTAACTTGACGTCAAGCTGGCAGACACCTTAAGAAATACAGTTTGTATCAATGTGATCTATATGCCAAAAAAATGTTAGGAAATAGTGAATCGTATGCGCAAAATTCCAATAATATTGCTTCAGTACAAGCCGTGATATTACGGTCTCAAAGTGGGCTGCTAACTTGACGTTTCTGGCAATGGCGATTCCAGAGAAACGGGTACAAGTTATAAACAAATAAATATATCAAAAAATTGTTAGTGAAATTGTGATTCTTACGATATAAATAAAAAAGAATTCTTCATTGCTATTTTCTAAAAATCGAATGTTAACTTCTACATAATACTCTGAATATTCGCATTTATAAAATATATTTTTTCACATTTATAAATTTAATTTATTTATATCGAATTTATAAATATAATTCGAAAGTCCAAAGTATTAGTTAGGAAGTAAGGAAGGATAAAAGCTTGCTACAAATTAGTAATCTGTGAGGATAAACAAGCCGAAAAAAAAAAAAAAAAAAAAAATATACGTGGTTGACAAGCCGTGCTTGATTATTTTGGGCTACACTACATTGCTTCGTACAATCATTTTCAGTTCTAGCAACATTATTATTAAAACAAAACATCGTAATTTGCATGTTGTAAATTCTTGTCTGTCAAAATGTCTCTTTTTCTGTATTACAAAAATTGAAATTGTGTTTAAAATTTAACTTTCCATGTGACCGTAACATTAAATAAGTTATGTGCAAGTATTTATTGTTTTAATTTAAATACGAATGTGGTAAAGGTCAAAAATAAACTCCATGTTTGTTGATTACAAACAAGTTTTCTTGTGGCATTCGCCACTATTTGGGACGAATATGATAGAGAAGAAATAATAACGTACGTAACGACATGACCGAAAAAGGATACGAGGGTGACCATTCGTCATCTTCTTGGGATATTGCAGGGCCTTCGTCTCTGGCCGCAATTCTGGACACTGTATATACTTCATCAACCTCTGATAATCCTCCCAGAAGTGGTAATATTTACACTGGTGTTATGGTATTTAATATAAACCCATGTAAGTTACTCTTAATTATTTTTTGTTATTTCTAGAGGAAATGGAATGTGAAGCACTATTTGCCGAGAGTGATGATGAGGTAGAAGTGTTACCCTTACCATCAGAAGCCACCGAAACGGATAGATGTGAACCAGCCTCCAAGCCTGTGTCATCTAATTATGTGAATTCTACCACACCAACACAACCGTACGACTTGAACATATCTTCCATAGCCCCTCCTGTATCTTCACACACTCCAGTTCCAGAAGAGTATCAGCCTCTGCCAGATAGCTCCAGTTCTCTAGATTACTTAGGCCGAAATACCCTGGATAGTACCAGTGGGCAAAGATTTCCCGATGTAAATATAAGGTACCAACCGAAACCTGTGCCCATGAACCAAAGAGGATATTACTATCCAAATTATCCTCATTTTGCTGCTGGTGTAAGACCCCAGCATGACTATGTGTTCAGCCCATATCATGCTAACAATGTCATTGTCCTCAGTGACGACCGGAATTACGTTCAACAACCCTTAGCTTACACAATGCCACAAAACCGAGCACAAGATGAGGCAAGTAGTGTATCTCAGAGAACTTATGAAACCTTACCACCGTCATGTCCTAACAGCGATGATTCTTTAAGAAATCAACAGACAGATAACAATCAAAGGCCTAGCGACTTAGAGAGACCTAGTCGTATGTTGAATATATCTCCAAGGAGAAGGCAGTCAAAAGAAAATGAACAAAATCTGAATTTAATTGAAGTTAGTTCAGAGGAAGAAGACAATGCATCTGTCCCAAGAAAGAAGCAATGTGATAATGGAGCTGGTCTTCAAGAAGCTGCTCCTAATGCAGTAATTCCAATGAGAGCTAATACTAATGTCCCTGTTGCTAGACCAGAACTGGTAAAGAGAGAACCACACAGCCACAATGAAGTACCACCACACGGAAGAGGGGACCATAGCAGCGGGAATGCCACAAATGATCATCACTGCAACAGAGGAAGATTGAGTGTTAATAATCCTAATCATAGATTTCCACTTCACAATTGTGCCCAAAACAATGTTCAAGTGAAACAAGAAAGGCACAACTGTGCTTGTTCTAACCGAACTAGCTGTGGTTGCGTCAATCACATTGCCACCTGTCATTCCCATACAGTTCCACATGAATGTCACAGGCAGAATGTAAATCACTGTAACCATCAAAGTGGATCGCATCATCATCACCGCCATCACCATCACCATTATCAAACATACAGACAGTGTACTCCGCATGTTAGTGCTCCTGCACCAAGTGCTTCTCTCAGTCAGGTAAAGGAGGAACCGGTGCCTCAAACTTCCAATATGTCTAATATTAAACAAGAAACTGCTTATTCACCGGCACCGGCAGAAGTAGCACACGTGCCTGCTTCTGTAAAAGTAGAAGCAACCGAAGAAGCAAGAGTGAAAGTAGAACCAGGTTCATCCAGTGAAAGTAGTAGTACTCAAAATGTGACAGTTAAATCTGAGACGGACAGTCCACGAAGATGTTGTGATGTGAATGCTGGAGGAGACGTGAGGGTGAAGGACGGCTCACCACAACCTGGCACCAGTTCTGGGAGAAGTGTACAACCTGAAACCAGACCTGGCTACAATTGTGAACTGGTAAGTACACTAGTAAACTGCCTATTTCGCTCTAAAGAAATTATTTTAAATAGATTATTAATTTGATTGCAGGAAAGCCAAACCAATGAAAGTTCGACATCGAATGCAGTGCTGTCGGCACCTGATCTGCAACTGGATTGGGTGTCAGATTCCAGCTCTGATGATGACGTTCAAGTACTGGGGGATGAAAATAATGTCAGTATGATTAACTTATTATAACGATCCAGTGCTATAGGCTACTTTGGCTAGGCTGTTATTTAACCATGTAAACATAAACAGGGAGTGAGATCTATTTCAGCCCTGCCCCTCTAGCATGACCAAATAAATCGATTTATCGACGCATCTGCAAGCTTACAGTTACAATAGCCGACAAACATCTTGAAATCAGGTGGGGATTGCGCAGACCGCGTATTTTGGGTATGCGTAGCGGTGAAGTACACGGGCGGCGGGAGAGGTATGTGCACCTGCACATGCGCGAATTTCTCCCCACTCCATTGAAAGAGCGTCAAGATGTTTGCCGGAATTTGTAAGTGTCGATAAATAATAAAGCACTCATGGTGGAACTTGACAGACTGATCGTACTCACGTTTGTTAAGAACGCTTGATCCGGTCAGGTGTCAGATGGGTGACCGTTAAAGGGGCATTACAACTGAACGCTTCCATGCTTTGGAAGGCACGTTAAACCGTTGTCGGTCCCGACTGTTATCATCTGATAACAGATGTTAAGCCAAGTTAGAGGCCTTACAGGTGGCTTGATGAACTCTAACACCAGAGATGGCCACTAATACTCATTCGATAAGAATAAGAATTGTTATACCGGGTGTAACAAGACCTTCAACAAAGCCGAGGTCTACGTATTCTGCCCATCATCAGGACCATTTCTGTTCAAAATTATTGCTAGGAAACAATGTTGATTTTTGGTGTTAAAAAGCATTGCATAAGTATACAATGCTTTTTTAACACCGTGGTAAAGTTACCACGCAATGTAACGCGTACAACAGACTACGCCTGCGAGTGTATGCTACACAGCTGCGTGCGGCCGAGTTGAAAGGCAGTGTTTATGTGCGTGCTCATGAGATACATTGAGTGACGACGTTTTGAAGCCATTGTTTGTTACGAAATACTTAAAATTTTGATAATGTTTCATTGGACAAAAAGGAGGAAATAACGAAAGAAATAAGATTTCATAAAAAATTTTAAAAAAAAATCTGACTTTGACCTTTAATAACTTCGTAGCTATTGGTTTCCCAGGTATAGTCTAAAAGACAAAAATGATCCTGATGATGGGCGGAATACGTGGCCTTCGGCTTCGTTGAAGGTCTTGTTACACCCGTTATTATATCAATTATCATGTTTCGGCATAGCGTACTCTAGCAGTCATGCTAGGAGGCTGATCATGTAGACATTATGTAATACTCACACCTAGATATGTTTACTAGCGCGTCGTAATCGATCTAACGAGTTCGCCGGAGCGCGAGGCGGGCGCGGGCGCGGAGGCGGCGCCGGCGCGCACGCCGCGCGCGGCCAGCTACGAGCCGTGCCCGCCCGACCCGCCCGTCTACCACCACGCACAACCGCCGCACGCACACTTGCTCAGGAGGTTGGTTCTTGATCTACACTCGCGAGCAAAAATATGGAATCACAGGCCTATTTTCATACAAACGAGGTAACTTTGAAGCTTTGGTTCTCCGCCAGGTATTGACCTAGCTGTGATCTGATGATGGCCATCCAGGGAATGAATGGAGAAGATGCAGATTACTTAATACACCCAACTGATCTGATCAGCATTCTAAGAGCTATTTGGGTATTTTAAAAAAAACTTTGAAAATCTGGGGCCCTACCGCCCAAGTGTCGTCGACTTCGCCGTCGGCTTCATTTGACAGAAGGATGAGATACATTGCTACTTCTTTTTAGTAATAAAATAATATAATAAAAACATACCAAAGAAAAGTAGCAATGTATTACAACCATATGTCAAATGAAGCCGACGGCGAAGTCGACGCTACTTGGGCGGTAGCCTCACTGAACCTGAGAACTCTGATCCTTGCAACTCTCAGAACGCTGATCAGATCAGTTGAGTGTGTATAGTGGTCTGGATCTCCTCCATTCACTCACTAGATGGCCATCATCAGATCAGAGTTCGATCAATCCCTGGTGGAGAACCACAGGCAGGCTTCAAAGTTACCTCGTTTGTATGAAAATAGGCCTGTGATTCCATATTTTTGCTCGCGAGTGTAATAGATCACCAAAATTATCCTGCCATTGAATAGAATCTGAATAGATTCTATTCAATCCCAGTTGGGTTGGCAATTGAAAGGGCACTTCCCCCACTATATTTTGGGGGCAGGCAGTGCTCTATCTTTCTATAATGATGCTGAAAGGGAATCCTGTCCTAGGTGATCAATGAAAGATGATCGGACTGTAAAAACTGATATAAATCAGATTTGAAAATAATATGTACAAATCTCGCCCGACAGTAGCAACGAACAGTGCAGTAGTTTGTAAATGTGCGTGTTTGAATCATGGCCGGATAATTTTGCTGATTTACAAATCCACCAGTTGGCGCACTACCGCTAACTTGGCGCTAGTGTACATGTAGACCCCCAGGGCCTATTTTTTAATCGCTCGGCTGGCGTCGAGCGCTCGTTTCTACTGATTTTCGTTCGACATCTCATTGTTTTGAGTCATATGTCGAACGACAATCAGTCGAAAAGAGCGCTCGACGCCTGCCGATTCAAAAATAGGGCCCCTGTCTTTTTGTTTGCTATATGTTTGCTATCTTTGGATGTTGGAAGGGAATTTTCGTAAATGAAGCATTAAACTAAGATAATTATATTCAAACATCATTTCATTTCATTTATAACCTTTATTCAGAGTTTACATTAGTACATTATAAAATTATGAGTTATTAATTAATTAAATTATGTTCTAACTTCATAGTATGCTTCTTTCAATCTAATTGTAATACGAATAGGTTACATTTCTGCTTATTTTCTGCTCGTTTCATAAAAAATCTCTTGCCGTGCCATGTCATCAGTGGCACCCATTATTAGCCAGGTTCAGACGTGCGTAACGTGTAATGTAATGTTAAATGTAACGCGAATTCTATGTGTGGACCAGCGCGAGCGTTACATGAATTGCTCATAGTCGCATACAATATTCACGTTTCATTACACGTTACGCACGTCTAGACCATAAATCACTTGCAACACGGTTCCGGTTGTTCACGGTAACCATGAACCCAACTATAGACAATGAGGCTTGCGCACTAAACAATTTTGCACCTAAAATTGCTACTGCGCAAGTTGTGTATTTTAGTACTTAGTACATTACATATATTACGTGTATTTTGGTACTAAAATATAAGTCAAGTTATTGTGTCCTGGCTCCTGGCTGTATTCAACTAAAACGATAAAATCAAAACTAAACATTACCGTTTCAGTTTCGTTTACAGAAAAATACTTCCTTTCGTTTTTTTTTTATTATTGAAAGCTATGCCTGGGGAGCCTAGGATGCGAATCTTGGACAATTTAAAGGTGTGAGTTGGCAGCCGACCGCACGAGACATGAGACGGCGTCGTGTCGCCGCCTCATGTCGCGCACACTACTGGTGTCTATGTATTTCGGCTGCCAACTCGCACCTTATGAGAAATCTAAAGCTAAACCAAATATTTTTAGGTAAATATAATCTTAATGACAACGTAACGGCACGGTAAAGAGAAATCTACCAGTATTCTAACTTCCTACAAATAGTTGAAAAGTGAGCCATTTCTACGCGCCTCGATTTCGGTCTGCGCTCGGTATAGAACAGTCGCGAATGCGCCGCAGTGACGAACGAAAGATTTACGTAGCATTGATGGAAATACAAATACTTACTATGGCAAACTGATGATTATGCTGTTTTTATTATTATTAACACGTTTTTTTTATTACATTTAAGTAACCAATTAATCCAGACAACATTTATAAATACCTGGATAGTCGGAAAAATAAGAATAAAGTATACTTATTTTTTTTATTATATAGGTATTGCCTACCTACTAACTAAAATACGGCCAGAACAGAAGGATATGAAACTTATTTCTACCTTTATAGGTATTTCGCTTCTTTTTACCGACTTCAAAAGGAGGGAGGTACTCAATTCGACCCGTTTTTTTTTTTTTTTTTGTTTTTTGTATGTACACCGATTACTCGAAGACGGCTGGACCGATTGCAATGATTCAAACGTTATTACATTAGGTTAAACTCCCAAGTTGGTCCCATTTTTAAAAAATTTGAAATCGGTTCAGTTACTTTTTAAAAAAGTTTACTTTTCAAGTAATCTTGAAAAAAAGCACGAAATTAGTATGATTTTGTGTGAACTACCTCGATGATCAGTCGTATAACTTCTTTGTTTATGAACTGAATAAGATAATTATGTTTTAGTTGGAAAAGGGATATCTTAAGTGTAGTTCTTTAACCGACTTAAAAAAGGAGGTTCTCAGTTTGACCCGCATGTATGTATGTTTCTCTGCGATTAACTCACGTTTGGCTGAGCCGATTTTAATTTCTACCTAAATAATATACCTACACTACCTAATACAAAAGGTACCTACACTAAAAATAAAAAAATAAAAAATTGTTTAAAAAAACAAAAAACCGACTTCAAAAAACCTACCTCTAAAAAGCAAGAAATAATATTCGTAATAATTTGCTTAGAAATTGATTTCTCGGCGAAGGCAGACCCTATTAATATGGATTGTAAAATATTACGTACAATCACAAAACTAGAAAGAAAGATACGCAAGTACTTAGATGAAATTAAAATACTGTAGCCGGGCGGCCCTATCGCGTGTTGATGTACCGCGCGGCTCAAGCCGAGTTAGAATACTGGTAGATTTCTCTTTACCGTGGTAACGGTTTTGGTTTTATCGTTGAATATGTCCGCGATTGGTTGGCCCCTGTGTTGAGATGTAGTGGTGATGCAGGGTGCGCGTGGGGTGCGCGGGGCGCTGCTGCTGCTCGCCCGCGCACGCGCTGCACCTCTACCCGCCGCCGCACGCGCACAGTCAGTATACTACCTTATTATTTAATCCAATGCATGTTTATCTAAAGTCAATTGTATACTAATATATTATGAAAGTGTCTTCTTAAATATTTAAAATTCTTAAAATGTGTATATATTTATCACAACAACAATGTTACAATGTACCTAGTAAGATTGTGATTGCTTCATCAAAAATCACTGGCAATAAAAGTAAGGAAAAGCAACCAATTACGTTTGTAACAGGACAACTGGAATTTGTCAAATCTGGTTTATGGAATAAATACTAAAATTGGTTTAGCCCAGAATCCTTGAATTTGTTTGATAAAAACAGTGCCTTCCATAATACCCAACATCTTCATCCATCCAATTTTAGGTAAATATGCATCCGAATATCCGATCTTTAATTTATTACACACCATACAATACAAACTATATTCATTCATCACAAACATACATGTCATACAATTACTTCTGACACTATCTGTCAACCCTAACGATTTTTTTTCTGTGTACATAAAAATAATACTTGTGTGATAATAAAAGTAATACTGCAGTTTAATGTTGATTCTTGGTTTTGATGACCTTTCAATAATGATTAATGAGAATAAAACTTGATTCCTAAATAATTAATGGGAACGGTGAAATTGTCAAATAGAATGATGAGATTAGATCATCTATTTTTAAACTATGTAACAATGAAAAAATAAAGAGTGGGATATACTAGAAGAAATTCGACGATAGTGACTCAATAGCTCAGCGGTTAGAGCATTGACCGGACTTCCAAAGGTCGCGGGTTCGATTCCCGTCCGATAATAATTGATCTGGTACGAGTCTTATTTTTTCTAGTATATTATTTTGTATTAATGAAATTCAAATAAATGTTTGTTCTTTAGTGGGTGACCGTCGACGGGATGTGATGTCCATTGCTCCGCCATACCTAGTCCACGAACGTCTGTGGCATAGACAACAGCACATGCTCGTAAGTATTACTTACTGAAAGTACTGCGATAAAATTGTAACTACTGTATCTTCAGATTCAACTGTTACAGTAGCCGGCAAACATCTTGAAATCGGGTGGGGATTGCGCAGAACGCGTATTTTGGGCATGCGTAGCGGTAAGGGGCGTGGGCGGCGGGAGAGGGGCGCGCGCTATTGGCCGCTCGCAAGTGCACATGCGCGAACTTATCCAAAGAACGTCAAGATGTTTGCCGGAATCTGTATACTATACACCGTTAATTTTTAAGTATATCTAAAAAATGAAATGGGGATTTCAGACCACGTGAGTGAACAACTTTTACTATGGGGCCAACCACGGAATCTCGAAAAAAAAATCAGCTGTTCCATAGAAAAGTACAACATCGACTCTGTAGTCTGAATAAGTACTACCGTACCGAAAGGAAAGTCTCCGCCCCGCCCCACAATCAATTACCTCACCCCACCGGCGCCCATCCGTGTGCCGATCCGTGTGCTCATTCAATAGCTCGCACACAGTTGCGCGTGTGCATAAACGTCACTGTGTAGCGACTGTGTAATAGGTAGTTGAAACGCGACGCTTGTATGGAGTGCCCGGGGTGTGTATATACTTAAAAATTAACGGTGTATATTATATTGACTGTTTTTCTGTACTGTAGGAGGTTCAACGTCGTAGCACAATGGGCGACATGAGCGGAGGTTTCGGCCACTTCCCTACGTACGCCATGCCTCCTCCGCCGACTACTGTTCTTTCCGTAAGTTTACAAACTGAATTAAATCTCAGCATACAAATAACAAAGTAGCAAGTAGTACAATTGCTAACATTAAAGACTCATGATTGGTTTTGAAGTGACTGCAGGAAAGGCTGCAACATTCTTTTTAACTGACTTCAAAAAACAAAAAAAAGGAGGTTCTCAGTTTGACCTGTATGTATGTATGTATGTTTGTTCGCGTTTATCTCGCGTTTGGCTGAACCGATTTTGATGCGGTTTTCAGAAAAGTATTTATTACACTTGGGAGAAGGTTTTAGTATTTTAACCGACTTCAAAAAAGAAGGTTATGAGTTTGACCCGTATGTATGTATGTTTGTCCGCGATTATCTCGCGTTTGGCTGTACCAATTTTGATGCGGTTTTTAGAAAAGTATTTGTTACATTTAGGAGGTTTTGGTATTTTAACCGACTTCAAAAAGAAGGTTCTCTTCTTGACTAGAAAAATCTCTGACGGCGGCGTCAATTTTGCTTTTTGAATTATTAGTTCAGTTCATTACTTTTCCCCAAAATGGTGTGGTTCATTTATTTAATTGCTCAGGGTATAGTTTTCCTTTTAAATTCTTATTTATTTTTACACGACTGCCCAACAAAAGAAGAGTGTACCTATTGTGTTCAGGGTTCATGTATGTATGTTTTTACATACAAACATAAATGTGAGTTTCTTTACCCCACCATAACTTATAAACGTCTGAACAAATTTAGATGTGTGAGGTATTGTTAGAATCCTTACATCGCGGCTACAGAATTTTGAAAAAAAAAAACAATATGCCATCTGCATGACACCATTGAATGTAATGAGGAAAAAAAATACACAACTGCCTAAAATAGAAGAGTGTATTTTTTTTCAATATTGAGTATTACAATATGGGGAAAATATTATAATTTGTCACCAAAATGTATGAAATAAAAATAAATAATTTTAAAAATAATAAATACATGCCAAAAACGAACTAAAACGTTAAAATAACAAGTGTCATTGCAGGCGAGGGACTTCTTTGATTAATTTTTTTCTATAAAACGATCCCCCGACAGCAATGACACTTGTTATATAACTTTTTAGTTCGTTTTTGGCAAGGCAGTCGTGTTTTTAATAATTATTAAAAAAAATGTGTCGTTTTTTACTATGTTATTATAATAAGTATCATATTAAATGGAACCGCATTAATCAACGAGTATTCCACAGTTCCAAGATGAGTTCGAGCCGCGAGATCTGCGCTCCAACCGCGCTTCTCAGGGGCTGACGGCTGGAATCGCGCCCGCTCCTATGGTGCTGTAAGTAAATCACATATCAACTATTTTATCTTATACCTTTAAACGAGCAATTCTTGTAAAAGTCTGTCCATCCTTACTTGTCTTATATGGTAAACAATCTTCACCCAACTCTTTATTGAAATATCATTTATTTATTAAATACAACAAATGGTTTTCCACACATAGATAACGAAATAAATTAAGATTATACCTTTTTTGCCCACACCTGCCACTATGACAAGAATTAAAAAAAAAGTTTTGACATTTTGTGTTGACATTTTTTTTAATACCATGTTGTGGTTGTGGCAGGTGATGGCAAAGGTATAATCTCCATTCTGCTGTTACGTTCCTATATTTGTGAAGTCGAAGAGATATTTTTTATTTTTATTTTTTACGCAACCGAAAATTCAATTTTTTTTCTATTACTAACGGAGCTTATTCCTACCTATGACAAATATTCAGCCAATTAGATTTTTTCGGACATTCCCCATTAGATTTTTAGTTTTTGGAAAATAAAGAAATTATAACTACTTTTACTACGTTTTATAACACCACCATATTACAATAAATAGTAATAGCAAAGCTCGATCGCCCAGATATTGTAAATCTTATACGATAATTGAAAATGTTTATGTAATCACCAGTGTATGTGCCCGATGTTCAGCCAAAAAATTGGTCAAATGAAGCGCTCATGGCGGAACTTGACAGACTGGTCGTACTCGATCACGTTTGTTAAGCAACGCTCGGTCCGGTCAAGTGTCGGATGGGTGACCGTTAAAGTGGCATTACAACAGAGCGCTTCCGTGCTTCGGAGGGCACGTTAAACCGTCGGTCCTGGCTGTTGTCATCTGGTAACAGTCGTTAAGCCAAGTTAGAGGCCTTACAGGCGGCTTGATAAACTATAACACCAGAGGTGGCCACTAATCCTCATTCGATTAGAAGGTCTTTTTTTTATACACAACGGGATAGCGCTTGGCCTTCATCTCACCTGATGTTAAATGACGATAAGGGCCACACAAGATCACATTTTTTCGTCGAAATTTCGATTTTGACGGATTTTAGCGCTACAACCTAGAGAAACCTTTGGGTCTACTAAATACATTTATATGTGTTCGTGACAAAAAGTAATATGATGATACACTGGAAAGTTAAAGAGTTAGAAAGGAAAATTAAAGTTGGTGAACGATTTCTTAGAGTCAACTTTGAACATACACAGAAAGAATAAAAACAAGTACAAACAACAAATAAAAGTATGAAATTTGATTTTCGTATGAAGTAAAGATTATTCTAATATAAATTTTACGTAATAATAATTATGTATCTAGGAGAAATTCACAGTTAATTCTGAGCGTTTTTAGTAGTTTTATGGTTTTTGATTGGGATTTTTTTCACATATTCCATACATAATTTCAAAATTCCGAGGCCGCTATGATCTATTCGACTATATAAGAGATAATATTCAATTTTTTTTATTTCATTTGTTTAGCACAGTAGTTCAATCCATGACCCCAAAAAAGTGCCTTCGCGCATTTTATGAAAATCTTTCTCTGCAATTTCGGGTTTAATTATAAAGTTAAGCAAATTTTCAAAAAAGCGAGGCCGCTATAATCTATTCCAATAGCTGTTCTACACTATTCAATAAGTCAAAACTGTTAATGTATTGTTGTTTCTGAGATCGAGAACCCCAAAATTGGCCATTTTACGCAAAAATCACAGTCGAAACGTAATATGCCTCATAAGGCCGAAGGTGGATAGCTAGCCAGGCGGACTTGAAATAAGCCCTACCACCAACCAAACCGAGTACAAATTGTACCCCCCCTGGGAATCGAACCCTGGACCTCTGCGTCTTGCACGGGTGGGCGAACCACTAGACCACAGAGGCGGTTGGGAGTTCAAAAAATTGGAGATACATATCTATATGGAAGGTGTCAAAATGTGCAAGACGCGGAGATTTGTCGTATGGCGCTTGAATTTTGGAAATCGATTGGGTAGTTTTTGAAAAAATATGAAAAGATTGAAAAATGTTTCTGGCTTGCCGAACAGAAATTATAATTACTTTTTTTCGCGGGGCTTAATCAAAATTCGGAAAAAATGCATCTGGAGATTGCATTGGGCTACAAAATAAGCCCACTGGGTAGATTGATGTGGGCGACAGATTGATGTGGGCTGCGGACAGATTATTTAGACGTTTTCTCGTTAAATTGAAAAACAAAAACATAATTACTAATAAAAATCGTAAGCATATTAGTAGCTTGTATACCTCTTGGTTTTATATATTGCCTATTATTTGTTTTATGACCCTTCAAAGTTGGGTGGCAAGTCCAGCCTGGCGCAACTCTCTCAGTAAAAAACGATCTATGAAACGGAAGCGAATTTTTAACCCGTCTAAGTTTGAAAGAACGTTGACAATCCACAAAGCAGTAGATAATTGACAACATTCGATTTAGGCGTATTATACTTCGCCCCATCAAAGAGTATTCTTCATCTTTGACCGTTTTACGGCCAATGCCGTTTAACGTTTCTCTTTTGTTTGTTTTCGTTGAATTCGCTTCCGTCCGTTTCGTACTCACGCTTTTTGTATGACACTCCCGTCTCTTATAACGCTAGTTATTTTTACATTCTCTTTGGGCAAGTCCATTAAAATAGTAAAAAAAAAATATTAAAATAAATGATACCTTTAATTAGTCCGTAAAATGTATAGAAAATTTGGCTAAGAAACCATTTTGATGAACACAACATTTAATATAGCTGCCGAACAAATTTCCTACGCGTTGCATATAAACTACTCAGACGTGACGTCATAATTGTGTAGCCGTTAGTATGGAGCGTTTTTGGGTGAGTCCATTTGTGTGCATTTCAAACTGTGATATCTCGGGCAGTTTTCATGCTAGCGAAATAATTCTTTCACCAATGTTTCTTTTTTTGAGAGGTAATTTATGTAACATAAAATAAAATAAAAATGTCATCATGCCTATTCAATGAAGTTGTAAAAGTGAGGGCTTAAGTTTTATAGCGTCCGATCAAGACGACGACGCGACGTCGTCTAGACGTATCGCACGTAGATACGTAGGTATTACAATTTTCTGATAGCACCTTATCTGTGTATTAATAAATCTGTATGTTTTTACTTTCTCCATTCTGTTTGTAATCAAGTGTAAAACGTATTACAGATAAGTCATGTATTTGTGGTAGTGCAATATTTAGGTCGTATCTGTTGATTAGATATGGAACATTGTTTTTAAATATAATATTGTTTGTGTTGTTGCAGCGATGGGCAGCACATTCACCACCACATGCATCATTACCTACAGATGCATCCTCCACATTTGCACATATCAATCCAGCCTTCTGTAATGGTGAGATTTATTTTTAATTAACCTCTGACTTTTACAATTTTTCTTTTTCTTTTGTTGTTCGTTTATACTGATCTATATTTGGTATTTTATACACAATGTTATAATTATGGGCAAAGGACCCAATTTTGACCCAACTGCTGGGTTTAAACCCAGTTAACGCCCATAGACCATTTGTTGAACTAAAGAAAATCTTTAGAAATAAGAGAGAATTGAACGGTTTCCTTCCAGATGCGCGATGTCTCATTGTGAAAATTATCTTCCGTAGCGCCTATCCCATCAAAATTATCATGTCATCTTTTTATTGGTCAGAAACCATCTTTGAAGTCTATGCAAACGAGATATAAGTTATTTTTTGTCCGATTGAGTTACCATATGATATTTATTACTTATTAGTTTTTATAGCCCGCCGAAGGAACACCAATAACTGGCTCATAGGGGAAATAATTCGGGCATGAGCAATTTTTGGCATAGGTAGGGAATGGAGTCTAAAACAACATACTTAAAGTACTGATGGATGAGGGAGGGGGGAGCTAACGGGGGGAGGGGGGTGTAAAGGTTCTCTTTTTAGTGTCTCGTAAATAACTCGTAAACGGTGGCATGAAACCCGAAGTGGTCCAATGGGTCTATAGGGCAATCATCCTACCGAGAATTCTCCACGGAGCACTGTATGGTGGCATAAGGCACAACTAGAATACAACAGAAAAGAACTCACAAAGGTACAAAGACTAGCTAGCGTATCAGGAGCCATGAGAACAACTCCCACGGCCGCCTTAGAAATTGCCTTAGCCTTAGAAAGGCCTTAATCCTATAGATCTTGAAATTGAAAAGAGAGCCACAGAACAATGGTTTAAGCTGAAAAGCACTAACCTATGGATAGGAAGGCACACTGATAAAGGTCACGCAGAATTAGGGAAGAAGTACGAAGAAAACCTTTCTATGATACTGGTTAATAATGACCTAATAAAAAAGGAAAGGATATTAGATGAAAAGTACAGAATAAGCTGATGCTTATGGTTCCAGTCTTCTCTGGATCTGATGATCCAAAGAAGACTAGAACCTAGACCAAGATGATCTGGACAGCACCGCAGTATGCTACACTGATGGGTCAAGAAAAGAACTAAGTTATCGGGAGCTGGGGTATACATTGCTAAAACCAACACTATAAGAGCTACTTTCAATCTGGGCAGATACACCAGCGTAGTCCAGGCGGAAGTATTCGCGATACTGGAGTGTGCGCACTTGATTGAAAGTGAGATAAGCAACCATAAGGTAGAAAAAATATAATATAAAGGGTGTCCCAAAACTTAACACGGAGGGAAAGTACCTTAAATATGAAGATTTACCGAAAACAAACTTCATTTAGTTTTTAAAAATAATTATCATCTTAAACTAAAGGAAGACCATGAAATTTAACATTTAAATTTTATTATTACGGATTGTACCAATCTGTATCGAATCATATGCGATTAAGAAAATACTTTGAATGCAGTCCGTTTCTTTTTAAAAAACAAAATGAAGTCTTCTTTTGGTAAAATTTCCAATCTTCAATATTTAAGGTACTTTCCCTTCGTGTGGCAAAGTTTTGGGACACCCAGTATAGCGACAGTCAAGCTGCCACAAAGCCCTTGACAAAACTTGGTGAAGGAATGCAACAAAGCATTCAGGAACTTGCGAACTTAGCTGAGGTGGAAATTGCCTGGGCCTGGACACGAAGGTAACAAAAGCAATGAGAAAGCTGATGAATTAGCCGGTGTAGGAACTGATAAATCTTTGATTGGCCTTGAACCAAGACTGCAAATCACACATAGAATTACTAAGAACATTATTTAAATCAGAACAATCAAAGAAACCAACCAAAGATGGATGAAAAGAAAAGACTCTAGACAGTGTAAGATCTTCATCTAAAGAAAACTAGAGAGTTGCTTAAACGAAGTATGAGAAATATAAGAACGATTGTAGGAGTACTGACAGAACACTGTCCACTAAACAGCCATCTGTCAGTGATCAAACGGATAGAGGATTCCATTTGTCCGCACTGCAAAGAAAGAGAAGAAACAAGCTACCACTTCATGGCAGAATTCCCGATATACGCATCACTGCGCTGGGAGCTCTTTGGAGCAGACAAGCTTAAGGAAGAGGATCTAAAGCAGTTAACGATAAGTCAACTCAGCAGGTACTGTAAGCGTACGTAGGTTCGAGGGTCCAACGCCGGTGGGGTAAATGATAATGCGCCTTCCCTTGCTCTCAGCTTTCAGGGGATTTGGGGAAACGGTTCCGATCGAAGTGACTGATCACCCGTCCGGCTTAGCTGGCGTTTTTCGGAATAATAATAATAATGCTCCATCAAAAACGATACACTTACGCTAACGAATAATTCAATCGTCAAAACATTTTTTAAACGCTTTTTCAGGAATTGAGTTCAGTTCTCGCCGCGAATTCTCATTTATGTCTTCTACCGAATGATATAGGATGACTGGCTATTGCATAGAAATAGAATGTCAAAGAACAACAATGTCAATAAACAGGTGATCCGAAAATAAATGCATACATTTTATATGAGATACGTAAAAATGACTTAGATACATAAAATATGACTATATATGGCAAAGGAAATTAATAAATTATGTTCCATACTGTTTTCTTCGACGATAAATGAATAAATGTAGCGTAATTCGGTTTTAGAGAAATGTGTGGTAATATCTTATTTACCTGTGAAAAGTGTGATTACTTGGATTGTTTCTTTTTGTCACATCACAATTACTTGGAGCACAAGACACCATGGCTCCACGATACCTTTATTTTAAATTCTAATTAAGATTAACAAATATTTTAAACAAACTGTGATTGCTCATTTGCTAGGCGGGACGCTAGGGGCTCTTACTGTAAAAAATGTTGGTACATGTCACTTGATCCTTTGTCTCTTTTTTACATAGGCCGTGTCCGTATGATGTTAACTTCTCTTTTCCTCGCTTTGTTGGTCTTCTTGAGCGCAGCGAAAATTTTTCTATGTCTATGGGCTATTGAGTATGTGATGTGTGTGGTGAATGCAGGGCGGCGGGGGCATGGCGGCGGCGCAGCTGGCGGCGATGGTGCGCGCGGCGGAGGCAGGCGCGGAGGCGCGGCGCGCGGCCCGCGGCGCCTCGCGCGCCGTCATCGAGCGCAACACGCTGCGCCACGCCTACGCGCCCGCGCGCCACCGCCACGACGACAAGTGCACCATCTGCCTCTCCGTGTTCGAGGTCGCCTCCGACTGCAGGTCAGACTTACCGCCCTACCGCCTAACTTTTCAAACTTCGGTGGGTCTGCCGAGCTTCAACTTAACATAAATCAAAGTAAGGGATTTCGTATTGTACTATTTGCCGATGTTATTTGGTAGATATCGATGTTCGTGTGACATCATGAATTGGGGTTCGACATTTTGGCCTAAGTGGGACTCTATTTATCTGTTTTAATTTTAAGCAGTTTGCCGAAGTTCGATGCGTTAAGCGGTACGGCCCTTGAGGCCCTACTCAGCCCTACTGACTAACTTTTCGAACTTCGGCAAATCTGCTGAACCATTTTTTGCAGTAGTATTTGACAAACCATTTTGTCTATAACATTTGAGGAATAGGCGATCAAAAAGGCACTTTTCCAGTTTGGGTATTATTTTAATTTAATTCACACTCTGTCAAACAATTGCCTAGTTCCAAATCACGCCAACACCACTGTTAGCACGAATCTATAAATAATAAATGCAGTGGGTAAAAAAATCCTATTATCGCACCTACGATGCTAAAGCGTCACTTCTGCAAATAGTTGCTACAAACATTAAATTGCGTATAAACCTCACAGATGATTGTAAAAAAAATCAGAATATCATCAAAAGCGCTTGTCGCGGGCCATATATTTAGCGTAAATAATAGCGTAAACGTATTGAATTCTACATCAAAATACACTTTCAACGTACTGTGCAGTTGCTCCAATAACCTTTTTTCAAGAAAGATAATTGTGCTAAAGATAATGATGAAAAAACAACGAAAAACATCGAAACAGTGCAGAAGTGAGGTTATTTTCCATACTCTTTACACGTAAAGAAAACGACAGAGACAAATGATTTCGCGTAACGGAGCCTTAACTTAAAAAAATAACTTGTTATATTTAACTACAACTTTAAACTTTATATCAAAGTAAAAATAAACATCTTACAATTTTGTAATAAAAAAATATAAAAGTTTTAAATTTACAACCCTCCTAGAAGTGACGTTATGGCACTAGAAAAACAATTAACTGGGCAAATGTGTCATAACAATGTGTCGTTATTGCTCCAAAAGCATAAAATTAAATTGTCACAATTACTTTAGTGGCGTTGTAGCTCCAGGAGACTGCTACCATACTGCTACTCGTGAACCAACTTTTTTTTCTCCAAGTGGCGGCTAGATTCGCGCCAAAACCATAACGACACAACCGCCCTCACGCGAAAAGTATACGCACTACACAAGCGACAATTATCCATCAAGTAAAGTGGTACATTAGTGACTTTATCTCATACTCAGATCAATTTTGACAAAAATTGCATAAGTGACGTTGTAGCATCGTAGGTGCGTTATGTGATTTTGTGACTACTACTAAATTTTG
This sequence comes from Agriphila geniculea, assembly GCA_943789525.1. Classification (NCBI taxonomy): domain Eukaryota; kingdom Metazoa; phylum Arthropoda; class Insecta; order Lepidoptera; family Crambidae; genus Agriphila; species Agriphila geniculea. Next base: position 13,070,422 of record OX038890.1, read on the forward strand.
TCGGACACGCTAACAGTGTGTTGTCAGGGTGAACACGGCCAGTATATTACATTCTCGCTTAAGTGTTGCCAGAAATATAACATGCAAAAAGGGGCCGCGAACTTTTTCGACTACCCATTACTTTGCATTTTCCAGACGGCTACCATGCATGCACCTGTTTCACATGGAGTGCGTCGACCAGTGGCTGAGCACCAACAAGCACTGCCCCATATGCCGGGTCGACATCGAGACACATTTGAACAAGGATGCCACGTTTTAGGACGTGTCTCAACTGGTATGACAAGATTTGTCTAGCTAGACTTGTATCATTTTGGCTTGTCAGGGGTGCGATTGCGTAAAGTCAATCGTATTCATTTGACAGTTCATATCGTATCCGATCGGCAGCAATTTGTATGGAATATGACACTAATGATTGTACAATATGAACTTTAGTTTCAAATGAATACGATCACTTTACGCAATTGCCTACCGTATCTTTTAGTCCGTAAACCCGCGACAATATTGCCTACGTCATATGACATCACGATGAAATGCATGGCACACGGTCGGAACAGTTGTGCTGAGCGAGGATCAAAGATTATCGAAAATAAAATTGGCCGGAAGTTTAAGAGAATCCTTCATTTCCGGTCATAATTTTAAGGTTATATATACGTTATGTGACATCAGTACGAGACCCGTGACACCATTTAGTTTTCAATCGTAGAGAGAGTAATCATAAGTCTGTCAGTTCTGAAATGACTAAAAAAACTAAAAAAGGTATTCCGGCCATTTTCACATTATATAACAAATGCTATGCATCATTCTCTCACATTGTTTACTAACATGTTGTAGCAAAATGTTACACTCTGTTATAAAATGTTATAGTGCTAGTGTGCTACACAATGTTATAAACTGCCTTGTGGGAGCACTTCTAATTAAATATCTTTTATTTTAATTAACAGTCTTTATTTAAATCTATATTATACTAGAATAGCGAGTCCAGCTACTGTATCCTTCAGAGCCAAGTTTTTTTTATTATTTATTTAACTTTTTTCCTAGCATCGTTGTCATTAACTGTTTCTTCTTTTAGTTTCTGCTCGAGATGTGGCGAGTTGAGGATGGCTTGTTGCTGCAACTCCAAGCTCTCTTGTTGAAGGTCGTGCGTCAACTGCTTTTGGGTGTTACAGGTTCTGCATGAAAGGATGATATTACTGCCACTATTAACTATGTACATAGAAACTAAACATTTAAAAGAGTATTTTGTTTACATTCTAATTAAACTTTTGTTACATACTATTACAATGTTAAGGTCAAAAGAGGTGACAATTTGTTGATTTTTAATTAATTAATTAAGATTATATTATTATTATTATATCAAATACAAATGAGTTATTTAAGTCCAATTTGTGAAATTGATTCGACAATTTTAAATCTCACTAAAATGACAAAAGGTACTGAAAAAAATTGTAAAACTAATGAACTACTTTTACAAATATAACAGTTGCATAATGTATTAATAAATGTTCTATAAATATATTCGATTTTTACTCGCCTGCAAGCATGGTCAATCCTCTCACAAATTGCGTCAGATGCAGCGATGTTACCGGACAGGTAGGATATTTCAGCAGCAACCGTTGCTAATTTTTCGGCATAGTCCATGTAACCTGTAGAACAGATGAATCTTATAAAGTGTTCTGTATAATTTAGGGTTCTGTATCTATCACATCACAACCCTTGGCAATTCCCAGTCACACAAATATATATGAACACCAATAAAAATAGAATAATCTGTGACACAATTGAGCAGAATGTAGTTGATCCAGTTTACACTACACTGGTTTTAGGGCACCTAGTCACGTGTAAGAAGTAAGATCTTCAAACCACTTGTGCTTCGTAATTGTGAGATTTATGCCTTTCTGTAAAGGATTCCCACTCCCAAGCATGTACTGTATGGGAGTATACATTTTTAGCATGCCCCTTGTATATTATACCATTACAAGGGTGAAATTATGGTGAAGGTAAGCCGTACTACAAAAATGTTATGATTTGCATAGTGGATTGGTGGGGTGGGGTTTCTAAAAGGTAAGCCGATAGGAATCCGCTTGTTTGGACCTTTTGACACTGCAACTTACTCAGTAATGTCCTGAGATTATGCTTTAAGTCACACAAAGCCCCTCTGACAGCCACCAGTTGGTCCCAATGATGAGGGGGGGTGCCAGCTTCTCCCCATTCAATAGCTTGCTTCACTAGACATATTTCTTTAGCCAGGGTTTCTCTTAACCTGTACAATAACAGAAGTTTGTTTATAAATGAATAAATCTTGGTTTGAACCAAATTAATTAAAGTACTCTGGCTAATTTACAGAATTATTTGTTTACTTAATTTTGTGTTTTGAATTAACACACATCAGTGGACTTGGACATCATAGGTGAGCTATTAATTACATGTGAATATTTTATAAAAGGTGTAATAAAAATACTTTTTAGGTTATGTATGTGTGGTTCGTTTACATTATCTCCGTAAGTTGCTGGGGTGTAGGTTACTATTTATTTGTACAATAAGCGATAATTACCTTTCACTGGTATCCTGAATAGCCACCAACGTGACCGTCAGAAGTTGGGTAGCAGCATTCACATTGACAGTAGTCGCCTGCCGGATTAAAAAGTCGTGTTCTAACTTATCACCGTCCCACGACACTTCAAATTCTTTTAATGAACCTTCACACTTTGCTGTCGTTAGTAATCCTAAAACCACTGGTGAAAGTATTCGAACTTTTGTAATTATCACATTTCTCTGGAAGATGCACGCTGCTCTGAACACATTAAATATTTTATTTCTAAACATATCTTTGGGTGGAATGGTTGCTTTATCTAGTCAATTGAAATTGTTTCTAGGAAAATAAATTAATCCATAGCGCTTTGTGTGACTTTATTTCTGAAGAGAACTTGTTTGTTGCTTTGCTGACGAAAAGTAATGAAAAGTTGTTTGTTTATATTTTGACAATTGACATTGACGTAAACATAGTAGTAGAAGATGTTTTGTACTATTTCTATGGTTTTGCCCTTTTCAGGACAGGCGAAGGACTATGCCATACAGCCAGTTCTTGCGTGTTGGTTTCTTAGTCTTTTTTTAAAATAAAGGCAAAGCCAAATCTTGCGTCTTATTAGAATGCGGGTGCATCACATTCCAATGCTGCTTGGAGCATTTGGCAGCAAGTATATCAAGACAGCTTACTCGGTAAGGGCAGCCGAGGTAGCGACCACTACAATAAAAGTCTCAGCTTCACACAACCAAGATCGCGCCTATTTCCATTATCCCACATTATTGTTCAGTTGCGTAGACACTTGTACCACAAAACTGCACCAATTTTAAGACACAATATCCACTATGAATCAATTTGCGAATAATTAAAATAGTCACCGAACTGAACTCTACAAAATCCCGCCAAAAACTCTGACGGAAACATATGTCTGGCAGCTGATTGTCAAATGCATTCTTTTTTTTTTTTTTTTTTTTTTCTGGCTCGCACGGTTTGTGCATTAGCCAATATCAAGTAGGTAAAGGTAGGAAAACCAAGGAATTTTAATAATAAAGGAGATGATCGAAATTTAGGAAAATAATAGGATCAGGGGTAAGGTAATTAGTGAAATAGATAGATAAAAAATAAAGAATAATAAAATATTTACATATAGAAAATTAAGTAATATTTAAATGAAGGTTATAATTTAATATTATTTTCAGTTAAAAATTTAGATATTAAACAATACAAGTCTGGATTTATGCAGCTCAGAAGGGTTGGGATTGATGTAGGTAGAGGAACACGGAGGGATACGAGGGAGTTTAAAAAAGAGGAGCAATCATAAAGCGAACATTGAAAGAAAATGTGATTCAGGTTCTCGTCACCAGCACCACAAGCACATACACTGTTGTTGCAGATTCCTATCCTAGTAAGATGTGATGCAGTACAAACATGACCTAAGCGCATTCTGATAAGACTGGATGTAGCAAATTTACTTAATTGTATTTTAGAGAACCAAGGCTTAAGAGGAACTGTTTTGTAGTGAATGCGACCGAATGTCGACTTTCTGTTGGAACGCACGCAATACCCATGTATCTTTTTCTCTATGATTTGGTGTGCAAAAAATAAATGGACGTTTTCAGACGCAGTTCGTATTTTATTGAAACCTGCAAATAAGTTTAAGTAACTATCATGACCATAGAAACGGCGGAAAATAATCCGCCAAATAGTGGCGACCGTGACAGGACACGAACCTGCAATCTTCGGATTCGAATAATATAAAAATATAATATGACAGTTGACTATTTGTATCACCAAATTGTTATTAATTTACAAATTTTAAATTCATTAGGGATTAAGCATATGGACTCTATTTTGTTACCACTAATTGAATCTGCACTGCCAGATAGTACTCTTCTTGCATGGTCTAAAACTAAACTCGTTGACGATGAAAGTAAATTAACTCAGTTGTTGTCATTTTTGAAAAGTGAGGTAGAAGCTGATGGTAGGTGTAGGTTAGCAAGGACAGCATTCTCACAGGGACAGCAGCAAGAGCAGGAAGCAGTCAGCCCGGTGCCTACAGCATCATGTTTGGTAAATAAGGAGACAAAGGAATAAGAAGAGTATTAAAGAAAATAGTATCAGAATGTATTGTATGTAAGAGATATAAAGCAAAACACTATGAAGTCCCTCAACCGCCACTTCCAGCAGACCGAATCACTAAGACAGCAACCTTCGAAGTCACTGGAACCGACTTAGCTGGACCTTTGTTCCTGAAAAATGGTTCAAAATGTTGGATCGTTTTATTCACATGTGCGGTATACAGAGCAATACACCTTGAATTGACCGACTCATTGTCTACGGCAAGCTTCATCATGGCATTAAGAAGATTCATAAGTAGAAGAGGTCGACCCAAAATAATATACAGTGACAATGGGACCAATTTTGTTGGTACTGCAAACCTTCTTAAAGAAATAAATTGGCAAGAAGTGGAAGAAGAAACCAGCAAAATACAGTGGAAGTTTTCTGCGCCAGCAGCTCCCTGGTGGGGAGGTTGGTGGGAGAGATTAATAAGAGTAATAAAAGAAATGCTGCGCAAAATATTAGGTAGAGCAACAGTCAATTTTATAGAATTATCAACCATTTTGTGCGACTGCGAATCGGTAATAAACAACAGACCATTAACTTATGTGGAAATGGGAGATATGAAACCCCTAACACCAATGATGTTCTTACAAGGATTACCATCTACAGATACTGTAGACCTTGATGAAATTGATCACAAAACATTGAATATTAGATATAAATACTTACAACAACTTAGAGAAGATTTTAGAAAGAGATTTAAGAATGAATATTTAGCTCTTTTAATAAGTAAAGGAAAAGAGAAGAAAATAGAACCTAAAATAGGAGATATAGTATTGATAGAGACAGAGGGTAAAAGAATGCAGTGGCCCATAGGCATAATCAAAGAAACATTTTTAGGTAAAGATGGATGCACACGTGTGGCCAAGGTACAAACTGCATCAGGAGAAAAGGTAAGGGCTTATCAGAGATTGTTTCCTCTCGAGTTGTCAGCAGCTTCACAGGCGTGGTTGTCTAATCCCAGCAATGCCAGTCAAGAGACCGAGGAGTTGTCAGGTAAGAGTGCTGATTTTCTTGTCCCTGCCATACCATCAGCGACTCCCACTATTCGTACCTCTGCTTCAGGTCGTTTAATAAGAAAACCTGTTAGATTTTTTGATTGATTATAATATGTTTGTTATCATGTTATGTGTTTAGTTAGGAATTAGGATATAAACATAGATACCTAGTTATTAAGACCTTTTAAAGAATGACTTTAAACTTGATCTCAGATTCTTATGTTTGTTGTTGTAACTAAAACTTGAAATAAAACTAGATGTAACAATTAATAAATGTAACTGTAACAACAGATGATAGAATTGTATTAATGTGAAAGAAATGTAACTACATACTATGTCATTCTCGTGTAATTGTTTTGTTAGAACTAGTGCTTGTAACTCTGCCCCCTGGGAGTGTGTAGTGAATGCGACCGAATGTCGACTTTCTGTTGGAACGCACGCAATACCCATGTATCTTTTTCTCTATGATTTGGTGTGCAAAAAATAAATGGACGTTTTCAGACGCAGTTCGTATTTTATTGAAACCTGCAAATAAGTTTAAGTAACTATCATGACCATAGAAACGGCGGAAAATAATCCGCCAAAGTTTGTTGAATTCTTTTATAAGCTTTTCCTTTAGTAAGACTTGTAGTATTCCATTTATCTTCCCAACAGACATGTAAATGCTGCTTGGGAAGAGAAATGAGATCCGGCACTATATTTTTATAGGGGAAGATATCACCAGAATTTATTGCGTCCTTGGCAAGCGTGTCGGCAATTTCATTTCCTTTTATGTTATGATGGCCAGGTACCCACGCGAAAAGAATGTCATATCTATTTTCTTTACAAGTTAATAACAGCTGTCTACACTGTGTAATATAAACAGAAGCTAAGCAGGATTTAAATGGAAATTTTTCCAGAGATTGAAGAGCGCTCTTGGAATCCGAAAATATAATGGCTTTTTTAAGTTTTGCTATTAGGATATATTCTAGTGACTTTAGGATTCCAAAGCATTCTCCAGTGAAAACTGATGTCTCAGGTGGAAGTTTGATTTTTTGATGGATGTTATATTGCTGATGGAAGACACCAATTCCAACTAAACCAGAACCGGAGTGTTTAGATGCATCACAGTATAAATAATGCCAGTCCGGCCAATCACTATCAATACGATGTCTTAGAGTTACATCAGGATTTTGGTCATTTTTTAAATAGTCTAAACTAAAGAGGACATTAGGTTCAAGAACTAGAGCTGGGAAGTTTGTAGAAAACAAAGGAAGGTATTGTGATCGGTGAGTAGGGGCTTGCAGGGAGATAAATTTACGAAAACTGACGACTAGGCAGGGGGGAGGCTTATTGGTCCAGAAAGAAGAGGTCTCAATTTTTTCTGATAATTCTTGTAATTTGCTGTATAGAGGATGGTTCGAAAATTGAAAAGCGCGGAAGAGAAATTTATCGCACAGCATTTGTCTTCTTAAATTTAGTGGAGGTTCTGCACATTCAACCTGAAGAGCATTTAGCGGGCTAGATTTCATAGTTCCACCTATGAGTCGTAGTGATTTAGATTGGATATCATTTAATTTACTTATGGCAGCTAAGCTACACGGCTCTAAAAAGAAAGTCCCATAATCCAGGATGCTTCTGATGATAGCGTTATATAAAAGCTTAAGATTAAAAGGGTGGGCGCCCCACCAAACACCCGAAAGACATCGCAGAATATTAAGTTGTCGTTCACAACGTGCTGAAGCATAATAGCAGTGTGGTAGACCTGTTAATTTCGAATCTAATATTAAACCTAAAAATTTGAATTCATTTTCTGAGGGAATTAATTGACCGTCATAAAAAATCGAAAATGTAGGTGGACTGCGCATTTTAGTGAATAAAACTGCACAGCTTTTATTTACAGAGAGACTTAATGCGTTTTTATCCAACCAAGATTTTAAAAGTTTCAGAGCGTTGTTAAACGAATATGTTAATTTAAATATAGATCGGCCAGATACGTAAATAGCTAAATCATCTGCATATTGTAACACATTCGCGTTGTTAGCGATAGAAAATTCAAGGTCATGAGTATATATGGCGTATAGAATTGGGCTGAGTACCGATCCCTGTGGCAGGCCTTTCCACGTCAGTCTAGATTTTACCTTTGAATCACCAACATTAATTTGTATTTGCCTTTCTGAAAGCAAATTAATAATAAAATTACTTAATAAGTGGGGGACCTGGAGCTTATCTAATTTAACTTTGAGAAGTTGTAAATCAACATTGTCATATACTGCAGAAATGTCTAAGAAAGCTGCAAGTAAAAATTCGTTATTTGAAAAGGCTAATCTTATATCAGTCGTGATAATGCCTAAACTGTCCATAGTGCTCTTCCCTTTTCTGAACCCGTATTGACTTGGAGCCAGCAGCTCCTGACTTTCTACATACCACTCCAGCCTGTTCTTGGCCAGGTGTTCAGTCAACTTAGATAGGACTGATGAGAGAGCTATAGGTCTATATGAACTAGGGTCTAATGGAGGCTTATTGAATTTCAAAATAGGAATAATTTCCTGGATTTTCCATGAGGCAGGGACTTCACCGGACATCACAACAGAATTAATGAGATTTAACAAATACATTAAACTATTATCATTTAAATGAGTTAGAAAAGAGTATGGAATACCATCAATACCAGGAGCTGAATCTTTAACATAGGACAGCACTCCTTTCAACTCAGTCAAACTGAAAGGGGTGTTAAGATTGTTTAAGTCTTCTATACTTACTATTGCAGCAGGACAGCTGAGGTGATGTTAATATAAGTTCTTGAGGCACAAATGGCGGAGCTAATTTGTCCAGAAATTTTTCAGCTACACCTTCATCAATACATTTAGGGACTCGTTCTTTAAAGGCAGATCTAAACCTACGAACATTATTCCAAACCTCAGAAGGAGAAATATTAGGTGATATAGATAAACAAAAGGTCCTCCACCTCCAACCTTCCCATTTCTTTTTTTTAAATAGACTGCGTGTTTGATTCATTATTTGTATCAATTTATCGAAATTTTCGGATGAGCTATTAATTTTATAATTTATTTCAGCCTCTTTTCTCTCCTTTAATACTTTTGTACATTCACTGTCCCACCACGGGGGGGAAGGAATATACCCATTTGTTTTTTTCTTTGGAAAAACTTCGTCAGCTGCTTCTAACAAAACTGAGGCAAAAGCCTCGGCACTCTGCGTCCGGTTGTTTTCTTGTATAGAAGGAAGGGAGGAAATCCTCAGTTCAACTTGCTCCCTAAACATTTCCCATCTGTCACTGTCATTTTGGTTAAGTTTATATTTCAAATGAGGTGGGCGTCTACTTTGATTTTTTAATACAGTTGAAGGAAATTCAATTAAAATAGGAAAGTGGTCACTACCGAATGTGGCAGATAGTGGACTCCAAGTCAAGGAGGTGGAAGCTAGATTAGGACTACAAATTGTAAGGTCGGGCGCACTGTCTCCTTCATGGGGCAATGTTCGCCGTGTTGGAAGTCCTGCACGCGTAGCATGAGCAAAAGAGACTCTTGTCTACGAAGACTTGTCGTCTCAACCTTCTCGATTGCTGAGCACAGTTTGACAGACAGGTAGGACTCGTTAGTCGTTCTCAGAATTTCGAAACCTTTTAATGTCTTTTAATAAAAAAAGTTAGTTTTAAAGGTAATCTTTTTATTTCAACACCGATAAACGTCAAAATTATCTAATTTGATCCGAAATAATTTAGTTTAAACATGATTCTCATTTTTTTATAAGTTCTAAGATAAAGAGGCACTCAAGAAAGCGTTCTCTTCCGTAGACAAGCTCTCTCGAGTTCGAGAAGAATAATATTGCCAATAGAAAATAATTACTTTATTTCTCATAAAGCACCGTTCCTTTCTATAGATTTCACAACGCTAAACTCTTAAAACTAATTAAATATAGCTGTATGGATATAAATTCGTTTGCCTTTCTTTTATTGAGAGTATTTTGAAAAGATAACACAGACTACTAACGAAATTGTTAATTTAGTAATCTGTGTAAAATGACGAGAAAATTACGAAATATTTTAAAATCAACGTATGAAAATAATTTTAATTTAAGTTTTTAAGCAATAAAATATAAACACGGATAATTTAGATTTATTTTTATTGCGAAATTTAGATTCATATAAAATAAAATACGTAGAAAACTATTTCGAATCTTCTTATTAGTCTGTGATTCTTTCTCGACCTTCTCGACTACTCAAAGGGTGGTAGACAAGTTTCTCTGATTCAACTGTCAAATTAATGTCAGTTGAAGAGAAAAGCCAGGAACGAAAAAATAACGTTATTATTCTGTTTACCGTTATCAATTTTACCGTTACTAATTTCCAGTTATAACGTTATTTATTTTAACGTTATTTTTTTCTTACCGTTATCGATGCAAGTACATCGATAACGTTATTCATTTTTAACGGTATTTGAAGCCCTGGATTCCGTTACGTGATTCCGTACGTACCACCACACACAGACGTTTTTTTTCGTTCGGAATCACGGCTCAGTCAGGCGCCAGACTTTGATGAGTAAACATTGAGCGAAGGTGAATTATTTTGACTTTTAATGAATAATTGAAGATGAATAAATATAGACTATTTATTATTAATATTACGCTTAGGTCAATTCAATTGTTTTCTGTTTTTTTTTTTGGTAAAATAGAACTAATAACTTAAGCCGGGTCCATAGCTCGTGTTTTGCTCTACACAATCAACAAAAAGATCTACACAAAACATTGTTTCGCGAAACATTTTTGTGTAGAGAAACAATGTTTCTGCTTTCCATGCCTGGTGGAAAACACGTACACAAAACATTTTGCGCGGGTCAAGGGGCATGGTATTGTCATAGGCCAGCCGCACACACGCAATAATATTGGCCACAATAATTTTGAACAATATGATTTAACACTGAGGCTAACCGCAAAAAAAAATTGCGATTAGCCTCAGTGTTATTAAAAATTTTATCTTTAAAAATCATTTAAAAAATTTCAATTGAACCAGGTTTTTCAAAATTTTTCGAAAAGGCAAGGAAAAGAGATATAACAGTTATAACAGTTACGAAAAATGATCAAAATATAACAATTTTTTTTTGTTACCGATGCAAAGTAAATGTTGTTTTTTATTTTTAGAAGACTTAAAAATTCACCATTCAAAACTTTTTTTGAAAATTATTAAGGTTGTGACTTTGATAGAACCTAGGACTGTGTATAACTATTTGCACAGCAGATACTTATTAGTTAAAAAAACCGGCCAAGTGAAAGCAAAAGACCATACCAAAAAACGGAAAAAATACGTTTGTTGTATGGGAGCCCCCCTTAAATATTTATTTATTCTGTTTTTAGTATTTGTTGTTATAGTGGCAACAGATATACATCATCTGTGAAAATATCAACTGTCTAGCTATCACGGTTCATGAAATACAGCCTGGTGACAGACAGACAGACAAACAGACGGACAGCGGAGTCTTAGTAATAGGGTCCCGTTTTTACCCTTTGGGTACGGAACCCTAAAAACTAATGTCTATTCTGTGTAAGTTGTTTTAAAATATTTCAATTCCAGCTACTTTTCAACGCGAGGTCTACAGCTCACGAAGCCTAATAGTTTATGCATTTTTACATTTGCAAAAGTTACATTTTCAGATATACCTGAAACTTTGGTCACTTTTAAGTTTATTTCATACATTTTCGAGTCATGATAAGTAATAGGCTAACATAAAATGCTAAATTGGCAACACTGAAGTTTTGTCTACTCAAGCCATGCAATCGCTGTAGACGGCGTGTGTAGAGAAACATGTTTCGCGAAACAATGTTTTGTGTAGATGTTTTTGTTGTGTAGAGCAAAACATGCGCTATGGACCCGCTCTTAGCAAAATAATTAAAAAGTAGGCCAAAGGTCTGGTATCCAGAGCTGTAATAAAAAAAGTAGCATTCCGTACGTACGGAATAACGGTTGTGTGTGGCGACCAATACAAAATCTATGGGAGGCTTGCGTTCGGAATGACTTTTTTCCGTGCGTGATTCCGAATGCACGAGCCCTCATGTGGAATTCCGCACGGAAAAAAATAACGTACGGAACGTTGACGTCTGTGTGTGGCAGACATCGATTTTGTATGCAATCGCTGCGTTCGGAATTCCGAATCGGGATTCCGTTGCGAGATTCCGTCATAGTCTAAGCGGTCATGGGATTTTTGGTAACGATCACGGAAAAGGTTAGATTCATTTTCATGGGTTGTAGAGTGGTCCCCTAATGTGAATGATGTCGGTCTGCCTGCTCTCAGTGGTTGCAACTTCGAGTTATAGCGCTTACAAGAGGCATCATTGTTACGAAAAAAAAACGATCAGAGAAATGGTCAGTTTTAGTACCTGTTCAAAGAATGTCGTCTCTGCAGATGAAACAAGTTGGTCTGCCGGCTCATAGTGGTTGCGTTTCTGAGCTATGACGTGCGCAAGTCACGTCATTGTTACGAAAAAAAAACGATAAGGGAAATGGTCAGTTTTAGTACCTATTCAAAGTATAGTATCTCCACGGGTGAAACAAGTTGGTCTGCCGGCTCTCAGTGGTTGTATTTCAGAACTATCATTGTGTACGCAAGACGCTTATTTGTAGAGAAAGCCTAAAAAAACTTTAAAAAACGGGACAATAGGCAAATTTTTAAGTGCACGCCGGCCGTTTGCGTATCTGTGACTATATGAGTCCCCTCCCCACCTTAAGGCATCTCTACACTCGCGCGCGAAAAGCCCCAAACCTCCCGCAAAGCAGTGTGCGTAGTGTGGAACCAATTTGAATCGAATCTACACACCCGCGCGTGAGTATGGAGAGGTCTTTATGCCTGTGCCACCGCGCACCCCCCATCCCCCCCCCCCCCCACTTCCGGCTTTAGCGTCAATAGAGATGTTCGATCCAGGTGCCTTGTATCGATATTCCGGATCGCCATGGATCGTAACTCACTGTATCGATCCAGATTACTTAGTGTTTAGAATCTGGATTGATAGGCATCGGCTACACGCTCGGTAAATACTGTGGCCCAGCGCCATAGAGTAAATTTTAACCATGGAAAGTAAAATATTGAATATTCCATACAAATTACTTTCCATGGTTAAAATTTACTCTACGGCGATGGATGGATCACAGTTAGTCTAAGCGGTCACGGGATTTTTGGTAACGATCAAGGAAAAGGTTAGATACATTTTCATGGGTTATAGAGTGGTCCCCTAATGTGAATGATGTCGGTCTGCCTGCTCTCAGTAGTTGCAATTTCGAGTTACAGCGATTATAAGAGGCTTCATTGTTACGAAAAAAAAAACGATCAGAGAAATGGTCAGTTTTAGTACCTACTCAAAGTATGGCGTCTCCGTAGCTGAAATGATGTGGTCTGCCGGCTCTCAGTGGTTGCATTTCAGAGCTATGACGCGCGCAAGTTACAACAATATTTTTTTGTCAAATTGTGTTTTTAAAAATACTAATCGATAGAACTCTTTATTATAATGAAAAAATGTCTTAAGCCATTTTTGTCTAAAATGAATAGATTAGTCGGAAAAAATACTTTTTTTTTTGTATGGAGTGAGATATTCAATGTGCTCTTTTGGTCAATTCCTAATTGTTTCTGCCTCAAAACTACTTCTGCGTCAATATTTCAAACGTTTAAAATAATCATACACTATCAACGCTCGCCCAAAATTGTACATTCACACAGCTTGGATTTCTAAACAGTATAAAATCGTATTTTTTTCTAAAATTTTTTTTGCCATTCTTTATTATTTTCATCAATTTTAACACTAGAAAAGCCAACAAAACGTTCAGTTTATGTCTATTATACAATTGTTTTTACCATAATTACAAAGCAACTAAAATCCTTACTAATATTATAAATGCGAAAGTCCGTTTGTTTGTTTGTTTGTTTGTTTGTTACGCCTTCACGTCTCAACTACTGAACCGATCGTCATGAAATTTTGCATACACGTTGTCAGGGGTACAGAGAAGGACATAGGGTACCATTCATCCCGAAAAAAGTATTGTTCCCGAGGGATAGCAAAAAAACTTTCCACGCAGACGAAGTCGCGGGCGGCAGCTAGTATAAAGCTAAAATGTTCTCAAAAAAAAACCATAAATATCTGAGTTGTAATTGTTTCATTCATAGTTTTGACCAGACCAAATTCCTAACGAACTCTTAAGAGGTATTGCGGAAGAGATGGGGCCAATTCTGGCTAAAGTTTTCAACGAAATAGTACGCACGGTTATTATACCTAGACAATGGGCAGAGTCACACATAATACTCTTACATAAGAAAGGATCAAGGAAGAAAATAGGAAACTACAAGCTCATTTCACTGATTTCAAACACATACAAAGTCTTTGCAAAGGTCTTACTAGAAATAATATTTATTTATTTTAATTTATTTATGGTATCTGGTAATCTTGATGAAAATCAACCAATCAACAGGCAGGGCTCAGGAAAAACTACAATACAATATATTGTATTGTATGTAAGGACATCAGATAATGGTATTGAAATTAGCTTTGTAAATTGGCTTATTATATTCGTTGTGTTTTTGGATGAGTTGTCTGATGGTGTTTGATGATGTGATATATCACATCACCATCAAACAACTCATCCAAAAACACAACGAATATAATAAGCCAATTTACAAAGCTAATTTCAATACCATTATCTGATGTCCTTACAATTATTTTAATGAAACAAAGAAGACCTAAAATTTTAAGTGATTTACTTAATAAAATAACTGTATCACCTTATTAAAAAAATAAATTAACTTTTTATTACCACACGTAACATGACTTAACTAATATTAAAGAATAGACTACCTAATACAATTAAAATTAAACAAAGATTACCAAAATTTACAGGGCTTTGTACACATAGCTTCTTAACTAGAGACATACAATAAGAGCCAATGTATAATGTTAAATATGTATATGGATAATTAGAAAAACAATTTAATTTTCATACAAACAAAGTAACTTTGATGCGTTAAACGTTTCGCTCGCTAGCAGCGACCGGAAAACCTCTTCTTTGGTTAACCCAATTGATAGGGAAACCCTAATAAAAAACTTGCCAAATGATAGGGTTTCCCTTTCGATAGGGTTAGTCGACGTTATGCTTACCGTATTGATAGAGTTTTTGGAAACAAGTCTATGAAATACCCAATCAAAAACCCTTTTAACGGTAAGTTGTGTACTTTGGAGAATGTGCGAGGGAACTGCACAACCTTGTTCCTCCAGCCCCTTTCCACCATCGGGATACCAAACGCAGATAAGCATATCACCCTTATATAGTAGATACTCCAAGGGTCTGTCCGTACCAAGCGCTTTGCCAATACATTTCTTATGCGAGCTGCTAAAGAATGGAATGCGCTACCTGCTCATGTGTTCCCCGATAATTACAACCTTGGTCTTTTCAAGGCAAGAGTGAAAAGGCATTTCCTGGGCATGCATGCTACACCTTAGACCACATCCTGTTTACCAAGCAAGATGGTGGTCAAATGCCTGCCCAGTCTATATTAAAAAAGAAGTGGTTCATGAAATACCCAATCAAACCCCCTTTAACGGTAAGCGGTTCTGGGGCCCTATTTTTGAATCGCTCAGCTGGCGTCGAGCGTTCGTTTCTACTGATTTTTGTTCAACATTTATCTCAACCTCCATACATTTGAGTCAAATGTTGAACGAAAATCAGTAGAAAAGAGCGCTCGACACCAGCCGAGCGATTCAAAAATAGGCCCCCTGGTCCTTCGGTTCTGTTGGAACTAGGTATAAATTGCTTGAATTCGTTTTAAAACCCCTTCATAAAGCCATCATAGGGTTTCCCCGATAGGGTTTTCGTATTCGGTAAGTGCTTACTTACCGTATTTATAGGGTTACCGTATTGATAGGGTTTTTGAAAACAAGTCTATGAAATACCCAATCAAAAACCCCTTTAACGGAAAGCGGTTCCGGTCCTTGCTTGCAAGGACGACGTCCAACCTCCCGAACAAGCCGGGTTCCGAAAAGGCTTTAGTACCATAGACCACATCCATTAAATCTGCTATTATGCTTGGCGTTCGTGGACTATGAGAAAGCCTTTGATTTGATTGAAACCTGGGCGGTGCTGCAGTCTCTCCAAAATTGCCAAGTGGACTACAGGTATATCGAGGTGATGTGGTACTTATACGAAAATGCCACCATGTTGATCCGAGTACAGAACCAGAGCACAAAGCGAGATATGGGACAGAGAGATGCTATTTCCCCGAAACTATTCACAGCTGCGTTGGATGATATCTTTAAACTTTTAGACTGGAAAGGACTCAGAATCAAGATGAATGGCCAGTACCTAACACACCTTCGTTTTGCCGATGATATATTTCTTATGGCTAAAACCTTGGAAGACCTGAACACTATGCTCGAAGATCTCCGTTAGTGCTTCCCAAAGAGTGGGTCTCAAGATGAACATTTATAAGACGAAAATCATATCGAATGCCCATGTTGTGCCCACTCCAGTTCATGTTGGGAACACTAGGAGTTGTTGTTCATTACGTAGAAGTACCTAGGACAGGCAGTCCAGTTAGGTAAGTCCAACTGCGGAAATGAGATCTCTCGTCGAATCAAACTCAGATTGGTAGCATTCGGGCAGCTTCGAAAACATCTTTCCGTCCGATTTACCTCAGTGTCCAAGACGAAAGTCTATAACCAGTGTGTGTTGTCAGTGATGACTTCGGCAGTGAAACGTGGCCGTAAACTATGGGTCTTATAAGGAGGCTCAAGGTCACCCAGCGTGCAAAGGAGAGAGTATTCGGCGTTTTTCTGCGTGATACAATCAGAAATGCGGAGATCCGAAGGAAAACTAAAGTAATCAACATCGCTCGAAGGATTGCTCAGTTGAAGTGGCTGTAGGCTGGACACATAGCGAGAAGAACCGATGGCCGTTGGGGGGGAAAGGTTCTGGAATGGCGACCGTGGACCGGACGACGCTACGTGGGTAGGCCCCCAAAAAGGTGGACCGACGATCTGGTGAAGGTCGCGGGAAACCGCTGGATGCGAGCAGTTCAGGACCGGTCGTCGTGGAGATCCTTGGAGGTGGCCTATACCCAGCAGTGGGTGTCGTGCGGCTGATATGATGATACATCCAAGTGATCTGAACGGCATTTTAAGAGCTGTATGTACCAAAGTTTCAAGATTTCCATACCTTTTAATGGTATTTACGTGATTTTTTAAACTTATCGAAACAGATCTTACAATCCTGATAGATCAGTTGTGTGTATATTGCGATCTGGATCTCCTTCCTTTACTTTCTTGATAGCCGTCTTCAAATCACAGCTTGATCAATCCCTGGCGGAGGATGTATGAAAATGAATTAACTGGTGCTTCTTATTATCTGTCGCATAATAACATATTGATGTTTTTAATTTCTGCTTGTTTCTATCAATGTTCATAAATACAATTTTGATCTTAGATCTTAAGATATATATCTTCAAAATCTTTACTTTTGTTATAAATAACTTATAAACGAGCCTATTTTTTTTAGTAAAGCCCATATAAAGGTTTTTAAAAATCATAATAAAATTTAGTTTCTATCGTTAATATTTTAAAAACTTCATTTATTTGAATATGACATTAATCATTGATCTGAATTAACCTTTTCTCTTTTTTCTTTTTCCTTGTAAAATAATAATCCTATTTTAGTTTGTAATAAATAACCCGCCTGGGCCTTACTTAACATCCCGCTGCATTATGTTATTTTGGTTTTATTTGATTTAGTATGGTAAAAAAGTCATCCATAGTAATAATAGTGACCGAAAGTTTTGTTGCCTTTTATTGTGTTTTAATTGATGAGAAAGTAATAAATAACGACAAAACAATCAGTTTTTACTTAAAAATTACTTTTAAGTAAAAACTGAAAAAAATAATAAATAAAGTAAAAAAAAGTAAAAATTAATTTTAATTAGGATTATTTAAATGTTTAAAATAACAATAAAATATTGACGCAAAAGTAGTTTTGAGGCAGAAACAATTAGGAATTGGCCAAAAGAGCACATTGAATATCTCACTCCATACAAAAAAAACCATGAAGTATTTATTTTCGACCAATCTATTCATTTTAGACAAAAATGGCTTAAGACATTTTTTCATTATAATAAAGAGTTCTATCGTATAGTATTTTTAAAACCACAATTTGACAAAAAAAAAATATTGTAACTTGCGCGCGTCATAGCATAGCTCTGAAATGCAACCACTGAGAGCCGGCAGACCACATCATTTCAGCTACGGAGACGCCATACTTTGAGTAGGTACTAAAACTGACCATTTCTCTGATCGTTTTTTTTTTCGTAACAATGAAGCCTCTTATAATCGCTGTAACTCGAAATTGCATTTACTGAGAGCAGACAGACCGACATCATTCACATTAGGGGACCACTCTATAACCCATGGAAATGCATCTAGCCTTTTCCTTGATCGTTACCAAAAATCCCGTTACCGCTTAGACTAACTGTCCATCGCCGTAGAGTAAATTTTAACCATGGAAAGTAATTTGTATGGAATATTCAATATTTTACTTTCCATGGTTAAAATTTACTCTATGGCGCTGGGCCACAGTATTTACCGAGCGTGTAGCCGATGCCTATCAATCCAGATTCTATAATCTGGATCGATACAGTGAGTTACGATCCATGGCGATCCGGAATATCGATACAAGGCACCTGGATCGAACATCTCTATTGACGCTAAAGCCGGAAGTGGGGGGGGGGGGATGGGGGGTGCGCGGTGGCACAGGCATAAAGACCTCTCCATACTCACGCGCGGGTGTGTAGATTCGATTCAAATTGGTTCCACACTACGCACACTGCTTTGCGGGAGGTTTGGGGCTTTTCGCGCGCGAGTGTAGAGATGCCTTAAGGTGGGGAGGGGACTCATATAGTCACAGATACGCAAACGGCCGGCGTGCACTTAAAAATTTGCCTATTGTCCCGTTTTTTAAAGTTTTTCTAGGCTTTCTCTACAAATAAGGGTCTTGCGTACACAATGATAGTTCTGAAATACAACCACTGAGAGCCGGCAGACCAACTTGTTTCACCCGTGGAGATACTATACTTTGAATAGGTACTAAAACTGACCATTTCCCTTATCGTTTTTTTTTCGTAACAATGACGTGACTTGCGCACGTCATAGCTCAGAAACGCAACCACTATGAGCCGGCAGACCAACTTGTTTCATCTGCAGAGACGACATTCTTTGAACAGGTACTAAAACTGACCATTTCTCTGATCGTTTTTTTTTCGTAACAATGATGCCTCTTGTAAGCGCTATAACTCGAAGTTGCAACCACTGAGAGCAGGCAGACCGACATCATTCACATTAGGGGACCACTCTACAACCCATGAAACCTTTTCCGTGATCGTTACCAAAAATCCCACGACCGCTCAGTCTAGCAATTCCACAAGCTTTGATGTTGCGGTTGCCGACGAGTGGGCCGGAGCATTATCGTGATGAAATAAAACTTTTTTCTTTGCTAGATGCGGTCTTTTCTTCAGCAGCTCTATATTGAATCTATCCAACAAAGCAACATGGTAAGCTAATTGTTTTGCTTTTCTCCAAAAAATCGATGTAAATAACACCTTTGCTGTCCCAAAAGACAGTGGCCATCTCTTTACCAGCCAAACAAACAGTTTTTGCCTTCTCCGTGACACGTTCACAAAAATCCCGTTACCGCTTAGACTAACTGTCCATCGCCGTAGAGTAAATTTTAACCATGGAAAGTAATTTGTATGGAATATTCAATATTTTACTTTCCATGGTTAAAATTTACTCTATGGCGCTGGGCCACAGTATTTACCGAGCGTGTAGCCGATGCCTATCAATCCAGATTCTATAATCTGGATCGATACAGTGAGTTACGATCCATGGCGATCCGGAATATCGATACAAGGCACCTGGATCGAACATCTCTATTGACGCTAAAGCCGGAAGTGGGGGGGGGGGGGTGGGGGGGGTGCGCGGTGGCACAGGCATAAAGACCTCTCCATACTCACGCGCGGGTGTGTAGATTCGATTCAAATTGGTTCCACACTACGCACACTGCTTTGCGGGAGGTTTGGGGCTTTTCGCGCGCGAGTGTAGAGATGCCTTAAGGTGGGGAGGGGACTCATATAGTCACAGATACGCAAACGGCCGGCGTGCACTTAAAAATTTGCCTATTGTCCCGTTTTTTAAAGTTTTTTTAGGCTTTCTCTACAAATAAGGGTCTTGCGTACACAATGATAGTTCTGAAATACAACCACTGAGAGCCGGCAGACCAACTTGTTTCACCCGTGGAGATACTATACTTTGAATAGGTACTAAAACTGACCATTTCCCTTATCGTTTTTTTTTCGTAACAATGACGTGACTTGCGCACGTCATAGCTCAGAAACGCAACCACTATGAGCCGGCAGACCAACTTGTTTCATCTGCAGAGACGACATTCTTTGAACAGGTACTAAAACTGACCATTTCTCTGATCGTTTTTTTTTCGTAACAATGATGCCTCTTGTAAGCGCTATAACTCGAAGTTGCAACCACTGAGAGCAGGCAGACCGACATCATTCACATTAGGGGACCACTCTACAACCCATGAAAATGAATCTAACCTTTTCCGTGATCGTTACCAAAAATCCCACGACCGCTCTTCCGTTACGTGATTACGTCTGTGTGTGGCCGGCCTAAAGGCCGGCCACACACAGACGTAATCACGCAACGTGATTCCGTACGTACCACCACACACAGACGTTTTTTTTCGTTCGGAATCACGGCTCAGTCAGGCGCCAGACTTTGATGAGTGAACATTGAGCGAAGATGAATTATTTTGACTTTTAATGAATAATTAAGATAAATAATTATAGTCTATTTATTATTTATATTAATTACGCTTAGGTCAATTCAATTGTTTTTTGATTTTTTTTTTTGTTAACATAGAACTAATAACTTAAGGTGGGTCCATAGCTCGTGTTTTGCTCTATTTATTTATTTATTTATTAGGCACAGAAACAAAATACAATCAACTCTAATAAAGTTGATTACTACTAAATACTAAAATTCACTCTACACAATCAACAAAAAGATCTACACAAAACATTGTTTCGCGAAACATTTTTGTGTAGAGAAACAGTGTTTCTGCTTTCCATGCCCGGTGGAAAACACGTACACAAAACATTTTGCGCGGGTCGAGGGGCAGGATATTGTCATGGGCCAGCCGCACACATGCAATAATATTGGCAACTATAATATTGAACACTTCTCAATATCGCCCGCAAACACACAATATTATTGTCAATATGCAAATTATTGCCAATAATATTGCAAGTGTGAGGCTGGCCTGTCTGTGGTTATAATGGGCGCATTTTGCCAGACAAGCCGCTAGGTCATCGATCACCTGACCGAATATTTTAATTGATGTATTATGTGGAGTACGTTTTATGGGGTGTTTTTTAAAGCCGGTGGCGTACATTGCCAGTTTTGTAACAAATGTGTCAAAGAGGACCTTTCCAAAAACATCAACGAACTATAACGTTTGGAGGCGGTATTACTAATCTCAATGGAAACAAAAAAAAATGACACTCTCAAACTGACCTTGATAGTTACATTTTCAGATATTATACCTAAAACTTTGGTCACTTTAAATTTTATTTCATACATTTTCGAGTCATGATAAGTAATAGGCTAACATAAAATGCTAAATTGGCAACACTGAAGTTTTGTCTACTCAAGCCACGCAATCGCTGTGGACGGCGTGTTGTGACAAACAATGTTTTGTGTAGATGTTTTTGTTGATTGTGTAGAGCAAAACATGCGCTATGGACCCGCTCTTAGCAAAATAATTAAAAAGTAGGCCAAAAGTCTGGTATCCAGAGCTGTAATAAAAAAGTAAGCATTCCGTACGTAAATAACGGTTGTGTGTGGCGACCAATACAAAATCTATGGGAAGCTTGCGTTCGGAATGACTTTTTTCCGTGCGTGATTCCGAATGCACGAGCCCTCATGTGGAATTCCGCACGGAAAAAAATAACGTACGGAACGTTGACGTCTGTGTGTGGCAGACATCGATTTTGTATGCAATCGCTGCGTTCGGAATCGGAATTCCGAATCGGGATTCCGTTGCGAGATTCCGTTACGTGATTACGTCTGTGTGTGGCCGGCCATGCGAGCATGAGTATCTCGATCTCAACCCGACAAAAGTGACATTTCGGTGTAGACAAGCCATTGTTCTCTGAGTCGAATCTTATCTCGATGTTGGTCATGCTACGCGTGCTGTATTTAGGATGCAAAAGTTATTTAGTTCTGAAAAATCTAAAATTCTGGAACCACACCAGTTAGATTTGGCACTGCCCCATGCCTGGTGTTGAGCGTTAAAATCTCCCATTATAAAAATGGGTTTTGGGAGGTGAGAGATGATGGTATCTAGTTCATTGTACACAGAGGATGTTGGATGAGGTATGTATAGTGAAACAAAACAGATATTATTAATGGAAATGGCTATTATTGATAGGTTAACACTATGCGTAATAGGGATGTGCTGAAAGGAAACAGAATCATTAATTAATTAGTAGAGCTACACCACCATGGGAATCAGAACGGTCTTCTCTTAGAGGAAAATAATGAGAAACATTAAAAATACTGTTTGGCTTAATCCAAGTTTCTTGTAATGCTATAATTACAGGTTTATATACATTAATTAGGTGAAATAAATCGCTTTTCTTATTATTTAGGTATACTTTGGCAATTCCACTGAAGAATTGATGAGATATGATCCATTTTGATTTTTATTTACACTTTTTATATTTTCAGATGCAGCGTTGGACGGTTCAGACATTATATTTTCTGTTTGGGATAAAAACTTTATCAGGGTAATGATGAGATCCCTGGTCGACATATTGGAGAAAGGGTTATTTTCATTTAAGGTACCCACTGTTGGCAATGGAATATTATAATCTTCAGTTAAAACGTCATGAGCCTCCTTGTCATAGCCCTTAGAACTAATTTTGTGTAATTTAGGTTGAATAAAGACTATTTTTCTGTAAGATGTAGTTTTATTGGAATTAGAGTTATAACTTTGTGATTGGGGAGCAACGGAGGATGTAAGAACATCAGAATATGATTTTGTGATAGGAGGGTGAAGCTTAAGGGCTTCAGCATAAGAAATGCAATTATTGGCCATAGACTCTTTTATTGATTTTTGTCTGGAAAATTCGGGACACTTCTGGTTGGTGGCATAGTGAGATCCAGAGCATAGGCAGCAAGTGACGTCATCTTCATCAATTTGGCAACTCTCACCTGAGTGGTCATTTCCACACTTAAAACATTTAGGCTTTGATCTACATTGACTTCTTATATGGCCAAAGCGGCAGCAATTGAAGCACTGGACAGTGGGAAAGATATAAAGGTCTACAGGGAGAGAGTTATAACACAGGAACACTCTTTTCGGTAGCACCTGACCATCAAAAGTGAGTACTGCTGTCTCTACAGGAATGAAATTGACCTTACCATTTACTGAATTTTTCCTGTTAATGCGCCTAACTTTTAAAATATTTCCACAGCCCATAGGTACAGAAATGTTTTGTAAGATTTCTTCTTCAGACCAATCTATCGGAACCCCTCTTACAACACCCATACGAGTAACAGAGAAAGTAGGGATAAATGCTCTGAAATTACTAATCTTTAAGGCTTCGTTAGTGATAAATTTATTTGCATCATCATATTTAACAAATGAAATTACCAGTCTATTCCTACCAATTTTTTTGAGCGACCCATTTGCAATGTTTTGGATATTATGCTTTTTTAAGAATCGACCAAAAGAGGTTGGATGCAAAGATACATTTTCATCTGGTGTAGATTGTATTTTTTGGATGTGAACAATGTATGGAGATGCATCAGTTGCTTCATATATATCCCTACCTACTACTAAGCATTGAAAACAAAAAAATAGGATATTCAATTGCGATGATCGTAGTAAAATGAAGGAATTATGACATTTCCATACATCTACTCTCGGCAATATCTACAATTCTTCACCTCGCGTTTTATACTGCTTAGTGCGTGAACTTTTTAGTTTTCACTTAAGGTTTTTTTTAGTTTTTCACTTAAAATAGTGGTTTCACATTTTGGAGCTCAGATAGGCTGTCTCACTCATACTTTTGAACTTAAAAAAATAACTTGATTTATTTTTGGTGATTGTTTTCAATACATCGTCAAAAGAATAGTATTACGAATATTAAACATATATTGTTTTTGTTGAAAAAAAAAACATTTAAATGTACAAAAACTAGTTGTAATTTCACCAAGTAAATCAAAAACGTATCTGTAAATAAATATAAGTAAGTACGTGAAATATTCGTGATAGTATTCTTTTGACTATTGAAAACATTCACCAAAAATAAATCAAGTAAGTAATTTATTATTATTTAAAAAGTTCAAAAAAGTGAGTGAGTTAGCCTATCTGAGTTGCAAAATGTGTCAGACAACGCTCTTATAGACTATAATTACTTCACCTCGCGTTTCCTATCTTATTCGGTTAATAGCTACGGCTTGATACGTGAAAGGGAGGTCGGCGTTTTTTTCGATTTTCACTTAACGGACAAACAGACTAACAGATTAGCACATTTTCCCCTGTAATAAAAAAATATAAGTACTTTAAATACATTTTTTACTGAAAATTACCGTAATTTATCGAAAAATACCATAAATTACGTAATTTATCGTTTTTTACCGAATTTTACCAAGGTAATTTTACCGATTTGCATCCCTAATCAAGAGTCGGATTAATAGTTTGTGTTTCTGGTGCTGAGGACGTAGTAGGAGTCTTAAAAGTATTTGGTGAATTATTTTCACTAATCTCGCAATGACAGTCAACTTCAGTCAAAACATTAGAAGCAGATTTGTGATGCCTCCTTTTTTTGTTGCAGTGTTTGCAAACTTTACGTGATGCTACTCTTTTACGTTTTGTTGGGTTATTAACAGAAGTGTCCGAGTCAAAAAGAGAACCATCAGTGTCCATACCTCCCAAATTTTCATTAAATGGTATTGTTACATTATGAGAGACCTGGGGGATTGTCCCCCCAGGGTCCTCTGGATCGTTCATACAAATAGAGATTTAAGAACTCACCAGATCGCTGCAAATATGATACAATAACACTAATACTAAATATATACACTATATAAACAATATTTACACTATCTAATCCTATTATTTACAAAGAATTAAGAGAAAATTTCTAAAAAAGCCAAAAAACACGCCCGCCTAGAGATGGGAAAGTGTTTCTGCCCAGGCGGGAAAATTGGGAAAAAACCCAGGCACATTGGGCATAAATTTTTTATGCCCAAATAAATGCCCAATCTGTGGGCAGAAAAAAAACTTTTGTTCAACGACGAATAAATGAAAATGTTTAAAAGAAACAAAACGAAATATTAATTATTTAACAAATATTTATTATAATTTGTAAGTTTTTTTAAATAGAATCAACATTTTTAAAAACTCCCTTATATTCGCCTTCTATCTATTCCGTGTCGGTAGGGCTGCCATCCGTCCGGGTTTCCTCGGATTTCTCCTAGTTTGCAGGGCGTCCGGGGAGCGGAGGAGGAGGTTCTCAGTTCGTCGGAATGTTTGTTTTTTTTTATGTATGTTACTCGATTACTCAAAGACGGCTGGACCGATTTGAAAAATTCTTTTTTTTTTTTGTTTGAAAGTATATACTTCCAAGTTGGTTCCAGTGTCATGAGGTCAGGATCTGATAATGGGATCCTGAAGAAATTAAGGGAACTCTTCAAATATTATAGGCACACCTATAGCGATTTTGGTATTTTCTTAAGTAATTTATGCATTTGCTTTTAGAAAGTATCATTTTGGTGAAGTGGAACTGATGATGAAGACCATAGATGACCATCGAAATTATTCAATACTATTTCACTGGTGCGATATGGTTACTTTTACATGATTGCTAGGCTATTTATGCTCATCATAACGCACATGGTGAATTGGAGCTGATAGTGAAGTACCAAAAGAACTCCTCAACAATTAACGCCCCTGCGTCGGGAAAAGCAGTATGTTGTAAAAGGTGATGAGACGTTGACATGAGGCTGTTGTAACTTATATAAATCGTCACTAAATATAACTACCACAAAAAAAGTTTAAAATAAAAGATTTTTTTAAAAACAAAACCTCTTTAAAAAATAACTTAATAAAAATAGCTTTAAAAATAAATGGCTCTAAAAAGCTAGAAATAAAATATTCAAATCTGCATAATTACTAATTCGAAAGTTTGTACGCATAATATCTAATATAAAACAACGTCTTATGAAGTCGGGTTTGGTTTAAAACCTATGATTATTTATTTATTTATTTATTTATTATATGGACAACAAAACAGATAACAATCATATTACAAACACATAAAAAAAAAAATTAACAATAAAGTTCTGTACCAGATTGAAATCCTACTTATGTTGACACATCATTCCTTTTTGTTTCAAACAGTAATTACCTACGTTTCAAAACATATATATATATTTTTAGTACTAACTTAATTTGAATTTTTAAATATAAAGGAAGAGAGAAAAAAAAAATTTTTATTACCTACACAAAGTTATAAACTAATCATACTTAAGCGATATGGGAATGCGAGTTAATCTATACAAGTGCAAGCCGTTTCACTGCCAGTCTGAATGGTTTGGATCTTAGATCGAAAATATCTATGCTAGTGTCCACCACCGATACCTCGTTGTAAAGTCGACACATTCTTATGAGAGGGTTATAAAACGAGGTGTTGTTCTTGTATGTTTTTAAGGAAAACGTATTGGTAAATCTACGAGGGTTGCGCTTCGTGGTGAGGTCCAACTTGCCCAAAAGGTAGGGGGAATCAAAATATCCGTGCAGTACTTTATGCAAATGAATGAGGTCCTGTTCCTTACGGCGGAAAAGTAAAGACGTTACTTTGAATTTATCAAGTCTCTCTTTGTAAGAATCAAGACTGCGCCCAAGACCACATTTGAAGCTAAGTATTCTGAGTGCTCTTCTCTGCACGCTCTCTATACTATCTGAGTGAACAGTGTAGCAAGGTGACCAGATGACACAGGCGTATTCAAGAATGGTACGAACAAGACTATAGTAGACTGTGAGAAAACTTTGAGGCTGTTTAAAACCTTTAGTGCACCTAGTAATGAAGCCTAATAATTGAAGTGCCTTCTTCTTTATGTACTCATAATGCTCTCGAAACGTTAATTTAGAATCAAACAGCACACCCAGGTCCTTAGCTACTGTCTTCTTATCTAATAACTGTTTGTTGAGTTGATAGTTGTGAGAATGTAAATATCTTTTGTTGGTAAAAGTTATTACAAAACATTTTTTGACATTGAGGTGCATATAGTTCTGCGCACACCACTCATGAACCGTATCAATGTCACTCTGTAGTCTACTACAGTCAGATGAATCACGAATTATGCTATATATTTTCAAGTCGTCAGCATACAGAAGACATGGACTGGACAATTTTCTAATTAGATCATTTATGTAAATGACAAAAAATAACGGACCGAGGTGTGAGCCCTGTGGGACACCAGATTTAATTAAAACAGGTAAAGACTTAAATCCCTTGAGAGTGACAAGCTGGCTTCTATTACTGAGATAGGATTGAACCCAGCGTAAAAGATTGCCGTGCACACCAAACTTTGCCAGCTTTTTACAAAGAAGTGAATGATTTACTTTGTCGAAAGCCTTAGTGAAGTCGGTGTACACGGCGTCAACCTGTCCACCCATGGCAAAAACCTCACACAAGTAATTTCTATACTCCAACAAATTAGTTACAGTGGACCTCCCCTTGATGAATCCGTGTTGAAAGGTAGAAATAAATGGTATCACTTGTGAGTAAAAATGTTCGTACAATGCAGATTCGAATACCTTTGCAACACAACATAAAATACTGATTGGTCGGTAATTTTCACAACATGATTTACTTCCGGTCTTGTGAACGGGCATGATGTGTGCTATTTTCCAAGCAGAAGGGAAAACACCTAACTTTAGGGACATGTTGAACAGTAATGTCAGTGGTTCACAGATCTCTTCCGCACAATTGGAAAAAAACATAGCGGGGATTTGATCAGATCCTGGACCCTTATGTTTATCTAATCTTTTCAAAATGTCCAAAATTTTGTCCTGACTCAGTTCTATATTACACATACTGCCACAGTTATCATGTATAAAAGAAGTGTAATCATCGTCAGAAGCTGTATGATGGTGGGTATTGGCGGGTTGACAGTCATCAAAAACTGAACCAAAATGTTGCGAAAAAAGTTCGCAAATTTTTTCTGCGTCAGAAGATGATTCCGTGCCCATGGTCATCGTCTGTGGCATGCCCGAACAACCACCTTTTTTATTGTTTACGAAATTCCAGAATGCCTTAATGTTGTCAGGTAAACCTTCCTCCGTTAAAGATATATAATTAGAGTACGCCAAATCTGTAAGGTTTTTACATCTCGTTCGCAGTGAAGAAAAAGATTGATGATGTTTAGATAAATAAAATCTTTCCTCCCCCCACCCAACTTCAAAAGGTGTTGTTTAATATTAGATATGCGTACAAACTTCCGAATTAGTAATTCATCATATCAGCCGCATGACACCCACTGCTGGGTATAGGCCTCCCCCAAGGATTTCCACGACGATCGGTCCTGCGCTTCCCACATCCAGTGGCTTCCGGCAATCTTCACCAGATCGTCGGTCCACCTTGTCGGGGGCGGGGCCTACCCACGGAGCGTCGTCCGGTGCGCGGTCGCCATTCAAGAACCTTTCCACCCCAACGGCCATCGGTTCTTCTCGCTATGTGTCCAGCCCACTGCCACTTTAGCTGAGCAATCCTTCGAGCGATGTCGGTTACTTTAGTTCGCCTGCGGATCTCCTTATTTCTGATTCGATCACGCAGGGAAACCCCGAGCATGGCTCTCTCCATTGCAATGAATTAGTAATTATGCAGATTTTTTTATTTAGCTTTTAAAAACATTTATTTTTGAAGCTATTTTTTTAGGTTATTTTTTTTAAGGTTTTGTTTTTTTGGGAAAAAAGGCTTAAAATTGTAAAAGTTACCTAAACTTTTAAACTTGACCAAGCTAAAAGTGAATATAAAAAATTAAATGTCCGGGGTCTAGGCTCCAAAGTCCGGGGTTTTTACGCATCCGGTCTTGAGCGGCAAGTTTTAAAGATGGCAGCCCTATGTGTATCGTAGAATGGAAAACAATATTTACCCATTGTTGACATACAAATGCAGAAAACTTCTGACGGAGTGGCTAAAGACCCTTGCATTATGCAGAAACTGAAATAATTTTGGAAAGGATAAGTTAAAAAATATCATTTTTAATTAAATTTAAATCATATAATACCGTTTTGATTATGCATATAAATAATCAAATAATTCTTAGATAACACACACACACACTCACACACAGACAGTTTCGCCAAGTTTTATGTATAGTAGGCGAAACTATCTCTCCAGATTCCCGCTGTCCCTCGCGCCAGTTGGCCGACATATTTTACCGTAGTGAGCCTAATAAAAGCTTTTAAAATTGTCGGCAAATTGGACACTCGAACTATTATTGTATTTATTAGGAACTATTATTATTTTATTTCGAACAATTGTTATAATATTGTTATAAATTATTATTATGCTATTATTATTATTATTTTGAACTAATGAATATAATAATGGTTCAAAATAATAATAATAATAGCATAATAATAATTTATAATAATATTATATGCAATGTAAAATTTTATGCCTAGTACCTACTCAGCATTAAGAATTTTATTGCGATTATACCCTACCTTTTTTTCTACCTACCTAATAAGAATAGTAGTAAGGTAGTAGAATAGTAGTATCTTGCATTACGGATGTCGGCAAAATGTCAGATAAATAATCTATACTTCTATAGGTGTACCTAGTATCCCCGTAAATTGCAAAAAAACCTGACGACCATTTTTTAAATTAAAAAACTAAAAACAATTGTATTGCTTATATTTTTTATTTCCTAGACCCTATCTTATTGAAAATAATTGTTATTTCGGGGATCGGGGCGAGCAGCAAAACACAGGTTCACTATATAACAATCTAATAATGACTGACTCTTACATCGGCTCAGTGCCGTATAACCGGCGCCAGTTATAAAACTACCCACTTATAATAACATCCCTCCACCAATAGTTTGACAAATTCACATCATGAGACTAATTATTCCTTCGGTTTACGCGGTCGCAAGGTCGGCGGCTCATAGCGCCCTTCCGAAGAAGTAAGTTGTCCTCCTAACGCCTCGGGTTGACTTGTTATAAGCGAGCCCGTTGATATGGACTGCTCAAGGCTTGCTGACTCCGATACAGGCGAGGTTGTAGGATCAACCACTGGATGCATACTCAATCCTGTGTCTAGCGGGGACAAAAGCAGGCCATCAGTTATGACACCATCTGGTGAAATTGTTGCTGTATCCGATTCGTTGCGAGCTGAACCCGAAGTTGACTCCATTGCAGACGGCGATGAAGACTGTGGGACAACCGTCTCCATTTCCCCTTCCCATTCAAGAATTTGATTAGTATGTCTCTTTATTATGCGTTTATCATAATCACATAACTGGATCAAATACGCTGATCTACCCAGTTTTTTTGTAATAATACCTTTGGTCCAAAAAGATTTTCCCTTATGATAAATTTTTACTAATACATTGTCCTTTAAATCGAAATTCTTACTTCTCCTGCCTCTGTAGTGCTTAGCCTGCAAGGACTGACTTTCCTTTACAGTTTCTTCCAGTGTTGTATCGGACACGGAGGGTAACGGGTTTAGTAAGTCCAAACGACATCTAAGCTTTTTCCCGAAGAGAACCTCTGCAGGAGATTTTTTTGTGGAAAAATGTATGGAGTTGCGGTAGTTAAATAAAAATTCATTTAACTTTATATTAAAATCATTGCCCTTAACTTTAGAAATTAAAATCGCTTTAAGAGCTTTTTTAATTATCTTAACATAGCTTTCAGCCTGCCCATTACTTGCGGGATTATATGCTGGGGATGTTAAATGTTTAATACCATTGCTGGTACAAAAATACTTAAATTCTGATGATACAAATGATGTACCATTATCGGTACATATAGTACTAAATAATCCAAATCTTGCCATTAACTCACACAATTTTTGGATGACTACCTTGGAACTGTAACCCGAACTTACATCAAATACTTCAACCCATTTAGAATAGGCATCAACTACAATTAAGTACGTTTTATTGTTTAACGGACCTAAAAAATCCAAGTGGACTCTGTGCCACGCTTCAGGTGGGTATGGCCAGACGGTGAGCGGGGCGCGCGGCGGGGCGGGCCGCAACTGCGCGCACGTCTCGCACGAGGCGGCGGCCCGCTCGACGTCCGCCGCCATGCCGGGCCACCAGAAACGAGACCGAGCCTCGACTTTCATTTTCGTGGCACCTAAATGTCCAATGTGTAATTCATTTAAAATAACATGCCTATACTTTACTGGGATTACTAGTTTCGAACCTCTCATTAAACATCCCTTTTCAACGGCTAGTTCGTAACGGGACCCATAATAAGGGCGAAAATGATTTTCTATCACTCTGTTTGGCCAACCTGCTAACGTAAATTCAATGACTTTTGATAAAACCGCATCTTCGTTAGTAGCGATTTCCACATCTTTAAGAGATAACATGGCTGAATCAGCATTAAATACAAAGTTAACATAGCACGCGTCGTCTAACAGGCAGACATCGCGCTCCTGCGATAAAGGAACCGGTTTCTTGTTTGATGCGTCTAGTTTATTCCTAACGTAAACATCTCGATGCAGCGACACGGAGCGACTAAGAAAATCAGCACAATTGGATGCGCTATTTACGAATTCTATTTTATAGTTATAAGCTGACAAAAACAACGCGTATCTTTGAAGTCTATTCGCCGAAACTTCAGGGACGCTTTTATGAGGATGGAAAATTGATAACAGCGGCTTATGGTCGGTTCTTAGTAAAAAAGGCTCTGATCGCCCATACAAATATTGATGAAATTTGCGAACACCAAAAATAATCGCAGTTGCCTCTTTTTGAATTTGGATATAACGTTTTTCCGCTGCGTTTAATGAGCGAGATGCATATGAAACCGGTTTTTCTATTCCTTTACCGTTTTTGTCTATTTGTGATAACACTGCACCAAGACCCCATGGTGACGCATCCACTGTCAAAATGATTTGAGCATCCGGGTTAAAATGCGATAACGTAGTGTCCGAAGAAAGAAGTTTCTTAATAGCGTAAAAAGCATCATCATGAGCCGCGCTCCAGTGCCATTTTACATTTTTTTGTAATAGCTCGTGTAACGGAGCCAATATGCTAGAAGCATTTTTGATAAATGACCTATAATAATTAACCATTCCGAGAAACGATTTCAAATCAGCTATATTTTCCGGCTTTTTTGCTTCGACAATACTTTGTACTTTCTCAGGATTTTTGTGTACGCCATTCTTATCAATTACAAATCCTAAGTAAGATACCGATTCCTGAAAAAAACTACATTTATCTTTTTTTAAAACCAGTCCCGCATCTTCAAGCCTACGAAACACTTCATTCAGTCTGGCTAGATGAATACTATCTGTTTCCCCAGTAATTAAAATATCGTCCAAGAACTGAAGAACACCGTTACTTAATAGGGTATCCCTATTGTCTCCTGGCGATACCGGCTCATTTTTCTTTGATGAAATAAGAATGTTTTCAAGGGTTCTTTGAAAGATGGCGGGCGCACTTGAAAGACCGAACACGAGTCTAGTGAATCTATAAAGTCCTTTATGAGTGTTAATGCAAGTTAAGTCCCGAGCGTCCTCATGCAATAAAAGCTGATTGTATGCTCCCGACAAATCAAGCTTAGTGAATCGAACTCCTCCGTGTAATTTCGCAAAAAGCTCTCCCACCTTGGGTAACGGATACTTTTCTACTAATAATTGATTATTTATAGTTCCGGAAAAATCAGCACAGAGGCGGATTTTCCCGTCTTTTCTTAACACTGGGACAATTGGACTAGCAAAATCAGAGAACGGAACGGGTTCTAAAATGCCCAAGCCTACAAGTCTATCTATCTCTTCGTCTAACTTGGCTTTAAGCGCGAATGGAACAGAACGCGCTTTACAGTAAATAGGTGACGAGTCAGGCTTTAAGTGCAGCTTGACCTCGACTCCCTTACAACAACCTAAATCATCCGAAAACAGTATCGGGAATTTTTTTTCTAAAAGTTCCAATTCAAGGGACTTTGCTTCACAAGCGTTAACATGACAAAGCTGTAACTTAAATTTGGCTATAAAATCCCGACCAAGTAATGGGGGGCCACCATTTTTAACCACAAAAACATTTAATACTCTTGTTTTTTTTCTAAAAGAAAAAGGCAAATCTATTGTACCCAAAGCTTCAATAGAACCCCCGTTATAACTCAGCAAAACCTTATTACTGTTACATAGGTTATGTTTAGAAAAATATTTATAATACATACTGTCAGAAATAACGGTCACCGCGGAACCCGTGTCTATTTCAAAACATAAAGATATGTTATCCACTAATACCGATTCCTGCAAAGGTTCTCCTCTGTACGAGCGAATATTAAAAAGCAATCGCTTACCATCATCCTCGTCATCCGAACAACACTGCAAGAAATGTTGATTTTTCTGAACACTTTTTTTACTACTACACATTCGCCTCAAATGGCCTTTACCGCCGCACACGTTGCATAATGCGTTTTTGAATCGACACTTTTTCGAAACATGACCGAAATAACCGCAGAGTCACACTGTTCGGAGGTGGATCGGCTCAACCGGGTTTCCGCGGCGCGGTGCGGCCCGGGCGCTATGGAGCCCCGGCCGTGCGCTGTCGCCGCCATCTTGTACACGTCGAGGGCCGCGGGTGCGGCCGCCTCCGGAGCGCCGCCGCCGCCGTGACGGGCACCTTCCCTAGCGCAGCGGACACTATCCGCTAGCTGCAACGCCTTTTGCAAAGTTAGCCCATCCATTGCTTCGGAGAACAACCGGTCTCGCTCGGGTCCACTAATCATACCGAGCACGAACCGGTCACGCAGAGTTTCTTCCAAAGTAGAAACCGGGAACCCACAATCCTTGGCTAACCCGCGTACGCGCGCTGACCACTGAGAAAAAGTTTCATTTGGCGTCTGAACGGCACTGTGAAACTTATGACGTTCCGCAAAACTACAAATCTTAGTTTTGAAGTGACCGTTGAACAGATTTATGACTTCTTCATATGATAGAATCCCGATATCCTTGGGAAGGGCTACGTCACGGATGAGTCTGTACGTAGTTTCTTCTAAACTACTGAGCAAGATTGCCCTGCGTTTTGGCCCCAATTTATCCACGGCCTCCGTGATTCCGTTTGCTTGAAACCATTGTTTTAAACGGCCTATATACGTTCCCCAATCTTGAAGTTCGTGATTAAACGCTTTTAGAGTACCAACAGACATCGTACACTAACTTAAAAGCGTAACTACTAGCTGCGCCACTGTTATTTCGGGGATCGGGGCGAGCAGCAAAACACAGGTTCACTATATAACAATCTAATAATGACTGACTCTTACATCGGCTCAGTGCCGTATAACCGGCGCCAGTTATAAAACTACCCACTTATAATAACAATAATAAATAAATAATTAAGCAGATGACGTTAACGTGGATGTTAATGTAACAATGTTTTCGTATTTTCAATTTCGGGTATAGTTCCCACAATGAAAGTAAATTATTAATTTACTTCTTCGATTAATAAACCATTTGTACCAACTCGTTTATTGGACGACTTATGATAAGATTATACAGATTTATAGACAAAGCTTATGCCGTCATTTCGCATAAACTCGTCGCTCTCGCTATTCGCCAAAAGTTTTGCCTAACGGCGAACACCGGGAATGTAGGGAGCCGCTCTCGCCAATGCCGTTGTTTGACAAAAGTTTTGCCTCTCAGCAAAAACCATGATTGGCAACCTACTAGTATTAACCTCACCGAGTGGTGCAGGGTGGCCAAGAGAGTTTAAATCGGGAGTGTCCTTTTCTACTTGTATTTTCATATAATTATTTTCCTTTAGTAAAATTTTTACTACTTTCGAAGATTTTGTGACAAATATATACTTTCGTCTACGATTCACAGACAATATTTTAATTAGGACATCCAAATTCATGAAAATATAAGCTTATGAACAATAATATTAACTAATTTAATTGAAATTAACTATATTTTAACGTTTAAATAAATTTTGTAGATCAATTTTGTAACAAAAAATAAATGCCCAGATAAATGCCCAGTGGGCGGGAATTTATGGGCGTTTATTGGGAATATTCCCAATCTGCCCAAAATGCCCGGCATTTTCCCCATCAGTACGCCCGCCTAGTTGAAGGTTTCCCGCGCTTTTTCGTCTCAAATGCATTCAAGCAGAGCAAATTACCAATGACTAGCACTAGCACCCGATTGCACTAAACTTAAGGATCGCCTAAGTCTGTTACTAATTACAACACGACCAAATTAAAACGGTGTCAAACTCAGCGGTCATGTAGCTGTCATTCGCCTAGTTATTTTGGTCGAGTTGTAAATAAGAAAAGACTTAGGCGATTCTTAATGTTAGTGCAATTGGGTGTAAGTCATCGATCACCACCGTTTACATTTTAACCACAGATTTTATCCATGAAAAGTAGTTTGTTTATGTTCAATGAGGAATTTTCCAAGTGTCATTTAAAAACAACAAGTAGTACATGCTTTGCATTGCATTTGCATGCATTTTCTTCACTACATGCTTAGAGCATACAGAACGGAAGTAAAGCAAGAGCGCTCT
This sequence comes from Agriphila geniculea, assembly GCA_943789525.1. Lineage (NCBI taxonomy): Eukaryota > Metazoa > Arthropoda > Insecta > Lepidoptera > Crambidae > Agriphila > Agriphila geniculea. Next base: position 13,105,915 of record OX038890.1, read on the forward strand.
CCTACACTAGATTTTGTTCACCGATTTTGGGGGGAGTCGAGGTACACACGCACAGCACACAACTTCATAATCACACACACGCCCGATTGCACTAAACTTAAGGATCGCCTAAGTCTTTTCCTAACTACAACACGACCAAATTAAAACGGTGTCATAAACTTAACCGTCATGTAGCTGTCATTCGCCTAGTTAACTTGGTCGAGTTATAGATAAGAAAAGACTTAGGCGATTCTTAAGTTTAGTGCAAATGAGTGACACTCTTCTAACTTACACCCAATTGCACTAAACTTAAGAATCGCCTAAGTCTTTTCTTAACTACAACTCGACCAAGTTAAGTAGGCGAATGACAGCTACATGACCGCTAAGTTTGACACCGTTTTAATTTGGTCGTGTTGTAGTTAGGAACAGACTTAGGCGATCCTTAAGTTTAGTGCAATCGGGTGTTAAAGTTATATTGTTACACACGCACACAAAAACAAAACCACCACAAAGTTATATTTGCGGTCGGTCAAATTTGGAACTAACCACCTTGGTACAAATTGTGACAGAGGGCCTAGTACGAGTTGGTTTTTTGCTCTCACTTCACTTTGCGAATAGTTAACTATCGTTTCCTCTCTTTCACTCGTTCACTCACTCGCATAATTTCTTCTCTTTCACTCGATACTATTCGCAAAGTGAGGTGAGAAACACAACTCGTACTAGGCACTCTGATCTTGGACAGATCACGTAGACGGCAGCGCCAACTTAGCGAAAGAAATAAGTTGTTACGGTTAGTGATGGGACAGGGACATAAAAAGACCGATGAAATTAATGATTTGAAGCTTGGATTAGAAGATGAGTGATTACGAACAAAAAAATGTCTTTATTTAATTTTGTGATTTGCACCAACAATCACTAAAATACGCTTACAAATAAATGTTTAACATACATAAAACATCGTTCTGCCCAAAAGGATGAAAATCGCAAATGTGCAAGGGTTGTCAAAAAAGAAACTAAATGTGATTATTATATAATCATTTATTTACAAGTGCCTATCTATGTACTTAATTACATTTTCTCAAACAAGCTTGGAAATTCTAACATTATTTTGACAACTTTCTCTGTGCTAAATCGGAGTACCTGGACAGACCTAATCACGCCAAATAATTTTGTATAAAATCCATAATTAACGCGTTAGGAATGTGTTTCTGTATATCACTTACGAGTTTTTTTTATGAATACCTACTTTTGATTGAATTGACTTGTTCTGTTGTTTGATGCACTAAATCCAGAAATTTGCTGACTTTAAAATCAAATAATAATATCTCAGTAAGTTTGTCACTCACGAGATTTTTTTTTCCATTACTTTTTGTTTAGGGTTCCTTACCCAAAGGGTAAAAACGGGACCCTATTACTGAGACTCCGCTGTCCGTCTGTCTGTCCGTCCGTCCGTTCGTCTGTCTGTCTGTCTGTGGCCCTGTATATCAACTCTGGTAAACACACCCAGCTTTGCATATGAACTCTGGCACACTCACGTTGGCCAGTATATGAACTCGGGTATGCTCACGCAGCTTTGTATATGAACTCTGGTACACTCACGCGGCTCTGTATATGAACTCTGGTACACTCACGCGGCTCTGTATGTGAACTCTGGAACACACAAACGGCTTTGTATTTGAGCTCTGGTACACACAAGCGGCTTTGTATATGAACTCTGGTATACTCTCGCCGTCTCGCGGCTCTGTATATGAACTCTGGTATAGTCACGCGGCTCTATATATAAACTCTTATACTTTCACGTTGTTCTGTATATAAACTCTAGTACAATCGCGCGGCTTTGTATATGAGTTTTAGTACACTCACGCGGGTCTGGATATGAACTCTAGTAAACTCACCTAGCTTTGTATATGAACTCTGGCACACTCAACTGGCTCTGTATATGAACTCTAGTACACTCACGCGGCTCTTTATATAAATTTTGGTATGCTCACGCGGCTCTGTATATGAACTTTGGTATACTCACGCGGCTTTGTATATGATCTCTGGTACACTCACGCGGCTTTTTATATGAACTCTGGTACACTCACGCGGCTCTGTATATGAACTCACCTCTCTGGCACACTCGACTGGCTCTGTATGTGAACTTTAGTACACTCACGCGGCTCTGTATATAAATATTGGTATGCTCACGCGGCTCCGTATATGAACTTTGGTATACTCACGCGGCTCTGTATATAAACTCTGGTATATTCACACGGCTTTGTATATGAACTCTGGTACACTCACGCGGCTCTGTATAATATGAACTCTGGTATACTCACAAGGCTTAATATATAAACTCTGATACACTCACGCGGCACTGTATGTAAACTCTGGTAAACTCACCCATCTTTGTATATGAACTCTGGCACACTCAACTGGCTCGGTATATGAACACTAGTACACTCACGCGGCTCTTTATATAATTTTTGGTATGCTCACGCGGCTCTGTATATGAACTTTGGTATACTCACGCGGCTCTGAATATAAACTCTGGTATACTCACACGGCTTTGTATATGAACTTTGGTACACTCACGCGGCTCTTTATATGAACTCTGGTAATTTCACCTAGCTTTGTATGAAACTCTGGCACACTCAACTGGCTCTGATCATGAACTCTAGTACACTCACGCGGCTCTGTATATTAATTTTGGTATGCTCACGCAGCTCTGTATATAAACTTTGTTATACTCACACGGCTTTGTAAATGAACTCTGATACACTAACGCGGCTCTGTATATGAATTCTAGTAAACTCACCTCGCTTTATATATGAACTCTGGCACACTCAACTGGCTCTGTATATAAAACTCTAGTAAACTCACGCAGCACTGTATACGAACTTTGGTTTACTTACGCGGCTCTGTATATTAACTCTGGTATACTCACCCATCTTTGTATATGAACTCTGGCACACTCAACTGGCTCGGTATATGAACACTAGTACACTCACGCGGCTCTTTATATAATTTTTGGTATGCTCACGCGGCTCTGTATATGAACTTTGGTATACTCACGCGGCTCTGAATATAAACTCTGGTATACTCACACGGCTTTGTATATGAACTTTGGTACACTCACGCGGCTCTTTATATGAACTCTGGTAATTTCACCTAGCTTTGTATGAAACTCTGGCACACTCAACTGGCTCTGATCATGAACTCTAGTACACTCACGCGGCTCTGTATATTAATTTTGGTATGCTCACGCAGCTCTGTATATAAACTTTGTTATACTCACACGGCTTTGTAAATGAACTCTGATACACTCACGCGGCTCTGTATATGAATTCTGGTAAACTCACCTCGCTTTATATATAAACTCGGGTATGCTCACGCGGCTCTGTATATGAACTCTGGTAAACTCACCTAGCTTTGCATATGACACAGGCACACTCACGTTAGTACACTCACGCGGCTCTGTATATAAATTTGAGTACACTCTTGCAGCTTGTATATGAACTCTGGTACACTCACGCGGCTCTGTAAATGAACTCTGGTAAACTTACCGAGCTTTGTATATGAACTCTGGCACACTCACGCGGCTCTGGATATGAACTTCAGAACACTCACGCGGTTCTGTTTATAAATTTTGGTATGTTCACGCGGCTCTGTTTATGAACTTTGTTATACCTACTCACACGGCTCTGTATATAAACTCTGGTGTACTCACACTGCTTTTTATATGAACTCTGGTACACTCACGCGGCTCTGTATATGAACTGTAGTACACACAAGCGGCTTTTTATATGGACTCTGGTACACTCACGCGACTCTGTATATGAACTCTGGTATACTCAGACGGCTTTGTATATGAACTCTGGTACACTCACGCGGCTCTATATATGAACTCTGGTAAACTTACCTAGCTTTGTATACATATACAGAGCCGCGTTAGTGTACTAGAGTTCATAATCAGAGCCAGTTGAGTGTGCCAGAGTTCATATACAAAGCTAGGTGAAATTACCAGAGTTCATGTAAAAAGCCACGTGAGTGTACCAAAGTTCATATACAAAGCTGTGTGAGTATACCAGAGTTTAATACAGAGCCGCGTGAGTATACCAAAGTTCATATACAGAGCCGCGTGAGCATACCAAAAATTATATAGAGAGCCGCGTGAGTGTACTCAAGTTTATATACAGAGCCAGTTGAGCGTGCAAGAGTTCATATACAAAGCTGGGTGAGTTTACCAGAGTTCATATACACTGCCGCGTGAGTTTACCAGAGTTCATATACTAAGCCACGTGAGTGTACCAGAGTTTATATACAAAACCGTGTGAGTTTGCTAGAATTCGTATTAAAAACCGCGTGAGTATACCAGAGTTCATATACAGAGCCGCGTGAGTGTACCAGAGTTTATATACAGAGCAACGTGAGTGTGCCAGAGTTCATATACAAAGCTGGGTGAGTTTTCCAGAGTTCATATACAGTGCAGTGCAGCGTTAGTGTACCAGAGTTTATATACAAAGCAACGTGAGTGTGCCAGAGTTCATATACAAAGCTGGGTGAGTTTTCCAGAGTTCATATACAGTGCAGTGCAGCGTTAGTGTACCCGAGTTTATATACAAAGCGGTGTGAGTATACCAGAGTTCATATACATAGCCGCGTGAGTGTACCAAAGTTCATATACAAAGCTGCAAGAGTGTACCACAATTTATATACAGAGCAGCCTGAGTGTACCAGAGTTCATAATTATACAAAGCTGCAAGGTTGTATCAAAAATAATTTACAGAGCCGCCTAAGCATACCCGAGTTCGTATACAGGCCAACGTGAGTGTGCCAGAGTTCATATGCAAAGCTGGGTGAGTGAGGCTATCCTGGGAGTGAATGGAAGAGATTCAGATCGCTATACACACCCAACTGATCTGATCAGCATCCTAAGAGATATAAGAATCAGAGTTTTCAGTTTCAGGATTTTCATACATTTTTATGCAAATTTTGCGGTTTTTTTAAACATATCCTAATATCTCACAGAATGCTGATCACATCAGTTGGGTGTGTATAGCGATCTGAATCTCCTCCATTCACTCCCTGGATAGCCATCATCAGATCACAGCTAGGTCAATCCTTAACGGTGAACCAAGGCTTCAAAGTTATCTCGTTTGTATGAAAATAGGTCTGTGATTCCATACTTTTGCTCGCGAGTGTAGTGACTAGTCTTATAAATGTAAGAAAATTGAAACTATTTTGTACTTAATCGGTATGATTAGGTAATAATGTAGAATAACAATCTGAAAACAGAGCCATTTTGGCTGTTTTAGTTGCCTCACTTTTTTGACAGTGCGCTTTGTAGAGAACTATCGTTCTAGGTGTTATTATTCTAAGTAAGATAAGTACTAATGAAATAAAACAAATATTAACATCTGTCATTATTTATGCATATACCTACCTACCTACATTATTACAACAATAAATTTTTGATTAAACTTAATTAGCTGACAAATTCGAATGTATGAGAATAGTCCCTGCGAGGTGCTGATGATGTATTTATGTTAAAATTCAACACGGCTATGCTTCTATCCGCTGCAGCTATCAATTTAGTTGAATCGAAATCCAAACTGTAAACTGGTGAAGATTTCTTCTGTGTAAAGTACATCTGTAAGAAATAAAAGAAATAGTTGGCTATTTTTACAAACACCATTATGTAGGATAGGCAGGGATGGCCAAGAAGTTGACCGCGGTCTACCGCGAAAGCGAGTTAGCCCCTCTGCACAGATCGTCGTAGCGTAAGCGTATCGTATGTGATTTTATTGTCAATACGATAGTCGTAGCGTACTGGCGTAAAAAAGCAAGCGTAGAAAATACTTTCTATATGTCTGGTGATGAATTTCCGTCCACGTGAAGCTCTAGTTTATATTCTGGAACAATATCTACGCCTACGCTACGATTCGTGTGTAGAACTCTGCTCGTATCGTACTCGTCGCGTCTTGACGATACGCTTACGAGACGACTACGCTTACGAGCCTTGTGCGGAGGGCCTTAAGTAGCCCGCGAGAGTTAAATAAACTAAATAGAAAAAATATGAAAAAAAATACATTTAATATAAACTTTACCTAGCAGTCGACCGCATGAAATATTTTTTAAACACAAGTAGACCTCACAAGTCGTAAGTTTGGCCACCTCTGATGTAGGAAAATGAAGCTAATAATTTCAATATCCTATGATGTTACTAAGTAGGATTATAAATGCGAAAGTTCGTGTGTTTGTTAGCCCACACGTCCTAGGGGGCCGTTCAAGTATTACGTAAGCACTGTGAGGGGGGTGGGGGGTCTTTGTTTTGCTTATTTTGGATGACATGGGGTGTAGGGGAGTCTAGCTCAGGGGGTCTCCAAACTACGGCCCGCGGGCCAGATCCGGCCCGCAAGCAGGCCGGATCGTACCAACGATACTGTAATTTACAGTATGTTGATACGGAGATACCTAGATCCTGGCCCTTGGTACTTCGTGGAGAAGTAAGTCTGGCCCTTTTGCTAAAAAGTTTGGAGACCCACGGTCTAGATGATGATTACGTCAGCTCATCGGTAGTTATTTACTTTTTTACACGAATGGCAACCCTCACATTGTCTATGCTTGAAAAAGAAGCGCATTTTCGATTAGCGTATAGTTGGCAGCCTCACCATTGAATTAGAAGGTTTTGACTAGGTCAAAAAATTGTTAGTAAATAGTGATAAATAGTGAACTATAGCATATAAATAGTGATACTATGGTTCAAAAGATATTTGAGTATCTTGGTGAGGCTGCTATCTTGACGTCAAGCTAGCAGACACTTTAAGAAATACAGTTCGTATCAATGTGATTTATATGCCAAAAAATTGTTAGGAAATAGTGAACCGTATACGCAAAATTTCAATAATATTGCTTCAGTACAAGCCGAGATATTACGATCTCAAAGTGGGCTGCTAACTTGACGTTTCTGGCAATGGCGATTCCAGAGAAACGGGTAAAAGTTATAAACAAATAAATATGTCAAAAAATTGTTAGTGAAATTGTGATTCTTACGATATAAATAAAAAAAGAATTCTTCATTGCTATTTTCTAAAAATCGAATGTTAACTTCTACATAGTACTCTGAATATAGGCTGTCGATCAATATTGAACTTTGCTCCACAGTAATAAGGTTTAAACTTGATTGCAATCATGAGGTGAGTACTACCAAGCAAAGACACCTTAAGAAATAAAGTTCGTATCAATGTGATTTATATGCCAAAAAATTGTTAGGAAATAGTGAATCGTATACGCAAAATTTCAATAATATTGCTTCAGTACAAGCCGAGATATTACGATCTCAAAGTGGGCTGCTAACTTGACGTTTCTGGCAATGGCGATTCCAGAGAAACGGGTACAAGTTATAAACAAATAAATATATCAAAAAATTGTTAGTGAAATTGTGATTCTTACGATATAAATAAAAAAAGAATTCTTCATTGCTATTTTCTAAAAATCGAATGTTAACTTCTACATAGTACTCTGAATATAGGCTGTCGATCAATATTGAACTTTGCTCCACAGTAATAAGGTTTAAACTTGATTGCAATCATGAGGTGAGTACTATCAAGCAAAAAAGTGAAATTTATATCTTTTGACTGTGTCAATAGTCATATCCTCGGTGCAAGGCTATTGATTTGGTATAAGTAAACAAATATTTTTCTACTTACTTTTTTAATTTATTTTTTATTAAATCTCATCAAAAAAAATTTGATTGTGTAATACTACTCTAATAATAATTAATACTACTACTCTAATCATCGGTAATACCACAGCCTAGAGAGTATTCTTCTTACAGTCGGACATCGCCCTTTGTGTTGGCGCAAAAGCCGCCGTTCGTATAGAGCAGGGGTCTCCAAACTACGGCCCGCGGGCCAGATCCGGCCCGCGAGCACCAACAATCCGGCCCGCGAAAGCAAGCCGGATCGTCCAACAATACTGTAATTTACAGTATGTTGGTACAATGAGCTAGCTAGATCCTGGCCCTTGGGACTTTGTGGAGGAGTTAGTCTGGCCCTTAGGCTAAAAAGTTTGGAGACCCATGGTCTAGAGCAGGGGTCTCCAAACTACGGCCCGCGGGCCAGCTCCGGCCCGCGAGCACCAACAATCCGGCCCGCGAAAGCAGGCTAGATCTTACCAGCAATACCGTTATTTACATTATGTTGGTACGGAGCTAGCTAGATTCTGGTCCTTGGGACTTCATGGATGAGTTAGTCTGGCCCTTATGCTAAAAAGTTTGGAGACCCATGGTCTAGAGTCTAGACAGTTGACGCAACGACTAAAAGTGTAAGAGTTGACACGATGTAATTTGCCTTTTCGAATTTTAAAAATATATAGGAAAAATAAGATAGACACTTCAGAATTCTTGTTTTATTCTTTGAATTATTAATTGTAATTTTTTCTAGAAGGCAAGAATATTTTTTTCAAATTTGTCTCTTTTCCTTCTTTTAATGCTCTTAAAATAAGGAAAAGAAAAAGTTTTTCTTAGTATTTTCTCTTTTTTTTTCTTCTTCTTGCATCATAAGTGCGAGGAATTATAGGAATTATGAAAAGGATATGGAAAGGATGTATGATAATCATAATTTTAATTGTAAATCATTACTAATTTAGGGCTAAATAAGTATAAAATAAATCTTAAATTAGTACTCAATTAGGAAATAATAATGAAAAAATAAGTTCCAAGATGGCGGCTGACAACTTTTTTGTTTATGGGCCGATTTCGATGAAACTCGGTTTTTGGTACCATTTTGACGCAAAAATAACAACGCAATGTTGAAAATATTAAAAAATTTAAGATGGCGGCCAACTTTTTTGTTTGCGGACCGATTTCGATGAAACTCGGTTTTTGGTAGTATTTTGGCAAGAAAACAGCAACGCAATGTTAAAAAAAAATAAAAATTCAAGATGGCGGCCAACTTTTTTGTTTGCGGACCGATTTCGATGAAACTCGGTTTTTGGTAGTATTTTGACAAGAAAACAGCAACGCAATGTTAAAATGTAAAAAAAAAAACAAAATGGCGGCCAACTTTTTTGTTTGCGGGCCGATTTCGATGAAACTCGGTATTTGGTAGTATTTTGACAAGAAAACAGCAACGCAATGATAAAAAAAGTAAACATTAAGATGGCGGCCAACTTTTTTGTATGCGGACCGATTTCGATGAAACTCGGTTTTTCGTAGTATTTTGGCAAGAAAACAGCAACGCAATGTTAAAAATAAAAAAATACAAGATGGCGGCCAACTTTTTTGTTAGCGGGCCGATTTCGATGAAACTCGGTTTTTCGTAGTATTTTGGCAAGAAAACAGCAACGCAATGTTAAAAATGTAAAAAATGCAAGATGGCGGCCAACTTCTTTGTTTGCGGGCCGATTTAGATGAAACTCGGTTTTTCGTAGTATTTTGGCAAGAAAACAGCAACGCAATGTTAAAAATAAAAAAATACAAGATGGCGGCCAACTTTTTTGTTAGCGGGCCGATTTCGATGAAACTCGGTTTTTCGTAGTATTTTGGCAAGAAAACAGCAACGCAATGTTAAAAATAAAAAAATACAAGATGGCGGCCAACTTTTTTGTTAGCGGGCCGATTTCGATGAAACTCGGTTTTTCGTAGTATTTTGGCAAGAAAACAGCAACGCAATGTAAAAAATGAAAAAAATTCAAGGTGGCGGCCAACTTTTTTGTTTGCGGGCCGACTTCGATGAAACTCGGTTTTTCGTAGTATTTTGGCAAGAAAACAGCAACGCAATGTTAAAAATAAAAAAATACAAGATGGCGGCCAACTTTTTTGTTAGCGGGCCGATTTCGATGAAACTCGGTTTTTCGTAGTATTTTGGCAAGAAAACAGCAACGCAATGTTAAAAATGTAAAAAATGCAAGATGGCGGCCAACTTTTTGTTTGCGGACCGATTTCGATGAAACTCGGTTTCTTGTAGTATTTTGGCAAGAAAACAGCAACGCAATGTTAAAAAAAAAATTCAAGATGGCGGCCAACTTTTTTGTTTGCGGGCCGATTTCGATGAAACTCAGTTTTTGGTAGTATTTTGGCAAGAAAACAGCAACGCAATGTTGAAAATGTAATCTTGTTTTTTTTTACATTTTTAACATTGCGTTGCTGTTTTCTTGCCAAAATACTACCAAAAACTGAGTTTCATCGAAATCGGCCCGCAAACAAAAAAGTTGGCCGCCATCTTGAATTTTTTTTTTTAACATTGCGTTGCTGTTTTCTTGCCAAAATACTACAAGAAACCGAGTTTCATCGAAATCGGTCCGCAAACAAAAAAATTGGCCGCCATCTTGAATTTTTTTCATTTTTAACATTGCGTGCGTTGCTGTTTTCTTGCCAAAATACTACGAAAAACCGAGTTTCATCTAAATCGGCCCGCAAACAAAGAAGTTGGCCGCCATCTTGAATTTTTTTCATTTTTAACATTGCGTTGCTGTTTTCTTACCAAAATACTACGAAAAACCGAGTTTCATCGAAATCAGCCCGCAAACAAAAAAGTTGGCCGCCACCTTGAATTTTTTTCATTTTTAACATTGCGTTGCTGTCTTCTTGCCAAAATACTACCAAAAACCGAGTTTCATCGAAATCAGCCCGCAAACAAAAAAGTTGGCCGCCATCTTGCATTTTTTACATTTTTAACATTGCGTTGCTGTTTTCTTGCCAAAATACTACCAAAAACTGAGTTTCATCGAAATCGGCCCGCAAACAAAAAAGTTGGCCGCCATCTTGAATTTTTTTTCATTTTTTACATTGAGTTGCTGTTTTCTTGTCAAAATACTACCAAAAACCGAAATTCATCGAAATCGGCCCAATAATCAAACAAAAATACACAAATATCAACAAATACATCAATGTGCGGCCGCCATTATGAATTCCAAATCTAATGTCAAAATCGTGCCAAAAACACTTTTTCATGACACCAACATCAAAAAATTGCAAACACTACTTTCAATATAATATAACCCAATCAGAAGCGTAAGCCCTGACGGGATAGGGCCCGAGATGCATACATTGCCAAAGTATGGGCTCTCGGCCCCTCCCACCCCCCTTCTATACCGCACCACCCCGCACGATTGCTCTGTCTAGACCAAGGGTGGCCAACCTTTTCGACACTTGGGCCAAAATTCGGAAGTAGAATTTTACCCCGGGCCGCACTACCAAATTTTATGTATAGTGCGCGCCAGATAAGTCCGACATTAATAAAATGTGCTCGGCTCCGCGGGCCACAAGGTAACAGACGGCGGGCCGCATGTGGCCCGCGAGCCGCGGGTTGGCCACCCTTGGTCTAGACGCCTCCGATGGCCGACTGTATGAAGACTATCTCTCGGCTGTGGTAATACTACTCTCAGTTCATTTATTTAGTTATGTATTCGGTAAAAACTAGAAATATATTCTACTTATATCATCTACTTCCTACCTACTTACCTACCTACTGATTACTAATTTCATTATAAATCTCACCAAATAGGTACCTAACGTTAAAGTTTCAGTTACTAAAAAAAATACAAAATATTCATTTTCAAAAAATTACAGGTTAGGGTATTTTCAATAGACTCCTCCCTTTAAGTTATAGTTTTAACGTTAGGTACCTAATTGGTAGTAAAATATTAGTAGTTTTTCCTAAACTAAATAAATGAACTGAGAGTAGAGTATTAAACGACCAAATTTTTTTTGATGAGATTTAATCAAACATTTTTTGATTGTGTCAATACTCTAAAAAATAAAAAAGTGGGTAGAAAAATATTTGTTTACTTATACTAAATCAATAGCCTTGAACCGAGGATATGACTATTGACACAGTAAAAAAATATAAATTTCACTTTTTTGCTTGATAGTACTCACCTCATGATTGCAATCAAGTTTAAACCTTATTACTGTGGAGCAAAGTTCAATATTGATCGACAGCCTATATTTAGAGTTCTATGTAGATGTTAACATTCGATTTTTAGAAAATAGCAATGAAGAATTCTTTTTTTATTTATATCGTAAGAATCACAATTTCACTAACAATTTTTTGACATATTTATTTGTTTATAACTTTTACCCGTTTCTCTGGAATCGCCATTGCCAGAAACGTCAAGTTAGCAGCCCACTTTGAGATCGTAATATCTCGGCTTGTACTGAAGCAATATTATTGAAATTTTGCGTATACGGTTCACTATTTCCTAACAATTTTTTGGCATATAAATCACATTGATACGAACTGTATTTCTTAAAGTGTCTGCTAGCTTGACGTCAAGATAGCAGCCTCACCAAGATACTCAAATATCTTTTGAACCATAGTATCACTATTTATATGCTATAGTTCACTATTTATCACTATTTACTAACAATTTTTTGACCTAGTCAAAACCTTCTAATTCCATGGTGAGGCTGCCAACTATACGCTAATCATTTTCGGGGATTCCCGAAAATAATGCATACGTTTAGGCACTCGCTTTAGAACCGATTAATTACCGCGCGCTAGTAATTATACTATAAAAAAACATTTATAATTGAAAAATGTTTACGTAAGCATGGGGGAGGGGGTAAAAGCTTTGCTTACTTTTGCTGACAAGGGGGATGGGGAGGTAAATAATTATAATAAATCTGCTTACGTGATATTTGAACGGCCCCTAGGGCATATGAAGGAGCGCTGTTAGAACATACTCAGGACATTTTTTCTTTTTTTTGGCCACATAGTTTTCGACTTTTGAAGAAAAATGTAAAAAAAAATCTGTTCCCCGAAACTTTATCTCCGAAATTTGCATAGAGAAAAGTAATAAAAGTTTATGTATAGAAAATATTACTGGAATAACGATGTCTCTAAATAGCACACTTTTTCAGAAATCATCAACAAAAATGAGTTCCACTATCAGTCAAGAGATGGCGTTGACCTAAAACTACAATAATCTACAGTGTATTTATAAATATTATGATGGTATGGAAGCATCAGGGCGCAAGCACCCTAAGCAGGCCTCCTTCACTCGCTCAAGGTCGCGCGATAAGCACCTACCGCTAGCCGTGCCTACGAGGGCACAAGTGAGCAGCGGGCCGCCACACGCCCGCCGCCGTACAAGCGCGGCATCTTACTGCCTGCGTAGGTATTGTCTCTTTATAATAGTAACAATGTCGAATCGATATTACTGTGCCGTGTACGGATGTCTAAATCAAAAAAACAATAAACAATGGGGAATGTCCGAAAAAAATCAATTTGGCTGAATATTTTTTTGTAGGTAGGAATAAGCTCCCTTAGTAATAGAAAAAAAAATTCTGAATTTTCGGTTGCGTATAAATAAAAATAAAAAATAAAGTCACTTCAACTTCACAAAAATACGAAAGTAACAGCAGAACGGAGATTATACCTTTGCCACCACGTGTCATAACCACAACATGCTATAAAAAAAAAGTTTCAACACAAAATGTCAAAACTTTTTGTTTTTAATTCTTGTTGTCATAGTGGCAGGTGTTGGCAAAGGTATAATCGCCATTCTGCTGTTACTTTCGTACATTTATGACGTCGAAGAGACTTTAATTTATTAAAAAATTTTGACGCAACCGAAAATTCTGAAACTTTTTTCTAAAACTAAGGAAGCTTATTCCTACCTATAAACAAATATTCAGCCATTTTTATTTTTTTCGGACATTCCCCATTGTCGTTTTTCACATTATGATATAATATGCTACGTAGTTCATTCAAAAGAAGTCAACCCTAACGTGCGTCGTCAGAAAAGGTAAGAGCACGCGATAGAAAGAGAGGCAACTACTAGGTGAATATAACTGTAGGCCATTAGCGCTACGCGACCTGAATTGCACTTTATTGTGTTGGTGCAAAAGTCGCTATTTATTTAAATGAATTTGTGGCGTGCTGCTTCTGTACTTGTACTATTATTTATTCTGTGCCCTAAGGCACTAAACAGTACATTTCGCACCTTCCCTGGTACAAGGGCTCTATCAGCCATTTTTAATGTCCCCACTGCTGGGGCACAGGCTTTCCTTATGGGTGGTAAGGAGGATGGGCCATAACCCACAACGCGGGCCCAATGTGGATTGGTGGGTGTTAACGACTGCAAATGCAGCCGGGACCAACTGCTTAACGTGCCCTCCGAAGCACGGAGGAGCTCGAGATAATAAATTTTTGGTCACCCATCCCATGACCGACCCTTGCGAACGTTGTTTAACCTCCGCAATCGTTGGGCCAGGCGCTTAACCACTGCGCCATCAAGCTCAATACCAAGTACAGATGCCGGCATATATATTGGCAAGAAAATGAAAGAGACAAAAGATGCGCAGTAGCCATAAACTTAGTGTTTATGGCTACTGCGCATCTTTTGTCCCTTTCTTTATCTTGCCAATATATATGCCGGGCAGTATACAAGGGCTCAATTGTCGAAAATTGCAAAAATGACTTAAGTATGGCCAAATGCTTTTAAAGTACCCTTACGGCTGGAGGAACAAAGACACTCATTTAGTTCCGTCAAAATCCGCGAGAGGAAAGAAGTGCCTTTGTTTGATTGGCACTTTTTTTTACTATCCTGGCGCGACATCATCTTATTGGTTAGTTGCGCCAACTTAAATAAAAAAATGATAAAAAAACTAATCTTTCTAACTTCTGATAACAACATGTTGCAAATAATTTTATTATTATATTGTGAATAGTTTATTTCATGCAAAGAGGAGGAATAAAATTAGAGAAGTAATACCGTATTGAATGTATAAGTTAAAAAATGCTCTCTCTGTAAAATTGCAAAAGCTACAATTGAGCCCTTGTTCCACCGAACTATTAGTTATTCCGTGCCGATGGTGCGATTTGTCATGTCAGACAGACGAGCATCTTACTTGATTATGACACGCGTCGTTTCTAACATCGAAAAGGACGCATCGTGAATATTCGGAGGTGCCCGCAACCACGGCTCGGTGGCCGTCGGATTTCACGCAGTACAACGTCGATTGAAATGGATCCATTACATCATATACCTGAAAGCAATATTAATTAATTAAAGCACTTGAATTGTTTAAGGCTCCGTTATGCGAAATCATTTGTCTCTGTCTTTTTCTTTACATGTAAAGAATATAGAAAATAACTTTATTTCTGCACTTTTTCGATGTTTTTCGTTGTTTTTTCATCATTATCTTTAGCACAATTAACTTTCTTGAAAAAAACTTATTGGAGCAACTGCACAGTATGTTAAAGTGTATTTTTATGTAGAATTCAATACGTTTCCACTATTATTTACGCCAAAAATATGGACCGCGACAAGCGCTTTTGATGATATTCTGATTTTTTTTCAATCATCTGTGTGGTTTATAGGCAATTTAATACTTGTAGCTATTAGATAAATCTCTTTAGCTTGTCGTGTTTTTTTGTTGCTACAACTTTACGTTTACTATATAAAAATATGGCCCGCGCAAACCATGTTTTCCTATTATGGCCCCTTAAGGCTCAGTGATCATTCCGGGTGTAGTGCGCTTCCACCTTCGGCCTTATCGTCACTTAACATCAGGTGAGGTGAGGTGGAGGCCAAGCACTATCCCATTGTGCATTAAAATGCGCGCAGATAAAGAATGGGACTGGAAATTTCGGTTAACAGCGCTTGCCACAATAAGTATGAGTGTGAGAGCGATATAGGTTTGGTGATCGTGTGCGAGCGAGAAGAGAATGTGTACAATGCCATTTTCAATCCTATAGTTTAACGGTGCAAGTGGTAAGAGTGGTTATCTGAAATTTTCAGTTCCATCTCTGCAGGTTTTAGATTAGGTACTGAAATTTTACTAATTAAATAAAATGTGACTACATACCACATTGTGTGTTCTTACATCTACCAACTGCATTTTCCCAGAGTGTGTTACATATAAAATCGTATTTTCGTCGTGCCATCTGACGTCACGAATTGTCTGCCTAGCGTTCATGTTAACATCAGTAATCACCAATTGTTCACTGCAAACAAAGTTATAAAGTTGTATGATAGACTGTGTAACATCGAACTAAAATATATTATGAATCATTTTTAGGGTTCTGTACACAAGGGGTAAAAACGGGACTCTATTACTAAGGAGCCACTGTCCATCTGTCTGTCACCAAGCTGTATCTCATGAACCGTCATAACTAGACAGTTGAAATTTTCACAGATGATGTATTTCTGTTGCCGCTATAACAACAAATATTAAAAAGAGAATAAAATAAATATTTAAGTGGGGCTCCCATACAACAAACGTGATTTTTTTGCCATTTTTTGGTGCGGAACCCTTCGTGCATGAGTCCTACAGACACTTGGCCGGTTTTTTATCTTACTATTACAAGTTCACATAATAATATAACTGATATTAAGTCATAGTTATAAGAAGTTTACCTACGTATTGATATCAAGCAAAAGTGGCTTACAGTTTCCATTAAGACCAATGGCTAGCTGATCCTTTGTGTTGTTTAGACTTAAACACCTGATACCAACTTCATGAGGAAGCTTTATTTCACTTGCGCCTGTAATCAACAAAATTATTATTAACGGTTTGCGATGATTGCGGATTTTGCAAATCTCAGGAAATCTCAGGATTTTTCAATAAAATACAGAGCATTCTACGCCCCCCCCCCCCCCCTCCCCCCCTCTCTCAACGCCCGCCACATCCCATTCTCAAACTTCTACAAATCTCAGGATTTTTAAAGGGAAATCGGGCCTTTTCTCCATACTTTTCATTTTTTCATCTGGTATCCCTACTTGCGAGCGGCCAATAACGCACGCCCTTCTCCCGCCGCCCGCGTACCTCACCGCTACGCATACTCAAAATACGCGTTCTGCGCAATAGGGATGCGCGATCCGGGGTTGTCAATCCGATTTTTCGGATCGTAATGGATCGTAATTCCACGATCCGATCCACGGATCGGATCGAATGCCTTCGATCCGATTTTCAGGAAATCGATCCGGATCGGATGCAAATAAGTAAGACACAATTAATTTTATATCTTTACTAAATAAACCCATGCAAAAAAATGTATAAAATAATGTAGAATAGTAATATTGTACTCAGAGAACTTAAAGACGAATTTCTCTCAAAAGTTTATACTTGAAGACGCGCCTAACTACTAATAGCTTAGTACAATTTTTATAGGCGCCAGTTTTTGGCCAAGTTCTAAATGTAGACAAAGTGAAATGTCGTAACAAATAAACCAAAGTGCCCATTTTTTCGCAAACAAACCGCATTTTCGTTCATACGATCCAAGTGATCCGATCTTTCAAGTTTTGTATCGATCCGGCAAAAAATCGCATGGCCTCGATCCGATCCGAAAATCGCCGGATCGTATGCCCGCCGATCCGATATTTCAAAAGATCGGATCGGATCGGCGCATCCCTACTGCGCAATCCCCACCTGAAGATGTTTGCCTCGTACTGTAACAACCTTCTCAAGATAAAATTTTAATCCTTACAATTGCATGAAAAATCACTCTTGTTGTTTTCTTCATTTCCACAATACCAAAACATTAGATTGCGGCTGTAAATGGATCCTGTCAAAACACAATACTTGTCGGCATCAGGAATTAATTCTACAGCCGACACTTCCACTAGCCCGTTTTCATTGCAATCTTCAATATGGCACAATAGTCTTGGCTTTTGTCTGATATGATCAAATTTAAATACAGCAGCACTCCCATCCCTGAAAGCAGGTGCAAAATTAAAATATTGTTAACTAGTGAGCTAGTGACCACCCGCAACATGATCTGTTTGGAAAGTTTTTTTTGCTATACTTTGGGAACAGTACTTTTTTTCTGGATGAAAGGTACCTTCCCTGTACCTCTGAAAATGTGTATGCAAAATTTCATGATGATCGGTTCAATAGTTAAAACGTGAAGGCATAACAAACAGCAAACAAATGAACTTTCACATTTATAATATTGGTAAGGATAAAATTAGAAAAGAAAGTAGATGTTAAAATCAGTATTTACGAATAAATTATATAATATTGTATCATCACCTATTTCCACATGCTATTAAATTGTCTGAAACAATAAATCTTGATACATCGTTTGTGCGTATGTCATTCCTCGTTACTGTAGGGACGTCTAGTTTCCACAACCGGCTGTTCCTGTCTATTGGGTAACATCTCAGCTCTGATCCCACTGACAACAGTAGTACCTCAGAATTGTGAAATATTAACCAAGGCATATAATTGATCTGATGTTGAATAACAACCTGCAATAACAATTAAACATTATTATTAGGTAGGTACAGTAGCCGGCAAACATCTTGAAATTGGGTGGGGATTGCACAGAACACGTAATTTGGGTATGCATAGCGGTGAAGTACATGAGCGACATGAGAGGGGAGCATGCATTGGTCACTCACAAGAGCACATGCGCACAATTATCCCCACTCCATCGTAGGAGCGTCAAGATGTTTGCCAGAATCTATACCTTGTTTTATCAGGTCACATTATGGATAGACCAATTACTATTATTTATATAGAACAGCTTGTGTTTTTTTATTTATTGAATATTGTAGGAATTTTCCCTTTCTTGAACAATACTAAGCTATTATTAAACTAATTCGTATTCACTTTGTGGTACTGTACTGTACGTACCTTATTCCGATATACTCCTGAACACCAATTGTTTGAAATTCGATATTGATTGTAACAAGAATATGTGTTGGGTTTTCTGAAGACAGAAAAGTTGTTATTTTAATACAGATCTTGTAAAAATAATTTTAAGTGTTACATAGAATAGTTAATTGAAAAAGAAGAAAATTGTAATTTTCTAAATATATTTTTGATAGGTACTACTGTTCCGTAAAACAAATATATTTTATGGTTTTACCTGTTATCCAAACTGTTGTATACAACCATTCGATCACTACAAAGAGATTTCCATATTTTATTACTAGATAATATTAATTCCCTCAAGAGTTTACTGGTAAGCATTACATTCCTAATATCTGGAAGATCAAGGTTCTTGAAAATATAAACCAAGACTTCAGGAGGCAAATGTTCCAATTTAATACCAGTCATTTTCGCCAAAGTAGAATTTAACCCATGATGGTAAAATTAAGTAACTGTAACCTCACTCCAATTTTAATCAATTCTAGTACATATTTGATTTGAATTAATTAATTAAATAAATAATGAAAAAATTTCGTATCGAGCAAGCAGTCTCCCTCTCAAGACATGACATTGACATTGACAATATTGACATGGGCTGCGGTCCGCATAGCAATAATTTCGATTATGACGTTTACAGGATTCTGCTTGTTTCGTTGTTGATTGACACACGTGCTCGCGTGAATTGACAACATTTCATTTTGAGAAAGTACTAAAATTAGAAAACCATTTCGAGATTTTAGGGTTCTAAGCTCATATATATTTTTTCAGAATTTTTAGATCAGTATTTTTTACGTTAATTAAAAAAATCTAAAATCTAGTCCATATAGGGAGTTTGAGTTGAGTCTCTTTGCCTTCTATTTAAAAAAAAACAGTGGTGCCAGCTTAGGGTAATTTACCCTAGATTAAGGGTAAAAATATCCGGCACTAAGAGACATGACACATTGCCCATTCGAGTAATTTTAAATCCTGAAATTGAAATTACAGCATACCCATTACCCCAATAGTATAATTAAAAACAAGAAAAATATTTCTTAACACTACCTATTTATTTCTTTATAAATCAACAAACAATTCTCCCATGTACATGAAAGGCGGGGCGGAGAGTGTACTTTCTGTACGGTAGTACTTGTTAATTATTATATTATATTATATTATATTATATTATATTATATTATATTATATTATATTATATTATATTATATTATATTATATTATATTATATTATATTATATTATATTATATTATATTATATTATATTATATTATATTATATTATATTATATTATATTATATTATATTATATTATATTATATTATATTATATTATATTATATTATATTATATTATATATTATATTAATTCTGTGAGCTAGGGTAAATTGAGACCCAGCCTAGGGTAGTGTGAAAATCTGATCTGGCAACACTGAAAAAAATCAATTGTCATAAATGTCATAATAATGACTGAATGTCTTTCGAGTGTATTTTTATGTTCAGTAAAATTTAGATATTTTTAAAGTATTCTTGTAAGAAGTAAGTCGTAGACATGTGCGCCGATGGTCATTTGACCGGCGGCGGCGTCTGACGTCTAAATGGTCGGCGGCGGCGGCGTCATCGGCGTAATAGGCGTGGATGGTCAAAATAAGTAGAATGGAGGATTTCTAGAAGCTTTTCAATTCCGTCATCGCCGTGGGCAGAACGCCGAAGACATGGAACATAAGTGAGGTGATTCTGTTCTTTAAAAAGGGTGACAAGACCTTGAAGAATACGAATCTCACGAATCATCGCGCTCGCAATTTCGACGACTTCCAACCTCCCGAACAAGCCGCGTTTTGAAAAAGGCTTTGGCACCATAGACCACATCTGTATAGATGTCCTGCCGCAGCGTATGCTGCGGCAAATTATACAGAAGACCGAGGAGTATAATTTGCCACTTTGCTTGGCGTTCGTGGACTATGAGAAAGTCTTTAATTCGATTGAGTCCTGGGCAGTGCTGCAGTCTTCAGAGGTGCACCAAGTGGACTAGGTATATCGAGGTGTTGAGTCACCTATAAGAAAATGCCACCATGTCGGCCCGAGTACAGAATCAGAGCACAGATCCCATCCAACTATAGCGAGGTATGAGTGTGAGACAGGGAGACGTTATTTCTCCGAAACTGTTCACGGCTGCGATGGAGGACATCTTTAAACTCTTGGACTGGAAAGGACTCGGTATCAACATTAATGGCCAGTACCTAACACACCTTCGTTTTGCCGATGATATAGTTATTATGGCTGAGACCATGGAAGGCTTGAACACAATGCTCGAAGATATCCGTAGTGCCTCCCAAAAAGTGGGTCTTAGAATTGAAGATGGATAAGATGAAAATCATGTCGAGTGCCCATGTTGTACCCACTCCAGAGCATGTTAACACTACACTCGAAGTTGTTGACCATTACATACCTAAACCTAGGACAGACAGTCCAGTTAGGTAAGTCCAACTTCGAAAAAGAGATCTCTCGTCGAATCCAGCTTGGATGGGCAGCATTCGGGAAGCTTCGACAAATCTTCACGTCCAAATTACCTCAGTGTGTCAAGACAAAAGTCTATGACCAGTGTTGACTTACCGCAGTAAAACGTGGTCGCTAACTACGGGTCTCATAAGAAGGCTCTCACCCACTGTGCAATGGAGAAAGCCATGGTCATGGCATGGTGATCGAACCAGAAATGAGGAGATGCGTAAGATAACTAAAGTAACCGACATCGCTCGGAGAATTGCTCAGCTGAAGTGGCAGTGGGCGGGACACATTAGCGAGAAGAACCAATGGTGGTTGGGGCGGAAAGGTTGGAATGGCGACCGCACACCGGACGACGCTCCGTGGGCCCCCGACAAGGTGGACCGACCGATGATCTGGTTAAGGTCGCGGTAAGGCGATAGACGCAGGCAGTGCAGGACCGATTGTCGTGGAGATCCTTGGGGGAGGCCTATACCCAGCGCAGCGGTGGTCGTCGTGCGGCTGATGTGATAATGATGACTACAACCCGGTCAAGTTAACTCGGCACCTGAAGCGCGATAGACCCCTCTCGTTTTCTCCTTTCCTCATGCTACCGGTTTTCGATAGATTATCGATAAATTATCGTTTACAAATGTACTAACGCTACTGGCATGACGACAGTGGCGTGAGACAAGGTTAAAATGAGGGGGGTCTATCGCGCTTCAGGTGCAGAGTTAACTCGACCGGGTTATAAATACTATTATAAAATCACAATAATAAAAAACCTCTATGGCAACAATCAAACTAATACAAAAAAGAGGAAAAACTTCGATCATCTATACCGAGAAAAATAATAAATCTTTATGAAATATAACATACGATACAATGCAATGCACAGTATATGCATGCTTTTGTACTTGTTTCTTACACATGTTACACTTGGATTTTGACGCCGATGACGCCGATGAAAAGTTCGGCGGCGGCGGCGTGGCTAAAATGACCGGCGGCGTGCGCCACGCCGATCGGCGCACACGTCTAGTAAGTCGTAGGATCGTTTGTGATACTTAAGCGTTACCTGTGACATTATGTTTTGTGTGATTGAGGGCTGGAAATCACACACAGGGATATAAGAAAATAATCAATAGATATTATCATTTAATCGGTGAGTTCATAATGTTTTAATTTTTTTATGTTATGTAAATAGCCTGAAACTATTATAATCCTTACTAATATTATAAATGCGAAAGTCCGTTTGGTTGTTTATTTGTTTGTTTGTTTGTTACGCCTTCACGTCTTAACTACTGAACCGATCATCATGAAATTGTGCATACACGTTGTTAGGGGTACAGCAAAGGACATAGGGTACCTTTCATCCCGAGGGATAGCAAAAAACCTTTCCACGCAGACGAAGTCGCGGGCGGCCGCTAGTATACTAATAATTTGTGCAAATAGTCGTTTGTGTCCAGTTCTTTACCGATTTTTGTAAATATCAGATCTGTTTATAACAGGTCGTTGAAGTGTGTTTTTTCACATAGTGATGTGCATTTCTATATCGATATATGTTTTATTGTACTTTCTTAGGTACTTTATATTTGATGGGAACAAAAAGTAGAAAACCATCACATGGCTTGTCTAGTCTGGCACATCTTTCTTTTAAATAAATGGTAATCAAGTTATTTAATTCAATTTAACTCAAATCAGTTTCAACATAATGTTCTGTACGTAGATAACTACTACAAGCTCAATTTCTTTGTTTTAGGTGCCGTTATCCAACATAACACAAAAATGTAATGAGCCTGCGTCATGTCGACATAAAGCCATTACTACTAGTTTGCGCCGACAACTAGAAAGAGTTAAAGAAGCCTTCAAATAATAAACACTGTCATTATTTACCTGTTTTTTTATTTTCTTGTCTATGTCTGCATGGACATTCGAGAAAGTTCTTAGGGATACCAGCCCCCCTACTCAAATGGCCAACTTTCTATTCGTTTGAACGCTACGCTTACTTGTAAAGCTTAAATTATGAGCAATAGATGATTAAATCACATGTCGCAAACTTATGTAAATCACAAACTTCGATGTATTGTATGAAATTGTCAAGCTTACGGCACGTAATTTTATAGTTTACTGCTTATTTTAAAGTTTTAATAGTAAGCGTAGCGGTCAAACGAATAGAATGTTGGCCATTTGAGTAGGGGGGCAGTTACCAGAGGTCGTACTCTGAGCTCTTATAGCAACCTCAAAGTGATGTTGTTTTGTTACCTATACATCGCGTATAGCGCACTCTCAATCACATTGCCTCGATATTATTTTGACAGTCTTTGTATGCGGGCTTTTAGTTGAAACTGTTTTTAGAAAGCGAAATCGAAAGAAAAATGACCCACCTCTTCTTAGAAAATTACTCATACCCCTTAAGGTACTACTATAATTCACTATAGTTGTTACTGGGGTTACTATAGTTGTTATTATGTTTCTTATTTATTATGAAACATGAAACACAAATACCATTATTATCGATATAAAATACTAGCGTGCCTACATTTCTATGGACATCACAATTCACATCATAGACAGTTGTTTTTTTAATTTAACGTTTTAAGAGGCAAGGCAAAGGCATCGCTTATATTTTACCTATGACTTGTACTTACGTCCTTTTAGAATAAACTGTTTTCTATTAATTAATATCTCAGTAATATATGAAAATAAATGGAAAAGAAAAAATACGTGTGGCCTAAAAAACGATACATTTTCATTATATTCATCAAAACATGTACCTAAAAATTTTGAAATGTTGTCAATTGCGTAAATGTCTGCTATTTCCATTGAGTTTTTTGTAGATTTGTGTTGTATTTTTTGTTATTTGTGATACTAACAATATATTAAGGTAAGTGTTCACCTACTAACAACAAAATTACCGAGTGATTAGTTAGAAGATGTCGGATGAGGAGCCCCCTGACGGGGGCGGAGGCGGGGAGTCCTCCTTTAACCTGGTAAGGGACGGCTTCCAACCATTATTTACACCGGAATTGACCCCAAAAATGGATATGGATGGTTCTACGTCTTTAAAACGCCCGGCACCAAATAACGAATCTGAGGTCATTTTGGCTAAAAGAAATACGAAACCAAGTGAATCCATCCAAAATATCTACGTAAACCCCGAGTTTGAGGGAGACTCCCCGCTTACTTACACCTCAGAGGACAATGGTCCCTTCGTCGTCCACATTTCACGTAAGGAGCCTGACCCATCAACAGGTCTTACAATGCGTACCTTAAAGTTGGCCCAACTCCTCCACAAAAGGAATGTCCAAGGAATTGTTAATGGTGGTATAACATCAGTCGGCCGCAACAAAGTTAACATCGGATTCAACTCTGCTGAAACGGCAAACAAATTTATTAACAACAACTCCTTGGGCGATCCCTTTGAGTGCCAGATCCCAAAGTTCCACGTGTCTCGAATGGGTGTTGTACGTGGTATCCCCAAGGAATGGACATTGGAAGAGTTATTCCAGGGCATCTCCTATGCTCGTAATTGTGGACCGGTTATCAAAATAAGGCGTCTTAACAGGTAAAATAATAGGGACGGAACAGTGTTCTGGACCCCAACCACAACTGTGGTACTTACCTTCCAGGGCCAGAAACTACCTGAAAAGCTATATTGTTTCCACATGGCATTAAATGTTGAAACGTATAAACTACCTACTATCCATCGCTGTAGTTTTCTTTATTTTTTATTTTTATTTATGTATTATGATTATAGGCGATGACTCGTTTTACTCTGCTGACGAATCTGTGTCCAGTAATGACAGTTTTTACTCCGCATCTGATTCCGACACTCTTGGTGACTTTCTGGGTCGAACTTTTTCCCACTCTTCTCACTTGTTAAATGTGTGCCACATCAACGCTCAAAGTGTACCTAGTCATTTCAATGAACTGCTTGACGTATTCTCTGGTAGGAAAAACATGCTATCCTGATTTCGGAAACTTGGCTCAAGCATAATCTGCCATCTTCAGCATATGCCCTGCCAGGTTTTAATCTTATTAGAAATGACCGCGTTGCTGGGCGCGGGGGTGGCGTTGCTATTTATCTCCTTAACACGGTTACCTACAAAATAGTAGCTTCCTCCGGCCCAGGCTCACCTGCCGAATATCTCTTTCTTGAGGTTGGAACCGGTCACAGCAAGGTTATAGTTGGTGTGGTATACTGTCCCCCCTCTCTTGACTATTTCACTGATCTTGAATCGGTTTTAGAATCTTTGGGTTCTGAGTATGCACATCACATCATCATGGGTGATCTCAATACCAATCTCCTAGTTCCCAACTCCCCTCGGACCCAAAAACTCCTGGATATAATTAAGTCGGCCAGCCTCCATGCCCTATCTCTACAAGCTACTCACCATAACCTTGATGGTGATGATACATTGCTCGACTTAATTCTCACATCCAACCCTTCCCTCGTCCCATCACATGGCCAACACATAGCTCCTGGTTTTTCCCGTCACGACCTAATTTTCCTATCCTATGTCCTGAAACCCCCCAAACCTATCCCTAAGGTTATGCACAGGCGTTGTTTTGCGCGGATTGACCACGTCAAATTGCAGAATGATGCTTCGAAGATTGATTGGGACCCTTTGGTTGATGCAACTTCTGTTGATGATAAAGTCCAGCTGTTCAATGACACTGTATTAGCCATTTATAATGTCCATGCGCCCATCAGAAAGATTAGACGGAAGCGGCCACCAGCGCCTTGGATGACCAGAGGTATTCAAATGGCGATGAGGCGTCGGGACAGGGCTTTTCGCAAATTTAGGAGAAATCGTGTCGAAGAAAATTGGAATCTTTTCAAAGCCGCCAGAAACCGGTGTAATCAGATGATACGCAACGCTAAACGCCGCCATATTCACGACAACATCTTGTCCTCCGCTTCTAGCGATATCTGGAAATTCCTTGGAACTCTTGGTATCGGCAAATCGCGACATTTAGACTTACCTAACACTATTGGTCTTGAAGATCTTAATCTCCACTTCACTACCAATTCATCGAAACTCGACCATTCGGCTTCCTCCCGTACTGTTGCTTTTATAGGTAGTCTAACGCGTCCCAATATAACCCCGTTCCGTTTTTCTCCAGTGACCGAAGAAGAGATCAAAAAGATTATCCTCTCCATAAAATCCAATGCTGTGGGCTGTGATGGCATAAGTCGCCGTATGATAGTTACATTAGTGGACCACCTTTTACCTGCTATCACCCACATCATAAACTTTTCCCTTGATTCTGGTATTTTCCCTAACCTCTGGCGTAAAGCCTTTGTCCGTCCTCTCCCTAAAGTCTCTAATCCATCTCATCCCAACCAATTTCGTTCAATCTCCATCCTTCCCTTCATGTCCAAAGTGCTTGAGGCCTGCGTCCACAAGCAATTCTCCCACTTTGTATATCAAAATTCCCTCCTAAGTCCCTTTCAGTCTGGTTTCAGACCCGGACACAGCACCTCTTCTGCTCTCCTCAAGGTGACTGGTGATATTAGGGAAGCGGTTCAGGACGGTAAAGTAATCGGTTTGGTTCTTATCGACTTCTCCAACGCTTTCAATACTGTCAGTCACGACATCCTTCTTTCCATTCTGTCCCATCTTATGGTCTCTGATGAGGCACTGGAATGGTTCTCCACTTATCTTCGGGATCGCCAGCAGGCGGTGCAGTTCGATGAAACCACCTCATCGTGGCTTCATTTAGACACTGGCGTACCCCAGGGCGGCATACTTTCTCCACTTCTCTTTTCAATTTTTATTAATTTTATCACACACAAACTTCAGTGTTCGTATCATCTTTATGTTGATGACTTACAGATATATGCCCAGACACGTGTTGATGACCTTAATGATGCCATCAATGCGCTTAATAGGGATCTGCACCATATTAAGTGCTGGTCTGAGAGTTTTGGGGTTGCCGTCAATCCTGCCAAATGCCAAGCTATGTTGGTGGGTAGTCCCCGTATGATATCAAGAGTGGACTTGACTAACCTACATCCCATTGTTTTTGACGGAACTTTAATTCCTCTCAGCCCTAGTGTAAAAGATTTGGGATTACATATCGACTGTAGGTTGAACTGGCAAGTTCAAGTTTCAAATGTCTGTCAGAAGGTTACTGGAGTATTGCGTTATCTTTACCGCCTCAAGAATTTCTTGCCAACCTCTATCAAAGCAATGCTTATGCAGACCTTAATATTTCCTATTATCGACTATGGTGATGTGTGCTACCTCGACCTGAATGCAGATCTACTAAATAAGCTCGACCGTCTTCTAAATAACTGCATTCGATTCGTCTATAATCTACGTAAGTACGATCATGTGTCCGAACACCGATTACTGCTTAAATGGTTACCCATTAGGCAACGTAGAAGTATGCGGGCCTTGACCACTCTTTTTACTCTGTTAAGCTCTCCTAATGCTCCCCCTTACCTCACTTCACATTTCCAGTACCTGTATACTACTCACGATAGAAATCTTCGTTCTTCTTCTAACCGTTTACTTAGCTGTCCCTCTCATCAATCTGATATTATTCATTCTTCTTTCTTCATTCACCCAATTCTTCTGTGAAACGCGCTTCCTTTAGACATCAGAATGTCCACCAGTTGGTATGCGTTTAAAACTAAGTTGCGCAAATTTCTTACTGAGCAAGCAGCTCGCTCATAGATCTCAGTAATCGTCTATAACGTATGTATATTTATATATATATATATAAATATATATAGGTATTATAATTTGTATATATTATGTATTTATGTATGTAAGTATAGTGTATCATATTTGTCATATATAATTATTCTGGTATATTTTTTTTTCTTTTATTTAATCAATAAATACAAATTACATATTTAAAAAACACACCATAAACCACAGAGATTTGTCTGGCGTGATACTAAAGTTAAGTTCGCAACAGCTATTTAATATTAACAAAACAAAACTGGTTACAAACTATAGATTCGTAACCTTTTCGTGACGTGATAATACAATTTTTATTATGTTGTATATCTTAACATTTTTGTTTAATACTGGTTGTGCACCCTACCACATCACTATCTCCACATCACCCCAAGGTTGACTGGTAGAAAATGCCTAAGGCATTAAGTCCGCCTATGTACAATGTGCATGAAGAATTAAATAAATAAATAAATAAATATCCAATGTTGGAAGTGCTCTGCAGGTTCGGCCACGTTACTGAGCAGCAGTGCAATTCTCTAAGAGACGCTTCATGGCTGCGTTGATTGCTGTGATCACAGCAGTCACAGCCGCAGCATCGTCCGCTGTGATCACGTCATGTTATCACGGAATTCACTAAGCTCAGTTAGCTCACTGACGATCTCTAGGCCGCGTGATCGCTATGCTGTTCTCTCGGCTGTGCTAGAGTGGTGACATAATTTTGTTTTTAGAATCGATCAATTCTCGACTAGTACATTTTGGCTATTTTCTTGCAATAAAAGTAATATTTACAAACATTAACGTATGATAAATGTAAGCAATGATTAAATATACATTATTTAAGTAAAAATTCTATGAAAATTACAAAAATACAGTAAATATGAAAAAAAGTTTGCCGGCAAAATTAAAAAAAAAATGTCAATGTAAATAATTATAGGTACCTACTTAACAACAAATAAACGAACCACAGTACTTTATCACTTAAAATACCTTTAGCAGGTCAAATCAACACTCAAAATGTTTAGAATATGTATCACAAGCAAAACGGGCCAAAAAAACTCCTATTCAAAGAATTTTCAAGTGCGATTGGACTGGGTCGAGCGACCCACGCCAACCACTTGAGTTTATTTACGAAATGTTAGACTTGCTGTAAATATTCTACTTCCACGTTCATTGTTCACATTCATATCGTAACAACCAAGAAGTGTGCAGTGATTTGATTAAGTAGTGAAATCTACAAAAAGTAAGAAGTAAGTGTATTTTTAGGTTATAATATAATATTAGGGCTTAAGTACCCTATCTCTTAAAAGTTGTGGGTTTACATTTGGTAACTATCTTGTAAAGTTATTAAATAAAATAATTATTAAGGTTCCAATACATACATTTTAAGTGTACATTACAAGCATTTAGGTATATAAGTAAGACCATGATCAAAATCAATGTTCAAAATTTAGTTACTTATAAATAAAATTATTTGCTTTCAGTGGCCTCTCGTAATGCAGCACCCTCTCCAGCCCAGCTAAACTGATTGGGCTTTTGGAAACAAAGTCATATTTGACACTGGACATGTGGAATTGTGGACATGCAACAATACAGTAGGTACAGTGCAGCCAATGTCAGAACCAGGATGTAAAATGTTTGGACAGAACTCGCTAGGATTTTAAAAAGCGATGGCAACGGGTGTGTTCAATCAAGATTGGAATCAGTGGGCTAAGGTAAGGCAACTAGCTTGATGTAGTTGTTTGTGATTAGATGATTATATTTATTGATACCTACCCAATTAATCAGGTATACTAACTCATTAGATTTTACTTTACTTTTCGGGTTAAGTAGGTATTTAAAGGACAAAAAGCTACAATAAAGTGAAAAGCCAATATGCGAAGGCATCTAGGCAGAGGACAGCTGGTAGGGTTGATGTAGATATGGTGGAGCTCACTGAACTTGAGCGTGGGATTCTCACCATTGCTGGTGGTCTAAACTTTGCTACTGGTAATATAGGCACCTCACCATAAATCTATTCCCAGTGCCTGTGTATGTATGTACTTACATAAACAATTTTGATAAACAACATAGGTACCTCCTTAATAAGCTGTAATGAATTTCTGTATTTAATGTGGTTAAAAATATGTAATCTTTTATTAGTGCCACCAACATGTATTATTCTGTTTTTTTTTTATGTTCTATAATAATAATAATAATAAAAATATACAATTAGTCGCTAGACTATGTAATTATGATTGGTGCTTTTCACGTTAAAGAGTGAAGAAAGAAATGCTTCAGCCTCTCTTAGTCATAAAACTAATTTCTTGATTTTTTTATTAAAGCAATTATAATATATGCAACATAATTATGTTGTAATTTTTAGGAACATAAGACAATACTATTCCCACATCGACAAGACAGTCTAAAAGTTTATAGCAGGCGAGAAATATTTTTTACAAAAGTATGCCTAGGGTAGGTACGTTTTAATTAATGTTTCTTTTAATAAATATTGTTTTTCTTTTTCAGGGAAATCTTGATGTCTCTTCCACATATTCCATGATGGGCACAGAAGATGAACCTTCGCAGAGTAATTTTAATGTTTGATGCAATCTAACATATTTGTGAAAATCATTTTTTAAGTCATAAAGAAGGCTTTTACCCTGATGGGTTCAAACCCAAATTAATTATATACACTTTTTTTATCTGAGTTATATACCTTCACACATCAATAACAGTTTACTTACGTTCACCGTGTTTTTCTCTACATGTTCATAGAAGACTAGGGCTCAAGTAAGTGTGATATTTATTAAACGATGACACCTACATTTCTAGGTGTCTTTATAGTTTATTTAAACTAAATATTTGAATCGTTAGATTTTATTTCTGGCTATAAATTTTCCAAAGAGAATAATTTTATGCATTGCTTTAAAATTAAACTACACGAATTTTGACAGAAAATGTGTGGAAAATTAGTTCTCTTTTTTTCAAAGATTGTATAAGTTTCCCTAGCCTTCGTACTAAGTTATTTTTATCAAAAAATTTTACTCAAGAATCTAAGCTAATTCTAGGTGTCGTCATTTAAAAAAAATACTTGCACTTATTTGTAGCTTAGTCATCTATCAAATATACTGAGAAAAACACAGTGAACGCAAACTTTTATTTAATGAATGTAAGTAGTTTATTTAATAAAATTGTAATAAAACAATAGGTTTAAAAATAAAGTATTTATTATTAATGATATGATAAAGGTACATACTTACCAGGGGGCTAATTGTCTAATTTTAAAAATCTATCGCAATCGCTTCCATTTGACAGATGTATGTGACACATTGCTGCATTTCTTTGGTAATTTTTCATTTGTGACAAAAAGTAGCTTCAATGTGTTACATCCTGAAAGCGATTGCCATAGATTTTTAAATTAGACAATAGAAAGGCAGAATCTAGAGTGAATGACACGTCATGTGTGTTGGGATGGGTGTAACAATTTTTTATGCATATATATCTAGGTATTTCACAGATTGGGGTCTTACTAACTTATTCGTTTTCTTAGTTTGCAATCTGACATTTGCAAAACCTTTTCTTGATTGTACATTGTTGACCCAGTTATTTTATGTACACCTAGACATTATTATTTTATATTGGACCACTAAATCAAAGATTATAAGTATTAAAAATGAGTTTTTATTTTTAAAAATAAATGTCTTTCGCAAGTTAAACTAGGTAGGTACGGGTCTCCAGGCAGCTGGCTGTCTATGCTGTGATTCGAAGAAATTTCCCTTACACCTAAGTTTCAATAACTCGCAGTCCCAATAGCCAAAAAGGATAAGTATCATTATGAATTACACAGAATCTGGAAAAAAGAAATAGAATTTAATATTGGTAATCCAATAATGCAATATTATTTCCAAAACAGGTAACATTATTATGTATTTAGGTATCCTCAGGTATCCTATTGATATATGAAAACCAATGAAAACATAGTTGGACATTGACATTTAATTATTAATTTGATTATCAAACAAGTCTTCTTACTATTTCTTGATTGACTTGCGCCTTGCACCTATCTAAAATCTTACAATCTTTTAACTTGCAAGTAATTATGAGTATCTTTTTATTTACCTTGGTAAGATGTCAAACTCCTCAATCTGTTAAGCTGCCTGCCTGTTGTTATGAGCTTATGAGACATAAGTAGATCGAATCAAAGGGTCGGTAGGTATCCTACGACCCTGGCAGATGTCTTTTATATACAAATTGGCTTCTTCCATTATGACCAACGCACTAGAAAGTCCAGCAGGCCCTGTAAAGATGTCACATTACATTGTTTCTTACATAACCTCACAGAGGAAATAATCACTACGTTTTACATAAACTTTTTGGATGATGTATTTTTAAAATTCACATAAGTTTTTGGTCCATAACTTAAATAAAACAGTTTGAACTTACATATTTATAATTTAATTTGATAATTCACTTCTATTTTCACTAAAATCCTTGCGAACAGCCACCAAATACAAGCTTTTGTTTTGACATTAAAAAATCTAGGCGTTCGTCGAGGCTGCAGAGCGAAGTTAGCGCTGTTTTGCTTAGAGAATTCCGATTTTCATACTTGACCTGTCAAATCAAGTAATTCTGTATCACGCCGTCTACAGCCTTGTGGCGCTGGCATCGAACAGCGGAGAAAAACGAATTAGAGAATTCCAAGCTAGTGTTCACTGCTGTCACAGCCACTGCACTCAAGGCTTTTACAATATTTGAGCTTAGAGAATTGCATAGCAGTGCAGGTCCAACGCGAGATGCTATAAATGCTCCCAAAATCATTCTGGTGCCTCTTGCTCAGTAACGGATTCCCAGTCAACATGCCTTCTATGCAGAGGCAACCATAAAGCAACCGATCCCAACTGCCCAGAGCATTCTCAACAAAAAGCAATCAAACTGGTTATGTCGGAAGAAAATATTAGTTTTACAGATGCCTCGCAACGCTTCCGTGCATCTCGGCCAACATATGTGGAGAAAGCAAATGCTTCCGCACCATCCCCAAATCCACCTCAGTCAAATATTCCCCGTACTTCAAATTTGAGCCCTTTTAAATCGTTAAATACCCCCTCACATTCTTATAAGAAAACTATATTGACCCCAAGAGCTCCCCATCCACCTACTCCTCGTTTCTACGATGCTGAAGCACACGAGATCACTCGTACTCCCACCTCCTCTATGCCTAATGGCTGTGGGCTTACTTGCCCGCACCAACGGTCAAACACTCCCTCCCCTAACGACAATCTCATAGAACTTATGATATCCACTCTAGTAAATATACTTGAAAAATTCAGTGATGCCATACCGCCCCATGTCTTATCTCTACAGCACGCGTAGCATGACCAACATCGAGATAGGATTCGACTCAGAGAACAATGGCTTGTCTACACCGAAATGTCACTTTTGTCGGGTTGAGATCGAGATACTCATGCTCGCATTTACAACTAGTAGACTCGTATTGTTCTTTGTCGTGGCCTAATGTCAAAAGTCGACAAACATGAGCTTTTCTCTTCAACTGACATTAATTTGACAGTTGAATCAGAGAAACTTGTCTACCACCGTTTGAGTAGTCGAGAAGGTCGAGAGAGAATCACAGACTAATAAGAAGATTCGAAATAGTTTTCTACGTATTTTATTTTATATGAAACTAAATTTCGCAATAAAAATAAATCTAAATTATCCGTGCTTATATCTTATTCCTTAAAAACTTAAAATTAAAATTATTTTCATACGTTGATTTCAATATTTCGTAATTTTCTCGTCATTTTACACAGATTACTAAATTAACAATTTCGTTAGTAGTCTGTGTTATCTTTTCAAAATACTCTCAATAAAAGAAAGGCAAACGAATTTATATCCATACAGCTATATTTAATTAGTTTTAAGAGTTTAGCGTTATGAAATCTATAGAAAGGAACGGTGCTTTATGAGAAATAAAGTAATTATTTTCTACTGGCAATATTATTCTTCTCGAGCTCGAGAGAGCTTGTCTACGGAAGAGAACGCTTTCTTGAGTGCCTCTTTATCTTAGAACATATAAAAAAAATGAGAATCATGTTTAAACTAAATTATTTCGGATCATTTTAGATAATTTTGACGTTTATTGGTGTTGAAATAAAAAGATTACCTTTAAAATTCACTTTTTTTATTAAGAGACATTAAAAGGTTTCGAAATTCTGAGAACGAGTCCCACCTGTCTGTCAAACTGTGCTCAGCAATCGAGAAGGTCGAGACGACAAGTCTTCGTAGACAAGAGTCCCGTGTGCTCATGCTACGCGTGCTGGAAGTGTTTCTTTCATCTTTAAATAGAAATGGCCAAGCTAATGCAATGGAACTGCAAGAGTATCAGGCATAAAAAGCCTGACTTATTATTCCTCTTACACAAATACAAACCAGCTATCTTTGCCATTTCGGAGACATGGCTTAAACCGGGAACCCCTTTTAGGATCCCGGGGTATGCTTGTCTCCGGGATGACAGAAGCGATGCAAAGGGTGGTGCAGCCATCCTAATCCAGAGAAATATCTCCTTCTCCCAAATTGATTTCCCTCCCCATCCCGAGGACTACCAAATTGTTGGCTTTAAAGCTATGGACATATCTTTTATCTCTATTTACATTCCTTATCCCACTCCCAATATAATTTTAGACATTAAAAATATGATATCCCGCATTAAAGCTTCGTACAGACTGAGGCGAATTCCGCGCGAAATTCGCGAGTGCGATCACGTAACTCAAAGCGATAGCCATAGCCATAGCCATTGTCAAAGAAATTGCTATGGCAATGGCTATGGCTATGGCTATTGCTTTGAGTTACGTGATCAAAATCTGTCAAAATGAGCGACGCGCGCGATTCGCTCGCGTCAGTCTGTACGAAGCTTAATGGTCGTAAACTTCTGTTTGGTGAC
Source organism: Agriphila geniculea (assembly GCA_943789525.1). Lineage (NCBI taxonomy): Eukaryota > Metazoa > Arthropoda > Insecta > Lepidoptera > Crambidae > Agriphila > Agriphila geniculea. The sequence continues at coordinate 13,140,566 of OX038890.1, forward strand.
TTTAACTGCCATCACCCTCTTTGGGGCTCCAAACATACTTGTACAAATTCTGCCTCCCTGTTAGAATTTGTTGACGACTTAAATCTCTGCATATGCAACGACGGATCAGAAACACGTAGAGTTGCTCCTGGTCAAAAGAAGAGTTGTGTCGACCTCACTTTAGCCACTCCTGAATTATTCTCTCGTTTAACCTGGAAAACTATGACCCTTACACATGGCAGTGACCACATCCCCATCTTATGCACTCTCGACTGTCCATCCCCGCTGGGGTGCGAGGAGACAAGGATTCACAAAAGTTGTGCCATCCAAGAGCTTTTTTCTTGCAGAGTACCCGTTTCGATTTTGCCGTGGTTTTTCGGTAATTGAGATATTTTGACATACTGCTCGGGTCTCTTGCAAATTCCTGTTCAACCTCGTTGCGTAATTTGACTTCAGCGGTACATTCAATGTCCCACCATGGAGGTGATGAGATAAACCTACGTGCAGTTTTCTTCACCGGAATCGCCTCATCCGCTGCTCCCTCTGGAAAAAACCCGTCTGGAAAAAAATCAACTCATTCCGCAGATCAGTAAATTCTACATGTCCCTCCTCCAATGAGACTGATTCCTGGCTCCCCGAATTCTATGATAAGCTTGCACCCCCTTCTGCTCCTTGTGAGGACTCATTTCCTACTTATCCACAACCCATTTCGACTGACACTATGGACTCCCCTTTCTCCTTTTCTGAGCTCTATAGTGCTCTTGACGGTCTGAAGGATAGCGCCCCGGGCATAGACGGCATCCCATACTCTTTTATTACTCACTTATCTGACAAAGCTAAAAAGATTTTGCTAGACATTTTTAACAATATCTTCATTAATGGGCAGCCTCCTAATTCCTGGAAAACACAAGTCGTAATTCCTATTCTGAAACCGGGGAAGAATTCTAAAGATTCCTCCTCATATCGCCCTATAGCTTTATCGTCCACCCTATGTAAAATCTTTGAACATTTGATTAAAAACAGATTGGAGTGGATCGTCGAGAGTAAGAACATCCTATCCAAGTATCAGTTTGGCTTTAAAAGGGGCATGGGCACCCTGGATAGTCTAAGCATACTTTCCACAGACATACGCCGCGCTTTCTCGGAAATTGCCTCAGTGGTTGGCGTCTTCCTGGACGTGACCTCTGATTTAGGAAAAGCAAAAGTACATCATTAGCTATTTTTAAATTAATTAAAGCCATAACCAGCTGTCTAAATGATGATAATCCGGTAACGGTTCTGTTTCTTGACATGACAAAGGCCTTTGATTTTGTGTGCCATAAACGTCTCCTATCTAAACTTTACAAATATGGTATTCGTGGACCATGTTTAAACTGGATAAAAGGTTATCTGTCAGAAAGAGAACAATGTGTGATAACCCAAAGATGGAGTCCTGAAAGTAAATCTCTTGAATATTACAAATCTTCCTTTAACGTAAATAAATTTGGAGTACCGCAGGGTAGCATTTTGGGCCCACTATTGTTTCTCTTATACATAAATGATTTACCCAAAAGCATAACTCATGAATGTATTCTGTTCGCAGATGATACTACAATTGTAATCAAAGGCGATAAAAATGTAACCACAAATTATTATGAAAACAGTATTAACACAGCTTTATTAAAAGTTATTGAGTGGCTTGATGAAAATAATTTAAAGATAAACATCGATAAAACAAAATACATTCAGTTTGGTAGTTATAAAAGAAAACGTCAATCACTTAATATTAATTATAATGGAAAACTTATAAAAGCTGAAGAATGTATGAAATTTTTAGGTATAAATATAGATTGTTATTGTAATTGGAAGCAACACATATATGAGCTTTGCTCAAGGTTATATAGATTTGTTTTTGCGCTTCGTCGAATAAGTCAAATTGTGTCACAGGATGCTGCTATCACTGCCTATAACGGCTTTGTAAATTCATCCCTGCGCTATGGAGTTCTTATTTGGGGAAATTCTGTTGATCGCGATAAGGCATTTGTTCTCCAAAAAAAATGTATTCGTGCCATATTTGGGCTTAAACAAACTGATTCCTGTCGACCTTATTTTAGAAAATATAATTTGCTAACACTACCTTGTCTCTACGTCTTTGATATATGTTTGTTTGTTCATCAACATAAAAATTTATTTATTCAAAAACAACATTTGACAAGTAGAAATCTGCGTTCTGTATATAAAAATAATCTACATTATCCACGGACAAATTTAGCATTAGTATCTAAGAATTGTAATATTATGTGTATTAAAATATACAATAAATTACCAAAAGATTTTAAGGAATACAAGTTTTCTAAATTTAGATCTGCTCTTAGAGAATGGTTAGCCTGTAAATGTTTCTATAGTATACAAGAATACCTAGATTATAAGTAGAAGTAGTGTATTTTTTTTTTAATTGTAATTTTTTTTATGTGTATACACCTGTAGAGGTAGGAATAAGTGATACTTTTTTGTAATTAACAACAACATCTGTTTTTTGTTACCTTGTTTCTGTGCACAATAAATATTCTATTCTATTCTATTCTATTCTATTCTATTCTGCATATGATAATGTCCAGCTTCCTGTGCTCAGGCAGAAATTGCATCATCTGAGTCTTCCAGTGAGGTTGATCAATGTCATATGTAACCTGCTCATGTCTAGAACAGTCAACCTACGGGTTAATGGGGAGCTGCAGCCGTCGAGATTGATCTGGAAGGGTCTTCCACAAGGTTCGGTGCTGAGTCCCTTACTTTATAACCTCTACACGTACGACCTTGACAGAACTGTATCCAGTTTTTGCAGCATCCTACAGTACGCAGACGATATCGCCCAATATGCTACATCCAAGGACCCCGAAGAAGCAAAGTCAAGAATCGACTCTGCCTACTACTACCTGGACAATTGGCTCTCCGACCATGGATTATCTTTATCTCCAGCAAAGTCAAAAGCAATTGTCTTTACACGTAAAAGATCCATCCCTAAACCTGATATTTCTTTAAGTGGGCAGCCAATTGAGATCGTCAGTAACTGTAAATTTTTGGGTGTGATCTTTGACTCTAGAAAGACAGGCGTGCCACACTTAGAATACATCAGCAGAAAGGCGGAAAAAAACGTCAATATTCTAAGATCTCTGTCAGGAGTGCATTGGGGATCTCATCCGACCAGTCAAAAGTTGTTATATAACGCGGTTGTTCGAAGCCACTTTGACTATGGAAGCTTCATATTGGAACCATGTAACAAAGCCGCTCTGAACAAACTAACTCTAATCCAGTCAAGGTGTCTCCGGATCATTGCCGGTGCTATGAGATCGTCCCCATTAAATGCCCTCCAATTCGAGTGCCTCAACCCTCCATTGAGCCTCAGACGTCAGATGATGTGCGATAGATATTTTATTAACATATCCCAATACTCAAATCACCCCCGTTTAGGCAAACTGGAAAATTTAAGCAATCTTACAAATTCTTCCCCATACTGGACTCACAAAGAATCCCCCCCTCTGGTTAAAAGTTATAAGAATCTCTCTGATCTCCCAGCTACGATATCGAAATTGCCTCGAAACTCTCTGTTTGAGGTTCCCTTTGAGGCCCTCATATTCCAACCCAACATCCAACTAAATTTCGGTTTAACAAAAAGCACTCCCGATGCTAATAAAATTTTCCAAGACATCTTAAGTAAAAACTGGGAAGGATGGTTCACCTTATTTACAGATGCATCAAAACTGGAGGATGATGGAAATGTAGGTATCGCAATTTGGCTGCCCAAGTACAAGATTATTATTAATTTTAAATGTTCCCCCCTTCTCAGCGTAAACACGGGTGAAGCATTGGCTATCTTAGAGGCTGTTTTATACGTTCAGTCGCATAGTTTAAATAAATCAGTTATTTTTTCTGATTGCCTCAGTTGTCTCCAAGACATAGCAAAACCGCCTTTTAGTGCTAGGCACAACTTCAGCATTATCCTCAAAATCAGAGAAGCCCTGCTACAATGCTCCAGATTAAATATAGAGGTTGTCCTGGCTTGGATTCCAGGGCATAAAGGAATTGAAGGCAACGAACTCGCAGATACATACGCTAAAAATGCCATCACATGTGGAATAGAACACCGCAATGAGTGCTATGCGCGAGACCTACGCTTTGGCTCTAAATCCAAAATGAAAGAGAAATGGAACAATATATACAAAAGATCCCTTGAGATGAAAGGTAGACATTTTGGATCTCTACAACCCGACATCCCAACTAAACCCTGGTTCTTCCGTCATAAATCTATCCCAAAGAATGTAGCATCCACAATTATCCGCTTAAGACTGGGCCACGTATGCACCCCTTCGTTTCTGGCTAAAATTAGAGTTAAGGACAGCTCGCTCTGTGAATGTGGTCTGGATGAAGGAACCATTGAACATATATTTTTCGACTGCCCGAAAATTACTACCCCACTGTCCCCACTGTACGACATTCTAACCAAAAATGTTTGCCGCCCTATTAATATAAAACTTCTACTCTCCCAGGTTCACACACCCATTGCATACATCCTGACAGTTGGCGAATGCGAACCGCTCGTAAGCGCGCTAACGTTTTATTCCTACCTCAAATACAAGATGGAATGATTGCTAGATACTACATACATCAACTTTGTCTAGGGATACCAGGTGTTATTTTCATACAAACGAGGTAACTTTGAAGCCTTGGTTTTCTGCCAGGGATGTACTGTGCTGTGATCTGATGACGGGTATCCAGGGAGTGAATGGAGGAGATTCAGATCGCTTTACACACCCAACTGATCTGACCAGCATTCTAAAAACGTAATGGACATGTTTAAAAAAACTGCGAAAATAGCACGAAAATGTATGGAAATCCTGAAACTGAGAACTCTAAAGGTCATGGCACATATAACGGCACCGCAACAGCACCGCTCCAACCCAGCAATTAATTTGTCATTCAAATTAGAGCTTTAAATCATGTGTCGTAAAATATATTTTATAATGTCAATAAGAAAAAGCCAACGGCGAGCCAACGGCGGGCTAGCATACGACTCGACTCGCCGCAAGCGAGCGGACCGCGCGCCGACCGCGTGCTTACCTCGCGCCGACCGCGTGCTTACCGCGCGCCGGCCGCGTGCTAACAGCGCGCTGTGACTCCGAGTCGCCAGCGAAACAACATCATATGTAAAATAGCTTACACCTCGCGGGCGGCGCGCGGACGGCGCGCGGTCCGCGCGCTTACGGCGCGCCGAATGCGAGCTTACGGCGCGCTGACCGCGTGCTTACGGCGCGCTGGCGGCTAGCCGTAGCCTAAATTCGAGGTGACGCCGTGCTGTTGCTGTGCAGTTGCGGTGCCGTTATAGTGTGCTGTGACCTTAACCCATTAATCTTTTAGAATGCTGATCAGATCAGTTGGGTGTGTATGGCGATATGAATCTACTCCATTCAGTCCTTGGATGGCCATCATCAGATTACAGCACGGTACATCCCTGGCAGAAAACCAAGGCTTCAAAGTTACCTCGTTTGTATGAAAATAACACCTGTATCCCTAGACAAAGTTGATGTGTATATTTTTGCCCTCTAAAGAGATGATAATGATGAAGAACGTTTGATTATTGAGTCGTGTGCACCCAACATCTTTTTTTTCAATTTTTTACATCAACCACCTTTTGGATAAGCTCCAAATTAATATTAACAAAATACTAACCAATATAATAACTCTATCCTTTTGTTGTGAAGTGAGGAAAAGATCCTTCTATAACGAACTCCTTCATTTTTTGATTTTATGACGAAATAAAATTTTGACACTTGTTTCGTTTGACAGTCACTTAAAATTTTTGACAGGACGTTTTTCACAGTGATTACGCTCCGAGGCACAGTCGCTGTAAGCCCAAGATGGCGCTGGTAATTTCGTCATGAGTGACGTCACGCTAGATATTGTAAACTCGCTAATGTGCATGGGGACCGACTGTTATCGCGATAATATCGATATTATCGCTATGCGGACCGCAGCCATGAAACATGTCATGATGATATGACCATGACATGACATGACATTGGGTGCATTCCAACAGGCAAATCTCTGAGTCATCGAACGCCATAGAGTAAATTTTAACCATGGAAAGCAATTTGTTTAAAATGTTGAATATTTTATGCCGGGTCCATAGCGAGTGTATTGCTCTAAATAATCAACAAAAACATTTCAACATTCTACAAAAAAAAACTTATGGAGATATTAGACGGTTCATCAAAATTCAAAAGTGCTTCATTTTCGATGAAAGGCAGTGAATAGTGAACAGTGAACTACTTTTTGTATTTAGACACTAAATGTAAAATGAATGTAGTATTTCTCATTTTTCACAAAATTTCGCAGCAACAGGTTGTACGTGATAATTTTGATTAAAGAATTAAGAGTTAATTAAAGAGAAAAAAAATGCTCGCATGCACGGCTTGTATGTGTCGTACGATAATTGTACAAACAGGATTTTTACAAAAATCCTAGTATGATTGTAAAATACCGGATGATTATAATCTAAGACAGATTTTTGCAATCATCCGAGTAATGTTTAGGATTTAAACAAAAATCCGGCGTATCTTAGGTAAATCGCGAATCACCATCTTTTTGCGCGCGCTGATTGGCTGACGTCATCGTTATTGACTCACGGATGCTCTGATTGGCTATTTGTTATTGTTGTTATTGTCAAATATTTCCCTAGTGTTTTGTATGAATTTTACGTTTTTTATTTTAAACCTATTTTAGGCCTATACCCAGCAGTGGGTGTCGTGCGGCTGATATGATGATGATGATTTTAAAATATCTGAGTGCTCACATTAATCAAGAGACATTGAAGTGAGTGAATTGGATGTTATACAAGTGCCAGGCTCGATCAGTGCAGACAATTTAGAGGTTATATCTTAAAAATAACATTTCTATACAGAGCTAAGAAAGTTCTATAGCACTTGTCAATATTGTTGTGCAAAACCTAAATGGACTTTCGAGTTAAGTAATTAATGCTCTTAAAACTTCAATTGAAGAATTAAATTCGGCAAAATTACGAAATAACCCCAAAACCCAACAGCAATATGTTCTGACCAATCAGACTGAAGTTGTTATAAACCGTCTCTTAGATTATCCAATCAGCATTCAAGTTCACGATTTTCCTAAACATACTAGGATTTTTACAAAGATCCTAGAAATTACTCGGACGATTGTGAAAATTCATCTTAGATTTCAATTATCCGCTTCTTTACAATCGTCCTAGGATATTTGTAAAGATCCGGTTTATACGATTATTCTACGACATATGCATGATGCAGGTTGAAAATAGGCTAAGAACGAAAAATAAAGGCATATTAAAATAAACACAAATAAGTTACTGACGACATGCCGTTGACTGCAGTGTATGGCACTGTTTACACGCTTCATTTATTGTTCATTTCCGATGCGATGACTGATGAAAGACCGATGCCCGATGAAAGCGAACGGCCGTCTAGTGACTTTCATCAAAAAGGCGCATCAGTGATGAAAGATGAAACTACATAATGCAGATATTAGACGGTTCATCAAAAGTGATTCATTTTCGATGAATAGTGACCAGTTAACAATTTTTTGTATTTAGACACTAAATGTTATTGTTCATTTCCGATGCGATGACCGATGCCCAATGAAAGCGAACGGCCGTCTAGTGTCTTTCATCAAAAAGGCGCATCACTGATGAAAGATGAATGTACATAATTAGACATTTCATTTTCGATGCTTCACTGCGATGAAGCATCGAAAATTAACGAAAAATGAACCGTGTAATATCTGCATAATTAGACACTTCATTTTCGATGATTTCGTCTAATATTATTTAATAATTATGATGATTTTGTTGAATGTTGAGATGTATTGTTTATTGTGTCAGGGCAAAACATACGCTATGGACCGGTATTTCTATTTATTGAAATAGAAACTAGCTCAAATAGATAGGGAGTTGGTATAGGGATACACACCTCCCGCTATTAAACGAAATATGCACGATTGGGAAAAAGGGCTAAAATATGCATTAACGTCGTATTAAGTGAGTTAAATGCATTTGCATTGCAAATGCATAAAATCGGATGTCTACTAATTAGTGACATCATATACGTTAGGCATATTAATTTTATGGGTCCATAGCGCGTGTTTTTCCCTACATAATTAACAAAAACATCTCAACATTCAACAAAATCGTCTAAAACGCGCGGTGGAAAACAGGTACACAAAACATTTTGCGCGGGTCAATCAAAGGGCAGGGTAATATCATCTGTCATTTTCACAATTTGCTAGCGTTTTGTGCGCCAAGTTTGAATGAAAGTAATTCTTCGAAATCTGATTCGGAGCAGTGAAAAAAGTTTCCTATACCAAATCAATCTTTTACTTTTAATGAGCTGTTTTCAAAAGGCAGTTTAAGAAAAAAAAGTAGTATATAAAAAAGAACTAGATGTCGTTGAACTAAGTAAGTAGCTTTTTATGAAAAATATGAAATGTAATTACTTTATGTAACTTTTCTATGACCAATATGACCATTAGTGGGAAATAATATTTAAAACTACCTAGTTGAAGTAGCGCCATCTAACGACATAAAATTATACTAAAATTCTCTGCTGTCAGAAAACCACTCATTCTTGATAAAATAATTATGTTAAAATTTTGCTACTGTAAATAGGGTCTAACTTGAAAGCGACGCTTTTTTAGGGTTCCGTAGCCTAAATGGCAAAAAACGGAACCCTTATAGATTCGTCATGTCTGTCTGTCTGTCTGTCCGTATGTCACAGCCACTTTATTCCGAAAGTATTAAGACTACACAGTTGAAACTTGGTAAGTAGATGTATTCTGTTAAGCGCTTAACGAATTTAATACAAAAATAAGAAAAATAAAAGATTAAGGGAGGGCTCTCCATACATGGAACTGAAACTGAAAAAAAAATGTTTCTTCAAACCAACACGTGTTGGATGTCTATAGATAGGTCTTTAAAAATGACATTAAGGTTTCTAAGACAACTTTTTCTCAAAGTCAACCGTTTGAAAGATATTCACCGCCAAAGTGGTAAAATGTGTGTCACCCCCCCTTTAACTTTTGAAATAAGAGAGTGAAAAATCGAAAAAAAATATATGCTGTAGATCTTAATAAACACTTTCAACCAAAATTGGTTTGAACGAGATGTAGTAATTAGTTTTCGAGATATAGCACATTTTCCAAAACCGCAAATATAACTTTGTCATTCATACCAAGTACCAACACTGTGAAAAACAAAGTTATTTTTGCAGACGAAAAATGATAGGTGGTATTAAATATGGTATAAGGTAACTACGGAACGCTATGGCGCGTGGCCCGACACGCACTTGGCCGGTTTTTTCTTGTTAACAAATCTAAAATCACTAATATTGAAACTACATCTTCCTCGCCCGTACTGATTTTGTTTGCTAGCACTGAGCAAGCAAGTTTTTTGCTAGACAAACTAACCTAAAGAGAAACTACCAAAAGAAAACAGTTTTTCAGTGTTGCCAACTAGGCTAATACGAAATGTGCTAAAGAGCTGTTAATAATGCCAAAAATATACTAATTTGAAAAAAAAATGTTCTAAGATAAAATGCATAAGCCATGCAATGCAATCGCTGTGGATGGCGTGCATAGAGAAACATGTTTCAGAAACAACGTTTTGTGTATGTTTTGTTGAACGTTACGAAAAAAATTTACTATGGACCCGGCTTAATAATGTGATGATTGGTGAATTAGAGATTGGTCTGCTGGATGGAATGCACTACATATGTGAGCATGCGAATCTCCGTGCCACTGAATAATTCCATTCTAAAACTACCTAGAAGTAATGTACCGATGATATACGTTCTTATTTCAGATATCAAATCGATTGTACCGGCTTCCCGGCAGAATGATTGACAAAAGCATGTGGCACGGAGATTCGCATGGTTTGAGGTTATGTTTTTTGTTAAATCGTCGAATTCCAGATCAATCTGAGTCTGTACCGGTGGTTTGATGTATTTGTAGCCGTTACATATTCATTGTAACAGCTACAAACACTTTCGTTGCTCATGTAACGCAACAGGGTCAAAGATATCGCGATCTAAAGTTTTAAAAGCATGCGACTCTCCGGCCCACACACTTAAGTCTAAAATATTGATGAAAATTGCATTAAGATTAAAAATAAGCAGGTTTTTGTAATCGTTTGATCACGATAAACGACCCGAAAACATATTTTCAGAATATCTTTACTCGTTTTAGAGAAATTTGCAAATTTATTTACTATGAACAATCACAGTGTAGGGTTACCATATCGTCGGTCGGTCAGAATCATTAGGCTGTTTCTAGAAAATAGACCGATCGGAATACGTTATTTTGAGGGTATAACCTTCAAGAATTCTAAAGTTTATTAATTCTTGCCTGTCGATACTTTGGCATATAATTAGTTTATTTTTGCGTTTTGTGTCACATCTAGCCGATGCATCTTGAAAAATTAGATTATTTGTGGTGGTTATAAATAATTGGACTCTAAGGCGATTCTCCCACTGCCAACGCGCGCCGTCGTCGCGGGGCGTGGTTTGGCGTTTCACGTGCGCGGTGACGGCGCAGCGCAACGCCTGTTCGGGCGGTTTTCTCCGCGCCCCCACGCCATTCGGCGTCTGACGCGTCCCCGCCGCTTGTTTTTTAGAGGCATTAAATTTTGAAGTTGTTTTGTTTTAATTTCCAGGTTTTTAGGGTTCCGTACTGTTGAGTTTTATAGTTTTATATAAAACCTTTTTGTGACAATTAAAAAGTTTGTGCACTGAGAAAGAAGAAAATAAAACGAGACATTAGTAACTGTCATGTGAAAAAACAAAATGACTGTTTTTTCGGTTCGTGTGTGATAAAACGTGGTGTGAACTTAAGTGACTAAAATTGTGTTCAGTGTTATTGTTCGTCTCAATTCCTCCACTACTCTAACTACGCGCTGCTACCACTGCGTCAATTACAGGTAAATACAACGGTTATCCGGCCCGCAAGCTCCCGCAAGATGGAAAATTTTTCCACGAAACTAACTATTGGTTTCCTTGAAGGAAAAGTAAATTGGTCGACATGGAAATACAAAATATCTATTGCCCTGCGAGGAACAGCAGACGCGATGGAAGTGGTAGATGGTAGACTCAGTAAGCCAGTACCCCTACAAGGGGCAGGTGACGCAGTTGTCGCAACTTATAATCAAGCTTTAGGGAGGTATAAGAAGGCAGACTGTTGCGCTCTGTTGATACTGACTACAAATATGACAGAAGAAACACTTAAGAAAGTAATGAGGTTCGAGACTGCACGTGAGGTGTGGCTAGAACTACATAGATTGTTTGATGGGCAAACTGAGGACAGAGCCTTTGATCTGTGTCTAGAGTTTTTTGGGTCACGGTATAATAAAGAGGATGACATTCAAACTCATATGTCAAAGCTCAAAAATTTGTGGAACGATCTAACTGTAGAGGTGTCAAAAATAGACACTACTGCCAAGCTCCCTCAATTGTTTCTTATTTGCAAGGTGTTAGATACTCTTGATGACAGATTTTTCAACTTCAAGTCAAGCTGGCTCATGTTGACACAATCTGAGAGAACAATTGACAGTCTGACAAGTCACCTGTGCAAATATGAAAAGGATTTAAACCTTCAAGAAAACTTTCGACAACAAGATACACTAATGACCACACGTAACGAGAGACCGATAAAACAGAAGAAGGACGAGCAGCTGATTTGCAACTACTGCTTTGAAAAAGGACATAGAGTTCGCAAATGCAAAAAGTGGATTAGGGATGGGAGGCCACCTAAACCAACTACAAGCTCGTCAGCATCAGGCTCGCAGTCGAAACAAGTACAAAGCGTGACATTAATGGTGGTTAATGCATGTGCTCAGACAACGGTTCAAGACAAAGAGAATTGGTTTGTAGATAATGGAGCAACAACGCATATCTCAGTCAGGAAAGATGTGTTTCGTGAATTCGAACCTTTTGATTCCAATAACCAATCTGTGAAGACGGCAGATGGAACAGTCGTACCAGCAATTGGGAAAGGACGTGTTGTGGTGGAATCAACAGTAGGTAACAAGAAGGAAACCATAGAACTGAAAGATGTCTGGCTTGTGCCGTCTTTGACGAAGAACTTATTTTCAACTTTAGCAGCACAGGACGTTGTACAGAATAGTTTATTCACGTCGACTGCCACAAGTTGTAAACTTGACATTGATGGAGAAACAAAAATTGTAGGGAGAAGAAATCCAAGAGGAGGACTATATAAACTACAATTAAGAACCATCATGCCTGCAAAGCAGTTAAGTTTAGTAGAAGTAAACGCCATTACGGGCACAAATATGCTACAGGTGTACCATGAAAGATTCGCTCATCAAGACAAGAGACATGTCCGAGCTCTAGTCAAAAGGGAATTTAAAGTTGATTTACCAGCCGATGAGATGAAATGCGAGGCTTGTATATTCGGAAAAGCACATAGGCTCAAGTTTGGGACTAGGCCAAGAGCAACCAAACCTGGTGAATTGCTACACACCGATGTCTGTGGACCCTTTCCTCCAAGTGGATCAAAATTCAGATACTTCGTTGTTTTCAAGGACGATTATTCCAGCTATCGCCATGTTTACTTTTTAAGACACAAGTCTGAAGTCAAAGACAAATTGTTTCAAGTACTCAATGAATTCAATACCATCGGACATGTTGTGAAAACATTGCTAAGTGATAACGGAGGAGAATTCGACAATGAAGCAGTCAGAAAAGTACTGAACAGCCGTGGCATACAGCAAAGACTTACAATGCCATACACGCCAGAACAAAATGGGTGTAGTGAGCGGGAAAATAGAATACTTGTTGAAGCTGCAAGATTAATGCTGCATGCAAGGGAAGGGCTACCGCAATTCTTATGGGCAGAACTTATTAACACTGCTGCATATGTTCTGAATAGAACAGGACCAACTAAAGTAGATGGCAAATCACCATTTGAGCTATGGCACGGCAAAAAGCCAAAGATTAGCCACTTAAGAATTATTGGCAGCGTGTGTTATGCGCACATACCAAAACAAAAACGTCAGAAGCTACATAAAAAGGCTATTAAAGGAAAGCTTATTGGATATGAAAACGACGATGGTTATCGTATCTGGGATGGTACGAAAACTATGCGATCTCGAGATGTTTCCTTTACAAGTGACGTAGAATTCAAAATTTCTCTGTGGACAGCAGAGCGGAAACCCAGAGAAATAGAGGGAGTCATGGATGAAAATCCAGAACAAACTTTAAATGAGCCTGCTGAATCCTCAAGTCGTAATCTAGAGGGAGATGAGAATGAGAATGGAGATTACGATAGAGTCCAACAAGAAGAAGTCACTGATGAAGACATTGGTCAAGCAGATCAAGAAGAACTCCTTAATGAGACCAGAGATAATGATCAAGTCAATCAGGAAGGATTTTATGATTGTAGCGAAGAAGAGGGAGAAATTGTGGTTGAAGAACCTAGATATAACTTAAGGGACCGCAATAATCTTCAACGTCCAAAGAAATATGATGATTTCATCTGCACTGTGGCAACAGATGACTTTCCAAGCAGCTATAAAGAGGCCATGAAGCGGGAAGATCGTGGAAAATGGTTGGAAGCAATGAAAAGCGAGATGAACTCGTTAATGGAGAATAATGTTTGGACACTGTGCGACTTACCGCCTGGTAGAAAGGCACTACCTTATAAATGGATATATCGCATCAAAGTGAATCCTGATGGAACTATCGAAAAGTATAAGGCACGCCTTGTAGTAAAAGGCTTCAGACAAAGGAAAGGCATTGATTATGACCAGACCTTCAGCCCAGTCGCCAGAATGACAACCATTAGAGCTCTCCTTAGTGTGTGTGCAAAAGAAAACATGCACCTGATTCAGTTTGACGTAGCAACTGCATTTTTGAACGGCAAACTTGAAGAAGACCTATATATGAAACAGCCTGAAGGCCTTGATGATGGGACAGACAAGGTATGGAAACTCAATCGGAGTCTCTATGGCCTCAAGCAAGCGCCGCGCTGTTGGAATTCCTGCTTTGAGAAAATCCTGTTAGACTTAAACTTCGAACAGTGCGAGGCAGACTGCTGTCTCTTTGCGAAACAAACCAAAGAGGGAAAGATTTTGATAGCCCTTTACGTTGATGACGGCCTGGTGGCAGCTTCAAGCGAAACTCTCGCGAACAAGTTTCTAGAAGATTTGCAAAAGAAATTAAAGATCACAACGAAGCCAGCGTCCTACTACCTGGGCTTAGAAATCAGACAAGAGAAAGATTCAATTGTGATAAACCAGAAGGCTTATATTAACAAGATTTTAGAAAGGTTTAACATGGTCAATTGTAATCCAGTCTCGACACCTATGGACAAGAGTGAAGAAGAGAGTTCAGAATCAGGGAAAGCTGATACCTTCCCTTATAGAGAGGCAGTTGGCGCCTTGATGTATCTGATGACAGGTACTCGTCCAGACATTGCCTTCGCAGTAGGTGTGTTATCCCGGAAACTCAGTAATCCAAGCAAAACGGATTGGTTGAAGGTGAAAAGAGTTTTCAGATATCTCAAAGGTACCATCAATGTTGGGATTAGATATCATCGAGGAAAAGGCAGCAATGTTATAGAAGGATACAGTGATGCAGACCACTCTGGCGATCCTTCAACTGGAAGATCCACTTCAGGTGTAGCTTGCCTATTTGCCGGAGGTGTTATATCTTGGTTAAGCCAAAGACAACCATCCGTCGCAATCTCGACGACTGAAGCGGAAATAGTTGCTGCAAGTGAAGCGGCAAAAGAACTCATTTGGCTGCAGCGGGTATATAACTTTATGGTTGGCCCCATCCAAACCCCTACTCTAAGAGTTGACAATGAGGCAGCCATTCGACTTGCTCACAACCCTGAGTTTCATAAACGAACCAAGCACATACGTGTTCGTCACTTTTTCGTTCGTGAGATGGTGCAGGATGGAAGCTTGATTGTGACTAAGACCAGCTCTGCCACTCAGCTGGCAGACATATTGACTAAGCCAGTACCAAGACCACGACTCAATCAAATATGCGTCGAGCTTGGAGTGTTGGCGCTATAAACAAACGTAGTTATTATCAGCTCAGTGCTTCAAACTTAATTGAGGGAAAGTGTTGAGTTTTATAGTTTTATATAAAACCTTTTTGTGACAATTAAAAAGTTTGTGCTCTGAGAAAGAAGAAAATAAAACGAGACATTAGTAACTGTCATGTGAAAAAACAAAATGACTGTTTTTTCGGTTCGTGTGTGATAAAACGTGGTGTGAACTTAAGTGACTAAAATTGTGTTCAGTGTTATTGTTCGTCTCAATTCCTCCACTACTCTAACTACGCGCTGCTACCACTGCGTCAATTACAGGTAAATACAACTCGTACCTCAAAAGGAAAAAAAACTGAACACATATAAAATCACTCATGAGATTAAAACGTCCAGACAAATAATTAAGATTTGCCATCTCGATATTAATGACGGAATTTTAATAACATACGAGTAGGTAGGTACGGTCAACGGCATGCTGGGCTTCCACGACAGCGTAATGATATTCAATCAAATAAATAACAGATTTTTTACAGTTTTGTATAACCTCATGTGCTGCATAATGTACCTACCAAATGGCACTAAAATGGGCGTATATCCAAGCCACGAAACATTTGAAAACCAGAGGAAATCCCGCCATCGTAACGAAACGATCATCGAAAACTAGCCGCGGGGCGCGTCGCAGTGTGTTGTACCCCGCGGTAACGCGCCTGCTGGCGCAAACTGCTCGCGGATCGCCGGCGGCACGCGGCGGTGCGCGCTCACGCGCCGTGGCGCGCCTTGGTGTGTTGGACGAGGCGGTTTTCTGTACAAATTGATGTACTTGCATACAACGTAAAAGACGCGCGTGGGTGCGCCGCGACCACGCGCGTCGCCAGTGTGAGAACCGTCTAAACTGTCAAAATTGTTTTAAAGTAAAAAGAAACAATAGTATTGTATTTAAGATAGCCTGCGTAGTGTACAAACCTAATTTGTGTCATTTTCGTCCATGGAAACAGACGTGGGACCCGTACATTAATAACACCGTCAAAAAAATATTACAATTTGAAAAACAAGTACCATATACCTCAGATCACTTAAAAATCCCTATGAAATAAATTTGTGTCAAATTAAGGCATGGACTTTTAATATTTTCAATTTTTTTGTTTGTCCGAGCCATTGATGCTTATAAAAAATATTAGTATTGTTAGAGTTTACATATTTAATATCTTAAATACATGAGTGATGGACAGAATGAATTTGTGTCATTTTCATGCATGGATAATACCTAGGTAGGTAGGTATTCAAAAAGTTTGCGGTCGAAGCGAGTAGGCGCTGGCGCGTGGCGAGGGACGACGAAGCTCGTCCGTTTCGGTTGGATACTAAGTACGTACATACCTATAAGTCTCACGTCACGATACGAACGAACACGCACCTTTCGTTTGGTTAAGTAGGTACTCTATAGAATTACATCTCCTGTTTTAGAAATTCATACAGATGTACTATGGACAACAACGTCACTTAACCACAACTCTTAAGGTTAAAATCGGTTGCACGCCGCGCCGCCGCCGTCATAACATAATATATTTAGTTCGTGCAGGGGGATACGTGCGCACACAATTTATTTGCTAACTTTTTAAGCGAAGCTGTTGCCCATACTACATACATATCTGTTCTGTTTCCATTCTAAAACAACCTAGAAGTAATGTACCGACGATATACATTCTTATTTCAGATATCAAATCGATTGTACCGGCTTCCCGGCAGAATGATTGACAAAAACATGTGGGCCGGAGAGTCGCATGCTTTGAGGTTATGTTTTTTGTTAAATCGTCGAATTCCAGATCAATCGGAGCCTGTAGCGGTGGGTTGATGTATTTGTAGCCGTTACATATTTATTGTAACAGCTACAAACACATTCGTTGCTCATGTAACGCAATAGCGACCTAAAGTTTTAAAAGCATGCGACTCTCCGGCCCACACGCTTAAGTCTAAAATATTGGTGAAAATTGTATTATGATTAAAAATAAGCAGGTTTTCGTAACCGTATATAATAGGTCTTTACCTATGAAATTGCCGATTTGTATGGAGAATTTTCAAGAAGTTGCATTTTTCATACTAGCATTTTCTTTGTTCATTTAACAACCGTTTACACTCTTGTAACAAAACTTTTATGTACTAATGTTTGAACACTATGCTAACCTATTCCATTTACGATAAGCGAAAAAAATAAGTTTTGGCTAAGTTACAACCCCTCCGGTCACCCTTTTTTGGCTCACAAAAAAAAAGAGTAACTTTCAAGATCTTTTTTTAATGCTATGAAAGCTAAAAAAAGGACTTTATTTTTACTGATAGTTGACTATCATGGTCATAATTCGACATACGTAAATCAAGATATTGTTAAATGTTTTAAAACATAGAAGTTATTATTTTCTCTGTATGTGACAAAATATCGGCAAGTTCATAAGTAAAGACCTAATATTTATAGATATATATTGCGAACGATTTTATCCTAGCTTTCCGATGACCTAGAGACTTGAAACTTTGAAAATAGGTCAGAACTGGAAGGCAATGCAATATTATGGTGTCATTGAGCTGATCTGATGATGAAGCCGGAAGAAGCCCACAGGAATTCTATGATAAAACCTACAACCCCATCGTGTTTGGGCTCGTTAGAATAGGCATGACGAAATTTTTTTTATTTTTTATGTTACATAAATTACCTCTCAAAAAAAGAAACATTGGTAAAATAATTATTTCGCTAGCGTAAATGACAAAATCTGTTGAATTCCAACCGATAAAGGTTTTCTCAAGGTATTGCACAATTATTCAGCCATTCAGGCAATAGCTGCCAAACTTTCCTACGCGTTGCATACAAACACCTAGGCGTGACGTCATAACTAGGGTAGCCGTTAGTATGGAGCGTTTTCAGGTGAGTCCAATTTGTGTGCATTTTAAACTGTGATATCTCGGGCAGTTTTCACGCTAGCGAAATAATTATTTTACCAATGTTTCTTTTTTTGAGAGGTAATTTATGTAACATAAAAAATAAAAAAAATTTCGTCATGCCTATTCTAACGAGCCCAAACACGATGGGGTTGTAGGTTTTATCATAGAATTCCTGTGGGCTTCTTCCGGCTTCATCATCAGATCAGCTCAATGACACCATAATATTGCATTGCCTTCCAGTTCTGACCTATTTTCAAAGTTTCAAGTCTCTAGGTCATCGGAAAGCTAGGATAAAATCGTTCGCAATATATATCTATAAATATTAGGTCTTTACTTATGAACTTGCCGATATTTTGTCACATACAGAGAAAATAATAACTTCTATGTTTTAAAACATTTAACAATATCTTGATTTACGTATGTCGAATTATGACCATGATAGTCAACTATCAGTAAAAATAAAGTCCTTTTTTTAGCTTTCATAGCATTAAAAAAAGATCTTGAAAGTTACTCTTTTTTTTTGTGAGCCAAAAAAGGGTGACCGGAGGGGTTGTAACTTAGCCAAAACTTATTTTTTTCGCTTATCGTAAATGGAATAGGTTAGCATAGTGTTCAAACATTAGTACATAAAAGTTTTGTTACAAGAGTGTAAACGGTTGTTAAATGAACAAAGAAAATGCTAGTATGAAAAATGCAACTTCTTGAAAATTCTCCATACAAATCGGCAATTTCATAGGTAAAGACCTATTATATACGGTTACGAAAACCTGCTTATTTTTAATCATAATACAATTTTCACCAATATTTTAGACTTAAGCGTGTGGGCCGGAGAGTCGCATGCTTTTAAAACTTTAGGTCGCTATTGCGTTACATGAGCAACGAATGTGTTTGTAGCTGTTACAATAAATATGTAACGGCTACAAATACATCAACCCACCGCTACAGGCTCCGATTGATCTGGAATTCGACGATTTAACAAAAAACATAACCTCAAAGCATGCGACTCTCCGGCCCACATGTTTTTGTCAATCATTCTGCCGGGAAGCCGGTACAATCGATTTGATATCTGAAATAAGAATGTATATCGTCGGTACATTACTTCTAGGTTGTTTTAGAATGGAAACAGAACAGATATGTATGTAGTATGGGCAACAGCTTCGCTTAAAAAGTTAGCAAATAAATTGTGTGCGCACGTATCCCCCTGCACGAACTAAATATATTATGTTATGACGGCGGCGGCGCGGCGTGCAACCGATTTTAACCTTAAGAGTTGTGGTTAAGTGACGTTGTTGTCCATAGTACATCTGTATGAATTTCTAAAACAGGAGATGTAATTCTATAGAGTACCTACTTAACCAAACGAAAGGTGCGTGTTCGTTCGTATCGTGACGTGAGACTTATAGGTATGTACGTACTTAGTATCCAACCGAAACGGACGAGCTTCGTCGTCCCTCGCCACGCGCCAGCGCCTACTCGCTTCGACCGCAAACTTTTTGAATACCTACCTACCTAGGTATTATCCATGCATGAAAATGACACAAATTCATTCTGTCCATCACTCATGTATTTAAGATATTAAATATGTAAACTCTAATAATACTAATATTTTTTATAAGCATCAATGGCTCGGACAAACAAAAAAATTGAAAATATTAAAAGTCCATGCCTTAATTTGACACAAATTTATTTCATAGGGATTTTTAAGTGATCTGAGGTATATGGTACTTGTTTTTCAAATTGTAATATTTTTTTGACGGTGTTATTAATGTACGGGTCCCACGTCTGTTTCCATGGACGAAAATGACACAAATTAGGTTTGTACACTACGCAGGCTATCTTAAATACAATACTATTGTTTCTTTTTACTTTAAAACAATTTTGACAGTTTAGACGGTTCTCACACTGGCGACGCGCGTGGTCGCGGCGCACCCACGCGCGTCTTTTACGTTGTATGCAAGTACATTAATTTGTACAGAAAACCGCCTCGTCCAACACACCAAGGCGCGCCACGGCGCGTGAGCGCGCACCGCCGCGTGCCGCCGGCGATCCGCGAGCAGTTTGCGCCAGCAGGCGCGTTACCGCGGGGTACAACACACTGCGACGCGCCCCGCGGCTAGTTTTCGATGATCGTTTCGTTACGATGGCGGGATTTCCTCTGGTTTTCAAATGTTTCGTGGCTTGGATATACGCCCATTTTAGTGCCATTTGGTAGGTACATTATGCAGCACATGAGGTTATACAAAACTGGAAAAAATCTGTTATTTATTTGATTGAATATCATTACGCTGTCGTGGAAGCCCAGCATGCCGTTGACCGTACCTACCTACTCGTATGTTATTAAAATTCCGTCATTAATATCGAGATGGCAAATCTTAATTATTTGTCTGGACGTTTTAATCTCATGAGTGATTTTATATGTGTTCAGTTTTTTTTCTTTTTGAGGTACGGAACCCTAAAAACCTGGAAATTAAAACAAAACAACTTCAAAATTTAATGCCTCTAAAGAACAAGCGGCGGGGACGCGTCAGACGCCGAATGGCGTGGGGGCGCGGAGAAAACCGCCCGAACAGGCGTTGCGCTGCGCCGTCACCGCGCACGTGAAACGCCAAACCACGCCCCGCGACGACGGCGCGCGTTGGCAGTGGGAGAATCGCCTTAGAGTCCAATTATTTATAACCACCACAAATAATCTAATTTTTCAAGATGCATCGGCTAGATGTGACACAAAACGCAAAAATAAACTAATTATATGCCAAAGTATCGACAGGCAAGAATTAATAAACTTTAGAATTCTTGAAGGTTATACCCTCAAAATAACGTATTCCGATCGGTCTATTTTCTAGAAACAGCCTAATGATTCTGACCGACCGACGATATGGTAACCCTACACTGTGATTGTTCATAGTAAATAAATTTGCAAATTTCTCTAAAACGAGTAAAGATATTCTGAAAATATGTTTTCGGGTCGTTTATCGTGATCAAACGATTACAAAAACCTGCTTATTTTTAATCTTAATGCAATTTTCATCAATATTTTAGACTTAAGTGTGTGGGCCGGAGAGTCGCATGCTTTTAAAACTTTAGATCGCGATATCTTTGACCCTGTTGCGTTACATGAGCAACGAAAGTGTTTGTAGCTGTTACAATGAATATGTAACGGCTACAAATACATCAAACCACCGGTACAGACTCAGATTGATCTGGAATTCGACGATTTAACAAAAAACATAACCTCAAACCATGCGAATCTCCGTGCCACATGCTTTTGTCAATCATTCTGCCGGGAAGCCGGTACAATCGATTTGATATCTGAAATAAGAACGTATATCATCGGTACATTACTTCTAGGTAGTTTTAGAATGGAATTATTCAGTGGCACGGAGATTCGCATGCTCACCTACATATCTGTCATTCTGACGTCAGACGTCAGTCAGTCGGACGTCATCGTCAGTCAATCAAACAAAGTCGATCAAAAAAAATTCGAGAGATTCGAGAAACGGCGAAAGAAGACACGACATAGGAAATTATTTTTTACAAATTTCATCGTTTTAATTATGTAGTATTTAGTTTTCCTTATTTTGGTAAAAACAGTGGCATGCTATTGAAAATTTCGTTTTGACTAAGCACCTTTCCTTAACTTCGACAAGTAGTCTGCAACAACAAAATCTTGATTATCTTGGTGTTCTTCGCTGTAGGTAGTTGCAGGGAGGGACATAAAATGGATTATTTCAAGCAGGGTAAGTTCTGGAAAATGTTGGTTAAATAAAAAAAACGCTATTGAATAAATTTTTGAGTTATTGTGATGGATAGTTTAGTTCGTTCCCCCGTCTTTTTATGAATGTTATTACTGCGAACCCAACCAAGGCCGCGTATCGCTCGCAGTGCCTGGCACACAGTGACACTGCTTTAGTTATAGCGCGGAGCAGGTTACAATATCACGTCGCGTCGTTTGTTGTTGGTGGGTGGATATCGATGGTTATCAAAATATGTTATCGACAACGTAGTTTTTCCGGCGAACAGACGGCGAAGACGAGCAATCAGTACGTGTCTGTCAGCCAGCAGTTGTGATGTGTTCAATTTTTATTTAATTTTTCATATTATGACTAAAATAATTTATTGAAAAGTGATGTGATAATTTTTTTGAATCTTGTGTTCACACTTGATATCTAAAGAGCACCTCCCATTTCTGTCAATAGTGAGTCATCCTTATTAGTGTTAGTTATCTTAAATTTTTGCAAGTTAGTCCCAGGTGTTCTTATCAGAAATCTTTGAATGAACATTGATTATAAAATAATACAAATCAATCTATTGTATTTATAATGTTTACAGCACGTTATTATTGTTTTTAAACAGCAAAAACTATTGTGTGCAGGTATGAAGGGTCCAACTAGACCTGCCCCAGCAGTGCCTCGCATGGGGGTTAACCGCTACTCTCCCGTTACTAACTGGAATGATGACCCATTTGGTGCCGATGTGTTCGAACCTAAACCACAACATGTGCATAAAAAAGTGCCTCCGCCACGTCCCCCTCCACCGAGGCTTAACAAAGGCCCAGATGTTCCAGCTAAGCCATCACATTTCATCAGGAGACCTACAGTGCTCAACTCCTTACTGTCTCGTAAAAAAGCTGCAGCAAGCAATCAGAACAATGCCGGCTGCCAGCAAACACCACTGACAGACTTCAGTGCAGAGGTGGATACAAACAGAGTGTTCCCTAAATGTGAACCTAAGAATATTCACACTGGAACCCTGATTGACCTCTCTTCCCCGCCAAGTTCTCCGACATTTACAACTAGGTCTAGCAGCGATGGCCTTAGTGTAGACAGTTTTGGATCAGATGGTACAGCTTCTACCAATCATCATAATACCAATAATGGTGGAAATGCATCACAAGCTGAAAGCGGCTTTGAAGATGATTTTGATTTATTCCTAAATACTAGAAAAAACATTGTCAAGGAGGACACTTTAGAAGACTTCACATCCGTGGATCCTTTTTCACCTCAACCTGTAGTGATCAAGCCACCCATTATGCAGAAACCTGTGATAAGTAGGAATTTATATGAAACCAAAGTTAGTAGTAGTAATGTGTCCGGAATGAAGGGCCCGACGATAATTAGAGCCAAACCGGCAAGACCGAAACCTCCAGAGAACTCGGCTTTATTGAAAAATACATTTGGCAGCAGTTTCCCGGTCACACTAATGAACGTCAACACCACCACTCCAATTCAAAAAGTGGGCTACAGCTTTGCAGATAACTATGTAAGTTAATATAATAATATAAATATAGTTTGTTACTCATTAAATAATTTACAGAATTTAGTTGAGACGGCCCCAGAGAGTAATATAAATAGGGGTTGGGGTGACTCGCTCTTGCCTTAGTGCTAGATTAAAAACTATTGAGCATACAAGTACAACATGAGAGGCAGTGGCGAGGGGTGAAAACATGGCGAAGGTAAGCCGTTCTATGAAAATGTTATGATTTTCATAGTGGATCGGTAGGGTGGGATTTCTAAAAGGTAAACCGATGGGAATTGGCTCGTATGGACCCTTCGCCACTGATGAGAGGTGGTATAAATTGGTATATGTAAATAAGTTTTAAAACATTGGTTTCATGATAATTTTGCTTTAACCTTGTAGCCAATTAGACTATTCTACCATTTTGCCTAATTGGCACTAATTACGGCGCCATAATAATAGCTGCAGTTTTTATTAAAAAGGCCCTGCTAAAGCATCATGATTTTGATGAATTAATCATAGTTAACAATCTCTAGTCACAACAGCAATGTATGTAACATACATAAAATTAATGGTTTTATGATTTTTTCAACTCTAAATGTGCTTATGCATATCATTGCCCCTGCCAGTTTTCATACCTGGAACCTGCTCAATCGGTAGGATATTACCAAGAGGCAACCAATTTTTGCTCATGAATAGGTACTTTTTTATCATTATTAAAATATAAAACTATACATGTATACAGGGTGTTAATTAATGAACCAAAAATGGGAAACCATTCCTTAGGACCATCAAACTGAAAAAACCCTACTATGGGACCAATTCTGAAAACGCGAAAAAACAGCAGTTTCATACAAAAATTAAAAACAAAAATATCAAAATGTATGAAACGAAACTCCTGTTGTACAGTACGAGGCATGTAACTTGAATTTTTTTCGACGGAGTGGGGATAAGTTCGCGCATGTGCTCTTGCGAGCGACCAATAGCGCGCGCCCCTCTCCCGCCGACCACGCCCCTCACCGCTACGCATGTCCAAAATAAAAAAAAAATTGTTTTAAAAAACAAAAAACCGACTTCAAAATCCCACTCTACCTCTAAAAAGTAATAAATAATATTGAAATCACTAGATACGCATTATCATTGTAATAAAACACGTCTATTGAAGTCGGGTGGGGCTGGAGGACAATTTTTTTTTATTCTAACAGCCCCACCCGACTTCAATAGACGTGTTTTATTACAATGATAATGCGTATCTAGTGATTTCAATATTATTTATTGCTTTTTAGAGGTAGAGTGGGGTTTTGAAGTCGGTTTTTTGTTTTTTAAAACAATTTTTTTATTTTTTCCTTTTTAGTGTAAGTACTTTCTGTATTAGATATATTATCTAGGTAGGTAGATGGAAAAATCGGTTTGGCCAAACGTGAGATAATCGCTCACAACCATGCATACGGGTCAAACTGAGAAGAGATCCTCCTTTTTTGAAGTCGGTTAAAATACTAAAACCTTGTCCCTTAGGACTTATGTAACAAATACTTTTCTGAAAACCGCATCAAAATTAGTTCAGCTAAACGCGAGATAATCGCGGACAAACATACATACATAGGATTCAAACTCAGAACCTTCTTTTTTGAAGTCGGTTAAAACACTGAAATCTTTTCCTTAGTATAACAAATACTTTTCTGAAAACTGTATCAAAATCGGTGCAGCCAAACGCGAAATAATCGCGAACAAACATACCTACATAATACGAGTCAAATTCAGAACCCTCTTTTTTTCGAAGTCGGTTAAAATACTAAAACCTTCTCCTAAGTGTAACAAATACTTTTTTGAAAACCGCATCAAAATCGGTTCAGCCAAACGCGAGATAATCGCGGACAAACATACATACATACAGGTCAAACTGAGAACCTCCTTTTTTTTTGTTTTTGGAAGTCGGTTAAAAAATCAAAAATTCATATAATGTTTGAGTCATATTGACTGGCTAACTCAAATTTGGGAGCTCCATCCCATAATATAAAATAAATTGTATGTAGATATCATTACCTAATTATTGTTAAACATGGCTATTATTTTGTGTATTGCACATTAGTGCACTCTCACACTAATTAAACTTGCATTTGCATATTACCCGGGGTCCAATTCTGCAATTGTTAACATCATAATCGTGTTTCAATTGTGTTTTAATTGTAATGCTTTTTGACACAATTCTTGTTTCTTAAATCCAAAACCGAAACATAATTGAAACACGATTATGACGTTAGGCCCCTGGGCCTCGATTATAATGTAAACTTCTTCTTATCGAATGAGGATTAACGTTAACGTAATAATCGTCTTTCATTCGTGTTTCAGTTTTGAATTTAAGAAACAAGAATTGTGCCAAAAAGCATTAAAATTAAAACACAATTTAAAGACGATTATGATGTTAACAATAGCAGAATCGAGACCCTGGGTAAACACAACTTTTGGTTACCTCAATCAACTCTTGTTGATTTTATCCACTAGTGTTACATTATAATGCAGTTATATCATGTTGTTAGGTGTTCATTTATACTGTTCAGTTTATGTAACAAGCAATTTCAAACAACGCAATACAGGAGTATACAATGTTTTATTTTTGTAGGATTCAAAGCCTTTGAGTTGGGAAAGTTCCCCAGAGCGGGAATCGTCTCCGCCTATGCCGAGCATCCCGCCCCCGCCTCCGCCGCCTGCTTGCGATGAAGATCTGCCACTGGAGTGGCCCGAGGGCGCTGATCTCGAAGACTTCAGTACGGGACTCAACCTGGATGCAGAGGAAACGGAGAAACCCTATGGTGTTGCTCTCTTCGACTACTTCACTGACCATCCAGATGATCTCTGCTTTTCGGTAAGTGCATTTAAGTTCTGTTTCTGTCTTTCCGAATATTTAGATGCCTGTCGTAATTAAAATAACTCACACCATTATAACGACATACTAACAGGGAGTCAAGTCTGCTAATGTTTTCGTCAAAACCTTAGTTTAATGGTGTTCTAATGATAATGCTTTTTGACACAGTTCTAGTTTTTTAAACCCAATACTGAAACACATTGTGTTACTTAAACCCAAAACGGAAACATATTGTGTCTTGATTTTGGGTTTAAGGAATAAGAACTGTGAAGCATTACCATTAGAACACCATTGAACTACGATTTTGACGAAAACATTAGCAGACTTGACCTCTGATTTAATTTTAAACGAAAATTAATACTTTAGCATACAAAAAAAACATTTGTTCTCCAAAATTAGTAAATGCTCACCAAATACTAAACCGCCGAAGAAGATATGGTGAGCATTTAAACAAAAGCCATTTTGAACTATCTCTGTTTCTGCTTTTACTTGAACTCAAAGAATATTTTTGTTGTCTTGTGCCTAGGTTTTGACCGCTTTTGTAATATTCATTGTTTCGTATTTACATGACGCACTAGCCGTAGCGCAGCGTGCGTAGCCCTACTTAAGACCGCCAATGCATAATTATTCTGTTTTTATTTAGTTTGTAAACAAACAACTTGGAATAACTAGCAAAACCTGTATAATAATATGTTGGGCCTTTGCCAAAAATATTCGTCCGCTGACCGCTCTAGAGTTTAGTTTTAGAAAAATAGCGCATCAGTAAACACGTGAACTTGTTATTTTCGATTATACATCATGTATCAAAAAACCCTGTCAGGGGCCGTACCGGCTAACGAATCGAGCTTCGAAAAGTCTGCCGGGTTTCAAATTAAAACAGATAAATCGAGCTCCAATTGGGCCAAAATGGCGAACCCTAATTCATGAGGTCACACAAACATCCATATCTTCCAAATAACTTCAACAAATAGTACAATACGAAATTCCTTACTTCAATTTATCTTTTTTAATTTGAAACTCGGCAAATTTTTCGAAGTTCGATTCGTTAGCCGGTACGGCCCCTGACAGGGTTTTTTGATACACGATGTATATGCTTCGCTAGTAATTACTAATTAAAAACGCGATTATTTAAAGAATAAAAGTACGACAACAATAACTAAGTACCTACCTTTTGTTATTATAATTGATAAGAATCTGTTTCATTTGGAAAGGATCAAGTTCCGCTCCGTAGATATACCCTTGGAAATAGGCATGATGACATTTTTTTTTATTTTATGTTACATAAATTACCTCTCAAAAAAAGAAACATTGGTAAAAGGATTATTTCGCTAGCATGAAAACTGCCCGAGATATCACAGTTTGAAATGCACAAAATTGGACTCACCCGAAAACGCTCCATACTAACGGCTACCAAGTTATGACGTCACGCCTTCCTACGTTGTATGCAACGCGTAGGAAATTTGTTCGGCAGCTATATTAAATATTGTGTTTATCAAAATGGAATCTTAGACAAATTTGCTATACATTTTACAGACTAATTAATGGTATCATTTATTTTAATAAATTTTATACTTTTCAAATGGACTTGTCCACCCAACTTTGAAGGGTCATAAAACAAATAATATGCAATATATAAAACCAAGAGGTATACAAGCTACTCTAAAAGTTTAATATGTTTACGATTTTTATTAGTATTTCGTTATTTTATTCATTAGTCATCATCCCTATTATAAGGACTTAAGTTTTATTTTATCTCTATAAGTAGTAAATCATTGTAATACCCATGTTTTAGGTTTACTTTCTACTCTTCACAATAATAACATAACTATGTTAAAGGAAAATGTAGGTAGAAAATAAATTGTAAGATAAGTAGGTAAATAATAATGTAAATGGGAGATGCTACGGTCGTTGGTCGTATAACGCGTATTATTGTCACAGCTGGTTGCGGCAAAAAGACCGAAGTTGCCACATAGAAGGCGTTGGCGTACATAACGGTAGATAAAAAAAGGGGGCAGCTAGAATATGACACGTTTCCTTTTAAATTTATTCACTAGACGTCGGTCTAGTCTATTGTGTGTTACCTACGTTTCAATAATATCTTGCAAAATAATCTACATGATGGAGTAGTTAAAAAGTACAAACATAGAAAATGTGGCTGGAAGCCAAATAACTGTCTATTCATAGAAGGCATTATGTAGGCGTAAGTTTTCACTTCACATCACACGTATCGATCATAACTCGCTTTTTATATTGACAAAACAACGTGATACACTTCTTTATTATTGCCATTACTCGTTATTTGACTTATTTCATTACTGTAACAGTTATAAAGAACTTGTTTTCATAACAAGAAGTTTCTTGTTGTCCGCTAGCAGGATCTAGAGCCGTTATGATTCGAGTGGAGCTATTTAAGATACTTAAACGCTTAAACGTCGTCTTATCATGACTAATACATTCGTTCTAATCAACTAAAGATACACAGGTGCAGTTTAATATACAATGCAGTAATTTATCATCTACTTAATAGAACCTTTCGTTCGATTGGTGGTAGGGCTTATTTTAAGTCCGCCCGGCTAGCTACCACCATCTTGCCTAAGTCTGACGCCATAACAACAATTTAAACATTATTGTGTTCCGGCAGATAGAGGTAAGATAGCCAGTTCCTCAGTGATGAGGATTCCGGGTGTAGTGCGCTTCCCCCTCCGGCCTTATCGTCACTTAACATCAGGTGAGGTGAAGGCCAAGCTCCATCCCGTTGTGCATAAAAAACCTTTTAGATATAAACTACATTATTTTTTCAGGAGAACACTACAGTCAGTGTGCCTCGAAAGTAAAAGACACTGAAAAGGCGAATAACTGTGCCAAACTACCAAAGTGTTCCTCGGATACTTTTGATGTAGACTGCAAAGCTAATCCTGGGGTCACACTAAGATTTAATGTCATTAATTAGCAAGCTCATTAATCATGAATTGTACAAGTGAATAAACAAGCCATTGAAGCAGTTGTGAACGTAGCTGTGACGTTATTCCCTCCCCGTTATTGTGCCCCAGCCATCTGCTTGGCTCAGATGACGTCCGCGGAATTGTTTGTATTTGGCCGTCATTTGATTTATTATGAAAATATTTGAGCCGATATCATTTGGTTAATGTATCGTAATGG
The DNA here is from genome assembly GCA_943789525.1 of Agriphila geniculea. NCBI lineage: Eukaryota > Metazoa > Arthropoda > Insecta > Lepidoptera > Crambidae > Agriphila > Agriphila geniculea. The sequence continues at coordinate 13,169,814 of OX038890.1, forward strand.
TCATCATTGAGTAGGTGTTTAGTTTATCGCATATTGCTGACAGGAACTCGATATCGTTATCACGCGTGGACTTCCACAAGCCATGCGTAAAATACGATTTTCAGCTTGTAAAAGGCCGACTTGTTAAGCTTCCTCTCTTACGTCTAGTTCTTAATTTTAATCATTAGGTATTAGTTTAACATTTCTACTTCAAAGAAAATGTAATAATAACATGCAGTGCGTTTTTTGATGCAAAACATAGCGTTTTGTTTCAAAATCAAAAGTCCAATGAATGAGCAATTGTTATTTGATCGTTGTTTGTATAAAATAAGAACTGTGTTCTTCAAAGTGATACGCGTTAGAGTATAAAGACAACATTAAACAGCGAAATCTTATCACGGAATTCCTCGTATTTTTGGATAATTCATAAAAAAACCCTATTTATTATTGCAGTTATCAACCTACAATACATTATTAGAATAATCAGATATCGATGAACGACGTAAAAGTTTTTTAATTGGATTGATATCACGGCACTCAATTAATCTAATCGGTTGATAATTGCGACTTTTGTTTTATTTACAGAAAAAAAACAATACAAAAGGTCGTCATAAACTGCTTTGTTTGGACAGATTTTCTTGTGCTTTTGTTTTTAATTTACTGCGATGGACGATAATGTTCGCTTCATTGTTTTCTGCCATTAGAGTGGTATGGCAGTCGTTATTTTAACTATGTACTTGTAAAGAGAATATTGGTTCTAAAGTGCCATCATTATAGCTGTTTGCGATATCAATTATAAGAGGATCTTAAATCACATTCTTATTTATAAAAGGTATTTTAATTTGGCTACATTAAAGCCTCATGATCTTAAACTCACTTCATTTTTTTAACACTAAACTATTATTGAAATATTACTCTAGGAACCTATAGACGCACTGCATTACCATAACGTTGTGTGTACTTAAATAATGTTTGTAAGAATGAAATAGTTATTTTTAGGGGGATTTTAAAGCATTTGTTAGTCAGCCATCCAGGCTCTTTAAGGCTCTCGACTCGACTCAAACTCAAATCTCTGCTTGAGTCAGTTAGAAAGGGATGGTGCTATTCATCGTATTTAGCGCCATACCTTTCTATTGGGTATTTTTGTAAAACGTTGTATAAAGCTGGATACCTAGCTTTATAGACTTAAAGCTGGCTTGACTAACGAATACTGAAAAACCAATGAAAAATAACAATTTCTCGGTAATAAAGTAATAACTAAATTGCGTCCTTCTTCGTAAGGCCATGTCAGATGTTAAGTATTAATCTTGTGCGTCGATTGATTGCGCGAGCTGGGTCATTCCACCTCATCAGGAGCCGCGCAGGCCTTGACTCAATCATTGTTACGATCGTGATGGCCTGATAAACTCAAATCATTGCTCAGACGGCACGCCATTGACTGATACTCTGATAACCTCGTCGATATTTTACTACGCATCTTGTAACGAATTACATCGCGCTTGTAAGTACGTTTATAATGAGGAATGTCCGAAAAAAATCAAATTGGCTGAATATTTTATATAGGGGTAGAAATAAGGTCGCTTAGAAATAGAAAAAAGTTTCAGAATTTTCGGTTGCGTGAAAATTTTTTAGAAAATTAAAGTCTCTTCGACTTCACAAATGTACGAAAGTAACAACAGAATGGAGATTATACCTTTGCCGCTAACTGCCTCAAGCACAACACGTATTAAAAAAAAAGTTTTGACATTTTGTATTGAAACTTTTTCTTTTAAATACCAAGTTGTGGCTGTGTCAGGTGGTGGCAAAAGTATAATCTCCATTCTGCTGTTACTTTCGTACTTATGAAGTTAAAGGGACTTTATTTTTTTTTAATTTTTTTACGCAACCGAAAATTCTGTTACTTTTTTCTATTAATAAAGGACCTTATTTAAGTAGGAACTTATAAAAATATTCAGCCAATTTGATTTTTTTTCGACATTCCCCATTGTTTTTTACTGAAAGCAATTATTGTTAAATCTTCAATGAGTTTGTTAGAATCCAATTTTAATATTATCAGCAATTTCGGCTGATAACAAGAATATGCCTAAGAAAACAAGCGGGTCTAATGCCTAAAAACAAACTGTAATTTGACAGATGTATGTGATACATTGCTACTTCTTTTTGGCACAAATAAAAACTTACCATAGAAAAGTAGCAATTTATAACATCCATCTGTCAAACCAAAGCGATTACCTACGCCAGCAATGTAAGTTAGCCGATAGAGCCCCAAGGGTTCGATAGAGAATATAGAATAAGCTTAAGAAATTAGATTTAAACAGAAGCAACGATGTTACAAAACTTAATGTCACTAAATTAAATACTAAATAAGTGTTTTAATAATTCTTCTATGTGCACATAAAATAATATCCCATGATATAGAGCGTGATACAGAGTCATAAATTCACACCACTTCATCAATTAGGAACTATTTCAATCGTGCGTGACGTCATTTCATAATAGTTTCCACACGTACTCCTACTTAAATGCTTACAATACACGTACGTGTACTAATACTTACTGGATAGACTGGAGCTGCCTGCTTACGAGATACAGTACGAGGCAAATGTCATGAAATCGGGTGGGGATTGCGCGAAACATATTTTGGGAATAAAAAAAAAAAGAAATATACACACATCAACTTTGTCTAGGGATACAGGTGTTATTTTCATACAAACGAGGTGATTTTGAAGCCTTGGTTTCCTGCCAGGGATGTACTATGCTGTGATCTGATGACAGCTATCCAGGGAGTGAATGGAGGAGATTCAGATTGCTATACACACCCAACTGATAAGAATTCTCAAAACGTAAAGGACATGTTTAAAAAAACCGCAAAAATAGCATGAAAATATATGGAAATCCTCAAACTGAGAACTCTGACCCATTAATCTTTTAGAATGCTCATCATCTGATCATCTCATCAACTGATCTCAGTTGGGTGTGTATTACGACCTGAATCTCCTCCATTCGCTCCCTGGATGGCCACCATCAGATCACAGCACGGTACATCCCTGGCAGAAAACCAAGGCTTTAAAGTTACCTTGTTTGTATGAAAATAACACCCTAGACAAAGTTGATGTGTATATGTAGCTTACTTTCGCAAACAATTACATGCAAGATGCACCGCCCGCCCGCCCGCAAAAAAAATTGCACATACACACCACAAAATATCAGTGCACAAACCTGCATTTAACATGACAGCAACACACCTTGCACCTTCACCAATTAGGCTACTCTACACGTGTTTCGCCCCAACCCGGAGCATCCTCAGGAGTTCTAACTAATCTTTTTTTTCAAAATGGTTTGGGACTTCCGCCAAGTGACGCCTGATTCAATCAAATATTTTGGGTATGCGTTGCACATGCGCGAACTTATCCCCACTCCGTCGAAAAAAATTCAAAATGTTGGCCTCGTATATACTGTTCAGCTTACATTTTTTTTGATCGCGCTAAACAAATGAGACATTTTATATTTTTTGGTTGTATAAAATACATCTCTCCGATATGGTTGAGTCGCGATCCTATCCAAGTCGCGGTGTAAATGTTATGGTGTTATGTCTAACACTGCTTTAATAATAGGATATGGTAGTTTTGGCATGGTGTAAAATTATGTAGGTATTCTGTGCTATTAGTCTTTTAGTTTGTTACTTAAATTTATCTTTTCTTTACAGGCGAATTCTCGAATAAATCTCATCAGGCGTGTGGACGCAGACTGGCTGTTCGGCAGTCTTCGCAGCGGCGCCGAAGGCTTATTCCCGTCCAACTACGTGGAGATCAAGGTGCCGCTCCCGAACGACGCGGCGCCCGCGCCGGCCCCGCTCGGCCGCGCCACCGCCATCTACGACTTTGAGCCCGCGCAGCCCGGGGACCTCAAGTTCCTCACTGGGGACACTATCACGGTGCTACACAAGCTCAGCGACGAATGGTATTACGGTCAGTGCAACGGTATTAAAGGACAGTTCCCTATTAACTACGTCCAAATGTCCTAATTAGCCCCAATTTTTACGTGCCGGACTACGCCACAAATGGACTAAGCCACGGTAATAGGTGGATAATTTACAAAGCGACAGGCAAACTAACTAGAGGGATTTCATCGCTCTGTTAATTGTCCACCTATTTCCAGGGTCAGTTCTTAGTATAAAAAGTTGGAAATCTGACTTTATGACTATGCCATGGTGAAGTCAATAGTTTGTCGGAATTTGTCGCACAAAAACCAGAATTTGCCGGTCTTGCGTTTAGGAGATACGTGTCATATCTCCTGTAATCAGATTTTCTCTATGACCTTCCGTTCTCGAGATCCAGATAGAAAGGTCTCCACAGCGTTACCTCACGTGTCTGTCTCCAAAACGCAAGACCGACAAATACTGGTTTTAGAGTGACAAATTTCGACAAACTAATGGCTACACACATGAGTAACCAAATTTTCGCTACTTACGTTCTTACTACGTTTTACTACTTACCTTTCGTTCTCGAGATCTGTGTAACGCAGCTGTGGAGACATCTCTACAGCTGCACCGAACGTAACTCCTAAACGCAAGACCGACAAATTCTGGTTTTAGTGCGACAAATTCCGACAAACTAATGGTTACATTACACACATGAGTAAATAAATTTTCGCTACTTACTACGTTCTACTACTTATCTTCCGTTCTCGAGATCGTGTGGCGCCTCTACAGCTGCGCCACACGTATCTCCTAAACGCAACACCGACAAATTCTGGTTTTTGTGCAACGAACTATCGGCTTCATCATAGCATAATCAAAAAGTCAGATTTCTAACTTTTTTTGTGGCGCAGCTGTAGTCCGGTCGGGTACGTCCATTTTTAAATGATATTACTACTTGCTGCCGTATTACGCAACGCAATGTGATATTTTCAACTGTTGCACCAAGACTGATGCCATATCATAAATTTGCTGTTTTATAGAATTATACGATCCAAATAAAATTGATATGGCGCGTAAATTGTAGCCAGTAATTTAGCCAATGTTCTAGAATCGGTTCACATAAAATGAATGAAATTAATAAATTTTACAACGACAAGTGAGTGCTTGATTTCATCATCTACAGGACGTACCGGACTACAGCTGCGCCACAAAAAAAAAAGTTGGAAATCTGTCTTTTTGACTATGCCATGATGAAGTCGCTAATTTGTCGGAATTTGTCGCACAAAAACCAGAATTTGTCGGTCTTGCGTTTAGGAGATACGTGTGGCCCAGCTGTAGAGACGTCTCTACAGCTGCGCCACACAGATCTCGAAAACGGAAGGTCGTAGCGAAAATCTGATTACTCGTGTGTGCAGCCGTTAATTTGTCGGAATTTGTCGCACAAAAACCAGAGTTTGTCGGTCTTGCGTTTAGGAGATCTGTGTGGCGCAGCTGTAGAGACGTCTCTACAGCTGAGCCACACAGATCTCGAAAACGGAAGGTCGTAGCGAAAATCTGATTACTTGTGTGTGCAGCCGTTAATTTGTCGGAATTTGTCGCACAAAAACCAGATTTTGTCGGTCTTGCGTTTAAGAGATATGTGAGGATACGCTGTGGAGACTTTTCTACCTGGATCTTGAGAAAGGAAGGTCGTAGCGAAAATCTCATAACTCGAGTGTGTAGCCGTTAGTTTGTCGGAATTTGTCACCAAGAATCAGAGTTTGTCGATCTTGCGTTTAGGAGATATGTGAGGATACGCTTCCGACGTTTCGTTCTCGAGATCCAGGTAAAAAGGTCTCCACAGCGTATCCTCACATATCTCCTAAACGCAAGATCGACAAACTCTAATTCTTGGTGACAAATTCCGACAAACTAACGGCTACACACTCAAGTTATCAGATTTTCGCTACGACCTTTCTTTCTCAAGATCCAGGTAGAAAAGTCTCCACAGCATATCCTCACATATCTCTTAAACGCAAGACCGACAAAATCTGGTTTTTGTGCGACAAATTCCGACAAATTAACGGCTGCACACACGAGTAATCAGATTTTCGCTACGACCTTCCGTTTTCGAGATCTGTGTGGCGCAGCTGTAGAGACGTCTCTACAGCTGGGCCACACGTATCTCCTAAACGCAAGACCGACAAATTCTGGTTTTTGTGCGACAAATTCCGACAAATTAGCGACTTCATCATGGCATAGTCAAAAATTCAGATTTCCAACTTTTTTTTTGTGGCGCAGCTGTAGTCCGGCACGTATCTACAGGTATATAACGGGTGTAACAAGACACTCAACGAAGCCGAAGTCCACGCATTCCGCCCATCATCAGGATCATTTTTGAGTTTTAGTCTATACTGGGAAACCAATAGCTATGAAGTTATTGAAGGTCAAAGTCATTTTTTTTTTATGAAATCTTATTTTATTCGTTATTTCCTAATGTTTGTCTACAGAAACATTATCAAAATTGTCTGTATTTCGTAACAAACAATGGCTTCAAAACGTCATCACTCAATGTATTTCATGAGCACGCACATAAACGTTGCCTTCCAACTCGGCCGCACGCAGCTGTGTAGCATACACTCGCAGGCGCGGTCTGTTGTACGCGTTACATTGCGTGGTAATGTATGCAATGCTTTTTAAGACCAAAAATTAAAATCGTTTCCCAGCAATAATTTTGAACAGAAATGGTCCTGATGATGGGCAGAATACGTAGACCTCGGCTTCATTGAAGATGTTGTTACACCCAGTATCTGTTAGGCCATGTGTATGTACAATTAGACTATTACTAAATATCGTTCAGTCGATGCCATAAATTATAATAAGTAGATATTCAGTAATAAGTTAGTGATTTTACATGGCGCCCCCAAAAACGTGATTTTTTTAATAAGTATAGCAAAAATGCGATGAAAACATGACTGATTGTAAATATAGTGGTTCCATTAAATTGCGACGCCCCTGCATATAGTATTAATATATTTTAGTTGGTAATGGTTGTGTAATATTTCTTTTAATGTGTATGTAAGTATATGTATAGTCTTGATGATTTGATCTGATTTTAGTCCTTAGGATTTAATTTGTTACTTATCTGTGAGATTCTTAGCTAGGCCAAGTCATGTAAATATAAATAACAAAAGTAAATGTAGATGTATATTTGTATAATCTTATGACCACATGCCTGATTAATAACCAACACCTTGTAAAGCAAAATGTGAGTTACTTTATATGTTATTAGCTTATTATGTATTAAACTAAATCTCGTTGCAAAATAAATCTTCCATCGCGATTTTAATGTTTGCGAATTTAACTTCTGATCCTAATAAATGTGCGGGCATACTTTTCTTATAACACGCTTTGTAAGTACGTGACGAGTTTGATTTTCATAGTAAATGTACTAATTAAAAGCACACTTATAATTATAATACGTCGACCAAATCCCATTACACAATGCCTATTTGGTAATTCATACATTTACTATGAAAACCGATGCCACCTGATGGGCGTGTCACCACGTACAGACACGAACAATAAGATGTACACACCATAGAACTTTGTCACATTACGTTTTGAATAACCTAAGTACCTATAACCTCAGATCAAATAAAAAAGGAAGATGGAGCGTTGCGCAGTGGTTGCGAACAACTAAGTGAAGCCGGTTTTTGATGGTACATGTATTGTGTGCGTACTAGGGGGCGGGCGGGGGCCGGGCGCCAGGATTCGCCCAATGACGAACGAAAGCCAAGGCGTAGTTTCGTTACAAATGTGTGCGTAAACTGTGTATGTACACAACCAAGGCGTAGTTTTATTGGCTTCACCGCTTTGTCGGAAGACTCCGTCTTTACTTTTTTATTGGGTCTGAGCCTATAACATTATCACACTGAGATATATTGTTTGAATGTAACATACCTAGTTCTAAAGTGTGTTTATATGATTGCTCGTGACTGTACAGTAGCCGGCAAACATCTTGAAAAAACGTAACGTAAACGTATTTTGGGTACCTATGCGTAGCGGTGAGGTACGCGGGCGGCGGGAGAGGGGCGCGCGCTATTGGACGCCCGCAAGTGCACATGCGCGAACTTGTTCCCACTCCGTCGAAAGAGCGTCAAGATGTTTGCCGGAATCTGTACGTGGCGTGAAGACAAGAGTGCCTGCACCTTAAAAGTTCCAGTGGTTGGTTATCTTTTTTTTATATTTTTAAACTTTGATCTACATTAAAAGTGTACATTGTTGTTAGTTCCGTTTGTGTCATTTAAATGTTAATTATTATTTGAAGGGACCATAATGTTAAGTGCCTTAAGTATTTTGTGTATAATACAATGAATTTATATTTATCTAATTAAATTAATGCCTATTATTATATTTGTTTCAATTTTGTTAAGCATCAATATGGAAGTGAGATTATTATGTTAGGTATAGGAATTTCTGAAGGCGAAATGAAACATGAATGGTTACATCACATGTAGTGAGGTTTATTATATGAACAAAAATAATCTATAGGTCTTAAAATATGTACAATTCCTTATTTTACAACTTAATGTCAACATACCCTGTTCACTTTTCAACTGTTGCTCTCTTAAAAGAACAGCATAGGTATTATTTAAAGGAGTTTCGCAAATACAATTTCCGAACGTTTGTGTAGATATGATTGGGTATTTTGGAAGGGAGTGAGGAGCATATAAACACCACATTCACAACATGTTGAAAAGGGAAAAGAGGGTGATTTTTTTTTCTAATATAGAATACGTAGCATACCTACATACGTTCAGTAAAAACTAACGGTCTAATAACACAGTCCTGAACATTTCCCTAGCGCGTTATAAAGAAATACTTAGCAACTCTACATTTATCTCTATGGCTTCAACTTATTCCTAAATTCCGTTTTAGAAACTATCATTGACATTCAGGTACATACAAAATATACATAAAGTAATGAAAAATCTTATAGGATCAAGAAATGGATAATGTTTATTCAAGACACATTTGGTAGTTATAAAATGGTTAAAATCATCAGTTAGGATATACGGTAAAATATTGCACACAGTTTATTCTTTGCTGATGTTAAAAACGAATAGCACTATAACTGTCTTAAAAGAAACCCTCTCCAGAGATTTTTTAATTTGTATGAAAGAAGCAAGAAATATTCAACATGTTACAAAAAACATCAAACTGAACAACTTTTACTATGGGACCAACTCTGAAATTGCGAAAAAAATCTGCAGTTTCGAACGAAAATATAAAAAAACCGGCCAAGTGCGTGTCGGGCCACGCGCAGTAGGGTTCCGTAGGTACATTATATACCATACCATATTTTAATACCGCTATCATTTTTCGTCTGAAAAAATAACTTTGTTTTTCACAGTGTTTGTATGAATGACAAAGTTATACGTATACTTGCGGTTTTGGAAAATGTACTATATCTCAAAAACTAATTACTGTATCTCGTTCAAACGTTGAAAGTGTTTATTAAGATCTATAGCATATATTTTTTTTAGATTTTTCACCCTCTTACTTTAAAAGTTAAAGGGGGGGGGGGGGGGACACACATTTTACCACTTTGGCGGCAGATATCTTTCAAACGGTTGACTTTGAAAAAAAATAGTCTTAGAAACCTCAATGTCATTTTTAAAGACCTATCTATAGACACCCCACAAGTATTGGTTTGATGAAAAAAAATATTTTCAGTTTCAGTTCCATGTATGGGGAGCCCCCCCTTAATCTTTTATTTTATTTATTTTTGTGTAAAAATCGTAAAGCGGTTCACAGAATACACCTACTTGCCAAGTTTCAACTATGTAGTCTTAATACTTTTGGAATAAAGTGGCTGTGACATACGGACGGACAGACAGACAGACAGACATGACGAATCTATAAGGGTTCCGTTTTTTGCCATTTTGGCTACGGAACCCTAAAAATGAATGAAACAGATTTTTTTTTTCGAGATTTCAGAGTTGGTTTCGTAGTAAAAGTTGTCCACTTTGATGGTCTTTATCTACAGCTCGCGCAATATATTTCAATTTTCAGTACCACGCGACCTGCGCACTACAATTTTTGTACTGAAAATTGCTACTGCGCAAGCCTCATTGTCTATGGTTTGGTTCAAGTTATGTTGCGCGAGTTGTACCATATTCGACATTAGAGATTGTTTTGTAACACGTTGTAAGTACACTCGACGTCACTAAAATCGCACCTCTTCGAAAATAAGTTTAGTCTTGGCCACCTGCTATTTATTGCTAGCTAACGTGTTATTGTGTAAATCTTGGTATCTATTGAAAGTACGTTTAATGAGCTTTCAATTAATAATTGTTTGATTTAATTAACATAACAGTTACCATAATTAAACGCTTAAAGCGTTATTGCTTGCGCCGCAATAAAAGGGAAATAAAAGGGGTCAATTCAGGAAATGCTGGTAAATTCGCTATCGAGATGATGGAGAAAACACACTTCAACAATTCAATTAAAAAAAGGAATACCCAAGACAAATACTATTCCCCATGAAGTTGCTCAAATATTGCAAAAAAATGAGGCAATGTAATGTTGCTCGGAAACTGAATCTCAGTTATAGATTCCGTTCGACGAGTATTCTAAAGGTTTCTAGAGACTGTTGGTTATGTCCGAAGGGGAAAAAATATACAACAACACTTTCCATTAAATTAGATAGGATTAAATTAACTTTGAAGAAATTTTTGAAATGGTGCGATTTTTCTGACGCCGAGTGTATATTAAGGTACCTACTGTACAGTCAACAGCCCGCTGGTTTAATCAATTTTCAACTACAAGTTTAACACTTAAGGTACAAAATTAATAACCTGATGTGCTGCAGACTAGCATTTTAAGTTTGGAGATTTAATACTATCATTCAGTTTTGCCCACTATACTGATGCTACGATCTTTCTGCCAATTGTTCAACAACAATACCTACATTAGTTACTGGACTTCCCTTAGAAGTTATTTCTTCGCTTGAGAAGGAATTTGTTTGGGTACAAATGTACAGTTTAGTTCATAAATATATAAGCACTTTTGAAAGATATTCAGTCAGTTGCAAGAACGATCTTTAAAGTTAATGCTTCATTAAATGTATCGCCATTTTTTTCTTTTAAAAGAAGTAAAGGACGGTGATACCTTTAATGACCCATTATGCAACTAACTGATTGACTTTTATTAAAAAGGCATAAGTTTGATTAACTGTCAAAGGTGCGTACATATTATTGAACTCTACTGTAATTACCTATAGATTAATTAATTAATAGGAAACTGATGATCATCGGGCTTGTACTGTACATACGTACATATTATGATTCCAACTTATTCTCATATTAGGTCACTGTACTGAAACCTACTAACTTTTCGTGACCATTGTTCATAAGATGTGTATAAATACCATATGATTTTAACGTTAAAAGTTATGATTTTTCGATAATTAAAAATGTTTTACCAATTATTGATAACATAAACTATCAGATCGAAATTTATCTGAAGTAATGTTTAAAAATTGAAGATGATAGATATTAAAATTATTTGATTCTGCTGCAGTAAAAACTTATTATATCAATAGATATCTATTACCTACATGCATAATCAACACATTCTATTTTTTTTAAGACAGCCTCTTTTTTCGAAACGTTACAAATGAACCCTTATCTACACTAATAAAAATTCGACATTGTCGCTTGCATTATCTTTAAATCTTATAAATTAGGTAGTATTTTTTCTTACTATAGACAAGTTAACATTGCATTTTGAAGCAAATAAAAGCTTTCGATTATTCTTAAATTTAACATGAAATCTATACTCAGAAGCAAAAAACGGTATCGTAAACATCATTCTACTTACAGTTTTTTTTATAAAATCGCACACAATTGGATGTTAAATAATAAGCAACTAATAGATCACCAATTTCACAATAGAGCTAAATTTTAGGTATCAAATGAAAAATTATAGCGATGTTGTGTTTAAGAGCAGGCGTATTATTATGCCGGGTCCGTAGCGCCTGTTTTGCTCTACACAATCAACAAAAAAATCTCAACATTCAACAAAAAAAATATGAGGTTTTGTTGAATGTTGAGATGTTTTGTTGATTGTGTTGGGCAAAACGCGCTATGGACCCGGCTTTAGGCTTTAGTGCTACCTATCAACACCAATAACATCTGACCCTGCGTTTAAATGCGTGTGCGCCCATTGCTAGTAGCCACATCAATATGCTCGAGATGCGATGACAGTATATTTAACATTTTTATCATATATTTACAGATTAATAATGGCCTATACAAATTGGTGTTGCTCCTGTTTAATCAGGCCTGTATATAGGTATTCTAGGCATGAATTCTATAAGAAGTACATACTCCATCATGGAGGAGGAATCGCAGTGCTGCTTCGTCAGGCGCCAGCGCAGACCCAGTTTGTTGTAAAGGCGACTGTTCTCCCACTCCAACAATTTGTTTAAAGAATGTTGGGTCTGAAACATAGTAAAACACAATTAGTAGTGCAATTTCTTCAATTTATAAATAAGCTAAAATTTCCTTATTTGTGACACAAGTGTTACTTTACTGACCTTTGACCGGAAATATCTTGTTTAGTATGTGCGCGTACATATAAATAATGTTATATGATATACAATATTTTCCTGCTCATTTATCATATTAATTACAATACAGGAAATGTATATTTGCATCAGAGTTCATTTCTGTATTGTTTTTTAAAGCTACAAATATCAAAGTAACATGTGGAACTCGCTGGTCGATCGTGCAATCGGAGTTCGATCGTGGCGGTTAAGCAACAAGGCTAGCCCATCATCCAATGGGTGACCAAAAATTTACAATCGCGAGCTCTTGACTGCGGCTGCATTTGAGGTCGATGACACCCACCAATGTGTATTGGGCCCACGTAGTTGATGTTTCTTGTCAGTAAGTAGGGTTGCCAGAGCACCCAAAGATATGAAAATGGTTCCAGAGCTGACAATTAGCCTGTGAAACCTAGCACAAGTGTGTGTAGGACACATCTGGCAATAGTATGCATGTACTCAATTTTTATTAATAAATATTGCTTACAAAAATAGAAGAATGATACGTACCCTTTTACTTAGACATATAACCGGCCAGAGAGAGCAACCCAATGTGCAGCAGCAGCAGACGCAGCCGCAGAACAGCCACTTGACATTGACAGGAAGTGTCTTCTTCAGCACACTGTTGATCCTGGCAACTGTCGCCTGGTACTCCTCCGGAGCAACTCTCGATTGCAGCCCAGAGGGGAATTCAGTGTTGAAGCGGTTACTCAAACCGAAACTGAAAGAACAAAGAATTATATTGTACAAAAAATAGTATTTTACTGGACTTTGAACTTTGCTCTTTTGCAATGTCTTACAAAACTTTTATTACAAATCGGAAATGTATGTCATGATAAACACAATAGATACTAGGTCACTTATAAATTCAATATAGGATTTTAGTCTCCCTGAATCAGGGAACTCAAAACTAGCTATTGCTTATAATCAGGGACCCTGATACAAGCAATGTTTTGAGTTGAATAGAAAGGAAACTAGGTAGTTTTTAACATTATTGTATAACTAGCGACCACCCGTGACTTCATCTGTGTGGAAAGTTTTTTGTTATCCCTCGGGAACACTACTTTTTTCTGGATCAAAGGTATCCTATGTCCTTCTCTGTACCCCTGAGAACATGTACACTTTAGTAAGGATTGTTGTGACTCATCATTATTATAGATTAGATTATCAAGTAACTAGAAGCCGCCCGCGTCTTTGTCTGCATTGAAAGTTTTTTTGCTATCCCACGGGAACAATACTTTTATTCGGGATAAAAGGTACCCTATGTCCTTCTCTGTACCCCTGACAACGTGTATGCAAAATTTCATGATGATCGGTTCAGTAGTTGAGACGTGAAGGCGAAACAAACAAACAAACGGACTTTCGCATTTATAATATTACTAGCTGCCGCCCGCGACTTCGTCTGCGTGGAAAGGTTTTTTGCTATCCCTCGGGAACAATACATTTTTTCGGGATGAATGGTACCCTATGTCCTTCTCTGTACCCCTGACAACGTGTATGCAAAATTTCATGACGATCGGTTCAGTAGTTGAGATGTGAAGGCGTAACAAACAAACAAACAAACAAACAAACGGACTTTCGCATTTATAATATTATTAAGTAAGGATAGTAAGGATTCAGGAATAACATCATCATCAATGAATTTACACTAACAAAGATGAATAGCAATCAGTCAAGAATACATACACAAAAAGAAAATAAACAGAAATCAAACAATAAACAGACTTTGCAAAATTTAAACTAGTAATTTTAGGCACATATATTGTAAAATATGTTTTATATAGGTATGATTGCTACATTCACATACATATTTGTCATAATTTCTCTATTCATATGTGGAATATGAGTAATTTTAAGAGGCAAATAAGCGGTGTTTATTACGGCCAAGATAAAGATGCAAATAATGGTTTAGGCAAAGAGAGAGGAGACAACGCTATGAAGGTCGACAACAAGAATTTATCAATGATCTAGGTATTTAAAATTATATTTTTAAATTATTTGTTACCTACTTTTAACACTAGAACAAAGGCCTTTAAAATGGGGAATGTCTAAAAACAAATTGGCAAATTTTGTTTTCATAGGTAGGAATAAGCTCCCCTATTGACCCATGAATGCCAACCCAGCTGCATGAGGCTGGCTCAAAATAGCTTAAGCCATTCTGTCAACGTCCGCGCCGCCCTTATGAGGCCGGCATAGATACGGCATCGATTAACCATTATTTTTTTAAAAGATATCAGCTTTTCCTGCATGTTATTTTATTGACAAGGCTTAAATTTGTAATACTCTGTGTCTGATTGCAAAATTATTGGGTTTTTCGTGCAAAACTGCATTTTATTTTCATATTGCCAGCCAGTGCCCCCACTGGATGCTTCTCTTTTTTTTTTATACAATGCGGCAGGCATTGAAGAAATTCCTGTCAATGTCCAGAAAACAGCAACAGCAGAATGGAGATTAACCCGTAGCGAAAATGTGAAGATTAAATTTAAGAACAAGTTATTATTATTTAGAAGGGGGGACGCCAGCGAAGCCGGGCGGGTGATCAGTCACCTTGGTTGGAACCATTTCACCCATAAGAACAAGTTTGTAGTAGTGTTAACTCATCTGCGTTGGCCGTATACTCCCCTAAAAATAATTTGCACCAGAGAAGAAAAGAGACAAAAGAAGAAAACGTAAACAAATTGCTGGTCTCATGCGGCCGGCTCGGAGTCAAGGAATTAGTGTAATAGAAACTTAAATACAACTTAACTTCCCCTGAAAACACCACTTCGACCTATAATTTGGATAATCAATACCTAAATATGTGTACTTCAACAACATGCTATAATAGCATTAACTTTACAGTCTTATTCCTACTATACTTACTATTGTAATCATTAAACTGAACCATGACTGTGTTCAGTATTACTTTTATGAATAAATAAAGACAAGTTTTGGGAGTAAAAAGTATCCACGACTTTTTGCTTGTGTATGATGGAGATTTGAATTGGCGCTAGGTCAATATCCGACTCAAGAAATCACCTCAATGCCATTGAACGTAGACGACAAAGAACCGAGAATAGATTTGTCCTCACGCGTACCCTAGGAAAGGGATCGTTTATAAAATTTGTACATTATTTTTATTGACACTCAACAGCTGATTCTATAATGCACAAATGCTAAATGGTAGCTTACACTGTCATGTTACCAGCCCCGCGGACCACAATTGGATCGGGCACTAACGTCACATGTGTCTCTTCTATATTCTCCTCACTCTCAGTCTCGTCTGGATAAATAGCATCAAAATCTGCCATTTTACTTAATAACTAACTAAGATGCACCTTTATTATAAACACATAATAATAACAAAAGCACAAAACACTGTTGTTACAATTTTACACATTCATTGGAAAAGAAAAGTGACGTTTCCATTTAATTTCATAAACAGAAGTCTTGTGTTGCCATAGAACTAGATTAGTTTTCCCCAACCCCAAATAATGTTCTATTTTTTTTCTTGTCTGTATGTCAAAACATTGTGCGCTTTTATAATTCCCAACGGTCCGGCACGGCAGCCGTCCAACGGCACAACAGGGAAGTGAAATGTATGGAATCATATGGAGACGCTTTTATATTTCCTCAACGGCACCGGCAAACCGTGCCGGGCCGGGCCGTGCCGGCCACATCCTACGCTGCCGTCGAACTCTTACGATATAGTGCGTAGCTACAAAGATTAATATATGTGAGTGTGAGTCCAGAGCAAAGAATATACAGCGTGTATAAAGGGCACAACCAGAATATTGGCATAATATCGTTAATGTGTTGTTGTTGGTATGCTATGTACTTGTGGAAATAAACAACATCAAAATTCAACAAATAGGTAATATTCCGAGAAACAGTTATTTCGATACTGATCGGAAAGGTACTTATAGCGGTGGGAACACGGTTAATAGGGAACTTACCAAAGTTAAATATTGTTACCTATCTCAACAAATAATTACCTAGATATTACTTAAGTAGGTAGTTACCTACTTTGGTAAGTAGGTACGTAATGAAAACTAGTTATATATATTATATTCTTCTATTTTTAAAATATTTATTTATCATATAAGTAAGTACCTACTACCTACCTACATTGTAACATAATCATTACAGAATTTACAATCAATTTGTACATAAACACACATTACTATTGAAAAACTACCAATTGTCAATATACAACGTGTAACAGAAAGGGGGTATCATATCAACCCGAAAGGAGGTCAATGTACTCGTGAAACTTCCAACAGAAAAAAAAACAAATAAAAAAAGTTTTTGAATGTCCCTATACAAAATGTTGGCGGCAAATTCAAATTTTCTATGGAGAGTCCAAAATTTTATTTTCGTTTTGAAATTTTTTTCTGTTTGAAGGTGTTCAGATTCACGAGTACATTGACCTCCTTTCGAGTTGATACCACCTTTCTGTTACACGTTGTATAATTGGTAAACTATTATTTTATGAAATAATTAGAAAGATAACAAATATTTAGAGAGAGAAGGTCAACTTTTATTTTTTATATTATTCTAAAGTAAAAAGTAGGTACCACGACACAACTGTACAATGTACAAATGGTAACTTCTTCGCTATGAGTGTTCTGTGTTGAACATCCAACGGCCGGCAACGGCAGAAATTATAAAAGCATCTTTCGGCGTCGCCGCTGCCGTGCCGAGCCGTGCCGTGCCAGGCCGTGCCGTGCCGGGCCGTCGAGAATTATAAAAGCGCACAATGGGGATACAAACTGAGGAACTAATGGCGCCACAATAGCGTTTAGCGTTTGTGCAAAAAACTGTTTAATTGGTTGTTTCAAATGTCATTTCTGACATATTTTAACCAATCAAAAGTATTGATAGCGGCCGGATCGTTGCTGGCGCCATCTGCGATTAGCTTTGCGTTGCCATTCCCATAATAAATGCTGTATTTAAAAAAAAACACTACGGTAGGTATACAAGATGTTACAAAAACTTCTAATGCTGAATATGGTAGAATCATCAAACTGAACAACTTTTACTATGGGACCAACTCTGAAAGCGCGGAAAGAATCAGTTGTTTCATACAAAAATTTATAGGTACCCAACGAAAATATCAAAAAGTATGAAACAGCTGATTTCTTTTTGTTGCGATTTCAGAGTTCAGTTTGATGATCCCTATATCCGCTTAGGGGTTTTTTTTTGAAACACGTTGTATAGTAAGTAGAAGAGAACAGCCCAACATCCGGATAATAATATACGAAATGTTACAAAAGCATTTTTGCCAAAGCTGAAAGAAACGGAGACGCTTCACTCATGCCAAATATTATGGTGCAGGCAGTGCACACTCCCCATCCTATCCCGTCCGAAGTATTTTCCCGACACAAGCAGCGATATATAAATTCATATGTATTGCCATAAATAAATAAATAAATACATACTGATACACACACATGTAGGTATTCATATATACAGTATGCTGTAACCGAGTGCTTAAAAATATATTTATGTACATAACACAAATAAATGAATTTTCTTTCTCACAGTAGGAAATCCATTCATTATATATTTTTTTACATTGAAAAAAAAAAGATAACTAAATGTAAATGATTTAGCCTAAAAAAGTGGAAATTACATTTTTAGTTCTTGTAATGTTTGTTTCGCATTTTCTCAAGACTATGATAGATGGCGCTGTATTGATAAAATAAAATAGTAATTTTATTTTCACCTCTCCAGCACGAAAAGGGTGCTTTTGGCGCGTAAAAACTCGAGCGTGAGGCAGGCGCGGTCGCAGCCTGAAATTTTGGGGGGGGGGTCATAATAATAATTGCTTTTTTGTGAATTTTTAGATGCTTTTTCTATGTGACATGTATGATTTTGGGGGGGGTCATGTCCCCTGTGACCCCCCCCCTCGGACCGCGCCTGGCGTGAGGCAAAGTCGATATTTCAGTGCAGTATAGGAACCTATTTTAAATTACCTACCTACACCTCTACAATAATAAATACAGACTATTCAGTCTGTATTTATTGTTGTTACAAAGGAAGGTGAAAATAACGAAAGTAGGTAAATGAGAGTTTACAACGTTTTTGCTATAATGATTTCGTAGGCGTTTGTTATCCTGGTATTTTTTAAGTCAACATTGTTAGGTACCTATCCCATAAACAGTGGCGGCCTTACTCATCAGTCTGTCGCAACTTTCATACAAAAAATAATTCTATGAAACAGACACGAATTTTGATGGCGACTATATTTGTCTCACTCTTCCTCATTCTTTCTCTTTCTTTGATGATACGTCATTCATTTGTCAGTCAGAGCAACTATCGGCGGTACATTTAAAGATCTTTGGGAAGTTTCTAGTATTATTAAAATTAAAACAAATAAAATTATCAATTTGTGTTAATAATACGCTAGTAATATAATAAGTCAGTGGTTAATGGTCAAGTCGTTGCGAATTTTAAGTGCGTACCTACCTAATCAAATCATAATGAAGCATCTTAGATTATTTATAATCTAAGTGTGAAGGATCTGAAGCATATTTATGTAAAATTTGTGGTTTGGAATCGGCGCTAAAGGACGACACAAAATGGTTTTTATGGCCAAATTTCCTGTTGATGAGCTTCGGTGATCAATCATTAATCAACTTAACATCCGTTTAAACTTTTTGGTAGGTATTTGAATGTAAATAATAATTTTAGTCATAATAAGCTGATGGGAAATAGAGTACCTACATACATCTATAAATATCGATATCGATGTTTTTAATTTTAGTTGTAATGTAAGAAAAATGTACCATATACACTTTATAACTTTCCCGTTGCATTGTACAGTCAGCAGGCACATGAGGTTATAAAAACTGTCAAAATTCATTTTGAACCTTAATATCTTTGCATTTAAGTATAAAAATGTTTTCATATAATTTTTATTTCAGGTTATTAGCATTAGCCGTGGAAATAATTGAAGAAGTGCAATGAAGATTTTTTTAGAAATAAATACTTTTAATTTTTAATTTCTTTATTTCAAATATTAAACTGAACACATGCTCTGTTTTTTAAAGTACTGCCCAACGGTTAAATGCTTCATAATTAATTCTAACATACTTATGTGACTCAGTACTAGTTAAAAAACGGAGCATTGTGCCATGTTAGTGGAAATTTTAAAATTATCCCTTAAGTAAGCGCAGTTCATTGCATATATCGATATCGATAAAAATTATAATACTAGGTCGCCCATCTCTATTTTTTTTTCCTGTAGGTTGGCAAAATATTGTTTTACAGTCGTTAGGTTGGCAACGATGAGGTATGTTTGATTTGACATTTCATAGATTTTTTTGCTCTATGAAGTCCCGTCTCTTCTTACGTAGTTATTGCTTTCTCTGTGTTACTCATTGCGAGGCTCCGGGCGGTTGGGTTTTTGCGAGGCCCAGGGTTGTCACATTTAGGAACACAAGACTGGGACAAGGGCGCGCAATTTTTGGGTCTATTTTCTAAATGTACGTTGAAATCATTAAAACTGGCAATAAAACTACTGTAGAGACTTAGAGACTGGTAACTGGTAAATGAAGGACATGATTAATGTATGTAGAAGTTTGTAATTAAAATAGGTACTCAAAACGCGGGTCAGCAAAGTAAGAGTAAAATAAAAATAAGAACTACCTAGCTTAGCTGAAGGGAAAAAAAAAACTTTTGATTTAATGATTTTTTTTTAATTTTGACTGTGTTTCCATGCATATTTTGTATTGCTGCGGGTTTCTCATTCATTCCGCGTCATTTTTATATTTACTTACGAATTCCGAATAAGACATATCTTTTGCAATTTTATTCTGCTTTTATTAAATCTACAAAACAATGATTTCTGACATTAGAAGCGTCATATGGGAAAAAACATTCAAAGGTACGCTAAAAACATTTACAAAATTATTAATTAAATTTACCGTTATAAGTAATTAAGGATCAAAATCATAACGTTTAAATAAAAACGGGTGCGATTCGGTTGCCATAAAAACAGTTAATCTAATTTCAATGTCACTAACGTTGACTTCATATAATTTTTATTTGACCTAAAAATAAATGACATAATTTTTATTTAACCTATTATTCATTTGTCATCATTATTATTTGCCATATTTACATTTGCTCTAACGTTTATATCCCATAAGTATCATTTGATATATCGCTTTGTTATCTAACTTACATTTCATATACATATCATTTGATCTAATTTTACATGTTATAATCAACTTTTACTATAAAATAGAAATAACTAGCTTTATCCTATTATCATATTGATAATTAAGCAAGCATCATAATAACAAAAGCTAGTTATTTCTAATAACAAAAGCTAGTTATTTCGGGGGGGTCGGGGGGCCTGAGGCCCCCCGCTATAAAGAAACACTTTTAATGCACCTACCAGTAGGTTAGGTTGGGTTAGTGTTTTGACCACTCGCAGCGGAGCGAGCGAAGCGAGCGGAGCTCCACAATGCATGCATGCACATTGCATGCTTGTTTGCATGCTGCATGCTTGCTTGTATGCTGCAGGCTTGCTTGCTTGCATGCTTGCTTACTGCATGGCTGTTTGCATGCTGCATGCTTGCTTGCTTGCTGCATGCTTGCTTGCATGCTCGCATGTTGGGTGCTTGCTTGCAAAATGGTTGCTGGGGGGTGCAGGGCGGCTGGCCTTAGGCCCCCCGCTGTAAATAAAAACTTAATACACCAGGTAGGTTAGGTTAGTGTTTTGACCACTCGCAGCGGAGCGATACTGTAATTTTGGCAGTAAGCTAACTGTTTTAGAACCCTTTATGGAGGATTTAAAGCATGGGTGTGGACAAAAATACATAAGTTATGAAATCATATTTTTGGGCTATGCTTGTTTTTATAGCATTTAAATCACAGGTCAAATAAAATTATTTTTAATGTTGAATAGAGTAAATGAATGTTATATGAAATGTGCTTTATATCATCTGTTAATTAGATCAAATGATTATTGTGTCAAATAGCTTTTATATCACATGTATTTAGGTCAAGTGAAATTATATTAACCGTATGTTATATTATTTGATCGGTATGTCAAATGAAATTATATGAAATGTTGTTATATCCTCTGATCGTTAGTGCATGTAAATTTAGGTCATACATTACACACCCAATAAAAACAATATAGTTAAAAAATCTATATTTTTTGCGAGGCCCCTGCAAGAGCGAGGCCCAGGGCGATTACCCAGTTGCGATATTAGAAATGCCTGTGGGGTACAGACACCACCTGCTCTGTACCGCTCTGGGTTTTCTGATCAAATAACTTGAAAAAGCCTGTGTGTTTCAGAACATCGCTTGTTCTGTAGCGCGCGGGGTTTTTCGACTAAAAATTTGATAATATCACCCTAAAAAGCCTGTGGAACACAGACAATCCAGAAAATTACAGTTCATAGTGCTTAAAGTATTCCTTCTTTGTGTTTCGATAAATAACATAGATTATTGATTATACCCAGTTATACTAGTGATATTTTTTTACTAAAGTGGTGTTATTTTTTGAGTTTATCCTACTATTAATTTATTGTAAGTGGGAAAGTTTTTTTTTCTCTCATGAGAATCACATAAAAAAGGCGGACTATGCTAGATAGGATATATTGGGATGAAATTTGGCACACAGATAGTTTTTTTAACTTGGACTATAAGATAGCAGAATTTGGTTCCTAAGATCGTTGCGGGCGGAAGCTAGTGGCTATAATAGAATAGAATAGAATAAACATTTATTGACACTCACACATATTTACAGAAGAACGAAGAATACAACAGAAATGTACAAACAAAGTAATGAAAGAAAAGAAATACAGAGGGGTTTTGTAAAAAAACTTAAACTAATAAAATTAAAAAATAATATAAAATTTAACCTTAGATAATAAATAATAATAATAAATAATAATAATATTGATAAAGCGCATTTTCAATTTTCGTGGATAATTAATAAAAAATACTTACTTATATTTTATTGTATCACTAATCTGACATAATAATAATATAAATGTGATAAGTACAAATATTTTAAAATTTGTTTTTTGAGTTTTATTAATTACGAATTATTCTTTTTCTGTTATAAATAAAAATATTACAAAAAAAGACAAAACATACACAGGGTTATTTGTAAAACACTAACGACCTTGCAGGAGTAGATTACTAACATCATGAACAACAACATTTTGTCCTACGACTTTTCCAAAAACTTTTCATACAAAAACTCGATCAGCTGTTTGGATATTTGTATGGAAAGTCGAATATTTTTTTTCTGTTTTCGGAAAAGTCGTAGAACAAATGTTGTTGTTTATGATGTTAATAATCCACTACTGCGAGGTTGTTGGTGTTTTACAAATAACCCTGTATATTTAAGAAACAAAAATTAAAACACATTATTAGCTATTATAAGTCTGGTTAAATGGACCTAGTAACTTGTTAACAGAAAAAGCCAGCAAGATTATTTATTTTTTATATTACAAAAGTACTCTTTGATGTAGGTAATAAAATAAGACAGCAAGTTAAGTTAAACATTTGCACTGCGAAAACAGTTTTTATTACGTATGGCATAAAAGCGGTCACAAGGTCAAGTATAGTCTAAATCTGATGTACCTTCAATTAACTGAAGGTAAAATTATTACAAAAAAATAACGAAATAACGTTCGTCACGTTACCTCTAAAAAACTACTTTTTTAGAAATATATTTAATTTTGTAAAACTCTCAATTAAAATTATTAATAGGTACTTTCAAGTCCATTCTTTTACACAAAATGTAAAGAAAGTTAAAAACTTAATGAATACCTTGTGCTGTTTCCGAGAAATTTTACAAATTATGTTATCATTCATTCATCATCAGTTGTTATCAACAGCTGTCTTTTGGGGATTTATTTCTAAAAGTAGGTTACCAAATATAAAATTTCTTCCCATATATATTTTTAATAAGTTAAAGGTTCTTTTGATAAGTAATTAAGTTTAAATACCTAAGTTTAACAATACTTAGTACCTTACGTGTCTGTATCGCTCGGGGTATTTATGTTAAGAAAATCACAGCGCAAGGTGTCTGTGTTCCACAGGCTTTTTAGGGTGATATTAATAAATTTTTAGTCGGAAAACCCCGCGCGCTTCAGAACAAGCGATGTTCTGAAACACACGGGCTTTTTCGAGTTATTTAATCAGAAAAACCCAGAGCGGTACAGAGCAGGTAGTGTCTGTACCCCACAGGCATTTCTAATGTCGCTGCCCGGTTTGCCACCCTCTAAGACCGCCACTGTCCATAAATATCCCTTTAAAAAACATTAAACTGAGTTGGTACCTATCTATCTAGGAGTTGATCGTGAAACGTTCCTAATAATTTTCAGTTTTCAGGTACCAAAATCAGACACTTGTCTGTAAGAATAATCATTTTAAAATGTTGCTTAGCATTTTTCGTCGTTAGATAATAAGTAGGTACTACCTACTTACTTGCACGTTTTTATTTTTAGCTCATATATGGAATATCTGATAAACCTATGTTAAAATCTAGTGTTGTAGCGTAGCATAGTCATTAGTTCAATTAAATTCAAACATGGGTTGGGCTATTCTGAAATTATTATCGAATGTAGTGGGACCACTATCACACACGGCAGATAACGCGCAGCTGTGACCCAAAAACTAATGTTACACACGCTAGGCTAAACTTGATTCGGATTTTAATAATAGTCAAGAATTCATATTATAAAGTTCAGCTGTTTGAAGCAAACAAATGAAAATGGCATCAAAAGATGCGTTACTGAAAGGCATGCAATTTTTTTTGTAAAATGTTAAATTAAAAAAAACCCCTCTAAGTGCGAGTCGGCCTCGCGCACGAAGGGTTCCGTACCAAAAAAACGGCAAAAAAACACGTTTGTTAAATGGGAACCCCCCTTAAATATTAATTTTATTCTGTTTTTAGTATTTGTTGTTATAGCGGCAACAAAAATACATCATCTGTGAAAATTTAAACTTTCTAGATATCACGGTTCATGAGATACAGCCTGGTGACAGACAGACAGACAGACGGACAGCGGAGTCTTAGTAATAGGGTCCCGTTTTTACCCTTTGGGTACGGTACCCTAAAAAATTTCAACTTTCTAGCTATCACGGTTCATGAGATACAGCCTGGTGACAGACAGACAGACAGACAGCGGAGTCTTAGTAACAGGGTCCCGTTTTTACCCTTTGGATACGGAACCCTAAAAAACACCCATTTCTGACCGTTTCAGGGACTTATTTAAAAGAATCTTATTTCAAAAACGACGGGCCACGCGCAGTATACTGTAGGTATAGGGTTCCGTAGAAACTTGTAAAAAAAGTTGACAAACTATACATCAGGGGGCTAATTGTCATAAAAATCTATCGCTTTCGTTTGACGGATGGATATGACACATTGCTGCATTTATTTGTTAAGTTTTTATTTATGCCAAAAATAAGCTCCAATATGTTACATCCTGAAAGCAATTGCGATAGATTTTAAAATTAGACAATAGAAAGGCAGGTACCTGATTTTTGTATGAAATTAACTACAAGTTTGTAACTTCGGTAATATTATTTTACTCTTTATTTTGGAGGATCTTTATTTGTGTTGGTGCGGTGGCCTTTATTATAATTGATAAACAGCTTGTCTCACTGGAATCGAACGGGCTATAATCCAAAAAACTATATTGACGAGAAAGTTATTACAACACTATAGGATGTTTGTTTTACTTGATTTTCGACCTTGTACCTACTAATATTCTTATTCCAAAAATCCTAATACATACGAAGTAAGAGAACAAAACAAATTTCATAACAATCACATCATCAACAGCACGACTACGTAACCCGTCTCGCCTAGCCCATTGCTGGGTATAATGTCTCCCGCAAGGATCTCCACTCCACGCACAACCTGCCGTCTTATTTTAAGGTTTAGAATTTTAGATAGAACAAGGATATTTTTATCGTTGTTCGCGCGTATCTTCAACAATAGACCGACTAGAGGCCGCCCGCGACATCGTCTGCTTGGACAGATTTTATCAATCCCTCGGGAACTGTACTTTTTTATGGATGAACGTGTTTGCAAAATTTCATGATGATCGGTTCAGTAGTTAAGATGTGAAGGCGTAACAAACAAACGGACTAAGTATGTAGGTACCAAAATTAAGTATTAAAAAACACAACTTGACATTGACATGCCTATAGTGCGATTTGCATCTGTCTCTTGTATTTTTTAACAAGCACGCTATAATTAATAAAACCGGCCAAGAGCGAGTCGGACTCGCGCACCGAGGGTTCCGTGCCATCATAATTGCACCATTAAACCACACTGCAGAGTAGAATAATAAAATAAGTATTGCAGTTTTAGGTCAGCGCCATCTCTTGACCGATAGTGGAACTAATGTTAACTGTTTTAGAAATTTGATAATTTCTAAAAAAGTATGCTATATTGAGACATCGTTTTATTTTTCCTGTAATCTTTATATAAACTGCTATCACATAGAATTATTTCAGATTTTTCTCTTTGCAAACTTCGGAGATAAGGGGGGGGGGAACGGTATTTTTTTTTTTACATTTTTGATCATAAGTCGAAAACTATGCCGTCTAGAAAAAAAATTAAAAATGATTGAAAACGGCGCTCTTTCATATGATAGTTCACATGCCCTAGTAGCCTCACTTCAAATTTTTAAGACCCCTTTTCAGGCGCTGCTGTAAAAAAGATATTTATTTTTTTATTTATTTCTTATTTGCAAAATAGTTGAGCAAATGTCATCTTAAACTATTCCAAATTTCAAGTTGATATCATTAGTAGTTCTCGAGATATCCAGCTGTGACAGACAGACAGACAGACTGAGTCACACCATAAGGGTTCCTTTTTTACCATTTTGGTACGGAACCCTAAAAATTTATAATATCATTTCAGTTGGACGTGTAATACAAGTACGACCTAGGTATGTCATACTTCTGAGCCCTTAAAAGCGATGATCAATAAAGCATAAAGCAATCTAAACTGCAACATATTTAATCTTTGTAGTGTACCTTAGTGATTATGTAGAAGGGTACAGGGCCGGCCGTGACAAATGACCGATTTTCTAAGGCAGGTCCTGCGTGCGTTTTGTCCACGCACTCGTATAAAAGCGACGCATGCTCACCCCTCAGCGTTCACAGCTCACGAGGCGCCCACCGGAGATAATCAACATGAAGGTACGGAATATCTATCACCAACTTCGATCAAGAATATCCTAGATAACGCTTCACGTCACGAACTAAAACAGCACGCAAAAACGGCACCTCGAAATAGCTTACCAACTGGGCACTTTTTTGTACAAAATCACATCTTTTATAACTTACTTTGTACAAAATTAGCGCCCAGTTTGTTAGTGGGACGCTATTTTGAGGTGCCATTTTTGAGACTGACCGGATATCAAGGTATTCTTGATCGAAGGTCGCCAACCTAACCTCAAAGGAACTTTCTTATAGCAACCATAAAAATCAACGACATTTAAAAAAAATCTTCACATTCATTATATTGTTCTAGGGATCGTTCGTTTTTAAAAGTGTAAAACAGGATCATGATTATATTTTAAGTCGTAAGCGGAAAATAGTTAAAACTTAGACAAAGTAGTTTTAACCTAGAGGGAAAGCATAATCCTAAGCGAGAACATAATATTTTGTATTGAACAGTATTTCCCAATATTTCTTTAAAATAAAATCTAATATGTAGGTTCTTATGCAATTCCAGCATCTACAGGCTTCAGCATTAGCTGAAATGAAAAGTGTGCAATCGTATCAAGATTAATATTATTTAATCTTGGATACGATTGCACACTTTTCATTTCTTATATCTTAATTAATAATATTTCGTTTGCAGGTCGTTATCTTGGCAGCAGTTTTGGTGGTATGCAGGGAGGCAGTGGGCATCGTGCCGGTGGCGGCGCCGTACGGAGCGGCGCCGTACGGTGCGGCGCCGTACGCTTACGCCCGGCCGTACGGTATTGCGGCGCCGTTGGTGGCGCGGCCCGCCATAGCGGCGCCGTACGCTCTCGGACACGCCATCGCTAAAGTTGCTGCCCCCGTCGAGGAGTACGACCCCAACCCACAGTATTCGTACGCCTACGACATTCAGGATGCTCTAACCGGTATGTTAACTTTAAAGAAACTGGTTTTTCACACTAATTTTTGCGTATCCTACTAGATACCTAAGTTTTAAAAAACATGTATTTTTCTTCTCTTTTTTTAAAAACATGTGATATAAATATTTTTTGTCGTATCTAATAATAACAAAAATTAAAAATTTTAAAAACACCCCGACACACTGTACTAAATTTCGAATCGATAGGACATATGGTAGTCAGATCCCCTCATCACCTATTAAAGCGCTGATGATCTTCTAACGGTTGATCAGGTCAGGGGCCCTACCGCCCAAGTGTCGTCGACTTCGCCGTCGGCTTCATTTGACAGATGGATGAGATACATTGCTATTTCTTTTTGGTACAAATAAAAACTTACCAAAAAAAGTAGCAATGTATTACAACCATCTGTCAAATGAAGCCGACGGCGAAGTCGACGACACTTGGGCGGTAGGGCCCCAGGTCTTTACCTTAAACTTCCAATATTATTGAAGTAACACGGTATCAAATTTTAAATCGATCGGACATAGGAAGTTAGTTAAATCCCCTCATCAACTAGAAAAGAGCTGATGATCTTCAAACGGCTGAACAGATTTTTCATGAAACATGGCTAAGAACACTCGGGATAAAATTATCTATGACACAAAAAACTAAACGAAAATCAGTTCATCCGTTTAGGAGCTATTTACGATACCACAGACAGATACACAGATACACAGACATGGTAAACTTATAACACCCATTTCTTTTTGCGTCGGGGATAAAAAAAAACATAACGAGTAACAGAACTTTAGTGAAGTACTCTTCCAATAAATACTTACCTCAACTCATAATACCTACTCATAATAACTTGTAGATTTATCATAATATCTTATTGTATCAAAAAAAATACAGCCGGTGTAACATTTATGAAAATTATTGTGTTGGTAAAGATGTCAAACTTGAGCCTCCTTGCTAATCTGTCCCCAACATCGACAGGTGACTCCAAGAGCCAGCAGGAGAGTCGTTCCGGCGACGTGGTGCAAGGCTCGTACTCCCTGGTGGAGCCGGACGGCACGCGGCGCGTGGTAGAGTACACCGCCGACCCTCAGAACGGGTTCAACGCCGTCGTACACAAGGAGCCCGTGGGAGGCGTCGTTAAGGCAGTCGCGCCCGCTTACCTCCACTAGTCCCCTTTTAAAGGCCTACTCAAACATGACGTGTATCCTGTACCGGTGGCGGTAAGGTAACGGTATACCCGACCGATATTTTGTATGGCATTACCGCAGCTGTTGCGGAACACCTTAGAACAGCGCGTTACCGCATACCCATCGGGATATCGTTACCGCCACCGGTACAGGATACCGGTCAGATTTGAGTAGGACTTAAAACAGCTTACATGGACGAAAGCTCCAGCTATACTATTATTTAAAGTTTGCAGCGTCCAGTTCATCGCAGGTCTGCAGTGGCAGGTGTCATATTTCCATTACTGGTTAAACTCTTTGGAATCTATGGTATTTTACCTAGTGACTCAGTAATGAGTATATGACATATGTCAGAAACTCGACAAAACGATCATTGTTAAAGAATAGCACCCCAGGGGGCTTACCATCAGCAAATAAGAAACCGTTTAGTTCAAATGCAGGCCTTAAACAGGACTGCTTAAGGCCTGCTTTCATAGTAAGTGTTGAGGTCATAGTACGAAAAAGTAAGGCAGTTCAATTTAAGCCCTGCTATAAGAGCTCATAGTAATGCCCCAGTACTCGATCAACGATCAAACAATTGAAGGTGCACGCACGGTTGAGTTTCATTGATTTCAAAGGCTGTATATGATAGAAGCAAAAGTATCAAACATAGGATTTACTTAACTATTTGTTTCATAAAAATGTAGCTATGGGATGAGAATGTCAGTCTATGTTTTAGTGTAGGAATAAAGGGGAAATGTGTTTTAGCAGTTGCTGAGAACGGATAGTTGTAGGTTGGTAAAAATCCCAGAGCATTAGTTCGTGTAAGCTGCCTGCCCTCGTTGTGACCTGAACCATTATGTTACGTTAATGATGTATTTATGTGCCTATTGTTGTGTATTATAGTTAAAGCTAAGGTAATAAATAAGGAGAATCAAAATGGTGCTTGTTTTAATCATTTATATTTTTCAAAAACCACAAAACTTTAATTAAGTTAATTATAATTTATTGCTATCTTGCAATATTCTCCTACATACGTTTCCTTCATACGTATGAACAGAAGAAAAAGTACTGAACCGATTTCAAAATTTTAAAAAATGGGACCATCTTGGGAGTTTACCTAATGTAATAATAACGTTTGAATAATTTCAATCGGTTCAGCCGTCTTCGAGTAATCGGTGTACATACAAAAAACAAAAAAAAAGGGTCGAATTGAGTACCTCCCTCCTTTTGAAGTCGGTAAAAATAAGCTGGTAGAGAATCAAACCCGAAACTTATGAACATGTTGTAGCAACTGGGTAACAGGGGCAGACACAGTTGCACTATATACTTCCTAATTATGAAAACCGTTTCTCACGTAAATCAATCATTCATTTTGCCGAAAATATTTTTTATGCATGTTGGATTAACATTTATAAGCTATAACTTCCATCTGAGATAGGTATTATAACTGTCGTGTTGTAATAATAACCCTTGACACTGTTTATTTTGTAGTTATGATACCATAACCGTAGAACTTTGGTATAATTCACTTAGGTATGTAACACAAAGTGGGTCATATGAGCTCGTAAACATTCATCGGATATACATAATGGCAGTAACGAACGGCTGCCTGCAGAACGCAATTGACTTCGTCAGGGGTGCCTCATTTCTGAAGCTGGAAAAAAAAATTAAAAAAAAAACATTCAAGTTTCAAAAGGAATATAAGTTTTTAATACAATGTTAATACAATATTTTTAGTGTATGTACCTATACACGCTGACATTTAATCATTTGGTTTCCGCTGTGGGTGGTTCTACTCATAATTACAATCAACTTTTACTATGGGGCCAACTCTGATATCGCGAAAAAAATCAGCTGTACCATTCCATACAAAAGCGCAAAACTTTTTGCACAAATTGCCGTCTTACGAATTTACTCTGCATTTGAATTTACGAATACGGAACAGTATTGTAAGAAAGCACTGACCTGCATAAAAACAATTTTTTTCATGTCAGTGTAAGAAAGTCTTATCCATAGCTTGACAGAAAATCTAGAGTTTTGACATTGAATTAAAAAATTAGCGCGTTGCTATGGTGACACAAATGATTACATATTCTTAAGAATTTTCGATCAGGGTCACGTGATCCTGACTGACTGACGCGAGTTCAACGTTTTTCCCCATACAAAAAAGCGTTGCAACGCCGCTAAAGAAGTTTTCACTTCAAAAAATTCACGCTGAGGTATTTATCTGTAAGTAAGTTGTTTTTATGCTTGTAATTGTAATTTTTGCTGGCGTCTTTTTAGGGTTTTTGATGAGCAGACGTTTGCTGCGATGGCAATGCGTTCCTAGACACACTAGAGTCCAAATAAATAAGCCTTTAAATGTCTTCCAAATATTTATTCTCGCATCCTCACGATATATAAATAAAAATTGTACGTCAATATTCTTTGATGATTACAGATGATGAATATTAAAATAATAAAAATGGATGGACGGCACAAACATGAAATTAACATGAGCTCGGTAGGCGAAGCAAGAGAGTGTTGCCAGTCATCAAAGTCACAGACACAAAAAATGCAAAGCATAGATAACCATAATTTTAACAGTTTTTAAAGCCGTTTGTATTGTTTTACTTAATTCTTTAATTATTTTGATTTATATCATGATGTATGTGTCGCAGCCCTATGCTGAATGCCCGTGAATGTGTGCAGGCCGCGCCCTGCCATTATTCGAAGCGGCGCGGGCGCATGTCTGCAGCGCGGTCTACAGTCGAGGTCCTTGCTGTCGCCAATTCATACACGACAAACAAAAGGATTAAAAAGTCAAATAGATTCATACTTAGTTAAAGTACATGAAATACAAAAGTTCTAAATTGTGATTCTTTGGACTTAACTATCAGTTATTTTTATTGAAGAAGTACTTAGTGCAAAAATAGCATTGTCTACGTCAACTATCAATCTCACGTAGGATGCTTTAAGTTTAACTAAAACTAGTAATTAACTAATCTAAAATAACTGTAGTTTTATAGTGATTATTAAAGCTCAAATATCATCTATAAATAAAATTAAATGAACCATACGAATGCAAGATGCTTTTTGTATTAATAGTAGGTAAAACAAAAACTAATTATTTTAAACTACTTAGTCTATTCAGTTCGAATTAATTTACAGACCTTAATTACATAATAAAAAGTACCGTTTATAAAGTAAACTAGAAGATATAGAGCTTACCGGAACCTACGAAATGTAACAGTCTCTTTTACAGTTTAGCATGATGTGAACATCAAAACCTACATTACCGTTTCGCAAATCTACGGCGACCTTGTCTGATCTGGGGACCTATTTTAGAATCGCTCGACTAGCGTCGAGCGCTCTTTTCGACTGGTTTTCGTTCGACATATGACTCAAATGTTCGAGATAGAGTCATATGTCGAACGAAAATCAGTAGAAACGAGCGCTCGACGCCAGCCAAGCGATTCAAAAATAGGTCCCCTGGCAAGAATCTATCGAAGGACTAAAATTAAGCAACAATTTAACATGAACATTCAATCAAAGGCGTACCGAAACTAATTGTCAAAGGTGGCTGTCGCAATTCAGTCCCTGGTACTGAGAGGCTCACACGACGCAGTCAGTTGTTTCCTAATCAGACCGGTAATCAAAATTGGTACCGACCCAGACACAGCCTCTAGACTTTAAGGCTGCTTTTCCACCAAAGACGTACATACTAAGCTGTGAAGCTTAGGATTTACGTATAATATCCACCAATAGAATCGTTTATTTTCATAGCGTAGCTTCGCTTGCACTAGTGGAAACGGATTCAACGAAGCTATGTTTGTATAAGGAAGGATGCGTGCTAATGATTGGAGTTGTGGATGGGAGCTACCAAAGGCGAATGCGCAAAAATGCCCGAGCTCCGGCGCAAATGAAATCTATCTCAGGTTTTAGTACCTTTTATGTGTATAACAAAAAAATATGTGGGACCTCTGTGATCGGTGACTAACATAAATATACCGCCGGTATACCTAAATGGACAGGTTGTGAAAATTGCAGATCACTTTAAGTATCTTGGTCACATCGTGACATCCAAACTAAAGGATGATATGGACATTGACAGACAACGTAGAGCACTATATGTCGTAGGAAATATGATTGTGAGAAAGTATGGCCGATCATCGTCTGACGTAAAGCTGACATTGTTTAGGTCTTTCTGCCAGACGTTCTACACATGCCAGCTCTGGACTGAATATACCAAAAAGACTCACGACAATATACGAGTTGCCTATAATAACATCTTCAGGCAACTAATGGGTTTGAAACGCTACTGTAGTGCGTCCGAAATGTACACAGAGGCTCGTATAGACTCGTTTAACGCAATACAGCGAAAGAAAATAGCGTCGTTCATGTCCAGAGTTCAGTCGTGTAACAATTGTATTATTAGGGGGCTGGCGGAAAGACTTATACAGACATCAGTATGTATAAATGATGGGTGGAAATTGCCACTTGATGTTAAAAAAAATTGTATATTTATATTCTTAAGTATAAAATACTTAGCATATTATATACGTTGACTGCGTAAATAAGCTAAAATCTAAGTAGATTTTATTGTTTTGTATTGTCTTGTTTTGTGTATATTGTATATGGATCCTGTGTCTGAAATAAAGAATTATTATTATTATTATAAAAAAAACGGCAATGAATATTTTTTCAGGCGTTAGTATTTTACGTAGCTAAAGGTATATTTTCAAAAATATTAGGTAGTAAGTAATCACGACGGAGCAGCTAGATAGTACAGTAACTAAGCGCATCGCCCAGTGATTGCGACAGTTAAACAACTTTTCTAAAGGCTTGGTCATGGGATGGCCAAAAATGATCTCGAGCTCTTCCGTGACTTTTCAGTCGTTAACACCCTACCAATCCGCATTGGGGCCGCCGTGGTGGGTTATTATTTATTTATTATTTTATCATAGATAATGTGATTTAAACAAGAGATAGAAATAAAAAAAAACATGACAATTATGCAGAATGACGACGACCAAAGAGGTCGTGTTACCATGTATTTTATTTTATTCTTCTATAAGTACTCTAGTTGCATGGTCTTCTCACTGTTTGCAAAAATTTGTTAGCAGAAAACATTGAACTTAAAAAATATTTTGATTTTCTATTAGAAGACTTTGAGAAGAACAAAAGTTCTTATGATTTTAATAGACATACTACACAATCTTGTTTGTCAATCGTGTACTTACCATTATTTTATTCTTTACTTAATCATTTTGTTGGTAATATCATTCCAATATTAACGCCTGAAAAATATTTATTGCAGTTCACATATTTTTTTGTTGTACACATAAAATGTACTAAAACCTGAGATAGATTTAATTTGCGCCGGGGCGCGGGGCTCGGGTAATTTTGTATGTAGCTTGCGCATTCACCAAGTACTTATTACCACAGTACCTATACAGTGCCTTTGGTCTTGAACTAGCAATAATTTAAAGGCGTGAAATACACCTAATTTTATCGATAAAAACACCCGCATGTTGGGGTCTATCCCCACTCCTGTTGGAATGGCCGCCATTCTAAATTTGACTTTTTATTCAAGATGACCCTGCAGAAAAATATTAATTTCTCCGGATTTAGAAGTCCTACAGTTATAACAAAAATACCGTTTAAAAGCTAATTATATCACCTATCAATTTAA
Source organism: Agriphila geniculea (assembly GCA_943789525.1). NCBI lineage: Eukaryota > Metazoa > Arthropoda > Insecta > Lepidoptera > Crambidae > Agriphila > Agriphila geniculea. The sequence goes on from OX038890.1 coordinate 13,204,246, forward strand.
AAAATAAAATGTGTGATTTTTTATTTTAAATACGTCATAAAAAATTACTGAAATAAATTTTATACGGAATTGGTGCGATTTTTTTCAGTTTTTTTTACATTTCTCAAAAACTAGAACATTAATGTCCACTTTTTTTGCATTATTCAAATACACAAGGATATTATCTACAGAATGATTTTAAAATTTATTGCTCTTTGTTGCATATTTCGAGAGCTATTGTTGTTTGAATATGACCCTTACAAGCACTAAATGGTTATTTTCGAAAACAAAAAAAATCAAAACTCCTAAAAACTAGATTTTATCATTATTTATTATTAAATAAATAATTATTAAATTATCAACCTAATTTAAAATATGTTCAAAATGCTTATAATTATGTCCATTTTCAAAAATAATCATTTTTTGGCTACGTAAGGGTCATAGTTCAAACAAAAATAACTCTCGAAATATGCAACATAGAGCAATAAATTCGTTCTGTAGATAATATCCCTGTGTATTTGAATAATGCAAAAAAAGTGGACATTAATGTGCTAGTTATTGAGAAATGTTATAAAAACTCAAAAAAATCGCACAAATTTCGTATGAAATTTTATTTAAGTATTTTTTTATAGCGTATTCAATGTAAAAATTTAGACATTTTATTTTTTAAATTGATAGGTGATATTATTAGCTTTCAAACAGTATTTTTGTTATAACTGTAGGACTTTTAAATCCGGAGAAATTAATATTTTTCCGCAGGAACATCTAAAATAAAAAGCCAAATTTAAAATGGCGGCCATTCCAACAGGAGTGGGGATAGATCCCAATATGTGGGTGTTTTTGTCGATAAAATTAGGTGTATTTCACACCTGTAAATTATCGCTAGTTCAAGACCAAAGGCATTGTATATATGTGTTTTTGAAAAAACTTATATATAAGGTCCTTCTTAAATAGTGCACAAAATTTTAAGGGGTCAATGTACTCATGCATATAAACAACTTTTAATGGTACCAACATTGAAATCGCGAAAAAAAATATCAAAATATATGGAACAGCTGTTTTTTTTCGCGATTTATATGTTGGTCCCATAGTAAAAGTTGTTTTTATGCATGAGTACATTGACTCCTTAAAATTTTGTGCACTATTTAAGAACATGCATACAAACAACTTTTACTATGGTACCAACATTGAAATCGCGAAAAAAAAACCAGCTTTTCCATACATTTTGATCTATTCGATTTTAAATTTTCTATGGAACAGCTGATTTTTTTCGCGATTTCAATGTTGGTCCCATAGTAAAAGTTGTTTGTATGCACGAGTACATTGACCCCTTAAAATTATGTGCACTATTTAAGAAGGACCTTATATATACTGTGGTACTACCCGATACGATACTTAGCATTTGTGGAAGTTGTCAATAGTCGTAGCTTAGTTTTGATCTAGCTCACAGCTTAACTACGTAGCACATCTCTGGTGGAAAGGTAGCTTACGCCACTATGAAACGTGTACTCGTAAAAGCGAATTCAAGGCTCCCAAGCGTTTAATCCTTTCTACATGTCTTATGTGTCTTGATAAGTTAGTTCACATTAAGTGTCATGCAAGGAAATTATAAGTACTTAGGTGTCATGATACAAATGTCCTTTATTCAGTGCTCTCTTTTTACTTCTAGGTAATTGAAATTGAGGTAACGAGTTTTATCACTACAATAATTAGGTAAATTCGTCGGAGAAGATAATTCAATTCAATACAAATAAATAATTTGTTCATTGGATTAGAGAACGAATAGGGTCGTAACGTAACTTAGGTAGATATACAATTATATCACTAATTTTTTTTGTTTTGTATTTCTAAAGTATTTAGTTACTTATTTGAAGTAATTCTACTATTATAATATAAAAAAACCGGTCAAGAGCGAGTCGGACTCGCGCACCGAGGGTTCCGTCCGTACCATCATAAATATAAATATTTGGATGTTACTTTACTTTAGAACAGTCTTTCAAAAGTAGGATAGACGACGGTTAGGCAAAAAGGTGCATGGGCGAACAGGCGGACAGGTGGAAGGGCGAATAGGCGGACAGTTAATTTACAAATCTTAACGACAGCTGCTTATGGTGACTGAAAAACGAGTGGCTGACACTCCACATTGCAAACTGTTTATATTCATTGATGTATTTGGCTTCCTCTTCCTCGTCCACTTACACTTACCGTCACCGTAACCGTCTTTTTATTTATCTATCCATCTGATGGTTAAAATTTACTCTTAGGTGATCGAATAGCGATTGGTCTGCTGGAATGCACTCTGTGCTTGTTTAACTCTTTGACCCCCTGTCACGCGGCGTGAGAATGAATTTAGTATGTACTCCCTTCATACCGCCATGTTGCGGAAATATTTAAGCCAAATTTATTCCTTTTTAATTATTTTTAAAAGTAATTAACTATAACAATATTTGAAAGGATCTGATTAATTAAGAATAATAAATATTGATGTTTTAAAAATATTTAGTGGCGCGATTATCACAAAGATAAATAAATATTTGTGATAGGTAAGCGCCACGGCAGATTTAAAAAATTTCAGACAATATTTATGAGAACAAAATTACTTTTTATTTTAATAACTCGTTTGGTAAATTAAATAATAATGTTATCACTATGGAAAATAATGAAAGTAATTTATGCAGTAACCTAACAATTGGTCTCAAAGGGATTTTGCAGCGTTTTCGAAGGAAGCTCTCAGGTAAGGCGGCTTGACGTTTTCAGACACTTCCAACAAATCGTTATATATTTGACAAATTATATTCATAAACCTTCTTTGTTGGTAAAATATACGTTATAATAAACATAATCACCACAAGTTTATAGGTCAATTTAGAGAAGTTGAAACTATAACCGCGCATACCATTGTTTAACCTCGATGATTGATTACATATTTTAATGTAATTTTTTTATGATTTAATTACAAATGTACAGTTTTCAGATTTTTCGCTGTAAGTGTAGTATAAGACGGTATTACTTGCCAAATTTAATAGTTCTAGGTCAACGGGAAGTACCCTATGAATTTTGATTCCTTTGAGAGTATCAAAAATGCGTTTTTTGCGGGATAAACGGCAGTATATTTTTTTTACGTTAACTTAGAAGCTTGATTTTTTCACAGCTTCAAGGGATCGTAGACCTTAGTATATGGTTTAAATTTCAACTCGATACCTCCACGCGTTCCTGAGATAAAGGGTCTTGACAGACAGACAGACAGACAGACGGACAACAAAGTCATCCTAGAAGGGTTCCGTTTTTTCCTTTTGAGGTACGGAACCCCAAAAACTCATTATTAAAATACAGATAGGTAATAATACAAAACGCAACAGTACATTTACACGTGAGAGCGCGTTGATGTCTTTTCCTACAGGATTCTCCGACTTGGATTCCTGTCTGATTTATGTTGATTTATAACCGACAAGTCGCTGGAAATCATGACTTTCCTAATCATAGGTATAGTGGTGATATGACACGGTTATAAGCTCTATTATTACTATAGTGGCTCCGTTTTAAAAAGTAACTCAAATTGTAAGTTGTTTAAACAACAATAGATGTCACCCTCGTCACGAGGTTTCTAAGGGTACGTGCTGTTTGGTATATTATTTAAGTGCTTATTTGGTATACAGTTATTTGTAAAACATCTTCAACCTCGCAGGAGTAGATTACTCATTTTAAACAACATCATTTCTACAACTTTTCCGAAAACAGACAAAAAAAATCGACTTTCCATACAAATTTTCGCACAGCTGATCGAGTATTGTATGAAAAGCATTCTAATATCTTTGATGAAAAGTCATTTTGTTTTTATCTTTTTTTGGAAAAATTGTAGAACAAATATTGTGCTGCGGGGTTGTTGGTGTTTTACAAATAACCCTGTATTCGCCAAAGATATTAGAATGTGTTTAAAAATTATACAGATTTTTTTTTATAATAGGAAAGAAATAATTTTAATCCTTTGCCGCTAATTTCAAAATATCAAAAATACACAACGTTAATATTCAGGTTTTCACTTCTGCCGGCATTCCTGGAGTGCCATCCGATTTTTTTTTGAATTTTTTTCAAAATGGCGGAGATATGTTAAAGTTTTATTAGTCCGGTTTTCCGGCGCTGTTTTTTCTCCTCTACAGGTCGCATTTCTCAACCGATTCTCGTGAAATTTTGTGAGCAGGTTCGAAGGTGATATAGATTTTTTTACATTTTGCTATAGGTAGCTTGTTTTTAGAAATTTACCAAAATGGTGGAGATCATAGAAATCTTTGGTTGTGACTTTGTAACAGAACCTACATTACACCGTACATTATTTGCATAGTATACCTAGATCGATACTTATTAGTAAAAAAAACTAATATTATTTCCATTCTGTGTTATTTTTTTTTAAAACATGTAATTTGAGCTACTTTTTAACGCGAGGTCTACAGCTAACAGAGCCACTAGTTTTTTTTTTGAGAAATTTCGAAAAACCGGTTTGACCAAAAAATCTAACTAAGTATAAATTATTGAACCTGCTCACAAAACACGAGAATCGGTTGAGAAATGCGACGAACAAACGGAAAGCCGGAAGGACATACGAAAGATTTTTTGCCCAAGCTAAAGCAGAGGCTCTTCGCTCGCGCTTTGTGCTCGCTCGGTCAATAACTCTATTATTTTCTTAGTAGCCCAATAAACGGAAATACTGATGACGGAGGTACATACATACATACATACCTACCTATGTGCGATTCGAATGTTACGAAATTATTGAGTGATCAAGACCACTATTATCATAATTACGGATTTAAGTAGGTATCTGCTATTATTTCATCTTTATGTTTTCGAATTTGATCTGCGTATTAAAAAATAAAAGTATTCCATCGCTTTTCTGTCTATGAAATATGTAATCTTGACACAATTTTAGATTATTTAGTAATAGTGCCTACTAATAGTATTCGTTTTGTATTGAATCCAAAGATTAGTATTATCTAAGGTAAAAAGATATTGTATTTGTATTATTGAGAGTTTAGTTTTAAGATTTAGGAACCTACCTTTTTTGGTTTTACTCTAGAATTCATTACGAAGTATTAATGTGTATGTACACTAGCTACATATCAATCAAATGGACTATTTATTGAGGAAGTTGTTGGATTTTAAGTTATTGGAGTTAACAAATTATATTGTTTTGTTTCCGTTCCGATACATTTTAAATTATTTTAAACAATTACGTATCTAGCAACAACGTTGTCATTATACAATTTAAGGCTTGTTAAACAATAAAACCTAAATTACTTCCACGTTGGTCGGTCGGCTTGGTGAGCGTGATCATCAGATTGTGCAACCGTCTGCGTGTGAGGCCGAGCCGAGACTAATCCTTATAATAACACTAAGTAGCCTCACGAATCAATTTGCAAATTTTTGGTAAAAGTACGCCTCGTAATAAGAAGGCTTCCTTAATTGTAGGGTAACAAAGGCCGTTTGTATTTTAACTAATATTTATATTTATGTAAGTACTTATAATAAAAGGCTTCTTTCTTGTCTTGTGTAGAGTCATTTACATAATCTATTCTATTTGAATTTGCACTTTATTTATTATTTCAGATGTTCTTATCATTTAGTTAGTATGATTATTATTGAAATAGTTGAGTTTAGAGTACTTTATATCTATTATGTGGTTTGGGTAACTATTCAGTTCTATCAAATATTTTTTTTATTTTGAGACACTTTGAAAAACAAAAAAAAAAATATACAGGGTTATTTGTAAAACACCAACATCCTCGTAGGAGTAGATTTCTAACATCATAAACAACAACATTTTGTTCTACGACTTTTCCGAAAACAGACAAAAATATTCGACTTTTCATACAAAACTCGGTCAGCTGTTCGAATATTTGTATGGATAAAAAATTGTTTTAAAAAACAAAAAACCGACGTATAAACCCCACTCTACCTATAAAAAGCAAGAAATAATATTCAAATCACTAGAGATACGCATTCTTTTCTTGGAAGAAATAACAAGAATGCGACGTCTTAAAATCACCGATGGTAGAGAAACTTTGTATTGATTATATAGAGACTGAAGTGTGTTGTTGTGTGAAAATTGTGATGCTGTCTCAATCTAGGTAAACAATATTCCATATCTCCACCTTAATAAACGAATCTACAATCATTTTCCAAGATGCCAAAACCAAAGTATGCAAAAATCTTTCGAATGGAACAGTGCAATTATGTACTGCGTCCAAAGAAATTAGTGGATAACTTACCCGCCCCGGTCGGATTTATCCGACAAATATTTACATGGCCATTTTGGTATTGAGTCGTACAAAACGAACTTGGCAAAAAAGACAATTAAGTCGGATTAATCTGACTCTGGCAGTCAAAGAGTTAAGGCTGTATAATTATTTGCATTTCAACGAAATTTGTGTTTTTCCAATGAAGTTATCTAAAGAATGAAAGCATTACTATTGATGTAAACTTTAGTTTTAGGAAGCAAAATTCTTAAATTAGTGCCGTATAGAGAGAAAAACATAATAAATTGTCAGGTATTTTAAAACGAAGACAATCTGTTTAAGTGGAATTTCAAATTTACTTGTCAGAGGTATTTTTCAAAAACGTTTCAGCTGTAACAAATAAGAATACGACTCATATTTATTTTTTCACTTATTGTTTGTATTGTCAAGGAGTTATATAGAGAGAAAATTTAAAAAATGCTTTTAATCACAGAGAAATAAAATATTAAAAATGCTCAAATTGGAACACTTTGACATGTTTTTTTACTGGTATTTACAGAATCTAAAGTAATTTATAATTTTTCTTAGGAATAATGAGGTATTTGTGTAATGTATTGCGTGTTTTGTATATACTTATATCTATTTAATAATTTAATAGGAATTTTCAAAGTTCGCCCTCATTACGGCTCGCGCAGAGTTGTTTTGACATTTGTATTGAAAATTTAAAAATGGAACGTGATGGGACTCTACAGCCTTAATGAATGAAAATAAAATAAGTAGTCATCGAACAAGACGTCATCATTAGGATGCAATGACTCTATCCTTTAAATAACATCACATTATGCCTATAACAGGATTATTTTATCAGATCAATGTCTTTTATCTGATCTTGTGTCTTCCTTCACAATAGACCAGGTTTATTAATAGTCGATACTTAGGTGTCTACACATGTTGCGTTACCCGTAACAATGCTATCGATGTGCTATCGAGACGGCCATCTTAACGCAAGCCTCATATGATGGATCGACGAATATCTGCCTTCGATAGCGTGGTTGAATGTTACGACTTCTATGTCTAAGGCCGCTATTACATTATCATATATTTATCATTTATATATGATTTCATATCTGTCAAATTCTATGATCATAGTTAAATGATGCTGTCCTTCATTTTTACATATTACTCTTATGATCCACCTATGATCATATAAACAATGTCATAAATCAAGATGGATAACGATTTGCCGTGTTTTCCGTTGGTATGAGTGCAATTTTTATTAATAGCATTAAAAAAGAAGAAAACTGATTAATATAATGAAAATATTAGAAAAAATCGGCTCACCCGTAGCAACTCAGACGGGACTCATTATATTAATCATCTTAATACAAAAGTAGCATTGTGAATGCAAAAAATCAAAAAAGTTAAAAAGAAGAAAACTGTTAAGAACAAAGCAAAAAATAAAAGACGTATTTGGGTTTTGTAATAACGTATTTCGTAATCCGGATCAAGATTATTATATAAACACTCATTTTTCTCGTAAAGAGTAGGTAATTAATATTTTTGTTATTTCAATATTCCAGTCATAATTCTTGCACTTGAAGACGCCATTTTTTGAAGTTAGGCGAATAGAGGAATGAATCACTACTGGAACCACGAATATGATCCTACTTGTACGCTCGCTGTCAAATAGGATCCCATAACTATGATCAAAGACAATATGAATCACATGTAGTTATTAAACTGTCATAATTGTTCTTCATATAAAAATGACTCATACATATATGATCATATTTCTATGATAGTCTAATAGCATTCTTACACTAACAATAAACATTTTCAATTGCAATACACCATTTATTAATGTTCTTTTTAACTTCTAAGAACAACTTTGATAAAATAACAATATTTTTGTGGCTGCAACTAAACAGTGAAATACCTACAACAAGTTTAATAGGTACAGTACATACGTACTTGTAGTTTTTTTTACTTAATTTTACGTAAAATTCAAGATGCTTACATTAATTAAAATTATTGAAAAATAACTTAATAAGTTTAATATCTTAGCCCCGCATTCAATTTGAATAAGTGTATTTAAATTGATGATTAGGTTTAGATTAGTTTAGATTTAATAAGGTGATTCGGAAATGAACTTTAGAAATAAATAATGGCCTCGATAATGGTAGGCAGCAATAGTAAGTACTTTTGCTATCTTATCCAATATCTTGTGAAAGTAAACACGACATAGGGTTTTCATGGGATTCGACGTTTCGTAACGTCTGGGTATAGTCCAGTAATAAGCTTAGTAGAACATAATAATTGTACAAGAGAAAGATCTTTGTTGCATTACTTAATTATGAAAATAAATATTTTATTACATCTTTATCTTTATACAATACTAAATAATATACTAGAAAAAATACGACTCGCACCAGATCGATACTCAGACGGGAATCGAACCCGCGACCTTTGGATATCCGGTCCAATGCTCTGACCGCTGAGCTACCGAGGCACTAGTGACATCGTCGAATTTCTTCGAATTTCTTCGACGATGTCACTAGTGCCTCGATATTCAATTGGAACATCTTTCCAGATATTTGGCAATCGATTAAGATGAAACAGCTATATAGTTTAAATTTTTTGAGATTTTCTTGCATTTACAATGCTATTTTTATACAATACTAAATAATATACTAGAAAAAATACGACTCGCACCAGATCAATACTCAGACGGGAATCGAACCCGCGAATTGACAGATATTTCAATTGAATGTCGAGTTAATTCCTCACATTGGTGAAATAACGCTGGCTTGCAGCGTGAGTAGGATATACTAGAAGAAATTCGACGATGTCACAAGTGACTCGGTAGCTCAGCGGTCAGAGCATTGGACCGGATACCCAAAGGTCTCGGGTTCGATTCCCGTCTGAGTATTGATCTGGTGCGAGTCGTATTTTTTCTAGTATATTATTTAGTACCTATTGTATAAATCGAGGAGCTCGGCGGCGTAGTGGTTTAGCGCCTGGCCCAGCAATTGCGTAAGTTAAGCAACGTTCTCAAGGGTTGGTCATGGGATGGGTGACCAAAAATTTACTATCGTGAACTCCTCCGTGCTTCGGAAGGCACGTTAAGCCGTTGGTTCCGGCTGCATTTGCAGTCGTTAATACCCACCAATCCGCATTGGGCCCGCGTGGTGGTTTATGGCCCTTCCTCCTTATCCACCCATAAGGAAGGCCTGTGCCCCAGCAGTGGGGATATCAAAAATGGCTGATGGATAGTATAAAAATAGCATTGTAAATGCAAAAAAATCTCCAAAAAATTAAATCTTTATCTAAGCCATGGGTCTCCAAACTTTTTAGCATAAGGGCCAGACTAACTCCTTCATGAAGTCCCAAGGGCCAGAATTTAGCTAACTCCGTATCAACATACTGTAAATTACAGTATTGTTGATAAGATCCGGCGTGCTTTCGCGGGCCGGATTGTTAGTGCTCGCGGGCCGGATCTGGCCCGCGGGCCGTAGTTTGGAGACCCCTGATCTAAGCCAACAAAACCGTGTATTTCCAGTACTCGGTAAAGGAAGTAATCGGATTAGTCACGTCACGAAAGGCTGTAGAACATTATTATCTGTATAATTTCAATGTCAATTAATTAGTCTGTTAGATACTCGTTAAAGAGTCTATTATTATATTAGTCTGTTATATACTCGTAAAAGTGGATGATTTCTGATTTCCAGAAACACGAAAGAAAGCTTTTTAGAGAAAAAATAGGAAGCCAGCTAGTATTTTTCGACACAACTCTACTCTAGACCGGTCCAGGTGAATCTTCAACTTATTTAACCGACTTTTTTCGTTGTTGTTGTTTTATCATAAGAAAAAAGGTACAAAGGTAAAAATGATACTTGGACCAGACTGGCTCCGAACTGATAGTTAGACAGCTGAAATTTTCACAGATGATGTATTTCTGTTGCCGCTATAACAACAAATACTAAAAATAGCATAAAATAAATATTTAAGGGTGGGTACTCACTTAGGTTCGCGAACCTCCGCGCTCCGCGAACCTAGAACAGTGATCCATAGCAAAAACAAATATTTTTACTTTGGCTACAGTGTGTGCCTGTGCGAACCAGCTTCGCATACGAGTTCCCTCACGTACACACCTCGGCGCCCTGTTTCAGCAGAGGATAAACGATATTTTCGGTGCAGGTTCGCGGAGCGCGGAGGTTCGCGAACCTAAGTGGGTACCCACCATAAGGGGGGCTCCCATACAACAAACGTGATTTTTTTGCCGTTTTTTGGTACGGAACCCTTCGTGCGCGAGTCCGACTCGCACTTGCCCGGTTTTTTTGTTTTACGCCGCCGTATAGAGTAATTAGCTCGCAAATGGCTAAGTGAATTGTAACAAATACACATAAAGCGACAATTGACAACATTTCAAAATTTTTAGGTACATGTTTTTATGGATATAATGAAAATTTATCGTTTTTTAGGCAACACGTATTTTTTCTTTTCCATTAATTTTCATACACTACTGAGATATTAATTAATAAAAAACGATTTATTCTAAAAGGACGTAAGTACAAGATATAGGTAAAATATAAGCGATGCCTTTGCCTTGCCTCTTAAAACGTCAATTAAAAAAATAACTGTCTTTGATGCGAATTGTGATGTCCATAGAGATGTAGGCATGCTAGTATTTTATATCGATAATAATGGTATTTTTGTTTCATGTTTTATAATAAATAAGAAACATAATAACAACTATAGTAACCCCAATAACAACTATGTAAATTATCGTAGTACCTTTTTAGGGGTATGAGTAATTTTCTAAGAAGAGGTGGGTCATTTTTCTTTCAATGTCGCTTTCTAAAACAGTTTCAACTAAAAGCCCCCATACAAAGACTTTCAAAAGTAATATCGAAGCGATGTTGTGATTGAAAAGTGCGCTATACGCAATGTATAGCTCTGTCTCTATAACAAAACAACATCACTTTGAGTTTGCTGTAAGAGCTCAGAGTACGACCTCTGGTAACTGCCCCCCCTAGTCAAATGGCCAACATTCTATTCGTTTGAACGCTACGCTTACTATTAAAACTTTGAAATAAGCAGTAAACTATAAAATTATGTGCCGTAAGCTTGAGAGTTCCATACAATACATCGAAGTTTGTGATTTACATAAGTTTGCGACATGTGATTTAATCATCTATTGCTCATATTTAAGCTTTAAAAGTAAGCGTAGCGTTCAAACGAATAGAAAGTTGGCCATTTGAGAAGGGGGCTGGTCGAATGTCCATGCAGACAAGACAAGGAAATAAAAGAACAGGTAATAAAAATGACAGTGTTTATTATTTGAAGACTTTTTTTATCTCTTTTTAGTTGTCGCTGCAAACTAGTAATCATTGCTTCATGTCGTCGACATCACGCAGGCTCATTACATTTTTGTGGTATGTTGGATATCGGCTCCTAAAACAAAGAAATTGAGCTTGTAGTAATAAGTATCTACATACAGAACATTAAGTTATAACTGATTTGAGTTAAATTGAATTAAATAACTTGATTATCATTTATTAAGAAAGATGTGCCAGGCTAGCCAAGCCATGTGATGGTTTTCTACTTTTTGTTACCATCAAATATAAAGTACCGAAGAAAGTACAATAAAACATATCGATATAGAAAAATGCACATCACTATGCGAAAAAACACACCTCAATAAACAGATCTGATATTTGCAAAAATCGACAAAGAACTGGACACAAGCGACTATTTGCACAAATTATTAGTATATTATAATAGTTTCAGGCTATTTACATAACATAAATAAATGAAAACAATATGAACTCACCGACTATATGATAATATCTATTGATTATTTTCTTATGTTCCTGTGTGTGATTTACAGCCCTCAATCACACAAAACATAATGTCACAGGTAACGCTTAAGTATCACAAACGATGCTACGACTTTCTTTTGATTTTCTTACAAGAATACTTTAAAAATATCTAAATTTTACTGAAAATATTAATACACTCGAAAGACATTCAGACATTATGACATTTATGACAATTGATTTTTTCAGTGTTGCCAGATCAGATTTTCACACTACCCTAGGCTGGGTCTTAATTTACCCTTTATCACAGAATAGATATAATATATAATATAAATAAATAATAATTAATAAGTACTACCGTACAGAAAGGACACTCTCCGCCCCACCTTACATGTACATGGAAAAATTGTTTGTTGATTTATAAAGAAAGAAATAGGTAGTGGAACGAAATAATTTTCTTGTATTTAATTATACTAATCGGGTAATTAGGTATGCTGTAATTTCAATTTGGGGATTTAAAATTACTCGAACGGGCAATGTGTCGTCTCTTAGTGCCGGATATTTTTAACCCTAAATCTAGGGTAAATTACCCTAAGCTGGCACCACTGTTTTTTTTTTAAATAGAAGGCAAAGAGACTCAACTCAAACTCCCTATATGGACTAGATTTCAGATTTTTTTAATTTACGTACAAAATACTGATCTAAAAATTCTGAAAAAAAATATACGAGCTTAGAACACTAAAATCTCGAAATGGTTTTCTAATTTTAGTACTTTCTCAAAATGAAATGTTGTCAATTGGAGCAGTCGGCTTACGAATTGGAACGTTCGAGTGAATGCTGCAGTGTATAAATACGACCGGTAAAGGCGGCTGCGCTATTTGCTCCGTCTATTGTCGAGTGTTTGCGGCATCACAACATGATTAGGGTATATTTTTCCACTTCTTATAACTTTTATTTCATTTTGTTTTAACAGTGTAAGCGTAATGATGCATTAAGGTTAAGATTGTGTTGAGTGAAGTGATTTCCGTATCCTTAGTGAATGAAGGGACCGAACGTTTATTTCCGTTGCGGTCAATTTATGTTCAAGTTTATTGAGCGGAAATGTAGAGTTCTGAACTGGTTTTCGTTAATTTTATGAAGTTGATATAAACAAGATGGCCAGTGACCTACTTTTGTACCGAACCAGTCCGGTATTTCTGGCCCTGTGCGTTGTTCAATGCCTCAGCAACGAGTTTTTCCTTATTTTACCGAGTACTTGCTCCAAATATTCATATCTTCGTATTTTTATGTTACAGTTGTTATTTTTAACGGTTGCTGTGCCAGCGGTTATTGGCATCATAGTCACCGATCCACCACCGACTGACATTCAGTATAAATACTCATACGATATCGAAGATCCAACAACTGGAGATAAAAAGACTCAGTATGAAGTCAAACAAGGGAACGTAGTCACCGGACAGTATTCGGTAGTCGACCCAGATGGCACTAAACGTATTGTGGATTATAATGTGCATCCAAGAAAAGGATTTTTGGCTGTTGTGCACACTGAGCCAGCTGTCGTTCAACAAACTCCGGCGCCAGTGAGGAATTACGTGATACCTATAAGAAACCGCGAAGAACTGCAACAGTATACTTCAGTACCTAATAATGCATACTACCATTCAGAAAGAGTTTATGATCGTCGTCCACTTATCCCTTATCCTTATCACGCTAAAGATTCCCAATATGAATCAGCAATCTACTTTACTCCAGCTAATGAAATACCTGACAGCGGGATACGTTTGCACCAAGGACAGTATTTCATACCGTCTCATAAAGCTTAAAATGTTTTGTTGTAATGAGGGCAAACATTGTGAATTGTGATATTAGTTACTGTTAAGTTGTAAGTACCAACTGAACTGATTTGTAATGTGATGGTTGTGCGACTCTTTGTACCTGTAATATTCCGATTTGTTATTAATCAAACTTACAGTAGGTATTATTTTGAAACAGTGTTTTATTTCTTTTATACCATAACTAGCTTTTGCCCGCGACTTCATCCGCGTGGACATTCGAAAAATCGCTATGGAACCTTTGACCGAGATAAAACCTCGATAATGACACCCATATTGATGATGGGCTTTTTTACCCCATTTACCCCCTAAAGGGTTGAGTTTCGGAAAACCACGAGACACGTGTTTGCTTATTTGTTTTTAGAAGGACTCCTACGAAGTTTCAAGTTCATCATATCAGCCGCACGACACCCACTGCTGGGTATAGGCCTCCCCCAAGGATTTCCACGACGATCGGTCCTGCGCTTCCCACATCCAGTGGCTTCCGGCAATCTTCACCAGATCGTCGGTCCACCTTGTCGGGGGCCTACCCACGGAGCGTCGTCCGGTGCGCGGTCGCCATTCCAGAACCTTTCCGCCCCAACGGCCATCGGTTCTTCTCGCTATGTGTCCAGCCCACTGCCACTTTAGCTGAGCAATCCTTCGAGCGATGTCGGTTACTTTAGTTCGCCTGCGGATCTCCTCATTTCTGATTCGATCACGCAGGGAAATGCCGAGCATGGCTCTCTCCATTGCACGCTGGGTGACCTTGAGCCTCCTTATGAGACCCATAGTTAGCGACCACGTTTCACTGCCGTAAGTCATCACTGGCAACACACACTGGTCATAGACTTTCGTCTTGAGACACTGAGGTAAATCGGACACGAAGATTTTTCGGAGCTTCCCGAATGCTGCCCATCCGAGTTGGATTCGACGAGAGATCTCCTTCTCAAAGTTGGACCTACCCAACTGGACTGCCTGTCCTAGGTATATATAATGGTCAACAGCTTCAAGTGCAGTGTTCCCAACATGAACTGGAGCGGGCACAACATGGGCATTCGACATGATTTTCGTCTTATCCATGTTCATTTTAAGACCCACTCTTTGGGAAGCACTACGGAGATCTTCGAGCATTGTGTTCAGGTCCTCCAACGTCTCAGCCATTAGAACTATATCATCGGCAAAACGAAGGTGTGTTAGGTATTGGCCATTAATGTTGATGCCGAGTCCTTTCCAGTCTAAGAGTTTAAAGATATCCTCCAACGCAGCTGTGAACAGTTTCGGAGAAATAACATCTCCCTGTCTCACACCTCGCTGCAGTTGGATAGGATTTGTTCTCTGGTTCTGTACTCGGACCGACATGGTGGCATTTTTGTATAAATACCTCAACACCTCGATATACCTGTAGTCCACTTGGCACCTTTGGAGAGACTGCAGCACCGCCCAGGTTTCAATCGAATCAAAGGCTTTCTCATAATCCACGAACGCCAAGCAAAGTGGCAGATTATACTCCTCGGTCTTCTGTATGACCTGCCGCAGCGTATGGATGTGGTCTATGGTGCTAAAGCCTTTTCGGAACCCGGCTTGTTCGGGAGGTTGGAAGTCGTCGAATTTGCGAGCGAGACGGTTCGTAAGGACTCTCGAAAACAGCTTATAGACATGACTCAGAAGCGAGATGGGTCTATAGTTCTTTAAGAGGGACTTGTCACCCTTTTTAAAGAACAAAATCACCTCACTTATGTTCCATGTCTTCGGCGTTCTGCCCTCGACGATGACGGAATTGAAAAGCTTCTGGAGGACTTTAAGTATCGGCTTACCGCCCGCTCTCAGAAGTTCTGTAGTGATTCCGTCGTCGCCCGCCGCCTTGTTGTTTTTCAGCTGTTTGAGAGCCATACTAATCTCGTACATGCTGACGTCCGGGATATCTTGGGTATAGTGTCGGGTAAGCTTGGCTCTGGGGTCTTTAGCCTTGCTTTCAACGGGTGTCTGCGTGGAATATAACTGCCCATAGAAACTCTCGATCTCCCTAAGGATTTCAGGCTTCGCTGAGATGATGCGTCCGTCGTCAGTTTTCAGCTTCGTCATCTGGCTTTGCCCAATAGACAGATCTCTCGCGAACACTTTGGAGCCTTTGTTCCGCTCGATAGCCTCTTTAATACGATTCGTATTAAATTGGCGAAGGTCGCTCGTCAAAGACTTAGATATCTGTCTATTAAGCTGCCGATAACGATTAGCATCTACTGAACTCTGGAGCCTCATTTCACGTCTCTGATCCATGAGTAGGAGTGTGTGGTCGGAGAGTTTCTTTAGCTTGGGACGGCGGGTCTTGAAGAACTTGGACCCTACCGTACGGACAGTATCCACCACCATATTGTTTAGATCGTCCACATCTATGCTGTTCTCAAGGGCTTCGAAACGGTTTTGGAGTTCGAGTTGAAAGCTCTCGGGGTTTTGGATATGGGCCGGCAATGGTCGGAGTGTTGATTTTATCAGTCGAGATCTTTCCAGCTTTATGTTGATATTCAATGTGCCACGTACCAATCGGTGATCGCTCCCCGTCTTAACGGCGTTGATCACAGTGACATCATTGAATATTTGCTTTTTCGTCGACATGATAAAATCAATCTCATTTCTGACTGTACCGTCCGGACTGACCCAAGTCCACTTCCGGCTTTCCGGCTTTCTGAAGAATGAGTTCATCATAAAGAGGTTCTCCTTCTCCATAAAGTCGGCTAGCATCTGGCCTCTGTCATTCCGTTGCCCAACTCCAAATTGCCCCACTCTCAGCTCATCACCGCATCGTTTCCCCAACTTTGCATTGAAGTCCCCCATCACAACGGTGTAGTGGGTTTTGTAGCTATGCATGGCTTTAGAGATCTCCTCATACATAGCCTCCACTTCGTCATCTTGGTGCGTCGAGGTCGGTGCGTAAACCTGTATGACATTCAACGAATACCGTTTGGATATTCTGAGTATAAGGTACGCCACCCTGGTCGACACACTTCCGATGGTAATCACGTTGTTGACAAGGGACTTGTGGACGATGAACCCGACACCACCTTGGGACTGTTGGTCGCCCTCCCGGTAGTACAGCAAGTTACCGGAATTAAGGATTATCGAGTCCTCTCCCTCTCTTCGGACTTCAGATAACCCAATGATGTCCCAGCGTAACTTGCTTATAACTTCTTCCAACTCGATTAACTTCGTGTCGGTCCTCAGTGTGCGCGTGTTATAGGTTGCCAGGTGCAATTTTCGTGATTGGTGGTAGCCGATCCGCACCCGGGGATTCTTAGCACCCCCTGCCCCGCCGTTACCATAGCCGCTACCGTAGCTAGGAATAGCGGGGCCGCCGGGGACTGGGGGCCAATTTATTTGTGTGTCCATTCATGAGGGGGTTTGCCATAATCGCCACGCTTGGCAGGCGGGTTGGCGATCGCAGTAGGCCAAGAATTTTGGAGACGCTGCTGCCCGTCTCCTGATGGCTGTGTTCCCTTAGTCGCCTTTTACGACACCCACGGGATGAGAGGGGGTAGTGCTATTCTAAGCCGGCACATACACGGCAAGTTTCAAGTTAAAATGTCTATTTTTTATTTTTTTTCAATACAAACTTTGTACCTCCATTTCAACCCCTTAGGGGTAGAACTTCCAAAAATCCGTTCTTAGTGGGTGTTTACACTGTATAACATATCTATGTACAAAACTTCAAATCTCTAGGTTCACTGGTTTGGGCTGGGCAATAGTCTGTCAGTCACCCCTTCACTTTTATAGAGATTTTAACAATCCATTTTTTAACTTTTTATGTAGGTAGGTACTTAACTGATTTATCCCCGGGTTCTAAGGCACTTTACCGGAGGGATAAAGTTAATAAACCTCCAACAAACTACCGATAAGTACCTCAGAAATCGGAAATAGTGCTTAGAATTTGAGTGAAAGAATTTGATTCGGCAGAAATTAACAATGCACTTGCGAAAGGACACCTTATAATTTCAATCACTTAGAAACTTTTTAGTTAAATTAGCCGGAATAAAAGATGCTGAGCTGTGCTAGGAGCAAAAAATGTCTAAAAGATCTATTCTGTGCTGAAAGTTTGTCTCAATGCACGTCCGATAATCTACTGATTTTAATAGTAAAATAACGTATTTAATAGGAAATGGGTCGTAAGTAATTAGAATAAAAAAACTTATTGAAATAGGTACTTAAGTGGTTCTATAACAATAGTAATTTTCTCTTACTAATGGTTTTACTGCTCGTTTATAATTGCGCTGATAAAAGTGCAAAAAAACGAACAGTTCTGAAGCTTTTCTCTGTGGATGGAGGCCAATTTCATTTGACCAAGTACGCGTTGAAAAATGATAAAACATTTTGTCTCAGTTGTGTGTCTGTGTATCCACGACACGTATGGAATATTAAGATTTCATAAAAGCAAAAATATATCTGTGGTCCACTTTTATTACTATTAAGTTATAAATAATATCTAAATAGGACTTATATAGAAAACCTACAATAAGAACTCATCGAAAGGACTGTAAGTGACAATTTGCTGTATATTTTTCTTAAAGGCTAGTTCCGGCTATTAATCGGTTCCCAAGCCGGCAAGCCTGCAGTTCAAGGTCGCGCGGGAAGTGGGCCGGCAGTGGCTGGCGAGAGGTAAACAGCCTCCTAGTTTATTGCCTCCAGTGTATATTATATTTTGATTCACTTTCTGGAAAAGTTTTGCGGAAAGGTGATGTGTGTAAAACGAGGGCCAAGTGGGATCGGTGGAAAAGGGGGTATTTTCTCAGTCTCAAGCTTTCAATAATACAATACAATGTTCAGAGTGAAAATTGAGCAATCGCCTTCAACCAAAAAAACCAAAGATTTTCCATTTTTTTAAGTTACTCTTTATTTTAAGATTCACATTATTATTTGACCGCGTGGTTGCACCAATAGGTTGCATGCAAGGGTCAATAGCAGAATTTCGAAACCATAACAAATAAAAAATTGAAGTTCAATGGTAATCATAATTATATTTTACTGACAACTAAAACTCTAAACATAAATACAAATCTCGTGATTGTTTCATTGCGTTAGTCACATGTAACGTTCATTGCAGATATAGGCATCATAGATAACCTAATTAGACACTACATTGTTCGAGCTTTGGCAATAGTCAGAGAGGTTCAGAAATGTCAAATGATTATTTCAAGTCACGCAGTAGTTTTGAATGGCTTAAGCTAGGGTTTCTTAAAATGACGGTGCCGTCATATTACAGCCGTAATTTAGCGGCGTAGAGCGTTGTCTATGTAAACAATACGGCGCGCCGGCTAGAACGGCGACACGCCGGCCGTATGGTTTTCATAGACAACGTTCTACGCTGCTAAATTACGGCCGTAATATGACGGCACCGTCATCCTAGGAAACCCTAGCTTAACTTAGTAGGTACGTTACGTCAATGGGTCATTACGACAATAGGTACAACGTGTTACAAAAGAATCTTTAATACCGAATATGGCAAATAGGGACCATCAAACTGAACAACTCGATTCGCGATTTCAGAGTGTGTCCTCAAGTAAAAGTTGTTTAGTTTGATGGTATCTCTACCATATCGGCATTAAGGGTTTTTTGTAACACTAGCATTGATGATTCGGTATCGATATTGCTGTCCTATGCGGTGTCTACAGGACTATGTTGTATATGATGGCAGTCGTGAGTACATCTCATAGCGGAGCGACGGGACACAGCTCGAACCAGTAGCCACACCCGCAGCGCTTGGGCACGCCCATGTGCAGCCAAATGTACTCGATGTGCATCACGTGCTCGTTGCACTTGCACCCCAGCAGACGCTGAGGGTTCGAGCTCGGTATGAGGTTCGGTCGCTCACGCGTCCCGGGACCTTGGGAACGAAAGAAAATATCTACAGTAGGTACATTGTAAAGCATCTAAGGCCAATGTTTTTTGAAATTTTGTTGTTTGCTATCAATTTTTGGAGTTGGAAGCGAATTCCAACACATTTGGTTGGAAGCGAATTCCAACACATTAATTTGCCGATTACTACACAACAAATTGTGTAGTAATCGGCAAATTAATTGAATTAACTGTCCACACGGCGCCTAATCTCATTCAATTTTCAAAGCATTGAGGAGCGGACGTGCGCCATGCCCCCTATACTATCGAAAAAACGCAAGTTGTCACGCATGTTAGGGCTCATGTTCAGTTCAGATGAAGAAAGGAAAAAAATGTGCGCGAAGAATTGGCCGTTTGAGTTTTTAAACTTAAAAGAACAAAATAAAAGAGCTAAAATTGGCAATCATTATTCACACGACACAATTTGATCGGGCCGATCACCACCCAATTTGGATTTATCGTTGCATGATACGATTTGATTGACAATTCGAGTAAATTGCCGATGAAATTGTGTCGTCTGGAATAGGCTTTAATTCGTTTACTGTCCAACTTTCATAATACTAATACTTAATTATCATTATCTTAGATAAAATTGATAAAAAAAGCCGGGAAAATAACCCATATATACGTACACGGTACAACAAGTCTCCATTTACAGCAGCGCCACTAAGTGGGATAAATTTTCATTGTCATTGTTGGCACAGCTCCCGCTTTTCGATTCCCTTCATGTACAGGTCCAGGTGGTCATGGCCCTGACTGTACATGCGAGTGCTGCACCGTACTGTCGTACCATTCTTGACTACAAAATCCTAATGACATCATAATTACCACATAATACTCTGCTGGGCTTATTCCGTTAATCCATCCTGGAAGAGCCAACCTAAGGTGGATACTCGGAAAACGCGTGTTCATCTATCCACATCATCATACTATCAAGTATGATGGGGTGGATAGATGAACACGCGTTTTAGAACACTCGGAATCTTTTTTATCCACCCTGAAACAACCGCCCTAAGGTCGCCCGCGTGTCATCAATCCACGTACCCCATCATACTTGGTATGATTAGCGTTTTCAGAAAATTCACCTTAGGGTGGATAAACGGAAAAAGCCCTCTGCTGAAGCCACACTGCTAGCCTAGCTAACGTATTTGCCAACCTCTTTTGATAGCTAAGATGCGGAAGGGGTCGCAGTCCCCGGCGAGGTGTGCCAGCAGCTCGCGCTTCTCGAGCCCGGTCACGTGGTCCAGGGGGTCATGGAATTGACCGTATACGCGGGTGCCAGCCTGCCTCACTCGTGGTACCACTCTTGACCACCACATGCTGAAAAAAATATTTTTTATTTTATTTTGTCTAATGTCAGCTAGGTCTCAGGAAGTGACTTACTTATTATTAAATAAAATAATAAGGAAGTGACTATTGCAGAGGGATACAATTCTATGGTACCTGTTATTGTACACGCAATAGTTTTCATCAAAATAAATGTAAGTACCTACGAGATTATAAGGGGAAAATCATAGATAAATTTAAATCTTCGGGAAAAAATGCAGTAAAAAAGCAGTCGTTTAAATCAGACTTTGTCGGCCGGATAATTAAATATTTGCTTAAGTACAAGAAAAAACATTAAACTAAATAATACTTACTTTTATTTACTTTCTTTCAACTTCACAACAACAAAATATCACGAATTTGCAAAAATATTTCTTCTTTCTTTCTTCAATATTGTCAGTTGTCAAATTGATTAATTAATGACACAATATTTCTTTTAAGTTTTTGATAACACAGCTGTTGTTTATCGCAAGAATCAATAAGGATTTAATCCAAAATTAACGTAAAATAAAAATTACATGCGATGCGATGCTATACAATACAACATGCCTTTATAATACCGGAAATGTTTTTTATACTGCATAACATGGATATATGTGGTATTTTAATTTCACCAAAACGATTAATTATTAATAACAAATAGCATTGTGCGTGGAGAGGAAAGTGAGCGGTGTTTGGATTGAATAACTATGGCAGAAAAAGATGCAAGTAATGATACTCCAGTAAAAATAATTATAGTTGTAAAGAATAAACAAAAACAACTACAGATTGGGAACAAATATTTTTAACCTGAAAATTATTCGCCGATTTCTTTCACTTAGTGTATTTTTACACTATTTCCGTTTGAAAGCGGTTTCTACTGGAACATAATTTATTCTGAGGATTTCTCTTATAACTTTGGGAACAGATTCCAGAAAAAAACTCTGCATGTTTCCAAACCCTGAACCTGCAAAAAGGCTTAGACGGACCGGCGCTTTTAACTTTTCATGACTTTATCAGTCATTTATTTCAAAAGATCTTTAATTAGTTTAAAGTTTTTTTAATTAATTTAAAGGAGAAGAAGTTTTATTTAATTAAGATATTCATTGGCTTCAAATCATCCCCAAAATGAGCTTTACTAAACATTTTAAAAAAAGTGTTGCCGTCGTTGCAAGGACTAGTCGCCCAAAGAAAGCAGCTTTAACACAAGTGATCTTTATGCCCAAGATCGATCTTAGCCTACTTGTTCTTATTTCAATGTAACACGGCCCAGTATAATAGAAGCTCAACTTCTAAAGAGCTTTTAACATGACGCAACATCCAAAAAGCAACCGGTTCATAAAGATCGCACACGTACTGACACTGCGATAATGCATCAGGCTGTGTCGCGGGGCATATAAAAAGTCTGGTTAACGCAATAATGGCACATTCAACTTGAGGTTCCTCGTTGTTAGTCACTGTCATTCTTACTAAAATGGCTTTTAAGGTAAGCAGCGCAATAATACTTAGATCATAAAAACCGGCCAAGTGCAAGTCGGACGCGCGCACGAAGGGTTCAGTACCAAAAAACGGCAACAAAAAATCACGTTTGTTGTATAGGAGCCCCCCTTAAATATTTGTTTTATTCTGTTTTTAGTATTTTTTGTTAAAGCGGCAACAGAAACACGTCATCCCCCCTAGCATGACCACCGAAACACGATATGATATAGTGATTTATCACGTTTAACTGTCAAAGGACAATGGATTTTGACAGTTGGGTGTCGATAAAACGCTATATCACGCGATATAAATCGTGTTTTGTCGGTCATGCTAGGGGGGCAGATGTGAAAACTTCAACTGTCTACGTTGTCGTTATTAATATCGAGCAAAAAACGGCAAAAAATCACGTTTGTTGTATGGGAGCCCCCTTAAATATTTATTTTATTCTATTTTTAGCATTTGTTCTTATAGCGGCAACAGAAATACATCATCTGCAAAAATGGATTTCATTTCGGAGCTAAATAAATATTTATTTTGTTTTCAGCTGGTAGTTTTGGTGTGCGCGATCGCTTCCGCTCAAGCAGGCGTCATCGCTCCCGTCACTTACGCCGCACATCCGGCGTCGGTCGCATACGCAGCTGCCCCAGTGGTACACGCTGCTCCGGTCGCGCCCGTCGTTCACGCAGCCCCTGTCGCCTACGCCGCCCCTGTAGCCAAGCTAGCCTACATCGCCCCCGTCGCCAAGGTTGCCGCTGTCGCCCCCGTTACCAAAGTCGTCGAGGAATACGACGCGCACCCCCAATACAGCTTCGCGTACGACGTTCAGGATGGTCTCACTGGTGACTCCAAAACCCAACACGAGACCCGCGACGGTGACGTCGTCCAAGGCTCATACTCTGTTGTCGATCCTGACGGCACCAAGCGCACTGTTGACTACACCGCTGACCCCCACAACGGTTTCAACGCTGTCGTGCACAAAGAGCCTGCTGCTGTCAAGTTCGCTGCCCCTGTAGCTTACTCAGCCCCGGTCGTCGCCAAGGTTGCCCCCCCCGTCGCCTACGCCGCTCCAACTAAGTTCGCCGCTCCCGTTGCCTACGCCGCTGCCCCTGTGGCTAAACTGGCCACCCCAGTTGTGTACTCCGCTCCTCTCATCCATCACTAAAGCCATGCTACTAGTCAATAGAGACCTATTTATTTATAAACATCTTACTAAATAAATTGAAGCTTAAGCGGATGTTTTTGTTTTCATAATTATATTATACGGTATATTTGAAGCCTAGTAAGTAGAATATACTTCAAATTATTTATAATTTAACGGTCTTTAGACCGACATTTTATTATTCGAATGTGATGTGAAGTGAATGTTATAATAAAAATCACTCGACTACTATTCAGCCTATCTATTGTTTTATTTCAAAATCTATCGCAATAGCTTTCAGGATGTAACATATTGATGCTTCTTTTTGGCACAAATAAAAACTGACAAAAGAAATGCAGCAATGTGTCACATCCATCTGTCTATGAAATGAAAGCGATTGCGATAGATTTTGAAATTAAACAATTAGCCTTAGCTCTCTGGTTTCTATAAAAGTTATTTAAAACTAAATAATACTAGTAATTTGTCCTACAGTTTTAATTTAGCTTAGCATAATAGTACAGTAGCCAATAGAACATTTAAATCACCAAAAAGGTTACCGTTTGCCGTTGTGATATAGTTAATTATTACGATATTATAGATACTTTAACCCAAGTTTTACCGGTCGCAACCCGCCGTAACCTTTAATTGTATATCTTCAAAATTGATATTTTTTTATTTTTCGAGGTTTATCACATAGTTTAGCTATTGTCGTGTTTTACAGCTTGGTTTTATTGTCACAGATAAAAGTAGACCTACCAAGTTTCAACTGTGTAGTCTTAATACTTTCGGAATAAAGTGGCTGTGACATACGGACAGACAGACAGACAGACATGACGAATCTATAAGGGTTCCGTTTTTTGCCATTTAGGCTACGGAACCCTAAAAAGTCATAAACAATGTTGACCTTTCCGTTATTTGTGCAAATTCACTGTTAAAATTGAACTTATTATACGGGTGGCAACTCTAAATTGGTTCCTAGCTAGGATGCTAGATTGGGATATTTATTTATTTTCAAAGGACATGTCCCATCATGCCTATGTCATTTGCCTCATCATTCTCAAAAAATGAAATTCTTTCGCGTCTTAATCAAAGTAGTATGTCAGAGTAGGTATTTTACTCTAGAATCAGATTAATGATTATTTTCTGCATTAAAAAGTGGGATTTTTAAGTTAAAACGCTTTTAAATCACAATTTTTATCATGATAGTACTATTTACTTACATTTTTTTCACAATATATTTCAGAAAACAACTTAATGTTTTTGTAATTGTTTTTCTAAATAAATAACAATTCTTGACTGATACTATACCTAAATAAAATGTAATTAGCATTTTTTAATTATGAAAGTAATGAGATAAAAAGAAACTGGGGCAACGCTGGGACATCTCCTTTGAATATTGGCCAGAAATGTTTCGGATTGATGAACTTTTGAGTCTTCTAAAATAAAAATATAAATTTACTGTGCACTGCTAACAAAAAGTTGTGTCATACATTTTTGATTATTTTTCGAAACTGTTGCATTATGTATTTTCTTAACATATCTCCGTCATTTCGAAAAAAATCGAAAAACTGGCTCGACTGAAAAATTATATATAGTTATCAAACCTGTTCACAAAATTTCACGAGAATCGGTTGAGAAATGCGACCTGTAGAGGAGAAAAAACACCTCCGGAAAACCGGACTGAGATATGTTTTTTAACATATCTCCGCCATTTTGAAAAATTTCGAAATACTGGATCGAAAAAAAAATCTATATAATTTACGAACCTGCTCAAAAAATTTCACGAGAATCGGTTGAGAAATGCGACCTGTAAAAGAGAACAAACGGACAGCCGGAACGACATACGAAAGAATTTTTGCCCAAGCTGAAGTATAGATGCTTCGCTCGCGCTTCGTACTCGCTCGGTCAAAAAAATCGCCATGTTTTTTTATTACATAAGTAATAATCAAATTAACAACGTATCCAACAAGATTGTTTCAACAATTACTATTATAGTAAGTACCTACTGGAAAAAATCTTTGTCCAGTGGACATGTCCACAGAAAAGAAATGACAATAAAATGCTAAAGGTAACAACTAACGTATTTAAGTTAATAAGGATTAATCTGTATCCTTCTAAAGTCTGTTCAATAAAAAAAAATTTTTCATGTCAGTGCTCAGGATGAACAGCAGTTCATCCTTACTTGTCTTATTTAGTCAATAGTTTTGACAGTTGTCATACGTCTTTTAAACTTAAATCGTTATTTAAAAATATGTTAGTAAGTTTATGAAATTATTGTTAATTTATTAACAATTTATTTCGTAATCTATGAGTGGAAAACCATTTGTTTTATTTTATAAATGATTATTTCATTAAAGAGTTGGGTGAAGATTGTTTACCATATTATAAGACAAGTAAGGATGGACAGACTTTAAATAGCTTTCCAAATTACCGCAGTGTATGTGACTAACTTTGTAGAAGATATAATGGATATAGTTAGATATTCTTAAAAGGTAGATTATAATAGGGAATTAATTAATTGGGTGACTAGAAATAATTAAAGGCGCCTGTTAATGGGATACTTAAATACTAAAATGGGCAGCATTTTTTTTGGGTGACAAAATAACTAAATGGGATGATAAATAATTAAAAATACTTTCAACGGGCGACTACATGTGGGTGACAAATAATCTAAATGGGTGACTAAAATACTGAGTGGGCAACTATTATACCAAGTAACTATATAACTGATTTAAGCTACCCAACATGGTATTTTAACACGTTTTTATTAGGTGCTTTCTTGTTTGTTTGTTTTTGTCATCTCGATTAGGATAATAGTCTCCTTTTTTATAAATGCCAAATTTTAAATATTTTGTGTGCCCCAAGGATGTCGCCCAAATAGTAATTTAGTCGCCCGTTCTGAATAACAAGTTACTCAATTTGTATTTTAAAGTCACCCATTTTCAATATCTGTAGTCGCCCTCGCTCCGTCGCCCACTTAGTATTTCAGTACATACGCTGTATTCAGTATTTTTGATACCCAAAATGGGAATTTATTGTTACCCGATTAAATACTACCCATTATAATATGCCATCGCGGCCTTTTTTGTAGACCTATAAAAGAGGAACAATTCCATCTTACATTATTTTGTTATAGTTCAAAACGTTTATGCAGCGAGCTCCCAGTGTCGGCTTAATTTTTACCGACATCTTCAATAATCATCGTCATAATTTTACCAATTCTACCATATTTTGGTGACAACCGCATGAAAATCCGTTCTGCAGTTTTTGAGTTTATCGCGAACAGACCAAGGAGGTTTATAAAGGGAGTGAGTACTCTACTTATCGTTTAAAAGAAATTCAACTTTATTGCATTTGTCATAGAGTTGAAATTCTATCGACGACATTGACTGAAGGCACTACTGTGTGAATGAGACAACACCAGGTGGAGGTCGGTGTCTCGTTCGCACAATTGCCATTACTAAACAATAATACCACGATAGTAGGACTAAAAATATGTACGTTACCAATCAAGAAGTGTATCAAAATTAAGGATTCGGAGTGGGAAGTCGAATATATACTATTTACATATTAATTTAGAATAACACATAATAATTGTAATATAAAACAGAAATTACTCTTTTGATTTAATTAGATATCTACAATAATGCTAATCAGCTATCATCGGTGAGGTGGTAATAAATAGAAGTGTCAATCCTGGCAACTCCGATTTTGACCTTGGCGCCGAATTTCAATTTAAGAATTTCAATCTATAGGAAATGTTACTTTACAAAACTAGTGTGACCATAAATACTGCACCATTTCAAATTTCCAAAAAAACTAAATTGTTCCATTGAAATGGCTAGAGTTCGCAGGCGAGACGGTAAAATTAATAATAATCAAATTCATGTTTGTGCGCCTATTTCGATGAAACTCGGTTTTTGGTACTATTTCCACATGAAAATAACAACGCAACGCAATGTTGAAAATTTTAAAAATCCAAGATGGCGGCCAACTTTTTTTGTTTTTGGGCCGATTTCGATCAAACTCGGTTTTTGGAACTATTTTGACAAGAAAATAACAACGCAATTTTTAAAAAACTAAAAATCCAAGATGGCGGTCATCTTTTTTGTTTTTGGGCCGATTTCGATGAAACTCGGTTTTTGGAACTATTTTGACAAGAAAATAACATCGCAATTTTTAAAAAACTAAAAATCCAAGATGGCGTCCAACTTTTTTGGTTTTTGGCCGATTTAGATGAAACTCGGTTTTTGGAACTATTTTGACAAGAAAATAACAACGCAATTAAAAAAAAAACTAAAAATCCAAGATGGCGCCCAACTTTTTTGTTTTTGGGCCGATTTCAATGAAACTTGGCTTTTGTAACTATTTTGACAAGAAAATAACAACGCAATTTAAAAAAAAGTAAAAATCCAAGATGGCAGTCAACTTTTTTGATTTTGAATTAATGAATGAATAAAAATTTATTTGCAAAAGACATGGTTTTTCATGTTGGTAAATTAAAGTTAAGTTTTGGGCCGATTTTGATGAAACTCGTTTTTGGTACGATTTTGACAACAAAATAACAACGCAATTTTTAAAAAACTAAAAATCCAAGATGGCGGCCAACTTTTTTGTTTTTGGGCCGATTTCAATAAAACTCGGTTTTTAGTACGATTTTGACCAGAAAATAACAACACAATGTTGAAAATTAAAAAATCCAAAATGCCAACTTTTTTGTTTTTGGGCCGATTTCGATGAAACTCGGTTTTCGGTACAATTTTGACAACAAAATAACAACGCAATTTTTAAAAAACTAAAAATCCAAGATGGCGGCCAACTTTTTTGTTTTTGGGCCGATTTCAATGAAACTCGGTTTTTGGTACGATTTTGACCAGAAAATAACAACACAATGTTGAAAATTTTAAAAATTCAAGATGGCGGCCATCTTTTTTGTTTTTGGGCCATTTTCGATGAAACTCGGTTTTTGGTACTATTTTGACAAGAAAATAACAACGCAATGTTGAAAACTTAAAAAAATTGAAGATGGCGGCCAACTTTTTTGTTCTTGGGCCGATTTCAACAAAACATGGTTTTTGGCAAAAAAATAACAACGCAATTTTTAAATACAAAAAATCCAAGATGGCGGCCAACTGTTTTGTTTGTGGGCTGATTTTGATGAAACTCGGGTTTTGGTACTATTTTGTCAAGAAAACAGCAATGGAATGTTATAAAAAAATCTAAGATGGCAGCCAAATTATTTATTTGTTTTTTCAACCGATTCACATCAAAATCAACCCAAAAACAAAATTAGCAGCCATTTTGATCTTTTTTGATTTTTCCATCAGTTTACATTGACTTGTTATTTTCTTGTCAAAATAGTACCAAAAACCGAGTTTCATCGAAATCAGCCCAAAAAACAAAAAAGTTGGCCGCCATCTTAGATTTTTAGTTTTAAAAATTGCGTTGTTATTTTCTTGTCAAAATGTTACCAAAAACCGAGTTTCATCGAAATCGGAACAAAAACAAAAAAGTTGACTGCCATCTTGGATTTTTTTTATTTTTTTCAATATTGTGTTATTATATTCTTGTAAAATTAGTACTAAAACCCAGTTTCATTAAAATTAGCCCACAAATAAAAGAGTTAGCTGCCATATTTTTTTATATTTTTAACATTTCGTTGTTATTTTTTTATCAAAATAGTAACAAAATCGAGTTTCAACAAAATCGGCCCACGAACAATATAGTTGGCCGCCATCTTGGTTTTTTATATTTTTAACATTGTGTCGTCGTAAATCTCTTGCACCCATTTTATTAACTTCACAAGTAAAGAAATTGGTGCAAGTATTTTAGACCTTATTGACATATTTACCAAAATAACAGTTTTTAATGAAACAGCAAAGTAAATGAACAAGTATAATTATGGGATAAAGCAATCGAATTTCATACGTCAATAAAGTCGAAAATCGTTTGCATCCTTTTTTTTAACTACAGATCACTTGACAATGTTTTCCTATTTTTACTTGTTTTTCCAACAGTTATTTGTTTTTCAAAGTTCACGCACATTGTATTTTTATAAAAAAATTGGAATAAACTTTAAAGTTGCGTAATTATTTACACTTGAACTTAAATTTAATTGAATAAACTAGAAGAGTGTTTCGCAGTTTGTCTGGTTCGCAATTCGTCTGGCAGACAGTGTATTGGTTGAATTACCATATTTAAAAAATAAAAACAAAAAAGCAACTTAATAAAAACGTGATAAATAACTTGTTCTTAAAAAATATTTTTTAATATATAATTATTTTCTGTTTTTTAGTTAACGAGCTAAACTAAAAATATACCACCGCCTATCAGAGTACTCGTCAAGACAATTCAAACGAGTCCAAACTCGATGGGATTGGAAGGTTTTATTGCAGAGTTCCTGTGGCCTTCTTCTGGCTCCATCATCAGACTCTTGGATACTTTTACCCAACAGAGCACTTGTCAAGATGATTCAAACGAGCCCAAACTTGATGGGGTTGCATAATTTAAATATTGAGTTCCTATGGCATGGCCTCCAGACTTCATCATCCGACCCTGAACCCCGTCTCCCGTCAGAGTACTTGTCAAGACAATTCTAACAAGCCCAAACACGATGGGGTTGTATAGTTTCATTCATCATAGAGTTCCTGTGGCGTTCTTCCGGCTCCATCATCAGATCAGCTCAATGACACTGTAATATTGCATTTCCTTCCATTTCTGACCTGTGTTCAAAGTTTCAAGTCTCTAGCTCATCGGGAATTTAGTATAAAATCGTTTGCAAAATTTGTACTCAAACAAACAAACGAGCAAGCAACCTAATAAAAACGCGGTAAAGAGTGTTAATTATAAACAAAGAACTACCTAGGTTTTTAAGTTTATATTAAACAGTTTTAAGTATTATGTATGTCTCCGGCCAACCATACGGTTTGGTCACCCTAATGAAGAAAAGGACACATACATCTACTTGACCTCTCTGTCGGCTCGTTTTGGGGCGAAGAGCTCAATCTGGTTTATACCGAAGGGATGTGCTACATCTATGGAACAGACAGACGCGGCTAGGGACTTCAGGATGAGATTTGTAAAATTCACTGACATGAAAACATTTTTTTTTTTGTAAAATTGATATGTGAGAAAAGGATAGATAGATAGCTTTATGATGTCAAACATGGATTAAAAAACACTGACGTCCATACTTTGTATAATGGACGTCAGTGATTAAAAAGTATGAAAAATAAATACAAGTTTTGAACATTTTTCTATGTCTATGTTTTGAACAAGGATTGTTGAAAAAGAAGATTGATAATATGAAATAAAGAGTATGGACGAAATGAGATCGCATGTATGAAATAAGTTAAATGAAATATATTAACAAATCAGTGTTTTATGATTGTAAATGGTAAATGAATAAATAAGATGTGAAATAAAATAAGATATTAGTAATTATGAGAAAAACTCAACCTAAAGTAGAACAAAATTACGGGAATCTACTTTACTCTTTTCTTACTTTATGAACTTCGATCATCTTTATGAATCAATTTTTTCAGCCTATTGTTTGATTTAACATTACAAAAAACAGGTCAAGAGCAAGTCGGACTCGCGCACCGACGGTTCCGTACCATCATAATATTTAAATGCACTGCTGAGTAGAATAATAACATTATTATTGCAGTTTTAGGTCAGCGCCATCTCTTGACCGACAGTGGAACTAATGTAAACTTTTTTGGTGATAATTTCTAAAAAAGTGTGCTATATTAAGACATCGTTTTATTTTTCCTGTAATATTTTTATAAACTGCTATCACATAAAATTTATTCAGATTTTTCTCTTTGCAAACTTCGGAGATAAGGAGGGAACGGTATTTTTTTTTTACATTTTTCAACAAAAGTCGAAAACTATGCGGCCTAAAAAAAAGTAAAAAAAACCGGTCAAGAGCGAGTCGGACTTGCGCACCGAGGGTTCCGTACAATCATAAATATTTTTGGCTATTGTTAACGGCAGAACGAAGTGACTGTAGATAACAATAGAAGAAGACAATAGCTTTGTGTTTTTTGTTGTAAGACTATTGTGTGAGTGACTGTTTCTGGATCTTTAGATGCTATAATAGACATACAGTATTGTATCGTAGTACTATAGTAATAAGGTTTAATCTCGTAGAGTATAGTTTTGTTTACGAGTGGTCGCAGCGAGAGTCTCGGCCGCCCGTGAGTCAACGGGAAGGTTCTAGCGTCGATCTTTCGCGAATGTCTGTATTGTTCCGCGCCCCCAGCGAGTGGGTATAAAAGCGGCACGCGTTCGACGGCCGACGCAGAGTCAGTGTTTTTTAGAGTATTATTCAGTCAGTATTATTCAGTCAGTATTAATGAATAGTAATAGTGCTCAATATCAGCTAGTTGCCTAAGTTGTGTGTTAAATATAGTTAGTTCAATAGTTCTACGAGTGTTTTTATTTCCGACCACACCGACGGATCCTGAACCCTGCCCCTGTCTTCTTCAATTTGGTCCTTCGAGACGGATCGTTGGTGACTGAAGAATCGTCGGAATAAGAAGATTGAACTTTCTATCAACGGAGTACTGAAGAAAGAAAATATCATACTCTACGAGGAGCAAGCAACGCGGAGAAACTCACAGTGAAATGGAGGCTCAGGCTGTCCCACGTAGCCGACGTGGGACAGCGATGACCCGAAACGAGCCCGCGACAACTGGCGTCGCGGATTCAGGCGTCGTGACATCCATCCCCCCAGTAAGATCGCCATTAACGTCGACTCGCCCTGGTATAATGGATCAGAGCATACCACTGCCCAGCGATGGAGGAAGAATTGTGGATTTTACGACGGGAACGGAGGCCGAGAGTACTACTCCAGTGGCCAGCACTATGCGCGCGCCCTGTAAAGCACTGATTGTTGTGTCCTCGCGGTCAAGCCGTGCTCAACGAGAAGCAGCACGACGCCGCATTGAATATGAATCGGAGTTGGAGATCTGCGCAGCCCAGCAACGATTGGCCGAAAAGAAGAAGGCTATGCAACTAGCTGAATTGGAAGCGGAAGAAGAGCTTGAAGAACAAGCGAACGTTGTTGATGAGCAAGATATAGCACGTTTCGACGAGTGGATTGAGAAGTCGCCATTCCTTACACCTGCAGACAAGACGCCACGTACGATGAAAGTAAAGCAACATGAAACGTCTCGAGAACGCCGCATATCCGGGAAGGCAATAGAAGAATTAGCAACAGCGATACAGGAAATGGCGAAGCCGCACCCTATGCCACGCGCCTTTTACGAGCTGCCGCATTTTAATGGAGATCCTGCCGAGTGGCTGTTTTTCAAGAAGAGATATGAAGACTCTACGAAGACCTACGGATTTCGCGCCTCTGAAAACATCACGAGACTGCAGATGGCTATTCAGGGAAAAGCTAAGCTGATGGTGGAAGATCTGCTACGTACCAGTTCTGACCCGGAAGAAATTATGAAGAGCTTGGAACGCACTTATGGGGACCCGAATCTACTGTTGAAGTGTGTCCTACAGAAGATACGAGTGCTGCCAAAAATGACTGACAATGACAGCGACGGACTACGAATGTTCAGTGCTACAGTACGATCGTGCATCTCGACGCTGAAGAATATCAAAGCCGAAGGGTACATCAACAATCCTCAACTGGTACGGGAGTTACTAGAGAAGCTTACGCCGTCACAGCGGACAGAATATAGCAAGTTTGCAAGACAGACAGCCATTATGGGTGACACAGATTTACGCATATCGCCTACGCTAAGAGTGTTCGTAGACTTCCTAGAGGAGTTGGCTGACACCGCTGCCTACCTAGTTCCAGCTGACATCTTCGGGGGTGGAGTACAGAACAAGCCGACTGCGAAGCCACAACCAGCGAGTGTGCGCCCAGTGAGGAATGTACAAAAAGTTATGAAAGTGCACGAGTTCAGTATAAATAAATGTAGTATATGTGAAAGTGAACACAGACTCTCGACATGTGACAAGTTCCAGGCTTTGGATGTGAACAACCGATGGAATCTTGTAAAAGACAACAAGCTGTGCTTTAAATGTCTGGGAAGCAACCACAGCCGATTTACGTGCCGAGCCAAGCGTTGTGGAAAATGTGACTTTAATCATCACACGCTACTGCACGCTGTGAAAGAAGAGAACAGCGAAACCGAGAGTAAAGCTGTCAGCGACACTCAAACTGAGAGAGTGACGAACCTTGGAGATCGCCGTGTGAAATCTTTGTTGAAAGTGAGAAAATTTTTTCTTTGTTCTGTGGTGATTCCTGTGAAAGTACAAAACGGAGATGTAACGCATGATACGTACGCCTTGTTGGACGATGGTGCCACAGTGTCGCTTATTGATAATTCTGTAGCGACAAATCTACGAGGGTTGAAGTCACCGCTACAGATTATTAGTGCCGGTGGACATTCGATCATGGACAATACCTCACGATTTGTGACCGTGACGTTGTGTGGACCAAATGGTGAATCTCATAAGGTGAAAATGCGCACGATCAGGGACATTAAGTTACCTGCGCAAACAGTGCCACGAGAGATAGTGGACCAGTGTGATCATTTGAAGAGTTTAGATAGTGTGCACATGACAGACGCCGTGCCACTACTACTGATAGGACAGGACAACTGGGAGTTGATTGTCGGCGGAGACATTAAACGCGGAAAATCAGGAAGACCAGTAGCCTCACTGACGAAGCTAGGCTGGGTGCTGCACGGTCCCGTAAGTGAAAGGTTCTGCGACTCCGCAACTGTGAATTGTATGATAGACCTCAAAGACTTGGTGAAGAAACAGTTCGAGCTCGACAACATCGGAATAACAGCGCAGAAAAAAGTGAAATACGAAGAAGTGAGAGCAGAGGCGATATTGAACAACACTGCGCGTCTCACGGATGACGGAGGGGAAGTCGGACTCCTGTGGAAAAAGGAAAACATACAGACAACATACAGAGCGGGGATATGCGCAAAAAGTGGAAAAGCCAATCCTGTCGCCACACACTTGGTATCTCCCTCACTTTGGCGTCTCGAACGTGAATAAACCAGGGAAACTCCGACTCGTCTTCGACGCCGCTGCTACGTACCGAGGCACATCACTTGATGACAATCTACTAAGTGGGCCTGACCTCCTTAATTCACTTCTGGGAGTACTATTCAAGTTCCGATCAAAGTCGATAGCACTGACAACTGACATATAGTTTAGCTATTGTCGTGTTCTACAGCTTGGTTTGATTGCTACAGATAAAAGTAAGACTATAAAAAATAGCCCTACACAGATTTAAGACCTGATGAAAATGGTTGGATTTTATCTGGTCTTAAATCTGTGTATGATCACTTTCCATAGTCAGTGTAAATCAAACAAAGCTGTAGAACGCGACAATAGCTAAACCATGTGGTAAACTTTGAAAAATAAAAAAATATCATTTTTGGAGATATACAAATATAGGTTACGGCGGGTTGCGATCTGTAAAACTTGAGTTAAAGTATCTATAATTTCGTAATAAATAACTATATCACAACGGCAAACGGTAACCTTTTTGGTGATTTAAATGTTCTACGGGCTACTGTACTAAAAGTAGGAACTTATTCTTTGTTTATTCGTACGGCAAATAGTAGATAATTATATTAGAACCAGCCACCAATTTATTATTGTAGTATTAGGTTGCGCCATCTCTTGACCGATAGTGGAACTATTTTTTTTTCTTAGGTTAGCATGCTTAGGACAGCGCCATCTGTTGACTGGTAGTGAAACTAAAGAATTTTTGTTTGTTTTTTGAATTTCTAAAAAAGTGTGTTATATTGAGACATCGTTTTATTTTTCCTGTAATCTTTACATAAACTACTATCACATATAATTATTTCAGATTTTTTTCTTTGCAAACTTCGGAGATAAGGGGGGGAACGGTTTTTTTTTACATTTTTCATCATAAGTCGAAAACTATGCGGCCTAAGAAAAAAGGAAAAAATGTTTTAAAATGTGCAAACAGCGCTCTTTCATATGATATCCCACATGCCTTAGTCACCTCACTTTAAATTTTTAAGAACTCTTTTCAGTCCCTGTTGTAAAAAAATATTTTTTTTTAATTTCTTCTTATTTGCAAAATAGTTGGGCAAATGTCATCATAAAAAATTGTTTAAAAAAACAAAAAACCGACTTCAAAAAACCTACCTCTAAAAAGCAAGAAATAATATTCGTAATAATAAAACACGTCTATTGAAGTCGGGTGGGGCTGGAGTACAAATGTCTTTTTTTTTATTCTAAAAGCCCCACCCGACTTCAATAGACGTGTTTTATTATTACGAATATTATTTCTTGCTTTTTAGAGGTAGGTTTTTTGAAGTCGGTTTTTTGTTTTTTTAAACAATTTTTTATTTTTTTATTTTTAGTGTAGGTACCTTTTGTATTAGGTAGTGTAGGTATATTATTTAGGTAGAAATTAAAATCGGCTCAGCCAAACGTGAGTTAAGTTAGTCGTTAATACATACATGCGGGTCAAACTGAGAACCTCCTTTTTTAAGTCGGTTAAAGAACTACACTTAAGATATCCCTTTTCCAACAAAAACATAATTATCTTATTCAGTTTATAAACAAAGAAGTTATACGACTGATCATCGAGGTAGTTCACACAAAATCATACTATTTTCGTGCTTTTTTTCAAGATTACTTGAAAAGTACTGAACCGATTTCAAAATTTTAAAAAATGGGACCAACTTGGGAATTTACCTAATGTAATAACGTTTGAATCATTTCAATCGGTCCAGCCGTCTTCGAGTAATCGGTGTACATACAAAAAACAAAAAAACAAAAAAAAAAAAAAAAAACGGGTCGAATTGAGTACCTCCCTCCTTTTGAAGTCGGTAACTATTCCAAATTTCAAGTTGATACCATTAGTAGTTCTCGAGATATCCAGCTGTGACAGACAGGCAGACAGACTGAGTCACACCATAAGGGTTCCTTTTTTACCATTTTCGTACGGAACCCTAAAAATGATTGAAAACGTGCAAACGGCGTTCTTTCATTATGATACTCCACATGCCTTAGTAGCCCCACTTCAAATTTTTAAGACCCCTTTTCAGTCCCTGTTGTAAAAAATATATTTATTTTTTTATTTCTTTCTTATTTGTAAAATAGTTAGGCAAATGTCATCTTAAACTGTTCCAAATTTGAAGTTGACATTATTAGTAGTTCTCGAGATATCTAGCTGTGACAGACAGACAGACTGAGTCACACCATAAGGGTTCCTTTTTTACAAAGATTTCTATGTGTATCTTTTTTACCATTTTGGTACGGAACCCTAAAAATGAGTGCGTCCAGTGCAGTGGCGGATACAGGGGGGGGGGGGCGCAGGGAGCGCGCGCCCCCCCCATGCGTGACCCGCGTCACTCACATAATATAAATAATAAAAATAAAAATAATTTATTTACGGCTAGTACACTTAACTAACCAGTCTAAAACAGTCAAAAAACAGAAAACAATAATGCGGGCTCAGACCAAATAAAAAGGGAAGACGGAGTCTTCCAAGCAAGGGACTGAAGCCAATTTTTTTATGCATTAGTGTGTGAGCCGGTGTTGCCATAGTAATTCATATTACCCCAATGTTATAAAAATAACGCGTTATGAAATAATAACGTTATTTATCACATATCAGAACCAAAACAAAAAACTGCCTGGATTCAAGAGATCATAATACGGTCCCAAGGGGGGTATTACAAGCTCTTAAAACTTGTCAGTTTTCTGAATGGCTATCAAAGCGTCTATTACTGATGAAAGAGACGCAGACTATGATAGGCATTCAGCTATTCTGACTCGGGTGTGAGGCGACGGCTACACGCCTGTTACTGTGATCCATCAGTATTTAATCAGGGGCCTATTTCATAAAAGATTAGTGAATTTACTATAATAATTTACCACAGTTATTATTGGGGTAGAATTATGTTTCTTATTAATTATAAAACATTCTTCTATCCCAATAAACTATTACTATGGTAAATTACTGTACTTTTTTATTCTTGTATTAAATAGATCCCTGATAAATAATACTGATGGATCACAGTATTTACCACACGTGTAGTCGTCGTCTAATGATAGATAGAAAAAGTGAGCTTCTCAAAGCCCTGCATGCAGGGCTGTGAGTAGCTCGCTTTAAAAGTAGTGGCGGAAGTAGGAAGGAAATAGGAAAAATGTAAAAAATAAAACTAACGAATACTAAAGTTTCGTGTATTTAAGGCAAGATGTTTGTTCTGACATGTTAGGCATCCATTACACGGTAGGTTTTGCTGTCAGTTTAACCACAGTCACGGGCTGTGACTGATGATTAACCTACCGTGTAATGTAGTGACTGATGGTTGCATGATGTGATTTGTTCTTTCCATCAGTCAATCAGTCAAACTCATAACATCCTTCCTTCAATATGTATGTATAGTACCCTACCTAAATTAATTTAAATTGGGAGATATTTTCGTAAAACCACTTATTTTACCTTTGTTAGGAATACCTATTTTTTTCACTTAATCCTTTAAGCCCGGAAAATGAGACACAATATTTCATTTCCATCAGGGATTGCAGGATTAAAAATAACTATTTTAAGTGACGTAGGTTTTTTCAAAGTTTTAAATGTTGCTTTTCATTTTTTTTTTTTTTAAGAATTCATGCTTTATCTAGTTTTAAAAAAACCCACCTGCATAAAAAGACAAGTCTACTGAAAAGATGGAAACAAGATATTGTTATATTAAAGGCAACATAATAACATGCTGTCAGAGGCATGCATAAAGAAAGTGACATTATGAATTATTTGAATTATATACCTCCGACTGCATGTTATTATGTTACCTTTAATATTTAGTCTTGTTTCCATCTTTTCAGTTGACTTGTCTTTTTATTGTCTTTTCTGCGGCAGGCAGGGGTTTTTTAATTATATAATTTATTTTTTTATTTATATCTTTTTAGTTATCATATATTACGGTCATGATATACCTTTTCGAAATCTTCATAATAAGCCCTTTAATTTGATACCCATATAGCAGTATTCTAAAAAAATTTTTTTTTCCACTACGTATAATAGCACCGTATAGCCGCCATGTTGGTTTTTTAGAACGCCACTTTCTTAAGAAGTTTTTTAGAACGCCATCTTCTTAAGAACAATTGGGCTGACAAGACGAATCTAACGATATCTTAATCATAGAAATCCGTTCAGTCGTTTAAAAGATATGAGGTAATAAAGAATATTACATACATACAAGATAGAAGATACGCGCGCGAAAGACATAACTCCCTTGCAGTCAGGTAAAAACAGCATCTAAATCGGTCAAACCGTTATGGAGATAAATGAAAACATGATGCTGCAGCACTCCCTAGCGGCTTAATACTATAACACTTATCTAAGAAGCATCGCCAAAAACCATTACAGAAAGCCGTAGCTAAATCGGTTTAGTAATTTTTGAAAAACGACAAAAACTGCATTGAAATCGACCCAGGAGGTAGTTTCCGAAGAAAATGGTAACAGACATAGACAAACAAACAAACAACCTCTGAGGCGACGGCTACACGCGTGGTAAATACTGAGATCATCAGTATTTAATCAGAGGTCTATTTCATAAAAGTATGAAAAAGTACAGTAATTTACCATTGTAGTAGTTTATTGGGGTAGAGATTATGTTTTATAATTATTAAGAAACAGTTCTACCCCAATAACAACAATGGTAAATTGTTATAGTAAAGTTACTAATATTTTATGAAATTGGCCCCTAATTAAATACTGATGGATCACAGTATTCTAACCCCATACGCATATACCACCTCCATTCCGTTCCGTCCGTCGTGGGTAAAAACAGTCCAGAAACAGAAATAATTAACGCGTTATTTTTAACAAGAAACAAATAACGTTACGTTACTTTCCATGTTACCCAATAACAGGTTTAAAAAAGAACGTTTGGCATGGCAACACTTGTGTTGACGTTTTGTGTTTCAAGTAATACCTTAATGTTTATTTTGAATTAGTGAAAATATTAGTTTCCAATTTTACTTTCGTGTGAAATGTGACTCCATCCTGCTTTTTATGTGTCGAAAATTGGTTTTTACACCTTTTCACTACACAATTCGGCATTTTCTTTGGTGAAATTCATAATTTATTAGTACGTCCTGGTACGTCCGCTTCGCACGCTGGCTGTTAACAAAAGGCGTAGTTTCGTTACATGTGTGTGCGTGTAACTGTGTGTGTACACGCCAAGGCGTAGTTTTATTGGCTTCACTGCATTGTTCAGAGGACTACGTCTTCCCTTTTTTATTTGGTCTGAGAATGCGGGACGCGGGTGACAGGCGGGCCAGCAACCATCAGAATCAGAACACAATAAAACAAGACAATAGATAAAGAATTTGCCTGCAATCCTTATTGAAAATAAAAGTTGGGGATTTTTGTACAACATCGCATCTGTGGAACATCTGTTTTCGAAAAAGCAGCATTTCTTTGTAGTATGTTGTTAGTCCACGTCATTGTATTCTTTTTTCCCTATGAAATTGCCCATATTGTTTCACAAACAGAGAACCACCTAGCTTCTTTGATTTAAAATATTCATCTATTTTATTGAACTATGGCCATGATAGTCGATAGTCAACTATCAGCAATAATAAAATTCTTATTTGAGTTTTCTTACCATTAAAAAATTGCTCATTGATTTCTTTTTTATTAGCAAAAATAAACAAAAATGACCACTTTACTTGTTGTTTTTTATCCAAAACTTATTTTTGGAGTAAGTAAGTAATGTACTTACATAAAAGTTTTGTAACATAAGGCTTCACGGTAAGAACATTTTGTATGAAAAAGCATTTAAAAAAAAAGCAAAACCTACTTCAAAAACCTTAAAAAACAGCTCTAAAAAAGCAAAACGTCTATTGAAGTCGGGGGGCTTGCGGTAATTGGTT
This sequence comes from Agriphila geniculea, assembly GCA_943789525.1. Taxonomy (NCBI): domain Eukaryota; kingdom Metazoa; phylum Arthropoda; class Insecta; order Lepidoptera; family Crambidae; genus Agriphila; species Agriphila geniculea. The sequence continues at coordinate 13,244,804 of OX038890.1, forward strand.
ATGTACTTTTTATATGTGTTGGTTTCTCAAGTAGGTATTGTATTTTTTTATTCTAAAAGCCCCACCCGACGATATGTAAGTAAGTAAGAGATTCTATTATAAATAAAACGTTTTAATATTTCACATTTTTCAATGGTATACCTACCCCTAGTAACTTAATTTCCACATTCCACGCTGGTTATTGCCGATTTAAAAATTTCAAAAAATGGGACCAACTTGGGGAGAAATCTGACGTTATAACGTTTAAATCATTTCAATTGGTTCAGCCGTCTTCGAGTGATCGGTGTGCATACATATAAAAATATATTATATACGCGACGAATAGCTATAACCTTCTCGTTTTCAAATTTTTTAATTCGGTTAAAAATTGCTACTTCTCGTTTTAGAAATCCTGGCGAGGATGGAGAAATTTCAAGAAATTGAAGGGATTTTTAATGTTTTTAATGTTAAGGATTTTTTTATTGCTGATAGTTGACCATCGGACCTAATAATTTCAATACAAACAAAAAATATGTCTAGTACCTATTTAATTTACATGCCCAATATGCCCATAGCTCAAGCCATCGTCCAGCCCCCCCCCCCCCCGTCTGTGCCCCGCCCCCTTGCGCCCCCCCTTTGAGTTTTTTCTGTATCCGCCACTGGTCCAGTGTTGAAGAGTTGTCTAACTCCAAAATAGTTGAGAGAACAAGTTTCTAATGCTGAATTGAACATTTTACTAGGAAAGTCACGTGAAAATAACTATTAGTGTAAGAAATGAAGCTATCTTTGGAGACCCCAACATTAAATCCTCAGTCAGTGTGTTATGGAACTCTTTTTTGTTGCATGCCCTTTTTATTTGTGAAACCTTTAGTTTACATCATCCTAAGCATTACACTTCAATCCCGGCTTCGATACGACTTCTAGATTCGCAGAAAAACAGTTCCAAAGTTCACGGATTTCCGACACTTCAAAAGTGAAAAATTAATGTTTTCTTGAAAAGTACGAAACTTTTTGCTATTATACTTAGTGGCAATAAACACCCCCTAATTAACATACCACGTCACCAATTATTGCCACTTTACTCGTAATAGATAGCCAAATATCAACGATTTTCACATTTTTGAATTTTTTTTTCTCTCATTAACGCCGTATTATGCTACAATATTTAGCCAGATGCAAGTATATACCTTCATTTATGCACATTATTAAAATCACGACATAATTGTTTGTTAAACAGAAGTTAAACAGACTTGCGTCTGGCTAAATATCTTAGCATAATACGGTGTTAATAAGATAAAAAAAATTAAAACCATAAATATGAAAATCGTCGATATTTGGCTATCTATTACGAGTAAAGTGGCAAGAATTGGTAACGTGGTATGTTAATTAGGGGGTGATTATTGCGACTAAGCATAACAGCAATAAGTTTCGTACTTTTCGAGAAAACATTAATTTTTCACTTTTGAAGTGTCGGAAATCCGTGAACTTTGGAACTGTTTTTCTGCGAATCTGAAGTCGTATCGAAGCCGGGATTGAAGTGTAATGCTTTAGGATGATGTAAACTAAAGGTTTCACAAATAAAAAGGGCATGCAACAAAAAAGGGTTCCATAACACACTGTGAGTCGATGAAACTTTGTGGGGATGTTATATAGTATGAATCAAAACCTATGTACAAATATCCAAAAACAAAAAAAAAAACTATTTGGATTATTTTAAAAATATGTTTCATTTATAATACTTTATCATACTGTAAAGTTTCGTCTACTGAGAATTTACGGTGGGGGTCCCCTACCTTCCTTTCCTACGCATATTCTTACTTTGAAACTTTTCTCGTTGGTAGAGGTGAAACCAAAGACATAGAAAAATTTTCGCTGCGCTCAAGAAGACCAACAAAGCGTGAAAAAGAGAAGTTAACATCATACGGACACGGTCTATGTAAAAAAGAGACAAAGGATCAAGTGACATGTGCCAACATTGTTTACAGTAAGAGCCCCTAGCGTCCCGCCTAGCAAATGAGCAATCACAGTTTGTTTAAAATATTTGTTAATCTTAATTATAATTTAAAATAAAGGTATCGTGGAGCCATGGTGTCTTGTGCTCTAAGTAATTGTGATGTGACAAAAAGAAATAATCCAAGTAATCACACTTTTCACAGGTAAATAAGATATTGCCACATATTTCTGTAAAACCAAATTTCTCTACATTTATTCGTTTATCGACGAAGAAAACAGTATGGAACATAGTTTATTAATTTCCTTTGCCGTATATAGTCATATTTTATGAATCTAAGTCATATTTTACGTATGTCATATAAAATGTATGCATTCGTTTTCGGATCATCTGTTTATTGACATTGTTGTTCTTTGACATTCTATTTCTATGTGTGAAACCAAATTTTTATGATGTCTCGTGCCTTTAAATCACGAACTAGCGAAGTGGTCTAGAATTCAATCACGAGCGTTGCGAGTGATTCTAATATAGACTACCGAGAACAGTGAGGGGCACTCACAGCAATAATTAATTTTGGTCGGTTGTATAACAAATAACTGTTTTCTTAAAAAAGTTATTACGTTTACCATTTGCTTTAACCTCTCCGTATTTTTGCTTATTAATATGACTTACAATAGTTTGGTGTTAGGCAAAGTTTTTAGTAGATTGACAAAATGAGAATTTGCTCTTTAGCGAACAAAGGAAACGTAAACTAACTTTATAATATTTAGTTTAGGCATCACATTCAACTTGTCCTTATGTGATTGCTCCAGTTTCAACTCCAACTAAGTTATTAGTATTTATTAAAATTATTTGTGACCTGGTAGTCCTTGTGCCACAACCGACAATTGATCGGGCAGTGTTATCAGGTCTCTCAACTATTTTGGGGCGCTTAGTAGCTCTTGCCTCGGGCGGTTTTTGTTCAATATATAAATGTCATGAGTGAATCTAGTCAACATCATACACTCGGCAATATTCAACCGCAAAACATCTATCAGAAAATGGCATTCAAGGTACCTAGCTGATGTAACTCATAAAAAAATTTCGGCAAGTTCGTTCGTTAAAAGATTAATGTGTGTTTCCTGAAAAGTGTGACAGTTTAATTTTTTTGCATTATTTTAATAAGAATTAGCGAAATATGATTAAAGGAGATTCATAGTAAAGAGCTCGGTGGCGCAGTGGTTTAGCGCCTGGTCCAGTGATTGCGGAGGTTAAGCAACTTTCTCAAGGGTCGGTCATGGGATGGGTGACCAAAAATTTATTATCTCGAGCTCCTCCGTGCTTTGGAAGGCACGTTAAGCCGTTGCTTCTGGCTGCATTTGCAGTCGTTAACACCCACCCAGTGGTGGGTTATGGCCCGTCCTCTTTATCAGACCATAAGGAAGGCCTGTGCCCCAGTAGTGGGGACATTAAAATGGCTGATGGACATAGTAAGGAAGCACTGTTTTATTTAATTTTTTTTTGCAGTTCGTCATCCTCGCTTGCTTGGTCGCGGCTGCCAGCGCCGGCGTCGTGCCCTCCACCTACTCGGCTGGACCCATAGCCTACTCCAGTCCAGTGGCCTATTCTAGCCCCGTGGCATACTCTAGCCCCGTGGCATACTCTAGCCCTGTGGCATACTCTAGCCCTGTGGCCTACGCTGCCCCGGTCGCCAAAGTAGCCAAGGTTGCCGTCGAAGAGTATAACGCACACCCACAATACAGTTTCTCGTATGATGTTCAAGACGGTTTGACTGGCGACTCAAAGTCTCAACATGAAACCCGCGACGGTGACGTTGTCCAGGGCTCCTACTCCGTGGTTGACCCTGACGGCACCAAGCGCACCGTTGACTACACCGCTGACGACCACAACGGTTTCAACGCTGTAGTGCGCAAGGAAGCTCTCGGTGTGAAGGTCGCTGCCCCCGTCGCCTACGCTGCCCCTGTTGCCAAGGTCGCTTACTCCGCCCCCGTCGCGTACTCCGCGCCCGTGGCTAAATACGCTGCTCCTTTGACCTACGCTGCTGGCCCCGTAGCCTACTCCCAACCCATCTACCACCACTAATTTGACTGATTTTGTTACTAATTGTTAATTACGACTTATGCAACGTTATTTATGTTTTAGATGTGTAAGAATTTGCAAATAAACGATATATGAAATCGAATACTTTCTATCAATAGCTCACTAAAATTACTGCTAATGGAGAAACAATGTGAAGGTTCAAAATCGGAGTAATATTTTTCCTTAGAATAAATATGGATTGGTTATTGGTTGATTTGCAATTAAGATGTTAATTAATCAGAACTAAAGATCTAAAATCTTTGAAAACGCATTACTAAGTACTTACACTAAAAAATTTACTAAAATTTACAGAAACGTAATTTTATTCGTACAATTTCTAGTGTAATATTTTGATAATCTAACCACGAACACTCTAAATATTTGAGTGGCCAGATTATGTTCTGTACCACACTAATAAGTAATTAAAATAATTTACTAATAAGTGCACCTGATACACCCAGTGTATTAGGCAAATAAAGTTTGCATTTAATTATGACCTGGAAACCTTTCTAATAAACAAAAGTTCTTGTAGTAACGAAACGGCCAAGCCACATATTTTAACAAAGGTGTTGAGTTTTTGAAGTTAGGGCTTGCAGAGTTAGGGCACGTAGAGTTAGAAGCTTGGCTCTACATGAGGTCTGATAACTTTTTGACAGTTCGAGGTCTTGGCAACATTATTCATAAAAAGATTTTGGTGGGATTTCACTTCTTTTTGTAAGTAACTACCTATCCATAAACCGATAAAGCAAGGTGGGATCAGAATTGTGGTCTAAAATCGTGTAAAATTCGATCAACATCAACCAGCGTACTTGTACTGTTATTTATTTTATCCTGTGGTAGAACTAATTCATTTATGCTGTGATATTATTTTACTCTTTAACGCAGAATGTGACGACGAGTTTTGCGCCATGAAAGAAGTAGTTTTGAAATGAACACAATATCTTTTTTATGACTACTTTTTTCCCATTACTTTAACAGCAATTCAAGTTTCAAGTTTCAAGTTTATTTATTTCATAACAATGTTCATTGTGTCGAAAATATTACAATTTGTGAATAAATACATTAGGATTAAATTACTTACAATTAAATTAAATTAATAATAGTCTAATATTCGAAATTAATAAATTGCGGCAACTTCTTACTTAACTGAATATAATGTATATAATTTATTTACCAGTTATAGAAAATTACAAAGTCAAATTAAAATTAATAATTAATGAAATATTTTAAGGAAAAACCAGTCAGATTCTGAAAATAGGATTTTATATATATAGGATTCTTACTTACTATTTAAAAAATCATTGAGGGAGTAAAAGCATTCCTTCAACAAGTATGTTTTCAATTTTTCCTTGATATTAGACTCATACACTACTACACTTTTTAATTCATTTGGCAGTTTATTGAATAACTGTATTGACTGATATTTGGGACAGTGCTTGACTATATCTATTCTAGGAACTATTTTCTGAGGAAAACCCTGTCTTCTTGTGGCAACTCTAATATTTTTTTCCTCATGAGTCTCGTATTCTGTTATGGTTTTAGCAAAATGAGAAAGTATAACTAGAATATATAGACTAGGAACAGTTAATATTCCCAGTTTCCTAAAATGCTCACGACAAGACTCTTGTTGGGGTATGCGTACTATTGTCCTGATTGCCCTTTTTTGTAGAATGAAAGCCCTATTGACATTGTAGTCATAACTTCTACCCCAGCAAAATATACTATAACGTAATCTTGATTCTACTAGGACATAGTATACTAGTTTTAGATGCTTTATATCTGCTTCATCTCTAAGACTTCGTAGTACATAGCAGGCAGAACTGATCTTACTCTCAATATCTTCCAACTCTTCCTTCCATTTCAGTTGGTCATCAAACTTTACTCCCAAAAATTTTGTAGATTTAACCGATTGTATCAAGTCACCATTTAAGTTAATATTTAAGTTACTTAAATCTCTAGCATGGGTTTTAAACAACATGGCACTAGTTTTTAGGCCGTTGATCGATAAACCATTTACAGTAAACCAATATTGCATTGATAGTAATATTTGATTTACTGTTATTTCTAAATCTATTAAGTTTTTAGCAGAAATCACCGCATTTGTGTCATCTGCGAATAAAATTAATTTCACAGATTTATGAGCTTTTGTGATATAACAAATCAAGTCGTTTATAAAGATTATAAATAGTATAGGTCCCAATATGGAACCTTGTGGTACACCTACCTTTACATCAGCTAGTTTGGACTTGGTTACAATTTCACACATACTTTCGTCTATAGTTTTAATTTCTACAAACATTTTTCTATTACGTAAGTAAGACTGGAGCAACTTTAGTGCTTTTCCTCGAACACCATAGAACTCCAGCTTCTCTAAAAGCAATTCGTGATTAATTGTATCGAATGCTGAGCTTAAATCAAGAAAAACCGCAGCCACCCTCAATTTTGCATTTAATTTGTCAGAAACGTCATTAAGCAATGTCATTATTGCATCCTGTGTGCCAACCATATTTCGATAACCAAATTGATTCTTGTGTAGAATTCTGTTTTTACTAAGATGAGCGACCAATCTCGCTTTAATAATTTTCTCAAGGATCTTAGATTTAGTTATTAGTAAGGATATCGGTCTATAATTCTTGGGATCCAACTTTGAGCCTTTTTTATGTATTGGCACAACTTTTGCAATCTTAAATTGGTCAGGGAAGACTCCTTCTTCAATGCATTTATTAAAGAACCTGCTCAAAGGCTCCGCTAAAATATCAATATTGTCCTTTATTATTGTTATAGGCACTTCATCATAGCTAGAGGATGTTTTGGCTTCCATATTCTGAACAATTTTTTTCACTTCACTGGCAGTTGTTGGATATAAGACCAACTCATCCATCACATAATCTACACTCTGATTTAGATAGCTCCGTGCACTCTCTGAATCTATTGAGACCTTACTTGAATTGAGCTCAAACTGTTTTACAAAAGTATCAGCAATTTTCATCGGTTCATATATGATTTTATTTTCAGTCTTAATCATGAGTTGATTGGGAACTTTACTAGTCTTATTTCTGTGTTTGTTAATAAGCTGCCATACACTTTTTGACAAATTTTTCGAGCGTGCTATCTCATTCTGTACCGTCAATTTTTTGGCTTGCCTTATTACTCTTCTATACAGTGTCACATAAGTACTTTGATATCTAAGAACAGATATATCATTGCCGCATGCTTTTCCTACATTAAGAAACCGTTTCATTTGACTGGATACTTTTATCCCTTTTGTCACCCATCGCAATTCAGATTTGCGATTCAAGTTAATGGATATTCTTTTCTTTTTTACACAGTTTTGAAATATCAGGCCAAATTTTTTAATGAAACAATTTATTCCCATATTATTCCAATCATGATTGATTAGACTTTTTCTAAATAGAATTCCATTATGTTTTGTTAATCTCCGTCTTGTCACATACATTTTGGGTTTATTGTTGCCTTTTTTATTTTGACACGTCACTTTGACACTACACAATAATCCGGCATGTCCATCTGATAGTCCATTATGATCAATATCACAATTTTGTACATTTTCATTAGTTATATTAGTCAAGATATTGTCAATACATTTTTTTTTTATTATTATTTATTTATCACATAAATGTTACAATGAGACTTATTCACTATAGCTAACACAAAGGAAACCACTAAGGTTTGTATAATGTGTTAGGATTCTACAACGAGATTATCAAAATTATTATTATTTCGTACATTTTGTAGAACTTGTGTAACAATGATTCAATATTAACATTGTTTCAATCTTTCAACATTAAATATGAGAAAAAGAACATTGCATTCCACTTTCCAAAAAATATTGTTTTAGTTTAATCTTTATATTGTCGGGTGTAATGCTTTTAATCAAATCGGGAGGTAGTTCATTTATTAATCTAGGGACAATGTAACTGGCCGTCCGCTTGCCGTACGCGTTATCGGCGCGCTCGATCTTAAGTCTATTATTAGCAATGGCGCGCGTGTATACGGAGTGCTCCTTTTTCCTTACGATATCACTATCATAAAAATATTTATTAAGAATTGTGAATTTTATGCGAGAATAAATTGGCAGTACTCCGCAATGCTTGAAGAGGCCCATTTCGTTGTTATGGTATTTAGACTTAATTTTTGGTGAAACTATAGTCTTTAAAATTTTTAATTGTAGTTTATATATATGTTGGATATAACTATTATAAGTTCGTCCGTAGCAACAAAGTCCATATTGAATGTAGGATTCTGCCAATGAATTGTACAGCATGAGCTTAACTTTAAAAGGAATGCGTCTATTAAGTATTACAACGTTTGCTAGAAATTGGCGTAATTTATTACAGACATGTTCTATGTGTATGTTCCAGTGAAACTTGCTTTCGATATTTAAGCCTAGGTATTTTTGTGACTCGACGTTTTTTATCAGTGGGCATCCGCAAGTACTAGAATTTTTACTATGTAGGCATGTGTGATTGTGAGCTCTTATTTCAATAGATCGGTCAAACTGAATGTATGGGGACTTAATGTGTACTAAGTTTGTTTTATCAGGGTTCAGCACTAAGCCAGCGTCGTGGCACCATTTTGTTAGTGAGTCAAAGTCACGTTGAAGCAATTCACGAGCCTTTAAAGGGTCCTTATCGACAGCCACAAGACAAGTGTCGTCTGCGAATTGGTAGCAGGTTGTGTATTTAACACAACTGCTCATATCATTTACGTATGATAAAAAATGCAGTGGTCCGAGCACTGATCCCTGGGCTGTGCCTTCTGTGGACGTAATGGGGCTACTACAGGTGTCTTCAACCTTGACAACATAGGAGCGGCGCTGTAGGTAGTCGTTGCACCATTTCAATAGAGGCCCACGTATCCCACATTGGTCCAGCTTAGATATAAGGTGTTTGTGATTAAGGGTGTCGAAAGCCCGCGAAAAGTCTATAAATAGTACTAGTACATGTTTTCTAGCATTTAGTTGTTTGTTAACATTGTCTGTAAATTTTGACAAGAGATCAGCTGTACTTTTTCCTCTTTGGAAACCAAACTGATTTGGGCAAAGGACGTCATGTGTTCTGTAAAAACTGTGGATTTGTTCACATATGAATTTTTCAATTATTTTATCAATTGATGAAAGTAGCGTTATGGGTCGGTAATTTGAAAAGTCATTATGCTTGCCTTTTTTGTAAACAGGTCTTACGCAGCCCTTTTTTAGTTCATCGGGGTACATGCCCTTTTCGACACTTCGGTTAATCAAATTAGCTATCGCTGTTGCTACCTTTTTCCCAATAAGCTTAATATCGGATGATCTGATTTTATCTAGACCAGGGGCTTTTTTAGAATTTAATTTTGTTACTATTTTGTAAATTGCACTATGTGAAGCTTTTTTAAACAGAATACTAGAGTTAGTGGGCTTACAAATTTCACTGGAATTACATAGTTTTTCTTTACATTTTGGTATAATGTCCTGAATTACCTTGTGAAATTTATTCGCAAAACTCTCAGCAATGCGCTTACTTGACAGACCCTGTGACTCAAAAGCTTTCATGATAGCGGTATCAATGGACAATGTTACACGACCAAGCATTTTATTAATTATTCCATATATTTTTTTTGTGTCTTTAAAATTTTGTTTTATTTGGTTCATAAAATAATTATTTCTTTTAAATTCAATGACTTTATGTAACTTGTTTCGCACTTTATTATATTCTAGTTTTAAAATCGCGTTATTTGGGTCGTTTATCCAGGATCTATATAAATTATTTCGTTTTTCGCAAAGTCGTGTTACATTCCCATCGATCCACGGCAATTTGGTAGATAAGTTTTGTTTTTTTTGTTTTTCTAATTTTGTAGTAGACGCCAACGAACTTGCTTTATTATAGGAATCATAAATGAACTTTAAAATATCTTCGGGGCTACTCATATTATTTGTCAGTGACCAATCTACTTTTTGGAGTTCGTCATGTAAAATATCACGCTTAATAATGGTTTTGGGAACACTCTGTACATGTGAGTTGCATATTTTATCGGTCGAACTTGTGCATGCAAGGATTATGGCGCGGTGGTCAGCCAGTACAATGTCGAGCACCGCCGAGTACGGATGTAACGTGGGGAATCGCGCAAAGATGTGGTCAATACACGATTTTGTAATTATTTTTAGTTTAGATGCTATTCTTGTGAATTCCGTGATTCCACACGCCAATCCGCGCTCGCTTAGTGCATTTAAGTATGAATCTGTATGCGTATCAATAGATTTTAAATTAATATTTGTGTCTCCGATTAAAAGAAGGTTTAGATTCGAGTCAAAGTTTGATAGGAGGTGGCTTAGTTCTGTGATAAAAATGTTTTTGTTAGTTTTAGGCGGCCTATATACGGCACATATAGTTACATTTTCGTTACTTGTTAGCTTTAGAGTACCAACTATACACTCAAACGTGAAAGTTTTCTGGTGATATGGTGTAAATTTTAAATGGTTTTTTACGTACACAATAATGCCACCACCTTTTTTATTTCTATATCGTAATCGTGAGAATAAGTTATACCCTGGTATATTATACAAATGAACAATGTCATCAGAGATACCTGCTTCCGTAATTACAATTATATCCAATGGAAATTTACAATTATGAATAATTTCGAGAAGTTTATCAAAATTTTTTATTAATGACCTTATATTAATGTGAATGCAAGATAAATTAAAATTATTTAGCGGGGGTATGTGTTTTATAAATGAGTTAGGCGTTGAACAATTGTACAATTCAGTGATTTGTAGTTGACTATCCATGATTTTAGTGTTACTATTAATTTGAATTAAAGTTAATACTAGTATATTACCTAAATATGCTTTTCAACTCCGTTAATATCTTCTAGGGTTCTAATGTAATAGATCTTACTATCATGAGTTTTTCTAACACATACCTTTCCGTCTTTGCACCATATAAACTGAAATTTGTTGCTTAGTTGATGTTTAGTATTATACAATAGGGTTTTCGTGTATTTAGTAAGAGCTTGCCGGATGTACACAGGATTATTGACACTGTCTTGACTTGCGTTTGGAATAAGGGATCCTATAGTGAGGCGCTCCTTCCTGGCAGCATCCGTCCACTTTTTGCAGGCTTCTTTTGACTTTAGCTCGACCAGAATGGGTCCGGGATTTTCTTTTTTGCCGGGTAGTTGTTGGGATGATTGAACTTCCTGCACGTTCATATTAAGTTTTTCGGCCACTATCTCCACCGCTTTAGCGATATTTTTCGCAACTGTTGTGGGCAGACCAGCTATTTCTACGGAAGTCGCAAGGCTTTTTTGTTCGTTTTGCTTCAGTTGTTGTTCCAGGGCGGTAACTCTGAGGTCAAGATTTTTATTTTTGCATTGCAGCTCATGGTTTTTGTTTTCAAGGTCTAGGATTTTAATATCTTGATTTTTAATAGATTTTTCCATGTTGTTGATTTGTTCACTTAAGAACTCTAAGGATGATTCCAGGTTTCCAATCTCTTCTCGCAAAGTCTTCTTTATTTCCCGACTTATATCTTGAACTAGCTTCCTATGATCGGTTTTGGGATTAGATATTGGCTGGCTTGTTTCAGATTCATCGTCATCAGCATCTTCCTCCGGAATCACAAACGATGATCGGCGGGATATGTTTTTTAGGCATTCTCCACAGCTCCATTCCAATCCTGGTGTGTTCCGTATCGTGTTTAACTGCTTATTGGATAAATTTGCGCATGTAGAATTCGCATGTACTATTATCTCACACCTACTACACTCTAGACCGGGCAATTTTTGCGTAATATTCTTTTTGCAACTTAGGCATTTTTTATAAGCCATTGAGGGTAGTTTTTTTAAAGCAAAGTCAACACAAGTACGTGACTGCGCACTACGAGGTCCCGACGCGAAAATGATACATGAGCGTGAGTCATTTCTTATAAAAGTATATTCAGATACAAGTGGTCTAAAATTATAGCAAGTTAAAATATTCAATAAGTCAGTTGTTTTTTTACTGTTACATTTTAGGTCTACGTTAAAATCACCACAAATTAAACACTTCTTGTTGAAAAAATACTCCAAAAGCTTTTCTAATCTTTCAATAAAATCATCAAAATTTTTATCTTCTGGAGTCCGATAACAACAGCATACATACACATCAGTTTCTAAATCCTTTATGCAACATACTTCAAAACTATCTCTTTTATATAATTTCTTTGCTATCGGTATCTCAATACTGTCCCTATTCTTCTTAATCAGTATTAATGTTCCTCCCCTCTTTTTATTTATCCTTGTATTATGAGTAGCAACCTTATAATTATTCATATTAAGCAATTCCACTAATTTTTCATTCATAAAATGTTCACTAATACACAAATAATGAAAATCAGTATGAATAGTACCTAAGTATAATTCTAGCTCATTTATTTTATTATTGAGACTACACATGTTTTGATGAAAGACATTAAATTGAACTTTTTCATTTTGCACGAAAAAGCTCACCATTTGTTTTCTTTGGTTGACCTATGAATGTATCAAGAGAGTTTGCGCTAGCCTTACATTCCGATGTTATCTCTGGTTTTTTCTTGATTAGAAAATAATAAGGTATTGTACCTTTTTTAGGAGCATTAAGTTGTTTATGTTTTACTTGGTTTTTGCCTGTTCCAGTAGTCATCAATTTTAGAATACTTTTGTACGACAGAAATTGTTCTTTGTATTCTATAAAGTCAATACATGTATTCAATTTATTACACATTTTTTAGGTAAGGTTATATTCTTTATAAGACTGAAAATTGTAGTCGATCAGATTACATTTATGGAAATGTCTTAACCACATTTCCATGGACTTAAACAAGGTGTACTCATTAAAGTTTTGATTAGAGATTACAGGTACAATATATACAATGGACTTAGCTAACATATTATTTACTATACAGAGATTAGAATGTAGTACATGCAAGTCCTCATCATGCGATCCCATACTTAGAACAATAATATCATTGCTAGTTATTAGATTTGCTAGTTTTTCACAGTAGTTTAGAACAACTGAGCTTGACGCGTCAGTGAGTATTGTTGCAGACACATTATATTTGTCATTCCAGTTTCCTGATCTTGTATTAACCATTTCAGAAGCGAGTCCTCTCAGCTGTTCATCACCTATTATGTAAATGTTGTGGGGTTTACTTGTTTGCTTGAAAGATTCAGTTGTCTCCACAAAATTTTGACTATTTGTAGTGAAGCTGGTGTCGTTTATATTTGGTGTAACAGATGTGTCGTCTATTTTAAGCCTAAGATTATGAATTTGTTTTTCCAAGTTATTGATTTCTTTCTGTGCGTTAAGTAAGGACTGGTTTAGATCTGTTATGACTTTTTGCAATTGTTGTACTTCGTCTTGAGTTGGTAGATTTTCCATTTTATCATTTCTTGATGGTGTAGCAAAGTCTGTGAGTAGCATAGAGTTTCTTTTCCCAGTACTGGAAATTACCTTTTGTGGAGTTACACAAATACATTTTAGCATTTGAATTTCTTTTTTCAGTTTAGTAATGCACCTTTTTAGTTCGTTATTTTCCAAAATCGTATTTTCTAACTCGTTTTCCGTCGAACTTAGATTATTTTTCAGAAGTTTTACCTCCTCTTGTAGTTCATATTCTGTATCTGCGTCGTTTAAGAGCGTTAGATCTGCGCTCTTTGACAGTCGTTCGGTTGAAAAATATGGGTCATCCGTCATTAACTCAGGAGTCACTCCAGTAGAATGAAAATAATCGTTAGACTCTGACTCATATGACAAAGTTGGGAATGTAGGAGAATTATTTATTTCTGTAAGAGTTTCTATTGCCAGCGGTAAGTTTTCCCTAATTTTTGCCTTATTTTTTGCTAAATTTTTTCTGCGCGTTGTTACATTACTGCGTTGATAGTTAGAAGAGTTTGAAGGATTTATTTGTGTCTTATTTTGATTTTGAGTGCAAGTTGGGCAAAGCCAATTTTTCTTTTTTTCACTATCCATGATTCTGTATAGTTTTTCTGGAAATCCTACACATTCAAACTCATAAGTATTTTTACACTTCTCGCATTTTACCATGTTCCTTATATCTGTTTTATTTTTACATTTAAAGCAAGCCACAGGTGTCGCCATTATACGGTCTGGAGCGGAGAAACCGTATTTCTCGTATAAAGTTCACTTTAGTTCTTTGTTATGTTATTTATAACTAGTTTAGTTAATCACTTGTCGATACCGAATGTCACAATTAATTTGTCAATAGTTCCACAGTGAGTAATATATTTGCATGACAAAAAAAAATGATAATTACGTTCAACACTTAACACAATTTCTTAAAAACAAGTGAGAATAATTAGTGGAAAAAAATAAACAATAAAAAAAAATGTCTGCATATCAGTCTTGAACCATGAACGCCAGTCGAAATCAATGCGTTTCTAAGGCGCGTACCACTGCGCTATGCAAGCTGATAAGTGGATGACGAAATGTTACTTTATGTTTGTATCAATGAGTATGCGTCAACATTGTAACGCCAGCCAATAGAAGTAGGAGGGTAGAGCTTAAACACATTCACTTTGTACAACCGTTCTGTTTTGGCGAAAATTTAAAAAATCAGTCTTTTGGCACTTTTTTATAGGAATGTTTTATTTGCACTTCCTTTATATCACTAATTACGTCACTTTTAGCGTTTCAGATCAAACTAAGTGGCAGTATGTTTTGATTATTTTTCGAATCACTGTTTTTAGATAAACATCAGTTTTTTCCGTCACTTCCTAACGAATGTTGTGAATAACATTCACACTGGTTATTTTGATGGTACACTTTTAGAATTATATCACCAAGACTGATTTAAAAGCACTTTAAACAATTTTTAAAATAAATAAACACGGAGCTAGTTGCTACTTAGACCGCCATCTAGCGATGAATGATTTACTAAGGCTTAAAAATAATTACTAAATATTTAAAGATTTTTCAGATTCATATGTCTCATTTTTTCAGACCTCCAGCATCAAAATTTGCGGAAGTCGCATACAAACTTCCATCCCCTAGTTTAAGGGGTTAGGGGGTAAAAGTTTCAAATTTTATACTTATTTCACAGTTTGTGTAATAATACTAGCTTACATACCAAATTTCAGCTATCTAGGACTTCAGGAAGTACCCTAGGAATTTTGATGATTATCAGTAAGTTTTGACGAAATCGAGGTTTTTTAGATATCAATAAAATCCAAAGTTTAAGAGCTATGCAATTGAAACTTTATATGTTTAATAAGTCTACTACAGACATCATATCCTGAGAATTTTGTGCTTCTGGTATAATTCAAACCCAAGTTATGAGGGTTAAGCGGTTGGGGGGTTAAAGTCCGATTACATATTTTTTTGTTGTTTGTGTCCTATAATACTAGCTTACATACCAAATTTCAGCTTTCTAGGACTTCTGGAAGTACCCTTTGAATTTTGATGATCATGAGTGAGTCAGTGACGAAATCGGGGTTTTTTAGATATCAATAAAATCTATATTATAAAAGATATACAATTCAAACTTTATATATTTAATAAGTCTACTACTGATATTACATTCCGAGAATTTTGTTTATCTAGTATACTCCAAACCCAAGATATGACGGTTCAAAAAAAACGACGAAGCGCTTCGAGAAAAGGTAGGTAGTGCCCTTGCACTTCGCTTCATCGTCTTGGCGGGGGCACTCCCGTGCCCCCAGACACCTAGGTTTTGATTTACTTGGATGCTTTATATTTTGACTCAATTAAAATCTTAGTAGGTAGCTATTTAGTAATATCAACCTGTCCCAATCCCAATAGAGTTTTGACAGTTAAACATTATACTTACTGACAAACAACAATTCTTTTCTCTCCTATGAATGGAATAGAAAAATAAAAGAACATGTATGTTATTTTTTGGAAGTAGTAATTTTGATAATTATAAAAAGTAACTATTATAAATATTGAATTAATATTTCGTAACATTCGTTGGCATAAAGTCAAGAACGCGTTCGAATTTTCCGCCATTGACAAATTGCAGCTCATTTCCAATTGCATGCACATCCATAGTGATGCGCAGACGCAGAAACAATACTAAGCACAAACTTGGGAGGGTGACACAACTGCTGCTATATATACCTCAGTCACCTCTTTCGGGAACAGACACATACTTGACGTCAGTCAACATCAACCCTCAGAAAACAAAAATGGCCTACAAGGTAATTTTTTGTGGAATACCAATAATTAATTTAGGTCATTTTATTTAGGTCAATTTTCTTAAAAATATAACATCAGTGCTAAGTTTTACTATTTCAAATATTCCTACTCATTATGAATTAGTTAATAAATTGTAAATCAATTGGATTATTTAAAATTATTTCCGATTACTTACCTATAATTGGATTTGTTTTCATATCAATAAAATATGGAAAATTACGAAACTACACTTAAAGGCTACTTAAAATTTTTTTCATTTTTTTGTTCTAAAACGAAACGCAGCCTTCTTTTGATTTGTATAAAGATCATTAATTAACCAACTATCAATGTACAAGGTTATTTTTAGTTAGTACAAAACCTCTCGTGGGGTTGATTAAACTGAACAACTTTCATTATGGGACCAACCTCGAAATCACGAAAAAAATCAGCTGTCCCATACCCAAGTACTTTTGTATGGAACAGCATACAGCAGTTTTTTTTAACTTACGAGACGTTTTGTATTAACTGATAATAACCTTGTATAGGTATAAACCTTAATTTGAAGTCCAGCAAGTGAATAGTAGCTTATAGTTAATTTAGATGCGGAAAGCGTTTATCACTTTGGCGTCCTTGACGCTCCGCATCCTCGGCTTGTTTGTAATTTCTCCGCGCATACGATTGCGCAAGCGCACTAGTCTCGCCCTCGCAAAACCGTGTCACTATTTCAAGTACAACTCACGCGACATTTATGGACTATTTAACGTGTTTATCATTATCAAAACATTATAAGCCGGATTTAGCCAATGTTATAGAGAAGAGTTGTCGGTGTCGTTGACCCATGAGCTGGATCATTTTTGTCTATTAGACTATACCTGGGAAATACAATAGCTACGAATTTATTGAAGGTCAAAGTCAAAATTGTTTTTTCAAAATTTTTATGAAATCTTATTTTATTCGTTATTTCCTAATTTTTGTCAACAGAAACATTATCAAAATTGTATGTATTTCATAACAAACAATGGCTTCAAAACGTCATCACTCAATGTATTTCATGAGCTAGCACATAAACGTTGCCTTTCAACTCGGCCGCTCGTAGCTGTGTAGAATTCACTCTCAAGCGCGGTCTTTTGTACGCGTTGCATTGCGTGGTAATGTATGCAATGCTTTTTTAACACAACTAAAATCGTTTCCCAGCAATAATTTTGAACAGAAATGGTCCTGATGATGAGCCGAATACGTAGACCTCGGCTTCGTTGAGTATCTTGTTACACTTGGTATCTTTAGTTATATTAAATGCAGTTTTTAATTTCAGTTCGTCATTCTTTCCTGCATGGTGGCTGCGGTGAGCGCCGGAGCGGCAGTCGCGCCTGTAGCCGTGGCTGCGGCACCTGTTGTAGCCGCGAGGTTGGAGGAGTTCGACCCTCTACCACAATATCGATACGGATACGACGTTGCCGATTCTCTGACCGGTGACTACAAGAGCCAGACGGAGCAGCGAGATGGTGACTTGGTGCAGGGCTCATACTCGCTCGTGGACCCTGACGGTACTCGCCGCACTGTCGACTACTCTGCTGACTCTGTGAACGGGTTCAACGCTGTAGTCCGAAAGGAGCCATTGGTTGCCGCTGCTCCGGTGGTTGCCGCGGCTCCGGCTGTAGTGCCCGCTCGTATCACCGCCCCCGTGGCTGCTCCCGTGGCCGCTCCCGTGGTAGCGGCGCGATACACCGCTGCTCTCCCCGCCGCGTACCCTTACGCAGCGGCCTACTCCGCCCCGTACACTTACCCAGCTTACACTTCCGCCTACACTTCGGCTTATACCGCCCCACTAGCCGCCTACAGAACCTTTCCAGTAGCCGCCCCCGTAGTAGCTGTTAAGTAAATAAATCTAGAAAACCCAAAGGATTGACATAAGACTAAATGGCCAATAAACGAATTTTATACTCGACACATGTTCATTATTTTATTTGAAATACATTGATAAATAAGGTTGTGACCAATATTTGTTATGTACATCAAAGGCTTTCGCTTATATTCTTTCTGTTGTTATCATAGACTTATTATATTAATATTAATTAATTAATTAATTTTTGCCTGGGACTTTGTGTTCGTGCTTCGAGCAACAAAGGCTTCGTTTCGTCTGTAGAAGCCCGTCTTACTCAAGCCCGTCTGGATTTAAGTTGTCAAATATTGACGATACGAGATATTTAGACTATAGTAACAGTTCGAGTATGGAATTGATGATTTTCATCCTTTTCACCATAGATCTAGATCGTCTTTTCACCCGTGTTAAACACTACTTTTTCTGTTTTGTTTTTGTTTCCTGAAAACATTTCAAATATAATAAGGCTTAGAGCAACGCCGGCTTCATCCCGGCGGAAGCCCGTCTTGCTCTAAGTAATAAGGAAACTAAAAAAACTTAGTTTAATAAAAAAATACAAAAATAGGTATCTGTTTTCCAAAAGTTTTTGATTTGCACTGGCTGTTTGTTGATGCAGTTTCCACTGAAGCGGAGCGGAGTGGAGGAAGAGTGCTTCATAATTCATGATTGATTTTGATGATTTTAGCGTTCTTGGTTTTGATTTAAGTTTGACAGCTGGCATCTGAAATAAAGGCCAACTCCATGCCGACTCTATGATCCCACCAAAAACATTTTCATGTATAATGTTGCCAAGACCTCAATATGGCTCGCACTGTCAAAAAGTTATCAGACCTCATGTAGAGCCAAGCTTCTAACTAACTCTACAAGCCCTAACTTCAAAAACTCTACACCTCAGTCAAAACATGTGGCTTGATCATTTCCTTCCAAACCTTTCTGATAAACAATAGTTCTAGTAGCAACGAAACGGCCAAGACACATATTTTGACTAAGGTGTAGAGTTTTTGAAGTTAGGGCTTCTGAAATAAAAGCCGACTCCATGCCGACTCTATGATGTTACCACCGACATCATAGAGTCGGCATGGAGTCGGCTTTCATTTCAGAATCATTCATTCATTTCTACATACAGGGTTACTGGAAATATGACGATTCCTGCTAAGGGGTTATAGATAAGGTCAAAACAAATATTTTTTGTTATATTACTTTTTCTCGATGATTACCTTAGTTATATTTTATTTTAAATTTTTCTGTCTGTAAACGTACTTTTGGTAAAAAAATACTTAATTTCAATTAACTCAAAAACTATTAACTTTTCGAAAAAAAGCAATATAAAAAAATATTTGTTTTGACCTCATCTATAATCTCTTAGCAGGAATACGTCATATTTCCAGTAACCCTACATGATAAAGTTGACTCTATGGCCAACTACGTAACCAAATTAAGTTCTATTTTTTAATTATTTTCATCCCTAGGGCGAAAAGTAGTGTTTTACATCCGCTGCTGAGTTTAAATGTACCTATTTTGTAATATATATAAAATACATGCTCTTTAAATAGCAACAGCATAACAGCACAGCCTCCTTCTTAGTCACCGACAGATATAAAAAAACTCTGCTATCAATAAACTTCAGTTACCTAGCAAGTTTGTTGACATTATTCTTATGACAAACTTCAACTTTTTGCTTAAATATGTCTACAGCGATTAAAATCAAATTAAAATACTTCGAATAATAATTCTTTGGTGTAAAAAAACGTATACTTACCAAATCTAATTTTTATATTGTTTTATTTGTAGAGGTTTATTAATTACCTATTCAAAATGCAAATGGAAGAAAAGCAATTGTACGGTGCGCTCACCGTGTACCGTGAGAGGGGGGCATACTTACGTCGGTTGGAACAGTTTGAAAAAGCGAAGGCATCTTACGACGAAGCCTTCAAAAGCACACCAGATGATGTCCGCACACTCACGGGACGCAGTCAAGTCTGCGCAGATGCTGTTCAGCCCGTGCAGGCTTATGCTGACGCTGAAGTGGCCCTCCAGCTCGAACCTAAGAATATGATTGCAAGGAATATGCAAGCGAGAGCTATGTACACTATGTCTGACTTCGAAAGATCAGTTGTCATGAATTTCCGAGGATTGAGAGTTCGTCGCCAACCGCCTTACTTCACGGAAGGTATCAACCAAGGAGTGGAAACAATACAAGATTGCATCGGGGTTAACGCCGGTAATGTCATGTTAGACTTCTTGCCGATAATAAAACAAAATGAAGAGATGGCGAGCCAAATAGATGAAGATGAACCACAGAAGCCTTTGCACAAGTGCCGAATTCCCCAACCAGAAAAAAAACGTAAGTTGACCCAAATGCAAGCCCGTAAACATTTGACCCTCTCTAGAGTACTGGCAATGAAATACCTCGGCCCGATGGCTTATGATAAGTTTTTTCTGGGAGAACTCACTGAAGACCGTCGAATTATGTCTGCAAATCATAGCGGAAGTTTAGAATTAAGGGCTATTGTAAAAGAAGCTTTACGATCTCTCACAGAAAGACAAGATATGCTCCGTTCTCAACGGCCTTATTACACTATTAAATTAGCCGAGAAAGCTGATTCAAAGTACCAGAATAAGTACAAAGAAGCTGTTCTTATAAAAGAACGTGAAATTGGAGCCCGCACTGCTGAACGTTTGTTAAGACAGATCGAGAAGAGTATGAGGCAGAACCGTGTTATGGACTTGATAGCTCAAGCAGAGCGGATGCAGATATTCTTGGATATGAAGACGCCCAGGACACTACCAGATAAAGAGTATTACATTGATCGTTTATATAGAGCGGTTGGTGAAGGCTACCTGTCTCAAAATAGATTATCGTACACGCTCAGCGAGCGAGGAAACAGGCGTAGGATTGCTTTCCTTATGGGTCTTCCGGTGGGGCGGCCGACTTCTTTCGACTCTGTCATGGCAACCTATCCTTACAAGTTTATTGATATAAAACAAGCTACAGAGAAGGTTGCTGCAACTCTCGAAATGTGCGAGAACTCTACAATGAAATGTTGGCTTATGTACGAATTGGCACGTTTACTATGCACTCAGAAAAATTATGCACTGGCAAAGTTTTATGGAAAACGTTGTCAAAGAGAAGCTCAAGAATTGGGTAACGTGGTATGGTGGTTAAACGGATGCTTTGTACTGATGAGCGGAGACATGCAACAAGGTAACGCCAACGAGGTGCGCATTCAAGTGGAAGAGGCATTAGAGTGGTCTAAAAAATTGCAAGATCCAGAGAGGGTGCAAGCATTCCTGAACAAATGTGCTGAAATGGCTCAAGAAACGGTTACAGCGGACGAACGCAAAGCGATTGTGCAACGGGAAAGGCAGATCGTTGCTGTAATGGATGAACAGCAAAGTATTGAAACTTCAGTCCTGTTCAAGCGCATGTCAACGGTACCTCCCGGGCGGCGGTTCTCAGTGCTGCCACGTAAGGCGGAAGCTGCCGACACTAAATCAGAACGCCGTCGTCGTAAACAGCGTGGTCTTACTGTCGTTCCAGGGGCGGAAAGAGCTCTACCGCCACCTCCTAAATCAGATACTCTTGGATTCCAGGTGTTCGACATATAGACTATTTCGCAGATGTCTTTCTTAATTTGAAAATGTTTTTAAGATAAATATTAAAACGTGAAATAGGGTTGATGTTTTTCTTCCATTTATCATCCCGTTGTAAACTACTTATTATTATCACCCAGTCTGAAGAGCCTTTAACTAATTTGATCTACATATTTTATTGTATCAAGAAACTTCACGATTTATCTTGAGTCATATATTCACCCAAGAAGTTTAAAATTCCCATATTCTCATCGAGTGTTACTGTTACCCGATGCGATTTTTTTTCCGAATGTGTCACACTATATACACAAACCAGTGTTACTAGATGAGAATACAAATTCAGATCGAGTGACACTGTTACCCGATGAGATTTTTTTTTCACACCAACACCTTACACGTACCAGTGTTACTGGATGAGAATAAAAATTTGCAACGAGTCACCCCTGTTACTCGTTGCGAATTTTTTTCTCAATCAGTCACAGTGTGACACGATTCAGTGGACTCGATAAAAATCTAAGTTAAAATCTAATTTCAAATTAGATTGTGTTGACGATCGAGTTTTACTGGTAAGTCGACCATCCATTGATATTTATAGCAAGTAACTTGGAATGAAAATTCCCTGTAGTACAACTAGTATGACTATTTGGTGAGACTACTGGGAAACGGAGTACTATGATCTATATTACGTCCGTACTCTTTCCTACGTAAAAGTTTTCCATTTCTTACTGTTATCGTGTGATTTCAATAAGTATCCACAAAAATAAAACATACAAGTAGTTATGACGAAATAAATAATATATTTACATTATGGCATTCAAGTTTGATAGATTGTAAATAACTGGTTGACTAGTGGTGGTAGTGTTGGTAGACAGGAGAGGAATACGCAACGGGGGCAGCAGCGTAGGTCAAAGGAGCAGCGTATTTAGCCACGGGCGCGGAGTACGCGACGGGGGCGGAATAGGCGACCTTGGCGACGGGGGCGGCGTAGGCGACCTTGGCGACGGGAGCGGCGTAGGCGACGGGGGCGGCTACCTTCACACCGAGAGGCTCCCTGTGTACGACAGCGTTGAAACCGTTGTGGGGGTCAGCGGTGTAGTCAACGGTGCGCTTGGTGCCGTCAGGGTCGACCACGGAGTAAGAGCCCTTGACTACGTCGCCGTCGCGGGTTTCGTGCTGGCTTTTGGAGTCACCGGTGTGGCCATCTTGAACGTCGTATGCGAAGGTGTATTGGGGGTGAGAGTCGTAAGCCTCGACGACCTTGGTGACGGGGGCAGTGGCGTAGGCCACGGGGGTGGCGTACTTGGCTACGGGTGTGGCGTAGGCCAGGGGAGAGGAGTAGGCCACATGAGCGGCGGGTAGGAGGCCAGCGCTGCAAGCAGCGACCAGGCAGCTGAATACGACAAACTGAAAAAAGACAACGCAATGGTCAGCTAGTGAACTGTATACAAGGTGTTTGGTAAAAGCCTTATAAAGCCGAATATGGTAGATAGGGACCATCAAACTGAACAACTTTTACTATGAGTCCAACTCGGAAATCGCGAAAAAGAAATCAGCTGTTTCATACAAAAATTTATAACGAAAATATCAAAATGTATGAAACAGCAGATTTATTTTTTCGCTATTTCAGAGTTGGTCCCATAGCAAAAGTTTTTCAGCTTGATGGTCCCTATCTACCATATTCGGCTTTATAAGGCTTTTACCAAACACCTTGTAGAAATAATTAGACTCATTTTATGTAAACGTAATAATTTTCCAAAAATAAACACATGGTAATTAGATAATTTCTTTTACAAATAGAATGAAAAAGTTAAATATTTTTACCAAGAGAAAGAAAGATATTATGAAAATAAAAAAATAATAATGCAATACGAGTATGTTTAAACAATACCTTGAATGCCATTTTAGGTAGTGGTAATGTTCAACAGTGAGAATGAACTGCTGAATCGAGAGCATGATCTCGTTTTATATTCGTCTCATGTCCATTCGTGACTATCAGCTTTGTGTGACGTCACAGAATTTGGGCCGGTACTCGAACCCGTACGAGAAGCTTATCGTATAACTTTCGCTTTTAATTGAAGCGGTTCAGGCAAGGTCACGATCTTCGGAGGAATGCGGCCGCTCTTGTTTCCTCGCATTCGCACATTATTATCTGTGAGGTCGCCACTCGCCGTCGCCTGCAGTTACCTTACTTAGGGTTTACATTTCAGCGAAAGTGAACTGACCTTAGACTTTGAGGAAGTCTGTAAACTGATATTCCATGACCTATTTAATGTCCATATGAAGTAAATAATCGCCAGCTTATTTAAAATATCTAAAGAAAAATAATCGAATTTATTGTTAAACTTCTCGTATGATCATGTTAAGCATTTGCCTAGCCTATTATTATTGCTATGATATAAGCCACTCTATATAACGAAAAATTCGTTACAACAGAATTGAGTAGACGTGTAAAAAACGGCTTATGTTTAAATGATCACCATACTAACCTAATATACTAGGGGATCATAACAAATTTGGTAAAGATCGCAAAAGTGGCTGACTCTGGGTTCACAAGATAGAGAGGCACTCTCTGATGCTAAATATGTCGGTCTGTTTGCGACCTACGAAACGCAACCGAATTTTGTTCAGTCCTTACACAGTTCACGTGAGTACAACTAGTACTTACTTGCTGTACTATTGTCAGCCATTTACCTAATCGTTATTTTTTGGTAACAATAAAGCATTTTTGAACTGGCGTGGCTCCATAACGCAACCGAATTTTGTTCAGTCCTTCCGTAATACACGTGAGTACAACACTTACTTGCTGTACTATTGTCAGCCACTTACGTTATCGTTTTTTTTGGTAACTATAACACATTTTTCAGCCTGCATATAAAAAGAACGCAACCACTTCACGCAAACAGACCGACATATTTAGCATCAGAGAGTGCCTTCTCCATCCTGTGAACCTAAAGTCAGCCGAACTTACGCGATCGTTACCAACTTTGTTGTGACCCCCTAATCTATAACCTACCTTACGCAGAATTAGTAAATGCTCACCAAATCTTCTTGGGCGGTTTAGGATTTAGTGAGCATTTACTAATTTTGGAGAACAAAATGTTTTTTTTTGGTATGCTAAAGTATTGATTCCCAAAAAAAACATTATTAAAGGTAAAATTAAATGTAATCAATTATTGTTTGGTGTGCTTCGGAAGGCACGTTAAGCCGTTGGTCCCGGCTGCATTTGCAGTTGTTAACACCCACCAATCCGCATTGGGCCCGCGAGGTGGGTTATGGCCCGTCCTCCTTATTCACCCATAAGGAAGGCCTGTGCCTCAGCAGTGGGGAAATTAAAATGGCTGATGGACAATTATTGTTTAAATAGGGCCAAATCATGAAAAGTGTTGTAGATTTATTATACGTAGGTACCTACCTACTTTACGGAATAAAACATCGGTTTTTATATTAAATTCATTTAATAATATAAATAACAGTCATTTAAAGCTTAATGTACAAAATAACTCAACAAAATTGTAATAATTCATCTAGAAATAGTAAGGAGAAGGTAGTCTGTATGGTGAGGGAGTTAGGAATGGCGCAGGGGCAGGGGCTAGGAGTGGCGCAGGTGCGGGGACAAAGACTGGCGCAGGCGCGGGGGCGAAAACTGGCGCACGCGGTACAGGGGCAGCAAAGGGGGCGGGGAAGACGGGAGCGGGCGCAACAACCTTAGCGACTACGGCTAACTAACTAACGGCTCCCGTCGTACTACAGCATTGAACCCGTTGATAGAGCCAAGGAGAATTGTCGACTACGCTGCAGCGTAGTCGACAATTCTCCTCGTGCCGTCGGTCGGGATCCACGACTGTGTAGGAGCCGGTGACGAGGTCTCCGTTGCGCTGCTCATGGTGGCCTTTGTAGTCGCCAGTGAGGGCGTCCTGGACGTCGTAGCCGTAGGAGTATTGGGGGTAGGGGTCTAGGCGAATGGTGGGCACTACTCACCTACCTAACCCAGAAAAAGTAAATGCTCACCAAATCTTCTTGGGTGGTTTAGGATTTAGGAGCATTTACTAGTTTGGAGAACAAAATGTTTTTTTTGGTATTCTAAAGTATTGATTCCCAAAAAAAAACATAGGGCCAAATCATGAAAAGAGTAGTAAATTTATTATACGTAGGTACTTTCCGGAATAAAACATCGGTTTTTATATTAAATTCATTTAATAATATAAATAACAGTCATAATAAAGCCTAATGTACAAAATAACTCAACAAAATTGTAATAATTCATCTAGAAATAGTAAGGAGAAGGTAGTCTGTATGGTGAGGGAGCTAGGAATGGCGCAGGGGCAGGGGCTAGGAGTGGCGCAGGCGCGGAGGCAAAGACTGGCGCAGGCGCGGGGGCGAAAACTGGCGCACGCGGTACAGGGGCAGCAAAGGGGGCGGGGAAGACGGTAGCGGGCGCAACAACCTTAGCGACCAGCGGCTCCCGTCGTACTACGGCATTGAACCCGTTGATAGAGTCAGCAGCGTAGTCGACAATCCTCCTCGTGCCGTCGGGATCCACGACTGTGTAGGAGCCGGTGACGAGGTCTCCGTTGCGCTGCTCCTGGTGGCCTTTGTAGTCGCCAGTGAGGGCGTCCTGGACGTCGTAGCCGTAGGAGTATTGGGGGTAGGGGTCTACGCGGATGGCGGGTGCTACCGGCACTACGCTGGCACTCACCGCGCTCAACGCACAGATGAATACTACAATCTGGAACAACGAAATATACTTAATCATTATAATTAAGATGTTGACTAATGAATAAAATAACGAAATATTAATAAAAATCGTTAACATATTAAACTTTTAGAATAGTTTGTATACCTCTTGGTTTTATAGGTACATATATTGCGTATTATTTATTTTATGACCCTTCAATGTTGGTGGACTGGACAAGTCCATTTAAAAAGTATAAAATTTATTAAAATAAATAATATCTTTAATTAGTCCCCGTAAAATGTAAAACAAATTTGTCTAAGAAATAATTTTGATAAACACAATATTTAATATAGCTGCCGAACGTGTTGCTACGTGTTGCATACAAACTACTCAAGCGTGATGTCATAATTGAATTGAGTAGCCGTTAATATAGAGCGTTTTAGGGTGAGTCCATTTGTGTGCATTTCAAACTGTGATATCTCGGGCAGTTTTCATGCTAGCGAAATAATTATTTTACCAATGTTTCTTTTTTTGAGAGGTAATTTAATGTAACATAAATAGTCATCATGCGAATTGATGATATAATGATTGGAACGTTTTGGTGCTCCAAAAAATATATTTGACGATTGTCCTATGATTCAGCTCTTTAGTTAAATATTGCATTGTTACTAATGTACCTAGGTAGTGAAAATCTTCGAGCATCACTAACATATTATTGTACTTGAAGTTATTTAATATCTAGATGTAAAGTTATGATATACTAACTTAATTAAGAGAGTACCTACATCGTGACACGATCAAATCCCTATCGGGCAAGCCATCACGGGCACGTGACCAATAAACGTGCCGCCGCCGCCGTATTGTGTAACAGTTGCCCCCGCGCATATAAAGAGACGCATAATCGCATTACACACCATAGTATACGATTACCGCTACGAGGGGTCTGGAGTGACGTGAGACAAGCACGGACTGATGAAAAGCAGCCCAAAATTTTCAGACTATTGAGAAACTTCGAAAAATTTACTGCTAAACTAAAACATTAACTTATTTTGGAAGTTCAATTGCTTCATTATAATTATTATTATTGCCAGAATTTCATAGAGTTATAAAAAAAGCTTAATTTTTGTCAGCAATTATATCAAATGAAACAAAATTATTACAATACCTGGATGATGTGCAACTCGTTGATGTCTTTTGTATGAAACAATTAAACAATGTGCGTTCATTTGATTTTTAGAGTAGGTACCTAAGTAGTTTTTTTTTCATTGTATTGAAGAAGACCGTTTTATTTATAGTTATTGTTACTTAAAAGGATTATCGAACGCTTCTATTGATTCCGTTTTTTCATTCTTTCTTTAGTTAGTTATTTACAAAAAAATATGAATAAATAAGCATAATATTTTTAATTAAATTTTGGAAACTCTATGCAATGAAAAGTTTTTAACGGTCGGCCCTTATTAATAAAAAAACGTTTTAGGGAATTCCAAATTATTATTTTGTTAAAGAAGGCATAAGATTAATCCTCATTTAGTAGTAATCAATTTTGTTTCATTCTTTCGTATCTCATTTTTTTTTTAAATATTTTCTTATTTACTTATTTTCTTTTATTAGATATCTTCATTGTAATAGGTACAATTCAAATTATGGAATTAATGCTAATGACACTATCTTCCAGTCAACCTTTGAGGAAAACTAGAGGGGTATAGAATCAAAGACAGCTAAATGCAATAAATTGCGAAAACGAACTGAGTATCACGCCATCTAGGGAATTTTCGGTTTTAACTACTTTCTTCTTTTATTTTAAAAACAAAAATAGCTAAAGCCCTTTAAATTATGTGATTCACGTGATTGTTGAGGTAAACTTCAAAGACGTTTCCTGACAATTTGACATTTATGTATTTTCCCAATAAAATTGTTGACAAATAATAATAAATAGAACAAGTAAAAATGATTATGAGTAAAAAACTAACATTGTACTCAATTTAAGGATATTTTGTGCTTATTGTCATGGACGACTCGCTATGAAAGCGCGCGTTGGTTAGAAAGAAGTGGTGTCACAACTAAACCCTCCCGATATGGATTGTGTTGGCTAATACGCGCATGTTACCACTAGGGCTAGCAAAACTATCATAATAATACCTATCTCGGTTAATTTGAAAACTAGGTACAGTACGAGGCATATATCATGAAATTTTTTGGATGAAGTGGGGATAAATTCGCGTATGTGCTCTTGTGAGCAACCAATAGCACGCGCACCTCTCCCGCCGCCCGCGCCCCTCACCGCTACGCATGCCCAAAATACGCGTTCCGCGCAGTCCCTGCCCGATTTCATGATATTTGCCTCGTACTGTAATGGCACACCATTAAATTTGTTATTGACGGATTTTCCTCTATTGGTTTAGGTAAAAGTATCCTAGTGATTCGACTACCTTGTCTTTGCACGACGGGAATATGGTTGTTATTCTAAAAGCTTTAAACAATTATTTGGTTTCTTTTTCCTTTATCTAAATTACTAAGTTTCGAATTTAAAACTTGACTTGATGTTTACAAGGATTATGATGACCTAAAGCATATTGATAATACAATCTTTTGACAACCCTACCGATGCGTTGGCGTCGTTCCTGCTCTGAATCAAATACTGCGCCCACAATAACTCGGGCAGGCACGATTGTACACAACTATCGGACACGAATTTTAAGCCCGTCGCAGCCTTTTTAATATGATTTGCACGGTTGACAATTGACGCTTGATCCACTTGTCGCAAAGCCTGTTACTTGTTTGAATATGGGAATCTGTTGCAAGTGGTTGCAACAAACAACACATTTTCCGTTTGATCCCACAGTTTTTTCTCAATTAGGTACCTACTTTAAAACATATGTTTATAAATAAAGAACTAATGAGAATCACTGCTGCTTATATTAATTATCAAATGGCGATGTATTAGTTGCGTTTCTTTTCTGCTTTGTTTTTAGAAGATTAAATTGTTGTTTTAAGAACTGCACGAATCAAAAGTACCCGTGCTTTTATAAAATATGTTGAACTGGATTTTCTTTTTATGCAATAATAGTTAAAAAATTTTGACGTAAGCGAATTTTTCATATTTTAATTAATAAGGGTAGGGGAGGGAGGGGAGGAAGAATTCCAAAATGAGAATCTTATAGGAACGGCGTATATGACCCTGGCGAACAAAAGCGGACTTGTCCGATGCACGGTTTTTTACAGGAGAAGTAAGAATTTGAAATTAGCTATAAAAATTTCTATTGGACAAGTCCGTTTTGAATTGAATAAAGCAAGTTTGAAATTGGTTTTGTACATGAACGTGTCAGAATTAATTGAAAATCTTTTGGTAATGCACAGACGTTTACTTTCAGATGTATAAAAAAAAAACCGGTCAAGAGCGAGTCGGACTCGCGCACCGAGGGTTCCGTACCATCATAATTGCACCATTAAACCACACTGCAGAGTAGAATAATAAAATTAGTATTGCAGTTTTAGGTCAGCGCCATCTCTTGACCGATAGTGGAACATTTTTAGAAATTTGATAATTTCTTAAAAAGTGTGCTATATTTTATATACATCGTTTTATTTTTCCTGTAATCTTTATATAAACTGCTATCACAGAATGATTTCAGATTTTTCATATTGCAAACTTCGGAGATAAGGGGAGGGGGGGGGAACGGTATTTTTTTTACATTTTTCATTATAAATCGAAAACTATGCGGTCTAAAACAAAAAGAAAAAATGATTGAAAACGTGCAAACAGCGTTCTTTCATATGATACCCCACATGCCCTAGTAGCTCCACTTCAAATTTTTAAGACCCCTTTTCAGTCCCTGTTGTAAAAAAGATATTTATTTTTTTATTATTTGCAAAATAATTGGGAAAATGTCATCTCAAACTATTCTAAATTTCAAGTTGATACCATTAGTAGTTTTCGAGATATCTAGCTGTGACAGACAGACAGACAGACAGACAGACTGAGTCACACCATAAGGGTTCCTTTTTTACCATTTTAGTACGGAACCCTAAAAAAAACTGACTGTATGGACACGTCTGCATTTGTTCGCAAGCTCCTCAATTATTGAAAGGACTGCTACATATATTTCTGTATGTCTTTTGTATTAAGATGCTATACAATAGTTTATTATTATGAGGGTTTTAGAAACTATTAAGGTCTGCTTTACAAGTTCCGGAGAGCACTATCGTCTGGTTTAATTAAAAAAACGTAAGTATGTCTATGAAATTACCCATCAAGTAAGTTAATTGGAACTTAATCGTAACTTAAAAGACTGTTACTTCGTAAACTTACCTTGGTGTCCATGTCTGCTTGTGGGGTGGTTGGCAGAGTCCTCGAGGTCGAGTGTGGGTGTCCCGAGCCGCCTCGCGTTATATATCGAGCGATGCGCAACTCTGGACGTGAGCTCCATACCGCACCACTCATTGAAGAAAGTGCGTTACGCGATCCCGCTTGCGATACCTATGCACTGATATATATGCTTTCATTGATATTGATTTGAGAATATTCAATTAGTATCTATCAGACAACTAAGGTAATAACCTTAGTTACACTTTGCACGACACAAAAAATAAAGTAAGTATTTGAAGTAGAGCTTGCTCTTTCCCTGATTTTCAGCCATATTTGTGTCAAATTTCAGTAAAATAGCTTTCGTAGCAGTTACTTTACTGAAAGTAGTAGTGTAGTCGTTTTTCATGGCAAATGTCATGACTCATGAAAAACGACATAGGCTTAGCAAAAGACACATTAGTATATTAATATAGTTAACTACCTAAATAATTATATAAATTGTGTACCTATACTATTTGTAAAATCAACATAAAAGTACTTATAAATATGAAAAAACAATTAGAAGTAACCGCCATTTTACGTCGTAATATCACTATTAAAATAAATAAAAGTTTATTTTGAGTATAATTCCTATAAATCGGCAGAGGTAGGTGAAAACCCGAAACATGAAAAATATGAAAGCTGTTTAATATAAAAGTTTGAAATCTGGTAAAATGTATGTTTTTTCCGCAATTTCAGAGTTGTTTACACTACAAATGGTTTTCAATAACGTTTTATGTGTAAACAAAAAAGGTAAGAATACACATAGATAGGACAGTCTTTTGAGGTATTCTTCGAAGCGCACCCATTTTGAAACGCACCTAATAAAGCGCACCTAAACTATTTCTCGAAACGCACCTAAAAAGGTACTTAATTGGTTTTGTTAACTTTATACCAATATAGGTGCGTCTGGAGCAATAGATTAGGTGCGCTTAATCGTAATGAAGCATATGCCTATCCTAATTTGAAACCTATGCTGAATCATTTTTAAATGTTTGATGTAAAGTTTCATTTTTTTTATTTTAAAAACTTAAAAACAATCAAATTCAATTACATTTCTCTCAAGATTCAAAAATGATCATGGCCAAATTTAGACCCATGGGCGAACATTAGTAAAGTCGCATTACTAATTTCCCAGCAAAAATGTAAACAAAGGTGTTGCCAGAACAAAACAACACAAAAAGAAATAGTATATTGTTAACACACTTACATGTTTTTTCATCACAAACCTAATAAAAATAGATTAGATAAATATTCTGAATCATGAGTTTTGCGGAAAAAAACAGTAATATAATGTATTATTTCATAATAACAGTTTTATAGTAGAAAACATTTTTATGATGCTGTATACATATCAACTGCAAACCGTATACATCAACCATTGGTCATTTTATAAAATTTCATAAAAAATAGTATTACGAGTAGTAGCTGTAGTAGTAACATTTGTCTTTTGGTATTTGGGGGGAACAGGGAACAGGCGAAGATGTTACGTATTTTTGATAGTTTACATACAGTCAATATCTAAAGTAAAGTTTTCTTATCAGTTCGTTTCAAGAACTTTTAACATCAAAAAATATGATAGGTTATAAAGATAAATTTCTAATTACCATCCTACTTTAAAATTACCCTGGATGACATTATATTTATTATGACTCAAAATATAATAAACAAATTAAAAAGTTATAAAAGTGACCAAAGGTTTTCACTATCTGAAAATGTCACTATCAGGGTCAGTTTATCAATTTGGCAGTGACGTTTCTTTGTTTATATTTTTGCTGGGAAATTAGTAATGCGACTTTAATACAACCTAATAAAGTAAAGTAGCACGGCCTAGAAAGAACGCACTATAGGTAAAGGTAGTCAGTCGAATTGTTCATCATGAGCTGGAGTCGGAAGGTTGTCACTGGTATTCCCAGTGACAACCTTCCGGCTCCAGCTCAACCTTAAAATCCTCGCTAAGTATAACGTGCAATAAAAGTACTTGCAATGCTATTAATTTAACAATGTACTCACAAGTGGTAAACTCCAGAGCGCTTGCAGGTACAAAACGACGTGTAAGTATTTTAATCTGCAAAATTTTCTCTTTGTCATACATTTTTGAATGAAATTGCAGCGGATTACTGTTTACTGTCAATTTAATCGCATAGTTTAAAAACAAAGCATACATCTATTTATATAAAATCCAATTTCGCGTGGTCAAGCCATTACGCGTGAACGGCTGGACCGATTTCGCTAATTCTTTTTTGTTGTGTTTGTTATTATCAGGAGATGGTTGTTATGAAAGAAATATTTAAGAAAATTGCGCGGAAAATTAGAAAAAGAATACTTAACCACCATATAAAATTATTTTGGACATAAAAACTTTTTTAATGTAACCTTATGACTTTAAAAAAATTAAGAATAAGAATAATTGTTTTGGACAATATAAACTTTTTTAATCTAACCATATGACGTTTGACATAGCATTGAAAGAATGCATGCTGCAAATATCGTCAAAGAGGATGTAATAACACAGATGCTTCGGTCGAAGTTATTTTATTGAGGATATACATGTAAAATAATTAATTTATTATTTATTACAAAAAGGATCTAAGTAAACTGAATTTCTTAGTGCTCATCACGGTTAAATTGGTAAGTTTTGATAGACTTACATACACGTTACTAACATAACAAGTGATATAATATACTTGGTTATAAAGTAAATGGGAACGGAAACGGGAACGGGACAGGAAAGGTAAAGGGGAACGGGAACGGGACCTAATAATATCTCTAAACCCAACTTTTCATTATTTATACCAATTCGAATTCAATATTCATAACTAAGACAGGACAACGTCTGTCGGGTCAGCTACTCTAAAATAAAATAAAATTGACATATGATGTACTAGGAGTTTAACCACATTTCACTTTCACCACATTTCAACTTCGTCGTCTCTATCTTCATATTTTGTCGTCAACTCGTACATACATGAAAGTGGCTGAAAAATTAATAAGGAATGAAACTACAAAAGAATGTTGTACTGATTATTTAACTATCATTTTACAAGCACAGTGAAAAGACAATTAACAGTGTAACAGGCAAATAAAACGATAACTTTTTTTTGTTTATAAGAAAATACTTATGTAGTTCTCGTGAAAATAATCATTACGTTTTGAAACTACTTTACGTAAAGTAAAGTATTGTATCTAACAGTGGCGTAACTATACTATCTGAGGCCCGTGGCAAATTCATCGACCGGGGCCCTCTCTTAAGTGGGCTGTAGGCTCTCCCATGTAAACATTTTTGACGTTTTAGTATCATTTTTAACCAACTTTAAAAAAAGAGGAGGAAATCAATGGTTTTTTATGTATGTTTTACGATAACTTCGCCAGTTCTTAACCGATTTTAATAATTATTCTTTTTTATCTGAAAGAACATATGTAGTTCAGGTGTAGTTCCTTACAATTTTGACAGAGATATGGCAAGTAGCTTTTTCATAATTCTGAAAGATAACAATTATTTAGCTTACCCATGGGCGTACCCAGGCTCTGAGCGGGGGGGGGGGGGGGGGGGGGGCAAATCAGATTTTTCATTTGCACCTAGTCAAATAAATAAACATAAATTAAAATAGGTAATTTCTAACTGAGCTTTATTTCCTATACATTCTCGAGTAGGGTTGCCAGATCATAAGTTCAAAATATCTGGAGAAAATTTGAAATTGTCGGGATTTTGAGGCTGTTTTTGAGAGTCTCCCTCTCGGTCGCGCAGTGCGATTTTTTTAGTTTCATCCATTAATCTTGTCTGGGCTGTCTATAGAAAAAGAAAACGGCCGCACGGCCGCGCAGCGTGATTTATAGTTAGTCCGTTTTATCCACTAACCTTGTTATCCTGCCTGCTTATTGCAAGAAAAAGGCCGCGCAGCGCGATTTTTTAGTCAATTTCGTCCACTAATCTTGTACTCGTGCCCATAATAAAAATAGGCCGCGCTGCGGGATTTTTTTATCAGTTGAGAACAGGTGCACGATTTTTAAAAGTTATCGTAGCATAATAGTAGTTGGAGTACCATTGTACCATATTGTACCATTGAACAAATTATATAAGTACTAAAAGTTAAAAAAAAATTTAAGCAGGTACACTCTTACATACCTACCACGAAAAAGTTAAAAGTAGAAAAGCTATAAAAAAGAAAAACCTCATTCAAAAACCTGAAAATAAAAACAAAACAGCTTCAAAATTTCATAAAACGCATATCAAATTTTAATAAAACACGTCTAATTAATTTGGGTGTGGCTTTTAGAAATATTTAAGAATACAGTTTCATTTAAATTGATATGCGATTTGAATATTATTTCTTGCTTTTTACAGGTATTTAATTTTGGGGCTGTTTTTGTCAATTGTGAAGCTGTTATTTTCAGAGTTTTGAAGTTTTTTGTAATAAATTTAAACAAAATAGTTACTTTTTCAGGATCTGGATATTCACTAGGGTCGGGCTCTGCTATTTTAGCACTTTGAGCGCCCCTTTATTCATTTCCTGAGCACTGTTCACTCGATTTATCGTCAATAAATTCCTCATTCAAGTACCGACTGATTTTAGTAAACTATTTTTTTCCTCCTCTTTCGTTTTTCGCTCCCACTTAAATACTTTCTAGAACATACTAATATATTTTTTCAACTACTAAAATAAACGATATAAAACGAAAACTACGACGACCAAAAAACAATGTCACAAACAAAACAACCAATTCTCACAAGAAACTTACTATGACTGTTGCGTAATGAATGGACCCTTTTTGGATACAGAGATTTGGAAAAAATATTTTGGCTATCCATTATGTTAACAAAGGAATTTGACCACTGACCGACCATCTGTGAACTTTCATTCATGTTTCAACTTTTTACGTCCCGCACCTAATTTAGTCCTTTTTTGTTCAGACGTATTTATTAGAGAGCTTTTGTTTCCCATCCAATGCATTCTTATTTCCGCTTTACGTTTGTATCAGTTTGGCTAGGATAGTGAACCTTATTGGCAGTTTTTTTTCTAAATTTTGTAAAAAAAATGGTAGGGTTCCTCTTGTGGTCACGGCCTCTCGAGCCGGGGGGCCCCTTCGGGCCAGGGGCCCGTGGCATTTTGCCCGCTCTGCCACCCTATAGTTACGCCACTGGTATCTAAACACCAGCCGAGTCCTAGTATGCCCTCGTGTTTCATGCCCGGTCATCCTGATACCTACCTACCCGATATCGATAGAAGTGTAGAGGTAAGTCTTTTCGTTAATACAATAAAGTTTATTTTACTGAGTGAACAAAAGTCCTCTGTGCATGGTTTAGTTTGCTTACTTTAAATATTACACTTGACATTATGATAATTTATAATGATTTTCGGTTTCCATTGCATTGAATCACGTGATTCTTTAATTCAGTTTATCGCATTAACCAACATCAACTAACGGAAGAAGGCATTGTAATAAAAGTGAATGTTTCTGGTATAAAAAAAATGTTTATTCCATAAAAATAATAGTTTCTTACTGTAATAATCAAGTCTTTACAAAATGAGCCATCAAGTCAGTAGTCTTATATTCAAGGGTATCGGTAGCCAGCAGCCACTTGTTCTACAAGCTTGGCGGGAGCGGTGCGGACCGCGGGTGCGGGGGCAGGAGCTACCGCTAACCTAGCTGGGGCAGCCACTGGTGATGTATAAGCAGCGGCGACAGGCGCGGCGTACGCAGCCGCTACTGGGGCGGAGTAAGCGGTGTATGCCGATGGGGCGGAGTAAGCGGTGTACGCTGCCGGGGCGGAGTAAGCGGTGTACGCTGCCGGGGCGGAGTAAGCGGCGTATGCTGCTGGGGCGGCGTAAGATGCGGCTACCGGGGCGGAATAAGCGGTAGTGTACGCAGCGGTGTACGCTGGGGCAGCCACTGGCGCAGCATAACGCGCGGCGGCCACGACAGGTGCGGCGGCGTAGCGAGCGGCGTACACGGGCGCGGGAGCCGCGTAGCGCGCGAACACGGGCCCTGTTGACACTGCGGCAGCGGCGACCGGGGCGGCGGCGTATCGCGCAGCGACAGGGGCGGCGGCGTACCGCGCAACGGGGGCGGCAGCGTATCTCGCGGCGACCACTGGGCCGGCGGGCGCGACAGCGTAGTTCGCGGCGTAGACAGCGGGCTGGGTAAATTTTGCTGCGTAACCGACTGGTGCAGGTGCGGCTGCATACCGAGCGGCCACTACAGCAGGCTCCGCGATGACTGCCGGTGCGGTAGCGACCAAAGGTTCTTTGCGGACCACAGCGTTGAAACCGTTGACGGGATCGGCAGCGTAGTCGACGATGCGTCTCGTACCGTCGGGTTCCACGAGGGAATATGAACCCTGCACCACATCTCCGTCGCGTTGTTCTGTTTGGCTTTTGTAATCACCGGTTAGGGAATCGGCTACGTCGTAGCCGAATCGGTATTGAGGTAGGGGGTCGAACTCTTCTAGTCTCGCCGATACGACTGGCGCCGCGGCCACGGGCGCGGAGTAAGCCACGGGTGCTGCGGCGTACGCTGCCGGTGCCACACTGCCGTACGCCACGGCCACAAGGCAGGAGAAAACCACCAACTATAGGAAGAAATAAGTAATCATTATTTAACTATTTGTATGTAAAATCACTTAAGATGCCATTTCGAAGCGCGCTGCCAACTGCAACTGCCGACAGGTAGTGCAGCTGCGGCCGACTTTATGCAGCCGCTGCAAGTGCTGTCGGCAGTTGCAGTTGGCAGCGTGCTTCGAAATAGCACACTCAATTATTTAAAAAATGTTCTAGTTCATTTTTAATTTATGATTTTTATTTCACTTTTTCATCATGATAGGAAAATTTTATTAACATCTTTACACAGAAATCTAATCACAATATTTTGTAATTTGGGGCACTTTATGAAAAAAAAATCACTTTTCAACACTTCACAATATCAATCCAATCCAGGTACCTTGAGAGCCATTTCGTTTGTTTGTAGAGTTGTGGACAAGGCTTAGAGCTGTCAACTGTACCCCTTGTTCGCCACTAACGGCATTTATAGTAGTTGGAGTGCGCGCTTGCCTCATCCCGGCCGCATCTCCAAATTTAAATATATTCAAGTACGCACGTACTGTGGCCAGGAGTGGACAATGGCGCAGACAAAGCCGCTTCTTGTGCAACCGCGGCAGGCCTATCAGCGCCGCGGTCACGCCGATTCTTCGGTCCATCCTCCGAACAACTCGTTTCAGGTCCTGCAGCCAATGTCACATTTGCAAATCGCTATCGAAAAATGGGATTGATATAAGTTTTCGTTAACCATACATTTTTCAAACATTAAATCCATACATCGAACGTAATGCGTAAGGGTGGGTACCCACTTCGCGCGAACCTCCGCGCTCCGCGAACCTGTACCAAAAAAAAATTTTATTCTGTGCTGCAACAGTGCGAGTGCGACATAGTGTGTACGTGTGTCAAAGTAAAAATAAAATGTTGGCTAGGGCTCACTGTTCCAGGTTCACGGAGCGCGGAGGTTCACGAACCTAGATGAGTACCTACCCTAAGCGAATTTAGTTCTCATTTGTGACAAAATATTACCTAGTTTATCGAGGAGGCCAAGACGCTACTTATGTTATGCGTACTTTGCAACTAAGCTAGCTGAACGAAAATCGAAGATTTTGCAGAATGTACATGCAATAAAGTCATCAAGAAACTTTGACGCGTCATTATTGCTCGATTTGGAGTTGCCCCGAGCTAGATTTAGTTAACAACGCTAATACGACAACATGCTATTTACAACGTTAATAGTTTTAAGACTATAAATTAATATCCAATTAAATGTTAACATGTCATCGAAGTGCACAATTTTCAAATAATTTGGGAAGTTAATGATTATAAGAATATCCTTAACGCTACATAATGTAGCATTGAGGACTTTCTCATAATCTTTACATTTATATAAATGCATGCGTATTGGTAAAAAATAACTTACTTAGGTACTTTTTGTTCCATCTAGTAATGTACAAAGGGAGTAAGTACCTAGGTATCCGCATTGCACAAAGGAATGATTTGAATTTCCAGAAATACAAAACATACAAAAATGATCATATAACGTCGACTCAAATTAGTGCTTCAATTAAATTCTTGACATTTATTCAAGGTACACTTACTAATAATATAAACACTTGAGGCAGGTAAATGATAAATAGCGACAACTCGTCGTGGTTTATTGGGTAATCCACACATACACTGTATTAATCCAGTTTATATGCATTTAGTTCGGCCCAGAAAATACTCATGACATTTAGAAACTGGCTCCTTTGATAAGAGTCGAACTATAAATGCAATGTGTATGTAGCATACTTAGACATGCAATGCAATCACTAAAATTTATTCTATACCTATGTATTTTATTTGTATCTTATTCCTAGTGTAAGTAATACATAATCCAAATGATAAAGCTACTAATATTAGGTTATCTGAATGAAAATTAACGCATGCTCTTCTAGGTATTAGTTATTGCCAAATAAAGAATATTATCTAGAATTAGAAATCGTAACATAAGTATAATCATGTTACTTTAACCTCGATACTACTTGATCATATGTTAGATTTTGGTAGAAATTACAAATTGAAATTAAAAGTTGATCCAATTTGCAAAAAAGTTGCCTATAGACAATACTCTTAGAAGGGTACCCTAATGATGTGGATTTTTCCATTGTTACGAAGATTTCGTAACACTACTGTAAGAAATGGGCTTCGCACTTCGACGCTCATCTATTTAAGAGCTAATCTCCATGAAAATAGAAGTTCGGACGGCTTGCGCCAAGGACACAAGGTCACGTGTCGACGACATGTGACCACACCATGAAATATTTTGTAAGTCAATAACAATATCACAAAATAGTCTGTGTGTTTTAGTATTTTGTGTCAATATGGCATCAAAAGAAATGATATATTATGTTATTGATATATATGTGTAATTTAATGTTGTATTACTACTATATACTTTAATTTGAAATCCTTAATGAGGTTTTATGGGAGTTGATTGCGAAAATGGCATATGTTTTGAAGTGAACAGGGTGGAAATGCTTAAAACTCCTAAAGGGCTGAAATAATACGGTAACGGGAACAGGAACGAGAACGGGTACGGGAACGGGGCATGAACGGGTTATGGATATCGTATTAATATTATAATAATGTGAAAGTAACGGAACATTTATATCCTACTTATACAACGTGTTACAAAAATACCCCTAATCCCGAATATGGTAAATAGGGACCATTAAACTGAACAACTTTTACTATTGGACCAACTCTGAAATCGTTTAATTTTTGGAACACGTTGTATTATAAATGTGAAAGACGGCTTTGTCAAACAGAACGCGTACTTAGCGCGCGCTAGAGCGCTATCCTGACGTCGCGCTATAGCGCTGAATTGTGTTGTAGGACGTGCATAGTTTAATATCAAACACAGCGCCAGCGCTGCGTACTGCTAGCGCCTACAACACAATTCGGCGCTATAGCGCAATGTCAGGTTAGCGCTCTAGCGCGCGCTAAGTGCGCGTTCTGTCTGGAGACGGCTGAACGGATTTGGAATAGCACACAGATAGTTTTACTTTTTATCCTGGTCAAAGGTTCCCTAATGCCTTAAAAAGGCCTTACGAATATGAGGGACCATCAAACTATATGGAACCATTTTCTAAATGTCCACGCGGACGAAGTCGCGGGCGAAAGCTAGTTAGGAATAAAAATCGAGAGAATATACCTGAAAATTAATAAAACACCCGTTTCAATCCGTAAAAGTGTTTTGTTTCAAACACCAAAAATCACAAATAATAAAAACCGGCCAAGTGCGTGTCGGGCCACGCGCCATAGGGTTCCGTAGTTACCTTATACCATACCATATTTAATACCACCTATCATTTTTCGTTTGCAAAAATAACTTTGTTTTTCACAGTGTTGGCATGAATGACAAAGTTATATTTGCGGTTTCGGAAAATGTGCTATATCTCAAAAACTAATTACTATATCTCGTTCAAACTAATTTTGGTTGAAAGTGTTTATTAAGATCTACAGCATATATTTTTTTTAGATTTTTCACTCTCTTATTTCAAAAGTTAAAGGGGGGGGACACACATTTTACCACTTTGGCGCTGAATATCTTTCAAACGGTTGACTTTGAGAAAAAGTTGTCTTAGGAACCTTAATGTCATTTTTAAAGACCTATCTATAGACACCCAACACGTGTTGGTTTGAAGAAAAAAAATTTTTTCAGTTTTAGTTCCATGTATGGGGAGCCCCCCCTTAATCTTTTATTTTTCTTATTTTTGTATTAAATTCGTTAAGCGGTTAACAGAATACATCTACCTACCAAGTTTCAACTGTGTAGTCTTAATACTTTCGGAATAAAGAGGCTGTGACATACGGACAGACAGACAGACAGACATGACGAATCTATAAGGGTTCCGTTTTTTGCCATTTAGGCTACGGAACCCTAAAAAGGATCACAAAATGTTAGAGAAAAATTTCCAAATCCAACCTTCATAAGGCTTTAAAAAGCGGCGTCTATTTTCCTGGTCATAAAGTAGTACCTAAGTATTTGCTTTTACGAATAATAAATATGCGGCACTCTTTCAAGATTACGAAGATAATACGATTAAACGTTAAACTGCATAATATATATGCCATTTAAAGATTATCTATCATTGGACTTCTTCTGAATAACAAAAGCTTTTCAAAGTGAAATGAAGTTTCACCTGCTATTGTTATTACTAACTTTATAAAAGTTTATGACTAGGAATCTTAATTTACTGTTAAATAAAATTGTAATACTAAGAATCTTAGATTAATTTATTTGATACTACATAATTTTCTTACTTTGACCGTGACATCTAAAAAAATATGTTTCGGTGTCAACGGTGCGCACCCTAGGGCTGTCAATTAAGAATAGTACGAGCACAGCATAGAAATATTCATTATTATTCAGCCTAATACCCTACTACGTTTAAATCATGGGCGTGACAAAGCCTATTCCCTCCATCGTCACCAAATAAAAAAAACTGGCCAAGTGTGTGTCGGGCCACGCGCAGTTTTATTCTCTGTAAATTGTATCTACGAAAACTTTTCCAATTTTATAATTTGATCGACATGTGAAACGACTAGTAATTAAAAATAATGCTAGATTTCCCTTACTAGTGCGGGAAATAAGTATTGAAATTAATTTCCGCACTAAATTTCAAACTTAGAATGTGATGAACCAGGCCACCATGTAAATGTGGAACCTTCCGCATTCTTTTTTCAAATGTAATGATGAATAATAATGAATATTTCTAAAAAAAAGTTACTAAATAATTTCGAGTTTCGCGCATTTCAGAGGGTGATTTTTTCCATAGTTGAATAATTAGTTTTTTAATTTAATAAAACATACGCAACTCCACGCGTACTTTTTCATTGAAATCAAATACATTTCATACCTACTTGTGATTTATCACTTTTCATTATTTCTGTTGTATTGAAACTACTAACATACAAAGGTACAAAACTATCACATTTGAAGGGCACACGGGAAGAAGGGGCTCATCGACATTTTGATCAATTTAAATGCAATTGGCATTCGATAGCCTTTGAATGGGTCTTTCAAAACAAACTAAAAGGGGCCCATTTCTCTTGAAATCGTCTCAGTAAAAATAAAGTAGGTAAGTAATAAAATCTTTATTAGCAATGTTTTTATATTTTGCTAATTGTTCATTTCAAACTAACCATTGCATTCG
The DNA here is from genome assembly GCA_943789525.1 of Agriphila geniculea. Taxonomy (NCBI): domain Eukaryota; kingdom Metazoa; phylum Arthropoda; class Insecta; order Lepidoptera; family Crambidae; genus Agriphila; species Agriphila geniculea. The sequence goes on from OX038890.1 coordinate 13,287,215, forward strand.
ATGACATTGTTAGTTTGAAACAAACTAAAAGAGACCCATTTCTCGTTAAATTGCCTTAGTAAAAAAAAACCATTCAACTTTAAACAGACATTTTCTTAAATGCTATTTGTCGATGAGCCCCTTCTTCCCGTTTGCCTTTCATTTATAATATAGTAGGAAGTAGGATTCAACAAAAATTCGTCAACCCTACAAAGGCCCGGTGGCTATAGCAGAGCGCTTGAAAATGCGCAGCGGGCATTTTCCCAGTTGCGCACGCGCGTCCTTCACAAGGCTGCCAGCCGTTACACAACGTTGCTAGCTGCCGACTGCTTGACATGTTCGCGATGTCTTTCGAATGTGTTTCTCATAGATATTAATTTTATTGGTTCAATGCCTATTGACCTACCTGCAAGTAAATAGTCGAATTTACAACGTATTACAAAAAAAAACCCATAAACCAAATTATGGTAGATAGACCATGCAACTGAACAACTTTTACCAGAAATCGCGAAAAAATAATCTGCTGTTTCATACTTTTTGATATCTTCGTTATTAATTTTTGTATGAAACAAGTGATTATTTTTCACGATTTCAGAGTTGGTCCCATAGTAAAAGTTGTTCAATGTGATGTCCCTATTTACCATATTTGGCTTTAGGCAAAGATTTCTAGAAGTCTTTGGCTTTAGGGGTTTTTTTTGTTACAAGTTGTATGTCTTCGAGAAGCTTTGTGTAAACTTAATAATAGGGTAATGTTCCAATAACGATTACAACATAATACAAAAAAGTACGTAATTTCAACGCTGTAAATCGTATGATTCTTTTATTTAAAAATTACCTATTATGTAAAAGATCGAATCCTACATATGCCGCCAGGTGTGAAATGGAAGCTCTGCCATAAAGTCTGTTTTCTTTTCGAATTATGTGCGTAATTAAAGAAGCAAATTCATTGGCCCTGACACCAATTTAAAGGCCTCAGTTACCTTCCGGACTAAGCAATATCACCGGCAGGCAGCAGGTGTGCGTCACATCACATGCTATTTGGTATTCACCTCCAGACATAAGAGCCTTAACACTTTCCACGACAAAACTTCTTAGAACAAACCTCTTAAGTAATTGAACTAGAACAAATGTAATACTTACCAATACCTACAAGGATACAGACAGAACCAGACATTACCATACGATACGAGTGAGGTCATATCGTCTATTTGCCTACGTTTTGAAGTATTTAGAAAGTGTTATAGATACAAAACTTGCTGCCATTAAACAGTAATGCAGATTGTATATTACGAAATTTTATTTACTTAGATTTTATCTTCGTTAGACTAATCTTGATAAGAGCGCATTCAATTCAACATTTTAAATAATATTCCAAAAAAACAACGGTCTACGAGTACACTATCGTTGGATTAATATCACATACTTATATTCAAAATAACCAAAGTCATAGTTGAATTAAATTATATACACCTTCCCTGTGTGTAGAATAGACAAGCTTACTTTTTAAGCTATTCAGTTAAAATTAGCGTTCAAACGAAGAAAATAGGTTCGCCATCTAATGAAATGAAAAACTAAGAAAACCTAATTCAATAAACAGACTGAAGAAGTGCAAAGAAAAGTGTAACAAACTAAAACAATTAATACTTACTTTGAAATCGACAAAAAAATAAAGTCGCAAAACTATTAAGTAGACACAGGACCTTCTTAAGTATCTAGAGTTACCGGATTACCGGAACATGTGAGTGTATCGCTGGATTCACTGATTACGAAAATAACGTACGCAATTGCGTAACGCAGTCACTTGGGCACGATAGTCGTCCGCAATTGGTTGGTTGTAGTTATAACAAACATTTTGAATTTGGCTATCGTAGTCCATAGACTACTAAACGAACGATGTCGGATACGCTAGAGAGAAACTGTCAAACTCACGCAATCACTTCGCAATATCACATACGAAAGTGATTTGTAATAGGAAACAATCAAAACGAAGCACAGACGCAGCTGCGTGTATCGCATTAAACTTTTCGTAATAGACCCCCAGATCACCGTATCTTTACCATACCTACATCGCTAATTTGGTTGGGCGTGCGTTGGAGTAATACTGTGTCAATGAGATGATGTATGATAAAGATATGGTAATCTGACACGTTAAAATGGTATATATAAGTCTAGACAAATCTTAATTGGTGTAGGTATTTCGGGCGGGCGGTGGCAGATAGGCGCACGCGCAAGGCGCAGGGTCGTGCTCCGGACGTTGCGTCACTCACAAGTCCGTGACAGCAGCGGTAGCGGGCGTGCGCTCTCGTACTCATCATTGTTACACCAGACTACCAGATTGTTACTGCTGCCATCATTGCGCGGCACTCCTACTTAAGCGACACTGCTTGTCGGAGTAACAAGTGGAGAGCTCAGAACTCGCCAACTATTTGACGGAATAGTCGATCCGTCGTCCGATCTGACGAGATCGGAGAACGATCTTGACGGGGTGGGTCGGAAGGCGACAAAACCGCGTTTCCTCTTACCAAAAAAAATGTTGTTACTGCTGCGGACTCTATAGCGATTGTACTCTATGTGCATAGATCTCAATATTCATAGGAAAGTATAATAACTACACTTGCCTATCTACACGCCTTAAAAAGAAAAAATAAGATAAAGAACAAAACTGAAAAGCTATTAAAAAAAAACCGGACAAGTGCGAGTCGGGCTCGCCCATCGAGGGTTCCGTACAGACCTACATCTATACATAAAATAAAGCTATAGAAAAGTTGTGTCGGTACAAATGAAATATTTTGAAAAAAGTGGTTGGTAGTTATTAGTTTTTTATATGAAAACTGTACTACGGAGAGTTCAAGCTTCATCTCAGGTTCTACCTACCGGAATTATGTGAAAAATTGCTTAGATTATAAGTTGGACTACCAAACTGTAAAAAAATACCATCAAAATCCGTTCAGCAGTTTTTAAGTGATTCGCGCAAAAACATTTAGAATTGACTGCTATATATAGATTGAAATCCTTTGTCGCCACGTAGAAAATAACATCCGTGGTCCCTTCCAGGGATTACGACAAAGAATTGACCACGGGCGAAGGTTTGAAATGGAATAGTACATTACTGCAGCGGCACTCAAGACAGGCATTGAAGAACATACGTGAGTCCATCAATGCCTAGTTGCGGCCAAGGCTTGTATAGTAGTAGTAGTATACTTTTCTCAAATAATGCGCGGAAATTCAAACCAAGTAGCTTATAAACTTTTAACTTTTAAAAGTTTTAAGCTTTTTATTTTTATTTTAAATTACAGTAATTGAAAAAAGAAAATGGAAAGATTTTTTTAATCTTTTTGTGATGTGCACATAAAGGCCTTTCATTTGATACCCATATTGAAAAAAAAAATTCCGGTTTTTTTCATTTATTTCCAGTTTTTAATTTTTTTTTCAGTTTTTTGGAAAGTGCTCATCAAGGCCTTTCATTTGATACCCATACTGCAAAAAAAAATTTTCTTCCGTTTTTTTTTTTTTTTTTTTCAGTTTTTTGGAATATGCTCATCAAGGCCTTTCATTTGATACCCATATTGAAAAAAATTTTTTTTTTCGTTTTTAATTTTTTTTTCATCTTTTTGGAATGCGCTCATCAAGGCCTTTCATTTGATACCCATATTGCACCAAAGCATTTTTTTTTTCGTTTTTTTTTTTTCAGTTTTTTGGAATGTGCTCATCAAGGCCTTTCACGTGATACCAGTATACCGAATATTAAAAAAAAAATTTTTTTTGGAATGTGCTCGCTCATCAAGGCGACATTTGATACCTATAAGTATTTGTGTTTCATTGAAAAGTTCGCTCCATATCTAAATTACACGTATGTGATGAGTTTTAGTAGAAACATTGCCGGACAGACGCCGGCAATTTTTGTATGAAAATCCATTATTACACGTTAGTAATGGATTCTCATACAAATATTGACGTCGCGGTTTAGGTCTGTTCGTAAACTCCGATTTAGCACGAAGAAGTTTGTCAAAATAATGTTCGAATTTCCAAGCATGTTTGAGAAAAAATAAAATAATTACAAACCCACCGCACCTGTATAAAATACAAGTACTGCTAATTGTCAACAGATGGCGCTGTATATCAATAGTACACTGTATAATGTTCTGTGAAATGGTGTTATCTATCGCAATGTTATTAGAAAAAATGGGTGTATTCCAACAAGACCCTTGCTCCGAAAGTCTGTTTCCATCCCGTTCGAGTCACGTCATATCGGTGTTCAAAATTAAAAAGCACTAAAAAGCAATAAATAATATTCAAATCACCAATACGTATATCAATTTTAATAATAAACGTCTAATGAAGTCGGGTGGGGCTGGAGGACAACTTTTTTTAATTCTAAAAGCCCCACCCGACTTCATTAGACGTTTATTATTAAAATTGATATACGTATTGGTGATTTGAATATTATTTATTGCTTTTTAGTGCTTTTTAATTTTGAAACTGTTTTTGTTTTTATTTTTAGGTTTTTGAAGGCGGTTTTCCTTTTTTTTAACGCTTTTTAGGGTTCCGTAGCCTAAATGGCAAAAAACGGAACCCTTATAGATTCGTCATGTCTGTCTGTCTGTCTGTCTGTCCGTATGTCACAGCCACTTTATTCCGAAAGTATTAAGACTACACAGTTGAAACTTGGTAATTCATAATTCATAATTCTTTATTTGCGTAAAACACGGTGAAAATAGGTAGGTAGGTAGATGTATTCTGTTAACCGCTTAATAAATTTAATACAAAAATAAGAAAAATAAAAGATTAAGGGGGGGCTCCCCATACATGGAACTAAAACTGAAAAAAATTTTTTTTCTTCAAACCAACACGTGTTATAGATAGGTCTATAGATAGGTCTTTAAAAATGACATTGAGGTTTAGACAACTTTTTCTCAAAGTCAACCGTTTGAAAGATATTCACCGCCAAAGTGGTAAAATGTGTGTCCCCCCCCCTTTAACTTTTGAAATAAGAGAGTGAAAAATCTAAAAAAAATATATGCTGTAGATCTTAATAAACACTTTCAACCAAAATTGGTTTGAACGAAATATAGTAATTAGTTTTTGAGATATAGCACATTTTCCAAAACCGCAAATATAACTTTGTCATTCATACCAACACTGTGAAAAACTAAGTTATTTTTGCAAACGAAAAATGATAGGTGGTATTAAATATGGTATGGTATAAGGTAACTACGGAACCCTATGGCGCGTGGCCCGACACGCACTTGGCCGGTTTTTTTTATTTTCAACTTTTTTGTGGTAAGCGTGTAATATTCTTTACTTTATATGTTTTCAAAATGCCCATAACTCAATTTCCAAAGGGGTTCCGTTGTGCCTTCTTAGTCCAAGTCTAGTCCAAAACGTAGCAAACAGACCATATAGCTCGGTTTGTTTTGGATTTTCATAAGCCTACCAATGTCCTAATCACAATACATATTCTATTTGAGTTTTAGGAGTTCCCTTGGATATCTTTGAGGTCCAAGGTTCAATGTCAATGAAATTAAAAGAACTACACTTAAGGTATCCCTTTTCCAACAAAAAAAGATCAGCTGATTCGGTTCATAAATAACAAAGTCGTCAAGGTAATTAATGCAAAATCATAGTATTTTCAGGATTACTTGAAAACTACTGAACCGATCTGAAAAACAATTAAATGGGACCATCTCGCAAGAAAATTCAATCAAACAAAAAAACAATCATCAAAATCTACCCATAAATGACGAGGATATGCGCGAACAACGATAAAAAAAAACATACAATCGAATTGAGAACCTCCTCCTTTTTTGAAGTCGGTTAAAAATGCTTATTAAAGAGTGACAAACATGCCCATTTCAAGATTCGATACTTTAGGAGCAGTAACCAAGTCGCTGGATAAACACCGACTTTGACACTACATAATTTCAAGGGTTCCGCTCTAAAGATAAATGAAATATTATTAACTAGCGGCCGCCCGCGACTTCGTCTGCGCCAAAAGGTTTTTTGCTATCACTCGGGAACAATACTTTTTTCGGGATGAAAAGTATACTATGTCCTTCTCTGTACCCCTGACAACGTGTATGCAAAATTTCATGATTATCGGTTCAGTAGTTAAGACGTGAAGGCGTAACAAACAAACAAACGGACTTTCGCATTTATAATATTATAAGGATTATTCTAATGTCAATTGGTGATTGTCAATGATATAACTAGTATATTACTTTATTTCATTTATCTGTTATACATCCCTATAGCGGTTATTCCCAACCCATATGATTTTTGATCATTTCTGATAAAAACTATCAAAAATATACGATATGATGCGTGAAAGTCGTACATGCATGCCATAGGTCTAGGTCGGCCTTATGGTCAGCTCAGCCCATGCACGATAAGATCAGCCTCACTTAGATGGAATCATTGGACTCCTACATGCACTGGACTTCGACTGCGAAACAAATATGCAGTAGGGTGGCTTTTCTGGCTTAACGGTTGTTCTTCTTCTAATGGTGCCTCTCCAACTAGTGAAGCTAGGCAGTCACTTCTGTATGCTTGGTCTTGTTCTTGGCAAGGCGAAAGAGTTCAGCAGCAAGCACTTGTTATTCCCGTCCACTCCCGAATGTTTCGCAACCAAGACTTTCTACTGCGACCTTCTTTTCGAACTTCGGTGGGTCTGCCAAGCTCAACTTAAAACAGATAAATCAAAGAATTTCGTATTGTACTATTTGTTAGAGTTATTTGAAAGATATTGATGTTCGTGTGACATCATGAATTGGGGTTCGCCATTTTGGCCCAATTGGGACTCGATTTATCTATTTTAATTTGAAACCCGGCAGACTTTTCGAAGTTCGATACGTTAGCTAGTATGGCCCCAGGTCTTCGGTTGTTAACCGACTTCAAAAAAGGAGGAGGTTCTCAGTTTGTCGGAATCTTTTTTTAGGTAGGTATGTTGTTCGATTTTTCGAAGACGGCTAGACCGATTTCAACATTGTTTTTAAAGCTTGGGTATACTTTCCAAGTGGTCCTATAGTCATCAGGTCAGGATCTGATGATGGGATCCTGGAGAAATTAAGGGAACTCTTCAAATATTATAGGCACACCTATAACAATTTGGGTATTGTCTTAAGTAACACATGCATGTGCTTTCGGAAAGCATGATTAGGTGAAGTGGAACTGATGATGAAGACCATAGATGGTCATCGGAAATATTCAATACTAATTATTTCGCGGATGTGATACCTACACAAAAATGTTGAAAATAAAAAGTTTTTGTTTAACATTAACCTCATTCAAAAACAAAACTTACAAAAAAAAACAGTTTCAATAAAAAAAAGCTTTTAAAAGCAAGAAATAATACAACCGTCTCAACTGTACAATTACTAACTGGTTAGTAAGCTAAACAATTAAAAAAAATGACACGTCAATTTTATTTACAAAAAAAAAACAAGACTGTAGTTAAACAATATTTTATCGCCCTTCTTGGACTAATGGTTTGAGTTTAGTCATCATCATATCAGCCGCACGACACCCACTGCTGGGTATAGGCCTCCCCCAAGGATTTCCACGACGATCGGTCCTGCGCTTCCCACATCCAGTGGCTTCCGGCAATCTTCACCAGATCGTCGGTCCACCTTGTCGGGGGCCTACCCACGGAGCGTCGTCCGGTGCGCGGTCGCCATTCCAGAACCTTTCCGCCCCAACGGCCATCGGTTCTTCTCGCTATGTGTCCAGCCCACTGCCACTTTAGCTGAGCAATCCTTCGAGCGATGTCGGTTACTTTAGTTCGCCTGCGGATCTCCTCATTTCTGATTCGATCACGCAGGGAAATGCCGAGCATGGCTCTCTCCATTGCACGCTGGGTGACCTTGAGCCTCCTTATGAGACCCATAGTTAGCGACCACGTTTCACTGCCGTAAGTCATCACTGGCAACACACACTGGTCATAGACTTTCGTCTTGAGACACTGAGGTAAATCGGACACGAAGATTTTTCGGAGCTTCCCGAATGCTGCCCATCCGAGTTGGATTCGACGAGAGATCTCCTTCTCAAAGTTGGACCTACCTAACTGGACTGCCTGTCCTAGGTATACATAATGGTCAACAGCTTCAAGTGCAGTGTTCCCAACATGAACTGGAGCGGGCACAACATGGGCATTCGACATGATTTTCGTCTTATCCATGTTCATTTTAAGACCCACTCTTTGGGAAGCACTACGGAGATCTTCGAGCATTGTGTTCAGGTCCTCCAACGTCTCAGCCATTAGAACTATATCATCGGCAAAACGAAGGTGTGTTAGGTATTGGCCATTAATGTTGATGCCGAGTCCTTTCCAGTCTAAGAGTTTAAAGATATCCTCCAACGCAGCTGTGAACAGTTTCGGAGAAATAACATCTCCCTGTCTCACACCTCGCTGCAGTTGGATAGGATTTGTTCTCTGGTTCTGTACTCGGACCGACATGGTGGCATTTTTGTATAAATACCTCAACACCTCGATATACCTGTAGTCCACTTGGCACCTTTGGAGAGACTGCAGCACCGCCCAGGTTTCAATCGAATCAAAGGCTTTCTCATAATCCACGAACGCCAAGCAAAGTGGCAGATTATACTCCTCGGTCTTCTGTATGACCTGCCGCAGCGTATGGATGTGGTCTATGGTGCTAAAGCCTTTTCGGAACCCGGCTTGTTCGGGAGGTTGGAAGTAGTTGAGTTTAGTATTATATTATATTTACCCTAGATTCCCTCCTGAAACACACTTACTGAGTACTTTACTTATTACTGTCTTTACTGCTACGTCACAAAAAATAATAATCAAAAGGTATTATTTTGATAGATTGGATATATTTTTAAAACCTCCACTTTCAAACGTAAAGAGTTTTTTGTGAATGAACCTACTGTGCTTTCATTTAGCGGCGCGGATAAGCGGTGTTGTATTAGCCAAGCGGCTTAATGTCAAGGTGAAACGAGCATTGTTTCAAATGGATATTAATTTCATTCATCGCAAATCAATAACATTGAAGCTTGAGGCTGTAAGATTTATTTTGGCTGCGTGACAGCTTACCTTCGACGCTTACAAGATAATAACACATAAATGGCAGGTACTATGCTTTGGCTAACTTTGGGGCTACTCAGAAATCAAGTAGACTGGAAAATCGTTCATTAATACGTACACCAAGCAAGATTTTGACACAAATATTTTTTATATATTTTGTATTACACAAAACGGTTAATTAAATTGTTATCACCAATCTATTATAATATAAATAAGTTACAAAACTACATTATATTATAACTTCTGTCCAATTATTATAGTGTAGCCAAATCAATCAAATCAATGTTAGAAATATTAGAAACCAGCGGCCGCCCGTGGGAATATCGAGATAAAAAGTATCCTATGTTTTAATCCAGGCTATCTACTATCTGGTCTGTGTGCCAAATTTCAAGCAAATCCGTTTAGTAGTTTTTGCGTGATTGAGGAACAAACATCCAAACTCACAAACTTTCACATTTATAATATTAGTAGGATACATAATATTTCAAGTCTCTATTACGTTCTGTTTTATTTTTATTCTCGCCTTTGGGTTTATAAATAAATAAGAGGAATACCTTTAACAACTGAATTAACTCGATGATTTCATTCAGTTGATTGTGAGTTGATTACATTTGCCATAAAGAGGCCGTAATTACTGGGTGAGACCAAGTTTGTACTTACAAATAATTATGTACGAATCTCTTAACTGCGAAGTCAGATTGAAAATTCTGTAAAAAGCTGTAATTAATTACAGTAGAATAACGACCTTTTTTTCAACATTGACTGAAAAAAAATGATAGAATAGTTTTCACAAAATATCTATGTATTAGGTATGTTATGAAAATTATAACTCATTAAAAGTTATCTTGTAAAATTACATTACATTGGGTCCCCAGTCCCCACCGGTGTTTTTTTTCCTCACAAATGGAGAACCATTGTCACTTCTTTGATTTAAAATATTTATCAAATGCTTGATATTAGGTACCTATAATAGAATAATGAACATCATAGACAACTATCAATAGTAAAAAAAACTTATAGTTCTCTTTTTGTTAGCAAAAAAGACCACTTCATTTGTTTTAACTTAATCGAAAGTTATTTTTATACGTTACTTTAGTGTTTAAATTAGTTTTAAAACATTAGCGTTCATGGTTGTTAAATAATTTTAGAAAATGTTAGTATGGAAAATGCAACTTCTTTTTAATTCTCCACACAATACACCGATTTCATAGGTGCTAATAATTAATGATTTGGAATGACCCTCTATCTAAGTATCTAGACTAATCAAATTACACTAACTTCAGTAGGTATGTCATGCATTAATAAAGTACATTAAGTTACGATCTTATAATGACAAAATTAAATATCATGCGCCTGACGTCTCGCAGCGAAGTTCGCTTCGTTAAACGTAGAGCGCCAACAGTGTGTGACGTTTTTATAGATTTATATTTATTATCATGATCCGTTTTGTTAATTGACACTGGATCAGATTATTAAGCGCTTGTGACCATCCTTGAGCGGGTGGGGCCGTTGCGCAACCCATAACTAGAGCAGCCGCGATAATATACTGCTTGAACTTTCCTAACGTACCCACTAATGCTTACGCCTACGTCAGCTGGCTGGCATGACAATGTTGTGTTTGCAAAAGGAGCCAATGCTTACTTTTTTATCTATGTAAATAAATATAGATGCAAACATGCTCTGTGCTGAGTACTGCTGAGCTTGCTTTGCTTTGATTTTTAACCGACTTCACAAAAAGGAGGAGGTTCTCAATTCGATTGTATACTTTTTTTTTTATCGTTGTTCACGCGTATCTTCGACATTTATGGACCGATTTTGATAATTCTTTTTTTGTTCGATTGAGTTTTCTTGCGAGATGGTCCCATTTAATTTTTATTTCAATCGGCTTATTAGTTTTCAAGAAATCCTGAAAATACTATGATTTTGCATCAACTACCTTGACGACTTTGTTATTAATAAATCGAATTAGATGTTTCTTTTTGTTGGGAAAGGGTACTTTTAGTGTAGTCTTTTTAACCGACTTCATAAAAAAGAGGGTTCTCTCTCAGTTTGACCTGTATGAATGTATGTTTCTCCGCAAATATCTCACGTTTGACTGAGCCAATTTTTATACGAAATAATATACCTACACTACCTAATGGAGAAGGTACTTACACTAAAAATGAAAAAATAAAAAATTGTTTTAAAAAACAAAAAAACCGACTTCAAAAAACCTGCCTCTTAAAAGCAAGAAAAGGTGGGGCTGGAGTACAACTTCCTTTTTTTATTCTAAAAGCCCTACCCGACTTCAATAGACGTCTTGTTATTATAACAATGATAATGCGTATCTAATGATTTGAATATTATTTCTTGCTTTTTAGAGGCAGGTTTTTTGAAGTCGGTTTTTTCAACTATTATAAAAAAATACGGACTTACGAGTTATTTGTAAAACATCAACAACCTCGCAGGAGTAGATTGGTAACATCACATACAACAACATTTGTTCTACGACTTTTCCAAAAACAGACAAAAATAATCGACTTTTCATACAAAACTCGATCAGCTGTTTGGACATTGTATGGAGATTTGAATATTTTTTGTCTGTTTTCGGAAAAATCGTAGAACAAATGTTTTTTTTATGATGATAGTGGTCTACTCCTGCGTAATAGCCTATATAATAGCTGCCAGCCGCCATAGAGGCAAATTAAAAAGGTGATAAGAAAAAAAAACATACCGCCATAATAAATAAATAACTACATAGAAAAATTCAAAATGTTAGAGGTAGCTAGCTATAAGTATAACAACACAACTAGTGATCTTTTGTTTCATTGCTAGACTGGATTGTGGTAATAAGTAATTCCTTTATTATAATTCTAGAGGACCGTAGTGTTAGATATGTCACGGTGTCAAGCCTTCGTTGCCGCTCTACGCTAAATGCCGACACTAAGACCACTAGACTCATAGCAGTGTTAGCTTATTGCATCTCAGACTGCCTACGACCTCTTTATGAGTTCACATTACAAACACTTTGATTAATACAGTAGGTACTTAAACGAATGAAAAGACAGTAATTAACTAATTGAATACTTCATTTGTTGAAACTGTTTCATTTGTGTCTACTGAATAACAAAAAAGTTGACCTAGATAATAGTGTAATTTTCAGACCGCATTCAGTAAGGTTAGGACTTTATATTTTACCCTAGGTAACAATAACTATATTACATTAACTTTCAAGATTCGTAGATTTATCATTTATTAAAGCATTAATTGAACCTTTCCATATAGGGTGAAACAAAAGGAGGGACTTTCCCGCAGTTGGTTCTGTACTATAGGTACGTTGTTTAGTACTTCATGATTCTCTAAGAAACTATGTCAATATTTGGAACGGCAGTTTTTAAAGTTGTACAGAAAAAGCATATCGTTTCAGTGCAGCCCTAAGATCAGCCCCCTAGCCAAAGTAACATTTATTTGCAAATCTGCGTTATCGCTTCGCTTTCAAAACACAAATGGGTTTTATTTAACTTTTTAATAATCAATTTTTTAAATTATTAAATTTGTTCTTTGTCAATCCCTACATCTATCGATAGCAAATATCAATCTGGTAGATTTTTGTAACCACTTATTTTGACAAACATGAAATCCGAAAACAATATAGGTAGGTACATTTATGTCGAAGATATTGTTAATAAGATATGAAGGAAGGAACATCTAATCATTTTCAAAAGTTTTTTTCTAGTTAAAAATTAAGATTATTACCATTGCTAAATAATAAACAATCGTACGCCAATTTATAATATGTAAACTAATCGATTACATATTAAATCCAGTACTTAAGTACTTAAATAATTTCTAGAATAGACATTCCCTAAAAACTCATCATTTTACCGAAAAATGTGAGAACTAATTGCTAATGCATATAAAACAGACACGAAATTGGTGACTGTTATTACCGATTCATGATCAATAAAACATTTAACGATTATACTTATTATTAATACGCTAATTACGATTCGTAAGAAATTGTTACATTAAGTTTACCGAATTCTCCTTTATTTTAACCCTTTCGACACAGTTTAGTGTCTTTTTTATATGTTTAAATATGTAATCAAAGCGTATACGCTAAAATGAAGTCGGTAATAACATTAGATTCAATTAACCTTTCCTAATTAACTGTCCCTTTTATTTCAAGACAAGAAAATGTAGTGTTATCCATCATAACTTTGTCATATCATATTACAGGTTCCCAGTTTCGGGATCTAAAACCTGGATGTAATTTGAGATCGCCCGGGGCAGTCAGGGTCGAGTGACGCACCGCGCCCGAGAGTGAAAGGGTGCGTCCCCGCCACCACTATATAAACTCCAAGCACTGCTCATCGGGCACCAGTACATCAACTCACCTACCAACACAATGGCATTCAAGGTACTAGATTATTCATTACCCAGTATGTGGAGTGTAGTGGAAGTGCTCGAGTGCGAAGTTGGATTTGACCATTCCCCTATACAAATAGAACAGGATGACATTATCCTTGCTAAATATTCACTGGATTTCGGAGTTCTTTGTGAATTAGACTTGGATCAGTTCTTGGACCAGTATCCAAACAGGCCCTTTCCTTTCTTCTTTCTTTACCACTGGGCACACTGGGCACTTGCCCAGGGCCCCACGATCAGTAGGGGCCCCCCAGTTCTTGCCAGATCGCTAAAACATAATATTTATTATCGTTCAGCGATCTTGTCCCTAGTGACGTCTATCTGAAATCTAGAAGAGTACCTCTTCAAAATATTTAGATTTTTAATTACAGTCTTTAAATTCTAGATACTATTGTAAACTATACAATAAAATATCTTTTAATTAAATGTAACTTAAAAATACAAGTAAATCTAGCTAGAACCTTGCTTATATCTACTTTATTTTTATATAATATTCTAATAAAATAATGCTCTGTCTAGGTCATAGGGGCTCCATTATTCTAATGTGCCCAGGGCCTCAAATAGGTTAAAGACGGCATTGTATCCAAACGGTATGCCATACCTTTATTAATTATTGTTATTTATTTACAGTTTGTGATCCTCGCTTGCTTGGTCGCGGCCGCAAGCGCCGGCGTGGTTCCCGTTGGTCATGCGGCGTATGCATCTGGTCCCGTAGCCTACGCCAGCCCCGCTGCGTACGCTACCCACGCTGCGTACGCCAGCCCCGCTGCGTACGCTGGCCACGCTGCGTACGCCAGCCCCGTAGCGTACGCCGCTCCCGTCGCAAAGGCCGTGGCCGTCGAAGAATACGACTCTCACCCCAAATACAGCTTCGCATATGATGTGCAAGATGGTCTCACCGGGGACTCCAAGACCCAACACGAAACCCGCGATGGTGATGTTGTCCAAGGCTCTTACTCCGTTGTCGACCCTGATGGCACCAAGCGCACTGTCGACTACACCGCTGACGACCACAATGGTTTCAACGCTGTAGTGCGCAAGGAGGCTCTGGCTGTGAAAGTAGCCGCCCCAGTTTCGTACGCTGCTCCCGTAGCTAAGTACGCCGCTGCGCCCGTCGCTTACGCCGCCGCCCCCGCCCATTACGCCGCCGCCCCCACCCATTACGCCGCCGCCCCCGCCCATTACGCCGCCGCCCCCGTCCATTACGCCGCTGGCCCCGTGGTCCACGCCGCTCCCGTGGCTAAGTTCGCCGCTCCCGTAGCGTACTCCGCCCCCCACTACCACCATTAAATTGATGCCAAATGTACGAACTAGTTCATACACACAACTGTTGAATTCAGTTATTGTTGATTTACACACAGTTTTGTGTACTTTAGATTTAAACAAATTAAATTAAATTTTTGTACGACTTAAATCGATTTTCACTTTAATAATACTCACCTTATTACCCTTACTTCCTACCTACGGTATAATTATGTGTTACAAAAACCTCTAAATTCAAATAAGTAGATAGGGACCTCAAACTGAACAACTGTTTACAATGGAACCAACTCTGAAATCGTGAAAAAACAGCTGTTTCATACAAAAATTAATAACGAAAGTATCAAAATATATGGAACAGCAGATTTTTTCTCGATTTCTAAGTTGGTCCCATAGTAAAAGTTGTTCAGTTTGATGGTCCCTATATCATATTCGGCATTAGGCGGTTTTTTGTAACGCGATGTTATACTACACAAAGAAAATAAGGGCCACTATATGGTCTTCCATATAAGCGACCTAACTTTGGAAAGATTTTTTTAAATAAATTCAATCTGATTTTATTTGAATTTGATATTGTTCGAAAGCTTTAATAGTAAACTTGCGGACTTCACTGTCGAATTTACTGTATAATTTCTCCTATTCACCGTCCGTGTGTAAATTATAAACTCATACAGGTATTCAATATAAGTTTCAGCGTTTTAAATACTTAGAATATAATCTTCTTCTTCATAGAATAAATGTAATTCCTAGGTAGGTTACCTTTTATGGTTTTTTTTATGCCACAGTACGAACATTAATAAATCAAACAATTTTAAAATGTGAAGGTGAATCATACATGTTGCTGGTAAATGGCTGAATGCAATTAGATGCCCTTACCTTAAAGTCTAGACGTGGATATACGACGCCGGATAACCACCGGCCGACCTTGGTATTTCCATAGTTCCCACGACGACGAACAGGCTTCGATGCCGGGCTTGCGGCACTTACTCAACCCACCTCATTTGGGCACCTACGCCATAGATATGCTTGCTTGTGCTTAGGTCAAATAAACATGACACTTTACTATTATGTTTATAGTGTCACGCCTCAATTAGAGAACAAATTGCAAATTAAATAATACCTAGTTTGGTTCTACTAGTATGTACGGTTTACGCCGCACATACCGCGACGTCAGCATTGAGTTCAATGCGCTTACTTATAAACAATACTTACGTTATGTAAATTCGTAATAATGAATTTTAACTCAAATTTTAAACACTACTACACTGTAAACATTCAAAATAAAGTGAAATCTCAAGTCGTGGATTTTCTTCAAGACACTCCAAACAAACTTCTACTTACTACAACTATGAAACTTTAATTTATGGTGTATTGAGTACGTGGTCAACTAAGCGGCTCATACATGTATGTTAACAGGTGGAAACTGTCAATACAAAATCTTATCTTCAAATAAAAAATCACGAATTCTTCTGAAGCCACATCTATGTAATAAATTTGTCGAATATTAAGGAAAACAAGAAAAAATAAATAGCTCTACCGCTGTTCAACACTTTTCCTTGAATGTAATGCGTTGATATCTTTTGTATGAGAATATTCATGCAGCCGAAAGTTCTATCAACTTTTTTCTTGTTAAATACAATATTGATGATATACAAAATGAGCCCCACGTTTTTAGGTTTAAAACTTCTGTAGGTATGGGGTTATATTTACAGAAGAATTTATTTTACACTTTTTAGTCTGTTTTTACTAGTCCGCTTTTTATCTTTTTGGTCCGATTTTTATACTTCCGTTATAGTCTATATTACAGTATAGTCCGTTTTAAAAATGTGCTTTTTTTGTTTTAAAATACTTATAAAGAAACACTCACAAAATTTTATGGGAATCGGTTGAGAAATGCGACCTGAAGAGGAGAACATACAGCCGGACATACGAAGGCATTTTTTGCCCAAGCTGAAGCAGAGACAGAGAAATCATAAAAAATATAGTCTGTAGGTGCCTATTCAAAGTACGTACGTAATCACCAAGCATTTTGATTAGGTTACCTAACTAATTGACCGAGCGAGCACGAAGTGCGAGCGAAGTGTATGCTTCAGCTTGGGCAAAAATTCTTTCGTATGTCCGGCTGTCTGTTCCAGCCTACAGGTCGCATTTCTCAACCGATTCTTGTGAAATTTTGTGAGCAGGTTCAAAAATTATATAGAATTTTTTTGTCGAGCCAGTTTTTTGAAATTTTTCAAAATGGCGGAGATATGATAAAAAAACAGATTTCAGTCCGTTTTCCAGCTCTGCCTGTTTTCCTCTACAGGTCGCATTTTTCAACCGATTCTAGTAAAATTTTGTAAGCAGGTTTAAAAATGATGTAGAATTTTTTCGTCAAACCAGTTTTTTGAAATTTTTCAAAATAGCGGAGAAATGTTAAAAAAACTTATTTCAGTCCGGATTTCCGGCGCTGTCTGTTCTCCTCTACAGGTCGCATTTCTCAACCGATCCCGGTGAAATTTTGTGAGCAGATTTGATAAATATATAGATTTTTTTTGTCGAGGCAATTTTTCTAAATTTAATAAAATGACGGAGATTTGTAAAAAAACATATTTCAGTCCAGCTTTCCGGCTGTTTGAGCTCCTTTACAGGTCGCATTTCTCAACTGATTCTGGTGAAATTTTGTGAGTAGGTTCGATAATTATATATAACTGTTTAGTCAAGCCAATTTTTCCAAATTTATAAACAAATATTCACCCATTTTGAAAAATTATCAAAATTAGAAGCACCATCTAGCTGCGAATACTCACGTACCTACTGTGTGTTTATTTCAATTTCAATTTCAATATATTTATTGCAACCATAATGTTATAAAGATGTTACAACCAAAAACAAAGTACAAGTTATGGACCCTGCTGGGTATCGCAATATTGGGAAGGAAGAGAAGACAAGAGGACGAATTTTCCATAATAAAATAAATTAAACTAGATTTTGGGGCTTTTGTAAAGCGTATACAAAGACACCTATTTATTGTCATTGTCGCATAATATAGGTATGTGTATTTTATCACTAAAGTATTCTTCAATATTGTAATAGCTTTTTGAAATTAGTAAATTTTTTAATTGGTTTGTAAATTTGTTATCGTTTTTTTCACCTCTTAAATTTTCCGGTAATTTATTGTAAATCCTAACAGACATGTTATAAGTACTTGATGAACATAAATGAAGGCGCGCAGTTGGGATCAATAATTTATGTTTATGTCTTAGAGAATATTTAATTTGCATATCATCACGTTTTGTAAATAAATTCCTATTTTTACCGACTTCAAAAGGAGGGAGGTACTCAATTCGACCAGTTTTTTTTTTTTTTTTTTTTTTTTTTTTTTTTTTGTTTTTTGTATGTACACCGATTACTCGAAGACGGCTGAACCGATTGAAATGATTCAAACGTTATTACGTTAGGTAAACTTTCAAGTTGGTCCCATTTTTTGAAATTTTGAAATCGGTTCGGTACTTTTCAAGTAATCTTGAAAAAAGTACGAAAATAGTATGATTTTGTGTGAACTACCTCGATGATCAGTCGTATAACTTCTTTGTTTATGAACTGAATGAGATAATTATTTTTTTGTTGGAAACGGGATATCTTAAGTGTAGTTCTTTAACCGACTTAAAAAAGGAGGTTCTCAGTTTGACCCGCATGTATGTATGTTTCTCCGCGATTAACTCACGTTTGGCTGAGCCGAATTTTCTACCTAAATAATACACTACCTAATACAAAAGGTACCTACACTAAAAATAAAAAAATAAAAAATTGTTTAAAAAAACAAAAAACCGACTTCAAAAAACCTACCTCGAAAAAGCAAGAAATAATATTCGTAATAATAAAAACACGTCTATTGAAGTCGGGTGGGGCTTTTAGAATAAAAAAAGGAATCTGTAGGTATTCCAGCCCCACCCGACTTCAATAGACGTGTTTTTATTATTACGAATATTATTTCTTGCTTTTTCGAGGTAGGTTTTTTGAAGTCGGTTTTTTGTTTTTTTAAACAATTTTTTTTCCTTACAAATTTACATATTTCCAATATGTATAAGCACGGCAATGTAAGAATTTTAAGATTTTGAAAATGAGGTCGGCAACTATCGGTTTGATCTATATTGACTAGAATGCGAATAAGTTTCTTTTGAACAGTAAACAAAGATAAGAAGTCCGTGCTATTCCCCCACAGAATGATACCATAATTAAACCAAGCGAAGGCATAAGCATAATATGTGGTCAAAGCGGTTTCTGTATTGGTAGTTTTTTTAACCTCGCGAAGAGCGTATGTAAAAGATGATAATTTTGATTTTAGTTTGTTTATATGAGATTTCCAATTTAAATTTGTATCTATGTTTAGGCCGAGCAAATTAAATTCGTTAACACATTCTATTTTTATATTGTTAAATTTATAGTTAAGTTCTAAGGAATCTTTTTGGTGCGGGTGAAAAGTCATTAATTTGGTTTTATTTAAGTTTATCTCTAAGTTATGTTGATCTAACCAGTTTAAAGTTTTAGTCATTATATCATTCAGCTTTAATTCTAGGGTTTTGTTGTTTTCACAAGATGTGAGAAGTGAAACATCATCTGCGAACAAGATACACGGTTCTTTCATGACTTTCGGGAGATCATTAATGTAGAGTAAAAATAAGAGACAACCCAAAACACTACCTTGCGGAATTGAGGCGTTAGTGTGTCAGTGAATGTCAGATCGAATATTTATAATTTCTCTGCTATTCTGATTAAAATGTTCAATTTCAACAAATTGCGGTCTATCTTTTAAATAGGATGTAAACCACTCATGAGCTTTACCTCGAATACCGACTCCATACAACTTTTTGAGTAAAATTTTATGCTGAACACGGTCATATGCCTTGGACATATCCAATAATATTCCAATAGCATATTTTTTGTCATCTATTAACTTGACTATCTCATGGACATATTTATAAACAGCTGATATAGTTGACCGGTTCTTCCTAAATCCGTTTTGACGTTCATCGATGATATTATACTTCTCACAAAATTTGGTTACACGTTCATACATAGATTTTTCAACTTCATGGCGACATTTTATTTTATTTATCGCGAGGTCTACAGCTCACGGAGCCACTAGCACTTGTAGAAAGTTTTATGTCGCTAGAACGCATAGTTTCCGAGATATAATATGTGAAAAACCGAAAAATGGGACCTTCATACAATTTGAGCTACTTTTTAACGCGAGGTCTACAGCTAACGGAACCACTTGTAGGTTTTGGAAACTGAATTTCGGGTAAAGCTCGGAAAATACTGCGAGTCTCGATTCCTAAACTATTTTTAATATTATACACTTTTAAACTTTCGCGTACTTATTTCTATTCTGGTGCTTTCGCGTTAAGGCTCCGTTACGCGGAATCACTTGTCTCTGTATTTTTTAACCGACTTCAAAAAAGAAGGAGGTTCTCAAGTCAACAGTTTTTTTTATGTATGTTTTACCATAACTTCGTCAGTTGTTATCCGATTTATACAATTCTTTTTTTATCTCAAAGAACATAGTTCGTGTGTGGTCCCATAAAAAAATTACAGAGATCTGGCTTGTAGTTTTTTCATAATCCTGAAAAATGACAATTATTTAGCTTGCCATCACACGTGATTTCACGGATTTTCGAACATAACATCTTTGTTTATGTACCGATTTAGATGATTCTTTTTTTGTTTGAAAGGGTTAAGGGTCAAGAGTGGTCACATTTTAATTTCATCGATCTTGGACCTTGAACTTCGAAGATACACAAGAGAACTCCTCATATTCAAATAGTACATGTAAAGTGATATGGATTTTGGTAGTTTCATGACAATCCAAAACAAACCAAACCATGGTCTGCGATGCAACGTTGCTACGGACGACGGACTAGACTTGGACTACAAAGACACAACGGAACTCCTCAAAAACAAACAGCGTAAATTTGGAAATTGAGTTGTGGGCATTTTACCATTGAAAATATTTTATACATAAAAAAAATATTTACATGCTTACATGCCTACCACTAAAAAGTTGAAAATAAAAACTTTTTTAACAAAAAAGAAAAACCTCCTTCAAAAAACCTGAAACAAAAACAGCTTCAAAATTAAATACCTCTAAAAAGCGAAAAATAATATTCAAATCATTAGTTACGCATAACATTTAATAAAAACACGCACGTCTAATGAAGTCGGGTGGGGCTTTTAGAAATATAAAAAAAATAAGTTGTCTTCCAGCCCCACCCGACTTCAATAGACGTGTTTTTATTAATAATGTTATGCTAACTAATGATTTGAATATTATTTTTCGCTTTTTAGAGGTATTTAATTTTGAAGCTGTTTTTGTTTCAGGTTTTTTGAAGTTTCTCGCTTTTTTAGAGGTATTTAATTTTGAAGCTGCTTTTGTTTCAGGTTTTTGAAGGAGGTTTTTCTTTTTTGTTAAAAAAAGTTTTTTTACGTATAAAGAGTATGGAATGGAAAATAACCTCACTTCTGCAGTTTTGCGATGTTATTCATTGTTTTTTTATGCAAACCATGTTTTCCTATCATGCACCCATAACGTAAAATGCACTTGTTAAAATGATAAGAATTAAACGCGTGTATAACTATGATAAGTACGAGGGTGGTTTGATAAGTCCGTGACTTTGTGAAGAAGAAAAAAATTTTTAAAGAATATTTTATTTTATTTTTCTACATAATCTCCTTTCAGCTCTATACACTTCGACCAACGATGTTCCAACTTCTTCAACCCATCCAAAAAATAGTTTTTATCAAACCCTGAAAAATAGGCTCCTGTTTTAGCTATCACTTCTTCATTGGATGAAAATCTTTGTCCACCAAGCCATTTCTTCATGTTTGGGAAGAGGAAAAAGTCACACGGGGCCAAATTTGGTGAATACGGGGGGTGTGGCAATAGGTAGTATCGCAATTCCACAAGTTTTGATGTTGCGGTTGCCGACGAGTGGGCCGGAGCATTATCGTGATGAAATAAAACTTTTTTCTTTGCTAGATGCAGTCTTTTCTTCAGCAGCTCTATATTGAATCTATCCAACAAAGCAACATGGTAAGCTCCGGTAATTGTTTTGCCTTTCTCCAAAAAAATCGATGTAAATAACACCTTTGCTGTCCCAAAAGACAGTGGCCATCTCTTTACCAGACGAACAAACAGTTTTTGCCTTCTCCGTGGCACGTTCACCGGTAGAAGTCCACTGTTTTGACTGTTGCTTCGTCTCTGGCGTATAATGGTGGACCCACGATTCGTCAACTGTTACGTACCGACGAAAAAATTCACTTGGATTGTGGTTATACAAACCTAGCATTGTTTAGAAGTTGTTACACGAGTTCGTTTTTGGCCGACTGTCAGCAAACGCGGCACCCATCTTGCAAAAAGGTTTTTCATGCCGAGAATATCGAGCAAAATATGAAAAATTTGTTCGGTAGAGATGTGAATAGCATCAGCTATCTCGCGTATCTTCACTCGACGGTCTGCCATAACAATGTCGTGGATTTTGTTAACAATATCTTCAGTGGTGACCTCAATCGGCCTTCCTGGGCCGTCGGCGACAGTTGTGGTGGTACGACCACAACGAAATTCAGTAAACCACTTATGAACCATTCCATGAGATGGAGCAGAGTCCCCATAATATTTTTTCAGTTTATCTTCCGTCTGCTTAATGGTTTTACCACGTAAAAAGTAGTATTTGATCAATACGCAAAATTTGTTTTTCTCCATCATAAAAGAAAATCCCGACCTCACTTGCATAAATGCTTCCATTTTTTTTACGTGTTTTTTACTTTCACGCCAATTTAAAAAATGTAACAGCATAAGCTCAGCAAGGAGTTCTAAATTAAGACAGGAAAATTGAATTTAGAAAAAATATTGTATTTAACCTTAAAGTCACGGACATATCAAACTGCCCTCGTATTTTCACACCTACCCTATGTATGTGTGAAGGTAGATGTGAAAATACCTATCGCATTTTAGTTATTGGGAGAGTGCGAAGGTATAATAATCGATCGCAGCGCTCATGGTGGCAAAAAGTAGAAATAATGAAGGCTCTGTAATCTGTTTGAAAACGATATTTAATTTATTATTAGCGATACAGGAATAATTATATAATGTTTATTATCACTTAGTAAAATTATTAATTTAGCTTTATCCTCTTGTTTTACAAAATCTACAACTAAAAAAGAAGTAAACAAACCCTGATATAACCCTGATAAACCCTGATATCAAAAAATGATTTCACAACACTTTGTCCACTCATATCACAGTAATTTTGAAATTTACATTAATAACACAATATGTATAGTATTTTTTAACATTTTGTCACAATGCCGCCATTACATATCAAAACAAAGTTGCAACAAGCTAGGTGGCGCTAAAAGCGTGCACGGAGCCCAAGAACCTTATATAGAATATGAATATAAGGTTCTTGACGGAGCCAATACACGCGCACTGACATGAAAACAATTTTTTTCAATGTACACGCGTTTACAGCTTGACCATAAAGAGTTGACAAAAAATGAGGGGGCCACTTTCTATGTATATGTCGTAGGATAATTGTACAAACAGGATTTTTACAAAAATCCTAGTATGATTGTAAAATACCGGATGATGGGGAATGTCCGAAAAAAATCAAATTGGCTGAATATTTTTTTATAGATAGGAATAAGCTCCCTTAGTAATAGAAAAAATCAGAATTTTCGGTTGCGTGAAAAAAATTAAAAAAAATAGTCTCTTCGACTTCACAAATGTAGGAAAGTAACAGCAGAATGGAAATTATACCTTTGCCAACACCTGCCTGCCACTATGACAACAAGTATTAAAAATAAAAAGTTTTGACATTTTGTATTGAAATTTTTTTTAATACCATGTTGTGGTTGTGGCCATGGAAATGGTACTATAAACCGGATTGAGTGCTTCGCCCCAAAACGAGCCGACAGAGAGGTCAAGTAGATGTATGTGTCCTTTTCTTCATTAGGGTGACCAAACCGTATGGTTGGCCGGACGGAGACATACATAACTGACTTTAACTAACTTTAAACTGTTTAATATAAACTTAAATACCTAGGTAGTTCGTTATTTATAATTAACACTTTTTACCGCGTTTTTATTAGGTTGCTTGCTCTTTTGTTTGTTTGAGCACAAATTTTGCAAACGATTTTATACTAAATTCCCGATGAGCTAGAGACTTGAAACTTTGAACACAGGTCAGAAATGGAAGGAAATGCAATATTACAGTGTCATTGAGGTGATCTGATAATGGAGCCGGAAGAACGCCACAGGAACTCTATGATGAATGAAACTATACAACCCCATCGTGTTTGGGCTTATTAGAATTGTCTTGACAAGTAGTCTGACGGGAGACGAGGTTCAGGGTCGGATGATGAAGTCTGTTGGGTAATAGTATCCAAGAGTCTGATGATGGAGCCGGAAGAAGGCCACAGGAACTCTGCAATAAAACCTTTCAACCCCATCGAGTTTGGACTCGTTTGAATGGTCTTGACGAGTACTCTGATAGGCGGTGGTATATTTTTAGTTTAGCTCGTTAACTAAAAAAAAGAAAATTAATATTTATTTAAAAAAAAATATTTTTTAAGAACAAATTATTTATCACGTTTTTATTAAGTTGCTTTTTTGTTTTTATTTTTTAAATATGGTAATTCAACCAATTAAAATCTAGTTTATTCAATTCAATTTAATTTCAAGTGTAAATAATTACGCAACTTTAAAGTTTATTCCAATTTTTAATAAAAATGCAATGTGCGTGAACTTCGGAAAAACAAATAAATGTTGGAAAAACAAGTAAAAGTAGAAAAACATTGTCTAGTGATCTGTAGTTAAAAAAAGATGCAAACGATTTTCGACTTTATTGACGTTTGAAATTCGATTGCTTTTTCCCATGATTATACTTGTACATTTACTTTGCTGTTTCATTAAAAACTGTTATATTGGTAAATATGTCAATAAGGTCTAAAATACTTGCACCAATTTCTTTACTTGTGAAGTTAATAAAATGGGTGCAAGAGATTTACGACGACACAATGTTTAAAATATAAAAAAAAAACAAAATGGCGGCCAACTATATTGTTAGTGGGCTGATTTTATGCAACTTGATTTGTTACTATTTTGATAAAAATATAACAAAGAAATGTTATAAATATAAAAAAATATGGCAGCCAACCTTTTTTATTTGTGGGCTGATTTGAATGAAACTCGGTTTTTAGTACTAATTTGACAAGAAAATAATAACACAATATGTATTGAAAAAATTAAAAAATCCAAGATGGCAGCCAACTTGTTTGTTTTTGGGCCGATTTCGATAAAACTCGGTTTTTAGTAATATTTTGACAAGAAAATAACAACGCAATTTTTAAAAAACTAAAAATCTAAGATGGCGGCCAACTTTTTTGTTTTTTTGGGCCGATTTCGAGGAAACTCGGTTTTTGGTACTAATTAGACAAGAAAATAACAACTCAATGTAAACTGATGGAAAAATAAAAAAATATAAAAATGGCTGCTAATTTGTTTTTGGGTTGATTTTGATGTGACTCGGTTGAAAAAACAAATAAATAATTTGGCTGCCATCTTAGAATTTTTTATGACATTCCGTTGCTGTTTTCTTGTCAAAATAATACCAAAACCCGAGTTTCATCAAAATCAGTACACAAGCAAAACAGTTGGCCGCCATCTTGGATTTTTTGTATTTATAAAATTGCATTGTTATTTTCTTGTCAAAATAGTACCAAAAACCAAGTTTCATTGAAATGGGCCCAAGAACAAAAAAGTTGGCCACCATCTTGAATTTTGTAAGTTTTCAACATTGCGTTGTTATTTTCTTGTCAAAATCGTACCAAAAACCGAGTTTCATCAAAATCGGCCCAAAAACAAAAAAGTTGGCTGCCATCTTGGATTTTTAGTTTTTTAAAAATTGCGTTGTTATTTTCTTGTCAAAATAGTTCCAAAAACCAAGTTTCATCGAAATCGGCCAAAAAACAAAAAGTTAGCCGCCATCTTGGATTTTTAGTTTTTTAAAAATTGCATTGATATTTTCTTGTCAAAATAGTTCCGAAAACCAAGTTTCATCGAAATCGGCCCATAAACAAAAAAGTTGGCCGCCATCTTGAATTTATATTTTAAAATTCGTTGTTATTTTCTTATCAAAATAGTTCCAAAAACCGAGTTTCATCGAAATCGGCCCAAAAACAAAAAAAGTTTGCCGCCATCTTTGATTTTTTTAAATTTTCAACATTGCGTTGTTATTTTCATGTTGAAATAGTACCAAAAACCGAGTTTCATCAAAATCGGCCCAAAAACAAAAAAGTTGGCTGCCATCTTGGATTTTTAGTTTTTTAAAAATTGCGTTGTTATTTTCTTGTCAAAATAGTTCCAAAAACCAAGTTTCATCGAAATCGGCCAAAAAACAAAAAAGTTAGCCGCCATCTTGGATTTTTAGTTTTTTAAAAATTGCATTGATATTTTCTTGTCAAAATAGTTCCGAAAACCAAGTTTCATCGAAATCGGCCCAAAAACAAAAAAGTTGGCCGCCATCTCGGAGTTTTAGTTTTTTAAAAATTGCGTTGTTAATTTCTTGTCAAAATAGTTCCAAAAACTGAGTTTCATCGAAATCGGCCCAAAAACAAAAAAGTTGGCCGCCATCTTGGATTTTTTAAATTTTCAACATTGCGTTGTTATTTTGAAATAGTACCAAAAACCGAGTTTCATCGAAATAGGCGCACAAACATGAATTTGATTATTATTATTAATTTTACCGTCTCGCCTGCGATCTCTAGCCATTTCAATAGAACAATTTCGTTTTTTTGGAAATCTAAAATAGTGCAGTATTTATGGTCACACTAGTTTTGTAAAGTAACATTTCCTATAGATTGAAATTCTTAAATTGAAATTCGGCGCCAAGGTCAAAATCGGAGTTGCCAAGATTGACACTTCTATTTATTACCACCTCACCGATGATAGCTGATTAGCATTATTTTAGATATTTAATTAAATCAAAAGAGTAAGTTCTGTTTTATATTACAATTATTATGTGTCATTCTAAATTAATATTTAAATAGTATATATTTGACTTCCCATTCCTAATCCATAATTTCGATGCACTACTTGATTGGTAACGTACATATTTTTAGTCCTACTATCGTGGTATTATTGTTTAGTAATGGCAATTGTGCGAACGAGACACCGACCTCCACCTGGTGTTGTCTCATTCACACAGTAGTGCCTTCAGTCAATGTCGTCGATAGAATTTCAACTCTATGACGAATAGAATAAAGTTGAATTTCTTTTAAACGATAAGTGAACATTTTTGTAGAGTACTCACTCCCTATTATAAACCTCCTTGGTTGTGGCAGGTGATGGCAAAGGTACAATCTCCATTCTGCTGTTACTTTCCTATATTTGTGAAGACGAAGAGACTTACATTTTTTCAAATTAATTCACGCAACCGAAAATTCTGATATTTTTTCTATTACTAAGAGAGCTTATTCCTACCTATAAAAAAATTATTTAGCCAGTTTGATTTTTTTCGGACATTCCCCATTGGAATCTAAGACAGATTTTTGCAATCATCCGAGTAATGTTTAGGAATTTTACAAAAATCCAGCGTATCTTATGGTGTGTCCCCACTTAGGTTCGCGAACCACCGCGCTCCGCGCTCCGCGCTCCGCGCTCCGCGAACCTCGGGGCGCGCTCCATATTTGGGATCCGATGCGAACACGCGAACACGGAGCGCAGAGCGCCAGTGTGGCCAGATTCAGTATTTTAATACTTTTTCGGTATATTTTATCAACTTTTCCGAACATCAGTATTTTTGTAGGTATATTAGCGGAAGTAAGTAGTTTCGGTATATTTTGGCTATGAAGTTATGGTAACTACGGTGTTAAGTCCCCGCGAACATTGATGTTCAAGGAATTTCCCGGATTATTTGTATATTTCATTCAGAAGCAAAGATCAGTAGAGTCTGTTCTGAAAAAGAACCAACTTGGGATTTATGCTTGATTAACGTTTTTGAAATGTTGACGGTACTGTTTCGTTTTAGTGCGACTGTATTAACAAGATAAATATTAATTCAAGATTGTCGCACTATAATTACGTATAAAGCGACGGCTACACACAAAGTATTTACTGTGGTCCAACTGTGTGGTAAATACTGATAATTCCAATTCCAACGATGGAATGAAAACGCACGCCTACACGCTCAGTATTTACCACATGGTAATGTTGCCAGATCGTGCCTTTTATTACGATTTTAGTACTATTTTCTAAAAGATAGCAGCCAAATTTTATGTTTGGGGGCCGATTTCGATGAAACTCGGTTTTGGGTACTATTTCGACAACAAAACAGCAACGCAAAATTAAAAATATAAAAAATCCAAGATGGCGGCCAACTTTTTGTTTGTGGGCCTATTTAGATGAAACTCGGTTTTGGCTACTATTTTGACTACAGAACAGCAACGCAATGTTAAAAATATAAAAAAATCCAAGATGGCGGCCAACTTTTTTGTTTGTGGGCCAATTTAAATGAAACTCGGTTTTGGGTACTATTTCGACAACAAAACAGCAACGCAATTTTGAAAATATAAAAAAATCCAAGATGGCGGCCAACTTTTTTGTTTGTGGGCCGATTTAGATGAAACTCGGTTTTGGGTACTATTTCGACAACAAAACAGCAACGCAATGTTGAAAATATAAAAAATCCAAGATGGCGGCCATCTTTTTTGTTTATGGGCCGATTTAGATAAAACTCGGTTTTGGGTACTATTTTGACAATAAAACAGCAACACAATGTTTAAAATATAAAAAATCCAAGATGGCGGCCAACTTTTTTGTTTGTGGGCCGATTTAGATGAAACACGTTTTTGGGTACTATTTTGACAACAAAACAGCAACGCAATGTTAAAAATATAAAAAATCCAAAATGGCGGCCAACTTTTTTGTTTGTGGGCCGATTTAGATGAAACTCGGTTTTCGGTACAATTTTGACAACAAAACAGCAACGCAATGTTAGAAATAGTACCGAGTTTCATCTACATCCGCCAGATGGCGCTTTGAAATAAACATAGTCTCTACGTTAAATATTGCCGAATAATTTTAAATCACAATTCTAACATTTGGAATCAAGTTAAATCAATAACTTGTCTAGTGATTCACCAGTGATATCGTTTGCAGAACTATACCTATAGTTTAAAAGTGTGTATTTGTGCTCAAGAAATATTCAGTGCCTTTTTTAATCTGCGGATTATTAAAAACTGCGAAATATAGTCTGAGCATTATCCTCAGAAAAGTGATAAAACTACGCTTTAATTTGCGTAATAAATCTCATCTCCAGTGTTAAAACTAAATATTATCATCAGTGATATTATCAGTGTTAAGGTAGGACTATAATAATTATTTTCGTCTTGACCTCATACTCAAACCAACTCATGCATCAAGTTTCAAACCCTACTTAACTGATCAATACTTTGAACGCTTTAAGTCGCTTTGGCGCATACGTTAGCACACTGAGTGCTGCATACTGAATTCAGCTGTGAGTGGCCCGAAGATCGATCCTCGCTAATAAAGACTTTTTGTCCCAAATTTTTTTTAGAGACATTTTATTTATTTTTAAAGATATTTTTTTAAATTTGTATTGAAGATATTTTTGGACATTACTTTTCAATTACTTTTGATTTACTTAAATATCTTCATCCACCAAAGCCGTAGTAAGGTATAAGATTGTTGAGAGTAATTGTATAAGAATAAAAAATGTCGACTAAAGGATCATCTGAGTGCGCGGGATGTCCTAATATCATGGATGGAGCAATATTCATGCAATGTACGATATATAACCCGGTCGAGTTAACTCGGCACCTGAAGCGCGATAGACCCCCTTCGTTTTCTCCTTTCCTCACGCCACTGTCGTCACGCCAGTAGCTTTAGTACATTTGTTAGTGATAATTTATCGATAATCTATCGAAAACTTTCAAAAAATTGACGACGGTGGCGTGAGGAAAGGAAAAAACGAGAGGGGTCTATCGAGCTTCAGGTGCCGAGTTAACTAGACTGGGTTGTATACGTTGCAAAGACAATAAAAGTCCCTGCCCACGCTCCATACTCGTAAAGTTCAACAGTCCTCGCCTTCGAGACCAGTTTCTGGCGGCTACAATAACGTTTAACAAAAACAATTCTAGGGAAAAACTTAACACCAGTCATCTGGGTATCGGCGGCAAACAAAAATCACCAGTTTACGTGACAGAACATCTGACACCAAAAGCAAAACAACTGCATGCAGCGACTCGTCGCATTGTCAGGGAGCTGAAATATAAATTCATCTGGGTACGCGATGGAAAAATCTTTGTACGGAAGACCGAGGAGGCTAACTACGTATACATACGGAATCATGAGACTCTCAAAGGTTTATCATAAAGAACGCTAAAGTTGCCTTGTTATATTTTGTTTTACTAACGGGCTCTTTTAATGATATAATTGTATTCTACCAGAATGTAATAGGATTGCGGAGGAAGACTGTCGACATTTTCAATAATATCGTTTGTAATTCTTATGATGTAATAATCTTGACAGAAATTGCTGTCTCCAAAAGATTGAACTCAGTACGCCTTTACTCTTGTGAAGATTCACAAGAGTAAAGGCGCACTGAGTAGATGACTGCGAGGACTTGTGGGTGCGTGTCGGAAGTGACGGAGTTAATTCTGAGAAGTTGAACATTTGCGGTGTTTACCTGCCTCCTCCTTTAAAAAAGCATATTTTATCACACTTTATAGACAACTGTAACCGTGCTCTTCTCTGAATGATTTATTTTGATTTAAAAATGTTTGATCAATTGGAATTGTATTGCATGCTTTATATATAATAAGTATAATATTTATAATTTTGATTTGCTAATGTGTAACATCTATAATTGAGATTGCATTTAAAGTGTTATTCATTTTCTTTTTGCTGTGAATTATTAAATGTTAAACTTGTTGATGTTAATAAATGAATAAAACAAATCGGCCCACAAAAAAAAGTTGGCAACTATCTTGGATTTTTTTATATTTTTAACATTGCGTTGCTGTTTTGTTGTCGAAATAGTACCCAAAACCGAGTCTCATTTAAATTGGCCCACAAACAAAAAAGTTGGCCGCCATCTTGGATTTTTAATATTTTTAACATTGCGTTACTGTTTTGTTGTCGAAATAGTACCCAAAACCGAGTCTCTTCTAAATCGGCCCACAAACAAAAAAGTTGGCCGCCATCTTGGATTTTTTTATATTTTTAACATTGCGTTACTGTTTTATTGTCGAAATAGTACCCAAAACCGAGTTTCATCTAAATCGGCCCACAAACAAAAAAGTTGGCCGCCATCTTGGATTTTTTTTTATTTTTAAAGTTGCGTTGCTGTTCTGTTGTCAAAATAGTAGCCAAAACCGAGTTTCATCTAAATCGGCCCACAAACAAAAAAGTTGGCCGCCATCTTGGATTTTTTATATTTTTAACATTGTATTGCTGCTTTGTTGTCAAAATAGTCCACAAAACCGAATTTCATCTAAATCGGCCCACAAACAGAAAAGATGGCCGCCATCTTGGATTTTTCATATTTTTAACATTGCGTTGCTGTTTTGTTGTCGAAATAGTATCCAAAATCGAGTTTTATCTGAGTCGGCCCACAAACAAAAAGTTGGCCGCCATCTTGGATTTTTGTATTTTTAACATTGCGTTGCTGTTTTGTTGTCGAAATAGTATCAAAGACCGAGTTTCATCTAAATCGGCCCACAAACAAAAAAGTTGGCCGCCATCTTGGATTTTTTTTATATTTTTAACATTGCTTTGCTGTTTTGTTGTCGAAATAGTACCCAAAACCGAGTTTCATCTAAATCGGCCCACAAACAAAAAAGTTGGCCACCATCTTGATTTTTTTTTTATTTTTAAAGTTGCGTTGCTGTTCTGTTGTCAAAATAGTAGCCAAAACCGAGTTTCATCTAAATCGGCCCACAAACTAAAAAGTTGGCCGCCATCTTGGATTTTTTTATATTTTTAACATTGTATTGCTGCTTTGTTGTCAAAATAGTCCACAAAACCGAATTTCATCTAAATCGGCCCACAAACAGAAAAGATGGCCGCCATCTTGGATTTTTCATATTTTTAACATTGCGTTGCTGTTTTGTTGTCGAAATAGTATCCGAAATCGAGTTTTATCTAAGTCGGCCCACAAACAAAAAGTTGGCCGCCATCTTGGATTTTTGTATTTTTAACATTGCGTTGCTGTTTTGTTGTCGAAATAGTATCAAAGACCGAGTTTCATCTAAATCGGCCCACAAACAAAAAAGTTGGCCGCCATCTTGGATTTTTTTATATTTTTAACATTGCGTTGCTGTTTTGTTGTCGAAATAGTACGCAAAACCGTGTTTCATCGAAATCGGCCCACAAACAAAAAAGTTGGCCGCCATCTTGGATTTTTTATATTTTTAACATTGCGTTGCTGTTTTGTTGTCGAAATAGTACCCAAAACCGAGTTTTATCTAAATTGGCTCACAAACAAAAAAGTTGGCCGCCATCTTAAATATTTTATATTTCTAACATTGCGTTGCTGTTTTGTTGTCGAAATAGTATCAAAAACCGAGTTTCATCGTAATCGGCCAACAAACAAAAAAGTTCCGAACAGACTCTAAGTTACAGATAAGAAATGACAGGCAGCCGTCATAGTAGAATTGTAAATAGTATCAAGTCATCTAATACGTTTTAATAAAATTATTTTCTGTTATGCACTTCACTTTATCTTTGAGGTTTTTCTTTCGCTAATTCAGGAATTTCCCTAAAGTAGTACCTTTGGATCGTTATATAAGTAGAACGTGTTTTTTTCGTTTTTATTGTACTTGGCGCATCCATCCGGAAATTAAGTTTAGTTTTGCCTTCGAATAGAATGTTAAAATATAATTTAAACATTCATTGTGATGATAAATGAATAAAACCTGTTTTGAAAATCAATATTGTTATCGGTTTATTTTCCATATGCAACTTGGTATGTTTCAGTATTTTTTTGAGGTGCTTCGTTATTTTCGTAAACTTTAATCTGGCCACACTGCGGAGCGTGGTTCGCGGAGCGCGGCAGGGTTGCGTTCCGAACCTACGCTCCGGGTGCAACCAAACGCTCTAACGGCGGCGTTCCAAACATTAGAGCGTAATTTTAATTTTTAAAATGATCATAGTAGATCCTCAAAAAACGGATTTTATTTGATTCAAAATAAAGGAAAGTTTCAATTATTCGTATTCCAAATGGAAAACGAAGACTTTGTACTAGTAATGACATTTAAAGTTCTTGGTCGTTTCGAACATTAGAGTGAGTTAAAAAACCGGCCAAGTGCGAGTCGGACTCGCGCACGAAGTGTTCCGTACCAAAAAGCGGCAAAAAAACATGTTTGTTGTATGGGAGGCCCCCTTAAATATTAATTTTATTCAGTTTTTGTATTTGTTGTTATGGCGGCAACAGAAATACATCATCTGTGAAAATTTCAACTGTCTAGCTATCATGGTTCATGAGATACAGCCTGGTGACAGACAGACAGACAGACCGACAGACAGACAGACGGATAGCGGAGTCTTAGTAATAGGGTCCCGATTTGCCACACCAGATGGCGTTAATGGAAAGAGAAGCTTAGTAAAAAAAATACATTGACACATTTTTATCAACGCCATCTATCGAGCCTACAGTTTTTTGTCATTTTGAAAAGCCCTCATTGCGAAGACAAGGTTCAAAATAAATTGAAAATTTTTGACACTTTGTACAACCTGCGGGCTGATTATCTAATTAGAAACCACCCAGCGACCGGTTGCAGTTCACAGATGATAGTGATCCATTGCTACTTCTTTTTGGATTAAAAAAAAACATACCAAAGAAAAGTAGCAATGTATGTGGAATGAAACCGGTCGCTAAATAGTTTCTTTTTAGATAATCAAGGTGCTGAAGTGCTACTGACTGTACTTAAGCATGATTGTCTATTCAAAGTTTTACTCCTTAGCCACTCATTATTAATTACACAATAATAGTACTGTGGAGACAAAGGTACTTTATAATTAAGTTTATATGAATAAAGCTTATTTGATCATGGGAACGGAGCGCGGAGGGTGGTTCGCGGAGCGCGGAGCGCGGAGCGTGGTTCGCGGAGCGCGGAGCGTGGTTCGCGGAGCGCGGAGCGTGGTTCGCGGAGCGCGGAGCGTGGTTCGCGGAGCGCGGTTCGCGGAGTGCGGAGCGCGGACGTCTGCTCCGCGCTCCGCGCGTCCACATTGCGCTCCGCGAACCTGCAACAGAGGTTCGCGGAGCGCGAGGTTCGCGAACCTAAGTGGGGACACACCCTTAGGTAAATCATGAAATACCATCTTTTTGGGCGCGCTGATTGGCTGACCTCAACGCTATGAACTGACGGATGTTTGATTGGCTAAAGGTAACATAGCTGCGTCCATTGTTATTGTTGTGATTTTTGTCAAATGTTTATCTAGTGTTTTATTCGTATTTTAAGTATGTCATTAAAAAAAAATGAGTGCTGACATCAATTAAGTGACATTAATGTACGATGAGTGATGTGAGTAAATTGTATGTTAAACAAGTACCAAGCTCGATCAGTTCAAACGAGTTATAGGTTAGGTATATCCGAAAAATAACTTTTCTATATAGAGCTAAGAAAATTCTTCAGAGCGCTTGTCAATATGGTTGTGCAAAACCCGAATGGACTTTCGAACGAATTAATGATGTTAAAACTTCAATTGAAGAATTTAATTTGGCAAAATTACCAAATAAGCCCAAAACCCATCAGCAATATGTTCTGACCAATCAAACCGAAGATGTTATAAATCTTCTCTTAGATTATCCAATCGGCATTCAAGTGTGGTTGGCTGTTTTTTGTTTTTGGTATACATAAACGACCTCCCAAAGATCATGGACGAGCCCTGCATTTTATTCGCCGATGATATCTCCTTACGTACTTCATGTAACAATAACAACAACAATGAAATTGATCAAAATCTAAATTCCTTACTCACTAAAACTTCAGATTGGTTAAATGATCACAATTTAAAAATTAATTATTCCAAAACTAAAATAATGACTTTTCACCCTCATCAAAAAACCACACTGAATTTAAATTATTACTTTAATGGTACGAAATTGGATTGTGTGGAAGAATTTACGTTACTTGGTATTGTAATAGATAAACATATAAATTGGAAAGCCCATGTACAAAAAATTAAATCAAAATTATCTAGTTTCACTTATGCTCTACGCGAGGTAAAAAAGACAACCGACATACAAACAGCAATAGTTACATACTACGCATATGCACATGCTTGGCTATGCTACGGAGTTGTGTTGTGGGGTAACAGTACCGACGCGACATCACTGTTTACCGCTCAAAAAAGGTTGATCCGTATCATAGCCAACATCGAGAACAATGAAAGCTGTAAACCTTATTTTCTAAAATACCAGATAGGTACTTACTTTGCCATGCTTGTATATACTGGAAATATGTAAATTCGTACGCAAACATAGAGAATTTTACACAAGGCTACAAGATATACCTTCAAAGTATTCATTGCGATGATGCAAAAATAAATTGATAATACCCACTTGCAGATTAAAACTTACCTCTTCAAGTACATTCCACTCATCAATTAAAATTTATAATAAATTACCCGAAACACTAATAAATGAAAATAATGACGTAATATTTATAAGAAAATTAAAACAGCTTCTAATTAATAAATGTTACTATAATATAAACGAATATTTAGATGATAACAATTTTAATCTATTTTAATCAACAAAACAATATATTTTTTTTCAATAGCATGTTAAAATTGATAAACTTAAAGTCTCCATTACCTATCCAATTCTTATGTTATTATTATAAGACCTCTAAATAGAATATAGCGCTTTCTCTCTTCTTACACCTGATTGCTTGCCCGACGGGGTCCCGGTCCATACTGATCTAACTTTAATTTATACCACCTATGTATGATACTATGGAATGCAATAAACGTTATGAGTATGAGTATGAGTTTACAATTGTCCGAAACATACTAGGATTTTTACAAAGATCCTAAAAATTGCTCGGACGATTGCGAAATTTTATCTTAGATTTCAATAATCCGGTTTTTTACAATCGACCTAGGATTTTTGTAAAGATCCGGCTTATACGATTATCCTACGACATATATACGTCAAAATCACGAATAATTTGGCAACACTGACTATATTTTGTACTGAAAATTTTTAGTTCCATTTTATTTCAACTCTTTATGGTCAAGCTGCATTGACCTGAAAAATTGTTTTTCTAGTGGTCAATGTCAAGCTCTTAGAATAATGTCAAGCTGTAATTCCTGTCATTAACTATTTGTTCACTGACATGAAAACATTATTTTTTTTATTTAACTATATGCAATCATAGATGTAGCACATCCCTTCGGTATAAACCAGATTGAGCTCTTCGCCCCAAAACGAGCCGACAGAGAGGTCTTCAGAGAGGTCTTACTTAGGTAGTTCTATATTTACAATTAATACTTTTGCCACGTTTTTATAAGGTTGCTTGCTCGTTTGTTTGTGTTTTCGTTTGTTTGTTTGTGCACAAATTTTGCAAACGATTTTATACTAACTTTCCGATGAACTAGAGACTTGAAACTTTGAACACAGAACTAGAAGGTAAAATTATGGTATCATTGAGCTGATCTGACGATGGAGCCGGAAGAACGCCAGATGAACACTATGATGAGAACATACAACCCCATAGTGTTTGGGTTCGTTAGAATCGTCTTGGCAAGTACTCTGTTGGGGAATAATATCCAAGGGGCTGATGCAGGAGCCGGAAGAAGGCCATTGGAACTTTGTAAAAAAATCATGCAACCCCATCGAGTTTGGGCTTGTTTGAATGGTCTTGACGAGTACTCTGATAGGAAATAGTTTCCAGGGTCTGATGATGAAGCCGGAAGAAGGCCACAGGAATTCTGTCATAAAACCATGCAACCCCATTGAGTTTGAGCTCGTTTGATTCCTCTTGACGAGAGCTCTGATAGGAGGTAGTATATTTTCAGTTTAGCTCGTTAACTAAAAAGCAGAAACTAAATATTTATTAAAAAAATATTTTTTATAAACAAGTTATTTATCGCGTTTTTATTAAGTTTTTTTTGTTTTGATTTATAAATATGGTAATATGCAACGTGAACAATGTCAAAAGGTCAAAATAGCTGCTAATTTTGTTTTTGGGTTGATTTTGATAATACTGGGTTGAAAAAAAAAAGAACAAGAAAAAAATTTGGCCGCCACCTTGGATTTATAATACTTTTAACATTGTGTTGCTGTTTTCTTGTCAAAATAGTACCAAAACCCGAGTTTCATCGAAATCGGTGCCCACAAACAAAAAAGTTAGCAACCATCTTAGACTTTTTAATATTTTCAACACTGCGTTGTTGTTTTCGTGTGGAAAGAGTACCAAAAACCGTGTTTCATCAAAATCGGCCCATAAACAAAAAAGTTAGCCGCCATCTTGAATTTTTTAATATTTTAAAAATGCGTTGTTATTTTCTTATCAAAATAGTGCCAAAAACCGAGTTTCATCGAAATCGGCCCATAAACAAAAAAGTAGGCCGCCATCTTGAATTTTTTAATATTTTAAAAATGCGTTGTTATTTTTTTATCAAAATAGTGCCAAAAACAGAGTTTCATGGAAATCGGCCCATAAACAAAAAAGTTGGCCGCCATCTTGAATTTTTTAATATTTTAAAAATGCGTTGTTATTTTCTTATCAAAATAGTGCCAAAAACCGAGTTTCATTGAAATCGGACCATAAACAAAAAAGAAGGCCGCCATCTTAAATTTTTTAATATTTTAAAAATGCGTTGTTATTTTCTTCTCAAAATAGTTCCAAAAACCGAGTTTCATCGAAATCGGCCCAAAAACAAAAAAAGTTTGCCGCCATCTTTGATTTTTTTAAATTTTCAACATTGCGTTGTTATTTTCATGTTGAAATAGTACCAAAAACCGAGTATCATCGAAATAGGCGCACAAACATGAATTTGATTATTATTATTAATTTTACCGTCTCGCCTGCGACTTCTAGCCATTTCAATAGAACAATTTCGTTTTTTTGGAAATCTGAAATGGTGCAGTATTTATGGTCACACTAGTTTTGTAAAGTAAGGCCGGCCACACACAGACGTAATCACGTAACGGAATCTCGCAACGGAATCCCGATTCGGAATTCCGAACGCAGCGATTGCATACAAAATCGATGTCTGCCACACACAGACGTCAACGTTCCGTACGTTATTTTTTTCCGTGCGGAATTCCACATGAGGGCTCGTGCATTCGGAATCACGCACGGAAAAAAGTCATTCCGAACGCAAGCCTCCCATAGATTTTGTATTGGTCGCCACACACAACCGTTATTCCGTACGTACGGAATGCTACTTTTTTTATTACAGCTCTGGATACCAGACCTTTGGCCTACTTTTTAATTATTTTGCTAAGAGCGGGTCCATAGCGCATGTTTTGCTCTACACAACAAAAACATCTACACAAAATATTGTTTCGCGAAACATGTTTCTCTACACACGCCGTCTACAGCGATTGCATGGCTTGAGTAGACAAAACTTCAGTGTTGCCAATTTAGCATTTTATGTTAGCCTATTACTTATCATGACTCGAAAATGTATGAAATAAACATAAAAGTGACCAAAATTTCAGGTATATCTGAAAATGTAACTTTTGCAAATGTAAAAATGCATAAACTATTAGGCTTCATGAGCTGTAGACCTCGCGTTGAAAAGTAGCTGGAATTGAAATATTTTAAAACAACTTACACAGAATAGACATTAGTTTTTAGGGTTCCGTAAACGTTTAAATAAATATTTAAGGGGGGCTCCCATACAACAAACGTATTTTTTCCGTTTTTTGGTATGGAACCCTTCATGCGTGAGTCCGACTCGCACTTGGCCGGTTTTTTTAACTAATAAGTATCTACTGTGCAAATAGTTATACACAGTCCTAGGTTCTATCAAAGTCACAACCTTAATAATTTTCAAAAAAAGTTTTGAATGGTGAATTAAGTCTTCTAAAAATAAAAAACACCATTTACTTTGCATCGGTAACAAAAAAAATTTGTTACATTTTGATCATTTTTCATAACTGTTATAACTGTTATATCTCTTTTCCTTGCCTTTTCGAAAAATTTTGAAAAACCTGGTTCAATTGAAATTTTTTAAATGATTTTTAAAGATAAAATTTTTAATAACACTGAGGCTAATCGCATTTTTTTTTGCGGTTAGCCTCAGTGTTAAATCATATTGTTCAAAATTATTGTGGCCTATATTATTGCGTGTGTGCGGCTGGCCTATGACAATACCCTGCCCCTTGACCCGCGCAAAATGTTTTGTGTACGTGTTTTCCACCAGGCATGGAAAGCAGAAACATTGTTTCTCTACACAAAAGTGTTTCGCGAAACAATGTTTTGTGT
Organism: Agriphila geniculea; assembly: GCA_943789525.1. Taxonomy (NCBI): domain Eukaryota; kingdom Metazoa; phylum Arthropoda; class Insecta; order Lepidoptera; family Crambidae; genus Agriphila; species Agriphila geniculea. Next base: position 13,326,408 of record OX038890.1, read on the forward strand.
AGATCTTTTTGTTGATTGTGTAGAGCAAAACACGAGCTATGGACCCGGCTTAAGTTATTAGTTCTATTTTACCAAAAAAAAAAACAGAAAACAATTGAATTGACCTAAGCGTAATATTAATAATAAATACTCTATAATTATTCATCTTCAATTATTCATTAAAAGTCAAAATAATTCACCTTCGCTCAATGTTTACTCATCAAAGTCTGGCGCCTGACTGAGCCGTGATTCCGAACGAAAAAAAACGTCTGTGTGTGGTGGTACGTACGGAATCACGTTGCGTGATTCCGTTGCGAGATTCCGTTGCGTGATTACGTCTGTGTGTGGCCGGCCTAACATTTCCCATAGATTGAAATTCTTAAATTGAAATTCGGCGCCAAGGTCAAAATCGGAGTTGCCAAGATTGTGCGCTTTTATAATTCTCGACGGCCCGGCACGGCACGGCCCGGCACGGCACGGCTCGGCACGGCAGCGGCGACACCGAAAGACGCTTTTATAATTGCTGCCGTTGCCGGCCGTTGGATGTTCAACACAGAACACTCATAGCGAAGAAGTTACTATTTGTACATTGTACAGTAGTGTCGTCCACCTACTTTTTACTTTAGAATAATATAAAGAATAAAAGTTGACCTTCTCTCTCTAGATATTTGTTATCTTTATAATTATTTCATAAAATAATAGTTTACCAATTATACAACGTGTAACAGAAAGGAGGTATCAACTCGAAAGGAAGTCAATGTACTCGTGAATCTGAACACTTCCAACAGAAAAAGATTTCAAATCGAAAATACAATTTTGGACTCTCCATAGAAAATTTGAATTTGCCGCCAACATTTTATATAGGGAGGGACATTCAAAATTTTTTTTTCTGTTGGAAGTTTCACGAGTACATTGTCCTCCTTTCGGGTTGATACCCCCTTTTTGTTACACGTTGTTTAATGATTATATTACAATGTAGGTAGGTAGTAGGTACTTACTTAAATGATAAATAAATCTTTTAAAAATCAAAGAATATATTATATGTAGCTGGTTTTCATTACGTACCTACTTACCAAGATAGGTAGGTATCTACACAACACATTATTTAATTAAGTAGGTAACTACCTACTTAAGTAATATCTAGGTAATTATTTGTTGAGATAGGTAACAATATTTAACTTTGGTAAGTCCCCTATTAACGGTGTTTCCACCGCTGTAAGTACCTAGATATCTTTTCGATCAGTATCGAAATAACTGTTTGTCGGAATATTACCTATTTGTTGATTTTGATGTTGTTTGTTTCCACAATCATACATAGGTACATGGCATACCAACAACAACACATTAACGATATTACGCTAATATACTGGTTGTGCCCTTTATACACGCTGTATATTCTTTGCTCTGGACTCACACTCACACATATGAATCCTTGTAGCTACGCACTACATCGTAAAAGTTCGACGGCAGCGTAGGATTTGGCCGGCCCGGCACGGTTTGCCGGTGCCGTTGAGGAAATATAAAAGCGTCTCCATATGATTCCATACATTTCACTTCCCTGTTGTGCCGTTGGACGGTTGCCGGGCGGTGCCGTGCCGGGCCGTTGAGAATTATAAAAGCGCACATAGACACTTCTATTTAGTACCACCTCACCGATGATAGCTGATTAGCATTATTGTAGATATCTAATTAAATCAAAAGAGTAAGTTCTGTTTTATATTACAATTATTATGTGTCATTCTAAATTAATATTTAAATAGTATATATTCGACTTCCCATTCCGAATCCTTAATTTTAATACACTACTTGATTGGTAACGTACATATTTTTAGTCCTACTATCGTGGTATTATTGTTTAGTAATGGCAATTGTGCAAACGAGACACCGACCTCCACCTATGTCTATGCCTCCACCTGCCCACCGATTACGTATCTCTGTTGCTAACAATTCTCGATTGAAATCGATTGAAATCGCAGTTGCATTGCTGCTTTAAGTAAGATAGTTGTGACATTGGTTCTTACTAAAGCAGCAATGTCACTGCGATTTCTGTCAAAGTTTATTGCAACAATCTTTTACCAGGACGTTTCTACACTGGCCCATCAACACCTTCAAAAATCGTGGAAAGTTGACTGGTTGCAGACGAAGAACCGCGCGGGAAAATACTACTTTGACATTCAGAGGGAAATACCTCCCAAAACCTGGTTCTTTATAGATAAAGATCTAAACAAAAAAGTAGTGTCTACTATCTGCAGACTACGCATAGGTCACGCTTGTACTCCCATCCATCTAGCTAGATTAAAAATCCGCGATAGCTCTCTTTGTGAGTGTGAGTTGGAAGAAGGTACTGTTGACCACCTATTTTTTAACTGCCCCAGACTAAAAGTTTCTCTTTACGAGGTCCTGCCCCACAATATCCCGCGCCCTGTAAATATGAAATATCTTCTATCCCTCGTCAATACCCCCTTTATAAAAGTTTTGGCCAAATTTATTTCCTATAACAACTTAAAATTCTAAATTTCTCCTTTGTTTTATGTTAAATGTTTGTGTTGTTGAATGTGATGTCTTTTATTCTAGGTAAATCTGCTTATGGGTACAAATTTCAAAAACCAATTTGAATAATTTTCCCAATCGTGCAAATCTAACTACGTGACATTGGCGGAATTGTGCTTAGACCACAGAGCAAGCCATTAACCAAGAAGAAGAAGAAAATTAGACAATCAGCCTACCGGTGTTGTCTCATTCACACAGTAGTGCCTTCAGTCAATGTCGTCGATAGAATTTCAACTCTATGACAAATGTAATAAAGTTGAATTTGTTTTAATGTGACGTGTGAAAATTTTTTGTATAGTACTCACTCCCTATATAAACCTTGGAATGCACCCAGTGTCTGTCACTGTCATGCCAGTCAGCTGGGGCCGTACCGGCTAACGAATCAATTATCGAAAAGTCCGCTGAGTTTCAAATTAAAACAGATAACTCGAGCCCCAATTGTGCCAAAATGGCGAACCCCAATTCATGATGTCACACGAACATCGTTATCTTCCAAATTACGTCAACAGAAAGTACAAGACGAAATCCCTTACTTTGATTTTTCTGTTTTAAGTTGAAAGCAGACTTTTCGATAATCGATTCGTTAGCCGGTACGGCCCCTGTCTTCTTCTTCTTCTTATTTTTGTTATGGCAATCTACTTTCCTCTTGGAAGTAATTTTTGCCAGTGTCATATTTTGAATAGTTCAGTATTTGTTAATTTTCTAGTAGATTGTTTCAGTTTACATTAAAATGCGGGTGCATCACATTCCAATGCTGCTTGGAGCATTTGGCAGCAAGTATATCAAAACAGTTTACTCGGTAAGTTTTGCCGAGGTAGCGACCACTACAATAAAAGTCTCAGCTTCACACAACCAAGATCGCGCCTATTTCCATTATCCCACATATTGTTCAGTTGCGTAGACACTTGTACCACAAAACTGCACCAATTTTAAGACACAATATCCACTATGAATCAATTTGCGAATAATTAAAATAGTCACCGAACTGAACTCGACAAAATCCCGCCAAAAACTCCCACGGCCCCTGTCATGTCATCCATGCGACCAAGAAGCTTATACCCCCAATGGAGATTGCACGGCTAGTGTCATATTGAAGATAGAAAAAATGTCCTTGAGTGACGTGACGGCTTATTGCTATCTCTTTCTTTAGTGTTACATTACGTGTTCGTTTTTCATCGTTCGTTCGTGAGAAACGAAAACGTATTATCACGCTAAAGAAAGAGATAGCAATAAGCCGTAACGTCACTCAAGGTAATTTTTTCTATCTTCACTATGACACTAGCCGGTGCAATCTCCATTGTGCGCTTTTATAATTCTCGACGGCCCGGCACGGCACGGCCCGGCACGGCACGGCTCGGCACGGCAGCGGCGACGCCGAAAGACGCTTTTATAATTTCTGCCGTTGCCGGCCGTTGGATGTTCAACACAGAACACTCATAGCGAAGAAGTTACTATTTGTACATTGTACAGTAGTGTCGTGGTACCTACTTTTTACTTTAGAATAATATAAAGAAGAAGAAAAGTTGACCTTCTCTCTCTAGATATTTGTTATCTTTATAATTATTTCATAAAATAATAGTTTACCAATTATACATCGTGTAACAGAAAGGAGGTATCAACTCGAAAGGAAGTCAATGTACTCGTGAATCTGAACACTTCCAACAGAAAAAGATTTCAAATCGAAAATACAATTTTGGACTCTCCATAGAAAATTTGAATTTGCCGCCAACATTTTATATAGGGAGGGACATTCAAAATTTTTTTTTTCTGTTGGAAGTTTCACGAGTACATTGACCTCCTCTCGGGTTGATACCCCCTTTTTGTTACACGTTGTTTAATGATTATATTACAATGTAGGTAAATGATAAATAAATCTTTTAAAAATCAAAGAATATATTATATGTAGCTGGTTTTCATTACGTACCTACTTACCAAGATAGGTAGGCATCTACACAAAACATTATTTAATTAAGTAGGTACCTACTTAAGTAATATCTGGGTAATTATTTGTTGAGATAGGTAGCAATATTTAACTTTGGTAAGCCCCTATTAACGGTGTTTCCACCGCTGTAACTTTCCGATCACTATCGAAATAACTGTTTGTCGGAATATTACCTATTTGTTGATTTTGATGTTGTTTGTTTCCACAATCATACATAGGTACATGGCATACCAACAACAACACATTAACGATATTACGCTAATATACTGGTTGTGCCCTTTATACACGCTGTATATTCTTTGCTCTGGACTCACACTCACACATATGAATCCTTGTAGCTACGCACTACATCGTAAAAGTTCGACGGCAGCGTAGGATTTGGCCGGCCCGGCACGGTTTGCCGGTGACGTTGAGGAAATATAAAAGCGTCTCCATATGATTCCATACATTTCACTTCCCTGTTGTGCCGTTGGACGGCTGCCGGGCGGTGCCGTGCCGGGCCGTTGAGAATTATAAAAGCGCACATTGGAGATATAAGCTTCTTGCATGCGACCACGACCATGCCATGATCCATCAACAGTGCTGCCAGACCGTGGGCAATTGTCCACGCCATGGGCAATTTTAGGCCTCACTGGGCTGCCAAAATCTCTCTAACAGTTTTGGCCAAAAATTTTCGGTCGACCATATATATTCACCCAGACGTTTGAGTGGCTAAAGGGCGGGAGCTTTCGAAAAATTACGTTTGTTCTAGGTACAAACAGTGTCAAGGTACTAGATTCCCCTATCGTTGCTTTTTAACGATTATGAGCGATTTTGTGTCGGAAAGGGCAATTTTAACAACCTTCGGGGGCAAACGATTTGAAGGGGTCTGGCAACACTCACTGTCCGTCAAAAATAGGGATGCGCGATCCGCACCCTGATTATCTAAAAAGAAACTATTTAGCGACCGGTTTCATTCCACATACATTGCTACTTTTCTTTGGTATGTTTTTTTTTAAATCCAAAAAGAACTAGCAATGGATCACTATCATCTATGAACTGCAACCGGTCGCTAGGTGGTTTCTAATTAGATAATCAGCCCGCCGCACCCTGATTATCTAAAAAGAAACTATTTAGCGACCGGTTTCATTCCACATACATTGCTACTTTTCTTTGGTATGTTTTTTTTTAATCCAAATAGAAGTAGCAATGGATCACTATCATCTATGAACTGCAACCGGTCGCTAGGTGGTTTCTAATTAGATAATCAGCCCGCCGGCACTCTTATTATCTAAAAAGAAACTATTTAGCGACCGGTTTCATTCCACATACATTGCTACTTTTCTTTGGTATGTTTTTTTTTAATCCATAAAGAAGTAGCAATGGATCACTATCATCTATGAACTGCAACCGGTCGCTAGGTGGTTTCTAATTAGATAATCAGCCTGCGGGGTTGTCGATCCGATTTTTCGGATCGTAATGGATCGTAATTCCTCGATCCGATCCGCGGATCAGATCGAATGCCTTCGATCCGATTTTCAGGAAATCGATCCGGATCGGATGCAAATAAGTAAGACACAATTAATTTTATATCTTTATAAAGTAAACCCATGCAAAACAATGTATAAAATAATGTGGAATAGTAATATTGTACTCAGAGAACTTAAAGACGAATTTCACTCAAAAGTTTATACTTGAAGACGCGCCTAACTACTAATAGTTAAGTACAATTTTTATAGGCGCCAGTTTTCGGTCAAGTTCTAAATGTAAACAAAGATAAATTTCGTAACAAATAAACCAAAGTGCCAATTTTTTCGTAAACAAACCGCATTTTCGTTCATACGATCCAAGCGATCCGATCTTTCAAGTTTTGTATCGATCCGGCAAAAAATCGTATGGCCTCGATCGGCACCTTGATTATCTAAAAAGAAACTATTTAGCGACCGGTTTCATTCCACATACATTGCTACTTTTCTTTGGTATGTTTTTTTTTAATCCTTTAAGAAGTAGCAATGGATCACTATCATCTATGAACTGCAACCGGTCGCTAGGTGGTTTCTAATTAGATAATCAGCCCGCCGATCCGAAAATCGCCGGATCGTATGCCCGCCGATCCGATATTTGAAAAGATCGGATCGGATCGGCGCATCCCTAGTCAAAAACAAAAACAAACTTCGCCGCGGTTGACGCCCCAACAACAATATTTTATTTGTATTGTAATTTGTAATGATACTAATTCAATTTACGGAGCAAGGCGTTGACGTTATTCAGTGTATTTAATCGTGTGTGTTTATTATATTTAGTGATATTACTATCGTAAATAATTCAAAAACACTTGACTTCTCCTAACAAGTTCGTTCATAACAACAACAATAATGGGCGGCGTTTCGCAAAATAACATTTTATACGCTACTTTTATTAGTATTTCTTAGTTTTATACATTAAGTTAAATTCGATAGTTAATAATCAATCAACTTTAAACTATACAATGGTTTCTACGCGAGGAATTCGCTACAAATTTAGTGAAGGCGAACGAGTATTGTGCTATGAACCAGACCCCACAAAGGCCAAAGTCCTGTACGATTCTAAGGTAAGTTTTGTAATTATATTTTCTGTTTTATTACTTGACACTGACATGAAACCTAATTTAAAATATAAAGAAAATAAAATGTTTCTAAACATAACCTAAAAGTTTTAAAGACAATAGCCATAAAGAATTATTAAACAGAATATTCGCCCTTGTTTGACAATTTTAAACAGTTTATTTAAAATTCTAACAGCTAACAATAAATATTTTTTTCTGGTTGCTTAATGTATGTTCAAACTAGAAGTCATAAAAAGATTTGGAAAAGGCTATAAGTTATAAGATCCCAATAAAATGAAATTTTCACTTCATTTTTAGTTAATATAAATTTAATTCAGCACATTTTTATATTATATTCCAAAGTTAAGTGTGTAGCATTAAATAAATAAAAGGTGAGGGTGTGGTCTTACTGTAATAATGAAAATCTTTCTTTTATCTGTTATTGAAACTTTGGGAAATCAAATTACAAAAGTAATAACTGCCACTTAGTTCTTTCCTTAGATCCACTTTTATTTGCATGCTTTTAGAGCAATTCCCATTAAATTATTGTTCAATATAATTTGAAGATCTAACTAGACTCTCAAGTGTATGTATAAATTCCCATCATTCTTAAATTCATAATAAATTAAATTATATAACATTGTTTTTATATTTGAGAATTTTTGCATTCATAATGCTATTTTTAAATATAATATACTAAAAAAATACAACTTGCACCAGATCAATTGCTCACTATGACGTGACTTGGTAGCTCAGCGGACAGAGCATTGAACCGGACATCTAAAGGTCATTAGTTCGATTCCCGACAGAGAATTAATCTGGTGCGAGTATTTTTTCAAGTATATTATTTAGTATTTGTTGTTATATGACAAAGTTCTAGTCCTATATTATTTAAAAGAATTGATAATGTCATTGTGTTCACATCAGTAAACACAGAAACTTAAAACTTCGAAAGCCTAAACTGTATGCTATACAGGGTGGATTTTTGAGACGGTACGTTAAAAGCAGGTACCTTAACCGTTATAGTCACAGAAAAACGTTCTTAGGAGACCATCCATAACTTTTTAAGATATTCTGAACTGCATTCACAGATTTTGAAAAAAAATCACCATTAGCAAAAAAATGTATTAAAATACCAAAAAAAAATTTTTATGCCAATCGATCCTGTTGGAGATCAAAAGACTCTATGGGACAATTTAAGGCATGGGTCTCCAAACTTTTTAGAAAAAGGGCCAGACTTACTCCTGCATAGGGTTGGGTAAATTTCACGAAAAATTTCGGTCTGTGAAATATTTAGAATAAATTTCATTTTGGTTTGAAATATTTCAGTTTAGAGTGAAATTTATTTTTATGTTTCATCTGACCTAAATAAAACAAAATTACATGCATTTTCTCAATATATCAACATAATTATAGAACAAAACAATAAACAAATACTTATTTGTTTATTGTTTTGTTCTATAATTATGCCAATTCGTAATTTAAGCCAACTTTGGCTTAAATTACGAATAGCTTTGGCTATTTTACAACTTTTAATAACAAAATATTCAATGTCTGTTTCGATTGTTGGCCACGATGGCGTAGAAGAAAAACGATTTTATCAACATTACGAAGGAATATGTAGAAAACTAACAATAAAAATCGCAAAGTTTAAATAAAAATACTTAATATTTATGTATATTATTATTTATTTTTGGAAATGGGTGATATTTTTGATAAATTTCAATTATGTCGACTTAAAAAAATCTATAATATTATCGAGCTGCTCGCAAAATTTCGCGAGAATCAGTTGAGAAATGGGACCTGTAGAGGAGAACGGACAGCTAGAAAGTCAGACTAAAATATGTTTATGTATATATCTCCGCCAGTTTAAAGAATAAAAAAAAAAAAAACTTGCTCGACAGTAAAATTCTATATTATTTTCGAACCTGTCCACAAAATTTGACGAGAATCAGTTGAGAAATGCGCCTGTAGAGGAGAACAAACAGTGCTGGAATAGCGGACTGAAATGTTTCGAAAAACAGGGTACAAAAAAAAAATGTTTATGTTATAGGCAAACGCCGAAGCTCAGTCACTCCTAGGTTTGTCTAGTCAAACCTCAGGTTTGACAAGAAACCTTAGTCAAAGCCCAAAATATAATCGTGTTTCGGCTTAAAGACCAAAATAAAATCGTGTATCGTCTTAAATTCCTAACCTATCACGTGTCCTATAGGAGTAACGCAGACTCTTTGACTAAACTTAACCTCAAGATTATGAAAAACATCATTCATTTCCGATGTGGTATTTAGTCAAAGCTGCCTTACTCCTGTAAGTCACGTGATAGATTAGAAATTTAAGACAATCGCGAAGCGCAGCGGAGCGTGCATCTTAAATTTCGTGGTTATTTTCTTTTAAACAGACAACAGACATTTTTTGTTTAGAGCAAGATTGTTAATTTAGTTAAATTTTCACTCTACAGAATGTGTTTTTCATAGTTGTACAAACAAAATATCAAATTCTGTGCCTAATTTAAGCGTGACTGATCAAACCTCGATTTGATCGTATTGAGTTTCGGCTTTCGACTGCCCAAGTTAGTCTCTCCTAGGTTTGGCCATAAATTCGTCAGTCTAAGGCCGAAATATGCCATTGGTTTTGGACTTTGAGTAAGCCTTCTTGTCGAACCTGAGGTTTGACTAGGCAAACCTAGTTTGACTATAATGTATATATAATTTTCGACCCTGCTCACAAAATTTAACAAGAATCGGTTAAGGAATGCTACCTGGGGCGGGCCGTATTACGACCTCTAATTTCCTGGCAGTTTTCTGACTGGCTATCAATCTTTTAACTGCTATAAACCGAGAAAGAGATGTAACTATAGCAATTCATAAACCTGGCAAGTTTTAAGAGGTTGAAAAACTGGCTCGACCATAAAATTCTAAATAATTTTCGAACCTGCTCACAAAATTTCATGAGAATCGGTTGAGAAATGCTACCTGTAACCTATAGAGGAGAACAAACGGACAGCAGGAAGGACATACGAAAGAATTGTTGCCCAAGCTGAAGCAGAGACGCTTCGCGCTCGCTCGGTCAATTACCTAAGCTTTTAAATTTCATTTAATACGTTAAAATAGTAAACTAATTCAGAAAATAAGGGATTTCTAGTACTGGAAATAAATTTCACTCAAAAGTGAAATATTTCAACCCGTTTTGAAAGATTTCATAAATTTCATATAAATTTAATTTTCATTTCATTGAAATTTTCACTGGACCCATCCCTACTCCTGCACCAACTCCCAAGGGCCATTATCTAGCTAGCTCCGTACCAACATACTGTAAATTACAGTATTGTTGGTACGATCCGGCCTGCTTTCGCGGGCCAGATTGTTGATGCTCGCGGGCCGGATCTGGCCCGCGGGCCGTAGTTTGGAGACCCCTGATTTAAGGTATGAGTACTAGAAACGACAGAAATCGCCAAAAACTTTTCTAGTACTCATACCTTAAATGGTTCCATAGAGTCTTTTGATCTCCAACAAAATAGGATCGAGTGCCATAAAAAAAAAATTTTTTGGTATTATAGCATATTTTTTGCTAACAGATTTTTTTTTCAAAATTTGTGAATGCAGTTCAGAAAATCTTAAAAAGTTATGGATGGTCTCCTAGGAACGTTTTCCTGTAACTATAACGGTTAAGGTACCTGCCCTAAATGTATCATCTCAAAAATCCATCCTGTATGTTCATAAACTAACATAAAGGTTTGTACAGGTGTTGGAAGTCATTGAAAGCAAGGACAAGCGCGGGCGCCGCACAGTTGAGTACCTGATCCACTTTCAAGGCTGGAACTCTTCTTGGGACAGGTGCGTCAGTGAAGACTTCGTACTGAAGGACACGGAGGAGAACCGACAACTTCAACGTGATCTTGCTGAGAAGTCACAACTTCAGCTGTAAGTACATACAGTAGTGGCCGGATAATTTGAAACACCTGTTGATTTTCATACAAACAGGGTAACTTTGAAGCCTTGGTTCTCCGCCAGGGATTGATGTACCTGTGATCTGGTGATAGCCATCCAGGAAGTAAATGAAGGAGATTCAGATCGTTATACACACCCAACTGATCTGATCAGCATCCTAAGAGATATAAGGATATACTGAAACTGAAAACTCTGATTGTTATATCTCTAAGAATGCTGATCAGATCAGTTGGATGTGTATAACGATCTGAATCTCCTCCATTCACTCCGTGAATGGCCATCATCAGATCACAGCTAGATCGATCCCTGGCGGAAAACCAAGGCTTCAAAGTTACCTTGTTTGTATGAAAATCAACTGGTGTTTCTATTTATCCGGCCACCATTATATGACTCTGCAATCATAATATGACTCCATCTTAAGGGCCCTATCACATTTTTTCGTCGAAATTTTGATTTTGACGGATTTTAGCGCTACAACCTAGAGAAACCTTTGGGTCTACTAAATACATTTATATGTGTTCGCGATAAAAAGTAATATGATGATACACTGGAAAGTTAAAGGGTTAGAAAGGAAAATTAAATTTGGTGATCGATTTCTTAGAGTCAACTTTGAACATACACAGAAAGAAAAACAAGTACAAACAACAAATAAAAGTTTGAAATTTGATTTTCGTATAAAGTAAAGATTATTCTTATATAAATTTTACGTAATAATAATTATGTATCTAGGAGAAATTCACAGTTAATTCTGAGCGTTTTTAGTAGTTTTATGGTTTTTGATTGGGATTTTTTTTTTCACATATTCCATATATAATTTCAAAATTCCGAGGCCGCTATGATCTATTCGACTATATAAGAGATAATATTCATTTTTTTTTATTTCATTTGTTTAGCACAGTAGTTCAATCCATGACCCCAAAAAAGTGCCTTCGCGCATTTTATGAAAATCTTTCTCTGCAATTTCGGGTTTAATTATAAAGTTAAGCAAATTTTCAAAAAAGCGAGGCCGCTATGATCTATTCCAATAGCTGTTCTACACTATTCAATAAGTCAAAACTGTTAATGTATTGTTGTTTCTGAGATCGAGAACCCCAAAATTGGCCATTTTACGCAAAAATCACAGTCGAAACGTAATATGCCTCTTAACAATGGTCTAATAAATATATCCAAAATAAATATTAATAGATAGTAGTGGTAGTAAAACAGTCTTTAATATTTTAACATCATTATCATTTATAAAAGTTGTAAAATTAAAATTCTAGAATTGTTTGTTACTTTATTACCTTAATTTGAATCTCTTGATATTAATCATTTTCAAATCTTTGGTTTTAAAAACTTTCAAATAGCAGGATTACTACATTGCTATTAATGTTTTGCGTGTGGTTTAGTGACCACGATATCCGTCCGACGATCTTCTTTTGCTGTGGAGCTACGTAGTTAATAAAACGTTCTGGGGGTCAAGTCTGCTAATGTTTTCGTCAAAATCGTAGTTCAATGGTGTTTGAATGGTAAAGCTTTTTGACACAGTTCTCGTTTCTTAAACTGAAAACTGAAACACATTGTGTTTCTTAAACCCAAAACGGAAACATATTGTGTCTTGATTTTGGGTTTAAGGAACAAGAACTGTGTCAAAAAGCTTTACCATTAGAACACCATTGAACTACGCTTTTAACGAAAACATTAGCAGACTTGAGCCCCTGGTCTGCAAACATTGCATGAACATAACATAACCAAGAAAACGTTATTGTTTAATTTAGAGGTGCATATTTGTACCGCCGCGAGCGCAAAAAGGGAGGCAGCACGGGCGCCGGCCCTGGGCCTGCGAAGCGCTCGCGACAAGGATTCAGTGACGACGGCTCCTCCAGTAGTACGCAGCCTGACGGTATTACACGTGATTTTTATAAGAACTTTAACAATGTATTATCCTACTAATATTATAAATGTGAAAGTTTGTGGGTTTGGATGTTTGTTCCTCAATCACGCAAAAACTACTGAACGGATTTGGTTGAAATTTGGCACACAGATAGTAGATAGCCTAGATTAAAACATAGGATACTTTTCATCCCGATATTCCCACGGGAACGGGAACCACGCGGGTGAAACAGCGGGCGGCCGCGCTAGTATTATGCTAGAAAAAAAGTATTGTTCCAGAGGGATAGCAAAAAACTTTCCACGCAGACGAAGTCGCGGGCGGCCGCTAGTGATTGATAAATAAGGCTTGGATATCAGTGACTCAAAAACACAAAGAGTTTGTGGCGGCATCTACCGTACGCCGCGCATACTACATGGTTACAACAAGATTCATCACCGTGTTTGCAATAGATGGCGCTGATGTCAAAGAAACAACGAATTAGTATGGAATAGCACCTTGTATTGTAGTATGGAAAAACTGCGTGTTCCTCAGTGGCCGGACCACATTTTAGTACTCAGATGGTTTAGTTCCACATAGTTGCTACCTGAAGTCTACCTTCACAGGATTATATCATAATTAATAGTACCTCAACAGATAAGGAAATATTTAACAAATAAAGTAGTCCGGCCGCAGAGCAATGTTCTCTGGCCGCACCAACTCAAATTTTAAAAAGTGTGATACATTTTCAAGAAATTTATATCGCAGTAAAACCTACCTAAATAGTACCTTCCACACGACAAGTTTCGTAAAATAAAACTCATTGGCTAAGAAGTTACAAGCCGTAGTTTGTGGTCCGGCTGGGAAGCATTCTCTGCAGCAGGTCAATATCGTAAGTGTGATACATTTTCAAGAAAGTGATATCCCAATGAAAGCTACCTAAATAGTACCTTCCACACGACAAGTTTCGTAAAATAAAACTCATTGGCTTAGAAGTTACAAGCCGTAGTTCGTGGTCCGGCTGGGAAGCATTCTCTGCAGCAGGTCAATATCGTAAGTGTGATACATTTTCAAGAAAGTGATATCCCAATGAAAGCTACCTAAATAGTACCTTGCACATGACAAGTTTCGTAAAATAAAACTCATTGGCTTAGAAGTTACTAGCCGTAATTTGTGGTCCGGCTGGAGAGCATTCTCTGCAGCAGGTCAATATCGTAAGTGTGATACATTTTCAAGAAAGTGATATCCCAATAAAAGCTACCTAAATAGTACCTTTCACACGACAAGTTTCGTACAATAAAACTCATTGGCTTAGAAGATACAAGCCCTCGTTTGTGCTCCGGCTAGAGAATATTGCTCTTTTATTTCATCAAACTATTAATTTGTATAATTAAGCTCAAAGTATTTAATCCGGCTAGGAACGACTACTTTTCAGCGAATGGAAGCCACTTTCGCAAGGGTCGGTCATGGGATGGGTGACCAAAAAACTGTGCTTCGGAAGGAACGTTAAGCTGTTGGTCCTGGCTGCATTTGCATCCTTAGGAAACCTTTAATCAGGATAAAAAGTATTAAAAAAGTATTATATGTTTAAATGTCCTGCCTCGCAAGGCAGCGCGCACAGTGTGGACGTTTAAACATAGAATACTTCTTTTCCTAGTTAATGGTTCCCTAAGGATTTTCTTGAACGTCCACACTGTGCGCGCTGCCTTGCGAGGCAGGACATTAAAACATATAATACTTTTTATAAAGGATTTTCTCGAATGTCCACGCGAATGAAGTCCCCAGTGCTGTAAAGAACTGTAAAGAAGGTGGGCCATAACCCACCATGCGGGCCCTATGCGGATTGGTATGTGTTAACGACTGCAAATGCAGCCAGGACCAACAGCTTAACGTTCCTTCCGAAGCACAGTTTTTTGGCCACCCATCCCATGACCGACCCTTGCTAAAGTTGCTTCTATTCGCTGAAAAGTAGTCCTTCCTAGCCGGATGAAATACTTTGAGCTTAATTATACAAATTAATAGTTTGATGAAATAAAAGAGCAATATTCTCTAGCCTGAGCACAAACTAGGGCTTGTATCTTCTAAGCCAATAAGTTTTATTTTGGAAGGTACTATTTAGGTAGCTTTTATTGGGATATCACTTTCTTGAAAATGTATCACACTTACGATATTGACCTGCTGCAGAGAATGCTCTCCAGCCGGACCACAAATTACGGCTAGTAACTTCTAAGCCAATGAGTTTTATTTTACGAAACTTGTCATGTGCAAGGTACTATTTAGGTAGCTTTTATTGGGATATCACTTTCTTGAAAATGTATCACACTTACGATATTGACCTGCTGCAGAGAATGCTTCCCAGCCGGACCACGAACTACGGCTTGTAACTTCTAAGCCAATGAGTTTTATTTTACGAAACTTGTCGTGTGGAAGGTACTATTTAGGTAGCTTTCATTGGGATATCACTTTCTTGAAAATGTATCACACTTACGATATTGACCTGCTGCAGAGAATGCTTCCCAGCCGGACCACAAACTACGGCTTGTAACTTCTTAGCCAATGAGTTTTATTTTACGAAACTTGTCGTGTGGAAGGTACTATTTAGGTAGGTTTTACTGCGATATAAATTTCTTGAAAATGTATCACACTTTTTAAAATTTGAGTTGGTGCGGCCAGAGAGCATTGCTCTGCGGCCGGACCACTTTATTTGTTAAATATTTCCTTATCTGTTGAGGTACTATTAATTATGATATATTCCTGTGAAGGTAGACTTCAGGTAGCAACTATGTGGAACTAAACCATCTGAGTACTAAAATGTGGTCCGGCCACTGAGGAACACGCGAAAAACTTCATCTCGCTTACAGAATTTTCTCAGCCACCAAAACTATATTATACAACTTCCAACCATCATCTGTCGGACCGCACCGCAGTCAGTCCCCCCGGGCGAAAAGTTTTGTAAAATTACGGAAGTATGACGGAGTATGACGAAATTGAAATAATTTGCAATAGCGGTCTTTCTTCTTTTGATCGTTAGATTCAATGGCTAGCTGTCATTTTGTAAATGAATTCAACTAATTTTCACTAATTATTTATTTTCTTTACTGACAAAAATTTTTTTTTTTTGTTGCTTTAGCAAAATTGCTAATTACGTACTTTCTTTACTTTTTGCTTGATTTGCAACTATGATTTGATTGTGAATGTAAATCCAACAAAAAAAAAGTAACAACTACGATGTATTTTTTGTATTCGTAATTATAGTTGAATTCGTAATAGTGTTTTATAATCACATCAAAGTCAGATATACAAAAATACAGGTTATTAGAATTTAATGGTTTGCGAATCCGTAATTTTACTGAACTACTAGCTTCCGCCCGCGACTTCGTCCGCGTGGATATTAGAGAAAATCCTTAGGGAACCTTCAACCAGGATCCCACCAGCCGTTTTTACGCGATTAGGCGGGTCACCACCAAGCGCACTGCCTCGCGAGGCAAGACGTTTGCCAAGACGCAAGACGCAAGGCGTTTGTCGCACGAGGCTCGCTCGCTTGATGGGGACCCGCCTAATCGCGTAAGAATGACTGGTTGTTCCCGTTCCCGTTCCCGCCCCGTCCCGTTCCTGTTCTCTTACGCCCCATCCAGTTCCCGTTCCCGTTTCCTTTCTCCCCGTCCCCTGGGGCTGAATCATGCATGCCCACCGAGTTGGACTTCAAAATGAATGTCATTTTCGCAATCACCATCCCATAAAACCTCAAGAACGTTTTATGATTACTTACCCCATTTACCACCTAAGTGGTTGATTTTCAAAATCACAAAATATATGTTTGCCTATTTATTTAAAGACGTGCTCCTAC
This sequence comes from Agriphila geniculea, assembly GCA_943789525.1. NCBI lineage: Eukaryota > Metazoa > Arthropoda > Insecta > Lepidoptera > Crambidae > Agriphila > Agriphila geniculea. The sequence continues at coordinate 13,343,085 of OX038890.1, forward strand.
GAAGTTTAAACATATAATGTCTATTTTATATTATTTTTCCATAAATTTTCCATACAAAATTTGAAACCCATTTTCACCCCTTTAGGGGGTTAAATCATGTCTACCGTGTTGGACTTCAAAATAAATGTCATTTTCGCAATCGTCATACCAGAAAACCCCAATAACGACATCCATATCTATTTTTAGGTTTATTTACCCATTTCACCCCTATTTCATCGCCATAGGGGTTGAAGTACTAACAATGACAATATACGTTTCGTTCGATTTTCTTCCATAAGCCTATACTCTAAATTAAGTGATTTTTACTTCGAAAATGAATGATTTTCTTCAACTTCATACCCCTATTCACCCCTTCGGAGGCAGAATTTTGAAATACGCTGAGACCCGTATTTATTAATTTTCAATCGTCAGCCTAAATACAAAATTTGAAGATCCTAGCTTCAAAACTGAGGGACTTTCATACAAACTTTCATCCCTTATTTCATCCCCCTTAGGGATGGAATTTTCAAAAATCCTTCCTTAGTGGATGCCTGCACTATATGAGGTATCTGTGTGCAAAATTTCAAGTCTCTAGGTCCAGCGGTTTGGGCAGTGCGTTGATAGATCAGTCAGTCAGTCAGTCAGTCAGTCATTCAGTTTACGATTTTATATATTAAGATAATACCACCCGGCCGGGAGAAAGATCTTCCATTTGCCTTACTGGCATTCCATACTACTATTCTTACAAGTTTTCTATTTATAAAGAATAATAATCGACGGGTCCCAAGAACAAAATCTTATGGCAATACAGGGTGGATTTTTAAAACGGTACATTAAGGGCAGGTACCTTGACCGTTATAGTTACAGGAAAACGTTCCTAGGAGACTATCCATAACTTTTGAAGATATTCTGAACTGCATTCACAGATTTTGGCAAAAAATTACCGTTAGCAAAAAAAAAATGCTAAAATACCAAATTTTTTTTTTGCCATTCGATCCTATTTGTGTGGGGATCAAAAGACTCTATGGGATCATTTAAGGTATGAGTACTAGAAACGACAGAAATCGCCAAAAACTTTTCCCATACATTTTGTACTGAAAAACGATAAACCAACTCGAAATATTTTTTATTGCCAAATGATCCTATTTCGTACTGTGATCAAAATGCTCTTTAAGGCCAACTGAAATTTGAGTACAGAAACTACAGTAAGTGACAACACAGGCTTCACACGCAAGCACAATCTTTTACAACATTAGATCTAAAAAAACAGTTTCTGTACTTAAAATTCAGTTATCCTTAAAGAGTATTTTGATCACAGTAAGAAATAGGATCGTTTGGCAATAAAAAATATTTCGAGTTGATTTATTGTTTTTCAGTACAAAATGTATGGGAAAAGTCTTTGGCGATTTCTGTCGTTTCTAGTACTCATACCTTAAATGATCCCATAGAGTCTTTTGATCCCCACACGAAATAGGATCGATTGGCATAAAAAAATGTTTTTTGGTATTTTAGCATTTTTTTGCTAATGGTAATTTTTTTCCAAAATCTGTGAATGCAGTTCAGAATATCTTAAAAAGTTATGGATGGTCTCCTAGGAACGTTTTCCTGTAACTATAACGGTTAAGGTACCTGCCCTTAATGTACCGTTTTGAAAATCCACCCTGTATAAGACCTACATTTTATTAATTAATGTATTTGTTATCACATTAGCTATACCTAATGGAATGTCCTAAATTTTTTTTTTAACTAAGTAGCTGACGATTTTTATTGCACGCAACAAAAAAAGCTGAGTTTTGGCAACTAGAATTCTAGTAATACGACTTTGTTCTTGGGACCCGTTAAGGTATGCTTGAATGACTATTAGAATATGGATAACATGAACTGTGAAGCAGCCACTAAATTGGTATGTGTAGGCAGTGTGTATGTGACGACAGAGGGCGAGACGGGCGACACGGACTCGTCGGGCTCCAGCTCGCGCCGCTCGCCGCCGCCGCACCCGCACCAAGGCCGCGCGCACATCGCGCTGCCTTCAGCGCTCAGGTATACATCACTGGGGCCGTACCAGTTAACGCATCGAACTTGTCGAACTCGGAAAGTCTGCTAAGCTTCAAATTAAAACAGATAAATCGAGCCCCAGTGAGGCCAAAATGGCAAACCCCAATCACAGAATAGATATAAGTACTACCCGTACAGAAAGGAAACTCTCCGCCCCGCCCCACAATCAATTACCTCACCCCACGCCGGGCCTCTCTTACGACTCTTACGGCCTGGCCACAGCCCGCCGCGGCGGGGGGCGTGGCAAGCGAATTCGGTAATCACTGAGCGGTCGTGTCGTAATAACGAGCTGAGAGGCCGACATCGAAATACAGAATATGGAATTCGCTTGCCGCGCCGCCCACCACGGGGGGCTGTGGCCTAGACGTTAGTCCATTAGGGATTTGTGTACAAAGCAAAATAGGATTAAGTACATAAGTTAGACTCCGAGAAATTAAGAAAACAGTTTTTCTATTCTAACAATCTTATAGACATAGATAAATAAAATAGAGGAAATAGTTGACATTTTTTACTTTCCTACGCCCTGCTAAATCTACAAACATGATTATAATTTGATTATTAATTTCATACCGTTCGTTACCAGGGACCGGCTGACATTCGACTATCACTTAGTAGTGAAGCGCGGGCGCCTATCACGGCTACCAGCGACGCCGTGCGCGGCGGAAATCCTCGAGTCATTCGTGAAGTGGTTCGCGCGCGCCGGGGCGTGGCATCCGGCGCGCGGCCGCCACGAGCCGCCGCAGAGGCCGGACTTGATGGATGTCTCATGCAGGTATGATACCTACACTGATACCTTCTACTTTTTATAGCGTAGTGGAGATTGTAGTCATTTGTGAAGTGGTTCGCACGTGCCGGGGCGTGGTATCCGCCACAAGCCGCCGCAGAGGCCGGACTTGATGGATGTCTCGTGCAGGTATGCTACACTGGTAACTTCCACTTTTTATAGCGCGGCGGAGATTGTAGTCATTCGTGAAGTGGTTAGGGCGTGGCATCCGGCGCGCGACCGCCACGAGCCACCGAAGAGGCCGGACTTCATGCAAGTATGACACCAACACTGATAACCTCCACTTTTCATAGCGCGGCGGAGATTGTTGAGTCATTCGTGAAGTGGTGCGCGTGCACCGGGGCGTGGCATCCGGCGCGCGACCGCCACGAGCCGCCGATAATTATCATATCAGCCGCACGACACCCACTGCCAGGTATAGGCCTCCCCCAAGGATCTCCACGACGATCGGTCCTGCGCTGCCCGCATCCAGCGGCGCACCGCGACATTCACCAAATCTTCGGTCCACCTTGTCGGAGGCCTACCCACGGAGTGTCGTCCGGTGCGCGGTCGCCATTCTAGAACCTTTCCGCCTCGACGGCCATCGGTTTTTCTCGCTATGTATCCAGCCCACTGCCGCTTTAGCTGAGCAATCCTTCGAGCGATGTCGGTGGTTACTTTAGTTCTCGCTTATCTCGTTATCGTAAGGGATATTCCAAATCGTATTTGGTACAGAAATGTTCCTTGGCTGCAGGTTGAACTTGGTCCGCGAGGTGGCGGACGGGCTTCGCGTCTACTTTGACTTCGTGCTGCGCGGACATTTACTGTACAAGCAGGAGCTCGCGCAATACCATGACATTTGCGGACAGTTCCTCAGGAAGTAAGTAACACTTTATTATCATACAAATTCATGTATGTCTTTTTAATGATGGTTGACGAGTATAAAATGCTCTTAGCATTAAGTCCGCCTTTGTACCATACTTTGTGTATTGTTGAGCAATAAAGATTAATAAATAAAATACAAAGATCATAGGTTTTAAACTTAGCATCTAAAACGTTAAAGTTCAAAGTGAATTAAATAAATCAAGCAGTTTTGTATAATCTGACGTTCTGCCATGTGCTCTTGTTTAAAACTATTTTAAAGTTCAATACAAAATTCTAAATACAATTTCTGACTCTCAAAAATAGTTATTTTAAAAAACACGACTGCCCTGCGCTTTTTTTTAACTTACTCTATGATTTTCACATTACATAATGACGTCATGCAGCTGACATATTGACTTTTCTTAAAAATCAACAGCCAGTGTCACTCAGGATGATGTAAGAATTCTAACGACACCCCACACATCAAACTGTTCAGGCATTTAGAAGTTATGGTGTGATAAAGAAACTCACACACATATATGAGCCCTGAACACAATACACTCGTCAATCAATGTTTGTTGCCAATAATCCTGTCACCCTTTTGTGACACTATCTGGCAACGATATATTTTAATTTGTAAATATTGTTACTTATAGCTGTTAAAGCTGATAAGTTTCTTGCGCCCGTTCTTCTTGTCAGTTAAAAAAGTCTTGAACGGGTGGTAGGAAAATATAGACGATTCAAAAGTACTTAATAATTAAGTTTATTTAAATAAAGCTATTTTTTACTTTGACTTTGACAATACACACAAAAAACTCCCGACCGAATCATAGGCTAGTATTATAGAATCAAACTCAAATCTCTGCTTGAGTACAGTTAGAAAGGGATGGTGCTGTATGCGATGAATAGCACCATCCCTTTCTAACTGTACTCGAGCAGAGATTTGAGCTGCTTGCTTCTATAATACTAGCCTAAGATTCGGTCGGGAGTTTTTTTACACATTATACTTAAAAAGAAAGAAAGATGTAAAATAACGTAATATTGCAGCCAAGAAATGGAAGTGGGTGAGGGGGATGAAGGAGACGGGGGTGGGTCCCAGCCGCAGGAGGAAGTGGGAGAGAACGAGATTAAGAGCCCCAAGATCCCGGAGTACTCGCACTTGCCGCCCGACCCCGACTCCAGCGCCAAGGACGAGAATGCCGGGAAATCATGTGAGTAACGGGTCACCTATTAATCACGTGATGTTTATAGTAACTTTTTAATTTAGACTTTAGATTTTTAACATAGTTATTTTATTTGTTTAGTTCTCGCACTAAAGGCGTGAACTAATGGCACACCAAACAGAACGCGTATTTATCGCCGCGTTATAGCGTTATTAGCGTTGCTATTTAACGTCGTCGCGCTCTTTTACGCTACGGTCCTACGCAACGTACTACACACGCGTACGCACCAGACTTGAGTGCGCAATGCAGATCGCTAGTCTTTGAAAAGTTTATTCGATATTAAGATGTCGAGTGATTCAGATGAGGAAGAATTATTACTTTTATACGCTTTCTCACGATCACAGAGTTTCATTTATTTCATTTCGGATTTGTTCCCACAATTTCGACTTTATTGCTAAGTTTTTATAAGTTATCCTTCATATTATACAAGCAGGGGTATTTTCGAACTAATTCTATCAGATTTTCAGTCATATTGCAGTAATTCCACACGTTTACGTCGGACGTGAGAACAACATTTTGTAAATAAATACAACGCCCGGCGTCAAAGTTTGATATGATGCTGCTTGTATGACATTAAGGATAACTTTTAAAAACTAAAGTCGAAATTGTGGAAACAAATCTGAAATGAAATAAATTAATTTCTCTGTGATCGTGATAAAGCATATAAATAATAATTCTTCTTCATCTAAATCACTCGAAATCGAAATATCGAATAGACTTTCCAAAGACTAGCGATCTGCATTGCGCATAGTACGTTGCGTAGGAGCGTAGCGCTAATTTCAGTGAGACGTAAAAGAGCGCGACGTTGAAACGCAACGCTATTAACGAAGCCTTTAACGGCACATTTGTATCTATTCAGCGCCCCCAGTGACAAGCGAGGAAGAGCCGTCGAAGCCGGAAGTAGACAAGACCGCGGAGAGGAAAGAGAGCTCCGAGGAGGCCCCCCACCGCGCCCGCGCCCCCGCCCCCGCCCCCGCCCCGCCCACGCTCGCCCGGAGGTAACTAACTACTGTGTAATAAATAACAATAAATTGGGCCGGAATCCTAAGGGTGCGGGTTCGAATCAATTTCAATTGTATTAATAAATAATAATTATATTATTAATATATATTAATTAATTAATATTAATTAATTAATTTATAATATTATTAATTAATAAATATTAATAAATAATAAAAATAAATCTTAATTTAAAAATTGCATTGTGAATGCATAAAAAATCTAAAAGTTTAAAAATTATATGGCTATTTCATCTTAATTGATTTGTCTAGCACCTGCAAAGGTGTTGCTTTCAAATGTCGAAGTAATTCGATGGTGCTGGCCTACAGCGGAGACGTGAAAAGTATTAGAAGATTTCGCCAATCCTGCTGGCGACTCGGTAGCATAATTGGTTAGTGCATTGGGCTGGAATCCTAAGGGTGCGGGTTCGAGTCCCGTCTGAGCTGCTACGGGTGAGTCTATTTTTTCTAATAATTTTCAATTGTATTAATAATCTTAATTTAAAAATAGCATTGTGAATGCATAAAAAATCTAGAAGTTTAAAAAATAAATTGGTCTTTATTTTTTTTCACAAAAGTACAGTACGAGGCATATATCTTGAATTATTTCGACGGAGTGGGGATAAGTGAGCGACCAATAGCGCCAAAATACGCGTTCCGCGCAATCCCCACCCGATTTCAAGATATTTGTCTCATACTGTAATGCTGATATTACACAGGTGAATATATTAGAATCATAAAAAAAATAGAAACTTCCTTTTACTAACCAACTAGCCGAATCACTTACGCTATGGTTCTGTTCTGTAGGTTAGGTGTATTATGAGTTTACGCTTACTATACTCGATAGCGACTACAGTTAACATTTGTATGACAACTTTTAGTTTAGTGTAGTTACCGCCAGAGACGCTGTGCCAAATGCATACTAAATTGCTTACTACAGTCGCTATCGAATGTATTAAACGCAACTACAGTCTTAATACTACTAACAGTCGTCCGACTCATGTACTTGCGGGGCAACGATGGGGGGTACGCGGGGAAGCGAGCGGCAGAGTCGGCGAGCGCAATCTCCTCTAATTTGCGCTCTCTGACTTGAAGGGGTGTATGTTTTAAGAAACGTAACGAAATTTCAAAACTTCATAATGGTTAACAGAATTTGTTCCGTTTTTAATTGTAAATCCACGTGAAGATTTGATAGGGATCATCAAACTGAACATCTTTTACTATGGGACAAACTTTGAAATCGCGAAAAAATATCAGCTGTTTCATGTATGCTGCTTCTGTTTTGTCTGTTACGATGTTATTCTTGAAAAGGCTCTATTGACTATTTTTATTCTATCGTAATGTACATTTATGTAAAATATTTGAGTAATTTTTGCTGTGACAACCCTGACCCTTGACTGAGTTTCTGTGCGTATACCTACGCAATGGCGGCATGCGTTTATCAACAAAAGAGTCGGAGTGCTTTATAATACTGTGACGTAATGTGCAAGCAAACTCACAATTGACCGTGCCACGTTATTCACCGATACTGATAAAAATGACAACAGAAATAATAATTAATTTCGCCAGGCTCCGTTCCCACAAATCGGCAGTGTCCCAATCAGAGAACGAGGAACCAGCTCCGTCCACGTCCGGCGAGCAACGGGCATTCGAAACCCTGTCATCTAGGTAAGACATATACAATTTATCGATAGTACATTTATTTTTTATTTATTATTCGGTGAATCATCAGCTTACACAACAATGTCTTTAAATTACAAAGTATAAACTTAAAAAGCTAATAATAGATTCACACGGCTAGAGTAAGTACGGCTAAATCTAATGTGAGCTTAAATCTAAGTTAGCATAAATGAATCAAAAACAATAGAATAAGAATTGACAAGAAATAACAGAATTATTCGCCATCGAAGAAATGCCTACTAATGATTAACTTCACCGCACGAATACTGGTGTTAAAAACATCCAAATCAAAATTACTTGATCAATTATTATACTGTTTCGTTGAATGGTAGATAAAATTATTCTTTCTATAAAAAGTGCATAAATTACATTTCTGTGTTTCAATGGACAATGTCACTCATTTGAAACTTTATGACCATGTCTAGCAATAGACTAGTTTTTGTTTCATATAAATCAAGCCAGTAGTTTCGAAGTTATAAGGGTTTGAAGGAAATGCCAAGCCCACTAAAATATGTTCTTTATTACGTACAACGTAAAGTTCATCTGTATGTCCAATCACGTCGTTCGACAACAAAAAATAACAGTATTCATTCTTGTCTAGACCATATAACTTTTGTATTTTAAGAGATATCGCGAAAATTTCTTTATCTACTCTCATATCGTAAAATTCGAATTATGAATTTCAAAACGAATTTATATTGGCATACTTTATACACGCAATACCGAAAAAAAATTAAAAAGTTATTTTATAACATACCTTCGCTATACTAAAGTATGCTATAAAATAACTTTTTTTCTCATTACGATACAGGTAGAGTTGCCAACCGTCCCGCGTCAGGCGGGACGTCCCGTTTCCAGGGCTCAAAGAATGCGTCCCGCGCCACATGTGTGCGGGACGTCAATTGTCCCGCTTTAGGCAAAGCTAGCCCGGACTGGAAACCTGACTAAAAATCGCGTTACGCGGCCGTTTTTTTATAATTTAGACAGGCAAGAGTACTAGATTAGTGGATGAAACTGACTAAATATCGCGCTGCGCGGCCATTTTTTTAATATAGGCAGGAAAGATTACTTAGCTAATGGATGAAACTTGACTAAAAATCGCGCTGCGCGGCCGTTTTTTTACGGTTTTTTTCTCGTTTTAGGAAAGTCCCGCTTTTTTTAGCCAAGTCCCGCATAAAAATTTCTGATGTCCCGGATAGCTGTGAATAGGAGTTGGCAACTCTAGATACAGGGCAAATCCAAGAAAAAGGCAGTGCCGCGATATTTAAAAAAAACAATGATATTCTCATATACTTTCCATGATCAAAATGTACTCTATGGTGATCGATGGCTTAGCGTAACGATTAGTCTGCTGCAATATGAATATAAGATTCTTGGTCTGCTGGAATTCACTCATTTCATTATTTTTTTCTAATAGAATACGCGCCATATATTAATTTTAATTTTTACTTTTGCTTAAAAATGTAAATGTCTGATAGTAGTGAGTGAGTGAGTGTGAAGAAAGACTCCCCGATATTTTAGATGCTGCGACGGAAAAATGTCTTACTTTACATAGGTAAGTAACCTACCTAAATCAAAGTCGAGAAACTACTTACTCTTTTTATTATTGATATTTTATTTTGTAGGTTCAATCACAAATTGTATGAGAGTAGATAAAGTTGTGTATGAAACTGTACATAACTAGGTATTAAAACACTCGTGTGATACTATTAAAAACCTCGCCTACGGCTCGGTTTTTAAACACACACTCATGTTTTAATACCCCTCATTATGCATCAGTTTCATAAACTACTATTACAGTTGTTCATGTGGTCCTATAAGCTATTGGATAAGTCACTTAATAAAAATCTTTGTTAGATATTCTTCATTGCAGAAATAATCCCAGTTCACAATGATATCAATAACTTTATTAACATTGGATACGTGTTGAAAACACATCTAAGAAAGTCTATCATATAACAAACATCTTCTAATCTAGTTCATCTATTAGACTCATAATTATGTATTATGAAATTCATAAAAACTAGTTCATTCATCATCTCAAGTCTCAACATTGACAAATGCAACTTGGATTATTTCTGTTCTGAACTAGCCATTTATATTAGACAAGATCACAATGCATTGTTCCGGTTCCAAAGTAATTAACTAACTAAAGCAGTTATGTTATTATGGAAATCAAAGCCACAATGCCGCCACGGTATCTTTATGCACAACGGGATAGTTCTTGGTCTTCACCTCACCTGATGTTAAGTGACGATAAGGCCGGAGGTGGAAGCGCACTACACCCGGAATCCTTATCACTGAGGAACTGGCTATCTCATTTCTAACTGCCGGAACACAACAATTTTTCAATTGTTGTTATGGTGTCAGACTTAGGTAAGATCGTGGTAGCTAGCCAGGCAGACTTGAAATAAACCCTACCACCAACCAAATCGAGTATAAATTCTACCCCCCTGGAAATCGAACCCGGGACCCCTGCGTCTTACACGGGTGGGCGAACCACTAAACCACAGAGTCGGTTAATTAAACATCCAGACCTGAGACAACAAAGTTCGTTTTCCAAGTTGAGCCCAGCCCAGTAGGGGATCAAAGCCGGCCCATGCAAATTCAATGTATGACCCAGTCATTTAAAAAGAAAGGGCATTGAAAATGGCTATTTTCCCCTCGCTTACACAATTAATACACTATCACTTGCGCTCAGCGAACTAAAGTTCGCTGCTTGCGCTCATTATAAAGCAGCCTATCACTATCACATGCTTAACCCGTCAAGCCAGTCTAGATTTTCCATCTTTGACCAGCCGGTCTCATGCGATGCGGCCGCCTCGCGTTTAATGAATTAAAGAGGTGGATCAAATGGGTGATAGAAGAAGAAGAAATTTCTATTTAGTAATAAGGCCGCCTTTTGTATGCTTTCTCAGTTTGTTGTTTTTTTTGTAATTTGTCCTGTCTTAGTGGGCAATAAAGTGTTTTAATAATTATTATTATTATTATGATAATCCCAATTATGTGGTGTAGCGTGGGCAGCAGCGGGTCGTCCATAAGCGAGGCGTGGGCGCGGCCGACGCGCGCGCCGCCCGCGCCCGCGCCGCCGCCCGCGCCCGTGCGCACGCCGCTCTCACTGCTGCTCGACAAGGTACGTGCAGTCTACAGCGTGACCGCCGAGCGATATGTGGTGTAGCGTGGGCAGCAGCGGGTCGTCCATAAGCGAGGCGTGGGCGCGGCCGACGCGCGCGCCGCCCGCGCCCGCGCCGCCGCCCGCGCCCGTGCGCACGCCGCTCTCACTGCTGCTCGACAAGGTACGTGCAGTCTACAGCGTGACCGCCGAGCGATATGTGGTGTAGCGTGGGCAGCAGCGGGTCGTCCATAAGCGAGGCGTGGGCGCGGCCGACGCGCGCGCCGCCCGCGCCCGCGCCGCCGCCCGCGCCCGTGCGCACGCCGCTCTCACTGCTGCTCGACAAGGTACGTGCACTGTACAGCGTGACCGCCGAGCGATATGTGGTGTAGCGTGGGCAGCAGCGGGTCGTCCATAAGCGACGCGTGGGCGCGGCCGACTGTACATCTACAGCGTGACCGCCGAGAGATGTCGTGTGGGGTGGGCAGCAGGCGTCCATAAGCGATGCGTGGGCGCACTCATCGCTTATGTGTACTCTACAACAGAGGCCTCGCAAACTACGGCCGGCGAGCACCGCAACAACAGATCGTACCGACATATTGTAATTTACAGTATGTTGGTACGATCAGCTAGCTAGGTCCTGGCCCTTGGGACTTCGTGGAAGAGTTAGTCTGGTCCTTGGGCTAAAAAGTTTGGCGACTCATACCCATGCTCTACAGTGTGAACGCCGACAAATATGTTGTGTAGCGTGGCCAGAAGGGGGCGCCCATAAGCGAGGCGTGGGCGTGGCCGACGATGCGCACGCCGCCCTCACTGCTGCTATTTTACTCAAAGGAGACATTCCTTTATTTTGAAAAGAACCAAAACAAAGATTTTTGATAAGCTTGCCGTACATATCCAAGAATTCAGAATTTCAGAACATTTTTCGAAATGGTGGAATTAAGTTTTTTTTTTTCGAAAACTGTATCGATAATATTTTACCGAACCTGAGTCTGTAGCCAAAGTAACATTTACAAATTTTCGCTATCGTTTCGCTCCGAAAAATGTATAGATTTGACGTTTTATAATTCGATAGTTAACGAAACCTTATGTCAATCCCATACAAAATGTTATTCTAAACATGTTTCGAAAGCGAAGCGATAACCAAGATTTTCAAATGTTACTTTGGCTAGGGGGTCTACTCACAAAACTTCACGATAAGCAGTTTAAAAATGCGGCCTCCGGGTAACAGAACAACAGCCAGACAGACATACAAAACCATTTTTACCCAAGCTGAAACGGAGACGCTTCGCTCTCGCTCGGTCAATCAATAATGAAATTAAATTGTGAGTTTCTATGTAAAGGATTTTGTTTAAAACGTCGACATTTAGAAAAGGCCAAATATAAAGGACCTCTCTTCCAGTTAAATTTTCTTACAGGTGGCGAAATGGCAAATAATCCCGCGTGAAGGCACAGAGCACTTACCGTGTAGAGTTTACGGTGCTATTCACCTCGCCCGCCTTTTCGGTAAGACTATCAGCCATTTTAATGTCCCCCACTGCTGGGGCACAGGCCTTATGGCACAGAATAGATATAAGTACTACCGTACAGAAAGGACACTTCGCCTCGCCCCACAATCAAATAACTCACCCCACCCCGCGAGTACATGTGCCGAATCGTGTGCTAACGTTCCGTTCGTCCAGTCAATGACGTAGAAATAAGATGGACCTGCCATACCTACGAAAAAAAGCCTGCATACCTACTTTATTGTTCTCCATTCAAACGCAACTAAACATGGCGGCATAGCTTAGTGTACCATGGGCAACAGCATCGCTTAACCACTGCTAAGGTTAAAATCGCTTGCACGCCGCGCCCGCTGTTACATACGATTAGTTCGTGCAGGGGCGATACGCGCGCACACGAATTTTGTTGCAAACTGGTTAAGCGGCGCTGTTGCCTATAGTACATAGGTACACCTTATGTAAACAGCATAGAGTCGAAATTGTAACATGTAAACGCAACACAATATGGCGGACACGGCACGCGCCTGACGTCACCAATGCTTTGTATTTTGTCGGTATTGCAGTTTATGGCAGCTCCATTAGTTTCCTTTCTCAGAGCTTCCAGTCCACGCGGCAACGCCACCGCGGCGATCGATTCGTCGGCCATCGGCGACGGCCGGCGCTTGACGTGGGCCCAATGCGGATTGGTGGGTGTCAAAGACTGCAAATGCAGCCGAGACCAACGGCTTAACGTGCCTTCCGAAGCACGGAGGAGCTCGAAATAATAATAAATTTTTGGCCACCCATCCCATGACCGACAATTGCGAAAGTTGCTTAACCTCCGCTGGGCCAAGCGCTATACCACTGCGCCACCGAGCTCCCCTATTTTAATAGATTACACTAAAATAACATTCAACTGCACTGTTGTTATTGTTAATTGACTTTATGAAGTTGTCATTTCTGTTTCCAGTGAAACTACCAGATTTCCTTAATGCAACGCAGATGCCAGATTTCAAATTGAAACTCATCTTGAAACACATTGATATGTTTGTTCAGTAAGTAATAACTGATTAAGTGACAATACTATATCTTGTAAGATTCTACTATGCATGTTTTTTACAGTTTTAGCTATCTAAATGATTTTTTAATCCATAATCCGAAAACTGGTTACCTTACTGTTTCACACTCTTGGTCAGTCAGAATGTCAAGTTATAAAAACAATTCTGAAAAGGCTGGACATTTTTATTAATAATCGTCTGACGGTCTGGGGCCTATTTCATAAACATTACAATTTGTAATTTACTATGGTAATTCGCATACATCGCAGTGTCTGTGAGTAGTTTATTTTCTAGTTTCAATTTGACGACGGAATGAACACCAAACAATTATTGTAATTTACTACGGTAATGTTTATATTAAGAGCTAGCCCCAGAAATAGGTATACAATTTTCTATAAATTGCATAAGTACCTATTTCCTTATAATCGCTCTATGCGACGAAATACCTCTAGTTAGTGTGCCATACTATCATCGTTAATAAATCCGGGCGCCTGGCAGCCCCCTTTGTTGCCCAACTACTCCCACCCCCACCACTGAAAATCAGTCAGGTGCTCGGATCTGTTAATAATGATAGTATGGCACAATAACTAGAGGTATTTCGTCGCATAGAGCGATTATAAGGAAATAGGTGTGCAATTTATAGAAAATTGTATACCTATTTCCGGGGCCAGCTCTTAGTATAACGATTTTAAACCTTATATAACTTAAGGCTCCGTTATGCGAAATCATTTGTCTCTGTCTTTTTCTTTATGTGTAAAATAACCTCACTTCTGCACTTTTTCGATGTTTTTCGTGGTTTTTTCATCATTATCTTTAGCACAATTATCTTTCTTAAAAAAAGTTCTGATAGAAGATAGTATCTGAAGATATTCTGATTTTTTTTACAATCATCTGTGAGGTTTGTACGCAATTTAATGTTTGTAGCAACTAGATAAACTCTTTAGCTTGCCGTATGATTTTTTTGGTGGCTACAAGTTTACGTTTTCTATATAAAAACATGGCCCGCGCAAACCATGTTTTCCTATTACCGCCCCTTAAAATAGATAGACGACGTTTTACATTGTGGTAACATGATGTACGAGTTCAATATGGATTTTTTTTTGTTTCAGATACTTAGATGAACACAATGAATGGTTTGGAGAGATGTACTATATTGCAGACAACATGTCTCGATCGCATTGAGTGTGTGCTTGTTAATTTAGAATTTTAGATGTATCTGTAAAGATTTAACACTATTTCGTCAATATAGTTAATCTAGCTAGTGCATATTAAAAATGAAGGTTTGTTTTCAACAGAAAACAAACCTTCATTTTTTTGCCATAAACATATGGCAAAAAAACTTAACTTTTTTAATTTCGTAGCTTAGGTACCGTCCATTGGTCAAATATCTCGTACTTTAGTTGTTAAAAGTAAAAGCATCTCTAGTTTATAATATCGAATTAAATATTTATGATACTGAAACGAGTGACTTGCTATAAGCCTTTGTCTGTAGATGTTGAAACTAGTTAGTGTTATAAAAATCTTTATGAAGATTAAATACTATGTAATCGCGTCGTTCAACCATAATATAACACTTGTTAAAAGTGTATTTTTTAATGAAAACTATGCAATTCGAAACTATCAAACTAAACAGGGTCTCGATTGCATTTATTAAACTGTTTATGAATAAATTAAAACTAGCACACGCCAGGGGTCACTCCGCGCTTAAACTTTTATATTAGCCTACTGCTCGCGGCTGACTCAGTCGAGCCAGCGCACGAGGGATGTCGAGTGTCGGTTGAGACTAGAGATGGGCAAAAGACCCGGTTTAAACCCGTCCACTGGATTTAAACCCAATAAAGACCCACATTGTAAGTTAAAGAAACTTTTTACAGCCTTTTTATTTCTATTGATAAGTCAAATGTGATGTTGCTATGGAAACAATTTCTTGTTAAATTAATACAGAAAAATATTCAAAGGGCGAAACATCCTCTTATTTCTAAAGTTTTTTTTAAGTTCAACAAAATGGTCTATGGGCGTTGACTGGGTTTAAACCCAGCATTCGGGTCAAAACGGGTCCTTTGCCCATTTCTAGTTGAGACAGAGCTACGCACCTAACGCGACAGAAAGTTCTCTTTTTGTTAACCTTCTGTTGCATACAATAATAGGCACGCAGCGCTGTGCAGTTTGAAATTGTACTTTATTACCGTGCTGCGAGAGTAGCTTATTTGATTGTCCTCGCGCAGAGTCTATTATAAATTCTGTGCACACGCCTTCTTCATTTATCAATAATTCGCAATAATAGAAAAACGGACAATACTGTTTACGTTAATATTTAATGAACATTTCCATTGTATTGAAATTATGATCTCAGTAGTTTAACATCCAGTGAAGTTATAATTATAAGTGTTCTATGATTTTGCTAGATGAAACATGCTTTAATTTTATAAGTAGTCCTATGTTAATACTTAATAAAGTTATTAAGTAAATATTAAATGTGTTATTTGAGGTGAATTCTAAATTGAAGGTCAGAAGCGGAATAAAAGAAATTTATATAAAAATTACTGTTTATTACCAAACTTTATCCTCAGTGTGGCAACTATGATGAACAATTTTACTTAACAAATACATGCTAAAGCAGTGTTAAGACACGATGTTTAACATCTGCGAATTTACAAACTCATCATGGACTTATCAAAAGGCACGAGAATGTACTTTGTAACTTCACAATCTGTCAATTAATTACATACATAATTTAACAAAAATTAAAAGAACCGGAGTTAATATAATTTGTGCAAAAATGACTTTTAAAAAGAAAATGATTAATGAATACTACAACAATACAATAAACACAAAACTAAAGCCAGAAACATATTTTTGGACGCGGCTGACAGTCGCGACTTATATGTATCTAGGCTTTGAAAATACACTGAGGTGTACAAACTATCGGACGTAACCATTGACTAATATGAAGCCGTCGGACGTCCGATAGCAAACTGGTGTGCTGGATGTCTTATGATTATCTTATGACTGTTCACATGCACACGTATCAGTCGCGGCTGTCAGCCGCGTCCGATAATATGTTTCCGGCTTAACTTTTCAGAACATTAAGTACTAACAATAACAAAACTAGTTTACCATTTCAAAAATATTTCAAATCACAAAGGTTTTGCTATAAATAAAACATGCAAAACATACGGCGCAGAGTAAACTATGGACTATTGTCTGCTGGACTGAAATGATATTTCGATCCTACTGTAACATTCGCACATAACAAACAAAAATGTTACGACACTCAATATATTATTAAACAAATTCTTGCTTCTTAACTCAAAATAAATTGAAAAAGTTGAAAAAAATTAAAAACTTCCCAAGCCAGCATTGTCCATTCGTCCAACGTCTAATAAGAGGCTTATAATAATCGAGATAAGTGTTCTTGCATGCTAAAATTATAATAATTAATCATAGTATTTATATAAAAATAAACCTTAGATTCTAAACAGATTGAGATATTTACTTGGATATAGCAAAAACTTCATTAATTTTCCTGAAAAAGTCGAAAGATATGTAAGAAAAACAAGCCGGGCTCTTTTCACAGCAGTCTAGCTAGCTTTATGAGAAAATCATTTTTGCATGATAGATTTACAAAATTGAGTGGAACACTAAAATATATAACACAGTACCAGACTATTTGTTTATCACATGAAACGTTGAAATAACACAATCATGGCTTGCGACACAGATTTGAGTCTCGTCACGCCATGAGTTCAAACTAGCCTATGGCACGCAGCAAAAAGTTTCAATACAAAAATTACCGGATAAGAGCGTAAAGTTTAACTGTCCGCAAATAAAAATCGCGCAAAAAAGTTTAAAACCATAATCTCTAAACTCTAAGGAATTAAGATCAAGTAGACCTGGCCCCTATTTCACAGATGTGACAATTGTAAATTACAATGACAATTTGATATACGTTGCGATGTCTGTGTGTAGTTTGATCGGTATGTTTTTCAAATTCAAATAAACTGACGCCATGGACTCCAAATTGTCATTGTCATTTACAATTGTCACGTCTGTGAAATAGGGGCCTGGCCCCTATTTCACAGACGTGACATTTGTAAATGACAATGACAATTCGGTGTCCATCGCGTCAGCCAAATTGAATTTAGAAAACATACTGCTCAAACTACTCATAGATACCGCAACGTACATCAAATTGTCATTGTAATATACAATTGTCACGTCTGTGAAATAGGGGCCTGATCGAACAATAAAGGTATGATTCCGATGTCGGCAGCACTTGCTGCCACTGACACTTAGCAGTGTTGCCGCAGCACTACTGGTCCCCATACATTATAGGTTTATATGAGGTTACATTCCGAGCTCGGCAACACTGCTGCTTGTTGCCGAGATCGGAATCATACCTTAAGTTGGCACATATTGTTTTTCAAGGTCGCCCTCCCTGTAAGTTGTAACAGTCTATTCGAGTAGGGTAGGTTTGACTCTAATCACGACCACCGAAATGCGATATGATATAGCGATTTATCACGATTAACTGGCCAAAGACAATGAATTTTGACAGTTGAGTATCGATAAAATGCTATGTCACGCGATATTTATCGTGTTTTGGTGGTCATGCTGCTAGGAAGGTAGACACAGTCCAAACCCATCAAAATTACCACAAAATTTTTGGTGAGTATCTTCATTAAAATTCTGACTGAAACTGTAACCAGCAAAAATTATATAAAGCGTTTATAACATTATCCAATTTGTGGAAACCCACTTAGGAAATCGGAAGGTTTCAGTTTTGGATACAATTTAAAGGAGACCCATCCCATAGAAAAAATGCTAAACTTGTATACGATTGAATTTGTGTGTTAAAATGTAGCCAATAATATCTGGTGGATGAATCACGTTCTCTCTTATTTTTAAATCTTCAAAGGGTAGAAAAGTCGCTATGAAATGTGAAAACTTGGCTGCATAAACAAAGATTCCTTTGCCTTTTTCGAAATTAAGGAAGCGAAATGCCAACATGACTTTAATTTAGCATTGACAGCTGACATTTGGTTAACAGATACCACACATTAATAAGTGAACAAGTTTGAGCTGATTCTGAATCACAGATTCAAAAAAAAATAAAAAGTATACAACTTTAGCATAAAATGACGGGTCTCTATCACTGAAGTAAAAGCCGAATAGTATCGTTATACATGGGCATACTCAGGTTCTGGGCGGGGGGGGCAAATATATTGTAAATTAAATATATTGTATGGCAAATAAGAACTTTTATTGATAAAAATTGATAGTTGGAGGTAAACAAAATCCAGGGGGGAGCAGCTGCCCCTCCCTGCCTCCCCCTCGGTACGCCCATGTCGTTATACACTGTGTCTTAACTCGGACATCGGCAAAATCGTCACGTAAAACGAGACGCAGCCATTCACCATAAAAGTTGAAATTGGCGATAGGTCTTTTTTCCTAAAAATTGGATAGCGTAGTAACTGATTCAATAATGGGTCAGCCAGCCCCCCTAGCATGACCGACGAAACACGATATATATATCGCGTGATATAGCATTTTATCGATACTCAACTGTCAAAATCCATTGTCTTTTGACAGTTAAACGTGTTAAAATGCTATATCACGCGATATAATATCGTGTTTTGATGGTGATGCTAGGGTTTTGACGCAGATCGTCACTTTCGCAAATGGTCATCGCGAAAAATTTGGTCACTTTCGCAAATGGTCAATATCGCAAATCGTCACTTTCGCAAATGGTCACATTCGCAAAACGTCACTTTCGCAGAATGTCATTCACAATTTTCACATATAGGAGAAAAAAAGAAAAAAATTGTGAATGACATTCTGCGAAAGTGACCATTTGCGAAAGTGACCATTTGCGAAAGTGACCATTTGCGAAAGTGACCATATGCGAAAGTGACCAAATTTTTCATGATGACCATTTGCGAAAGTGACGATCTGCGTCAAAACCGATGCTAGGGCTACAGGTTTATTAGGGTGGTCGGCACGTTTAGTGGTGTTCCATGCGGTGCAGCACGCGGCGGTAGTCGGCCTCGAGCGCGTGGTACTGCGCGGCGAGGCGCGCCTGCGTCTCGTGCGCGCCCATAGCGCTCACCGTCGCCGCGTACTCCTCCGGCGCCAGAACTTTCTCCAGCTTCTTCATTTCTAGTTTCTTTTTCTATGGGTCAAGATTTATTTCATAATAATCAACTCACGATTTAATGCTGGGGCTACATTAACGGGCTACGGCGAAAATTCGTGTTAACGCGATGAGTGTAGCCGAGTCGATCGTTGCAACGCGTAGCATTCGGGCGAAGACGACGATGTACTATCGGCAGGCTGATTATCTAATTAAAAACCACCTAGCGACCGGTTTCAATTCACAGATGAATGAGATACATTTCTACTTTTATTTGCTATGTTTTCTTTACCCCAAAAAGAAGAAGCAATGTATCACATTCATCTGTCAAATGAGACCGGTCGCTAGATGGTTTTTAGGGTTCCGTACCAAAATGGTAAAAAAGGAACCCTTATGGTGTGACTCAGTCTGTCTGTCTGTCACAGCCGTATATCTCGAGAACTACTTATGTCATCAACTTGAAATTTGGAATAGTTTAAGATGTCATTTACCCAACTATTTTACAAAAAAGAAATTAATAAAAAAATAAATACCTTTTTCACAACAGGGACTGAAAAGGGGTCTTAAAAATTTTAAGTGGGGCTACTAGTAGCCATATAACGATATAACCATATAACTCTGAAGTTTGCAAAGTGAAAAATCTGAAGTATGTGATAGCAGTTTATATAAAGATTACAGGAAAAATAAAACGATGTCTCAATATAGCATACTTTTTTAAAGTCGCATTACTCATCTCCCAGCAAAAATGTAAACAAAGAAACGTCACTGTCAAATTGACAAACTGACCCTGAGAGTGACATTTTCAGATATTGAAAACCTTTGGTCACTTTTATAACTTTTTAATTTGTTTATTATATTTTGAGTCATAATAAATATAATGTTATCCAGGGTAATTTTAAAGTATGATGGTAATTAGAAATTTTATCTTTATAACCTATCATAACCATTTTGATGTTAAAAATTCTTGATACGAACTGATAAGAAAAGTAAACTTAGATTGACTGTATGTACCTAAACTATCAAAAATACGTAGGTAACAGGACATTGCAATCAATGGGGTTGGCAACGCAAAGCTAATCGTAGATGTCGCTGCGTACGCTTGTTCCTAAGGGTCCCCCCAGACCTACCGGTTTCGTTTCTTTGCTTTGCTGTTCTACTTGCTGTTTAGACCGCCGGCCAACCAAGGTCATTTTCAATCTATCGCATATTTGGACCAGACCAAATTGGCAAGATAGCAATTAGCTTGGTGTTATCAAATGTCAGCGTCTGGGTTGCGAAGTAGGAAGCTTCTGGGAGATATGCCACCCTGAACATGGTCTCCGATTGCTAAAAATAACTCGATCGCATATTTATATAAATTGTGAACAGGGTTGTGGGTGTCATCATTACATATCTGAACTATTTATTAGTTACATTATAATTGTTTAGTTACAATAAAAGTCAAAGTCGAAAACAAAATAATATTCATTCAAATAAACTAAAAAATTTAGAGATTTTGAATCGTCTATATTTTCCTACCACCCGTTCCAGACTTTTTTAACTGACAAGAAGAACGGGCGCAAGAAACTTATCAGCTTTATCAGGGATAAGTAACGATATTACAAACTTAAATATATTATATCGTTACCAAATATACATTGGCCTATCTAGAGATTTTTCCAGGGGGCTGGATTAAGAAAGATTATTTAGGTATTCTTATTAAAATGTTGGATCCAAGTTAAACATTTTTTTTTCAAAAAATAAATTTTTTATAATCTTTTACATACATTCTTAATCGAGAACGGGCAGAATGTCTTAGCATCTTCGCCTGTCGTCGTCGTCGTCGTCGTCCCCAATACCAAAAGACAAATGTTACTACTACAGCTAATATTATTACTATTTTTTTATGAAATTTTATAAAATGAACCAAAGGTTGATGTACACGGTTTGCAGTTGATGTGTGCACAGCATCATGAATATCTTTTCTACTATAAAACTGTTATTAGGAAATATTAAATTGTATTACTGTTTTTGCCGCAAAACTCATAATTCAGAATATTTATCTAATCTATTTTTATTAGGTTCGTGATGAAAAAACATGTAGGTGTGTTTATTTCTTGACTTAGCAATATACTATTTCCTCTTGAGTTGTTTTGTTCTGGCAACACCTTTGTTTACATTTTTGCTGGGAGATGAGTAATGCGACTTTAGAAATTATCAAATTTCTAAAATAGTAAAGATTAGTTCCACTATCGGTCAAGAGATGGCGCTGACCTAAATCTGCAATACCAATTTTATTATTCTATTCTGCAGTGTGGTTTGATGGTGCAATTATGATGGTACGGAACCCTCGGTGCGCGAGTCCGACTCGCTCTTGACCGGTTTTTAATTAGATAATCAACCTGCGGGGCTCTGTAAACTGACACGCATCAAAGGGATTTGTCGCGATAATATTCGCTTGGGTGACTACACCTATGTACTACTTCCTCCATTCTGAATTACCGCCTACCGTTTCGGTCGCACAACAGCACAAACCGGCACGTTGAATCTTCGCCCGCCTAATGTAGACAAGAACATCGCGTATGCGATCTTTAACGCGACATGAATCTTCGCCCGCTAATGTAGCCCCAGTATAAGGCTACATTTAACAAATAAAATAAATAATTATATATGCAACACTAGCGCCACACCAGCAAAAAATAATTACCGTGTAAATACACAATTGGCTTTGATAACTTTTTGAACATGACTGGAAATCTCAAAACCATTTCGAGGAATAAGCTTTCGGTACAGTGTCTACTAATTAAATTTAAAAATAAGTCTATATTTTTAAAGATATTTATAATATTCAATAAAAAGCTTTAATCTTCAAATGACCTTCATATGACGTCATCACATACAGATCCCCCAGCCATAATAAAAAAAGAAAAAAGGGCAAAGACAATTTTGACAATGAACTTGGCATTAGGGATGGTGGAAGGTGGAAGTGAAAAAATATCGATATAGGTAATATTTCTTAGAAAAAAATGGGATGAAATGGGATGATGACTAAGTAATGGATTCTAATTTTAAGGTATTGTAAAATATAAAAAATAGCAAAATAAATCCCTACGCGAAATTTTGGCTCGATTTGACGAATTTTACGATGATTTTTAAGACTCAAAAGTTGAAAAAAATCAAAATGCTCCAGTGACAAAATAGTGTCGACTATTAGAATCCATACGTAATTACAAAAAAATGTTTTGGAAAAATTATTATAAAAACATCTATCGATATATCAGAGTATTTAATATCGCCCGAAAAATATCGATGAACTTATCTCGTAATTTTTTCCACATCCCTACTATTAAAAGTTTGTAAATAGAAATAAAGTATGCACATATTTTCACAATGTTTATTATGTTATCCTGCAAGTTTATCAGTCCACAAGCAATCGTTACAATTTCATCCATGTAGCCTACGTCCAAAATAGACACAATACATACAATATATTTCGCAATTTGGGTAGATTGGGCGTGTCAGTTTTTACAAAGTTTTTCAGCTGAGTTTCCACTGGTAAGCATTTTAATTATAATTTTACCACTGTATTTTATTGCGGCAAATTAAGAAGGTAGGTTAGAACCGTCACAACTGGATTAAATGAATAAAATAGAAGAAATAGCTATATAACTTATTTGTTTACAAACAACCATAAAGTCATTATGACAGGTAATGACACTTGGCCGTTCTTTTTCTATAAGTAGATGGCAAAGGTTTTCCTTCTTAAACTTTCATGCCACTAATGACGTCATTCCGGTTGACCATATCAAATTAGTTTCTTAAATTGGCCTAATCTGTAGTAAAAAAATATAAAAAAAATACCTTTTATTTTTTAACCAAAGCCAATTTATTAAAAATCCAAACGTATGGTCCTCTTGCAAAATATCAATAGTTATTTATAAATAAATACACAAACTTAATAACAGATTAACTTATTGTGGGTTTTCTCGACGAAAAACGTCGACTACCATTTTTTCACCACCAAACAATTATTTGTCACCGAGTTTGTGTGTTTATAAATAATAATTGATATTTTGCGAGGGGACCATCAGCTTGGATTTTTAATAAATTGTGTATTTACACGGTAATTATTTTTTTGCGGAAGTGGCGCTAGTAATAAATAAAGTCGACTAGTACAAGCTATAATCAGTGAAAAATTCAAATTCTTGAAAATTGATAGGATCTGTCGTTTATTAATTTATTAATCACTACGAAAGTCTTTTATTGCTATGGTTCAGATTAGTTCAGAATGAGTATAAAAAAATAGTTAAAGGAACCTGCCAACAATCTATATTATTTGGTGCTTACCTGAAATGGTGCATTCAGCCGATTTTTGACATCAAGTCGATAATTAAGATAGGCAGTCTTATCTGATGTATTGGTATTTTTCAGCCTTAAAATTTCGTACACCCTTCGGGCCTGCTTCTTGTTGATTTTAAACTTAGCACATGCTTGTTTTGCCATTTCAGATGAAAAACTGTGAATGAACAATATTGCTATAAAACATCTGAATACTGGATCTATCTACTAATTATTATAATAATTATTAATGTATACAACGTGTTACAAAAATACCCCTAATGCCGAATATGGTAGATAGGGACCATCAAACTGAACAACTTTTACTATGGGACCAACTCTGAAATCGTGAAAAAGATCAGCTAATTCATACATTATATTTATGTTATTAATTTTTGTATGAACATGTTTGCTCACCCGTGTAAAACGCAGGGGTCCCGGGTTCGATTCCCAGGGGGGTTACAATTTGTGCTTGGTTTGATTACCTTTCTTACCTAAGTCTAAAATAACACATAACAACAATTTCAAAATGTTCATGTCCAGTTCCTCAGTGATATGAGGATTCCAGGTGTAGTGCACTTCCACCTTATTACTTAACATCAGGTGAGGTGAAGACCACGCAGTATCCCATTGTGCATAGAAAAATCCTTACCCTTGAAGCAACTTAGCAGGTTGATAGGCTGGTAATGATTCACAATTTTTGGCATCAACATAATCTCTTATTCTTTGGAAGTCTTGTGACGGATCTTCAACTGTTATATCCAAAACATCGGATAAAATTGTGAAATGTGAGTATACGGCCTGTAAAAGAAAAAGGCTTGTGAATGCCGTATAATGTATTTGTAACATCGGTGATCTCCTGGCAACTGCTTCGAAAGTTACATAACCTTGTAAAGATACATTAAAATTATTTAATATTCCTCTTTTTCAGCCGGCCCAAGTTGCCCAATGCTGGTGGACGAAAAGATATGTTTTTTAAGCTCACTTGGACATGGACTATTCGAAAGAATTCGATTCGAATCCGTATCCTCCGATATTTACAATAATATAGCTATTTTCGACTGGCATTCGATTCACTTTCGAACGGGAAAGCGTAATGCGTTTACAAAGTTTTGTATCATAAGGTAGAAAATAAGATCGAAGAATATAGACTTTCCGATTCTATTCGGAAAGTTGGTTTCCGACAATCGTGACTAACTCCCCTGAAATACAAAAATTCGCGACACTGTCCATCAACAGTGGCCAACGAAAACAATTTAAAAGCCGTGCCAGGAGCGCAACCCTCAGGGGGCGCATTTTGCTGACCCATAACTAGTAGTGCAGTATTTAGTGGCATCATTTGTATGGGGACCTTGCAAATCGTCAACAAAGGAAGCCGCTTGGCACAGATGTACTTTGTGGTCATCTGAGCTGATTTAGCCCTGTACCCACGTGGTACCACCATGGTGGTAGCCAGGGGTGGGGGGGAGAGGTGCCTTCTACCACGCTGCACTTTCACATCCATATCTCCATAAGTTTAGCAAATAGGTCGTGTTTGGTATCGTTTTCATATAATTCAAGGACAAGGAATTTATTTCTGGAACAACTTTTACACTCGTTCATACAAAAAATAAAAGTTCTGCACAAAAACATAAAAATAAGAAAACAAAAATCTTACAAAATCTATACCTACAAATAAACCACGAGATTGTGCTTTATGAAAAAAATATGATTAAACAGCCCTGTTTATATAGAATATATAAACATCAACTTTCTCACACAAATTATATTAATAAATGTGTCAAAAAAAACCATTTGCGCCGCGCGGCGGTATTTGGGCGCAGTATATTATGGATAGGATTTATCACTTATTGTTTAATAATGACACAAATTGGTCGTGTTTGGTATCGTTTCCGTATAATTCAAGGACGGGGAATTCATTTCTACTACAACATTTTTACTCGTTCATAGAAAAAAAATATTCAGTGCAAAAAAAAAAGAAAAATAAAAAAAAACTAACAAAATCTAAGCCTACAATTAAACCACGAGATTATGCTTTATAAAAAATATGTTTAAGCAGCTTTATTTATCTTAAATATATACACATTAAACTTTTCTATAGAAATTATATTTATAAATGTGTCAAAAAATTCAGTTGCGACGCGCGGCGGTATTTTGGTGAAGTATTTTTTGATTTGGATTTATCAGCTGTTATTGTTTAATAATGACACGGATTAGTATTGGTAGTCCAATAATTCTACTTTCAAAGAGAGTTAAAGTTATAATTATTTTATTTACTAGTTTAGTTATAACAAATTTTACTGGCAGTTTCCGTTGCATCCAGATAGTTCGGTGCACTTAATTCATCTTTTTAAACAATTGCACCTTCCTGCGCATTTTTGCTTACACTTACACCTTATTTAATCCATGCAAGCTGTGGCTGCTGGTAGAAGGGTGGTCCACATAGGCTCCCATAAGCTATTATTTTTGGCCCGACCCCAATCTGCAGGCCATGGCAGGTTTTGGATTGGTTTTAAAAGTTGATACCAAACTTCCTCCCTGATAAATCGCTCGCAAAATTTGGTTGCACAGCAGGTCTCTGGTTGGTGGAGATTCTCCAGCTGCCTGCCCCTGTTATACGTGAATAGCACTTTTCTGCATTAATTAATATCAAGGAGATGCGTTCCAACATTTCCAACAATAACTTAAATCACAAAAGCCAATCACCACGTAACTTACTTATCATACAAAGCAATATTTTTTTTCTAAACTTATTGGCAAAGCCTGCTCCACATTTCCTTCTTTAGCGTATTTAAATACTTCCGTTGCAATTGGATAAGCGCCCCAAACTTCAAAAGCGCTTTTTTCCCTTTACCAGCAAAAGCCGATACGGTATCCACAGCCGGAAAAGGAGTGGAACAGTGGCAATACTTCTGATTTTTACGGTCTTTTGCTGGTAAAGGGGAAAAAGCGCTTTCGAAGCTTGGGGCGCTTATCCAATTGCAACGGAAGGATTTAAATACCCTAAAGAAGGAAATGTGGAACAGGCTTTGCCAATAAGTATTAGAAACAATTGTCATTGCTTTGTATGACAAGTAAGTTACTGGTGATTGACTTTTGTGATTTAAGTTATTGTTATAAATGTTGGAATGCATCTCCTTGATATTAATCAATGCAGAAAAGTGCTATTCACGAAAAAGGACAGGCAGCTGGAGAATCTCCACTAACCAGAGACGCCCTGTGCAACCAAATTTTGCGAGCGATTTATTAGAGAGGAATGTATGGGGCCAACTTTGAAAACCAATCCAAAACCTGCCATGTTCTACAGACTGGGGTTGGGCTAAAAATAATGGCTTGTGGGAGCCTATGTGGACCACCCTATCGCCAGCAGCCACAGCTTGCATGGAATAAATAAGGTGTAAGTGTAAGCAAAAATTCGCAGGAAGGTGCAATTGTTTAAAAAGATAAATAAAGTGCGCCGAACTATGTGCACAGATGTGGATACAGCGGAAACTGCCAATAAAATTTGTTATAAATAGGTATAATTTTTTTTTTAAATATTACTACAACTCTCTTTTAAACTTGGACGAATCAAGCTTTTAGCGCTATCACACACGGGCAACTTAGTCGCCCAGCAACTGTTTTGTCTCTCACATCAAGACCACGGGTTTATATGGAAGCGCGCACACGAAGCGACGCAGTCGTTGGCAACTTTTCATATAAACCATGTGAGAGACAAAACAGTTGCTGGGCGACTAAGTTGCCCGTGTGCGATAGCGCTTAAAGTAAAATTATGGGACTACCAATACTCATCCTTGTTATTATTAAACAATAAGTGATAAGTCCAAATAAAAAAATACTGATATATATATATATATATATATATATATATATATATATATATATATATATATATATATATATATATATATATATATAAGGTCCTTCTTAAATAGTGGACAAAATTTTAAGGGGTCAATGTACTCAAATCACTCATGACAACTTTTACTATGGTACCAACATTTAAATCGTGAAAAAAAAAATCAGCTGTTCCATAGAACATTTAAAACCGAATAGATCAAAATGTATGTAACAGCTGATTTTTTTTCGCGATTTCAATCTTGGTACCATAGCAAAAGTTGTTTGTAAGTATGCATGAGTACATTGACCCCTTAAAATTATGTGCACTATTTAAGAAGGACCTTATATTTAAGATAAATAAGGCTACTTAAACATATTTTTTTATAAAGCATAATCTCGTGGTTTAATTGTAGGCATAGATTTTGTAAGTTTTTTTTTCTTATTTTTCTTTTTTTGCAATGAACTTAATTTTTTTCTATGAACGAGTAAAAATGTTGTTAGAGAAATGAATTTTCCGTCCTTGAATTATACGGAAACGATACCAAACACGACCAATTTGTGTCATTATTAAACAATAAGTGATCAATCCTATCCAAATATACTGCGCCAAAATACCGTCGCGCGTCGCAAATGTTTTTTTTTTACACATTAAAAAATATAATTTGTATGAGAAAGTTGATGTTTATATATTCTATATAAACAGGGCTGTTTAATCATATTTTTTTTATAAAGCACAATCTCGTGGTTTATTTGTAGGCATAGATTTTGAAAGATTTTTGTTTTCTTATTTTTCTGTTTTTGCGCAGAACTTTTATTTTTTATATGAACGAGTGTAAAAGTTGTTCCAAAAATGAATTCCTCGTCCTTGAATTATATGAAAATGATACCAAACACGACCTATTTGCTAAACCTATGGAGGTATGAATGTAAAAGTGCAGCGTGGTAGAAGGCACCTCTCCCCCCCACCCCTGGCTACCACCAGGGTGGTACCACGTGGGTACAGGGCTAAATCAGCTCAGATGACCACAAAGTACGCCTGTGCCAAGCGGCTTCCTTTGTTGACGATCTGCAAGGTTGATGCCACTAAATACTGCACTATAGAAAATGAGTATAGGCTTGGGGCGCAAAATTTAAATCTTGCCAGGGGCGCTCGTAACTTAACTGCGACGCTGGCCTTGGTTCACTCTACAGTTGAGAGTACGCTTGGCCGCCGCGCCGCTACAAGTGGTGTAACGTCTGATAGGTTGTCACTCTGGGCAGGCCTCCTTCACTCGCTCAAGGTCGCGCGATAAGCACCTACCGCTAGCCGTGCCTACGAGGGCACAAGTGAGCAGCGGGCCGCCACACGCCCGCCGCCGTACAAGCGCGGCATCTTACTGCCTGCGTAGGTATTGTCTTTTTATAATAGTAACAATGTCGAATCGACATTACTGTGCCGTGTACGAATGTCTAAATCAAAAAACCAATAAACAATGGGGAATGTCCGAAAAAAATCAATTTGGCTGAATAATTTTTTATAGGTAGGAATAAGCTCCCTTAGTAATAGAAAAAAGTTGCAGAATTTCCGGTTGCGTATAAATAAAAATAAAAAATAAAGTCACTTCGACTTCACAATATACAAAAGTAACAGCAGAATGGAGATTATACCTTTGCCACCACCTATCATAACCACAACTTGCTATTAAAAAAAAAGTTTCAACACAAAAATTGTTTAAAAAAACAAAAAACCGACTTCAAAAAACCTACCTCTAAAAAGCAAGAAATAATATTCGTAATAATAAAACACGTTTATTGAAGTCGGGTGGGGCTGGAGTACAAATCCCTTTTTTTTTCATTCTAAAAGCCCCACCCGACTTCAATAAACGTGTTTTATTATTACGAATATTATTTCTTGCTTTTTAGAGGTAGGTTTTTTGAAGTCGGTTTTTTGTTTTTTTAAACAATTTTTTATTTTATTATTTTTAGTGTAGGTACCTTTTGTATTAGGTAGTGTAGGTATATTATTTAGGTAGAAATTAAAATCAGCTCAGCCAAACGTGAGTTAATCGCGGAGAAACATACATACATGCGGGTCAAACTGAGAACCTCCTTTTTTAAGTCGGTTAAAGAACTACACTTCAGATATCCCTTTTCCAACAAAAAAATAATTATCTTATTCAGTTCATAAACAAAGAAGTTATACGACTGATCATCGAGGTAGTTCACACAAAATCATGCTATTTTCGTGCTTTTTTCAAGATTACTTGAAAAGTACTGAAGCGATTTCAAAATTTTAAAAAATGGGACCAACTTGGGAGTGTACCTAATGTAATAACGTTTGAATCATTTCAATCGGTCCAGCCGTCTTCGAGTAATCGGTGTACATACAAAAAACAAAAAAAAAACCGGTCGAATTGAGTACCTCCCTCCTTTTGAAGTCGGTAAAAATGTCAAAACTTTTTTTTTAATACTTGCTGTGGTTGTGGAAGGTGGTGGCAAAGGTATAATCGCCATTCTGCTGTTACTTTCGTACATTTGTGACGTCGAAGAGACTTTAATTTATTAAAAAATTTTGACGCAACCGAAAATTCTGAAACTTTTTTTCTAAAACTAAGGGAGCTTAT
The DNA here is from genome assembly GCA_943789525.1 of Agriphila geniculea. NCBI lineage: Eukaryota > Metazoa > Arthropoda > Insecta > Lepidoptera > Crambidae > Agriphila > Agriphila geniculea. The sequence goes on from OX038890.1 coordinate 13,373,191, forward strand.
TCCTACCTATAAAAAAATATTCAGCCATTTTTTTTTCGGACTTTCCCCATTGTCGTTTTTCACATTATGATATATGCTACGCAGTTCATTTAAAAGAAGTCAACTCTAACGTTGAGTCGTCAGAAAAGGTAAGAGCACGCGATAAAAAGAGAGGCAACTACTAGATGAATATAACTGTAGGCCATTAGCGCTGCGCGACCTGAATTGCACTTTATTGTGTCGGTGCAAAAGTCGCTATTTACATGACTTTGTGGCGTGCTGCTTCTGTACTTGTACTATTAGTTATTCTGTGCTCGGCGGGCTGATTATCTAATTAGAAACCACCTAGCGACCGGTTGCAGTTCATAGGTGATAGTGATCCATTGCTACTTCTTTTTAGATAAAAAAAACATACCAAAGAAAAGTAGCAATGTATGTGGAATGAAACCGGTCGCTAAATAGTTTCTTTTTAAATAATCAGGGTGCCGGTCGTATCGTTCGTGCTCAGCAACGCTTTGCGTCGCGTCGTGCAAGTCAATACTACTACTGAAGTTGTTTTGTCGAGTTTAGGGATGGGTCCAGTGAAAATTTCAATGAAATGAAAATTAAATTTATATGAAATTTATGAAATCTTTCAAAACGGGTTGAAATATTTCACTTTTGAGTGAAATTTATTTCCAGTACTAGAAATCCCTTATTTTCTGAATTAGTTTACTATTTTAACGTATTCAATGAAATTTAAAGGCTTAGGTAATTGACCGAGCGAGCGCGAAGCGCGAGCAAAGCGTCTCTGCTTCAGCTTGGGCAACAATTCTTTCGTATGTCCTTCCTGCTGTCCGTTTGTTTTCCTCTATAGGTTACAGGTCGCATTTCTCAACCGATTCTCGTGAAATTTTGTAAGCAGGTTCGAAAATTATATAAATGTTATAGTCAACCCCCGAAGTTCCGGCGCTGCTAGGTTTGCCTAGTCAAACCTCAGGTTAAGAAGGTAATAAATATTCAATTTATATTAAGTAAACTATATTCTCATAACGTGAAATCAATAACAATGAGTAACCAGGCAACTGTCAAGTATATGTCACGTCTCCCCCGCGAGTTCTTCGACCAGGGGAGCTGGAAGGAGCTGGTCCAGGTGGCGGATCCAGGTTCGGCTGTCGTCAGTCCGGACTTGATAATGTAGGCGGCCAAGCCGCTGGGTGATTACCCCAAACTGCCACTTGGGACCTGAGGTCGTGTAGTCCCGGGCCTGGACTCGATCGCCCTGAGCGAACTCCCGCACGTTTGATGCGTTAGCGCTCTGTCTGTGGCCAGATCTCTCCGTGACATATACTTGACAGTTGCCTGGTTACTCATTGTTATTGATTTCACGTTATGAGAATATAGTTTTGCTTAATATAAATTGAATATTTATTATTGGCGACGATTTGTGTACATTTCCTCTGTTTCAAACCTGTATTGTATTTCCGTTTCTAATTTGTCATCTTCCGTTTCTTCTTCTATTTGAGTTTGTAAGTTACATAAGGTTTCGTATGTTTTCTGTAAAGATGTCAATCGGGTTTCAATTTCTTCTTGTGTGTGTAACTTTTCTTCATTGAACAGGGTTTGCGTTTTTGTAATAAGGGCGCGTAGAGTCCCTCGCGTGCGACGACATTTTGTTATATCAAATGGCATCGTCGCCAATAATAAATATTCAATTTATATTAAGTAAACTATATTCTCATAACGTGAAATCAATAACAATGAGTAACCAGGCAACTGTCAAGTATATGTATATGTCAGAAGGCTTAGTCAAAATCTAAAGCCAATGGCATATTTCGGCCTTTCGACTGACGAATTTATGGCCAAACCTAGGAGAGACTAACTTGGGCAGTCGAAAGCCGAAACTCAATACGAACAAATTGAGGTTTGACCAGTCACGCTTAAATTAGGCACAGAATTTGATATTTTGTTTGTACAACTATGAAAAACACATTCTGTAGAGTGAAAATTTAACTAAATTAACAATCTTCCTGTAAACAAAAAAATTCTGTTGTCTGTTTAAAAGAAAATAACCACGAAATTTAAGCTGAACGCTCCGTTGCGCTTCGTGATTATTTTAAATTTGTAATCTATCACGTGACTTACAGGAGTAAGGCAGCTTTGACTAAATATCACATCGGAAATGAATGATGTTTTTCATAATCTTGAGGTTAAGTTTAGTCAAAGAGTCTGCGTTACTCCTATAGGACACGTGATAGGTTAGGAATTTAAGACGATACACAATTTTATTTTGGGCTTGAAGCCGAAACACGATTTTATTTTGGGCTTTGACTAAGGCTTCTTGTCAAACCTGAGGTTTCACTAGACAAACCTAGGAGTGCCTGAGCTTCGGCGTTTGCCTATAACATAAACATTTTTTTGTAGCCTGTTTTTCGAAATTTTTCATGGCGGAGATATGTAAAAGAAACATTTCAGTCCGCCATTCCAGCACTGTTTGTTCTCCTCTACAGGCGCATTTCTCAACTGATTCTCGTCAAATTTTGTGGGTAGGTTCGAAAATTATATAGAATTTTACTGTCTAGCCAGTTTTTTTAATTCTTTAAAATGGCGGAGATATATACCATGGTAGGGAATCTTAGTACATTTCTATACGATTCAAAAAAATACAGCGCCATCTATTTTAACCGAATGGCAACTCTGCTGCGCCGTATCAGTGTTACCACTATAGGCAATTTATAAATAATTTTATTGAATTTTTTACATGTGGCAATATCGGACTGTCAAGTGAACTAGGATCCGACCGAAACCTCTTTTCTGCAGAGAAATGAGAACGAGACTTGAAACCAGCGAACTAAAATCTATGAAAGTGTAATTGCCATCAAATATTGCTAAAACATGGCACTACGGGGCCGAAAAAGTACAACCCGCTCAACTTTAGTCGGGCCAATCTGGTGACTGACGTTAACGTTCTTTACAATAATTGCAGTTTGTATTGTAGAGAAAAAAAAGAAAGAGAAAGTTTATTAGAAATAACGTCCTGTGTAGTCAAATGGTGTAAAAGACGCAAAGAAAACAGTAAAAAAATGCAGAAATAACGTTTCATATTTTTTCGTTTAAGTATACAAATATCTATGAGTATACAAATTACGGTCGCTAATAAGCAACCAGTGCTCAGACGCTTTGTGCTGCATAATTAAATGCCAGCATCTTTAGCTCCATCCACTTAGTTGTACTCTTCGTGTGGTGCCATTTTTTGAGCGCAATGCTTGTTCCATAGATTTTAGTTCACTGCTTGAAACTGAGACCAAGAATTATGAATATTAGTAAAATCTTACAACAATTTGGCAAAAACTGATGAAAAACACGTTAACTGAAGAAAATAACGTATTTTTCATTTACTTTTATTGATTAAATCAACAAAACATCCTAGATAATACGTACATTACGTACATAACGTTTTTGTATGTAATCATAATCAATATTCGTAAGCGAAGGTTATAACAAATAATTATAAATTTTTGGACCTTTCTTTCCTCAAATTTTTTAATGTCTTTCTATAATAGCAAGTACCAAACACATCTTGCACACCACACAAACCAGCTTAATAAAAATTGTAAAAAAAATACTTATCCTACCACACCACACGCGAAACCGAGACCGAGCTCAGTCGGACCTTACCTTTGTGTGAACTTAAATTTGGTGTGTTTGTTTTGTTTGAAAAATTTCCCTTTTTAATGTCGTAAATAGTCATTTCTTCATGGATATTCGTTAAATAGTGCTTAATTTTTTACTAATAATCGTCGAGTGCTATTTGCGACTGTGTTTATACAAATTTTTTAGAGAAAAGACTATGTGAACTACGTCAACAATGTTCTAGATACGAGTAGGTACCTGCGGTGCCTATTTACATGATATTTTGTTGTGTTCCTGATTGTTTGCAGTTTGCACTACGGGCAAGGTAAATAAATGATACGTTTTCACTATCTCAGTTCTCTCTATTAAAATATAAACATTTCAAAGTACCTACATAACCTAACCTCATAGTAATAAATAGTTGCATTAAATCAATGTTTAACTTAACCTTTTCTGCGACATTTCGTACCATATTTGTTTAAACCACCCTTGTTTAAACAAAACACAAAGCAATAAAGGTACCTAACCTTTTTAAAACCTACTTATTGCTAAAATATTAAATTAGTATATTTTGTATTTTCTTCAATGTTGATCTGTAAGTAAAGTAAAATCACAACTCTTTGTTTCAGATGTTACTACAGTAGCCTCTCCCAGTCACAATGCTATCACTTTTGAAAAATAGTTGGAGGCATGCACAGCATTAACTGGAAGTATTTTATGAGCAGCGGGTAAATTATGTAACTCATTTTAATTGTTATTTTTGTGATGTTTACTACTTACTTACTTGTACTGCATTAACTATGTGTCTATAATAGTGTGTTTAGAACTGTAATTTATACTTATCATAATAGATATAATTACTCATAAAATTAAATAAAAATAATTATCAGTATATTAGGATGTTTTTCATTTTTTAACAACCTAGATAACACTTTGGCAAAGTTATTTGGTGTTTATTGGACAGTAAATTACAAGCTCATAACAGCTTCTAATTTATTGTACAATAAACATCAGATAACTTTGACATTTAATTTTCATTAAAATATTGAATAGGTAGGTACCTACGTATACCTATAGCGATGTAGTTCCATTCGAGAAAAAGAGATGGCGCTGTATGCTTGTATCCTAAAAACAGAGGGGAGAGAGCCATCTATAACCAGTATATAACTTTAATCTATGATATATACATAAACATATTTTAGTCTGACTTTCTAGCTGTCTGTTCTCCTCTACAGGTCCCATTTCTCAACCGATTCTCGTGAAATTTTGTGAGCAGTTCGATAATATTATAGATTTTTTTAAGTCGAGCTAGTTGAAATTTATCTAAAATATCACCCATTTCCAAAAATAAGTATTCAAAATTAGAAGCGCCATCTAGCTGCGCATAGCTACCAAATAATATACCAAACAGCACGTAATCAAATAATATATCTAACCTACTATGTGCATTGAAAGGGATTATAAAAGAGAATGGGACCTCTTTTAAGCTCCGTTTGAGAGAACTGCGTGGCCGCGCGGTTCTCCACGTTTCGACCGCGCGGCCATAGCATTTAATTTCGGTAGCAGGTCGTGAAGTCCAAACATTAAGGCTTTATTTAAACTATCTATATGTTCTACATAATCGTATCAGCGATTAGCAAAAATAATAGGACTCTTACTAAACTCCGTTTAAGAGAACTGCGTGACCGCGCGGACTATGGCGCGGCCATAACATTTAAGCTATGTAGGTCGTGAAATCAAAACATTAGGGTTTTTTATTCTTTCATTTTTCTACGAAATCGTATATAGCAAAAAGAATGGGACCCCTACTAAGCTCCATTTAAGAGAACTGTGTGGCCGCTCGGTTCTCCACGTTTCGACTGCGCGGCCACGGTTAAACTTACAATTTTCTGAATATTGGTCCTACTTTGCGACTTTTATTGTTAGTTTTCTACATATTCCTTCGTAATGTTGATGAAGTCGTTTTTCTTCTACGCCATCGTGGCCGACAATCGAAACAGACATTGAATATTTTGTTATTAAATGTTGTAAAATAGCCAAAGCTATTCGTAATTTAAGCCAACTTATTTGTTTATTGTTTTGTTCTATAATTATGTTGATATATTGACAAAGTGCATGTAATTTTGTTTTATTTAGGTCAGATGAAACTTAAAAATAAATTTCACTCTAAACTGAAATATTTCAAACCAAAATGAAATTTATTATAAATATTTCACAGACCGAAATTTTTCGTGAAATTTACCCAACCCTAGTCGAGTTACAATACAACCGGCGGCTAAGTGGATCGCGAGTCAGCTGTACCCAATGAAATATGAACGCTAGTACCACATGATAAGTTTCAATTTTGCGTGCAAGTAGAAGACGCTATACGGGTCAAAAGGGTTTGTTTGGGTGTGAACCTTTTGTACTTGTACTATTATTTATTCTGTGGACGAACTGGCGACGGAGAATAGGAAATTTTCATGTAGCATACCTGCAGTAGGCTGGCGCAAAGGCCGAGCTTGCGGAAGGGCGGCAGCGTGAGCACCTGCGAGATGCGCGGCCGCGAGTGGCGCGGGTAAGCGTAGTAGCGGTACACGGTAGCGTACATGTAGCATACCTGCAGTAGGCTGGCGCAGAGGCCGAGCTTGCGGAATGGCGGCAGCGTGAGCACCTGCGAGATGCGCGGCCGCGAGTGGCGCGGGTACGCGTAGTAGCGGTACACGGTCGCGTACGCCGCCGTAGCGTAGCACGCGCCGCCTTCGCTCGACTGGTACTTCTCGAAACTGTGCATAACAAGCGACTCAGTAAGATAAATTGTCTGTCTGTCCATCAGCCACTTTAATGTCCCCACTGCTGGGGCACAGGTCATCCTTATGGGTGGATAAGGAGGACGGGCCATAACCCACCACGCGGGCCCAATGCGGATTGTTGGTTGATAACGACTGCAAATGCAGCCGGGACCAACGGCTTAACGTGCCTTGCGAAGCACGGAGGAGCTCGAGATAATAAATTTTTGGTCACCCATCCCATGACCGACCCTTGCGGAAGTTGCTTAACCTCCGCAATCGCTGGGCCAGGCGCTAAACCACTGCGCCACCGAGCTCCACTTTCAATTTTATATTGAGTAAGGTTTTAATAAAGGCAGGCATCCGTCACTCGCCCATACCTACCGCGATAAGTACCTACAGCGCGCGACAACTCGGAGTTGCAAAATCAGTCAGGGTTGCCGCCGCGCTTGTGAGTACACGCGTGCGTTATTCTGTGCCTCTATGACGGTCAATCGATCAATATTTATTGCTCCCAGCACTGTACCGTACACTATTATAATTTATAAATAACTAGCGGCCGCCCGCGACTTCGTCTGCGTGGAAATATTTTTTGGTATCCCTCGGGAATAATATTTTTTTCGGGATGAAAGGTATCCTATGTCCTTCTCTGTACCCCTAAGAACGTGTATGCAAAATTTCATGATGATCGGTTCAGTAGTTAAAACGTGAAGGCGTAACAAACAAAGAAACAAACAAACGGACTTTCGCATTTATAATATTAGTAAGGATGGAGAATCGTAATACTTTATTGTTGCGTGGACGGCTGTCGCAATAAATAGAAGGATTCAAAGTTTTCATTTTTAGGGTTCCGTACCAAAATGGTAAAAAAGGAACCCTTATGGTGTGACTCGGTCTATCTGTCACAGCTGGATATCTCGAGAACTACTAATGGTATCAACTTGAAATTCGGAATAGTTTTAGATGACATTCGCCCAACTATTTTGTAAATAAGAAATTAATTAAAAAATAAATATCTTTTTTACAACAGGGACTGAAAAAGGGTCTGAAAAATTTGAAGTGGGTTCTACTAGGGCATGTGAAATATCATATGATAGAACGCCGTTAGCACCTTGTTAATCATTTTTTTTTTGTTTTAGGCCACATAGTTTTCAACTTATGATGAAAAATATAAAAAAAATTACCATCCCCCCCCCCCCCCCTTATCTCCGAAGTTTGCAAAGAGAAAAATTTGAAATCATTCTATGTGATAGCAGTTTATAATTATAAAGATTACAGGAAAAATAAAACAATGTCTCAATATAGGTAGCACACTTTTTTAGAAATTATCAAATTTCGAAAAAAATTAACATTAGTTCCACTATCGGTCAAGAGATGGCGCTGACCTAAAGCTGCAATACTAATTTGATTATTCTACTCTGCAGTGTGGTTTGATGGTGCAATTATGATGGTACGGAACCCTCGGTGCGCGAGTCCGACTCGATCTTGACCGGTTTATTCACTTTACCGAAAGATTCTAAAATGTATAAGAAAAATTTATATTTTGTTTATTTTTCTCGTAATTTTTATGAGCAGGTACATACCTATTTTTGATAAGTAGGTGTAACCTATACTATAGGTAGGAAAGCGTGTAGTTATAGGTACTTATATTCAGAGGCGGGTCGTGACTATTTTTTCTCGATCAAATTTCCTAAGGTACCCACCAACCTAATTCTTTTTTTTTTTTTAGCGAATTATACCTACTTAACTAAATACCTACATTTCTGGATTTAAGGATTCCGTAACCGGCAACAGTATGGTGGCGGTGGCATAAAGACTGCCTCAAATTTAACACATAGTCTAATGTGGCGTTAACTGTACATCTAGCCTAGGTTTATTTGAAAAGTAATTTTTTCACATATCAGTAGGTAGGTACACATTATCAATACAAAACTTGTAATAAAGTATTTAATCCTTCAAGCACAGAAAATGAGACAATAGATTTTCCATTGTTGTGTTGTGCGGCCCGATGGGGCCGCTCGAGCGTTGAAGGATTAGAAGAAGACAACCCTAAAGTTGTTAGAAGAGCTAAGAGCTACGCGATAGAAAGAGAGGCAACCTGTAGGTGAATATAACTGTACGCAAGGAAGCGGTGTGCGACCTGAATTGCACTTTATTGTGTCTGAGCAAGAGTCGCTATTTATTTAAATGACCATGCGGAGTGAATGTTCTGTACTTTGTACTATTATGTATTCTGTGATAAAGGTTTAATTTTGATTGAATTTATAGCAATTGCAGTTTTACGTGCTAAAGGTACCGTACAGTCCATACACACAGATATATTCTTTTTTGCTTCGGCAATTATAAAAATGCATAAAAAAGAACCATAAGCAGAATAATACATAGCCCTTCTGGCAAACCAGACTAGACACTTTAATTGACCTCTCTAATTTAAGCATTTATAACAGGTACACTTTATCAAATACGATATTTTACATAAGTTGACACACAAAATATTTAGCTCAGTAAAACATTAAGCGTTCATACAAGGTAAGAACAGAAGACTGGCAAATCTAAAATATCTATCTAAAATACACATGGCCAGGATACTTACACTGTGAAAAAAGTCCACTGGTCATCATCAACGTCAATGAAGGAAGCTGCATCGACATACCAGAGAAGGAATGTTTGCAAACGTTCATGATAGGCCAAGAATCCAGGCGTGGAGGCCTCAGAGAAATACACTTCAAAGGTTCTCTTATCACCACCTTCACCTGTGAATGTTATGTACCATAATTTCTAAAATCTAAAGAAAACAAATAATTTAATCCAACATATTATCATAAATGCTGTAAGTGCTTATTACTGCTTATTATGTTACAATTTTATATCATGTTAAGACAGTAACCCTCGTATCTATAGACAAGTCAATAATGACCTGAGTAAAACTTGCAAAATTTTCAAATATTTCCACATGCAAATCATAAAATTAAATTTTACATGCAATTCATAAAATAATTAGCAGTTTTAGTGCAGTTTTGGTGCATTTAAGATTAATTTATTTATCCTTATCCTTACTAATATTATAAATGCAAAAGTCTGTTTGTTTGTTTATTTGTTTGTTTGTTTGTTACGCCTTTACGTCTTAGCTACTGAACCGATCATCATGAAATTTTGCATACACGTTGTCAGGGGTACAGAAAAGGACATAGGGCACCTTTCATCGCAAAAAAAGGTACTGTTCCCGAGGGATAGAGAAATAACTGTCCACGCAGACGAAGTCGCGGGTGGTCGCTAGTACTACTATAAATTGCATGTGAATATAATATTAGAAGCATTTGAAAATTGCAAATTTTACTCAAGTCATTACATACTTGTCTATAGATACAAGACTAAGAGTCAAGTAATAATTTATGTTAGCAACTTACGAGGAGTTACTGTAAAGGAATGTAGAAGACGGCCATGTGGAGTGAATGATTTGTCCTTCTCAAGCATGGAGACAAAGTGATCCAAGTTGGTGACGTAACCTGGAGCCAATACTTTCTTCAGTGCACCCTCTACATCATCAGCTTTCATACCTTCAGATTTACTTGGTTCAATCTATAAAGTGAGGTGACATTAAACTAAATTTTTCTTGATATCTATAGCCATTGCGGGCTATGACGTAAAAACAAAGAAGAGAATGTTGTTAGGAACAAGTATTATGTTGTATTGTTTTGCTCCTGGGTGTAATTCCATGGGATCCCTTGTTTTCGCATAAGCATTTTATACCTAATTTGATTTGGCATAACGGATTTGGCATAATCTTTTTTGTCATAATAATACTTTGGCATAATAGTTTAAAGATCGATTATTAAATGACTGATGATAGTTCGAAACCTTGAAAGTTAAAAATCCTGAAAGTCTGTTTAGGTCTATTAGGTGCGACGACGAGCGAGCGTAGCGAGCGAGGAGGAGGTAAGGTTCCATTGCGCCCAACAACGCACGAGCCGAGCGAGCGAAGCGAGCGTACCGCGGCAGCGGCCGGCGAAGTGCCAAAACCGACCTGCTGACATGTAACCCTCAATTAACCTTTGGGTTTTTAAGCTTCGTGATTTTGTATTTTAGGTAAAATGTTCCTTCGTGATTTTAAACGCCTTGATTTTTTTGTTTTTAAACATATGCGTTAATAACATTATGCATGTTTAAATTTATGCTAAAGAATATTATGCTTAAACATGATTATGCTTAAAGTAGTTATGCTTAAAAAAATTATGCATATGCTGTTATGACTAAATAATATTATGCGTAAACATCATTCGGCGAAATCATATTATGCTATCACATATTATGCCTTAAAATTTTATGCAAATACATAGGGAACCTAATTCCATGTCTAAAGAAGAGAAACTTCCTTGTTTCAGATGTTTGTTTTTAACCAAAATGTCAAACTCCACCATTATGTGCACACTTGCACGATCTATTTAAAAAGTATTTCATATTTCAAGATGCGTTGGGAGAGTAGTAAATCACAAAATACAAAGTATTGTTAGTAATATTACTTACTTTATCTGTGTATTCAATCCCTAGGTATGTTTGTAAGCTTCCTGCACTGTAGTAAAGACGAATCTGTAAGTCTGTGTAGCCAAATATGTTCTCGTTTTCCCCAAACACCTGATGACACATCTCAGGACCAAAGCTGGCTTCGTCATTTTCTAAATCTGCAGTCTCTCTTACTAAACAAAATTATTAGGTATTGATAACTAATGCTTTCGACATCTAAAGTAAATAAGCAAAAACAGATGAGAGAGAGTGTAAGATAAAATAGTTCTTGATATGTATTGTTTTTGCATTGTTATTTGACATGAAAGATTGATAAAATTATTCCTATAAACAAAAACAATAATATGTGTTACCTAACATCTGTCTTGTCTGCCTTTAATTTTATTTAAGCCCAGATCTTGCCTAAAGGAAGTTTATCATTAAACATAGTGATTATATGCACAGTGGGCTATCAGAACAGGATTTACTGACATTGTAATAACGAGAAGTGTAATCGTCGTAATTGTATAAATTACATACCCAATTTGAATTCCAGCACATCGTTTCCATCTACAACTAAGTGACACAACGCATCAGTCATTTTTAGATTATTTTACAGATCGCCTTGCCAACTTTCATTACAAAATAAATATCTGTTCCCGCGCAAAAATATCTTCGGCAACTGTAAAGTCCAGTCACGAATTCATTGATTACAATATGAGTAAGAAACCTTGCTCCAAGCAACTAAAACTGATCTTTCTTTATCCACTCCACTTACGCCTTGGGTAAAATTTAAAATCAGCAATTCCTGATAAAATAAAATAATCTTAATTTTTTTGCAAAACGAATAATGAATAATATCGGTTCAGTAAGCTTGACATTCGAATGAAATGACAGTGACAGTGACATGAAGGGTTGCGTTCAGTAGCTTATAGAGGACACACACGATCCTTCCATCGCGCCAAATGGATGGACATACGTCCAAAATTTGATAGTGTGTTCAATCTGTCATCCAATTTCCAATCCCGGATTCCGTAAAACCACGGCCCACATCCAAAAGTTTGACTGTGTGTGTGCATACCGTCAATCGTTTGATTTAAATCAAATGAATGGATGCCAAATGATAATTCCATAAGTTCAAATAGTGATGTAGTGATTATACAAAAATATCGAAAGCATTAAATAAAACGACCATAAAATCACAAGATTTTTAATAAATAAACTGGATAAAAAAAAAGATAAAAAAAGAAAAGTCTTTGAAGAAATGAAAGATCTTAGTGAGATCTTCATTTTAGATGACAGCTGTCAAAGGGGGGCACCATCAGTCTTGGATGAGTACTTTTTGAGATATTGCTGTTTTAAGTTTGACAAATGACAGCTGTCAAACCTAAAACAGCTATATCTCGAAAAGTACTCATCCTAGACTGGGGTGGTGTCCTTGAAGAATTGAAATGGTGAGATCTTAATTTTAGGTGACAGCTGTCAAATTTAAGTTTGTCATCTAAAATGAAGATTAACCATGTGAGAGACAAAATAGTTGCGGAGACAAAAGTCTCCCGTGTGCGATGGCGCAAAGATTCCGTCTCGGTGAGAGGTGTCTATGTGTGCGTTGCTCGAGCGCACGAAGTACTAAGCTAAACTACTGTACTCTCTCTATATTGTGGTGCTGTTGTTTCGTTGTTTTTTAACTCACTCTAAGGCGACGGCTAGACGCGTGGTAAATATCGTGATCCATCGCCATAGAGTAAATTTTAACCATGGAAAGTAATTTTTAGAGAATGTTCAATATTTTACTTTCCATGGTTAAAATTTACTCTATGGTGATGGATCACGGTAAATACCACACGTGTAGCCAGCGCCTAAGGTTAGGAACGACCAAGAACTTTAAATGTCAATGTCAATACGAAGTCTTTATTTTCCGTTTGGAATGCGAATAATTTAAACTTTCCTTTATTCAAAATCAAATAGATTTTTTTTTTGCGAAACTACCATGATTTATTTGATAATTAGACACAAAAACATCAAAATACTAAATAATGTCAAATGACATTGAAATTTTTTCTATAGACAAACGTCAGAGCGTTTTACAACCACCTTTTTTGATGGTTAAAAGGTTACAACGCTCTGACGTTTGGAACAGGAAAGTTGCGTCAACCGAACGTCACGCTCTTAAGTTTTGTCCAGACTTGTATCACTTTGGCGTATCAGATCACCGTATCTTAATAGTTAAAGATACGGTGATCTGATACGCCAAAATGGACTTGTCTGGACAAAGCTTAATGTTTTTGGAAGCGTTCAAGCCGAGTAAAGGATGACCTTTACTCGACTTGACCGCTTCTTTTAACGGCACCGCAACTGCACAGCTCCAGCATGGCCACGGCATCACCTTGAATTTAGGTTACGGCTGGCTAGCCGTTACGGTGACTGCCAGAGCGCTAATTACGCGTAATCTGCGAGGTGCAAGCTCGCTGTCCGCGCGCCTGCTGCCGCGAGGTGTAAGCTTACATACCGCACGCCGGCCGTGAGCTGCAAACTCACAGTCCGCGCGCCAGTCGCTTAAACCTTCCATAAGAATTATTACTCTATTAATAAATTGTTAAAAACCGCATGCAAATCAGTAGTTTTTGAGAGTATCGCGGATAGACAGACATAAGGACAGACAGTAGACAGACGCGACGAGGGACTTTGTAAATAATTGTAGTGATAATCAAATAATTATTATATTTTTTAATTGAAAGTTCAAAAAATAATTGTCATCGTTGTGATTTAGATTATTTATAAAAAAACCAGCCAAGTGCGAGTCGGACTCACGCATGAAGGGTTCCGTACTAAAAACGGCAAAAAAAAAATACGTTTGTTGTATGGGTGCCCCCCTTAAATATTCATTTTATTCTGTTTTTAGTGAGTCTACCTTTTATGGCAGAACTTTTTATGTCATAATTTTATAATGCATAACAACTAATGGCATAAACTTCATGTTGCAGAAAATCGTTTGGCATACACTTATTTATCATACACTTAAAACGCATAATTTTGTAAGCCAGAATCATCTTTTGGCATAAATTTTATATCCATAATAATTAAATAATAGAACCATCATATCGCAGAAAGTTCACAGTCAGAACTATCATATCGCAGACAGTTTAAAGTCAGAATCATCTTTTGGCATACAGTTCATAATCTATAGTCATTAAAAGGCAGAACTATAATATCGCTGACAGTTTATAGTCAGAATCATCTGTATTTCTTACACGCATGATTCATGCTGCATGCATCCTTACATGCAGGCAAATAAACATGCATGCAAGCATGCAGCATGCAACCATGTAGCATGCAAGCAAGCATGCAGCATGCATGCAAGCAAGCAGCATGCAAGCAAACATGCAGCATGCAAGCAAGCATGCAGCATGCAAGCAAGCATATGCGCATGCAAGCAAGCATGCAGGCATTGTGAAGCTCCGCTCGCTTCGCTCGCTCCGCTGCGAGTGGTCAAAACACTAACCTAACCTAACCTACTGGTAGGTGCATTAAAAGTTTTTCTTTATAGCGGGGGGCCTCAGGCCCCCCGACCCCCCCGAGCAGGGGGGCCAACCCCCCTGCACCCCCCGGCAAGCATGCAAGCATCATGCATGCAAACAAGCATTCAAGCATGCATGCATGCAAGCAAGCAAGTATGCATGCAAGCAAGCAGCATGCATGTCGGTTTTGCAGCGATTCATTCTGTTGTTGACTTTTGAAGCACCATTTTAAAAAATTCAACATATTGACTTTTTAAGACAAATATTTAATTCAATTTAAGGTTAAAATGCATTTTTCTAGAAATTACAATATGCCTAATCACATTATTCTTAATGAAATTCTGCCATATTTGTAGTATACCATGTGAAAATTATACCAAATAATTGTCGACTAAATAAACATTATGCCAAACGAAATTCTGCGAATAAAAATTTTGCCAAAGGTATTTATGCCTAATGAAATTCTGCCATCTGAATAGTATGTCATTGTAAATTCGGACATGTAAACATTCTGCCAAACAATAATTATGTTAAACAATTTTTATGCCTTAAAAATAATCGTTTAAAGAAAATTCTGCCAAGTGTGTTCTGCCAAATAAATTTCGGAGCATCAAGTTTCTGCCAGATAGAGGTAACCCGTTTTTAGTATTTGTTGTTATAGTGGCAACAGAAATACATCATCTGTGAAAATTTTAACTTTCTAGCTATCACGGTTCATGAGATACAGCCTGGTGATAGACAGACAGACAGACGGACAGCGGAGTCTTAGTAATAGGGTCCCGTTTTTACCCTTTGGGTACGGAACCCTAAAAACGACCAAAATAGTAAATCGACTGAAGTGGTTGTTTTTAACTAAGATTTATGTATTTAAAATTCTTGTTTTTAATAATTTTAAGTTGAAGGTCTAGCCCTTTTCAGTCAGCACTCAGAATATCAAGCTTAACGGACAGTCACGATAATTTATTGTATTGCCAACTTCTTGCTTGCCACTTTCGCTCCTTTCTTTATTTGTGTTGTGTTGTGTGGGTATATTTTTTATTATAGCAACACAAATTACATTTATGTGACGTCATTATGGCCTGGTTGGGTTAGGTTTGCTTGGAAATTTTTGTAAAAAGTCTTGTATTTTAGTGTATTATATGTTGTGCTACTTATTTTAGAATAGTAATATAAATACCTCATAGAGTAGCAGTTATACTGGTGCCAAGAATTGTTTGTTTCGGCGACAATCTCTGGCGAAAATGAATCGCCATGAAGGTGGGTAATGATAATCAAAATTTGTTCAATGCTTTTGTCACCGTTAATTTCTTTGCGAAAACAGTAGAAACCTAAGTGACATAAGTCTGTTTTGATGAGTGAATCGATTAGAATATTATAATACAGTTTTCTGAATACTGTAGATCGAAATCGTCTTTGTGAAATATATTGACATCTTTCCAGGAGTCAGCTGTGATTCTTGTTTGAAGAATAACTTTAGGGGACGACGATACAAATGTTTGATCTGCATCGACTATGACTTGTGCGCTGCTTGCTACGAGTCCGGCGCTACCACAAACCAACACACAAACCAGCATCCCATGCAATGTATTCTTTCCAGAAGTGACTTTGGTGAGATTATTTACAAAGCCATAATTATTTTCAATAACTCAGAGTAGCTTTCTATTGGAAACCGTCATTGTCTTTGAATAGTCAATAATATACTTTATTGAAAAAATTTCATCTATTTGGGTTTATTATAAACAATTTTGTTCCCTATATGTTCATATTCTAAGTAAACCATAGACCAAGGCTTTGTTTTACCAAAACATTATATCCCTTTCAGTATTTCTAAACAATTTATCAACTCACAACTAATTTAAAAGAAGATGCTACATTAGTAGCTTTTTACTAATGTGTGCCACATACATACTTTCCAATTGATGAAAGTGAATATGCAAATAAATTCTAGCCAAAGATCGATCAAATAGATCTCTTATTTGGATGAATGATCAGACATCATTCCCTTTTTCTTGTAATATATTCATAATAACTAACTATATTATAAAAATATTGTTCTAGCTACACTAATAATTCAAATATAGTGATAGCATAATTGTTATAGATCCTGTATTTAATACATTTCTGTAAACTGTTGCTGATTTTTTTACATGTTTCTTTTATATAGCTAGTTAATACTTTGATAAGTTTACATGTTAAACCAAGACTGGCGGTGCCGGGCCACAACTTTTAGGTTAACCATCAGGTGGAAGCAGTTCTAGCTATTGCTGGCCAACCGGCCGAGTAATTGTAGACAAATTCAAATGCCTTGGCGGGATACTTTGTAGCCCGTGTGCCTGGATTTGTTCGGCCTTGTGTTAAAGTATATCTCAAAACAAGACTTGATAACCTGATGAGACTTTTCATCCTTCTTGGTACCATGGAAAACAGTGTCGCTTAACCACTCCTAAGATTAAAATCGCTTGCGCATCGCACCGTCACAACATACATTTAGTTTGTGCAGGGGCGATATGCCTTCACACGAATTTTGTTGCTAACTGGTTAAGTTTAACTTTGTTGCCCATAGTACATACAGGTTATGAAAACAATGAAATTATTTTCTTCAGATTTATACTATGGAGGGGAAGCCTTGGCCCTTGAGCAGCCTCAAGCATACACTTGCCCGTATTGCAACCGCATGGGATTCACAGACACAGCTCTCATGGAACACGTCACTGCAGAACATGCTGATACTACCTTAGCTGTAAGTCTTATTACGGTCATTCTAATAAGATTATTTGATATACTAATAAGATTAACCTAAGAAAAAAAATCTTGTTTACAATACATTTTTCCTTGTTATAATTATTCTACTTGTTAATTTAGATATTGGTCATTGTAAGATAAGATCAATTTATCAATTTCTTTTGTCTATGACAAAAGGATTTTCATATTTGAAAGAAACGTAACATACATCATTAGTAACTCTTGTAAGTAATGAATCAAAACAACTACAAAAAAAATAAATATAGCCCGCTCCATCTACTATCTTCAATCAATTTCGTCAGATTAACAATTTCATTCATTCGAGGCAGCTGCATGGACTATACTATAATATAATAATAATCGTAAATCTTTTGTGTCTCATTTTGTCTGGCTTGACAGGTTAAAAAGGTGGATACACAGGTAGTATAAGTTATTTCACATTTTTCAATTATAATTTGGTTTCAGGTGGTTTGTCCGGTATGCGCATCAATGCCTGGCGGTGAACCAAATTATGTAACTGACGACTTTGCCGGACATCTCACCCTCGAACACAGGACTGGACCCAGAGACCTTATCTCATTTTTGATATCCTTTTCATATGAAAACACTGAAATAATCGAATATTTTAATAATAGATGCATGTTGACTGCTAGATATTCATCATCATCATCTCTCTACTACAATCCATACTTTAATTTTTATATAATAAATGCGAAAGTAACTCTTTTCTGTCTGTTACGCTTGGACGCCTAGTCCGCTGAACCGATTTTGACGAAATTTGGTACGAATTTAGATGGGACCTTGGGAATGACGGGCTACTTTTTATCCCACTGCTAGGTACGGGTTTCTGCCCGCACGATATAACCTGTAGTCCAGGTGGGTGAAGCTGCGGGCGGAAAGCTAAATAAAGTATTGTCTTATTTAAAAAGTTGATTGAAACGAATTTCATCCCCTATTTTGCTTCCTTCTATATCTATTTTCACGATAAAAGTTAGCCTACGTCCTTCCCGCAGACCATTTAACGAAAACTTCCTCTTGGTCCATCAATCTATACTAAATTCTTCAAAATTGGTTCAGCAGTGCAGGCATGAAAATGTAACAAATTTTATGGATTGTTTGTATAAGTTACATTACAGTATGAGGCAAACATCTTGACACTTTTTTGACAGAGTGGGGATAAGTTCGCATATGTGCACTTGCGAGCGACCAATAGCGCGCCTGATTTCAATATGTATGCCTCGTACTGTACAATGTTGAATAGTTCCCTTTAACTACCGTGCACGACGAGCCAAGCGGCATCAGACACGGCGGGGTCCGCCGCATGCCGCAGTCGGGCCGCGGCGTCAGTCGCGCGAGACGCTCCAATATGCAGTTTAGGTATGAATTCATTATTTATTTAAGACGTACACCATACCACGGGGTCAAGTCTGCTAATGTTTTCGTCAAAATCTTAGTTTAATGGTGTTTGAATGGTAGAGCTTTTTAGGGTTCCGTAGCCTAAATGGCAAAAAACGGAACCCTTATAGATTCGTCATGTCTGTCTGTCTGTCTGTCTGTCTGTCCGTATGTCACAGCCACTTTATTCCGAAAGTATTAAGACTACACCGTTGAAACTTGGTAGGTAGGTGTATTCTGTTAACCGCTTACCGAATTTAATACAAAAATAAGAAAAATAAAAGATTAAGGGGAGGCTCCCCATACATGGAACTGAAACTGAAAAAAAATTTTTTCTTCAAACCAACACGTGTTGGGTGTCTATAGATAGGTCTTTAAAAATGACATTGAGGTTTCTAAGACAACTTTTTCTCAAAGACAACCGTTTGAAAGATATACACCGCCAAAGTGGTAAAATGTGTGTCCCCCCCCCCCCCTTTAACTTTTGAAATAAGAGAGTGAAAAATCTAAAAAAAATATATGCTGTAGATCTTAATAAACACTTTCAACCAAAATTGGTTTGAACGAGATATAGTAATTAGTTTTTGAGATATAGCACATTTTCCAAAACCGCAAATATAACTTTGTCATTCATACCAACACTGTGAAAAATAGAAGTTATTTTTGCATACGAAAAATGAAAGGTGGTATTAAATATGGTATGGTATAAGGTAACTACGGAACCCTATGGCGCGTGGCCCGACACGCACTTGGCCGGTTTTTGACCCAGTTCTTGTTTCTTAAACCCAAAACTGAAACACATTGTGTTTCTTAAACCCAAAGCGGAAACATATTGTGTTTCTTAAACCCAAAATGGAAACATATTGTGTCTTGATTTTGGGTTTAAGAAACAAGAACTGTGTCAAAAAGCATTACCATTAGAACACCATTGAATTACGATTTTGACGAAAACATTAGCAGACTTGACCCCCTGGGGCCGCATTAACGCTCCGAACCTCATAAATTTCCTAGCTTCAATATTTTAGAATAATATAATATATAATAAATTAGAATAGAAATATTACTGACAGAAAACTTCATTTTGATTTAAAAAAAAACCGGCCAAGTGCGTGTCGGGCCACGCGCCATAGGGTTCCGTAGTTACCTTATACCATACCATATTTAATACCACCTATAATTTTTCGTCTGTAAAAATAACTTTGTTTTTCACAGTGTTGGTATGAATGACAAAGTTATATTTGCGGTTTTAGAAAATGTGCTATATCTCAAAAAATAATTACTATATCTCGTTCAAACCAATTTTGGTTGAAAGTTTTTATTAAGGTCTACAGCATATATTTTTTTCAGATTTTTCACTCTCTTATTTCAAAAGTTAAAGGGGGGGGGGACACACATTTTACCACTTTGGCGGTAAATATCTTTCAAACGGTTGACTTTGAGAAAAAGTTGTCTTAAAAACCTTAATGTCATTTTTTAAGACCTATCTATAGACACCCAACACGTGTTGGTTTGAAGAAAAATTTTTTTTTTCAGTTTAGTTCCATGTATGGGGAGCCCCCCTTTAATCTTTTATTTTTCTTATTTTTGTATTAAATTCGTTAAGCGGTTAACAGATTACATATACCTACCAAGTTTCAACTGTGTAGTCTTAATACTTTCGGAATAAAGTGGCTGTGACATACGGACAGACAGACAGACAGACATGACGAATCTATAAGGGTTCCGTTTTTTGCCATTTAGGCTACGGAACCCTAAAAATGATTGGAACTGCATTCAAAGATTTTTCAAAAATCGCCTGCCGTAACCAGGAGCCAAACCCAGCAAATATGAAAAAAAAACTAATCTGTATGATACCGATCGAAGGGGTTACTCATTGAGATTATTTTCTTGAATAACACAGCATCTTTAACATTTCCCTTTGTGTAGCAAAGTTTTAGGACACTGTATAATTATGATGAAAGCCCTGATGGAAGCCCATACAGGGGATACGTCCTAGTTTATTGTAAAAACAAATTGCTAATGAGTTTTATTATAACATTGTATTATACACACATCAACTTTGTCTAGGGATACCAGGTGTTATTTTCATACATACGAGGTAACTTTGAAGCCTTGGTTTTCTGCCAGGGATATACTGTGCTGTGATCTGATAACGGCTATTCAGGAAGTGAATGGAGGAGATTCAGATCGCAGATACACACCCAACTGATCTGACCAGCATTCTAAAAACGTAATGGACATGTTTAAAAAAACCGCAAAAATAGCACGAATATGTATGGAAATCCTAAAACTGAGAAGTCTAACCCATTTATCTTTTAGAATACTGATCAGATCAGTTGGGTGTGTATAGCGATCTGAATCTACTCCATTCAGTCCTTGGATGGCCATCATCAGATTACAGCACGGTACATCCCTGGCAGAAAACCAAGGCTTCAAAGTTACCTCGTTTGTATAAAAATAATACCTGTATCCCTAGACAAAGTTGATGTGATTTATTATAATATTTCTCTGTTGAAGCACGCGCAGTGGACAGCATATCAGGTTATACAAAATTCTCTACAATGATGTTTTTCATAAGTTCATTGTATAGCTTGACATGTCTTTCTACAGTGCATGATTTAAATTATTTAGCTACCTGCCGATTTCCTGTCAGTTCGTAGTCTTTATTAGTATAGTTTTGATTAAATACATTGTTTGTGCACATTCTTGTGCCATTTTCGAATATATTTCATCTTAGTGCAGGCGCAGAGTGAGAGCGGGGCGGAGCGGATCCGCTCTATGTTTCTCTCTCTATGCAAGGGGATGGAGAGAGAGAAATAGAGCGGATCCGCTCCGCCCCGCTCCCACTCTGCGCCTGCACTTAGAGTAGAGACTAATCACACTATTCACTGATAGATAATTTTATTCTGTCAACCCAAATACTTTTGTAATAATTATTCTTGGTCCCTTTTTATTCTAATAACTTTTACCAGCTTTTATTGTGGTATCCTTTTAGAGCATTTTTAACTATTATTTTAAGCTTTCATCAAAACATTACACAGTTGTTTTATCTGATGAGTTGTATTTTAAATACACAGAATAGGTAATAAATCTGCAAATATTTTTTTTAGTGATCAAGTGCTCAGAAACATTCATCTTCACACCTCCTTAAACCTTCTACTACCAATCAAATGTACTGTTTCTTTCAAGAAGTCATATATTATTGTAATTGTATAAACCTGTGTAATGATGGAAAGCCACTCAATGTGTGTTGTATGCGTCATTACATCACAGCACATACAGGGGCTGTACCGGTTAACTTACATGGCTATCGTAATCGCTTTCATTTGACAGATGTATGTGATACATTGCTGTTTTTCTATGGTAAGTTTATTTTTATGCCAAATAGAAGCAGCAATGAGTCGCAGCAATGTGTCACAGCCATCTGTCAAATGAAAGGGATTACGATAGCCATGTAAGTTAGCCGGTACGGCTCCTGGGTCATTTTTGGACCTCTTTTCAATTTACCCCAAACTTTTCCCTACACAAATTGAAATTGTTGTCACTGTTTGCGCATCGCACAAGTCGACCCGCGTGAGCCCCGCTCCCGCCACCGCCTTCCCCCGCTCTCGTCTTGTGCGCGCGGGTGAGCGTGCGCACAGGACGCGCGCATAGATTTTTAGGATATAAAATGTGGCTGAACTGAAAACTGAATTTAAAAAGAAATAATTCATAATTATCTCACCAAATTTTTTTTATTACTTCCTTGAACTTATATTTGATTTTGTATAAGGGTCGAACACGGGTCACATATTTTCATTTTCAGAATCAGTATAGAAAAAAATATAATGATACCTTAAAAACTCACGAAGTTACAATCTTTTTGTGCTGTCCCGTTAGTATAGCCCCATTCGTAGAAGGCAAAAAAACGAAGAATACGGCTATCCATGAACCAAAGATTTCCTTCGGTAGGATTGATCCTTGTGTTCCTAAAATGGGTTTACAAAGTGGAGCCACCTGGATTTTTCAAGCAGGTAGGGGGAGGGGGGAATTCTGCCTTAACGAAATCCGAGGTTATTAACTGCGTAAGTTTAGATACTAAGCCAAGTTTGGTATCATTTTGGATAAATCAATGACGTAGAATTCATTTCTGGTATAAAAAAAGCAATTTATTAAGAAGTTTCCTAAACATTACACACCAACCAACATTACACACATTACACATTTTCAACTACATTTTTTTACTTTAAGTCACCGTAAATATTAAACTGATGTTCTTATTTGCAAACAAAAAATATGTTAACAAAGCTTATAGAATGAGACTTGGAAAAATATAACTTATTTTATTTTATTTTATTTATTGGGCAGTCAACAAAAACATGTACTAACTAATACAATAAAAGGCTTAAAGCATGGATCTTAAACTTACAAAGAAGATGTCCCAGCGTTGCCTTAGTTTCATTTTATTTAATTACTTTCATAATTTAAAAATGCTAATTACATTTTATTTAGGTATAGTATCAGTCAAGAATTGTTTTATATTTAGAAAAACAATTACAAAAACGTTAAGTTGTTTTCTGAAGTATTTTGTGAAAAAAATGTAAGTAAATAGTACTATCATGATAAAAAATTGAGATTTAAAAGCGTTTTAGCTTAAAAATCCCACTTTTTAATGCAGAAAATAATTATTAATTTGATTCTAGAGTAAAATACCTACTCTGACATATTACTTTGATTAAGACGCGATAGACTTTCATTTTTTGAGAATGGTGGGGCAAATGACATAGGCGCGATGGGACATGTCCTTTCTTTATTAATAATAAATAGCGAAAAAAAAATTTACTGTCGCGTGCCGTCAATTTCTTTTACACCTATGGAAATATATTATTTTTTATTATAACAATATGGGTATCAAATGAAATGAAAGGTAATAAATAGTCAATTCCAAATATTATATCGGGTCATTTTGAACTTACCATCCAAATTTTAAGGATGTGTCCAGTCCATGAAACTAAACAATTTTCTCTAAGAAACATGTGTCAAATTTCACCAAAAAATTTTGGTCATCCCTTACTAAATTGATCACGTGACGTGATCTCTTTGATTTGTATGGAAAGTCGATTTTTATTATATATATATTTGACCATGTGTTCCTTAGAGAAAGTTGTTCAGCTTCATGGACTGATCACATCCTCAAAATTTGGATGGTGAATACAAAATGACCTTGTATACATTATAATTATAACATATGTAACTGTTTTGAAAGAAACTTAAAAAGTATAACGCAGAAGTAAAAAATATTAGTAAATTATTAGAAAAACAAAAAATGCCAGTCAATATCGACAAAAAATGCAAATATCACAAGCGCGCATGTAACTACGATTTTTTCAGATGTTGTTACGTACCTTGAGAGTAGTTTTACCCACTGCTGTGTGTACTGCTGCAAAGCACCGTCATCCACTAAACTGCAGTAATTCTAAAGATTGGCATGTTCTGCGATAACCGCCTGCATGCGAACTACTCCCACAGCCGCCATAGAAGTAGCTTTGGATCTGGCACCCCTGGACCTGGGGCCGTACCGGCTAACGAATCGTTAATCGAAAAGTCTGCCGAGTTTCAACTTAAAACAAAAAATCAAAGTAAGGAATTTCGTTTTGTACTTTCTGTTGACGTAATTTGGACGATATAGATGTTCGTGTGATATCATGAATTGGGGTTCGCCATTTTGGCCCAATTGAGGCTAGATTTATCTGTTTTAATTTGAAACCCAGCAGACTTTTCGATAATCGATGCGTTAGCCGGTACGGCCCCTGTTTATACAACAGGAAGCCTCCGTGGCTGCTATAAGGCTTAAACACCTGGGTCTGTGGTACAACCGAGAGTGTCCTCACTCCACAATGTGGAATAATCTAGTGAAACATGAGCCACTAATCGCTGCCCCATGCGACAGGATCCCTAAACAATAAATTTTCGAAAAGAAATACCAGATACAGTTATTTGAAAGTGACCGAGATTACTACGGCATACATGAAGTCCGAATTTACACGGACGGCTCCAAGATGGGGTTTGGTACTGGAGCTGGAGTATTCTCACAAGACCTAAATATCAAAATATCACAAGCATTAGGCCAACACAGTTCGATATTTCAATGCGAATGTGTTGCAATAATAAATGCCGCTACCACGGCCCTGTCTAGAGGTATGAAGGAACTAAACATCCGCATACTGACCGACAGAATGGCCGTCCTAACAGCGCTGGAGGCCAACACGATCAACTCCAGTATCGTCTACGAATGCCACCGAGTTTTGGATCGCTTAGCATCCAATAACAAAGTAATCCTACAATGGATTAAAGGGCATAGTGGATCACACGGGAACGACGCCGCCGATGAGCTGGCTAGAAGGGGATCTTCCACAATATAGTGGCAGGACCCATACCCATCCTGCCACTCCCGTTCAGCCACCTGCGCTCATGGGTAAGACAACGTACTCGTGCTGCACATAATACTCGTTGGGTAGATCTAACAAGCTGTAGACAGTCCAAGTTGGCGATGACCGCAGTCTCGCCGCGGTTGACCTGTAGACTGCTCCGCCTTAATCGTCCAGACCTCCGAATAGTTGTAGGTACACTTACAGGTCACCTAGCTTTAAACCGACAACTATTCATCATGAATGCGACAGACAGTCCCCTATGTAGAGGATGCCTGGACGCAGAGGAAACAGCCGCCCACGTGATCCTGGAGTGCGTGGGTTTGGCCACACACCGGGCAGGAATCCTCAAAGACGTGAGGTCGCTCCTAGAAGCCTGTGAACGCCCCAGGAGGCTTCTGTGCTTCTGGAACGAGCTGGGATGGCTTGACTAGCCATACCAATGCTGTGTTCACGCATAACGGACCAAATGGGAGTCTAAATGCGGAAAAAAGAGCCCATCACCAATACCAATACCCTGTACTGCTGGAAAAATTTAGCACTTGTTTCAGTATTTTCGAAAAAACTACATTAAAGAAGCGTTATATCAGGTATCTCTATTCTGTACTTTTATAAAGCTAACTTTTACTACAATTTGAGCCTATCACAAACAAGTTTCGATTTGATTCTTAAAATTTTAATATTTAATAAAAAAATATCTTCCTTACAACGGTAACGAAGTTATTTTTTTTTAATTAACCAACCAAGAGTATTTTCTTTTATTATTATTTTAAAAATAAAAGTATAATAGAGCTCCTACGAGGTATTTTTCTTTTTCAAATATTCCAATTTGTGTATTTAATGGAATTTTTTTTCTTTGATCAAGCGAGTATTTTATTTTTATTTTTTTTAAATAGTTTAACAATTGAATCGTATAAATATGAATCCAAAAATGAATTCGACACCCTAAATTCATACGAATATGATATCAAACTGGGCATAGCCGCTTAACTAATACATCTATTGAGATTGGGTTGAAAGCCAAAACTTCATAAAATTTACTACTACTTTACTAAAATCTTAGGGTCCTAAGGACCAATCCTACCAAAGGAAATCTCGGGTTCACAAAACGCCGTATTTTTCACTCTAGAGACGCCACTAGTAGGGCTAAGGTGTGCGTTAATTATATTTGTAAATATTATTTAGTCAAAATACAAAAAAAAAAAAATGCAATCGATTCTATTACTGATTCTGAACAAACAGTTTTTAGGTTTCGTATACACTAAAAATAACCTTGTATACTGAGTGCTGACCCTTAGGCTTGATTGATCACAATCGAAGCGAGCTTTTTGTCTCACAACACAACAACGGTGCAATGAGCATCAGTAACAATTTTTGTTTAGTGGCTTATCAGAAAGCTTATGCCACCCTTAGAATAATAACACCTAGAAACCGTGTCCTCGTATGCAAAGTAAGGCAACTAATACCAAGCCAGAATGGCTTAGTATTCAGATTTATATCCTTCATACGTTACCTAATCGTAATTAAAACCCAATAATATAGTAACTAATCTAATAAATAAAGGAAAATTGAAAATGTTTTGTACTTATTCGGTATGATTAGGTAATAATTGAGAATAAAAATCTAAAAACGGCGCCATTTTGGCTGTTTTAGTTGCCTCACTTTTCACAGTGCGCTTTGTAGAGAACTATCGTTCTAGGTGTTATTATTCTAAGCCACCACATGATTAACTGTCAAGAAATTTTTACGATATCTCTTAAACCTGAGAAGATATACGAGCTGAAACACGGGTTTTTAGGGGGTCCTTATGACGTCATCGCGACGTACGCGAACCTTATGTCGTACCTAATAAAGCACATATTGCATTGAGCTTGGCATTTCCTCCAAACCCTATTAACTCAACCATTTCTAAGCGGATTTCAAAAAATCTTTCACTAAGTTTCATAACTAGGAATATGTTTTTATATTATACCAATAAAACTATAGGATTCAAACCTGTTACTGATCCTCATTACACTAATAGTTAATTCCATAAAGAAGAGCCCTCCCTGCGACGTGCTGCGCAGTAAAGAATTTTAGAACTGAATATTCCGTCCACTGTCAGGTCGCTTTTTGTGGAACGACAAAACGATACAAACTCGATTTCGTGTGCTTTTCTCGCATTGGGATAAAACGATATAATATACCAACATTGAAAACATAGGACTACGTCCAAGGGCCCAAGTCTGCTATTATTAACGTCATAATCGTGCTTCAATCGCGTTTGAGTTGTAATAATAAAAAAAAAATATTAATAGTGTTAGTTACAAAAAAATACCTTAAAACTATGTTAGTAATTTACAGTAATAAATATTATAAATGAATTAAATGCTGTTTGAAGTAATGCTTTTTGACACAGTTTTTGTTTTTTTTAACCCAAAACCGAAACACCATTGAAACGCGATTATGACGTTAACAATAATAGCAGTTGGGCCCCAGCCACATCCCCAGCTCTCATGGTGCGACTTGACTTACAAACGAAGTTAGATCAAAATCTGCTCGAATTTGGGTTTGCCAATATAATAAAGGTTCATGCACATACATCGCAGTCACGTTACTACCTATTGTAATCGCGCCATTAATCCCGAGATAAAACGTTTCTAATGAGTCTGCTAATGTTTTCGTCAAAATCGTAGTTCAATGGTGATCTAATGGTAATTTTTGACACAGTTCTTGTTTCTTAAACCATATGTTTCTGTTTTGGGTTTAAGAAACACATGTGTTTCAGTATTGGGTTTAAGAAATAAGAGCTGTGTCAAAAAGCATTACCATTCAAACACCATTGAACTACGATTTTGACGAAAACATTAGCAGACTTGACCCCTGGGGCTGTATTATGACCTCTTATTTCCAGTCAGTTTTCTGACTGGCTATCAACCTATCTCTTTTATTTGCTATACAGCGAGAAAGAGATGTCACTACAGCAATTTATAAACCTGGCAGGTTTTAAGAGCTTGTAATACGGCTTCGGCCTGGCCACATAATATAGCCTCGGGGGCCGGCGGCGCAGAGAGAGTGAATTTATTCATTGCTTCTTATCCACTCATAAAGGTGAAATTCTGAGACGGGCTGTAGACTGCAACCGCACGTTCCGCTAGGCTCCAAATTAAACGGTAATGTTATAATTAAAAGCTTTATTTGAAGTGAGCGGAGAAGAGTCGCGACCGCGCATAGTGAGTGACACCTGCTGCGCCGCACACTTAAAATTGAACCTTTTAATCATAACATTATCGTTCAATATGGAACGTGGGGTTGCAGTCTGCGGCCCGTCCCGGGAATTCCACCTTAGGAATACCTACGCCCTGGCAGTGGGGTCCCAAAATGGCTGATAATGAAATGTAGGTATTTGTGCAGCACCGGCGGCGGCATCTCGTCGCTGTCGCCGTCGTCGCGCGACGCGGTGGTGGACCCGATCGCGGAGCTGCTGTCGCAGCTGTCGGGCGTGCGGCGCGGCGCCGGCCAGCCCGGCACGCCCAGCCAGCTGCAGCAGCTGCAGATGCAGCTACAGCTCGAGCGCCAGCAGGCAACGGTGCGTTGCATTACATATTACAGCACGTCGCGCGACGCGGTGGTGGACCCGATCGCGGAGCTGCTGTCGCAGCTGTCGGGCGTGCGGCGCGGCGCCGGCCAGCCCGGCACGCCCAGCCAGCTGCAGCAGCTGCAGATGCAGCTACAGCTCGAGCGCCAGCAGGCAACGGTGCGTTGCATTACATATTACAGCACGTCGCGCGACGCGGTGGTGGACCCGATCGCGGAGCTGCTGTCGGGCGTGCGGCGCGGCGCGGTACGTTGGGCTTCTACGACAGGGTAATCGTATTCAATCTATTTTATACTTGAGACGGTTCTCTTTGTATGCAAGTACATCAATTTGTATAGAAAACCGCTTGGTCCAACACGAGGCCGCGCCGAGGCGCGGGAGCGCGCCAGCAGACGCGGAAATCGCGGCGTACAACACACTGAGCTCCATAGTATCGTGCCGGTTTTTGTACGTAAGCGCGGGGCCGTCGTCTGACGCCGATCGGCGCGGAGGCGCGTCGAAAACCGCCCGAATAGGCGGCGCGCTGCGCCGTCGCCGCGCGCGTGAAACGCCAAACCGCGCCCCGCGACGGCGCGCGCCGGCAGTGTGAGCATCGCCTAAATGCGAATAAATTGAGGTTCAAAATAAATCGCAGATTTTTGTCAGTTAACCTTATGTGCTACTAACTGTACTATCCTTGTTACCTACTTTTAATTTAAAATATTCGCTGATTTAAGCAAAAACAAAAAAAATCGATCATTGCAACTAGTGTCATTTTATATACCTATTTGATTTGTCATTATTACGTTTTACGATTTACATTTAACGCTTAGAATAATTACACATAGAAGGCGAGTCCGCGTCCGTATAGTGAGGCAACTCAAACCAAGCCAGAATGGCTTGGTATGACTATTCGGCCCGTTAGTGCTCAAGTGATATTCGTGTCGAACACAACTCCCGAAAATTTCACTAAAAATGAGGGTTTACGCAATGAACGGATGTCACAATCAGGTCACATTACATCGCAGAAACACAAGAAACATTGTAGATTACATTTCACGTGTAATTAATGTGTTTAAACTTACATTTTTACGTAAAACATCCATCAAAAATAACCATGACGTGTCACTTCACATTTTACGAAAATGTTGCCAGGACGGGGAATAAAACCTCCCGCATTTACTGTTGTTCAATTAAAAGCAGGGATTGAAATACCGTTAAAAAAAATAACGATATAAAAAAAAATAACGTTAAAAATACCATTAAAACATTTTATCCGTAAATTTACCGGTAAAAATAACGTTAAAAATATATTACCGGTAAAATTAACGTTAAATATAGCGTTAAATTAAGTACCGGTAAAATTATCGGTAAAAAATTAACGTTATTAATTGGAATAACGTTAATTTAAAAATTAACGTTAAAATTAACGTTAAATTAACGTTAAAATTAAGGTTTTTCAGTAAATAACGTTAAATTTAACGTTATTTCTCAAATTAACGTTAAAATTAACGTTATTTATTGGCATAACGTTAAAGTTAAATATAACAGTAAAAAGAGTAAAAATTAACGTTATATTTAAAAATAACGTTAACATTCCCTGATTAAAAGTTAAATGAGTCAATTATATTCCATGCGATTTGACAATTACTTATTTTCTATTAAGGTAGCATTGAAAAAAACGCAATGTTCTCATTGAAATAAAATGTATGATGATTTATAAAGAAATTGTATGACAAAAATTACATTGTCACAAATATTAAAGGCACATGAGACCCAAAAGTGTATAAACATAATTCTGTTATCTATAAACACTTTATGTTACTAGAATCATAAAACAGTAGCAACATTATTTTTTAACTCCTTCATTTAGCTTTAATTAATTTAAGAAAAAAACAAAAGCATATCAATGAAACGGACATCTTTGTTAGCGATTTCACAAGTCTCCCCTGAGTATATTTGTTCTGTGGCACAAGTGATTGCGCATTAAAAATAAATGGCCGAATGTCAGTCAACTCAACTGGCAAAAGCGTTTTGTTACGTGCGACATATGCACAGATTTTCCGTTTGATCTGGATCCAACTCGTACTATGGGCAACAGCGTCGCTTAACCAGTTTCCAACAAAATTCGCGTGCGCGCGTATCGCCCCTGCACGAACTAAACGTATGGTTGTGACGGCGCGGCGTGCAAGCGATTTTAACCTTAGCAGTGGTTAAGCGACGCTGTTGCCCATGGTACATTGTGGTGCTAATCTGTATCACTAACGCAGCTAATGAAACGTATTGTCGTGAAACTGGTGTTGCTATTTAGTGTCGGGGTTACCAAAAAAAAAACTTTCAAACGTAAAAACTCTTAAAACATAAATCTTCGTAAAAATCTGAATATTTTCTATGACTAACTAATTAAATGCCTACATTTTGAAAAAAACAGAAACGTTATACATTCTGTGGTTTTTTTCTATGGGACTCTGCCTGATGTCCTTTGGAAAGTGGATGTCTTTTACGACCCCAAGTGGTACATATTTGTATTGCGAAATTATAAACTCGCAGAAGGTTGGTTTTATCTCGTGTTAAAATGAATGTGAGTACTTATTTGTAAATAATTTGGTATGAAATAATTTGGTCTAAAAGCTGATATCATTTAAATGAAAACTTTCAATACTAAAATAATTAATTAGGGGTGGCATATTTTTAAATAAAGGTTTTATAAAATGATTTCTTTATACGCTGCCGCTTGCCGATGACACCGCACTCACTCGTAGTTAGTTTGTTTCACGAATCTTGCTCGATTGCTATAGTCGCTTGCAAACAAAGAAGTTGGTCGCCATCTTGGATTTTTATATTTTTAACATTGCGTTGCTGTTTTCTTTTGAAAATAGGACCCCAAACCGAGTTTTATCGAAATCAGCTCACAAACAAAGAAGTTGGTCGCCATTTTGGATTTTTTATATTTTTAACATTGCGTTGCTATTTTCTTGTCAAATAGTACCCCGAACCGAGTTTCATCGAAATCGGCCCACAAACAAAAAAGTTGGCCGCCATCTTGGATTTTTTATATTATTAACCTTGCGTTGCAGTTTTCTTTATAGTGCCCCAAATCGAGTTTCATCAAAATCGGTCCACAAATGAAAAAGTTGGCCTCCATCTTTTTCTTCTTTTTTGACATTCTTAACATCGCACAGTCGACTAACTATAGTTACAGTTAAATGGTGAAATCCATACAATCGCAACTATAAATACGACGATGGTTTCAACTTCCCTACTTTTAAGGGAAAATTTCATGTACTGGTAACATCATCTTTTTTACTGTGTGCGTTTCGTCGAGCGTAAACACAAGCACCTTACGCACACATAAATTTCATTTGTGCCTCACTTTTGACAGACCACTTTCTAGGAAACTATCGTTCTAGGTGTAATTATTCTAAGATTTAACGTTGATACGGAGCGCACTTTACAATTGGATCATGTCGGTTAGGCGCACATTTTGCGCTAGTTGTGTAAATTCAATCTGCAGTTATAAACTTTTGACACTGTATCATCATCATCATCATCACATTAGCCGCACGACACCCACTGCTGGGTATAGGCCTCCCCCAAGGATTTCCACGACGATCGGTCCTGCGCTTCCCACATCCAGTGGCTTCCGGCAACCTTCACCAGATCGTCGGTCCACCTTGTCGGGGGCCTACCCACGGAGCGTCGTCCGGTGCGCGGTCGCCATTCCAGAACCTTTCCGCCCCAATGGCCATCAGTTTTTCTCGCTATGTGTCCCGCCCATTGCCACTTCAGCTGAGCAATCCTTCGAGCGATGTCTGTTACTTTAGTTCTCCTGCGGATCTCCTCGTTTCTGATTCGATTGCACGCTGGGTGACCTTTAGCCTCCTTATGAGACCCATAGTTAGCGACCACGTTTCACTGCCGTAAGTCATCACTGGCAACACACACTGAGGTAAGTGGAACGCGAGATTTTTCGAAGCTTCCCGAATGCTGCCCACCCGAGTTGGGTTCGACGAGAGATCTCTTTTCCGAAGTTGGACTTACCTAACTGGACTGCCTGTCCTAGGTATACGTAATTTCAAGTGTAGTGTTCCCAACATGAACTGGAGAGGGTACCATGTTATCCATGTTCATCCTGAGACCCACTCTTTGGGAAGCACTACGGAGGTCTTCGAGCATTGTGTTCAGGTCTTCCATGGTCTCAGCCATAAGGACTATATCATCGGCAAAACGAAGGTGTATTAGGTACGGGCCATTAATGTTGATGCCTGGAGGACTTTGAGTATCGGCTTACCGCCCGCTCTCAGAAGTTCTGTGGTGATTCCATCGTCACCCGCTGCCTGCGTAGATTTTATCAGTCGAGATCTTTCCAGCTTTGGGTTGACATTCAATATACCACGTACCACCTCTCGGTGATCGCTCGATCTGGGCTCATCCAGGTCCACTTCCGGTTTTCCGGCTTCCTGAAGAAGGAGTTCATCATAAAGAGGTTCTCCTTCTCCATAAAGTCGGCCAGCATCTGGCCTCTGGCATTCCGTTGCCCAACTCCAAATTGCCCCACTCTAGCTCATCACCGTCGTTTCCCTAACTTTGCATTGAAGTCCCCCATCACAACAGCGTTTTGTAGCTATGCATGGCTTTAGAGATCTCCTCATACATAGATACACTTCGTCATCTTGGTGCTTTGAGGTCGGTGCGTAAACCTGTAATTCCACTGCAAACGGTATTCAACGAATACCGTTTGGATATTCTGAGTATAAGGTACGCCACCCTGGTCGACACACTTCCGATGGTAATCACGTTGTTGACAAGGGACTTGTGGACGATGAACCCGACACCACCTAGGGACTGTTGGTCGCCCTCCTGGTAGTATAGCAAGTTACCGTAGTTGAGGATTATCGAGTCCTCTCCCTCTCTTCGGACTTCATATAACCCGATAATGTCCCAGTATAACTTGCTGATAAAATTTCTTCCAACTCGGTTAACTTCGCGTCGGTTCTCAGTGTGTGCGTGTTATAAGTTGCCAGGGGATTCTTAGCACCCCCTGCTCCGCCGTTACCATAGCCGCTACCGTAGCTAGGAATAGCAGGGCTGCCGGGGACTGAGGGCCGATTTTTCGATCCATTGTGCATGAGGGGGGGGGGTTTGTCATAATCGCCACGCTTGGCAGGCGGGTTGGCGATCGCAGTAGGCCAAGGTTTTTTGGTAACACTGCTGCCCGTCTCTTGAAGGCTATGCTCCCTTAGTCGCCTTTTACGACACCCACGGGATGATAGGGGGTAGTGCTATTCTAGGACGGCACATACACGGCTGGCTTAACACTGTATAGATAGTTTCATTTATTCTCATATGTTTCAATTGTAAAGTGTATCGTGTGAATAGTTAATAATATTGATATAAAGTTGGTGTCCCGGCCGCAGGCGGCCCGGCAGCAGCTGGAGCGGTTGCCGCGGCGCGCGGCGGCGTCGTCGAGCGGCGCGGGCGCGGGCGCGGGTGCGGGCGCGGGCGCGGCGCCGCAGCCACAGCCGCAGCCCGCCGTGCAGCCACAGCCCCAGGCAGACCAAGCCGACTCGCAGTTCCTACTCTCAGGGTTCCTGGGTGAGTTCACATTTTTATCATTTGGTGCTGTTGAGACACGATCTTTTTACCATTATATTCAGCGAAAAGGGAAGTACTTCCACCGAGCTAGGTGTTTGTTCTCGGGGACCGCGGTCCAACTGCCTGATGTTGGAATTTTGTATTAATGCAAAGTGCTTAGAAAACTTCGATATCGTGAGTCAAGTCTCCATACATTTTTGTCTTGATATTAGCTTGACGTAGTGAGACGTCACGTCTGTAATGTTTACATATTGTACTTTTCGCTGATCCTGCATTTCGTCATCCACTGTCGATTGCTTAATGTAGCGGTATGATCACGCCGCTACAGTGCGTTTGTTTTTTAATCTCCTGCTCCTTACCTGCTGAGTTGACTTATCATTATTTGCTTTAGATCCTCTTCCTTAAGCTTGTCCGCTCCAAAGAGCTCCCAGCGCAGTGATGCGTATATTGTGCATTCTGCCATGAATTGTTTCTTCTCTTTCTTTGCATTGCGGACAGATGGGATCCTCTGTCCGTTTGATCACTGACAGGTGTCTGTTTAGTAAACAGTTTCCTGTCAGTACTCCTACAATCGTTCTTATATTTCTCCTACTTTCGTTTCAGCAGCTCTCTAGTTTTCTTCTTGTCGGCTGATTTAATGGAGATATTCTAACTTTTTAGATTTTTTGCATTCACAATGCTATTTTTATATTAAGATGATTAATATAATGAAAATATTAGAAAAAATCGGCTCACCCGTAGCAACTCAGACGGGACGGGAGATATTCTAGTCTTAGACTGCACAGTTCTTTCTTTTTATCCATCTTTGATTGGTTTCTTTGATCGCTCTGATCTCGATATAGTTCAGTAAAATTATGGGAGCTAATATTACGATATAGAAATAATTTGCAATAGCGGTCTTTCTTCTTTTGGTCGTTAGATTAAATGGCTAGCTGTCATTTTATAATGAATCCAACAAATTTTCACAAATTATTATTTTTTTACTTTACTGACCAAAATAGTAATTTATTTAGTTGCTTTAGCAAAATTGCTAATTACATACTTTCTCTACTTTTTTTGCCTGATTTGGAACTATAATTTGATTGTGAATGTAAATCTAACAAAAAAAGTAACAACTACGCTTTTTTTTGTATTCGTAAATTTAAAGTCGCATTACTCATTTCCCAGCAAAAATGTAAACAAAGAAACATCACTGTCAAATTGACAAACAGACCCTGATAGTGACATTTTCAGATATTGAAAACCTTTGGTCACTTTTATAACTTTTTAATTTGTTTATTATATTTTGAGTCATAATAAATATAATGCCATCCAGGGTAATTTTAAAGTAGGATGGTAATTAGAAATTTTATCTTTATAACCTATCATAATTTTTGATGTTAAAAGTTCTTGAAACGAACTGATAAGAAAACTTTACTTAGATATTGACCACTATCGACTGTATGTAAACTATCAAAAATACGTAGCATCTTCGCCTGTTCCTTCCCAATACCAAAAGACAAAAATGTTACTACTACAGCTACTACTCCTAGTATAATTTTTTATGAAATTTTATAAAATGACCAAAGGTTGATGTGTACGGTTTGCAGTTGATGTGTGCACAGCATCATAAAAATGTTTTCTACTATAAAACTAATTATATTACTGTTTTTGCCGCAAAACTCATGATTTAGAATATTTATCTAATTTATTTTTATTAGGTTTGTGATGAAAAAACATGTAAGTGTGTTTATTCTTGACTTAGCAATATACTATTTCTTTTTGTGTTGTTTTGTTCTGGCTACACCTTTGTTTACATTTTTGCTGGGAAATTAGTAATGCGACTTTAGTTTGATTTGTGAATATTAGTGTTTTATAATCACGTCATAGTCAGATTGCAAAATTACAGCTTATTAGCATTTAATGTTTTGCTAACCCGTAATTTTACTGAACTAATAATGTTCTTGGTAATTTTTTGTGTGATTGGCAGTCTTGGTTCAGGGCCAATGAAGAGTGCATCAGCCCCCCTCCTGGCTAATTCATCAGCTTCCTCTTTGCCTTTATTACCTTCGTGTCCAGTGTTCAGGTACCCAGGCATTTTCCAGCTCAACCAAGTTTGCGAGTTCCTGAATGCTTTGTTTGCATTCCTTTACCAAGGCTCAGGTAGTCTCCGTTTTGTCAAGGGTTTTGAAGGATCACATATAGAAATACAAAAGTCTGTGAAGCAGGCTATCGTTTTGACCCTGCATTGTTGATAGCCAAGTATGGAACCGCTCGATATCGGAGCTCCCCGGTTTGGACGACGACGACTGCGCTGTTTGTACGGCACCAAACCTAAACATTTTATTTTTTCTTTGAATAAGAAATATTTTTATACTTCGTTCTGTCAAGCCTCCATCACTCGCTCAAGGTCGCGCGATAAACACCTACCGCTAACCGTTCGTTCGAACGAACAAGTGAGCAGGGGGCCGCCACACGCTCGCCTTACTGCCTGCGTATTGTCTCTTTATAATAGTAACAATGTCGAATCGACATTACCTACTGTGCCGTGTACGGATGTCAAAATCAAAAAACCAATAAACAATTGTCGTTTTTCACATTAAGATATATGCTACACAGTTCATTTACACGAAGACAATCCTAACGTTGCGTCATCAGAAAAAGTAAGAGCACGCGGTAGAAAGAGAGGCAACTACTAGGTGAATATAACTGTAGGCCATTAGCGCTGCGCGACCTGAATTGCACTATATTGTGTCGGAGCAAAAGTCGCTTTTAATTTAATAGTTATTTGTTATACAAGTGACCAAAATCAATTTCTGCTGCGAGTGCCGACTTTAAATCACGAACTAGCGAAGTAGTCTAGAATTGAATCACGAGCGTAGCGAGTGATTCTAATATAGACTACTGAGCACAGAGAGTGATTTAAAGGCACGAGGCAGAACAAAATTTTGGTCTCGTGTATAACATGCAACTTTTCACCTCTACCAGCGAGAAAATTTTTACGTGACTTTCCTGGTAAAAAGCTTAATTCAGCAAGAAACTTGTTCACTTAACT
This sequence comes from Agriphila geniculea, assembly GCA_943789525.1. Taxonomy (NCBI): domain Eukaryota; kingdom Metazoa; phylum Arthropoda; class Insecta; order Lepidoptera; family Crambidae; genus Agriphila; species Agriphila geniculea. The sequence goes on from OX038890.1 coordinate 13,410,297, forward strand.
CTTTTGGAGTTAGAAAACGATCTACATCGTTGGACGCATTAATTTTTGTAATTCGCTATCCACAAAAATAATTCCATCAAACCTATGCTGAAAAATTTTATTCATAGAGTCAGTGTCAGTAAAGTAGATTCCCGTCGCGTCGCTTTGATTACATTACGTTGTTTTTCTCTCATTCATTAATATCTCATCTTATTTAATTATTTATAATCATAAAACATATATTTTTTTAATAAATTTCAATAATTTTGCTTATTTCATATTTGTTTCATACATGCGACCTCATTACGTTCATACTCTTTATTTCGAATTATCAACCTTCTTTCTTAACAATCCTTATTTAAAACTCCTTGGTATGTCCGTGCATTTTATTTTTTTTACTTTTTAATCCATGTATGACATCATAAAGCACTCTATCTATCCTTTTCTCACATATCAATTTTACAAGTGTCATCCTTGTCACTTTATTTCTTTTTTCTTTATTATTTTAAAAGTTGGTGTTAGAAATTAAAAAAGCACTTTGCCTTACGCTCGCAGCAAAAATCTATTTTGCTGCGAGTTTTTACGCGCCAAAAGCGCCCTTTTCGTGCTGGAGAGGTGAAAATTACTTTGCTGCTTCTGTACTTGTACTATTATTTATTCTGTGGTTCTGTGTGCAGGTGCGACAAATAGCCGAGCGGGCGCGGAAGCGGATTCCCGCGCGGCGCTCCTGCGGGGCCTGATGCTGGCGTCGCTGGGGCGGGCGCCGCCGCTGGCGCGAGCGCCGCCGCCCGCGCCCCGCGCGCCGCCCGCGCCCCGCGCCGCGCCCGCGCCGCCCCCGCCCGCGCCTGCGCCCCCCGCGCTGCTGCGCGTCAAACCGCAGCCCCGCACCAAGGTACACCACACCATACACTTAAGGCTAGGAACTCACGGAGCTATTTTCTCCCGCGCCTACCACGTTTTACGCCCGCAGCGTGCGCGATTGTTTGCGGCTCCCGCTGCACCGGCGGGCAACTTGTAGAACCGCGCGGGCCGCGGTTCCCGCTACCTCGGCGGTTTGCACCCGCGCGCTCTGTGATCGATCGGTGGGCGACCGCGGTGGCCGGTGGAGGGTAGCTACATGTTGCAGTGACTTTTTATTACTCGTGGCGTTGTGACGTGTTTCTGTAGAGCAGTTTCCAAAGTTCTAAGTAATTAGATACGGAAATTCGAAGATAATTAAAGAATTTTTCTTCGTCCTTCTTTAACTCACTAATAAGAATGAAAATAAGCTATAATGATCTCTTTCCTGAATCAGTGGATGCACCCAGAACCTTTTAGGCCTTCTCTTTTTAATTCTTCTGTGAATTAAGTATAACGCAACAGCTCGTTTCTGGTCTGTGTCCATGACGGTCTAGAACTTAACTGTACTAAACAATCTGATCGTAAATAACCGCCGATAATCACCTGCTAAGTTTGCGGGCGACAATCGCAACCGCGGCAGCTGCATAACCGCACAGAACTGCGGTCTCAAGTTTTGAAATAAAACCGCGGTTCCTTAATCGCGGCGGGTGCGGGAGAAAATCGCTCCGTGAGTTCCTAGCCTTATACTTGCGTTGGAGCGGTCACCGTTTTTGACAATTTTAGTCTCAGGCACACACATGATGAAAGTTTCATCTTTCTTTATTGCTTAATTTTTGACGTGCCGGACTGCAGCTGCACTACAAAAAAAGTCGGAAATCTGATTATTTGATTACGCCACGATGAAGTCGATATTTTGTAGGAATTTGTCGCACAAAAACCAGAATTTGTGGGTCTTGCGTTTTGGAGATACGTGTGGCGCAGCTGTAGAGACGTCTCTAACACAAATCTCGAAAACGGTAGGTCGTAGCGATTGTAGCGAAAATCTGATTACTTGTGTGAGTAACCGTTAGATAAGGCAGAAATATACTATTGTGTTGTGATGTGTCGCGACAGAAGCGGCATCGGTTTTGTACATATAGTATGACTAGAAACACACTATTGTGTTGTGTTGTGTCGACACGACACACTGTAGTAATGTGTTTCTAGTCACACTAAAGGTATGAAACGGATACGCTTCTGTCGCGACACGACACAACACAACACAATATATTTCCGCCTTTAGTCAGAATTTGTCGCACAAAAACCAGAATTTGTCGGCTTTGCGTTTAGGAGATATGTGAGGCTACGCTGTGGAGACCTTACTACGATACTGTATTCCGGCACGTTACTTTTTGTTATAATCCTGCCCCCTAACATGACGACCGAAACACAAAAAGATAAAGTGATTTATCATCCATTCTTAACTGTTTAGTTAAAGGCAATGTGCGCTTTTATAATTCTCAACGGCCCGGCACGGCACCGCCTGGCAGCCGTCCAACGGCACAACAGGAAAGTGAAATGTATGGAATCATATGGAGACGCTTTTATAGTTCCTCAACGGCACCGGCAAACCGTGCCGTGCCGGCCACATCCTACGCTGCCGTCGAACTTTTACGATGTAGTGCGTAGCTACAAGGATTCATATGTGTGAGTGTGAGCCCAGAGCAAAGAATATACAGCGTGTATAAAAGGGCACAACCAGTATATTAGCGTAATATCGTTAATGTGTTGTTGTTGGTATGCCATGTATGCCACTTTAACTACAGAGATAGAAAAGGAACCAACTTACGAATTCCCGGTCAAAGTTTGGTATTACATTCCAAAAACTCATTTTGTATGGCAATACGTATTTACAATAAAATACCAATTAATGTAAGAGAACTACCTACAACTCAATTTAAAAGCAAATTGTTTAACATTTTAATAGAAAAGACATATTACTGTATTAATGACTTCCTAAACGATAAAATTATTGACATTGCACACTAATTATAACTTTTGACATCTTCTATTGCTGACATTCCAATAATTTAATTTAATTTTTATTAATTTAGTGATTTAATTGTGTTTTGAATATGATTATTATTGACATTATGTAATAAAATTGTATTATCTAGTTAAATCTAAGTATTTGCACGTTGAAACATTCGACAGAATATGCTGGAAATATAATAATAACATCTTGTATGTACCATATTTAACAAATAAATGAATTATGTACCTATGTATGATTGTGGAAACAAACAACATCAAAATTCAACAAATAGGTAATATTCCGACAAACAGTTATTTCAATACTGATCGGAAAGATATCTAGGTACTTACAGCGGTGGGAACACCGTTAATAGGGGACTTACCAAAGTTAAATATTGTTACCTATCTCAACAAATAATTACCTAGATATTACTTAAGTAGGTAGTTACCTACTTAATTAAATAATGTGTTGTGTAGATACCTACCTATCTTAGTAAGTAGGTACGTAATGAAAACCAGCTACATATATTATATTCTTTGATTTTTAAAAGATTTATTTATCATTTAAGGTACCTACTACCTACCTACATTGTAATATAATCATTACAGAATTTACAATCAATTTGTACATAAACACACATTACTGTAGAAAAACTAACAATTGTCATTAAGCAACGTGTAACAGAAAGGGGGTATCAAATCAAACCGAAAGGAGGTCAATGTACTCGTGATCGTGAAACTTCCAACAGAAAAAAAAAAATCAAATAAAAAAAGTTTTTGAATGTCCCTATACAAAATGTTGGCGGCAAATTCAAATTTTCTATGGAGAGTCCAAAATTTTATTTTCGTTTTGAAATTTTTTTCTGTTCGAAAAACAGAAAAAAATTCACGAAAACAAACAAAAAAGAAAACAGATTCACGAGTACATTGACCTCCTTTCGATTACATGTTGTATAATTGGTAAACTATTATTTTATGAAATAATTATGAAGATAACAAATATCTGGAGAGAGAAGGTCAACTTTAATTTTTTATATTATTCTAAAGTAAAAAGTAGGTACCACGACACTAGTGTACAATGTACAAATGGTAACTTCTTCGCTATGAGTGTTCTGTGTTGAACATCAACGGCCGGCAACGGCAGAAATTATAAAAGCATCTTTCGGCGTCGCCGCTACCGTGCCGAGCCGTGCCGTGCCGGGCCGTGCCGTGCCGTGCCGGGCCGTCGAGAATTATAAAAGCGCACAATGGATTTTGATTGTTGAGTGTCAATAAATCGCTAGGTACCATGGGCAACAGCGTCGCTTATCCACTGCTAAGGTTAAAATCGCTTGCACGCTGCGCCCGCTGTCACACACGTTTTGTTCGTGCAAGGGCAATACGCGTACACACGAATTTTGTTGCAAACTGGTTAAGCGACGCTGTTGCCCATAGTACCTGTTTCGGTGGTGATGGCACAAGGGCCGATGTGAATGAGTGTGTATGTGCAGGAGGCGGCGGCGCGCGCGCACGCGGGCGCGCGGCAGCTGCCGGAGGGCAGGTAGTGCGGGGGGGGGCCCGCCCGCGCGCCGCCCGCCCCCGCCCGCGCCCCCGCCCCCGCCCCGCGCCCCGCACCACGGACCCCCGCCTCCGCGACACACACCCTAGCGGACGCTTACCTACGTTTTGTTGCCTTTCGAAATATCAGTGTGATTTTCTTTATTGTAGAAAATAACGGGTGTAACGCGACCCTCAACGAAGCCGAAGTCCACGTATTCCGCCCATCGTCAGGATCATTTTTGTCTTTTAGCCTATACCTGGGTAACCAATAGCTACGAAGTTATTGAAGATCAAAGTCGAATATGAAATTTTATTTTATTTATTATTTCCTAAATTTTTTGTCCAAAGAAACATTATCAAAATTTTAAGTATTTCGTAACAAACAATGGCTTCAAAACGTCATCACTCAATGTATTTCATGAGCACGCACAAAAACGCTGCCTTTCAACTCGGCCGCAGGCAGCTCTGTAGCACACGCTCGCAGGCGCGGTCTTTTGTACGCGTTACATTACATGCAATGCTTTTTTAACACCAAATATTAAAATCGTTTTCCAGAAATAATTTTGAACAGAAATAGTCCTGATGATGGGCAGAATACGTAGACCTCGGCTTCGTTGAGGGTCTTGTCACACCCGGTATAGGAATGTTTTAAACTACTTAACTGCGATAGAATAAATGATATCATCGAAAGATTTGTTGTTACTCGAGCGTCGGTCTGGCGCGGCCGGAGAACGCTCCACGACCGTGAAGTGAGCCGTAGTTTGTATTCTTTTGTCGTTGTATTCTGCATAGATTGAGAGTTAATTATCGTATTATATAGTTACCTTTAAAATTATTAACGAAATATGGAGGTCCCTCACGAAATTTTCGATGCAGACGAAGAGCTACTCACGAATTCACTAGCTACTCGAAAAAGTGCTTATTAGTTTGATTATTATACTCCAACATTACAAAATGTTTGTATGTACCCTAATTAAAGTCTATAATATTAATATATGCATTTCATTCTTTCATTTCGCTCGAGTTTATGTATAGAATCTTTTCTGGAGAATGTGCCCGTATTTTTTTGTTATTGTAGAGTAACAGGTTTTTATTTAAGTACTAAAATATCTGCAACCTAAAATGTAAAGCACTCTAATCGTATTATAATAAATAATGTATAAAATACTAATGAAGTTTGGTTAAAACATAGCACTGCTATAGCTTTACTTTACATACCAATACAACCTATAGTTCAGTGTGAACACTCCCATTTCATAAATAGTTTATAAGGATTTTATAGTTTAGTTCATCATACAACACACTGCTTAATTTACAACTTATTAAAAATAATGCGATTAAATTGACAAAGGCCAGTGATCCGCGTCTCATTTTCTACTAGGTACGTGCAGTAGATAAGTATGTGCTTAGCCGGCACACCCTGCATGCAGAGTCGATATCTATACATATCTTATCCCATTAAACGAGCAATTCTTGTATATATATTTCTGTGATTTCGGAAACGGCTCTAACGATTTAGCTGAAATTTGGTATATGAGCGTTTTCGGGGGTAAACAATCGATCTAGATTAGTCTTATGTTTGGGAAAACGCGTGTTTTCGAGTTTTCATGCGTTTTTCTTTCGACGCAGAATATGGTCGCTAATTTCGTCCTGCCGGCAACTGTTCGCCTGGTCCAGCGGGTTAAGACGCGGACGGCAAGAAGCGAGTGTTACGGGTTCGAATCCCGCTCGGTGACTTACTTTTTAGGGTTCCATACCAAAATGGTAAAAAGGAACCCTTATGGTGTGACTCAGTCTGTCTGTCTGTCACAGCTGGATATCTCGAGAACTACTAATGGTATCAACTTGAAATTTAGAATAGTTTGAGATGACATTTGCCCAACTATTTTGCAAATAAGAAATAAATAAAAAAATTAATATCTTTTTTACAACAGGGACTGAAAAGGGGTCTTAAAAATTTGAGTGGAGCTACTAGGGCATGTGGGGTATCATATGAAAGAGCGCCGTTTGCACGTTTTTAATCATTTTTTGTTTTAGGCCGCATAGTTTTTGATTTATAATGAAAAATGTAAAAAAATACCGTCCCCCCCCCCCCCTTATCTCCGGAGTTTGCAAAGAGAAAAATCTGAAATAATTCTATGTGATAGCAGTTTATATAAAGATTACAGGAAAAATAAAACGATGTCTCAATATAGCACACTTTCTTAGAAATTATCAAATTTCTAAAATAGTTAAGATTAGTTCCACTATCGGTCAAGAGATGGCGCTGACCTAAAACTGCAATACTAATTTTATTATTCTACTCTGCAGTGTGGTTTAATGGCGCAATTATGATGGTACGGAACCCTCGGTGCGCGAGTCCGACTCGCTCTTGACCGGTTTTATTTTTATATGTACAAGTTTATATATAATTTTTAAATTTCATCACCTAAACACGTGACCCTCAGAATGGCAGGTCAACCGTCGTATTTAACTTTGAAATAGTGTCTAAAAATTGCTTATGAATTGCTTATATTTGCTTATCATAATGAGAGAATTGCTTATTGCATAATTTATAAGAGAACATTTAAGGTTGACCGTCCATCCTGACATCAGAATGGCCGGTCAACCTCCTGTAGAGTAATAACTATGTAGAATTACTGAAATTTTCATGGGCCAAAAATTGCTTATGAATTGCTTATTCCACAATTTGCAAGCCTAGAGCCTGTTATTCTTTCCATAAACTAGGCAAAAGTTTAAAAGTCCCAGCACCTGTTAAATGTTTGAGAGCAAAGTGACGTATGTTGCTAATTGCTTTTATATTACATAAAGTTTGAGGGGTCAATTCACGATGGGCCAAAGATTCTTATTGCTTATTTCACAATTTGTAAGCCTAGACCCTGTTATTTTTTCCATATATAATAAAAATTGCTTATTTATTATGTAATTTGCAAGCTCTAGGCTTGCAATTTGCGGAATAAGCAATTCATAAGCAATGGGGAAGGCAACTGTCAAAATGGCGCTGCGTACGCTTGTTCCACGAGAACTATGAAAACAAAGGACTTTTACTTTAAAAAACGTTTTTTTAAGCTTTAAAAAAACCGACTTCAAAAAACCTACCTCTAAAAAGAAAGAAATAATATTCGTAATAATAAAACACGTCTATTGAAGTCGGGTGGGGCTGGAGTACAAATGTCTTTTTTTTTATTCTAAAAGCCCCACCCGACTTCAATAGACGTGTTTTATTATTACGAATATTATTTCTTGCTTTTTAGAGGTAGGTTTTTTGAAGTCGGTTTTTTGTTTTTTTAAACAATTTTTTATTTTTTTATTTTTAGTGTAGGTACCTTTTGTATTAGGTAGTGTAGGTATATTATTTAGGTAGAAATTAAAATCGGTTCAGCCAAACGTGAGTTAATCGCGGAGAAACATACATACATGCGGGTCAAACTGAGAACCTCCTTTTTTAAGTCGGTTAAAGAACTACACTTAAGATATCCCTTTTCCAACAAAAACATAATTATCATATTCAGTTCATAAACAAAGAAGTTATACGACTGATCATCGAGGTAGTTCACACAAAATCATACTATTTTCGTGCTTTTTTTCAAGATTACTTGAAAAGTACTGAACCGATTTCAAAATTTTAAAAAATGGGACCAACTTGGGTGTTTACCTAATGTAATAACGTTTGAATCATTTCAATCGGTCCAGCCGTCTTCGAGTAATCGGTGTACATACAAAAAACAAAAAAAAAAACAAAAAAAAAAAAAAAAACGGGTCGAATTGAGTACCTCCCTCCTTTTGAAGTCGGTAAAAATGATTAAATTCTGTGTAATAGGCTTTAAAAATGTTGGCACTTACTTTCCGAAAAATCTGGACATAGAAAAAATTGATAAATTCTGTAAGAATAAAAACGTCTTAATTTGGCTTTAAATTCCGGCATTCGCATTGTAGAATATAGTCTTTTATATCCATTTTGGGTCAATGAGTCTTTTTCGGTAAAAAAAACCACAAAATAAATACCTATAAAAAAAAATCCCATACATTTTGTACTGAACGTCTACTGTCTTAGAACAAGCGTACGCAGCGACACCTACAATTAGCTTTGCGTTGCCATCCCCATTGTTGGCCCATGAAAATTTCAGTAATTCTACATAGTTATTACTCTATAGGAGGTTGACCGGCCATTCTGATGTCAGGATGGACGGTCAACCTTAAATGTTTTCTTTTAAATTATGCAATAAGCAATTCTCTCATTATGATCGCTCATCATAGGACATACTCGATACTGACATCGCTCGAAGGATTGCTCAGATGAAGTGGCAATGGGCAGGACACATAGCGAGAAGAACTGATGGCCGTTGGGGGCGGAAAGGTTCTGGAATGGCGACCGCGCACTGGACGACGCTCCGTGGGTAGGCCCCCGACAAGGTGGACCGACGATCTGGTGAAGGTCGCGGGAAGCCACGGGATGCGGGCAGCGCAGGACCAATCGTCGTGGAGATCCTTAGGGGAGGCCTATACCCAGCAGTGGGTGTCGTGCGGCTGATATGATGATGACACATTTATTTATTACGAAATTATATACTTTAACCCAAGTTTTACAGATCGCAACCCGCCGTAACCTATATTTTTAGTGATTTAAATGTTCTACGGGCTACTGTACTATACCGATAATGAGCGGTTTTTAAAAGGTAGTTTAAGAAAAAAGTAGTATGTAAGTACATAAAAAATAACTAGATGTCGTTGACCAACTAAGTGGTAGGCAAGTAGGTACGTACTTATAATTTCCTTGGTGGTTGGTTTCTAAGAAAAAGGCAAAAGATGAAACGAAATTACTTTTATAACATACGTTTGTTAAGTATAGTTTGTGGTTTGTTGCGTTGTGCCTTGGTTGTCCGTTGGCGATGTTGCTTGGCGTGTTACTACGAAAAACTTTTCTCTGACCATCCATTGCAAAAATAATTTATATAAAAATCTTACCTAGTTGAAGAAGCGCCATCTATCGACATAAAATTATACATAAATTCTCAGCTGTCAGAAAATCGCTCGTTGCTGGCAACTCTACCTATCATCATCCACGCTCGCATTTTTGTTGACGTTTGAGACGAGCTAGGAGTATAGTGCACAGAGAAAGCAATAACGTATAGTGTTCTGTGGAGACGAGCATCACGCACGGAAAGCAATAACCTATTTTTTATCTTGTCCATAAATAACTAATATTATTGTGTACGAAGATGAGAAGAATTAATTTTATTAATGATATTTGTGCAAGTCTAGTGAAACTGTGAAGTGAAACCTACACAAACACACCACTCCCATTACATTGTTTCCATTGTATACAAATTACTCTGATGGCTTGTGAGGAACATAAAATACTAGCACAATATGTAAAGGAAGTCCATTCTGCGTTAAGAAAATCTACCATAATTAACGGACCAGATAAGGCCTGGCTTCAACATTGCAACAATAGGGACGTCTTAACACACTATGCTCAATGCATGAATAAATTAGCAACGACTTATTGGGAAGCAAGTACAGCCAAGAACTCAAATGATACAACTTCACGGATCGAGTGGACTGCTGATTTCTGCTATAACTACTTTGTGAATAAATTGTATCTAAAATATAGAGAGAAGGATATTGATATAGCCAGTAAAATTGATATAAGTATTAATGTAGAAGAATGTTTTTCAATTCCTATTCAAATAATTGATGTAGGAAGTTGTTATAACCCATTCAAACGGTTTGATTATCTAGAGGTGTTTCCGATTGATCTATGCCCAGCTAATGATACTGTATTCCAGTGTGATTTTTTAAATGTAAAATTAGGTTTAAAAACAGAATTAAATGGAAAGAATGTTTTAGAGTTAAAAAAGTGTTTCTTTGACGCTGTAACGTTTTGCTTTCTTTTAGAATATATTCCAGACTCAAAACTTAGAATAAAGGCATGTGAAACGGCTTATGATTTACTAAAACCTGGGGGACTTCTTATGATAAACACCCCTGATTCAAAACACGTTGCAGCCAATGCCAAGATTATGAAATGCTGGAGATATACTTTAGCCAACATTGGATTTTCAAGAATAAAATATGAAAAGTTTAAGCATATGCATTGCATGGCATTTAGAAAAACGCTTCATAAAAGTATCACAGTAAGATGGGCAGAATTACATAAAGAACCCTATATGGAAAACAATTTAAATATACCTCAAGATTTTAACAATGAAACTGTCGATGAAATCACTAGCTTACAATTAACAAAAATAAATGCCTCTGTACTTGATTTCGAAGAACTACCATTTACAAATGATAACAATAAAGATTAAATAAAATAACATTATGCTTATTTTAGTTACTATCCTCTATTTCCTTTCCTCAGTGTACCTAATCTTAAGAGTATGCTATAAAATTAAGATAAAAAGCTTTGATAAAAAAGCCTCACAGCTTACATGGTGTCCTGTCAGACTGCATTTTGTTATTTGGTAAAGAACGAAACTAATGCTATGGCTCCACCTGCGTTAACGTTAATGGTAATGTCCAAGTGTGGGCATTATAAATATTTAGTACTACCGTTTGTAAATTAACTGTTAAGTTTTGTCCACATCTGCGTAACTTCTAGCCTACATTAACGCTTTAAGCTACACGTTAAGACGCAGGTGGAGCCGTAGCATAAGGATTAGACTTAATTTTAGTTATTCAACTTAGCTTTTCACTATTGTCAAAACTTACAAGTGTCAATCTAAATTTAGACGGCATCGAAAACTGCCGGTGATTAATTTAATTTGTGATAATTTTTTTAACACACAATTTTACTTACAACTCCATCAATTCAAGTTAGTCAAGCTTCAATCCCGACAAAATAAGTTTTTAGTTTAGATTGACGTGTCCAACAGAATAGCGTTTGACTAAAACTTGATTCAATTAGAGAATTAAGAAGTTATTTTTTAGTTGTGTGCACAACGGAATTGCCACCAATTTTTTTTCCAAGAACATTCAACAAAGTTACGTATATTACCTTAACAGTGTGAAAACAAATTCACTTGCAAGGATGGAACTAAAAGTTCCTCTTTTACCAGCTTCCATTCCTTTTATACAAAAAATGCTTTTGTGACTTTTGGGTAAATGCAAGACAATACAGCCTAGGTACTCAATCTAAAAATGAACCTTAAGGTGTTCAGCTCATAAAATGCTTACCAAAAAAAAATTAATTTCCAAGTTTTCAGATGAAGCCTTCTTTTGTTGGTATGAAAACAGTAAAAGACATTATTAGGATGTCACTTATTTATTTATGGGTCATCAGAAAGTCTTATTAAACATGTACATATTCATTGTAAGGATAGTAATTCATTGTAGTTAAAACATAAATGTACATAGCAAGCAATTGAGAAAATGAACAACTTCTATTCTGAAGTACTAGTAAATAAACACTAAAATTACTTAATCTATTTAACTGTTCCAAATTTAGCTTTACGCCTTTCAAGTTTTTCCTTGTTCTCAATGTCTGTCATAATTTTAGAGACAGACTGGCCAAATCTTTCTGCCCGTTGCTTGAGTTTGTCAAAGTTCTCAGAGAGTGATCCCGCTGGTGCTGTGATAGTTCTATCATTGGAACTATTTTGGCCAAACCTTTGTTTCCGTGCTTCTTTCCTTTCAGCGTCACTCATTTTAACAGGCAAACCAAACCTTTTGGCTCGCATTTCCATTCTAGTTTTTGGGTCAATTTCTGCAGTTATTTTAACTTTTGTACTTTCAGTACTTTTTATTTCGTCGTCGGTTGGCTTCTCCTCTGTGGTTTCGGCCACTGGCTTTGGTGCTGTAGTTGTTATGGAAGTAGCCCGATTTAAAACTATTTTCCTTGACCCAATATCTTTGTTTTCGCCGCTTTTAGCAGTCTTGTCTGTGTCCGAAATTTTTCGCTTCAGGATTCTATGCTGCTTAGTATCAACTGAATCCTTTGGAGGGGGATTATCCGCAAGAGCCAATTCTTCATTTATTGTGTCTACAGCAGAGTCATCAAGAATATCAGTTTGACTTTTATCGTCTTCATCCTCAAGCACTCCATCCGAGTCTATTTCATCAGAATCTAAATTAATATCACCATGCTCGTCTTGAGCCATTGCTGTTTGAAGGCGCGCCACAAGCTCCGCTTTATCCCCAGTGTATGACAAACCCCGAGATTTTAATTCTTTGCGCAAATCAATTACCTTCATTTTAGACACATCAGTAACGGTAGAATCAGCCATTTTACGTAGAAAATTTGTCAGCAGAACGAAATAAAATGCTGCGGAGGTAGGTAAATGAAACGAATCAACAAATATTGTAATTAATTATTGAATTGAAAGACAAATATTCACAAACAACTTCCATTCCATCCACAGATTAGAAAGATGACATTTTTGGAAAAATGACATTGACAATGACATTTGCATTAAAGGCTGCGGTCCGCATAGCGATAATATCGATATTATCGCGATATCAGCCTGTCCGCATGCACGTTACCGCGTTTACAATATCTAGCGTGACGTCACTCATGACGTCATTACCAGCACCATCTTGGGCTTACAGCGACCATGCCTCGGAGCGTAATCAGTGTGAACGTCATGTCAAAAGTTTTAAGTGACTGTCAAACGAAACAAGTGTCAGATCAGAATTTTATTTCGTCAAAAAATCAAAAAATGAGAGAGTTCGTTATAGAAGGATCTTTTCCTCACTTCACCTCACTCTTTTCCTCACAAAAGGATAGAGCATTATATTGGTTAGTATTTTGTTAATATTAATTTGAAGCTTATCCAAAAAGGTGGTTGATGTAAAAAGTTGAAAAAAAAGATGTTGGGTGCACACGACTCAATAATCAAACGTTCTTCATCATTATCATTGCTTTAGAGAGCAAAAATAGTATCTAGCAATCATTCCATCTTGTATTTGAGGTTAGAATAAAACGTTAGTGCGCTTACGAGCGGTTTGCATTCGCCAACTGTCATTTGTCGATTTTGTCAATTTAAGCGCGATATCGAATGTGGACCGCGCGTGAGCATTGTAAACGTCGTAATCGAAATTATTGCTATGCGGACCGCAGCCAAAATAGGCTATTTGTCGATTAGCGTTTATTTCAAAGAGAATATAATCACTACGTTTAAGAGACCGCACTCCATACATTGGTCTGAGCTCGAGTTTGTTACGCAGAAAGAAAAAAAAAAAAAGATCCATAGAAATATAATTTCTTGAGCGCAGCGAAAATTTTGCTGTCTATGCGCAGATCATTGCCAATGCCAACCACACAGGTTTAGATATTATAATCTTAATGTTGGCTAAACTGTCAATCTGACGTAGCGTGTTAGTGATGAAAAGTATCGAGATTTCGCTAGTCAATATCGATAGTCGCTAGTGATGGGATTTATCGAAAAATTTGGATAGCAGGGTTCTTGAATTTATTATTGATTAATATTTGAGGGAAATAAAAAAGATTTGATGATTTAAAACGCATTTATTTAAACAACAACACGAAATATATTATGTTTTAATCTATTAACAAACAAAACAAGGGTTTATTGGTAATTCAATCAATTTTCTTTGTACTTTTATAATGGCTTTCATTGAGTGTTTCGCAGGTTGTCTGGTTCGCAATAAGTCTGGCTTATGATCTTTGTATTATTACTTATTCGCAATTTGTCTGGCAGACGAATCAATAATAAAAATTCGCAGTTCGTCTGAACTTTTATCATTTTGAAATCCAGACGAATTTATTGAAAAAAAATGTTAACTCTTTGTATAGATTCTAGGTCTTCTAGACTCTAGAGGACAAGTAGATTGTATAGGTACACTGGCAGGCTGGAATTCCTCTAATGATTGTAGTCAGCCAGATGAAATGCCAATTAAAAATGATTAGTTCGTTCGGCAGATCTGATATGAAAAATTAGCAGTTCGTTTTGGCAGTTTGTCTGGCAGACGAACTGCTAATTTAAAAAGAAACCAGACAATCGTAGAATATAAACAAATTGCAAACGATAACCTGCAAAACAAAACAAAACAATTATACCTCCACATAAAAAATCTACAAGGTACCTAGTATAGCCTAATCACAATATCACAGTTCCACCTATTTATACACATATATCTATTGGACAGCAGTTATAAAAGGACGACCTAAGTCGGTGATTGTACTTTTGTTACAAAAACATATGATGCATAACTGCATGTAGCCACCTAGAAGAAATTGTTACATCAAAGTTTAAATTAAGGAAACATTACCTTAGTACCTAATAAACATAATACCTATATACAGGTGTCCCGAAAACTTCCACACGGAGAGAAAGTAAGCACCCACCTGTTTGTATTTACAAACAGTTAATAAACTATAGAACCTTAGCTTCAATCGGTGCGTGTGAATTTTCGATACATTATGTACTTAGTTAGCAAACAATAAATTTCATTAAGGTGAGAAAGGACTCTTAATCACCTTAAGCCTTACTTTGTACTTGGGTTTCTTTTATAAATCTCACCAGTTTTATTTTCAGCAATTGAGAAATTTTCCTTAATTACTTACATTAATTTTTTTCTAATAAATTCACCATTCCCGCAACTTAATGTAATTATACATTATCATTTTATTTTTATTTATTAAACATCTTTTGCAATTATTACAATCTGAGTTGCATAATAACTTTGATGCCAAATACCCATTGACATATACCACAGGCTGATCCCCAAAAGAACATACAGCATACATCTTCTACTCGTAGATCATCTTCCTCATCGGGCAATGACAACATCCATTCAAGTAGGCACCCATCACATGAAGTACCTGGTACTTCAGATGAATCTGTAAGGTATAATGATATGTAAATATATTTTAATAAAATAATCAACTTACAGATCTACAGTAGGATACAGCAAGATATCAATAGTAACACTTTTCATTGCTATGGAATCGAGACACAATAGCCGTTCCATTGCGTCCAAACTGAGAAAATCCACCCCCTATTCAAACGGCCAACTTTCTATTGGTTCCCTAACTTTGTTTAAAAATAAACAATAAACTGTACAAATTACCTATTCTAACCTAAACTTTTCAATTGCATACAATACAAAAATCTGTTATTTACATAAGTTTGTGTGCGACAACACTCGTTTGTTGCTTATTAAAGCTTTAAGTTAGTGAACGAGTACAATAATAACTGTTTGAATCAAGATTCAGGGTTTTGATTTCTTACCTATTCAATTTATATACACAAGAATCTTTAATATATGAGAGTATTAACTGAGTACATACCATGTCCCTGGTATTGACCGATGTGCAGTGGAAAATCATGTAACAGTTCAACGCCTAATGGTTGTAGAGAAAAATTTAAATATGGTACAGCATGGGACAAAAGTCTGGTTCTTGATTTATTCCAGTCTTGTCAAAAATGTACATTTCAAACAAATTTAAGTTCATGGAAGTTTTTGTATTAGTATGTAAACAAGATCTTCTTGACCAATAGCTTGAATCCACTTCTGAGACCTGAAATAAATAACCACATTTAGAACAACGAATGGTTGATGATTACACAAACATTTTCTCATTCCCAACTGTTAGATTTTCTTTAATTAAGAGTTTAGTATGAATAACTGTATAGATTCTAAATATTTTCTGAAATTTAATTTACAAAGAATTCATTTGAATTTGTTAAAAGTTGTGAAACGAACATCCCTGTTACCAAATGTTTTACTTCCGGTTGGCGAGTGGCGCCACTAGGGTATTTGCCCGTAATGGCGGACAGGCTTGGCGTCGGTCGGCAGTATCGTTTGGACCGTTTTTGAGGATAGATGTTCTTGTTACTAATGTTACTGTTCAAGAAATAAATAATAATTCTTTGAAATATTAAACGTTGTTTGCTTTATCTTCGCCTGATTTTTATATCAGAAGTGAGATAAAGTCAAACGCCCACAAAACAGGGCTTTGGAGTAATAGTTTTATAGATAGCGTAAAGCGGACTCGGTCAAAGACGAAAAGTGACAGCTATAATATCTAATAATTATTATTAATATTTATTTTTTTATTTTCTATCGAGCGCGGCTGAGCGACGACCACAGATGAATATACGCGACGACTATGGTCACCCTTTGCATCTCGTCCACGTCGTACACGAGCAAGTGGTAAAAGGCGGAGGGAGGCCAAGATTACGCATCTCATCGGCAGAATCAATCACAATTCACAGGCCAGTACAAGTGCTTTATATATTTTTTTCCCTTTTCTGCACAAAAAAAAAGTGTAAGATTTGTTTTTTTTTCCGTGTTAGACTTCTCGGAAGGAATTAATTAATTTTGAAATGCTGTTCTTGCTTGATTAAATGACAATAGCGTAAACCATTGTAATGAAAACATTAAAAAAAAACAATTTAACAAAAATTGTTAACATTTTTTCCCCTTCTCGTTATTACTTTCATCTAATATTAGCAATAGCTTATGATTTACATTCCGGTTTGTGTGCATTCAATATGATGTATATTGTAATTTTATTTTCCTGCCGATTTTTCTATACTTTAAAATCTCCTATTCCACATGCAGTGGATACTATGAATATTCTGTTAATGATAAATAATAATATTTTTATCTCAAATGACTTATATATCAGTAACCTTGAAGTCTTATAACTGGATTTTTTTTTGGATGTGCTAAAAGTAACTTGTTTATTTCTAAAGGAATCATTTTATTGATTATAATAATATAACTTAGGTATAATAGAATCAGAATGTGTTTAGAAATAATAACATTTATTTATAATATTACTAACTTTATAAATGAAATATAAAACAATATACTATCCATTATTGTCTAATACTTGCAATAACTAAAAACTCTTTTTATCGGATAATGATTCTGCGCGGTGATGGCTTTTTCTGATCTTAAAAAAAAAAAACAAGATTGATGCTGCAACAGAACTGCTGGTTGATCGTGGTCGCAGACAGAGCACAATCGTCGTGGTGCGGAGTTGCCTGCTGCGGCGACAGCGCCCACGCGGAGCGCAGTAACAGCGGGTGCACGGTGCGCCACCAGCGCCACAACAGCGAGCGCGTGAGGCGCCGCAGCAGGGTGGCAGTGGCCACGCGGGGCACGGCAGCAGCGAGCGCGTGGGGCGCCGCGACAAGCTGGCAGTGGAGGCGCGGGGCGCACCAGATCAGCGAGCAGCGTATGGTGAGGTAAAGTGAGTGCAGTGTAAATCGTGAGTACTTTGAACTTTATTTTATGGATAGCAATAACTGAGTTAATCTTAAAATCGTGCAATTTTAAACTCTACTCTAAAGGATAATTTTGACTGATTTTTGATCTAAAATGTATTTACTTAGAATAATTTGCTTAAAATGACGAGACGAGGAATCTTTGCAAAATTTTGGCCAGAAATTAGTTGTTAAAAGATTAAAAACTTTTTTTTAGTATATGGTCTTATTAAGATTTGGGGTTATGATACTTAAGAAAAATGTTGTTACCTAATTGTAATTGTAGCTTGTATTTTTTTTATGTATTTGACTTAATTTGTTTTTATTTTTTTTAAACTGAAATGTTATATGTATGAACTTGAGCAGCCCCTGAAAGTTTATATTTTTAATGGCTTTAATGCAGCATTAAGTTAAAGTTTTATAAAATAAGTTTTGTTTTCCAATATTTATTGCCAAGTTATTTTTTTTATACTAGCCAATTTTGTATAAAATTCATTGTAACATTTATATCAATAATATGTTTATTCAAGTTTTTTTTTATCACATGTTACAATAACAGAAATGTCATCAGGAAATAAAGTTCAGCGATGCCTTGTCAAATGAGGAATACATTTGTGTAGACTGGGAAAAGAGGCCCTAATTATGCTCCCTTGTGGGACTCCAATTTCGTTCCCCTAAACCCTTTTTTTAAGTCAAGTATAAGTATTTCAACAGCTTGCATCATGATGCACAGATTTTTTTTTTATCCAACTTAGTGCTGGGCTTCTGATTCCATAATGTTCCAGATATCCTTTTTAGTAGTAGTTACTGTAAACTTACTGATAAGGTTATTTGGAAGGTTATTTTGTTCTTTGGGAATCCAAATTGGTCTCTATTCAAAATACTTTATTACCATAATTTTCAAATAACGCTATTAGTTTATTTAACATTACTTTTTATATATTTTTGAAAGAATTGATATCCAAGTACTTAATTGATATTACGATTATTTATACAAATAATGTTATTCTTATCCTTTTTATACAATGGCTTTACCAATGAAAAGCTCGAGCCTCTCAGGAAAGGTTCCATTTGTTTATCAGAAAAGCTAGTACTGGAGCTATTTCTCATGACATAATAACCTTCGTGCAGATATGGCTATAACTCTCCGAATTCATGTTATACGGGGATTTGTTTTGATCTTATAATAGTATTCGTTGATTCGTTGACTAGGAGTCGGATAGATCGGATTGCTTTAAATGACCTTAGATAATTCATAAAATGCAAGATTTAAATTATTTAACGACTTGGTTGTCATATTTATAAAGTAGTCATTGAATGCGTTTGCAATTATTTTTATGGGACATTAATACATTCAATACTTTCTACATAAATATTTATTCGTACTCTGATTTAGTATTTGTCTTAAATAGCTAGTTTTATTCCAAGCATTTATCTTTACGGATATATATATTTTTTATGTATTTTTGGTTTGATATCTTTTTTCTGCTCGTGATATACGTACCTATTTTTAATAATTTGGAATAATTTGGGTGTAGTTCGTTTTTTTTTGGCAAGTTTTTTTTTAGTGTCGTGAGTTAGTCTTAGGATGTTATTTAAATCTTTAATAAGTTTATAAGTTTTTCTTCGTTTGTATTAGTTTCATTGTAAATCTCTAGAAAAGCAAGGCTCAGGTGTTCTTTTTTTAGACTTTAAATTTCTTTAAAGTCCTTTGTAAAATCTTTAGTGAGTATGTATTCTGTTCTAATGGCGTAGCTTTTGTTTCTTTTCTTGATTAAAAGCTTATTGCCTGGTCAGCCACGATGGGAAGATGGGCTATGATGACCGGCGGCTAAATGTATGGTCAATGCTCGATGGGCCTCCGGTGCGTTTGGTTAGGTGTTGCGCTAGATTATAATTATAGTCTAGGAGGTGTTTAGTCATATTATTTTCTAGCTAGAGTGTTAATATTTATTCCCTCTACAGTAATAGTACTTGTGTAAATTATTTGTTTAATGCTGGTCTAATCACTCTAAAAATGAATCAAAATTAAGTTTATTTGTAACTGTAGAGCTGTGATATACGCTAATAACTATATTGCACAATGGAATTAAAATAGGGCAACATTCAAAGTGAAAGTTCACTAAAAAGTCGTCAAAATGCTTATTTTTAGTTTAATCAGTGTTACCTCTTTTTGGAAGACAAACCTTGAATGTTTTGGTATAGTATTACAAAGTTATTTTTATTTCAGAACAAATTTAATCAGGGATTATTTCCGGTGTTATTTTTTTTGTGACAAGTTTACACCTAGATCAATAGTATGGTAATGTATCTTTCTTATAATCGGCTGTATTAGCCATTGTATTGGACAAATAACTTTATCAGATTTAATAATTTGCAATGTTATTTTATTTTAATTTTTTTTTTTACATTTAACATTTCACATATTTCAGGCAAATGAGTTTCTTATTTATTTTAAGGAATTTTACACAGACCTAAGTCTGTGTAATTTTATTTTGTAGAGATGTAATAATTTTATTGTTGGACAAGTTATTCTATTATATCAATAAAAGTGTCGTTATTATATGCCAGATAAACCTAAATAATATGATATATATACTTCACAAGTGAATTGATATAAGAGTTACATTTGAAATTTGGACACGTTAAGATAAAATAGTAATTTATCATACTTGATTACGTCGTAGCTTGCATGTTTTTGTTCCGGCGTTGTACACATTTCATTTGGCCCTCTGGTTTCGTTAGTGTTTTGTAAGAAGTGTCCAAAATGATACATGTAGATTGTTCTTCGTACTTTTGTGTCATAAATTACTTGGACTTGATTAAAAATTTTGTTTTAAGGTTTTCTTCTGTCGCGTGTTTTGTATTTTTTTTGTAGGTTCATATATACATATTATTGATTTCAATTTCTGCTATTAATATTCTTTTTTCTAAGTTCTTTGTTTTGTTTCCAATAATTATATTATTTGCTCAGTGTTTATATTTTTTAAGTTGGGCAGCTGCTGTCTGCTGTTTTGCATAATCAGCATAATATTTGCATATTCGTCATCTGACAAAAATTTGAAAGACTTCAGCTATATTCATTTTAAAGATTTATTTTCTCTCATTATGTTTTTGTACTATTACAAAAACATAATGAGAGAAAATAAATCTATGTATTGATCGCATTTTCGATTACATATTTTTATTACCATTTGTCTTGTTTGTCACTAAACACAATCTCTATTCCAAAGCATTTGCGCAAACACTATGGTACCTATATTTTTTATACGCTCGTAATGATAATATACAATCTCGCTAAAATATACTTTTCTATGATACTATCATAGCATTTATATTTTATCTCGCGGCTTATGTAATTCAAATGTGTAAAAGCTCTTAATTTCCAAGTTTATCCGGATAACACTTATTTTTCTTTTTCCTAGCAAAGCATTCCTTATCTTCTTGATCAATAATACCATTACTTATGTTTTTATTTTTATGAACCGCACATTTTGTCGTTTTGTAGTTATAAACATTTTTTTTGTTGTCGATGTTATGTCTATAATTAGTCACTAAGACGATGTTTTGTATGTAATTGCGATTTTTCTCGGTGGCAAATGACAACAAAAATAGAAAGAACTAAAAAGCTCTCAGTCATAAATTGTAGTATTACTATGGAGTCTATTACTACTATTGTAGTATACATTTAATACACTTTATTGTTATAGTTTGGTCTATGTAAATGTAAATACAATTAACACTAAGGAAGATGTCCCCTTTGTTTTTATATGTGTACCTCTGAAAAAGAAAACTTATGGAAGTGGTATAAACTGCAATAACAAAGCATTCGTAACGTCAGGCGCGTGCCGTGTCCGCCATATTTTGTTGCGTTTACATGTTACAATTTCGACTCTATGATGTTTACATAAGGTGTATCTACACTAAGCCAAGCCGCCATGTTTAGTTGCGTTTGAATGGAGAACAATGAAGGAGGCATCCACGCTTTTTTCGTAGTATGACAGGTCCTTGTTATTCCTCCGTCATTGATGTGTACCTATTATTATTTACACTTATGAATTGAAAAGAGTTTTTGTTTAATTTTTGTTATGAACAAAATAATTTAGTCATTAGTAGAAGATAATTTATGGTTTTGATACATCTATTAAGAGTAAAGTATGCTGTATAGATTAAGTATAATAAATAACGATTGATGAGTTAACATTAAGAATTCGATGGTTGATTGTCATTGTTCTCAGATCCATTGACTCTCAACCTGGAAATCCGTTCTTGGTAATCAGTGGGTTGAGCGACCCACGATCATGAAGAAAGGATCTTATCTGTGAAAGGGTTTTAGTACACATTGTTGATTAATGATTAAACTGTGAAAGGGTAGTAGTATCCAATTATTGATAAATGCTAAGCTGTGAAATAGTAGGAGTACCTATATTGTAGATGAATGCTAAAAGGGTGAGTTGCTTGTCAATGTTGACAGATCCATTGACTTTCAACCTGAAACCCATTCTTGGTGATCAGTGGGTTGAGTGATCCACGATCATGAAGAATGGACCTTATCTTTGAAGGGGTAGTAGTACCCATTATTGATGAATTTTTAAATGTGAAACGGTAGTAGTACCTATTGTTGATGAATGCTAAAAGCATAGACATAGAAAAAATTTCGCTGCGCTCAAGAAGACCAACAAAGCGTGGAAAAGAGAAGTTAACATCATACGGACACGGTCTATGTAAAAAAGAGACAAAGGATCAAGTGACATGTGCCAACATTTTTTACAGTAAGAGCCCCTAGCGTCCCGCCTAGCAAATGAGCAATCACAGTTTGTTTAAAATATTTGTTAATCTTAATTATAATTTAAAATAAAGGTATCGTAGAGCCATGGCGTCTTGTGTTCTAAGTAATTGTGATGTAACAAAAAGAAATAATCCAAGTAATCACACTTTTCACAGGTAAATAAGATATTGCCACACATTTCTCTAAAACCAAATTTCTCTACATTTATTCGTTTGTCGACAAAGAAAACAGTATGGAACATAGTTTATTAATATCCTTTGCCGTATATAGTCATATTTTATGAATCTAAGTCATATTTTACGTATCTCATATAAAATGTATGCATTCGTTTTCGGATCACCTGTTTATTGACATTGTTGTTCTTTGACATTCTATTTCTATGGCTAAAAGAGTGAGTTGCTTGTCAATGTTGACAGATCCATTGACTCTCAACCTTAAAATCTTGTCTTGGTGATTAGTGTTCATAGGTTCACTATCACAAAGAGAAGATCAATTAGTGATGGAACAGTGTTGATAGATCCACTGGAGATTGATAAATGCTAAAAAAAAGAAGTATGAATTTATTGTCAATGTTGATAGATCCATTGACTTTAAATCGGAAAATCTTGTCTTGGTGATAAGTGTTGATAGATCCACTATCACAAAGAGAAGATCAAATGTTGGTTGAGCAGTGTTGATAGATCCACTGATAATTGATTAATCTTAAAAAAAGAAGAATGGAATTGATTGTCAATGTTGATAGATCCATTGACTTTCAATCAGAAAATCTTGTCTTGGTGATTAGTGTTGATAGAT
This sequence comes from Agriphila geniculea, assembly GCA_943789525.1. Classification (NCBI taxonomy): domain Eukaryota; kingdom Metazoa; phylum Arthropoda; class Insecta; order Lepidoptera; family Crambidae; genus Agriphila; species Agriphila geniculea. Next base: position 13,433,433 of record OX038890.1, read on the forward strand.
CCACTATCACAAAGAGAAGATCAAGTGTTGGTTGAACAGTGTTGATAGATCCACTGATAATTGATTAATGTTAAAAAAAAAGAAGAATGGAATTGATTATCAATGTTGATAGATCCATTGATTCTCAATCGGAAAATCTTGTCTTGGTGATTAGTGTTGATAGATCCACTATCACAAAGAGAAGATCTTTTGACAGGGCTGATAGATCGAAAGCGAAAGGTACTAGAGATGATCGAGCAATGACGGATTTAAGAAGAAAGAAGCGTACGGGTCAAGGATGGTGTCCAGGGTATAGCCCGGCCCAGTAGCAGCGGAGTCCAGGGAATATCCCGGCCCACGGAGTCCAGGGTATAGCCCGGCCCAGTTCCTGTGCTGTTCTGCAAGATGGTTCATGTCTCCAAAAGAAGATAGATTCGCAGAATATTTTGAGTTGTTATTGTTCAAAGTTTGAGGACAAACTTAGTGTCAGGAAAGGCCGAATGTTAGATTTTCTTTAATTAAGAGTTTAGTATGAATAACTGTATAGATTCTAAATATTTTCTGAAATTTAATTTACAAAGAATTCATTTGAATTTGTTAAAAGTTGTGAAACGAACATCCCTGTTACCAAATGTTTTACTTCCGGTTGGCGAGTGGCGCCACTAGGGTATTTGCCCGTAATGGCGGACAGGCTTGGCGTCGGTCGGCAGTATCGTTTGGACCGTTTTTGAGGATAGATGTTCTTGTTACTAATGTTACTGTTCAAGAAATAAATAATAATTCTTTGAAATATTAAACGTTGTTTGCTTTATCTTCGCCTGATTTTTATACAACTTCAAGAAGTTAGTGAAACAATTAGCAACTGCTCGACCAACTAGTGATCTAAAATCCAGGTACTGGAACCCTTTCGATTTTGATCTACGATATGTTGTATTCTCATGATGCTATGATGATTGCATGCTATGATTTGCATATCAAATAGGGTTTCCTTAACAAAAAATCTATTAAACACATTTCTTTTAATGCTTCAGCTAGGTACCTATCTTGTTGGTTATGTGATGATAATATTTAGATAATACCTACTCATAAATTGGTATTGTACTAGGTAGTGTATAGCATAGCAACACAAACCTTTAAGGGCCAAGTTAAGGGCCAAGTTGGATACAGACCAAGAACACGTTGTCTACGTCTTCTACTGCATAAAACACACTTCTTTTCTTATAGTTGCGTGTAGTTAAACGAGACGATTCTATTGAGGAGTGAGAGCTCACTCAACTTGACATAATTTCAGCACAATATCATAGTTTTTTCACAAAACTAAGCAAAAAAACACAGCTTGTCCTTGTTTACGATTTCGAAGGCAACCGTGAAAGAATAGAGGAGACGCCATATTGCAATGTAATGTCAAGTTTGACATAGTTTAGCCAACATAACGGAAATCAAATTTAGTTTAGCATGTTGCACAAACATGCGTACCTTACAAATTTATAACTTGCGTTTTTGTTGACCTTATTACAAGGTAATAGGGTTGAAATTAGGAAAAAAAATTGAAATGTTCACTTTGTTGCTGCAGTGTCCACCCACTGGTATAGTTGGCAGCCTCACCATGGAATTAGAAGGTTTTGACTAGATCAAAAAATTGTTAATAGGTAAATAGTGTATCACTGGGCGTCTCCCGCTCGATATGGCGACCCTGCCGGCCAAGACAACAATGTAAAAACGCGTGCGGTGCGCAAGCGCTCGGCGCGCTGCGCCGCGGCCGCTGTGGTTGGCGATGTGAGCCACTACATAATAATAAATTTATAAAGACATTTTAAATTTTAAAGTGAACTAATGTGAAAAAAAAAGTCAAAATAATTAAGTCTACGAGCAACGATGTCTACGTTATTTACGTAAATTGAGAGTCAATTACGAAGACATGAGATTATAAGTAACGAGGAAACCCCAGTGTTCAAAACTTTATTATTCGAAAATTTAAATGGATGCAGCCGGGAGACGTTCGAGTCGTGGAAACGAAGACTCATCATAGTTACCATTTTGTGACGAACATAATATAAATAGTGATACTATGGTTCAAAAGATATTTGAGTATCTTGGTGAGGCTGCTAACTTGACGTCAAGCTGGCAGACACCTTAAGAAATACAGATCGTATCAATGTGATTTATATGCAAATAATTGTTAGAAAATAGTAAATAAATGAACTGAGATTAGAGTGTTAAACGACCATTTTTTTTTTAATGAGATTTAATCAAAAATTTTTTGATTGTGTCAACACTCTAAAAAGTTAAAAAAAATGGGAAGAAAAATATTTGTTTAAACCAAATCAATAGCATTGAACCGAGGATATTGACAGTCAAAAAATATAAATTTCACTTTTTTGCTTGATAGTACTCACCTCATGATTGCAATCAAATCAAGTTTAAACCTTATTACTGTGGAGCAAAGTTCAATATTGATCGACAGCCTATATTCAGAGTATTATTAAGAAGTTAACATCAGATTTTTAGAAAATAGCAATGAAGAATTCTTTTTTTATTTATATCGTAAGAATCACAATTTCACTAACAATTTTTTTTATATAATTATTTGTTTATAACTTGTACCCGTTTCTCTGGAATCGCCATCGCCAGAAACGTCAAGTTAGCAGCCCACTTTGAGACCGTAATATCTCGGCTTGCATTGAAGCAATATTATTGAAATTTTGCGTATACGATTCACTATTTTCTAACAATTTTTTGGCATATAAATCACATTGATACGAACTGTATTTCTTAAGGTGTCTGCCAGCTTGACGTCAAGTTAGCAGCCTCACCAAGATACTCAAATATCTTTTGAACCATAGTATCACAATTTATATGCTATAGTTCACTATTTATCACTATTTATTAACAATTTTTTGACCTAGTCAAAACCTTCTAATTCCATAGTGAGGCTGCCAACTATACGCTAATCATATATTATAACTTGTCCATACAAAATAGGCGCGAATCGCGATCTTGGTTGTGTGAAGCTGAGACTTTTATTGTGTTGGTGGCTACCTCGGTAGAACTTACCGAGTAAAGGTACGATTCCGATGTCTGCAGCACTGCTGCGCGACACTGCTGCGCAACAGTGCTGCGCAGCACTGCTGCCGAGCTCGGAATGTAGTCTCATATAAACCTATAAAGAATGTATGGGGACCAGTGGTGTTGCGGCAGCCGTGCCGCGCAGCACTGCTGCGCAGCAGTGTCACGCAGCAGTGTTGTGCAGCAGTGTTGCGCAGCAGTGTTGCGCAGCAGTGTCGCGACGCTTCTCCGCTCACATCAAATTGAGCTTTTCAAACGTAACATTAGGGTTCAATTTGGAGTGCACTGCTGCTGCTGCCGAGATCGGAATCATACCTTAAACTGTCTTGTTATACTTGGTGCCAAATGCTCCAAGCAGCATTGGAATGCAATGCACCCGCATTCTAATGTAAACTGAAACAATCTACCAAAGAGAATGTAAAAAAACTAGCGTTTTACAATCTACCCCACCGACTATTCAACACTTGACACTGGCAAAAATTACTTCCAAGAAGAAAGTAGATTGCCAAACTAAAAATAATAAGATTTTGACTTGACAATCTTGGCTGCGGTCTGCATGGCGATTACATCGGTTACGGCGTTTACAACGCTCACACGAGGTCCGCATTCGATATCGCGCTCAAATCGATAAAATCGACAAATGACAGTTGGCGAATGCGAACCGCTCGTAAGCGCACTAACGTTTTATTCTAACCCTCAAATACAAGATGGAATAATTGCTAGATACTGTTTTTGCTCTCTAAAGCGATGATAATGATGAAGAACGTTTGATTATTGAGTCGTGTGCACCCAACATCTTTTTTTCCAACTTTTTACATCAACCACCTTTTTGGATAAGCTCCAAATTAATATTAACAAAATATTAACCAATATAATACCGCATTCGCGAATATCGTATTTCCCAAAGGTTGACTGGTAGAGAATGCTACGAGCATTAAGTCCGCCTCTTGTACCATACTGTATTGTACAATAAAGATATTTAAAATAAAAAAATAAAATAATGCTCTATCCTTTTGTTGTGAAGTGAGGAAAAGATCCTTCTATAACGAACTCTCTCATTTTTTGACGAAATAAAATTCTGACACCTGTTTCGTTTGACAGTCACTTATAACTTTTGACAGGACGTTCACAGTGATTACGCTTCGAGGCATCGTCGCTGTAAGCCCAAGATGGCGCTGGTAATAACGTCATGAGTGACGTCACACTAGATATTGTAAACGCGCTAACGTGCATGCGGACCGGCTGTTATCGCGATAATATCGATATTATTGCTATGCGGACCGCACCCCTTGACATTTTTGTTTGACAGACAGAGACAGTGTAAGTCCCCTGACCCCTGAGTATATTTGTTCTGTGGTGTAAGTAATGTCATTGTCAATATGTCAGTGTCAGTAATCTGTGTCTAATAATCCGGTGTATTTTGTATTTTTGTGTTTTAATTTGTGAAACAGAAGAAATGAATTAAAACCAAGACAGAAAATGAACAGGAACACATTACTTAGCGACCACTCTGGAGATTTGTGTGATTCAGATCGTTTCATAGACCAGTTAGTCAGAGAATACGATGAACCAACAATGGCATTACCGGATATCGAATCCGAGCCTCATCTTCTTATATCGAAAGTATGTTGTAAATCAGTCCCTTTCTCAAAGTTTACTTGCTTACTTACTATACTGTACCTATTCGTTATAACGACATCTCATAAGCGACGTCTACACGTGTGGTAGATATTGTGACCATAGCCATAGAGTACATTTTGACCATGGAAAGTAAAATATTGAACATTCCACACAAATTACTTTTCATAGTTAAAATTTACTCTATTGTGATGGATCACAGTATTTACCATGCGTGTAGCCGTCGCCTTAGTTGAAAAATATTACTAGCGGCTGCCTGCGACTTCATCTGCCATGACAGTTATTATTTTAACCTTCCGAGAGAACTTTCGTATTACGATGTGATAGCGCAAATAAACAAAAATATGAAACTCACTTCTGCATTTTTAATATCAGCGATTCACATGTGCAGTACGCATCATCGGTGGCACCGTTCCTGCTGTGAGAACATATGATTTGTAGGGTTTTTAGAAGTACTAACTATCAGGATTAGAGCCGCTTGTCGCGCCCCCCTTTGGATAGCCCCACTGGTTGGAAACCAATGATCTATTCTGTGGTGATTGTCAAGCATCGCTCCTAGATAACCAAAATGTGAACGACAAGCTGAAAAATTTACGTGCTTGATAGTTTCGGGAGTACATAATATGGTTGCTAGACAATTAATATACTACCATACTTTTTAAATATGCAGTGGTGGCCAGATAATTAAGGACACCACAGTTGATTTTCGTACAAATGGGGTATAACTTTGAAACCTAAGCACAATATATAATAGTATTAACGTACAGAAGCCCATCCACACGAGGATAATCAAATAATAAGCCACCCTCACTGCTCGGCAATAAAGTTCAATTTCAAATTGCAGCACAACGCTGCATGCCTAATATTATAAGAAAGAACCTACGAAACGCCACTCTTTCTGTCGTGTAGCTCTGTCTCAACTGATAGAACTTGTGAATCGTTAAGGTTGCTAGTTGCTACTTAGATATCATGATAAACATCCGTTATATCGATGAATATACAATGAAATTACTAAATATAAAACAAAATAAATCTACCTACTAAATGAGCTGAGCCTGATTGTATTTCTAAGTACTTAGTTACTTGTGTGAAAATGATATTATTTGGAAATAATGTTAGGTGATGTATCAAGGAAACGATTTATGTAAAAAGTAGTAAAGAATTAAAAACTGACTTGTTCTTTTTTGGCGCGCTTTTTGCTCGCAGACAACGCGCGTGTCGGCGCGGCGCTATCCCTCGGCCATGGCTACTCGTGAGCCGCGAACAGTAGGCTAATATAAAAGTTTAAGTGCAGAGTGAGACCCCCTGGCCTAAGTATGTATTTTAATTAATTGTTATCATTATCTTCCAAGGTTCGCAAACATTACATGGAATATCTTATAAAACTTCTCTCTACAAATTATGAAAACAATCAGAAACTTCTCAACAAAAATATATATCTGCCCAGTGCTATTTGGAGATGTGCTAAGAACATGGAAATGAAGGCTGCCCAGACATGTATGGTTGTGCAGCTTTACAGAAAAAATATTGTAGCTGCGGTAAGATCTCTTCTAAATACCCACAAACAAGCATAACTCTTTAAATTAAAAATCTTTAAACACCTTATATTTTCAATTCAATATTACTAAAACTCATTTTATTATGTTCAGATAACAGAGCTGAAGAATGATACAACAAAAGGTAAACTCAATACCAAACTTTCTGAATGCCTCCGAAAACCACCTGAAAATGAAAAAAAGCTTCAAACTACTTTTCCTGATTCAAAAGATTGCAACTGTGAGTGTGCTTGTAACAAACGAAAGAAATATCGTAAAACACTAGTCTCTCCTAAAACTGTACAAAATATACAAAGTGAGGATTCAAAAAACAATGGACACAGTTTTAAAACTAATATTCCTATCTTCAATATACCTGTGGTTGCTAATTTACAAGTTGACAGCCCTCAAGTAGCTGATCTTATTGATAAATCTTGCTCTAAGGATCCACTTGTGACAATTAATGTGAACCAATATAATTCACATAATATGAGTGAACCAAAAATTTGCCATAATCCACCAAGAGGCTCTATTGAGTCTCAAGACTCCGATGATTTGATGTTACAATTAGAAAAACTATTCCAGTGTGATTCACAAGAAGAGGATTTATTTGATGGGGGTTTGTGTGATAATACTGAAACAATTTTACAAGATGATATGGCTAAAAGAGTAGTGGGTAATGAAAGTTTTTTGAATCCACCAAAAGACTCAGTTATAGAAAACCATGCAGCTCAGATCAGATCACTAGATGAACGCATATCGTCACTAACTGGATTATTGGTGAACAATACTGACAATATGTTACAAGAAAAAGCAGAACATCCCAAAAATAATACTAAACACAACACAAGCAAGTGGTTGTGTGAAGAATATTTCCTCAAGGCCAAACTGTTTGAAGTCTTGGACCAAATAGGTGACTGTAATAGGAAGAAGCTTGCAAGGGTAGGTATCTATCTATGAATCTATGATGAATAGTATTTTGTCATTTAGACAACAAACTATTTATTTAGGTTTCATTTTTAAATGTTTATTTACACAACTCTCTTGATGTGATCGCTGCTAAGCTTAAAAAGTGTTTTTTTTTGTTATTGTTCTTATTATTATGTAGACCTATTAGGGTTGAACTCCACTTGTATTTATTAGGGTTAAACACCACTTTGCCGATGCTGCCGTTCTCACTCTAGCAAATGAAGATCCTCAGTGATAGAAGAGGATAGAGCATGAAAAATGCTTTTCCATGCTGACAAGTGGGGTTCAACCCTTAAATATCTATCCACTGCAGGATGTAAACAGCTCCCCTCCCATGATAGGATGTTGCCATCATCTCCACACTTGGCAGGTGGATTGTTCGCACTTTTGTGCTGTGTAGTATATACTTTGGCAAAATGTACATCCTACCTAACTGATCTGATATACTATCCTAAATTAACATAGGTATAGCCCGATGCTAACTTTATGACTTCTGTGAACATCGCGCGAGATGGCGCACAGAACACAAATTCGATGTAAGTGCGTGAGAGAGACGTGTGGTGGGGCACAGCTACGCGATAGTGGCTAACTTCTCAGAAATCATAAAGTTTAAATGAAGCTATATTTCTGCATTTCATTCTTTGACTTAAACTTCAGTAACAGGGTCTTGTTACTTATTGTTTCCCTAATTCCAGATCAAAGAAATGCTAGCAGAGCTATTTGGGGAAGATAGCGATGAAGAGTGCATTATGTCACCCTTAGAGGAGACGCCAGAGTTTGTTATAAGCTGCAAAGAGCGCATTGCCCCTTGGGTTGTTAAGCTGCTGACTCCTTATTATATAAAGGGACGAATAAGAGGCAAAAGTCTTTTTAAATCATTGGCTAAGCATTTAATTAGACTTATATACCAATGTAGTCGATATCCAAGTAAGTACATAGCTGCATATTCATATTTTATACAAGACTAGCAACTTTACTGGCCAAGTATCTATGGTTATTTAGGTATTTCTTGTTTGATATTATCCATTAATTTCTTTATATATTTGCAGAAGAGTTTGAGGTGCATAGTTTTGTGGCGGACTTTTTGGAAAATCATAAAATGATAAGATGTGAAGCTGATTTCAAGCAATTTAGAATAGAAAACTTGTAAGTGTATTTTGTTCTTCTGTGTGCTCTGAAAGAGCTACCCTATCTACATTTATGTTATGAATTGATATTTTTGTTATTAGTCCCAAATCAATATTTAGTTCAAGATTCAGTTATTGTACTTGGCTGTTTGACTATGAAAAAAAATTTAATCATGTATTTGATAAGTCTGGGATGGGACATTGACGTCTTGGCCACACGGGACCGGGCGTTCGGCGGTGGGTGGGTACATATTCTGTACTATTGCGGCGTATCGTATCGTACCATCGCCATACGCGCCGCGTAGATTGCGTTTAGAATGCGTTTACCATCATTGTAATCTTATTGCGATGGATTAAGGTTCAAAATTGAATAGATTTTAGGAAAACCAACATAACGGCATAGGTAGTAACCGATGAGACGCACTATAGCTCCGACTCGATCATTTAGTGCTCGTTTACGGAGACGCGGGGCGTCGCGTGTCGCGTGCGGCGGCGCGGCCCGCACTAAATTCAAACATATGGCGTTGTATGAGTGTGTTTACGGAGAGGCGATTTTACACGCGTTTGCTTGAAATGGGGCGGCGCCCGCGACGGCGCCCGTGACGGCGCCCGCGGCGACGCCCGTGACGACGCTCGCGACGGCAACTCTCGATGAAGCGATTCCCGCGGCCGGCGGAACCTTCTGTCTCTCGCTAAACTAAAACTAAAATTAGTCGATTTGATTGAGCGCCGCCCCCGCCCGTCGCAGCGGGGCCCGTCGCGTGCATCGCTAGCCGTTTGAAGATTCACCGCGTCTCTATAAACAGCATCATATAGTGCCATATGTTTGTGTTTACGCGTGCGATGCTAAGTGCCGCTTCACGCGCCGCCTCTCCGTAAACACAAAAAACGTCCGACGCGCCGCGAGAGGCCCCGTCGCACGCGCCGCCTGACGCCCCGCGTCTCCGTAAACGAGCACTTAGGCCTGCATTCCTGACGGTCGCGGACGTCGGCGTGTAAATTTCAAAAACCTCATTGAATAATTTTCCCAATCGTGTAAATCTAACTACGCGACATTGGCGGAATTGTGCATAGACCACAGAGCAAGCCATTGATTAAAAAAAGAAGAGGAATAACCTGCTACCTACGCGACTCTGACGTCAACGTCATCGTAGTGTGGTGCTACAAGATAATGTAGGAATATATTCGTATGCGCGACCGACATCAGCTCAGAGGCAGAATTAAACCCTGAGTCCACCAACACCACAGAATACATAATAGTATAAGTACAGAAGGGACACTCCGCAAAACAATTTGTATAAATAGCGACTTGCGCTGACACAAAGTGCAATTCAGTTCGCACGGCGCTACAGTTATATTCACCTAGCTAGAAGTTGCCTATCTCTTCAAACGATGACGAACCCTAAGGTTGTCTTCTTTTAAACGAACTGCAAAGTATATCATAAAAGGAAAGCGATTGTAAGTAAAAGCTTACAAAAATATTGAATGCACGACGCGTGCGACCATACACGACACGGCGCGGCGGCGGGCGCGTGAGTGGAGCTTAGAGAAGGGAAGTAAGGGGAGCAGGCATACCTACGAAAAAAGCGTGCATACCTACTTCATTGTTCTCCATTGTAATGGAACAAAACATGGCGGCTTAGCTTAGTGTACTTACACCTTATGTTAACAGCATAGAGTTAAAATTGTAACTTTTTTTTTTTATACACAACGGGATAGTGCTTGGCCTTCATCTCACCTGATGTTAAATGACGGAAGCGCACTACACCCGGAATACTGGCTATCTTACCTCTAACTGCCGGAACACAACAATTTTTTAAATTGTTATTATGGCGTCAGACTTAGGTAAGATGGTGGTAGCTAGCCAAGCGGACTTGAAATAAACCCTACCACCAACCAAACCGAGTACAAATTGTACTCCCCCTGGGAATCGAACCCGGGACCTCTGCGTCTTACACGGGTGGGCGAACCACTAGACCACAGAGGCGGTACATGTGACAGGAAACAAATATGGCGGACACGGCACGCGCCTGACGTCACGAATGCTTTGTTATTGCAGTTTATGCCTGCTCCCCTTACTTTCCTTCTCTAAGGAGTGGAGTGAACATCGAACTAACGTGCGACACGGCCGGCGTGGCACCGCACTGAAATGGCCTGACCGGTCGAACCCGCCGCGTACTCATACCTTTATACAATTGTACCTAATTATTATTTTGGAAGGGGGGACGCCCCAGTGAAGCCGGACGGGTGATCAGTTCCCTCATCGGAACCATGTCACCGTTAAAATACCTAAAGTGTGGAGTGTCCCTGGCTAGTGTACACCAGCTATAAAGTGCTGCTCATGGTTTCAGTATACGAGACAGGATATGATACGTCGAGATACTACAGAATCGGATTCACCCTAATACAATTCGACCGCAGTGCAATGGGAGAGAATTGTAGCATTGCCAGGGGGGTATTACGAGCTCTCAAAACAAGAGACACATTGATAGCTATTCAGAGACTGGCAAGTTTTAAGAGGTTTTAATACGGGGGCAGGTCGGCATATAGCTGCTGAAACGAAGGATGCACTAATTTGTTCTTCTTTTCATCAGCAAATATTGCGTGTATTCCCAGAAGTTCCATTGATGTTGTTCCGTGATAAAACTACTAGATTTTTTCCCCTGAGGTTCCATTAACTCGACTAACGATATTTTCATTCCCAGAGGTTCCGTTAACTAGTTTTCCAGTTAAGGGAACCTCTGGGAATGAAAATTCCATCCAGTAGTTCCATCATGGAACAACTTCAACGGAACTTCTGGGAATACATGAAATTTTCATTTTAGCAAGTTGCTCTTTTTATTTTACCCTAGTTAGAAGTGTTTGCTGACCACCACAGACAGTTTTGTATTATCTATGATGTTTCATGTTAAAAATAAAAGCAAAACCTACTATAATGAATTTGATTTAATTAATTTCTCTTAAGTATCTTACTACCCACATCAGAATCACTATCACTTTTTCTTTTATTTGTTTTGGTAAACCATGAATTGAGAGTTTTCTGCGTTTTCGTATCCTTTTTTTCTTCTGGTATTTTTTTATTACAGTCATTAGCTTTATATCTCGAGTTGTTGACAAGTGTTGATACCGGATGCCATTGCAATGTCTCTGTGCCTTTCAAAAGAGAAATAGCTGCATGTGAAGGTACATTATCAACATCTAACCAGGCCTGAAAATGAGATAAGATTTCAATATTACTTTTCAATGTAAAGTAACATTTTAAAATGTACGTCTTGGCGCATAATATCCTTTTCTCGAAATGTCTTTTCTCAGAATGTCCTTTCTCAAAATGTCCTTTTCTCAAAATGTATTTTTCTCGAAATGTCCTTTTCTCAAAATGTCCTTTTAATATGTAATATTTTTTTAACAAATATTAAAGCTTTTTTAGTTAGTCGCTTATCTAAATTATCATCAAAAATACAAGACATACAATGCATGTAAATATTTATTAGGTCTAAGAATGTTATAAAGTAATGAGTAATGTTGTTATAAAATTGTAGAAATATGATGGAAAAAATCCGAAATCAAAAAAGTAATAATAATTATGAACCAGTCTCTTTATTTGTAGTCAAAAATATTATTTATTTATCATTATTGTGGTAATAACACTTTGTATTAATTACCAAACAAGTATTTTTCTTTTGTAATAATCATAGTTTAAGGAAATAATCAGTCGATTTCTTAAATACATGTCTTAATGTAATATGTATTTGTTTAAAAAATATTGCATATTAAAAGGACATTTTGAGAAAAGGACATTTTGAGAAAAGGACATTTCGAGAAAAAGACATCTTGAGAAAAGGACTTTTTGAGAAACGATTTTCGAGACGACATTTCGAGAAAAGGACATTATGAGAAAGAACATTTTGAGAAAAGGACATTATGCGCCAAGACGAAAATGTACAACCAATACTCAACCTCGATCAATTCCTCAGTATCTAAAACAGCAGGCATTCTGTGATGGAGCCAATTGAGTGCACTATTAGATTCCATGGTGATCACTGTGTATGAATATATAATATTGTCGTCATTCTGCCATGCATCGTACAGACCAGCCATGTGGAGAAGTTTTATGCCATTCCATCCATTCTCGTCATCATATGTATTATTCCAAGTTTGTGGGTCGTCAACCTTGTATCACAAAATTATTTATTATGGTTAATCCAGATTTTTAAGGAAATTAAACAATGGTAAACTTTTAACGCATAGACGGACCAAATGGGAGTCTAAATTCGGAGAAAAGAGCCCATCACCAATACAATGGTATACTTAAGTTTACCATTCTTGCTAAACTTCTAGTATGCTCTGAAGTTGCTAGATTGCGAAGTGATTTTTTCTAAACTCACAGAAAAATGGATTAGATGGATAGAAATTTTAGTGCGATCTATACTTACTTCTACTTTTAAAGGCTTACCTTAATATCATCTTTTTGTGGGGCATATATATAATAAGGTTGTTTCACCTTGGATGCTTTATTTGTTGTTTGCCACTCATAAAATCCTTCCACAACAATGACGCACCTACCCCCATTATTTAGAATAGGACTGTATAGTTTTGATGTCATTAAATTTTCAATGCGACAGTTGTTGGTGCTGATGTTATGATTTCTATAGTCGCCCTTTAAAGTAATAAAACATTTCAAATTTATAAAACTTGTAAGAAATCAATGTAGGTCTAAAATTAGATCTATAATAATAATAATAATTAACACTTTGCACACAAGACAAAAAAAAATACAAAGAGACGCAAAAACAGACAGAAAGCTCACAAAGAGGGCCTTATTGCTGAATAGCAATTTCTTCCAGGCAACCTTAAGTAGTAAAGAGACAAGAAGTAGAGGATTTAAGGGGAGTGGGTGCAGTTATGGGAAGTGATATCAGATGTAGATAGATATAAAGAGAGGAATAATTATGAATAGACTATGTTACCTTGTGCCAAGGTGGGATAATTCCCCACATCATAGGTTTGAGAACCCTACTGGATTTGGTAGCATTTTTATATTTACTAGCAGAAACTAATACTGGAGTTACATCTGTTGGGGCAATATTGTAGGACGGAGTGTAATCTTTCCCATCATTATGTTCCGGTAACCAGTCTGGCTTCGTGTAAGTATCCATTCCTTCTAGTTTATAACTACAGGCACATTGAATTTCCGGTTTCTTTAAAGTTCTGAAAGTTACTTTTACGTAAATATTACAGGAGCTTACATTAAAAGTTAATATACCTAAGATGAAAAAGTTATTTCATTTGATTTCATAAAGGTAAGGTAGGTACTAACAAAGCGCTCCGTCCGCACATTTTCTAATGTGTGTGTCGTTGTGTCCTTGGAAAAAAAAATTAGCTGAGAGAACACAGCAGACATGAAATGAGGTAAAAGGAAAAAGCGCACGTTCGGTCGTTTTGTTGAGGCAATATTCAAATATAAATTATTTTTTAATATATGAATTACTTGACAGTGACATGACAATGACAGTCGCAAAACAGGGTTGCGTTCGGCAGGCTGATTATCTAAAATGAGCGACCGAAATCGATTCCTGAATTATTTCGAAATCGTCGCGCGACCGAGTCACTGATTTGGTATTATGTATGCGATCGCTGATTAGTTTATGCTCCAGTTTATGCTCGTTAAGATCTCCATAGAAACTAGCGCCACTAGCAACCGGTGGCAGCGACTGAAAAGTCCTTTTACCGAAAGTAGTCTGTATCTGTGTATGTGTCTGACTATATGTGCTCTGTGAACATAACCTTTTTGTTTTCGCTTCGAATTTCGTTTACATTTTTTCGTCTTCAAAATGGCAAATTCCGTGTAGGCATTGAAGGACAGGCCTTTTGTTTTACATTATAGCAATTTTATTTAATTTTGGTCAAAGGTAAGGCTAAGAATTTAACGAAAACTAATCAGAAATTACGTTTTGTCTGGTTTCTGTTTGACAGAAGAAATCGCGAAATCGTCGCGGTCGCGTCGCGGTTTCTGAGTTAGATAATACGAATTTCGGAGCATTTCCTTGCAAGTGCTCGTATATTTTAGTTCTTTAGTTGTCCGTTGGAGGCAGCACTCGTAGAAACTCGATCGGTGGTATGAAATCGAGTTTGACAGCGACTATTTCGTAATTATCACCGGTCGCTAGGTGGTTTTAAATTAGATAATCAGCCTGCGGGGTGCGTTCCGTGGCTTCTTCGCTCGAGCAGGGTGACCATCTCAAAAATGGCGAATCTGCCCGACACTGGCATAAAATCTGCCAAACCCGACTCCACAAAATGCCAAAAAAGTGCCTCATACAAAAAACGTTATGATAATTGCGATTTATCATTTTAAGCTTCGTACAGACTGAGGCGAATTCGCTCGCGCCAGATTCGCTCGCGACGATTGCGACTAGACGTGAGGCGTATTTATTGTAACAGTTAAAAATAACAGATAATTAAATGTGACTGTTTCGCCCTGTTACGAGGACTATGAAATAACTGTTGTTCAAAGGAACAGGCGAAACAGACTGTTCTCGCCGTCTAGACTGTTCCCTGTACCGAGCTGTTATCAGAGTAACAACCTGTTGCAATCGTTCCGCCTGTTACGTGGAACAAGCGCTTTCTTACTCTAACATATGAAAAGAAAAGAGACAAAGCTTGTTACTTTTACCTGTTATATAAACCGACCATATCAAAAATACATTCGACTTTGTAAATTAGTCGTGTTATCTGTTCCTGTGTTTGTTTATGGCCTTTTTTGTTTTTTTGTGGCAATAGAGTTTGGCTGTTTTGCCAATTTTATGTTAAAAGGTAGGTAAACAGGCTGAATTAAATAAAAATATTTTAATTTTATTGAGATTCTAAAGGATGTTTAAGCGCTTTATTATTTACGTGGAATGGATGCATTCATAAGCAAATTAGGATATGCGGGTAGGAAATGGGACATCTAGTGCTGCCAGGGATTTAAGGAAAAGATCAGGGTTCCCAGATTGGGGGTATTTTCAGTAAAAAATCCTTGAATTTTTTTTTTCTTCAGTAGACTTAATTCACCTGGTATTTCATCATCATCATCATCATAATCACCATTTATGTATCTACTGCTGGGGTACAGGCAATGGCCGGAATAACAAAATAATGTAGAGAATATAAGAAAACATTTGACTAGTGATCATTAGTTAAAAAACGGGTGCAAGCGATTTTAGACCTTACTGACATTCTAACGTCAATATGGTCGAAAATCGCTTGCACCACTTTTTAACAACAATCTATTTTAATTTTTACTATTTAAACTTATTTAGTAAATTTATGATAATTACTGCCATCTATCGCAATTTAAGAAAAATGCTTAATGAAAGTAGTACTGCAAGCAACTTTAATAGGTGACATGATGGTTCACCCAATACATACAAACAAGATGTCGCATGTGTGCCGTAACTGCCGAAATGGAAAACGTATTTTATAATATTACATTTTACTTAATTGCAATAAAGTTTAGTCTTGCTTAACAGAAAAAAATAACAGAACATTTAATGATCACAAATTAAGAGATAAAAATAACAAGCTTCGTCTCTTTTCTTTATGTAAGTAGTCCTAAGGTTAGAGTAAAGAAGCGCTTGTTCCACACCCGGAACAGGAAGAACAATGGAAGTAAATTGTTACGACATGGCTGTTATTTTTGTAACAGGGTGTTGGAACTGTTATTTTAGTGTAACAGGAACAGTTGAAACAGGTAGGCAATTTACCCTGTTACAACCCATGTCTAATTGCGACAGCTAACTTGTATGGACGTGTTCAAATTGGCGCGAATAATCGCATGAGTTGCAGCAAAAACATTAGCGTATAGTTGGCAGCCTCACCATGGAATTAGAAGGTTTTGACTAGGTCAAAAAATTGTTAGTAAATAGTTATAAATAGTGAACTATAGCATATAAATAGTGATACTATGGTTCAAAAGATATTTGAGTATCTTGGTGAGGCTGCTATCTTGACGTCAAGCTAGCAGACACCTTAAGAAATACAGTTCGTATCAATGTGATTTATATGCCAAAAAATTGTTAGGAAATAGTGAATCGTATACGCAAAATTTCAATAATATTGCTTCAGTACAAGCCGAGATATTACGATCTCAAAGTGGGCTGCTAACTTGACGTTTCTGGCAATGGCGATTCCAGAGAAACGGGTACAAGTTATAAACAAATAAATATATCAAAAAATTGTTAGTGAAATTGTGATTCTTACGATTTAAATAAAAAAAGAATTCTTCATTGCTATTTTCTAAAAATCGAATGTTAACTTCTACATAGTAATCTGAATATAGGCTGTCGATCAATATTGAACTTTGCTCCACAGTAATAAGGTTTAAACTTGATTGCAATCATGAGGTGAGTACTATCAAGCAAAAAAGTGAAATTTAAATTTTTTGACCTGTGTCAATAGTCATGTCCTCGGTTCAAGGCTATTGATTTGGTATAAGTAAACAAATATTTTTCTACCCACTTTTTTATTTTTTAGAGTATTGACACAATCAAAAAATTTTTGAATTAATCTCATCAAAAAAAATTTGGTCGTTTAATACTCTACTCTCAGTTCATTTATTTAGTTTAGGAAAATCTTCAAATATTTTACTACCAATTAGGTACCTAACGTTAAAACTATAACTTAAAGGGAGGAGTCTAATGAAAATACCCTAACCTGTAATTTTTTGAAAATGAATATTTTGTATTTTATTTTAGTAACTGAAACTTTAACGGGGTGTGTCCCCACTCAGGTTTGCGAACCTCCGCGCTCCGCGCTCCGCGAACCTCGGAGCGCGCTCCATATTTGGGATCCGATGCGAACACGCGAACACGGAGCGCGGAGCGCCAGTGTGACCAGATTCAGTATTTTAATACTTTTTCAGTATATTTTATCGACTTTACCGAACATCAGTATTTTTGTAGGTATATTAGCGGAAGTAAGTATTTTCGGTATATGTTGGTTATAAAGTTATGGTAACTACGGTGTTAAGTCCCCGCAAACATTGATGTTCAAGGAATTTCCCGGATTAAGTCTATATTTCATTCAGAAGCAAAGATCAGTAGAGTCTGTTTTGAAAAAGAACAAACTTGGGATTTATGCTTGATTACCGTTTTTGAAATGTTGATGGTACTGTTACGTTTTAGTGCGACTGTATTAACAAGATAAATATTAATTCAAGATAGTCGCACTATAATTACGTATAAGGCGACGGCTACACACACAGTATTTACTGTGGTCCAACTGTGGTAAATACTGATAATTCCAATTCCAACGATGGAATGAAAACGCACGCCTACAGGCTCAGTATTTACCACATGGTAATGTTGCCAGATCGTGCCTATTATTACAATTTTAGTAATAAATCTAAACTAATAATAAATAAATAAATCTAAAAGATAGCAGCCAAATTTTATGTTTGGGGGCCGATTTCGATGAAACTCGGTTTTGGGTACTATTTCGACATCAAAACAGCAACGCAAAGTTAAAAATATAAAAAATCTAAGATGGCGGCCAAATTTTTGTTTGTGGGCCGATTTAGATGAAACTCGGTTTTAGGTACTATTTTGACAACAAAACAGCAACGCAATGTTAAAAATATAAAAAATCCAAGATGGCGACCAACTTTTTTGTTTGTGGGCCGATTTAGATAAAACTCTGTTTTGGGTACTATTTCGACAACAAAACAGCAAAGTAATGTTAAAAATATAAAAAAATCCAAGATGGCGGCCAACTTTTTTGTTTGTGGGCCAATTTAAATGAAACTCGGTTTTGAGTACTATTTTGACAACAAAACAGCAACGCAATGTTAAAAATAAAAAAATCCCAAGATGCTACCAACTTTTTTGTTTGTAGGCCGATTCAGATAAAACTCGGTTTTGGGTACTATTTCGACAACAAAACAGCAACGCAATGTTAAAAATATAAAAAATCCAAGATGGCGGCCATCTTTTTTGTTTATGGGCCGATTTAGATAAAACTCGGTTTTGGGTACTATTTTGACAATAAAACAGCAACACAATGTTTAAAATATAAAAAACCCAAGATGGCGGCCAACTTTTTTGTTTGTGGGCCGATTTAGATGAAACTCGGTTTTCGGTACTATTTTGACAACAAAACAGCAACGCAATGTTAGAAATAGTACGGAGTTTCATCTAAATCCGCCAGATGGCGCTTTGTAGTAAACATAGTCTCTACGTTAAATATTACCGAATAATTTTAAATCACAATTCTAACATTTGGAATCAAGTTAAATCAATAATTTGTCTAGTGATTAACCAGTGATATCGTTTGTAGAACCTATGGTTTAAAAGTGTGTATTTGTGCTCAAAAAATATTCAGTGCCTTTTTTAATCAGTGGATTATTAAAAACTGCTGAATATAGTCTGAGCATTATCCTCAGAAAAGTGATAAAACTGCGCTTTAGTTTGCGTAATAAATCTCATCTCCAGTGTTAAAACTAAATATTATCATCAGTGATATTATCAGTGTTGAGGTAGTACAATAATTATTATTTTCGTCTTGACCTCATACTCAAACCAACTCATACATCAAGTTTCAAACCCTACTTAACTGATCAATACTTTGAACGCTTTAAGTCGCTTTGGCGCATACGTTAGCACACTGAGTGCTGCATACTGAATTCAGCTGTGAGTGGCCCGAAGATCGATCCTCGCTTATAAAAACTTTTTCTCCCAAATTTTTTTTAGAGACATTTTATTTATTTTTAAAGATATTTTTTTTTAATTTGTATTGAAGATATTTTTGGACATTACTTTTCAATTAATTTTGATTTACTAAAACATCTTCATTCACCAAAGCCGTAGTAAGGTATAAGATTATTGAAATTGTATAAGAATAAAAAATGTCGACTAAAGGATCATCTGAGTGCGCGGGATGTCCTAATATCATGGATGGAGCAATATTCATGCAATGTAAACGTTGCAAAGACAATTATCATTTGCAGTGCACTGCATATTTACTCGCAGATTAGAATGCGATGACAGCTGATACTAAAAACGCCTGAATTTGTGATTTCTGCCACATTCGCGAGCCCAAAAAGGGTAATAACACGATTACACCAACGAGAGCTAAATTACCCACTGCCTCCAATTATAGCTTCGTTACCCAGCGCTTGAAGTCAAGTTTTCCTGCGCCAACGAGTTGTTCCTGCCCTTCGGCCAATGATTTAAGGGACATTATTAGAGAGGAGATTTACAATGCTTTCGAGGATGTTATTAATCCAAAAATTGTTGCCTTGCAAAATATGATAGTTGGCTTTGAATCATCTCTCTCGGCATTCAGCCAGGATCTGGATAGCATAAAAACGCAACACGCCGCCCAGTTGGCCACTTTGAATGATGTCTGCAAGGAAAATGAGTCGCTACGTTCAGCTAATCAAAACCTTTCTTCTAGACTGGCACAGCTTGAGTTACAGACACGTTCAACAAATATTGAAATACAATGCGTCCCAGAAAACAAGCAGAAAAATTTGGTTAATACAGTTCTGCAGCTTTCTAAGGTTATAAAGTGTCCTATCAATCAACGAAGGCAACATTCATTTTAGCGCTAGACTTGCTAAAATGGACAATAAAAGTCCCCGCCCACGCTCAAACTTTACTTAAGATATTAATGCCTATTATGAGGAACTGTTGATTTTAAATAGTTTTTGCCTAAAAAAGGTGCCTTACTAAGATTTAAAAAATTAGGACTCGTTAATCTTTAAGTCACTAAATAATTGTACCGGAGACAAACCTAGAGGTACTTTTAAAGTCTGAATAATTGTGGAATACTCTGAAAAAACCTTCATTGATTGTAATTCAACAGATTTTGCAATTTACTTGTTCCACTTTATATAAAAAGGCAAAATTAATAACAATGTTTCATTGTTGGACACGGAGTGTTTCTTCCACCTAGGTGTACACATTGAAACAATTCCCATTTTCTTTTAAAAGTCTTGTTATTGGTTATGTATCTATTTATTAATAAAACTATAAATGCCATACTATACCTAATTGATTAGACTCCGTTCCTGTAAAAAATGGAATTCATATCTACAAAAATGAGAGAAATATGAGACTCAGAACTTTTGGTGTTTCATTGTACCACACTACACCCTACCCAAAACCGAGTTTCATCTAAATCCATCTTGGATTTTTCCTATTTTTAACATTGCGTTGCTGTTTTGTTGTCGAAATAGTACCCATAACCGAGTTTTATCTAAATCGGCTCATAAACAAAAAGTTGGCCGCCATCTTGGATTTTTTTATATTTTTAACATTGCGTTGTTGTTTTGTTGTCGAAATAGTACCCAAAACCGAGTTTTATCTAAATTGGCCCACAAACAAAAAAGTTGGCCGCCATCTTGGATTTTTATATTTTTAATATTGCGTTGCTGTTTTGTTGTCGAAATAGTACCCAAAACCGAGTTTCTTCTAAATCGGCCCACAAACAAAAAAGTTGGCCGCCATTTTGGAATTTTCCTATTTTTAACATTGCGTTGCTGTTTTGTTGTCGAAATAGTACCCATAACCGAGTTTTATCTAAATCGGCCCATAAACAAAAAGTTGGCCGCCATCTTGGATTTTTTTATATTTTTTACATTGCGTTGCTGTTTTGTTGTCGAAATAGTTCCCAAAACCGAGTTTCGTCTAAATCGGCCACCAAACAAAAAAGTTGGCCGCCATCTTGGATATTTTTATATTTTTAACATTGCGTTGTTGTTTTGTTGTCAAAATAGTACCCGCATCCGAGTTTCATCTAAATCGGCCCACAAACAAAAAAGTTGGCCGCCATCTTGGATTTTTTTATATTTTTAACATTGCATTGCTGTTTTGTTGTCGAAATAGTACCCAAAACCGAGTTTCATCTAAATCGGCCCACAAACAAAAAAGTTGGCCGACATCTTGGATTTTTTATATTTTTAACATTGCGTTGCTGTTTTGTTGTCGAAATAGTACCAAAAACCGAGTTTCATCGAAATCAGCCCGCAAACAAAAAGTTGGCCGCCATCTTGAATTTTGATTTTTTTAACATTGCGTTGCTGTTTTCTTGCCAAAATACTACCAAAAACCGAGTTTCATCGAAATCCGCAAACAAAAAAGTTGGCTGCCATCTTGAATTTTTTACATTTTTAACATTGCGTTGCTGTTTTCTTGCCAAAAACTACGAAAAACCGAGTTTCATCGAAATCGGCCCGCAAACAAAAAAGTTGGCCGCCATCTTGTATTTTTTTATTTTTAACATTGCGTTGCTGTTTTCTTGCCAAAATACTACGAAAAGCCGCGTTTCATCGAAATCGGCCCGCAAACAAAAAAGTTGGCCGCCATCTTGAATTTTTTACATTTTTAACATTGCGTTGCTGTTTTCTTACCAAAATACTACGAAAAACCGAGTTTCATCGAAATCAGTCCGCAAACAAAAAAATTGGCCGCCATCTTGAATTTTTATTTTTTTTAACATTGCGTTGCTGTTTTCTTGTCAAAATATTACCAAAAACCGAGTTTCATCGAAATCGGTCCGCAAACAAAAAAGTTGGCCGCCACCTTGAATTTTATTCATTTTTAGGGTTCCGTACCCAAAGGGTAAATACGGGACCCTATTCTGTCCGTCTGTCAGTCTGTCTGTCTGTCACCAGGCTGTATCTCATGAACCGTGATAGCTAGAAAGTTGAAATTTTCACAGATGATGTATTTCTGTTGCCGCTTTAACAACAAATACTAAAAACAGAATAAAATTATCATTTAAGGGGGGCTCCTATACAACAAACGTAATTTTTTTGCTGTTGTTTTGCTCGATATTTATAACAGCAACAGGTAGACAGTTGAAATTTTCACAGATGATGTATTTTTGCTGCCGCTATAACAACAAATACTAAAAACAGAATAAAATTAATATTTAAGGGGGGCTCTCACACAACAAACGTATTTTTTTTTGCCGTTTTTTGGTACGTAACCCTTCGTGCGCGAGTCCGACTCGCACTTGGCCGGTTTTTAACATTGCGTTGCTGTTTTCTTGCCAAAATACTACCAAAAACCGAGTTTCATCGAAATCGGCCCGCAAACAAAAAAGTTGGCTGCCATCTTGAATTTTTTACATTTTAACATTGCGTTGCTGTTTTCTTGTCAAAATACTACCGAAAACCGAGTTTCATCGAAATCGGTCCGCAAACAAAAAAGTTGGCCGCCATCTTGAATTTTTTTTACATTTTAACATTGCGTTGCTGTTTTCTTGTCAAAATACTACCAAAAACCGAGTTTCATCGAAATTGGTCCGCAAACAATAAAAGTTGGCCGCCATCTTGAATTTTTATTTTTTTTAACATTGCGTTGCTGTTTTCTTGCCAAAATACGACCAAAAACCGAGTTTCATCGAAATCGGTCCGCAAACAAAAAAGTTGGCCGCCATCTTGAATTTTTATTTTTTTTTACATTGCGTTGCTGTTTTCTTGTCAAAATACTACCAAAAACCGAGTTTCATCGAAATTGGTCCGCAAACAAAAAAGTTGAGCGCCATCTTGAATTTTTATTTTTTTTAACATTGCGTTGCTGTTTTCTTGCCAAAGTACTACCAAAAACCGAGTTTCATCGAAATCGGTCCGCAAACAAAAAAGTTGGCCGCCATCTTGAATTTTTTACTTATTTTAAGAGCATTAAAAGAAGGAAAAGAGACAAATTTGAAAAAAATATTCTTACCTTCTAGAAAAAAATGACAATAAATAATTCAAAGAATAAAACAAGAATTTTGAAGTGTCTATCTTATTTTTCCTATATATTTTTAAAATTCGAAAAGGCAAATTACATCGTGCCAACCCTTACACATTTAGTCGTTGCGTCAACTGTCTAGACGAACGGCGGCTTTTGCGCCAACACAAAGGGCGATGTCCGACTCATAGACATAGAAAAATTTCGCTACGCTCAAGTAGACGGACAATGGTGCGAGTGAGAAACCGATTCTTACGGCTTATGCGATGTGCGAGAAAGAGTTAAAAGAAAATGACAGCAGAACCTAGTTTGACTTCATTTATCGTCTGTTATCATCTTGGTGAAAAGCGTCCACACGATTATTTTGTAATTTTGACTGCGATCTGATCGGTTAGGCTCATAAAGCTATATAAATCAATAATGGTGTCGTGTTCTGTACTGAATTGTAATGTTATTTACGACAACAACCCAAATAAACACTCATTTCACAGGTAAATAAGATTGTACAAGTACCATTTTCATATTTCATATTTTAGTTGAATATATTCCTAAATACACTAAGTAATACACTAATATCATGCTATTAACCACCTATTTTCTAAATAAAGGCTGATTTCTAAACATTATGTGTTAGATAAAAAGATATTATGTCCGTGAACTTGAGAAAATAAGGCGTAGAGATTGATCAAAAATTATTATATTATCGATACTCATGTCGATGATTTCCAATATAAACTTATTTGTCTTTGTGAACACTGATAGCTTTATCTAAAGCTGCTTTTAACCGACAGTTTTCAAATGGTAAATTATACCTACTTAAGTACTAATTTAACAATATTTCCAGGTTTCCTGTAAATCCAGTGATTAAGTTACTGAATAAATGTCATAAATAGAATAGGCTGGGAGCCTCAAGGAGACTTGTAAGAAATTATTTAAATAAAATTGTTCATAATCTTGTTTGTGTTTTATTTATTAGAGCAATAATACATTATGGTTATCGACAATCTAAAATTGACTTCAGGGCATCTCTAAAGTTCACGCACACGTTTACAAATTTTCACACACTGGCTCATGTCACTTTTGGTGTCGCAGCCAAGCGAACTCTGTTCCTCTATTCCAGTGGAATATTAACTTTATGGTCCGACTGTAAGAAGAATACTCTCTAGGCTGTGGTATTACCGATGATTAGAGTTGTAGTATTAATTATTATTAGAGTAGTATTACACAATCAAATTTTTTTTGATGAGATTTAATAAAAAATAAATTAAAAAAGTAAGTAGAAAATTTTTTGTTTACTTATACCAAATCAATAGCCTTGCACCGAGGATATGACTATTGACACAGTCAAAAGATATAAATTTCACTTTTTTGCTTGATAGTACTCACCTCATGATTGCAATCAAGTTTAAACCTTATTACTGTGGAGCAAAGTTCAATATTGATCGACAGCCTATATTCAGAGTACTATGTAGAAGTTAACATTCGAATTTTAGAAAATAGCAATGAAGAATTCTTTTTTTATTTATATCGTAAGAATCACAATTTCACTAACAATTTTTTGATATATTTATTTGTTTATAACTTGTACCCGTTTCTCTGGAATCGCCATTGCCAGAAACGTCAAGTTAGCAGCCCACTTTGAGATCGTAATATCTCGGCTTGTACTGAAGCAATATTATTGAAATTTTGCGTATACGATTCACTATTTCCTAACAATTTTTTGGCATATAAATCACATTGATACGAACTGTATTTCTTAAGGTGTCTTTGCTTGATAGTACTCACCTCATGATTGCAATCAAGTTTAAACCTTATTACTGTGGAGCAAAGTTCAATATTGATCGACAGCCTATATTCAGATTACTATGTAGAAGTTAACATTCGATTTTTAGAAAATAGCAATGAAGAATTCTTTTTTTATTTAAATCGTAAGAATCACAATTTCACTAACAATTTTTTGATATATTTATTTGTTTATAACTTGTACCCGTTTCTCTGGAATCGCCATTGCCAGAAACGTCAAGTTAGCAGCCCACTTTGAGATCGTAATATCTCGGGTTGTACTGAAGCAATATGATTGAAATTTTGCGTATACGATTCACTATTTCCTAACAATTTTTTGGCATATAAATCACATTGATACGAACTGTATTTCTTAAGGTGTCTGCTAGCTTGACGTCAAGATAGCAGCCTCACCAAGATACTCAAATATCTTTTGAACCATAGTATCACTATTTATATGCTATAGTTCACTATTTATAACTATTTACTAACAATTTTTTGACCTAGTCAAAACCATTAGCGTATAGTTGGCAGCCTCACCATGGAATTAGAAGGTTTTGACTAGGTCAAAAAATTGTTAGTAAATAGTTATAAATAGTGAACTTTAGCATATAAATAGTGATACTATGGTTCAAAAGATATTTGAGTATCTTGGTGAGTCTGCTATCTTGACGTCAAGCTAGCAGACACCTTAAGAAATACAGTTCGTATTAATGTGATTTATATGCCAAAAAAATTGTTAGGAAATAGTGAATCGTATACGCAAAATTTCAATAATATTGCTTCAGTACAAGCCGAAATATTACGATCTCAAAGTGGGCTGCTAACTTGACGTTTCTGGCAATGGCGATTCCAGAGAAACGGGTACAAGTTATAAACAAATAAATATATCAAAAAATTGTTAGTGAAATTGTGATTCTTACGATATAAATAAAAAAAGAATTCTTCATTGCTATTTTCTAAAAATCGAATGTTAACTTCTACATAGTACTCTGAATATAGGCTGTCGATCAATATTGAACTTTGCTCCACAGTAATAAGGTTTAAACTTGATTGCAATCATGAGGTGAGTACTATCAAGCAAAGACACCTTAAGAAATACAGTTCGTATCAATGTGATTTATATGCCAAAAAATTGTTAGGAAATAGTGAATCGTATACGCAAAATTTCAATAATATTGCTTCAGTACAAGCCGAGATATTACGGTCTCAAAGTGGGCTGCTAACTTGACGTTTCTGGCAATGGCGATTCCAGAGAAACGGGTACAAGTTATAGACAAATAAATATATCAAAAAATTGTTAGTGAAATTGTGATTCTTACGACATAAATAAAAAAAGAATTCTTCATTGCTATTTTCTAAAAATCGAATGTTAACTTCTACATAGTACTCTGAATATAGGCTGTCGATCAATATTGAACTTTGCTCCACAGTATTAAGGTTTAAACTTGATTGCAATCATGAGGTGAGTACTATCAAGCAAAAAAGTGAAATTTATATTTTTTGACTGTGTCAATAGTCATATCTTCGGTTCAAGGCTATTGATTTGGTATAAGTAAACAAATATTTTTCTACTTACTTTTTTAATTTATTTTTTATTAATTCTCATCAAAAAAAATTGATTGTGTAATACTACTCTAATAATAATTAATACTACTACTCTAATCATCGGTAATAGCACAGACTAGAGAGTATTCTTCTACAGTCGGACATCGCCCTTTGTGTTGGCGCAAAAGCCTCCGTTCGTCTAGACAGTTGACGCAACGACTAAAAGTGTAAGGGTTGGCACGATGTAATTTGCCTTTTCGAATTTTAAAAATATATAGGAAAAATAAGATAGACACTTTAAAATTATTGTTTTATTCTTTGAATTATTTATTGTCATTTTTTCTAGAAGGTAAGAATATTTTTTTCAAATTTGTCTCTTTTCCTTCTTTTAATGCTCTTAAAATAAGGAAAAGAAAAAGATTTTCTTAGTATTTTCTCTTTTTTTTTCTTCTTCTTTCATCATAAGTGCGAGGAATTATAGGAATTTATATGTATGATAATCATAATTTAATTGTTAATCATTACTAATTTAGGGCTAAATAAGTATAAAATAAATCTTAAATTAGTACTCAATTAGGAAATAATAATGAAAAAATAAGTTCCAAGATGGCGGCTGACAACTTTTTTGTTTATGGGACGATTTCGATGAAACTCGATTTTTGGTACCATTTTGACACAAAAATAACAACGCAATGTTGAAAATATTAAAAAATTCAAGATGGCGGCCAACTTTTTTGTTGGCCGGCCGATTTCGATGAAACTCGGTTTTTGGTAGTATTTTGGCAAGAAAACAGCAACGCAATGTTAAAAAAAATAAAAATTCAAGATGGTGGCCAATTTTTTTGTTTGCGGGCCGATTTCGATGAAACTCGGTTTTTCGTAGTATTTTGGCAAGAAAACAGCAACGCAATGTTAAAAATGTAAAAAATTCAAGATGGCGGCCAACTTTTTTGTTTGCGGACCGATTTCGATGAAACTCGGTTTTTGGTAGTATTTTGACAAGAAAACAGCAACGCAATGTTAAAATGTAAAAAAAATTCAAGATGGCGGCTAACTTTTTTGTTTGCGGGCTGATTTCGATGAAACTCGGTTTTTGGTAGTATTTTGGCAAGAAAACAGCAACGCAATGTTAAAAATGTAAAAAATTCAAGATGGCGGCCAACTTTTTTGTTTGCGGACCGATTTCAATGAAACTCGGTTTTTGGTAGTATTTTGACAAGAAAATAGCAACGCAATGTTAAAATGTAAAAAAAATTCAAGATGGCGGCCAACTTTTTTGTTTGCAGGCCGATTTCGATAAAACTCGGTTTTTGGTAGTATTTTGGCAAGAAAACAGCAACGCAATGTTAAAAATGTAAAAAATTCAAGATGGCGGCCAACTTTTTTGTTTGCGGACCGATTTCGATGAAACTCGGTTTCTGGTAGTATTTTGGCAAGAAAACAGCAACGCAATGTTAAAAAAAATAAAAATTCAAGATGGTGGCCAATTTTTTTGTTTGCGGGCCGATTTCGGCTATGGCTAGATGTTACCATATTTCTAGACGCCATCACCGACTCTATTACCTCCTTTGATAGGTGCGATAGCCTTGTCCTGTTGGGAGACTTCAATGTTGACCTACTTGCGGTTGGGGGTGGTGGGCCACGGTTGCTGTCACAGTTCTTTGAGACAATGAACCTTACCCAGGTAGTCACTGATCCAACCCATTTTACTGATCACAGTCAAAGTCTAATTGACTTGATCTGTACAGACATACGCACATTAAAGGTAACAGTGGGACACTGCCCTGATGTGAGAGGTCATGCTATAGCCACAGCCGAGTTAAAAATAAAGAAAGACAAGATATGTTCCCGTTGGGTAGAATATAGGCCAATAAAAGATATTATTCAAAACTTATGGGAGTTTGATCTTAGCAAAATAGACTGGAGTCATTTCCATAAAGCGAAAAATGTCAACATATTAGTAGAGAATTTCCAATTGTGTCTAACACATTTATTCAATCTGCATGCTCCAGTAAGGAAAGGTAAGTTTAAGCACCCTACTCACCCTTGGATCACTGACACCGTCAAATCCATGATGCATATTAGGGACGAGTACCAGCAGGCTCTAAAAACTAACAAATCTAAATCACAGAAAGACTATGAGAAGTCTAAATCACAAAAAGATTGCTATCTTCAAATGAAGAACAACGTGATTGTAGCCATAGAACAAGAGAAGAAGTGTTTTTTCATAGGCATATTAACTCTTATATTAAGAATCCAAAAAAACTTTGGCAAAACTTGAAAAGCACTGTGTTACCAGATGGAAAAAAGTCTGAACTTCCTCCATGCTTCGATAATCCTGACACCATCAACTCTCATTTTCTCTGTGCACCCGGTCAATATGATGTGTCAATATCACAGCTTACATATTTTGAGTACCTTAGATATGGCACAGCAACGCTTTCACTGCAGCCTGTAAATGAGGACAAGATACTCAAAATCATCAAAGGTCTCAAATCTAACGCTCAGGGCTGCGATGGGTTAACACGGGACATGCTTCTTTTGTCTCTTCCTTACACCCTACCTGCAATTACTATTATAATCAACAGATCTATGGCAGAAAGTACATTCCCTAATGCCTGGAAGACAGCAGTGGTAAAACCCTTACCCAAAGTGAGCTCCCCAACGTCTCTTCAAGACCTTCGTCTCATAAGCACCTCAGTTGTTAATAAAAGTCTGTTTTATATTTCAGTAAGCGTTTATTTCATTGCTAAATAGCTTCCACATCGTCTGCGCACTGCTATATCACAACATAACTCTGGATAACCGCCTTAATTTTAAAAGCCATGTTACTGAGTGTGTCCGAAACTGTTTTTATTACCTAAAACTCCTTTATAAATTACGTCCTTATCTACACGAGCAACTCAGAGTAGCACTTTGCGAATCTCTTATATTATCTAAACTAAATTACTGTGATACTGTATAATTATGGTTCATGCCTACTGGCTAGAACTGCTAAACTTATACAGCGGGTGCAGAACGCCTGTGCGCGTTTCTGCTTCCATATACCGCCGCGATCACATGTGACTCCGTTCCTAAATAGTTCTAACATATTGAAAATGGAAGCCCGTAGAAGGTTACATCTCGCAACTTTAATGTTTGGTATCATTAAATCGGGCAAACCAATTTACCTTTATAACAAGCTCACATGGTTTCAACACACTAAGAGTAACCAGCTTAGAGCCTGTAGAAGTATCTTAGAGACGCCAATACATCGTACGAGGATGTTTCGTGGATCCTTCAGGTTCGCAGCTACACGCTGTTGGAACGATCTCCCGCCGCCGTTGCGTGACCTTAAAACAATCGTCACTTTTAAAAAACGCCTTAAAAAGTACTTATTTGAGCTCCAGTCAACATCGATTGCTTCATAATTATTTATATCCACTTACAATCCGGTATTTCAAGTCGCGCGTGTGGCGTCGGGGACGTTGCGAAGCGTCATCACGATATGTTGCACTGTTTGCAAGGAATATCCTCAGCTCTTTGGCTTGGCGGGTCATCATATTTAGACGTAAGTAAGTACTTGTAAATCTATTTATTTGTATTCTGTATTTTGATTTGTTTTTATTTTGTTTCGTGCCTATATTAAATGTATTGCAAAAATATGTACCTACGACGAACGTTATCTCGTACAGGCCCTGTCAGAATACCAGCGCTGTTGTGGTGTGAGCAATGTTCTCATCACAACAGCATTAAGCTGAGGCAGGGTCCTGGTTGGCTCGTCTCACACCCTATTTTTATTGTTTAAATTAGTTTAAGTACCTACTTAGTTTATATATTTTTTTTCTATTTCTCCTGTTTGTGTTTTTTTTTGTGTGTGTGATATTGGCCAATAAACTTCATTCTTCATTCATTTCAATGAAACTCAGCGGCCGATTTCGATGAAACTCGGTTTTTGGTAGTATTTTGACAAGAAAACAGCAACTCAATGTTAAAAATGTAATCTTGTTTTTTTTTACATTTATAACATTGCGTTGCTGTTTTCTTGCCAAAATACTAACAAAAACCGAGTTTCATCGAAATCGGCCCGCTAACAAAAAAGTTGGCCGCCATCTTGAATTTTTTACATTTTTAACATCGCGTTGCTGTTGTCTTGCCAAAATACTACCAAAAACCGAGTTTCATCGAAATCGGCCCGCAAACAAAAAAGTTGGCCGCCATCTTGAATTTTTATTTTTTTAAGATTGCGTTGCTGTTTTCTTGCCAAAATACTACCAAAAACTGAATTTCATCGAAATCATTCCGCAAACAAAAAAGTTGGCCGCCATCTTGATTTTTTTTGCATTTTTAACATTGAGTTGCTGTTTTCTTGTCAAAATACTACCAAAAACCGAGTTTCATCGAAATCGGCCCGCAAACAAAAAAGTTGGCCGCCATCTTGAATTTTTATTTTTTTTAACATTGCGTTGCTGTTTTAATGCCAAATTACTACCAAAAACCGAGTTTCATCGAAATCGGCCCAATAATCAAACAAAAATACACAAATATCAACAAATACATCAATGTGCGGCCGCCATTTTGAATTCCAAATTTAATATCAAAATCGTGCCAAAAACACTTTTTCATGACACCAACATCAAAAAATTACAAACACTACTTTCAATATAATATAATATAACCCAATCAGAAGCGTAAGCTCTGACGGGATAGGGCCCGAGATGCATACATTGCCAAAGTATGGGCTCTCGGGCCCTCCCACCCCCCTTCTGTACCGTCTTCTTCTATACCGCACCACCCCGCACGATTGCTCTGTCTAGACGCCTCCGATGGCCGACTGTATGAAGACTATCTCTCGGCTGTGGTAATACTACTCTCAGTTCATTTATTTAGTTATTTATTCGGGAAAAACTAGAAATATTTTCTACTTATATCATCTACTTCCTACCTACTTACCTACCTACTGATTACTAATTTCATTATAAATCTCACCAAATAGGTACCTAACGTTAAAGTTTCAGTTACTAAAAAAAAATACAAAATATTCATTTTCAAAAAGTTACATGTTAGGGTATTTTCATTAGACTTCTCCCTTTAAGTTATAGTTTTAACGTTAGGTACCTAATTGGTAGTAAAATATTAGTAGTTTTTCCTAAACTAAATAAATGAACTGAGAGTAGAGTATTAAACGACCAAATTTTTTTTGATGAGATTTAATCAAACATTTTTTGATTGTGTCAATACTCTAAAAAATAAAAAAGTGGGTAGAAAAATATTTGTTTACTTATACCAAATCAATAGCCTTGAACCGAGGATATGACTATTGACACAGTCAAAAAATATAAATTTCACTTTTTTGCTTGATAGTACTCACCTCATGATTGCAATCAAGTTTAAACCTTAATACTGTGGAGCAAAGTTCAATATTGATCGACAGCCTATATTCAGAGTACTATGTAGAAGTTAACATTCGATTTTTAGAAAATAGCAATGAAGAATCCTTTTTTTATTTATATCGTAAGAATCACAATTTCACTAACAATTTTTTGATATATTTATTTGTTTATAACTTGTACCCGTTTCTCTGGAATCGCCATTGCCAGAAACGTCAAGTTAGCAGCCCACTTTGAGATCGTAATATCTCGGCTTGTACTGAAGCAATATTATTGAAATTTTGCGTATACGATTCACTATTTCCTAACAATTTTTTGGCATATAAATCACATTGATACGAACTGTATTTCTTAGGGTGTCTGCTAGCTTGACGTCAAGATAGCAGCCTCACCAAGATACTCAAATATCTTTTGAACCATAGTATCACTATTTATATGCTATAGTTCACTATTTATAACTATTTACTAACAATTTTTTGACCTAGTCAAAACCTTCTAATTCCATGGTGAGGCTGCCAACTATACGCTAATTCAAAACCTTCTAATTCCATGGTGAGGCTGCCAACTATACGCTAATGCAAAAACGCGAATCGCGCGATAGGGTTGCGTTCACAACTCTACGCTCCAAGTGCAACCAAAGATCTAACGGCGCGTTCCAAACATTAGAGCGTGGGTGACGTTCGGCAGGCTAATTATCTAATTAAAAACCACCTAGCGACCAGTGATAATTACGAATTTTGTGCATAAATTTTGCAGTATTTGCGCATAATTTGTGCAGAATTTGTGGAGAGCTTGTGCAGAGTTTGTGGACAATATAAGCAGAATTCTGAACAAATTATCTAAAAATTCTCCATTCTCACAAATTTCCGCAAGTTCTTCACAAATTCTCTTAAAAATGGCTCTACAAATTTCTTTATTTACAGTTGGTATGTATTATAGTAAAATAATAAATGCTTAATAATAAATGCTTGGACAATTCCACACAGCGCCCTCTAGCCCCAAACTAAGCAAAGCTTGTAATATGGGTGCTAGACAACTGATATACTACTTATATACTTTTTTAAATATATACTTATTATACATAGTAACACCCAGACCCGTCACAGAAATTAAAATTCATCATTTCAATTTCTGCCCGGCCGGGAATCGAACCCGGGACCTTTGCGTGGTAGGCGGCATGTTGACCACTGCACCACTCAGGTCGTCATATTGAATATCGACGTCAAAAGAAATAAAAAAATAAACTGTGAACAAAAACGCACGGCTTGCGGTAAAATCGACTTACCACACGCTGTTCTGTCATCGTTAGCCCACTTTTCGAGCAACTGTATTGATAAATTATTTATGAATGATTTACTTAGGTACCTTATACATGTTGCTAAACGCTCACTGAGCTCTATAGGTTCTCGAAAGTTGGTATATTGTTTCCGTATATTTTGTTCGATTCGTGTTACAATTTCGTCATAGCAGTTTTCTGGCATGCGAAAATATATATAAAATATTTGTTTATCTTTTCGTAATGTAGAGGAGATGCCACATTTACGAAAGTCGTCTAATTACGATTCCGGCTGGACAAGAGAGTGCTCCACCGACAACCGGTATCATTGTCTTCAGCATGATCTCCTGAACAAGAATACAGCGGTTGTCGCATTATAAAGTGGTGGAGGGGGGAGAAGGGGAGGGAAAAGATGCGGAAGTCGAGTATCGGAAATTGGTTAATTTTCTCAACAACCACTTGTCCGATTTAAACAAATAAGGTGTTTTAGGGTAGGTAATATCCTTGAAAACATATTTTACTTAGCAATGGTTTTTGTAAATACTATAGTTTATTAAATATTTAGAAAAAAGTCGAATATCAAACAAAATCATTTTTGGTTTTGTAGATTTGAAGCAGTAAATTAAAATAAAGTACAGAAGTACATCTAATATAAAGTACTACGTAAAATTGCCACAGTCATTAGCTTGCTGTTTGTTTTTTAGTTTTGAAATTTGGCTGAAAGACAGCAAAATTATCATCGATATAGTGCGGGAGGTCACTGTCCGAATAATATGGAAACCGCTTTAACGAAAGTCGTCTAATGACGATTCCCGTCGAACCAGAGAGTTCTCTACCGACAACTGGTATCATTGTCTTCAGCATGATCTCTTGAACAAGAATATAGCGGTTGTCGCATTATAAAGTGGTTGAGGGGGGAGGGAGGGGAGGGAAAAGATGCGGAAATCGGGTATCAGGGTTTGGATATTTTTTCAGTAACCGCTTGTCCGATTAAAACAAATAAGGTGTCATATGGTAGATAATACCCGTAACAACAAATTTTATCTAACAATGGTTTTTGTAAATACTAAAGTTTATTACAAAAATTGAAAAAAGAAGAATTTCAAACAAAGGCTTTTTTAGTTTTGCAGAATTGAAGCAGTAAATTGAAAGAAAGTACTATGAAATTAAAACTATGAGGATTTGCCCTAGAAAAAAAATATTTGTACATAGCACAGTTGTTTCACTATATGGAGTAATAAACTTGTTAAACATTTTTATCTAGTAACTATGCTTAAAAAATTTTTTGGGTCACGTGGTGAAATGTTTTCTACCATTTTTTTCGAAAATCCTCTACAGAATTAAAATTATAAAGATTATCCTCGGAAAAAAAATACTGGTGAATAGCCCAGTTATTCCACTATATATAAAATTATAAACATGATAAACATTTTTGTCTAGTAACTATGTTAAAAAAAAAATTATTTGTTCACGAGGTGAAATTTTATTTTACCATTTGTTCGAAAATCCTCTACAGAATTAAAACTATGACGATTTGCCCCAGAAAAAAAATAATTGTGAATAGCCCAGTTATTTCACTATATAGAATAATAAACTTGTCAAATATTTTTGTCTAGTAACTGTGTTAAAAAATATTTTGTGCCGTGCAAACTCATTTAAACATAACTTTGCAGGTCCACCGTGTTATGTGACACAAAACAATTTTTAACACAGTTACTAGACCAAAATGTTTGATAAGTTTATTAATCTATATAGTGGGATAGTTGATCTATTTACTATATTTTTTTCTGGAGAAAATCCTCATAGTTTTAATTCTGTAGAAGATTTTTGGAAAAATTATATGTTAGAGAAAATTTCGCTGCGTGAGAGAAATATTTTTTTTTAACATAATTTCTAGACAAAAATGTTTGATAAGTTTATTTTTCTGTATAGTGCAATAACTAAGCTATTCACCAGCATTTTTTTCTGAGGCAAATCATCATAGATTTAATTTTGTAGAGGATTTTCGAAAAAAAAAATTGTAAAGAAAATTTCGCCACGCACCACAAAACATTTTGTAACACAGTTATTAGACAAAAATGTTTTACAAATGTATTATTCTATAGAGAAAAATAACTGGACTATTCACTATTATTTTTTTATGGGGGCAAATTTTGATAGTCTTAATTCTGTAGAGGATTTTCGAAATAAAAGAGATAAAGAAAATTCGCCACGCAATAAAAACATTTTTTTTAACATAATTACCAGACAAAGATGTTTGATAAGTTTATCATTCTATATAATGGGATAACTGAGCTATTTACCGTTATTTTTTTCCTGAAGCAAATCTTCATACTTTTAATTCTGTAGAGGATTTAAGAAAAAAAAATGGAAGAAAAAATTTCGCCACGCGGCACAAAAAAAATTTTTTTAGCTAGTTACTAGACAAAAATGTCTAACAAGTTTATTATTCTATATAAGGGAATGACTGGGCTGTTCACTGATATTTTTTTTTTCTGGAGCAAATCTTCATATTTTAATGACATAGTAGTTTATTTCAATTTACTGCTTCAATTCTACAAAACAAAAAAAATATTTATTTGTAATTCATATTTTATCTAATTATTTCATAAACTATAGTATCTACAAAAACCATTATTTGATAAAATCTGTTGTTAAGAATATTACCTATCATATGACAGTTTATTTGTTTAAATCGAACAAGTGGTTATTGAGAAATTAGCCAAACTCTGATAACCGAGGTTTGCACCTTTTTCCTCCCCCCCTCCCCCCTCCACCACTTTATAATGCGACAACCGCTATATTGTTGTTCAGGAGATCATGCTGAAGACAATGATACCAGTTGTCGGTAGAGCACTCGCTTGTCCGACGGGATTTCAATTTTGAAGTCCTGGCCCCTCCTCTAATGTGGGTATCAAAGTGCGAAACTCTCCATATTCTATGTGTTGAGTACTTATCTCATGGACCTATATTTTTCTTTTTTTCCTTACATTCTCAGATTCTTCTTCCGCTAATGCTAATAGCAAAACCTCAGCTTCCTTATCAGGGGCCTTACTATGAGCTCTTATAGCAGGACTTATATTGAACTGCCTTACTTTTTCGTACTTTGATCTCAAAGGTTAGTATGAAAGCAGGCCTTAAGCAGTACTGTTTAAGGCCTGCTTTTGAACTGAACGCTTTCTTATTTGCTGATGGTAAGCCCCCTGAAGACATGTTTTCTGATTACTCTCTCAGTGATGTTTTCCTATTCAGAAACCAAAAATAATAGACTCATTCTGCCGGACTTTTGAGACATCGATCGCCATACATTATAACCATGGAAAGTAAAATATTGAACATACTATAGAAATTACTTTCCATGGTTAAAACTATTCGATGTCGATCGATGACTCAAAGATTTTGTCTGACAGAATGCGCCCAAAGACGCGTGCGATTCGCTCGCCTCAGTTTGGGAGGCTAATGAGCCGTTTACACGAGTCAAGCTATTAAGTAATTTAGTTAAAATTAAGTTGTCGACCAACTAAATTTTCGCGTGTAAACAGCCAATTAAGTAGTAAGTAGTAAGTTGGCCATTAAGTGGGCAAGTTATTAAGTAAATAAATTCTAGTCTATTTTTTGGACAAGTAACCGCGCCGCCCGCACCGCATGCCCCCCTTATAGGCGTGGCCACGCGCTGTACTTGCCACTTGCTGACGATTTTCGGCATTTCTCCCGATTTGGGGAAATATGGACCGTAGTCGGGATTGAATCGGGAATCGACTTAATTCGAGACTTTTCGCTGTTGTAAGTTTGACAGCTATCATCTGTCAAATATAAAACAGCAATATCTCAAAAAGGCTAGGAAGACTGATGGTGTTTCTGAAGAAATGAAAGGACTTGGTTAGATCTTCATTTTAGATGGCTGCTGCCAAATTTAAGTTTGTCATCTAAAATGAAGCTCTAACTACAACCTTTCATTTCTTTAAAGACACCATGAATTTAGGATGAGTACTTTTCGAGACATTGCTGTTGTAAGTTTGACAGCTGTCATTTGTCAAACTTAAAACAGCAATATCTCGAAATGTCCTCATTCTAGATTGATGGTGTTTTTGAAGAAATGAAAGGTCTTGGTGATATCTTTATTTAAGATGACAAACTTTTTGACAGCTGTTTCCTAAAATGAAGATCTTGCTAAGACCTTTGATTTCTTCAAAGACACCATCAATCTATGATTAGTACTTTTTGAGATATTGCTGTTTTAAGTTTGACAGATGACAGCTGTCAATCTCCATCGTTTTTTTAACTAATGAAGTTTAAAAAAACAGGTGCAAGTGATTTTCGACCTTATTTCTTGCTCAGCATTCGGATATTATGGCCTTTTGTAATCGCCAAAAATGGGCACACTGGCTACTTACTACTTACTATTTAACCGCTTGAGTGTACGAGCCGCGCGACTCATTCCGTAGTGTGTTTCCTGCGTTTCTTAAACGACCGTTAGAAACGTGCGCTGCGGGGAGGGCATAGGTAAATCTTTGTTGCCTACTTGGGTTTTGAAGTGTACGTTTCTAAGTGATATTTTTATTATTCTGAGTGACATGACGCTTCGAATGGCGTTGAAAGATTTTACAATTTTATCGTGCAAGAGTAAAATATTTACTTGTAAACATTGACATTGAGGTTTAGTGGCCATTTATACCACGTTTACATTTTTCATTTAAAAAGTAAATCGACAACCTACTAATTCCATATTTTAATAAGGTTGGAGTTTATAATCTTCATATGGATAAAAAATAAAAACTCGTTAAATGAAGTTTCAATATTTATTTTATGCTTACAGATTTTTGTCTACATTTTGTTAGCGTGCGGCTATTTTTCCCTCAAACTGAGTTATTAATTAAAATATTTTCCTTACACATACACTTGAAATATTAGTATTTCCTAATAGCTTGATTCATTCTTATGTTTATTAACAATGTTTTATGTTAGTAACAATTGTCATCACATATCACCAAAAACAATAACGTTGACTTATCTTTTTTCCGGCGTTAAAAATCCTCTAGAAAATGTTTTGAAATCACGTAAATAGACGAATTGTTTCATAAAATATAGTTATATACACGTTCACTATTATCTTACCTTAAATAAAACTGCACAGTTGAATTATTTCTTCACACACTTTTCACACAATGAAATAAAAAACACAGCAACGTCAACGAATACGACAAAGAACATAGAATAATTTTCAACTTTTTTTTTCTTAACTGATACTCTTTTGTTTACGATGTTGCTAGATTTAAAATGTTGCACATGTCAGTTAGTCATGGATTTAGGTCACTTCGTGGGTATTTGTGTACGGATTAGAAAGAAACAGAGAGCTCCAGAGAGCTAACACAAATTTGGGACTACAGTCCCAAGGAGCATTTTGGAAATGTTGACTTTGGGACTACAGTCCCGAAAATCGTTCGAGCGGTTAAACCGTGTGAACGACTTTTTATTAAATTTTAACTTAAAATTAAGTTGCCCATTTAGTTACTACTTAACAGCTTAACTCGTGTAAACGGCTCTTAAGCGAGCGAGCGAATCGCGTAGATTCGCGTCCCGCATGGCGCGAGCGAATTCGCCTCAGTCTGTACGAAGCTTTAAACTGTCAAATGACAATGGATTTTGACAGTTGAGTGTCGATAAAACGCTATAACACGCGATATATGTCGTGTTTAGAGGGCTCCTAGTTTATTTTCAATGAGAAATAAAAACGCTATAGAAAACAATCAATTTTTTTTCTGATTTTTTTATTATTTTTTAACACCTCAGTAAATAATTTCCTGCCAAATAAATGCATAATAAAATATAAAGTAAATAATTAGTGAATAAGATAGAAATTAGAAGTATTTTATATGGAAAAATACTAATATATACAAGTGTATTTAAAATAAAAAAAAAATCCTTGAAATCTGCCAAATTCTGCCACTTTTTTGAATCGTCAACTTATTCTGCCACAGCTAAAATTTAGGCCCTAAATCTGTCCAAATGGCAGAAATCTGCC
The DNA here is from genome assembly GCA_943789525.1 of Agriphila geniculea. Taxonomy (NCBI): domain Eukaryota; kingdom Metazoa; phylum Arthropoda; class Insecta; order Lepidoptera; family Crambidae; genus Agriphila; species Agriphila geniculea. Next base: position 13,472,464 of record OX038890.1, read on the forward strand.
ACAAATGCACTCGAGCGCACTCCGGCAGGCTGATTATCTAAAATGAGCGACCGAAATCGATTCCTGAATTATTTCGAAATCGTCGCGCGACCGAGTCACTGATTTGGTATTATGTATGCGATCGCTGATTAGTTTATGCTCCAGTTTATGCTCGTTAAGATCTCCATAGAAACTAGCGCCACTAGCAACCGGTGGCAGCGACTGAAAAGTCCTTTTACCGAAAGTAGTCTGTATCTGTGTTTGTGTCTGACTATATGTGCTCTGTGAACATAACCTTTTTGTTTTCGCTTCGAATTTCGTTTACATTTTTTCGTCTTCAAAATGGCAAATTCCGTGTAGGCATTGAAGGACAGGCCTTTTGTTTTACATTATAGCAATTTTATTTAATTTTGGTCAAAGGTAAGGCTAAGAATTTAACGAAAACTAATCAGAAATTACGTTTTGTCTGGTTTCTGTTTGACAGAAGAAATCGCGAAATCGTCGCGGTCGCGTCGCGGTTTCTGAGTTAGATAATACGAATTTCGGAGCATTTCCTTGCAAGTGCTCGTATATTTTAGTTCTTTAGTTGTCCGTTGGAGGCAGCACTCGTAGAAACTCGATCGGTGGTATGAAATCGAGTTTGACAGCGACTATTTCGTAATTATCACCGGTCGCTAGGTGGTTTTAAATTAGATAATCAGCCTGCGGTGCGCGCTCTAACCGTTCCGTGGTTCGGTTCGGTGAAATTTTACTCTGACAGCTGTCAGAGGGCCTAGTACGAGTTGGTTTTTTGTACTCACTTCACTTTGCGAATAGTTAACTATCGTCTTCTCTCTTTCACTCCTTCACTCACTCGTATGATTTCCTCTCCTTCACTCGATACTATTCGCAAAGTGAGGTGAAAAACACAATTCGTACTAGGCACTCTGAGCGTAGTTTCATCCGTTCCGTGGCTTGGAGCGTTGCAACCAAACAACCATCAAATTAGATGGTTGAAAAACGCTCTGACGTTTATCTTATCAAAATTATGTCATTGTCATTTTGACATTATTTTGTATTCTGATGTTTTTGTGTCTAAGTTTCAAAATTTTCATGGTTTCTGCTCAAAAAATAGATGTTTATTTAATTTAGTATACAACAAAGTTTAAATAATCCGTATTCCAAATGGAAAACGAAAACTTTGTACCTTAGGTAGGTTAAAAAAACAACCCGATCGTTCCGTCGCTTGGTTGCAACTCAAACGGGTTAAATTTTAACCAAACAAGCGACGGAACGCAGCCCTGAGGCTGAGTGCGGTTGTTTGGTTGTTTTTTAACTCTAAGGTTAGGAACGAAACGACCAAGAACTTTAAATGTCAATACAAAGTCTTCATTTTCCATTTGGAATACGAATAATTTAAACTTTCTTTTATTCAAAATCAAATAAAAACTGTTTTTTTGCAAAGCTACCATGATTTATTTGAAAATTAGACACAAAATCATCAAAAAAAAAAATACAAAATAAAAGTTTTGCCTTCGAATAGAATGTTAATAAAATAGGTACAATTTTACATTTATTGTGATGATAAATTAATAAAACCTGTTTTGAGAATCAGTACTTTTACCGGTATATTTTGCATGTGCAAGTTAAAAATATTTCAGTATTTTTTGAGGTGCTTCGGTATTTTCGTAGAATTTAATCTGGTCACTCACACTGATGTTTTGTGTATGTGTTTTCCATCGGGCATGGAAAGCAAAAACATTGTTTCTCTACACAAAAATGTTTCGCGAAACAATGTTTTGTGTAGATGTTTTTGTTGATTGTGTAGAGCAAAACACGAGCTATGGACCCACCTTAAAGTATCACACTCAAGATCAAGACAAAAAACATCGCGACATGACGACATCGATGTCGCGATGTTACGTCGACGTCTTTATCGATGTTAAAACATCGATGTTTTCACCGTTAACATCGATGTTAATGCAAAATCGATGAACATGAACATCTCTAATGTCGAATCGAAGTCGAACGAATCTGTCAAATTCATAGATTAAAGTTATATACTGGTTATAGATGGCTCTCTCCCCTCTGTTTTTAGGATACAAGCATACAGCGCCATCTCTTTTTCTCGAATGGAACTACATCGCTATAGGTATACGTAGGTACCTACCTATTCAATATTTTAATGAAAATTAGATTTCAAAGTTATCTGATGTTTATTGTACAATAAATTAGAAGCTGTTAAGAGCTTGTAATTTATTGTACAATAAACACCAGATAACTTTGCCAAAGAGGTAAAGGTAAAAAATTAAACACATATATTATATTGAAAAATCTTTTTATTTCTTTTTTTTATTTCTATTAGCGTAAGCCAAACACTGATTTTCATCGTTTTGATTAAACGTTTCCTTTTTGCCGCACAAAATATGGTTAATTAATTTTATATAATTATACATGCAGAATATGCTACACTTATCTATAAAATATTTTATTATTTCGTCCTTGTGCTCTACACATTTCAATAAGGTAAAATTTATTAGCATGGTCACAATTAATTTTATGTAAGTTAATATTTGCTCCGCTTCACAGTTATCTTTTAAAATACTTAGACATATATTTTCTATTTGTGTAAATGTGTCAAACACTTCTCTTGTAGGATAACATAACCAACCCTTATTGCAGTACTCTTTTATTTTTATAAATTCGTGAAATTTCATAGATTTATCACTCTCCAAATCGCTTTTACACTGTGGGCATGTTTTAGAAATTTTTTTTTTATGTTCCTTACAATCCAACCACTACAATATCCTATTGCTGCGCACCTTTCGGTTTTTGTAGCGTCTCCATTACTTATTAAATCTTCCGTATTAATGGGGTCAATTTCAAAATGATTTTCGTTTATATGAATTTCTGGTGTTTTCTTTTTATTACTTTCGATATTTTTAAAAAAACCTTTCAAAAGTTTTAACGGTTTGCCGTCATCTCTTTCGCAATTGGCGCCAACAGAGTGTGGAGAAGTCATATTATTAATTAGTAGCGTTTTAAATGCCCCTTGAAAAGCAACAGCATTAGGCATTGTGTTGGCATGGCCATGAGCCCGAATAGCTCCGAAAAAATTTTCTATCGGGTCTTGATTAAAATTTCTTAGTAAAAGCGATGTGATACCTTTTTCCCAAAAAAATTTAACAATTTTTTGTATACCCTGAATTGTTTGCATCCAACTATTGAGCGATGGTACTACAGTTTTTTTACCACGGGCATCAATATATTTCATAGTCTTCAGGACTTTTAATGAGTCATTCCACAATTTATGATGAGGAGACGTAGGTGTGTGTGACCGCTGCTCTATAAACTTTACCTCCTTGTACTTTGCTAAAGCTACTATTGACAGAATCAAAAAGTTGGTCAAAAAATATTAAAATACGGGACGTATCTTTACATTCTTGTGGCAGCATTCCAGAATCTGAAACAAAATAAGAAAAAAATATTTTAATACGTGCCGGACTACAGCTGCGCCACAAAAAAAATGTTGGAAATCTGACTTTTTGACTATGCCATGATGAAGTCTATAGTTTGTCGGAGTTTGTCGCCAAAAACCAGAGTTTGTCGGTCTTCCGTTTAGGAGATACATGTGGCTCAGCTGTAGAAACGTCTCTACAGCTGCGCCACACAGATCTCGAAAACGGAAGGTCGTAGCGAAAATCTGATTACTTGTATGTATAGCCGTTAGTTTGTCGAAGTTTGTCGCACAAAAACCAGAGTTTTGCGTTTAGGAGATAATACGTGTGGCGCAGCTGTAGAGATGTCTCTACAGCTGAGCCACACAGATCTCGAAAACGGAAGGTCGTAACAGAAATCTGATTACTCGTGTGTGTAGCTGGTAGTTTGTCGGAGTTTGTCACCAAGAACCAGAGTTTGTCGGTCTTGCGTTTAGGAGATATGTGAGAATACGCTGTAGAGACCTTTCTACCTGGATCTTGAGAACGGAAGGTCGTAGCAAAAATCTGATAACTCGAGTGTGTAGCCATTAGTTTGTCGGAGTTTGTCACCAAAAATCAGAGTTTGTCAATCTTACGTTTAGAAGATATGTGGGGATATACTATAGAGATATTTCTACCTGGTTCTCGAGAACGGAAGGTCGTAGCGAAAATCTCACATATCTCCTAAACGCAAGACCGACCAACTCTGATATTTGGCGACAAACTCGGTCGAACTACTGACTATAGATATGACTAATCAGATTATCGCTACGACCTTCCGTTCTCAAGATCCAGGTAGAAAGGTCTCCACAGCGTATCCTCACATATCTCCTAAACGCAAGACCGACAAACTCTGGTTCTTGGTGACAAACTCCGACAAACTACCGGCTACACACACGAGTAATCAGATTTCTGTTACGACCTTCCGCTTTCGAGATCTGTGTGGCTCAGCTGTAGAGACGTCTCTACAGCTGCGCCACACGTATCTCCTAAACGCAAGACCGACAAACTCTGGTTTTTGTGCGACAAACTCCGACAAACTAACGGCTATACACCGAGACTTTTCATTGGTTTTGGAGCCGAAACCCTGTTCATCTTTATCATCAGTAGAAGCTATTTAGCTTGTAAAATTAAAAATATGAGCATAAAAACCATAATAAAAAAATATCAATATAAAAATTAAGAACCCTTAGTACCGGACGATCTTATCAAAGTCAATGACCGCGCTCGGCACAGCGCGCGCCGAGCGCGGTTCGTATAGGCCCGGCACGGATCTCGGGCGGTCTTCCTCCCCCCCGCCCCGTCCGCCCGCTGGCGGCGCCGGCGGCCGGCCAGTCTCGCGGAATTAGGTCAAAAGATCGTACGCATTTTGGCCGTAGGTATTCCGTGTTTCGTCGTAATCGCCGCGAGTGCGTCGTAATCTGTAATGGATCGACCAAGACTTCGAACGATCTTAGCGCTCACAACTGGACAGTGTGTTTGGTGAAAGACGGATAGGCCGCGGTCAGCCAGTCAAGAAGCCATGACCTGACACCCCTGGATGTTTATTTGTGGTCGGAAGTTAAGTGTTTACACCGAAGAAGCAGAATCACGTGAACAGTTAAAAATTGCGATAGTGGATGCTTTTAATGTGGTAAAAAGTGACAGAGACACACATTAAAGAATAATTTAGTTAAACGTGCGAGAATTATTTTCAACAATTGTTACGGTACAGACAAGTGTAATAGTGTTTTATTGTGAAACAAAAACTCGCTAAATTAAGGTAATTTAATTGATTGATTGTAAATAGGTCGATTAAAATTTGAAATACGCCGGAAATAAGTAACTCGTTTAGTAAATAATTCATGTAATAAGTAGGTATTCTGAAAGTAAATTTGTATTTTCTGAAGTAATTTAGAAACTTATTTCTGACGGTCCCCCGTAAAAAGTATAAGAAAACTTTGAATTGAATTTCAATAATGGTTAGAATAACAAATAAAACAGAAATCAGCTGTTTCACATTGCTCATGTAACTACATACCTACGCACACTCGACTGCGTGCGACTCGCGCTTGCGCGCCGCAGCGCGCGAGCGCGTGAGTTCATAGGGGTCACGGTGCAATCGAGAACGTTACTATGTGTTCTCGACAAAAAGTCACTTTTACAACTTTTTTATCTTTGCTCGTATGACAATTATTATTTCATAAATAGGTACAACACTTCTTTAGTATTAAGAGGTTTTCGGTTCCAAAACCAATGAAAAGTCTCGGTGTATATACAAGTAATCAGATTTTCGCTACGACCTTCCGTTTTCGTGATCTGTGTGGCGCAGCTGTAGAGACGTCTCTACAGCTGAGCCACATGTATCTCCTTAACGGAAAACCGACAAACTCTGGTTTTTGGCGACAAACTCCGACAAACTATAGACTTCATCATGGCATAGTCAAAATGTCAGATTTCCAACATTTTTTTTTGTGGCGCAGCTGTAGTCCGGCACGTTATTTTAATTGGTTCTAACAAAGTTTTATTTTATTGAGGGATAACAAACAGCTGCAAGTCTGTTTATCCTTTCATTTGTTTAAACCGCTATTTAAAAATATGCTATCTTATTAAATTTAATTGTCATTAAATAACTAATGGTACCGCCCACACCATTATTTTCATACAAAAATGCTCACTTCACAGTCTCTTAAATAAAAATGGTTGTGCTTTAAAATGTAATGTCTCAATGGCTTGTACAAATAATCATCCGTCAAATCAACCATCATATCATATCCTATAATAAATATTTGAATTAGCTACAGAACTAAAATGCAGTAAAGCAATTCATAATTTTAATTCCAAAGAATTATTGGTAACATCTGAAAAAAATCAAATTGGGCTATATTTTTTATTGGTATTGATATAAGCTCCCTTAATAATAAAGTTTCAGAATTTTTGGTTTATTAAAAAATTAAAATTATTTTCGTTTAGCAATGGAAAATGGAAAATATTCCTTTATTATTCCTTAATCACCACCACATATTGAAAAAAGGCACATCTTGATATAATGACTATGCAGAAATGTCATTTTTTTCATATGGTGATTAGGGAATATTTTCCACTAATGCTGACAACTTCTATACATTTTGCGAAATCCATGTAAATTTAATTTTTATTCACGCAAGCAAAAATTATGTTCTTTTAATTAATAACGGAGCTTATTTTTATCAATAAAAAAATATTCAGCCAATTTGATTTTTTTTAAGACATTCCCCATTACTTTACTTATTATTCTATTGCGGCTAGCTTCGGGCTTCTTTGACCAGTCTCCTTTACTGTAGGTTTAGGCCAACCAAGTATGAAATTCTGCTAACGATAAATTACTGGTTGTCGACATGAACAATATTCAATTATGTAAGTATAATTTGCCGTACTTTAATTTAAAATAAGTTTACCAACCTGCCTTAAATCCCATGGCTATACCAACACTGCTACTAAAAACTTGAGTGCAGTGTTTCACTTTCATTTTGGGGATCAAATTGGGAAATACATGGTTTGCTGATAGTTTCGGTGCTATTTGCACACCTTCATAGGTAGGATTTCTTTTATAAAAATTTATTAAATGGGACCATTTGGCTATGTATGCCTTTCCATCCATTTCGTAATACAAATCTTTAGTAAGCAAATTGTTTCTAATCCCTTTTAGGAGATGAGGTGGATCATATAAGCAAACAATTTTTTTATTATTTATTTCGAAGCAGCCACTTTCAGTGTTTTTTTTTATTCTTAAATACTTGGCTCTCGTATCTGCAATCAGAGAATTAATAGCTGCTCTGTTTGTGGGCCCTTGGTCACAAACTGTGGCTATGACTTCTAAGCCACATTCTTGTATTTTTAATATTAAATCTTTTATTAGAATTTTCAACTGAATCGTTTTCGTAGTCGATGCACAATATGTATATAAAAGTGGCTGTTTAAATTTTTTGATCACTCCCCGTACCATAAAAACTAAAGCATGGTCTGCATATTTTTTTTCTCTGTTTTGTCCATTTTCTACAAATCCGAGTACACGGTCACTTCCCTTATCATAAGTTAAGCCTTTTGATAACGCCATCTCGTCGAATATTACAGTACAATAACGATGGCTTCTTGGCATTTTGTCCACTCTCTTCTTCAAATTTTCGAAAATAATGTTATTAAAACCAGCAGTAACGTCCAACTTATGCAGCAGTTTCTGCAAAGTTTTCGGGCTTGGCAATACACAAATTCCACTCAAAAACCTATAAGCCTTAGGACTGGGCTTATATATACTTAAAGCCAGTATTTTCTCACTGAGGCTTAAACGTCTTCCTTTTTTCTTTTTTCTACTCTGAGCTAATTGCATTTTAAAAAAAGTTTTTGCTGAACTTGTCATGTTCTTAGTAAGCACATCAAAATCTTCGCTGTTTGCATGACGACGTGCCAACGCAAGTCTTAATCTATATGACTTCTGCAATTTCTTACTCTTCGCCAATTTTGTTCTTAGTTTCTTCACAGTGGTTTTCAGATGTAGTTCCTTACTAGTTGGTAATTCTCTTTTATTACTTAAACCTGTAATAAGTAAAATATTTATGGTTTTGATAATAAAATTCTTTGACAATTTATACGTAAATATTTGTGGTAAGTATCGCTGAAATTTTAATCGATCGGTTCCCGCAGTGGGGTGGGGTGATTAAAAGCAACTTTTACTATGGGGCCAACTCTGATATCGCGAAAAGAAATCGGCTGTTCCATACAATAAGGTCGAGTAGGTATTGTTCTTTTGTATAGAATAGAACAGCTGTTTTTTTTTCGCGATATTAGAGTTAGTAAAAGTTGCTTGTAACCATGAGTGGAACCACTCCACTGTGGGAACCAAATGATTAAAATTTCACGATGTATGGCCAATTTCACAAATCTTTATAAATGTTGATTCACAGTTCGACTTCGTTTGCGTGGGAATTCGATAAAATCTTTAGGGAACCGTTAACCAGGTTAAGAAGTAATAAATTTTAATCCCTGATTGGATGAATTTTAAGGACCTGAGTTTTAAAGTGTCGCAATTAACATGTCGCTTATCACGCAAGAGGTCCCCCGGGTTCGATTCCCGGCCGGGCAGAAATTGAAATGATGAATTTTAATTTCTGTGACGGGTCTGGGTGTAACTATGTATAATAAGTATATATATAAAATTATATGTACCTAGTATATATCAGTTGTCTAGCACCCATATTACAAGCTTTGCTTAGTTTGGGGCTACTTGGCGCTGTGTGAAATTGTCCAAGCATTTATTTATTTATTTATTTAATCACTAAGAAATGTGTTATAAACCCTAAATCATATTTAAATTTATATTTTTTTACCTTTGGCTCTGTTAGTACATCCAGTAACTGTTGAGAGTTCCTCCAATTGTTTTTCAATAGTGGTAGCAGTATATCCAGTAGAGCTAGTTCCAGCACCAAAGGCCATAACTGAAAAAACAAAATTATTTGTAATGAGTTTATGTATTAGGGTATATTTACAACTACTATAGCTAAACATACATTTATCAAAACAGAGGTTATGTTATGCAGTAGCACAACCCGCACCCTTGGGATTCCGGCCCAATGGGGAATGTCCAAAAAAATCAATTTGGCTGAATATTTTTTATAGGTAGGAATAAGCTCCCTTAGTAATAGAAAAAAGTTTCAGAATTTCCGGTTGCGTATAAATAAAAATAAAAAATAAAGTCACTTCGACTTCACAAATATACGAAAGTAACAGCAGAATGGAGATTATACCTTTGCTACCACCTGTTATAACCACAACATGCTATTAAAAAAAGTTTCAACACAAAATGTCAAAATTTTTTTTTAATACTTGCTGTGGTTGTGCCAGGTGGTGGCAAAGGTATAATCGCCATTCTGCTGTTATTTTCGTACATTTGTGACGTCGAAGAGACTTTAATTTATTAATAAAATTTGACGCAACCGAAAATTCTGAAACTTTTTTCTAAAACTAAGGGAGCTTATTCCTACCTATAAAAAAATATTCAGCCATTTTTATTTTTTGCGGACATTCCCCATTGGTTAGCATAATATTAGTCAGTGCATTGGGCCGGAATTCCAAGGATGCAGGTTCGAATCTCGTCTGAGCTGCTTCGGGTGAGTCGATTTTTTCTAGTATTTTTTCTATTAAATTAATACTTTATTTCAATGTAAAATTACATTCTCTAGACCAGGGGTGCCCCTAATTTTTTTTAAGGAGAGAAAGGAGACCTAGCAAAAATTTATGACAGAGATCGACATTTTGACTGTTTAACCTACCAAATATCATAAGTAAAATAAAACTACATTGGGTCCAAAGTGTCAAATCGGTTATCCTTGGCGATGGACCTTAAAACCTCTCGCGATCAACAGTTTCGAATTGAAATAATAATGATATACAAATTGATCATGAATCATCATGGATCATGATCAATTTGTATATCATTTATTATTATTAAATTATTAGATAATTTAACATCATTAATTGATTGCTATCAATGATAATTTATTATTAAAAGTAATTTAAATATAAATATAGTAATTATAAAACCTTATCTGTCAAAAATTTTTTGATTGTTTAATAGTTTTTTTTCCATAATAAGACTAATTTCTGCATATTAAGCTATTTCAAGTGATAATAAATATCACAAAATAGTTATTTATGCATCTGTACCTACTATAATGAGCGGTATTAAATCACTAATGTGGTAGTACCACATGAGTGTTTTAATACCTAATTATGCACAGTTGCATATAAGACTTTATCTACACCCATGATAATGTATCCTCTATAAAGGGTTTCCACTTTGACTTTCCTCCCCTTCCTCGTCATTTTACCATCCGAACGAGTGTTATAATGTTGTACTGAATTTCATAATGTAACTGGTCGCGCGTGGGCGCGGGGAGGAGCGCGACATCCTATCGCTCGGATACTGTATTACGGCAGTAAGTTAACCATTTCAGAACCCTTTATAGAGGATTTAAAGCATGGCATGGGTGTAGATAATAACTATTAAATGAGTTGCATTATTTACCTGTGGTTCTTATAGTACTTTCAGTAACTGCTGGACCTGCCTCTGTCTCCACCAGATTTTCAAAAGTGATAGCATAACTAGGAGCAACTGCAGTAACATCTGGAATCAAAGAGTTGTGATTTTACTTTCAATTACAAAATTGAAGAAAAAATACTACATACTTTAGTAATAATAAGTGTGATTGCTTTCTTTCAGTAGTAAAGCTGTCAAAATTCGTTGAGTAAATAATAGCGATTTTCCAATAATAATATTTACTGAGATTACTGATTAGGCTAAAGCTACTTCGAGTGATAATAATTATCACAAAAATAACTATTAAATGAGTTGCATTATTTACCTGCAGTTCTTATAGTATTTTCAGTAACTGCTGGACCTGCCTCTGTCTCCAACTGATTTTCAAAAGTAGTAGCATAACTATGAGCAATTACAGTAAAATCTGAAACAAAGAGTTTTGATTTTACTTTCACTTACAAAATTGAAGAAAAATAATACATATATTAGTATTGTAATAAGTACGATTTAAGAAATCTTACCTTTATTGCTTTTAGTAGGGTCTGTATTTGGCCTCTCAATATGCCTCTTCTTCAAAGCTGCACTAGAGGAGCTTGACAAAGATTGATAATCTGGAATTGATAACAAACAATTAAATTAGCTAAAAAGTTCACACAATTTGTTAGTATAATCATGGACAATTGGACAAATCATGTACACAACATTATTAGTCACATTAAGAGTCAGTTCTGGTTGCATTACAGCAGCAGATTGTCGGTCCACCGTGTCAGTGGTCTACCCATAGAGCGTCGTCCGGTGCGCGGTCGCCATTCCAGAACCGCCCCGCCCCAACGGCCATCGATTCTTCTTGCTATGTTTCCGGCCCACTGCCACTTCAGCTGAGTAATCTTTGGAGCGATGTCTGTAACTTTAGTTCTCCTACAGATCGGATTATACCTACTGCCTTATTCTTGAACGCCGACCCGGTCGCATGAGGCCGGCTAAAAATAGCTTAAGCCATTCCGTCAACGCCGACCCGGCCGCATCAGGCCGGCAACTTGTTCACGTGTTCTTCTTTTGTCTCTTTTCTTCTCTGGTGCTAATTATTTGTAGGGGGGTATATGGCGGACGCAGATGAGTTAAACTTACCAATACCAAATAGTCTGCTGCTAGTCTACTGAGCTTGTTTCTAGAGTAGCAATACACTTCTTCAAAATGATTGTGGCAAACTCTTCTATTTTTGAAGATGTACATATTGTCTAATGCCAAAATGTTTCCACCAATATTGTAGAGCCATGACCGGAATCGTTCCATATCAACAGTAGGATTTGGAAAACAATGCAAGGCCACTCCTAAGAGACAAAAAACTTTAAATAAAATAAACATCATAATTATTATTTCATGATCGGCACGAGTTAATTAAGTAGCCAATAACTATTATTCTTAAACAGTTGAGCAGCTTTGTTGGAATTGATAGTGTCTATATCCTGCAATCTTTGCTTTGTTTTTTTTATTTAGTAGGTGTTTGTCTAATCTATTTTTTATTAAATTGGTTTACGTTGTTGGCTGAGACTATTTGTTCTAACAATTTGGTCCACTCTTTGACCACTCTGTTGCTCAAAAAGTGCCTGTGAGGGTTGTTGTTAGATATTGTTCTTATAAGTTTGAAGCTGGGTCCTCTTAAGTGAGCGTTACTTTTCTGTGTCAGCGTCATGTCAAAGTTTGGAATATCATAATGGCCATTAAGTATTTTAAAATTTTCAATCAGGTCTCCTCTCTCTCTCTATAATCTTTCAAGCTGGTAAGAGTTAGATATTTCGATTCAACCTCGTCTCATAGTCTAGATTCTTTAGTTGTCCCGGTATTTTTGTAACCTTTCTTTGAACACATTCAAGTAAGTCTAAGTCTTTAACAAAATGCTTGTGATGACTAGCCTGTGACTTCAGTCACTTTACATTATTACTATCAAACAGACAGAGGTATAATTAATTTTGGGTTTTCGTAGATGGGTGTGTAATAAAAATTGTATTTATTACACACCACTACTCGTTCATCAGTTGAATAAATTGTATGACCTTATTTCCTTAATGTTTTTATTATTGTTTTAGTTACCAATGAATCAACAAAAAACATGATGAAAATAAGGTTATGTACAGTAGGTAGGGTCGGTGTTAATTGAATGTTGCAGTAGGTACTTTGCAATATTATTTATGTTAATGTGAGAGAACTGAGATTGCCGAATCGTATGAAGCCTACATCGAACCAAATCTCAGCAAATTCATTGTTGAAAAATATGTGTCAGATTTTTCAAAAGCATCAACGAAAGATGGATTTGCCGAGGTTTGGGCCAACGTGTGGATCCGACAAAGATTTTGATTTACCTTGCCCATAACGCACATTGCAGCCAGGAACACAACAATTCAAGTAGGACATTGTTGATATGGTGTGCACTAGAGTATAACTTAAGCTAAAGAGTCTTTTCTCATTTACTAAACACTAAAGAGTCTTTTCTCAAAAAAATGTAATAGAATAATCGCCAGTAGCACTTAACACGATGATTCGGAGGAGCAGAAACTCAACTCAACGAAAAACAACGAAATAATTACTAATTACGACGTAAAATTGCCCAAACGTACCGAAACACGAGTTGACAATGATTTGACATAAAAGGTAAATTATTACCATATGCAAAAAAAATATATTTGATAATAAACATTAAATGGTAACACTGATCATGTAATTTCCTTCGGTCAAACTAGATGGCGCTATATTATATGAAGCCTAAAGAAATGTTCCTAGATTCCATACCATGACAAATTGTTGATAATTTTTTGGACATTTGGTTTTGGTGCAGAAAATAATTAAAATAACATAGTTTGTTTTTTTGTGATATTAGCGCGCTGCGCGAATAGTTTGCCTGAGTGCATTTTGCTATAAATAGTAATGTGATGAAGAATTAATTACCACATGAAAATGGGACTACCAGTTTTATAAATTGTTTGGTTGGAGCGGGTGAACAAGCTTTATTATTCAAAGATGTGGAAATACATGACCCGTCGTGTGCGAGACACGTTTGAAAGAGGTGCTAATCATTTCGACAAACGTGGTACAACTGGAGTTGTAAATGCTGGAAATTTAAACGATGAGAAAAACAAAAGGTCAAGTCCGCCGTGTCGCTGGTTTAAACCACAAAGCTGCTGGGGTCCCAACCGTCAGGGAAATAACACCAACCATAATAATGGATGGAACTTTGACTACCTTACGTCCACATGGATGGGCGCAATAACATGGGTAAGTCACAACTATAGATGTGAAGACGGTTGTTATCTTAGTCAGCCAGCCGGTTACCAGCCGCTTTTTTCGCTGACTACGGTGATCACTCATAAACAGCGGCTGTCTACGATTGAAAACAAGTCATGTTTTATTCAATCCGTTTAATGTCCTAAGTGATAATTTTTGTTTATCTACATACTACCTACTACTTACTTTATACGTTACTTCAGCTTTAATTATTCAGGTAAACGCTCTTTCCTATTTCTTAGATGCGTCAATGTTATTTTGAAATACTTAACTTTTAAATTAAATGTTTCATCTTACTCGGGCTGATCACAAAATTCCAAAAACACGAAACACAAAACGGACGTTGTAGGTACACATGTGAAACATTGCGAAACGCCAAGCTTTGCGAGCTTACCTTCTTCTTATTACGATTGTACAATATAAATAATAAAAGTGGCGAAGCAGAGTTTCATACCTACAGATTAAATAGGTACTAATCATGTACCGTATAAATAAGTAGGTAGGTAGGTACATTAGTTTATTATGTTTTGTTGAGGGACATTGCAAAATACCTAATTCATAATAAGTATTTAACATTTTATGTTTTTAACCATGACAAAGTAGATAATTAATTTAGTAAAAATACCTATTTGTATATAACAGCTCGTTTATTTTAACAATTTCGACTTAGGAACTGTAAAAATTGTAAGACCTTTTAGTATTGAGTCGGATAAGTAGCCGGTAGCCAGCCGCTGTCTATACGTTATTACCAGCGGCTTTGGATATCTACCCGATAACAACCGCTGTTTTACAACTATAGTCACAACTGATATACTGCCCGGCACGTAACTCGGCAAGATAAAAATGAGACAAATAATGCGCAGTAGCCACAAACACTAAACTCGGCTCATCTTTTGTCTCATCTTTCTTTTGCCAACTTATATGCAGGCATCTGTAGTTGAAAGTGTTTCTTCAATGCCACATTGTTTATTGCTTCTGGGGTCAGTGACTGGAATCAGTGCCTCGGAATTTCGGACCCAGTAACTGGATACATGTAGACAGGATCGGCAGTAAGTCATACTGTTCCTGAAAATAGAACAGGTGGCTAGTTAGCTGGACTGGCTGAGCGAGAAGTTAACACTGATAAGACTGGGTTGTAACTATTGTCAACACGATCCCAGTAGCAAGTCAGTGCTGGACTGGATTACTGTACTGCCATTAGGCCGGCCCCACACAGATGGAATCCCATTATGGAATACCGTACATATGTGATTCCGAACTCAGCAACTGCATACAAAATCTATGGGCCTGCCACACACATGCGGGATTTTTCCGTACGGAATCTTCATACGTTGTCGAAATTCCGTTCGGAATTCCGAATCGGGATTCCATCTGAGTGGCCAGCCTTATAAAGAATATATGCTTAACTTTTTATTACAAGTTGTGTACTGTTTAATTTAAACTAATCTAATAAGTATAATTTATTTTAGAGTGGAGTATTGGTTGTCGGTTGGTATACAAGTCAGCTGATTCAATGGAAATATAAGTATTATTCAAGAAGATACAATGAAAATGGTTCTCCTAGTTTATTGTCTTCTTTGCATCCATATATCAGTTGTGTGAATAAAAATCCTGCATACTTAAATTCTGTCTCCAAAGTAGAAAAGTTGGTTGGTCCTTTCAAACCTACTGTGCATTTGGTTACAAATGAACAACATGGTGTAGAAAAGGAAAAGATTGGCAGTAGAAATAGCAGTTCCACTGATGCTGACAGTTCCGATGATGTTCTTGGAGAGGTCCTTAACTCCATTGAAAACAAATTGGGATTAGCAGCTATTGAAAATGGACAACACCTAGATGGTGTTAACTTACTAAGGTGATATAACTACCGGCACGTAACTTGGCAAGAAAAGAATGAGACAAAAGATGCACAGTAGCTACAAACACACTCGGCACATCTTTTGTCTCATCTTTGTCTTGCCAAGTTATATGCCGGCATCTATACAGATGATCATTATTAATATCATGAAGTACTAGTCTACTTTTTAATTGACTTTCCTACATAAATCTTATTTCCAGGTCTGCAGCAAGTCGCAGCTATGCACCTGCGTTATACAACCTTGGATTATGTTATGAAATGGGTGTGGGTGTCACTACTGATGAGAAAATGGTTGGTTATTCTTTATAACTTTCAGTAAATAATTTCCTAAAATTCCTGAAAACTAAGGATAATCACAGAAAATGTCCTTTCATATTTCAGCAAATATTAAAAACTATTTTATTTGTATTCAATATTACATTTATAGTTAATCAAATGTAATAGGCTTGCATACAACAACCAACCATGCATTAAGGAGGCCACACAAAGCCCTGCATGCAGGGCCAATATTGTGCCCTGTCCCCTGTGGGCTTGTAGTGCGCTTTATCTTATCACCTTGCCAAAATATTATACAAACAAATATACAGATAACATTTATCTTTTTGCTATCATAATAAAATTGTATTGATGTCTCCATGATTCTACTCCACCATGGTATTTGAGTTCATTATTAATGTACCTACTAGTGTAGAAAAGGAAGGTAGTGGACCCCCACTATAAACCCTCAGTCAACGAAACTTTACACTCAGTATGATAAAGTATCATAAACGAAATATATTTTAAATTATTCAAATCGTTTCTTTTTGAAGTGAAAACTTCTTTAGTTGCCTTGTACACTTTTTTTGTAATGGGTAAAAAATGTTAAACTCGCGTCAGTCAGGATCACATGACCCTGATCGAAAATTCGTAAGACGGATGTAGCGTAGACAGGCGGCGGAAGTATCACCCTCACTTTCTACGGAGCGGCGAAAATGGCGGCGCGTCATTTTGGCGTTCGGCGGGTTGATTTTTCTGAGAGATAAACTTTTTAATGTAATATAAATTGTCATTGTGTACGATAGCGCAATAAATAAGTATTGTATTCTAACTCATAAATGATAGTACTTTTACTGATAATTAAAGCAAAGCAATTCGTACAAAATTATTCGCTAACCATTCCAAAATATCAAAAAGGCACATTGTTAATATTCAAGTTTTCACTTCTGCCGGCACTCCCGGAGTGCAATCCGATTTTTTTTTTGTTTTTGGATAATTATTGTACATAGGTTTTGGTTCATACCATAGACATAGAAAAATTTTCGCTGCGCTCAAGGTTCATACTATATTACATCCCTACAAAGTTTCATTGATCGACTGATTTAATGTTGGGGTCTCCATACAAAAGATCGTTTCATTTCCTATACTATACTTACACTTTTGACAATCCAGCTCAACATTTGTTGGGCATGTAACCATTACTGAACTCCGGCTCTACTGGCTAAAAATAATGAAGTTAATGTTAACTGTAATTTGACAGGTGTATGTGATACATTGCTACTTCGTTTTGCCACAAATAAAAACTTACCAAAGAAAAGAAGCAATGTATCACATACATCTGTCAAATTACGGTTAACATTAACTTCATTATTTTTAGCCGGTAGGCCCGCTCGACTTTTTCCTTAAATAAGTTATGGTTTTGATTTAATAGTCTATTTTTTTAGGCGATGGAGCTATACAGGTCTGCCGCTGCTCTGGAACATCCTGGTGCGTTATATAATCTGGGAATTTATTACGGGCAAGGTCGCGGTGGGCTCTCGCGTGACATGACAACTGCAACACGCCTCCTAAGACTTGCGGCGGTGCAAGGTCAGCAAGAAGCTATCGAAGCACTCAAAACTCTCGATGCAGACATTGGAGAACCTGAGCACAACACACCTGCAGTTCACCCATGGTCTTACTTGTTCAACACACAATTTCCTGAACATGATAATATGTTACCCATACCGACTACACTTTTCGTTGAAAATGTTAATTATAGTCCTCAGAAAACTGAGGCAACAGTATATTAAGAAACTTTTATAATTACATACAACAACAAGTCTTTGTTACAGATTTTATAAGTTTATAAGTTAGTGAACAAAGTATTTTTTTGGACTGGATTGTTTTACAATTTAACATTGATCAGTTTTAAAATAATTAGGCGCCAGGTAGTTTCTAGTTTTAGTTTCATGACTAACAAATAATGCAATTGTGTTACTTAGGGGATGGAGATATAATGTGAGAAAAATTAAGGTTGCACTTAGAATAATAACACCTAGAACGATAATTCCCTACAAAGCGCACTGTCGAAACTAAAACAGCCATAATGGCGCCGTTTTCAGATTTTTATTGTCCATTTTTACATAATCATACCTAATAAGTACAAAACAGTTACAATTTCCCTACCTTTAGGAGATTAGTTACCATGTATATTATTGAATTTTAGTTACGGTTACGTCACAGAATAGATATAAGTACTACCGTACAGAAAGGAAACTCTCCGCCCCGCCCCACAATCAATTACCTTACCCTACCGGCGCCCACCGCGCGAGTTTGTATGCCGATCCGTGTGCTCATTCAATAGCTCGCACACAGTTGCGCGTGTGCAAAAACGTCACTGTGTAGCGTCTGTGTAATAGGTAGTTGAAACGCGACACTTGTATGGAGTACCCGGGGTGTGGTTACGTACAGCATGAAAGATATAAATCCGAAAACTAAGCCATTTTGGCTCAGTATTAGTTGCCTCACTTTGCATACGAGGACACGGCTTCTAGGATTATGTATTCTAGGTGTTATTATTTAAGGGATTGCAGTTGTGATCATATCGATACTTCGCGGCTCAAAGGGCGTAATCACCAAAACACGACTTTTCAGTAGAGCCAAAAAACTAAAATTTAAATTTTGTTTTTTCCATCACTTTTTGTTATTGAACCTATAAATATGATTCTTACACCAAAAGTCGTTAATTTTTGTGGTGCATAATATTAAAACATAACGTTTTAAGAAATATTTATAATTCAAAAGTTAGCTGGTGAATACGCCTCACAAAATCAAACATGTATGTCTTTTGTGCCCCATAAAATGACTGCTGCGTTAGTAACGCTGTCTTTTATGCCCCCTAAAATGACTGCTGCTTTAGTAACGCAGGGTGTAACTACCAACTTTCAAAATTAAAACTTTAGTTTTTATCGTTCTGTTACCAGTTAATATTTTTTTTGGGTTTATAATACAATACTTACAACTGTTTTTAGTAGAATAGGTCAATTTGGCAGCCGTTAGTCCACCAAAGGCTTGTATTCTATACTGATATTTATAACTAGGGAAGATTTTTATTTTTGGATTTTTGTGATGACAGTAAGTTAACTATTCTATAATTAGTTACTAGAAGAATGATAAGAGTAAAAGGTTACTAAACTTTTTCAAATGCAAAACACTCTTGATTGTTGGGATTGGGAAGTCCTAAAGAAGGTCATAAAAAAGAAGACAAATTAATTGGAACTACAAATTATTTATTCATTAGTTGCTACACAGTAACTAACTTTAAGCTACAAAATACAAACAAAGGTTTAACTAACCAAAATCTACAAAATTTGCAAAGGCACATTACAGCAATGATTGTGGCTTTAAAATTAACCTGATTTAGATTGCTCAAGTACAGTGTCGAGACAACTAAGTTTTAGAGGGCCTTAAATGGGTTATAACTAAACTTTTCAATATAAAATCTGTTAACACCACTCCATTAACACAATCATACTTAAACACTGTACTTGATAAATGCAAATCAGCCATAACAAAACTCTTATAGTACAGTAGCCCGTAGAACATTTAAATCACCAGAAAGGTTACCGTTTGCCGTTGTGATATAGTTAATTATTACGAAATTATAGATACTTTAACCCAAGTTTTACAGATCGCAACCCGCCGTAACCTATATTTGTAAAACTGAAAAATAAAAAATATATCATTTTTGGAGATATACAAATATAAGGTTACGGCGGGTTGCGATCTGTAAAACTTGGGTTAAAGTATCTATAATTTCGTAATAAATAACTATATCACAACGGCAAATGGTAACCTTTTTGGTGATTTAAATGTTCTACGGGCTACTGTACTATTATGTTTTAAGGTTACGAATGTTGAACGTATAGAGAAAATCAAATTAAAGAGTAAATCAAATAATCATTTAACAACTGTCCTAATCGTCATTGTTAATTCAAAGATTCATGGTCTGTGTTCTCTTCGCCATCTTCGTCATCTGTTTCTGGTAAAATTTCATGGACAGTTGCAGCAGAAGGAAGGTTACGATATTCGGTATGGTAAGTTTTAGGTATAATGTTGTCACAAAGCCGTAAAAGATCCTTATATTTCGCAGCCGATATGGATAATCTGGCTGAGTATAAAGGTTTTACTGTGAAATTAGGCATTTGAAAGTCATCAGGCTGACGAACATTATTTATGTCATTATTTGCATTTTGATTTGCTTTTCCTTTGCCTTTACCTTTACCTTTTCCTTTCTTTTTCTTCGTCTGCTGTTGCTGAAATAATTTGACATTGAGTTCTTCTGCGTCTTTTTTCATTGAATATTTTATCTGGACGGTACCTGTATTTTTCTTCTTGAATGTTGCAATCTTTAAATTCTTGATCTGAATTTTGTTCAGTGTAGTTTTCGTGAATGTTTGATTAGCTATGTCTCCTAAATCAATAAAATCTGAATGATCAAGAACATGTACTTTGTAGGGTGCAGGTTTTTTTCGAACTGACTCAAAGTAAGTTGACCATTGTGAAGGGCTCCGTGCCGTGCGCACTTCGTACGGTGTTTGATTTGAAATTAATCGACTGACCAGTGACCATACGTGGGCGTAACCCCCGCGACCCGCACCGCCCCGCTGCTATCCCGCGCGTTATGTGTCCTGTCAAGTCCATTTCACTCTATGTGTTGTAGTTGCAAGATAACTATAATTGGGCGAAAAATCATAACTTAGTTTCAAATATTAAAGAATTATGGGAGTAAATACCGTTTTATTTGTATCAAATCAAACTGATTGGGGCGTAACATTCTGTCAATTTCAAAACACAAAAACACCTTGGGTGTAAACACCAACGTTAACATAAAATTTAATAAATCTTGGGGCGTACATTCTATAAGACCTAAGTCATGCGGATATACGCCCTACAATTTTATTTGATAGTGTCGTTTACGTCCAATACTTTGATCATGCTTAATAATAATTGCTTTTACGTCCTAAAATAAAAAAAAAAAAACAGTATTACAAGCATTGAAATTTGGGGTCGTATTTACCTTTGTATTCAGAATTTGAGAACTTTAAAAATACAGTTCGATAGCGCAGAAAAAACTGAATAAGATGGCATTCAAAACTCATTTTGGCCAAATTGGTGGTTACGTCCTTTGAGCCGCGAAGTATCGATATGAAGTATTACTTTTTATTTTATCCCTTATATTTGGGGGGGTGAGTCTCACTCAACTTCCGAAGTCTAGTCTAGTGATAGATGGATAAAGTCCTTAAAATCAGAGTGTCAAATACTACAATTAAAAATGTTTTATTGGGAGTGTTGCTGCCATGTTTATTGTTTAAGTGACTATTTACATATTTTCAGACTAGCTAACTAGTTCCTAACTGACAAGTTTAGTGAAAGCACTAACCCCGTATCTATGAATAGACGAGTAAGTAATGAGTTGAGTAAAACTTGCAATTTTCAAATGCTAACATTATATTCACATGCAATTTATAGTAAAAATTTATCTAAAATAGCATTTAAGCTTAATTATACTGTATAAAATGCATGTAAATAAAATATTAGAAGCAAAATTGCAAGTTTTACTCAACTCATTACTTACTCGTCTATAGATACAGGGGTCAGTGTTAAGTGCCGTAGTTACTTACAAAGTGACATACGTTTTATGGCATATTAATTTGCAAGGCATTTGTCTTGATTACCTATGTACTTTTAATTAGAAGTAGGATTTGTTCATAGATAGGCAATCACATTGACATTATAAAACCATAACCTGGAATGTTTGGTGATTGATTTTTGTTCTTAAGCCTTAAATCACGGCTCTATCTGTATTCGTTTTAATAAAATACTTGTAAGACAAAGTGGTATATGGTTTTAATAAACGGATTAAATGTTTTTTTCTTTTTTATTACCTACTTAAGCTTTTCCCAATATAAACCAAAACCTGCACGCTCCTCTGACAACTTTGCTGCCTATCATAATTGTTAGGAAAATTATAAAATATGCACATTTAATTTGGGTAGTATTTTTTCTATTTTGGGTACCTATCAAAAATACTGAATATACTTATACTAAGTGGGCGATGTTATGTATATGATAATAAAGAGATTATTATCGGAATGGAAAAAGGGTTACGTAGACATTTCGCGGTTTTACGGTTTATATAGGTTTTAGGAGCACTCTCACCTCAGATAAGTTCAGAGGGAAAAGCTATATTAACTGGTATTTTTTAAACCGGTTTCATGGGTACGTACTAGCTAGAGAGGTTAAAATTTCAAGTTCAAAATAATGTGAAAATTGGTCCAATTTGGACCAATTTCAGTTGGAAATAAAGATACAAATTAACAATTCCCTAATATTTTATTAAAATTATAGATAATTACTACCTATATTATATTACAATAGAAAGTCAGCTTACATAATTAGTTTCCAATAAATCATGTATTTGTGAACTTCAAATAATGTCCAAAAATACATTGTACTTTTTAGATACATAAGTATAGACCACCATTAAGCTTCTTATAAATACAGTCAAGTGCTCAAATACATCAAGGGGAATGATTCATACTATAAGAAAACTAAACAATAATGTTTCTCATGGATTTGTAGAATTAAAATGGCCGTAGAATTATGTTGACTACCGTTGCAGAGGTTGATCAGCTTTGTCAAATTGATGGTACAGCGTTGGGCCACTCGGACAATCTAAAAATGAAGAAAGTAATAATAAGTTCTCAAATGCATGTTATTTTCTTGAGCCACATAGAAATATCTACATTGCTGTTGTAATGTAACATACATGTTGCATTGCAAATGATCTGTATTCAGTCAGCTAATTTTGGTATATGAATACTGGTATGTTAGATTAGGCATGTCAAGTCAATGCAATTCAAAACACAAAGAATTTTGGACAACTTCTACCAACCATAACTCTGGAATCTATGTAAGTCTAGGCACAGAACAGAATATATAATAGTACCATACGTACAGAAGCCGCAGGGGTCGAAACTGAATTGCAGTGTCAAAAATACTGATTTTACTGACTGTAAGACTCAAAAATACTGACCTATTTCTGACTTAATTTCTATGATTAAATGTGTATTAGTGAGTATAAAAAGAGGGGTTTAAGACAGAGTTAACAATTTTTTATTAAGATTTTTAGCATTCACAATAAATAATTTTAAAGTACTAGAAAAAAATCGACCTGACACACAACACCGAAAAACTATTATAAACCGTGAAAATCAAACTGGCAAAAAAAAATATATATGATAAATACACTGAATAGTGACAACCCTAGACAAAAAATAAAATTTTCAGTTTCATCCATTAATCTTGTAATCTTGCCTGCCTTTTGTAAAGAAACGGCCGCACAGCGCGATTTTTAGTCAGTTTCATCCACTAAACTTGTACTCTTGCCTGTCTATAGTAAAAACAAACGGTAATAATAAAAAAGTGTAATAAAATTAAGGTAAGTAGCTAAAAAACTGACTTTACTGACAATTTTTTGAAAAAACTGACTTTTACTGACCAAAGTCAAAAAAACTGACTTTTACTGACCATTTTCGACCCCTGCCATCCACGCGAGGACAATCGAATAATATAAGCTACTCTCGCCGAACCGCAATAAAGTACAATTTCAAATTGCGCAGCGCTGCGTGTCTATTATAGTATGCACCTTCTTTTTCTGTCGCGTAGCTGTCTCGACCGACACACGACATCCCTCGTGCGCTGGCTCGACTGAGTGAGCCGCGAAGCTAATATAAAAGTTTAAGCGCGAGTGAGCCTCCTCTGGCCTAGGTACAGTACCTGCGGCTAGGTACTGTACTGTAGCCGCCGGGCGGCGGCGGCTGGTAGCACGTATGTAGGTACAGTACCTGCGGCTAGTACTTGCGCGGGTAGTCGCGCGCGGGCGGCGCGTAGCGGTCGGGGTAGGGCGCGCCGGGCGGCGGCGGCTGGTAGCACGTATGTAGGTACAGTACCTGCGGCTAGTACTTGCGCGGGTAGTCGCGCGCGGGCGGCGCGTAGCGGTCGGGGTAGGGCGCGCCGGGCGGCGGCGGCTGGTAGCACGTATGTAGGTACAGTACCTGCGGCTAGTACTTGCGCGGGTAGTCGCGCGCGGGCGGCGCGTAGCGGTCGGGGTAGGGCGCGCCGGGCGGCGGCGGCTGGTAGCACGTATGTAGGTACAGTAACCTGCGGCTAGTACTTGCGCGGGTAGTCGCGCGCGGGCGGCGCGTAGCGGTCGGGGTAGGGCGCGCCGGGCGGCGGCGGCTGGTAGCACGTATGTAGGTACAGTACCTGCGGCTAGTACTTGCGCGGGTAGTCGCGCGCGGGCGGCGCGTAGCGGTCGGGGTAGGGCGCGCCGGGCGGCGGCGGCTGGTAGCACGTATGTAGGTACAGTACCTGCGGCTAGTACTTGCGCGGGTAGTCGCGCGCGGGCGGCGCGTAGCGGTCGGGGTAGTAGGGCGCGCCGGGCGGCGGCGGCTGGTAGCACGTATGTAGGTACAGTACCTGCGGCTAGTACTTGCGCGGGTAGTCGCGCGCGGGCGGCGCGTAGCGGTCGGGGTAGGGCGCGCCGGGCGGCGGCGGCTGGTAGCACGTATGTAGGTACAGTACCTGCGGCTAGTACTTGCGCGGGTAGTCGCGCGCGGGCGGCGCGTAGCGGTCGGGGTAGGGCGCGCCAGGCGGCGGCGGCTGGTAGCACGTATGTAGGTACAGTACCTGCGGCTAGTACTTGCGCGGGTAGTCGCGCGCGGGCGGCGCGTAGCGGTCGGGGTAGGGCGCGCCGGGCGGCGGCGGCTGGTACTGCGGCGGGTAGCGCGTGTCGTACGTGCTGCCGTATCGAGCTTCCGAACCCGTCCATCCTTCACCACTGCCGCCTCCACTACCTAAAAAGTCAATACAGTGTTTCATAATCATTCGTATTTAGACGCAAATAGACGATTGTTTTTAATAATTAATCTTATTAATAGGCAAAGTACGATAGTAAAGTACGACCGGCTGTAACTATACACACGTACAGTATAGTGACGATACCTTTGGAGGGCGGCGCCGCGTCCGGGTAGCGGCTGGAGGCGGGCCAGCCGCGCGCGTCGGCCTTCACGGGCGGCGACGGCCGGTACGAGCGTCCGTCGCGTGCCTCGTACGACCGGCTGAATACAAATAATCAATTAATACTTCAAAAAACAATATTTTATTACACGGCACGACACGCCGTCATATACAAAAGTCAGAATAGGGATTGTTGAAAGAACACAGCAACAAAATTACCACCTAAGTGTGGCAACTTAATAATAATTAAAATTAAAGCCTACAATTTATGTTTTGTATTAAGAGCCTTTATGCGCTAGACGAGCGTCGGACTCGAAATCACAGTTTTTTGCTGCTAGATTTATCGATAATTTATTTAGATTTTAAATGAGTTATTTAGGTCACTAAATTGGAAATTTCTCCTTCTAGTGCACTAGAAGAAAACATTTTAGAATTTATGAGCAGTTTTCATAAGCTTAACATTATTTCACCAACTAGTTTTTGAAAACAGAGGTTGAAGGTCTACTTTGATGAGAGATACACGTTAAAGTATCGGCAGAAACTGAACAAAAATAATTTTATGATAAACTCCATCTATTTTATAAGTACTGTACTAACGAAGAGCCTTTAAATTATATTATTAAATAAAACTTTTATCACTTTTTAAATATTGTTTTTTATTTCTTTACGAATTACATTACATAGCCCGACCAGAAGGGTCCGGAGCCGTAGCAAGAAGCCTCGACAAAAGACACGCGGACGGGAACGGCTGCTTTTCGTTCGAAACACAAACTATTATTTCTTTATGAATTTTGACCATAAAGCTACCGAAAAGGCCGAATATGATGTCACTACATCACATTCCCCCGGTACCGTTAAAATTTATTTCTTCGCGAGAAAAGAAATAAATTTTGCAACAGTTCCCTACCGTCACAAAATTTTCCTAATCCAGCACAACCCTACCTAAAGTGGGAGTTTTCACACAGTCATGCCGGCCTTTACTACAGGCGAACCTGCACACGGGTCATTGTCTATTCCCTTAGTCGGCACTAGCCTTCATCATACCCGTGTGTTGGTTTTATGTTGGCAAAAACCCACCAAAAAAGCCAAACACACAGCACATCCCTAGCCTTAATACACAGACTACAAAACAAACAACTCACCTACCTATCTTCCTAGACGACCATAGTCAAGTAGAGACCATAGCCAAGTAGAGTGTCAGGACTGATGGATGCTACTCTCTTACTTTTGACCATAAACAGCCGACCATAAATTGATCATAGAGCAATTTATGAACAGAATGCTACTCATTATCTATTCTGTAACTTGACAAACCATAAAGTCGGCCAAACCACAAAACAACAATGTAACTCTTGCCTAATGCCAAAATGAATCTGTCTATGCTCTGGTTTATGATTCATGTTGACACTTGACAAAAGGGTCAACCTGACAGTCTACGAATGTACACATCAGAAAACCACGAATGTTCAGTCTCCAGGAGGAAAATAAACAATCGTTTCGTCCGGCATACATTCCCTACGGGACTTACGGACTTGGGACCAGGAATTGGAGGTGTCTTGCAGCAAGCAAGACAACCCATTCCTATGGAATTTTCAGGGCTCCCCCATACGGTCCCAGCTTCGTACGTCACGTCCCCCCATTCTATACCCCAGGGTAATAAGTAGACCCTAACAAATTCTTTATTTTCTCCTAACTCTTCACATGCCGGAACATTTCTTATCCTGGATTTGACTGATCATCCTGGCACGTTGGTCTCCAATTTGATGATCCAGATGGAAGCCATGTCACGAAGTACAGTACATGAAAAAAAACACAAGCATTAGCACACTTATTCACTATCCTAGTGCCACTACCTACAGTAAAGTTAATACCTAACTAACTCATTCCTAGCACACATTCGTACCGGATACTTCCAACTCAATCTGTTTTCTATACCTTATCATTTATAGTGAAATAAAAATATATGTAACCCAAACCTCAACTAAGTAAATCAAACTTAAAATGAAACAATTCCTATCCCGACTTACTTTCTATTCGAATTAAGTACTTATTTACAAATTAAATACATGAAATCTTTTCTTCTTAGGTTGATGAAAACAAAACGATAGACCTATACCAAGATTTAATACTTTCCTTTTCCTACCATAACGCAATACTTCTTCAATTAAATAATTGTTGAACATGACATTACCATGAGCTAAAATCATATTCAAACAGTGTATGATCATACGAACTCTGTAAGAAAATATTATTACTTCTGAAACCTACATAATGATTTCTGACAGATATATTCTCTGAAATTAATGTAAAATTTATATTTGAAAGTATGAATGAAACCACGTTATCGCACTTGTCTTTCACCACCGAGGATTGAGAGCCACTGTTCTTCTCTTCCTCTACTATAACCTTATCACTCGTACTAGCCGGTTTATCTAACTCTACACACTCGACTAACGACTTCACTTCGACCGCGTTTTCCCCACTACGATTATCACTTCCTATTTCTCCTATCCCTACACCCTGATCACTATAACATGAAGTTGACTCACTTTTTATCTGTTCTTCCACATCCTCTGATGCTATCGGTAATTCTTCTGAATCATCCGTCATAACGTTCTCCATTTCGTCCTCGTCACATGTTACAACTTCGTCTTCCTCCTCTTCATTCTTCGACATCGTTTTAAGCGGCTCTTCCTTATAATTTGTTTGCGTTCCTTCTTCGCAACTAAAAAGAAAAGAGTGTGAAACATTTTTCGATTGAAATGGGGGTTCTTGGGCAGTGCGAGAGGTTGAGGATCTTGCCGCCTCGCTGCAAGCGCGTAGTGCTGGTGCACTTTCGACTTCGACGTGGGCTACACTAGACAACTGAAATGAATATTGGCAGCTTTCAACCGCCGCTGTAGGTGGAGCTGAAATGGGAGGAAACTCTTCGATAATTTGTTCCTGCAAGTCCTTGTATGATTTGCAACTCGCACAAATCTTTCTGTAGAACCAATGCGCTGCACCCTCTAAAAAAGCGCTTAAAATAATCTTCTTTGCATCCTCATTATAGCCGTTTTCAGCCATGAATTCATTGAATCTGATGAACCACTCCTTGGGGTCCGTATTATCTCCTCCATTGAATTTTTGGAATGTGCTCAATCTCTTCATCATTTTTATCTTCTCACTATTATTGCACCTGAAACATAGAAAACGCGCGAGACTAACGAACGCGGTGGTGGACCTCCACCATGTACTAACGAAGACTTTTTATTCTATGATTAAATAAAACTTTTATCACTTTTTAAATATTGTTTTTTATTTCTTTACGAATTACATTACATAGCCCGACCAGAAGGGTCCGGAGCCGTAGCAAGAAGCCTCGACAAAAGACACGCGGACGGGAACGGCTGCTTTTCGTTCGAAACACAAACTATTATTTCTTTATGAATTTTGACCATAAAGCTACCGAAAAGGCCGAATATGATGTCACTACATCACAGTACACTAGAAGAAAAAAGTTGAAAAACTGAGAATTTTCATTCATAAAAAAAATAATCAAAATTGCCAATTCAGTAGTTTTTGTGTTATCTTTTACTCGTTATTTTACTATGAAAATAGAGCTCAATATTAAAGAAAAAAATCGCACAACATACGTTCAATTATATTTTAAAACATTGAAAAAAAAAACATGTAATATAATGCATAATTATTACATGAAAAATAATTTAAAAGTGATATATAAACTTCGCGGAATCAATTCCGCGCTCAGTCGAGGCCGAGGCCTCTTGGAGGGAAGACCTACGTCGCTTGATTTCGCGCTCTGCTCACGCCACGCACGTTCGTGCATGGCGCAGCGCAGCGATTTATACTTGATTTGATACTTTGGTTAATTATTGTTGAATAAATTCATTTTATATTTTTATTTAAAAAAATATGAAGCTAGATTTTCATAAAGTATATTTTAGCTAATCTTACCACTAAAGATAATATATTATTTAAGAAATGGGAAGCAGAAGGCTTGCTTATAAAAATAAAAAGAGATAAGTCTGCCAAGAAAATTTGGAAAAATTTAGACAGATTTGACATCCCACACAACGTTTGGACGAAATTATCCACTTCGTCTTATAGTGTAATCAAGCAATGTTTTGTATGGAGACCCCAATATTAAATCCTCAGTCGATGAAACTTTGCAGGCATATAACATAGTATGAACCAAAACCTATGGACAAATATCCAAAAACTAAAAAAATGGATTATTTAAAAAAAACATTATGATATTTTATCATACTGTAAAGTTTCGTCTACTGAGGATTTACTGTGGGGGTCCACTACCTTCCTTTCCTACACTATTATCCACTTTGCACATTTCTGCGGTGGTGTCGTGTGAGGCAGGTTGTTTATGTGCCAAATCTAACTAAAAACTATCTGTGTGCCAAATTCCAACCCAATCCGTTCAGTAGTTTTTGCGTGATTGGGGAACAACATCTTAACATCCAAACCCACAAACTTTCACATTTATAATATTATAGGATACCTATCTTAAATTCAAATTTTCTCTGTTCGAATTTTAGTTTACCGAAATCTTTTCCCATTTTTTTTTTGTTTTCCATTATTATGATTTTACTGAAAATACAATTTTAACGGAATTTAAGTTACGTTTTTTTCTAAATTCCATAATATGTTTTGACATCCCACTCAATGTTTGGCCGAAACTATTATTGTTAGATGATTTAGTATCCAGAAAAACGTCTCCAATATTATTAAAATACAATACTTTATCTGACAAAGAATCTGAATTCTATACATATCATAAATTTGAAATTAAAAATAAGAAAAACGTCTCCAACCAAAGTATTACTCACAAAGTATTCTAAGCGTCTACGAAATAATTATTGCAATCTCACATAGTTACATTATTGTAATAAAAATTCATGCATACATGCAAGCACGCAAGCAAGCATGCAATATGCATGCAAGCAATATGGAGCAAGTGGTCCACTAATCTTACCTAGTGATGTAACATGAAAAAAACATAGCACCGTTGTTTTTTAATATTTTTTTTTTCAAGAATACAAATTTTCGAAAATAAATGTTTTATTTCATCAAATCAATAATTATATTAGATTTTTATTCTTCACCAGTATATCTAGATATGAATTTCAAAGATCTTATTTTATTTTTCCCCAAAATGATACATTTTTATGAAGAGAAGATTCATAATTTTCCCCTAACGTGATTTTTTATTCCTCAAAATTATTATTGTATGAAGAACAGATTTTCTTTTCCCCCCCAATAATTAAAACTCACCACACAATGGGGAAAACATTCCAATTTGGAGACACTGTTCTTCGTTCTAAGTTCATACTAAACTACTTCAAAAAAACATAAACCAAATAAAGATTTCACCGAGCGCGTCTTTAAATGCTGCAAACTGTTGACAACTTTTTACTATTCAGCCAAAGAAGTATTGTAGGTTTAAAAATGAACAGAAAACTGTAATATGAACTCATGAGTATTAATTTTTAACAGCAACTTCCTTGATATTTTTGATTTTAGTGCTATTAAAAAAACATGCATCAGAAAACATGTTTTTTAATGGTTTTTTTTCACGTTAGAAAAAAAACTGTTTTTTCACAACACGTGTACTTCAAGACTAAGTGGACATTTTTGGCGATTCGTTTTTGTTACTGACTAGTATTCAAGCCACTATTAGGGTCGAAAAATACACCCGAACTTTCTAAATCGATTAAATATTATGAAACACGAAATTATATAAAAGGTTACTTCGATCTTTAATAAATTCTAGTAAAGAAAATTATGGTTAGAAAACAGCTGTCAAAGAAAAATAAGTGATTTGATATTTGAGTTACAGTTTTTCCGGAAAATTTAACAGTTTATGTTCTAACAAAGTTATGTAAAACAACCAATCTGGTATTTTAAACGTCGACGTAGGTACCGTTTTCGTACAATTGAAATTCGAACAGAAAAGTTTCGGAAGTATGATAGGTTACCGGCCTAAATACTTTACTTACATAATAATATAAATATAAAGATATTAATTAAATAGAAAACTAAATAAATAAATTCTATCGCATTACTTGTTTATTCATTTTACTGATTTAATTTGAGTACCTACCAAAAATGATCAAGATTATTTATTCCAAAGAGCGCAAAGTCGGCGTTCGTCGCGATAGCAATGATTGCTGTGTGCGTGTATACGTAAAGTTGTGTGAGTGAAATTTGTAGTTAGCCGCAGCGCGTTAATGCTCTTAAACACACAACGCTGGAATCGTGCTCTAGCACGGCACGGACCGGGCCGTGCCGTGTCCGGGGCTCAAGCTAAAATAATACTATTCTATGTTCTGTTGTCAAATAAAATTATCATATCATTTGTTTTGTATTTTTAAAACGGATAATAGAAATCATCACTTTACCTGGGTTCCTTGAGTCTTGAGCCTGGAGGAATGGGCTGTCGGGAATCATCAGTGGCACTGCCGTTGCTGGGGTATTTCATGTTTCCAGCTACAATTAAAATATTTTGTAAAACATTTCACCGCCAGTCATTTTCAATATGTATGTATGCTGTTGTGTGTCATTTTATCGCGACCGGAGACCGATACGAGAGAAAGAGAGATAGAGGGGGAGAGAGAGACATCTTTAGACAGGCAGGGGTTGAAACTGGTTGCAGTGTATAAAATACTGATTTTACTGATTGTAAAACTCAAAAATACTGACCTTTACTGACTTGATTTCTATGCTTAAATGTGTATTAGTAGAGTATAAAAAGAGGGGTTTAAGACAGTTTGACAGAGTTAACAATTATTTACTGAGATTTTTAGCATTTACAATGTTATTTTTATATATAATTTCTAAAGTACTTGAAAAAAATCGAACTGCCGTTCTCTTATATAGGCAATTAATTGCCTTATAAAGCCGAATATATTAGATGAGGTACCATGCATACAATACACAACCCCGGAAAATTATTATAACCAGAGAAAATCGCCACTTAAAAAAAAGTTTTTTCTTTATGATGTATACACTGAATAGTGGCAACCCTAGACCAACATTTTTTGTCAGTTTCATCTATTAATCTTGTAATCTTGCCTGCCTTTTATAATAAACGGCTGCTTAGCGCGACTTTTAGTCAATTTCATTTACAAATCATGTACTTCTTGCCTGTTTATAGTAAAAAAATGGCCCGCGATTTTTAGTCAGTTTCATCCACTAATCTTGTACTCTTGCCTGTCTATAGTAAAAACTCGGCTGCGCAGCGCGATTTTTAGTGAGTATCATTTACAATCTTGTAAGTAAAAACAAACAGTAATAATAAAAAAGTGTATAAAACTCAACGTAGGTAGCTAAAAAACTGACTTTACTGACCATTTTTTGAAAAATCCGACTTTTACTGACCGAAGCCAAAAAAACTGACTTCTACTGACTTTATTGACCATTTTTGACCCCCGCAGGCTTGTGCCTACAGTGGGACATTGCGATGGGAAGCTACAACTACAACTTTGAGATAGCGATATTGTTTTTCGCTATTTCAACCCATAGTCAAAGTTGTTATTTTATTTTATTCATTAGGAAAACTTACTGCTAATACATATTACACAGAAATATACACGAATAATCACGAGCTAATAACAAGTTTTCACAGATAGTTAAAAATGTCACATAATCATAATTCAAGAATAAGCGTGACGCTATTTTCAGTATTTGTAATCAAGTTTTACAACACACAGATAAAAATATAAAAGAGAAAAAACAACACAGTAATATACCCCAGTACTACCCATTATCTCAATAATGTGTGAGGAATTTGGTTGTGAGTGTTCGCTTCAGTGAAATAATGCCATCAAAGAATAAATCAATATTTGTGTCATCGCTAATAGAATTGAACAAGCGCTGTGTTCAGTTTCATCCGGCTCGAAGGACCATAAACATGTATAATCCCCGTCAATTGGTAATGCGCCTGGCGGCCATGATTTTAGCCTCAAAAACGAAAAAGAATTGTAATTTTTTTATATACCTAGACCCTATATTATTGAAAATAATGATTCAATAATTAATATATTAGATTACCTATTAGAATTTTCTTGTGTCATGACATTTTTAGTTGCGGATCACGTCAACGTCAATGTGACAAGGTTCCAGCGCATTACCAATTGACGGGGATAATACAAGCTGCTGCCGTACAATGTTTAAATTGATAAGAAATGATAAGTTTTGATGAAAGTCACGAATTTAATTTGATTGATATTTTATGCTAAATGATATGATAGGAGGAAACATCGGGGCGATCGAATGCGTACTAAAAATATGATATTAAAATTACATTATAGTGCAGCAAAGTGCTGAATTGGCGATGACGCAATTGTACGGTTGTATAGACCGTACATGGTCTGAAGAAAAAGTTTTCCCATTTTGGTTTCATTCATTAACACGTTTAAAAAATAAGTACCTGGGCGCGAGCAAGCTCGGTTATTACTATTTACTGTAATAGTGTGGTGTTATAAAACGTAGTCATAGTAGTTATAATTTCTTTTTTATTTTCCAAACACTAAAAAACTAATTGGTTATAGTCGGAGCATCGCCATCTATGAAGTGCTGTGTACATTTTATTCTGTGGTGCTACTTTACTATATAGCCTCTGCTTACCGCATAGCATGCTAGCCAAGCACCTATTTCAAAAGTCTTTGCTAGATGGCGTTAGACTACACAAAAATATCCATATTCTGCGTCGAAAGAAAAACTCATGAAAACTCAAAAACACGCGTTTTCCCAAACATAAGGCTAATCTAGATCGATTGTTTACCCCCAAAAACCCCCATATACCAAATTTCAGCGAAATCGTTAAAGACGTTTCCAAGATCACAGAAATAAATTTATATATGTCACCGGCACAATGTATGAAATGCAGGTATTGTATACAATGCCTGGCCCTTTTAGGCAATGTATGAAAAAAAAAGGCATTGTATAGAATGCCTGCTGGTCCACCGGCAATGTGTAAAATAAAAAGATTTTCGAGAATAGGTTCGAGGGGGGCTCGAGGGAGGTAGAGGGGCCTCGGGGGGCTCGAGGGGGTCTCGATTTTTTTATAACAGACAACAGAAATATATTGAGTTTGGAATCGAACCGAATCTTCACTCCTGTAGGTCCCGCGTATAGGTTAGAAATTTAAGCAGGAAGCGCAGCGGAGCGTGAGCCTTAAATTTAGAGGTTATTTTTTTATTACAGACAACAGAAATATACTTATTTTACACATTGCCGGTGAACCAGCAGGCATTGTACACAATGCCTAAGCAAAGTATAAAATGAATAATATTTCATACATTGCCTGATCGTTTCAGGCATTGTATACAATATCGGATTATACACATTGCCGGTAACATGTATAAGAATTGCTCGTTTAAAGGTATAAGATAATGTGAGCGGTACATACATGAGACGTGGCGGGGGTAGTCGCGCTTGTAGTCGCGGTCGCGGTCGCGCTTGTCGGCGCCGCGCTCGTAGCTCGCGCCCACCTCGAAGCGCGGCGGCGGCGGCGCCTCGAACTGCCCGCCGCGCCCCGACTGCACGCCGATACCACAAGTTTATATCCATCCACCATTTATGATGTCCCCACTGCTGGGGCGGTGGATAAGGAGGACGGGCCATAACCCACCACGCGGGCCCAATGCGGATTGGTGGGTGTTAACGACTGCAAATGCAGCCGGGACTAACGGTTTAACGTGCCTTCCGAAGCACGGAGGAGCTCGAGATAATAAATTTTTGGTCACCCATCCCATGACAGACCCTTGCGAACGTTGCTTAACCTGCGCAATCGCTGGGCCAGGCGCTAGACCACTGCGCCACCGAGCTTCTGGTGGGTGTTAACGACTACAAATTCAGCCGGGACCAAGGGCTTAACGTGCCTTCCGAAGCACGGAGAAGCTCGAGATAATAAATTTTAGGTCACCCATCCCATGACCGACCCCTGCGAACGTTACATAACCTTCACAATCGCTGGGTCGGACGCTAAACCACTGCGCCATCGAGCTCCTCCAATCAATATATACGTATAAATATCGTTAATATATACACGACTAAACATCTATTTCACACGCTCAGGGGCTGAACCGGTTAATGCTCCGGACCTAGGCAAGTCTGCCGGGTTTTAAATTAAAACAGATAAATCGAGCATCAATCAGGCCAAAACGGCAAATCATAATTCATGATGTCACACGAACATTGATATCTTTTAAATAACTTCGGTAAATAGTACAATACGAAATTCCTTACTTTAATAGGGTATTTGGACAACATTGAAAATATACTACAAATTGTGGTCATCCTAACCTAACAGATATTGGCGTAAATAAACATATTTAATTATTATATAGACTAAAATAAGTCTATTAAATATTTTAACCTAAAAAAATGCATTAATTTTAGATTTCTTTTCTGTGGCGAAAACGCTCTAAGATGATTGATGACGTCACTTGCCTGTAAATAAATATGGCTTCAGGCGTTTGACACGACCATAGACTAAGGATCCGCGATTGATGGCTGTCAAATGGCTAAGGATATTACAATGTTTACAGGCTAGTGACGTCAACAAGTCACGTGTCCAGCGCCATAGCGTTTTTGGCGCGGTTTTAAAACTTTAAACTTTAACACTGTTTTTTTAATGAAATACATTGATTTTTCCTGAAATATCAATGTGGTGAGCTTATTACGTAATAAGGAATAATTTAAAATGGTTTTCCAAAATTAGTCAAATAACCTATTTATCTGTTTCAAGTTGAAGCCCGGCAGACCCGCCAAGTTCTAAAAGTTAGCCGGTAGGGTTCCTGGATAAATTGTGGAATAAGTAGGTAATTTGACAGATATTTTGGTACCATGGGCGGCGGCGGCGCGCGCTTGTGGCGCTCGCGCTCGTAGGCGGGCTCGGGCGGCGGGCTGGCCGCCGGCTTGCGGTACGCCGCGCTGCTCTCGTACCCGCGCTTGCGTCTCTCCTCTTCCAACCTATCCAAAACAATCCAGATTCTACAGTTTAAGTACTACACAATTTATCATATCGACCAAAAGACAAGACACCTTCTGATGGGCACAGAAGATTCCCAAATATCTACACAACATACGGTCCCACGATGCGTAATAACATCTAGTCAAAGTAGAAATGTTTTGCATATTTACATTTTCGGAGACCAAGTAATTTGTCCTACAATTTATTTAGTTCTTTAAACCCGCACCCTGATTATCTAAAAAGAAACTTTAGCGACCGGTTTCATTCCATATGCATTGCTACTTTTCTTTGGTATGTTTTTTTTTAATCCAAAAAGAAGTAGCAATGGATCACTATCATCTATGAACTGCAACCGGTTGCTAGGTGGTTTCTAATTAGATAATCAGCCCGCGGATTTGAATCAACGACCTATAGGTTGATCAAAAGTCGAAAAAAAAACTATAGATTTATTTACTGTGTAAGATTTCCAATGTGAAGAAAACCAAGTTGCAGCCCCGGATCTACGTTTTCGAAGGGGGCGGGGGGCAGAAGACAATTTGCCGCCCTCTTTGAAACAATGTTCAACAAATTCCCCCCCCCCCACCTCTGGCCCCGCGTTTAGGGTTACCATCTACGTAAGGGAGGATGCCTGACTAGGATGCACAAAATGCCTGTTTTTTTTTTTATCCGAAAAATAACAGTCTATGACAGAAAGAAGGCCGCCGCCGCGTAGCGCGATTTTTAGTCAGTTTAATCCAATAATCTTGTAGTTTCGATTTTTTTTAGTAAAAACAACGGCCGTGCAGCGCGATTTTTAGTCAGTTTCATCCAATAATTTTGTGATTTTGATTTCTTTAGTAAAAACAACGGCCGCGCAGCGCGATTTTTAGTCAGTTTCATCAACTATATAATCTCACTAATCTTGTAATATTTGACATGTGTTTTATCCGGGCAGTCTAACGTGATAAAATTTTGTGAAAAATTGCGTGAAAAAAAATGCAAAAATCCTGTCTCGCCTTAGCGCCGCGCCACCCTATATAAACCGAAAAATCCCTGTCAAACGCGGCAAATGCATGTCAGATGGCAACCATACCCGCGCCACCCGCCGCCCCGTTTTCCTTGCCTTGTAGTGCCGGCCAGCCTCGCGGGCGGTATAACTTGCTTGGGAAGACTAAGGGGGTCTTCGCCGCCCGGGTAGGGTTGCCAGGTCGTCTAACCTAATAGCCGGACAGACCAGTCAGTTTGGCCGGACATTTGGATAAAAAAGCCGGACACCCTAAATTATTAAGGATAGTGTCTTAGCAATAATATGCCAATTTTTTAACGTAAAACTAGGCTTTTTTGATGCTCTGCTCGCTTTCTCGCTATTACGCACGCACGAGTCGCGTCACGCTACCGTGATGCGAGTTTAAGGCCGGGCACACACAGACGTAATCACGTAACGGAATTCCGAACGTAATTTCGACAATGTATGAAGATTCCCTACGGAAAAATCACGCATGTGTGTGGCAGCCCATAGATTTTGTATGCAGTTGCTGTGTTCGGAATCACCTATGTACGGAATTCCGTAACGAGATACCGTCTGTGTGTGGCCGGCCTAAGTGCTGTGTGGGGTAGAAACGACGACGCGCCGCCGTTGCGCCTCACCTCGCGCTCTATTTTGTGTTCAAACGACCATGTGTGTGAGTGAGTGATAAATGTAAAAAGCCTAACAAAAGCCGGACAGGCCGGACACCGTTTAATTTGGCCGGACACTCAATCAAAAAGCCTACCTATGTCCGGCTTTAGCCGGACGCCTGGCAACCCTACGCCCGGGGCAAGTGCCCCCCTCTCCCGCCCCCTCTAGATCCGGGCCTGCCAAGTTGTAGCTTCACAGAAAGGATGTTTTTAAGCGAATATAAAGTTTTTTTTTGTATTTTCATTGAAGTTTTTACAACATACCTTAACTGTGCTCTCTTGAGTTCCAATCTTTCTAGCTCAAGTTTCTCCCGTTCCAGTCTGTGTCTTTCTCGCTCCAAACGCAGCAATTCATTCTTTTCACGTTCAATTTTCTCTCTGAAAAGCAATCATAATATTAATATCATATTTCGTTCTTAATGGGTAAACTTGGAAATACCAAATTCCAGTGTCGGATCCAGAATTTCAGCCTGGGAGGGGCTTGACCGGCGAGTGAGGACTGAGGGCCTGACTCCACTATAGACAAAGACATTTTAAATAATACTGGTTAGGACCAATAATTGGCTTGCTTTATTTACCTAATAAATATCATATTCTAATTAGTAGCTGTTGGCCTTCCCTTCTATAAAATAAACGTCTAACGCCGGTTCTTATATTCGAGAATGATTCGATTTGCTTATGGATGATAATATTTTGACATTGAAGTCTATATAGTGCGGCGGTAATCTTAAAAAAGATGCTTAGAAAACACTTTTCGTACAAGTCATCTCGGAAATATGAAAATTTGGTATCGATGCATTCAGTATGATGCCCTGATCACAAATATATAAGATGACAAGTGCGAAAGTGGTGGGGGTAGAAACTGTGACGTCATAAA
Source organism: Agriphila geniculea (assembly GCA_943789525.1). Taxonomy (NCBI): domain Eukaryota; kingdom Metazoa; phylum Arthropoda; class Insecta; order Lepidoptera; family Crambidae; genus Agriphila; species Agriphila geniculea. The sequence continues at coordinate 13,510,936 of OX038890.1, forward strand.
GTTTTCAGTACAAAGAAATGTTTTTTTTCATACCATGTGGTATATCAAATGAAAAGGCTTTGTGAGTAGATTGCGAAAATATAACACACTATAACATTTTCACTACTTGGTCTAACAAATTATTAGCAAACGTCGAAAAATTTCGCAATTCAGAGTCGCCATTGAACAGGCCTAGATTGAAAACGACTGAATTGATTTTTACAAAATACATAACAAAAAACTCTGCACATACTCTTTTCGAATGTCTAAAGGTAATTGACCAAAGATATTTAAAAATAAGAAAAGGACACCAGTTTTAACAACAGCATAATTTTCTGCTTTTTCTAAATTCTCAGATTCCTTTAATAATTAATAAAAAAACAAATAAATAAACTTTCGTATGTTAATCATTTCTTGTCCTACTTAGTAAACAGTATTTGACAGTTTCCATGCTTCTTTTAAATTTAAATCACCATTAAAAAATGTGTTAACAATTTCTTTGGTTTTTAATGCGTGGAAAACCATTTGTTGAATTTTATACATGACTATTTCAAAAAAGAATTGAGTAAAGTTTGTTTACCAAATAGGACAAGTAAGGATAACTAAAAGTAATGATAAATACACATGGAAAACACACACTGTTGATCGGAGACCTAAATAACCTGACAAAATTCAATAGGCAAAAGTTATTTAGAAAAAATCAAAACAATACACAAAAATCACAGTCTTTTTAATGGGTGTAAAAGGGGCTTAACGGGTGTAAATAATAATTCATAAAATACAACAAATGTTTTACCACGTAAAGAATACCAAAAATATTGAAATTGTTAATAATATTTGATTTAATAAGACAACATATTTTAAAAATAGTGATTAGGTTTAAAAGAAGTATCTAAAGTGTCAAAATTTGGTTATTTAAACCTTCGTCTGTTTATCCTAACTTGTCCTAGTAAGGACAAACATACGAAAGTTTTATTTTTATTTTTTTATTAATTATTAAAGGAATCTGAGAATTTGGAAAAAGCAGAAAATTTTGCTGTTATTAAAACTGATGTAATTTTCTTATTTTTAAATATCTTTGGTCAATTACCTTTAGACATTCGAAAAGAGTATGTGCAGAGTTATTTGTTATGTATTTTGTAAAAATCAATTCAGTCGTTTTCAATCTAGACCTGTTCAATGGCAACTCTGAATTGCGAATTTTTTCGACGTTCGCCAATAATTTGTTAGACCAAGTAGTAAAAATGTTATAGTATGTTATATATTCGCAATCTACTCACAAAGCCCTTTCATTTGATATACCACATGGTAGGAAAAAACAATTTCTTTGTACTGAAAACTTTATGACGTCACAGTTTCTACCCCCACCATTTTCGCGCTTGTCATCTTATATATTTGTGTTCAGGGCATCGTACTGAATGCATCGATACCACATTTTCGTATTTCCGTGATGACTTGTGCGAAAACTAACCTCAAACCTTGTTTTACCGCCCTACTACTCTAACATCCGTTAAGTGTCCACTACACTACTCGCGAAGTTGGGCGAATACGAGAGTAAAGAGCCACTACGAATAACTTCGTGCATCCTCGATTCACCATGGGCGACTTCCGATAATGATCGGATCACTATAACCAACCAACAATGGTTGGTTATTGTGATCGAGTCAAAGGGACGAATATGAAGTGGCTTGCCATACTACATTAGCCTGTACAGCCTCTGGTGCGACGCGGTGGGGTAAGCAAGCGATAACCCACCTCCCTCTGCTTCCAGCTTTCAGGTGATTTGGGGAACTGGGTGAAATAATTCCGACTAAGGAGACTTAGCTAGACCCTGTCTAGCTGGCATCCTTCTTCCAATAATAATAATAAAGTGGTGAAGGAGAAGTAAGAGGAATTTAAAATTGCCTTAAATCGACTCACGAAATAGCAGTCATGTCATTTTTCGTGTGTCCCCTAGTTCGTGTCACTACTGAATCAGGGATATTATAGATACATTTTTCTTGCTGTTTATTTATATAATAATTAAGACAAATGAAATTTAAATTAATAAAACAAATAATGTATTAATTAAGTTTCTTAGGAGCTAAATTCGGTGTGTTTTGTTTACTAGAATTCTTATAAACTCGAGGTTGAAGGTGACCTAAAGGAGTATAAGTAATTTTCTATGGAGAGGTGGGTCATTTTTTTTCGATGTCGCTTCCAAAAAGTTTTATCTCAAAGATCTTTTATCCAAATAAGCAAAAAAATATTCAACAGCGCAATATTCAACAGTTTTTGAGATATGTACCTCTCGGCGCGCAGATTCTCCCGCTCGAGGGCGAGGCGGTGCTTCTCCTGTCGCTGGCGGCCCTCCCGCTCCTCCTCGCGCGCTTCGTCGCGTTCCTTCTACATCGTTGAGTACGGAAAGAATATGTACCTCTCGGCGCGCAGCTTCTCCCTCTCGAGGGCGAGGCGGTGCTTCTCCTGCCGCTGGCGGCGCTCGCGCTCGCGCAGCGCGTCCTCCGCCGCGCGCCGCCGCCGCTCCTCCTCGCGCGCCGCGCGGGACCGCTCGCGGGCGCGCGCTACGTCGCGTTCCTTCTACATTATTGAGTACAAAACGATTATGGTAGTTTTTTTTATTAAGGTTAAACATTAGCACGTAACTCGCTATTGTAGGCACTTTTACACAATACATTTTAGCGTGTTCCGACAACTAAAGACAATAGGGAATATGCATAAGTCACCGATTATGATAAATTTGAGCTTGATCGCTGCGGACACGTATAAAAACATTATGGAACAGAAAAAATAATAAAAAAACATGTTTTATTTTAGTTTTATCACACGATGAAATCAGAAGAAAATAACGATATTTTTTTCATTTTCGGATATAATGCACTTAACAGTCAGATAGAATATCGAATAAGAAATCATATTTTGTATGACACATATGTACTTAAACGCAAAATTTAGGGAGATAATTGAAAATACTTGGCAAACTCCTAAACGCGCCTGAAACACACCTGAAACGTGACAAGTGACGTCACAAATCATGACCGTTTTCGGCGGGTGCTGCTGCGTGCTAACTTCAAGTAACTATATCAAGACAAAAAACGCAAGAGAAAAGTTTTAATATTACAGTTGATTTTCTCACGCATCACAGTTTTGATTTTGATACAAAAAAAATTGATGCATATTCCCTATTGTTCACTATGAACTATGTTAACAAAGCAAAAGTGGCTCATTAAATAATAATAATAAAACACTTTATTGCCTACAAATACAGAACACATAGTAAACAGGAAAACATAATTAACAGAACAATAGCACACAAAAGGTGGCCTTATTAAATGCAATGTTTTTAGTATTTGCCTAATACAACTTTAGTGTTTACAAATAAATCATAGATTAAAATAACATTTTAGTTCTATGAGTACAATACATTAGAAGCTTAGTTCATTTTAAAACCATTCATGCACTTACCCAGATTTTAGAGAATGATAACACTTCTCTTGGTGATCTCTTGCGTTCGCGGCTTCTGGTACTGCGTTTTGCTTTGTCCTAAAATAAGTTTCAGATAGCATGATTCTACTACGTACAATACTACTACCTACGGCTACTGCGCAAATACTTCATTACACTTACGTAAATATTTCTTACCTTATCGGAGCGTTGCGATTTCTCACGTGTCTGTGAAGTGGACCTTGTACTCTCTGCACCAGAAATGTCACCCTCCTTTTTCACATTTTCTTCACTATTTTCAGCTCCTGCTTTACCATCCTGTGTAAAACGGAATTTATCCAACAATAATCATGTGTCACCTTGAAAGGCAGAAATTGTGGAAAAGAGGTAGGAGTGTATGACATTTAAATTAGTATCCGTCTACTCTACTAGATTTAGGCTCTACAATCTCTACATATACAAGCTACACTAATATGTTCCACTATAAAAATAGTATAGCACCAACCTCATTTTCTTTGCCATCTTCCATCCGATCCTTGCTCGGCCTGCGCTCGGACCTTGAAGGTTGTCGTCTCGACGATGATTCAGATTCGGACTTAGCTTTCTCCACAGAAATCATGCGGCCATGGAGTTCTATAAAATTAAATTGATTTAGTATATACAGCGACAACAAATAAAATGGATAGTGGATATTGTTGCAGTTATATAAAATTATTGAAAATTAAAATGTTTGTCCAGTTGGATTATGTAATAAGTTTATTTATGGCCTTACCACAAAAGATTTTAAAAGACTGTTTAACAAGTGTTTAACTTAGACACTGTTTAAATATGATGCTGTCACTTTTTTGACAATATAGCTTTGCGTAGCATTATGATTAAAGAAAGTGTGTTCAATGCATTAATTACCAGTCCTGTGCAAGCTCTTGATACAATTCTCTGCATCTTGAGCACTTGCCATCGTAACATAGCCATAACACCTTGATCCGGGTGTCCTAGCATTTGTCACTACTTTTGCTCCAATTACCTAAAACAGGTATATTAAGTTTTATGGGAATCCATCACATTAGCATTGCTACATTATTACAATTCAACGGGTCCCAAGAACAAAATCTTATGGAAATATAAGTCATGCATTTTATTAATTAATGTATTTATTATCACATTAGCTATACCTAATGGAATGTCCTAAATCTTTTTTTAACTAAGTAGCTGACGATTCTAATTGTATGCAAAAAAAAATGCTGAGTTCTGGCAACTAGAATTTTAGTAATGCGACTTTGTTCTTGGGACCCGTCAAATTATTTCGTAAATGGCTATCTACCTTGCCATGCTTGCTACACAGCTGTTTAAGATCTTTAGCACGAGTGTCTCCTGATAGTCCGCTAACCCATAGATTACGAGCTCCACCCTCTTTACCATCCTCTTTCTTTTCCTTTTTATCACCCTCACCCTCCTTGTCTTTGTCATCTAAGAAACAATGGTATTTTTAGTTAGTCTAAACTTAGCTTAAATTCAAATTAGATACTTTAAATGATTATTATATAATAATTACCTTTTTGGTCTGCTTCAGTTTTTTCCCCATCATTGCTGAAAGAAAAATGACTATTGAAATTAACTCGCAAGTAAAAAGTATGAAGTTATAACAACACACTTTGTTTATTATCTTAAAAGATCTTAAAGTTTTGTCTAACATCAGCAACACACGGTCACTACAAAGTTTTGCACCATGTCTTCATGGCTGGTCACAATGATATCAGTCCAATCTTGATAACTCGCAGACTCCACGATCTTCAACGACGCCAGTGGAAATACTTCTTAACAGCATGGAGATACCCGCAGAGATGTCCATATACACGCTGAAGATGGACAAGTAGAGCGCAGATAATCCTCTTCCAAGTATGTTGACTTGCTGGATTCGTACGAGTCTAGCTTCTTGTTCTTCCGTGTAAATGGGTGCAAAACTTTGTAGTGTAAACGAAACTGAAAGGTCGGTATAATCGGAGCGTAACGTAATATAGATGCGCGTGGCAGCGTCGCGACGGCCATTCGACCTTCACCAACCTAGTGGCGGAGGCTTCAGCGTTTACTTGTTGTTGATCGGTGGCTGAAGCGGAGTCCGGCGCGGCGGCGGCGTCGCTGGGCGCCGGCTCGTCGCCAGTAGCCTCGGCTGCATCTTCATTCGCCGCATCATCTACGTCAGTACTCGTTATCAGCTGAGTCAGCACAGGTCGCTCTGCACTCGGGAGCGGCCTGCCCTGTCTCTCTTCATCTTCAGATGCCAGTTGAAAAAAACTCTTCACTTTTTCCGAAGTTAAATTTTGGATACAATTCAATTCTTGACCTGAAAACTCGATTGTAAATTAGCACCACCATCTGGACATAGAGCAGCAGCACAGAGCCGCTTTGGATAGTTGTTGAGCACCAGAAGGCCACTCAGTAACCGTATCCAGTAAGATTTGCTAGTGGAACCTCACATAAATGCCTCAATCACATTTTTTATAAAAATGTTTCCAAATAGGTATTTCAAATGTTCACGTTTGCTCCTTTGACATATAGCCTTCCTGTTCAGCGAGTAATATTTTTATAAAATATTGTGGTGCCTTAGTAGTAGTTATAGTGCTTTCTACTAGGTTCTTCAATTATTAATGTCCATTCTTGTTACGGCAACACTTCCAATCAGATAGGACAGTTCATTAATGTAATTATTTACAAAATCATATAAGCAAAAATACTATTTTCACTTGTATTGCTATAAACATTTAATTAAATTTTATTATAGTTAACAATGAATATGCATAATAAAAAATAGCATAATCAGATGAATTCAGATCTAGTCTACTTGTAATATCCTAAATAATTTTTAAATCCGTCATAAACTATATTTTGTAGGATCTTACCTTTCATATCATTTTTCTCAGTATTGTCAGCCTGGAAGAAGTAAACATCAGTTTTAGAAATATGAATACAGCTAACTAGTATTCTCTGGCAATCTCCCAAATTGTCAATGTTACTAATAATAAAACTAAACTATGCAAAATACACCAATACTGCTTACTACAGCAATGCATGATCCCTATATCACTAATTATTTCTAATAAAAATAAATTGTGTTTGCATATTGTTATATTTTTACAAAAATAAACATATTATGACATACATAATACACATAAGTAATAGGTACTCTAAAGACACCATTTAATCTACTTCCATCAAATATCCATTGGTCATTTTGGGGGCAACTGGAGGCAGTTTAACCGTAACTCTGAAGAAATAGAAACGTACCTCTTCATTGAGTAGTTCATCTTCACCAAGGTCCAAGTTGATGCTGTCATCTGCATCAGTATTGTTCTCAATTTTTTGATCTTCTTCTATAGGGTCAATACATGGCTTTTTGGGTTCACATGCTTCAGTATCTTCTTCGCTTTCTCTCTTTCTGTTAACTTTTTGATCAACTTCCATTTGAGTCTCCGTTATAGCTTCTTCTTCAGACTCTTGCTTGGGTTCCGTAACCAGCTGTTCGGTTTCTTCCTCTCCCGTATCGTCTTGAACGATCATATCTTCCATAACCGGAGGCTCCTCTGGTTCGTGTTCGACGCCACTTGCAGATCGGCGTGTTCTTTTTGAAGGAGTTTTGAGTTCCATATTTATATCGAAATTGAAAGTCTCAGGATCTAGACCCTCTTCTTGTAAATGCTAGAAAAACAACTATGTATTTAAAGAATTCTTCGTTTTCGAGTAGATTACTTAAATCCTAGGAGTAAATGGGTATTGTACCTTAGATAAACGTTGTATTAGCACGCCGCGTACGCCACTTTTATCTAGGTTACGCTTCTCCAATTCAGCGCGCAAGTCGATCACCCTAAGGTCGTTCAGTAATCGCTTTTTGTCCGACATCGCCAGAAGTTATTTTAAGATGTCTCTAATAATATCCACAAATTAGTATTTTATAGAAAGACGCAATGATGCACTATCCACCTTTTTATCTACCACACAAAATGGCGACGTCTGTGATGTATGGCGACGGCCGACGGCGCAGAGCAGAGCAACCACTCACTTCCAGTGTTGCCAACGACTTGAGAAGCTCTCCACCAGAATCAACTCCTAAAACCACTAGAAAACCACTAAAAAAACCGGCCAAGTGCGTGTCGGGTCACGCGCCATAGGGTTCCGTAGTTACCTTATACCATACCATATTTAATACCACCTATCATTTTTCGTCTGCAAAAATAACTTTGTTTTTCACAGTGTTGGTATGAATGACAAAGTTATATTTGCGGTTTTGGAAAATGTGCTACATCTCGAAAACTAATTACTATATCTCGTTCAAACCAATTTTGGTTGAAAGTGTTTATTAAGATCTACACTATATATTTTTTTTAGATTTTTCACTCTCTTATTTTAAAAGTTAAAGGGGGGGGGACACACATTTTACCACTTTGGCGGTGAATATCTTTCAAACGGTCGACTTTGAGAAAAAGTTGTCTTAGGAACCTCAATGTCATTTTTAAAGACCTATCTATAGACACCCAACACGTGTTGGTTTGAAGAAAAAATTTTTTTCAGTTTCAGTTCCATGTATGGGGAGCCCCCCCTTAATCTTTTATTTTTCTTATTTTTGTATTAAATTCGTTAAGCGGTTAACAGAATACATCTACCTACCAAGTTTCAACTGTGTAGTCTTAATACTTTCGGAATAAAGTGGCTGTGACATACGGACAGACAGACAGACAGACAGACAGACATGACGAATCTATAAGGGTTCCTTTTTTTGCCATTTTGGCTACGGAACCCTAAAAAGCGCGCCAAATTTCAAAATCGCTACAATCCGCTAAATTTACCACTAAACTTACTTTTCGGGAGCTCCATCTTGTACTATTACGTATTTTGTTTTCGAATAGGATTTTTATGTTGATTTGAATCAACTATCTTTGATTTTTAACCAACTTCAAAAAATTGTGTACTAAAATTTAAAATAAAAGGATGGTTTTGTTATAGGTTAGGTATAATTTACACTTGGCTACTAACTTTTAAACCTTTTTTTAATTAAATAAAATATGTATTTGAAGAATTCGAATCGTAATTTTTTCATATCAGTTGATTCGAATTATTTTCCGGTGTTTTGAAGTTTGAGTTTTTTCCGATTCGATTCCATGACGTATTATACTTCAGATTCGTCCTCGATATTAGTATATTAACACATGTAGTACCGCTTGCATGTATCACCACTTAGCACGTTATTTTAAAGCAATAACCTAAAAAACCTAAAAAGAGAAGGTTTTTGACTTAAAATTGACAGATATTTTGACATTTCCGGTCCAAGTTCGGCCTGTCACTGCTACACGCCAACCACTTCATTCGCTTTTCGTGCTTCGCCACGGACGCACGTATACAGTCTCAAAGTGAGACTTCTTTAGAATTATATTTACTTCGTGAAGAAAGAAAAAAGTTTTCAAGACGGAAGAGGACAAGAAGTAGAAGTCAAGACGGAGGAACACTTTTAAATGCCGTTTACTTGGTTAAACAGCATAATTGTCTGCTATTTATCTGATGCGAACTTACCATACTGGGTATTTTCTGTCAGTTTTTTATTTATCTGATGCGAACTTACCATACTGGGTACTTTCTGTCAGTTTATTTATTTGTCTGATGCGAATTTACCATACTGGGTACTTTCTGTCAAAGCATTGTGTTTAAGACACAATTAAATATCTATTGCACTCGAGATAGTCATACTGGACTATTTCACCGCATAGATACGTCAAACAACGCTACTGCAGCAACTCAAAGTGCCGTTGACGACGCGACATTGTAAAAAAGCAGACTACCCTCAAAGGTTGCCACGTTGTTGGAACCGCTGCCGAGCACCAATCGGGTGACTCCGTCGTCCGCTGAATCGCCGCCATCCACCTTCCAGGCAGGCGGCCGCTGTGTTGGAGCTGCAAGAGCAGCCCTGACAACAGCGTTGCTCATCAGGTATGAATTTTGACATCATGATATCTTTGGTGTTGAGTTAATCTCAACGGTATTATAGTGTACCATCGGTACTAAGATAAATTTATACTTTACAAAACTGACAGAGTTAGCTATAAATGCTAAAACTTAATAACTTAATGGAACCAGATATTGAGTTATACAGCAAATAGCCCATACCTGATACTTCACACACCTATTATGTGAAATAGCTTAGCTGCTGAAATAGCTAGCTGCTGAAATAGTTAGCTGCTGGCATGCTGATTGAAATTTCAACTAAAAATGGAATAACAGAATCCTTACATTTTATTATCTATAAATGAATCATAATTGCAATGCAATTATCCTACTAATATTATAAATGTGAAAGTTTGTGGGTTTGGATGTTTTTTCCTCAATCACGCCAAAAACTACTGAACGGATTTGGTTGAAATTTGGCACACATGTGGTAAGTAGCCTAGATTAAAACATAGAATGCTTTTAATCCTGATATTCCCACGGGAACGGGAACCACACGGGTGAAAACCCGGGTGGCCGCTAGTAAATCATAAATGCAATTTATGTTTGTTGGAATACAGTAAAAAATTTAATCATTTGCCTTAACTAGGAAACCTTGTATTTCAGGCGGGTAGACCTAACATGTTGAACTTGTTCATTACTAACTATTTAGTTTGTTTCTTTCTAAGCTATGGCCTTGTACAAATTATCTCTATTACTTTTCAAATTTAATTTGTGTGAGTGTGTACAAAATAATGTTTTTGATGTGGGAAAATTATTAGCTACAAGTGTCAGTGAAGTTTTAGGCAGCTTTCCAATACAAAACTATATACACCTTTTTGTGACAGTATTTCGAATTTTTTACATAATGTGGGGCATTACGACGTTCAATTATACCGTGCACGATCAACTCTAGTGTAGCTGAGGCTGCTCACTTAAAAGGCCACCGACAGTTCAGTCGAATATGAATGATGCATTGGCCACAGGCCTGATGTGAACGATATCCATCAACAAAAAAAAAAAAACTGTAAGTAAATCGGGCGCAGTACTCAATAAAACAACTGATTTATATATTTATTTGCCTTAAAAACGACAACAAAAGACGTAGGCGGGTATGTCACATGCTTCATCTCCGACGGCAAGCGAACAGCGAGACGCGGCGAGGAAGCCCCATCAGCTGTTTGTTTCGTCAGTCACAGCAGACTCGCAGACGGGCATTACGGCCCATCCAAATAGTTGCCGATGATGCATCATCAATTTTTGCCTTCAATCATCATACGTGAGGTAAGGACACCCGTTAAGATAATGTATTCGTGAGGGTGCGTGCTGGTGTGACATCTGTCTGTATTCAGCGAATACAGGCAGTGGTCATCGACTACAGGCGCAAAGGTCCACTTAATCGTTTGCGCCGGTAATCGTCTGTGTGAATTTACTATTTAGCCGCGCTACACAGGTCACCTAGATTTTTATTATATTTTTCTAATATATATATATATATATATATATATATATATATACTATAGTATATCATCGCCAGTCGAGCAGAATGCATAACAGTTATAATACATACAAATAATAGTTTTGTTACAATTTGTTGAAGGTTCAACAGAAGGTGACATGAGTAAAAAGAAAAAAAATACAGGTTGTCATATCAGATTTAGTTAGGAACTGTTTAAAATTTAATTTAGCTTTTATAAAAAATTACGTACTCTAAGTAGTTAATTTTTTTTTATCACGATTAAAAATGTGACTTATTGTTTTTAAAAAACACAGTCTAGACATCCCATCACCTTTAAGGTTTTAATATTGATAAGGAAAGTGATAGTAATATACGAATTTAAAATCATAAATTTTGGGCATTTTAGTGCCCATATTTTTATTACAAAACTACCGCCGCCGGCTATAAAGTTTTTTAAATAGCATGATTTCCCTGTTATTGGACAACTATTTTTAAGGGTCTCAGAAATTTTTTTAAAGAAATGAAGTTCTTTTTATATACAATGTTTTTTTTTTTATATACAGCTACCGTCGCAACTTTCCATTATATTACAGATGTATTAGCAATTCTGATCTTTTCAAGACAAACGTTCACAAAACTGCAGAAATCACTTAGTTGAATGTCATCGATACTTACACAGAATTCCGCGTAAGTCTAATTAGAGACGACATATTTTCTTTTGGGCCTTTCAACAACGGGGTGGACTAGGAGACACTAGTGGTCACATCAGGAATCACAAATTGTTAAATATTTGCATATCAATTATCTGGAACATGCAGTTCAATATGCTTTCATTGCAATTTTTTTTTTATTGTATTCAGTGTGGGGTGTTAAGTATTCTAGATATTATTATTCTGATGCTAAATAGAAATTATTCAATTCATAAATTCAAAAACGAATCACCAGTTTTGGTTTTTATTTTCCAGATTGAGATTGAGTAAATTCAAATGCAATGCAAGTCGAATTAAGCAGTGGAGATAAGATGCAGTAGATTTTCTTTTTTCTCTATTTCTAGCATTTGATTTCAAAAATATTTATTTTCTAATTTGAGATTATAGCATTCACAATGCTATTTTAGTTTAGTATTGTACAAAGACTATTCTGACACTAAGATACCTATTATTTTAATTCTTTTCCACCAGTTTTTTAAACGAAGGTGTAACGATTGTGCCATCATAATCGTCACAATCTTGAGCCTCGGTTTGGCACCTCTTATTCACATGGAAGGTACTTCTTCGTATATCTTATTCTAATATAAAATATTAACATTCTATAACTTTTAATTTCAGGGACGGAAATTAATCGCACAAATAAATTGGTTTTCATAACATTATCAAAGTGGTATTATTTTACAGGTATATTATTTATGTTATTATTGAAGCTGCTGTCTGTTAATACTATCAGGAAGTACAGAGTTTGGTAACAGAAACGGTTCGATTATTTAACAAATACTAATATAGACATACACTAACACAATTATCAGTATTACATAATATTGCGTTCATTATTGAATGGAAAAAATTGAGCTAATCTCAAGGTTTGGTAAAGAATTTAACTAAGTACGCCTTTGCGTAGACTTCATTGTACAAATACAATGGATATCTTAGATTACTTAAGACATTTTATTACATATTTTCCAATTTTATTCTTTTTTCATCATTTTTATCTTAAAAGTTTAACTTTGATTACCTTGCCTATTGCATAAATAATGCAAACAATACAAAAAAAAATCAAGAATGGATCATACATATTTATATTAAATAAACAGTTCATAATCACTTCTTATTTAGAAAGAAATTAAATTCTATATGTAACGTAAGTAATAGATTGCTGAAATGAAACATTTAATGAAATGAAGTAGACTTGTGTTGTGTCCAACCAGTTTTAGTACTCGACGAATGCCGATACCTTTATAGCCCTAACAAAAAATGTTACTATAGATGTTCCAGGTAACACGGCGAAATGGTCAATGACTCCGCTATATTTGCAAAACATTAAAACATATTATCACCGATAATCAAACTGAGTTTTCCAAACCAACCTTGTATATTTTATATATATATATGTGCGTGTACATATATATTTGTATATTATATATAATATATTGTACCAGCCATCTATAGGTACCGTTTTAAGTATTTGTAATCATGTAAAACGTTCAGAATGATGTTAAATGGTATTCTTTTTTTTTTTTTTTTTAAACACTAATACGCAAGAAATGATATTTCCATTTTCTTATTATAATGCTTTTAACATCTACATGTGTTAATATACTAATATCGAGGACGAATCTGAAGTATAATTAATGATTAAACGAACTTACCTGTAAGTGAAGTTCTATCATAATTATACGAAGGATTCGTCCGAAGATATTAGTATAGAATCCCACCCTCCCTACTCATTATTGTAAATTACAATAACTGTTTACCCACTGAAGAAAATGAGGAAATATCATAGGATTTGGACTTTAAACTAAATGAAGTGGTTGGCGTGTAGCAGTGACAGGCCGAACTTGGACCGGAAATGTCAAAATATCTGTCAATTTTAAGTCAAAAACCTTCTCTTTTTAGGTTTTTAGGTTATTGCTTTAAAATAACGTGCTAAGTGGTGATACATGCAAGCGGTACTACATGTGTTAATATACTAATATCTTCGGACGAATCCTTCGTATAATTATGATAGAACTTCACTTACAGGTAAGTTCGTTTAATCATTAAATATTAAAATGTTTACATTTTACTCAGCGAAAAATAAAACAATTATATTTTAGGGGAATCCCTGCGAAAAAAGAAAATAGCTAGCACAGTAAATTTATACTCGATAAAACATGATTAAAATGTGTAAGTGGATTCAATGGTTGTCATTCCAGGTCAGAACTGATAGCTTTAAAATTCTCAAATTCCACTAGACAAATCCACTAACCACTAAATGCATTTTTTCGCCACTAAAGGGAGGGCCCATTCCACCAGTTTTAGTGGAAAATCCACTAAGTTGGCAACACTGCTCTATATTTTTTTTTGTACCACAGGCACACACAGCACAGACCAGACAGCCAGACACAAGGAAGGCCGGCCACACAGAGACGGAATCTCGTTACGGAATTCCGTACGTACGTGATTCCGAACGCAGCAGCTGCATACAAAATCTATGGACTGCCACACACATGTATGCGTGATTTTTCCGTACGGAATCTTCATACATTGTCGAAATTACGTTCGGAATTCCGTTACGTGATTACGTCTGTGTGTAGCCGGCCGGCCTAAGTACCAGAGAGCCTAGTATAGCTTGACCATAAAGAGTTGACATAAATTGAGGGCGCCACTTTCTATGTAAATACGTCAAAATCACGAATAATTTGGCAACACTGAGTACATTTAGTACTGAAAATTTTTAGTTCCATTTTATTTAATTTCACCTCTTTATGGTCAAGCTGTACGAGTTGGTTTTTCCTTCTCACTTCACTTTGCGAATAGTTACACTATCGTTTTCTCTCTTTCACTCGTTCAGTCACTCGCATGATTTCCTCTCTTTCACTCTATACTCAGAGGGGCGTCTCTTATGTAGCGCCCGGGTGCAATCATTACTTCCTTTTGGTATATTTACCTTTCTCTATGAATCATTGATCGATGGGTATTATAAACATCAAACTGAAACACTAATCGAAACATTTAATACTAATCTTTCCAAAACTATAGATGAAAAACTTACGCCACTAGTGGAAGAGAATGAAAAACTCAAGCAAGAACTAATAAATTTGAAATCTAGAGTACAAAACTTAGAAAGAGATGCAAGAAAAAATAATGTTATATTACATGGCGTTGCCGAAAATGAAAACAATGCAAATGAACTCAGAAATAACGTTATCCAGATCCTAAACGAAACCAGCAAAAGAAATAAAGAAATACAAGAATGGGATAAATGGGAAATTAGCAACCTGATGAGGATTGGAAAGAAAGATGATAAGAAAAACAGACCAATTTTAATAACCTTTACCTTAACATGGCGCAAATACGAGCTATTAAAGAACAATAAAAACTTTCCAACAAATATATATGCCACTGAAGACTACCCAAAAGAAATCCTAGCATTGAGAAAGGAGCTGAAACAAAGAAAAACACAAGAAGAAAAAAACCGGCCAAGTGCGTGTCGGGCCACGCGCAGTAGGGTTCCGTAGGTACATTATACCATACCATATTTTAATACCGCTATCATTTTTCGTCTGAAAAAATAACTTTGTTATTCACAGTGTTTGTATGAATGACAAAGTTATATTTGCGGTTTTGGAAAATGTGCTATATCTCGAAAACTAATTACTGTATTTCGTTCAAACCAATTTTCGTTGAAAGTGTTTATTAAGATCTATAGCCTATATTTTTTTTAGATTTTTCACCTTCTTACTTTAAAAGTTAAAGGGGGGGGGACACACATTTTACCACTTTGGCAGCATATATCTTTCAAACGGTTGACTTTGAAAAAAAATAGTCTTAGAAACCTCAATGTCATTTTTAAAGACCTATCTATAGACACCCCACAAGTATTGGTTTGATGAAAAAAAATATTTTCAGTTTCAGTTCCATGTATGGGGAGCCCCCCCTTAATATTTCATTTTTTTTATTTTTGTGTACAAATCGTAAAGCGGTTCACAGTATACACCTACCTACCAAGTTTCAACTATGTAGTCTTAATACTTTTGGAATAAAGTGGCTGTGACATACGGACGGACAGACAGACAGACAGACAGACAGACAGACAGACAGACATGACGAATCTATAAGGGTTCCGTTTTTTGCCATTTTGGCTACGGAACCCTAAAAAACGGGAATATAGCATTCATTAGATATAATAAACTAATAGTGAAAAATAAAGAAGCAACAGAAATTAAAAGGAAAAGATCACCTTCAAAGTCACCGACAACAGAAATCAAAAAGGATGAAGTAAACAAAGAAAAAGAAGCACCCAAAAAAATCAGCAAAAGATACGAAATATTTCGTTCCAGGGCAAACTCAACACCTTGCATCGGAGAAAAAAACGACTCATAATAACATCAACCAACTTCAACCCGGAAACAAAACACACATCACAAACAACAAATACCACAGAAATAACCACACATTCCCCAAGCCGGTTGGTCCCCGTGGGGAATTAGACCAAAACCCTCCACACAAAGAACATGAAAACAAAGAACATGAAAACAAAAAACAAAAACAAGAACTAATAAAGATATGTACCTACAATGTAAGAACACTCTCATCAGAAGAAAGATTTCTTGAATTAACACACGCCACAGAAAAAATAGATTGCGACATTTTAGGACTTGCAGAAGTAAGGAGAATGGGATGTAATATTGAAGAGTACAAGGATTACATTCTACTCTACGTAGGAGAAACAGAAGGTCTACATGGTGTCGGTTTTCTAATAAAGAAAAAATTTAAACTAAACATAACAAACTTCATAGGCATATCGGAAAGAGTGGCTGTATTGCAATTTAAACTTGGAGACGAGGCTATAACACTGATCCAGGCGTACGCCCCAACAGAAAGATCAACAGATGAAGAAATTTGTCAGTTTTATAACGACTTAAAAACAGCAAACGATATGTCAGAAAAAACTACACTGGTTATGGGCGATTTTAATGCAAAAATAGGACATCCAAAAGCCCATGAAGATCTTATAATGGGAAAATTTGGCTACGGAAGTCGAAATGAAAGAGGTGAAAAATTAATTGAATATGCGAATGAAAATAAACTTTCTATAATGAATACATTTTTCAAAAAGAAACCGAGCCGGAATGGACGTGGCAATCACCAGATACACGAACTAAAAATGAAATAGATTTTATAATGTGTAACAAACCTAAAAGAATCACAAATGTCCTAAATCAAATACACTTTTCATCTGACCATAGACCAGTAAGAGCTTCTTTTCAAGTAAAACCAACCAAACTAAGTAGAAAGTCATTTAAACCCATACCGAGAAAACCGAAAACCGACGAAGAAATAACAAGGTACTTAAGCAACTTAAAAGAAAATATACAAATGAATCTAGAAATATTACAACACTCTAAAGATGTCGAAACATACTCTAACAAACTAGAAGAAATCATAACAACAAGCCTGAAAATGGAAAAAAGAAATCCCAAAAATAACAAATGCAAAATAATGAGTGAGAAAACAATAAACTTAATAACCAAACGTACAGAGCTAATAAAAACCAAAAATAAGAGCAAAAAACAAAAAGAAGAACCAAAAGATATATTCAAAAAGACAAACAAATCTATTAAAGAGGACTACAAAAACTACAGACAGAGAGTAATCCAAGACAAACTAACAAAATTTCGAAGTTTAAAACGAGCGTACAAAGTACTTAAAACCAGAGATGTGAATTATTTGAAATACATGTATTTAAAATACAAATACAAAATACAAAATACGTATTTGTATTTTGTATTTGAAATACTTTTTTTCGCAATGTATTTTGTATTTTATTTGAAATACTTTTTATGAAGTATTTAGTATTTTTAAAATACAAATTACTTATATCTATGTATTCTGTGGTATAGGTATGTCATGTCAATGTCAAACAAAACAAAACAACCAATCACAGTGCTCGGTAGTTTGTCATGACATTTCGCGTATTTTCTATCTAATTCGGGTTCTAATGGGTGCATTTCAGCAGACTAATCGCTAAAGAGTTGTACACTAGGCAGTCGTGGGCCACGTATGCCGATCTGCGTATAATATTAAGGATGATCTCTTTTAACAAATGCTAGTGTTAAAAATCTGTGAAATAATATGAAGTTATTTTATACTATATTTTATTTATTTTACCGGTTTTAACACTAATATTTGTTAAAAGCTTCAAAGATCCCAAGTTAGAGCGTTTGTAATAAATTAGGCTGCAGTTTTTTGGGCCAATTTCTAAAAAAAGTGGTACAGAAACGAAACTTGTTTCCAAGTATAGTCTGGCCAACGAGTCGTGTCATCTCAAACCCGCGACAAATTTAAAAAAAAATCTCTAGATATTATTATCATTAGGGTTGACTTATAATACGGCACCAAAAAATCTAAGTTATGATGCACTAAACTGAGAAAATTTCGTTGTACTATGGGCAAGCGTCGGCGTCGCTTAACCACTGCTAAGGTTAAAATCGCTTGCACGCCGCGCCCGCTGTCACATACGTTTAGTTCGTGCAGGGGCGATACGCGCGCACACGAATTTTGTTGCAAACTGGTTAAGCGACGCTGTTGCCCATAGTACATTATAACTTGTTTTTACCAGGATAAATTTTTGGTGCCATAGTAAAAAAAGCTTTTAAAAAAAAAGAAAAACCTTCAAAAACCTAAAAATAAAAACAAAAACAGCTTCAAATAGCTCCAAAAACCAAGAAATAATATTGTAAATATTGTAATCACTAATACGCATATAAATTTTGATAAAAAAAACTTCTATTGAAGTCGGTTGGGATCGATGGAGGACAACTTTTTTTATCCTAAAATCCCCACCCTACTTCATAAGACCTTTTTTTTATTAACATTTATAATTATGCGTATTGGAGATTTTAATATTACTTCTTGCCTTTTAGAGTTATTTGAAGCTGTTTTTGTTTTTATTTTTAGGTTTTTGAAGGTTTTTATTATTTTTTAAAGAACTTTTTTATTTTTGCTTTTTTGTGGTAAGTGTGTAAAGTCTGTTCATCCTTACTTGTCCTATATGGTAAACAATCTTCACCCAACTCTTTATTGAAATAATCATTTATAAAATACAACAAATGATTTGCCACACATAGATTACGAAATCAATGGTTAATAAATTAACAACAATTTCATAAAGTTACTAACATATT
The DNA here is from genome assembly GCA_943789525.1 of Agriphila geniculea. Lineage (NCBI taxonomy): Eukaryota > Metazoa > Arthropoda > Insecta > Lepidoptera > Crambidae > Agriphila > Agriphila geniculea. The sequence continues at coordinate 13,529,664 of OX038890.1, forward strand.
TTTGAATAACGATTTAAGTTTAAAAGACGTATGACAACTGTCAAAAACTGTTTACTAAATAAGACAAGTAAGGATGGACAGAGTTTAAGCGTGTAATTTTTAACTTTATATACACGGTTTATTTTTAAGTATATCTAAAAATGAAATGGGGCTTTCAGACCACGTAAATGAACAACTTTTACTATGGGGCCAACCACGAAATCGCAAAAAAAACAGCTTATCCATACATTATAGTTGAGTCGATGCTGTACTTTTCTATAAAAAACATAATAAAATACATATTTAAGGGGGGCTCCCATACAACAAACGTGATTTTTTTTTGCCGTTTTTTGGTATGGAACCCTTCGTGCGCGACTTCGACTCGCACTTGGCCGGTTTTTTTGTTTATTGCAAAACATAAAGATAACGTCTTCTAATTAATTATTATGGACTGTGTAGTACCTACTGTGGTAGTACACTTGTAACTGTTGATAAAAATAATATCAATAATAAAAAATAAATTACGAGAAAAGGTATTTTATTTGAAAAAAGTATTTTGAAAATACGTATTTTGTATTTTGTATTTAAATACTTTTTTTGAAAACTATTTTGTATTTTTATTTGAAATACAAAAAATAGCCAAGTATTTGTATTTTATATTTAAATAGTTTTAAGAAAGTATTTTGCACATCTCTGCTTAAAACACATAAAAAATGGATTCAAAAACTAAAAAAAGGAAAGAAAGAAACAAAATCCCGAAATGACATTATGAACTGTGCTACAGAATTTTATACACAATTATATAAGAAAACAAAAGAAGACGTAGAAAATGAAGAAATTGAACAACTAATAGAAAGAGAAAATCTCACAATTGATTATATAACAGAAACAGAAGTACTAACTCATATAAAGAAATTAAAACCAGAAAAGACCCCAGGCCCAGACGGCATTACAAATGAAGCGATAAAAATTGGTGCACCAATCATAACTACCTTCTTAACATACTTGTTTAACTTAATTCTAGAATATGAAATAGTACCAAAACAATGGCTTCGCTCAGACATCATACTACTTTATAAAAAAGGCGATCCCACAGATATTTCAAACTATCGACCAATAAGTCTACTGTCGAGCATCTACAAACTATTCACATCCATACTAACTGCAAGAATAGCTGCTAATATAGATAACCATCAACCACTAGAACAAGCTGGATTTCGTTCAAACTTCTCAACAATGGATCATATACACACAGTAGAACAAATCATCGAAAAATATAAAGAGTATAACAGACCATTGTATATAGCCTTCGTAGACTATACGAAGGCCTTCGACAGCATTACACACAGTTCAATATGGAAAGCACTCAAGACATGGGAAATAAATAATAAATACATAAATATTCTAAAAAACATATACTGTAACAGTGTAAGCAGACTACGATTAGAAAACTATGGGAAAGAAATTAAAATAGAAAGAGGTGTTAGACAGGGAGATCCGCTATCACCTAAATTGTTTATCGCCGTCCTAGAAGGCATATTCCAATGTATAAAATGGAAAGATAAAGGTATAAAAATACAAAATCAACACCTAAGTTATCTAAGATTTGCCGACGACATTGCCTTGTTTGCAGAAACAGCTCCAGAAATAGAACATATGTTAAAAACACTAGACACACAGAGTAAAATAGTAGGACTACATATGAATCCTAGCAAAACGAAAATAATGACATTTGATTTAAAATGTCTGATAGTGATAGCAGTGAATGTATTAAAAAATGACTCCCGATATTTTAGATTCAGCGACGGAAAGACTCATAATCAAAACTAAATACAAGCGAAGTCTCTCACTCTTTTCTAACGTTGATCTTTTATTAAGTAGATTCAGTCCCAATTGGGTTACCTCTATCTGGCAGAAACTTGATGCTCCGAAATTTATTTGGCAGAACACACTTGGCAGAATCATCTTTAAACGAATATTTTTAAGGCATAAAAATTGTTTAATATAATTATTGTTTGGCAGAACGTTTACATGTCCGAATTTACAATGGCACACTATTCAGATGGCAGAATTTCATTAGGCATAACGTTTATTTAGTCGCCAATTATTTGGTATAATTTTCACATGGTATACTACGAAAATGGCAGAATTTCATTAAGAATAATGACATTGGGCATATTATAATTTCTTAAAAATGCATTTAAACCTTAAATTGAATTAAATATTTGTCTTAAAAAGTCAATATGTTGAATTTTTGTAAATCTTGTGCTACAAAAGTCAACAACAGAACGAATCGCTGCACCGACATGCATGCTGCTTGCTTGCATGCATGCATGCTTGAATGCTTGTTTATGCTGCTTGCATGCTTGCCGGGGGATGCAGGGGGCTGGCCCCCCTGCTCGGGGGGGTCGGGGGGCCTGAGGTTAGTTTAGGTTAGTGTTTTGACCACTCGCAGCGGAGCTCCACAATGCTTGCATGCATGCTGCATGCTTGCTTGCTTGCATGCTGCATGCTTGCTTGCTTGCATGCTGCATGCTTGCTTGCTTGCATGCTGCATGCTTGCTTGCTTGCATGCTGCATGCTTGTTTGTATGCGTGTTTATTTGTCTGCATGTAAAGATGCATGCAGCATGAAACATGCGTGTAAGAAATACAAAATTATTCTAGATATTAATTTTCTATTAAATGTATGCCAAAAGATGATTCTGACTATAAACTGTCTGTGATATGATAGTTCTGCCTTTTAATGACTATAGATTATGGAATGTATGCCAAAAGATAATTCTGACTATAAACTGTTTGCGATATGATGGTTCTGACTGTGAACTTTAACACACTGGCTTACAAAATTATGCGTTTTAAGTGTATGATAAATGAGTGTATGCCAAACGGTTTTCTGCGACATGAAGTTTATGCCATTCGCTGTTATGCGTAATAAAATTATGACATAAAAACTTCTGCCATAAAGGGTAGACTCTAAAATATTATATACCTTTAACTGTTTTTTTAATTAACCTACCTAAATTATTTCAAAATGAATGGTCACATGGGTCACTACGCTAATAACAAAAGATATCGATAATTCGTGTGACAATATGTGCCATCCCTATTTTGTTCTTGATGTTGGTATTATGTCATGAACAATGAACATGACGTTTGTTTGCAGCTTTATATTGGCAGGATTGTATTCACTTCCGTTTCATACTCACGCTTTTTGTATTATGAGACTCCCGTCTCTTAAAATTTCTTTGTTTTTTACCTGCTTGACCATAAAGAGTTGACAAAAATTGAGGGCCACTTTCTATTTAAACACGTCAAAATCACGAATGATTTGGCAACAGTCAAGTTAAGTACAAAATAAACAATCAGTTTATTTTGTACTAAGCAAAATTAGTTCCATTTTATTTAATTTCAAATCTTTATGGCCAAGCTGTATGTTGATGATTTTCATATCATTGTTAGTAAATATCATGTTTTTCAACTGTTTTTCAGTTTTTTCTTGTTCAAAGAGTGTTACATTTTATTTAACAAATTACTTTCGCCATTATGTAGGACCTTTCCTCTTTTACTCATTATTGCAACACAAATAACGAACGTAAATAATAAATTAACAGAAACAAAAATTAAGCTTTGCGTTGCTATCCGTACTAGAAGGGCGACACAGGGGGCGTGGTATGACGATGACGAAGGAGGCTGGGAGGTAGGTAGTGGCAATCATCAAGTGAATGCGTCATCCTTTTATACTCTATGGCGATCGGTGACTCAGCGATTAGTCTGCTGGAATGTATCCAATGTCAAATGTCATGTCAATAGGGTTGGGTAAATTTCACGAAAAATTTCGGTCTGTGAAATATTTAGAATAAATTTCATTTTGGTTTGAAATATTTCAGTTTAGAGTGAAATTTATTTTTAAGTTTCATCTGACCTAAATAGGGTTGGGTAAATTTCACGAAAAATTTCGGTCTGTGAAATATTTAGAATAAATTTCATTTTGGTTTGAAATATTTCAGTTTAGAGTGAAATTTATTTTTAAGTTTCATCTGACCTAAATAAAACAAAATTACATGCATTTTGTCAATATATCAACATAATTATAGAACAAAACAATAAACAAATAAGTTGGCTTAAATTACGAATAGCTTTGGCTATTTTGCGAAAATGCAAAAAGACCATAACTGAATGGCTAATGACCTTATCATATCAACAAACTGAAAATCTTTTGAGCAATTAAAACGAACCAGTCTATTTGCATTCATATAATGAATTGTGATGTCATTAGATTTAAATTTTAATGAGTTAACTCTACGCATAATGCTGGGTATAATTATTGAATAATATTAAAGGGTGGAGACCTGGGGGTCCGTAACACGAGTATTTCGATACTTTTCATAGATCTCCAGTCTAGCAAACAAGTAATGTAATTTGTCATACCTTGTAATTGTATTTAAAACTACTGTAACTGCTTGTTTGTGGTGAAAAATAAATGAACTTTTAATATTATTATAACTTTTAATAACAAATTTGTAAAGCAAAATGAAGACATCATCAAAGAGCACATCAGTAAGAATCTAGGTGTTGAAGAAATGGACCAGCTCAATGTAGAAGATATAAACTGTAACGTCGTTAACTGCCTAAACTCCGCACAGAGGTCAGGGACTCCAAATAACATACAAGGGAAGCCACAAAAACGTACACCGGAAACTTTAGATCTCATTGCCAGAAGACGACAAATGGCTAGCGAGGCTAACCCCAACGCAGGACAACTATCCCAACTACAGAAGTCCATCCGTTGTGGCATCCAAAAAGACCTTAGGAAACACGATGAGGATACAATTCTGAAGGCCATAGAAAGAAACAACGGTCGAAGATTCCTCAAATTAAAACTCAGTACTGGGAAAAAAGCTATCTACTAACTGCAAAATGAAAATGGGGACATAATAACTAACAGGGATGAACTACTTTGACACTGTGACTCACCGCTACTATGAGAACCTATACAAAAGCAGGATACAGAATCGGAGGAGATCACAAGACATGGAAGTAGAACAACATAGAAGGTTACCAGTGCTGAATGTTGGGTCTGAAGATCTGCCTGACGTAACTCCTGATGAAGTCCAATATGCGCTACGCCAATTAAAAAACCGATGAGCTCCAGGCGAAGATGGCATTATTCCAGAAATCTTAAAAATATCATCGGAAGAAGTACATCAAGCACTAGCTAAGCTGTTCACAAAGTGCTTAATAAGTAGCGAAGTAACAGAGAGCTGGAATAATGCTATTATCACCCTTTTACATAAAAAAAGGAGATTTAAAGTGTCTGGACAACTACAGGCCGATCAGTCTACTGTCGCACATCTACAAGTTGTTCACGAGAGTTATAGTGAATAGGTTGAGAAACAAGCTTGACTAGTATCAACCAAAAGAGCAGGCGGGGTTAGGATACAACACCTGTGACCACTTACAATCCATCAAAACGCTGATAGAAAAATGTCACGAATATCAGAAACCTATCATTATAGCTTTTGTGGACTATGAAAAGGCGTTTGACTCAGTTGAAGCCTGGGCCGTTGAGGAAGCGTTAGTGGATTGCCGAGTGGACGGTAGATACATCGACATGATACGTCATCTACAGAAACATGCCACGGCCTGCGTCAATCTGCACGAGAAAACACCAAAATTCCATCTAGCCCGAGGGGTGAAACAAGGTGACACGATATCTCCCAAACTCTTTAACGCAGTCTTAGAATATATATTTAAAAAACTAAATTGGAATGAGAAAGGTATTAATATAGAGGGGGAGAAGCTGACAAACTTAAGGTTCACGGACGACTTGGCTCTATTTTCTGAAAGTGTTTCTGATATGCTGGACATGATCGAAGATTTAAAGGTGGAATCCGAAAAAGTGGGCTTGAAGATGAACCTATCAAAAACCAAGATTATGACCAACATACCTGAGGCAAATGACTGTCAATTTCCGGTTGATGTCGTGACGGAGTATGTATATCTCGGCCGCAAAATTACGCTGGGCAGCAATAACCAGACAGCAGAGGTAGAGAGACGGATATCCCAGGCTTGGGCAGCATTTGGTGCAAATATGAAGATACTGCGGAGTAAACTGCCTATAAAACTCAAGGCAAAAGTATTTGAAGAATGCATCATGCCGGTCTTCACATATGGCTCGGAAACAATGTCTCTCACTGAACGATCAGCTGAAAAGTTTAGAGTCACGCAAAGAGCAATGGAAAGGGCTATGCTGGGAATAACTTTGCGCGACAGGAAAAGGAATGAATGGAATCGGCGAAAAACGGGAGTGAGAGACGTGGTGCAAGTAATTTCCGAGCGTAAGTGGAGTTGAGCGGGTCACGTAGCTCGCATGGATCAAGGACGATGGACGAGAAGGATCCTTGAATGGAGACCATGGGAAGACAAAATACCACGAGGCTGCCCTCCAATACGATGGGTTGACGATATCAGAGGACAAGCGGGGCACAACTGGATGACGGAGGCGCAAAACCGGACACAGTGGAAGAATTTGGGAGAGGCCTATGTCCAGAAATGGATCGAAACCCCTTTTTCCTCACTGCTCACGAGGTCTTTCAAAGCACATAGTAGGTTAGATATATTATTTGGTTACGTGTTGTTTGGTATATTATTTGGTAGCTATGCGCAGCTAGATGGCACTTTTAATTTTGAATACTTATTTTTGGAAATGGGTGATATTTTTGATAAATTTCAACTAGCTCGACTTAGACTAAAATATGTATATGTATATATCTCCGCCATTTTGAAAAATTAAAAAAAACTGGCTCGACAGTAAAATTCTACATAATTTTCGAACCTGTCCACAAAATTTGACGAGAATCAGTTTAGAAATGCGCCTGTAGAGGAGAACAAACAGTGCTGGAATGGCGGGCTGAAATGTTTCTTTTACATATCTCTGCTATGAAAAATTTCGAAAAACAGGCTCGTAAAAAAAAATCTATATAATTTTCGAACCTGCCCATAAAATTTCACGGGAATCGGTTGAGAAATGTGACTTGTAGAGAACAAACAGCGCCGGAAAACTGGACTGAAATATGTTTCTTTTACATATCTCCACCATTTAGAAAAAAATCGAAAAACAGGCTACAAAAAAAAATTTATGTTATAGGCAAACGCCGAAACTCAGGCACTCCTGGGTTTGTCTAGTCAAACCTCAGTTTTGACAAGAAGCCTTAGTCAAAGCCCAAAATAAAATAGTGTTTCGGCCCTTGGCCCAAAACCTGAGGTTTGACTAGGCAAACCTAGGAGCGCCGGGACTTCGGGGTTTGACTATAACATTTATATAATTTTCGACTCTGCTCACAAAATTTAACAAGAATCGGTTGAGAAATGCGACCTGTACAGGAGAACAACAGCGCCGGAAAGCCGGACTGAAATATGTTCTTTTACACATCTCCGCCATTTTGAAAAATTTCGAAAAATTCGCTCTACCATAAAATTCTATATAATTTTCAAACCTGCTCACAAAATTTCACGAGAATCGGTTGAGAAATGCGACCTGTAACCTATAAAGGAGAACAAACGGACAGCAGGAAGGACATACGAAAGAATTGTTGCCCAAGCTGAAGCACAGACGCTTCGCTCGCGCTTCGCGCTCACTCGGTTAATTACCTAAGCCTTTAAATTTCATTTAATACGTTAAAATAGTAAACTAATTCAGAAAATAAGGGATTTCTAGTACTGGAAATAAATTTCACTCAAAAGTGAAATATTTCAACCCGTTTTGAAAGATTTCATAAATTTCATATAAATTTAATTTTCATTTCATTGAAATTTTCACTGGACCCATCCCTACATGTCAACTATCAACTTATGTAAGATATTAAAAAAAAAACTATCAACTTATGTCCAGTGATGTCAGACGTACCAACTTCTTGGTATACATACTAGTTTTTAGTGTCACGTACCATGTACCAAGGCTACTCAGTCCTTGTATGCAAAAATACCAAGATTGGCCGTTGACCCTCAAAAATACACTGACAATATAGAATAATCGACAAATTTCAGAGATTCGTGTAAAAAAAAATTCCAATCATTGGACGGGGCTAATTGTCTAATTCAAAAAATCTATCGCAATCGCTTTCGTTTGACAGATGGATGTGTCACATTGCTGCATTTCTTTGGTAAGTTTTTATTTGTGCCAAAAAGAAGCTTCCATGTGTTACATCATGAAAGCGATTGCGATAGATTTTTAAATTAGACAATAGAAAGGCTGCTTATAAACGATTAATATTCTTCAATTGATGAATTACTGCCCTCTATTAACGGTCTACGAAATTGAAATGTACATTTTTTTTTTTTTTTTTTTTTTTATTACTGGGATGCGATTTCCCACACAGTTTGTCTCCCAGAATTGGCAGCGCCAGAGCGGAGCACAGGCGTACTAGTTTCCCGTCTCGAATACCAGCTTTCAGCCAGCTCGGCACAAGGATTTCTAGGTTAGACATGGGTTGTAACAGGGCAAATTGCCTACCTGTTACAACTGTTCCTGTTACACTAAAATAACAATTCCAACATCCTGTTACAAAAATAACAGTCGTAACAATTTGCTTCCATTGTTCCTCCTGTTCCGTCCGTGGAACAAGCGCTTCTTTATTCTAACCTTAGGACTACTAACATAAAGAAAAGAGACGAAGCTTGTTATTTTTATCTATTATGATCATAAACTGTTATTTTTTTCTGTTAAGCAAGACTAAACTTTATTACAATTACGTAAAATCTAATATTATCAAAAATGATTTCCATTACGGCAGTTACGGCACACATGCGACATCTTGTTTGTATTGGGTGAACCATCATATCACCTAATGAAGTTGCTTGCTGTATTACTTTCATTAAGCTTTTTACTGAAATTGCGATAGATGGCAGTAATTATCATAAATTTGCTAAATAAGTTCAAATAATAAAAATAAAAATAGATTGTTGTTAAAAACAGGTGCAAGCGATTTTCGAGCATATTGAAGTTTGAAAGTCAGTAAAGTCGAATATCGCTTACACCCGTTTTTTAACTAATGATCACTAGTCAAATGTTTTCCTACCTTTCTCTACATTATTTTGTTCTTCCGGTCATTGCCTGTGCCCCAGCAGTGGAAACATAAATGGTGATGATGAAATACCAGGTGAACTAAGTCTACTGAAAGAAAATTTTCAAGGAAATTTTTACTGCAAAAAAACCCCCAATCTGGGAACCATGATCTTTTCCTTAACTCCCTGGCAGCACTAGATGTCCGATTTCCTAACCCGCATATCCTAATTTGCTTATAAATGCATCCATTCCACGTATATAATAAAGTGCTTAAACATCCTTAAAATCTCAATAAAATTAAAATAGTTTTATTTAATTCAGCCTGTTTACCTACCTTATAACATAACATTAGCAAAACAGCCAAACTCTATTGCCACAAAAAACAAAAAAGGCCATAAACAAACACAGGAACAGATAACACGACTAATTTACAAAGTCGAATGTATTTTTGATATGGTCGGTTTATATAACAGATAAAAATAACAAGCTTTGTCTCTTTTCTTTTCATATGTTAGAGTAAGAAAGCGCTTGTTCCACGTAACAGGCGGAACAATGGCAACAGGTTGTTACTCTGATAACAGCGTGGTACAGGGAACAGTGAAGACGGCGAGAACAGTCTGTTTCGCCTGTTCCTTTGAACAACAGTTATTTCATAGCGCTCGTAACAGGGCGAAACAGTTACATTTAATTATCTGTTATTTTTAACTGTTACAATAAATACGCCTCACGTCTATTCTAGGTGGCCATCTGACATCCCTGCTTATGTCATGTGATTTAATTGAGATTGTCGTATCGTACTAGACATGGGTTGTAACAGGGCAAATTGCCTACCTGTTACAACTGTTCCTGTTACACTAAAATAACAATTCCAACATCCTGTTACAAAAATAACAGTCGTAACAATTTGCTTCCATTGTTCCTCCTGTTCCGTCCGTGGAACAAGCGCTTCTTTATTCTAACCTTAGGACTACTAACATAAAGAAAAGAGACGAAGCTTGTTATTTTTATCTATTATGATCATAAACTGTTATTTTTTTCTGTTAAGCAAGACTAAACTTTATTACAATTACGTAAAATCTAATATTATCAAAAATGATTTCCATTACGGCAGTTACGGCACACATGCGACATCTTGTTTGTATTGGGTGAACCATCATATCACCTAATGAAGTTGCTTGCTGTATTACTTTCATTAAGCTTTTTACTGAAATTGCGATAGATGGCAGTAATTATCATAAATTTGCTAAATAAGTTCAAATAATAAAAATAAAAATAGATTGTTGTTAAAAACAGGTGCAAGCGATTTTCGAGCATATTGAAGTTTGAAAGTCAGTAAAGTCGAATATCGCTTGCACCCGTTTTTTAACTAATGATCACTAGTCAAATGTTTTCCTACCTTTCTCTACATTATTTTGTTCTTCCGGTCATTGCCTGTGCCCCAGCAGTGGAAACATAAATGGTGATGATGAAATACCAGGTGAACTAAGTCTACTGAAAGAAAATTTTCAAGGAAATTTTTACTGCAAAAAACCCCCAATCTGGGAACCATGATCTTTTCCTTAACTCCCTGGCAGCACTAGATGTCCGATTTCCTAACCCGCATATCCTAATTTGCTTATAAATGCATCCATTCCACGTATATAATAAAGTGCTTAAACATCCTTAAAATCTCAATAAAATTAAAATAGTTTTATTTAATTCAGCCTGTTTACCTACCTTATAACATAACATTAGCAAAACAGCCAAACTCTATTGCCACAAAAAACAAAAAAGGCCATAAACAAACACAGGAACAGATAACACGACTAATTTACAAAGTCGAATGTATTTTTGATATGGTCGGTTTATATAACAGATAAAAATAACAAGCTTTGTCTCTTTTCTTTTCATATGTTAGAGTAAGAAAGCGCTTGTTCCACGTAACAGGCGGAACAATGGCAACAGGTTGTTACTCTGATAACAGCGTGGTACAGGGAACAGTGAAGACGGCGAGAACAGTCTGTTTCGCCTGTTCCTTTGAACAACAGTTATTTCATAGCGCTCGTAACAGGGCGAAACAGTTACATTTAATTATCTGTTATTTTTAACTGTTACAATAAATACGCCTCACGTCTATATCGTACATAATTTTTCGATTTCATCAAATAATTACATTATAATAATATTAATTAGGTAATTTACTGTATATAATATTCAATAATAAATTAGAGATTCAGTTCAGAATGCAAACTAACAAAGAAGGTAATAAAAGTTGTGGTTTGGGTTTTTATAGCTAAATTTGGTTCTAAAATTTAATACAGATTTACCATATTAATTATTTTGATTCTGTTACAGAGTATAGTTCTGTTTGTGATATTTTGGATAAACTGGTGGTAAAACAACTTCACTTAATGGAAGAGAAGATGCGATGTGAGTTAAATATTGAATCCAGTATAAATAATGGAAGTATACATCTGGCTAAATCAAGGTATATAATGGGTCAAAATTCTGTGAGTACAACTAGACTTCCAGTAGAAAATAGTCCAGAATTTTCTGCTTTAACTATTTGCGAAACTGTTGTAGAAGATGGGGTGACCCAATTAAAAGTAGCAGAAAATAATGCTTCGAATACTGTTAATCCTCTGCACTGGTTTGGTATTTTAGTGCCACAAAACATGCATAAAGCTCAGAGTATATTCCAGAATACTATTAATTTTGTTGTTGAATGTGTGAATGTCCAATTGCAAATTTATGAGAATATGAAAAATTTTGAAATCTTGAAAAGGTACAAGAATATGTTGAAATCATGAAATATCATAGAGGAAAGGATATCAGTTTTATGAAATGACAACAAAGTTATATTATATTATCTGTTTATTGTAACAGTGAGATGGTGGTTATTCAGTTTAAGGGGCAGTTTTACAGGTTTGAAATATGTTTCAATTATTATTAAGTAAATATAATTAACCAGACAACAGATAATTTCATACAAATCCTGTTCCATTATTAAATTAAACCTGACCCCGTATAACGTTACTCTGTTGCTAACTATTTGCTATTGCAATCGCAATTGCATTGCTGCTTTAAGTAAGATAGTTGTCACATTGGTTCTAACTAAAGCAGCAATGTAACTGCGATTTCTGTCAGATTTGATTGCAACAAAGTTACATAATCAGGCCCCTGGTAATTAATAGGTGTTATCTGGGGCCGTATTGTGACCTCTTATTTCCTGGCAGTTTTCTGACTGGTCATCAATCTATCACTTTTATTTGCTATACAGCGAGAAAGAGATGTAACTATAGCAATTCATAAACCTGGCAAGTTTTAAGAGATTGTAATACCCCCCCTGGAACCTGTGAAATCAGCTCAATGTATGAATCTACTTCTTAAATTATGCAATATCTGATTGAATCCAAAGCAGATTTATAGTACCTATTATTTTGTTAATATCATCTAGAAAAAAATATTAAAACTTAAATTAAAAAGTTTTCCATTTCTAGATTTCCATTAATAGTTACTTATTAACCCCATCATACATAATAATTGTATAATATAACATTAAGAACATAATTTATATTTATCTATTGCTATTGATATTTCATCCATTTGTCCCATACACATTAATTGTGTATCGCTGTTGGTGTTATGATGACATATAATAGTTATTTATATAGCTCCAAATTACATCAAAAAAACATATTTGAGTACACAGTATTTAATTATATAATACTGAATTGTTATTGTGAATGTACAAGTTACAATTAAATTCAATTGATTTAATGATTAAAAAACATTATATTGTGAATTAAGATATATTTAGAGAGAAAAATAATATTAGAATGTATTGTAAGGAATAGGAACATAATTATGAAAGACGATCATACCTAATTATTAAAATATAATGTAATTAATATCTAATCCATACATAATAACTGTACTGAACTTCTGTAGAATTGTATTATGATAAGCCACCTCCATATTATTAATTTCAAATATAATTTATTATTTAAATGTGTATTTGTTTATCATTTAATACTTTTTTTTTACTATACATATATCTACACTTTGCATTATAACTAAGTAGATTGCTTCCAATGAGTAACATGAGGAAAATTATGTTTAATACCCTGATAAACAGATTTATCTTTTAAATACTGGTTTATAGGTATTATTTACCTGAGACAGCTACTCATTAGCCTCGTGCCTATTTCTCTGCCAATATTGCAATATTTTTTTTTCACAGTTATTTTGTGTTATAATTTAAGATGTCTTTTAACTAAGGCGCTGAGGCCAATACATGTTTTCTTTATTTATATATTCTTTCTGGTAGGTATATATAAGATTGATTTACTAATTTCATGATCCTGACAAATTAAAACACTATAAATAAATTATTTTTCACAAAATTAATTTAAAAACATGTTACACTTGGAATGTGATTAAGTACTTAACTACTTTTCGGCATTCATTCATGCAAGGGTAAAATTTAACAAATGTAATTTAATGTAAAACATATCTTTTTCTCAACTTCTTGTGCAATTTTTGGGACAAAAAGAATGTGTGCGGAATTACGACTTTTCGTAGATAACTTATACAATTATTGTATTGATTTAAATTACAAAAACCTTTTATTTAAGTCCCAGTGGTGATAATAAATATCATATCAAAGTAATAAATTATAATTATATACTTAAAACAACATCAATAAAAAAAACATAACATTGATTTAGTTAGGTAGGTATACTTACATTATAAAATAATTAAGTACATACACCTAGGTAGTTCAGGTTAATGAAAAAACAATTAAGTCTAAAATTTTCACACTTTTTACTTTTCTACATTCTTACAAGTTTATTTGTAAAAAAAATATGTAGTTTACTACATAATACTTTTTTTAAGCAAAAACATACATGAACATCCTGTCTTAGTATCTTTAACGAAAAATCATTAAAATTAAATAAAACTATGTAACTTCTTTGAGAAGTAAGGTAACACTTAGAATGTGACTTAAGTTAAAAATTTCAACAATTCTTGTGCATAGTTTAATGTGCTTTTATTTGAATAATGTTGTGCACATTATGAATGTCATATCGCGTCATGTCATGACACTCATGACAGTCGTGACTCATGACTAGATAATAATGATTGAGCTTTGATATTTATTTATAATTTGCTAGGAAACTCGGTATAAACCCCCTTTCCTTAGTTATTTTAGGCATTGAAACCTCATCAATCCTAAACCTATAGGTAATTAAGTCCCTTTGCCTTATGAATTTCAAACTTTAAATTATAATTATCGAAAACTTATGATTAAAATCATATAAAAGACTTAAAATAAGTAATAACATTTAGATTAAACAGTCGAACAATTCATAGCGCTGAAAATATCTTTGTTAAATCTTTTATCTGAGATTATAACCATCACTTAATAAGCTTAACATTCAATTATAATTAATAACAGTCTTATAGACTTATCGTACCTAAAACATAAAAGCATTAACTAACACCTACTTCATAATCAGATTTTAATAAATAATAATCAATAATAAATGCTGTAAGTAACTATCCCTTCTTTTCCGTAGCTCCATTGGATGTCCCATTGACGGGACAACGGAAAAAATTTGTTAAAATTTAATTAAATATGGTATCAGTTACAGCACAGTATGTGGTTATAGTATCTATCTACCTATAGGATCAGCAACTTTAAGAAATGAAATACATTATTTATTTAATTTGGACAAGGTCGTTACTAAAACCAAAGAATTAATAATGATAAAAACTTTCAGTTTACAAACGCAACTGAAGATTTTTATCGGTTGTCGGACCTAGCTTTCGCGGGCCGGATTATTGGTGCTCGCGGGCCGGAGCTGGTTAGTGCGCTCACGCTCCACTGCAACACGTATATCGCGTATTTGACAACATGTCAAAAGACAGTTCTTTTGACACCTAAAAGCAATAAGTTGCTAGATCATACCGCGTTTTGGTGGTAATGCTAGCTGCTTTATGGGGCTGGTTCTATAAAAACGCTAGCTATAGTTCTGTGATAGCACAAACTAGGAGCAGTCTTTACAGCAAGAATCGGTACTATGATGTCACATCATTATTTACTTAAAAACTAAAGGTAACCACAGTCAGAATATATCTAAATATCAACAATAAAAATGATTAAAATAATAAATATTTTTAACTAAGTACGAATTAATTATAATCCTAGCGAAAAAATTAAACTAAGTACTGAGGTCAACACTGTATTTAATGAATTTGGTAGAGAATACCGATAGGTTTCTAAGTTTCTATGTAAGTAGCTCATAGAGATTACTTTTTAAGCAATTTATCATTTAAATAGAATTTCGATTACAAACAAAAAGATGAGATACTGAAAAGATAATCAAAACCTCCATCAAAAACGTTCAAAAAACCAGTTCTTAAAAACAGCTTCGAAAACAAAAAAAAAAACAGTTTTAAAAATCAAGAAAAAATGCTGCTTGCTAGGTGCATAAGTTTTTTTAAGTTAGTAGGTACTACTGGTTGCATGTAACTTCAAATATTTTTTTTGTAAATAAATTTATTATAATACGTGCAATAAATTTTGGATTTTGGCGATTATAACCCTGAAGGACTAGTTTTTGATAGTACCTTTTCAGGGCGTTTTTAAAGTAGACTAAATTTGCTACAATATGAGACTACAATTGTCTCTGTAGACCCAATAGTTTCAGAGATAAAGCTTTTCAAAATTAATAATGTTTTCGAACTTCGCAATTTTTGCGATATTATAGACGACTTAGAAATCCTCATTGAAACCAGAGCTTTTACTCTTCATCCATGCCTCTAGTGATTGTGACTCGACATCCTGCTTCTTTGGCTTAGGGAAGAAGCAAATGATGTCCATTGTCCAAAATAATCCAGACACCGAAAAGGAAGCTGTGATTTTTCTCGACAGCAAGTCTACACCTGACGAGATAGCAGCAGCAGGAGAGCGAGTCATACGACGATCCAGATACGGACGAACCTTAACCGGGACCTTCCAAAGTTGCTAAATTAACTTAATTTACTAACTAATAATGTTGCAAAAAATTCAAGGTTTGAAAAAATGATAAATTTTGAAAGGCTTCAGGAACGGAACAGGAACAAAGCTCGGAAACTACTAGGTCTACAGAGACAATTTTAGTCTTATATTGGGTAGAATATAAGACTACATATATATCTAAATAATGCCGAAGTAGAAAAGACCGAATTTTACAAGACCTATGGACGAAAGACCGAAAATTAAAAGGCCGAATGATTGTTTGGCCGAACGTTTAAAATCCCGAAAGGACATTTTACTTAAAAGACTAAATCCCGAAGCTTAAAAAACCGAGGGCTAATATACCTACGTTCTGTACCCTGAACTACTTAATATCGAATTAACGAATTAGTCAAAAACAACAAGCTATCATTAAAAAAAGGCTTTGGGCTTTGCCTGAAATGCTTTATAGCAAACTAGCGGCCGCCCGCGACTTCGTCTGCGTGGAAAGTTTTTTTGCTATCCCTCGGGAACAATATTTTTTTCGGGATGAAAGGTACCCTATGTCCTTCTCTGTACCCCTGAGAACATGTATGCACAATTTCATGGTGATCGGTTCAGTAGTTAAGACGTGAAGGCGTAATAAACAAACAAACAAACGGACTTTCGCATTTATAATATTAGTAAGGATTTAGCTGCCGGAAATGAGTCTAAACTAGTCTACTGAGACTTAGAAAACGTAGATCATGGTCACGAGATAGGTGCGAGGAGCGTAGCGACGAGCATGTTAGGTTGACATGAACCCAGCGCGCGAGCCGAGCGAGCGAAGCGAGCATGCCACGGCGGCGCGGCCGGCAAAGTGCCAGAAAAAAACTATTTCAAACTCTTTTGGTGGATTTTGTCAAAATAATGACCATTTTACAAGCATTTTTGAGTAAAACATATTAACCGCAACGCCTACTTTCATAAATGTATGTGTTTGTGTAGGTAGAGTAAGTTATAAGTATCGCCATTTTAACTTTCGGGATTTTAAACTTTCGGGATTACTTACGAACTTTCGGGATTTCGAACTTTCGGTCATTTGATAATCGATCTTTCAAGTTTCGGTCTAGCGGAAATCGACATTTACGATGTTCGGTCACAGAATAGCTAATAGTACAAGTACAGAAGCAGCACTCCGCAAAGTCATTTAAATAAATAGCGACTTTTGCTCCGACACAATAAAGTGCAATTCAGGTTTCGCAGCGCTAATGGCCCCAGTTATATTCACCTAGTAGTTGCCTCTCTTTCTATCGCGTGCTCTTACCTTTTCTGACGACGCAACGTTAGGGTTGTCTTCTTTTAAATGAACTGCTTAGCATGTATCATAATGTGAAAAACAATAATTGTTTATTGGTTTTTTGATTTAGACATCTGTACACGGCACAGTAATGTCGATTCAACATTGTTACTATTATAAAGAGACAATACCAACGCAGGCAGTAAGGTGCCGCGCTTGTACACAGGCGGGCGTGTAGCGGCCTTCTGCTCACTTGTTCGTTCGAACGAACGGCTAGCGGTAGGTGCTTATCGCGCGACCTGGAGCGAGTGAGGGAGGCCTGGTTCGGTATTTTGAAAATAGGTGTTTTATGCGTCGATATTTCGGTCGATTGTATTATGAATTTTCGGCATTGTAATGCATACCTCTTATATTGTAGCAAATTTATTCTTCTTTAAAAACGCCTTGAGAAGGTACTATCAAAAACTAGTCCTTTATGGTTATAATCGCCAAAAAACCTACCTCTAAAAAGCAAGAAATAATATTCGTAATAATAAAACACGTCTATTGAAGTCGGGTGGGGTCGGTTTTTTGTTTTTATAAACAATTTTTTTATTTTTTTATTTTTAGTGTAGGTACCTTTTGTATTAGGTAGTGTAGGTATATTATTTAGGTAGAAATTAAAATCGGCTTAGCCAAACGTGAGTTAATCGTGGAGAAACATACATACATGCGGGTCAAACTGAGAACCTCCTTTTTTAAGTCGGTTAAAGAACTACACTTAAGATATCCCTTTTCGAACAAAAAATAATTATCTTATTGAGTTCATAAACAAAGAAGTTATACGACTGATCATCAAGGTAGTTCACACAAAATCATACTATTTTCGTGCTTTTTTCAAGATTACTTTAAAAGTACTGAACCGATTTCAAAATTTAAAAAAATGGGACCAACTTGAGAGTTTACCTAATGTAATAACGTTTGAATCATTTCAATCGGTGATCGATAATCGGTGTACATACAAAAAACAAAAAAAAAAAAAAAAAAAACGGGTCGAATTGAGTACCTCCCTCCTTTTGAAGTCGGTAAAAAGCCAAAATTTACGCGTTTTTTTGTTAGTTAAGGTACTAGACGACTCATAGGCTGGTATTATAGAATAAAACTCAGACTCAAATCTCTGCTTGAGTACAGTAAGAAAGGGATGGCGCTATATGCGATGAATAGCACCATCCCTTTCTAACTGTCTCGTTCTGTAATATGAGCCTTAGACTAGGTAGTACACGAGTACGAGTACACGACTAGGCAGCTGCAGGTGTCAACTACTGGACGCGAAAGAAAAACATCATTGTATTTTTTGATGTATAGTTTTTGGAATAAGCATCTACTGTAAAATATTACTTTCGAAGTTTCGATACGAGTTTCTTTAATCTATTCGGTTGGTTATTTGTTAGACACATAGATAAATCTAAAAAGTTGTGCGGTCTTATCGGTCACTAGTTCTTCATTTACGTAGCCAAAATTAGCTTCTTCAACATGTAAGTAATTTACTACTAGTGTCATGTGCGGTAATTTTTTAACTAATAAAAATCAGAGCTCTAATTTTATTAATTTGTACGTGTCTGTACTGACAAATACAGTGTTTGTGCGAAGATTCGTGCGAACTCGACCTTTCGCTGTTGAGGGCGAAAAATGAAGTAACCTTAATTTTATTGAAACTAAGGAGATCATTGTAGGACGTATCAGTCGGCGGGCGGCGCGCCCTCCTACGTCCTCGAGAACTTGAGACTCAGGCGACGCACTTCCACGCAGCGCAGAGCAGAGATTTTGAAATGTATAAACGTGCTGAGAGCTGCGAACTTTGCGGTGCGGGCACATGCGACGCAAAAATGTATCCGGTTCTTAAAAACAACGTGTCAGACACGCCACGTCTGAGTCGCAGATCTGCTCTGCCCTTATCGTGTCATCTGCGTCTCTCCATACGCTTTCCCCAAAGGTACGTAGCCGCCTGAAGCTAAATAAAAAGAGAAGTTGTATAGTTTTATCCGTTGTCGCGTGTGTCGCGCTCGGCGGCGCGCCAGTCGGTGCGCGTGCAGGCGGCGTCGCGCCACCACGCCTGCACGTCCGTGTAGTGCGCGCTGCGCTGCCGCCGCTCGCTCGCGTGCACCATGGCGCACACGCGGCAGAAGAAGTACGTATTGATGAATTCGCCCGTCCCCTGTCAAATATTCGTTGATTAATAAGGCCCTTCTTACATGGCGCTACTCAAACTAAACTAGTTTCAAACTCTAATCACCAATGAGTTTATAAAATGTCACAGCACTAGTATTTCAATGGCGGTTCGTACACCAATTACAAACTGATTTGTAACGCGTTAGTAACTAATCAGTGATTAGTAATCACTAGCGGCCGGTCATGCTGGTCGCGTGCGACTGATTACTAATGGAAACTAGAAACTCTGCTGCGGTTCAGAGAAAATGAATAAATATACAATTCGTCCAAGAAGTGGAAAAGCATACGTGTTTGTATAATTAAACATTAAAAGAGTATTCGCGTTGGGATGTTACGAGAAAGCTTAGAGTGAAGTGGGATGTAGTCTGATATAGTAGAGAAGTAATAATTCCTCATCGCTCGAATCGCTAGCCATTTCAATATTATTCCGAAACACCCACTGCGTTTCGTGTAGGTTTCAACTAAATTTGGTAGTGCCGTGTACGAATCTTTGTCATTAACTAGTTTGTAACTATAATTATTAACTGGTTTCGTCAGGTTTCAGTAGCGCCGTGTAAAAAGGGGCTAAGTGGTCTAATACTGTGGTGGTTTTACCTCGCTTGCTTGATGCAAACAGCGCTACAAGTTATTCCAAGGGTGTTAAGCCGTTAGTCACATTTGTTGTACCTAATTAGGTATTATACCATGCGATCCATATAGCTAGTAGGTACATACAGCATAGTCTTCAAAATTCAGTCTGTTAGAGTCAGCAAGGTGAATTTAAATCCTTTCAAGGGTATGCTCAGCAATAAAGCTGATATTTTTTTCAATCACCAAAATGTCCTACTAAGTTGTAATGTCACAAGTAAGCTGCGGAGATAGCTTACTAACATCAGCTACTCGGTTTACCTTCCACTTAAAGTAGGAGTTGTACAAGTTGTCATCTTCATCTAGCCTCCGTAGATAGGCCGCCAGCTCCTCGGCGCTGGCGAACTCTTCAACGTGCACGTACGAGTTGTGCGGTGCCGCCGCCGCATATTCTGACGCACGGGCGCCCATCACTATTGGAAGCACGTCGTGCCTGAAAAAATATGGATATTTCATTTACAAAGTAGATCCTTGGTGATCCTTTATTGGCACAATCTGCAGTTGTTTTATTTTCAGATAGTATGTTTAGTTTAGTTAGCACTCCACAAAATAGTTCAAATAAATTGCGACTCTTGCTCCGACACAATAAAGTGCAATTCAGGTCGGACAGCGCTCCCTTCGCTCCAAAACATTCACTTAGTAGTTGCCTCTCTTTCTATTGCGTAGGTCTTTTCTGATGTATGAAATTTGTCCTCTCATAGGACGCCGAGCGCTTCAAAATCGCGCTCGGAGTGAGACGGAGCCCTGGTTTAGTAAAAATAACCTGGCGCCCAACGTGGAACCCAGACATATCGAACAACAAGATAAATAGTACTAGCGTACAGAAGTGGCACTCCACAAAATAGTTCAAATAAATTGCGACTCTTGCTCCGACACAATAAAGTGCAATTCAGGTTGGACAGCGCTCCCTTCGCTCCAAAACATTCACTTAGTAGTTGCCTCTTTTTCTATTGCGTAGGTCTTATCTTTTCTGATGTATGAAATTTGTCCTCTCAGAGGACGCCGAGTGCTTCAAAATCGCGTTTGGAGTGACGGAGCCCTGGTTTAGTAAAAATAACCTGGCGCCCAACGCGGAACCCATACTATCGAACAACAAGATAAGTATCGTTTACAGCAGCGGTTCCCGAATTCTTTTGGCTACGGAACCTTTATTCACCATTTTTGGGCGGAACCCTAGCTCAAGTAAGAAGTAAACTAACCAGGGTTGCCACATTCTGGAACAGAAAATTCAGAACACGGCTGCTATTTTTGGGTCTATTTTCTAACTAAATGTACGTTGAAATCATTAAAACTGGCAGTAAAACCACTGTAGAGTCTGATAACTGGTAAAGGAAGGACATTATGAATGTATGTAAATGTTTGTATAATTAAAATACTCAAAATCAATGGAAACAAACGGGCGGGTGAGCAAAGTAAGAGTAAAATAAAAAAAAGGAGAACTACCTAGGTGAAGGGAAAAAAAAGACTTTTGATTTAATGTTTTAGGTATTTATGGACGCTGTTTTAGGACTCTGTTTCCATGCATATTTTCTATTACTACGGGCCTCTCATATTATTTCTGCGTCATTTTTACATTTACTTACGAATTCCGAACAAGATATGTTTTTTTGCAATTCTGCTTTCATCAAATCTACATAGCAACGATCTGACATTAGAACATTTAAGGTAAGAGGTACAACGCAAAATAAGGCATTTAACTTGTTGTCATAACAAACACTTTGATTTTGATCGCGTGTTATCATCAGAAATTTGGACAAAACTAATGGATCGTCGGGACGCGGGACAATATAATCGAAATCGGGGCTGTCTTTATACCTAAACTCTTGAATTTTCGCGGAACCCATGAGAGCCTCTCACGGAACCCCAGGGTTCCGCGGAACACCATTCGGGAACCGCTGGTTTACAGAAATCGATAATTGAACTACAAAACTTACTGTAAACCATTAACGAAGAATTTCTCTGTAATGTAGTCCCGACAGTTGGAGTTCTCGAAGGCGAGGTAGAACTTGTAGTCTTTGTCTAGCATGTCTAGGCAGTTGGGGTCGGTGCGCGGGCAGTGGTGCGAGCCACACGCCCCGTAGATGTCCACTTGGATGTGCTTAGCTAGTTTACGAGCGTACTGCAGCCGCCGGTTGCGGGCGTGGCAGTTTGATACGAACCAGGCCACCTGAAAAAGAAAAGTTGTGTGACAAAAATGCTGCCGTGCATAAGCTACAGGTAATGCCGTTAATCAACCTGAAGCCGAATTTGACCTTTTAATACCATTTAACACAGGAAAAAATGTGGAATCGAACTATCTGACCCGTTTTTTTCTATCTTTTTAATTACCTATCTGAGATAGCGACACGAAAAACGCCGTTATTTGATTAACTTTTAGAAGAATACGTAGGTGTACCTGTACCTTATACAAAACATTACGGTGATTTGAAACATAGTAAACATAAAGAAACGACGGCACTGGCTGGGTCTGGGACTCTGGCTGGAGTGCTAGTAGGCAATGCCACAAGATCGTTTCTAGATGAAGGATTGATTGTTCCTGTTCTTAAAGATCTTCAGCTAGACTTGGTGTTCCAGATTGAGATTGATTCAGACGTTATTCAATGTCAATATTGTAAGTTATATTTTTACATTTGCTTAAGTTTACAAAATATTTGTTTCTAGACAAGCACTTATTTGTGTGAAGACGATTTTCATTCCATCTCAGTCTGCTAGCCAGAGCCTGTAGGTAGAGCCAATGTCACATTTACAAATTTTCGCTATAGCTTTGCTCCGAAAAATGTATGGAATTGACGTTTTAAAATTCGATTGTTAAAGAAACCTTATGTCAACCCCTTACATGTTGCGGAAAGCGATAACGAAGATTTGCAAATGTTACTTTGGCTAGAGGGTCAGAAATGCCACAATGTTAGTTATTATCAGTAGGATGGGTACCCAAATCTGCTACTAAAGTCTTAACTACTACGAAAGACTGAAACATACCTTTTTAGTTTTATTGGCGGCGTAGTTCCTGTCCAGTTCTTTCTCGGTCACGAGGGGGTCGTGGTAGACCCACCTCTCGTAGGGCGCGACTATGTCCGAGTCCCGCCGGTACGTGGACGTCCAGTTGAACACGTCCAAAGACGTCGGCCGCAGCGACG
Organism: Agriphila geniculea; assembly: GCA_943789525.1. NCBI lineage: Eukaryota > Metazoa > Arthropoda > Insecta > Lepidoptera > Crambidae > Agriphila > Agriphila geniculea. The sequence continues at coordinate 13,552,942 of OX038890.1, forward strand.
CCGTGTGGTATGGGCACTCCAGGTAATAGAGTATCCAAATCTGAAATCAAAGATTAGTTAGAAACTTTCTCAAAAATGTGTTCCGTTGTTATTTTGTTGTTATTCGTTTTATCTTTCTTTAGTTAGAGTATCAAGGTTAGATAAGCAATTATAGTCTTGGCTGAGTTTGAAATGTTGCAGACTGGATCGATAAGAAATGTGAATACGAAATGAGTCACCTCACAAGATTATTATACTTACCTAGATTAAACTTTGTAAAATAGTGATTCTGAGCGGCTTAACTACTTCTGAGGCTTCTCATCAAAATCTTTTGATTTCTTTAGTCGGTTTTGTTTTTAATCATCATCATCATTCTCATCATTGCTATAACGATCTAAGTATTTAGTCCTCTGCAGGTCCTTTTCTTGTCAAGGAGTGAACTATTTTACTCTAGACTCAGTAAAAAGGGTTGGTGCTCTACTTTGGAGGACGCTACATGGCTATACAATGTTTTAATCTGAATAATTTGTAGAAAGTCCGCGCGCCCATTTTGAAGCACTTTTTCGGAGCCAGATATGGCTCCGAACACCGTAGTTTTCAATGTACACTACGGAGTTACAAGTGTACGTGTGCGTGTCGCCAAGCGCAAGCAAGTAATCGTCACGAAAGTGTGAATCGGTTTAGTGCTTCATTTTTGACAGAGAGCGCTTGTATGAAGACTATTATTCCTACTTATACAGTACGAGGTATTATATCTTGAAATCGGGTGGGGATTGCGCGGAACGCGTATTTTGGGCATGCGTAGCGGTGAGGGGCGCGGGCGGCGGGAGAGGGGCGCGCGCTATTGGTCGCTCACAGGAGCACATGCGCAAAGTTATACCCACTCCGTCGAAAAAATGTCAAGATAGGTACCTACCTATCTTGGTATACCTTTTTTTTTTTTAAAAATCTTGGTATACCTGTCGAGGCATATACCTACTTACCTAGGAAGGTATATGCCTCGTACTGTACTAAGGTTTTATACTAACTTGATTCTGTGGCCGCTTAACATTGAAGGGCGTGTGGTGATCTTTGAAGAGGACGGCATCAGCAGTGCTAGCGTCTCTCGCGTCCCCAGTGATAGAGCAGCGGTCGACGGGACACTTGTTTCGTATGAACTCCGTGCGCCCGGCCGGGACGCCCCACGCGCCCAGACCGTTGGCTAGCAGTATTTTCTTTACTGGAGGATTCTCGTCTTTCGGCAATGTATACATCAGTTGCTGGACGATTCTAGAAAGATACAAAATTGGTCAATCGTACAAGTCACGAATGCAAATCCATACTTTAATTTTATAAATGCGAAATATATTTTTGTCTGCCTGTTACCGATTTTGAGGACATTTGGAGAAGAGATCTTGGTGAAGAACATAGGATACTTTTTATCCCAGAACCGCGGAAAGAACATTCTTTATTTTTTTATGTTTCCATAAAGCCTACAGCTAACTTTGCGTTCGCAGCAGATCTCTAGATAAGAAGCTTCGCACTTTATTTCACTTTGTGTCACTTGTTAGTACAAAATATTTTTTAACTTTTAAACATCTGTTTAACCTAATCCCTGTTTAAATCTGATGCTGTTTCTTTCTAACTATAAATGTTTATACTAGATATAATATTAGTGAAGATCGAATGGTTGGGTATCTGATCGAAGGGTTGTAGGTATTGCATTGGAGCTGGATTCCTTAGCAATAGGGTAAAATAACTTAGTTTGGTCTTACCTATCGTCCCCTGGCGCATCTTCAGGGAACAAGCTTGCTTGTGGATCGTGAAGTTTCGGGCGCTGCTCTCCCCCTCGCATGAACCACGGTCTTCGCGATATGTCATCAACGACGTTTGATATGTCATCAAACACGTCGTTGTTATCAGTGACCACATTTACGACCTGCGAAGAATTACAGAGATTACTCGTGGTAACTACCTATACCTACCATTGCTTACATTTTATTATAAGCATGAAAATGCGATAGAATTATGATAAAGTTAAATGTTCAGTTCATAATGTTGGCCTTGGCTCGCTTTATTCGCTGTTCGTTACACAGTAGGTACTTACTTATGGCATTTGATGTTGATTTAATGCACTTAATTTCGTTGAATGAAGATAAATACATGCTTACAACCACCAGTTTTACAAACTGTGGGCTGCTACCTGTAGTGCCTAGTGAGAAAAAATAATTATCGGGTGATCTACTGTGCCGGCGGTTCTAATCGCGGTGGTGGTGGTGAGGAGTGTGCGCGCAGCGGCGCTGGGAGAGGTGGCGGCGTTGGTGGGCGCGGCCCTCATGAGCGCTAGGCAGCGGCAGTCCGTCACAGCGCCTGCGCTTTATACATTTGCAGACATTCACGCACCTGAGCTGGCAGCTCTAACCGCGGCGGTGGCGGCGAGGAGTGCACGCGCAGCGGCGCCGGGACGGGCGGCGGGCGCGGCAGCAGCACCAGCGCGGCCGCCATGAGCGCCAGGGGCAGCAGCAGCACGGCCCGCCGCAGCGCCCGCAGCGCGCGCGCCGCCCGCACCCACATACTCGCCAACTACCCGCTCGGCGCCTGCGAGCCCCACTTTCGCTGTATACTCATTTCAACAGCTACCGTAGGACGACGTAGGATTTTGTGGACATCTGAAAATAAAATAACAGCTGTTAAGCCTTTTTTTGATAAGTTGGAAAAATGCATATTACGTACACCTTCCACCCGTCGGGATTGTAGAGGGCTATGTGAGGTGAGGCCATGTACCGACCGAACCGGCGCGACCCGGGCCCACTTTACATTGCATTATATTTCAGACCCAAACTGTGGTAAAGGTTTCAAGTATTCATCGATTGAAGTCTAACACCAAGCCTAAACCTACAAAATGTCGTACTGCAGGTGATATTCCGAATTTCCGATATACCTAGGCGACCGCGACCGCCACCCGCCACCCACTGCTTAAGTAGTATGAATTTGTAAAGAATTTGTATAGAGCGGAGGGTAGGCTTCAAACATATAGTACAATGTTAATAAGGATTCAACCACTGACCCAGAAAGCGGCAAATAGTAGTTATTTTCTTCACCCTTCACCCATTCAAAAGTTGAGAGTGATTGAGACTTACATCAAACAATATTAATGCACGATCGATTTTGTATATTTCTTGAAGAGAAGGAATTCATAATAAGTAGTATTGTGACATAGGATTTAGTAAGGGCTTTTATTATAAAATATCCATATAAAATAAATTAGTAAATCTAAATTATAAAAAAATCACAAAAAAATACTGTATACATTAAGTAAGTATATGTCAAAATTTCTGACTTATTTCTTTTACTAATTTTTAGTGGCATTGCGCCAAAGAGTAGATTTTTTATAACAAATATAGTTTTTTTTAATGAGAACGCACAGTTATTGTGAATGTCATGTGGCCGCCGCGGCTGGCGTGCATAGCGTAATCTGGAGGTCCAATTTTCAAACACTCTTCGCAGTAGGTACCTCTCTTAATTAGGCTTTAAAAATAGAAATGTATTTATTGCATGAATGTGGTATACGCGGTATACGTGACAGGTTATTATATTATACACGCGGTGGCCAGAAAACAAAGCCATTTCGTGATTAGATTACTTTACTGTGAAGAGTGTGTGAAAGTTAGACCTCCAGATTACGCCGTGTACACTCCAGCTGTAGCGATCACATGTCTGAAATCATATTCAAACATTAATGGTAAAAATATCTTTCAAATACAGCCATGGTTATTTAAAATATTTATCTGTGTGTGACATCGTGTAATGGCGTAAGTGTATTTATCTACTCTCATATCGTAAAATTCGAATTATGAATTTCAAAACGATTTTATATTGACATACTTTATACACGCAATACCGAAAAAAAATTAAAAAGTTATTTTATAACATACCTTCGCTATACTAAGCAATGTTATAAAATAACTTTTTTTCTCATTACGATACAGGGCAAATCCAAGAAGAAGGCAGTGCCGCGATATTAAAAAAAAAACAATGATAATCCCATATACTTTCCATGATTAAAACGTACTCTATGGTGATCGATGACTAAGCGTAACGATTAGTCTACTGGAATGCACTTATTTAATTATTTTTTTTCTAATAGAAGACGCGCCATTTTTAAATTTTATTTTTTTTTACTTTTGCTTAAAATATCATAGTAGTGAGTGTAGTGAGTGAAAATTTGACTCCACCCGATATTTTAGATGCGGTGACGGAAAAAACGTCTTACTTAACCTTGATAAGTACTGCCGACCTACCGAACTCTTTTTTATCATTGATATTTTATTTTGTAGGTTCAATCGGTTCAATCACAAATTGTATGAGAGTAGATAAAGTAGTGTATGAAACTGTACATAACTAGGTATTAAAACACTCGTGTGATACTATTAAAAACCTCGCCTACGGCTCGGTTTTTAAACACACACTCATGTTTTAATACCCCTCATTATGCATCAGTTTCATAAACTACTATTATAAGGACAGGTTTATTGATTTTTATATTAAAAACAATATTTTTATAAAAAATCCGTAATATTCGGATAATCCGGATTTAACCAAATATCCGTTTTAAAAAATCCGGTTTTGAAACAGATACGGATTTGCATTCCCCAACACTAGGTACTGGTATATACTTACAAGTACAGAGGTAATACTGTAGATATTACCTCTGTACCTGTAAGTACACACTTACCTACGTATTAAATATTTTCTATAACAGCCTTTGATTACATCCCAATCAAAATCAACAATACCTTGAAAATCCGCGATAAGGTCCGATTTAATTCAAATCTTATAGTAAAAAAAATACAGAATATCTGGAAGATTATCAATGCTTCGTGAAATATTGTGTGGTTTTTTCTGTTCACGTCTGTCTTGTCTCGTAATGTCCAAAAAAATCAAATTAGCTGAATATTTTTCTATAGGTAGGAATAAGCTCCCTTAGTAATAGAAAACAGTTTCAGAATTTTCGGTTGCGTGAAAAATAAAAAAAAAATGAGAGATAGAGACTTAATTTTTTTTTAGATTTTTTCACGCAACCGTTAATTCTGATACTTTTTAGGGTTCCGTACCCAAAGGGTAAAAACGGGACCCTATTACTAAGACTCCATTTACAGCTAAACCATGTTGATTTCGTCTACTGATGAGGTCGAAATGGGGTTGGCAACGCAAAGCTAATTGTAGATGTCGCTGCGTACGCTTGTTCCTAAGACAGTAGACGTTCAAAACAAAATGTATGGGAAAATAGGTATTTATTTTGTGGTATTTTTTACCGAAAAACACCCATTGACCCAAAATGGATATAAAAGACTATTCTACAATGCAAATGCCGGAATTGAAAGCCAAATTAAGACGTTTTTATTTTTTATATAATTTATAATTTATCCATTTTTTCTGTATCCAGATTTTTCGGAAATTTGTAAGTGCCAACATTTTTAAAGCCATTGCCACACAGAATTTAATCATTTTAAAGCTAAAAAACTATTTTTTAAGTAAAAGTCCTTTGTTTTCATAGCTCTCGTGGAACAAGCGTACGCAGCGCCATTTTGACAGTTGCCTTCCCCATTGATACGCTTTCGGGGCATATTACGATCCCCAAAACCGTATCGTATTCGTCGCGAGGAGGGGACGAATTCAATACGGTGGTTGAGGGAATACGCGTACCGTGCTGCCTGCCACAGCTGAACATACACTGCTTGTTCGCAACTTTCGCAAGGTTATATTATTATTAGGGTTTTAGGTATGAAATTGCCGTTTTGTGTGGAATATTCAAAGAATATAATAGGTGGGTAATGTAGGTATACTACATACTCACTAAAAAAAAAATGACTTGCCAGCAGATCATTTTCTCATGCACATTATTTGGACCATGTTATGAGTAATACACCCAACTTACAAAACAAAAAAGTAAAAAAAAGTTTTAGCAAGGCTTTTCATGAAGTTCAATTTGATTAGTTTTTACGAATGTCATGTAGGTTACCTAACGTACGTCGTTATTCTGACTTACACTGGGGGTTCTAATGAGACTTAAATAATAATTAATTGCTGTAAACGTGTATTAGGTACCTACCTACCTAAGTATCTTATACCTTTAAACGAGCAATTCTTGTATATTTATATATTTCTATGATCTCGGAAACGGCTCTAACGATTTCGCTGAAATTGGTATATTATGGGTTTTTCGGGGGTAAACAATTGATCTAGATTAGTCTTATGTTTGGGAAAATGCGTGTTTTCGAGTTTTCATGTGTTTTTTCTTTCGAAGCAGAATATGGTCGCTAATTTCGTCCGGACGCCGGCCACTGTCCGTTTGGTCCAGCGGGTTAAGACGCGGACGGCAATAAACGAGTGTTACGGGTTCGAATCCCGCTCGGTGACTTACTTTTGTTTTTTTTAATATGTTCAAGTTTATATATGTTTTTTAATTTTTATTGTTTTTAGACAAGTTTAAATAAATGTAGCTAATGTTTGAGATAACAATGTAGATTATCACCTAAACACCACCATATTAGTGTCGAACAGTGCAATGGATGATTAGAAAATGGACTTAGGCGTGTCAATGCACCGGTAAAGGTTTTTAGTACATAAAGTTTGCTCGGTTTGTTAACGACCGATATAACCTGCTATAATACCGTTTTGTCGTTATGGTCGAAGTGTTAAAAAATAACGTTACCGAACACTTATCACGATTGTGTCGATTTCGGTGTAAACAGGACTTTAGTTAGGTATATTGATAAATCTTATCAACTGATCAGCGAAAATTTTAAACAATTTGCGTTTATTATTGTATTTGTGGGGAAGTTTACGTACAAACAAACTCCTGTCAAAAAATTACGTTTTTATATAAGGTCCTTCATATTTTAAGGGGGCATAACATAATTTTAAGGGGTCAATGTACTCATGCATACAAACAATTTTTACTATGGGACCAACATTGAAATCGCGAAAAAAAATCAGCTGTTCCATAGAAAATTTTAAATCGAATAGATCAAAATGTATGGAACAGCTGATTTCAATGTTGGTCCCATAGTAAAAGTTGTTTGTATGCATGAGTACATTGACCCCTTTAAATTATGTGCACTATTTATGAAGGACCTTATATAAAGGGTGGATTTTTGAGACGGTACATTAAGGGCAGGTATCTTAACCGTTATAGTTACATGAAAACGTTCCTAGGAGACCATCCATAACTTTTTAAGATATTCCGAACTGCATTTACAGATTTTGGAAAAAAATCCGTTAGGAAAAAAAAAGTGCTAAAATACGAAAAAAAATTGTTTATGCTTATCGATCCTATTTCGGTTGGGGAACAAAAAACTCTATGGGACCATTTTAAGGTAAGAGTACTGGAAACGACAGAAATCGCCAATAACTATTCCTATACATTTTGTAGGTACTGAAAAACGATAAATCAACTCGAAATATTTTTTATTGCCAAATGATCCTATTTCTTTCTGTGATCAAAATGCTCTTTAAGGCCAACTGAAATTTGAGTACAGAAACTATAAGTCACAACACCGGCTTCACACTAGTTCAGGCACACGTTATATACTGTTCCTATGTAAACCTTGTACAAAAATATTGTATGTGCACTTATTGAAAATAAATAATTATTCTATTCTATTCTACACGCAGGCACAATCTTCTACAACATTAGATCTAAAAAAAAACAGTTTCTGTACTCAAATTTCAGTTAGCCTTAAAGAGTATTTTGATCAGAGTAAGAAATAGGATCATTTGGCAATAAATATTTGGTTCCCGCACTGCTCATGATTACAAGCAACTTTTACTATGGGGCCAACTCTGATATCTCGAAAATAAAACAGCTGTTCCATGCAAAAGCGCAATACCTACTCGACCTAATGTATGGAACAGCTGATTTTTTTTTCACGATGTCAGAGTTGGCCCCATAGTCAAAGTTGCTTGTAATCATGAGTTTTGTAAAATTTATCATCTATATTGTCAATCTATATTCTATAGCACCTCACGTTTTTAGGTTTAAAATTTTTAGGTTTAGAATTTCTGTAGGTATAGGGTATTAGGGTTATAAATATTTACAGAAGAAATTATTTTTTACTTTTTAGTTTGTTTTTACTTTTTACTGTAAAATATAAATAGATAAGAATTTGCGCAGATCATTTTCTAGATTACCTACTTAACCTCAAAATCTGAAACCAACATATGTCATCATGTCGACAATTTGCAGTGGCTGTAAACAAAAAATCTACAAGAGAGAATATCTAACCTGCAAATATTGTAAAAACACATACGACTTAGATTGTGCAAATGTGAGCCCCCAGCGTTTTTATAACACAATGACGCCGGAAGTTAAGAGTGCATGGAAGTGTCCGACGTGTTATTGTAAACCACCAAAAAAGGACAACATAAATACGCCAAAACGCCCTCTCGAAAAAGAATGTCACATGGATACCTCCCAGATAAATAACGTAACAATAAGAAAAACCTCAAACAACGTGCATAATGACACAACAAACTCAGAGGACATCGACCTTTTGGGTGACACCATCATTGAGGCTCCGGACCCAAACCCATCAATAATGAGCAACGAAGTTTCATTACAGACTCTAAGCGAATTAATACATCAAAAACTAAAAGAAAATAACGGATCATTAATAAACGAGCTGCAAACCACAATCCAGTCAGAAATAAATAAAGCAGTAATTTCATTAAAAAAGGATATTATGCTAGAGATGGAAAATTTACATGGTCAAAACAAACAAAGAAAAGAAGAAATAGATAATCTGAACTTAAAAATTGAAAACATGACTCGAGAAAATGAAAAGCTGAAAGAAAATATAAAATTCCTGAGCGAGAAAGTGGAAAACAATTATGGAAAATATACAGAAACAAACTGTAAAAAAATTGTAATCTATAAACTTACAGAACAACATGAAGAAACAGATTATAACATATGCAATAGAATTGTGCACATTTTTCGAGACATCATGAACGTTGACCTCACAGGTTACATTGAGGATACTTACAGATTGGGTAGATACAACAACTCAACTAGACCGTTGGTAATCGAGCTAATAAGTAAAAAGATGACTAAATACCTCATAGAACATAAACACTTGTTTCAAGGAACCGGACTGGCTATTTCAAAGTACTATGATGAAATTACACGTAAACAAAACAATTTGATGAAAGAGGAACTACTAAGAGCGCGTCAAAAGGGATTACATGCCATTATAAGAGACAATAGCTTATATATCGAAGGGAAAAAAATTATCTTGAGAAATAATCAAGACGGATTATCTGCAAATAACACTTTTTCATTGAAAAATAAGGAAATAGAAATAATAGAACCTAAAAATGTAAGTAAAAATAAATATTCATTTCGAAACCAAAGACCTACAATTTAAAATACTTATACAGAATATCCAAAGTATATATAACAAATTACATATCCTGGAAGACCTAATACAGCAACATCCATACTACGAAGTACTATGCTTTACAGAAACATGGCTATCGCTGGAAAAATTGGAGCTGATTCACCTCACCGACTACAAAGTAGCAGCGTCTTACTGCAGAAAATCACACACTGGAGGCGGCGTCTGTATCCTTATGAAAAATAACATCGAGCATATAGAATTAAAAGAAATTTCTAACATGTCAATTGAATATGTAATAGAAGTCTGTGCAGTTGAACTTGTAAAACAAAATATAATACTATTAACTTTATATTACAACGGAAAAAAAGAAGACTTATTTTATGCACAATTAAAAATTATTCTAGATTATGTAAATAACAAATTTTCTAAATATAAAATAATTATAGGGGGTGATTTTAATACAGATATGCTCGAAAAAAATTTAAAAAATAATACTTCGAAGAGAAATAAAAAAAATAAACTCTCGAATTTAATGTTACAATATAAGTTTCATCAACAAATAAAACAACCTACGCGTATTACAAAAACATCCAAAACATGTTTAGATTTAATTTTCTTAAACTTCAATGAAGAAAATCTTTTTACTACTGTACAGGAATTGGGTCTTTCGGATCATAGTGGGACAATAGTACATTTAAATCTACCTAAACAAAACCAAAACAAAAAAAAAAATTGGTACACAGAAAAAAGACAATTCAACAGTAAAAATATAGAAACATTTAGATTAGAATTGGAATTAATAGATTGGACAAATAAATTTAAAAAAGATAAAGATATAAATTATAACTATAAAATATTTCATGCCACTTTAACTAATATTTTAGATAAATGTATACCAAAAAAACTAACTAAAATAAAAAATAACTACAAAAAACATTGGCTGACTGTAGGTATTAAAAAATCATGCTATAATAAAAGATTACTCAAATTTCATATTACAAGGTCAAATAATAAAATATTGAGAAGTTATTATAAAAAGTACGAAAAAACATTAAAAAATGTTGTTACGACTTCAAAAAAATTACACTACATAAATAGAATAAAACATTCCCAAAATAAGATAAAGACAATGTGGCAAATTGTCCGAGAACGTACTAATAAAACAAATACTAAAGATAAATCAAATATAAAATTAAATACCGTTAATAAAATTACTTCCAATCCAAAACAGATTGCTAATATTTTTAATAATCATTTTGCAGCTGTAGGAGCTACTAGTTACCCCCAAGTTAAAGGTCTTCCTGTTCTCCATCCATCTGAAAATTCAATTTTTATAAACCCAGTAAAATTAGAAGAGATATACAAAATATTAAAAAACCTAAAAAACAAACTGAGTCACGGTGTGGATGACTTCCCCCCTAAATTATTCAAACAATGTGCAAAAGAATTAACTTACCCATTAACGGTTTTAGTAAATCAATCTTTTGAGGAAGGAGAATTTCCGGAATTACTAAAACATTCGCTTATTAAACCTATTTATAAAAAAGAGGCGAAAACAGACCCAAGCAATTATCGACCAATTGCTTTATCACCTACACCGTCAAAGATATTTGAAAAGGCTATGTACGACCGGATTTATAAATTTTGCGAAAAATACAATGTTTTTAGTCAATGTCAGAACGGTTTTCGTAAAAATAAATCAACCACCTTAGCTGTTTATAAATTTATTCAAGAAATACATAACATCATTAACAGTAAAAAATATGCAATTGGAATACTACTTGATATGTCAAAAGCCTACGATAGAGTTCAGTATAACATTTTATTGAAAAAACTGTATGACATAGGTATCCGAGGTCAATGCTATAATTGGTTAAAATCATATCTCAATAATAGACAACAAATGGTTGAAATTGAATACTTTAATGATAACCAGCACAAAATAGAAAAAATTAGATCTAACACCAAAACTGTTAACGCCTCTATACCTCAAGGCAGCGTATTGGGGTGTCTTTTGTTTCTAGTTTATATTAACGACTTTGCAGAAGCTTTAAATGAATATTGTGTCATGTTCGCGGACGATATCTCTATCCTTTTATCTAGTCAAACCTCTACAAAATTAGAAGAAAAAATTGATAATATATTATTAAAAACAACAAATTGGCTGACAGAACATAATCTTCAAATTAACTTTACTAAAACAAAATTAATGACCTTCCATCCTTATCAAAAACCTGAATTAAATATAAAACTACATAACAACAATTTCACATTAGAAACAGTAAAAGAGCACACATTATTAGGTCTAGTGATTGATACCCACGTCAGCTGGAAGCCTCATGTAGAAAAACTGCACCGAAAATTAAATAGCTTTGTGTATGCACTACGAGAAATAAAAAAAACAACAGACGTAGCCACCGCAATAACAACTTATTACGCGTATGCATACGCGTGGCTAAGCTATGGCGTCATCCTATGGGGGTCTAGTACTGATGTCGGAAGTTTATTGACAGTTCAAAAGAAACTTATTAGAATCATTGTTAACATAGAGGAATCAGACAGCTGCAAACCTCACTTTGAAAAACATAAAATCTTGACCTTACCCTGCATCTATATTCTAGAGATATGTAAATTCGTTCGAAAATACCCAAATTTTTACACTAAGCGAGATGATCAAATAAAAAAACATAATCTTAGAAACAGAAACAAATTAACGCTTCCTGATTCTTATATGAAACACCATTCATCCAGCCCGCTAGCCATGTCCATAAAAACTTTCAATAACCTACCCGATTCACTAAAAAATGTCAATGATGATAAAAAATTCTCAAATAATTTAAAACAATTACTTACAAAAAAGTGTTATTACACCATGAAGGAATATTTAGAAGATAAAAATATAGAAATATGAATATTGTAGACAAAAATTTAAAAGCTTAACTTAAAAATATAAGTGCAATATAAATTAATAGAAAGTAAAGAGTAAAATATTTTTTATTTTTATTTAAGTAATAACTCCTACCGTAATGAAACAAGCAGCAAAAATATATAATTAATCTCATTATGTATGATACATTCTATTCAATGATGTTTAAGTACCTAATTATAAATAAGTGTTTGCTATCTATTATTGTTGTTGTGCCCGACAGGGTCCATAGTGATCTAATATTATAATTTAAGAACTACTGTAACACTGTGGAAAGCAATAAATGATTTGAGTATTGAGTATTGAGTACTACTCCGTTTTAATGTTTTTTTTTGTCCTATTTTACACGACTGCCCAAAAAGGAGTGTATATGTGTTCAGGATTCATGTATGATTGTGGGTATGTGAGTTTTTTTATTCCACCATAACTTCTAAATGGCTAAATGTATTTGGATGTATGAGGTATCGTTAGAATCCTTACATCATTCTGAGCTCGACACTGGCTATAATTTCTTTGAAAAAAGTCAATATGGCGACTGTACGACGGCACTTTCAAATGTGAAAAAATATTTTTTTCTTCGATTATTACAATATGGGCCTCAAATGAAAGGCCTTAATGAGCACATTCCAAAACTATATAATTTGTCACTAAAAAGTGTGAAATAAAAATAAATAAATTTAAAAAAATATTAAAAACACGACTGCCCTGCCAAAAACGGACTAAAAAGTTTTAGTTCGTTTTTGGCAGGGCAGTCGTGTTTTTGATAATTTTTTAATTTTTTTTTGTAATAATTTAGTCCATTTTAAAAACGTGTTTTTAAAAAGTTTTTTATCAGTATTTTACTTTTTAGTCTGTTTTACAAGTCTATTTTAATGTTTTAGTCCGATTTTTTTTTGTAATAATTGGCTTGGTGTTCGCATCTTGTGAGTAGAAAAACTACTTTTTAAAATAATAAATATTTATTTAGTTTGAACAAAGATATATTTACTTAACTCTTGAATTTTTGCTGAACCCCTAAGAGCCTCTTATAGAACCCCAGGGTTCCGCGGTACACCATTTGGAAACCGCTGCAGAGTTGCGGCCTTTGGGTATCCTTCCAATACTTCACTTCACACACACTAAAAATATTAATGAACTTTGGGTCATTATGACGAGATATTGAAGAAAGCTAGGCAACCGGAAGTCACTGTGAAGTGACTTCCGCGGGCTGATTATCTAATTAGAAACCACCTAGCGACCGGTTGCAGTTCATAGATGATAGTGATCCATTGCTACTTCTTTTTGGATTAAAAAAAAACATACCAAAGAAAAGTAGCAATGTATGTGGAATGAAACCGGTCGCTAAATAGTTTCTTTTTAGATAATCAGGGTGCCGGTTGCATGGTTGTGAAACCATTATTTTTTATTGTAAGTAATTCCACATAATGTTCATAATCCAAAAATGTTTGCTGTACTCGTGATTATGTAAACTGTTTGTCATTTTCATTACCCACTTAAAAGGCAGTATAGTGGCATTTCCACACAACATAAAAGTGCAATATACGGCGTTTCGTGATCGAGGGGTATCCTTTGGCAGGGTGAACCTTCTGAACCCTTAGATCATATTAAGAAGGATCTTTGTATCTTCTTAGATTTTTGTAAGGGAAGGAGATATAATACAATCTTTTTTTTGTATGGAATTTGGATTTTTTTTTCAAAACCCATCGTGTGAGATATCGGATGAAAGGGATTTTTGAGCTGATTCCAAATATTTACAATATTGTTACATTGTAGTTACTGGTTTAAAAAAACCGGCCAAGTGCGTGTCAGGCCACGCGCCATAGGGTTCCGTAGTTACCTTATACCATACCATATTTAATACCACCTATAATTTTTCATCTGTATAAATAACTTTGTTTTTCACAGTGTTGGTATGAATGACAAAGTTATATTTGCGGTTTTGGAAAATGTGCTATATCTCGAAAACTAATTACTATATCTCGTTCAAACCAATTTTGGTTGAAAGTGTTTATTAAGATCTACAGCATATATTTTTTTTAGATTTTTCACTATCTTATTTCAAAAGTTAAAGGGACACACATTTTACCACTTTGGCGGTGAATATCTTTCAAACGGTTGACTTTGAGAAAAAGTGGTCTTAGAAACCTTAATGTCATTTTAAAGACCTATCTATAGACACCCAACACGTGTTGGTTTGAAGAAAAAAAATTTTTTCAGTTTCAGTTCTATGTATGGGGAGCCCCCCCTTAATCTTTTATTTTTCTTATTTTTGTATTAAATTCGTTAAGCGGTTAACAGAATACATCAACCTACCAAGTTTCAACTGTGTAGTCTTAATACTTTCGGAATAAAGTGGCTGTGACATACGGACAGACAGACAGACAGACAGACAGACATGACGAATCTATAAGGGTTCCGTTTTTTGCCATTTAGGCTACGGAACCCAAAAAAACCGGAAAAACATTTTTCAAACATACTAAGTTTGGGCTCTTGAAGGAAGAAAACCACTAAATGAATTCTTATGAAACATACGCCAAACAACTTGTAATATACTCTTATCTAACATTCTGGAAGCATTTTTGAAAAACTAACATTAAGTATTTTTTTGAATTTTTTTGTTTCTGGTACTTTAACTCATAGAATACTGGGATCAAAATATTTCAAATATTTTTTTTCAAAATTGCTTCCAGAATTCATTTAGTGGTTTTCTTCCTGCAAGAGCCCAACCTTAGTATGTTTGGAAAATGTTTTTCCGATTTTTTTAAACCAGTAGCTTCAATGCAATAATATTGTATATATAAGGTCCTTCATAAATAGTGCACATCATTTTAAGGGTCAGTGTACTCATGCATAAAAACAACTTTTACTATTGGACCAACATTGAAATCGCGAAAAAAAATCAGCTGTTCCATACATTTTGATCTATTCGATTAAAAATTTTCTATGGAACAGCTGACTTTTTTTCGCAATTATGTGCACTATTTAAGAAGGACCTTATATTTGGAATCAGCTCAAAAATCCCTTTCATCCGATATCCCACACGATGGGTTTGAAAAAAAAAAATTCAAATTCCATATAAAAAAAAGATCTCCTTTCCATACAAAAATCCAAGATGGCTCCCCTTCTTAAAATGATCTAAGGGTTCAGAAGGTTTACCCTGCCAAAGGATATCCCTCGATCACCAAACGCCGTATTTTTTATTGAGCACACGCCACTAGTAGAGTGTGTGAGAGTGTTTTTCAGCGGATAAAATGTCATTAGATAGTCGTTTTATGTTGGCATGTGACATCAATTACTATGTTGATATGATGGTACGAGTATAGTTTGCTGTACAGAGCCTGTAGCCAATGTCACATTTACAAATTTTCGCTATCGCTTCGCTGCGAAAAATGTATGGATTTAACATTTTAAAATTCGATAGTCGACGAAACCTTATGTCAATTCAATCCCATACATGTTTCGAAATCGAAGCGATAACGAAGATTTGCAAATGTTACTTTGGCTAGGGGGGTAGGGGGTCAGATTAAAGTTATAAAGAGATACAGATATCGAATATGATTGTAGATTGAATAGGAAAGTAGCAGATTAAAAGAAAATAAAACAATATAGGTATGGTGATTGATTACCCTACAGTTTTATCCACGAACTAACTTTATTTTTAACCGACTTCAAAAAAGGAGGAGGTTCTCAAGTCGACGGTTTTATTATGTATGTTTTACCATAACTTCGTCAGTTGTTATCCGATTTACACAATTCTTTTTTTTATCTCAAAGAACATAGTTCGTGTGTGGTCCCATAAAAAATTTACAGAGATCTGGCTGGTAGTTTTTTTCATAATCCTGAAAAATGACAATTATTTAGCTTGCCATCACACGTGTTTTCACGGATTTTCGAACATCACATCTTTTGTTAATTTAATAGTAGGTATGTAATAAAGTAATTCATTTCTTTCGGCTTGTAATAAATAATCACCTATGTTCATGAATGAATACTACTATTTTTCGTAATTTTGAAGGTAGATTTTAGCAACTTTTCACGAGTGCAGTTTTTTTGCCTTCTTTACTACATGATATCTCCGATCTCAGCCCCCTAGCATGACCAGCAAAACACGATTTATATGGCGTTTTATCACGTTTAACTGTCAAAAAGACAAAAGAGTTTGACAGTTGAGTGTCGATATAATGCTATAGTATAACGCGAAATAAATCGGTCATGCTAGGCAGGCTGGATGTCATACCGGAAGGATTGGCGATATGGCCTAATCTAATGCATTGCATTAAACAAACATTAAATTCGCAGAGAACATTGTTGATAACTGTTATAACCGGGAACTGAATATGTTCACTCGATTACCACATTTCGTTCTGTGTCATGCATTTTATTTACGATAAACATCTGTCGCGCAATCGCGCAATCGTTCACTATGTTAGCATTACAAATTGTGTATACCTACGTAGGTACTTAATTGTAAATAGCGCTGTGAAACATTATGGTTAAAGTATGCAAATTTAATGCAATAATAATTGTGAGATCTACAGCTTTTAATCATTACCTCATTATGAATTAAATACATTTATCAATATTAACTTACAAAGATTGTGATTCAATGAGTTATTTATACAAGTGCAACGCATAAACATTGGTAGGCAATTAATAAAACTGTTTGTTAGTTTAACACTGGTAGAAGCAGAATAAATACTATTCGGTAATGTCCTTCCCTACTAGCATGCAGAACTCTGAAAAAAATAGGCACAGAGTAGGTATACCCAGGTACTATGCGCGCCAAATTAGAATAGTACCTACTGTCAAACGGTCATTTTGATCTTTTTTCCTTTTCTTGCACATGCTACACCCCTAAAGTGGAAGTGAAATGCAAACAAAAATGGCCGTTTTGACAGTCCTATTCTTATTTGGCTCGCATAGTACACCTACACACACATAGTACACCTATTTATCTCTAGTTCTTCAGTCGTTGGTAGAAAAATAAATTATTCTAAAAATAAACCGCTGCGCGATTTTTTTTGTAAAGACTGCAATTGCAGTTCGTGTGGACTCTAGTCCTGAATTTAGTAAGGTGTAGACATAGACTTATTATATTACTATCAATGGGTGTAGATGTGAATTTTCTTAATCCAGAATACACACATCAACTTTGTCTAGGGATACCAGGTGTTATTTTCATACAAACGAGGTAACTTTGAAGCCTTGGTTTCCTGCCAGGGATGTACTGTGCTGTGATCTGATGACGGCTATCCAGGGAGTGAATAGAGGAGATTCAGATCGCTATACACACCCAACTGATCTGACCAGCATTCTAAAAACGTAATGGACATGTTTAAAAAAACCGCGAAAATAGCATGAAAATGTATGGAAATCTTCGAACTGAGAACTCTAAACCATTAATCTTTTAGAATGCTGGTCAGATCAGTTCGGTGTGTATAGCGATCTGAATCTCCTCCATTCACTCCCTGGATGGCCATCATCAGATCACAGCACAGTACATCCCTGGCAGGAAACCAAGGCTTCAAAGTTACCTCGTTTGTATGAAAATAACACCTGTATCCCTAGACAAAGTTGATGTGTATATTTCACGTCCACAAGTCCCGCCCGGTAATAGTACAGTAGCCCGTAGAACATTTAAATCACCAAAAAGGTTACCGTTTGCCGTTGTGATATAATTAGTTATTACGAAATTATAGATACTTTAATCCAAGTTTTACAGATCGCAGCCCGCCGTAACCTATATTTGTATATCTCCAAAAATGATTTATTTTTTATTTTTCAAGGTTTACCACATGGTTTAGCTATTGTCGTGTTCTACAGCTTTGTTTGATTGCCACTGATAATAGTAAGACTATGGAAAGTGATCATACACAGATTTAAGACCAGATAAAATCCAACCATTTTCATCAGGTCTTAAATCTTACTTTTATCTGTGGCAATCAAACCAAGCTGTAGAACACGACAAAAGTTAAACTATGTGGTAAACCTCGAAAAATAAAAAAATATCAATTTTGGAGATACACAAATATAGGTTACGGCGGGTTGCGATATGTAAAACTTGGGTTAAAGTATCTGTAATTTCGTAATAAATAACCATATCACAACGGCAAACGGTAACCTTTTTGGTGATTTAAATGTTCTACGGGCGACTGTACTATAATGATGATGTCAAGACATTTTAGTCCCATCCCATGTCAACGCTTTCAATCAACGATTTCCAATTATAATTTCCTCGTCTCATTAACATAAAGTTGATAAAAGTCGTTAAAAGTTGATGAACGCAGTCTGCTTTGAACAAAAATATTAAAAAACTAAGCTGCGTACCGGTACTTACAAACATTGTACCTAATGAATTAGTCATTAGAGAAGCAAACGGTTTGTTTTAATAGCCTTATTCATAGATTAAAATTAAAATAGACGTTTGTTTCCTTACAATAACGTCAATATTGCCATTCAGAAAGAGAATTTACATAATACGATTGTCTATTTTTAACTCTGCTCTACAAAGATTCAATAATCCCACCGGGTTCGATTGAATCGATGTACGTATTATGTATGTATGTATATTAAACTGACACGTGATAATATGTATACTGCCACTCTATTCTAATCTAATCATGTTTTTACATACCTACCTATTAAAAGTGTTTTGAATTAAGCGTTGAACCAAAGTTTGAAACATGAAAGTATCATGCATGTTCCTTTTGCTAGTTTTTAGGGTTCCGTACCCAAAGGGTAAAAACGGGACCCTATTACTAAGATCCCGCTGTCCGTCTATCTGTCTGTCTGTTTGTCACCAGGCTGTATCTCATAAACCGGCCTTTCTATTGTCTAATTTCAAAATCTATCGCAATCGCTTTCAAGGATGTAACACATTGAAGCTTCTTCTTGACACAAATAAAAACTTACCAAAGAAATGCAGCAATGTGTCACATCCATCTGTCAAACGAAAGCGATTGCGATAGATTTTAAAATTAGACAATTAGCCCCCTGGATACCTAGACAGTTAAAAATTTGATTGTCACAGATGATGTATTTCTGTTGCCGCTATAACAACAAATACTAAAAACAGAATAAAATAAATATTTAAGGGGGGCTCCCATACAACAAACATGATTTTTATGCCGTTTTTTGGTACGGAACCTTTCATGCGCGAGTCCGACTCGCTCTTGACCGGTTTTTTTATAACGTGTTCCCTTAGAATTATTTTACACTTACGCATCCGGTTTCTCGTAAACTACTTATAGTTTACGATAAACCGGATGCGTAAGTGTAAAATAATGAAAGAAATTATTTATTATTGATAGGTTATACGTAGATCAAATTCTTTCCTAATTATTGTGTTTTTATTTATTAACAGGAGCAAAACTAGCGGCTCTGTTAGCTGTAGTATCTTACTCTATGGCTGTAGCCATAGACTTAGAAAAATTTTCAAATATTGGCCATAAATGTTTTGATTGATAAACTATTGAGTCGAGTCTTCTAAAAAAAAAAAAAAAAAAACAAAATTTACTTTGCACCGCTATCAAAAAAGTTGTTACATTTTTGATTATTTTTCGATACTGTTGAAATGTCTTTTCTTGACATATCTCCGTAATTTGGAAAATTTTCAAAAAATGGCTAGTCTGAAAATTCTTTATAATTATCAAACCTGTTCACAAAATTTCACGCTAACACGAATCGGTTGAGAAATGCGACCTGTAGAGGAGAACAGCCAGTGCCGCGCCGGAAAGCCGGTCTACCATTTTGGTAAATTTCGAAAAACTGGCTCGATAAAAAAATTTTGTATAATTATTGAACCTGCTCACAAAATTTCACGACAATCGGTTTAGAAATAGAGGAGAACAAACGGACATCCGGAAGGACATGCGAATAATTTTTTGCCCAAGCTGAAGCATAGACACTTCGCTTGCGCTTCGCGCTCGCTTGACCGAGCGAAAAGGAAAGTGTCGCAATTTTTTGCTAATATCGGCGTTTACGTTTTAGGACTGATTTATATTTTGCCGCTTATGGGTCGTTAGACATCAAAGAGCTATCCGTTTAAAAAAGGCTTACACAAAAGGTGCAATCTAAATATAAAAGACGCGAGCAGAACTAACTTGGATAGACACCACAGACTATAAAACAATTACTAATAATTATTAATTATTGCTGATGAATCCTTAGACATTTTTGCTTCAAAATTACCACACTTTCAAAAAACTCTTCTGTGTAGGCTTGTAGTTCCTGATTGATTGTATACCTATTAATATTTTAAATTTTAAGTTGTTTAATTTTAACTTTAACTTATAATTTTAACTTTAACTTATTTTTTTTTCTATTTTGTTTTGCATTTTTATGAGTAGGTAGATACCGTTTTGAATGTGTTGCACGTTATAAAAATTGAATGCTTATTGCTGTGTGTACCTGTTATTAAGGTCATGCAAAGGCCAAAGATAGCAAATGTATGTTTTAAGACTGTTTCTGCATGTACTTTGTTGGTATACCTAATAAATAAAATAAAAATAAAAAATAAGAAAATATTTTTTTTTTTAAATCGTTTGAAAATTTAGCACTTTAAAATCGGAAACCGGGGCGCTGCCAGAACGATGGACACAAAGCGCTCGGCCGATGGATGCCATAGAGCAGTGGTTCTTAACCTTTTTGGCTGGCGACCCAAAGTACAAGTATATTTGAAGTCCGCGACCCTTATCCTATTTTTTTTTCTTTTGCAGTGACAGTTACTAGAATGACATGTTATTTTTTTGACAATTTGATTTGACTGACAACATGTAAGCAAAATCTCATGATCGGTTCAGTAGTGAAGACGTAAAGGCAGTGCCGGTTTTAGCACTACCAGCAGCGCCCTGGCCGACATTTCTACGGGTGCCCCCTTTCTGCGATTCCAAGATTTTAAATTTTGCCTGTTGGTTAAAAAACGGCTGCGCAGCGCTATTTTTAGTCAGTTTCATCTACTAATCTTGTAACCTTGCTTGTCTATAGTAAACAAAAAATGGCCGCGCAGCGCTATTTTTAGTCAGTTTCATCTACTAATTTTGTAATCTAGCTTGTTAATAGAAAAAAATGGCCGCTCAGCGCGATTTTTAGTCAGTTTCATCTACTAATCTTGTAATCTCGCTTGTTTATAGAAAAAAATGGCCGCGCAGCGCAATTTCTAGTCAGTTTCATCCACTAATCTTGCTTGTTTATACTAAAAAATGGCCGTGCAGTGCGATTTTAGTCAGTTTTATTCGTCGCGTCGTCGCTCGTCACCAGGCAATAATACGATTGATACTCGACTGGTGGTAAGGCGTTATCGGTGCCCTACACACGAGGGCTCCTAGTGCAACGACCTAGGGCCGCCCTGGATTTTACATTGGCCAAATCTTAAACGGCACATGGTAGCGAGCAATGAAATTTCGGTGAGATATTGCCAAGTTATTGTGATTATGTGTTGCCACCATGACGATTTTGTCGCTAAAAGGGAATTAACGATAGTAAGTAGGATTCGACCTCGATGGAGTGCACGCCACTGACAGCTTTTAGTCTTTGTTGTTGTTGCCTTTAGTGAGTAATCATAAATTTGAGAATAGGTACTTTCTGTAATGAGATCGATGGACTTATCAAAAATCATAAAAATATTCACCTTTAAATCACTTTTAAAGTCGTTTGGGGGCCCGCGACCCAACCCAATACCTCTCGCGACCCGAATTTGGGTCGCGGCGACCCGAGGTTAAGAATCGCTGCCATAGAGTGTGAGAGCGAGAGTTGCGAGTAAAATCTATAGCTAAAAAGGGGGGCAGCGAACGCACGTAAAGCGTTTTGCAAGCGGACTCTTTTTTTTGTATTTATTTATTTTAGGGATATTTGTAAATTTATTTACATGTCAGTCCCATCGTGACTGTTGTATATTAATTAAATTAACAATTGGACGTTAAGCTTGCAGCCACCTCAGACCAAATAAAAAAGCCACAAATTTATAAATCAACACAGCTTCCTTGGATGAGGGTTTTGATAGAAATCTCTGAAATTTGCCCACATCAGCATTATTAATTTTTAAATTTGCAGCTAGTTTATTCCTCTCAACCCGATTATTGACACATTCCGCCAACAAATGTAGTATGTACATCTTATACTTTTCCACACACAGTACAGTTAGGTGAGTTTAGGGTTTTTTTTTCTATACAGTATGTAACAAAAGGAAATTAATTCATCATCATCATCATCATCATATCAGCCGCATGACACCTACTGCTGGGTATAGGCCTCCCCTAAGGATCTCCACGACGATCGGTCCTGCACTGCCCGCATCCAGTGGCTTCCCGCGACCTTTACCAGATCTTCGGTCTACCTTGTCGGGGGCCTACCCACGGAGTGTCGTCCGGTGCGCGGTCGCCATTCCAGAACCTATCCGCCCCAACGGCCATCAGTTCTTCTCGCTATGTGTCCCGCCCATTGCCACTTCAGCTGAGCAATTCTTCGAGCGATGTCGGTTACTTTAGTTCTCCTGCGGATCTCCTCGTTTCTGATTCGATCACGCAGGGAAACGCCGAGCATGGCTCTCTCCATTGTACGCTGGGTGACCTTGAGTCTCCTTATGAGACCCATAGTTAGCGACCACGTTTCCCTGCCGTAAGTCATCACTGGCAACACACACTGTTCATAGACTTTCGTCTTGAAACACTGAGGTAAGTCGGACGCGAAGATTTTTCGAAGCTTCCCGAATGCTGCCCACCCCTTGTGGATTCGACGAGAGATCTCTTTCTCAAAGTTGGACTTACCTAACTAGACTGCCTGTCCGGTAAACGTAGTGGTTAACAACTTCAAGTGTAGTGTCCCAACATGAACTGGAGAGAGTACAACATGGCCATTTGACATAATTTTCGTCTTATCCATGTTCATCCAATTAATTAATCGGGTGACTGGAAATAATTAAAGGCGACTGTTAATGGGATACTTAAATACTAAACTGGGCAGCAATTTATTTTTTGGACGACAAATAATTAAACGGGCGACAAACAGTGGATTACAAAAATACTTAAAACGGGCGACTACATAATATGGGTGACAAATAATCTAAATGGGTGACTAAAATACTGAGTAGGCAACTATTATATCAAGTAGGTAACCATATAACTGATTTAAGGTACCCTACATGGCATTTTAACACGTTTTTATTAGGTTGCTTGCTTGTTAGTTTGTTTGTTTTTTGTCATCTCGATTAGGTTAATAGTCACCTTTATTATAAATAAAATATATGCCAAATTTTGAATGATTTGTGTGCCCTAAGGTTGTTGCCCAAATAGTAATTTGGTCGCCCGTTCTGAATAACTAGTTACTCAATTTGTATTTTAAAGTCACCCATTTTCAATATCTGTAGTCGCCCTCGCTCCGTCGCCCACTTAGTATTTTAGTACGCTGTATTCAGTATTTTTGATACCCAAAATGGGAATTTATTGTTACCCGATTAAATACTACCCGTAACAAAAACCCTATCAGATACTGTAAAAGGTGATATAGTAGGTATGAACCTCTATACAAAAAAAAGTTGGGAGTTACAAGTCGTGATAAAGTTTGGCCACATGATAGAAACTGATCTGTAGGCTGTTTCTAACTAATATTGAGCTGGGCCAAACTATCCTTACATACAGTTCCATACGGCGGCGGGTTGAATAGTGCACTTTTCCCGGTTCCATTCTAAAAACTATAACAATTCAGGTTTAACTAATAGGTCAAATGTGGTATCATTTTCGGATAAATCAATAACGTAGAATTTATTTCTGGTATAAAAAATTGCAATTTATTACGCAGTTTCTGAAAAAATACACAATAACCAACATTTTTAAACTTAATTTTTTTAGTTTAGGTATTGGCACTTGTTTCAGTATTTTCAAAAAAACTACTTTAAAGAAGCGTTTTTCAGGTTAATTTGTAATATGTTTTTGTTATTTTAACTATATTTTATACAATTTGCGCCTAACCCAAGTAGTTCAGGCCCATTGTTTGCGGAGACACAGCTAGTCAAAAATATTCGTTTTTTCACGAAATAAAAGGAGTTTCCGTTTCGTTCGGAAGCAATTCTCAGTTTTTTTGTTCATATTTCTGTAAACTTAATTAAATTTTCTACAATTTGAGCCTAACTTGAGTAGTCTAGGTTTACTAGTTACAAAGACACAGCTAGTCAAAGATAAGATTTTTTCAATTAATTTCAAT
Source organism: Agriphila geniculea (assembly GCA_943789525.1). Taxonomy (NCBI): domain Eukaryota; kingdom Metazoa; phylum Arthropoda; class Insecta; order Lepidoptera; family Crambidae; genus Agriphila; species Agriphila geniculea. Next base: position 13,577,422 of record OX038890.1, read on the forward strand.
AAAAAGCCCATTTTTAACCAGCTATGTCTCTGCAATCAATAGACTTAGATTACTCAAATTAACTTTAAATTGTAGAAAATTTAATTAACTTTACAGAAATATAAACAAAAAACCTGAAAAATGTTTCTGAACGAAACGGAATTTTTTTTTATTTCGTGAAAAAATGCATATTTTTGACTAGTTGTATGTCCGCAAACAATGGACTTAAACTACTTGGGTTAAGCTCAAATTGTATAAAATATAGTTAGCATAACAAAAGCATATAACAAATTAACCTGAAAAACGCTTTATTTAAGTAGTTTTTTTGAAAATACTGAAACAAGTGCCAATACCTAAACTAAAAAAATGAAGTTTAAAAATGTTGGTTATTGTGTAATTTTTCAGAAACTGCTTAATAAATTGTTTTTTTTTTTATATCAGAAATAAGTTCTACGTTATTGATTTATCCGAAAATGATACCACATTTGACCTATTAGCTAAACCTGAATTGTTATAGTTTTTAGAATGGAGCCGGGAAAAGTGCGCTGTTCAACCCGCCGCCGTATGGAACTGTATGTAAGGATAGTTTGGCCCAGCTCAATATTAGTTAGAAACAGCCTACAGATCAGTTTCTATCATGTGGCCAAACTTTATCACGACTTGTAACTCCGAACTTTTTTTAGTATAGAGGTTCATACCTACTAATAGTGTTGTTAAAACTGAACAATATTCTCCGTGGAACATTGGTAGAAAAACGAAAAAAAATGTTCATACTCCCATACAAAATGTATTGGTCAGCTGACCGACATACTATGGAAAGGCGAAAAAAAAATTTCTTGATCTATGTTCCTTGAAAAATGTTGTTCAGTTTTAGCAAGACTACCCCTGTTTCAGTATCTGACAGGGTTATTGTTACAAATTGTATATAACATAGGTATCTTTTCGACTCTACGTAACAATAACTCTCATCTGTTTAGATTTGTTGGTCTGTCAATCGTCGCTTGCGTTACTCCAATTCCTCGTTTATAGGCTTCGAATAAAAATAGCTTCATTTATTAATAGTTGTTTCCTTTTGTCGTGACTGAATGAGAAAATAATGGAGTAGCTACAAACATACTATTAGGACTAGCATTGAAAAAAATTATAAAAAAAGGAAATACACGCTGAAATTTTAATCATTTGGTTCCCGTAGTGGGGTGGTTCCACTCATGATTACAAGCAACTTTTACAATGGGGCCAACTCTGATATCGCGAAAAAAATATAATCTGTACGATACAAAAGCGCAATACCTTAACAACCCGACCTTAATGTATGGAACAGCTGATTTATTTTTTGCGATATTACAGTTGGCCCCATAGTAAAAGTTGCTTGTAATTATGAGTGGAACCACCCCACTGCGGGAACCAAATGATTAAAATTTCACGATGTACACCTAACTAAATATTTAGATAATTGTATATTTTTATGATTAACTAGCTTCTGCTCGCGTCTTTGTCCGCGTGGACATTCGAAAAATCCTTTCGTATGTAACAGGATAAAAAAAGGATATCATATTATGTTTTAATCCAAGATATAAAAAAATTGTGTGCCAACTTTTTACCTATATCTACATATTAGTATGATTATTTGTGTGTTGCACTTATTGTTACTTTGCGACTATTCACGGAATACCTAGGTACCTAATTGTTGCTTAGTATTTTGCACGTATAAAATGTAACCTAACTCTAAGTTAATTAATAAGATTTACTATTGCAACAACTTATTACAATTTAGACAATATGACTTCCTATCCTATCATACCAATTATAAGTATATCACCGTAAAACTCCAAAGGAATTGACACCTCGTTAGTTTTCCACTTTTTGTTACTTCACCAACTAAGCACTTTGAATAATGACCGTACTTTAATCTCAAGAAAATGTACAAGTCTAATGTATGAAAAGTAGTAAAGTCCTAAACAATAAAAAATCGCAATACCTAGGTGTCGTCACTGTTGTGGAGTACTAAGCTACCAAGAATTTATGTAATAGGCCTTCGGGGAGCTGCCCCTGTAATAATAATTGGCCCTACTCTTGAATATTACTATCGTTCGTTGGGTTTTATGTATGCTATAAAGAAAACGTATAATTGAATCTGACTTCATCGATTTTCCTGTAAACTTACTTACAAATCAGTAAAAAAAAAATAAAAACAATGGGAGAAAGCAATTTCTCGTGATTTGTGACCAATAAAGTAGTAGAATAGAATATCATTTATTTGCATTTGATTAGGGTACGCTGGAGGTCTTATAGTATTTAAAAGATCAGGGACCCTATTTTGAATCGCTCGACTGATTTCGAGCGCTCTTTTCTACTGATTTTCGTTCGACATCTCATTGTTTTGAGTCATATGTCGAACGAAAATCAGTCGAAAAGAGCGCTCGACGCCTGCCGAGCGATTCAAAAATAGGTCCCCTGCCTATTCAACCATTAACAATAGCATGCAAACAGTATCTTAAATTAAAATTAACAAGTAGGTACTATTTTTTTTCTTTCTTTGCGAATGTCGAATACTGTTTTCACAATTTTTATATCTCATAATAGAAGTCACTTTTTAGTTCCACATCCAAATTTTTAATTAAATTTGTAGGAAATGATGAGTAATGTAATGAATATAGAATAGTTATGTTATGTTATGAATTAGGATATACCTAACAAACAAAATAAATAATTTGTTTCACTTATTAAAACGAAGAGTAAGCCTTACACCAGCCCCCTAATTACATAACTTTGTTGCAATCAACTCTGACAGAAATCGCAGTTACATTACTGCTTTAGTAAGAACCAATGTGAAAACTATCTTACTTAAAGCGGCAATGTAACTGCGCTTTCAATCGATTTCAATCGAGAATTATTGTTAGCAACAGACTTGCGTAATTAAGGTACTAGTTCAACTAAAAATTTGGCTTAGCAATATTACTCCTTAGATTTGACGTCTTATCTAACTTCTTTAATAATCGTCTTCTCGCGTCTTCTTCGTTAATCTAGGTATAAACTTACACTCTTCGTTTATTAATAATAAGAAAGAACTAGGTATATTATAAATATATACTCATTGGAAAACACGTGTCGAGTCGAATAGACATCACACAATGACGTTTGATTGGAAGTGGTTCGTAAACGTAACTCTTGTTTTACAAAACATTCGGAGTAATGCAAACAGATCTGAGGGCTCATTGAATGAATTGCATGTGATAGCTCTCAGTCGAAGAGAAAAACAATATGAAAAAAAAAAATATTTACTTATATAACCTATAGAAGGATCCTTTAATGGAGACCATGGGCAGACAAAAGACCATGAGGCTGCCCTCCAAAACGATAGGTTGACGACATCAGAGAACAAGCGGGACACAACTGGATGACGGAGGCGCAGGACCGGACCCAGTGGAAGAATTTGGGAGAGGCCTATGTCCAGAAATGGACCCAAAGAGGCTCATGATGATGATGATGATGATGATAACGTTTACCTGAGTCATCATCAAGGCTTGGTTTGAGACGTAAATTACCGGAATATGCTGACCGGCTTACAAAGTTTTCACTTGTCAGTTTGGAAAAGCGTAGACTAGCAAATGACTTATGTGTTTTCCATAAAATAGCTAATGGTGGATATTGTGATCAATTCTTAAAACAGATAAACTTTAAAGTACTTACTCGTTCAGTACGTAATTTCCAATTATTTACTATACCAGGTACGAACAATAATGTATCAAAAAATGCACCACTCTTACGTATGTGTCATGCATATAATAACTTATGTTCTCAAAAAGATATTTTTAATTGCAGTTTAAATTCATTCAAAGTGTCACTGCTGCGTGATATTTAATTAACCTGCATTTTTTTATGTTTGTATCTGCTCATAGCACTCACTTAATAATTTGCTTCCATTGTTCATTTAATAAAAAATAATTGTTCGTAGCTTTTTAACTTCTTAAATTAAGTTAATTAAATATTTGTTTACTGTTGTTTTTATGTCAATGCTATGTACAATTGTTATTGGGATACAAATTTAAAAAGTATTCTTTAATGTAGATTGCAATGTAATAGTTTGTATTCTGTTATTGTACCTTTAACAATAAAATAAAAAATAAATAAAATAACTGGCCACTTCTGATGTTTTAAATGCTTGGGCATTGGGCTGGGCACAGGCACGGTAATGATAGATACTTACTTACCATTACCGTGGCACATGCCTTCTATATCTTATGCACGGATAAGGAAGATGGGCCATACCAATTCATTCAATAACTAACTAGGTACCTAGGTATAAGAAAACCAGGGTTGCCACCTTTAGGAACAGAAAATTCGCGCGAGCCGCAAACAATTTTTGGATCTATTTTCTAAATGTAGGTACGTTGAAATCATTACAAGCTGGCAGTAAAAACCAAACTGGCATTAAAACTACTGTAGTCTGGTAACTGGTAAATGAAGGACATGTTGAATGTATGTGAATGTTTGTAATTAAAATACTCAAAAAAGTCGGTTAATCAATGGAAACAAACGGGCGGGTCAACAAAGTAAGAGTAAAATAAAAAAACCCGGCCAAGTGCGAGTCGGACTTGCGCCCTAAGCCCTCCATAAATATTTATTTTATCCTGTTTGAGTATTTGTTGTTATAGCGGCAACAGAAATACATCATCTGTGAAAATTTTAACTGTCTAGCTATCACATGAGACTACAGCCTGGTGACAGACAGACAGACAGCGGAATCTTAGTAATAGGGTCCCGTTTTTACCCTTTGGGTACGGAACCCTAAAAAGGAGAACTATACCTAACTAAAGGGAAAAATCAATATTGCGACCGTACGACGCCACTTTCAAAATGAAAAAAAAAAATGAAATAAAACACTTTTTAACGGATACTAGCGCGGTTTTATTGAATGTACTTTGGTATTTAGTTGGTATTTGGTTTGATTTTTGGTTTTCCCGACGTTTCGGCACCTTTGCAGCTGCCGTGACCACGGCAGCTGCAAACCAACTAAATACCAAAGTACTTTTAATAAAACCGCGCTAGTATCCGTTAAAAAGTGTTTTATTTCATGTCTAGTGAGCGCGTAAGCTTGAGAAGTGAAAAAAAAATGTTTTTCTTCTATTATTACAATATGGGCATCAAATGAAAGGCCTTGATGAGCACATTCCAAAACTATATAATTTGTTACTAAAATGTGTGAAATAAAAATAATAAAATTAAAAAATATTAAAAACACGACTGCACTGCCAAAAACGAACTAAAAGGTTAAATAACAAGTGTAATTTGCAGTCGAGGGACCTCCTTGATCAAAAATTGCTCCATAAAACGGTCCCCCGACTGCATTTTACACTTTTTAGTTCGTTTTTGGCAGGGCAGTCGTGTTTTTAATATTTTTTAATTTTATTATTTTTTATATTTACTTAAGAATTCCGAACAAGACATGTCTTTTGCAATTCTGCTTTCATTAAATCTACAGAGCAACGATTTTTGACATTAGAACATTTAAGCGTCATATGGGAAAAACCTCGCTCGACATAAACATTTGAAGGCGGTATGCTTGAAGCACGAGATACGACGCAAATTACGGCATGTAATTTGTTGTCCTTTATGCTTTTAAAAATTTGGAGCAATTTTTTCAACACTTTGATTTAGATCGCGTCTTATTATAAAAAATCGGGACAAAGGTTATGGATCATAGGGATGCGGGACAATATCATGAAAATCGGGACGTTTTCTAAGAAAACGGAAATTTTCACAATAAGTATGAGAATTCATTAACCAATATAAATAATGGAGAATGTCCGAAAAAAATCAAATTGGCTGAATATTTTTCTATAGGTAGGAATAAGGTCCCTTAGTAATAGAAAAAAGTTTCAGATTTTTCGGTTCCGTGCAAAAATTAAAAAAAAATCAAAGTCTCTTCGACTTCACAAATGTACGAAAGTAACAGCAGAATGGAGATTATACCTTTGCCGCTAACTGTCACAAGCACAACATGTATTTAAAAAAAAAGTTTTGACATTTTGTATTGAAACTTTTTTTAATGTCATGTTGTGGTTGTGGATTTGGTTGTGGTTGTGTTTTTTTTAAATATCATGTTGTGGCAAAGGTATAATCTCCATTCTGCTGTTACTTTCATACCATTGTGAAGTCGAAGAGACTTATTTAATTTTATTAGCACAACCGAAAATTCTGAAACTTTTTTCTTTACGAAGAAAAATATTCAGTCAATTTGATTTTTTTCAGACATTCCCCATTAACAATGAAAAGCAAATAAATAAATAAATAAATAAAAGCAAATAAGCTTGTATACAAAAATAACGGAAATAAAGAATATGAATATTAATTAAAGGAAATTATTAATTGTTTTTGGTTCACAGATCTCCTCCGTGGTGCACTAGTTGAACCACTAGAAGTAGTATGAGCTCAATTTAGTATGAAAACCAGTGTAACCAAACTAACACATTAAAAATCGAAGCCAAGCCCCCCATTTAATAGTTACATGCTACGCACACATACATTGTGAACACGTAATTGGATAAAAATTAAAAATGTATAATATCCAAAAGGTCATAAATCACAAAGTTTATTTATTTAGATTCAATCGTATTACCATAGCACTTGGTACCAAATTAAATAATACGTATATTTATAACGCTGCTACTCAGCCGCTAGATGGCGCAAGCAAATTTTAATAATGCGATTTACCACCTTATTTGTTATCACATAAAGTACTATAAGAAAATTTAACGAGATAAGGGAGACCAGTTGGTTGACATTTTTCATTTAACTTATCCTAATAGTTTCAGATCAAATATTCGTTAAACTCTTTTTCATAAATCGGCGAAATCCTGACATTTCTTAGTGTTACTAAGTAACAAATATATGAAATCCAAAATTTAGAATTCCAAATAAAATAAATGTATCGGATATCGATTAATATATATACCGTTGGTGTACCTTTTCCATAAATAATAATAAATGACATGAATTTATTTGATTTAAAATTTTAGCGTTTATAAATGGAAAACTGCCTAAACGATCCAGAATTCATTTTTAGGGTACTTAGCATCAACATTCTTAGTAGGAAATTTCATTTTGTATTTTGAAATTGAATCCGTCGTAGCAAAAAAAGTTGAATTAAATAACTTCTTCTGAGCTCGGATATAATCCGTTCGAGTTAAACTGAATGTTGATGCCCATTCAGTACCTACTGAAAATAGACTCTTACACCTTACTGGGTTATACTTGGAAGTCATTTTGGCTATGTATACGACTGTCATAGACCAAAAATATAGTGATTATTATATTTTATATTCTCTTTGATATGACAGTTCATTTCTCTGTGGTTGATTGATACGTACTTATTTGGCATTTAAGGTTGGCTTATAATAACTGAATCTTTTAAGTTTTTAAAATTGTATTATTTTTATACAGATTTTCTTGAATTCAGTTAAAGTCCTGATAAATTCGCCTTGCTTAGCCGGCGGCGAGTATTGTCAGTTTTTGCCGCGGGTTTGAGATGACACGACTCGTTGGCCAGACTCCTAATACTTTTCAACTCTTCACAGTCACAACTTTTCTCGGTCTTCCCTATTGAGTAACATTTCCGCTAGTCTATATTTTAATGTTTATAAAACTTCAAGAATATGTCAAATAGCGCATTGGAATATGGATCATAAGTGTATACCGCATAAAGGGGGATATTTATTGTTTTGAAATTTAAAAGGAAAAACTCAGTTGAATTTTTATTTAAAATCAAAATAAATTAAATAAAGTTTCCCTCTGATATTTTATGCACCCGTTTGCTAAATGTGGATATTGTTCTTGATCTTTTATATAATGCAACTCGCCATTTTTATATGTTTTTTGAAGATATTTTTGTTTGGCGTTCGCTCACACGACTGACGTAGCAAAATTCAGAAGTATGCGGAGCTACGCTCACTTGAGGTTACACGGGTCCCGTCTACTTGCGACTTCTACTGGGGGGGAAAATTTTTTCTTTGTTCTGTGAGTTGAACAATTTTCTTTTGTTCTTTGTACAACATAAAACAAATGACTGTTCAGCAATCAAATAGACATAATCCAATGTTTGTTAAATCCAATAACTTGGCTTACGAAACATATTGAAGTCGGTGATGTTTGTTTAAATTCTATAAGTTGTCGTCATTATTGTTTTGGTAACTCGTGCTGTAGATGCCATTAAAATTAGTAAAGGTACGAGCACATTATGTCGTACCTTTAGGTAAAGTTTATAAACGTTTGGTAGCAGTTGGTCACTGTCAAAATTTGTGGTAATTGTGTTACAATTTAACAAATTTTATTTTCTTTCTGTTCTACGCGAACGAGCCATTTTTAGGGTTCCGTACCACAAAACGAAAAACGGCAACCTTATAGGATCACTTTGTTATCTGTCTGTCCGTCTGTCAAGACCCTTTATCTCAGGAACGCGTGGAAGTATCGAGTTGAAATTAAAATCTATATACTCAGGTTTACGCTCCTTTGAAGCTGTGAAAAAATCAAACTTCTAAAGTGTACGTAAAAAAAAGATAGGGCCGTTTATACCGTAAAATTCGCATATTTCGACATTCTCAAGGGAATCAAAAATCATTCATCATAATATTCCCATTTCAGACACCAGCTCCTCACATACGCTCAAATGTCTTTAAATTGTACCAAATTGTTGTTTTGTGAGATTTGTATTTAAATCATAAAAAAACTACAGGAAAGTTTCGGAAAAAAATGCGAGACTCGATTCCTGAACTAATTATAATAACTATGTACCTATAAATTTGCACGGAACCCTCGGTGAGCGAGTCCGACTCGCACTTGTCCGGTTTTTATTGAATTGAATCCCATCACATATATTATTATGTAAGTGTCTAAGTTTATGTTAATATCGAATAGAAAAAAAACACTCAGAAAAATATTGAATACTTACTTCGACCTTTTAACTAATTTGTTTTTATTCTGTGAAAATCCTTTTGATAGGTAATATAATTTAAAATACCTTTAAGTTTTGTCATTTACGTCGTGTTCAGATTTAGTTTCACTTTACAGAGGTGAAACAACTTCAATGAAATTTAAACTTCAACTTCAACAGTTTCAATAAAATTTAAACTTAAATGCTAAAATTTTAAGGTTTAAAATAAATTGAAACATTTTACTGTTTTGTATAACCTGATGTACTACTGACTCTACATACACTCAATTGCAAGAAGCTTCACTTTAAATCTTATTTAGCTAATGCCACTTTATCATTAAAGTAATGATTTCATTAGTTTGTTGCATCAAACTACTTTAGGCTAAAAACTTGATCCTTTGACTAACGAGAGCCTTAAACATTGTTGCCATCATATTTTTCGAATAAATTTATTCTGTCTGGGAATCTGATGGCGACAAGGAATATCTTCTAGATCCGACAATGACGATAGGCTGGCTGGTCGATCAACGACATATTCAGCGAAAATACAAAGTAAACACGATGTGAAATTGATTTAATGGCCCGTCATCGACTCATTAAAAATTATACCTCTAAAATGTAATTTAATGAGCTCTGATGCGCTAATGTCGCTTCGTGCAACACAAAATACCGTTAATGGGTGGTTTGAGGTGGTTTGACACTTCATTAGATAAGTTTGACATTTCCATATTTAAATTTTAAACTTGGAAGATTTTAAAGAAGCTTTAAAATGCAATACTCTAATGCAATACTTTAATGAAACATTAGGGTTTAAAGTGGCATTAAAAAGATAAAAATCTTTCTTGAAATTGAGTGATAGTCACATAGGTCACTCAGATCAAAATAGGTCACGGATTCTTAGTTTTTTTAGACTTTTGTCTAAATAAACTTTGGCTACATAAATCTTAGATAACTGCTAACTAATGCATTGTAGTGTATTGAGTTAAAAAAAACAACTTGGTAGGGACATAAAGTTGACTATATCTGCTAATAAACTAAAATAGAGTACCTAAACAATTTGAAAACGATTAATGAAATAAGCTCTAAAATGTAAAACCCATTTAAAAAAGGTGCGTTTTAAAATTATACTTTAACATATTTTAATCAATAAAAAATAAATTACAGGTGGTTATTTTTAATCATAAGCATCATCGTCATTATTACCTATAGGTTACCTATCAATTATTATACCTAACTTTATCTTTAAAAGTAATTATATTTAAAAAAAAACTCGTTGGTCAACATTAGTCCTTTTTCATTTTTAAAAACCCACATAAAAGGATCTGTGTTTTACAGTATATTTTTTAAACTTTTTACATTTGTCCTCTCTTAATTATATTTTTGTTTCTCCAACAAAATTGTAGTTTTTACCTATACTAAGTATACCTAACGTGGGTACGTTACCTGGTGAGCCTTATCGCACTATATCGTACTCATTTCAATTTTACTTCAGGTATATAACATAACTAACTTCGATAAGGTAACTTCGGAGAACGTTTTTAATTAAATGTTCAATAAGTAGGTACTTACCTAGTTACGGCCGTAACCTTAGAGCATTTGTAACTGTACGAATCTAGTTCATACAATAACGGGTAAATCGCATTTTAATTATAGCTACCATGACCTACCATCGATACGGACCTTAGAGTATGCTCTAAGATACGGACAAACACAATGTTTGTGTTCACAAAACCAAAAAAATATTTATCCTACGCCAAAACAGTGCTACGGTTTGTTTTTACCGTAGCATAGGGAGCTACGAAAATCATTACAAAACTTTGTTAGGGCTAATATTAAGAAAAACAAACATGCGTTTCGTTAATAACGGTGTGGCATATCGTGATTGCGTGATTACGTGACGTAAACTTATGGAGAAATGTATTTTAGAAAACTTTGAATAAAGCCATTTAAAATATGACGAATTTATGCCGCCAACAAACACGTTTAATAGGTTGTAGCAGAAAGAATATCATATGGTTAAGAAAGCAGGTTTTATTAAATTAAACAAAACATATAAACATATTCACTTCTCAAGCTTACGCGCTCACTAGACATGAAATAAAACAATTTTTAACGGATACTAGCGCGGTTTTATTGAAAGCACTTTGGTAATTAGTTAGTATTTGGTTTGATTTTGGTTTTAATTTCTGAACGTCTAAAAAAAATTCATCGCTTGAGGGTAGACTCACGGGTAGCTTCAGTCCCCCGTGACCACGGCAGCTGCAAAGTTGCCGAAACGTCGGGAAAACCAAAAATCAAACCAAATACCAACTAATTACCAAAGTGCTTTCAATAAAACCGCGCTAGTATCCGTTAAAAATTGTTTTATTTCATATAAACATATTTTATTTGTGTAAAAAACATGAAAAAAATAAGTCTTTTATATTTAGTTGCTCTAGTAAGCCAAAATTAGTACTTAAACTAAGTATCTCTAAAGTCCGATAACATTTGCATTTTGCATGGAATATTTTTGATGAGGTTGAAAGTTTATTCCCGACTTTATACATAAGAATTTCTTGGTTATTTGCATTAATTGTATTCGTAAAGAATCTTCGCATTATTAGTTTTCGGTGATCTTAGTGTGCATTCCTCTTAAATGTTTTAGTGACTCAAAAGTTGCATAGCTAAAACTTGACAAAATTTTCCAACGCAGCAGTGAAATCAAATAATTTCTGGTAGGGTAATTAGAACGGTACTTATATAAAAATAACACGTCACATCGATACTAAATCTGATTTATATTATTGCTCTTTTGACCTATCTATATAGATAAACAATACGTTAGATTACGTAGGTACCTATTCTCGAAGCTTTTTGTTTCATTATTTTATTTTGTGCGGAAACCGTGCTGCTATTTGCATTTTTCGTAGCGTGGGCAGCTACAAAAATCGTGAAATCTGAATATTTTCTTAGGTACCTAACTGCTTAGGTAACTTTTTTTATCAAACCCATTTTTTGGATAAGACGCACGATTTCATACTCGAAACAATTCAGCATGCTCTAATTATTTTTGTCGTTTTTCGCCTTTTTTACACGACTGCCCAAAGCAAAAAGAGTGTATATGGTTCATGTATGTTTGTGGGTATGTGAGTTTTTTGATAAAGATTGTTCAGTGTCATTAGAAAAGCTGAAAAGGATATGCATATGCACTTTTAAACTTTCGCCTTGCATTGTACTTAGTTAAAACTAGTGGCTCTTATTTCCTCTGTGAGTGGCTCCTTGAGTTGTAGAGCTCGCTTTAAAAAGGAGCTCAAACAAATGGTATGTTTTTTAAAAAGAAATAACACAGATACTTAGATATTAGTTTTTACAACTAATAAGTATCTATCTATACTGTGCAAATAATATATTATTGCGTATATATCAATCGTCGATAACAGGAATTAAACGCATGCAACAATGATAGGTAAAATAGGTAGGTGTGAAAAAAATAGTACCTACATAAAAGGAGGATAATAATTTCTTGTTTCACCTTGTACAGAGTTCGCTATTTATTGTTAGTGACAGTACAATAAAGCATCAATATTATTTAGTAAATTCAACTGAAAAAATAAACTTTGTAATATGAAAATATGAAAAAATTACAAAAATTCATGACAAATGATTAGGTATGCCGTTTTTAAGCGAGCACCAATAGCAATTGGGATGTTGACTAATGAATAAAATAACGAAATACTAATAAAAATCGTAAACATATTAAACTTTTAGAGTAGCTTGTATACCTCTTGGTTATATATATTGCATATTATTTGTTTTATGACCCTTCAAAGTTGGGTGGACAAGTCCATTTAAAAAGTATAAAATTTATTAAAATAAATGATACCTTTAATTAGTTCGTAAAATGTATAGCAAATTTGTCTAAGAAACCATTTTGATAAACACAATATTTAATATAGCTGCCGAACAAATTTCCTACGCGTTGCATACAAACTACTGGGGCGTGACGTCATAATTCAGTAGCCGTTAGTATGGAGCGTTTTTGGGCGAGTCCATTTGTGTGCATTTCACACTGTGATATCTCGGGCAGTTTTCAAGCTAGCGAAATAATTATTTTACCAATGTTTCTTTTTTTGAGAGGTAATTTATGTAATATAAAATAAAAAAAGTTGTCAACATCCCAATTATCTAAGTCGTAAAAAAATTGAAATGACTACTGTAAAACTAGTAACTACCTGTACCTACTCGGTATGTATTGCATAACGACAAATAGGTACTCAAGACGTTTGAAAAACATTGAAGGACAGTTACTGAAAATTTGCATTTACAATGTTCGAAAAACTATTGAGTAGGTAGGTGTTTTATGTTCATAACTTTAATGTTCATCATTATTTAATATTGTTAACACAGGTGCACGTTTGTGTTTATTTAATATTATCTACATGTTATCTACATTTCAATATAAATCTATGTTTACATAATTAATTTGCATACAAACCAAACTTATTACAAGTGTTCGGTAGTATATTAGTAAATTTTTAAATATTTTACACACAAAATTATTTTTTTCACATCTTGAAATCCATAAGTACCTACCTAACTCAATATTATTTGAAAAGTCGCGAAAAACGATAACCTAGTAATTGCTTCTTTTGATATCGAAATAGGCAATAGGCATACTATTAGGTACCTAAAGAAAAACCACTTGTAAGTACCAATAATCATGTCAATATTTAGGAAAAATATTTTTTAGCTTTAATAAAAATAAAAAAAAATAAACATCTTTAAAAAACGCTTCAAAATTGCTCTTAAGGGGCCATAATAGGAAAACATGGTTTGCGCGGGTCATATTTTTATATAGAAAACGTAAAGTTGTAGCCACAATAAAAACATACGACAAGCTAAAGAAATTGTCTAGTCTAGTAGCTACAAGTATCAAATTGCGTATAAAGCTCACAGATCATTGTAAAAACAAATCAGAATATCATCAAAACCTTGTCGCGGGCCATATTTTTGGCGTAAATAATATCGGAAACGTATTGAATTCTACATCAAAATACACTTTAACGTACTGTGTAGTTGCTCCAATAACTTTTTTTCAAGAAGTTAATTGAGCTAAAGATAATAATGAATAAACGGCGAAAAACGTCGAAAAAGTGCAGAAGTGAGGTTATTTTCCATACTCTTTACACGTAAAGAAAAAGACAGACACAAATGATTTCGCATAACGGAGCCTTAAAACCGAGAATTAATATTTAAATCTGCATTATTATTAATTAGGTGTGTCTATTGAAATCGGGTGGGGCTGAAGGAAATTTTTCTTTTTTTCTTTTCGCTTTCTCAACATCGGTGCACACTTCTGTACCCAAAGGGTAAAAACGGGACCCTATTACTAACTGTCCGTAGTGTCCGTCTGTATTGAGAAATTCAGATACAGCCTGGTCCGTGGCCTGGTGATGTTGAAATGATAGTATTAAAAACAGAATAAAATAATTATTTAAGTGAGACTCCCATACAACAAAAGGGTTTTTTGTCGTTTTTTGGAACCCTTCGTTCGCTTGTCCGACTCGCACTTGTCCGGTTTTTAATTCTTAAAGCCCCAACCAACTTCATTTGACATTCTTCAAATTTAGATTATCGTAAGTACAATGCAATTAATTTAACAATGTACAACTGAATCGACTGACTTCAGTACCCTTAGCACGAACAGCTATTGAAAAAAAAAACGGAGGTAAAATTACTCGATAGAGGATTATCTATGGAAATTTTAATTTCGCTATTCGGCCGTAGATGGCGTTGTACAAAGGACATGTCCCATCGCGCCTATGTCATTTGCCCCACCATTCTCAAAAAATGAAAGTCTATCGCGCCTTAATCAAAGTAGTATATCAGAGTAGGTATTTTACTCTAGAATCAGATTAATAATTATTTTCTGCATTAAAAAGTGAGATTATTAAGTTAAAACGCTTTTAAATCACAATTTTTTATCATGATAGTACTATTAACATACATTTTTTTCAGAAAACAACTTAGCGCTATCGCTCACGGGCAACTTTTTTCTCCGCAACTTTTTTGTCTCTCACGTGATTTGTATGAAAAGTTGCAGACGACCGTGTCGCTTCGTGTGCGCGCTTCCATATAAACCCGTGGACTTGATGTGAGAGACAAAACAGTTGCTGGGAGACTAAGTTGCCTGTGTGCGATAGCGCTTAATGTTTTTGTAATTGTTTTTCTAAATATAAAACAATTCTTGACTGATACTATTACCTACATAAAATGTAATTAAAATTTTTAATTATGAAAGTAATTAAATAAAATGAAACTGGGGCAACGCTGGGACATGTCCTTTCCAATACAAAATTGCACTATCGAATGATTTTACGCGCGTTATTTCTTTCGATAGCTGTTCGTGCTAAGGGTACAGAGGGCCTAGTACGAGTTGTGTTTCTCACCTCACTTTGCGAATAGTATCGGGTGAAAGAGAGAAAATCATGCGAGTGAGTGAATGAGTGAAAGAGAGAAGACGATAGTTAACTATTCGCAAAGTGGAGTGAGTACAAATAAACCAACTCATACTAGGCCCTCTGAGCGCTTGCGGTACACAACGACGAATTTTTAATCTGTAAAATTGACTCTTTCTCGACTGAAGTTGCAGCGGATCACTGTCTATTGTCTGAATATAGAATATGAATATAAGATTCTTGGTCTGAATACGAGTAAATAATACAGATTTCATTGTTATTTATTGATTTTTAGAGCTGTTTTTGAAGGGTTTTATTTCCAACTTTTTTATGAAAGTAAGGATGACATTAAAAATCAAGTTTTTATATTTCACAGTTTTCAATGGTGTATTACTCCTAATTACACTGACACTTACACCCAATTGCACTAAACATAAGAATCGCCTAAGTCTTTTCTTAACAAAAACTCGACCAAATTAAGTAGGCGAATGACAGCTACATGACCGCTAAGTTTGACACCGTTTTAATTTGGTCGTGTTATAGTTAGGAACAGACTTAGGCGATCCTTAAGTTTAGTGCAATCGGGTGTTAGAGCATCGCGGCTTCGTCTGGGACAGGAGCGCGTCTTACTTTAAGCACTGACATGAAAAAAATTTTTTTATCATCTTCTTCTTCTTATTTTTGTTTTGGCAATCTACTTTCGTCTTGGAAGTAATTTTTGCCAGTGTCAAGTGTTGAATAGTTCAGTGGTAGATTGTTTCAGTATACATTAAAATGCGGGTGCATCGCATGCCAATGCTGCTTGGAGCATTTGGCACCAAGTATATCAAGACAGTTTACTCGGTAAGGTCAGCCGTGGTAGCTACCACTACAGTAAAAGTCTCAGCTTCACACAACCAAGATCGCGCCTATTTCAATTATTCCACATATTGTTCAGTTGCGTAGACACTTGTACCACAAAACTGCACCAATTTTAAGACACAATATCCAATATGAAGCAATTTGCGAATAATTAAAATAGTCACCAAACCGAACCCGACAAAATGGCGCCAAAAATTCCATTATCATCCTCGAAGGTATATTCTTTCAAAAAAAAAGAATCATCTAAATCAGTTCATAAATGAAGAAGTTATGCTCGATTCGATCATCCGTAAAAATCATGTAACGTATTTTCAGGATTCTTGAAAACTACTGAACCGATTTCGAAATTTAAAAAAAACCGGTCAAGAGCGAGTCGGACTCGCGCACCGAGGGTTCCGTACAATCATAAATATATTTGGATATGTTACTTTAGTACAGTCTTTAAAAAAGTAGGATAAACTGCAGACAGTTGGAAGGGCGAACAGGCGGACAGTTAATTTACAAATCTTAACCACAGCTGCTTATGGTGACTGAAAAACGTTTCAGCCACTCCACATTGCAAACTGTTTATATTACTAAGTAGGAACTTATTCTTCGTTTATTCGTACGGCAAATAGTAGGTAATTATTTTAGAACCAGCCACCAATTTATTATTGTAGTGTTAGGTTGCGCCATCTCTTGACCGATAGTGGAACTATATTTTTCCTTAGGTTAGCATGCTTAGGACAGCGCCATCTGTTGACTGGTAGGAAAACTAAAAAAAATTTGATTGTTTTTTGAATTTCTTAAAAAGTGTGTTATATTGAGACATCGTTTTATTTTTCCTGTAATCTTTACATAAACTACTATCACATAGAATTATTTCAGATTTTTCTCTCTGCAAACTTCGGAGATAAGGGGGGGGGGGGAACGGTATTTTTTTTTACAATTTTCACCATAAGTCGAAAACTATGCGGCCTAAAAAAAAAAATAAAAAATGTTTAAAAACGTGCAAACGACGCTCTTTCATATGATACCCCACATGCCCTAGTTGCCCCACTTCAAATTTTTAAGACCCCTTTTCAGTCCCTGTTGTAAAAAAGATATTTATTTTTTTATTTATTTCTTATTCGCGAAATAGTTGGACAAATGTCATCTTAAACTATTCCAAATTTCAAGTTGATACCATTAGTAGTTCTCGAGATATCCAGCTGTGACAGACAGACAGACAGACAGACAGACAGACAGACTGAGTCACACCATAAGGGTTCCTTTTTTACCATTTTGGTACGGAACCCTAAAAATGGGATCATTCAAAAGAAGTAATTGTATATTCTTTAAATAAAAAAATCCAAATCGGCCCATAAATGACAGACAACTACTGAAGTAACAAACATAAAAAAATACAACCGCATTGATATGATAGCCGCCTCCTTCTTTTTTGTTGATGTCGGTTAAAAAGAAAACAATGAAAATGCAAATATTATATATACTAAACCACTTATTAAGTAGGTATATCTAACGCAACGGTTAGTATTTAAAACTAAGTTATAAAATAATAATAATTCTTATTAACTATTTGTGCTGACTGTTTGAAAAGCTTAAAAAGCTTTGCGTCAGTCAAAATAACATGGACATACAACAGCTCTTACACCCCTTTGGGAAGTTACATAGATTGTTATATAACTTTCGATCATCATCGAAGTATGTAACTCTTAATAAAAACAATTGAATTTTTTTAATTAAAAGCAACTAAGTTAAGAGAAAGTTTGAAAATTCCTCACCAAGAATAAGTAAAAAAATATAAAAAATTGCATTGATTACCAATCGGATTGTTTAACGTAACGCAAATTATATGCGTAGGGTTTATTTATCATATGGGCGAATGTTTGGATAAGCAAATTTTGAGTTTGATTAGGTTTTATCAATAGAGTACGTCAAGTCAAGTAGCCAATTGTTATTAAACAGTTATAAATAATCAATTATTAGGCTATCTTATCTCGCGCGAATATATCATTAAATTCTTGAATTTGCATTAGGCGTGAAGGCTTTCGTACGGTTGGTTGCACTCTGCTTAGGGCGAGGGTTTTAAAACATAAATATTTTATTTGATAACAATATTTTTATGAGTATGATACGGAATAAATATAAGCTGAAAGAACTTACATGAAAATGCACGTTGCCTGATGAACTGATAACGAAGAAAAGTGCCGGATCGAGATTACTTCAATGAAAATAAATGGAAAACGATGTTTTGTGATTGTTGGTGTTTTCTTGCAGTCACTGAAAAGGTGGTACCTAAGAACTAGTAAAGTGGGGTTTGCGTCGATATGTCGGATGCCGCGGCGCGACGCGCGCTCGCCGTGTCTTCGCGAGTATTGGCGGGCGGCCCGGCGGCTGCGCGCGCACCGCCGCATTGACGACCCGCTACGTACACAATACTTACACAAGCGACACGACACAACACAAGCCATCCCGACACACACCAGGCTCGCTGAATGAACTCTGCATGCCTCATTCACGTCTTCAGGAGTTGCAAATCATATTTTTCTGTACATTTAGACAGGTCACTTTACGTCGTAGAATAAACGATTTGCTTTACAGAGTGCAAGGAGAGAATTATCGCTCTCGAGATACGTAAACAACATGGTGCAGTATACATACAAATAAAATACTCGGGCTTCCAGCTGAGATGCGTCATAGAACAGAATGGTCGGATATACGCAGATAACTGACAACACAAGGTTACTGTTTGATGTATATTTAAATTTACACGCCTGAATACATTCCATTGATAGCTTTATCGCCTATCAAGGGAAATATCATAAGGGCCACTTTATTTACCGAGTAGCTAATAAAAAAAATCACGATAAGAGCATGGCATTATCAAAGTGTATAATATGTGCATACAAAATGTGTGATGATAACTTAGTTAAAGCTTAGTTACCTACTTATGTTATATTTTAATTTACACTACACAATTATTGTTGTGTAGTGTAGTGATTGATACAACTACACAACAAATGACCACTTTATTTCTTAGCCAACAGCCAACACTTATTTTTTCGGTAAACCTATACGGTACCATATTATGTATTCTGTGACGGTACATAAGTTTTGTAACAGTATGAAAAAGTTAATATGAAAATTTAGTGAAAACGACTCTTTTTTATAAAAACACGTTTTTAAAACCGACTAAAAAGTATTAAAATCAGACTAAAAACATAAAAAACGGACTAGAAAAAACAGACTATAAAGTATAAAACAAACTCTTATAAGTACAAAAGTTTTAATCCTAAAAACGAGGAGCGCATTTTGTAAGATTTATCGTCAATTGTCTTTAGCTTACGCCCCATGTTTTTAGGTTTAAAACTTCTGTATAAGGTTATAAATATTTACAGAAGAATTTATTTTATACTTTTAAGTTCGTTTTAAAAACATGTTTTTATAAAATAAAGTTTTGTTTCAGTACCTATATTATTAGTTTAATTTTTTTTCTCTGCTTTTTAGTCAACGAATTAAAACTAAAATAAAAAGGGCAGGTAGTATTTAATCGGGTAACAATAAATTCCCATTTTGGGTATCAAAAATACTGAATACAGCGTACTGAAATACTAAGTGGGCGACGGAGCGAGGGCAACTACAGATATTGAAAATGGGTGACTTTAAAATACAAATTGAGTAACTAGTTCAGGGATGGCGAACCAATGGCACGCGTGCCATTAGGTGGCACGCGACACAATATTTTGGGCACGTCACCGATCACAAAATTCATTATGTACTATGAAAAAATTACGAATTACTAAATTTAAATTACGCGTATAATTGAAACATTGCGAAATTTATCTATTTTTTACTAAATTAAGAATTTGAGTTGATAGTATTTACTATTATTATTTTCAACACACTTGCTCGTAAAGTGAGCCCTAATACATCGCTTTTAGGGCCATAAACCGAGCTATAACAAACTCGTGCAATAAT
Source organism: Agriphila geniculea (assembly GCA_943789525.1). Lineage (NCBI taxonomy): Eukaryota > Metazoa > Arthropoda > Insecta > Lepidoptera > Crambidae > Agriphila > Agriphila geniculea. Next base: position 13,597,588 of record OX038890.1, read on the forward strand.
ATATAAAACACTAGTTGGTTATAGAATTATCCCTACAAAGTTAAATTAGTACCTTACTGCAAGTTCTATGCGAGTAAACAGAGCATTACCAATTTAACCGGGTAATACAGATATTTTTTTAGTAACAACAAAGAGGTTTTATGGCGCTGAAAATTCAAATACATTTTTGGAATAAATAAATGTGTAAGTCCTTAATTAAGTCAAACAAATATTTATTTTTATCAAATTAGTCATAATTCACAATATTCTGTAATAAAATATTAAAATATTTGCATTTTATCAATTAAAATTATAATTTTGAAGTAGGCTGTACCTTTATTCACTCACCCCTTTGTTCGCAAAATATTCTTGCATTGGGTGTGTGAAAAAAACAAAAAAAGACCTGCGCGCCCATCATAATTCATATTTTGTTTTTGTCATATTTGTTGCTGTGTGGTTAATTACTTTGTTTTTTGTGTTGAAAAACGTCGTATGAAACTCGTGAGCTCTTGCTGCTTATTGCACACTCGGCTGAGTTACGCCCTCGCCTACGGCTCGGGCTGCAATCCACAGCCTTGTGTGCAATGCGCAACCTAAGTTAACTTGTCTCATAATGTACTATTTCCCAATAATCACAAAGTCAAAACTATTTGGTATTTTTACTATTTGGTATTGAGGTCAAAGCACGTCTTTGACCTCATTAAACATTTTTTTTGAAAAATGGCACGTTGATACATAAAGGTTCGTCATCCCTGAACTAGTTACTCAGAACGGGCGACCAAATTACTATTTGGGCGACAATCTTAGTGCACACAAAACATTTAAAATTTGGCATATATTTTATTTATAAAAAAACCGGTCAAGAGCGAGTCGGACTCGCGCACCGAGGGTTCCGTACAATCATAAATATATTTGGATATGTTACTTTAGTACAGTCTTTAAAAAAGTAGGATAAACGGCAGACAGTTGGAAGGGCGAACAGGCGGACAGTTAATTTACAAATCTTAACCACAGCTGCTTATGGTGACTGAAAAACGTTTCAGCCACTCCACATTGCAAACTGTTTATATTACTAAGTAGGAACTTATTCTTCGTTTATTCGTACGGCAAATAGTAGGTAATTATTTTAGAACCAGCCACCAATTTATTATTGTAGTGTTAGGTTGCGCCATCTCTTGACCGATAGTGGAACTATATTTTTCCTTGGAACTATATTTAAGGTTAGCATGCTTAGGACAGCGCCATCTGTTGACTGGTAGTAAAACTAAAAAAAATTTGATTGTTTTTTGAATTTCTTGAAAAGTGTGTTATATTGAGACATCGTTTTATTTTTCCTGTAATCTTTACATAAACTACTATCACATAGAATTATTTCAGATTTTTCTCTCTGCAAACTTCGGAGATAAGGGGGGGGGAACGGTATTTTTTTTTACAATTTTTACCATAAGTCGAAAACTATGCGGCCTAAAAAAAAAGAAAAAATGTTTAAAAACGTGCAAACGACGCTCTTTCATATGATACCCCACATGCCCTAGTTGCCCCACTTCAAATTTTTAAGACCCCTTTTCAGTCCCTGTTGTAAAAAAGATATTTATTTTTTTATTTATTTCTTATTCGCGAAATAGTTGGACAAATGTCATCTTAAACTATTCCAAATTTCAAGTTGATACCATTAGTAGTTCTCGAGATATCCAGCTGTGACAGACAGACAGACAGACAGACAGACAGACAGACAGACAGACAGACAGACAGACAGACTGAGTCACACCATAAGGGTTCCTTTTTCACCATTTTGGTACGGAACCCTAAAAAGGTGACTATTATCCTAATCGAGATGACAAAAAACAAACAAACAAGAAAGCAACCTAATAAAAACGTGTTAAAATACCATGTTGGATAGCTTAAATCAGTTATACATTGCTGGATATTCAATATTACTTGAAATCAAGTACAATATAGAAAGAAAAATTTCAAGCAATGACAAAACAAAACAAACTAAATAATTTTGAACAGATAAAATTACCATTAATCCAATTAAATTAGTTATTTATCGTTGCATCAAATCAGGTATTTTTGGTTTTTGGATATATTGTTGTAATATGGAGGCAATGTTAAATCCAAGTTTTCGACCTGGGCAGACGACCGGCGGGCTGATTATCTAATTAGAAACCACCTAGCGACCGGTTGCAGTTCATAGATGATAGTGATCCATTGCTATTTCTTTTTGGATTAAAAAAAAACATACCAAAGAAAAGTAGCAATGTATGTGGAATGAAACCGGTCGCTAAATAGTTTCTTTTTAGATAATCAAGGTGCCGGTCATTCTCAAAAACAAAATAAAAGGTACCTTTATTAAGTTTTGACGATTTTGACCCGGAAGGACTAGTTTTTCATCAAGATTGTGTAAGAAAGTTTTAAAGGTTAAATTTGCTACCATTTGAGGGTAAAACGGTTTTGATATATGACCGATAGTTTCGGAGGTACATCTTTTCAAAATTTAGCCAATTTTTCAAAATACATTTTTTTTACCTAAATTTCATGTTTTTCGGAAGTAGTTATGTTTCTGAAGCTTTATTTCTAACTAACCTCCACCCGCGACTTCGTCCGCGTGGACGGTAGAAAAATCCCCAGTAGGTATCCCTTTTTCCCGCGACATTGGAAAAATTATGGAAATTCCACCTCTGAGGGGGTAAAATAGGGAACGAAAGTTTGTATGAAAGCCCGTCAGTTTCGAAGTTAGGATTTTCAAATTTTGTATTAAGGTTGAAGATTGAAAATTAATATTGACCTGTTTCATAATTCTATAATCGAAGGGGTGAAAAGAGGGATGAAATTGTACCTGAAAAGTCCTTCATTTTCAAAGTTAGGATAGCCAAATTTTGAAAAGCTGTGTCTTTGAAACTATCGGTCGTATCAAAACCGTTTTAGCCTCAAATGGGGAATGTCTGAAAAAAATCAAATTAGCTGAATATTTTTTTTATAGGTAGGAATAAGCTCTCTTAGTAATAGAAAAAAAATTCAGAATTTTTGGTTGCGTAAAAAAATTTTTAATAATTAAAGTATCTTCGACTTTACAAATGTACGAAAGTAACAGCAGAATGGAGATTATACCTTTGCCACCACCTGCCACAACCACAACAAGTATTAAGAAAAAAAAGGTTTGACATTTCTTTTTTTTAATACCGTGTTGTGGTTGTGGCAGGTGGCAAAGGTATAAATTCCATTCTGCTGTTACTTTCGTACATTTGTGAAGTTGAAGAGACTTTCATTTTTTTAATTTTTTTTACGGAACTGAAAATTCTGAAACTTTTTTCTATTACTAAGAGAGCTTATAACCTTTAACCTGTAAAAAATATTCAGCCAATTTGATTTTTATCGGACATTCCCCATTTAGGGCTTGCAAATATTCGATGAAATCCAATATTCGAATATTCGAAAATTTTTAAGGAGGTATTCTCGAATATATTCGAATATTATTCGAATAATTCTGTAAAATAAGACAGATGGTCGTAAATTCGTAATTATTAAATATTGCATATTTTTCCAAGTTAAACCAAAGTTAAATGCTTCGTTTAATGGGACGCATTGTGTAAAAATTATCATCGATTGACTTTTTTTGCCTTCGCCCCACGTTTTTAGTTTAAAAACTTCTTTGTAGAGTTATATATTTTTAAAGGGGAAATTATTTTATATTTATTAGTCCGTTTTTCTAGTTCATTTTAAAGCCATGTTGTTTTGAGTCAGATTTTGATACTTTTTAGTTCATTTTTAAAATCCTATGTTTTTTGGTTCGATTGTCAGTAAATGATTATTTTTTGTTTTTTGTTCTTATCTGTGCTTTTCTCGGGCTTTTTTCCGGCTTCATTATAAGACTAGCGTCTAGTACTATCTCTCATCAGAATACATGTCAAAACGAATCAAACGAGCCCAAACTTGATGGAGTTGTATTTATTATTATTATTTGATTGTGAGGGGCTATGCAGCTCAGATAAAGCTGTAGTCACTGCGACCTAAAAGATCTGTTGTAACTCGCCACCTATTTATAGCAACTCTTTAAGCCCAGCGGCTTCCAAGAAGTCTAATATCTTCCTGGTTTTCAGAGTTTTTATTTCCTCCGGGTCGATTACGTGTCGCCCCAGATGGATACTACGCTTGTGGATTAAGGGTCCACAGTCACATAAGAGGTGCTTGGGTGTTTCTTGCTCCTCATTACAATATCTGCAGACGTCAGTATCACTCAATTTCATATGAAATAGGTGTCTGTTTAGTTTGCAGTGTCCGGTTAAGGCTCTAACAGTCGCGCTGACGTTCGATCTGCTGAACTGTATAAGTTCATTCGTCCGTCTTTGTGAGTAGCCTTCCACCAAGGATTTGGCATGTCTTAATCCTGGCTGTTTTAGCCAGAATTTTCTCGACTCGTCCAAAAGCTTATCTTTAAGGAGTTGCATAGCCTGGTTTTTTGAGATGCCGCAGAAAGGTTCTGGGCCGATCTGTTGGTCTCGCGCCCCAGTTTTAGCAAGGTCGTCGGCTTTTTCATTGCCGATGATGCCTGAATGCCCTGGTACCCATTTCAGAATAATTTTATTCTTTTGTCCCAGTTCATTCAGTTTGTCTACGCAGTCTTTTACCAGTTTCGATCGTATCACGTTCGAGTTTATGGCTTTAAGTACTGCTTGGCTGTCTGAAAAGATATAGATGGTCTGATTTGTGTAGTTTCGTTGGCGGTTAGTTTCTGCACATTTTATAATGGCATAGACTTCTGCCTGGAATATTGTGGCGTACTTACCAAGGTTAACACTAAGGTTGACTCTTGGTCTCACGCCATGTATACCACACCCTACGTCAAGACCCATTTTGGAGCCGTCTGTGTACCAGACTAGGCTTCCAGCCTTACAGGAGCTTTGGTCATCGGACCACATCTCTCTGCTAGGTAGTTCCACAGAGTAATTTCTAGTGAAATTACAGAGTGGAAGCATGACATCAGATGTCATTGCAAGTGGTTTGAGTTCAAGCACTGATTCATGTAAAGATCTCAGTGCTTGAGAGTGCCAACCTACTTTACCGGTGTTGCCCACTCTATAGATCCCTGCTTTCGCCTCCTTCACAATGAACAGGTGAAGTGGTGGTAAGTTAAGCAGAGCATTTAGTGCTGCTCCTGGTGTTGTAGACATGGCCCCCGTTGCCATAAGGCACGCTAGTCTTTGCAGGCTAGTTAGCTTATTTATGACTGTCGTTTGAGTAGCTTTTTTCCACCATACTACACAGGCATACGTTATCATCGGCCTGACTATGGCAGTATACATCCACAGAGCAATTTTGGGGTTTAGGCCCCACCTTGCACCTGCTAAACGACAGCAAATTCCTAAGGCAATTTTGGCCTTTTGGATCACATTATCTATGTGTGTATTCCACGTCAGCTTTTGGTCGATTGTAACGCCCAGATATTTGGCTTCCGTAGAAAATGGTACGGGAGTCCCCTTTATGGTAGGCGCTTTAAGTTTGTCCAACTTACGCTTCCTAGTAAAAGGTACTATTGTTGTTTTGTTCGGGTTTACCGACAAATTGTTCTCAGTGCACCACTTATTGATGACATTGAGAGACCTTTGAAGTATGGATGATACAGTGCTCTGACACGGGCCTATCACACAGGCTACCACATCGTCAGCATAGCCCTGTATATCCAGGTCCTTTTTAGAGGCTTCAATCAGTAATTGATCGACAACAAGTGACCACAAAAGGGGCGATAGTACGCCTCCCTGTGGGCATCCCCTGGTTATCTTGAAACCTCTAGTAGTTCCGTGTAAACTAACGTTTACAGTTCTATGAAGAAGCATGCTTTCGATCCAGCGGATGGTTGTGCTGTCAATGTTCTTGTCACTCATTCCCCTGGAAAGGGTTTCGATAGTGACGTTATCGAAGGCTCCTTCAATATCGAGAAAAGCACATAAGGCTATCTGTTTATCTTCTAGGGCCCTTTCGATCCTGTCTGTTAGTTCTAGCAGAGCAGTTTCTGTGGACTTTCCTTTACGATAAGCGTGTTGCTTTGTATGTAGGGGGCGTTCACGCAGTGGCTCGTCCCTTAAATACACGTCAATGACCTTTTCCATACTCTTGAGTAGGAACGAGGTGAGGCTTATGGGTCTGAAGGATTTTGGTTGTGAAAAATCCTTCTTTCCAGCCTTTGGAATAAAGCGGACTTTTATTGTAGTCCATTTGCTTGGTATATATCCCCAGGCATAGCTTGCTCTGAAGATTTTCACTAAGATGGGGATGAGGATTTCCTTTCCCTGCTGCAAGAGAGCTGGAAAGATATCATCCTCCCCAGCTGATTTGAATGGCTTGAACGAGTCAATGGCCCATTCGACTTTGTTTGGTCTGAAGTTCCTTGCTGCTCTTCTCCAGTCCTCATTGTTAGGCCTAGCGAGGCGGCTTTGAGGAACATTCATTCCATTGGCGTCTGGCACTGACCCAGGAAAGTGCGTTGACGCTAAGAGTTCTATGGTTTCTTCCGCTGTTTCAGTGAAAGTCCCATCTGGTTTCTTTAATAGTCCCAGTTGTTTCGAAGGCGATTTGGCCAAGACTTTGTGGATTCTGGCTCCTTGGGGCGCACCAATGATGCCCTCACAGAACTTTCTCCACGAGAGTCGCCTCGCCTTTCGTATTTCCCTGTTGTAGTCTGTCAAGGCTTTTGCATACCGATGGAGTTGTATGGTATTATTATAGAGATCCTGTACCCTTCTTTCGACTTTATCTCCAGATCCTGGACACTATTTCCCAACAGATTACTTGTCAAGACAAATCAAACTAGCCTAAACTCTATGGAGTTGTATGATTTTATTAGAGAGTTCCTGTGGCCTTCTTCCAACTCAATCACCAGACCCTGGAAATCATCTACCGTTAAAGTATCAGTTAAGACAAATCAAACGAGCCCAAAATAAATGGAGCTAGTGCCGGATTTACAGTCTTGGCCGCCCTAGACCGACTAGGTACCAGCCGGCCCTCGGGCGGGCGGGTGAATGGCGTTGCTGGTCTGCCGCCCCCCTAGGTCCTTGCCGCCCCTAGGCCGCGGCCTATACGGCCTATTGACAAATCCGGCACTGAATGGAGCTGCATGGTTTTATTACATATTTTTCGTGATTTTCTTTCGGCTTTATTATCAGACACTGGACACTATTTTCCCAACAGAGTACTTGTCGAGACGAATCAAACGAGCCCTCGATGGAAATGTATGGTTTTATTACAGAGTTCCTATGGTTTTCTTCCGGCTCCATCATCAGACTCTGGACACTATTTCCCAACAGAGTACTAGTCAAGACGAATCAAACGAGCCCAAACTAAATGGAGTAGCATGGTTTTATTACATAGTTTTGTGGTTTTCTTTCGGCGTCATAATCAAACCCTGGACACTATTTATTTTCCCAACAAAGTACTTTTCGAAACGAATCAAACGAGCCCAAACTTGATGGATTTGTATTGTTTTATTTCAGAGTTCCCGTGGTTTTCTTCCGGCTCCATCATTATACCATGGACACTATTTCTAAACAGAGTTATTGCCAAGATGAATCAAACGAGCCCAAACTCGATTGATTTGTATGGTTTCATTACAGAGTTCCTGTAGTTTTCCTCCGGCTCCATCATTAGACCTTGGACAATATTTCCCAACAGAGTACTAGTCAAGAGTTTTAGGACAGAGTGTCAAACATAGGCCCTGACTCAAAAGCACTATTTGAAGCTAAGAATATGCTAAAGAAAATGAAAAGAAGCTTATAGCTGCTCCGTCAAAAATCGAGACCGAAAGACCGTCAAAAATCAGAGGAAATAAGAAGAAAAAAAACGAAAGTAGAAGACATAATAAGGAAAATATTACTGTTAAAATGGCAATGGATGAGTTAAATGGCAAGAGAAAGCAAGGCAAAATGTACCAAAATTATTACAGAGTGGCAACCATGGGACAGAAAAGGGAAAAGAGGAAGACAAACCAAAAGATGGGCAGATGATATTATGAAAACTGGAGGAACACTTTGATCGCGAAAAGCAAGAGATAGAACAGAATGGAAACAGCTGAAAAAGGCCTACGTGTCGCAAGACACGCTGATTACTAAAGCCAAAAAGCAATAAAATGAACAAAAGAAAGAAAAATATTTATTTGAACAATCACACACTTGTACTTGTAACTTGTCAGGACGAATCAAACGAGTACAAACTCGATGGGTTTGTATGGTTTTATTACAGATTTTCTGAGGCCTTTTGGTTCCATCATCAGATCAATGACACTATAAGATGTCATTGTCTTCCTGTTCTGACCTATGTTTTAAGTTTCAAGTCTTTGACTCATTGGGGAACTAGATTAAAATCGTTTACAATTTGTTGAAAAACAAACAACATAGGTAAACAAATAAATAAACGTGAAAGTGAACTTTAACGATAGCTTCATTCTATGCTCACAAAAGCTATTCGGGTATTTAATGAATGAATTTAGCCTAAATCCAAAAAAGTGGAAAATGTTCGAATATTCGAATATCACCGACTTGAGTATTCGAATAGCAAAATGAGGCGAATATTCGAATAATTCGAATATTCGAATTGCAAGCCCTATTCTCGACGCAACCGCCGCGTTGGAACGCGCACTGATTTGAACCCAAAGTGAGTAGAGTTACGTTCGATTTCACACCATCACGGATCGACCCGCTCGGATTGAGGCATGTTAAAGCCTTAATGTCCTAGTTTTTGAGAAATGTAATAAAAACTCAAAAAAAGCACACAAATTTCGTATGAAATTTTACTTCAGTAATTTTTTATGACGTTTTTAAGTTGAAAGTTTACATATTTTTTTTATTTGATAGATGGTATTATTAGCTATCGAACAGTATTTTTGTTATAACTATAGGACTTCTAAGTTTGGAGAAATTATTATTTTTCCGCAGGGTCATCTAAAATAAAAAGTCAAATTTAAAATTTGCGTCCATTCCAACAGTGGCCCTACCATGAGTTGTTGCAAACTGTTTACGTTACAGTAAACTATCGTTTTCTCTCTTTCACTCGTATTGACTGTGAGCAGTATATCCGACAGTTTACTGTAACGTAAACAGTTTGCATCAACTCGTGGTAGGGCCACAGGAGTGGGGATAAACCCCAACATGTGGGTGTTTTTGTCGATAAAATTAGGTGTATTTCAATTATCGCTAGTTTGAGACCAAAGGCACAGTCTAAACATGTAACCCGGTAAAATTAGACATGAAAAGGGGGTAATGGTTGCATCAAATCAGGTATTTTTGGTTTTTGGATATATTGTTGGTAATGTGGAGGCAATGTAAAATCCAAGTTTTCGACCTGGGCAGATGACCGGGTCATTCTCAAAAAAATAGTGCCTTTTTTCAGTTTTGTCGATTTTGACCCAGAAGGGCTGGTTTGTCATCAAGATTACTTAAAAAAGTTTTAAAGTATGTTACATTTGCAACAATGGGGAATGTCCGATAAAAATCAAACGATTCAAACAAGCTCAAACTCAATGAGGTTGCATGGTTGCAATACTGAGTTCCCGTCGCATTCTTCCGGCTTTATCATTAGACCCTGGAAACTATTTCCCAACAGAGTACTCGTCAACACGATTCGAACGAGTCCAAACTCGATGGGGTTGCATGGTTTTATTATAGAGTTCCTGTGGCCTTCTTCCGGCTCCATCATCAGACTCTTGGACACTATTTAACTCGATGGGGTTGCATGGTTGCAAATGCCATACTGAGTTCCTGTAGCCTTCTTCCGGCTTCATCAACCCTAGACCTCTTCTCCCATCAGAGAACTTGTCAAGACGATTCTAACGAGTAGTATTTTAACGAATTGTATGGTTATATCACAGTTCCTGGTAGCCTTCTTCCGGTTCCGTCATCAGATCAGCTCAGTGCCATAATTTTGCATTGAAACAGGTCAGAACTGTAACACTGTGGAATGCAATAAATGATTTGAGTATTGAGTTCTGACCTATGTTTTAAGTTTCAAGTCTTTAGCTCATCGGTAAGCTAATCGTTTGCATACTTTGCGGACACAAGAAAGCAACCTACAAGTGCTAGTCGGACTCGTCCACCAAGGGTTCCGCACAAAGTATGGACTTAAATATAAGACTATATTTTTTTTTTATGATTTAATTACAAATATATAGTTATCAGATTTTCCTTGTACTTTTGATTTAACTGTATATTGATACTGTCAAGCATGGTATTTTTTTCCACAACTTTTCCCAGAGCGTGGTGAGGTGGCGTGGTGGTGTGCTGATGCGCTTGCTATCACACCACTAATTTTCAATTCAGCCCGTGTAGCATGACCACTGAAACGCGATGTGATATAGCAACTTATCACGTTTTACTGTCAAAAGACAATGGATTTTGACAGTTGGGTGTGGATAAAACGCTATATCACGCGTAGGCCCACAGAGTCAAACAGACACTATATACATTCGAGTAAGATTAATTAAGACTGCTTGAATATTGTGTAATCTAACTTTAGTAGTAGTGCCGCATCGCAGAATACTATTATTTAATACTCCATAGTTAATTATACGCGCCTCGAGAATTTGGCTGATTAATGGTAGCGGGTGGATAGTCTTTATTAGCTCATTGATATTTTTAACTTGGGGGAGCGATAGTTCATTTGTCACACGCGGAGATAGCCCACAGGCAGAAATGCTTGTTTTGTAGGTGTACCAAACGTTATTCTAAATCGTAATAATTATCTCTAATCTCTATATTAACGCAAAAGTCAAAGCTTCCTCATTTAAAAGATTATTTTTACCCGACTACGACGAAGCAAAATGGAGGGTATATAATTTTGACCGGTATGTATGTTCATCTGTTACCTCAAGTCATTACTTCTTAACTTCTTATCATAATTTTATTTATTCTTATGCTTAAATTGAATATGGCAGTACAGTAGGTGTGATATGGCGCACTCTAGTCAAGAACTAAAAAAATATTTTCTAATGATGCCGTTCAAAATAGGAGTTAAAAAACTAAAACCCAACTACGGAAAAATCGCGCTCTAAAAAGTACGAAACAAGCAATAAGTAGTAGAGTCCAAAATTCTATAAAAAGAATAACCGTAGTCACAAGCACAAGCTATGCCACTTTGTCCTAAACACGCACGACACGAACAACAAGGCTGGATGGAGGTGGCATGACTTCTTCTTCGTAGTTTCGTGGCCACGTTGATTGGTAGAGCGGACACAGCTTTCCGCACGATCTCCCGCCATCTCTCCCGGTTGGCACTCTGGCGCAGACAGATACATAGGTACGCGGTGCGGTGTCCCACTGCGGATTTCACTTGGTCAGTCCAGCGCATCGGTGACCTGCCACGTGATCTGGTTCCCTCCACTTTGCCCCATGCGATCACCCGCTCTATGGAGTAGTTACCCCGCTTAGAGACATGGCCAAAGTATTGCAGTATGCGCGACTGTAGTCACTAGCAATAAGATGTACCTACACACTTTAGAACTTATGTCATTCATTACGTTATTGAATAACCTATGACATTTCACTGAGAGTTGAATGTGACATAGTTCTAAAGTGTGTACCATGGGCAATAGCGTCGCTTAACCACTGCCGAGGTTAAAATCGCTTGCACGCCGCGCCCGCTGTCACATACGTTTAGTTCGTGCAGGGGCGATACGCGCGCACACGAATTTTGTTGCAAACTGGTTAAGCGACGCTGTTGCCCATAGTACATCTTATTGCTCGTGGCCGTACTACGGCCGATAAACGCTGCGTGATGCCGAGCTCCTGAGTATGCGGCATGCAACTACGATGATCCTTTTTTTGAACTCAAATATTGCTTGTTTCGTAATTTTTAGAGGGCGATGTTTCAGTAGTCGGGTTTTAGATTTTAAACTTCTTTTTTTATCTACCAAAACCAGTTAAAGCTCGTCCGTGTTTTTCTGGTTTCAAATGGTTTCTGACATTGGACTTATAAATAATTCCTGTCGCTTTTATGTTTTGATGTTGATGAATGTTGTCTAAAAAAACTGCTAGTAGTGTTAAATTATTTCTGTGCATTTAATAATTTCTTAGTAGTAACTATAACTATATTTACTAGTACCTACACCTTTAAAATCAACAGCTGACCACACTTTTTGTTGCACGCATGACAGTACTCATTATTTGGCTGATAGCAATATCACAGTATATGTATAGTATACTAGCTTTTACCCGCGACTTCCTTCGCGTGATTAAGATAGTTGTGCATTTATTTTGAAAGTCACGGATTACTATACCTAGGTATTTATCAGTAGACCTCATTTCACACATATAAATGTTTCCCATAAAAAATTATGTTCAAACTGGAACACTCTGTAGCACCCTGTATAACGGAAATTTTCCAAAACCCTTTCTTAGTGATCACTCACATACATTTTAAAAGGAATTTACCCTCCAAAATGGTGTAACTATCTTCAGCAATATACAATGTCCCATACCAACTGGAACATTCTGTAAAACGGAAATTTTACAAAACCCTTTCTTAGTGCTTACCTACACCATGAAAGGTATCTACCCTCCAAAAATAATGTCTCTACCTTAACCCAATACAAATTCTCATACAAAATTAAACAACCTGTAGCATCCTGTATAATGGGAATTTTCTAAAATCCATTCTTATTGCTCATCTCAGCGAATTAATATCTATGGAAGTGTAATTGCAAACAAATATTGTTTAAAAAATGGCACCACGAGGCCGAAAAAGTACAACCCGCTCAGCTTTAGTCGTGCCAGCCACGCACCCGGTGACTGATGTTAGTGTTCTTTTCAATAAATTGCAGTTTGTATTGTAGAGAAAAGATAGAAAGAGAGTTTATTAGAAATGACGTTCTTTTTAGTCAAATGGTGTAAAAGATGCAAAGAAGGCAGTAAAAAGATGCAAAAAAAACGTACCTTATTTTTTCATTTAAGTATAGAAAATATCTATAAGTATACAAATTATGGTTGCTATTAAGCAACTAGTGTCCAGACGCTTTGTGCTGCATAATTAAATGCTAGCATTTTTAGCTTTATCCACTTAGTTGTACTTTTCGTGTGGTGCCATTTTTCGAGCAGAATGCTTATTCCATAGATTTTAGTTCGCTGGCTCATCTACATCATGAAAGGTATCTACCCTCCAAAAATGGTGTTCAGCCGTCACCTTCAGCCGTTGAGGCTCTACGCCTATAACAATGAATCAGTCAGTGAATCAGTCAATCAATTTAGAATTTTATATGTATAGATTAGTTTGTGGCAATGTAGATTAGCGAGACACCATGGAAACCTGATGATACCCAAAACGCATTCAAAGTATTATAGAAGGAACTGTTACCCTAACTGCATAAAAATTTATAATAAGCTACCAAAGTCTATATAGGAGCTTAGTAATTAAAAAATTGACTTAAAATGTTTTTTTTTTTCTATTATAATCACATGTAATGTTATAGTACATTATGAGACAAGTTAGCTTATGTTGGTCATTGCACACAAGGCTGTGGGTTGCAGCCCGAGCCGCAGGCGAGGGCGTAACTCAGCCGAGTGTGCAATGAGTAAAAGCTCACGAGTTTCATACGACGTTTTTCAACACATTTGCGAGGAAAATACAAAGTAATTTACCACACAGCAACAAATACAACAAAAACAAAATATGACAATTATGTGAAAAGGCGCGTATGTTTTTTTTTTGTTTTTTTCACACGCCCAATGCAAGAATATTTTGCATACAGCCTACTTCAAAACTATAATTTTAAGTGATAAAATGAAATATTTTAATATTTTATAACAAAATATTATGAATTATGAATAATTTTATAATAATAAATATTTGTTTGACTTAATTAAAGACTTACACATTTATTTATTTCAAAAATGAATATGAACTTTCAGCGGCATATAACCCCTTTGTTGTTACTAAAAAAAATAACTGTATAACCCAGTTAAATTGGGAATGCTCTGTTTACTCGCATAGAACTTGCAGTAAGGTACTTATTTAACTTTTTAGGGATAATTCTATAACAACCTAGTGTTTTATATATTATTGCACGCGTTTGTTATAGCTCGGTTTATGGCCCTAAAAGCGATGTGTTAGTGCTCACTTTACGAGCAAGTGTGTTGAAAATTTAATTATTAGTACTACTTAATCTAAACTGACATTTCACATGCCTTTTGTATGGCAAGACAGAGAACCGCATTGTAATCAATAACAACTGTATGCACTCTGTCTGTGTGAATAAAACGATTTGATTTGATTTGAATATGCCCTTAGCTCCCAGATGGTGACGCGGCCTATCTTCTGTTCATCATTCAAAAATAGTTGCAAGATCTCGAATCAAAATTATAACTAGGGATAGAAAGACAGTGATATCAAGTCAACCTTGTTCTATGAAACTATTGAACTGTAGACTAGTGTAGACTATCATGGTATCTTAACAAAAAATAAAAATTATTGTAGTGTAACTTTAATTTCCCCCAATGCATAATTATAATATGTGACTTAAGTCAACCTATTTTGTAACATTATGTGCAATCCCACTGAATTAAAAACTAACAGTCATGATGGTTCAAAATCACAATTTGTTCACAGAAACTTAAGTAAATTAAAAGCTAATACCATTGAATATTTTTAAGACATTGGCATTATAAAAAAAGCCTGCATGTGAACTTGTGTGGGTAGTCTATGCACCACTGAACACTTCATAAATATTAGCTCCCAATAGCTTCAGTTTGTCATTTAAAGTGAGCTGTTGGGTCAGCATGTCTGGAATGTTGCTGTTGCCTGTACATGTGTTTTTAGTGATCAGTTCATTCATCACAGGCAACAGTTTCACAAAATGGAGTTCTAGCTTATTCACATCAACAAATGGCTCTGCACTCCCCCCTAATTTTAATGCTCCATTTGTAACAACATGCTCATCTACCTCCAAGTGGTTCTTAGTAACTGGTGCCGACTTTGTGGAAAAGAGGTTGGCTACTTCATCAATGACAGATGAAAAGCTTCGACTGACTGATGACATCGTTACAGAAGTTACCTCATCACTCTCCAGTATATCCATTGTTTCTTTAACAATAGTATCTAGTCTTGCTCCATTTATTTCAGTATGACCTATCAAGTAATGTACCATTTTCTTCACCGGGTCACCCTCAGTTGTGTCAGTACACAAAATTGTCTGTATTGACCAGAACATTTGCTCTATGTCTTGAAGAGTTACTTTTTTCTTTAAAAGGACTGGTTCTACAACTCTTTTCACAGCCTTTTCAATTTGTTTTACCAAATCCTCTACACCTCGACCGACAAAGTGGTGACACAAAGATAAGCACTTTGCTTGTAACTCACTGTCAATCAGTGGTTCATCTTCATGAACGGAATCTCTGTAAAGATATCCACCAATCACATTAAGTTGGACTCTCAGTGTCACTTGAAGTATACATAGAGCGTAAACCATGACACAAATCCTGGTGAAAATCATAATTTTTAACTGTTCCCACAGTTCTAATTTATTTTCAGGGTTCTCCTGAAGTTTCTGCACAATTTCTTCAGTGTTTAAGACTCCTAAAATACTTTCAGACACTATTTTTGACAGTGACAGAATTGTTTGGTTGCATGTGCGCTCAGTGCTTTCAAAGTGCTGTTTCTTGCGAGTCATTTCAAAGAATTTCTTCGCCTCCCTCTCCTGCCACTCCCTGAGTTTTTTTTGGGCATAACTGGATAGTAAATAAAGCCCTCCAAATACTGCGCCAGTAACTATAAACTTCCTTCTATGACGGTGCAAAAAGTTTCTAATGCTTGAAAACATGGTTATTATGTTTTATTTCTTGATCTTCAGTTACTGGAATTCAAGAGGAGACTCAGATCGATATTTAGTTGTGTTCATAAGTCGTTTAGTGATGAAGGTGGTAGCATCTATGAATCTTTCAACACAATTCATAATGCACACCTCAGTCTTGGAATCCAGGCGTGTTGTCGGCCGACCCATGCAAGTGTCCCAACATGTGTCAGTTAATCCATGCACAAGAACCTGCAATAGTAAGTTAATAATTAGATTTTAAAGGACGACAAGTAAGATATTCAAATGCATATATTCATTATGAAGTAGTGTTAATAGTAGGGCTGAATTATTCAAAAAACCACACTGATATTTGCATACAAACGAAAATTTGAGTTTAGTCTCGTTTGTTAGGCCAAAGGTCATGATAAAAATTTGGTAGGAAAACAATGTGAGGTTGGTGCCTACTAGGTACCTACAATTATAAAGTCCTGCTTATTATCTACTTATATAATGTCAGATACAAAGGAGTTTCTTTGGAAGATTTCTTCTAACCTGAAAACGTTGTTTCTGCGTTTCAGCAAGTATAAAATCTTGTAATTGTGGATCAACAATTTCTTTTTCGTTCATAATACTCCAATATTATTTTAGGACAGCACACTATTTTACATTACCTTCTAAGAATTAGTTGTAACATTTAGCTTTTCCCAGAGATAAAGTATGTTTTATCGCAAAATGTTGAAGAAACTCAAGAAACATGGATGAAGAAATTCGAGAACGGAGAAATTACGATTCACTTCACAGAGAAAAACCCGTCGCGGCACCGCCGTCACTGTCATGTCAGTGCAGGCAGTGACAGTCACAGCCACAGAACAAATATACTCAGGTCACAGCACAGATAAATATACTAGTTAAAAAGTCACAGACTAGACTAGCAGCACAAAATTATAGAAAGCGCAGCAAAAATATGAATTTAGATTCTTGGGCAGCAATAAGCACTTTGGCATCAATCAATACATTCCATCAGTCTAAAAAATTCAAAGTCTATACAGACTGATGGAGTGAACTGATGCCAGACTGATCATTGTGTTACCGCTCCCTCTATAAAGCCTATTTCAGACGACACAATGGGGAATGTCCGAAAAAAATCAAATAGGGCTGAATATTTTTTTATAGGTAAATAGAAAAAAAGTATCAGAATTTTCGGTTGCGTCAAAAAATTCAAGTCTCTAAGACTCACTGACGGACGTCCATTTTATAAGTACGCGGGTACTTTGTATAATAGACGTCAGTTCTCCGACTTCACAAATGTACGAAAGTAACAGCAGAATGGAGATTATACCTTTGCCACCACCTGCTACAACCACAACTAAGGTTCGACCGAGATCTCGGTCTCGGCCAAAAATTATGTCTCGGTCCTACTAACTCAAATAGCTTTCAAATTGCTAAAGTTTATGACGTTAGAGCACTGTCCGTCCTTGTCATCGTGTTATGATATGACAAGGATGGGCTGAGCATTGCTATTGCTATCGCTATAGCTTTAAGTTAGGCGGTAGGCCAGACCCCGAATTACGTAACTCTGTTGCTAACAATTCTCGATTGAAATCGCAGTTGCATTGCTGCTTTAAGTAAGATAGTTGTCACACTGGTTCTTACTAAAGCAGCAATGTCACTGCGATTTCTGTCAAAGTTGATTGCAACAAAGTTAGACAATCAGCCTGCAGGTCTCGGCCAAATTAGTACTTACTTATGTAGGCCTGAGATTACACTCGTGCGCTTTCGTCTTGCACTTTCTTCTTCACTGAGGCATTCGTCATAGGAACTACTGCTGTTACGCATGCCACAAGGCATATTACGCTGACGCATCCCTCTCTGTAATTAATCAAATCAAATCAAAATTGTTGATTTCAGTTATTTAGTAATTTGTTATTGACTTGTAGTAGGTTTTTTGTATTGTTATTTTATTAGAAAAACACATTTACAATTTCATTTTATGCAAAGACGGTGTCTCATAAACCTTTAAAGGTTTTTCTGTACTCATCGTCTTTATACATTAAACACAATCCAAACTATTTAGGGAACACATACGTACACATAGTAGTATACACAGTAGTAATAGTAATAGTAGTACACATAGTAGGTACCTAATTTAGTTTTACAAATGAATGTGAATGTTATTTTGATTGTTTTTTATAGTGGTTGGCGTACGAGCTCAAAATCAATGGAAAACCGCAAATCCATCTACAGCATAGTTGTTTAGTACAAGTAATACTTGAGGTCAAAACAATATTTTGGACCGGCAGTTCTTAAAAATCTTCCCTTAGGAGAGGAGCTAGGGTGTCATATTTTTTTTGTATAGGATTTTTTTTCTACAACCTATCGTGTGGGGTATCCAATTAAAGAGCTTTCTGAGCCTGTTTTTAAAATAAAAAATTGTTGGGACGTAGTGTCTTATTAAACGCCAAGTGACTTTTCTACCTCAAAACCTTGTATTAAAAAAACCGGCCAAGTGCGTGTCGGGCCACGCGCAGTAGGGTTCCGTAGGTACATTATATACCATACCATATTTTAATACCGCTATCATTTTTCGTCTGAAAAAATAACTTTGTTTTTCACAGTGTTTGTATGAATGACAAAGTTATATTTGCGGTTTTGGAAAATGTACTATATCTCAAAAACTAATTACTGTATCTCGTTCAAACCAATTTTCGTTGAAAGTGTTTATTAAGATCTATAGCATATATTTTTTTTAGATTTTTCACCCTCTTACTTTAAAAGTTAAAGGGGGGGGGGGGACGCACATTTTACCACTTTGGCGGCAGATATCTTTCAAACGGTTGACTTTGAAAAAAAATAGTCTTAGAAACCTCAATGTCATTTTTAAAGACCTATCTATTGACACCCCACAAGTATTGGTTTGATGAAAAAAAATATTTTCAGTTTCAGTTCCATGTATGGGGAGCCCCCCCCTTAATCTTTTATTTTATTTATTTTTGTGTAAAAATCGTAAAGCGGTTCACAGAATACACCTACTTACCAAGTTTCAACTACGTAGTCCTAATACTTTTGGAATAAAGTGGCTGTGACATACGGACGGACAGACAGACAGACAGACAGACATGACGAATCTATAAGGGTTCCGTTTTTGCCATTTTGGCTACGGAACCCTAATAAAAAAAGAACCTTTTTTTATTTCAGCCTAGGTACAGATCGGCATCTGTACCTAGGCTGAAATAAAAAAAAAGCTTAGAGTAAGACGGGCTTCTACAAAGACGGGCTTCTACAGAAAGAGAAGCCATACGAAGCTTTCCCCTCTGCCGAAGTACAAGCCCAAATGGGCATACGCGTAAGTAAAACCAGTTGCGCCCGGATTTCTTTCTAGACCGAGTCTAGTCGCGCATGTGAACGCTGCTCTGTTTAAAATGTCGAATTGATGAGTTTTTTGCTGTTAAAAGAGATCTTGAACATCAAGTATACAAAAAGGGTGCCCTTTGCATCGCATAATTTCGATTGTCCTAAAGTCACTTGGCATAACTCGATTGGCATAATAATCACAAAGCATACTATTTATTTAGCATAAATTTCGATACGCATAACCATCGAATTGCATAACTTTTAAAAAGCATAATATTTCAAAGCATAATAGTTACAATTCCTAATTTCAATTGGCATATTGTCAGTCAGTAAGCATATTTTGAAAGGCATAATTTTGTTATGTCTAATATACATAACTACTAATGTTTTATAGCATAATATAAAAGGAAACATAACTAATTTGAATGCTAATTTATAAAAAAAAAACTTTAATTGTGACCACCATTGGTGGGTTAGGTTAGGTCAGTGTTTAGAGTTTAGACCACTCTTAGCTAAGCAGGTGGAGCTTAATAATGCTTGTATGCATGCATACAAGCATTATTAAGCTTGCTTGCATGCTGTGCCTCCTTGCATGCATGCATGCTTGCCGGGGGGTGCAGGGGGCCTGAGGCCCCCCGCTATAAAGAAAAACTTTTTGTGTACTAGGTAGGTTAGGTTAGGTTAGTGTTTTGACCACTTGCAGCGGAGCTCTATAGTGCTTGCATGCATGCTGCATTTTGCATGCTTTCCTGCATGCTGCATGCTTGCCTGCATGCTGCATGCTTGCCTGCTGCATGCTTGCCTGCTGCATGCTTGCCTGCATGCTTGCCTGCTTGCCTGCATGCTGCATGCTTGCCTGCATGCTGCATGCTTGCGTGCATGCTGCATGCTTGCCTGCATGCTTGCTTGCATATTGCCTGCTTGTCTGCATGCTTGCTTGCGTGTTGAGTGCTTGCTCGCACGGATGCTGCAGGCTAGGTTTTTGCTTGCAGAGTGCTAGCCGGGAGGTGCAGGGAGCAGAAGTGCTCATATTTTTAATGATTACTTATTCATAAAATAATTATGAGTTTTAAAAAATATGCCTAAAGAAATTAGGTCTCTTATTACAATGCGTAATAAGATTATGTCTTTTGATATTTATGCTTTTTGAAAATATGCCATTGAATATTTATGCTTAACAAAATTAAGCCTTATGATATTATGCGTTTTGAAATTGTGCTATAAAATATTATGCTAAATGATGATTATGCCATTTAACAGTATGCGTTTCATGTTTAGGACAAATAAAGTTATGCGTTCCATTAGGTAATCTACAAAAAGACGGTGTTACATTTCACATAAAAGTAAATTTTTATCGTAATATTGCTATTTGTTTACATTTAAACATTAAATTCGTATATTTTATTCTTGATTAGTTGTCAACTTTGTTCAGTGACATCGGCGGGCTGATTATCTAATTAGAAACCACCTAGCGACCGGTTGCAGTTCATACCCGACCATACGACCCCCCCCCCCCCCGCAAAAAATGCCAGAATAATTTGAATAGAGTAATAATCGCTAAAGTCGGGTCTGCTGCGCTTAATTTTCAACAAAACATGTTGAAAAAACATTGTTTTCAAAACATGTTTAGCATAACCGCACGTCCGCTGCACCTAGGTTTTGTTTTGAAAACATGTTTTGTTAGGCCGGGTCTCCTGCGCCGTGTTTTTGTGTTTTCAAACATCAAAACAATGTTTTCTCAACATGTTTGGGGCGTGGCCTATGAGTTTTGTTTTGCAAAAACACAAAACATGTTTGCCGCGACGAACGGAAAACATCCCCCGCTCTCGCCTGCGGGGAGGGGAAGTAACTCATTTTGTGTTAGCGCTCACTAGATGCAGACGTCTCGCCTGCGTTCGTGTGCCATTGTGTGATTCGTGTAATTGTAGTGATGGAGTGGAATAAGGAGAGTACTTTATTTTTAATTGAGTTACTCAGAGAAAGACCGCTACTTTGGGTGGCAAAGTATAAGGTAGCCATTACACGGTAGGTTTTGCTGTCAGTTTAACCACAGTCACGGGCTGAGACTGACGACGTCTTCTTCGTCGGAACTCATTTTCGAGACTGAGCCGTGATTGGCCGAAAATTTTCTAACAAAACATGTTTTCAAAACAAAACCTAGGCGCAGCGGACGTGCGGTTTTGAAAACAATGTTTTGAAAACAATGTTTTTTCAACATGTTTTGTTGAAAATTAAGCGCAGGAGACACGCCTTTAGAAAATTTACGTCCAATCACGGCTCATCCCAATCACCATAACATCCCAAAGTATCGGTCTTTCTCTGAGTAATTCTATTAAAAATAAAGTATTTACTCCTTATTCCACTCCATCACTATGACAATTACACAAATCCATCGAAACACAAATCACACAATGGCACACGAACGCAGGCGAGACGTCTGCATCTAGTGAGCGCTAACACAAAATGAGTTACTTCCCCTCCCCGCAGGCGAGAGCGGGGGATGTTTTCCGTTCGTCTCGGCAAACATGTTTTGTGTTTTTGCAAAACAAAACTCATAGGCCACGCCCCAAACATGTTGAGAAAACATTGTTTTGATGTTTGAAAACACAAAAACACGGCGCAGGAGACCCGCGGGCTGATTATCTAATTAGAAACCACCTAGCGACTGGTTGCAGTTCACAGATGATAGTGATCCATTGCTACTTCTTTTTGGATTAATAAAAAACATACCAAAGAAAAGTAGCAATGTATGTGGAATGAAACCGGTCGCTAAATAGTTTCTTTTTAGATAATCAGGGTGCCTGCCTAAGGCTTCTCCCCTCGTGACAAACGAAGCCTTTGTTGCTCGAAGGATGCCGGCATATACATTGGCATCTTTTGTCTCTTTCATTCTCTTGCCAATATATATGCCGGGTGCCGGGACTGCCGGGCAGTATAGTTGTTAGCAAAAAAAGAAAAAGGTCTTCTACGTTTTTGTAGACTTTGAGAGTAGGTTTTGAACGCGCCTCTGTGAAGTTTGT
This sequence comes from Agriphila geniculea, assembly GCA_943789525.1. Taxonomy (NCBI): domain Eukaryota; kingdom Metazoa; phylum Arthropoda; class Insecta; order Lepidoptera; family Crambidae; genus Agriphila; species Agriphila geniculea. Next base: position 13,619,704 of record OX038890.1, read on the forward strand.
GAACTATCTCAACTAATATATATTACTATCTATACTATATCTCAACGAGCAGGCAATTTACACCCAATTGCACTAAACTTAAGAATCGCCTAAGTCTTTTCTTAACTACAACTCGACCAAGTTAAGTAGGCGAATGACAGCTACATGACCGCTAAGTTTGACACCGTTATAATTTGGTCGTGTTGTAGTTAGGAACAGACTTAGGCGATCCTTAAGTTTAGTGCAATCGGGTGTTACCCTTACCGCTAAGCGAGTACATTTTAAGTCTAACCATTTAAAATAACCCCTGTGGGAAAAATATTAGATTTTTAGCTTCGTTCTTCGTGTCATATCTCTGTGTAAATTTCAGGATCTTCGATTGCCACGTTGATTGTTAGTATTGAATAGAATCAAACATATTTAAATAAAACTGTAGTTTGGTATTGACTGTACATTAAGTTGTTTATTTATTTTCCCTTGAGTTGTCATCGAGGTGAGTCAGAATCGCATGAGGTTATTTATTAATTATTGTTTCTTAAGCCAAAAGGCAAAAAAGGAAGGAAAATCATATGACATTGGCACATGAAATAATTGACAGACATGTGAGAAATGTCAGTCAATGTCAATTAGAGATGGGTATCTTCATTAGGAATTGCATCAGGATGTATATCCAGTTCTGGTGATATACATCCAGCACGCGTAGCATGACCACCTCGAGAAAAGACTCGACTCAGAGAGAACAATGGCTTGTCTACACCGAAACGTCACTTTTGTCGACAAAATTGACGTTTCGGCAGGCTAGGCGCACTCCGCGCTTTAGGTACGAAGCCACAAGTAGGCAGCGGGTCCGTCCGGACGGACTAATTTCAGAGGGCTGCCGCCGTTGTTGGCTGGCTGTTAGCAGTTCGATTTCGATAGTCACTCACTCGCCGCGTTCATCTTAATACTAATATAAAGGATCCGAACCTCACGTTTTTCACACTTCCAAAAGTTCCAAATGACATTGAAACGTAAAAAGTGCTTGTCTACTATCTAGATATTATTTAGTATCCGTTTATTCTTAGGTACTTACTTGTCTTATTTGCTAAACAACCTTCACCCAACTAGGTATTTATTGAAATAATAATGTATAGATTATGTAGGTACTTACTTACCTACTTTCGAAATAAAGTTAATTACTAAAGACAATGTTATTTCGTAAGAAAGCAAATTTCCTCAAAGTCAGCATGTAATAGTCTGATGTGGCGCACGGGCGTAGCCAGAATTCTGTATCGGGGGGGGGGGGGGGGGTTTAAGAAAATAAAACTACAACAATGTAAATGAAATGACATTTATATTTTTATTAAATGAACCCATGGGCATTAGAGGACCGCTCGGAGAAATAAATATTTAAAATTAAAAATGTAACTGAAATGCATGTAAATAGTAAAAAAAAACGGCCGGGCAGCGCGATTTTTAGTCAGTTTCATCCACTAATCTAGAAAGTTATGATCTTGCCTGTCTATTGAAAAAAAAAAAACGGCCGCGCAGCGCGATATTTCTTCAGTTTCATCCACTAATCTTGTAAGTTGTGATCTTGCCTGTCTATAAAAAAACGGCCGCGCAGCGCGATTTTTAGTCAGTTTCATCCACTAATCTTGAAAGTTATGATCTTTCCTGTCTATTGAAAAAAAAAGGCCGCGCAGCGCGATTTTTAGTCAGTTTCATCCACTAATCTTGAAAGTTATGATCTTGTCTGTCTATTGAAAAAAAACCGCCGTGCAGCGCGATTTTTCTACAGTTTCATCCACTAATCTTGTAAGTTGTGATCTTGCCTGTCTATAAAAAAAACAGCCGCGCAGCGCGATTTTTAGTTAGTTTCATCCACTAATATTGTAAGTTGTAATCTTGTCTAACTATTGAGAAAAAAAACGGCCGCGCAGCGTGATTTTTAGTCAGTTTTATTCATTAATCTTGTAAGTTGTGATCTTGCCTGTCTATTGAAAAAAAAAACGGCCATGCAGCGCGATTTTTAGTTAGTTTCACCCGTTTCATCCATTAATATTGTACTCTTGCCTGTCTATAGTAGAATAAAACGGCCGCAATTTTTAGTTAGTTTCATCCGCTAATCTTGTGATCTATAGTTTCTTACGCGAAAATTAATGTTTTCTAGAGAACTTTCAGAAAGTTATACTCCTCGCCTTGCATAACTTTATTTTAATGTTATAGATCAATAAATAGATGATGCCTATTGTATATTTCGGGGGGGGTTTGAACCCCCAAACCCCCCCCCCTGGCTACGCCCGTGATGTGGCGTCGACTGTACCTAGCCTAGGTTTTTTTGAAATGTATTTAAGTACATTAAGTACCTATTATTTAATTATTATTTAAAAGAACAAACCCTAAAGTCGTTAGAAGAGATAAGAGCTACGCGATAGAAAGAGAGGCAACTTCTAGGTGAATATAACTGTAGGGTGGGAGCGGTGTGCGACCTGAATTGCACTTTATTGTGTATGGGATAGAGTCGCTATTTATTTAAATGACTTTGCGGAATGGATCTTCTGTACTTGTACTATTATGTATTCTGTGGTTTCGGTGTAGACAAGCCATTGTTCTCCGAGTCGAGTCTTTTCTCGAGGTGGTCATGCTACGACGCGTGCAGGTTCCGTGTCCGTCGGACCCATATGGCTCCGGCGGCAGACTAACTGTCCGTCGTGAACCTTTATCCCCTAAGGCGGAGTCGGGATTCGGACGGAATGCGGTACGGATTGAGCAGGATAAATAAAAGAATAAAAGTAGAATGGGACAAATCGGTCGTATATATTTTGTAATAATCATGAATTACCTATAATCTCTAAATAAAAAACTAAAAAAAAAACAAAAATCCCCTAATTTGGTAACATAACTGAAAAATCTAATGATCAAACATAAATAAAAATCCCCATTGGGTAGATAACAAATGAAAAATCTAATAATACATATAATACTTATCATGAAAAAACCAAAATAAATACGCCTAACAACAAGTTTGAAGAATTTGAGAACAGGGAATAATTTGTAATGAACTGAATCGCGGCTGTGAACTCGCGCGAACAAACGATACATATCCCCACGCGTGGGTCCCACTCCGACTCCAACCCGCCGCCGCCGCCCCGCCGCACCGCACCTCCCCCCGTGGTCCGTAATCCCGTGATTCAGTTCTATAACCGATAAGTTACTCATATGAACCGCTGTGCAATCCGCTCCGGGGTGAACGGTACCTATCCAACTGGAGATAGGATGTATATCTATCACTGTGGCATAGTAGCATGTGATGCAGATCCACTGATGCGTATCCAACCGGACCTACCCATCTCTAATGTCAATGTCAGATAGATGTAATGTCAGTTATGTCAGACAGATACCATACCGATCGGAACGGAATGAGTTGACCAAAAAACAAACAAATCCATCAAAGAAAACAGGAAACCTTCGAATTTTATAAAATTATAGTGCTTAAATAATAAGAAAAGAAAATGGGTGAAACGAGTGTTTGGAAATATTTAGATGATAGCGCCATCGACGGTTACACTTTAATAATTCCGAGTGTGGCTGTAGGCAATGTTGGTCAGTTGGCCTGTGACTTGCTAATTTCGTCTTTGGATATGGTTAAAATAGCTTCTGTTTATAATAAAGCATTAATACCAGTTCTAGGGTATGATCCCTACGACCTAAACTCTTCAAATCTGTCCAGCTGCTGTGAAGTATTCAAGTGTAGTCAGAGAAATGTAATAGTCTTGCAATTCAGAGCTCCCCTCGTTCATAAATATGCTAAACAATTTTTGAGTGAATTAGTCCTCAAATTCAAAGAAATAAACGTGAAAGATGTGGTTGTTTTAACGAGCAGTTTTGCCCATGAGAAGAAACACATTTCTACTTCACCATTTAGATATGTGGCAAATGAATCATCTTCTTACAAAAACAAAATAAAAACTTTGAATTGGGCAGAACACGAATCGCTTACTGATGCATTACAGATATATGGTGGAGGATTTGCATCCATATTATATCAGATTTGCTCGGAGCAATCACTGCCATGCGTTATCTTGTACAAATATTGCTCCGAAGGAAATAATATACCAGATGCAAATGAGATGGTTCACTATTTGGCTCAATTACTGCCATTATTTACCGAAATGAAAGACCTTGCATCACAATTAGTGGAGCCAGTTTCATGGAAACTGTTATTTGGAAGACCGCCACCTATTGACATTTATTAAATAATATTATACAAATTCTAACTTGGATTCAATTGTATCTTATCTACTGTTTATATTTTGTACTTAATAAAAACAATATTTTACCTTTAATTTATTTTCATTATCCTGCACCTAATTTGATGATGTTTTCTAAATTAATATAGTTATGCTAGATGATATTATAAAGAAATAAGAAATATAAATAAAGCAAGTGCAGATGTTTATATTTTGATTGGTTTACTATGTGCTACTTAGAAATTAATATGGAATTTGCCTGAGTTAATTAACTAAATAAAACTGCTTCGTTTTTAAGTGCTACTGAGAGGATTTCCATGAAACTTATCGCACTGAAGCTCTTACATTAATTTAACATCATATAGGTACTCTACCAACTAACTAAATTCATACTTTCTTGATCTTTTTAATCAATGCAGCATTGCTAATCTGCAGTACTGGCTTTTATCAGGAACACAATAAATAAAAAGTAGGTAACGGATTTACATAGAGGCATTGGTTTAGGTACATAAGTTATGCACTTAACATCTTTTTTGTTGTGAATGGAAACCTATAGGCATCGTGGGTTTCGACTTACCGTAGGTGCCATTTGAAGTATGAGTAAGCTTACTTGTGTAGTTGGTAACCCTAGTATAATAATTATATACATTTGGTATTGTATTAAACAGTCGCAAATACATGTATTGACAGTACGGACGTGTTTTATTGTATCTCTACATCTACACATAGTACATGGCGACCTTAGCCAGTTCTTGGAAAATGTGAGCGCGCTGCTCCGCGCACCGGGCGTAGGGCGAAAAGTGCTGCGTTGACGCATTCCTGTGTGCCTCGGGACTCGAATCGAACAAAATGAATTACATGACGCACTTAGTCAACGGAACAATAGGTTGTGTTTTACGAGTGAAAATTCATTTAAGGCGAGGTGGTAGTGAAAGTGGCGCCGCCACGACATTTATTTTTATTACTCGTAAACCAAGTCAATATTTAAAAAAAGCTCAAGTAATAATGTCTTGAATTATCTCTAATATTTTTTGAATAACTCTTCAACAGTTTTCATTATTTCTGTAAGTTAAAAGATCCATTTTAGCTCAAAGTGGCCACTTTTGGCAATTATGGGTTTTAAAACTTACAGAATGAATGATAACTGTTGAAGAGTTATTCAAAAAATATTAGAGACAATTTAAGAGATTATTACTTGAGCTTTTTTAAAATATTGACTTGGTTTACGAGTAATAAAAATAAATGTAGTGGCGGCGCCACTTTCACTACCACCTCGCCTTAAGTGTTAAAATCCAAAATGGGGAAGCCTTATTCTAAAATTGAGGACAAGGACATCGTGATCACCCAAAATTCTTCGGGTAGCAACGCCGCGGGCCTCTCCGAGAGAGAGAATCATGTCAAAATTAATAACGTCCTGATTACTACGTTGATGGTGGTCATTGCCATAGTGCTCTTCACCCTGATGTGCTTTAAGATAAAGCAGAGCCATAAAAAGAGACAGGGTCAACGCGGAATTTGTGAGAAGAATGCGATACCGGCTATCTGGAAGGCGTGATCCGGGACAAGAGGAAGCAGAGGTATAATGTGTCAAGCGACCACCCCCCCAATTTCCCCAATTTCGAAAAGTGCGGTCTATACGTTCGGCTAAAATGTGGTAAATACGTAGTGCGATTTACAGTGCAGTGCGGTCAAAAAAAAAATTTAACAGTACCTATAACTAAATCAAAATACGTAAAAACATTGAACATTGAAAATCTAAAATAATAATTAGGTATCTAAAAATATGAACAGTTCGTAGAATTCCGGCCGGACGACGGCAGCCAGACGCAAGTCAGCATTTCTTTGTCGTAGCGTGTATGACTGTGCCTCGAATAAGTTAAAGTTAATTTTAAGTGAATGAAATATGATGCGACTTGATTTGTACTTTAATTTTAAGGTAAGGTTTTTAGTATACAGGGTGCATTTGAAATCACTCTCCAAATTTTAAGGATGTGTTAAGTCCATGAAACTGAACAACTTTCTCTAAGAAACATAGGGTCAAATATGTAAAAAAAAATAACTTTTCATACTAAACAAAGAGATAACGTGATCAGTTTAGTATGGGATGACCAAAATTTTTTGGCGTATTTCGACACATGTTTCATGGAGAAAGTTGTTCAGTTTCATGGACTGAACACATCCTTAAAATTTAGAGAGTGATTACAAATGCACCCTGTATAATGGCCGAAAGTATACTTGAAAAATATGATAAATTAAAGGAAATTAGACAATATCTTATAAAAAAAGGTCAAAGTAGATATGAATGTTCTGTTACGCAAATTAAGCTGCAAGAAGCTGAAAAATTGTTTAAAGATAGTGAATTATTATTTTCTTCTTTACGTCTAAGTAGGGCTTCCAAAATTACGGAATAACTAATTACGTAACTGGTTACGCAATATAATGCTCCAATTACGTAACTACGTAATTACGTAACTAATTGGGTTTTTTTAAGCCATTATATTTTTTCGTCATATAAGTTGTTTAAGAAGGAAATTGAAATGAGAACATTAGTAACAAACTTTTTATTTATTAAAATTTGAAACAATCATTAAATATAAAGATTAATTGTAAAAGAAAAAATAGTAACACAACCAGCAGCCTTATTGTCTAATTTAAAAATCTATCGCAATCGTTTTCAAGATGTAACACATTGAAGCTTCTTTTTGGGACAAATAAAAACTTACCAAAGAAATGCAGCAATGTGTCACATCCATCTGTCAAACGAAAGCGATTGCGATAGATTTTTTACATTAGACAATTAGCCCCCAGTACCCAGTAATTGAAATAAACTTATTACCTACGTTAACATTCAAAAGTCTGCCAAAAAGAAAAAAACACTAAAAATTCTTAAAATCGGAAACAGATATTACAAAACCTATTTGTTTAATTTTTGTTTCTGATAATGTGATTTCATGAATGACAAAAAGAATGCAATGTATTATCTCCTAGGGAACTTCTAAGTTCATTGCATAAAAAAATTAAAAACCCTCCTGCATAAAAAGACAAGTCAACTGAAAAGATGGAAACAAGATTAAATATTAAAGGCAACATTATAACATGCAGTCGGAGGCATGCATAAAGAGACATTATGAATGATTTGAGTTATATGCCTCCGACTGCATGTTATAATGTTGCTTTTAATATTTAATCTTGTTTCCATCTTTTCATTTGACTTGTCTTTTTATGCAGGAGGGTTTTTAATTTTTTTTAATTTATTTTTTTATTTATTTCTTTTTAGTTATTATTTATTACAATCATGATATACCTTTTTGAAATCCTTTTAATGAGACCTTTAATTTGACACCCATATTGCAGTAATCTAAAAAAAATTTTTTTTCCACTACGTATAATAGCACCGTGCAGCCGCCATGTTGGTTTTTTTATAATGCCACTTTCTTAAGAACACTTGGGCTGGCAAGACAAATCTAACGATATGTTAATCATGGAAATCTGTTCAGCCGTTTAAAAGATATGAGATAATAAAGAATATTACATACAAACATACAAGATACGCGCGAAAAACATAACCCTCTTGCAGTCGGGTAATAAACTGCAGAAGAAAAAGCTCGTTCAGCTTCAACACTAGTGGGCGTTATCAATAGCAATAATTATAAGCTGCTGTCAGGAAAACTTCACGGCCGCCACCAGCGCTGTCGTAAATGCACATTTCCACACGTATGATAGATTCAAGATCTGTTTTAACTCCAGGTTTATTTACTTTTGTCATTATTTTTTATTTTTTTATCCAGTTGCTGTGCAACGGTTGACTCCTCGCCACAACTACTGTCATTTTCTTTGTTTTTTTTTTGTTCAGAGTTTGAGCTTGTTTGTGTACTACTAGTCGGTGTTGTAAATTTCAGCCTTTGTAATAATTTTGTAATGTAATTATGCTCGTATACACCCTCGTAAACAACAAGGCGGCGGATGAAGATGGAATCACTACAGAACTTCTGAGAGCGGGCGGTAAGCCGATATTCAAAGTCCTCCAGAAGCTCTTCAATTCCGTCATCGTCAAGGCACAGAATACATAATGTCGAGGGCAGAACGCCGAAGGCATGGAACATAAGTGAGGTTATTTTGTTCTTTAAAAAAAGGGTGACAAGTCCCTCTCAAAGAACTACAGACCCATCTCACTTCTGAGCCATGTCTATAAGTTGTTTCCGAGAGTCCTTACGAATCGTCTCGCTCGCAAGTTCGAAGACTTCCAACCTCCCGAACAAGCCGGGTTTCGAAAAGGCTTTAGCACCATAGACCAAATCCATAGGCTGCGGTAGGTTAAACAGAAGACCGAGGAGTATAATCTGCCACTATGCTTGGCGTTCGTAGACTAGGAGAAAGCCTTTGATTCGATTGAAACCTGGGCGGTGCTGCAGTCTCTCCAAAGATGCCAAGTGGACTACTGGTATATCGAGGTGTTGAGGTACTTATACAAAAATGCCAACATGTTGATCCGAGTACAGAACCAGAGCACAAAAATCCTAACTAGTTGCGCGTGGTGTGAAACAGGGAGACGTTATTTCTCCGAAACTGTTCACAGCTGCGTTGGAGGACATCTTTAAGCTCATGGACTGGAAAGGACTCGGCATGAACATTAATGGCCGGTACCTAACACACCTTCGTTTTGCCGATGATATAGTCCTTATGGCTGAGACCATGGAAGACCTGAACACAATGCTGGAAGATCTCCGTAGTGCTTCCCAAAGAGTGGGTCTCAGGATGAACATGGATAAGACGAAAATTATGTAAAAAGCCCATGTTTTACCCTCTGCAGTTCATGTTGGGAACACTACACTTGAAGTTGTTGACCATTAAGTATACCTAGGACAGGCAGTCCAGTGAGGTAAGTCCAACTTTGAGAAAGAGATCTCTCGTCGAAACCAACTCGGGTGGGCAGCATTCGGGAAGCTTCGAAAAATCTACGCGTCCAACTTACCTCAGTGTCTCAAGATGAAAGTCTATGAACAGTGTGTGTCGCCAGTGATGACTTACGGTAGTGAAACGTGGTCGCTAACTATGGGTCTCATAAGAAGGCTCAAGGTCACACAGCGTACAATGGAGAGAGCCATGCTCGGCGTTTCCCTGCGTGATCGAATCAGAAACGAGGAGATCCACAGGAGAACTAAAGTAACCGACATCGCTCGAAGGATTGCTCAGCTAAAGTGGCAATGGGCAGGACACATAGCGAGAAAAACTGATGGCTGTTGGGGCGGAAAGGTTCTGGAATGGCGATCGCGCACCGGACGACGCTCCGTGGGTAGGCCCCCGACAAGGTGGACCGACGATTTGGTGAAAGTCGCGGGAAGCCACTGGATGCGGGCAGCGCAGGACCGATCGTAGTGGAGATTCTTAGGGGTGTATACCCAGCAGTGGGTGTCGTGCGACTGATATGATGATGATGATGAGACACCCTCGAGTATTGTAGGCCTAGCACGGCAGCCACGACATGAGTCTCTGAAACATAGATTTACTCTGACTTTCTTTCCCTTTCGCACATTGCTTAGCGGTTTAAGGCGCTATATTCGAATGAAAAGGGAAGTGTGAGAGACTGATCGAGAAGATGTCGCGGCTGCCGTGCTAGGCCTAATGGTGTTGTCATATTATAATGGTTAGTGTTGCCGTGCCATGAAAGAAGAAAATTTAATTCAATTGATATTTTAAATATTTATGTGTATGTTAGTAGATACTTACGTAATTACGGAATTTTACCTTTGAGTTACGTATTTCAGAAATAGTTAAAATCTGTCCGTAATTACGTAATTGCGAAATTACGTAATTACGTAATGGAAGCCCTACGTCTAAGTAAAGATAAATGTGAAATTGCGCTAATTACGGAAACTTTCAGCAAGCTTAGTTTACTGTTTTCTGAAATATTGAATTTATGTAAGGCTCCTGACCAAAAATCAGACAAAATGGAATTTGATTTGAAAACCGCATGTGGTTTGATACCAGTTTTAGATGATAAGGAAAATATAACGAAACGATTGATTGATGCGGTGGAAATGTATGCTGACATGCTAAATAGTGCGGGTCAGTTATTATTAATCAAATTTGTTCTCAAGGGCAGATTATTTGAAAACGCCAAGTTACGGGTGAACACTGATTATCCGAATGTTAAGGGCATGTTACAGGATTTTCGTAGGAAACTATTAACAACAAAATCTTTTACAGCGATACAAGGACAAATCCAGTCCTTAAACCAAGGCTTTAGGTCTATTGACGAGTATGGTTCGCAACTTGAAAAACTTTTAACGGAATTGAATATTTCACAGGCTGAAGGTGATGCAGCCAAAATTAATGTGTTGAAACCCATAAATGAAAAGATGGTCATCAAAAAATTTTCAGACGGCCTGAAAAATGAAAAGGTGAGTACTATCATTACAGCTCGCAATTACTCGTCGCTGAAAGATGCAATACAGGCGGCAAAAGACGAGTCTAAGTCGTCTACTTCCAGGCCAGCCGAGGTGATGAAGATGACTTCTACGAGAGGTACATATTATAATAATCGTTCTTATTTTCGAGGTCAAGGTAGAGGACAGTTTCCCCGTGCTCAAGGTAACTACGCGAAAAACGGCAACAGGGGTAGGTTTCAGGATAATTATAATAATTATCGCAACAATTCGCCTAGATATCAAAGCTATTCAAAGCCTTTTCATTATACCTCACGTGGTAGAGGTCAATATAACCGTCGTGGCTATGCAAGGCGAGGTGAACAAGGTTTTCGTAATAATAACCTATTTACCATCCCCCAAAATGACAATGCCCAGATGAATGCTTCTGAAAATTCGGAGCAATGTCGTAATGAGAGAGTAAACCAGTTTTTTCGTAATGAATAATTTCATTTTTGCCTGTAGAAACACTTCTAAATTTGTTAATTTTTACATAAATGGACGAAAATTTGTTTTGTTATTAGATACTGGAGCATCCATCTCTGTTATTAAAGAAGAGGTATTACCAAAATCATGTCAAATATTTCATGACCAATTAGAAGTTAATGGTATTGGAGGTAAAATTGAGTCATCTGGTTATGTGCTTTTAGATCTGCATACATCAACAGATAGATTTCAAAATAAATTTTACATTTTTAAAAATTTGCCAATTGTTGTTGATGGTATACTAGGAATTGATTTCATGACTAAATATAGAGCAAACATTGATCTGGGAAAAGATCTTTTGACGCTGCAAGTAGAAAATAAGTATTGCACATTGCCAATTTACAACAAACTCGAGAATAGTAATTCTTTAGTAATACCTCCTCGAAGTGAAACTATTCATTACATTTATTTGGACAAAGATATGAAGATGACTGTTTTGTGAGGGCGAGAGAGATAGAAAAAGATGTGTTTTTGGCTGGAGCTATTGCTCACCCTAAGAATAAAAGGATTCCTATTAAGATTTTAAACACCGGAGAAAAAGAAGTGAGATTGGATAATTTTGAAATAAATGTAGAATCATTGAATGATTATAACATTTTTAAGTTCAGTTCGTGCGAAAGTAATGCTAAAAGAGCAGAAACATTATTGTCTTTAATTAACTTACAGTATTTAAATAAAGAAGAGAGAGAGTCTGTTGAAAAAATATGTACAAAATATTCAGACATTTTCTTTCTACCTGGTGATAAATTGGAAACTACTAATATCTGTGAACAATCTATAAAGTTAAAAAACAACATTAATCCTATATATACTAAACCGTATAGGCTACCTCAATCTTTGAAACCGGAAGTAAATAGCCAAATAAATAAAATGCTTCAAGACGATATAATTGAAGAATCCTCTAGTGAATGGTCTAGTCCTATATTATTAGTTCCAAAAAAATCTGATGGTACTAAAAAATGGCGTTTAGTGATTGATTTTCGCTTAATGAAAATATTGTTGACGATAAATTTCCATTACCTAACATCACGGATATTCTCGACTCTTTGACGGGTTCAATCTATTTCACTCATTTAGACTTACAACAAGGGTATTATCAAGTAAAGTTAGAACAGGATAGTAGAAAATATACAGCCTTTTCAACGAGCACAGGTCATTATCAATTAAAGCGGTTACCGATGGGTCTTAAAACTTCATGTAGTGCATTTAGTAGAGTCATGTCATTAGCGATGTCAGGGTTAGCTTTTGAGAAGTGTTTTATTTATTTGAATGATATAATTGTTTTTGGATGATCCTTGGCAATTCATAACCAAAATTTAACAGACGTGTTCGAAAGATTGAGAAAGGTAAATTTAAAACTAAACCCTACTAAGTGTCAATTCCTCAAAAAAGAAATATTATATCTTGGCCATTTGGTTTCTGCAGATGGAGTTTCTCCAGACCCTGAAAAAACTAAAGTTTTAAAAAGTTATCCAGTACCACAGAATGCAGATGAAGTAAGACGGTTTGTTGCTTTCTGCAACTATTATAGGAAATTTGTTCCATCTTTTGCTACAATCACCATGCCTTTAAATCGATTATTGAAAAAGGATGAACCCTTTGTTTGGAATTCTGAGTGTCAAAATGCATTTGACTACTTGAAAACTTCACTAATGACTCCACCAATATTACAGTACCCTGATTTTTCTAGTACTAACGAATTTATTTTACAAACTGATGCTTCTGATTTGGCAGTAGGAGTCGTATTATGTAATGATAATATGAAACCTGTGGCATATGCCAGTAGGCCATTAAATAAAGCAGAAAGGAATTATCCAGTCATACATAAAGAATTAACAGCTATAGTATGGGCAGTGAAGTTCTTTAGGCCATATCTTTTTGGCAGGAAATTTACTATCATGACAGACCACAAACCTTTAATTTATTTATTTGGCATGAGAGATCCGTCTAGTAGGCTAATAAAATTTAGACTAATACTCGAGGAATATGATTTTAAAATAGAGTATGTAAAAGGTAAAGACAATGTAATCGCAGATGCATTGTCTAGAGTGAGTATATCATCGGATGAATTAAAGGGTATGAAAGAACAAATTTTGGCAGTAACAACCAGAGCACAAAAGAGAAGGATGGATGAGAATAGTAATAAAGAACAAGCTGCACTTAATGAAAACACTGATGAGTGGCCTGATCAACCACGAATCGTGGAATTATTAAGACAGCCTAGCGATTCTATCGAAATGAAGTTAATGGAAGAAGAAGTTATAAGAAAAATTAAGAAAGAGGAGAAAAAAGTAGAAGAAAAATATTGTTTTGTGTATGTAGAGAGTAAAATGTTATTATGTATTAACCTAAGCTTTAGATTGCACTTCTCGCGAGCCGAATTTGCAACTAAGCTTAAGGAGTTTTGTGAAAGAATAAATATAAAAGAGCTATGCATAGTAAAAAATGATAAAAATGATGAATTTATAAAAGGATTATGTAGTGAAATTAAATCATTAAACAAATGGACCGGTCCCCGAATATGTGTTTTAAAAGGAGTTGAGAGAATATTTGATGAAAAAGTAAAACAATTTATATTAAATGACTATCATTTATTGCCCACCAGCGGCCACGCTGGAATAACTAGAATGGCGAATAACATTAAAAGAAAATATTACTGGCCAGGCCTAGAGTTGGATATACGTAAATCTATATATATAAAAGGGAAAATCACTCACTGACTCATCACGAAATCTCAGAAACTACAAGTGCTAGGAGTCTCAAATTTTGCATAAGGTTTCCTTTTAGGGTGTAGGTGCTCACTAAGACGGGATTTTGCGAAATTCAATCCCTAAGGGGGTGAAACAGGGTGGCAAAGTTTGTATGGGAGAATGCGATTCCTTGGCCCGATTGACTTGCAATTTGGCATAGACATTTTATCACAAAATTAATTGAACACGTGTTTCGCATTTTTTTGAAATGTATCCCCTAACAGGGTTGAAAAAGGGTAGAAAGCTATTTTTAGGGTGATTGATTTCGATATCGGAATCAAAACTTCTTAGTGCATTTGAATGATTAAGAAAAATAAATGTCAGTTGTCAGGTTGTCACCTCCCCTGAGACTGTAATTATGTCACGCACGAGCTGACATTTCATGTTGTATAAGATTTTATCCTGATATTCACTATTTTACGAAATATTAGTCTACTTATAAAATGTGGAAAAATCTGGCAAATATCAGATATCTAACGTGACAAGGAATGTGGTGTAAAGTGTTGAAATTGAGAGCCGGATAATAATGCACAACATTAGTTGCACCCGACATAATTTGCAATGTCACGTTATTTTAGCCGGGAACCTTTTCAGTCATAAGCAGAAATTCAACAAATATTTATTATAAGAAGATTATAAGCGTACCAAAGTTTCATCATAATCGGATGTGAATGGTTTAGGAGTGCATAGGAAACAAAATAATAAACATACATAGATTTTTATTTAAAAAGAAGATACCTACCAAACTATTAAGTATGAGTATTAAATGTTGCATAATATTATTATACTTATTTTGTTATATTACTGCTAAGAAATTTTATTAAGTACCTACCTACCTACCTAATACAAAATCGTGAACAGTACGGCGTCTCGGTTCTGTAACCAAACTCGAACCCCACTTCGAATCTCACTTCACTGCACGGGACGCGAACTTTAAATCATAAATAAGATAATGATAAGATTTTTTTTCATCACAAAATATTTTAGATAGCTACCTAAAATTGTTGTAATCGGTAAAATTGCTCATAAGTTAGCTAATTTCTAATAACTAATTCACGCGAAGTGAAGTGAAGTGTAGTGAGATGCGCGTTTGGTTACAGAATCAACAGATTGCGCAGGTAAAACCGCGGGGTGCAGCTATTACCTATATATCACAAAATTGTAAGAATGTGAAAGTTTTGATGTTTGGATGTTGTTCATTTTGTTCCTCAATCACGTCTGAACGGGTGAACGGATTTAGACGAAATTTGGCACAGGGATAGATTTTAGTCTGGAATACTTAACACAGGCTTCTTTTCATGCCGATCATTGGTTTCCAAGGGAAGACTTACAACGATTACCGACTCCCACGCGGGCGGAGCCACGGGCAAAAGCTAAACATAGTATAAAACAAAGTCGCTTCCCGCCGTCTGTACGCTTCTCTTAAACTATACATAAAAATCGCAATAAAATCGATCTTTAAGTTTGGGAGCTAGGTTGCCTCAGAGTCCTCAGACAGACACACACACACTTCAATTATATTTTAACACCCCTTGCGTACGTCGTATATATGTAGATATCCTGTAGTATAATCAAATAACTTCACACTGACACCACATTAGCACGGTTTTACATTAGTAACTACATTGCACTGCACCCGTGCGAAGCCGGGGCGGGCCGCTAGTATGTAAATAAATGTGAAATGTGTCAGAAAATGAAACAAAGTAAGTATACTAAACAGCCTTTGACTATTACTACAACTGCGACGACTGCATTCGAGAAAATTTTCCTCGACCTAGTTGGACCTTTAGATAAGGATGAGTATGGTAACTGTTACATTTTAACCCTGCAATGTGAGTTGACGAAATATATAGAGGCGTATCCTTTACCTAATAAAGAAGCAGAGACTGTAGCGCACGCTTTGGTAAGTAACTTTATATTGAGATTTGGTATTCCAAAAGCTATAGCTACGGATAGGGGTACTGAGTTTATTTCTCAGGTTATGGAACAGGTGTGTAGTCTATTGGAAATAGAAAAACTAATGTCAACTGCATACCACCATCAATCAATCGGTTCGCTAGAAATAGCTCATAAGCATTTAGGTGAATTTTTAAGGACTTATTGTACTAATACGAGTTACTCTTGGTCACATTGGGTACCATTTTGGTGTTTTAGTTATAATACTTGTATTAACACGCAAACGAAATATACACCTTTTGAGCTCGTTTTCGGTAGACAATGTCGTTTACCAAATAATTTAGTAAATAATGTAGATCCTCTTTATAATACTGATAACTATTGTTTAGATTTAAAATACAAACTTCAAGTAGCATTAAGAGATGCAAGAAAAAATCTAATAGATTGTAAGGAAAAAAGAAAAACTTGTTATGACGTAAAATGTAATCCTGTATCTTACAGTGAAAATTATTTCATTTTGATAAAAAAGGAAAATTCTCGTAAACTTGACTGTGTTTATGATGGACCTTATAGAGTTGTGCAAGATCTAGGAGTAAATGTTAAAATAGAAAAAAATGGTAAAATAGATATAGTACATAGGGATAGAACAAAAAAGTTTAGTGCATAGATGCATTATTACATCATAAGAAAGAAATAAGATAGAATAATCATTTTTTTCCCCTTTTTTTTTCTTTCACCCCCGGAGGTGAAGTATGAGTAAGCTTACTTGTGTAGTTGGTAACCCTAGTATAATAATTATATACATTTGGTATTGTATTAAACAGTCGCAAATACATGTATTGACAGTACGGACGTGTTTTATTGTATCTCTACATCTACACATAGTACACATTAAAGCTCAATTATCTACAAGCATTCGAAATGCTCATCATATTATCTACAAGCTGTCGAGTTTACGTAGATACTACGTAAACTCGAAAAGTAACTTACATAAAAAGCAGTGACACAAGGAAAGAAGATAGAAAAAAAAACCGGCCAAGTGCGAGTCGGACTCGCGCACGAAGGGTTCCGTACCAAAAAACGGCAAAAAAAAAATACGTTTGTTGTATGGGAGCCCCCTTAAAAATTTTAATTTTATTCTGTTTTTAGTATTTGTTGTTATAGCAGCAATCAAAATAAATCATCTGTTTTAACGGTCTACCTGTTGTCATTATTAATATCGAGCATAAAAACCGGCCAAGTGCGAGTCGGACCCGCGCACGAACGGTTCCGTACCAAAAAACGGCAAAAAAATTACGTTTGTTGTATGGGAGCCCCCCTTAAATATTAATTTTATTCTGTTTTTCCTATTTGTTGTTATAGCGGCAACAGAAATACATCATCTGTGAAAATTTCAACTTTCTAGCTGTCACGGTTCATGAGATACAGCCTGGTGACAGACAGACAGACAGACAGACGGACAGACAGACGGACAGCGGAGTCTTAGTAATAGGGTACCGTTTTTACCCTTTGGGTACGGAACCCTAAAAACGGCAAAAAAACACGTTTGTTGTATGGGAGCCTCCCTTAAATATTAATTTTATTCTGTTTTTAGTATTTGTTGTTATAGCAGCAACAGAAATACATCACTGTGAAAATTTCAACTTTCTAGCTATCACTCACGGTTCATGAGATACAGCCTGGTGACAGACAGACAGACAGACAGACGGACAGACAGACGGACAGCGGAGTCTTAGTAATAGGGTCCCGTTTTTACCCTTTGGGTACGGAACCATAAAAACGGCAAAAAAACACGTTTGTTGTATGGGAGCCTCCCTTAAATATTAATTTTATTCTGTTTTTAGGATTTGTTGTTATAGCAGCAACAGAAATACATCATCTGTGAAAATTTCAACTTTCTAGCTATCACGGTTCATGAGATACAGCCTGGTGACAGACAGACAGACAGCGGAGTCTTAGTAATAGGGTCCCGTTTTTACCCTTTGGGTACGGAACCCTAAAAAACACAAAAAGTAATCAGAAGCCTTTAGACGCATAGCGTAATACACATAAGCAAAATACCAACTCGACCTTTTGTGGTGTTAGTACCTACGTAAGTAGTACTACCTACTTATTTAAAAGTTTATATTACTTGATAAAATCCTTGAATACTAAACTAGAAAACTAGGTCGGTACCTAAGTTTATTAGATTTTCTCCTAGAGTGCGCTCCGCCAGCCATTACCTACAAACTGACCGTTATAAATTATAGATAAAGATTTTGCTGCGTCAGCGTGGAAGATTTTTATTACAGTAATATTAGAATTGCCCGAATCATCTACGACTAGGTATAGGTATACGATATTCCGTCCTAGAAGATGCCAGAAGTAAGAGTGACGACTATTTTTTCAGACTTAGCATCATGCCTCTCCCACACCTGCGTGCGTCTATCGGCACCAAGCTTCGTCTATTGTTTCGCTAAACAAGAGCGTCGCCAAGGTTGGGCAGTGGGTCAGCTGCCCGCCCCCCTAGAGGTTATAGATTAGGAGGCCATAACAAATTTGGTAACGATCGCGTAAGTGGCTGACTCTGGGTTCACAGGATGGAGAGGCACTCTCTGATGCTAAATATGTCAGTCTGTTTGCGTGAAGCTTATACCTACGAAACGCAACCGAATTTTGGTCAGTCCTTACACAGTTCACGTGAGTACAACTAGTACTTACTTGCTGTACTGTTGTCAGCTATTTACCTTATCGTATTTTTTTCTGGTAACAATAACACATTTTTCACCCTGTATATAAAAAGAACGCAACCACTTCACGCAAACAGACTGACATATTTAGCATCAAAGAGTGCCTCTCCATCCTGTGAATCCAGAGTCAGCCACTTACGCGATCGTTACCAAATTTGTTATGACCTCCTAATATATTAAGAAATGTAACCAACTGCAAAATAACCAAAGTCTAAGGCCGTGCAATTGACTTGCTTTTCCGATAAATCCCGCCCTATCTCAAAAACTTGAATAAATTCACTAGGTGCTCTTGACTGTAGGTACCTACAATTCATATTTTTCCCATCCTCTTTAATATTAACTTGCCTCCCCCTGGGACATGGGCTGGCGACGCCCTTGTGGCTAAACGCTAGTGTAGGAGTCATTATCGTCATACGTTACGAACGATCGGGCTGCGTGACGATAGACGCAACACGATAGCTGGACCGGCGGTTTTTCAACACTCATCAAAGGAGTTGTGGACGCTAAATTCGGGGTTGCTCCTACATCTGCGTTATTTAGTGTTTGTTTAATTTTAATAATTATAATAATTTATTACTATTATTTCTTATGTGATTATAATTATTATATAGTAGTTATTAAATAATTATTAGCACTCACTTAAAACAAGCCACAGCATCTCGGAATCATCCGTTATCGAAGCTTCGTTGGTGAAGGAGCGGTGTATCGCTCATGATTAGTGCCTTTAAAGCGATAACTTGTGAACGTTAAGATGGCGGGATACCCCCTGGTTTTTGAAATATTTTATGGCTAGGATATAGTGCCATTTTGGTGCTATTTAGTGCCTATGTTCAAAAAATTTTGCCATTAATAGTTTCAAGGACCTAAAATTCACATGTAGGTACAGATTGAAGCTAACTACGGTTCTATAGTTTATTTACAAACAATAAATCTCAATAAAATATAGTTCGGTGTAGTAGTAGAAGTAAAACTGCCTAAGTTGGCCACTTTTTGCTCTTTTGCGTAAGTACTAGCTACTTACTACTACAACAAACTTTACTGTAGGTACTGAGGTTACAGTCATAATGTTTGTACATAAACTATAGAACCTTAGCTTCCATCTGTACATGTGATTTTTCGGTACATTATGTAAGTACTTAGCGAGCAATAAATTTAATTAAGATGAGGGCGCCCGCCACTTGAGGGCTATAGGTAGTATAGGAGAGGAGTCTAGCTTTTTTGTCTGTAAATACTCATCAACTTTGTCTAGGGATAAAGGTGTTTTTTTCGTATAAACGAGGTAACTTTGAAGCCTTGGTTTCCTGCAAGGGATGAACCGTAGATACTGTGATCAGATGATGATGATGATGATACACCCATCTGATCTGATCAGCATTCTAAAAGATAGAAGGGTCAGAGTTCTCAGTTTCAGGATTTCCATACATTTCAATGCTATTTTCGCGGTTTTTTGAATGACCTTCTATCTTTTAGAATACTGATCAGACCAGGGGGCTAATTGTCTAATTTCAAAATCTATCACAATAGTTTTCAGGATATGATACATTGATGCTTCTTTTTGGCACAAATAAAAACTTATCAAAGAAATGCAGCAATGTGTAACATCCATCTGTCAAATGAAAGCGATTGCGATAGATTTTGATAATTAGACAATATGTAGGCAGTTGGGTGTTTATAGCGATCTGAATCTCCTACATTCTCTCCCTGGATATCCATCATAAGATCACAGCACGTACATCCCTGGCAGAAAACCAAGGCTTCAAAGTTATCTCGTTTGTATGAAAAAAATACCTTGATCCCTAGACAAAGTTGAAGTACCTATGTATTATCGTCGTGTCGTATCTAGGTACGGTACGAGTAGTACCATGTATTTTCTGGGAAAGCAACAATGTGAGATAAAATGTACAGGTGACCCGTCCTGGGTTGGGGCGGCTACTCATATTTCGCTCCACGATTTATATTTACGTCGCCACACCGTAATAAAATTTCACTTTACGACCCGTCCGGGGGTAACAATTAGGCGTAAAGGATCGCTAACTGTACAGTATTTTACATTATTCCGTCCTATTAAATAAAATTGTTTTTAATTATTATACCTATACCTAATTATTTTGAGAGAGAGTTAGGATAATAGGTACATTACTTAATGAGGTTTTTTTTCAATTCAAAGAACAGTTCTAATTTGATCACAATAATTCTAGACCCGGAAGGAATAAGAACTTAAGTCAAAGTAGCAAACAAAACCACTTAAGTCAGACATAAGTGGTTTTTGTCGAAGATGAAAGTAGGTGCATTGAACAAAAATACGCGTATTGCGACTCAATTTTTGAGAAAAAATTGACTTAAGTGCTTATGTCCGCCGGGTCTAGAATTATGATATTACGAAAAGATTAAAAAAATAATGTTTTTAAAAATACTATCCTTAGCCTCTTCATACGCCTATAAAACCTATCATATTTTAAAATGCAAAGCCGATAAGCAGCATGTAGTTATGTATAGGTACCCTACGTAAGAAAAGGGAAAAATGTGTGTTAAGGTTCCTTTGTGCTGCGGACCCCTCGGAGCGATTCTTATACGAGCGTGTTATAAATCGCCGTTATCGCCCCACTGCAATAACTGCTTTATGGCACTATAAAGACAACGTTACGTTATCTATCAGAAAATAGAGTAAGGCTATGCGAAGAGATTTTTACAAGTGTATGAGAAATGTTAATGTGAGAGGTTCTTTTTATGACCACCCGCTGAAAGGATTTAAAATTGTATGTTTATAACAGTGCCTCTTTTGTATGAATTCCCTGGGGGGCTACTCAAAATGGCCACTTTTCTATTCGTTCGCTAACTTTAAAATAAGCTATAAATTCCAAAATTACGTGTCGTAAGCTTGTCAATTCCATACAATACGATAATGTTTGTGATTTACATAAACTTGCGACGTGTGACTTGATCGTTTAATTGCTTATTTTTAAGCTTTAAGTTAGCGAACGAATAGAAAAGTGGCCATTTCGATACCTCTGGGTTCAAAGGTCGTAAAGGACATTTTGGCGAAAATGAGTTTTTTACACAGTTTTACTCAGAATTAAATTCTCTATCGATCTGTGTTATTCGTTTCTCGAAATTCGCAAAAAAAATGCCTATACGACCTATGATATCCGGCATTCTAAACAGAATTTATTGTGAAAAGATGGATGTAAATGACATTTTAACTACCAAAACGTAGTACCTTGGTAGTAAAGCAAAACTTATCAATAGCTTTTAGGGCATAAATTGTATATACATTTCCAGTTGTCCTATACGACCTTAGGTTGCAAATGTTAATAAATCAAAATATGCGAGTAAAGGCCATCGTCGGTTAGAACTGTCCTATACACCATTATAATATAAAGACTAAATGGGCAGTTGTTCTTTACTACCTAATTTAGTTTAACTTAAAACTAAGAAAACATATCAGAAAACAACAAACTTCTCTTTTAAAACCCAAAATAATAATTAAGGAATTTTTTCTCCGTCCTACACGCCCTTCAAGAGTAACATATAAAAATAAAATGTCCCTTAAACTAATTCCAATAATTCAAAAGAAAACGAACTTGTCCTTTACTCCCAAAACAATCTAAAATAACTAATTCTACGTCCTATACGCCCCTTAAAACTAATCCCAATAATTCAAAAGAAAACAAACTTGTCCTTTACTATCTACCTAAAATAATTTAAGGTAACTTTTTCTACGTCCTATACTCCCCTTAGAGGTATCTAATTTTACCAAATAAATGTTGTACCTCTCTCACTCGCTTAGTAGACCATAGTAGTTAGTTAGAGCGAGTGAGACGATAAATACCTACTTCTTCGTGGATATTTCTCTGCGTTTGGTACACTACTTATACTGCTATGAAACAGAGGCGCTTTGGAAATGAATAATGTAAAAAATACTTACTTACGTTAATAATGAAGTAAGGATCACAATACCTTAGACGGTTTTTTAACCTTAAATTTATTTTATTACTTTGCCGATCTGTTTTGACAAATGCAGTGCATGTAAGGGAGGGCATGCAACATGTAACATAGACAATGTGACCAGAATCAGTATTTTAATACTCTTTTATATAGGTAGGTTAGGTATATTTTATCGACTTTTAAGAGCATCAGTATTTTAGTACGTATATTGGTGGAAGTAAATAATTTCGGTATATTTTCGCTATAAAGTTATGGTATATATGGTGGTCCGTCCCCGGTGCTCCGTCTCCGCTTAAAACTTAAAACTTTTAAAATTATTTCGTTCATCTTCTTCACTAGTTTCTTTTTCCTTTAGAAAAATAATTAAAGAAGAATAGAGCGGTTGAAGAGAAAGTACAAATTAATTATTATTTATCCGCTCTCTTCTTCTTCTTTCTTATTTTCCTTTAAGTTTTAAATTTAATTTGTTTGGTCAACATACTTTTAATTATTAAATACTATAATAACGTTACACATTTTTGTATTTGAACATTAAGTTTGTTTGGAAATCATGTAATTCTTATGTAATTCATTATTTTTTTGGTAATTTAAATTGATTTAATTATTAGAACCAGAATCATAGAAATCGTAGTAACAGGTAACAGGAAAAAGTATCTTCGCATTTTATATGAAAATTCAAAACATTTTTTAATAAAGTTCATTTTTCTAACTTAAGTATGTAGGTGCCATTTTGTTCGATAACTTTTTGCCGTCTTGTAGGAGGGTCCCATTGCTATAGAAATTTTGGGGGCTTTTGATCAAAAAACCGTGACAAGCCCACCTAAAGAATTCTGAAGAGACCGAAACAGGTGGAAATCAGAAGATGCAAGGTTAGGACTATACGGCGGATGCATGAACCCCTCCCAGCCAAACTATCTTAATTTTTGCAGTGTGGCTAAAGATGTGCTAGGCCTAGCGTCATCATGATGAAAAGTCACATCCCTTCTCTTTTTTTACCATTAATGGGTTTGCTCTTGACCCCATTCTAGCCCAAAAGCAAAGACAGGGTCTACGATGGAGCGAGCTTGCCCAGAAGGTGCCTATTCACTCTGGCCTTGAAAAGAGTCAAATTGTATGCGCTCTGAAACTCAGACGCCGGCAGGGAATTCCATTCTTTAGCTGTGCGCATTATAAACGATGTTGAGTAGCGTTTTGAGCACACTCGCTGAAATACAATCTATAAAAGACCGATAGGCAAGCAACATTTCAGCGGTGAGCCAAACTACCAGCTACCAGTTTTCCACCGCCTATTAATCTCTTGGCTCTGCGTTCTACCCAGTCTAATGCAGCGAGTTGATTTTTCGCCGAGCCGTCTCAAAGGTGGCAGCAGTACTCCATGCAAGATCGGACTTGAGCTTTGTAAAGGGTTAAAAGCTGCCCAGGCGTAAATTACCGCTTGACTTTATCTAGGACGCTCAGCTTCCTAGCTGCAGTTCGAGCCTTGGACTCAATGGAGGTGCCGAAGATAAAGTCAGAAGACAACTCCATGCCAAGAAGCTGAAGAGTATCGGTTACTTGGATAGATGTGCCTCGGAAAGTAGGAGTTAAGATGATGATGTTGAACTCCTTTTTGCGGTGAACAGACACGCCTGCTACCTTCTATTGATTAATTCCGGCCGCTTTGTCTCAACTTCTTCCTTTAATCTCATCAGTTGTTCGCAGTAGGGTTCAGAATCGATGGTCCTGCCTAGCGGTATAACGGCTCATAATGAATAATGCCCTTCCAATCCCACTACCTATATACACACAGCATCACCTTGTTGCGAGTTAACCCGGGTTTCGCCACAATCTGTGAAGCCTGACCGGCTTTTGACCACGACCTTTTTCGCACGGTCTCGTCGTATGTGATCCACTTTTCATCACCAGTTATCAGCTTCTTCAAAAGTAGTTCGGTTTCGTAATGACGTTGTAATAAAGAATCACAAATGAGTACACGGTTCATTAGGTTTCTTTCAGTGAGCTCGTGAGGCACCCAAATTTCGAGCTTTTTTGTGTACCCAGCTTTATTCAAATGTGCCAAAACTGTTTTGTGGTCAATTTCCAGTTCTTCAGCTACGATCATGGCTACTGATATGACGATCTAGCTCTACTTTTTCAAAAATGGTATCCAAGCTATCCCTAACAGAGCGACCAGAGCGACCTGCATCTTTGACATCAAAATTTCCGGATTGAAAACGCTTTAAACCAAATTTGTACTACTCTCACAGACACTGCACTACGTCCATAAACGTCACAATTTTTTTTCGCTGCTTGCGTTGCATTTTTACCTTTTTTAACCCCTGACGTAAAAAGAGAGGGGGGTGTTATAAGTTTAACGTGTCTGTGTATCTGTATGTGGTACTGTAGTTCCTAATGGGATGAACCGATTTTAGTTTAGTTTTTTTGTGTTATAGATAATTTTATCCCGAGTGTTCTTAGCCATGTTTCATGAAAATCTGTACAGCCGTTTGAAGATCATCAGTTTTTTCTAATTGATAAGGGAATCTGACTCAATATTACAATATACTTTTAGTAATTAAGCTTAATTACTATTTTAATCTTACTAAATACCTCAGATGGCGATCTTTTAAGACCAAATAAATACACTTTTGCGCAGTAAAATAGACTTACGCTCTTAAGGTCTTGCATAGGATTAAAATTTGTATGGTGTAAAGGACACATTATCGTGATTTTGTGGTCGTAAAGGACATCCTATCTTCGTAAATACAGCTTTGGGCCAGTTTTTCAATACTGTTGTAGAAAATACCCAAAATTCTAAGCAATTTCTTCCTAGGTTCCATTAAAATATCTCAAAAAATAAAAAAGATAGACACATTTTTAAAATTTTTTTTTCGTTTTTTGCTTCTCCTGTAAAGTTGCATTTTGTCCTTTACGACCTTTGAACCCAGAGGTATCGATTTGAGTAGGGGGGCTGATCAGCATTAAAAAAAACTTTAAAAAATAATTTCAGGAATAGGCTGTGACTTTTCTACATGATAATGGTTCTAACCATTACAACAGAATAAATAATAGTCCGTAAAAGGTTGCTTATTAGATAGGAATTTGAAAATTTCCCCAAGTTTTCCACGTTTTTCCCTAAAATTATACGTTTTTTATGAAAATGTATGAAGAGAAGATTTAAAATATCCCTAAAAACGATTATTTTGTACCCCAAAATGATACGTTTTATATGAAAATAAAATTGTCTTATTGAATTTTTAGATTTAAGGCATTCACAATGATATTTTTATATTAAGGCGATTGCCTGACCGAAAGTGGCGCTCTTGGAGGTTTTTATTTAATGAGTTGTTAATAGAAAAGGATTTTAATAAAACTTTTCTTGGAATATTAGGACTCATAGTCTAATATTTTTAGAAGATATCATTACATTCCCTCGCAGTCATTCCTAAAAGTAGATAGCAAATGTGTCAAAACGGCCACTTTTAGCAGTTTGCTATCTATTTCTAGCAGTGACTACGAGGGAATGTAATGATACCGTCTAAAAATACTAGACTATGGGCCTTAAAATCCACGAGAAGTTTTATTAAATATTATAATTACAATATTAAATAAAATTCCCCGCGGCACCACTTTCGGCCAGGGAAGCGCCTTAAGATAAAATATATTAGAAAAAATAGGTACTAGAACAAATTGACTCAACCGTAGCACCCGTCTGAGGTGCTACGGGCGAGTCGATTTGTTCTAGTACCTATTTTCTTCTAATATATTAATTATCTTAAGATTTTCTTTTTATACCAATAATTATTTATTTCCCCAAAATTGCGGTAAAACCCCCAATCTATCAACCCATAAGTACTTGTATGCCGTGCAAATTCTTCGCGCATTAACGCATTTAGACCATGCGTGAAATCACATATCATACACAATATTTAGGTACATAAAAAATCTACAGCATCTACGCTACGCATGATGCAGCGTAATGAATGGGTATAGCAGTGTGATATCCACCTAACGGCTAACCAGTCATGTATTGGACTAAAGCTACTAATAAAAAGGAAAGATTTTGTTCATGACCTTACGTTGAGTAGGTTGGGGTGTGGTTGGAAAGCCCTTTCCTCATGTCACTTCTAAAAATAGAAGGGTCGATTGTGGCTCTAGATTAAGTTTAATAAGCTCTCGCACCGTGTTGACAGCCTCCTGTACAAACGCAATATGTGTGTGCTTGTTTACACACAGCTTGATTGGATAGTGTACAAAGTAAATGAAACGCTGAACATCTATTGATCAACGTATATTCATAATAAATATAATTATAAATATTAATTAAAGACGAATAACTAAGACATAATTTACTTAACTTACCCAATTGAAGGGGTAATTTTTGATTCGGTTGTTTTATTGACTTGAAAACATCTTTTGAGGTTTTTCTTGATTTTTAAAATCGTAGATTCAACTTAAAAATTAAAATATGATAAGTACTACTAATTAACCTTACTATCACGACAACCTATTTCTAGAAATAACAAGTTAAAATAATTTGGTCGAATAAAATAGGTTTACAGACGAAGTTTAAAAAAAAAATGTAAAATTTAAAAATTAATAACTAATCTTCCTTCGCGAAAGGTATATCAATAACATATTTTTTTGAAGATGTACCTAATCGTTTCTACTTTTTGATATAAGGTAATTAGATCCTAATATAATTTTGTGTGTCTGGCTGGCCCATGTAATTCCCTTAAAAGGCAATAGCGATTAAAACACCAGTCCGGTTAAATGAGCCCTTTATGATAACAATTCGATATTTTTCGCAATAATGTGCTCACCAAATTGCCTTTGTATCCTCTCGGCTGGTGTTTACAACGACCGTTTTATTCCACCTTAATCGAATTTTGCCCTTCCAAATTGGAAATTGTTTTACGCATTGGCACCGCAATAATGGTCTGCGCAACTGTTTAGGTAGGTACCTATACCTATATATAAAGCGTGAGTGTTTTTTTTTGTAAATAGAGCTAATAATTTAACCCTAACAGCCAAATACTCAAATGAATATTAAAGTTAAGGCCACATTAAATTAAATAAATTGTCAGATTTGACAGAAATACTAACAAACAGACAGCTTTTCCGACTTTTTGAGTATTCGGCCGTAAAAGTACGCGTAAATACGTAAATTAAAAGTGAACAGTTTATACCTGTTTGTGTAACTTAAAAGTGAAAACATTTCACAATTCTCTAGTGTCTGACTTCGTTTGTTTCAAGTGAGTTGCTAATGTAATGGAAAATGATAGGATAATGTGATGGAAGACTCATCGAAACTACTTTCGATAAAATATTTAAATTATTTTCCATATTCTATCGGTGTGTCGGAACAAACTACAATTAATGTCTCAAGTCAAGATTGTAAATACTCGTTCGAAAGATTACCTACCTACCTATTTTATACATAACCCTTAATGATGTTTTTGGAGCTTTTTTGGAGACAATATTAATTTTTAAACTCTGAAAATGTTGGAAGGTTACCTTATACAGGGTTATTTCTAAAACACCAACAACCTTGTTTATGATGTTAGTAATCTACTCCTACGAGGGGTTACCTATCTTAAGATCGAATTTTGTGTTGGTCGAATTTCATTTTACCGACAACTTTTCGACTATTTTCGTTTCGAATTTTTTTACTTCGTCGAAATCACGTTTCCCACTGTATCAGTTGCCCTAATATTAATTCGATTTTTTTCATTACTCCGACGTCTCATTTGACCGAAAAACTTTTGACCGAGGTAATGCTCGGTCGAAAAAACGTTTCGTCGAAGTATTATATGCCCGAACATTCATTATTCCACTGATTTATTTGCCATAATTTCAGTTCACCAAACGCCTTAAAAACTAGTAGCACACTATTTCCGATTCCTAATCTTCGTAGCAAGTCGTATTTTTTTAGCGTAATATTTAATATTCTAATGTTATTAGTTGATTTCCAAAATCTTTATAAACTGAAATCGGATAAATTTACGTTATGTTCTAAAAAATTAATTATTTATTATAAATTATTTTCTGTTTGACTCAATAAAATATGGGCATGCAAAATAACTACCAACACTCGATTCTAGGTTAACTAATATTTTCCCAAATTTTATACGCATGCAGCATGCAAGCAGGCATGCAGCATGCAAGCAAGCATGCAGCATGCAAGAAGGCATGCAGCATGCAAGCAGGCATGCAGCATGCAAGCATTTTGGAGCTCCGCTCGCTAGCATGCAAGCAAGCATGCAGCATGCAAGCAGGCATGCAGCATGCAAGCAAGCAAGCATGCAGCATGCATGCAAGCATTTTGGAGCTCCGCTCGCTTCGCTCGCTCCGCTGCGAGTGGTCAAAACACTAACCTAACCTAACCTACTGGTAGGTGCATAAAAAGTTTTTCTTTATCCGACCCCCCCGAGCAGGGGGGCCAGCCCCCCTGCACCCCCCGGCAAGCATTTTGCAAGCAAGCACCCAACATGCAAAAAACAAGCAAGCATGCATCAAAGCGAGCAAGCAAACAAGCAAGCACGGAACATGCATGCAAGCATTATTAAGATCCACCCGCTTTGCTCGCTCTCCTACGAGTGGTCAAAACACTGACCTAACCTAACCCACCAATGACAAAGTCAAAGTTAAAGTAAAAGTAAAAAATATCTTTATTCAAATAAACTTGCAGCCAAATGATATTCGGTAAAATGTGTTTCTGGTGAATTGAAAGTATGGCAAATAAGTTATCTGGCAAATGAAAAAAAGCTAAAAGAGACTTCGGCCAATAGTAAAAAGTTATTTTCAAAATCGGTGAAACGTAGTTCGGTAAAATGAGACATATGCCAAATGATATTTCGATGATTTAAAAATATGGCAAACAAAACATATAGCAACAAAGATGTCGGTCAACAGTTTTCGGTCAAATGAAATTAGGACAAGTAAATTTCGGACATGTGATCGGTTACCCCTACGAGGTTGTTGGTGTTTTACAAATAACCCTGTATTTGTACCTAATCGAGATTGCGATTGTAAAAGCAGTTACTTCGTATAAAAAAGATACCAAGGTCTTGTTCAGATTCTTACTTTCACTTATTAAACGGTACAGCCATCAAAAATAATAAACAAAAAGCCAGAGCTAAAAATACCATAAGCATTTATTCCTAAAGGTCCAACAACGGGAATAAATACCCATTAAAATGTATAAAATTTCCGGAGCCAACAAATTATTCAGAAAGCTCTGAAAGCTTTCGCTGAAAAAAGGGTTGCCTGTTTACCCAGTCCCTAAATCGGACAGTCTTCATTTTTTAAACAAAGGACTAAGTTAAAAATGTCCGCTTATCTCCACTGGTCGGGAAATGGCATTCTCTACGAATCAATTAAAGGAGTATCTCCCAACCAGAGCGGCTACTGCAGTGTTCTTGCCCGCTGACCCGTTAAAAATTTGCGATAGTCTTTATACCAACAAACAAACCGTCAAGTCTGATCGCGAAGAAGGTTTTATGAGCATGTAAATCTGCATTATCATACAGAATGGGCACATTGCTAGGGGTGTGCGAAATTGTACATTGAATAATTTAGGACAATTTCCACGTCAGCTCCACTTACATATCAAGTTAGTTCATAAAGTGATACTTAGATTGCCTAGTAAGGCAGGCACCTAAATTGTATCACCTATTTCATTTTACGTATTGTTCAGTGCCCGCGTGTAAATAATTCAATCGTGTATTAATTTTACCATAGCATATAGACAGCTTATTAATAGACACATCAGCTGTTATAGCTTATGTTTATGTAAATGGGTGAAAATCATTTAGAATGACCATTGTAACGAAATGGAAACAAAAATGAAACCGTAACAAAAATAACAAAAATGAAATATATTCACAACGCCAAATGAAGGACTTATTTTAATTGACCACGTGCAATATGATAAGCAATAAAACAGTTTATTTATTTTTATTATTCGTTTTATTAATTAAACGTGTTTTAAAGTCAAAAGGAGATAAAAAAGGAACATTATTTCTCTTAAAAACGTATTTTTTCAATTCGAAAACTATCATAAAGTAAACAACTTACCATTGTGAATGCGGCTTTTGTTCATTTCTGTTATGTCATTTTTGTGACGTGAGAAAAAAACGTGACAAAAATCATAACAAAAATGATAGAGCAGCCTAATTTGAAAGAACCTTAAATATTTTGGGCTTAAGAGAAATGTCAATAAGTTATAAGCACTTTGCATTTCAATAACGGTAGACAATAATCAATCTATACAATAAATTAAATGTTATTATTCACTTACCTGAATTATTTAGCTATCATAACAAAATTGATCAATAAAAGTTTGAATTTTGATCACCGATAAAAAACACGCGTCTCTCACTAAAGGTGTACGATGACAAAATGGCTGACATGTAATCGCTTCTCGCATGTAATTGGCTAGTCTGAAAGCCAGTTTTTTCATTTGATAAGTAATTAATATTACTACATTTGGTCGTGAGAAAAATGATAAACAAAAATGAACAAAATAGTGGACATTGATTTGGACCCAAAATTTGAACTATAAATGAAATGAATTAAAGTTACTATACCTCTATAGGAATTGCACATTGTATTGTCTTTACAAAAATTAAACAGATATTGGAATATTACAACTAGTAATTTAATAGAAACGTTTTTTGTAACGCGAGTCAAGGAGAGGACAAATTATTTTGTATGGAGATAATCCCGACTCGGTGTAAATATTGGAGCATATTTGCTAAATACTGATTAATACATAGAACTATTTATATTTTCTAGATAGAAGGATAACTATTCTGCTATAATAATGTCACAGAGCATCAGATATCAATCAGTATTTATTTATATTCCGTACGGACATTTTTCGATGTCGTTTTGGTCATTTTAAATGATTTTCACCCAAATACCTAATTTTGATAACAATGAATTCATAATTAAAATATTCCGGATGAATTCGCCATTCGGAATTAGTAAGTGCAGCTTACTCTAATAATAATTTAGTCCCAAACTGAGTGTGGCTTATTCTAAATAATGGATGTAATACAAACTTGACCCTTCTTGATACCGTGATTGTGGGATACAAGTTAAGGTCACTAATCTCTCGGCTATTGGGTTAGATAAACTATAATTATGTACTAAAGCAGGACTTAAAACAACCATGGAAATAGTTGAATAGATTCCTATATAGCAGTTGTGTTGTGCCCATACTTTTTCTTAAGAATTTCGACCTAGCAAAGATTTATGACTAAAGAGATCGACATTTTGACCGTTTAACCATTTAAATAGGGAATAGGGACCATCAAACTGAACAACTTTTACTATGGGACCGGCTCTGAAATCGGGAAAAAAAATCAGCGGTTTCATACATTTTGATATTTTCGATAGGTACCTATTAAGATTATTAATATAATTGAAAAATATTAGAAAAAATCGACTCACCCGTAGCAGCTCAGACGGGACACGAACACGCACCCTTAGGAATCCGGCCCAATGCTCTCCGGTCCCGTCTGAGCTGCTACGGGTGAGTCGATTTTTTCTAATATTTTTCAATTATATTAATAATCTTAATATAAAAATAGCATTGTGTATGCATAAAAAAAATCGAAAAGTTTAAAAAAAGGTACCTATTATTTTTTGTATGAAACAGCTGATTTTTTTCGTGATTTCAGAGTTGGTCCCATAAAGTTGTTCAGTTTGATGGTCCCTATATCTACCGTATTCGGCATTAGGGGTTATTTTGGATCACGTTGTATACTGAACTGACGTAGGCCTCTCCCATGGGAGGATGTTGTCTTAATCTCCACGTATGGTAGATAAGTTGGAGATCGCAGTGTTACATCGTTTCCATCGGAAAACATACAGCCCATTTTCGTGTTCACGGAGGTGCTAAGATTTATCTCTAAGATGGTCTAAAGGTAGTCGGCATTTACGAAAAAACCTTGTGAAAGGAAGCACAACTTCGTGACATAACAACAGTAAATTACAATCATAACAAGAAATACCCTCTTACACAACATAGATACGATTTACTTCACAAGTTTTTCATTTAATTGTTAGGAGTCAGTCACACCACGATAATTGGGGTGTTATGGTACCTACTAAGTTGTTTAGCTACATCGGAGGTCGATCTTACCTACCTACAATACTATTGCGAAACTCTATTCATTGGAGTAGCTCCTTAAACAACAATTATGCTAAGAAATAATCTCTCGATGGTTTGTCATTTCCAAACTCGGTCCAAAGTTTGGAGGAGTTTAAATCACTTACCCGTATTGGTTTCAACGGAGGACTTCGTAACAAAAGCGGATTACTTAAACGTGTTTTCTTCATGCCTTTGACAGTTTGGATGGAAATAGGGTAATTTGAGGAGAGTTTTGATGTTATTGTAATAAAACATTATTGTATTGCTTGCCTATTACATGCATGGTAGAAAATTATATTTAAGTATTAGACTTTGCCTACCAACTTCCCGCCTTACCTTAAAGATTTTCACCTTTCGTTCTTCGATTTCACTTTCTTCTTTGCGCTCTTCCTCTAACCTTACGCGCTACAGACTTCGCTTCCTATTCCTTTTCCGTTCATGCTGTTGGTCTCTGGAATTCTCTGCCGAAGGGCATCAGAAAGGCTCAGACTCCAAGGTCATTTAGAGAACAAGTTAGCAGTCATTTTCTCTCTTCTTCCCGCGATTAATTTATATTCATCTCCTATACCATGGAATTATGTATTTATCCTTTAGTAATTTCGTATATTCATAGTCTGTGCTTTAAAGTGCACCTATTCCCCTATTATTCTATTTATCTTATTTTTATTTCGCCCAAGGGTGCCTAGAAGAAATTGCTATGTAGCAATAAAGCCGCCTATTGTATGTTTTCTTGTTTTAGGGTTCCGTACCAAAATGGTAAAAAAGGAACCCTTATGGTGTGACTTAGTCTGTCTGTCTGTCTGTCACATCTGGATATCTCGAGAACTGCCAATGGTATCAACTTGAAATTTAGAATAGTTTAAGATGACATTTGCCCAACTATTTTTCAAATAAGAAATAAATGAAAAAATAAATATCTTTTTTACAACAGGGACTGAAAAGGGGTCTTAAAAATTTTAAGTGGAGTTACTAGGGCATGTGGGGTATCATATGAAAGAACGCCGTTTGCACGTTTTCAATCATTTTTTTTTTGTTTTAGGCTGCATAGTTTTCGACTTATGATGAAAAATGTAAAAAATACCCTTCCCCCCCTTATCTCCGAAGTTTGCAAAGAGAAAAATCTGAAATAATTCTATGTGATAGCAGTTTATTTAAAGATTACAGGAAAAATAAAACGATGTCTCAATATAGCACACTTTTTTAGAAATTATTAAATTTCTTAAAAAGTTAACATTATTTCCACTATCGGTCAAGAGATGGCGCTGACCTAAAACTGCAATACTAATTTTAATAATTCTACTCTGCAGTGTGGTTTTATGGTGCAATTGTGATGGTGCGGAACCCTCGGTGCGCGAGTCCGACTCGCTCTTGACCGGTTTTTTCTGATTGTATCGTTTTTTCCTGTCATGTACAGTAAAGTCTTTATTATTATTTGCACTATGTGTTTGATATTCTAAGTGCATCATCTAGTTCTGATAACATAACATTAAAGCGGCTGTCATCAATAATTCCATTCCGAAAGCGGATTTATGAGACGTCGATGACAAATGCAGGACGAGATGAGCGACATTAGAGCGCGATCGACAGCATGAATTTAGCGTGTTCAATCGACTGACAAATTCGGGCAATTTATCGTGAAATTACTCGATATGGCGTCGCCAAATTTTATACCCTCGCCCCACTCGCCAATATTGGCGTGAAAGGACCAACAAGCTTGCGGTTGATAACCAATTTAATGCCACTAAAAAGATTTGATTGACTTTCAATTTGCTGTAGATACGTACAGCAAATTAAAATATACGTAGGGTATAGTTGAGCTTAAATAAATACCAATCAAAACAAATGATCAATATTTTGAAGTTAAAGACACCGATTAGAATAGATTACGCGAAAATACTAATGTGTTTTCGAAAATAAATTCGCACTTTTAAGTTGTTGAATCATCAGTGTTGCCAAATCTTTAAGCTGGTGTTCCCGTAATTTTCATTGCCAAATTCCGTGTGAAATCCGTATGGGAAGTTTCGTATCGAATCTGTGTTAAACCCGTATAAAGATTTAAACTTATCTTTGACACAGAATACATTCCTTTGATTGATATTAATTTTTTTGATAGTAATATTTTTTTTCTGAAGCGCCAGAAACGACGTTTTTGTACGTGAAACTTTCCCTGCTCTCGTCTTAAACACACATTGCCTTCTGCGCATCCGGTATTATAAAGGATACCTAGGTAAAGTGTAAAATGACTAACTCGGGTGTATAAAATTACTAACTTTGGTTTTGTACCTATTAATCCCAAAACGCCTAAGCGAAAACGGGCTCTCCCCAAAACATAATTTGGTTCCACTTAATATTTGGAGCCTGTAGTCTTCATTCCCGTCAACCATATTGGTCTTTAGGTTTAATCATAAACTCGACAGTATGCCTCTGAATGGGCGCTGCGTTTTATCATGTTCTTTATAAGCAAAAAACTCATCCAGTAAAAGTTATCGCCAGTTTTATTTTTATTCCGCTGCTTTATAGCTTACTGCCTTTTATAACCGCCAATGAAGGATAAGGTTTTTCTTTTCGAAGTTTAAGTTTAAGAGTTTAAGCAATTTGCGCCTTGTAGGTGTTAGATAGGTTTTTTATTAGAGAGTTTTTATTGTGAATCAATCTAGTTAGAGCTCTAGCTCTATGGTTGCGCGACTTTAGTACTCATAAATTAAAGAGACAATACGAATAAAGTAAGTGCATTTTTGATATTTTGGAATGGTTAGGGAATAATTTTGCACGAATTGCCGTCTTACTAATTAACTCTGCATTTGAATTTACGAATAAAGAACAGTATTGTACGAAAGTCTTATCCATAGCTTGACAGAAAATCTAGAATTTTAACGTTGAATTAAAAAATTAGCGCGTTGCTATGGTGACACAAGTGTTTACGTATTGAATTGTCGCCATTTTCGCCGCGCCCCGTAGAAAGAGAGAGGGATACTTCCGCCGCCGGCTGTCTACGCTACATCCGTCTTACGAATTTTCGATCAGGGACTGACGCGAGTTTAACATTTTTTCCCCATTACAAAAAAGTGTACAACGCCGCTAAAGAAGTTTTCACTTCAATAAATCTGAAAGTCGTAGATTCCCGAGAAAGTAAAAAAGGACTTTTCATACAAAACTCGATCAACTAACTATTTTTTATTTATTTATTATAAAATTTATATGCATAGCTTAAATCAAAAATTGAACGGTACAAAAAGAAGTTATATTTGTTCAGGCTTTTTTCGGAAAAGTAGTAGAACAAACGTTGTTTATGATGTCAGTAATCTACTCCTGCGAGGTTGTTGGTGTTTTACAAATAGGTAACCTTATATAGAACTTCTAGATGGGTGATTAGGTAATTACCTCATACTACGTAATCTTTGGATGGAGAAGCAGACTGCAGTTGGATATTGTGAACGCCATCATTACAGTTGGTCGACTGTCACACTTGTGACTATTTGTGACTGCAAATTAAGGAATTTAATCCATCTTGAAACATAGATTTCCCGACTTCTAAAATTTGAAAACTGTGAAGTTAAAAATGTATTATTCTCGGGTTTGTATAATAACGTGCAATGCAATCTACAATCAATCAGTTGTAATTAATTTGCCGCACCCTCTGGTATCATTTATTTCTTTGAGTTCTTAGAGACTTAGAACTTACATGTGTCTAGCTATATCGTATTTTTATTTTAGTTAGTTACCTATCTGATCAAGATAACGTATTTCTCAAGGGATTGATCGATGTAGCAAACCATTCGATATTTGTTCCCTTGGCACCACACTCGCCGATTTCTCTGCCGGAAATTAAATTTTCAGGTGATTTCTAAAGCAATGTGATTTCGGCATTTCGATGTGTAGCTGTTAGTCTGCGGTTACACTTTCCCGGAGCTGGAGCATTTTTGAAATCATCCGGCTGGCGTTTTATTACTTATTTTCATTCGACATAGCAAAATCCTTAATAAAGCTTTTCTAGTCCAGTCGGTCTTGTACTTCTGATATTTTACGGGAAAACGTACACCTACGTATAAAAATTAAGTATAAAGTTAACATTAGGTTTTACCAGACTAGCTATGATGACCTAACTAATATTAAAATCATGTGGGCATGAAGATTTATCAATAAGTAATAAATATCTTAACTTACCTGCACATTCCACTCCATGGAATCTAACTATAATAGGCCGGCCGATGTAAAGTAAACACCACCAGAGGGCTATTTCATAAACATTACAATTTTTAATTTACTACTGTAAATAGCATAGGTAAATTGCGGTGTCTGTGAGTAGTTAATTTTTTAGTTTCAAATAGGCGACGCAATGAACAGTGACCAAACTCGTTGTAATTTACTAAGGTAAAATGTAAACAAAACAGGGCCCATGGCTGGTAATAAGTATTTAGAGGCAAATAATTTTCGAAAGCGTTCGATTGAAGGATGTCTGGGACAGAAGCGCGTCTTACTCTAAGGAAGGATGAAACCAACTATGTGCCAAATAAGTAGTATCATTACAAGACGGCGAAATACTAATGCTGAAAGTAGTATTGCGCTGTGGTCTAGGGTGGATCGAGTGGAGCTGCGGACGAGCGGAGCTGCGGAGCGGGGGAGCGGCCGGCCACGTCTGAACGCTGATTAAACTGCTTGCCTCTGATCGCGACTCTAATTCATTTTAAACTTGCAGCTGCATTTCCTTATTTGAGCTAAATTAGTTTTTCACTGAATCGGGACGACCGAGAAATAGCGGAGTTAAGCGGAAATATATTTTTATCTTACGAGATCATTACTGGTGTAGGTATTCGCTGCCAGCGGCTTCTTTTCTTCCAAAAGGTTAAAAATTGGGTGGGTAAGTATTTCTATTTCTATGAATACAATCATCTAAATACTCTTATAATACTCAGACAATAATTTTTAACAAAAGTCATACGATTAATGTTATAAGTTCTTTACCAAGATGGACTTAGCAGAATACTATAAAAGTCATCTAAGACTTGATAGATTCTACATGTAAGTACATAATTGGATTTTTATTATTATTTTTATAGTATTCTGCTAAGTCCACCTTGGTGAAGAACTTATAACATTGAATCGTTCTGATGTGAAAATAAATATTTTTCCCTTACATGATCCGATTACACAGAACGTACAGTATCAATCAATCGGCAACCGAGTAGATGAATTTCCTGTGGGATGATAATTTATTATGAAGCTGCTCTATTCACAAAAATCACTCAGGATATCATGTCCATTGTGACCAGATTTCTCACTCTCAATACATTTACTCATCTAGAATTTGCGAGAGAACCGTTTTCCTTTTTGTTATTTTATATTAACAAGAAAAAATAAAGCGTATAAAAGTAATATTATATATTTTTTATCTATTTTTGAATAACATAAATACTTACAATCCAAGAACATTTTAGGTAGACATGAGAGACAACTTTCTTGTTCTTATTAATTGATCTCATTTGAGCTAAGCTGCAGTATAATTAAATGCAATTTTGAAATTGGTAATTTAAAGGTTTTCAATGATTAATTTAATAAAAAAATTAATAAACGGTCTAACAAACATTAAATATGTATGAAATATGTTCGGTTAACTTCCCGTTAACCGAAGATTTCTTAATTTCAATATACAACTTGTTACAAAAATCCCTAATGCCGAATATAGTAGATAGGGACCATCAAACTGAACAACTTTTACTATGGGAACAACTTTGAAATCGCGAAAAAAATCAGCTGTTTCATAAATTTTGATTATTTCGATATTTATTTTTGTATGAAACAGCAAATTTTTGTTTCGCCATTTCAGACTTGGTCCTATAGTAAAAATTAGTTGAGTTTGTTAGTCCATATCTACCATATTCGGCATTATAGTCCGATCAATGAGCATATTTGTTGTATGGAGACTACCGAATAATTCTCCCGTCAATGAAATTTGGCATGTGATGTCGTTAGGTAATACAGATTACAGATGCACAATAAGCCAATATTTTTTTTTACGAGAAGTTAGGTATTTTTACCTAAACATAAAAATCGCTTATATCTCTCTGTGAATATTTTCTCGGGCTGAAACACTTTCTGTATACGTACTTATGTACTTGTTAGAATAAGTATGTAAAGTAATCCAATCTTTTTTCGACTTCAGAAATACCCCAAATTTAACTTTTAACTTTTTTCAATATATCTCCTAATGAAAAAATTGTCTGTTGATTATTCTTTTTTAATGTGCTTTTATATCCTTAAATACATAGCTTTGTTCAGTAAGCCAATAAATTTTCTTCTTTAATCATATTTTTTGTATTTTTTGAACTTAAGTGGTTATTTACGTAATGTGTAAAAATACTCGGTCCATTTTTATACTTTTATTAGATAAATTATTTTATATTAAAACAGATTTATTAATAATCCAAGATATTTTCGAACGCGCATATATTTTTTATGATAATCGCCGATTTAGGATAGAGCGTAAGAAAGGGTTGACCTTCACTTGACTACTTGGAGCTGCTTAGCCACGCACTTTTAGAGTAGTGCGCGTAGTAGTAGTAGTTTAGAGTAGAACGCCACAAGTCGTACTTCGTACCAGGCGTGAAAGGTATCTCCAGACATTTCTGGAACTTCTGGAACGCCAAATTTTAAAATTGGCCAATGACATCAGTTGATGTACAGAGGTCGTTTTCGGCGTTCAAATTGATACTGGGTGATAAACGGTATTTTTTTACTTTGTGCATATTTTGGACATATTAACAGTTTTTAGTGCATATTTTGGCCTTTTTAGTGCATTATTTGCATGCATATTTTGGCACTTTGTTAGTGCATACTTTGTCCGATGTCTAGTCTATTCAAAAAGATGAGTGTATTGTGTTCACGGTTCATGTATGTTTGTATGTATGTACAACAGATTTGAATGTGTGGGGTATCGTTAGAATCCTTACATTACGCTAACTAAGTGAACATGGCCTGTTTTGAAAAACCCCCTGATGCCAAATATAGTAGATAGGGACCATCAAACTGAACAACTTTTACTATGGGACCAACTATGAAATTGAGAAAAAAATCAGCTGTTTCATACAAAAAATAATGACGAATAAAATCTTCATATAAACAATATTAACGAAATTGTCAAAATGTATCTAAGGCAGCCATTACAAATGCTCATGGAAGCATCAGTCAAATTCCATCAGTCATGTCAGTCACGGCTGTGACTGACGATTAACCTACCGTGTAATGGGGTGACTGATGGTTGCATGAAGTTGATTTCTTCTTTCCATCAGTCAGTCAGTTAAACGTGATTCATGACTGATGTCATGAATCACGTTCATGACATGACAGGAATTAGACTGACGCGTCAGTCAAATTCCATCGAATTTGACTGATGCGTGCATGAGCGTGTAATGGCTGCCTAACAGCTGTTTTTTTTTGTGGTTTCAGAGTTGGTCCCATAGTAAAAGTTGTTCAGTTTGATGGTCCCTATCTATCAAATTCAGCATTAGGGTTTATTTTTTGATATCCCATTACTCTCGTATTCCGGAAAGTAGTGACACTAAACTCAATGTATGGCCAGGTCAACATTTTGTCATAGATGAATTCACATGGCAATATTAAGGCAGTTCAGGCAAAACTGAGCTGATTTAACTCAGTAGCCATCTGCCCCCCCTTGGCAGGTAAAGGGGTGGCATTCATAGAGTCACGCCGCCACCG
Source organism: Agriphila geniculea (assembly GCA_943789525.1). Classification (NCBI taxonomy): domain Eukaryota; kingdom Metazoa; phylum Arthropoda; class Insecta; order Lepidoptera; family Crambidae; genus Agriphila; species Agriphila geniculea. The sequence goes on from OX038890.1 coordinate 13,660,000, forward strand.
CACTTCAGAAAAAAAATCGGGTTGCACTCCGGGAGTGCCGGCAGAAGTGAAAACTTGAATATTAACGTTGTACATTTTGATATTTTGGAATGGTTAAGGAATAATTTTGCACGATTGCCGTCTTACGAATTTACTCTGTATTTGAATTTACGAATACAGAACAGTATTGTACGAAAGTCTTATCCATAGCTTGACAGAAAATCTAGTTTTGACACTGAAATAAAAAATTAGCATCTTGAAATGACGCGCCGCCATTTTCACCGCGCCCCGTAGAAAGAGAGGGGGATACTTCCGCCGCCGGCTGTCTACTCTCCATCCGTCACATCCGTCTTACGAATTTTCGATCAGGGTCACGTGATTTTTACTGACGCGAGTTTGGCATTCCCCATTACAAAAAGCGTACAACGCCACTAAAGAAGTTTTCACTTCAAAAATCATATCTCCTTCAATATACCTACCACCTCGAGTGTGGTATCATATCATGATAAATAATGGATGAGAAATCCATTTTTGAGACATTTAATATACAGCTGATTCAAAGATAAACCGGCCAAGCCAAATGAATAGTATCGTTTTACCTGAAAATAAAACGGTTATTAAATCATCATCATCATCATATCAGCCGCATGACACCCACTGCTGGGTATAGGCCTCCCCTAAGGATCTCCACGACGATCGGTCCTGCGCTGCCCGCATCCAGTGGCTTCCCGCGACCTTCACCAGATCGTCGGTCCACCTTGTCGGGGGCCTACCCACGGAGCGCCGTCCGGTGCGCGGTCGCCATTCCAGAACCTTTCCGCCCCAACGGCCATCAGTTCTTCTCGCTATGTGTCCTGCCCATTGCCACTTCAGCTGAGCAATCCTTCGAGCGATGTCGGTTACTTTAGTTCTCCTGCGGATCTCCTCGTTTCTGATTCGATCACGCAGGGAAACGCCGAGCATGGCTCTCTCCATTGCACGCTGGCTGACCTTGAGCCTCCTTATGAAACCCATAGTTAGCGACCACGTTTCACTGCCGTAAGTCATCACTGGCAACACACACTGTTCATAGACTTTCGTCTTGAGACACTGAGGTAAATAGGACGCGAAGATTTCGCTGGCTGACCTTGAGCCTCCTTATGAAACCCATAGTTAGCGACCACGTTTCACTACCGTAAGTCATCACTGGCAACACACACTGTTCATAGAATTTCGTCTTGAGACACTGAGGTAAATCGGACGCGAAGATTTTTCGAAGCTTCCCGAATGCTGCCCACCCGAGTTGGATTCGACGAGAGATCTCTTTCTCAAAGTTGGACTTACCTAACTGGACTGCCTGTCCTAGGTATACGTAGTGGTCAACAACTTCAAGAGTAGTGTTCCCAACATGAACTGGAGAGGGTACAACATGGCCATTTGACATAATTTTCGTCTTATCCATGTTCATCTTGAGACCCACTCTTTGGGAAGCACCACGGAGATCTTCGAGCATTATGTTCAGGTCTTCCATGGTCTCAGCCATAAGGACTATATCATCGGCAAAACGAAGGTGTGTTAGGTACTGGCCATTAATGTTGATGCCGAGTCCTTTCCAGTCCAAGAGCTTAAAGATGTCCTCCAAAGCAGCTGTGAACAGTTTCGGAGAAATAACGTCTCCCTGTCTCACACCACGCTGCAGTTGGATAGGACGTGTGCTCTGGTTCTGTACTCGGATCGACATGGTGGCATTTTTGTATAAGTACCTCAACACTTCGATATACCTATAGTCCACTTGGCACCTTTGGAGAGACTGCAGCACCGCCCAGGTTTCAATCGAATCAAAGGCTTTCTCATAATCCACGAACGCCAAGCATAGTGGCAGATTATACTCTTCGGTCTTCTGTATAACCTGCCGCAGCGTATGGATGTGGTCTATGGTGCTAAAGCCTTTTCGAAATCCGGCTTGTTCGGGAGGTTGGAAGTCGTCGAACTTGCGAACGAGATGATTCGTAAGGACTCTCGAAAACAACTTATAGACATGGCTCAGAAGTGATATGGGTCTGTAGTTCTTTAAGAGGGACTTATCACCCTTTTTAAAGAACAAAATCACCTTACTTATGTTCCATGCCTTCGGCGTTCTGCCCTCGACGATGACGGAATTGAAAAGCTTCTGGAGAACTCTATAAGTATCGGCTTACCGCCCGCTCTCAGAAGTTCTGTAGTGATTCCGTCGTCACCCGCCGCCTTGTTGTTTTTCAGCTGTTTGAGAGCCATACTAATCTCGTACATGCTGACGTCCGGGATATCTTGGGTATAGTGTCGGGTAAGCTTGGCTCTGGTGTCTTTAGCCTTGCTTTCAACAGGTGTCTGCGTGGAATATAACTGCCCATAGAAACTCTCGATCTCCCTCAGGATTTCAGGTTTCGATGAGATGATGCGTCCTTCGTCAGTTTTCAGCTTCGTCATCTGGCTTTGCCCATTAGACAGATCTCTCGCGAACACTTTGGAGCCTTTATTCCGCTCGATGGCCTCTTTAATACGATTCGTATTAAATTGGCGAAGGTCGCTCGTCAAAGACTTAGATATCTGTCTATTAAGCTGCCTATAACGATGAGCATCCGCTGAACTCTGGAACCTCATTTCTCGTCTCTGATCCATGAGTAGGAGTGTGTGGTCGGAGAGTTTCTTTAGCTTGGGACGGCGGGTCTTAAAGAACTTGGACCCTACCGTACGAACAGTATCCACCACCATGTTGTTTAGATCGTCCACATCTATGCTGTTCTCAAGGGCTTCGAAGCGGTCTTGGAGTTCGAGTTGAAAGCTTTCGGGGTTTTGAGTTTGGGCCGGTAATGGTCGGAGCGTAGATTTTATCAGTCGACTTCTTTCCAGCTTTGGGTTGATATTCAATGTGCCACGTACCAATCGGTGATCGCTCCCCGTCTTGACAGCGTTGATCACAGTGACATCATTGAATATTTGCTTTTTCGTCGACATGATAAAATCTATCTCATTTCTGACTTTACCGTCTGGGCTCATCCAGGTTCACTTTCGGCTTTCCGGCTTCCTGAAGAAGGAGTTCATCATAAAGAGGTTCTCCTTCTCCATAAAGTCGGCCAGCATCTGGCCTCTGTCATTCCGTTGCCCAACTCCAAATTGCCCCACTCTTAGCTCATCACCGCATCGTTTCCCCAACTTTGCATTGAAGTCCCCCATCACAACAGTGTAGTGGGTTTTGTAGCTATGCATGGCTTTAGAGATCTCCTCATACATAGCTTCCACTTCGTCATCTTGGTGCGTTGAGGTCGGTGCGTAAACCTGTATGACATTCAACGAATACCGTTTGGATATTCTGAGTATAAGGTAATCTATTATTAATAGCTCATCTGATGCACAAAAATTCAAAACTCCTCGTATTATTTCCAAATAGAGTGAATTTTACCGACTTGACTACTGGACTATTATAGGAATCAGAACTTAGAAATAACAGAAAATTATGCTGTTAATAAAATTGATGTAACTTTCTTATTTTTAAATATCTTTGGTCAATTACCTTTGGACACCAGAATAGAAGATGTTTAGAGTAATTTGATAAGTATTTTGCAGAAATCCATTCAGTCGTTTTCAGTCCAGAGCTGTTCAACGGCAACCCGGAATCGTGAAATCTTTCGACGTTTTCTCATAATTTGTTAGACCAAGTAGTAAACATTTTATAGTGTCTTATATATTCGTAATCTACTCACAAAGCCCTTTCATTTGGTATACCACATGATACGTTTTTATTATTTCTTGGTACTGAAAACTTTATGACGTCATAGTTTCTACCCCCACCATTTTCGCGCTTGTCATCTTATATATTTGTGATCAGGGCATCGTACTGAATGCATCGATATCAAATTTTCGTATTTCCGTGATGACTTGTGCGAAAAGTGTTTTCTAAGCGTCTTTTCTCAGATTACCGCCGCTCTATACTTCGTATTAAATAGTTCCGATGATCATCTATGCTGGTCTTCATCATCAATTCCACTTCACCAAAATGGTACTTTTCAAAAGCAAATGCACAAGTTACTTAAGAAAATACTAAAATCGCTATAAATGTGCCTATAATATTTGAAGAGTTCCCTCGATTTCTCCAGGATCCCATCATCAGATCCTGATTTTATGACAATGGGACCAACTTGGAAGTATATACTTTCAAACAAAAAAAGAATTTTTCAAATCGGTCCAGCCGTCTTCGAGTAATCGAGCAACATACATAAAAAAAAAAAAAAAAAAGATTCCGACGAACTGAGAACCTCCTCCTTTTTTTGAAGTCGGTTAAAAATGTGTGTAGTGGGAAATTATTTCCCAACAAAGACCTCGTCAAGACGATTCAAACGAGCTCAAACTCGATGGGTTTGCACGGTTTTATTACAGAGTTCCAGTGGTCTTCTTCCGGCTCCATCATCAGACCCTTGAACACTATTTCTCATTAGAGTACTCGTCAAGACGATTCAAACGAGCCCAAACACGATGGGGTTGCATGGTTTCATCATAGAGTTCCTGTGGCCTTCTTCCGGCTCAATAATCAGATCAGCTCAGTGACACCATAATATTGAATTGCCTTTCAGTTCTGATATATGTTCAAAGTTTCAAGTCTCTAGCTCATCCGTGCCATCATTTCCGTGCTTAGTTTACGCAGTTATCATTAGTAACGAGTTTCGATCGCTAATTCTTTAGAGCGCCCCAGTGTGCGACGGTCCATATCCATCTCGGAAAAACTTTTGTAGAACTTTCTTTTTTTTTAAATTGAACATTTTTGCACACTTCCAGTTTTACTTAGTTACCATATTAAATTGAACGTTAAGTTAGGTATTAGCTATAAGAAAACAGTAGTTCTTTTATAATCCAAAAATATATTGACATTAAAACAAGAGACAAATTAAAAACATTATCAACAGTCTATTGCTAAGTAACAGAAGCCATAGTGAACTCAAGCTGTCACACCAACATAAATTGGGTAAGTACCCCAAAAAATGCCATGCCCGGTAGTGGAAGTTTTGGCGCGAACAAGAAGTAATCGCTGATTGGATGATTTTAGCCAATGGGCGGCATTGTTGTTCACGAATTTAGGCCGGAAGTCAAGTATAATACTATAATGTGTATTATTAGGCTTTGAATAAGGTAATTATATTTAATAACCGTTTTATTTTCAGGTAAAACGATACTATTCATTTGGCTTGGCCGGTTTTTCTTTGAATCAGCTGTATATTAAATGTCTCAAAAATGGATTCCTCATCCGTGATTTATCATGATATAATACCACACTCGAAGTGGTAGGTTGAAGGAGATATGATTTTTGAAGTGAAAACTTCTTTAGCGGCGTTGTACGCTTTTTGTAATGGGGAATGCTAAACTCGCGTCAGTAAGAATCACGTGACCCTGATCGAAAATTCGTAAGACGGATGTGACGGATGGAGAGTAGACAGCCGGCGGCGGAAGTATCCCCCTCTCTTTCTACGGGGCGCGGTGAAAATGGCGGCGCGTCATTTCAAGACGTAAACACTTGTGTCACCATAGCAACGCGCTAATTTTTTAATTCAATGTCAAAACTCTAGATTTTCTGTCAAGCTATGGATAAGACTTTCGTACAATACTGTTCTGTATTCGTAAATTCAAATGCAGAGTAAATTCGTAAGACGGCAATTCGTGCAAAATTATTCCCTAACCATTCCAAAATATCAAAATGCACAACGTTAATATTCAAGTTTTCACTTCTGCCGGCACTCCCGGAGTGCAACCCCATTTTTTTTTCTGAAGTGCGGTGGCGGCGTGAAACTATGAATGCCTCCCTTTACCTGCCAAGGGGGGGCAGATGGCTACTGAGTTAAATCAGCTCAGTTTTACCTGAAAAGCCTAAATATTGCCATGTGAAATGTGAATTTATCTAATGACAAAATTTTGACCTCGCCATACCTTGAGTTGAGTGTCACTACTTTCCGGACTACGAGAGTAATGGGAAATCAAAAAATAAACCCTAATGCTGAATTTGGTAGATAGGGACCATCAAACTGAACAACTTTTACTATGGGACCAACTCTGAAACCACAAAAAAACAGCTGTTAGGCAGCCATTACACGCTCATGCACGCGTCAGTCAAATTCCATCAGTCATGAATTATGTTTGACTGACTGACTGATGGAAAGAAGAAATCAACTTCATACAACCATCAGTCACCCCATTACACGGTAGGTTAATCGTCAGTCACAGCCGTGACTGACATGACTGATGGAATTTGACTGATGCTTCCATGAGCATTTGTAATGGCTGCCTTAGATACATTTTGACAATTTCGTTAATATTGTTTGTATGCAGATTTTATTCGTCATTATTTTTTGTATGAAACAGCTGATTTTTTTTTCAATTTCAGAGTTGGTCCCATAGTAAAAGTTGTTCAGATTGATGGTCCCTATCTACTATATTTGGCATCAGGGGGTTTTTCAAAAAAGGCCATGTTCACTTAGTTAGCGTACATCCAAATCTGTTGTACATACATACAAACATACATGAACCGTGAACACAATACACTCTTCTTTTTGAATAGGCTAGACTTCGGACAAAGTATGCACTAACAAAGTGCCAAAATATGCATGCAAATATGCACTAAAAAGTCTAAAATATGCACTAAAAACTGTTAATATGTCTAAAATATGCACAATGCAAAATAAAAAAACCGGCCAAGTGCGAGTCGGACTCGCGCACGAAGGGTTTCGTACCAAAAAACGGCAAAAAATCATATTTGTTGTATGTGAGCCCACTTAAATGTTTATTTTATTCTGTTTTTAGTATTTGTTGTTATAGTGGCAGTAGAAATACGTCATCTGTAAAAATTTTAACTGTCTACCTGTTGTCGTTATTAATATAGAGCAAAAAACGGCAAAAAAATCACGTTTGTTGTATGGGAGCCCCCCTTAAATATTAATTTTATTCTGTTTTTAGTATTTGTTGTTATAGCGGCAATAGAAATACATCATCTGTGAAAATTTCAACTGTCTAGCTATCACAAATACATGAGATACAGCCTGATGACAGACAGACAGACAGACAGACGGACAGCGGAGTCTTACTAATAGGGTCCCGTTTTTACCCTTTGGGTACGGAACCCTAAAAAACGTTTATCACCCAGTATCAATTTGAACGCCGAAAACGACCTCTCTACATCAACTGATGTCATTGGCCAAATTTAAAATTTGGCGTTATTACTGGAGATACCTTTTACGCAGGGTACGAAGTACGACCTGTGGCGTTGATGTAGGCATCAATGTTTTTCGTTTTCTTCAAGGCTCGGGTTTTTTACGCAAAATAGCGTCTAACTTTTTATGCAACCATTTGGCTAAGGAATGGCGTTCAATCATTGTTTACAGCATTTCTATTGATTTAAATGAGGCTAGCTTAACTAGCTCCCTATACGTAGCTCCCGCTACTAAACAAAATATGCACGATTGGGAAAAAAGGCTAAAATATGCATTAACGACGTAATTAGAGAGTGATCTATCTATCTAGATATCCGATATCTACTTATAAACACACTTATTAATTGTTTCATTCAGAAATATCTACCACTACCTTTAAACTCTTGAAACATAATTTTTAATAACGGTGGCCACCAATCAAACTCGCTTACACTACTCCAAAAGTGCGTGGCTAAGCAGCTCCAAGTAGTCAAGTGAAGGTCAACCCTTACGCTCTATCCTAAATCGGCGATTATCATAAAAAATATATGCGCGTTCGAAAATTTCTTGGATTATTGACAAATCTGTTTTAATATAAAATAATTTATCTAATAAAAGTATAAAAATGGACCGAGTATTTTTACACATTACGTAAATAACCACTTAAGTTCAAAAAATAAAAAAAACATGATTAAAGAAGAAAATTTATTGGCTTACTGAACAAAGCTATGTATTTAAAGATATAAAAACATATTAAAAAAGAATAATCAACAGACAATTTTATCAATAGAAGATATATTGAAAAAAGTTAAAAGTTAAATTTGGGGTATTTCTGAAGTCGAAAAAAGATTGGATTACTTTACATACTTATTCTAACAAGTACATAAGTACGTAAACAGAAAGTGTTTCAGCCCGAGGAAATATTCACAGAGAGATATAAGCGATTTTTATGTTTAGGTAAAAATACCTAACTTCTCGTAATAAAATTTATTGGCTTATTTTGCATCCGTAATCTGTATTACCTATCGTCATCACATGCCAAATTTCATTGACGGGAGAATTATTCGGGTCGCATAAGCCCCGTTGATCGGACTATTAGGGGATTTTTGTAACACGTTGTATAAAAGAGCTTTTCAAAAACGCATGTTACTGGGACGTGTTGTTTGCTGGTTCAAAGTAGTTTGAACATCGGACAAAGTAATACAAATATTTTTGCATTTTATGAATAAATAGAAGTTCATTAAATATTTTGTGTAATTTATTTTTAATTCCTCAACCGTAGATACAGAGCGTGAATAATTACAACTAAGCCTGCAATACACACGGATGTGATTTGAAAATTGCCAACCCTGAATATTCTCTTACCCTCTAGACGGGATTAGCTAATTATGGGAAATATTGTATGTAATAGTATTTTGTGTGTTGCGCTATGGTTATAAGTAAAACCTACTGGATTAGGAGGTCATAACAGATTTGGTAACGATCGCGTAAGTGGCTGACTCTGGGTTCACAGGGTGGGCAGGTACTCTCTGATGCTAAATATGTTGGTCTGTTTGCGTGAAGTGGTTGCGTTCTTTTTATATGCAGGTTGAAAAATTAGTTATCGTTACCAAAAAAAAACGATAAGGTAAATCGCTGACAATAGTACAGCAACACGCGTTTGTATTCAGAATTAAATAAATCATAAAATACCTTTCTCATATAGGTAGGTACCTAACTATTATGAAAGCATTGTAATGTATACCTCTAATGCTTTCATAATGGTTAGGGAACTCAGTATGTCAAGTAGGTACAAAAAAACCCACTTTCACCTCAAGGTGGCTTTATGGCTATGTATTAGCGCCTAGTTTTAAAGTTCAGTTGCCATCCCTGATATGCGCTCCACTGTACCTCACATGGACCTAATGGTTTGAAAACGAATTTAAAAATGAACAAAAGTAACATTTGTTAACCCTCCTCAATGGTACACACATGACTGCTCTCGCGGGCGTTGGGTGTGTGTTTTGATACAGTCCTCTTTTATGTTTAATGGCTTGTTTTGCATTGCATTTTTTTATAAATAAAAATAAAAATTTTGGAAATTAAAGTTATGGCGCCAGACTTAGAGACTTAGGTAAGATGGTGGTAGCTAGCCAGGCGGACTTGAAATAAGCCCTACCACCAACCAAAGCGAGTACAAATTCCCGGGTCTTGAAGATGTAGGCGGTCATACACGGGTGGGCGAACCACAAGACCACATTGCATTCTTATTTATTCTATGTAGGGCTCTAAATTTCTTACAGATCTAATGTTTTGCAGTCCAACGCCGGGCGTCCCCTGGCCGCCACATCGGACTTGGAAGTTTTCCAAACGACAACAGCTGAACAGATTACCGCTACTCTAGAAAAAATCCTTAGACAAATCGTTTTGTGGGTCAGAGGGAAAACCGTATACAATAAGTGTTCTTTCTTTATATTGTGTCATCTGCGCATTGAATGTTATACTGTATGTAACTTTATTCTAAAACGACTTGTTTTGGCTGTTGCTACTAATTTAGAACATCATGTCACGCTTGTAATTATATTAACTACTTAAAAAAAGCAGTAAACTCAGAAAGTAGGTACTCTTCTTATGTCCTAATGTACATAGCTATCAAAATTGTAATATTATGTCTGTTAATTTTTTTTTGCAGAAAACTAACAACTAATGTGTTATCTCAGGCGGGAATTTATTATTGGATGAGTTGCATTTTTTCCAGTATAAAATAACATGGCTTACAAAACAAATTATACCAGAAATATTCAAGCAAATCCCCTTTCCTGTACAACGACCGTTGCATATTTGTTGCAAATTGTTGGAATTAAACTTTCCATACAACCTCATTTCAGCTTTCAGCGTTTGCAATGGTGACCGACGCAATTTCACGTCCATTCTATTCCGTTGCAACTATTTAGAGAAGTAAAATCTGGGACGTTGGAGCGCTTACAGTTTTATTTCCAAGAAACATTATCTGGATTTCTCTAGGTTAATATGAAAAGCATAAACAGAATGTTGGTAACAAATGATCAATCTGGGTGGTCCAAGTGTTGCTAATGAAGGTCATTATCTGATATCTGTGAGATGAGTAATGTACGCCGGATCGGAGCAGTGGGCCGCGGAAATTGCCAATTAATGTGTCGGCCCGACCGCCCGCGCCCGCCCTGCCCGCTAAGGCTCCGAGCATACGCCGATTTTTGATGTGCCCGTGATTTAGATCTAATTAATGTTTCTAATCGACACAAAATCTTGAAATAGGGTGACGAATGGAATAGATGACTTGACGAGCCACTTATAAAACTGCTACCAACATTTGTATCTCATAAATGTGTTTCGTCTTAGGTCCTAAAATCTATATCAGTACTTAGTATAAAACAAAGTCGCTTTCTCTGTCCCTATATATATCCCTATGTATGTTTAAATCTTTAAAACTACGCAACGGATTTTGATGCGGTTTTTTTTAATAGATAGAGTGATTCAAGAGGAATGTTTATATGTATAATACATGGTGTCAAATTCTACACTACACCGAAGCGAAGTGAGGGCGGGTCGCTAGTATATATATAAGAATGAATCCCTATTTCCCGTGGCGAAGCGTGAACGGCTGGACCGATTTCGCTAATTCTTTTTTATTGTGTTTGTTATTATCAGGAGAAGGAAAGGAAAATGAAAGAAAAATTTAAGAAAATTTCGCGGAATATAAGAAAATTTAAGAATTCTTAACCACTATATAACATTATTTTGGACAATATAAACTTTTTTAATGTAACCTCATGACGTTAGAAAATTAATGAATAGATACCTATATATTAGGAGGTCATAACAAATTTGGTAACGATCGCGTAAGTGGCTGACTCTGGGTTCACAGGATGGAGAGGCACTCTCTGATGCTAAATATGTCAGTCTGTTTGCCTGAAGTGGTTGCGTTCTTTTTATATGCAGGCTTAAAAATGTGTTATCGTTATCAAAAAAAATAACGATAAGGTAAATGGCTGACAATAGTACAGCAAGTAAGTACTAGTTGTACTCACGTGAACTGTGTAAGGACTGACCAAAATTCGGTTGCGTTTCGTAGGTATAAGCGATTAACTTTTAGTTTGTTTGTAATGTATAAACTCAAAAAGTACTGATCCGATTTTGAAAATTTTTTTACCTGTAGAAAGCTACATTATCAGCGAGTGAGCTGATGATGAGCTATAATTTATTTAAAAAAAATATAGCCTTTTTTCAGCCGGCATATAAAAAGAACGCAACCACTTCACGCAAATTGACTGACATATTTAGCATCAGAGAGTGCTTCTCCATCCTGTGAACCAAGAGTCAGCCACTTACGCGATCGTTACCAAATTTGTTATGGCCTCCTAGTCTACTAAGAATGATTATTTTGGACAATATAAACTTTTTTATCTACACCCATGCTTTAAATCCTCTGTAAGAGGTTCTGAAACAGTTAGCTTACTGCCATCATTACGGTATCCCGAGCGAGAGCAGGGGGCTAATTGTCTAAATTAAAAAATCTATCACAATCGCTTTCGTTTGTCAGATGGATGTGATATATTGCTGCATTTCTTTGGTAATTTTTTATTTGTGCCAAAAAGAAGCTTCAATGTGTTACATCCTGAAAGCGATTGCGATAGATTTTTAAATTAGACAATAGAAAGGCCGGTCCTGCAGCGCCGCGCGCCCACGCGCGAGCGTTGCATTATGAAATTCAGTACAACATTATAACACTTTTGCGGAAGACATAATGACGAGGAGGGAGAGGAAAGTCAAAGTCAAAGACAAAGTCAAAGTCAAAGTCAAAACCTTTTTAGAGGATACATATCATGGGTTTAGATAAATATCATGGGTGTTTTTAATCCATATGTATTAAAATATTGTTTGTTTCTCTAATAATAATAAGAAAAAATATAAAAATGGGTGTAGATAAAGTCTTGTATGCAACTGTTCATAATTAGGTATTAAAACACTCATGTGATACTATTATCACATAAATATATAATAAATATAAACCCACATTCGTGTTTTAATACCCCTCGCTATAGTACAGTTGCATAAATAACTATTAATGTAACCTATGACGTTTGACATAGAATTGACAGAATGCGTGTTACAAATATCGTCAAAGAGGATGTTAAAAAATTGAATGTCGTTTAAAACCGATGCTTCGGTTGGAGTTATTTTATTGATAAAATACTAGTAAAATAATCAATTTATTATTTCTTACAATAAGGATCTAAGAAAACTGAATTTCTTAGTCTCAGCTTAGTCTTAGCTCATCACGATTAGTTCAGAGCCATCACGCCTAATTTTAAAAGTTCAATTTAATATGGAGTTTTGGTAAGTTTGGATAGATAATATACACGTTACTACCACAACAAGTGTTATATACTTGGTTATAAAGCTGTTGGGTTATAAAGTAAACGGGAACGAGAACAGGAACGGGAACGGTACTCATATTTCTGAACCCAACTTTTTATTAATTATGCCAATTCGAATTCAATATTCATAACTAAGGACAACGTCTGTCGGGTCAGCTAGTAAGAATCTAAAAATAACTCTTACTCTACATTAATTCTTGAACACAAAACGTATTAGATGACATTTTTCCACGGAAAATCTGTCCGATATCTCATTAAAATGGGGAAAGCATTTCTCTATAATGGGAGTGAGAAAGCGAAACGTTCCCTGACCACCGACATAAATATTTCATAAGTTGGATAATATAAAAAAACATTTTCCTAAAGAATGACCCGGTTATTATCTTTGAACCTTAATCAAATCATAACAATAAGAATAACATTTCCTGTTTTCTTATGAAAAGCACATTATTTCTTGTGTATTGTATTTCAAATTACTCTAATTTGACGTACTTATTTGCTTTTGAAAATAAAATAATAGAATGAGACCAAGTTTAGTGTACTTTGAAGAGCAGCAGTGGTAGAACTTTATTGATATCACAAGTTTCTGACACGATGCGGTGATCTGTGTAGTTACTTACGTTGTTGAAGAAGTCTTTAATTCGCTTTAACAATACTGAAATTGCAATCTTAAAATCAATATTTTCAATATAGCTGAGTACAAGAAATTGTTGTATGTTTAAACGGTACTGCAATAAGTAAAAACAACAGAGATAAGGAAACATCCGAGCAATATGAGACAACATTGACATTCTTAGCAATTTCATTATAGCTTGCAAAAGTTTCTAAATATTGATTATGATACAATACAACAGCTTTTGTTACTCAGCTCTTTTATATGTTACTTTTGTTGTTAATTACAGTTAACACAAAAGATATACTCGTAGTTAACTAAATATCTTTATATAATCTAAATCGAAACAATACATGATTGATTGAGATCAATGATATTCACTTTAGTCTCGTTTCAAAACAAAAGCCGATAAATTAATTGAGAAGGTTTTGACCAGCCATTGACAAAAAACTTTATAAACGCTGAATGCCGTATCGGGCGCCACCCTGAATACCCTAGTTAGATGAAAACGGCTGTTAACTCTAGTTTCCAAGTTAAATGAAGTTATTTAAAGTTACCCATGTAGAGACAAAAGTAAATAAATGAGTTAAGGAGACGTGGTATTAATTAAAAAGTTAAAATACACAGTCCCTATTCATTATAATTCTAAAGAAATTATATTAATGGAATGAAGCGCTTACAAAGTATGTACTTATGTATTAGGCATTCTTTTGGTATTCAAAGATTCAGTTTATTTTAGTTAGCTCTGTTAGTTTTATTCTTACATATTACAGTTAATTATAATTCACTATAATAAATATATATAAAAATATAATAAACAAACAAACTATAGTTTGTTTGTGAAGATAACGGTATATTATAACTTTTTTAAACTACCTACTAACTACCTATTTCAGTTTATTTCAAACTAGCGGCCCGCCCCGGCTTCGCACGGGTGCAGTGCAATGTAGTTACTAATGTAAAACTGTGCTAATGTGGTGTCAGAGTGAAGTTATTTGATTATACTACAGGATATAGAATAGAATAGAATATCGTTTTATTGGCAGCACATATCACATACGCAAAGCATAACAATAATTTATATATTTATATATACATATATACTTAAGTTACTAAATATTAACAGAGTTACTATGTAACACTGTGCAGCGCTATGTGATGCCAAGAGTGACCTCAACTCAGTGTAAGCAGTAGACGTTAAAACATATCTACATATATACGACGTACGCAAGGGGTTGGTAAAATATAATTGAAGTGTGTGTGTGTCTGTCTGAGGACTCTGAGGCAACCTAGCTCCCAAACTTAAAGATCGATTTTATTGCGATTTTTATGTATAGTTTAAGAGAAGCGTACAGACGGCGGGAAGCGACTTTGTTTTATACTATGTTTAGCTTTTGCCCGTGGCTCCGCCCGCGTGGGAGTCGGTAATCGTTGAAAGTCTTTCTTTGGAAACCAATGATCGGCATGAAAAGAAGCCTGTGTAAAGTATTCCAGACTATAATCTATCCCTGTGCCAAATTTCGTCAAAATCCGTTCACCCGGGTAAGACGTGATTGAGTTACAAAATGAACAACATCCAAACATCAAAAATTTCACATTTTTACAACTTTGTGATATGTAGGTAATAGCTGCACCCCGCGGTTTTACCTGCGCAATCTGTTGATTCTGTAACCAAACTCGCATCTCACTTCGAATCTCACTTCACTTCGCGTGAATTGTTATTAGAAATTAGCTAACTAAATGAGCAATTTTACCGATTACAATAAATTTAGGTAACTATCTAAAATATTTTGTGATGAAAAAAAAATCTTATCATTATCTTATTTATGATTTAAAGTTCCCGTCCCGTGCAGTGAAGTGAGATTCGAAGTGGGGTTCGAGTTTGGTTACAGAACCGACGCCCTACTGTTCACGATTTTGGATTAGGTAGGTAGGTACTTAATAAAATTTCTTAGCAGTAATATAACAAAATAAGTATAATAATATTATGTAACATTTAATACTCATACTTAATAGTTTGGTAGGTATCTTCTTTTTAAATAAAAATCTATGTATGTTTATTTGTTCCTGGTTCCTGGCTAAAATAACGTGACATTGCAAATTATGTCGTGTGCAACTTATGTTGTGCATTATTATCCGGCTCTCAATTTTAACACTTTACATCACATTCCTTGCCACGTTAGATATCTGATAGATTTTGCCACGTTTTATAAGTAGACTAATATTTCGTAAAATAGGTAGTGAAAATAAGGATAAAATCTTATACAACATGAAATGTCAGCTCGTGCGGTGACATAATACAATCTCAGGGGAGGTGACAACCTGACAACTGACATTTATTTTTCTTAATCGTACAAATGCACTAAGAAGTTTTGATTCCGATATCGAAGTCAACCACCCTAAAAATAACTTTCTACCCCTTTTCAACCCTGTTAGGGGATACATTTCAAGAAAATACGAAACACATATTCAATTAATTTTGTTAAAGAATGTCTATGCCAAATTTCAAGTCAATCGGGCCAAGGAATCGCTTTCTCCCATACAAACTTTGCCACCCTGTTTTACCCCCTTAGGGGTTGAATTTCGCAAAATCCCGTCTTAGTGAGCACCTTCATCCTAAAAGGAACCCCCATGCAAAATTTGAGACTCCTAGCGCTTGTAGTTTCTGAGATTTCGTGATGAGTCAGTGAGTGATTTTCTCTTTTATATATATAGATGAACTAACTATAATTGGCAATTTGCAAGATACAGGTATTTTACAATACATAAAAAACCGGCCAAGTGCGTGTCGGGCCACGCGCAGTAGGGTTCCGTAGGTACATTATACCATACCATATTTTAATACCGCTATCATTTTTCGTCTGAAAAAATAACTTTGTTTTTCACAGTGTTTGTATGAATGACAAAGTTATATTTGCGGTTTTGGAAAATGTACTATATCTCAAAAACTAATTACTGTATCTCGTTCAAAACAATTTTCATTGAAAGTGTTTATTAAGATCTATAGTTTAGATTTTTTTTAGATTTTTCACCCTCTTACTTTAAAAGTTAAAGGGGGGGGGACACACATTTTACCACTTTGGCGGCATATATCTTTCAAACGGTTGACTTTAAAAAAAAATAGTCTTAAAAACCTCAATGTCATTTTTAAAGACCTATCTATAGACACCCCACAAGTATTGGTTTGATGAAAAAAAATATTTTCAGTTTCAGTTCCATGTATGGGGAGCCCCCCCTTAATCTTTTATTTTTTTTATTTTTGTATAAAAATCGTAAAGCGGTTCACAGAATACACCTACTTACTAAGTTTCAACTATGTAGTCCTAATACTTTTGGAATAAAGTGGCTGTGACATACGGACGGACAGACAGACAGACAGACAGACAGACATGACGAATCTATAAGGGTTCCGTTTTTTGCCATTTTGGCTACGGAACCCTAAAAACCGGCCAAGTGCGAGTCGGACTCGCGCACGAAGGGTTCCGTACCAAAAAACGGCAAAAAAATTACGTTTGTTGTATGGGAGCCCCCCTTAAATATTAGTTTTATTCTGTTTTTAGTATTTTTTGTTATAGCGGTAATAAAAATACATCATCTGTGAAAATTTCAACTGTCTACCTATTGTCGTATTAATATCCAGCAAAAAAACGGCAAAAAAACACGTTTGTTGTATGGGAGCCCCCCATAAATATCAATTTTATTCTGTTTTTAGTATTTGTTGTTATAGCGGTAAAAGAAATACATCATCTGTGAAAATTTTAACTTTCTAGCTATCATGGTTCATGAGATACAGCCTGGTGACAGACAGACAGACAGACAGACAGACGGACAGCGGAGTCTTAGTAATAGGGTCCCGTTTTTACCCCTTGGGTACGGAACCCTAAAAAGATTCTACGATTTGCTGAATGTGTTGTTGATGTATTAATGCTTTTTCGTACAGAAAAATAAACTCTTTTGTATAAATGACTGAATTTAGCTTCAACATTGTTTGTTTTAAAACGAAAGCAATGTTAACATTCAGTCCACGTCGTACTAAACGTAGATTGGTTTATGCAAATGTTATATTTCAATTAAAATAAAAAGCAAAAAGTATAAGCGTGTGGCCGTACCTTTACTGATATCCCTGGATACCTTCGTTCGAGGAGATTTATTCCATTCTTTTCTCTTCTCTGAATACATTATTCTTATTTGTAAATAATTACTTCTTCGCCCCCCTCGCCCCCCCTGGGATGGAACTCGTGACTTTTTATACAAACAAGTTGAACCTGTCTTTTTCAACGCTCTGCAACGTGTTGTCTCTCTCATCATTATAAGCTTTGGGAGGAATCGACGGAATTGTTTTGATTTGTTAATTAGCAGAATTATCTCGACTTACTTACTAAATAACAGATAATAACGAGCTTATTAGAAGTAAATTCAGGATGTTTTACCATTTCAATATATAAACACTTTATATGGGTAATTTAAATTTAATTCTGGTTCAGTCTTTGGTGTAACTCACGTGTAACTACACAATATTGAATCGTGATAAGATAATGGCATGATATATTTTATTATTTGAATATTTTAGAGTGACAGATTAATAATTTAAGAAATCTTTGAATAAACAATAACAGTACAAAAGGACTTTGATTCTCATAATCGTATTCTCAGAAGCGCTCATGGCGGAACTTGGCAGACTGATCGTACTCGATCACGTTTGTCAAGCAACGCTCGATGCGGCCAGGTATCAGATGGGTGACCGTTAAGTGGCATTACAACTGAGCGCTTCCGTGCTTCGGAGGTCACGTTAAACCGTCGGTCCCGGCTGTTGTCATCTGATAACAGTCGTTAAGCCAAGTTAGAGGCCTTGCAGGTGGCTTGATAAACTCTAACACCAGAGGTGGCCACTATTCCTCATTCGATAAGAAGAATAATATTAAGAATATATAGTATTGTGTTTATTAGTTACAATCCGATATAATTATCACATAATCATCTAGCTAGGTTGTTTCCAGACAAAGCACAGTGCTCCACATTATCTATCAGACAGTTTTTAACTTTTATAAATTTAATGCTCAGTAATTTTTTTGACCGAGTCGAAGTTAAGCAGGTAGGCACTTTAATTTTTTGAAAAGATAGGTAGCAATAGCATCCATTACAATTTTTACATCCTAAGAAAATTTATTACATTTCAGCATTATTTCATTACAATACACCTTACTCCGTTCAAAAAGAGCGTAATTATACAACCTTTTTTATGGTATAACCACCACAATACTGTTCCGATGAATGAAAAGCATATTAACAAAGCGCCTGAAACATTAATCCATACAATAGGCAGGTAATACGATGGCTGTCAGGGAGAAATCTTTCACCATGTCAATGCAATAATGGGGTTGATCAATTTAATTTACAGTGCACTGCGGCTATTAAGAGAATAATGTTTAAAATGAATGTATAGCAAGACGGCAATGGAGGGGCATCCATCATAAATTCAATGAATTATTCTCAACGTTCGCGGTCCAGCCGCCTGGGGTTCGGAGAAATCTCGCGGGCTACGGCAGTCTGCTACGTGTCGTAGAGCGATTGCTACGCCGTAGACGCGTTTTGCTACGAAACTTCGCTATCGCGGGTGAATGGACACGTGTATTGAGATTTGTAAATGAATGCAGTTTTGTTCATTATAATTGATTATACATTTATATCATTTACCTTACTCAACAAAGATATAGTTTTGTTACTTTATATCTCAGCATTTAATTTTTTTCCTAACGCTCACATATGAAAAGTAATTTTATTGTAAAAGTTGTTTTGTAACCTTAGTGCAAAAACTCAAGTGATAATTTGTGTCTGAGTGAGGGCGTGTCGACAGTAAATAAAAAAACTGTTTTATGCAGCATGTTGTGTACGTAGTAGTTTTAAATGACATCTTCACCAAAACCAGAATAACAATACAACACATAGATTACGGTACAATATAGATTCTCAATCACCCTGTCACCCATCAGCAAGAGTGCCATTGTTATGAGAAAAATATATTGCAAAGTTACTGCATAAATTTTTTTATTACTGCTGTTGAATAATAATTAAATGAATACTTCAAATTTCATATCGCTTTGTATCAATGACATTATATTTTTACGTATTTTGATTGAGATGTGATATACCTAAATGAAGCTATAATGTATGTATCGCCTTAATTAAGTCGTTATCTCCTATCATTCCGCATTAACAGTGGACATAAAAATCTATGGCTGATTTTCCTCAATCATTAAGCGCACATAAAAATGTTTATGTTTTCAGCGTGAAATAAATGAGGTTTTGAGTCAGTGCGGAGTGTGGTGCGGGAGTGGTCTGACCATGATGACGTCACTGTGGTTGGTCAGCCTGGTGGCTGTGCTCATCCTGGATATGAGAACGGGGGCCTTGCAGCAAAAAGGTGACGTATCTGTAGGGCTAATAGGCAGTCTAAGTGGCACTTCACATGGCTACGTTAGTCGTATATCAAATGCTATTAAAAAATGTGAATTTTATAAAATGTGAATTTTTCTCTGTCGATTTGATTCATACGTTTGATTTCGCGCCTGAACCAAGTTTGGTGAAGTTTGCTATAGCGACAAATTGAACAAAGGGGAAGGATATAAGGCTACCTTTTGTCACGTAAATGAATATTGAAGGGGGTGTAATAGGGAAAGAAATTCTCTCATCTCTCAGCTCGTATGAAACCTGCAACAAAATCCATCCGGATGACTTAGAGGGCTGTCGTTAGTTTACTATATTTGCTTAAACGTGATGATGGCTGGTACGAGTAAGGCAAATACGAAAACTACACAAGCAAGCTCTCCACCTTCATGAATGGAAAATCGTTTGTGGTATTAACATTACACGAATATTTTAACAAACGAATACGCGACGTGAACACGAATAGCCATGTGAAGTGCCATCAACACTTATGTACATAAATTTAAAGGCGCCTATTCTCACTTAAAATGTAGTTCACAAGCAGCACGGCGGGTAACCTATCTGTAGTATTCATCGACAGTATTGTCAACAACTAGCCACAACTATCGTTTAACAATAAAAATATCGGAATATCATAATGAGAATGCGCCCTTAAATATGTTCAAGTTATAAAAATATAAAAGAATTCCGGGAAAAGGCTATTTAAATTGTATCTTTTAATTTACATATAGCTTTGATTTGAATGTGTTACATGTTCTGGGAAACGGCGGCGGTGGAATTGACACCTTGACAAGTCAAGTTAATTGCATCAATTTTCTAGACTTAAAAAGCCGTAGCGTAGGACGTGGGTTCCAAAACAGTAATTCTTTACTATTGTACCAATTTCAAAACACCCTGATCGATGTTATTTTTAGAAGTGGTAATAAAAAAACACTTTTCGTGTTTAATTAATTTAAAAAAGTTTTGTGTTTGAGACAGAAGTATAAATATGTAGGTATATATTTGTTTAAGACAACGATGATTCGCGTAATATCATAATGTCTACAAGAGCGGCAGTAAAGTAACTTTTACGCATGCTGGTGTCATTGGATGGGTGATAGACCATAAACTATGTCGAGGTTTTGTGCAGGTAGGTGTACTTATATGTAGGTACTAGCGGCCGCCCGCGGTTTCACCCGCGTGGTTCCCGTTCCCGTGAGAATATCGGGATAAAAAGTATTCTATGTTTTAATCTAGGCTATCTACTATCTGTGTGCAAAATTTCAACCAAATCCGTTCAGTAGTTTTTGCGTGATTGAGGAACAAACATCCAAACATCCAAACCCACAACCATTCACATTTATAATATTAGTAGGAAGTAGGATACTTTAGCCGTTGGTTCTTACACTCTATTAGTAATAAGTAACACCTACAGCTTAACTAATCTGAACTCTCCTTATAATATACTTAAGTAACTGCCTATGTACTATTATATGAATGTAATGAGAGATACTCTCTATGAAGATAATGATAATTCAAATCTCACTTTTTTGTCGCATTGCGCCTTTTTACACCATCATACATAGGTAAATACTGCATTTCAGCAAATAAAGTCTGCAAATAATGCGCGGTACGATTAAAAATGTACTCAAATATTTGCCAGTCGTGGGTCTATGCTGAAAGGTTAAAAGCCTACACAAAAAGTCTGTTTTGTGGTCGGCACATGCACTTTCATTTTTTTTTTCACAATTTTGATGCGCAGCATTCTACTGTAGTATTTTTTGTTACTTTTTTCATAGAACGTAACAAAGTTGGCACTGAGGGTTTAATTTTAAAACGTCCCTTTCCATTTTGCTGTGAGATTAAAACTTTTTGCGAAAGGTATATTCGTCCCTTAAGAGATTTGATCGTGAGAAATGTGAACATTTCAACTCAAACTAGCCTTAATTTTTTTTTATTCTCTTGAAAGATCATACAGTGAAAATATGGTCAACTCAAATTTTTATTGGTATTATGCTCTGCAAAGAGAGACTTGCGTTTAGGATTGAATAGATAAGCTATATTACGTCACATATGTTTGTGAGGCGTTCAGTCACGTCATCAGTCACGGCAAGGAACTTCATTAGACTGTCATACCATACTCCTTGATGTTTGCGAATTAACGAGGGCTGATCTGTGACGCGACTGACGGCATCGTGTGAGTGATCTCTAATGGGACACTATAAATCCTCAGATGAGAAACTATCATTTTAGCATTATCTTGTTCTGTAAGCTGCTGCGTTTTAGTCGAAATTTTCTTACATAACAAGTTTTATGAATATAGAATCCACCTACGCAAATAAAATTAAGCAGACAAGGCTATAAAATAATTACATTTTGTATTTAGAGAAGTCGTAAATACAGTGAGAGTACATTTGAGAGAGAACGAACCTAGACACAAGGGAATTTAAAAATAAACTGAAGATATTTTTTATTAATAATGCTTTTTACACAATCAATGAATTTATGAAAATGAAGTTGACTGAAGCCGATTTCTTATGTAAATAATGTATTGTTTTTCAATTATTTATTATTGTTTTGTATTATCGATTGTCAATGTATTTTTATTTTTTTTGTAGGAAATGTAGTAGGGCAAAGTAGTATGGAGAGAGAGTAGCCACTGGTAGGAAGGCCAAAGTGGAAGATCTTCCTCCGGGCTGGGAGGTATTAGCCCGGGGACCGCGGTCCAACCGATGATGGTTGGAAGTTGTATATATAGTTTGGTGGCTGAGAAAACTCCGATAGCGAGATGTAGGTTTCTCCATATATTCTCCATACTACAAGGTGTTGTTCCTTACTAATCTTTTGTGTTCATTCGACACTAGCGCCATCTAGTAACATGGTGGTTGAATCTTGTTGTAACCGTGTTGCTATGTGCGGCGGTACGGTAGATGCCGCTACATTTTTCCTAACTTTCAATTTTAATCAATTTGTTACTATTTTTTATCAATATTTAATTATTTTTTAATCATATTATTAATCATTTCTTAATCAATTTTATTCAATTTTTATTTTATTTTTAGCTAATTTTATTTTTTATACATTTTAAATCTGATTAATCCAATGAAGTTTAAGTGATGTACATGTTATTTATGTCTTACGTAGTGTAACGTACTCTGTTACAAGGTTAATAAAAGATTTGATTTGATTTGAGAGAGAGAGAGAGAGAAAGAGAAAATCATTCATTGACGTTTTAAAATTAAAACACATAGAAAAATACTTAAAACTAAAACAAAATGAAATAAATTAAAATTAAATACTTACAAAGAAAGACGAATGGGAATAGTACATTATGAGACAAGTTAGCTTAGGTTGGTCATTGCACACAAGGCTGTAGGTTGCAGCCCGAGCCGCAGGCGAGGGCGTAACTCAGCCGAGTGTGCAATGAGTAAAAGCTCACGAGTTTCATACGACGTTTTTCAACACATTTGCGAGGAAAATACAAAGTAATTTACCACACAGCAACAAATACGACAAAAACAAAATATGTATGACAATTATGGGAAAAGGCGCGTAAGTTTTTTTTGTTTTTTTTCACACGCCCAATGCAAGGATATTTTGCGAACAAAGGGGTGAGTGAGCATACAGCCTACTTCAAAACTATAATTTTAAGTGATAAAATGCAAATATTTTAATATTTTATAACAAAATATTATGAATTATGAATAGTTTTATAATAATAAATATTTGTTTGACTTAATTAAAGACTTACACATTTATTTATTTTAAAAATGAATATGAACTTTCAGCGGCATAAAACCCCTTTGTTGTTAATAAAAAAATAACTGTATAACCCAGTTAAGTTGGGAATGCTCTGTTTACTCGTATAGAACTTGCAGTAAGGTACTAATTTAACTTTGTAGGGATAATTCTATAACAACCTAGTGTTTTATATATTATAGTGTTTTAGATAGACAGTTTAAATTTTAACAGATGATGTATTTTTATTGCCGCTATAACAACAAATACTAAAAACAGAATAAAATAAATATTTAAGGGGGGCTCCCATACAAGAAACGTGATTTTTTTGCCGTTTTTTGCTCGATATTAATAAAGACATCAGGTAGACAGTTGAAATTTTCACAGATGATGTATTTCTGTTGCCTCTGTAACAACAATTACTAAAAACAGAATAAAATAAATATTTAAGGGGGGCTCCCATACAACAAACGTGATTTTTTTGCCATTTTTGGTACGGAACCCTTCGTGCGCGAATCCGACTCGCACTTGGCCGGTTTTTCTCTTTTATACAAAGTTGATTTTTATTTATAATTGTTCAAGCAAGTCCTGGATTTGTGGCACCTAGCAGTGGCGAAGGGTCCATACAAGTCGACTCCCATTGGCTTACCTTTTAGAAATCCCACCCCACCGATCCACTAAGCAAATCATGTTTTTTTTTCAATGGCTTTGCCATAATTGCACCCCACGCCACTGGCACCTAGAGTTACACAGGGCAATTTCTATTACGCACATCTACCTATTTTTTTTGCAAAAAGTGTTCAAATACAAAGGTATTTGAACACTTTTTGAACCCTTTTCCTCCAAATAACAATCATTTAGCTGCAATTTCACGCAAGATTAGCTGAAATGGTGGCTGTAGCTATCTGAAAGGCGTTCGTAGGAAGCCAAACGGTGGCGTTCAAGTTCTGATTAATTTTTAACATTTTAATAAAGCAGTTCAGGGATTTGATTAAATCAATGTATTTCATAAGGGAAATGTTAAAAATTGGTCATCTTAACATCTACAGGGATTTGTTCATATCCATTACCGATAGGTATGATCAAATCCCCGTTTTTATCATTTCCCTGTGTTGTATATTTATCAATACAGCACTTGATTAAAGATGATGGCCTTGTTCCTATGAAACATGAAATTCGTTTTTGAATCTTTAGTCATAAGTAATTGTATTAAGGAAAGAAAAATCATCGTTCCATTTTATCAAATGATGAATGAAGGAGAATTAGTGAAGGGTCGGTAAAAACAATTAAATCCCTTTAATTGTATCTCATCTCTCACTATTTATTAGATTTCAAAGCCGTCGTGGAGGCATTCCACAAATTTCTACGAAATACTTGTCTTTTCGAGTCTCGTAATTGAAACCTTTTGTTACTTCCATCCGTTATTTCCAATATTTCAAGTAAATGTCATTAGGCTGAGGCTGGCTGAGGCATTTTACACTTCGCAAGTAACCTACAAACAAAAGAAAACATAGGTTTATTTTGGTAAAATTATTTGCGATATCATTATTAGTACCTATCAATAATCATTACTATTTTAACGACATCATTACCTATTTATAATCATTACTATTTTAACGACATCATTACCTATTTATAATCATTACTATTTTAACGACATCATAAACTATCTATAATCATTACTATTTTAACTACATCATTACCTATCTATAATCATTACTATTTCAACGACATCATTACCTATCTATAATCATTACTATTTTAACGACATCATTAAATGAAATAGAACCAAGCAACAACTATTTACGTTCGCTTCCATTAAGTGAATTATCAATTTGACATTGAAAATATAATTCACACTAGGTACATTAGTTGGACTCTCTCATTAATTAAATGTTTTGTGTTAATCAAGTTATGTAATCCTTCTATTTGCTTTATTCGAAAATAATATTAATAAACTAGTATTCTTGTCTAAAATATCACTAAAATTAGTTTATTTTAAAACTGAACTACTTTTGAACTACTTTTGCATTAAAATTGCATTACATGTGAGTTATTCGTAGATGTTTTTTAACATTGAAGATGTTTATGTTTTCGTGATCAAGTATGAGGTACGCAGATAAACTGTATGTCAAAATGTGTGTCTGTCGGAGAGCTTTAAAGTGCAATTTGAATCCCTAAATCAGTCGGTAGGTAACTTTTAGAGATTATCCAAAATTTGTCGAAATTTCAAATTTTTTTTGCCAGCTTGGATCGAGAATTTCCGAATAATTTTTTTGAACTCTTTATTCAAGAAAAGGGAAAAATAACCTTTTGAGCCATCTCCTAAGATGGCTCAAAAGGTTATTTTTCCCTATCTTTTTTTGTCCGCCCGCCTCCTAAGGCGGGCGCACAAAAAAAATGTAGGCTGTAGAGTCCCTTTTAGATTAGGAGGCCATAACAAATTTGGTAACGATCGCGTAAGTGGCTGACTCTGGGTTCACAGGATGGAGAGGCACTCTCTGATGCTAAATATGTCAGTCTGTTTGCGTGAAGTGGTTGCGTTCTTTTTATATGCAGGCGGAAAAAAAGGTTATAATTTTTTTAAAATCAATTATGGCCCATGTTACTTGCTGATAATGTAGCTTTCTATAGGTGAAAAAATTTTCAAAGTTGGATCAGTACTTTTTGAGTTTATACATTACAAACAAACAAAAAGTTAATCGCTTATACCTACGAAACGCAACCGAATTTTGGTCAGTCCTTACACAGTTCACGTGAGTACAACTAGTACTTACTTGCTGTACTGTTGTCAGCTATTTACCTTATCGTATTTTTTTCTGGTAACAACACCTTTTAACACATTTTTCACCCTGCATATAAAAATAACGCAACCACTTCACGCAAACAGACTGACATATTTAGCATCAAAGAGTGCCTCTCCATCCTGTGAATCCAGAGTCAGCCACTTACGCGATCGTTACCAAATTTGTTATGACCTCCTAATATATTTCGCGTGAGGTCAGCCTGCGCTCCGATCACTTTATCGTCAGTACGATAAAGAATGAATTCTTACTAAGTATGTATGGAGTCTATGCGGCATTGATAAAGGCGCCGTGTGCTTTATTTCTAAATAACATTTTAAATGCCAGTGTGTGATCTGTAGATAGATTTTTTAATAAAATAAGAATCACTTGATTGTTATTCAATTTAGTATAATTTTCAATCTACTTGTGCTTCTCATATTATGAGAAGATAAAAAATGTCACGATGATGAAATAAATTGTGATTGTGATCATAAGTTTCATTAGTCTAAAAAATTTATAATATATAAAATAATTACTACCCACCCGCCCTGACAAAAGTATACTAAAAAGTTAAATAACAAGTGTAACAATTTTGCATCGAGGTACTTCTGTGAGCAGTGAAACAATGTTTAATCAAAGATGTCCCTCGACTGCAGTGACAATTATTATGCAACTTTTTAGTTTGTTTTTGGCAGGGCAGTCATGTTTTTAATATTATTTTTTTATATGTTTTATTTTGTATATATTTTAATAACTAACTGAATGAGAGAGCGCGAAGCGTCTCTGTTCCAGCTTGGACAAAAAAGCTTTCGTATGTTCGGCTGTTTTTCTGTTCTCATCTACAGCCTACAGGTAGCATTTCTTAACCGATTCTTTATTTCTTAATTTTGTATATAGGTACGATAATTATCAATATTTTTCTAGTCGATTCAGTTTTAAGATTTTTTTAAATGACAGATATGTTAATGCGAGGTCTACAGCTCACAAAGCCACTAGTTACATAGTTTTGGAATGTTCTCATCACGGCCTTCCATTTGATACCCATGTTGTTATAATTGGAGAAAAAATATATATTTTCACATTACAAAATGGCGGCATGCAGCCGACATATTAACTTTATTCAAAAAATCTATGCCAGTAAGCCAGCGTCACTCGGAGAGGTTTACACCAATCCTTACGGATTCTAACAATACCTCACACATCCAAATCTGTTCAGGCTTTTTTAAAGTTATGGTGGAATAAATAATCTCACATACAATGTGATTAATTAACTATGTACAACAGAAATCACTTACATTACATTCTCGAGTGAAATTGCCGCTTCTTTTGTAGGTACACAGTTAAATTAATCGCATTGTGCACATACAAAACACATACATGATGAATCCTTAAACAATGCACTCTTCTTTTCTTGGGCAGTCGTGTAAATAAAAAAAATATTAAAAACACGACTGCCACCATTTTGTGGAACAATTTTTAATCTAAGAGGTCCCCCGACTGCAAAGACACCATGTTATTTAACTTTTTAGTTCGTTTTTGGCAGGGCAGTCGTGTCTTTAATATTTTTTAAATTTATTTATTTTTATTTCATACATTTTAGTGACATATTATATAGTTTTGAAATGTGCTCGTTAATGCCTTTCATTTGATGCCCATATTGTATTTTTTTTTTCACATTTTAAAATGGCGTCGTACAGTTGCCATTGTGACTTTTTCCAAAAAAAAAGTATAGCCAGTGTCACTCGGAATGATGTAAGAATTCTAACGATACCATATTCATCCAAACCCGTTAAGCCATTTAGAAGTTACGGTGGAATTAAGAAACTCACATACCCACAAACATACATGAACCCTGAACACAATTATACACTCCTTTATGGGCAGTCGTGTAAAAAGTGGAACTCGCTGTCTCATATTTCTTAGTTGGTTGGCTGATGTCAAAATGAATTGTGTTGTGTAAGATTTTGCTGTAGGTATAATATTCATGTCATAATATCACAGAACAAAGAAAAAAGTTTTTCCCCTCTATGTTCTGTGCATAATATCGATTTATTGATCTTGTATGTGTGTGACTAACAATATATTATTCTCATTTTATCTCTGTTTTTTATGTATAATTCAGTTTTAACAACACAAGAGCTAATGGTAAAGTCTTATATACAGCCGATCATAAATTGTGAAATAAATTATGTTTATGGTCCAAAGTTTCACCGCGAGTTAAATATGTTTATAAGTATGTATACCTGTTGTACGCAAGGTTACTTTAGGGCATAAAATCACACTAAAATATTTTTAATAACTCGTGCCTACAGTCATGAAGTTGGGTAATATCGTACGAAGTCAGATTATTATTACAAAAGTTGGAGGTTTCCGAACCTTGCGCCGCGCGCCGTCGCCTCTTTGAGTCAACTCGTCAACTGTTCATTTTCTCAAGGAGTCTTTATGCTTGTACTTAAGTTTGAAAATTGATTATTCCTAAATTTATTTATCACTTCTCCGTATTTACATTACAAACCTTGGGTGAACCGTTGTGAGTCCATTATGTTTATATTTATGAGTATTCATAATTATTGGCAGTCATCTCTACATCCCACTTTAGTGTGAATTACCATAATTAATTGTTAAGGACTAAGATATATGTACTTATAACCTGCCAGGGCGTTTAATTAAACATTCTACAGAAGAAGTTTTATGAAAATAAACTGGCATATGGTATATTGGATTCTCATCTTAACTTGATACTGATTTTTTAGAATAATAAATGTAGGTTTGGAAACTGGAATTTTTTTACCAAAGAAATAGTGAAATGTGAAAGCTTTTAAGTGGCAAAGGGCTGCATAAAATAGCTGATAATATCTATAGGGTATTTGGAAATAGTCTTATGAAGCCGAATATGGTAGATAGAGTACCATGGATACAACCCCGGAAAATTATTATAGGCATATTATATATATATATATATATATATACATATATATATATATATATATATATATATATATATATATATATATATAAGGGTTCGGTGAGCCTGCCCACTGGAGGTGTTAATTTATTTTAATTATTTGTTGCCATGTATACTAACATAGTCTATAAGTTATATTGTTACTAACAAACTATGGATCTTTGGTCTGAAAATAATTTTTTTTTTATTATTTTTTTATTATTATAGGTAAATCACTACTTAAAAAAACTTTTCTTGTTGTGATAAGCTGCATGGTGACAATCCTAGACCGAAATTGTGTTTTTTGCCTTACCTATTAATGAATAGAATTGATTATCGGAAACAATAGTCTATTTGCGGTTGACAATTAGCAGTTTTCCATACAAATAAAAAAAAAAAAAAAATTAAAAACACTACAGCCCTGCCAAAAACAAACTAAAAAGTATGATAACAAATGTCATTGCAGTCGGGGGACCATTTTATGGAACAATTTTTAATCAAAGAGGCCCCCGACTGCAATGACTTGCTATCATATTTTTTAGTTTGTTTTTGGCAGGGCAGTCGTGTTTTTAATATTTTTTAAATTTATTTATTTTTATTTCACTCATTTTAGCGACAAATTATATAGTTTTGGAATGTGCTTATTAAGGCCTTTCATTTAATGCCCATATTGTAATAATTGAAGAAATATTTTTTTAACATAAGCAAGTGGCGTCGTACAGTCGCCATTATTGACTTTTTTCAAAAACATTATAGCCAGTATCACTCGGAATGATGAAAAATTCTAACAATACTCCATATATCCAAATCCGTTGAGCCATTTAGAAGTTATGGTGGAATAAAGAAATTCACATACCCACAAACATACATGAGCCCTGAACACAATTACACACCTTTTTTGGGCAGTCGTGTAAAAAAAACTAAATTTCTCAGCCATGTCCTGATTTTCAGGGTTTATACTAATTTTCCGGGGTTGTATGCAGTACCCTATCTACCATATTCGGCTTTGTGAGGCTATTTCCAAACACCTTGAATGTTTTTGTGATAACAGCTGTAAGTTAATGTTTCCTATTCTGTCTTTATCAAGTACATATGTCGTAGGATAATCGTATAAACCGGATCTTTATAAAAATCCTAGGACGATTGTAAAGAACCGGATAATTGAAATCTAAGATAAATTTTCACAATCATCCGAGCAGTTTTTAGGATCTTTATAAAAATCCTAGTATGTTTCGGAAAATCGTAAACTTGAATGCTGATTGGATAATCTAAGAGACGATTTATAACAACTTCAGTCTGATTGGTTAGATCATAATTGCTGTTGGGTTTTGGGGTTATTTCGTAATTTTACCGAATTTAATTCTTCAATTGAAGTTTTAAGAGCATTAATTAGCTCAAAAGTCCATTTAGGTTTTGCACAACAATATTGACAAGTGCTGTAGAACTTTCTTAGCTTTGTGTAGAAAAATTATTTTAAAGATATAACCTCTAAATTGTCTGCACTGATCGAGCCCGGCACTTGTATAACATACAATTCACTCACTTCACTCATCGTACTTCAATGTCTCTTGATTGTCGTCTCAGTTTTTTTTAAATAAAAAACGTAAAATTAGTACAAAACAGTAAAGAAATATTTGACAATAATCACAACTATAACAAATAGCCAATCAGAGCATCCGTCAGTCCATAACGATGACATCAGCCAATCAGCGCGCGCAAAAAGATGGTGATTCGCGATTTACCTAAGATACGCTGGATTTTTGTAAAAATCCTAAACATTACTCGGATGATTGCAAAAATCTGTCTTAGATTCTAATTATCAGGTATTTTACAATCATACTAGGATTTTTGTAAAAATCCTGTTTGTACAAGTTCCTCAGTGATGAGGAACTGGCTATCTTCGGCCTCTTATAGCCTCACTTTCGGCCTTATCGTCACTTAACATCAGGTGAGATGAAGGCCAAGGACTATCCCGTTGTGAATAAAAAAAAACTGTAATGTTAATAATGTATCTAGTAAGTGCACACAATTAGAAAGGGTACAAAGTTTATACTATTAGTTCAGTTATGCTTTCTTCAGAAAATCTTTAATAATTGTAATCAATTGTTAGCCCAGTTTCTTATTGAAAGCATAATACTTGAAGTTTCAAACAAAGAAAAGACACTCGTATCAATAGGGAACATGCAAGTCACCGATTTTGATAAATTTGAGGTTGGTCGTTGCGGACACGTATAAAAACATGATGGAACAGAAAAATAAATGAAAAAAATAATTATTTTAGTTTTATCACACAGGGGAAAATAACGATTTCTTTTTTCATTTTCGGATATAATGCTCTTTACAGTCGGATAGAATATCGAATAAGAAATAATATTTTGTATGACACATGTACTTAAACGCAATATTTAGGGAGATATTTGAAAATTCTTGGCGAACTCCATATAATGCGCCTGAAACGTGACATGAGTGACGTCACAAATGTTAACCTTTTTGTATAGAGCGTTTTCGGCGGGAGCTGATGCCTGCTAACTTCAACGATATCACGAGAAAAAAACGCATGAGAAAAGTTTTAAGATTATAGTTGATTTTCTCACGCATTATACTTTTGATTTTGATACAAAAAAAATTGATGTATGTTCCCTATTACGAAAAAAGTGTACAATAGTTATTATGTGTAGAGTGTCTAGGCGACCCAATTCGTGCAGTTGATTCGGTTCGGTTTGCACTATTGCCGCGCGGGCGTTATTGTGGACGCGTATTGTTCCACTTGGTCTCTCCAACTCCGCCCATTCAGCCGGAACATATTGTTTGTCCCGGTCGAACATTGTAATAATATTGTGTGTTAGCTAAAACTACTTTGGATGTGAACATTAATTCGACTTAGATATTGTTTGTAAAATAAAATTCGCGTAAATTGGCGAGCGACATAAGTTTTGTAGTGTGAGTCTTTCTAAAGTTCACAAATGAAAATGAGTGAAACTATCTGAGGGCATAGTAGTGCGCCCACCAGGACTAGGAAGCGAAGTGCAAGGCCACTACCAACCTTTTCTCGAAGCGCTTTGTCGTTTTTTTGAACCCTCATATCTTGGGTTTGGAGAATATTAGATGAACAAAATTCTCGGAATGTGATGTCAGTAGTGAACTTATTAAATATATAATGCTTCAATTGCATAGCTTTTATAATATAGATTTTATTGATATCTAAAAGAACCCGATTTCGTCGCTGACTCACTCATGATCATCCAAACTCATAGGGTACTTCCTGAAGTCCTAGAAAGCTGAAATTTGGTATGTAAGCTAGTATTAGTACACAAACCGCAAAAACATTATAAAACTTGGAATTTTTACACCCCAACTCCTTAAACTAGGTGATGGAAGTTTGTATGAGACTTCCGCAAATTTTGATACTAGAGGTCTGAAAAAATTAAAAATTTATGTATCTGAATTTTTTTTAAATATTTAATATTATTTTTAAGACTTAATAAATCACTGTTAAAGCAACGGAAATAAATATTCATAAAAAAATAAATTGTGTTCATTTCAAAACTACCTACTTCTTTGGTGGCGCAAAAACACTGACATGAAAAAAAAAAATTTATTTAACTACATATATGCAGGTCAGTGCGCAAACCTCACGCAGAATTTATTTTGCTCTTTGCACTGTCACATTCTACGTCAAAGAGTAAAATAATATCACAGCATAAATGAATTAGTTCTACCACATAATAAAACAAATAATAGTACAAGTACGCTGGTTGATGTTGATCGAATTTTACATGATTTTAGACCACGATTCTGACTCCACCTTGCTTTTCCGATTTATGGAAAATTACTTACAAAAAGGAATGAAATCCCACCAAAAACATTTTCATGTATAGTGTGGCCAAGACTCCATATGGCTTGCACTGTCAAAAAGTTATCAGACCTAATGTAGAGCCAAGCTTCTTACTCTACGCGCCCTAACTCTACAAGCCCTAACTTCAAAGACTCTTCACCTTAGTCAAAATATGTGGCTTGGCCGTTTCGTTACTACGGTTAGGGCGCGTAGAGTTAGAAGCTTGGCTCTACATGAGGTCTGATAACTTTTTGACAGTGCAAGCCATATGGAGTCTTGGTCACATTATACATGAAAATGTTTTTGGTGGGATTCTCAATTTTAATGACGCCGGGAAAAATATTAAAAAAATCTAACTTCAGTGTGAAATTTTATTTATTATGGAAAAATCGATTTAATAAAAATTTACGCACCTTATTGTGGGTTTTAATAATAATTGGGATGTTGACTAATGAATAAAATAACGAAATACTAATAAAAATCGTAAACATATTAAATTTTTAGAGTAGCTTGTATACCTCTTGGTTTTATATATTGCATATTATTTGTTTTATGACCCTTCAAAGTTGGGTGGACAAGTCAAATTAAAAAGTATAAAATTTATTAAAATAAATGATACCTTTAATTAGTTTGTAAAATGTATAGCAAATTTGTCTAAGAAACCATTTTGATAAACACAATATTTAATATAGCTGCCGAACAAATTTCCTACGCGTTGCATACAAACTACTGAGGCGTGACGTCATAATTCAGTAGCCGTTAGTATGGAGCGTTTTTGGGCGAGTCCATTTGTGTGCATTTCACACTGTGATATCTCGGGCAGTTTTCAAGCTAGCGAAATAATTATTTTACCAATGTTTCTTTTTTTGAGAGGTAATTTATGTAATATAAAATAAAAAAAGTTGTCAACATCCCAATTATTGATTTTATTAAGTCAATCTATTATTTCCAATCATTACTCAGTGTGTTTTACAGTGATAGATCGTTTTCAAAAGTTACAACGTTTTGTTCACAGGAGCAAACAAGAACTTGAAAAAAAAACCCATAGAAATAAAAAATAAATTGTAGATTTTTTGATATTTTTCCCGTCGATAAAATCAAGTATAGTTTCACTAATTTTCATTTGTGCAGTTTATGAAGACGCACCAACTGATTGAATGTTTGGTTTTTTCTGAAATTATTTGGTTTTGTTAATACAGAATAATTGTTTTATATGATGTCAGACATTCAAGACTGCTACGATTATATTTTGTCAGCTTAGCCTTCACTGTCAGTAACAAGCCTGAAGGGCTAAGATAAAGGATGACGAGAGCGTAACGCCACAACATTTCGTGTTTGTATTTCCATCAAGACGTTTTACTTGTTCTTTTACAAGAAATTAAGTATTTAAATTGTAAATCTTGGAGGGTGTCTGAAGAAACGAAATATTTACGTGAAAGTCACCAAAAATGAACTATTATTTAGACCTTTAGTTTGAAGAACGTTCTGTTTTTACGCTTATTGAAATTGGCGGATTAAAAGCTGAAATAAGTTATTCTCTTAATGTTACGTTACCAATTAAGGAGTAAAATTCATGTGTCTTTGATTGGTACTAAATAAATATACCTAATTTATGAAATACTTAATTTGCTTGTGACACTTTTATGCTTGTGACACTTTTATGCATTATCATATTACTTACAACCATAGACATAGAAAAATTTTCGCTGCTATTTCTATGCTTACAACATTCTATTTGGAATTTTTTAAAGTCAACACATGAAATGGCGTTATTCGTTTAGTTGAGATCGGATAGTCATGTCCTAAGAAAGATAATGTCGAACTTTGCAAAGTTTCTCTTTAATATCAGTCAACAACAGCAACCGAGAATAAAGAGAGTGACACAAAAAATGTTTTGGAACTATTTCTCGTCAAAACAACTCTGTATTTTGCTTTCACAAACGAGGGGATTACAAGATTAAAACTTATGAATCTCCTTGAAACCAGTTGAATAACGGCGCTTTTAGCGAAACTCTACGAAGTAGTTAAATCCACTAATTGTCCGTGTTATTATGGAAATACCTTCTGTACAGCTCCAAGGGTGTTTTAATAAAGCCAAATTATATTTACCTCAAATTCTACAAATGGAATGGAAAAGGGTTTTGTGGAATAGTAATACGCTATTAGGTTTTATTGTGGTAATTCCTGTAAACATTTGGGGCTACCTTATAAATAAGTACGTTTATATTGTATGATATCAAAATACGTTTGGGGAAGGTAAATAGTGCATTAAGATTCATGGAACAAACACAATTTTGGCAGAGCATTTATTCGGAGTTAAGTAGAAACAAGAACAATTTTCATGAGATGGTTTTGATAATTGAACTTTAGTATTTGTTTTACGTTGAGAGGTAGGTTAATTTAATACTTATTACTAAATCTAATAGTGTTTCTACAAATTTTAATAATTGATCAAATTCAGTGCCAGCCTTATAAATAAATATGTAGCACTAGCAGTCTTTTGTTTGTGATCTTAACACGGCATTGCAAAAAAAAATGAGTATCTTAGGTTATATCATAATTGTTCAATACTAGTCTGATATATTGCATTGAAAAGCTTTGGAACATTTTGAAAAGAGTATCACGATAACATTTTTTATGTAGTTTGCTTGCTTATGAAAATCTTTATGGAGAAAACATTAAAACTGTCGGTATTTTCAAAGCTTTTAAAAATATGAAATATCAAAACTTACGTAAAAGTGTTAGGTTTTGCATTTTATATAAATAAATCAGATACTATAGCGAAAACTTAACGTGCGTTATTCAGTCTTACGTTAAAATTAATACTAACTGTGTTGTGTTATGGGGCAAGTCTCGTCAAAAGTTAGGCAAGGGTCACACCGCAGCTCACAAACGGCTTGATGGGTGGTTTGACAAAGATGGGCCGCCCCTGAGTAATGCCGCGGCACTGAGCAATTACTTATCTAATACATAATATATCATGTTTGCGTTACCCTCCTTTACTAAATAAACTTGGCTCCCCTATCTCGGTAATTACATGACTTTGTACATTAAAAGAACCTTCATGGGGGCCATAATTTGCTTTTCAGAGATTAAAAAAATAGCATGACTTTCCTTTCTTGTCGCCTTGCCAATGAAAACGTAGTCACAGTGTATATTTACATTTATATATGATATGATGAGAAGCTTAGCATGAAGTGGCCCTGCAATTGCGGCGTTAATGATAGAACGTCCAGAGTTCTGCTAGCAGGACTTTGCGTACTACTTACCGGTAGTACGCAATGTTTTTGGTTATATGAGTCTTTCCAAGCCTGCTGCCTACTGCTGGTAGGACGCACATCTGCCGGAATGTCCTTCCAGAAGCTCCTTCTAAAAGGACAAGGGCTTGGACGTTCTGTCATTAAGCAACTCTCACACAGATCGATCATATGGATGGATGGCCAAAAATT
This sequence comes from Agriphila geniculea, assembly GCA_943789525.1. Taxonomy (NCBI): domain Eukaryota; kingdom Metazoa; phylum Arthropoda; class Insecta; order Lepidoptera; family Crambidae; genus Agriphila; species Agriphila geniculea. The sequence continues at coordinate 13,696,350 of OX038890.1, forward strand.
TATTATCTCGAGCTTCTCCTAAGCCGTTGATCTTGACTGCATTAAAATACAGGCTCGGCCTAGTTTAGTTATCAATAATTTGCAAATTGTGTGCACATAAATTAATGTACATTATGCATTATCTGCAGGTAAAATCTTAAGAAATTTATGTTCCTAGTTTTAATAGTCACTACTGTATACTGAGAGCCTATTGCGTGAAGACATCGCGGTGAGCATGCGATGTTTGTCTCACTCCGTGGCACTATTTACTCACGAATAAGGTACAATATCAAGTAAATTTGGGGACGATTTACGTCCGACTATCGTGGTTCTTTTTGTAATAGGCCCTCTGTCCAATATTTAAATTCTACCCACAGTTCTTTTTTTTGTGTTTTTACCTAACATTGTTGTGTAATTACTGGTGACAATAAAACATCATTATTATTATTATTATTTCAAATACCCGCTAATCAGCATTTAGTCTGGGTGGTTGCTTATGGTCTATCCCATTGTATGCGTACTCCCAGGGTTACACAAGGTTGCATCAATGGGTACGCGCAGCCATCTCATGTACGTGATTTCATACATCTGATTTCATTTTTAGGGTTCCGTACCAAAATGGTAAAAAAGGAACCCTTATGGTGTGACTCAGTCTGTCTGTCTGTCACAGCTGGATATCTCGAGAACTACTAATGGTATCAACTTGAAATTTGGAATAGTTTAAGATGACATTTGCCCAACTATTTTGCAAATAAGAAAGAAATAATAAAATTAATATTTTTTTTACAACAGGGACTGAAAAGGGGTCTTAAAAATTTTAAGTGAGGTGACTAGGGCATGTGGGGTATCATATGAAAGAACGCTGTTTGCACATTTTGAAACAATTTTTCCTTTTTTCTTAGGCCGCATAGTTTTCGACTTATGATGAAAAATGTAAAAAAAAATACCGTTCCCCCCCCCCCCTTATCTCCGAAGTTTGCAAAGAGAAAAATCTGAAATAATTCTATGTGATAGTAGTTTATGTAAAGATTACAGGAAAAATAAAACGATGTCTCAATATAACACACTTTTTTAGAAATTCAAAAAACAAACAAATTTTTTTTAGTTTCACTACCAGTCAACAGATGGCGCTGTCCTAAGCATGCTAACCTAAGGGACAAAAATAGTTCCACTATCGGTCAAGAGATGGCGCAACCTAACACTACAATAATAAATTGGTGGCTGGTTCTAATATAATTACCTACTATTTGCCGTACGAATAAACGAAGAATAAGTTCCTACTTAGTAATATAATAATAACGAGGAGCTCGGTGGCGCAGTGGTTTAGCGCCTGGACCAGCGATTGCGGAGGTTAAGCAACGTTCGCAAGGTTCGGTCATGGGATGGGTGACCAAAAAATTATTATCTCGAGCTCCTCCGTGCTTCGGAAGGCACGTTAAGCCGTTGGTCCCGGCTGCATTTGCAGTCGTTAGTAAGTAAGTAAGTAATCGTTTATTTGCGTGAATATGGTTACATTGTGTTCTTAAATTACTAATTACCAACATATTCTATCGTTGTGTTGTGGATATGATGTGCAAAAATTTATTAATTACAAGTTATCAGTTGACATCCAGTTTGACGGTAACACCCACCAATCCGCATTGGGCCCGCGTGGTGGGTTATGGCCCGTCCTCCTTATTCACCCATAAGGAAGGCCTGTGCCCCAGCAGTGGGGACATTAAAATGGCTGATGGACTAGTAATATAAACATTTTGCAATGTGGAGTGGCTGAAACGTTTTTCAGTCACCATAAGCAGCATTTGTAAATTAACTGTCCGCCTGTTCGCCCTTCCACCTGTCTGCCGTTTATCCTACTTTTTTAAAGACTGTCCTAAAATAACATATCCAAATATATTTATGATTGTACGGAACCCTCGGTGCGCGAGTCCGACTCGCTCTTGACCGGTTTTTTTTTATTTGTCATTCCTCCAAAAAGGTGTACCTACGCGAAGTTTAGGTTTTCCTAAACAAATTAAGTATTGGGAACCACTGTCCTCCTTATTCATCCATAAGTAAGTCCAGCAGTGCGGACATAAAAATGGCTGATATGATGATGATTCATTTTGTTTGTCCTCACAGATCTTGTCTCCCACCGCTGCTTCTCATGCGCCGGCAACGAGACGTCGTGCGATGCGCCTGCGTCGGTGGACTGCCCTGCCGACACTCCATTATGTGCCACTACCGCTGTAGCACCTAGTAAGTACAAACAATTATTTATTATTGTTTATACATAACAAAGTTTTAAGATTATTAATACAATTGAAAAATATTAGAAAAAATCGACTCACCCATAGCAGCTCAGACGGGACTCGAACCCGCACCCTTAGGATTGCGGCCCAATGCATTAACCAACTATGATATAATAATTATTATATATTAATTACTTCGACATTTGTCGTGTAATTCACTTCACATTGATGAGATGGCGCTGGCCTACAGCGGAGACGTGAAAGATATTAGAAAATTTCGTCAATCCTGCTAGCGACTCGGTAGCATAATTGGTTAGTGCATTGGGCCGGAATCCAAAGGGTGCGGGTTCGAGTCCCGTCTGAGCTGCTATGGGTGAGTCGATTTTTTCTAATATTTTTCAATTGTATTAATAATCTAAATATAAAAATAGCATTGTGAATGCATAAAAAATCTAAAAGTTTAAAAATAACAAAGTTTTTTGTAAAACACCAACAACCTCGCAGGAGAAGATTACTAATATCATAAACAACAACGTACTTTGTTCTACGACTTTTCAGAAAAAATACAAAATAATGACTTTCTATACAAACGCCCTAACAGATGATCAAGTTTTTTTTATTAAAACTATTGTTTTTTTGTGTTCTTCAGAAAGTCGTAGAACAAACGTATTGTTTCTGATGTTAGTAATCCACTCCTGCGAAGTTGTTGGTGTTTTGAAACTAACCATATACCTAGTAAGTTTAGTCTTGATGACCTCCTACTTATTGTCTAATTTTCAAAATCTATCGCAATCGCTTTCATTTGACAGATGGATGTGACACATTGCTGCATTTCTTTGGTAAGTTTTTATCTGTGCCAAAAAGAAGCATTAATGTATCACACCCTGAAAGGGATTGGGATAGATTTTGAAATCGTGGTGGAGTGGCTTGTACTTGTACACCGGTTTTCATGGCACCATCTCCGAGGTCCCAGGTTCAATCCCTGGCTGAGTCAATTAGAAAACAAAGTTTTCTATACCTAATGTCTCAGGTCTGAGTGTTTGTGGTTGTTTCCGATTTTCATAGCACAAGTGCTTTAGCTACTTGCCTACTTTCGAATGGGGAATGTCCGAAAAAAACAAATTGGCTGAATATTTTTTGATAGGTAGGAATAAGCTCCCATAATGACAGAAAAAAGTTTCAGAATTTTCGGTAGAGTGAAAAATTAAAAAAAAATGAAAGACCTTCGACTTCATAAATGTAGGAAAGTAACAGCAGAATGGAAATTAGACCTTTGCCACCACCTACCACAAACACATTGACATTTTGTATTTTGTATACAAAATGTCAAAACTTTTTTTTTAATACTTGTTGTGGTTGTGGCAGGTCATTGACCTCTATATAAGAAAAAAAAATTTCATGTCAGTGTGGCAGGTGGTGGCAAAGGTATAATCTCCATTCTGCTGTTACTTTCGTACATTTGTGAAGTCAAAGAGACTTATTTTTTTTTTCACGCAACCGAAAATTCTGAAACTTTTTTCGATTACTAAGGGAGCTTATTCCTACATACAAAAAAAAATATTAAGCCAATTTGATTTTTTTCAGACGGGGAACGTGGAGTAATATCTGATGTTGTTCGAAGCTGTCTTAAATTTGCAATTATTGATGTCTTATATCTAAATAAGTATCTATTAATTTTCAAATAGAACTTGGACTTTTTATATTATTAATCTGATTTTATCACATCGGAACATACCTAGTTCTTCATTGTTCCGACATAGAAGCGCTCATGGCGGAATTTGACAGACTGATGGTACATCGAGTACGATCAGTCTGTAAAATGCCGACATGTTCACGTTTCCGTTCACGTTTGTTAAGCAACGCTCGGTCCGTACAGGTGTCGGATGGGTGACCGTTAAAGTGGCAATACAACTAAGAGCTTCCGTGCTTCGGAGGGCACGTTAAAACGTTGGTCCCGTCTGTTGTCATCTGATAACAGTCGTTAAGCCAAGTTAGAGGCCTTACAGGCGGCTTGATAAACTGTGACACCAGAGGTGGCCACTAATGCTCATTCGATAAGAAGAAGATTGTTCCGATACCATGATAATGTTGCTCCAGCACTTTGTTTACGTTTTTCATTCTCTAAATTGTTGCAATACTACAACCACCCAGACCAAAAAACTATATCTACTAAAAAACTTATTTTTTTAATATTAAACTGTGTGAAATTCAAAGTCTGGGATTACAATAAGGACGTTGTTTTGTTATGTGTAACCTAGCCCTAGACTTGCAAAACTACCTTTTTTATTTATCTATGCAAAAGTGGAAATAATACTGTTTTGTTGCACAGATTTTACATCATCTCTCAGCTGTGCAGCCGCTGCAGAAACTCCGTGTTCCTTGACGCAAACTCCTGACAAAGTTTTCAAGCTTACTTGTGTTTGCATGGAGAACTTATGCAATGCGCCTTTCTCGACAGAAATACAAAAGCAATTACTCAATTTTACTTCATTCAACTTCACTAACAATGTAACTAACTACACAGAGGCCTTTTTCAAATTCGCAAATGTTACTGAGATGGGTGTTTTTAAAACAATCGCTGCCAAAGTTGTGTTGACGACAACGACACCGGTGCATGTGGTAAAATCCACCATTGCTAGTACAACTAGTGGTCATGCGACAGTGGGACATCCAGTAGAAATTATTTCCCCACGGGTGGAGGCCTTGAAACATGACGCTACCGCACCATCAGATGATGATGAAGATGAGAGCGAGGGTAGTGGCTCATACGAAGAAACAAGACAGCAGCGCCAGCCAGCAGCTGCACCCGCAAACCCCAGCTCCTACCTTCCAGCTGAAAACAACAAAGCTCATCATATATTGCCCAGTCTCTTGGCAGTACCCCCTATACTCTATTTCATGGTGTAAAAACCAAAATTAATTGTATAACCACGTTTGTTTTCTTTAAATGAGGTAATTTTAAGAAAATTTATAAAATAAATTAGGTATCTATCTACCATTTACAGAGAATTTAAATTTAAATGTAGCGATTACCTATTGGGATCAAATAAGTACGAGTGTGAAATTCTATTTCAATAGTTACTGAGTTTAGTGTTTTACATAATTTCTTAATTTGGTCTCTGCATTTTTTCATGTAAATTTGTGATACTGTAAGTAAAGCTTGCCAAACGTAGTGTTGTAAACAGTCAGACCCTTACCAAAAGAGGATGGACTCAATTTAGAGGGAAGTAGATACCTGCGAGTCTATCTAACTAAATGGCTCGGAAGATTACGGTAGATAAACCCTTATCGTATTTATAATGTAAGTAATATGGCACAACGCGCAAGCGAGATTACTAATCATTGTAGACGTTGAAAGGAATACCTACTGCACAACATTTTTGAATTCGACTTTTTTTTTATTTAGACGCTACTAACATAGTAGAAACAAATACAGACATAAGGCTACCAATGAAGTTAATTATTGTAAAAAACAATAAATTGGTTTTCAATTTAAAGAAGAAAAATTTGCATTAAAGTACTTATTATTTTACTCAAAAATGCTTGTAATATGGTCATTATTTTGACAACCTTCTTTGAGCAAAGTCGGGGTTGCCGCGCTCCTCCGATGGTGACGCGGCAAAGTTGTATGAGATTTCATTATTGTCTTGTTTTAGCTACCAGCAATTTCCTTTGAGAATCCATTATTGTCGAGTTTTGTTTCAAACATAGAACGCCACACCTATCGCTCTCTCGGTCACACTCGTTGTGGTAAGCGCGGTGAGCTGCCATTTTCAATCCCATTCTTTATCTGCGCGGGTGTTGTACATTGAGGGGAGAAAACCCTAATACACAGGTGATGTTTGTATTTTTATGTAAAATTTGTATGGAAAAATATAAAAAACTCGCACTTGACCGTTTTTTGACCTTTCATTAAATACCTTTTGACCACTTCCGGGGTACCTTAGGGGGGTCGAAAAAAACCTTATTTTTTGGCTCCGACGCACCGTTTCTGAGATATTTGCATTTTTGTATTTTTTTCGAAATTAGGTTTTAAGTACCCACTATAGTAGTATGTAGTACTCGCATTTTTGAGTAAAGCACTATACAAGCCTTGGTCCACAATGACTGCACTGCTGGCCACGTTATGATGGCCTCGAGCTAAGCTTAACTACGCTCTCGGCCTTCAAGCTTGGTCATCATTGCAGCCCTTGCTGTCCGCGCTATAAAGGCCTCGACCTCCGGTCTCGGCCTTTATTTCAGCTTGGCCATCAAGGGCTGCAATGCTGACCGCGCTGTGACGGCCTGGACCTGCGCTAAGCTCCGCACCCTGATTATCTAAAAAGAAACTATTTAGCGACCGGTTTCATTCCATATACATTGCTTCTTTTCTTTGGTATGTTTTTTTTAATCCAAAAAGAAGTAGCAATGGATCACTATCATCTATGAACTGCAACCGGTCGCTAGGTGGTTTCTAATTAGATAGTCAGCCCGCCGCTCTCGGCCATCATAATCGCTGCCAGCAACGCAGTCATTATATACCGCGGCAGTAATGTACTATTAATACCATCGAAATGAGTAAATAAATGTGTGGAACAAAGAAAATATAATGTAGTTTATCGTTTGGCTTGTCTTGTACAATTTGGAATTAACTATTGCAAAGAAACGTGGACATTGTTCGTATCTTTATATAGTTAGAAATACGAAACCTTGGAGTTAATAGAACACATCAAGTGTGTTCCATTTACGAGATTGAAAATTTTAATTAAGGATTTTAGGATAGCGCATGTACAAAGTACAGTGACCCAACGTTTTGTTTGTCCGCATCCACGTGTATCTTCTCTCTATTAAAGCTAATAGGCGGGTACGTAGAAATTTTATTATACTATTTAGATAAATTTACATAGATTTACCCCTTACCCTGGTGCTTATAAAATAAAGACTAACATTCAGATCACGTTCAATGAAAATTAATATTGTAAGCCACAAGTTTTCCACGATATAATTATAGCTCGGATATAATTATTATTATACAGCTCGTTAATTTCAAGAATTGACACTTTCATGTTATTTTTGGTGAAAATTTTCAAGAGTAAAGCTGTAGTGAAATCAAAAAATTGTATTTCTTCTTTCTAGGTTTTTAGGTTTGAACATTATTTTTTCTTTAGTTTTAAGTTAATCAAATTGTTTTGAAATAGTTTTTTTAATTAAGTTCTTTTTAAAAGTATTGTTTTTGGTATTTTATCTTAATACATTTCAAAAATCTATTGAATTATAATTTAATAGGTATATGTCAGGTATGCTAAAGCATAATACCTATTGTATGTATAAGATTCGTTATTCTATGCATAGGCAATCAACTAGATAGGTATTTGAAGCCATTCCATGCACGTTCATGAGGTAGATATAGAGTCAATTACTATATTCGAATACATCACTTTGTTTCAATGAAATGTTGTTGTGATTTATTAAATAAAGTAAATGAACCATCCTATATTTTATTTCCTGGTACCTTCTTATTATTTCTTCTTCAACAGCCATACGAGGAGGAGGAGGAGCTCGGTGGCGTAGTGGTTTAGCGCCTGGCCCAGCGATTGCGTAAGTTAAGCAGCGTTCGCAAGGGTTGTTCATAGGATGGGTGACCAAAAATTTACGATCGCAAACTCCTCCGTGCTTCGGAACGCACGTTAAGCCGTTGGTCCCGGCTGCATTTGCAGTCGTTAATACCCACCAATCCGCATTGGGCCCGCGTGGTGGGTTATGGCATTTCCTCCTTATCCACCTATAAGGAAGGCCTGTGCCCCAGCAGTGGGGACATTAAAAATGGCTGATGGACACAAAGTTTGTATGTTTGTAACTTTGGATGGAGGCGCTAATCTTTGCCACGGGGAGTGAAATTCCACGCGGACGAAGCCGCAGGCGGTAGCTAGTATCAGATATTCGAGTATGAAGCATGTCGAAATTCTTCAGACGAATTGGAGCTCTTTGTGGGAAGTATTTTTAGGCGTCTCGCCGCTTTAGCAGGGATTCCCAAAATGGTCGATATCTACCCCTTGGGGTCGAAATCGGTTTCCCAGGGGTCGATATAAACGAATAACTTTAATAATCATTATAACATTTGTATTTGATAGGATTTTTTAAGTAATTTGGCTATGGGGGTCTAAAGTATCAGTTCATTTTGGAAAAGGGGTCTCTTGCCCAAAATAGTTTGCGAATCCCTGCTCTAAAGGATGGGATTTGTTATGGGGTTTGGCAACGAGTGGTGAGGCAACCGAGGAATTTCCCTGGTGGTGAGAAAAGCGTCTGTTAGGCTACTGATCACCATCAATATACTTCTGCTAAATTTTAAAAGTAAATGTTAAGAAAACTATGTAACAATCGAATGACGATCTAATAATATTGTTAGGAATGTAACGAAAATCTTATACTTTCTGGAATACAAACTGGTTTAAAAACTTACACTAAAATCTAAACGGTTATTCATCAAAGTAACGTTATTTTGACACTGTGATCCTATCGTTAGAACACGAAAGCTCTTAAACAATCTGGCAAGTTTGGATGCATCAGACTACAGTAATGCGTCTTTGAACCGACTGCGACGCTTGGGCCAGTGAAGTTCTTACTGCATGTCCCGATAAGGCCCTTATAGCTGTCAACTAGCGCCGCTAATTCATTTATTTATTTTATACGCTTTCAGGATGTGATACATTGATGCTTCTTTTTGGCACAAATAAAAACTTACCAAAGAAATGCAGCAATGTGTCACATCCATCTGTCAAATGAAAGCGATTGTGATAGATTTCGAAAATAAGACAATAAGTAGGCTGGTCTTTAAAAAAAGGAAACAATCATGCCCTCTTAAATTATTTGTAATATTTTTTGAATAACTCTTCAGCAGGTTTCATTCTTTCTGTAAGTTTTAAAATCCATTTAAACCAAAAGTGGCCACTGTGGCACAGAATATACAGAGTGCATTTGAAATCACTCTCCAAATTTTAAGGATGTGTTCAGTTCCATGAAACTGAACAACTTTCTCTAAGAAACATAGGGTCAAATATGTTAAAAAAAATGACTTTTCATACAAAACAAAGAGGTCACGTGATCAGTTTAGTATGGGATGACCAAAATTTTTTGGCGTATTTCGACACATGTTTCATGGAGAAAGTTGTTCAGTTTCATGGACTGAACACATCCTTAAAATTTGGACAGTGATTACAAATGCACCCTGTATAATAGTACAAGTCTGTGGTTTCAAATGAATTTTAAAGTACAAAGAATGAAAAATATTTAAGAGTTAATAAAAAAATATTAGAGACAATTTAAGAGGGCATGGTTGTTTCCTTTTTAGGGTTCCGTACCAAAATGGTAAAAAAGGAACCCTTATGGTGTGACTCAGTCTGTCTGTTTGTCTGTCTGTCTGTCACAGCTAGATATCTCGAAAACTACTAATGGTATCAACTTGAAATTTGGAATAGTTTAAGATGACATTTGCCCAACTATTTTGCAAATAAGAAATAAAAAATAAATATCTTTTTTACACTGAAATGAAAATAAAAAAATAATAGTTATTTGTTATACAAGTGACCAAAATCGATTTGTGCTGCGAGTGCCGACCTTAAATCACGAACTAGCGAAGTAGTCTAGAATTGAATCACGAGCGTAGCGAGTGATTCTAATATAGACTACTGAGCACAGTGAGTGATTTAAAGTCACGAGGCAGAACAAAATTTTGGTCTCGTGTAAAACATACAACTTTTCACCTCTACCAGCGAGAAATTTTTTACGTGAGTTTCCTAGTAAAAAGTTAAAATTCAGTATTAGAAACTTATTCACTCAATTCTTTTGGAGTTGGACAACTACCTTAACCTTAAATTATTTATTTATTTATTTATTTATTTATTTACTAATTTATTAATTTTGTAAAATTGTGGAACATGTTTTCTGAAAATAAAATAATAATAATAATTAATCGTTGGATGCACTCATTTTTTGTAATTATCACAAAAATAGTTCGATCAAACCTATGCTGAAAAAAATTTATTTCTAAAGTAGATTTCCGCCGTATTGTTTTACATTATTACATTGTGCTTTTCTCTTATTCATTAATATCTCATCTTATTTATTTATTTATAATCATTAAACACTAATTTGTTAATAAATTTCATATTTTTTTCTTATTTTATATTTATTTCATACATGCGAGCGACCTCATTTCGTCCATACTCTTTATTTGGAATTATCAACCTCCTTTTTTAACAATCTTAATATATAAAATCGTAAACTGAATGACTGACTGATCTATCAACGCACAGCCCAAACCGCTGGACTTAGAGACTTGAAATTTTGCACACAGATACCTCATACAGTGTAGGCATCCACTAAGGAAGGATTTTTGAAAATTCCATCCCTAAGGGGGTGAAATAAGGGATGAAAGTTTGTATGAAAATCCCTCAGTTTTGAAGCTAGGATCTTAAAATTTTGTGTTTTGGCTGACGATTGAAAATTAATAAATACGGGTCTCAGAGTTTTTCAAAATTCTTCCCCCGAAGGGGTGAAAAGGGGTATGAAGTTGTGTACAGAAGAAAATCCTTCATTTTCGAAGTAAAAATAGCTTAATTTATAATATAGGCTTTCGGAAGAAAATCTAACGCAACGTATATTGTTATTGTTAGTACTTCAACCCCTATGGCGATGAAATAGGGGTGAAATGGGTAAATAAATCTAAAAAATAGATATGGATGTCGTTACTGGGGTTTTCTGGTATGACGATTGCGAAAATGACATTTATTTTGAAGTCCAACACGATGGACATGATTTAACCCCCTAAAGGGGTGAAAATGGGGTTCAAATTATGTATGGAAAAAGAATATAAAATAGACATTACAACTTTTAACTTCGTAGGAGCACGTCTGAAAATAAATAGGAAATCATATATTTTGTGATTTTGAAAATCAACCCCTTAGAGGGTAAATGGGGTAAGTTAACATAAAAATCGATATGGATGTCGTTCTTGAGGTTTTATGGGATGGTGATTGCGAAAATGACATTTATTTTACAGTCCAACACGATGTACATGATTTAACCCCTAAAAAGGTGAAAATGGGGTTAAAATTTTGTATGGAAAAAGAATATGAAATAGACATTACAACTTTAAGCTTCGTAGGAGCACGTCTAAAAATAAATACGCAAACATATATTTTGTGATTACCCCTTAGGGGGTAAATGGGGTAAGTAAACATAAAAATCTATATGACGGAGTGCCGAGCTGACCATTTAGTTCAGCCATATCCATGGGCGTTGGAGAAAGCGAAGAGGTACGCAGAATTGCGAGCGTACGTACAGCGCCACGGCTCACGATCGAATGTGTCCCAGTGCGAGCGCCGCCTGCTTATAAAGGCCGGCCGGTCGCCCCACTAGTCACGCCACCACTCACGCCACGCGGCGCCACAACATGCAAAACTAGTTCGGGCGCTGACGTCACTCGCAAGCCCGCACGGACGTTAGTCCCCTCTTTGATAATTTAACTTGATTTTATGACTTAACAATGTTTTACCATTGTTTTATTGTTTTAAATTGTAATTATTATTGATTAGCAAATAAAAACAACATGAAATTACAAAAAATGCGTAAAACAACATAAACGCGCCGTCATATATATGGATGTCGTTCTTGAGGTTTTATGGGATAGTGATTGCGAAAATGACATTCATTTTGAAGTCCAACTCGGTGGACATGAATCAGCCCCAGGGGACGGGGAGAAAGGGAACGGGAACGGGAACTGGACGGGGCGGAAGAGAACGGGAATGGGGACGGGAACGGAACGGGACGGGAACGGGAACCGGACGGGTCGGGAACGGGAATGGGAGCAGGAACGAGAGCGGGAACGGGAGCGGGAACGGGATGGGATGGGACGGGAACGGAACGAGAGCGTGAACGGGAATGAAATGGGATGGGACGGGACGGGAACAGAACGGGACGGGATGGCAACGTGGACAGGAACCGGACGGGACGGGAACGAGAACGGGAACGGGATGGGATGGCATGGGACGGGAACGGTATGGGATGGGACGGGAACAGAACAAGAGCGGGAACAAAACGGAATGGGACGGGATGGGAATGGGACGGGAACGGGACGGAATGGGAACGGAACGGAACGGGACGGGACGGGACGGGACGGGACGGGACGGGTCGGGAACGGAACGGTACGGGACTGAACGGCAATGGGACGGGACGGGAATGGGACGGGAACGGGACGGAATGGGAACGGAACGGAACGGGACGGGACGGGACGGGACGGGTCGGGAACGGAACGGTACGGGACTGAACGGCAATGGGACGGGACGGGAACGGCCCGTCCCATTCCCGGAGCGGGAGCGGGACGTAACGAAAACGGGAACGACCAGTCGTTTTTACGCGATTAGGCGGGTCCCCACCAAGCGAGCGAGCCTCGTGTTAGGTCCGCCACATGCGGCAAACGTCTTGCCTCGCGAGGCAGCGCGCTTGGCGGGGACCTGCCTAATCACGTAAAAACGGCTGGTCGGATCTTGGTTAAAGGTTCCCTAAGGATTTTCTCTAATATCCACGCGGACGAAGTCGCGGGCGGAAGCTAGTCCTTATTTAAAACTCCTTGGTATATCCGTGCATTTTTTTTTTTACTTTTTAATCCATGTATGACACCATAAAGCACTCTATCCATCCTTTTCTCACATATCAATTTTACAAGTCTCATCCTTGTCACTTTATTTCTTTTTTAACCGACTTCAAAAAAAGGAGGAGGTTCTCAAGTCGTCGGTATTTTTTTTTTATGTATGTTTTACCATAACTTCGTCAGTTGTTAACCGATTTATACAATTCTTTTTTTATCTTAAAGAACATAGTTCGTGTGTGGTCCCATAAAAAAATTACAGAGATCTGGCTGGTAGTTTTTTCAAAATCCTGAAAAATGTCAATTATTTAGCTTGCCATCACACGTGTTTTTACGGATTTTCGAACATAACATCTTTGTTTATGTACCGATTTAGATGATTCTTTTTTTGTTTGAAAGGGTATACTTCAAGAGTGGTCACATTTTAATTTCATCGGTATTGGACTTTGAACTTCGAAGATACACAAGGGAACTCTTCAAATTCAAATAGTATATGTAAAGTGATTTGGATTTTGGTAGGTTTATGACAATCCAAAACAAACCAAACCATGGTCTGCAATGCAAGGTTCTGGACAAGACTTGGACTACGAAGACACAATGGAACTCCTCAAAAACAAACAGCGTAAATTGGGAATTTGAGTTGTGGGCATTTTACCATTGAAAATATTTTATAAAGTTAAAAAATATTTACATGCTTACATACCTGCCACTAAAAAGTTGAAAATAAAAAACTTTTTTAACAAAAAAGAAAAACCTCCTTCAAAAAACCTGAAACAAAAACAGCTTCAAAATTAAATACCTCTAAAAAAGCGAGAAATAATATTCAAATCATTAGTTACGCATAACATTATTAATAAAACACGTCTAATGAAGTCGGGTGGGGCTTTTAGAAATATAAAAAAAAATACTTGTCTTCCAGCCCCACCCGACTTCAATAGACGTGTTTTATTAATAATGTTATGCGTAACTAATGATTTGAATATTATTTCTCGCTTTTTTAGAAGTATTTAATTTTGAAGCTGTTTTTGTTTCAGGTTTTTTGAAGGAGGTTTTTCTTTTTTGTTAAAAAAGTTTTTCTTTATTATTTTAAAAGTTGGTATTAGAAATTAAAAAAAGCACTTTGCCTCACGCTCGCAGCAAAAATCGATTTAGCTGCGAGTTTTTACGCGCCAAAAGCGCCCTTTTCGTGCTGGAGAGGTGAAAATATATTTTTTACACACAGGGTCTGAAAAGGGGTCTTAAAAATTTGAAGTGGGACTACTAGGGCATGTGGGGTATCATATGAAAGAGGGCCGTTTGTACGTTTTCAATCATTTTTTCTTTTTGTTTTAGGCCACATAGTTTTCGACTTAAGATGAAAAATGTAAAAAAAAGTCCATTCGTTCCCCCCTTTTTATCTCCGAAGTTTGAAAAGAGAAAAATCTGAAATAATTCTATGTGACAGCAGTTTATATAAAGATTACAGGAAAAATAAAACGATGTCTCAATATAGCACACTTTTTTTAGAAATTATCAAATTTCTAAAAAAGTTAACATTAGTTCCATTATCGGTCAAGAGACAACGCTGACCTAAAACTGCAATAATTATTTTATTATTCTACTCTGCAGTGTGATTTTATGGTACAATTATGATGGTACGGAACCCTCGGTGCGCGAGTCCGCCTCGTTCTTGATCGGTTTTATTTAAATAATTATTTACTTGGTTTACGAGTAATAAAAATAAAAGAATTGGTGGCGCTAGTAGACCTATATAAGCGCCTTAACAGTAAAGTATGGCGGGGCCATTAGAGATTACTTTACTGTTCCTAACCGAGTGTTTTATTGCTTAATTAGGAAAGTATATGTAAAAGGGGTTGCAGACTTCGGTTTTTAGACTGTATAGTTACTAAAGTAATTTCACTTGAAAATTAATCTTCGAATAAATGCTATAGTTTTTTCATAAAACGTATATCCTCGGCTATAAAAGACGATCCAAAAAGGTTTTGGGCTTTTGTAAAATCTAAGAAAGGTGGTAGTTCGTACCCAAAGCAATTAAAGTATAAGAGTGACGTACTATCTGATGGTAAAGAAATATGTAATGGATTTAATAAATTCTTTGAAAGTGTATTTAGCCCGCCACTAGATAATTACAGTTTTTCAGATCAACCCTCTACATCATGCACTAATAACACCATCAATACAATCCATATATCTGATGACATAGTAAATAAGCACCTTAAAAGTTGTAACCCTCATAAAGGGGCCGGTAGTGATGGCATTCATCCTATTTTTATTATAAAATGTGCAGAATCTTTAACCCAACCACTGCGAATTATATTTGACAGATCTATTAACGAGAGTGTTTTTCCAACAAAATGGAAGGAAGCTATGATTATGCCAATTCATAAAAAGGGATGTAAAAGTAATGTTGAAAATTATCGTGGAATATCTATACTTAACATATTTAGTAAAATTTTAGAAAAAATTGTTTACAATAGTATATACTCATTAATACATAACAGTGTCCCTGACAATCAGCATGGCTTTTTGAGAGGACGTTCGACTTTGACTAACTTAGCTTGTTTTACTGCAGACATCCTGACTGGTATGGAGAAGGGCGGCCAGATTGACGTGATCTACACCGATTTTGAAAAAGCTTTCGATCGGGTGGATCACGTCATTCTGTTGCACAAACTTCAGACACTTGGTATTCGTGGTGACTTGTTTCGGTGGCTAAAATCTTATCTTGAAAATAGGTCTCAGGCTGTAGTTTTGGGTGGTTACAGGTCGGACTTCACTAATGTTCTATCCGGAGTGCCTCAGGGCTCTCATCTGGGACCATTGCTTTACGTAGCTTTTCTCCATGACATTGGTGGTTGCTTCCATCATTCCAAGTTTTTGATGTACGCCGATGACAAAAAGGTGTTTATGAAAATAAATAATATCTCAGACTGTCTAAATCTCCAAGATGATCTCAACCGCTTAAGCGAATTTTATAGCTCGAACAGAATATCTATAAACAACAATAAGTGTCAACAAATAACATTTACTAGGAAGCACAAACCAGTAACCTTTCAGTATAAGTTTGAAGGGAAAGCCTTGGAGCGCGTTAGCGCTATACGTGATCTAGGGATAATACTTGATACTAAAATGTCGCTTAATGAACATTTTGACTACATAGTAAACAAAGCATATAAAACACTGGGCTTTGTTCTACGTACTTGTCAACCTTTACAAGATATAAACAGTGTCATGGCAGTCTATTGCGCTTACGTACGCAGTATACTTGAGTATGGCAGCTGTATTTGGTCCCCTTTATACGAATGTCATAAGACACGCATAGAAAACATTCAGAAGATCTTAATCCGACATTTAAATTATCGAACTAAAGGCAGATATGGAGATTATATTGCTAGCTGCCGGCGATTTAAACTTTTGAAGAGCGTCGTTTGCTTCTTGATATGTCTTTCCTGTACGACACTGTCAACAGTAAGATAGATTGCCCCGATCTGGTCTCAACCGTTTGTTACAGTGTTCCTCGTCGTCGAACACGTCATACGAAATTGCTTTGCGCTCCTGCCTATCATACAAACTATGCTCGTAATCATTTCCTTGCTCGTGCAATAAACAGTTATAACAATCAATTTGATAGTATAGATCCCTTTAAAATGTCGAAGTGTAGTTTTAAAAACGCAGTAAAAAAGAAAATAATAGAAATTTAAAATTTATTGTATCTAATTTAAATTTTTGCATTCACAATAACTGTAGTCACAGCTGCTTAACTAATTGAACTATTTGAAATGTCTACGATCCACTTTTATTAATTCTTGTATCTGTAATTATTGCCAAGCAACAATTTCTGTTAATTTAATGTACTTAACTAATTCAATTAATTTAATCTCACAAGAATATCAATGTTCTGGTATTTGTAACGATATCTGTAACTTCTATTTTGTAATGATGATATAAATTTGTTATAGCTATGGAAACCTATAATTGGCTTATTTAAGACTTATATGTAATTACTCAATCTGTACCTAATATAGCTGTTGGTTTTCTGAATAAATCATAAATAAATAAATAAATAACTTAGTTTTCTGTCTGCCTGCCGGCAAGACGATTTTTCTCAGAAACACACAAATTAAAAAAACTCAAAATACTAAGAGTTACGGTCTATTCACTCTATTCACTCTTCACGGACCGTTAAGAATCCGTGAAGAAATGTTAAACTTCATTACCGTGGTTAAACAATCAAGTTTCTAAGGCAACGTATTTGAAAAAAAATTAATTTAAGCGTGGGTCAAACTGGATGCAGCACAGCGCGTAGCGGCGCAGCGTGTGATGGGAAACGATGTTGTATTGTAAAAAATACTATGGTATATGTCACACCGAACGCGCAATTGATGTGCCACAGCCGCGCGGCATTCGGTATGACATAATTATATCAAATTATATTGTAAACTTTTCATTATGCCATAGCATTTCATACATTACAAGCGCGCTGCATCGCTACACGCTTTGCTGCATCTGGTTGCTGCAAACTCATTGTATCTATCGCATACTACTCCGTATGGATAAGTCTTTAATTGAAGTCTTATCGCAAATCGATGACAGTGGCTCCACTGATACTACCGCCACTTCCAGCCAGCTCTTGAGAAACCTAAGTAATTTAGAACGGAGGTTTTTAAATGAAATCTCGAATGTCTGCCTTTGTAGAGTTCGGTCGCCGATTTTAGACTCGGCGATCTCGGGTTGGATTAGTTTGTTGTGTTGGTATACGCCTGGCGGCCATGATTTTAACCTCAAAAACGAAAAACAATTGTATTTTTTTTATATACCTAGACCCTATCTTATTGAAAATAATAATTCAATAATTAATATATTACATTACCTATTAGAATTTTCTTGTTTCATGACTTTTTTGTTGCGGATCACGTCGACGTGGATGTTAATGTGACAATGTTCCAGCGCATTACCAATTGACGGGGATAATACTACTTAGTACACAATCATCATATCAGCTAAATCTGTACCCATACCAATTAATACCAACATTGTTAAAACAGATCATTATGAAACATGTCAGCTAAGCTATTTCTCGATGTGGTTTTGAAAGACGTAAAACTATAAGAAGACTATAAGAAACTTTATAACATATTTGCTCGTAAAGGGTCTCTTATTACACCAATTTCAATATCGTATTGTATCTCATTACGAACTTGTGCGGTAATGTAAAGTAAAACGCACGGTTTCCTTGATAAACCGTGCGTTTTACTTTACATTACCGCACGGCCGCCGCCGCCTCTTGCGCCGCCGCCACCGCCGCCGACTGCACTACTTTGCGGTCTCGTTTCTCCTACCTTCACTCAAGAGAGTGAGAGAGAGACAAATAATAATAACTTGACAACATTAAAAGTGCCAACTGGCAACGAAACAAACAATTTTATAAATTGTTAAACTTTTTTATGACTCGGTACTTTAACAAGTGATTAAAAATTTATTCGTTTAAGGAAGTCCAGGTTTTATTTATTTCCTCGCAAATATGTTATAAAACGTCGTATGACATACGTGCGCCTTCTTATTATATCATAATGTACTATTATGCGGTCCTCTTTTCTTGTTGGGGCACCGGATGGAACTCCTACAGATGTAGCAGTCCCTTTTTTGTGTATTATGATATATGAAGATATAATATACAATTACACACAACGTATTTTGTATGCAACACGAATGCGGTAAAAGATTAACCACACGTGTCGATGGAAACCGGAAACTTCAGTGTTTGGTTTTGGATTAAAAATGTGGAGGCTGAAATACGTGTTGTTGGCGCGATAAAAATACGTGATACCTAGATTTTTATTTTTAATTTAGCACATTCTACCGAGTTCGGCGCATATACCTATATCATAAATTAGTTCTTAAATACGAGAGCTAAAATGATAGGCACACTTGGTAGGTATATGATAGGAATGTGAAGTTGAGCTTCTTTTTTTTTACTTAGTACTAAGAAATGTTGTAATATACAGGTCCTAAAATATTAGTCTAGTCCTAATGTCCTAAAACTTTAAACATTTAGCAATTGCCACACGGAGGGAAAGTAGCTTAAATATTGAAGATAGGAAAGAAGACTTCATTTTGTTTTTAAAAGTAATTGGATCTGCATTCAAAGTTTTTTGAAAAATCGCTTGCTTTAACCAGGAATCGAACCCACCAAAAACGATTTTTTTTATTAACTTTTACGATACCAATGGTTACTTATAAAAAATGCATCTTAAACAAAAGGAAGACCATCAAATTTCAATTTTATTATTACGGTGTGTATCAATTTGTATCGAACCGTATGCGATTTAAAAAAAATAACTTGGAATGCAGTCCCGTTTCCCTTTATAAACAAAATGAAGTCTTCTTTCAGTAAAATTTCCTATCGTCAAAATTTAATCTACTTACCCTCCGTGTGGCAAAGTTTTGGGACACCCTGTATATTATATTGTATCGCGTGATGTTTCCCGATTTGATTCATGTATTTAGGGTTTCAATTTCAACCCAAAAGCTTTGTTGCATTCGACTCAATAGTTTTATATTATAGTCTAGCTAAATTCAGATCTGAGTTAGATCTTATTTAAAGGATTTTTAATATATCTTCGTACATTTTTCTTCATAAAATCTAGTCCGGAAAAAGAAAATGCAAAAAATATGTGGCATAATCCCAAATTGTTCACAAGAGTGGAGTGTAATAAATCACGTTAGGTATAACGAGTCGTGGCGATATTTTACAATAGGAAAATAAGTACGTCGAGTGCTGAACTGGTGCCAGGAGTTTCCTCCGGATATCCGGCTCTAGGTTTTGTGGGCGACACCGACACAAAGAGAGATTAGGATGCGGACTCATCCTGATAGCAAAACAATAAAAATGTTTTCGTCAAACGTGGTAAAAGTTAATGTGAAGCAAGGGGATCGTAATTGAATCGTGATTTACAGTCGAGATGAAACCGATCCATGAACTTTGTTATATTTAAAGAAAATAAATTAAAGTCATTTAACAATTGCGTAGAGAAATTTTGGTTAGAAAATGAATCTGTCATTATAAGAATAAAATAGTACTTGCGTTACATTAACTGGTCAACTTTTAGTCCGACTACATTCGAAACTTATTCTTTAAGACTAAATTAGCAAAAACATACATAAATGCCCTATATTCTCTAATTAACCACACTGAGTCGTGTCACACTGTGACTGGTTAAGAAAAATTTTCGCAACGAGTAACACATGTGACTCGATACGAATTTTTATTCTCATCTAGAAACACTTGTTAGTAAATGGTTCATATTTATTCTTCTCCTTCTTCATCTGAGCGTGAAAAAATATTCGTTAACGTTTAGCGCTCTAAATGAATTGTTACTAGGTGAGAATAAAAATTCACAACGAGTAACAGGTGGTACCCGATGCGTTTTTTTTCCGAATGTGTCACACTATATAAGAACCAGTGTTACTAGATGAGAATAAAAATTCGCATCGAATCACAGTGTCACCCGATGCGATTTTTTTCTCAACCACACACACTGAATCATGTCACATAGTGACTACTATGTGACATGATTCAGAGTGACTCAGATTCATTGAGAATATAGGATACTAGCGACCCGCCCTCGCTTCGGTTCCTTCCTTTTTAGGGTTCCGTAGCCTAAATGGCAAAAAACGGAACCCTAATAGATTCGTCATGTCTGTCTGTCTGTCTGTCTGTCTGTCTGTCTGTCCGTATGTCACAGCCACTTTATTCCGAAAGTATTAAGACTACACAGTTGAAACTTGGTAGGTAGATGTATTCTGTTAACCGCTTAACGAATTTAATACAAAAATAAGAAAAATAAAAGATTAAGGGGGGGCTCCTCATACATGGAACTGAAACTGAAAAAAATTTTTTTCTTCGAACCAACACGTGTTGAGTATTTATAGATAGGTCTTTAAAAATGACATTAAGGTTTCTAAGACAACTTTTTTTCAAAGTCAACCGTTTGAATGATATTCACCGCCAAAGTGGTTAAATGTGTGTCCCCCCCCCCCCCCTTTAACTTTTGAAATAAGAGAGTGAAAAATCTAAAAAAAATATATGCTATAGATCTTAATAAACACTTTCAACCAAAATTGGTTTGAACGAGATATAATAATTAATTTTTGAGATATAGCACATTTTCCAAAACCGCAAATATAACTTTGTCATTCATACCAACACTGTGAAAAACAAAGTTATTTTTACAGACGAAAAATTATAGGTGGTATTAAATATGGTATGGTATAAGGTAACTACGGAACCCTATGGCGCGTGGCCCGACACGCACTTGGCCGGTTTTTTTAAAGATTTCTTACACTTCATGAAGTATAAACCGATGATTAGAATGAACTATTTAAAGAAAAATCGGTGTTTAAATCCATTTTTTAAAGATTTCTTACAATTAATGAAGTGTAAGAAATCTTTAAAAATATACGGATTTTTTTATTATTTTGTTTATTTTCCTACTTTATTTTTTTTTCTAATGTAAGTAATTATAATTTATAGAAAAATAATTGTGTTTAATTTTTTATTTCAAATTCAACTTTAAATTGAGGAGCTGGCGAACAAAGGCGGACTTTTCTTTTTGTGTATTTTTTTACAGGTAAAAATTTTAAACAAGCTATTCAACTTTTTCTGAGACAAGTCCGTTTCTGTTTGAAAAAAGTAAATTTTTAAAACTGATTGTATGGACAAGTACGTATTTGTCCGCCAGCTCCTCAACAACTAACATCCACACCACATGCAAAATAAGAATTTAAAAATTACTAGCTTTATTGATGCGATTTTTCCGTATTTTTTTAAAGATTTCTTACACTTCATGAAGTATATAAGAAATCTTTAATAAAAATCGATTTAAACGCCGATTTTTCTTTAAATAGTTCATTCTAATCATCGTTATTCGAAACTATGACAGCTCGAGTAACAATTTTTAGGTAAATAGTTAATTCGAGCAATCGTTCATCGAGCTTGCGTGATTCGAAACAGCGACTCCTCGACCAATAGTTCGTCGGTCAATAATTCATTAGAGCAATCGTTCATCGAGCTTTCGTCTTTCGAAATAAAGTTGCAGACCCCCGGCCATGCTTGGGCAAATCGATTCTGTGGGGTGGCCAAAGTACAAGCAAATAAAATGAAGTTTAGAAAATAATTATCCTTACTAATATTATAAATGCGAAAGTCCGTTTGTTTGTTTGTTTGTTTGTTTGTTACGCCTTCACGTCTTAACTACTGAACCGATCATTATGAAATTTTGCATACACGTTGTCAGAGGTACAGAGAAGGACATAGGATACTTTTCATCCCGAAAAAAGTATTGTTCCCGAGGGATAGAAAAAAAACCTTTTGGTGCAGACGAAGTCGCGGGCGGCCGCTAGTTTTACTAATAAAGATAAAACCAGCCGTGCTGGGATAAATAGTCTGTAGAGTGACCAAAGTATTAGAAAAATGAAAAAAAAAATTGGTATATTACTTATTTTTTTAATTTTGTTTATTATAAATCATCATTCTCATCTTAACATTCTCATTATTATCATCTTAACACGTGGTTCGTTATACAAATGTCGCTTAAAAACGTATTGTTTTTATTATCACAATTTTCGATTTCTTGTGACGCCGCCATCTTGCTCGCACGTAAACACATCTGACAGAGCGCAAACAGCGTTACAGCTCCACAAGCGTCGAGAAACGGAAGTATATTACGATGCGCCCAGCCATATCTCAACGTGGCTAAGTACTAGCAGGGAAAATCGAACAATAGGTTGCTTTTATCGATCTGCCTAATTTTTGATTGGGCACATCATGAAATTATTGGCCAGATCATGAAATGCCGGCACATCGTGATCTGGCCAGGCAGATCTCGATCGGCCCAGTTCAACGATTAGCCCACGACATCTGCAACGCGTAGGAAATTTGTTCGGCAGCTATATTAAATATTGTGTTTATCAAAATGGTTTCTTTGACAAATTTGCTATAAATTTTACAGACTAATTAAATGTATTATTTATTTTAACAAATTTTATACTTTTTAAATGGACTTGTCCACCCAACTTTGAAGGGTCATAAAACAAATAATACGCAATATATAAAACCAAGAGGTATACAAGCTACTCCAAAAGTTTGATATGTTTACGATTTTTATTAGTATTTCGTTATTTTATTCATAAGTCAACATCCCTATTACCTACTATTTGCCGTACGAATAAACGAAGAATAAGTTCCTACTTAGTAATATAAACAGTTTGCAATGTGGAGCGGCTGAAACGTTTTTCAGTCACCATAAGCAGCTGTGGTTAAGATTTGTAAATTAACTGTCCGCCTGTTCGCCCTTCCACCTGTCTGTCGTTTATCCAACTTTTTTAAAGATTGTACTAAAGTAACATATCCAAATATATTTATGATTGTACGGAACCCTCGGTGCGCGAGTTCGACTCGCTCTTGACCGTTTTTTTTTTGCCAAACGCGACCTTCCAACAACACCAAAAAAGAAAACAATTACCTTACAGTCGTCATCTCCGACCTCCTAAAGTCTCTTGCATCCCTTTCGAGTCCCGTCCCGTCCCGTCATCAGTGTAAGAATCGCGCTTGAATTTATTTTCGCACGCGTTATATTTTTGCGATAATTCCTAAGATATTCCTCTAAATGCAATGGTGTAAAAGGTTAAAATAATGTGCGTGAAAGCTTAAGGTAACTAACGTATGTAAGTTGATGAGGATTAATAATCTTTCTTAATAGCTTTCCAAATTACCGCATTGTAGGTACGTGACAAATTTTTTAGACGATATACAACGTGTTAATGAATTAATGCAAAATGAGAAAACCGTTTCTTCGGACCATCAAACTGAACAACTTTTAGTATGGGACCAACTCTGAAATCGCGAAAAAAAATCTGCTGTTTCATACAAAAATTAATAACGAAAATATAAAAATGTATGAAGCAGCTGATTTTTTTTTCGCGATTTCAGAGTTGGTCCTATGGGACCAATTACTATGGTAAAAGTTGTTCAGTTTGATGGTCCGAAGAAACGGTTTTCTCATTTTGCGTTTATTCATTAACACGTTGTAGTTATAGTAAGTTATTCTTAAAAGATAGATATATCATCGCCGATTTTTTTGTATATGTTAGGATTAAAGACCGATTTCGGTCTTTGAGCGAAAAAACGCTCATGACGCGTTCTGGTCACTGTCAAAATGCCATAACGCGAAATTCGTGTCATGGCTCTTATAAAAACGCCCAGAACGCGTTGCGGTAATTATAGAAATACTACAATATTAATATAGACGTGGTCAACATACCAAACGGCCACAACGCGCTGTGGAAATGAACAAAAGCCATGACGCGTTCTGAGCACTAGTTGGTGCAACCATAACACGACGGACAGTTCGTAAACGAACACAATTTCTTATCTATGATTTTTTTTCCGTTGCTTTAACAGTGATTTACTAAGTCTTAAAAATAATTACTAAATATTTGAAGATTTTTCAGATACATGTCTCATTTTTTTTTATTAGGTTGCTTTCTCGTTTGTGTATTCGTTCGTTCGTGTTTCTCTTCAAAGTTTGTGAACGATTTTGTACTAGCTTCCCGATGAGCTAGAAACTCGAAACTTTGAACATAGGCCAGAAATAAAAGGCAACGCAATATTATGGTGTCATTGAGCTGATCTGATGATGGATCTGGAAAAAGGTCACAAGATCTCTATGATAAAACCATACAACCCCATCGTATTTGGGCTCGTTACAATCGTCTTGCCGAGTACTTTAATAGATGACGAGATCTAGGGTCTGTTGATGAAGCTGAAAGGCTCAAATTCAATATTGAAACCGTGCAACCCCATCAAATTTGGGCTTGTTTGAATCGTCTTGACGAGTACTTTAGTGGGAAATAGTGTCCGAGGATCTGATGATGGAGTCGGAGGAAGGCCATAGGAATTCTATAATAAAGCCATGCAACCCCATCGAATTTCGGCTCGTTTGAATCGTCTTGACGAGTTCTTTGTTGGGAAATGGAAAGTTTTCAGGATCTGATGACGGAGCCGGAAGAAGGACACAGGAACTCTTTAATAAAACCATGTTACCACATCGAGTTTGAACTCATTTGAATCGTCTTGACGAGTACTTTGTTAGGAAATAGTTTCCAGGGTCTGATGATGGAGCCGGAAGAAGGCCACTGGGACTCTGTAATAAAACCACGCAACCAAGTGCGAGAGTAGGAGATGGTATATTTTTAGTCTTGGCTCGTTAACTAAAAAGAAGAAAATAATAATTTACTGAAAAAAACTTTTTTAAAAACACTTTTTTAAAACGGACTGAATTACTACAAAAAAATCGGACTAAAAACATTAAAACAGACTAGTAAAAACAGACTAAAAAGTAAAAAATAAATAGTCTATAAATATTTATAACCCTATACCTACAGAAATTTTAAACCTAAAAACGTGGGGCGCATGCTAAAGACAATATAGATGATAATTTTACAATATGCGCCCCACGTTTGTAGGTTTAAAATTTCTGTCCGTTTTTGTAGACCTCTAGCATCAAAATTTACGGAAGTCTCATACAAACTTCCATCCCTTAGTTTAAGGGGTTGGGGGGTAAAAGTTCCAAGTTTTATATTTTTTTTTGTTGTTTGTGTACTACTTCGCCGTAGTACACTGTCTGTCTGACAGACAGACGCGGCGAGGGACTTTGTTTTATAATATGTATTGAAATGCGACCCAAAAAGGTTTGACTGTGATTGCACATACTGATTTTTTTATCTAATCAGCGACACCAACAATTTGTCTTTGTGATCAACGACAAGTCAACTCTCAGCTTAAATCTGTTGATCAATTAATTAGCTAAGCTTGATTTATTCCTGAATTACCTCAAATTCAGACTTTAACCAAATTAATTCTGGGGAATTGGAGTAAAGTTAATACAGAAATTCTCTACTAAAACATTAAATAGTCGGTCTACTGTTATTTCATTGTTATAGACGCCAGTTTCGCTCCACAAAGATACAGTATTCACATAGACTTATTATATTACTAGAGTGTTTTCTATAAACAATGTTTCCTTTTCTTCATAGTTGCAGTTTTTTTATCAGTTCCTCTTTGTAGCAACTGCACCGGCCGTATGGCTCAAAGCGAACTAATTTTAAGCTCCATGATTAAAAATTATTTTCATTCTGTTGAGAGGCGGAGTTTATCGACGTGTTGTCCCTAAATTAGAACCGCTCCACACCTAACGAGCACCCTTGTAAAAGGAATATTTGATCTTGAAAAGAGACTATTTGATGTAGAGTGCCAGTTACTTACACGTTTTGATGTAGCATTTTTTTAATTTAAAAAACCGGTATACTCATACCTATATCATCATAAAACATGATGATTATACTAATTTATATTCTTAGATAATACGTAAGTAAAAAATTTAGAACAATAACAACCTAGAATGATAATTCTCTATTTGATTGAATCAGGCGTCACTTGGCGGATGTCCAAACCATTTTGAAAAAAGAAATATATGTAGCTTACTTCCGCAAACAATATATGCAAGATGCTCCGCCCGCCCGCCCGCAAAAATGTGCACATGCACACAACAAAATGTCAGTGCACAAACCTGCATTTAGCAAGACAGCAACACACCTTGCACCTTCACCAATTAGGCTACTCTACACGTGTTTCGCCCCAACCCGGAGCATCCTCAGGAGTTAGATCGTGCGTAAACCAACACCGAATATTGCATATTTTTGCGGGCGGGCGGGCGGTGCATCTTGCATATATTGTTTGCGGAAGTAAGCTACATATATTTCTTTTTTCAAAATGATAATTCTCTTCAAAGCGCGTTGTCAAAAGTGGGGCTTTATACTAATCGTACATAAAAGAACGAAAATGTTTCAATTTCCCTACAGGGGATAGTTATTATTTTATTGGATTTTAGTTACGATTAGGTAACGTATGAAGGATATAAATCTGAACACAGACATTTTAGCTCAGTTTTTTTAACCTCACTTTTTATACGTATAACTTACACTTTTTAAAGGCAATTAAATCATTTTTAAGACAATCCGTAACCACCCATTAATGTTCATTAAAATACAAAGCCCATAGTGAGTCAAAATTTTCGTTCCATCTTTTTTCCAAATGCATACGACGGAAACATACTATTCTGTCGTGTTGTGTTGTGTCGCGACACAACACAACACGACAGAATTGTGTGTCGGCACCTTTACTAATATTTTGTGTGGCATAGGTATGTGAATAAATGAAAAACTTTTTATAAAACGATGATTTCAAAAAAGGGTTAGGATAGGACTTAGGAATTATAATAAAAAAAAAAGAATCGTAAATATCCCGTTCCCAGTCGCACCTTATTTATGAAACGGCCTGGATGAAATGTTAATTTTCAAATGAGAGAGTACTTTAGACCGGAGTGTATTTCGCCGCCAGCCAACCGTGACTCGGTTGCAGACAATGCGTGGATTACAGCTAAAATGAGAACGCACAGTCATTAACACAAGACTCGATTCTGTAGAGGCATTCTCTCATCGGAAGCATTCGGCTGTAATGAACTTAACAATCCACGGTTTGATTTTATCATTACGTTGCAGTACTGAGGAGCATTGGCCTGTAATGTAACATTCCAAGACAACACTAGTCACTGTTATTTTTTTGAAACTGCATGCGCACTTATTGCTCGGTTCTCCTCGCTCATAGATGTAAGGCGTGAAATACACAGAAGCGACGCGGCGCGGATACGGTGGCGATACGGTGCAGATGTGAGACTTTCGGATGCTTTCGGTCAATCAAATACACGTATCGCCGGCATCGCCGCCGTATCTGCGCCTTATCTCCGCCGCATCTCTTCTGTGTATTTCACGCCTAAGATGCTAGTATCTGAGCACGTAGTATTTATTGACCGAGCGAGCACGAAGTGCGAGCGAAGCGTCTCTGCTTCGGCAAAAATTCTTTCGTATGTCCTGGCTGTTCCAGCCTACAGGTCGCATTTCTCAACCGATTCTTGTGAAATTTTGTGAGCAGGTTTGAAAATTATATAGAATTTTTTTGTCGAGCCAGTTTTTTTTAAATTTTCAAAATGGCGGAGATATGTTTAAAAAACAGATTTCAGTCCGTTTTCCAGCTCTGCCTGTTTTCCTCTACAGGTCGCATTTTTCAAACTATTCTAGTAAAATTTTGTAAGCAGGTTTAAAAATGATGTAGAATTTTTTGTCAAACCAGTTTTTTGATTTTTTTTAAAATAGCGGAGATATGTTAAAAAAACCTATTTCAGTCCGGTTTTCCAGCGCTGTATGTTCTTATCTACAGGTCGCATTTCTCAACCGATTCTCGTGAAATTTTGTGAGCAGGTTTGAAAATAATATAGAATTTTTTTGTCACGCCAGTTTTTATTTTTTTTTAAATGGCGGAGATAATGTAAAAAAACATATTTCAGTCCAGATTTCCGGCGCTGTCTGTTCTCCTCTACAGGTCGCATTTCTCAACCAATTCTGGTGAAATTTTGTGAGTAGGTTCGATTATTATATATAACTGTTTAATCAAGCTAATTTTTCCAAATTTATAAAAAAATATTTACCCATTTTAAAAAATTATCAAAATTAGAAGCACCATCTAGCTGCGAATACTCACGTACCTACTACTGTGTGTTTTGAAAACTTCATGGCGACATTTTATTTTATTTTATCGCGAGGTCTACAGCTCACGGAGCTACTAGTATCTATTCTGTGTCTGTACTGTTACATTACAGACAAAATGTTCCCGATGAAAGAGACAAACAAAACCGGATCTAAGGGAATAACGTATAACAACGACAGAACGAGACAATGTCTTGAAACAAAATAATCCTCTCATTGTTTGCTCTTCAGATATGATCCAACAATGAGTTGTGATAACACGTGCAGATGAAATATAATTATTTTACATTTAATGTCGGGCTTAATGCAGCTATGTAAACTAAGTTATAATCACTAGGTATTGTCTCTAATGTCCAGTCTACGTTAAAAGGTTAGGACTTGGACCGAAAAAAAAAAACACTAAACAGACCTCGTTTTACGCTCGCTACGCTAGGCTTTAATTGTAAAAAGTATAAGCAGCCATTTGGAAATTGTTTCTCCCATTACAATATTAGAGTGGACTTTTTAGATGGGTTAAGCTGTATTTAATACTCAAAATTGTTCTTTCGTCTATTATGTATTCTGTGCTTTCATTTACCTTTAAGTACCTAGGAAATAAGAATCATAAGTGGTAGTATTTAGCGGTAAACTTTGTCGCGTTACGGAAGGTGACGGAGCAAAATTTGGAAGAAAGCTAAATAAAAAAATAAAGTTGAAGTTCAAGAGTTTATTTTACAATGACACGTCCTAGCACAGAAATTTGGATAACAACTAAGGCGGTTAAAAACTAGGTAGGACTAACAAAGTAGGACTAGGGTGGGACGCAGACGGGAACAGGACAGGCACGCAGAGACGTGGATCCAGGCAGCAGGGGCAACAGGAAGCAGGCACGAAGCAGGCAGGCAGATATGGAGTCCCGGCGGAGCACAGGAGGGCACGTGGCTCAGTACTGACGTGGTTCAGCGTGACGGCGCAGGGGTGGTACGCAGTCAGACCCCCGACGCAGCGCCGCAGCGTAATACCAGCGGGACGCGCTGACGGGCACGGGCGCGCGTCCGTGCAGACCGACGTCGATGGTGGCGCGGACAGTGCAAAGGCCCAGGGGAGAGCTCCCTCTGCAGGTCAGGCGGAAAGGTGCACGACGTCCAGCGTCCAGGTGGGTCGAGGACACGTCCGGGATTTGCTGAGGTGGTTCGTGCCGAAGGTCGAAGGTCGAGGACCGTGCCCCGAAGAAGCCGCTATTTGCTTATTATATTTTTTTTTACAATTATAGAACGTAGGGTAGAAATATGGCGGCAGCTATAATATAGCCGGACAAGCTCGTGGGAAGACTGACTCACCTGAGCTGCCGACCGCGCTTTTATACCGTCGGTATTTATTTTTTAAAATTCTACTCTACATTCAAATATGAGAACACAGAACAATATTGTACAAAGGTTTTTATCTATAGCTAGGCTGAAGACAAGCTGGAAATCCATGGCTTTGACATTGAATTAAAAAATTAGCGCGTTGCTATGGCAATTATAGTGACAGACATATGTTTACAAATAAATAATTTTCTCAGCAAAGAATAAAAATGGTGTTAAATAAGATTCAAACCGACATAAGAATACAAAATGCAATGTGAAATTATCATGGGAAAAGTTTCACGGCCCTATAATGAGCCGTTCCTATGATACAAGCCCTTTAAGGTACATATTCTTCCTCACACCGTTTCTTAGCTTTATTTACACTAGATTACCTATTTATCTTATTTATACATATGGTTTTATAGTTTCCTTCAGTTTACGTTCTTGGGAACGTTTGCAAAGGACCTCCTAAAAGTAATAACATTACAACTTATCCTCCGCCATAGCGGGAACGAGACGAGAAGAGACTGATGTGTTTTAAACAAACAATAAGATTTCACTACTTACATAACTCGTCTCTCCGCTCAGCTTTAGTGGAGACGGTTGAGCGGAGAGGAGAAGAGATGTCTCATATTTGTATGGCGCGAATGTCACCTGTGACTTGCCGAGCTGTGAGCTGGGCGGGGCGGCGGCGCAAAGCGGAGACAAGACTACCTACTTATATATTTTTATTAAACTACAAGTTCGGCCATCTACGAGTATGTTGTTGCGAAAAAAATACTTACTTTGACTGCTTTGATATTTGATATTCCTGCGCTTGAGCCAGCTCACATCTCCGCTCCGCTATGCACAGCTTCGGTGGATATACCATAGCTGATAAACAAATATCTTCTCCTCTCCGCTAGACACATCTCTTCTCGTCTCCGCTTTGGTGGAGTCCGGCCCTCTGCAACACTAGGGAAAAACAACTAATTAATAATACTTACGTAACTTTTCTGTTCAAATACCAATTTTTCAATTTCAACGGTATGACAAAGAAGCATTTTATACTGGCTTTTCTAGAAATTGAATCATATAAGTATATAGTATATATTAGCATAGCTAACTTCAGTCTATTATTGAGTGGGATGACAAAACATATACTTGCCTAGGTAATTTGATTTCGAAAATAGGAATTTCAGTGTCAATTGTGTAAAAGAAAATATGGAAAGCAAAAAAGGCGGAATGGTTATACGTTTTACATATAAAACTGTAAACTTTTTACAGGTAAAACATATTCATTTGAATTTCAAGGCAAAAAGTAGTCAGATCAACCTAATCGAAAATAAACAATAAGTTACCTATTCACTATTGTGCTCCATTCACTTAACGTAATTAAATTTTGAAATACTTGTTGTAGAGTTGTTTTATACAATATGAAAGCTCCATAATGGGTGCTTAGCTGTTCATAGGCAGACGGGTTGTCTTCCTTAATTTGTGAAAATTATAACCAGAAAGCGCCTTGTGCCACCGGCAATTTCAGAATTTTGAAGGGGTGTCGGGGAGAACGAGTCATATTATTATGTAATTTTTACTTTGCGAAATAGTTGCATTGGATATTATTCGCACTTAAAAAACTCACGTAAGTAATAATTTTATAAACCACAATTTTTTTATTTTATTTTGGGGAGCATTTTGTAAAATTTTTGCTTAGATTATAAAATCAGTTCAGAAAAGTAACAAAACTTTTTTGTTAGCGGTGCAAAGTTATTTTAATATTTTTTTAGAAAGATCAAAAATTCGTCAATCAAAACAGGCCAGTATTCGAAATTTAAAAATAAAGCTTGTGACAGGCAGCGAAAGTTTTTCTATGTTTATGGACAGAACCACGTAGTGATTACATATTTCCTCAGTGGACAGAACCTAAGACTGTGTGTATATCATAGAAATAGAATGTCAAAGAACAACAAAGTCAATAAACTGGTGATCCGAAAACGAATCCATACATTTTATATGAGATACGTAAAATATGACTTAGATTCATAAAATATGACAATATTATGGCAAAGGAAGTTAATAAACTATGTTCCATACTGTTTTCTTTGTCGATAAACGAATAAATGTAGCGAAATTTGGTTTTAGAGAAATGTGTGGCAATATCTTATTTACCTTTGAAAAGTGTGATTACTTGAATTTTTTCTTTTTGTCACATCACAATTACTTAGAGCAGAAGACACCATAGCTCCACGATACCTTTATTTTAAATTCTAATTAAGATTAAAAAATATTTTAAACAAACTGTGATTGCTCATTTGCTAGGCGGGACGCTAGGGGCTCTTACTGTAAAAAATGTTGGCACATGTCACTTGATCCTTTGTCTCTTTTTTACATAGACCGTGTCCGTATGATGTTAAATTCTCTTTTCCACGCTTTGTTGGTCTTCTTGAGCGCAGCGAAAATTTTTCTATGTCTATGGTGTATATATCATTTGCACAGTACAGTATACATACTTATTAGTTAAAGTATCATTGGTAAGACCCATCCATAAGAAGGGTGACAAGACAGACCCAGTTAATTATCGTCCCATAGCTTTATTGTCCACGTTCGCTAAAATCTTTGAAACAGCAATGGCAAATAGACTTAATGCTTTCTTTGAAAAATTTAAAATATTAGACGAAAGTCAACATGGGTTCCGGAAAAACAAATCAACTACTTTAGCTTTATATAAATATATACAGAAAATTTTAGATGCAATAAATAATAAAAAATATGCGATCGGTATACTACTAGACATGAGCAAGGCGTACGACAGGGTAAATCATAAGTTATTGTTAAAAAAAATATACGGGCTAGGAATAAGAGGAGTTGCTCATGATTGGTTTAGTTCCTACCTAAAAAATCGCTCACAATACGTTGAAATAGAGTATACTAACTTTAATACTGGAAGGATTGAACGTGAAAGATCAGAACAGGCTGCAGTGCTGGGTTCCATTCCTCAGGGAAGTGTTTTGGGATGTATCTTGTTTCTAGTGTACATAAATGACTTGCCGTCACAAATTGGGTTCTATAGTGTTTCATTTGCGGATGACGTTTCGGTAATGTTGACTTGCTCAGATACCTACACATTAAAAAACGATTTAGACTTAATATTCAAAAATATAACTAATTGGCTAGACAAAAATAACTTACAAATTAACCTTAAAAAAACTAAATTGCTCCAATTTAAACCATACCAGAAAGCCCCTCTTGAACTAAAATACGACTACAACTCAACATCTATAGATACTGTGGATTTTGCCACCCTATTGGGAATAGAAATCGATACTCATATAACCTGGAAACAACATATTCAAAAGTTAGCTAGGAAATTCTCATCCTTAATTTACGCCCTTAGTCAATTGAAACGAGCTACTAACCAAGATATTGCACTTGCGGCTTATTATGCTTATGCACACTCGATACTGTCCTACGGAATCATCCTATGGGGAAACTGCACAGATATCCAGGAAATCTTCGTCCTTTAGAAGAAGTGTATAAGAATAATATGTAATATAGACCAAATGCAGTCATGTAGACCTTACTTTTGCAAACTCAAGGTACTTACTCTCACTTGCTTATACATATTTGAAGCTTGTAAATTTATAACTAAGCATTTTGATCTATATTCGCCGCGAAAAGAGATAAGAAGAAATAACAGATATCAGAACAAACTAAAACTACCATCATCAAAACTAAAATTGCACTCATCCGCTCCCCATTCAATGTTAATGAAAATATATAACCACTTACCCAATGAATTGAAATGTATAAAAGAAACAAAAAAATTTGAAATGCAACTCAGGACCTTTTTAGTTAACAAATGTTATTATTGTATCTCAGAATTTTTTGAAGATAAATTTAATTAGAATCCATCGTATTAATTAAAAGAATGTAAAATATGAATCATATTGAGTATTATGTTATTATTATGAAATGAAATATCTAATGATAATGATGAATTAACCTTAATTTATACTGCATAAATCGTTTTCTATAAGTAAAATAATTATAATTTTAATTTTTTAAGAAACACTACTAATAATAATATGATATTATAGAATTTAAGTCACTCATTCTGCCAACACCCTTACAGGGTGTCACATGTACTAATTAACCTAAATATTGTCAACTTTATACCATGTGACTGAGCAATAAAGAAATTATGAATTATTAATTACTTATTAGTTGAAAAAACTAATATCTATTCTATGTTATTTGTTTTAAAAAAAAAACAAAATTTCAGCTACTTTTGACCACAGAGGAAATAATCACTACGTTTTACTTTTCACCGCGAGGTCTACAGCTCTTTCTTAATGAATCTATTTACAGGGTTCAAGCTAATATCGAAATTTAAAGTCATTATTCAGTCTAGGCTGTTATGAAAAAAACAATATGTTTTATGATAGGTAGTCAGAAGCAGGCCCATTCCCACTGGCAGCACCCGTTCACGTGCATGACGCATGAACCAGCACACTCGTTCATGAGCACGACCTATGAGAATGTAAAGTGAGTATTTTTGTATGAAAATCACACACTGTTTCGATTGTTGTGCCGTTGAATGTTTATTGTAATGAGATTAAAATGGAGAAGCGTTTGTCTGATTCATGTCGGTCGGGCCTTTGGAAACGTTTGTTCGCTTCTTGCAATAAAACCTTCTCGCTACAAATCGATTTCATGCCCTTTGCCCGTCTGCGAGCGAAGCTGATTAATATTGTAAAATCTGCATGCAGGACTGAAAGGGATACTTTTTTCTCACCCTTGTTTCAGATGCTGTAAATTACCTTTTTATTTATTGAGCCCACGGTCGTCTGTTTTTTTTAATATTACATTTGTTTATCTGAGCATATTTCTCTTATCTCATTCTCTTATTAAAATGATATAAAACAAAAAACTTTGAAATATGTTTCACTTTTGAAAAAAGTTATGAATTATAGTTCTCATAAAAAACTATATTTACACTAAGTTAGTTTGATATCTTTTTGTATTAACAATAGGTAACTCATATGGTATTCATGCTATTTTAGTAAACCAGATTTTTCTGCAATATTCCTACAAATATTATTCCGTGAGTGATATTCACATGACAACATTATACTAGGCTTAGTATCAAAATGACAGAGCTTATCTATATGGCAGGCCCGTGCTGCGTATAATTCTCGGAATATATAGTATAAGTGGTATAAGTTACTACTACTAGTAAAATGTTTTTTTTCTTACTGCAGAATTAAACCACCACTCTATAACTCAAATTGATGCAACTACAATTAAAATCAGTTACATAACACTTTTAAGCAACCATCATGCAACTTAGAAAATAAATCATGAACTAGGACACTTAAGATTTTAAAATAGTACAAAGTAAAAAGTTGGACAGGAACTGCACAAAATTCTAGAACGCGGCTGAAATAATCGTCGCTCGTGAGAAAAGCCATTAAAGTAAATGAAACAAAAATTCATGGCTGTCTTATAAATAAAGTATGTTGCCGGTATCGGCCCAAAGATAAAGGACAGTCCACACTCTTTTGCTGTATCGCTCGGACTGTACTTTTTACGCAAGTTTTATGGCAATAGATTACGTTTGCGGCTCATATTCCAAAACAATAATGTTCCAATTTTTTTTTTGAAGTGAAAATTTCTTTAGCGGCGTTGTACGCTTTTTTGTAATGGGGAAAAAATGTTAAACTCGCGTCAGTCAGTCAGGGTCACGTGACCCTGATCGAAAATTCGTAAGACGGATGTGACGGATGGAGAGTAGACAGCCGGCGGCGGAAGTATCCCCCTCTCTTTCTACGGGGCGCGGCGAAAATGGCGGCGCATCATTTCAAGACGTAAACACTAGTGTCACCATAGCAACGCGCTAATTTTTTAATTCAATGTCAAAGCTCTAGATTTTCTGTCAAGCTATGGATAAGACTTTCGTACAATACTGTTCTGTATTCGTAAATTCAAATGCAGAATAAATTCGTAAGACGGCAATTTGTTGCAAAATTATTCCCTAACCATTCCAAAATATCAAAAATGCACTACGTTAATATTCAAGTTTTCACTTCTGCCGGCACTCCCGGAGTGCAACCCGAAGTTTTTTTTTTACTTTTTCGACATCACAAAACAATATTTTTATCACATTAAATTTTTATTATCAAGACCATCTTCAGAGTTAAATTAAAATTAGCCATGTCCACCACAGAGTAAAATTTAGCCATCAGCGCGTTTCTCACACCGATGACGGGACTCGAACGGGACGGAAACAGACTTTTGGAGCGAAAACGCTGCCTGATAATACTCGTTTAACAAAATAATGCATAGTGAGATATTCTTCTTTTATAGATCTACCTACAAAAAAGTACGCGATGGAAATGTTTCTATATCTTTATCTATCTTTATCAATGGCATTATATCTTTAATTAAGAATAGCTTACTATACCTTTTAAGTTTTATGTTACTGTATTTCCTGTAATATGTGTGTGCAATAAAGTGTTTATCTATCTATCTATCTATCTATCTATCTATAATCTTTAAAAAATAGTAAGTAGGTATTTCTAACATACAAACTTAGGTGAATATTTTTCTGGGCTTTTTTATTTTTTTACGATCCTTAGCAAAGTTATATTTTAGCCTTAGCTTTTAACATAAAACAGGTAATTTCGTTAGTTATTTCCAATTTGCGAGAGACTTCAGCGCACGTGTTTGGGCCCGTTCCTCTCGCGGCGTGACGGAAACATTTAGAGGTGCAAAGAATTTTACCTCTTTCCCAGTCGGCCATTGTCTGTCAGAGCCCCGACGTTGGGAACGCAATAATTCCATCCGGAGGGAGATTTCGCTGACGTTTTGTAGTGAAATAGGGACTGATAAATGTTATAGTGAAATTATTTTACCGCAACAGCTTTTGGGACTTTAGACAATAATTTATTTGTACGAAACACCTATTGTACGTGACATGTTAATCCTTACTAATATTATAAATGCGAAAGTCCGTTTGTTTGTTTGTTTGTTACGCCTTCACGTCTTAACTACAGAACCGATCATCATGAAATTTTGGATACACGTTGTCAGGGGTACAGAGAAGGACCTAGCATACCTTTCATCCCGAAAAAAATTGTGTTCCCAAGGGATAGCAAAAAAAAAATTTCCATGCAGACGAAGTCGCTGGGGGAAGCTAATACTGTTATAAATTGAACATTGCAGAAGGAACTTTTAAACTGTCTTTTTGTTCGTTTTTCAATAGACGAAATACTAAAACAACTTTCCTAAATAAATAAATAAAAATAACGATTTAAAATAATGTCTTAGACTCTGCGTTCACCCATTTTATAATTTGGTATATAAACTTTTTATGAAGGTTCAAAGTTTGTTGGATAGTTCAAAGTTGAAAGCATAAAGATTTACACCCTTAATTATTTTTTTAATATATGATTGACTTTAAACAATACTAAATACGCACCAGATCAATTCTCGGACGGGAATCGAACTCGCGACCTTTGGATGTCCAGTCCAATGTTCTGACCGCTGATCTA
Organism: Agriphila geniculea; assembly: GCA_943789525.1. Taxonomy (NCBI): domain Eukaryota; kingdom Metazoa; phylum Arthropoda; class Insecta; order Lepidoptera; family Crambidae; genus Agriphila; species Agriphila geniculea. The sequence continues at coordinate 13,733,701 of OX038890.1, forward strand.
CCGAGTCACTTGGTGGTCAGAACATTGGACCGGATATCCAAAGGTCGCGGGTTCGATTCCCGTCCGAGAATTGATTTGGGGGCCTATTACGAAAATAACGAACGCAATTGCGTAACGCAGTCATGATCGTCCGTAGTTCGTTGGTTGCAGTTATAACAAACATTTTGAATTTGGCTATCGTAGTTTATAGACTACTAAACGAACGATGTCGGATACGCTAGAGAGAAACTGTCAAACTCACGCAGTCTCTTCGCAATATCGCATACGAAAGTGATTTGTAATAAGAAATAATCAAAACGAAGCACGGACGCACGCAGCTGCGTGTATCGCATTAAACTTTTCGTAATAGACCCCCTGGTGCGAGTCGTATTTTATCTAGTATATTATTTAGTATTGTTTAAAAATAGCATTGTGAATGCAAAAATCTCAAATTTAAAAAGTATGATTGACTTATTAATAACACGGCTTATTATTATTTGACTCCAGCTATCGTCTATGTAACTAGGTATCCCCTTTGACAGTAAATACATATATTTATTTTATTTTCGTTTTCAAAAGTGTACAAAAACTAAATCGTTAGTGGTTAAAGTTTACGTCGGTTTCCGAAACACAGACAGCAGTTTCTATTTGCGTTCAACAAATTGCTTTTGTAACAGACGCTAGCTAAGCAAAACTAAATTAGCACTTCTCGAAGAAGCTTAATTCCGACTCCTATATAGTATATATTAGTTTAACATGAATTTGTTTGCCACTGTTTAAAGTATTTATTATAAACATTTTTATAATTATGTCTGTCAATTTAATTCTTCCCTAAAAGCTCCGAAACGAAACGTATTGAGTAATCTGTAAATGGAGGGCATCTAATTATGAGAATTTCCAGGGCTGTAGATCAGGTTTAACCTTCGTCAAGTCTTCTATTTTAGGTCACTTTGGATTAAAAACGTAGATCAGCTATAATAAGAGTATTCTTATAAAATTTTCCTTTCATTTACAGTTCATGCGAAACGTGTTACGTTACGTTACTCGAGAGGAATTTGGAACTCGAGAGGTTCACCATCTTTGTACTAAAATATGACTAAAGACAATTTGGATTCGGCTATTATTGTGGCAATATAATAAATAGTAACATAAAATAAATGTATCATTTGTGATTGCATTGGAAATTCTGAATAATTATGCTGATTCACTTCACCTGTGTCTAACGGAGACGAGTGCTGGTATCCAATTATAAAGTTAGAATTGCTTTTTGTGAGCGTTTGTTTGTATTGCTCGGTACGCGTCAACGACAATTTGTGACGTGACAACTTCAGCCAACGGTCCATACCTTTACCTACATCGAGCAGAAAGTGCCTTGAATTAAAAATACACGTAAACATGAACTATGCACAGACCCTGTTGTATAGTAAATCAAATCAAATTACTTTTAAATAATTTAAAAGTTAAATGAAATGAGAGAGTCATTTAAATGAATTATTAATGTAGCCATCTACATGACAAAAAAGCTTGTGTGTGCTAAACTGTTAGCTTGACAAGAAGGTTTAACTTAGTACCTATGTATTTTATATTAAGTCTTTACCTATGAAATTGCCGATATTTTGTCACATACAGAGAAAATAATAACTTCTAAGATTTTAAATATTTAACAATATCTTGATATCACCCGCTCATCGCTACACCCCGCACCTATGGAGAGAAGTCAAGGTAGTGTTTTTACCCAAACCAGGTAAACCCGACTACACTAATCCGAAGGCTTTCAGACCGATCAGCCTCACAACCTTCCTGTTGAAAACTATGGAAAGAGTCTGTGAGTGGTATCTACGAAGTGGAGCTTTGGCGAAACTCCCACTACATAAACATCAGCATGCTTACAGCGCTGGAAAATCCACTGAATCAGCCCTTCATCAATTAGTCGGTAAGATAGAGGAGGCTATCCAAAACAAACTCATCTGTTTAGGCACCTTCATCGATATAGAGGGCGCCTTCGACAAAACTACATTCACCAGTATTGAGGCAGCACTAGTGAGACACGGTGTCGATAAACAACTCGTAGACTGGATCGTGAATATGCTACGCAACAGAATGGTACAGGTGTCAGGGGACGTCGGCTAAAGGGCCCTGGTGGCGAGAGGATGCCCCCAAGGTGGTGTGCTCTCTCCACTTCTGTGGAACCTGGTGGTAAACGACCTGATGTCCCATCTTAACTCTAACTATTTTTACACAATAGGATATGCGGACGACATTACCATACTAAGTATAGGTAACCAGGCTGGCATAACCTGTAACATCATGCAAGCAGCCCTGAAGAAGGTTGAGGCGTGGTGTCAAAAACACGACCTGACTGTCAACCCCGCGAAGACGGAAATGGTAATGTTCACAAACAAACGCCTGGTAGGCGATTTTCGACTGCCGAAACTGTTTGGAGCTACACTACAGCTCTCTAACGAGGTAAAGTACCTAGGCATAATCCTAGACAGCAAACTTACTTGGAACAGCCACTTGGAGTACAAAACGCAGTCCGCCAGCGTCATTTTATGGCAGTGCCGAAAGATGATTGGTAAGTGTTGGGGCCTAGCACCCAAACTATTCCTCTGGCTATACAACACGATCATAAAACCCCTGGTAAGCTATGGATCTGTAGTATGGTGGCCAAAAGCCGCCCAAACCACTTGAGCCAAAAAACTACAGGGACTACAACGTCAGGCCTGCTGCGCCCTCACTGGATGCATGAGCACAGCTCCTACAGCTGCTCTAGAGGTAATGCTGAACATAACACCACTGCATCTCCACATTCAACAGGAGGCAGCCAAAACAGCGTTAAGATTAAAACAACTGGGATCTCTAAAATTTGAGAGGGTAAGACATCTCAGTGGACTACTGGAGGATTGGCTGAACACCCCTCTTATCGAAGCAGTATGCGACGTTAAGCCAACCTTCATTTTTGACAAAAAATACAGAATACACCTGAAAGACGAAATCAGCTCCAAGAAAAGACACAAGGCTCTCCTGATTTACACAAGACCCCATCAGGCACAGGGTCGGGCGTTTTCTCAGAGGACCTCAACATACAAATTGCATACCCCTAAGCTCATACAACACGGTCTTTCAGGCCGAGTGCGTGGGCATAACAATGGCGGCTCGAGCAATCGAAACAAGGGAGGTAAAAGACCGCGACATCTTAATTCTCTCTGACAGCAAATCCGTTCTACAAGCTCTCCAGGGCAGTCGCATCACATCGAGCCTTGTACGAGTGTCACCACGCCTTAAATACAGTAGGTGCACTTAATACTATCACTATCCAATGGATCAAAGGTCACAGTGGATCACGGGGAAACGACGCAGCCGACGAACTGGCTAGACGCGCATCTGGCTCGACGCCTGTTGGCCCAGAGCCGATCGCACCTATCCCGACAAGCTGGTTTGCAAGAAAGATCCGCGAACGCACCATAGAATTACACCAACAGAACTGGAGCTCGCTGGACTCGTGCAGACAAGCGAAACTCGCACTGCCGCGCGTGGACGCTCGTCTATCCAGGGCCCTGATACAACTGTGCAGACCGCAACTTCGCCTGATAACAGGTGCTATTACTGGTCATGGACAATTTAACAAACATCTTTTTAACTTAGGTGTCACGGACAGTCCCCTATGCAGAGGATGCATGGAGGAAGAAGAAACAGCCGCCCACGTTCTGCTGGAATGCAGAGGGGTGGCCCCCTACCGGGCGAGGTACCTCGGCTCGCCGGGCAGCGTCCAGGAAGCGATCACGAATGTGAAAGCCCTTGGAGCGTTCCTGGCTGAGCTGGGCTGGCTGGAGTGATCCGGCCGAATATCCTCTGACGCAAAATAGGCGCAATAGACGTCGAGTTGCGGAAACCGCCTGCACTGATAAATAGAAGAAGAAGAAGATATTATATCGAATTATAACCATGATAGTCAAGTATCATGTCCTTATTTTAGTTTTCTTAACATTAAAAAAAGATCTTGAAAGTGACTCTTTTTTTGTGAGCATAAAAAGGGTGACCGGATACTTATTTATTCGCTTATCGTAAATGGAATAAGTTAGCATAGTGTTCAAACATAAGTACATAAAAGCTTTATTACATGAGTGTTCACGGGTGTTACATGAACTAAGAAAATGCTAGTATGAAAAATGCAACTTCTTGAAAATTCTCCATAAAAATCGGCAATTTCATAGGTAAATAAATACATATTATTATGCATTGTTATGTGGACTAGACCTGCTTAAATTATTAAAGTACATAGTTGTGTCATCTTTTTATCATTCTTCAATTGACGGATTATAATTGCAAACTTTTATTCTGTGAGATAAAATTAATTTGAAGTCTTGTAACAACTATTGTTTTTAAATTAAATTAATTAAACATTCTGAACTGTGTTCACACTTTGCTCGTCATTTTCAACGACTATAGAAGTTTTATATATACAATTATTTAACTTCAAATATTAGTATCATTTCGAAACAAACATTTGAAAAATGCGGATTTACTTAGTATTCTCAAGTTACCTAAAACTATGCAAAGTAAATTGTTGTGTAATTTTATACACGCTGTAAGAAAGCTCTACCTATTTTCCTTGTCTGCTTAGTATTTATTCTATTTTTATGCAATATCAAGTACATCGGAACACGTAAAGGTTATGTTAATTTCGTGAATAATGTAAACTGCATGGCGAATACGTGGTGCATACAGTGAATTAAAACTTTCCTTTTCCGACAGTTACAAATTGTACGAGAGAAGAAGTAGATCGTTATTTCTTTACGTGATTTCTATTTAATCAGCATTTCATGACAAACAGGTGGCATCTGACCATAAAAATTTAAGGATGGTCTAGTTATGTGAAATAACACCTTAATTGTTCTTATCGAATGAGGAATAGTGGCCACCTCTGGTGTTAGAGTTCATCAAGCCTCTAACTTGGCTTAACGACTGTTATCAGATGTTAACAGTCGGGATCGACTGTTTAACGTGCTCTCCGAAGCACGGAAGCGCTCAGTTGTAATGCCACTTAACGGTCACCCATCCGACACCTGGCCGGATCGAGCGTTGCTTAACAAACGTGATCGAGTACGATCAGTCTGTCAAGTTCCGCCATGAGCGTTTCGGTGTAAGCTTCAGATTTTCTTCAGAATTTTCATTCGTGCATAATATTTCACTTTTGACGTTGGCTTGATCGGATGTATGACGTAAGCACGCATTAATTAGTCACTACGACTTGAGAGGTGCTTATGAGATTAATGTTGTTAATAAAGGTTGGGCCTTCAACATTTAATTAGGAATATGTCATTATGTTGTCAGAAAAGGACGCTAAAGCCTCTTGGTAACAGAATTTTGTGAAAGCCCGGAAATTACCTAGGAAGTTGCTAATTTTAATTTATGTGCTCGACTACGACGTAGTTGATTCAATTATGAAGGTAGAATACAGTAAGTTGTTTTGTTACTACAAAGTGTCTTTTGTCTGTGTCGTAAACAAAATTTTAGTTACTAAGTATTAAACAAATGACCGTCGAATTTCGACAACTGTTTTGATTCATCAACATACCGCCGGCTTAGAGCGAAAACCAACTAATTCGATTTTTTTGGCAAAATCACTTTTTTGCACTATTTCCGCTTTTTCTAGTGGTAAAACAGACTAAGCGCTGTGACGCTTAGTTTCGGAGATAGCGGGTGTTAGAACCAAGTAAAAGAACGTTTTTAGCGCAAAACACGAATTAAAAAGTGATTAAATGGATATAATATTTTTGATTTAATTTTTAGACAGTAATAAATACAACTAATTCCTTATAAAATGTTTTTGCTTTGATAAGTTCTTAAGTACTTAGTGCTTTGTTTAAAAATAAATCCGTTTAAACATTTTTAATATATTTTTTTACTCAAGGTATATTGCCAAGTGTTCATCAAATGTGATAGTATAAAACATAATAAGCAAACTTAAGGGTTTTTAGCACTTAAAGTTATTGGTTTTTAATATAGACAACTTAGTAAAAGAAAAAATTAACAAGATGCAGTTGGTTTTAGCACTGCTACTTAAAAAGTATTTTAACTTAGAATATCAAGTGCGAAAACCAATTATCTCGTTGGAGTTGTTTCATTTCGCGAGTAAGCGTGCGCGCAGTCTTGTGTTGTTGCACTTATTGTTCGGAGTTTTTATGGTTTTGATGATTCGGAGTGATCAAAACGTGACAGAAAGTTCATAATAATCGTTATAGTACATTATGAGACAGTATCATAGGTTGCTCATTGCACACGACACGAGGCTGTGGGTTGCAGCCCGAGCCGTAGGTAACTCAGCCAAGTGTGCAATAAGTTAATAGTATAAATAAGTCAACAATAACTGTTGTTGTTTATGACTAGTTACCTTTTTATTGATAGAATTTGAATTTTTTTTTATTATTAGAAACCCTTAAATTGTTAATTTTCATTTTTATCTACTGGTAAATCCAACTAAGTCAGTCATCCAAAAAAGTATTTAGCAATTATAACAATATTGTAAGCTGTAATAGTTCAATTTATATTTACAAACTTAAAATTTATAAAATTAATTACACAACTACCCGCTTTTATACCTCTAAATGTCTTGACAAATGTGTGAAAAAAGGCCACAAACTTTCAAAACGCATTTACTCAAAATATTGTTTGTGCCAAAATGACCGATTTAGGGCTGATTTTTCAGTGCTTAGATAACAGATATCAGTCAGTTAAATTATAATCCGAATAACATAAAAGTCATTAAAAAAAATTGACAAACAAACATATGACAATCATTTTCAATTTGGCGGCATAATACGTTATCAAACGAATAGAGCTTTATCTGGGCGTTGAAAAATCAGCCCTTAGTTGGTTTTCGCTCTAAGCCGGCGAATTACGTACGTACGAATATAATGTTTTAATAGTACCTACTCTATATGTTAAAGGCTCAGGTATTACGTGAAAAGCCTACATTGGTGCCGGCTCGGCTGATAAATACGAACAAATTTTACTATGCATTACTTTGGAACTCTATGAAATCAACTTTTCCATGCATCTAATTCTAATGCATTTGAACTTCATATTTATTTACGTTAAGTTTAAGTTGTTCCAAACAAAGATTCTCCACAATACAAACATATCTACAAATTCACCTAAGTGTTAACCATAATTTGTTTGAAGGAACTTCACAAAGCTCGTTTCTTAACTGTTTTTAAGGCATTGAGTCACAAGGCTCCCCTAGTTGTGTACCACGGTCGCAGGGCCGCAGCCGGACGGAAGTGACTATCTAGGCGAGCGCGCGTCCGGCTGACCTCTCGCCCGCCGCACTGCAATGCAGTGATATCTTATTCCACTTAACGAAGCTTTTAACTAAAACTCAAAGACCTAATTAATGCTAAGTTCAAGTAAGGTAATGTGGATTATATAGGTACACTGAAACCGCAGAAATGATAGTTCCATTTTTAAGGTGAAATAAAGGATGTATCGGTGAATCATCATCATCATATCAGCCGTACGACACCCACTGCTGGGTATAGGCCTCCCCTAAGGATCTCCACGACGTACGGTCCTGCGCTGCCCGCATCCAGTGGCTTCCCGCGACCTTGACCAGATCGTCAGTCCACCTTGTCGGAGCGTCGTCCGGTGCGCGGTCGCCATTCCAGAACCTTTCCGCCCCAACGGCCATCGGTTCTTCTCGCTATGTGTCCTGCCCATTGCCACTTCAGCTGAGCAATCCTTCGAGCGATGTCCGTTAGGTACTTTAGTTCTCCTGCGGATCTCCTCGTTTCTGATTCGAACACGCAGGGAAACGCCGAGCATGGCTCTCTCCATTGCATGCTAGGTGACCTTGAGCCTCCTTATGTATCGGTGAATAGGGTGCTAGATCTAATAACAATGTCATGCAACTCCTGACATAAAGAAGGGTCTCAAACGCGAGCGAATTGTACATATACATACAGTATTCAACGATTACCGTTTCAGTTTGTTTACAGAAAATACTCATTTTAGTTTTGTTAAAATTGTTAAAAGCTACGTCTAGAAAGCTCAGGATGCCAATCTTGGAAAATTTAAATGAGAATTTCAAAGCTAAACCAAAGATTTTTAGAGCAATATAGCCTAAATGACTAGGTAAAGGTTTTGGTTTTATCGTTCGAAATTAGCGCGACTGGGCCCATACTAACTGGCTAATTTAGTTTTAAGCAACCGCCCCTGTGGTCTAGTGGTTCGCCCACCCGTGTAAGACGCAGGGGTCCCGGGTTCGAGTCCCAGAGGGGGTACAGTTTGTACTCGGTTTGGTTAGTGGTAGGGGGGCTTATTGGTTAGTGGTGGGCCTATTTCAAGTCCGCCTGGCTAGCTCCCACCATATTACTTAAGTCTGACGCCATAACAACAATTTCGAAAACAAGTCTCTTGCTCATCGGGAAGCTTGTATAAAATCGTATGCAAACTTTGTGGAGAAACACACCCACAAACACACAAACGAGAAAGCAATCTAATAAAAACGTGTTAATAAAAATTGCCAGTTCCTCAGTGTTGAGGATTCCGGGTGTAGTGCGCTTCCAACTTCGGCCTTATCGTCACTTAACATCAGGTGAGATGAAGGCCAAGCACCATCCTAGCACTACCATGAGTTTACAAAAACCATTCTCGATATCGACCGCGTTAGCAATTTGTATGGGAAATTGAAGCAGAGCCTCTAGCGGATACGCGAAGAACTAAAATCTATAGTAAATGTGCTCACCATCCACGAGTTTACTATCCTCGCTAATGTGAACTCGATACGGGGTAAATGTCCCATATTTCGGCATGTTAAGACTTAGGATATTCATTCTAAATGTATGGGGAAGATGGCGAAATTAATAGTTAAGTTTTAATGTGGCTATGTTATACCTTTAGGTGAGTACATTATAAAAATAACTCTCCCCCTCTCCCTTCTACCACGTCACCCCTCCCCCCCTAGAAATGTGACCCGTTTTACAGATTTTCTAAATTTTCAGGAAAACCATACAAGCTAGGACAAAATGGTCAATAATTCAATTATTTACTGATAAATTACCTACAAATAAGTATAACTATTCATTTTGATACAAGTTATAGTTTCCAAGCTATGGTGTGTCAAAGTTTATGGTAGTGACTGTACACGACAAAAATAATAAAAATCCGGCTATTGCTTAACCAAAGGTTTCCTTCACCAGGATTGATCTTTGTGTTCCTAAGATGGGTTTACGAAGTGGAGCCACCTGGATTTTTCATGTAGGTGGGGGGGAGGGGTGAGTTCAGCCTTCATGAAGTCTGATGTTAATAACTACCTAAGTATAGTACTAAGCCAAGTTTGGTATCATTTTCGGAAAAATCAATAACGTAGAATTAATTTTTGATTTAAAAAATGCCATCTTTGGTTAGGTTTATGTTTACGTGATCGAGTATTGTGCCCCGATTTATGAAATTGTGACATTTGCCTGTAGTTTCGCTGATATAAAAGGTACGCGGATGGGCTATATGTCAAATTGTACATCTGCCAGAGGGCTTCAAAGTGGAATTTGAATTCCTAAAATAGGTCAGTAACTTTTTGAGATTTTCCAAAATTTTCGAAAATTGCAAATTCTTTTCGCCGACTTGGATCGAGAATTCCCCAATATAGTTTTATTATTACCCACAAAAAAATCCGCGCGGCTATACAGGGTATCCCAAAACTTTGGCACACGGAGGGAAAGTACGTTAATATTGAAGATGGGAAATTTTACTGAAAGAAGACTTCATTTTATTTTTAAAAATAATTGGAACTGCATTCAAAGATTTTTGGAAAATCACCTGCCTTAACCAGGAATCGAACCCAACAAAAACTTTTTTTTTTAATTTATTTTAACGATACCAATCAAAAGGGTTACTCATAAGGATTATTTTTTTCTTAAGTGAGACAGCATCTTAAACAAAAGGAAGACCATGAAATTTAACATTTAAATTATCATTATTACAAATTTGTATCAATTTGTATCGAAACGTAAGCGATTTTAAAAAATCTTTGAATGCAGTTCGGTTTCTTTTTAAAAACAAAATGGCAAGATGGCACTGTTAGAATAATCGTGCTATTGAGTTGTATTGTTAGAAGTATAAGGCATGAGACAATTTTGTTAAAATTAATTATTCCAATACACCTGTCGTGTACTAAGTGGATTTTTATTGAATAGTACACCCTCGAAATCAGGCCTTGGCTGCAACCCTTACTCGAGGGTTGTTCAAAGTTTCTTTCAATAAATTTTCCTATCTTAAATATTTAAGGTACTTTCCCTCTATGTGGCAAAGTTTTGGGACACCCTGTATATCTAATTTTTATAGTGTAGTCGCAATTACCACTTTTTGTTCAAATTAGTCAATCAAAACTGGAGTAGAATCGAAAAATGATTACATATTTTGTTTCATGATATTAATCCTTATCCAATTATATAATTTAATGATCAAGGTTGATTATTTACATGTCAATTCTTATTTAAATTATTCTAATCGGACCTTTCGTTTGGAAGTTACTACGGGCATACGGGATCAGTTGTACTATTTAACTATTTAAAGTTTTATTCAAATTGACTTTCTGTGAGCTTAAGAAGTAGGTACATACGAGCGCTAATCTTATGGTGGTGACAAGGAATACACGCCATAAAGCTGTCTGTGCCGACGACTGAGAGTTTTGAACGTCGCATTGCCCTCAATCACGGTAATGGATAGATACCGTAACCGTGTCTCAGTTCAGTTACCAAAATGTTGGTACTTGATTTTTAGACAGTTTATGTGATATAGATTTTGTACTAATGTAGGTGTAATAATTAATAATTTGCGATAGCAAAAAAAAACTAAACGAAATAACGTACTAACACGAAATATTGGTCGTTTACCTTAGTTGGTGTAATTTGCAATTATAATCCGACTAAGTAAAAAAACACTAGTTATTGCGTGTATACCGAATGTAAGTGAATTTTGAATTTATGTTGGTTACTATCTTTTTACTTTCATCTATGGTTACTATTTATGTCAAATCGAAGATGTCAAATGTAATTTTCACGTTTTAATAATTATTTATTTTGTGTTTTCTTTGCGTATTTTGTTGTGCAATAGCTAGCTTGTTAAGATTGATAAGAATAAAATTAGAAGCAGTCGATTAGAGGAGTTTATGGAAAGGTGAAATAAAAGGTTGTTTCTTGATACAAATCCTTGGACGATTCGTCCAAGTACAAATTATTAGAAAACTCAGATAAACCTAAATCCAACCGGGAAAATACATTTATGAAAGTTTTTATAAAACTTACGCTGTTTTAGTTTAAGCTTCTCTTAATAATTGTTTCTTAATATTTATGATTAACTATCCATGACCTTGATTTGTTTTTACTATTGGCTATAGATGCATTTATTGCAGTTTTTTAAAGACGACCTGCCCCCATGCTCCAATGGCCAACCTTACTTTTAAAGCTTAAAATATGAGCAATAGACGATTAAATAACGTGTCGCAAGCTTATGTAAATCTCAGACTTTGATATTGTGTGACAAGCTTACGGCGGGTACGTATCAGAATGTCTAAAGTTAAAATGTCTAAAGTTAAAATGACAAAGTTCAAAATGTCAAAAATTAAAATTTAAATGGTTTAAAATGTCGAAAATCATTATGTCTAACTTCAAAATAGCAAAATTCAAAGTATCAAACGTATCAAATACTTGAAAGTTAAAATATCAAATGGTCATTAAGTCTAAGTTCACAATGATTTATTTGAATTGGGTTGGTTCTTTAAACGAATCGCCATCTTTGAGGTTAATTGAGTCTGTGGAGGTGTCTTCGGGCTTCGCCTAAAATGCTTTATAGCAAATTTAGCTGTCGGAAACGAGTCTAAACTAGTCTATTGGGACTTAGAAACCGTAGACCGCAGGTCACAAGATAGGTGCGAGGAGCGTAGCGACGAGCATGTTAGGTTGACATGAACCCAGCGCGCGAGCCGAGCGAGCGAAGCGAGCGTGCCGCGGCAGCGGCCGGCGAAGCGCCAGAAAAAAATCTATTTCAAAGTCAATTGGTGGATTTTGTTCGCCGGCTACTAAATCAGTGACTGGCACCGGCTACCGAATTAGGGAGTGGCGCGGCTATGTTGATGTGCGGCGGAGGCACAGAGGTTAACACGCAGTTGTTAAATGAAAGAAAATAAGTAAATTCTATACGTCATTATATGTATTTGGACTATTAGACATTTTAAGTTTTGATCATTTGAACTTAGACATTTTAATTTAGGACTATCTGACCGTTTGACATTTTCGTTTTTGACATTTTGAACTTTTTACATTTTAATCGTTAGACATTCAAATTTTTGACATTTTGAACTTTGCCATTTTAAGTTTAGACATTCTAACTTTAGACATTCTGATACGTACCCCTTACGGCACGTAATAACGTAGCGTTCAAACGCATAGAATGTTGGCCATTTGAGTAGGGGGGACAGAGCGTGATTACGATAATAGCCTAGGTCTTATTTCAACACGGAAGAGCTTAATGAGAATCCCGCAACTTATACAACTTATGGTTTACTTATTTCATTACAGATAATGTGTGTATCATCCAACAATCAACAAAATATCCAATTTCCCTTCCAAATTAATAAAAACGTACAAATTGGACGAAATACAACCTGGCAGAGCGACATGCGGCAGATACCTACGTTTTTTTTAAGCCTTATTCAAATATGATATTAAATAAACAAATAAGGCCCAAAATGATACAAATCTATGAGTTAAAGTGAGTTCTTTTTTTTAATATATTATAACATGAATCTTTACTTTGTTATAATAAAAATTCAAATTTATTGATAAGATGTTTTTATTTAATATGGTTTCATATTTAACCTCAATTTAACATAATAGTAGTTTATGATACAAGGTTGGTAAGGAGGTTTTTAAAACGAGTTGACGTTTTATAAGCCCGAGCCGCAGGCGAGGGTTTATAATCGTCACGAGTATAAGAGGTCATTTTAAACTGGTCATCACTAAAGAGGTCATTTTAAACTGGTTGCTATACTTTTTTACTGTCCACGCGAACGAAGTCGCGGGTGGGAGCTAATAGAAATTAAAAAAATCATACGGAAACAAAAACGCACGGTGCGAGCGTGCGGCATTAGAAATCTTTGGCGTGCGGTAAAATCAACTTACCGCACGCTGTACTAAACCGTAAACAAAAACGCACGGCGTGCGGTAAAATCAACTTACCGCACGCTGGCCTGTCATCGTAAGCTCACATTTTCGAGCAACTGTATTGAAAAAAAGTTTTAGGCACACATTAGGCAGCCATTACACACGTCAATCTGGTTTCAATCTGATCAAAACCGCAGATTGATGGAATTTGATGCGGTTGGTTTGCGACGTTACACAGTCAATCCAGCAAGATCTGGATCGCAGTAGATCTTGGTAGATTGACAATCTACCACGATCCACGGTGGTCTTTGGTAGGGTTGCCAACTTTTTGCATTCATTTTCGCGTGATATCGATCGATGACCTCAGTGGTGCAGTATTCAACATGCCAGTCTACCACGCAAGAGGTCCCGGGTTCGATCCCCGGACGAAATCGAAATGATAAATTTTAATTTCTGAGTGACGGGTCTGCGTATAATAAGTACATATCTATTTCGAAAAGTTAGTACCTATTAAAAACCCAAAAGCACCCATTTTATGCTTTGGTTAGTTTAGGGTTAGATGGCTGTGTGTGTAAAATCAAATATCGATATTTATAATACTATTTTACCAAGCTATGAACTATCTGAGTGCCAAATTTCATCCAAATCAGTTGAGCTTCAGAAGGCTGAACTGATTTTGATGAAATTTGGCACACATACATATACAGTTATAGCCTGGTATAGTAATAATAATATCGAGGTAAAAAAGTATTTTTCAAAACATTGCAAAAAATATAGTAAGTAGACTTTTGGGAAATTTATGAAAAAATAAAGTCCTCATTTATTTTAACTAGCTTCCTTTAAAAAATAAAAATAGGGTACATAGGGTAGGTACTTCCTAGGGCACCAAACTAACTGTATGCCAAATTTCTTTCACTGCAATCCATTTTTTTAACCGACTTAAAAAATGAAGGAGGGTTCTGTTCTCTTCATCTGTATATTTTTTTGCATGTAGTCATGGGCGGGAGCTAGTTAAAAATAAATGTGGGCTATATTTTTTATAAATTTCTCAAAAGTACTTACTAAAGTATTTTACCCTAGGGTACCTTTGACCAGGATAAAAAGTATCTTATAATTTAATCCAGGCTATAAACTGTGTGTCAAACTTCATTCAAATCATTCAGCCTTAAAAACTAACATACAGACGAACAGAGAAACAAGCTCCTGCTTTTTTGTAGTTGGTTAAAAATATTTGATCGCAGTATATTGTGCTAGATTGTCAGTCTACCATGGTAGATTGACAATCTACCACAATCTACCGCGATCCGATGCAAGCAGATTGTGGTAGATTGACAATCTACCGTGGTAGACTGACAATCTACCACAATCTAATGCGATTCGATATTTTTAACCGACTTCAAAACAGCAGGAGGTTGTTTTTTTGTTCGTCTGTATGTTTTTTTTAGGGTATTTTTCAAATGTCCACCCGGATGTGGTCGCGGGCGGAAGCTAGTTAAAAATAAATATGGGCTATATTTTTTACAAATTTCTCAAAAGTACTTACTAAAGTATTTTACCCTAGGGTACCTTTGACCAGGATAAAAAGTATCTTATAATTTAATCCAGGCTATAAACTGTGTGTCAAACTTCATTCAAATCATTCAGCCTTAAAAACTAACATACAGACGAACAGAGAAACAAGCTCCTGCTTTTTTGTAGTTGTTTAAAAATATTTGATCGCAGTATATTGTGCTAGATTGTCAGTCTACCATGGTAGATTGACATCTACCACAATCTACCGCGATCCGATGCAAGCAGATTGTGGTAGATTGACAATCTACCGTGGTAGACTGACAATCTACCACAATCTAATGCGATTCGATATTTTTAACCGACTTCAAAAAAGCAGGAGGTTATTTTTCTGTTCGTCTGTATGTTTTTTAAGGGTATTTTTCAAATGTCCACCCGGATGTAGTCGCGGGCGAAAGCTAGTTAAAAATAAATATGGGCTATATTTTTTTTAAATTTCCCAAAAGAACTACAAATTAATTTCTCTAGGGTACCTTTGACCGAGATACAAAATATCATAAGTTTTATCCAGACTATAAACTGTTTGCCAAATTTCATCTAAATCAGTTCAACCTCCATAAAAAAAATTACAACGACCAGAGAACCTCTTCCTTTTTTGAAGTCGGTTAAAGACATCGGATCGCAGTAGATTCTGCTAGATTATCAGTCTACCGTGGTAGATTGACAATCTTCCACTCTACACACAATCACAATCTACTGCGATCCGATATTCTTAACCGACTTCAAAAAAGGAGAAGGTTCTCTGTTCGTTTGTATGTTTATTTTTTTAAGGGGATTTTTCGAATGTCCAACAGGATATAGTCGCGGGCGGAAGCTAGTTAAAAATAAATATGGGCTGTAATATGTTTTTATAAATTACCCCAAAAGTACTACATATTAATTTCAATGTTTTAAAAATAAAAATACCTTTGATACCTTTGACCGAGATAAAAAGTATCCTATGTTTTTATGTAGGCTAATTTAGCGCACAGTTTGTGCGCAAAATTTCATCTAAATCAGTTCAGCCTTCAAAAAACATGTGTACGATAGCAGCAGTAGATTGCGATGAGCAGACTGCAAGTTCTCTGTTCGTACTTCGTTTGTATGTTTGTTTTTTAATGATTGTTCGAATGTCCACCCACGCGGATGTAGTCGCGGGCGGAAACTAGTTAAAAATAAATGTGGACTACATTTTTATAAATATCCCTATAAAATGTTTAATTGTTTTGAAAATAATACTATTACCTCGAAAAAAAAGGTGCCAACCCTAAGCCAGACCAAGCCAGATTGACGTAGATTGACAATCCAGCACAATCTGATCACGCCAGACCGCGCCAGATTGAAACAGATCGCGAACAACGTTACACAATCAATCTCTGTCAATCTTTGTCAGTCTGGCACGGTCTGGATTGTGTGTGTAATGGGTGCCTTACACACACAATCTGATCACGCCAGACCGCGCCAGATTGACAGAGATTGATTGTGTAACGTTGTTCGTGATCTGTTTCAATCTGGCGCGATCTGGCGTGATCAGATTGTGCTGGATTGTCAATCTACGTCAATCTGGCTTAGTCTGGCTTAGGGTTGGCACCTTTTTTTCGAGGTAATAATATTGTTTTCAAAACATTTAAACATTATAGTACTTACTTTTGGAATATTTATAAAAATGCAGTACATATTTATTTTTAACTAGCTTCCGCCCGCGACTACATCCGCGTGGGTGGACATTCGAAAAATGATTAAAAACAAACGAATAGAGAACTTGCAGTCTGCTCATCGCAATCTACTGCTATCCGATACATGATTTTTTAAGGCTGAACTGATTAAGATGGAATTTAGGGCACAGTTTATTAGCCTAGATTAAAACATAGGATACATACTTTTTATCTCGGTCAAAGGTATCCTAGGTATTTTTAGTTTTTTTTTAAACATTGAAATTAATATGTAGTAAGTACTTACTTTCAGGAAATTTATAAAAAAAATATAAGTCCACATTTATTTTTAACTACCTAGCTTCCGCCCGCGACTACATCTGCGTGCGTGTACATTTGAAAAATCTTATTAAAAAAAATATATAAAGACGAACAGAGAACCTCCTCCTTTTGTGAAGTCGGTTAAAATATCAGATCCCAGTAGATTGTGGTAGATTGTCAATCTACCACAATCTGCTTGCATCGGATCGCGGTAGATTGTGGTAGATTGTCAATCTACCACGGTAGACTGAATCTAGCACAATATACTGCGATTTAATATTTTTAACCGACTTCAAAAAAGCAGGAGTTTGTTTCTCTGTTCGTCTGTATGTTGTTTTCAAGGCTGAACTGATTTGAATGGAGTTTAACACACAGTTTATAGCCTGGATTAAATTATAAGATACTTTTTATCCTGGTCAAAGATACCCTAGGGTAAAATACTTTAGTAAGTACTTTTGAAAAATTTATAAAAAATATAGCCCATATTTATTTTTGACTAGCTTCCGCTCGCGACTACAACAACGGGTGAACATTTGAAAAATACCCTAAAATAACATACAGACGAACAGAAAAACAACCTCCTGCTTTTATCCTCCTGAACTGATTTGGATAAAATTTGGCACTCAGATAGTTCATAGCTTAGTAATATAGTATTATAAATATCGATATTTGATTTTACACACAGCGCCATCTAACCCTAGACAACTGATTTTACTAGGTAGGTACTTACTTTTCGCAATAGATAGGTACTTATTATACGCAGACCCGTCACAAAAATTAAAATATTTCATTTCAATTTCGTCCGGTCATCGAACCCGGGATCTCTTGTGTGGTAGACTGGCATGTTGAATACTGCACCACTCGGGTCATCGATCGATATCACGCGAAAATTAATGCAAAAAGTGGGCAACCCTGCCAAAGACCACCGTGGATCGTGGTAGATTGTCAATCTACCAAGATCTACTGCGATCCAGATCTAGCTGGATTGACCGTGTAACGTCGCAAACCAACCGCTTCAAATTCCATCAATCTGTGGTTTTGATCAGATTACACCAGATTGACGTGTGTAATGGCCGCCATAGGCCTTAATTTAATAAGTGTAATCGACTTATTACGGCCAAAGTCAAGTTTTCGGAAAATTACATTTAGTTAGAACTGTTTTCTTATATTCCTACTGTTAAATAATAAATTTAATAATATTTAAAGACTTAAAACTAAATAGGCCTTATTTGTATCAAGTACTTATTACCTTGATATGGACGGAATTAACATATTTGCAACTAAGTAGATTATTATTTAGATTTAACACAATATTTTCTAATTTTGTAATATGCTTGATAGGAAAGTACTTAATTAAACTTTTTTATATTAGTTTCAAAGTGGAGGAATGCATTACGTTACGGCGTATTTGAATGGTGACCTTAGTAAGCCCACTGAATGGAGGGCCCACCTAGAAGGGCCACTATTCAGCGTTGGGCACAACCTGACCCACCCCCTGACTAGAGGATTTCTAACACGGGTTTTCATATTTATCGGTTTATAATTTGCCCTTGATTTCGTCGCATTATACAGCTGTGGCGCACATATTTTATGCTAAATAAGCTCTGAAAGACATTATTTAGACTATTTTAGACACAAAAAATACTAAATTAAATTAAAATAGAAGTATTCACGCCAATAACTATGTTGTACCGCGGTTTGATTACATTCTCTTTTGTTGTACCTATTTTTTACATTCCTCTATGCCATAGAGGATAGTAAAAGGTATACTCATTGATCTCACGCCTCAAAACGCAAGTGAGTAACTTTACTACTATCGTTATGGTATTTCTCGATACCATCTGTCAATTAGTAACTCATGGTACCGAATTGCTATGAAAAAGGCCAAAACGTTACTCGATGCTCGCTAGCGAGTATAGTAAACTATTGTAGTTTACTATACCAACTCAGTTCTGCATAAAAAAAACAACGCGCCGAAATTAAATCGGAGCTCAAATCTGCTTTGACAACACGCTCTGCTAGTGGTCTACACTCGATATTTCGCATTCGTTAGAAAACTTTGAGGCTTTCATAAAAGCCGATATTTCGAACGGTGGTGTGCCCGTTCGAAATATCGGCTGAAAATAACGCATCAGGTGCAATAAAATTCTGTTATATTGCCAAATGTTCGTCGTTTGGATTCATTCACCATGTACGTAATTCGGAGATAGAAAACATCAAACTTGAGCTTTATGGCATTTTACTATTGTATAGACGCTTTATGATAAAGATACGCAGCAGTAAATACCCGGGCGTGCGGAGCCGACTGACTGCTACGGCATGTCAATTTTTATGTAAATATGGAACTAGCTACTTGTATAGACGCTTTATTTTCCTCTGGCAGAGGTAAAATGCGCTTCGACGCAGGCCGGTTAGCAAAAAAGAGCGATTAGCAAACAATAACTAGTAAGAAATACATGGAACTTTGAACTTGGAGTTAATGCGATAGAAAATAGATCTCCGAGTTCGAACCCTTTGTTTTGGTAAAACGGTTTAAAACTGCATTTAGCTTGCTAGACGTCTCGATAGAAGTTCGCATTGAACTTTCCAGCAACGAGTTAGTACAACTGTTGCATACTAATCACGAAATTAGTTGTAGCAACAATTATAGTATTTTATCCATTATTAAGTTACAATTTTCTAAAATTCTATACCATTATGCTATTTTATATGAATCATGATTATTTTGTGGTTTAAAAATTAAGTACCTTACTTAGCTTAAATTGTTAATATCCCACAATTTATAGAACAACTAGGTACAGAATAATAGAGACATTATACAACCAATGCTTTATACCTACTATTTAAAAGAAAATAGGGGGCACTCATATAGTGGCCATTCAAACGAGCTAATTTCTGAAAGGGTTTTTAAATATTAATTAATTTTAATTTGATTTGAATTTGATATTATTCGAAAGTTACATATTTTTTCTCTACATTCGGCTCAACTACATCAAAAATTACTTGTCTTACATTTAAGGGCTCTATAGACCTTAAAGTAGCACCCTCGTCTTAATTTTTGTTGATCACTTAGTACATAATATAAATAATCTCAGTAAAATATAGTTCGTTGTAGTAGTAGCAGGCAAAAGTGGCTAGGCCACTTTTTGCACTTGAGGGCTATCCTTAAAACGTATCCAAAAAAAAAAATCGGGTTGCACTCCGGGAGAGCCGGCAGAAGTGAAAACTTTTTGCACGATTTCCGTTTTACGAATTTACTCTGCATTTGAATTAACGAATACAGAACAGTATTGTACGAAAGTCTTATCCATAGCTTGACAGAAAATCTAGAGTTTTGGAATTGAATTAAAAAATTAGCGCGTTGCTATGGTGACACAAGTGTTTACTCAGGGTCACGTGATCCTGACTGACTGACGCGAGTTCAACATTTTTTCCCCATTACAAAAAAGCGTACAACGCCGCTAAAGAAGTTTTCACTTCAAAAAATCCCATCTCAATCATCTTTTATTAACGATCCAAACCGAAATTAAATTAACGGAACATTCGAACAATGGAATTGAATCAGTGTCCGTTTCACAGTCCATCGGGCTCGGAGCACGTTCATCGCTTATTTCAATGACTAGTGCCATATCTGCCGACTGTTTTTCATGCTACGGAATTTTTATATTAAAATTATTGAAGTTTCAATTTTATACTTCTATATTACATTGTTCGTTACATAACTTACCTATCCAAAATCTATAATTTATGTATAATTTTAATAAAAAATACCTAAAAATATTCAATGTATTCACTTTTTAATACTTACTGAAACATGATGGATGCCTTAGCAGAGACAGGGGTCTACGAGGTTAATTGCCAATTTGTACTTACGACACAAAAACACTATGTCATGACCCAATCAGGGCAAAAACACTGCTTTAATCAAAAGTCGACGATAAAGCTAGGATCTACATTCCTCCAAATGAGATAGCGTTGAAAATCAAATAAAAATCGAAAATGATCGAATTTGCCACCGTGCCGCGCGATTCGTAGAGTTAGTGAGATTGTAAATATATTAACGGAGTGTGATATGCCACCCTCGCACCCGCGGGCCAATAAGTCCGTCTCTCGGCTGCTGATTGAGTTTTTATTGCCTTCCGCATCCCCTTTTTCTCTGCAGGCATCCCCAAAACCATCTGAAAGGTTCAAATAAAATTTTCTGCGTATTACAGTAATTGATGAAATCTGTTTTGTCCATGTTTCCGTAACAGGCGTTTATTCTGTTTCTTGGAACTGTGTACTCTCACCTAGTTTGCTCTCGGAAACGGATTAACAGATTCGGGTCAGATATTATTCCTATAATATTTATGTATATATATATATATATATATATATATGCTAGGTATGTTCTTACTTTGGAATATTATAGGAATAATATCTGACCCGAATCCGTTTCTCTATTCGTCGCGTATATATATATATATACGCGACGAATAGAGAAACTCCTCCTTTTAAATTTTTGAAGTTGGTTAAAATCATAAGGTCTAAATCAATGAAGTCCACTAATTCAATAAGAAACAAATTTAAACTTAGCAATAGTTGCAATACTTGAATTGTTCAAAAAATCAACTTATTTACTAACCCTTTTTTCACTCCAGTCCAAATAAAACCCCTGGTAGGGGTCTCCCAGGGAGTAATCCATTCGAGTAGAGTAGTCCCCACGTACTGCTTCTATTTTTCTAATCTAAAGTTAGCTCATTTATTTGGAGTAATTATCGGGCGACGAGGTGGCGCGAAACGAAAACAGATTAGGGCAAGTTTGCCGAAGCACAATGATTAATGCCGACCGCAACTAGGCGCAGCTCTACGTGTTTCTTACCAACTGGCGGTTTTTGTTTAAATACAGTCATTATAGGTAGGCTATATTTATATACGAAACAAAAGACGAATATTATACATATTTGTTGTATGGTCTATGTTGTGGCCACATGAGTAAATAAGTACGTTTTTTTACTCATGTGTTGTGGCGAAGGGTCCATACAAGCCGATTCCCATCGGCTTACCTTTTAGAAATCTCATTCACAGATCCACTATGCAGATCTTAATATTTTTGTAGAGCAGCTTACTTTCGCCATAATGTTACCCCTTGCCTATGGCAGCCATTACACACGTCAATCTGGTTTCAATCTGATCAAAACCGCAGATTGATGGAATTTGATGCGGTTAGTTTGCGACGTTACACGGTCAATCCAGCGAGATCTGGATCGCAGTAGATCTTGGTAGATTGACAATCTACCACGATCCACGGTGATCTTTGGTAGGGTTGCCAACTTTTTGCATTAATTTTTGCGTGATATCGATCGATGACCTGAGTGGTGCAGTATTCAACATGCCAGTCTACCACGCAAGAGATCCCGGGTTCGATTCCCGGACGTAATTGAAATGATGAATTTTAATTTCTGTGACGGTCTGCGTATAATAAGTACCTATCTATTTCGAAAAATAAGTAAGTACCTAGTAAAATCTGTTGTCTAGCACCCATTTTATGCCTTGATTAGTTAGGGTTAGATGAATATCGATTTTAATTACGATATTTAATTTTACACACACAGGTGTGTAAAATTACCTAAATATCGATATTTATAATACGATATTACCCAGCTATGAACTGAGTGCCAAATTTCATCCAAATCAGTTCAGCTTCAGAAGGCTGAACTGATTTGGATGAAATTTGGCACACATCATATTATATAGTTTATGGCCTGGTATAGTAATAACATCGAGGTAAATAGTATTTTTCAAAACATTGCAAAAAATATAGTAGGTAGGTTTATGGGAAATTTATGAAAAAATATAGTCCTCATTTATTTTTAACTAGCTTCCTTTAAAAATTAAAAATAGGGTACATAGGGTAGGTACTTCCTAGGGTACCAAACTAACTGTGTGCCAAATTTCATCATCTTTTACTGCAATCCAATATTTTAACCGACTTAAAAAAAGGAGGAGGTTCTCTTTTCATCTGTATATTTTTTAAGGGATTCTTCAAATGCCCACGCGCATTAGTCACGGCCGGAAAGCAAGTTAAAAATAAATATGGGCTATATTTTTTATAAATTTCTCAAAAGAACTTACTAAAGTATTTTACCCTAGGGTACCTTTGATTGACCAGGATAAAACAAATCCTATAATTTAATCCAGGCTACAAACTGTGTGTCAAACTCCATTCAAATTAGTTCAGCCTTAAAAACTAATATAACTACAGACGAACAGAGAAACAAGCTCCTACTTTTTTGAAGTCGGTTAAAAATATTGGATCGCAGTATATTGTGCTAGATTGTCAATGTACCGTGGTAGATTGACAATCTACCGCGATCCGATACAAGCAGATTGTGGTAGATTGACAATCTACCACAATCTAATGCGATTCGATATTTTTAACCGACTTCAAAAAAGCAGGAGGTTGTTTTCCTGTTCGTCTGTATGTTTTTTTAGGGTATTTTTCAAATGTCCCCCCGGATGTAGTCACGGCCGGAAGCTAGTTAAAAATAAATATGGGCTATATTTTTTATAAATTTACCAAAAGTACTACAAAGTAATTTCGATGTTTAAAAAAAAATCCCTAGGGTATCTTTGACCGAGATCAAAAATATCATAGACTATAAACTGTTTGCCAAATTTCATCCAAATCAGTTCAGCCTTCATGAAAAACAAATATACAAACGAACAGAGAACCTCCTCCTTTTTTGAAGTCGGTTAAAAACATCGGATCGCAGAAGATTGTGCTGTGCTAGATTGTCAGTCTACCATGGTAGATTGACAATGACAAGCCTTAAAAACTAATATACAGAGAAACAAGGTCCTGCTTTTTTGAAGTCGGTTAAAATATTGGATCGCAGTATATTGTGCTAGATTGTCAATCTACCGTGGTCGTCCGTGGTAGATTGACAATCTACCACAATCTTCCGCGATCCGATACAAGCAGATTGTGGTAGATTGACAATCTACCACAATATACTGCGATTCAATATTTTTAACCGATTTCAAAAAAGCAGAAGATTGTTTTTCTGTTCGTCTGTATGTTTTTTTAGGGTATTTTTCAAATTTCCACCCGGATTTAGTCACGGCCGGAAGCTAGTTAAAAATAAATATGGGCTATATTTGTATAAATTCCCCTAAAGTACTACAAATTAGTTTCATTGTTTAAAATAATAAAAATCCCTAGGGTACCTTTGATCGAGATGAAAAATATAAGTTATAATCCAGACTATAAACTGTTTCCCAAATTTCATCCAAATCAGTTCAGTTTCCATAAAAAACAAATATACCGAACAGATAACCTCCTCTTTTTTTGAAGTCGGTTAAAAACATCGGATCGCAGTAGATCGTGCTAGATTGCCAGTCTACCATGGTAGATTGACAATCTACCACAATCTACCGCGATCCGATACAAGCAGATTGTAGTAGATTGACAATCTACCACAATATACTGAGATTCAATATTTTTAACCGACTTCAAAAAAGCAGGAGGTTGTTTTTCTGTCCGTCTGTATGTTTTTTAGGATATTTTTCAAATATCCACCCGGATGTAGTCGCGGGCGGAAGCTAGTTAAAAATAAATATGGGCTATATTTTTATCAATTTCCCAAAAGTACTACAAATAAATTTCAATATTTAAAAAATAAAAATTTCAATATTTAAAAAAATAAAAATTTAGTAGGCTTACACCTACTTTTGGGAAATTTATGAAAATGTTTAGTCCTATTTTATTTTTAATTACCACTTACCTACCTAGCTTACGCACGCGACTTCGTCCACGTGGACATTTGAAAGATTTGACTGGTATTAATTGATTTTTTTTATGAGATTTGTCGAATGTCCATGCAGATGTATTTTAGTCGCGGGCGGAAGCTAGGTAGTTAAAAATAAATGTGGACTTATATTTTTTTATAAATTTATCAGAAGTAAGAAATACTTACTACATATCAATTTCTATGTTAAAAACAAATACCTAGGATACCTTTGACCGAGATAAAAAGTATCCTATGTTTTAATCTTGGCTAATAAACTGTGCGCAAAATTTCATCTAAATCAATTTAGCCTTCAAAAAAATCATGTATCGGACAGCACAGCAGTAGATTGCGATGAACAGACTGCAAGTTCTCTGTTCGTCTGTATGTTTGTTTTTTAGTGATTTTTCGAATGTCCACCCACGCGGATGAAGTCGCGGGCGGAAGCTAGTTAAAACTAAATGTGGACTACATTTTTATAAATATCCCAAAAGTAAGTACCTACATACTATAATTTTTTAATGTTTTGAAAATAATACTATTCGAAAAAAAGGTGTCAACCCTAAGCCAGATTGACGTAGATTGACAATCCAGCACAATCTGATCACGCCAGACCGCGCCAGATTGAAACAGATCACGAACAACGTTACACAATCAATCTCTGTCAATCTGGCGCGGTCTGGCGCGATCTGGCGCGATCTGGCGTGATCAGATTGTGTGTGTAATGGGTGCCTATGCTATGATAAACATACTTTTGAAAAATGGTTTTGATTTTTTGTTGGTATATTTGCTTGCCTGATGCATCATCCAGAATCTTTACAAATTAATAAGACTGCCTAATCGAACTGAAATTTAAATTGAACGCTTGCATTGAATAACAAATACCTAGGATACCTTTGACCGAGATAAAAAGTATCCTATGTTTTAATCTTGGCTAATAAACTGTGCGCAAAATTTCATCTAAATCAATTTAGCCTTCAAAAAAATCATGTATCGGACAGCACAGCAGTAGATTGCGATGAACAGACTGCAAGTTCTCTGTTCGTCTGTATGTTTGTTTTTTAGTGATTTTTCGAATGTCCACCCACGCGGATGAAGTCGCGGGCGGAAGCTAGTTAAAACTAAATGTGGACTACATTTTTATAAATATCCCAAAAGTACTGCCTAATCGAACTGAAATTTAAATTGAACGCTTGCATTGAATAACCAGCTAAAGTGACCCTTTGTATTATCTTCTTATTGTTTTATGTAATTAATGTTGGAGAGGTAATTCAGTTTAAGTTGCAGGCTTCAGAAGCTTTATTAAATAATAGCCTAGCACAATAGAATCCAAAACAATAGCTACAATTCAATTCATTGCTCAGTCCTGGCTCAGTCGTACGTAATACTCGGTCTAGCCAGGGGTATTATTCATAATAAAAATCCAAAATGAAGCAGTAGATTGATCAAAACACGTTAGTTTAGTACTATTATATATTCTGTGTCGAAATTATGTTTTTTTTTTTTAATTTTTATTAATAATTTACCGAGCGAGCGCTAACTTCGAGCGAAATGTCTCCGTTTTAGCTCCGTCTGTTCTCGATTCTCATGAAATGTTGTAAGCAGGTTTTATAATTGTATGGATTTATTTATCGAATCTGCTTTTAGATTTTCTTTAAATAGCATCATGCAGGCATATATCTACATAGGGAAAAATCATATTTCAGCTATTTCAAAAAATATTTAAAAAATCACAAACGCGAGGTCTACAGCTCTACAGAGCCAGTAAGTATTTTTATTTGTGTATTTCAACTCTGGAAAATTGCAATTATTATTGATTCATGGAATACGTGAAAAATCTGCATCGCGCAGCAAATCCATGTGATAAAAGTAAACTCCAGTCAGTAAACATTACATTTTTCATAACCTTTCCATCCTCAGCCGTACAGCCGCTGAACTCGCTACTAACTCTACGGGGCGCAGCGCACAGCAATTGGTATAAATTCATTAGGGGGCACAGCCGCAGGCATTTTTCATACGGAACTAAATCCGACGTGTGTACACAGCGCGGGTGTCGCAGGTGCGCGCGTTTGGAGGTTTTGCGGAACCTTTGGCTACGCGGTAGGGCTGGCTGCCTTATATCAACGACTCTTTTAGAACAAAGAGTTGTATCATACATACCACTTCTTTTTTACGCAACGGGATCCATAGCCTTGGTTACTGTATATTCTTCATGTTGAAAAATTTTTGAAATAATAATGCAAATGGTACGTTGTGGCGCTGGTTTTTGTAACGGGTAGAATATGTATTTATTTTAACATCTACTCGATTTAAGTCTACAATCAATGCAAGAGTAACGATCCTGCTGACTAAGTACAACAAAAGGTCCTGGGTTGGAATCGTGGGTCAAAAAATGACCCCCTGTCAAATTTTGTCAGATCATTTGATAACAGCAGTACATCAATATTTTTTTTAAATATTTGTCCCAAAATTTTCCCTACACATTATATTGAAATTGTCGTCACTGTTTACGCATCGCACACACCGACCCGCGCGTGTCCTCCCGTTCGCGCCCCGTGCGTGAAAGTAAGCGTAAGCGCCTAGATTTTTGGGATGACCTGAGCCATGAATGTTTGTAGGTACGTAAATTAAATTAACGGAACATTCGAACAATGGAATTGAATCAGTGTCCGTTTCACAGTCCATCGGGCTCGGAGCACGTTCATCGCTTATTTCAATGACTAGTGCCATATCTGCCGACTGTTTTTCATGCTACGGAATTTTTATATTAAAATTATTGAAGTTTCAATTTTATACTTCTATATTACATTGTTCGTTACATAACTTACCTATCCAAAATCTATAATTTATGTATAATTTTAATAAAAAATACCTAAAAATATTCAATGTATTCACTTTTTAATACTTACTGAAACATGATGGATGCCTTAGCAGAGACAGGGGTCTACGAGGTTAATTGCCAATTTGTACTTACGACACAAAAACACTATGTCATGACCCAATCAGGGCAAAAACACTGCTTTAATCAAAAGTCGACGATAAAGCTAGGATCTACATTCCTCCAAATGAGATAGCGTTGAAAATCAAATAAAAATCGAAAATGATCGAATTTGCCACCGTGCCGCGCGATTCGTAGAGTTAGTGAGATTGTAAATATATTAACGGAGTGTGATATGCCACCCTCGCACCCGCGGGCCAATAAGTCCGTCTCTCGGCTGCTGATTGAGTTTTTATTGCCTTCCGCATCCCCTTTTTCTCTGCAGGCATCCCCAAAACCATCTGAAAGGTTCAAATAAAATTTTCTGCCTATTACAGTAATTGATGAAATCTGTTTTGTCCATGTTTCCGTAACAGGCGTTTATTCTGTTTCTTGGAACTGTGTACTCTCACCTAGTTTGCTCTCGGAAACGGATTAACAGATTCGGGTCAGATATTATTCCTATAATATTTATGTATATATATATATATATATATATATATATATATGCTAGGTATGTTCTTACTTTGGAATATTATAGGAATAATATCTGACCCGAATCCGTTTCTCTATTCGTCGCGTATATATATATATATACGCGACGAATAGAGAAACTCCTCCTTTTAAATTTTTGAAGTTGGTTAAAATCATAAGGTCTAAATCAATGAAGTCCACTAATTCAATAAGAAACAAATTTAAACTTAGCAATAGTTGCAATACTTGAATTGTTCAAAAAATCAACTTATTTACTAACCCTTTTTTCACTCCAGTCCAAATAAAACCCCTGGTAGGGGTCTCCCAGGGAGTAATCCATTCGAGTAGAGTAGTCCCCACGTACTGCTTCTATTTTTCTAATCTAAAGTTAGCTCATTTATTTGGAGTAATTATCGGGCGACGAGGTGGCGCGAAACGAAAACAGATTAGGGCAAGTTTGCCGAAGCACAATGATTAATGCCGACCGCAACTAGGCGCAGCTCTACGTGTTTCTTACCAACTGGCGGTTTTTGTTTAAATACAGTCATTATAGGTAGGCTATATTTATATACGAAACAAAAGACGAATATTATACATATTTGTTGTATGGTCTATGTTGTGGCCACATGAGTAAATAAGTACGTTTTTTTACTCATGTGTTGTGGCGAAGGGTCCATACAAGCCGATTCCCATCGGCTTACCTTTTAGAAATCTCATTCACAGATCCACTATGCAGATCTTAATATTTTTGTAGAGCAGCTTACTTTCGCCATAATGTTACCCCTTGCCTATGGCAGCCATTACACACGTCAATCTGGTTTCAATCTGATCAAAACCGCAGATTGATGGAATTTGATGCGGTTAGTTTGCGACGTTACACGGTCAATCCAGCGAGATCTGGATCGCAGTAGATCTTGGTAGATTGACAATCTACCACGATCCACGGTGATCTTTGGTAGGGTTGCCAACTTTTTGCATTAATTTTTGCGTGATATCGATCGATGACCTGAGTGGTGCAGTATTCAACATGCCAGTCTACCACGCAAGAGATCCCGGGTTCGATTCCCGGACGTAATTGAAATGATGAATTTTAATTTCTGTGACGGTCTGCGTATAATAAGTACCTATCTATTTCGAAAAATAAGTAAGTACCTAGTAAAATCTGTTGTCTAGCACCCATTTTATGCCTTGATTAGTTAGGGTTAGATGAATATCGATTTTAATTACGATATTTAATTTTACACACACAGGTGTGTAAAATTACCTAAATATCGATATTTATAATACGATATTACCCAGCTATGAACTGAGTGCCAAATTTCATCCAAATCAGTTCAGCTTCAGAAGGCTGAACTGATTTTGATGAAATTTGGCACACATCATATTATATAGTTTATGGCCTGGTATAGTAATAACATCGAGGTAAATAGTATTTTTCAAAACATTGCAAAAAATATAGTAGGTAGGTTTATGGGAAATTTATGAAAAAATATAGTCCTCATTTATTTTTAACTAGCTTCCTTTAAAAATTAAAAATAGGGTACATAGGGTAGGTACTTCCTAGGGTACCAAACTAACTGTGTGCCAAATTTCATCATCTTTTACTGCAATCCAATATTTTAACCGACTTAAAAAAAGGAGGAGGTTCTCTTTTCATCTGTATATTTTTTAAGGGATTCTTCAAATGCCCACGCGCATTAGTCACGGCCGGAAAGCAAGTTAAAAATAAATATGGGCTATATTTTTTATAAATTTCTCAAAAGAACTTACTAAAGTATTTTACCCTAGGGTACCTTTGATTGACCAGGATAAAACAAATCCTATAATTTAATCCAGGCTACAAACTGTGTGTCAAACTCCATTCAAATTAGTTCAGCCTTAAAAACTAATATAACTACAGACGAACAGAGAAACAAGCTCCTACTTTTTTGAAGTCGGTTAAAAATATTGGATCGCAGTATATTGTGCTAGATTGTCAATGTACCGTGGTAGATTGACAATCTACCGCGATCCGATACAAGCAGATTGTGGTAGATTGACAATCTACCACAATCTAATGCGATTCGATATTTTTAACCGACTTCAAAAAAGCAGGAGGTTGTTTTCCTGTTCGTCTGTATGTTTTTTTAGGGTATTTTTCAAATGTCCCCCCGGATGTAGTCACGGCCGGAAGCTAGTTAAAAATAAATATGGGCTATATTTTTTATAAATTTACCAAAAGTACTACAAAGTAATTTCGATGTTTAAAAAAAAATCCCTAGGGTATCTTTGACCGAGATCAAAAATATCATAGACTATAAACTGTTTGCCAAATTTCATCCAAATCAGTTCAGCCTTCATGAAAAACAAATATACAAACGAACAGAGAACCTCCTCCTTTTTTGAAGTCGGTTAAAAACATCGGATCGCAGAAGATTGTGCTGTGCTAGATTGTCAGTCTACCATGGTAGATTGACAATGACAAGCCTTAAAAACTAATATACAGAGAAACAAGGTCCTGCTTTTTTGAAGTCGGTTAAAATATTGGATCGCAGTATATTGTGCTAGATTGTCAATCTACCGTGGTCGTCCGTGGTAGATTGACAATCTACCACAATCTTCCGCGATCCGATACAAGCAGATTGTGGTAGATTGACAATCTACCACAATATACTGCGATTCAATATTTTTAACCGATTTCAAAAAAGCAGAAGATTGTTTTTCTGTTCGTCTGTATGTTTTTTTAGGGTATTTTTCAAATTTCCACCCGGATTTAGTCACGGCCGGAAGCTAGTTAAAAATAAATATGGGCTATATTTGTATAAATTCCCCTAAAGTACTACAAATTAGTTTCATTGTTTAAAATAATAAAAATCCCTAGGGTACCTTTGATCGAGATGAAAAATATAAGTTATAATCCAGACTATAAACTGTTTCCCAAATTTCATCCAAATCAGTTCAGTTTCCATAAAAAACAAATATACCGAACAGATAACCTCCTCTTTTTTTGAAGTCGGTTAAAAACATCGGATCGCAGTAGATCGTGCTAGATTGTCAGTCTACCATGGTAGATTGACAATCTACCACAATCTACCGCGATCCGATACAAGCAGATTGTAGTAGATTGACAATCTACCACAATATACTGAGATTCAATATTTTTAACCGACTTCAAAAAAGCAGGAGGTTGTTTTTCTGTCCGTCTGTATGTTTTTTAGGATATTTTTCAAATATCCACCCGGATGTAGTCGCGGGCGGAAGCTAGTTAAAAATAAATATGGGCTATATTTTTATCAATTTCCCAAAAGTACTACAAATAAATTTCAATATTTAAAAAATAAAAATTTCAATATTTAAAAAAATAAAAATTTAGTAGGCTTACACCTACTTTTGGGAAATTTATGAAAATGTTTAGTCCTATTTTATTTTTAATTACCACTTACCTACCTAGCTTACGCACGCGACTTCGTCCACGTGGACATTTGAAAGATTTGACTGGTATTAATTGATTTTTTTTATGAGATTTGTCGAATGTCCATGCAGATGTATTTTAGTCGCGGGCGGAAGCTAGGTAGTTAAAAATAAATGTGGACTTATATTTTTTTATAAATTTATCAGAAGTAAGAAATACTTACTACATATCAATTTCTATGTTAAAAACAAATACCTAGGATACCTTTGACCGAGATAAAAAGTATCCTATGTTTTAATCTTGGCTAATAAACTGTGCGCAAAATTTCATCTAAATCAATTTAGCCTTCAAAAAAATCATGTATCGGACAGCACAGCAGTAGATTGCGATGAACAGACTGCAAGTTCTCTGTTCGTCTGTATGTTTGTTTTTTAGTGATTTTTCGAATGTCCACCCACGCGGATGAAGTCGCGGGCGGAAGCTAGTTAAAACTAAATGTGGACTACATTTTTATAAATATCCCAAAAGTAAGTACCTACATACTATAATTTTTTAATGTTTTGAAAATAATACTATTCGAAAAAAAGGTGTCAACCCTAAGCCAGATTGACGTAGATTGACAATCCAGCACAATCTGATCACGCCAGACCGCGCCAGATTGAAACAGATCACGAACAACGTTACACAATCAATCTCTGTCAATCTGGCGCGGTCTGGCGCGATCTGGCGCGATCTGGCGTGATCAGATTGTGTGTGTAATGGGTGCCTATGCTATGATAAACATACTTTTGAAAAATGGTTTTGATTTTTTGTTGGTATATTTGCTTGCCTGATGCATCATCCAGAATCTTTACAAATTAATAAGACTGCCTAATCGAACTGAAATTTAAATTGAACGCTTGCATTGAATAACAAATACCTAGGATACCTTTGACCGAGATAAAAAGTATCCTATGTTTTAATCTTGGCTAATAAACTGTGCGCAAAATTTCATCTAAATCAATTTAGCCTTCAAAAAAATCATGTATCGGACAGCACAGCAGTAGATTGCGATGAACAGACTGCAAGTTCTCTGTTCGTCTGTATGTTTGTTTTTTAGTGATTTTTCGAATGTCCACCCACGCGGATGAAGTCGCGGGCGGAAGCTAGTTAAAACTAAATGTGGACTACATTTTTATAAATATCCCAAAAGTACTGCCTAATCGAACTGAAATTTAAATTGAACGCTTGCATTGAATAACCAGCTAAAGTGACCCTTTGTATTATCTTCTTATTGTTTTATGTAATTAATGTTGGAGAGGTAATTCAGTTTAAGTTGCAGGCTTCAGAAGCTTTATTAAATAATAGCCTAGCACAATAGAATCCAAAACAATAGCTACAATTCAATTCATTGCTCAGTCCTGGCTCAGTCGTACGTAATACTCGGTCTAGCCAGGGGTATTATTCATAATAAAAATCCAAAATGAAGCAGTAGATTGATCAAAACACGTTAGTTTAGTACTATTATATATTCTGTGTCGAAATTATGTTTTTTTTTTTTAATTTTTATTAATAATTTACCGAGCGAGCGCTAACTTCGAGCGAAATGTCTCCGTTTTAGCTCCGTCTGTTCTCGATTCTCATGAAATGTTGTAAGCAGGTTTTATAATTGTATGGATTTATTTATCGAATCTGCTTTTAGATTTTCTTTAAATAGCATCATGCAGGCATATATCTACATAGGGAAAAATCATATTTCAGCTATTTCAAAAAATATTTAAAAAATCACAAACGCGAGGTCTACAGCTCTACAGAGCCAGTAAGTATTTTTATTTGTGTATTTCAACTCTGGAAAATTGCAATTATTATTGATTCATGGAATACGTGAAAAATCTGCATCGCGCAGCAAATCCATGTGATAAAAGTAAACTCCAGTCAGTAAACATTACATTTTTCATAACCTTTCCATTCTCAGCCGTACAGCCGCTGAACTCGCTACTAACTCTACGGGGCGCAGCGCACAGCAATTGGTATAAATTCATTAGGGGGCACAGCCAGGTGCATATGATCAATCTAGCCGATGAAAATTATTCTGTTATCATATCTCATGAAATTCTTGTTTTAACTTGAAATGAAACTGTTTTAAGTATTAAGTATATACACAGCATGGATATATGACAGATATTGAGTGCATATCCAGCATCCGAGATCAATTTAAGAGAAACAAAATTTTACTAATACTTCAATACAATCAAAGGAATAAAATAACATTGTAATGACTCATTTATTAAATAAATATAGATACATAACAAAAAAATGAAGAAGAATAGACCTAGTACTAACTTGTTAACCTAATAAATTAATGTTACAAATTGTTAGTCGTCATCGTCACCACTTTCATTTTCCGTATTAACTGATGCTTCAGCAGTCAAAAGGGCTAAAACTTCTGAAGGCAAAGTTCCGCTTTGTTTAGACCTACCTCGGCGGAGGTTGCTGATGAGTGGATCGGATGAGATAAGCAACATATGGAGCATATCCTCCATGGTTTGTTTCCTCGAGAATTTGCGAGTATGGAATTCTCGGTATCTCCTTGCATCTTTATTCCTCGCCTCTTGCGCTTCTTCTGAAAGAAGACCAATGGGCAACTCGGCCGCTTTTATGATACTACCTCCATGGATTAAAATTTTATGTACACTTTGCGGCATGTAGTACCACGGGTACAGATCCACATAAAGTTGTGCAGTTTCGAAACAATACTGTTCGAACGCTTCTACATTTACAGAAAATCCACAAGCAATCGTCCTAAGTATGATGCCAAATCGTTTGATTAGGTCCACGTTTACACCTGTGATTTCTGCTGATTTTTCGGCATCTGAAAAGAAGCCTCGGGCAGTATTGCCATCATTGGTGGACCCGTACCCCTGTTTTGGCATGTCTACCAAGAGCCCCATCTCTCGCCGGAATCGTGTTTGCATCTGAATTTTCCTTAATTGTACCATATCTTTATCGGCTTTCTTTATTTGCCAAGTCTTTGTTTCTAGCCTGTACGCTACATGAATCAAGCACTCAAAGCATTTGATCCAAGCATGCAGGCTTGAAATACCAAGAGTTATAAATTCTTGGTCAACTGGTCTTGCCTTTACTTGATTCAAATTATTCATGGTTTTTGGTGTAGCACCACACACATGACAATTTTGATTGGCTTTCTGCGCGATGGAGCTGCAAGCTTTACCATCAATCATCGAAAGAATTAACTTAGAATAAATAACATATATAGACGGACCCTCAAA
The DNA here is from genome assembly GCA_943789525.1 of Agriphila geniculea. Classification (NCBI taxonomy): domain Eukaryota; kingdom Metazoa; phylum Arthropoda; class Insecta; order Lepidoptera; family Crambidae; genus Agriphila; species Agriphila geniculea. Next base: position 13,768,241 of record OX038890.1, read on the forward strand.
CTCTACATTAGTTGGCACTAAATTATCAATTTGATTCTTAATACTATCGACTTCTTGTCTAATAAAGTCTGGAGTCTCTTTATGAAAAACTATTTTTATGGGGCGACAGAACTTTGTGGAGGATGGTATTTGATTTTGCCATAGTATGATTTCTGTTGTATTGTCTCTTGATCGAGCTTGCATCCTCAGTGGGACAAGAGAGATAACAAACAAAAATGAGTCGTCAGATTCTTCACTCTCAAATATCTGTTTGTATCGACTTTGACCTGACGCCCCATCACAACCCCACTTAAAAGTCAAATAGATATGTGATGGGTCTATTGCATCTTTTCTGCTTTCAATTACGTCTTTCTGTGTTGTTACCAATCTATTAACAGTGTGATCAATAAGCGACTGAAGTGGAATCTCTCCCGATACCTCAGTTATCACAATATTTTGCGGATAGCAGTCTTTTTTGGCTTTGAGTAAATTGAAATATGAAGGGTAGATGTTAGCATTATGGTCTATGTTGATTTGTCGAATGTCTATATATTGATCTTTTGTCATTTTATTGTCAATGTATACTGCTAAGGCCTTTTCCTTTGACATTTTTATAGGTGAATTCTGGATGGACGTAGAAATAATTTTTTTCAGCCTCGTAGCTCTTTTTGGTGTATTGTCAGGATTTATCGCCATGTTCACAAGTTTCGCTGCATCTCGTTTCCCTTCTGCTCTTAACTTTATTTGTGTAGCCATGGCTAGTTCCTCTTGAGATTTCTCCAACAAGTCCTGCACTTTTCTTCTTTTTGTAGACTCGTTACACTCGCTAAAATCCTTCATTGGGCGCCCTGCATGTGAATGAGGCAATCGCGATGTGCCAGAAATAGATGGCAGGCAAGCGAACATCAATTTTCCATCCAACCAAAGCTTATATTGAAGTTTGAATTTTATCAAGTCCCGTCGACATTTTTTCCATTTTTTTACTAATTGTCCACAAAAATTTGCAACTACTTTACGTACATTCCCAATGTCAACTTCACTTAACTCTTCTTGATCACTATTGTTCAATATGTAATTGTAAACAGCATCACTCCGCGAGTGTTCACGACAACATCTACGCCAAACGTCGAATAGGCTGCGTCGACTGAAGCCAGACCTCAAGGCTGAAATATTAAAAAAAAGAAAACTTGGAGCACCTTCGGGCAACAAAAACTATAGGTGCAGTAAACGCGGGTAGTAAGCCTACGTGATACAGGTGAGCATGAAACCAATACAGGTCAATCTTATAAGTTCTTGTCCTGCAAAAACAGCTAACAAGCTATATTGTTCATAATAACCCTATTTGTTTAACAGATCCAATACATAAAGGAAAGTACATGATTTTTAAATAGTAAATATATTAAAATAATTCACTTACACACACGTATCGCCTCCATATCAAATTTTTTTTTTCAAAACACCACACTGAATCACACACTCTTTGAAGTTTGGGGTTCGAATGGTACAGTGACAGGTTCTAACAAGTTCCAAATTTGAAACTTTTTCAACACACGTTAAAGCGACGTGTTGTACGTAAAATCAAATACTTTTAATGGGATGTCAATACATACCTACCTGAGCATTGTTTATGATTGGTTTTAATACGAACTACCATATATGTAATTTATACATTTTCATCGGCTAGATTGATCATATGCACCTCTGTGAGCCGCAGGCATTTTTCATACGGAACTAAATCCGACGTGTTTACACAGCGCGGGTGTCGCAGGTGCGCGCGTTTGGAGGTTTTGCGGAACCTTTGGCTACGCGGTAGGGCTGGCTGCCTTATATCAACGACTCTTTTAGAACAAAGAGTTGTATCATACATACCACTTCTTTTTTACGCAACGGGATCCATAGCCTTGGTTACTGTATATTCTTCATGTTGAAAAATTTTTGAAATAATAATGCAAATGGTACGTTGTGGCGCTGGTTTTTGTAACGGGTAGAATATGTATTTATTTTAACATCTACTCGATTTAAGTCTACAATCAATGCAAGAGTAACGATCCTGCTGACTAAGTACAACAAAAGGTCCTGGGTTGGAATCGTGGGTCAAAAAATGACCCCCTGTCAAATTTTGTCAGATCATTTGATAACAGCAGTACATCAATATTTTTTTTAAATATTTGTCCCAAAATTTTCCCTACACATTATATTGAAATTGTCGTCACTGTTTACGCATCGCACACACCGACCCGCGCGTGTCCTCCCGTTCGCGCCCCGTGCGTGAAAGTAAGCGTAAGCGCCTAGATTTTTGGGATGACCTGAGCCATGAATGTTTGTAGGTACGTAATTTACCTTGCCTTGACTTCATAATACAAGCTCTGCTAGTTTGGGACACTAAAGTAAATGGTGTAAATTGTAATTTATTATAAGTACTTACCTACTTATACGCTATAGCAACATTTGTAATTCTGAGTTCAAATATAAGGGCCCACCAAGCCTCCACTAGCGCTGCCACTGTAAAAATCATTACAACGAAATAACTAAGTTAAATAAAATTCTGAAAAATATAAAACCAGTATTAGTTATAAACTATTTTTGTATGCGTGTTTTTCCTGGTTTAAATGTGTTTGTATAGTTAAAAGCTGAAAGTGGCCACCCTTTTAAGTAAATTGCAAAGATAGTGATACTTAAATTTTCACTCAAGACTTAAGTTGTATTTAAGTAGATACACCTATAAAAAAATGTAAAGCCTTTCTGTTACTAACGGCTTCACTAAAATAGTGACACCCCTAATAAAGCATAGGGTAAAGTCGCAGGCGCTCGACGCTCGACATATTTCACCGTAACTATTTACTAGTTGGGCCCGTCATCTCGGCGCGGGTGGAGGTAGTTACCGAGCGGATATATGACGTCATATTATTATCAATGACACGGGGACTCAGTTTGGAGAGTATTTTTTAATATAAAATTTAAATAGACAATATCACATACCTACGCCAAAGCATTTATTGTGAATTGGGATTGAGGGTTACAAACGAACACAGACCCGAGAAAATATAGAGAAGTAAGTTTTACTACATGGAGGCGAGGTAGCTAAATGGCGTAATTCAACGGCGCCGTCGAGACCTATCAAAATCGAAAGATAAAATAATTTCGAAAAGAAAAGCTCGTATGGTAAAAACCATTTTAGCGGTGGGTTTGGCGTGTACGGTTTTTCAAAAATGTAAAAAAAAACAGTTACTTGGACATTCTCGAGCGCGTCAGATATTCATACTACGTATGCCCCAAGTGCCTCTGATAACAACGGTATACTAATCTGCCGGTTTGCGTGGTGGGGGTAGGCACATAAAGTAGTCAAAAATGCAAAAAAAAAAAAATTACTCTAGCGCGTCAGATTTTCGGAAGGGGTGTTAAGTAGGCCCCAAGGAAGCTCCCTTTAAAAAAACTGACGATTTCGGCGTGACCATAAGTTACGATGAATTTTTGAAAATGCAAAAAAAAAAAGTTTTTTTGAAATACTCGAGCGCGTCAGATTTTCATAGGGGAGGTTTATCTCGGTATCCTAAAAGCATATTTTCTTAATCTGACAAAAATGTTGGTGTGTTCTCTTAATCTGACCGGAAAGTTTTTTTGGTTTTTTTTTTTCCTTTCTTTCTCCTTGATAGAACGGGGAATTTAAGAATGACAATAAAGCGATAGTTACAACCAACGTAAATGTAGATGAAATGTAGTACGAATTGTATTATTTATTGTATAAAAAAATGAAATGATATAAAAAATGGATTATAATTGTATTGTTAAGTATGATCTTTACATTTTTGCTCAATACAATTCATCTTCTTCTTCTTCACTCGAACTTTCATATTGTGGCTCCTCATCCACAACTCTTTCCTGCTGAGTGCCTGAGAGTGATTTAAACTTTTTTTTTGTAAAATGTATCGTTCGCGACTTATATGCCGCAACGCGTTTTTCGGAAGACGAAATGGCTCCTCCACACTCCCGGTCATGCGGAAACCGGCAGATTTTGTATCTTTAGTACGTTTTAGATTATATTCTTCAAAATAAAATAAAAAAAAATCGCGCTCGAGAATGCCGGATTAACGTTTTTTTTTTACAAGTTCGCGACCCTATAACTCGGCGGCGTCAAGGACTTATCGTCAGATTAGTTAAATTTAGTCTTAAAACACTAAAATCAACCCCCAATATCTTAATCTGACGCGCTCGAGTATTTCAGACTATCGATTTTTTTTTACTAATCTGATCGTCTATCCTAGGCGCGCGTCACTACATATAGAGCTAAATACTTTACAAGGTTGTTCTATTAGGTCCAAGGTATCTCTCATATCTTAAACTGCCACGCTCGAGTATTACCGAAAATTCCCCTATTCGCCTCCCTAACCATTAGCAAGGAGTGTTTACATTATGCTTGAATCATCATCATCATATCAGCCGCACGACACCCACTGCTGGATATAGGCCTCCCCTAAGGATCTTCACGACGATCGGTCCTGCGCTGCCCGCATCCAGTGGCTTCCCGCAACCTTCACCAGATTTTCGGTCCACCTTGTCGGGGGCCTACCCATGATTTATAAGTCAAAAATTTAAGAATAATACCAACCATTATATTGGAATTGCATGAAACCAAAACGAAAACTTCTCTCTAAAAAAGAAATTAATAGGTACTAAGTACTTGTATCAACTTTCTCAAGAATCTGTATGTACGTAAGTTTCTAAATATTTTCATAACACACAGTAACTTTGTTAATGGAAACATAGAGATAAAAAACAGTGTTTTCAGAGAATTACTAAAAATAATTAAAAATACCATACCTATTCGACGTCTGATGCTAATAGCAAAACAACAATGATTGAAAGACTTTTTACACATCATATTATTCTTTATCGCATAATGATGGACAAGTTAATCGATTCACCCAGAGCTGTCAAGTCAATCAATCTCAGATGTAAAGGGAATTTAATAAGGGTAGGTATGCGTGAACGAAGCCGTCTATCGCATCCATCAAGACAGCGTCTGACTGATATCGAATTAAATCCCGCGTTCTCTGCGCTTGAGGCAGGCGTATGACTCGCTGATGTTATGTTTAATTTTCTGTATTTAATAGCTCAGACGTCGCGAATTTCTGTTATTCCTGTTACCGTGTCGTTTCAATAATTTAACATTCTCTATTTGTCTTTCTTGTTTATGTCAGTAACTACCTGTAAGCCATACCTATTTATTGACTTAAATAAAGCTCTCCGTATATGAATAACATAATGACGCGGAAATGTTAAGAATTGTTGTGATCAAAGGGTTCCGTTTCATTAGACACGTGGTTGTCATGCCACGTTTTCGACCTACTCAATACCTATCAAAATACTAAACTACGCCTCTTCTTTCTTTCTTGCAGAACATAAAAAATTTGGTAAGTACAGCCGACATCATAAGTAAGTAGCGTAGCTAAACACATTAGTGCTATGTCGCACTAATTATTATTGCATTGCCTAAGTATAGGTCTACAACTTACTGAACAAGTTTTATAGTTAGGGTAGGTACTAAGGTACTAAAATGTTCAGCAAATTCTGAGGCCGATTTTACTTTAAGCATCATAGTCCCAACACTCCCAACGTGGCATAGTTGCTCGATATTTACTTACATAGCCATAAGTCTGTTTGTCCTTAAGCATAATAATAAAGAACAAGAAAACATTATCTCTATTAGAACTGCCTTAAATATAGCTTATTCGCCGACCTCTAACAAATAACATTCCACATGTTTGTCCATAAATACGGCCACATAACGAGAACAGACAGCACCCAAAGGTGTACCTACCACGAAAAAATCCACAAATGAACCAACGGGTAAAACTTTTATTGATTCTTGTATTTCTAAGTAGTTAGATTTTTTTTATCTCATTTCTATAGTTTACTACGTAGGTAATAAGATTTCTATCGAGATTTACTATCGAGACTAGCTCCGGAAATTTTCTTTTTGAAATTACATATAACCAGAGTGTGTGATATACAACACACTGTGGTTATAATTCAACTTAAAACTTTTGAATTATAATTCAATAGTAAAAAACTCAGTAAGTACGATATGCAAAGAATAGTTGAAATGTAAAAGTGGAGTGTAAATATTATTGGGATAGATAATAGAATAAAAATAATGCCAAAAATATAGAAGATAAACTTTCACAAAAATGATTAAACAAACTTAGTAACATTTAGGGCGGGTCCATAGCACATGTTTTGCTCTACCTACACAATCAACAAAAACATCTACACAAAACATTGTTTCCGAAACATGTTTCTCTACACACGGCGTCCACAGCGATTGCGTGGTTTGTGTAGACAAAACTTTAGTGTTGCCAATTTAGCATTTTATGTTAGCGTATTATTATCATCCCTGTCAATTGGTAATGGGCTGGAACCTTGTCACATTAACATCCACGTTGACGTGATCCGCAACTAAAAAGTCATGAAACAAGAAAATTCTAATAGTTATTCTAATATATTAATTACTAGCGGCCGCCCGCGACTTCGTCTGCGTGGAAAGTTTTTTGCTATCCCTCGGGAACAATACTTTTTTTCGGGATGAAAGGTACCCTATGTCCTTTTCTGTACTCCTGACAACGTGTATGCAAAATTTCATGACGATCGGTTCAGTAGTTAAGACGTGAAGGCGTAACAAACAAACAAATAAACAAACGGACTTTCGCATTTATAATATTAGTAAGGATAGTAAGGATTGAATTATTATTTTCAATAAGATAGGGTGTAGGTATATAAAAAATTTACAATAGTTTTTTTGTTTTTGAGGTTAAAATCATGGCCACCAGGCGCATTACCAATTGACGGGGATAGTACTTATCATGACTCAAAAATGTATGAAATAAATTTATAAGTGACCAAAGGTTTAGGTATATCTGAAAATGTAACTGTCAAGGTCAGTTTGACAGTGACATATTTTTGTTTCCATTTTTGCTAGGAGAATTAGGTAAAACGTGTTTTTTTGGTTTATTTTACTTGACGCATCCATCGGGAACACATGTCTTGTTTTGCCTTCGAATAGAATGTTATTAAAAAAGGTACAATTTTACATTTATTGTGATGATAAATTAATACCCTGTAATATATAAAACCAGTTTTGACAATCAGTATTTTTACCGGTATATTTTGCATGTGCAAGTTGGTATATTTCAGTTTTTTAGAGGTGCTTCGGTATTTTCGTAAAATTTAATCTGGTCACACTGATGTTTTGTGTATGTGTTTTCCATTGGGCATGGAAAGCAAAAACATTGTTTCTCTACACAAAAATGTTTCGCGAAACAATGTTTTGTGTAGATGTTTTTGTTGATTGTGTGGAGCAAAACACGAGCTATGGACCCGCCTTAACAGAAATAATTTTAAGACTGAAACAAAATTTAAATGAAAGGTACCTATCCGATCCGTACGGTATCATTGTACGAAAGCTGTTAATGTTAAGTACAAAGTTTATAATTTTTGTGATTGTTTAGTTTCTATGTTTTTTATATTATTTGTGTTCTATTCTATCCCAATATTATTTACACTCAACTTTTACCTTTAAACGATTATTTCCACATGTACTCGTACTTACTGTGTTTTTTACTGGTTATATCATACTGGTTATACGTTATTATTGCGTTGAACGTCAACCTTTAAAAAACAACGCAAAACATTAATCGTAAAAGGATTAAGTAAGTATATGTTTTTAAATGGAATAATTTAAAATCCATTCACATTTCGGATTGGGTTTCGTAGAATAAACAAGGTGTCAGCGTAACTTCGGGTATTAACGAGCCGAATACTAGGGGCCTTTCGCAAACTGATCGTCACTTCGACTGATATATTGGGAGCATTTCGAAGGCTGCCCTTTTTTGCGATGGCCCTTGTTCCCTCATCATGGTGTGACAAGAGGGATCCGAAACAATTCCGCCGACTGAACTCACTCATTACGATCGGCCGATAACGTTTATGCTGCCCCGAGTGCGATAGGGACCTCTATCGAAGCAGTTAAAACTTTCTACCCTTGTCACGAGTTGTAGGGGTCATGTACGACAATATCAATTTAGTTTTCGATTTAATCCTTCTGGAATTTACAATCGTCGTTATTTCACAAGTATCTATTGCTTAATACTCAAAGAAACACGTATATTTTAAATCAGTTGTTATTCCAAAAAATGTTTACACAACTATAGACTATTATGAGTCAATCTTCTAATGACAATGCTGCTAAGTTTTCGGGTCTTATGTTACCCAAAATATAATTTCAGAAACTCATCGTCATTTACACGGGTACGTGTCACTTGACAGTTTATGAAGCATGTCTAAAGGCATTCACAGTAATAAACACCGAGGAGCATTAATTTGATGACGGCGCCGCTCGAGTAACAGAGTTGCGGCCCCAGTAATAAACCTGAATAGCTTTGCATTATTCAAATAATGTAACCCGCTGTATTGGGAAACTTCGTACGGCGAATCAAAGCTATCTCCTGGCTAAATTAATAGTGAAATTAATACCACTGACAACGATTAAACAACTTGACCTCACAATAAACGAGGTTGGAACGGAACGGTCGCAATGTAAATAAAACGTTTGGGATTTACCAAAATGAATTTCATTTCTATGCTCGGAAAATTAATTGCGTTCATTTTATCTATTTTTTCTTCATTCAAAGTGATTGTTCATCTGCTACTGCACTATTGCGTTGCTGTTTTGTATAGTTTATAAATATTCTCATTTAAAGGTAAGGGTTGGTATATATCGGGTCATTTTGAACTTACCATCCAAATTTTGAGGATGTGTCCAGTCCATGAAACTAAACAACTTTCTCGTAAGAAAAATGTGTTGAATGTCGCCACAAAATTTTTGGTCATCCCATACTAAATTGATCACGTGATCTCTTTGATTTGTATGGATAGTCGATTTTTTTACATATTTGTCCATGTGTTCCTTAGAGAAAGTTGTTCAGTTTCATGGACTGAACACATCCTCAAAATTTGGATGGTGAATACAAAATGACCCTGTATAGGCGTGTTGAACACATACTCTTTATTCGGTACTATATTAGAACTAGAACTTGGAGAGATTCGTATAACTAGGTTCATTATCAATTAGGAATAAACTTTTAGGAGAGTAGATAAAGAGTTCCCACATTATACCCTCCTCAAGAATTTTATATTCATATACCCTCCTAAATGCATAGAGAATAATATAGACTCCAATTTGTAACTTTCTTAATGCTTGCTTATTTGATTTATGATAAGCCATTTTGATTTACAGATAATACAATCAGTAGTACTTACGATATAACATAAACTGCTAAAGGCGGTGTAGGATATCGGAGCATAAAAACAATTCAATATACCGTGACAGTCGGCTGGTGAAATTTTCCCGCAATATTTTTTGTTTTCCCGCCGAGTCCCACAAAGTTTCGCCGTTTCCCCCACGGCAAAATTCGAGTCATCGTTATTCTGGGGAACAATTTTGGGAGAAATAATTATTTTTAAACTTTCTTTGTTTAGGTAACGCCAACCGTGGATGCTTATGGAATTAAAAGAAATTAACAGTTGACTGTTGAGGTTTTAATTAAAAGTAAACATTAATTTAAATAACATTTGAAACAGGAGAAGTTTTTTACTAAATATTAAATAGTTGGACGGTTGACTACATACAGTGTATTGCATCACGACATAGTATAAAACAAAGTCGCTTTCTCTGTCCCTATATCCCTATGTATGCTTAAATCTTTAAAACTACGCAACGGATTTTGATGCGGTTTTTCTTAATAGATAGAATGGTTCAAGAGGAAGGTTTATATGTATAATACATGGTGTCAAATTCTACACTACACCGAAGCGAAGTGAGGGCGGGTCGCTAGTAATTAATATTTAGGGAAACATACGAGTAAATTTTTAAATTTGAGATTTTTGCATTTACAATGCTATTTTTAAACAATACTAAATAATATACTAGAAAAAATACGACTCGCACCAGATCAATACTCAGACGGGAATCGAACCCGCGACCTTTGGATATCCGGTCCAATGCTCTGACCGCTGAGCTACCGAGTCACTAGTGACATCGTCGAATTTTTCCTAGTATATCTTAAACTCTTACGCTGTAAGCCAGCGTTATTTCACCAATGTGAGGAATTACCTCGACATTCAATTGAAATATCTTTCCAGATATTTTAACAATTGATTAAGATGAAATAGCTATATAATTTTTAAATTTGAGATTTTTGCATTTACAATGCTATTTTTAAACAATACTAAATAATATACTAGAAAAAATACGACTCGCACCAGATCAATACTCAGACGGGAATCGAACCCGCGACCTTTGGATATCCGGTCCAATGCTCTGACCGCTGAGCTACCGAGTCACTAGTGACATCGTCGAATTTTTCCTAGTATATCTTAAACTCTTACGCTGTAAGCCAGCGTTATTTCACCAATGTGAGGAATTACCTCGACATTCAATTGAAATATCTTTCCAGATATTTTAACAATTGATTAAGATGACATAGCTATATAATTTTTAAATTTGAGATTTTTGCATTTACAATGCTATTTTTAAACAATACTAAATAATATACTAGAAAAAATACGACTCGCATATAGATGTGAAGGCGGTTGTTATCTTAGTCAGCCAGCCGCTGACCAGCCGCTTTTTTCGCTGACTACGGTGATCACCCATAAACCGCGGCTGGCTACAGTTGAAACATGTCTATCTTTTATTAAAGCCGTTTTATGTCCTAAGTGATTATTTTTGTCTATCTACAAACTACCTACTTACTATAAACGTTACAGTAACCAGTAAACAGTTTTGTGGTGCAGAGAAATTGACGAGAACACCAGAATTTCCAGTTTGATGTTCTACAAATTCATCGCCCACGAATTCATCATGACAGAGTAGGTATTTAATTTACTTAAAATACCTATTTGCATTTAACGACTCGTATATTATAACAATTTCGACTCAGGAATTGTAAAAGTTGTAAGACCTTTTGGTATTGAGTCGGATAAGCAGCCGGTTGTCAGCCGCTGTCTATACGATATTATCGGCTGCTTTAGATAACTATCCGATAACAACCGCTGTTTTACAACTATCGCACCAGATCAATTGAATGTCGAGGTAATTCCTCACATTGGTGAAATAACGCTGGCTTACAGCGTAAGAGTTTAAGATATACTAGGAAAAATTCGACGATGTCACTAGTGACTCGGTAGCTCAGCGGTCAGAGCATTGGACCGGATATCCAAAGGTCGCGGGTTCGATTCCCGTCTGAGTATTGATCTGGTGCGAGTCGTATTTTTTCTAGTAAATTATTTAGTATACGAGTAAATCACAAGTATTAGAACGTTAGTTAATAAAGTGGTATCCAATGGTGAAACAAAAGTTCGCTAATAAGATATTAACAAATTAGTACAATCTCCTTAGATAGATTTATATTAATATATGTCTACTACATCTAATTATATCACGAACGATATACATATATCGGTAAAAATATGCTAGGTAATTAGGTATATCGAACCACGGAAAGCGTAATTTCTGTTGTTGCCGATAAGAGAAAGTTTATTTATACCAGGGCCAAAATAAGTTGTTTTTTTTTAATCTTAATCCAAAGCCTATACATGGCAGGAATCAACATTATTTAACTAGTTCCCTTGTTATTATTGGTACGATAATTGAGTTTTCAAAGTCAGGTGGCGATAATGCTCTGTATCTCGTAGGATACAAAGATATGAAGATATATTTTTATAAGACGTAAATATGTGCTGTAACTGAAATAAGGTTGTTAACTTTGTTGTATGTGATTTCACTTTTAAGTTCAAAAATAAAAGGTTGTACATATCTACTAAAAGTTTTAATTGGAAACAGCGTTTTTTTCTCGTTATTTACTTAGAATAATAACACCTAGAAGACGTGTCGCCTATGCAAAGTGAGGCAACTAATACCAAGCCAGAATGGCTTAGTTTTCAAATTTATATCCTTCATACGTTAACTAATCTTAACTGAAACCCAATAATATAGTAATTAGTCTTATAAATGTGGGAAAATTGAAACTGTTTTGTACTTAATCAGTATGATTAGGTAATAATGTAGATTGACAATCTGAAAACGGAGCCATTTTGGCTGTTTTAGTTGCCTCACTTTTGACAGTGCGCTTTGTAGAGAACTATCGTTCTAGGTGTTATTATTCTAAGGTTATTTACGACAGTTTATGACATCATTTGAAAATAAAATATATGAAAAATCGACGTCGTATCCATTTTAAAAATCGCTTATTTTTCAGAATATGGTCATAACTCATTTTCACCAATTTTTGAGATACAGCAATTACGCTTTTTACCGTCGGTAATGGTCGCTGTACTTACGTACATTTTAATTATAACCTAAATATTTAAAAACATACAGAAGCCAGTAAGAAACCCGCCGTAAGACTTGATGTATGATTGTAAACAAAACTTAGGTGTCGTCGCAGTAATAATTGAAAGCAAACAGGCGACACGGCCGCGCGCCTCCGGCTCCGCCCTGAATAAGTCATCTGCGCAGCGACGGTGCACGTCTGCAAACAACTAGGTACTAAATTACATGAGCGACCGACGCCCGCGCTGCACCTAAGCTAAGCTAGACCCTGCTTCGTTGCTTTAAAAATAGCAATATGCGCGTTGCAAGAGACGGCTCAGACGACAGTCAGCGTCGCGCCGCCCGCCGTATAAATACACGGTAAATTTTTAACTATATCTAAAAGTAAAATGAGGATTTCAGACCACGTAAATGAACAACTTTTACTATGGTGCCAACCACGAAATCGCGAAAAAAAAATCAGCTGTTCCATAGAAAAGTACAACATATCGACTCGACTATAATGTATGGAACAGCAGATTTTTTTTTCGCGATTTCGTGGTTGGCCCCATAGTAAAAGTTGTTCATTTATCTGGTTTGAAAACCCCATTTAATTTTTAGATATACTTAAAAATTAACAGTAAAAAAGGAGGCAGTTAAAAATCAAAGTGTTCAAAAATTTCTGATAAGCATATAATAACGTTCTAAGAGATTTTTCATTGTTAGTTTTTTAATTTTCAACAATCAACATAATTTAAACTTAGAAATGTTGCTAAAAGGCTCCCAATAAACAGCTTTTTGTTACATATTAAAACGCAGTGAAATGGAAAGGAAAGACACCATTATTTCTTGATCCTATTATTAGCTTGACACCTACAGAGGTCCGTCAAAATAATTAACGATATACCTAATTATTCGAATTTAATTTACAAATTTACCTATAGCTATTGACGTATTTAACGGTTTGTATTGTAACTTATCAGCTTTGTTTGATCAAATTAAAACAATTTTTACTTACTGCAGAATTTTGTTACATCCACAGATAATAACCGATCGCTACTGATCTGCATTCAAAACTATTGTTTTTGACGCTCTGTTAATATGTATGCCGAAAAGTTAATATTTAAATGTAGCATTTTTTTTCCATACCCTGATAATAATTACTGCTTCACAAGTAAGCTGCTATGATCAACTGTGTATTGATCAGCATATTATGATAACAGCCACAAAAAGCCCACTAATATTATAAACTAAATAAAAAAACCGGTCAAGAGATTTAATTAACTTAATTTGATGATTTCTAAAAAAGTGTGCTATATTGAGACATCGTTTTATTTATCCTGTAATCTTTATATAAACTGCTATCACTTAAAATTATTTTAGATTTTTTTCTTTGCAAACTTCGGAGATAAGGGGGGAGAACGGTATTTTTTTTTACATTTTTCATTATAAATCGAAAACTATGCGGCCTAAAACAAAAAAAAATATTCAAAACGTGCAAATGGCGTTCTTTCATATGATACCCCACATGCTCTAGTAGCCCCACTTCAAATTTTTAAGACCCCTTTTCAGTCCCTGTGGTAAAAAAGATATTTATTTTTTTATTTATTTCTTATTTGCAAAATAGTTGGGCAAATGTCATCTCAAACTATCCTTAATTTCAAGTTGATACCATGAGTAGTTCTCGAGATATCCAGCTGTGACAGACAGACAGACAGACTGAGTCACACCATAAGGGTTCCTTTTTACCATTTTGGTACGGAACCCTAAAAACAGCAATATTTCACAAAACTAGAAGAGCTACAACCACAACTCTTTGCAGTTCCTGAGTCGTAAAATATGAAACCACCGGCCATGAAATACCAACTCGCTCTGTATAAAGGAAAGGAACTATGTCCTCTCCCTAATAAATACGCCGCACTACTTCCACTAAGTGCGATGGCTTTCTCGTTCTTTGTTCTGTTGTTCTTAATTAGATTTAAAAAAATATATTAAGTCAAAAGATACGCTTAGATGAATTAATATGTAGTTAATACTTACATTACACTTTTAATTGATCATTAACAATGGGTACATTACAGGTATTTAGTAACAAACAAAGAGTGGAAAATAGGCGTAAGTGAGATACGCTAAACAGACTATTAAACTTAAAAAAATTACATTAAGCTTTTTCTTTAAAAAAAATCCATATAAGTAAAAATCAAATAAAGCCTTGAAGGATATGTTTTCTTTTTTACTTCTATCCTTAGAGTAAGACGCGCTTCTGTCCCCGAAAGAGAAGCCATACGAAGCTTTCCCCTCTGCCGAAGTACAAGCCCAAATGGGCATACGCATGGGCTCTTTGTTGTTATTCACCCCATGTAAAATGTTTGAGTTTGTTACCTTTATTCCTTTTTCCGTATCGATATTGCTGCAACGACAGTTGAGCCCAGCCCTTTATGTCAAAACCGTGTCATATTTTGATGTGTGACTCATCCGTACACAAATTTTTGCTGTTTTGTTTTATTTTTTATGTGTTGGTGTCGTCTTTACAGTGTTGTTTTTGTATGTGAGTATACGGAACGGCACTTGTGTGCACTTCCCCCCCCCCCCCCCCCCCCCCCCCTATAGTTTATATTTATATTTATAATTTGAATAGAGTAATAATCGCTAAGGCTGCTCCCTTCGAGACGAAGCCGAAGCCGCGATGCTCTAAGCTTCTATCCGATGTTTTCCCTTGGCAACGAAATATTTTTTTACAGAGTAAAAACTACGTGTAAGAAAATTATTCTAAAAATATTTTACTCATTAGGTTACCTATTGAAGCCCGCATTAGCAGCACAACTATTTTTCATTTCTCATATTCGGAAAGTGATGTATATTTAAACTGAGCAGCGGGTCCAAAACTCTTCGTTCCACCTTAGGGTGTAAAAGAAATTTAAAAAAATTGAACTGAATTTGGTTACGTTACATAGTCAACCATAGAGTTACTTCATCGGTAATGATTTAAAAAAAAAATAGGTAGGGAGCATTCACGAACAACAATGAAACATGGTATATTATTATACAGATAGTGCAAAATTAAAAATATTGGGCGGAGAGGCCGGCGACGCAGCGTGTTCCAAATTTAAATTAAGAAAAACTATAAATTAATATTAGCGCGAAACCCAACCCAACTCTGTGACTTTGAGCTGTGTGTGTCAAGTGTGCGCCTCAATCAACTACATCAGGAGAGTCTCTGCCATGGACTTCACCACCTAATCAAAGACCAAAGAATATCTCCAACTTTTACAGGCATCCAACAAAGTCAAATCCGTCATCATAATATATCAAACTGTAAATATGTATTCCAAGCAAAAATTTAATTTTACACAAATTATTCTTATTTTGTAATTACATTTAAATGGGTAAGGTAGGTAAGTTAGTTTTAACAAATATAAGGTCTACCTATGTAGTTACTAAGTACATGTTTTTATCAATAAAAATTTTGGGAAATCTAAGACTTTGTTACTTTCCTTACATTCAAAATGAAAAGTAGAGTGTTAAACACGGGTAAAAGTCATCAATTCCATACTCGAACTATATGGGAATTGGACCCTTATATAACAAACTACTATTCATTCGCAATTGCATGAATTGTTGAGAGCAGAATCACATAATAGTACATTACTGCCGCGGTCAATAATGACTGCGTTGCTGGCAGCGATGATGATGGCCGAGAGCGGAGCTTAGCGCAGGTCCAGGCCGTCACAGCGCGGTCAGCATTGCAGCCCTTGATGGACAAGCTAGAATAAAGGCCGAGACCGGAGGTCGAGGCCTTTATAGCGCGGACAGCAAGGGCTGCAATGATGACCAAGCTTGAAGGCCGAGAGCGTAGTTAAGCTTAGCACGAGGCCATCATAACGTGGCCGTGCAGTCATTGTGGACCAAGGCTTGTATAGTACTTTACTCAAAAAATGCGAATACTGCCTACTATACCTACTATAGTAGGTACTTATAACTTAATTTCGATAAAATACAAAAATGCAAATATCTCCGAAACGGTGCGTCGGAGCAAAAAAATAAGGTTTTTTTGATCCCCTTTGTAACCCCGGAAGTAGATAAGAGGTATTGAATGAAAGGTCAAAAAACGGTCAAGTGCGAGTTTTTTATATTTTTCCATACTAATTTTATATAAAAGTACAAAAACGTCATCTAGGTACAACAATACAACACCCGCGTAGATATAGAATGGGATTCAAAATGGCGGCTCACCGCGCTTACCACAACGAGTGTGACTGAGAGAGCGATAGGTGTGGCGTTAAGTGTGCGAGCGAGAAGTTAATATGAACGACGCCATTTCTAATCCCATTCTTTATCTGCGCGGGTTGTACAGTGTATTTTTCACCTAACTATGTTTGAAAGAAAACTCGACAATAATGGATTCTCAAAGGAAATTGCTGGTGGCTAAAACTCGACATTAATGAAATCCCATACAACTTTGTTGCGTCACCATCGGATTGTTTCATATTTATGACAATACAAGCGTAAGTACCTAAACCTTTTAAATAAGTAGATCCTATTGTTGCCTAAGAAAGTAAAATTGACTGTGGAAAAAGTATCGCAGTACGTTAGCTACCCTTAATTAAAGTTCCGACTAACAAGATTATTTTTTTCTCCTCAATCTAGCCATTTTGCATTTAGTGTAGCGTTACAAAGCGATGCCTTATAGGCATCTCAAATGCTTAGAAAATTTAACTAAATTGAAAATTCTTTCCATCCAAACTTACAAACAATTCGAGATAAGGGAAATCGAACCGTCTACGAGAGCTCAAGCTCAACCTATAGTACCTACGACAATGAAAGAAAAGCGAAAGATTATTAGTTTCATCGACCATAGTTGCACGGCCCTTTCAAACTCTGCTCCGGTTTGAATACAAAAGATGCCATGTATTTCGAATTCAGTTTAGTTTCCGAGTTCAATTTGCAGCTGCCTGCAGGTGTCCCGACGATTAATCTGTCGGCAAACAATGACCCGACGATATCGGAACAGCGGCGCAGGTACGCAGACGCATTCATTCGGACATAAATCGAATTTGCAATTGAAATCTACGTTCCGATCCGACGGCGAAAGGGGTTGCTTACACAGTACTTAGGTAGGAGGGAGAGTGGGGAATTTAAAATTATCCCGACTTTTTTCGGAATTGAACAACTTTATTCCTCGAAGATTAAGCATTTTATATTTAACTAGCTTCCGCCCCCGACTTCGTCCGCGTGGACATTCGGAAAATCCCTAGGGAACCTTTGACCGGGATAAAAAGTATCCTATGTTTTAATCCAGGCTATAAACTATCTGTGTCAAATTTCATCCAAATCTGTTCGGCCATTTTTTCGTGATTGAAGAACAAACATCCAAATATCCATACCCACATACTTTCATTTTTATAAATTAGTAGGATCTGAAGAAAACGAATGAAAGAATTAGCGTAACAAGACTATTAATTCGAACAAGGACTTCGAACTACCCAGCATTACTTATTTACAACACTTTTACCCTCGTATCTATAGACGAGTAAGTAATGACTTGAGTAATAAATACTTGGAATTTTCAGATGCTTCTATAATTATATTCACATGTAATTTATAGTATAAATTAATTTTAAATGCACCAAAACTGCACTAAAATTTCAATTAAGATTAATTATACTGTAAATTGTATGTGAGAAGCGTTTGAAAATTGCAAGTTTTACTCAAATAATTACTTACTCGTCTATAGATACGAGGGTAAGAATTTTCACTAATTCTTGACTTTATTTAATGTTCTTACAGTTATTAACATCAAAAATTTAAGATGTTAGATATTTGCTTGTCTTGAATTTAAGACAAGCAAATACATAACTTGTGTTGTTGTAAAATGGCAGTAAACAAAGGATCCGGTTGAATGACGCGAGAATTACATACTTATAAGTTTATACCATAAGGGTCTCAATATCTGCAACAAACTATGGTCCTATCTAATGAAGTACACCTGCTACAGGCTCACAGTCATAACAAACCTTAAACTAAAGGGATAGAGTTGGAATTACAGTTAATAGTAGGAGCTTAGTAAGTCGTTGTATTTAGTGTAGACATTAGCCGAAGATGTCATCTAAATTATGAGTCAATTCCGGAGCTGGCATTGGGCGCCCATTTGTGGGCTCTTATTAAGTTTGACCCACGGAACCGCAGCCGAGATGGTTCCGTCTGGTTGTCTCATTACTATTCTAGTTGGTTGGCGCGCCTTAATTAGGATTTAGGCTAGAGTCATCCAAGTTAAACTTATACGTGGTTAAACAATGAACTTGGTCTGGAATATCCGATTACTACCGTAACTTAAAACGTAGAAACTTGTGGTTTTGGTTATATTGTGGACAAACTTGTAATGTGCCACTATGCTAGTGGTCGGCGTAGGAGCTTAATTCCGAAGGAATACCGCAAATCGATGTACAGGATAGCAGTTTGGCACCATTGGCGGATCCAGGGGGAGGGGGGGGGCATGGCCCCCTTGCCACGAAGCCGATTACCTTTGCGGACAACATTGAACTTGCATTAAAAAAAAATATTTTTTAAGTCTTATTGTTTTATGTAGGTAGTGTCATTGCCACTATCTTTATTTTTTTAAATCATAAAACGTGGCCCGAGTAGGGTTACCATCTGACAGACATTTGGCGCATTTGACAAGCATTTTACGGTTTCAAGGCTTGCGGCTGGAGCAAAGCAGAGACAGGCATTTTTGTTTAGTGAGTCTCGCTGTGAAATCTTGCGTACATGCTCCAATCACGCAAACCTTGCTGCGCAAGCTACCCGTTTGCCCGGTTGAAACCACATATTGCAAGATTAGTGGATAAAAATGGCGCAGCGCGTTTTTTACTATAAACAGACAAGATTAATTGATGAAACTAACTAAAAATCGCGCTGCGCGGCCGTATTTTTTTCCTAAAGACAGCCAAAAGTACAAGATTAACGGGTGAAACTGACTAAAAATGGCGCTGCGCGACCGTTTTTTTTTTACTAAATACAGACAAGATTAGTGGATGAAACTGACTAAAAATAGCGCTGCGCGGCCGCTTTTTTTACTATATACAAGTGTAGCGGCAGCACTGGCCACTTGACTGCGAATCTGCGACGAGCTCGATTTGCTCTCTTCTGTTACGTCTGAGGTTTGCTTCGTTCGATTGTTTTCATACGTTTGACTTTCTGCCTTTGTCATAAGAAGAAAATTTATAATTCCTGCCTTTGTATGTTTGCGAGTTGCCTCGGTTGTAAAGAATATTTATTGTGTCTAGCTCAATATATTCCTGATTCGACCAAAAAGCCGTTTCACTGTTTTAACCCGTATAGAAAGATATAGCAGCTCCCATAGTCCTCTATACAAGCAAGAGTACAAGTATAATAGTTGTAACTGACTAAAAATGGTGCTGCGCGGCCGTTTTTTTACTAAAGACAGACAAGATTGGTGGATGATACTGACTAAAAGTGGAGCTGCGCGGCTAAATCTTTTACTATAGATAGACAGACAAGATTAGTGGATAAAACAGACTAAAAATCGCGCTGCGCGGCTGCTTTTTTTAACTACGGACCTTGCTACGGACAGGCAAGAGTACAAGTATAACGAATGAAACTAACTAAAAATTTTTTTTACTATAGACAGGCAAGACTAGTGGATAAAACTGACTAAAAATCGCGCTGCGCGGCCGTTTTATTTCCTATAGACAAGATTTTTCTGAAAAAATTGTTTAAAAAAACAAAAAACCGACTTCAAAAACCCTACCTCTAAAAAGCAAGAAATAATATTCGTAAGAATAAAAACACGTCTATTGAAGTCGGGTGGGGCTGGAGTACAAATTCCTTTTTTTTTTATTCTAAAAGCCCCACCCGACTTCAATAGACGTGTTTTTATTCTTACAAATATTATTTCTTGCTTTTTAGAGGTAGGGTTTTTGAAGTCGGTTTTTTGTTTTTTTAACAATTTTTTATTTTTTTATTTTTAGTGTAGGTACCTTTTGTATTAGGTAGTGTAGGTATATTATTTAGGTAGAAAAATCGGCTGAGCCAAACGTGAGTTAATAGCGGAGAAACATACATACATGCGGGTCAAACTACGAACCTCTTTTTTTAAGTCGGTTAAAGAACTACACTTAAGATATCCCTTTTCAAACAAAAAAATATTATCTTATTAAGTTCATAAACAAAGAAGTTATACGACTGATCATCGAGGTAGTTCACACGAAAATCATACTATTTTCGTGCTTTTTTCAAGATTACTTGAAAAGTACTGAACCGATTTCAAAATTTTAAAAAATGGGACCAACTTGAAAGTTTACCTAATCTAATAACGTTTGAATCATTTCAATCGGTTCAGCCGTCTTCGAGTAATCGGCGTACATACAAAAAACAAAAAAAAAAAAAAAAAAAAAAAAAGGGTCGAATTAAGTACCTCCCTCCTTTTGAAGTCGGTAAAAATCAGGCGTTTTGTGCATCCTAAGGCATCCTCTCTTACAAAAATATCTATGTAAGGTAACCCTAGACTCGAGGCTCCGAGGGCCCCCCCCAAACTTGAATCCTGGATCCGCCCCTGTTTGGCACACGTATACTTGAGGTCACAGCTATTTTTTTGACCCGCAGTTTAAAAAAATCCCTTAGGGGAGAAGTTACGATGTCATGTAATTTTTGAATAGGATTTTTTTTTCAAACTTATCGTGTGGGTATCGAATGTATTCTAAAAAAAATATACCACATTCATTACATTTCAGCCACATTTTAGTAATTTTCAAAACATACCAAGCGTGGGCTTCTCCAGATACGATACGGGTGAATTATTTTTCCTAATAAATACAAAATATGTACTTCAGATGATATGTTATATCCGTGTAATATCCTCATATCTAACTTCAAGAAAGCAATTTTGAAAATATTTACATTTAGAAATATTTTAGTGTTTATAATTTTTACCTAAACTTGGCACTTATTTAAAAAAAATATTTTTGGTTTAATTTAAAGCGAGTTTTAATGAAGTGAAATGACAGGAAGACGACTTAATATTTTTAGAATCGGCTTAGAAAGCCCTTTCATTTGATAATACACACGATAGGTTTTAGATTAGAACATTATTTTTACTCATACAAAAATAAAGATGATCGGAACTCCTCTCCTAAGAGATTTTTTTAAAACTGCTGAACCAAAAAAATTTTTTTGTCCTCAAGTATACGTGTGGCAACACAACATGTAAACGGTTAGTGGAATAGAGATTGGCAACAACATGCTGAGAAATAAAACATGTTTTAAACTTAGCTTAAAATAAAAGCACAACTAAGTGTTTCACTTTAAAGTACATTTTAAAACCTAATTTGTTGCTCACATTCATTTTTCAAAGCAAACTAAAGAGAAGCAATTAGGTGGTTACTTCCTTGCGTAAACTGTGTAAGAAAAGTAGCTAACAATTTTACCGCCCTCACGAGCTATAATTTATTTGCTAGCAGCAGGAGGAAAGTTCGCGTAATATTAGCACGGGATATTTTTGGAATATGAACTTTACGTACGATATTTTTCCGTGTTGCCGGTGGTACCACCAGTTTGTACTACCGGTGATACCACGGGAAATTATTCCTTACCATGCTTTCACCAACGGTGGTACCGTGGGCAATATTTTCTTCCCATGGTACCTACCACCTGGTCACAGAACAGAATAGATCAACTTATAGAAATAAAGTGTACTCATACTCATTATGTTTATTGCTTTGACCATAATGTACGGAGGATGTTAATATAACAAAGTAGATCATCATGGACCCTGTCGGGCACAGCAAAAGTGGTAAGAGGGGGAGACCTTTCTCTTTATGTGACAAAATTTTAGTTTTATGTTAGTAAGTAGTTTAATTTATTATTTATAAATATTGTAGGAATATACGTCATAATAAAATATAAAAAAATAATTATACAAGTACATCAGAGATATTAATAAGCAAAAGCAACTTCATGTTCTTGTTTTCGGTACGATTTCGCGTAGTAATGGACTTAGGGGAAAACATCGACTCCATTTGCTCCAGAAATTCACAGGGGAAACGAAATTCCACCAGGACGAAGTCGCAGGCAAAAGCTAGTATTTAATTCGGTGTTTGGTAAATGGCTACAGGATCCAGTCCGTCGCACATCGATCGAGCCGGGACGTGACAACCGATGATGTATTGGGATAGTATTTACAGTCAGAAATTTAATTAACTAAAGTATTGGGTCTACAATATGTTTAATAGAACTTTAAAAATATGACTATTGAGATAACTTCTCCGTTTTAACATACATATCACTACTTTAATTCCTCTAAACTAAAAGAAATACGTACGTGTAGTACCTACTTACATAACAAAACAAGAATACCTATACTAAAAACCCAAATAGTATGAACTAGTTAAAAAAGTAAGTTTAATTTGTTGTACTCTTTTAAATTTCCATGATTATTGACGTTAAAAGAATAAACTATGTCGTACTAAATATCGGAGCCTCAAAAATAAATGGTACATACATGGTGAAACTCCCGACACAGTTTATTTTATTATGTAGTTCTATTTTATTTTATAAAAACGTAATTTTTCAGTTAGGTAGCAAGTACATTCCAACTAATATTAATTGAATTAGATTAATTTTAAAAAGGGTTCAACAATATTAAAAACATTTGGATACAAGATAAAATAAGTACCTACTTAGTAGTAAGTACCTACTAATGAAAAAGTTAAGGACAGATATTTATGGGTCGTTAGATCCAGGCCAATCTGGCCTTAATTATTTTGCTTAATCCTCGTCTGAGTTCATCAAAAATAATTCGCTAGCTAAACATTACAAAAAACATTTTCAATCTACCACCCCACCTTACCACCCATATAAAGTCTAAAAATAGACCATTAAAAATAACTTTTTTTTTAAATCTATTCTAACTAGTGGCTCCGTGAGCTGTAAACCTCGCGATAAAATAAATAAAATATCGCAATGATGTTTTAAAAGCACACAGTACGTGAGTATTCGCAGCTGGATGGTGCTTCTAATTTTGATAATTTTTCGAAATAAGTGAAAATATTTTTTTTTATAAATTTGGAAAAACCTGGCTTGACTAAAAGTTTTATATAATTATCGAACCTTCTCACAAAATTTCACCAGAATCGGTTAAGAAATACGACTTGTAGAGGAGAACAAACAGCCAGAAATCCGGACTGAAATATGTTTTTTACATATCTCCGTCATTTTAATAAATTTCGAAAAACTGTCTCGACAAAAAAACTATATATTCATCAAACCTGCTCAAAAAATTTCAACGGGATCGGTAAAGAAATGCGACCTATAGAGGAGAACTGAAAGCCGGACTGAAATATGTTTTTTTCCATATCTCCGCCATTTTGAAAGAAATCGAAAAACTGGCTTGCTAAGAAATTTTATATACAATTTTCAAACTTGCTTAAAAAAATTCACGAGAACCGGTTGGAATGCGACCTGTAGAGGAAAAAAGACAGCACTGAAAAGCCGGACTGAAATATGTTTTTTTTTTACATTTCTCCGTCATTTTGAAAAAAAAGACATAAATATGGCGTGACAAAAAAAAACTAAGTAAGTATAGTCAGGTGGGGTAAGTGAAACACCGGGGCAAGTGAAACACCCAACCATATCTAAGAAACTATCGTAGTTTATTCTCATAGCGATGTGTCGATAAAGCAGGAATGACGAATTACTTCCCTTAATACAACACAGATATCGCTGCGATCATTAAACTAGCTAGTAAACCAAAAAGAAATTCATTAGATGTCGGATCCCCCGGATTATGTTTTTTTGATAAATCTTTAAAACTTGACCTTATTTTATGAGAATTTGATACATTTTGGATATTAACGGTTTAACATGATCCTTTTGTCCTGTTTTTAATTAAATGGTCACAATATTTAAAGCTATTTTGGCCACTGTTTCACTTCCCCCTTGTCAGGGGTAAGTGAAACACTTCTTAGCCTTTATATTCTTTTCGTGATTTTGTTACTTAATGCAAGTCGTTAGATATTTATATTCATACCGTTAAAGGCTGATTTAATTATGAGTACATTGCCTACACAGCTACTTTAATTGCGAGTTTTATAGCTTTACTAAACCTTGTTAAATAAAAATAAAGTATGTTTCACTTACCCCACCTGACTATGTATAATTTTCGAACCTGCTCACAAAATTTTACGAGAATCGGTTGAGAAATGCGACCTGTAGAGGAAAACAGACAGCGTTGGAAAACCGGACTGAAATTGATCTTTTTAACATATCTCCGCTATTTGAAAAATTTCAAAAAACTGGCTTGACAAAAAATTCTACATCATTTTCAAATCGGCTTACAAAATTTTACGAGAATCGGTTGAGAAATGCGACCTGTAGGGGAGAAGAGGCAATGCTGGAATGTCGGACTAAATAAGTTTTTTTAATATATCTCCGTCATTATGAAAAATTTCGAAAAACTGGCTCGACAAAAAAAATCTACATAATTTTTGAACCGGCTTACAAAATTTCACGAGAATCTGTTAAGAAATGCGACCTGTAGGTGAGAACGGACAGCCGGATAACGAAAGAATTTTTGCCCAAGCTTAAGCAGAGACGCTTCGCTCGCATTTCGTGCTCGCTAGGTTAATAATATAATGGAAGTAAAGATTTAAGTTTGTTAGTTTGAAGAAACGAAGTAATCTTCGATGGCAAGCTAGACTATTCCTATAAATAAACTTGTTGCAAAAGTTATAAATTGTATACGTTTCGTAATGATTTCATCAATCATACGGCTCATTCTATTACGAAGAGTAAATAAATAAAGATCCTAAACGTTAGGAGAGCCTTCGGTAATTTCGTAAATAAAAATCACTTATCTATGTAGTTGGCATTGGCACAATGGCTTGTTTTATGCTACAATGATATCACAGAATATTATTGTGATATGACGAACAAAGTGTGCTTGAAAAGATTTTTTAAACCAAAGTTCCTTCTAATGTTTTTACCCAGTCCCCCATTTATTAATTTAAATATCTGTTTTTCAGCTTAATGTCCTTGTTTTAATAAAAATACTAATTTATCCAATCAGTCAAGCTCAGAGGAAAATTTTAATAAAGCTTTCAAAAGCGTCGTGTGAGCAAAATATAATTTGAAACGGCCAAGCAGGTCGCTGTGTCGTCGCGACAATGTTATTTATATTTGCTTGTCTCGTAGGTACTATATTTATTCTCCTCGTTCTTCTCATTTATTTTGTTGGCAAGAGACCTTTTTGAATAGGCAATGTGCCGTATAAATTTGCCGTAGGCTGTACTCGGCCCGTTAAAAGGTGCCACGAATTAATTTCAACTGGCGTCAAGGACGGAATAAGTTACCCCATAATGAGATGACTTTGTAAACTTGGCTAGGGCAGAGTGTGCACTTTGTATACTGCCAAACAAGCACTTGTTTGGACATGGGGAGCGAAAAATTGCTTCACAGAAAGATCCTCCGGAAAGGAATTCATTAAGTTACCTTTGGTCAATAATTGCATTTCTTTTTGTCATTTACCTTTTTCGAAATTGTAAACATTAGTTTACTCCCTTATAAAAATAGTGATTATTTCACAAAAATGTTGCTGTTAACTTATATCATTATTTTTAATTTTAGTTTATTTTTTAGGGTTCCGTACCAAAATGGTAAAAAAGGAACCCTTATGGTGTGACTCAGTCTGTCTGTCTGTCACAGCTGGATATCTCGAGAACTACTAATGATATCAACTTCAAATTTGGAATAGTTTAAGATGATATTTGCCCAACTATTTTGCAAATAAGAAATAAAAAAAAAATAATATCTTTTTTACAACAGGGTCTGAAAAGGGGTTTTAAAAATTTGAAGTGGGGCTACTAGGGCATGTGGGGTATTATATGAAAGAGCGCCGTTTGCACGTTTTCAATAATATTTTTTTTTAGGCCGCGTAGTTTTCGACTTATGATGAAAAATGTAAAAAAAAAATATCCCTTATCTCCGAAGTTTGCAAAGAGAGAAATCTGAAATAATTCTATGTGATAGCAGTTCATATAAAGATTACAGGAAAAATAAAACGACGTCTGAATACAGCATACTTTTTTAGAAATTAACAAATTTCTAAAAAAGTTAACATTAGTTCCACTATCGGTCAGGAGATGGCGCTGACCTAAAACTGCAATAATAATTTTATTCGGAACCCTCGGTGCGCGAGCGCGAGTCCGACTCGCTCTTAACCGGTTTTAAAGAGAAGATACCTACTCATAATATAATATATTTGGCATGGCGTCTAACTTACGTACTTATTAAATTTTTAGATAGGACACAGAAGACTTGTTTAGACTTTGTCTTTTGTGCAGCGCTCTAAAACACTTTCTCTACAATTTGTTTCTTATGGCAAGTTCAACCACACCCAGATTGCTTATGCAGGCCAATTTAGCTGTTTTACGTGAGCGCAGCCAACTTTGCTGTTTCGACGTCGCCACAACGAAGTTGTGAACTTAGCGTTAGTTGTGCACCGTCGTAATATCGACTAAATTGCAATTAAACTCCTGACTTTCGGGCTCTATTGTTCCATTTTATTTTCAACTTTAAACAATTTGTTTGTGTATTTAAAACACTACCTACCTACGCTGAAGCCTGCGGTAGCTAAAAACTGTGCTACAGGCCCTGGATTCACCCAGCAAATGGTACAACAAGTGTCTTTTTGCAAAAGGTTTTATTAAAAATAAGGTAACTAACAACATTTTAATGGCTATTTTTTTAACTCAGCCATTTTTTAAAATTATGCAAATAAAATTATTATATGTGTATGCGCGTGTGTGTTAGTGTACGTCAGCGTTAACGTTATGTCATTATTGTATTTTTTCAAAGAGATTTTCAGTCGCACCATTATCCAAATTTAACAATTTATTAATCAACATGCTCTAAATATACCTTATATACCTATTGGCTCCGTGCACGCTTTTAGCGCCACCTAGCGTGTTGCAACTTTGTTGGCTCTGACCTGACCGTTTTGACGTTTTGATATGTAATGGCGGCATTGTGACAAAATATTAAAAATTACTATACATATTGTGTTATTAATGTAAATTTCAAAATTACTGTGATTTGGGTGGACAAAGTGTTGTGATATCATTTTTGGTCATTTAAATTAAATATGGCAAGTAAGATCTATTCAAAAAGAGTGTTTTATTTTGGTTATATCAGGGTTTGTTTACTTCTTTTTAGGGTTCCGTACCAAAATGGTAAAAAAGGAACCCTTATGGTGTGACTCAGTCTGTCTGTCTGTCACAGCTGGATATCTCGAGAACTACTAATGGTATCAACTTGAAATTTGGAATAGTTTAAGATGACATTTGCCCAACTATTTTGCAAATAAGAAAGAAATAAAAAAAAAATATTTTTTTTACAACAGGGACTGAAAAGGGGTCTTAAAAATTTGAAGTGAGGTTGTAATGGACCATAGGCCATACACGACAAGAAAAAAATCTATAGTTCTGAAAACATCGCCAAACATTTCAACATGTGGCTACCATTAAAAAACGTCTTAGAAATTCGTTGCAAAGTAATGTAACTCAAATCTCCTTTTTTTTTGACACTTGAAAAGGGACAATAAATTTCTATTCGGTTGACATTTTAGCTCGTAAATATCGTTAAAAAAAATATTCCACATCTTTGAAATTGAAGATGAGTTTTTTTCTGCGAGTATAGTTTTTGCAACATTTGCTTATGACGCGCATCGCTGACCCAAACGAATATAAAAAAAGGAATATTTACACGGAAATGCAATGTGATAACTGAACTTCGTTTGCTGAGCAAACTTGGACCTTCAGTTCTGATGGATAAAGACTAAGGAGATAATTCCACATCTCCTTAGTTATTTTCGAAACCTAAAAATGCAGTTTCTACGCAAATACCTTTTATTTTTCAGGTTTCATGAGACAGTGACTGAAAACAATTCAATAGTACCCGGATCATTGTTGCATACAATGATTTGATTTCAAGTCAAATGTGGAAACTCGACATTTATAATGCCATGTAACAGAAAGAGATGACATCAAGGACAAGCCAATCAAACAGCGCGTCATGGCAGTGAGGGTGTGGTTTTGTGAAAAGTGCGCAGGAGTTGTGATAAACCAAATTGGACTCTATCTTCATAACAGGAAGAGCGTATTAGAATTAAGTAGTTGTAATTCTATTGTTGTTAACAATTGTATAGAGATATTTGAAAGGGCGGGGGATTAGCGAAGGACGAGTGTGGAGTGCGGACGTCTTTTTGGATCGATTATATAAATTGTTGTGAGAAATAAAGCGTCCCTTCGAATTATAAATTACAAATAGTTTGGATCCATATTAATAAATTAATTAAAGTTTCATTGTTGAATTACAAGGAGCTCCTTACTGCAGAAAGATAAGTTAAGTAAATAGAAATAAGAATTATGTATAAAACACATACCTATTTTAGACTTCTCATTTATAACTTGTGTTAAGTAAATAAATTATCTAATTGATGTGCATCGATCTCACATAACTAAAAGTCTAAAATAGATACGCTATGTTATATTTCACTCTTTGTTTTTCATGTGTGTTGTTTAGAATAAGTAATTTAAACTGATTGAGCTGGTTTTTTCGTTATTCGCTTCACTTTTCCAGTTCATAATCATCATAGGAAGTCGAAGCGAATGGTCAAACGTTTTACTAACGTGAAAGTTTGATCAAAATTAATCAACAGTTTCTATCAAGAGTCATTTTATAAGTTGTTCTAATAATCAAAGCATTATTTTTTAAATTGATCAAATAATCAAACAATTTTAAATCAAAGACTTATTTATATAATATATACTATAAATGATTCATAATAATCAGATAATTTCAAAAATAATCAAAACCTCTAAATTAAACCCTTTTATTAAATAATTAAAATAACTTAACAATCAAATTAATTAAATCAAAACTAATTATAGTAATTTTCTTGAACAAACAAATAATCAAACAAATACCATAACAAACATTGCAAATAATAAATGACTCTTACAATTATTCTGTTTTCATATTTATTTTCCCATTTATAGGCACCCCTTTTTCACTGAAGAATTATTTGCAATAACTATTTTCTAGAGATAGAGTTTAATACCTTTTATGTGTCATCTTCGGTGATGATGCTTATTTTGTCTGTTGGGTAATGGACAAAATTAGATTCCTTACTTTGAATTTGATTTACAGTGTCGAGACACTTGAAAATACTTGGTACATGTTTATAGATAGAGTAAAAGCTATCACAGTTCTTTCGAACAGAACTTAGAATTTTATGGGTTTTAAATTGATAGCCCTGTTAATTGATACCAAATTCAGCTTAAATAAGACTCTCCTTTAGAGCACATTATATATCTAGATGAAATGTCATTCATTCAACATGAATTATTTATGAAGTTGTCATAAATCTTTGACACTATAATTGAATTTAGGCTAGAGGTTGTGATTCATAAAGTAATAATTAGTATTCATTTAGTTTTATTCTAAATCAGAAACACGCTGTTTGGATTCAAATGGTACAGAGTGTGACTTTCATTGTGGTCAATGTAGAAATAGCATAGGAAGAATTTAAGAGCTCGCGCTAGTCCATCAACCCTAAGGTGGCCACCTGTTTTTAAAAAGAAGAGGAGTCAGTTAATCTCCTCCAATCAAATAATAAAAAGGGTGATAAGGACAGCGAATTATTGACATCCGTCTAACGAGAATTGTCAAAAATCAGTTAGGGCTGGCAGGATCGCATCTGGAATAGACGCTCTGATTGAATCCAAACGCGTATCAAAATCATTGTTATCATTTATTAACCGAATAATTATTATCGCACCTCAAGCCATTATCTAAGACGTATACAATATCATCCTTTCCATACAAGTTTGTTAAAAGGTACATTTGTTTAAACTGAGTTATATTTTGGGATATTATAATCATATAAATCACTAGACGATCAAACAGATACAGTAAGTATCACATACAGATTGGTCATTAGCAGCAGACAAGCGACACGCAGCCGCGGCGACCAACACACATGGTGCTCGGTGACCAAGATTCTTAGATTTTGTGTTCACTTATAGCAGACGCAACTGGGAATCAAACCTTAAAATAATTACACAACGTAGAAACTTTATATCATATCCAAATATTATATTTCAGCATATTTATATTTAAATTTTATCAAACATGGCAGACTGAAATTATGAATACTAATTCTATAATTCTAAATATCTTGACAATTAAATAAGAATATGTTTATTCTAAACCTTTGGGAGAGGAGAAATTACTAACTTCCTATTTGTGATAAAGATAATACCCATAATTATCATATTATAACTGTCGACAAATTTCACCCTGCAATTTGTTTGAAATTCATTCTAGTTTTGTCTTTTGTGCATGGAAATATTTTTATTTTGTACTTTTACAGGCAGCGAAGTTCAAGTTATCATTGTTGCATTGTGTTTCGTTCGGTACCTAAAATAATATTCTTTGTTAGTCCCACACAATAACGTTTTAGAAATTATTTTATTACAGTTGTAGGCAAAGCGTTAGGAAAAAACTTATTACGGTTCGAAAGTTTTGACGCGACGCGGAAGAAAGGCAGCGGCGTTTTATAGGATTTTAGATAGGCGCGGAAAACTTAGGTAGGTAAAAGGTAGGTAGGTAGGTTTAGGTAGAAACGGGTGCTAGCCTAGCACATTCAATGACAACGGATTATTAGCGGGAAAGTTTAAAGTAAATCGAAGCGTTAGATTTGCGTACAATTTTAGGATATCAGGTCTGTTAGTTCATTAGAGTATTACTAAATTAGGCAGGTTAATTAGTCATTTAGGAAAATTTAAACAATACGAAGACGTACGGAACAAACGACATTTATAAAAACAACATTTTTATAAGTTGAAAACGTAATGTTATAAACAGAAATACAAAATGAAAGTACGACCAAATTCAAATTACATTAAAAATTATATAACATTCAAATAAAATAAAATTGTAAAGCTTATGCTTTATTTTTGATATCCGTATGAGTTATTGACCAGATGTTTATCTTTATTAAAATCGAAGTATATTACTTAGTGTAGTTTTGAACTAAAGTAAGATTAGTTGTTGAGAAGGTTCATATATTGTAAGCAACAGTTATATCAGTCATAAAGATGGATCAACAATGGATATTATCAATTTTTATTTTATTTAGGAAATGAATCTTGACTTCGTTCGATTCGAGGTAAGATGAATAATTTATACATTTGATTCAATTTAGTTAATTGAGTTACAATATTATTAGATGAGAAAGATTAAGTCGATCTAATTAAAATAGCTTGAATTAATTTTATTACATAATACCGATTTGTCCGAAGCAAATGGTTTATTTAAGGACGGATACACTTCATTTTAGTACTTTTATTATGAACGAGAAACGAGTAAAATTATTCATACAGGTGTATGAATTTATCAATGTGTACTTACATGAAATCTAAATTTAAGTTAGGAATAGGATATATTAAGATAGAAATCTGAACCCAATTTAAGAGATTAGGAAAATACCTACCAGAAAAATTAAAAGGAGTTTAAAGTATAGTTTGACGCACATCAATATTTTTTGTTTTCAAAAGGTTGAAACGAAAAAAAAAATTCCTCAGGCTAAAATGGTACCAAACTGGCGGTGCAGCTGTTGGGTTTCTGAGAAACAATAGATAGTTATTTTGTGAGCTGACCCACGGACTGGCTTTTATTAACAATAGGCCACCTTGGTTGTTTTAAAAGATTCTTTGTTTAAATAAATATTTCAATAGAAAATATGAACAAAAGGAGACTTCAATAAACGTACGCAGTAATAGTTTACAGTGGAGGTCATAAAACCAACGAAATACATTTTTCTAAGAAAGAACAAAACGTGCCGATATTTGGTATTTGGTTATGTTCTATTCAATTAGTAAAAGTGAATTGTTAAGAAAACCTCATGGAGGTATTGCATTGCTATGAAATGGAAAGTTATACTTAGAGTATTTCTATAATACCTAAAATTAGTTATTTAAAAATAGACATGGTTATTTCATATTCATTTTGAATTGGAAATGAAAGATTCTGTTAGATTCAGAATTCACATAATATTTTGACTGCCGATTGAGAAATTGAATCAATAATTTAGTACTTTAAGCTATATTATACACTAGGCCAAAGCACAACATTACTTCTTCGAATCAAGTATATTGATCAAATAATAGATAAAAGTAATCTAAGTCATTTAAGATATCCAGCTACGGAGTGAAAATAGATTTTGCAATTTCAACTGAACGGTTTATCATCATTGGATAAATTAATAACTAGTTGAAAAAAATTGAAACGAGATCAAAAATCAAATCTGATTGATTTGATTATTGCAAAATTATTAAGGACGGAAAGAAGGAAAATGTAAGGTTTTAGTTACGTATTAAGTATATGGAGGAGAAAAAAAAAAGGTTTAGGCTTGTCTGTCTTGTCTGATCAAAATATAGAGGTGAATTGGTATTCAAATTCGGTTTGAAACTAAGATGAATTTGGGTGCATACCCCTGCCCTGTTCGAATCAGGTGGATTATTACATACGTGAAAGAAGTAGTTAATAAATAGTAAGGTTAAACAATGGAAACTCGTAAAGTTGAATTGGAGAGAAGTTGCTTAGAGCATATCAAGTAGATGTGACCATCAGCTATCTTTAAAAGATTTAAGGACATTTTAATCTTTAAGATTTATTTTACTAGATATAAAATTAAGATATTATAATAAAACTTAGTCGAGCGGTAAAACAGTTTGGACTTAACGCTAAAAGCGATCTCTTCTAGGTATGGTGATATTAACAAAGGGAAAGAAACACGAGACTGCGAAGTGACTCAATAGTTTAGTGAAAAACATTTATAAATGGTCACGGGTTCGAACCCCGGTTTGAGAAGAGATATGGTGTCATAATGTGGTGATTCAATACTTTACATTATAGTATATAAAAATATAAACATTAATATAAGTTTATTTTAATTCAGTGAAAGTACCTATACAATGGAAACCTACATTGAACAAAGGGCAGCTTGAAAAAGCTTTATGCAAAACTTGCAGGGTTAAATCGTTGTAAACATAGAGTGATTCCAATTATTTACTATACAATATGTTTAGTCTTATAAGACTTCGGTTTTAGTGAAGATATTTTCTGTCAATAAAATATGGTAGTACCTATCTGGTTTAAAAGGGTTAAAGTGATAATATATCGATCAATTTATAATCTAACAAAAAGTGAATTCGGTAAAACCATCGAACTAAGTTGCATATTTATGTTATTAAATAAAATAACATTTTGATAATTCAAGAATTAATTAAACAATAGACATTATTGTCTGCAAATAAATAATTAATTGAATAATATTTACAGTGGTAGAAAGATGTTTCTTTAGGAAGTGATAAGATAATTATTTTTAATAAAACAATGACAATTAAATGGTTTAAATTTCATTGATTGAAATGAAATGTAATTTTAGTTTTTTTCAAAGGTTAGTTTTGAGCGTATGACTGACATATGAACTATCGTTTAGATAAAACGTAACAGAATCAACGGATGATAGATGTGACGAAATTAAGTACTAGAAAGGTCTGTGGAAGACTTTATAAGAACGATTGAGGGTTCCGAAGTTAGGTATAAATAGTAAAGAAAAAACCAACCAAACCAATTAAAATAAAACACTACGTCAAATTAAAACGTTTAAATAATTCAAAGCAATAAATATAATAACGAGTTGAGTTACGAGATTTTACATCTTATTGCATTGTATTGAAATCGTTAAAACAAGGCATACATAGTACTTAATAAAATTCAAAGTTAAATTTTGTGGTAAAGTTAAATGTTTATACATTATTATGCGCAGACCTAATATTATGAAAGCAGTAATGTAGTAGGTAATGCTAAAGAATTTTGTAGGTATTACTTTGAATACCTACTAGGAAGCAATAAAATAAGTACCTACTAAAGGTTTTTTCAGACAGATGTCCGAAAAAGAGAAAAATAGAGGCGAGGGTTCTCGGATTTTTTTTTTGTGTTGGAACCTTAAAGCGCATTGCATAAAAGAAGGTCATTTTATTGTGGCCGTCGGAATAGTTAGAAAGGCGAACTTACAGAAGATTTTTTTTATTGTTGTCTAACAGTTTATAGAGATTTGGTTGAAATAAAACCAAATCTTCGAGAAAAGATTATGTTACTAAAATTTTCAATAACGTAACAGAATCTGGGGGGGGGGGTGTGTAATGGACCATAGGCCATACACGACAAGAAAAAAATCTATAGTTCTGAAAACATCGCCAAACATTTCAACATGTGGCTACCATTAAAAAACGTCTTAGAAATTCGTTGCAAAGTAATGTAACTCAAATCTCCTTTTTTTTTGACACTTGAAAAGGGACAATAAATTTCTATTCGGTTGACATTTTAGCTCGTAAATATCGTTAAAAAAAATATTCCACATCTTTGAAATTGAAGATGAGTTTTTTTCTGCGAGTATAGTTTTTGCAACATTTGCTTATGATGCGCATCGCTGACCCAAACGAATATAAAAAAAAGGAATATTTACACGGAAATGCAATGTGATAACTGAACTTCGTTTGCTGAGCAAACTTGGACCTTCAGTTCTGATGGATAAAGACTAAGGAGATAATTCCACATCTCCTTAGTTATTTTCGGAACCTAAAAATGCAGTTTCTACGCAAATACCTTTTATTTTTCAGGTTTCATGAGACAGTGACTGAAAACAATTCAATAGTACCCGGATCATTGTTGCATACAATGATTTGATTTCAAGTCAAATGTGGAAACTCGACATTTATAATGCCATGTAACAGAAAGAGATGACATCAAGGACAAGCCAATCAAACAGCGCGTCATAGCAGTGAAGGTGTGGTTTTTTGAAAAGTGCGCAGGAGTTGTGATAAACCAAATTGGACTCTATCTTCATAACAGGAAGAGCGTATTAGAATTAAGTAGTTGTAATTCTATTGTTGTTAACAATTGTATAGAGATATTTGAAAGGGCGGGGGATTAGCGAAGGACGAGTGTGGAGTGCGGACGTCTTTTTGGATCGATTATATAAATTGTTGTGAGAAATAAAGCGTCCCTTCGAATTATAAATTACAAATAGTTTGGATCCATATTAATAAATTAATTAAAGTTTCATTGTTGAATTACAAGGAGCTCCTTACTGCAGAAAGATAAGTTAAGTAAATAGAAATAAGAATTATGTATAAAACACATACCTATTTTAGACTTCTCATTTATAACTTGTGTTAAGTAAATAAATTATCTAATTGATGTGCATCGATCTCACATAACTAAAAGTCTAAAATAGATACGCTATGTTATATTTCACTCTTTGTTTTTCATGTGTGTTGTTTAGAATAAGTAATTTAAACTGATGGAGCTGGTTTTTTCGTTATTCGCTTCACTTTTCCAGTTCATAATCATCATAGGAAGTCGAAGCGAATGGTCAAACGTTTTACTAACGTGAAAGTTTGATCAAAATTAATCAACAGTTTCTATCAAGAGTCATTTTATAAGTTGTTCTAATAATCAAAGCATTATTTTTTAAATTGATCAAATAATCAAACAATTTTAAATCAAAGACTTATTTATATAATATATACTATTAATGATTCATAATAATCAGATAATTTCAAAAATAATCAAAACCTCTAAATTAAACCCTTTTATTAAATAATTAAAATAACTTAACAATCAAATTAATTAAATCAAAACTAATTATAGTAATTTTCTTGAACAAACAAATAATCAAACAAATACCATAACAAACATTGCAAATAATAAATGACTCTTACAATTATTCTGTTTTCATATTTATTTTCCCATTTATAGGCACCCCTTTTTCACTGAAGAATTATTTGCAATAACTATTTTCTAGAGATAGAGTTTAATACCTTTTATGTGTCATCTTCGGTGATGATGCTTATTTTGTCTGTTGGGTAATGGACAAAATTAGATTCCTTACTTTGAATTTGATTTACAGTGTCGAGACACTTGAAAATACTTGGTACATGTTTATAGATAGAGTAAAAGCTATCACAGTTCTTTCGAACAGAACTTAGAATTTTATGGGTTTTAAATTGATAGCCCTGTTAATTGATACCAAATTCAGCTTAAATAAGACTCTCCTTTAGAGCACATTATATATCTAGATGAAATGTCATTCATTCAACATGAATTATTTATGAAGTTGTCATAAATCTTTGACACTATAATTGAATTTAGGCTAGAGGTTGTGATTCATAAAGTAATAATTAGTATTCATTTAGTTTTATTCTAAATCAGAAACACGCTGTTTGGATTCAAATGGTACAGAGTGTGACTTTCATTGTGGTCAATGTAGAAATAGCATAGGAAGAATTTAAGAGCTCGCGCTAGTCCATCAACCCTAAGGTGGCCACCTGTTTTTAAAAAGAAGAGGAGTCAGTTAATCTCCTCCAATCAAATAATAAAAAGGGTGATAAGGACAGCGAATTATTGACATCCGTCTAACGAGAATTGTCAAAAATCAGTTAGGGCTGGCAGGATCGCATCTGGAATAGACGCTCTGATTGAATCCAAACGCGTATCAAAATCATTGTTATCATTTATTAACCGAATAATTATTATCGCACCTCAAGCCATTATCTAAGACGTATACAATATCATCCTTTCCATACAAGTTTGTTAAAAGGTACATTTGTTTAAACTGAGTTATATTTTGGGATATTATAATCATATAAATCACTAGACGATCAAACAGATACAGTAAGTATCACATACAGATTGGTCATTAGCAGCAGACAAGCGACACGCAGCCGCGGCGACCACCACAAGGTGACTAGGGCGTGTGGGGTATCATATGAAAGAGCGCTGTTTGCACATTTTAAAACTTTTTTTTTTTTTTCTTAGGCCGCATAGTTTTCGACTTATGATGAAAAATGTAAAAAAAAATACCGTTCCCCCCCCCCTTATCTCCGAAGTTTGCGAAGAGAAAAATCTGAAATAATTCTATGTGATAGTAGTTTACGTAAAGATTACAGGAAAAATAAAACGAGGTCTCAATATAACACACTTTTTTAGAAATTCAAAAAACAAACAAGAATTCTTTAGTTTCACTACCCGTCAACAGATGGCGGTGACCTAAGAATGCTGACTTGCGAATTAAAATAGTTCCACTATCGGTCAAGAGATGGCGCAACCTAATACTACAGTAATAATTGGTGACTGGTTCTTATATAAATTACCTACTATTTGCCGTACGAATAAACGAAGAATAAGTTCCTACTTAGTAATATAAACAGTTTGCAATGTGGAGTGGCTGAAACGTTTTTCAGTCACCATAAGCAACTGTGGTTAAGATTTGTAAATTAACTGTCCGCCTGTTCGCTCTTCCACCTGTCTGCCGTTTATCCTACTTTTTTATATTCAAATATATTTATGATTGTACGGAACCCTCGGTGCGCGAGTCCGACTCACTCTTGACCGGTTTTTTTTAGTTGTAGATTTTGTAAAACAAGAGGATAAAGCTACTTTAATAATTTTACTAAGTGATAATAAACATATATAATTATTCCTGTATCGCTAGTAATAAATTAAATATCGTTTTCAAGCAGATTACAGAGCCTTCTTTATTTCTACTTTTTGCCACCATGAGCGCTGCGATCGATTATTATACCTTCGCACCCTCCCAAAAGATACAAAATGCTTTAAAATAGTTTGCAATTTCTTAAAACGACTCAAGCAATCCAAACCCTTGAGTAACAAAACTCGAACAGATACTTACTAAGATTAAGTATGTTTTGAAAACATAATTATAATAGTCAATATTTGCTAATGGGTTGCCTCCCTAGATAAACTTACCATACGCTAATTTCGAATTCAAACTAAATAAACGTAAATCTACCGTTTACTTCGGATTAGAACCGGAAAAGTTTTAAAAAGTTAAATTACCTACTAATAGAAAACCGACCATTATTATCCAGGCTATCTTATAGTTATTTTCGAATATAAATAGTACTTGATGCTGTTAAAATCTGTACTGTCTAAACTTTTGTTCATTATTTATTACGTTCACACACGTTTTGCCCAAAATCCTGGTGCATATATCGTTTATTGCTTTTTCAAGTTATTTACTGACGTTTGCAATTAGGAGCAGGAAACACCCGAGCACCTTACTTGATTGTCGACCCCTAATCCACAAGCGTAGTATCCATCTGAGGCGACTCGTAATCGACCCGGAGAAAATAAAAACTTTTAAAGCCAGGAAGATACTAGACTTACTGGACGCCACAGGGCTTAAAGAGTCACTCTAATTAGGTGACGAGTCACAATAGATATTTTAGGGCGCAGTTACTACAACGCTATTAAAGCAGCAGAGCTTCTAACCATCTCTAAAAAAGGCCATACACGCTTGGTTATGCATGACGGTTTTAACCGAGCTGCAAAACCTTCATGCAAAACCGAGTTCAATAGAGGATACACACGCTTGGTTATGCATGACAGTTTTGACCACAACAGGCATAACCGAGCGGCAAGGTAAGGTTGCATAAATAGGCATGGATAACTGCACAGTTTTGTCGCATACCCGCTTGGTTATGCATGACGGTTTTGACCACAGGCATAACCATCATGCATAACCTAGCGTGTATGGCCAGCTTTACACTCAAATAATAGACCGTGGAAGTGATGACGTAAAATTGTGTAAAGACAAACACGAGAACGTTGGCACTTTTGCTTTGTTATCAAATTATTGAGTTATTTTGGTGTTACGAATAGGTATTATGCCCTCCTGGGTGTGATTTCATGTGTCAAGAAGAGAAAATTCCTTGTTTCAGATGTTTGTTTTTACCCAGAATGTCAAACTGCGCCATATGTCCGCTATTGTGTGACGTCATACTTCCACGGTCTATTATAACCGCAATCTCCATGCTTCATTCAAAAACAAAGGCTTCCAATGAGATCAAACAAAAGCACTATCTGCACGGTGGAGGTTGAATACTTTTTGTTCTTTCGTCCCCTCCAACATAAGATAATCTGGCCATTAATTTGGTCTCTCACCTCGCAGGTGCTAATGTCTTTGACTAATTAAATTAAACCCCGAGAACAATCCACACTTTTTCAGCCACCATTCGGGCTTTTTGTTACTTTTGCAATTCTCTTACACGATTTGATCATTCAAAGAAATAAGCAATCTCACTTAAACAAAATACGTAGAGGTAACTTAACTAATATGAAAACGATGTCTTCAATTAAAATACCTCATAATTAAGAGCAATTTTTAGAAAATTAATTCAGTAGAATATCCAGTAAAGTTTTATGTAATTTTATACATTTTACATTACATTAACATTCAACATTACTTTGCTATTAATTAAGCTAGATTTAGTAATAATTCCCTCCAAACATCTGATTGAAGCCATCATGGATTTGATACTTCAATCTATTTGCCAATGTCAAATGCGTTAACTAAGCGTTATACAGGGTCATTTTGTATTCACCATCCAAAGTTTGAGGATGTGTTCAGACCATGAAACTGAACAACTTTCTCTAAGGAACACATGGCCAAATATGTAAAAAAGAAATCGACTATACATAAAAATCAAAGAGATCACTTGATCAATTTAGTATGGAATGACCAAAATTTTGCGGCGAAATTTGACACATGTTTCTTGGAGAAAGTTATTTAGTATCATGGACTGGACACATCCTTGAAATTTGGATGGTAAGTTTAGAATGACCCGATATAGGTATAATTAACCTTTAACCGTACTTATTTAGAAATAGTGTACTGTGTTTAAATAGCCAAATATTTCATAAACATGTTTAACCGCCCCTGTGGTCTAGTGGTTCGCCCACCCGTGTAAGACGCAGGGGTCCCGGGTTCGATTCCCAACTGGGAGGAATCGAACCCAGATGGGGGGTACAATTTGTTCTCGGTTTGGTTGGTGGTAGGAATTATTTCAAGTCCGCCTGGCTTGCTTTTGATATTTCGTTGTGGATTTAAAAAATCTGGTCTCTCTGAATTTGTTATTAAGATTTTTTTTATATTCCTTTCACATTTATAAATTGCTTTCCAGAATGTAAGAAAGAGCTGAAGTAGGTACCTACTAACTAAAAAATTTTATTACAAAAGTAAGAGCTCATATTAAAATCATCAAAAGCTCACAAAAAAATTCATTTTATATCGAATGAAGGTTATTAAACTAGAGCAACACGGCTTCTTGTTAACATTAGAATGAAAAATATTAAAAGCTAAAGTTTAAAACCAAATTAAGTAAGGCCTCTCTTTTATGTCATGACATCACGATCAAAGCCTTTGGCATGCTGGTATGAATCTATGGAATCTCTAGCGGTCACTTTGGGCAAGCAAACTATGTATTATGATACCAGACTCTGGAATCTTACAAAGAAACAACTCTTTTCACCTTAAATAGTTGGTATGTGAAAACTTTTAAGAATAAGTCTGCAAAATTACTTTAAAATCTAATAGAGATGCTGAATACAAGAACTTTCATCGTTAGTTGGAAACTAACGAACAAAAGCGTCGTTTCTGTCTGCTTGTAAGTAAATTAATTGCCAAAAGTTTTCATTCAATAGAGGAAGCTCTGAGTTTTGCCTTATACTAACGCCTTAACAGACCTATTAAGAAAACTGGAACTTAGCAAAATATTTCTTGTTTGCAGCAACTTGACATTTATCAAATGCCTATTTTACGTATGTAAAATAAGAATAGTGATACTGCAGCCCTATTCCATAAAATAATCGCGATAATCGGACGCTATCTTTCGTTCAATTACCTTTTCCAAATTGAATTATGTACCTGCACTAGATACTTAACTAGAGAATAAAGGAACCTATATATTTCCTATATAGTTCCACATAGTGAAATAGGGTTACTTTGACATTACGGGGTAACATTGATAACAATTTCTAGTAAAAAACTCATATTTCTTGATTTGTGAACGTATTCGAACGGTTTTTTGTGAGGTTGGCAGCACTTATAGTGCGAAAAGCAAATTGGCGCCCATACCGTTTACTATCTACAGGTGTTTTTTAATACATTTATAAATCTAATATATTTTGATTATTTTTGTTTGTTCTATCTTAAAGCATACACTTTCAGGAATGTTAAACATGATTGAACGAGTGTTTTTGTTGATTGAAGGTTTACAATTAGGGGTGTCTTTGATCAGAGGACAGGTGTTTACTTTGATCAATCATCAATGCAATCCCGATGTTATTGAAATGTTGATTATGATAATTATTATGATGAAAATCGAAGCCTAAAGAAGGACTGATTTATTATAACTGATTAAGATTTAGTCTTACCAATACTCTATTCAATGACCAATTTGTATCATTGATCAAAATAACCCCAATATACACAGCGTGAAATTTTAATCACTTGGTTCCAGCAGTGGGGTGGTGCCACTCTGGATTACAAGCAACTTTTATTATGGGCCCAACTCTGATATCGCGAAAAAAAATCAGTTGTTCCATACATTAAGGTCGAGTAGGATTTGCGCTTTTGTATGGAAGAGCTGATTTTTTTCGCGATATCAGAGTTAACCCTATAGTTAAAGTTGCTTTTAATCATGAGTGGAACCACCCCAATGCGGGAACCAAATGATTAAAATTTCAGTGTGTATAAATAGCTACAGCGCGAAAACCTGCGGGCTGTTTTTTTATTATTCTTATTT
Organism: Agriphila geniculea; assembly: GCA_943789525.1. Lineage (NCBI taxonomy): Eukaryota > Metazoa > Arthropoda > Insecta > Lepidoptera > Crambidae > Agriphila > Agriphila geniculea. Next base: position 13,810,337 of record OX038890.1, read on the forward strand.
GTCAGATTACTTTGAAATCCCGTTATTAAATAAAGGATGATCAAAGTAAGCCCCAAAATCAGTATAAAATTGATCACCTGTTTTTCTGAGAAACGGATGGTTTTAAAAAAGTTTTTTTCACTATATTCTAAAAATATGTAAAAAAGCGATATACTTATTTTTTTCCGTTTTCAGTACGTTTTTTTTTTGAGAAAATACGGCTATTTGAATTTCAAAACTGATCAAAGTAACCCCATTTCTTATAAAACCGAATATGGTAGAAGATAAGGACCATCAAACTGAACAACTTTTACTATGGGACCAACTCTGAAATCGCGAAAAAAAACAGCTGTTTCATACATTTTGATAGTTATTAATTTTGGTATGAAAAAGCTGTTTTTTTTTCACGATTTCAGAGTTGGTTCCATACACAGACCATACTACAAGTACCTTCTTCGTACATACTAAAAGTTGTTCAGTTTGATGGTCCCTATCTGCCATATTTGGCTATTTCTAAACACACCTTGTATATTTTAAATGGTGATTTCCATAACATAATATTTTACCGCATAGTTTTATTAGCAACTATGCACCAGCGTCATGAAATTTTGATGCGCCACCTACCTCAACTTCTCGCCTTAACTAAGTTGGAGTTGGTTTAGCGTCGCCATTTTAGAGCTAGTCTCGGTCCGCACCTGAATTATTCAATAACCCCTTGCCTTATTTAAACCTAATCAAAACTCACCCAAATTGCGCAACGTATTTCATACAGCGAATTGGCTCAGCATATGCATGAAACAAATACGGACTTATTAAATTTAAAACATGCACGTAGAAACCGGCACAGAAAGTTTGGTTTGCCATCAATTGTTCATTTCACACTACTCTATGCAACTTTATCGAGAATGTATACAAATCAAAATTCAGGGTAGCTGCTGATGCGGAATCGTGATTGTTTTGATAAAGTGGATTCCAATAATGATTTCTCGTTGTGGTTTGTGATATCGACCTACATTGCGCGCACTGGGTTAAAAATATCGTGCAGAATTTTCGATCATTTTCGTAATTCGTTACCCATTTTTCAAAGGTTACGCGTTGACATAAATACACAAGTGGCACATAACAAGTACCAAATCAGTTTCGAGAGCACATTTAGAGATAGAAAGATACTCAATTAATATTAATAACTAGCGGCCGCCCGCGGTTTCACCCGCGTGGTTCTCGTTCCCGTGGGAATATCGGAATAAAAAGTATTCCATGTTTTAATCTGGGCTATCTACTATCTGTGTGCTAAATTTCAACCAAATCCGTCCAGTAGTTTTAGCGTGATTGAGGAACAAACATCCAAACCCACAAACTTTCACATTTATATTATTAGTAGGACATTAGTAGGAAGTAGGATTTCTAAAAAAATATATTCAACTAACTGCCGCCCGCGACTTCATCTGCGTGGACAGATTTTTGCTATCCCTCGGGAACTGTACGTTTTTTATGGTTGAAAGAACCTTCCTTGTCCTTTTACTGTACCCCTGACAACATGTATGCAAAATTTCATGATGATCGGTTCAGTAGTTAAGACGTGAAGGCGTAACAAGCAAACAAACCAACAAACAAACCAACAAACGGAGTTTCGCTTTTATAACATTAGTAATGATAAGATAAATTCTCTAGTGTTCACTTTGAGCAAGCAAATCAACTCTTTTTACCATAAAAAGGTCGATATGGGAAAACTTATAAGAATACGTCTGCACAGAATAATAGTACTTAACGTACTAACTTTGTCTAAATTGAATGAGTCTTACGCGTACTGCACACAAAGTTCTGTAAACTTTCTCACGACTTCAGCCATTCCTATATTCCACCTTAACGAGAGAAGAGTATGAACTTTCTGTATAGCAATTAACGTGATATAATCCTAGAGACGTAACTTTAGCAAGTAATGCAAGAAGCTCGGGTGAACGCGCTGAAATATGAGTCGTATGGTCGTAAAGATAAGAATAATGTTTGAGTGGTAGAAGAATGACAGTAAATCTGAGAAGGAAGGGTATAAATAATTCAGTTCACGGCTATCGGTGACTGACAGAGGCTGAATGTTTGATGCAAGGCCCAGAATGACGACCGCCGGAGATGGACGCGAGGCGCTGAGGCCAAGTTTTATTGATTCATACATTTTGTATCAAACGAAATTGCTCCTCTAGGTATTCAATAAAAGTATAAACTCCGTAACAAAGATTTTACTACCGTGCAGAGACAAGAATAAAAAAAACTAGACTTCCAAAGGTCACGGGTTAGAGTCTCGATAAAGAAAATTATCTGGGGGGGTATTACAACCTCTTAAAACTTGCCAGGTTTATGAATTGCTATAGTTACATCTCTTTCTCGCTGTATAGCAATTAAAAGAGATAGATTGATATCCAGTCAGAAAACTGCCAGGAAATAAGAGGTCATAATACGGCCCTTGGTAGTGAATCGATTTTTTAGGGTTCCGTACCTCAAAAGGAAAAAACGGAACCCTTATAGGATCACTTTGTTGTCCGTCTGTCTGTCCGTCCGTCTGTCTGTCAAGACCCTTTATCTCGGAAACGCGTGGAGGTATCGAATTGAAATTTAAACCATATACTAAGGTCTACGGGCCCTTGAAGCTGTAAAAAAATCAAACTTCTAAGTTAACGTAAAAAAAAGATACTGCCGTTTAGGGCGCAAAAAACGCATTTTCGATACTCTCAAAGGAATCAAAATTCATAGGGTACTTCCCGTTGACCTAGAACTATGAAATTTGGCAGGTAATAGCGTCTTATACTACACTTACAGGAATAAATCTGAAAACTGTATATTTGTAATTAAATCATAATAAAATATGGTCATTAAAATACGTAATTATTAATCATCTTGGTGAAACAACGGTATGCGCGGTCATAGTTTAACTTCTAATTACTTTTGGATTAATCGCGCCACTAATTCTTTTTAAAATATCAATATTTATTAATATTAATTATTCAGATCCTTTCAAATCTTGTTATAGTTAATTACTTTTAAAAATAAAATTAAAAAGTAATAAATTTGGCTCTAAATATTTTCGCAACATGGCGGTATGTCACGCTGTATGACAGGGGGTCTTCTTCTTCTTATTTTTGTTTTGGCAATCTACTTTCCTCTTGGAAGTAATTTTTGCCAGTGTCAAGTGTTGAATAGTTCAGTGGTAGATTGTTTCAGTTTACATTAAAATGCGGGTGCATCGCATTCCAATGTTGCTTGGAGCATTTGGCACCAAGTATAATCAAGACAGTTTACTCGGTAAGGTTAGCCGAGGTAGCCGAGACTTTTATTGTAGTGGTGACTACAATAAAAGTCTCGGCTTCACACAACCAAAATCTCGCCTATTTCCATTATCCCACATATTGTTCAGTCAATATTTATATGAGAATCCATTACTAACGTGTAATAATGGATTTTCATACAAAAATTGCCGGCGTCTGTCCAGTAATGTTTCTATTAAAACTCATTACACTCGTGTAATTCAGAAATGGAGCGAACTTTTCAATGAAACACAATTAATATAGGTATCAAATGTCGCCTTGATGAGCGAGCACATTCCAAAATTTTTTTTTTTTAATATTCGGTACACTGGTATCACGTGGAAGGCCTTGATGAGCACATTCCAAAAAATTGAAAAAAAAAAAAACGAAAAAAACTGTTTTGGTGCAATATGGGTATCAAATGAAAGGCCTTGATGAGCGCATTCCAAAAAGATAAAAAAAAAGAAAACAAAATTTTTTTTCAATACCTATGGGTATCAAATGAAAGTTTATTGAAAAGTTTTTTGGAATATGCTCATCAAGGAGCATATTCCAAAAAACTGAAAAAAAATTAAAAACGAAAGGTAAATTTTTTTTTGCAATATGGGTATCAAATGAAAGGCCTTGATGAGCACATTCCAAAAAACTGAAAAAAAAAAAAACAAAAAATAATATTTTTTTTTGCAATATGGGTATCAAATGAAAGGCCTTGATGAGCACTTTCCAAAAAAATGAAAAAAAAATAATGAAAAACTGGAAATAAATGAAAAAAAAACGGATTTTTTTTTTCAATATGTGTATCAAATGAAAGGCCTTTATGTGCACATTCCAAAAAATTGAAAAAAAAAATAGAAACGAAAAAAAACTGTTTTGGCGCAATATGGGTATCAAATGAAAGGCCTTGATGAGCGCATTCCAAAAAGAAAAAAAAAACGAAAACAAATTTTTTTTTCAATACCTATGGGTATCAAATGAAAGTTTTTTGGAATATGCTCATCAAGGAGCATATTCCAAAAAACTAAAAAAAATTAAAAACGAAAGGTAATTTTTTTTTGCAATATGGGTATCAAATGAAAGGCCTTGATGAGCACTTTCCAAAAAACTGAAAAAAATAATGAAAAACTGGAAATAAATGAAAAAAAACGGAATATTTTTTCAATATGTGTATCAAATGAAAGGCCTTTATGTGCACATTCCACTTTCCATTTTCTTTTTTCAATTACTGTAAGTAATTTAAAATTAAAATAAAAAGCTTAAAACTTTTAAAATTAAAAAGTTAAAAGTTTAAAAGTACTACACAAGCCTTAGCCGCATCTAGGCATTGATGGACTCACGTATATTCTTCAATGCCTGTCTTGAGTGCCGCTGCAGTAATGTACTATTCCATTTCAAACCTTCGCCCGTGGTCAATTCTTTGTCGTAATCCCTGGAAGGGTTATTTTCTACGTGGCGATAAAGGATTTCAAATGGTTATCTATATATAGCAGTCTGCTGAACGGATTTTGATGGTATTTTTTTACAGTTTGGTAGCTTGGAGTCCAACTTATAATCTAAGCAATTTTTCACATAATTCCGGTAGGTAGAACCTGGGATAAAGCTTGAACTCTCCGTAGTACAGTTTTCATATAAAAAACTAATAACTACCAACCACTTTTTTTTCAAAATATTTCCTTTGTACCGACACAACTTTTCTATAGCTTTATTTTATGTATGTACAGATGTAGGTCTGTACGGAACCCTCGGTGGGCGAGCCCGACTCGCACTTGTCCGGTTTTTTTTTTTAGTTAACCTCAGTAAATTTTCGCTCGCTCAAACTTTCCTTTAACTTTAAAACACCAGTTCCAATCTTAAACCAAAAAGCGAAACAAATGAATATTTCAGCACACGGCTGAAGTGGCAACCAAATAAGAAAACGAACGCCTTGAGGTGTGGCGACGGTAACTATGTTAGAGTGTGCAATCACCGCATTGATTCGTCGCGACGGCTGCTCGGGCGCCTAATCTGCTTAGGGGGGCACTTCACTGCAACGGAATAACCGCTGCACATGACTACCTATGTTATGATTATGAATGTGATGGGTAAAATATATGGTCTAACATTTTGAGCTTTATATTTACTCGTATTTGTATACACGGTGTTCGGTAAAAACCTTATAAAGCCGAATATGGTAGATAGGGACCATAAAACTGAAAAACTATGGGACCAACTCTCAAATCGCGAAAAAAGAAAACTGTTTCATACATTTTGATGTTTTCGTTATTAATCTATATATATAAAAGCGTAAATCACTCACTGACTCATCACGAAATCTCAGAAACTACAAGTGCTAGAAGTCTCAAATTTTGCATGGGGGTCCCTTTTAGGGTGTAGGTGCTCACTAAGACGGGATTTTGCGAAATTCAATCCCTAAGAGGGTGAAACAGGGTGGCAAAGTTTGTATGGGAGAACGCGATTCCTTGGCCCGATTGACTTGAAATTTGGCATAGACATTCTTTTACAAAATTAATTGAACACATGTTTCGTATTTTTTTGAAATGTATCCCTTAACAGGGTTGAAAAGGGGTAGAAAGCTATTTTTAGGGTGGTTGACTTCGAAATCGGAATCAAAACTTCTTAGTGCTTTTGAATGATTAAGAAAAATAAATGTCAGTTGTCACTGCACGGGCTGACGTTTAATCTCTAATTTTCCCGATTTTCAAGACAAGCTTTGATTCTTATAATGTTGTATAAGATTTATCCCTATTTTCACTACTTTACGAAATATTAGTCAAATAAAACTGCAACATCTGGCAAATATCAGATAACGTGACAAGGAATGTGGTATTTAGAGGAGTGTTTCTATGGAGAGCCTGATAATAATGCACAACATTAGTTGCACCCGGCATAAATCTTTGCCCGGCATGCGTTGCAATGTCACGTTTTTTTTAGCCAGAAACCTTTTCAGTAGTAAGCAGAACAATTCACCAAACATTCACCAAAGTTTCATCATAATCCGATGTGGTTGAATGGTTTAGGAGTGCAAAGGAAACAAATACACATACATCAATTTTTATTTATAAAGAAGATAACTATTAAGCAAAGATATTAGAATTTTTAACTATAAGGTAAGTATTAAATGTAACATAATATTATTATACTTATTTTGTTAAATTACTGCTAATAAATTTTATTAAGTACCTACCTAACTAATACAGAATCGTTAACAGGGCGTCGATTCTGTAACCAAACTCGAACCCCACTTCGAATCTCACTTCACTGCACGGGAATTTTAAATCATAAATAAGATAATGATAAGAATTTTTTTTTATCACAAAAGATAGCTACGCAGGCTACCTAAATTTTTTGCAATCAGTAAAATAGCTAATTTAGTAAACAAATGTCTAAAAACAAATTCACGCGAAGTGAAGTGGGATGCGAGTTTGGTTAGGCCGGGTCTCCTGCGCCGTGTTTTTGTGTTTTCAAACATCAAAACAATGTTTTCTCAACATGTTTGGGGCGTGGCCTATGAGTTTTATTTTGCAAAAACACAAAACATGTTTGCCGCGACGAACGGAAAACATCCCCCGCTCTCGCCTGCGGGGAGGGGAAGTAACTCATTTTGTGTTAGCGCTCACTAGATGCAGACGTCTCGCCTGCGTTCGTGTGCCATTGTGTGATTCGTGTAATTGTAGTGATGGAGTGGAATAAGGAGAGTACTTTATTTTTCATCGAGTTACTCAGAGAAAGACCGCTACTTTGGGTGGCAAAGTATAAGGTAGCCATTACACGGTAGGTTTTGCTGTCAGTTTAACCACAGTCACGGGCTGTGACTGACGACGTCTTCTTCGTCGGAACTCATTTTCGATACTGAGCCGTGATTGGTCGCAAATTTTCTAACAAAACATGTTTTCAAAACAAAACCTAGGTGCAGCGGACGTGCGGTTATGCTAAACATGTTTTGAAAATAATGTTTTTTCAACATGTTTTGTTGAAAATTAGCCGCAGGAGACCCGGCTTTCCAGAATCGACAGATTGCGCGGGTAAAACCACGGGGTGCAGCTATTACCTATATAATCACAAAATTGTATAAATGTGAAAGTTTTGATGTTTGGATGTTGTTCATGATTTGTTACCTACTCAATCATATTATACTCAATCACGTCTGAACGGATTTAGGAGAAATTTGGCACAGATATAGATTAAAGTCTGGAATACTTAACACAGGCTTCTTTTCATCCCGATCATTGGTTTCCAAGGGAAGACTTACAACGATTACCGACTCCCACGCGGGCGGAGCCACGGGCAAAAGCTATACCTACATAGTATAAAACAAAGTCGCTTCCCGCCGTCTGTACGCTTCTCTTAAACTATGCATAAAACCGCATTAAAATCGATCCATAAGTTTGGGAGCTAGGTTGCCTCAGATAGACAGACACACACACGTCAATTATATTATAACACCTCTTGCGTATGTACGTGGTATAGGTATATGTCGTCCTCCTAGGTATATGTATCCTGTAGTATAATAATCTGATAACTTTACACCGACACCACATTAGCACAGTTTTACATTTAGTAACTACATTGCACCCGTGCGAAGCCGGGGCGGGCCGCTAGTTAATGTATATAACAGCTGATATTTTTTCGCGATTTTAGAGTTGGTTCCATAGTAAAAGTTGTTCAGTTTGATGGTCCCTATCTACCATATTCGGCATTATAAGGCTTTTACCAAACAGCTTGTATATGCTTTTGTATAGTTTTAACACTAGAAAAAAGTTACAATCTGCTATTGTGTGTAAGTTCGATACGTACAGATTTTATGCTGACAACCATTCAAACAAATTGTTCAAGTTACACAAAGGCCGACACATAAAGGTAGTATTTGTCATTTGCTTGGTGTGGGTGTCTGTGTCGCTCAAAGCTCTACACACCCTGTGGGATAATCTCGATTGTTCATAAAAGGTTTTGATAAAAACCAAGTAAAGAAAGTCATTTACGCATAAACAGAGACGGATTTTTTCATTGTGTAATATTGTCAGTGTAAATCTTATACTTACACTGGACTCCTTTTTTAACAGACTTCAAAAAAAGGAGGAGGTTCTCAGTTTATGGTTGATTTTTTTATATTTGTTACCACATACTCATTTGACGATTTAATTGTGCAAAAGTGACAGCACCACATTTAAACAGTGTGTAAGTTAAACAGGGTGTTTAAAACTTTTGTAACACCGAGACTTTTTATTTTGTGACACTGCGCCAAATTTTGCCGTAGCACTATCTCCAAAATATCATTCCTAGCAAAAACATCGCTCGGCTACAATTGGCTCACCGGTTTCAAAGGCCTAGTTTTCTTGCTCTAGTAAATTATATTTCCGTGTGCCGTGTGAAATGTAAGCGTGCCCGCAGACTACAGACCAAACTGTCGGCCGATAGTTGGAATCAGTATGAAGAAGTATGCAAGTGCGCACACTACAACGATTTGGTATCGGCCGATTCTTCATACAAAACCAACTATCGGCCGACAGTTTGGTCTGTAGTCTGCGGGCACGCTAAAGCTTCAGAATGCGGTGCAGAGGCGAACGAAAGAAGTTTATATAACCCATAAACGGTTTTAAATTGGTACCTATTCTCTTAGATTGGTAAACACTTTCCCCTCAAACTACAGCAAATAAAATACCATCAAGTTTATATACCATGTATGGATATGTGAACAACGCAACAGCACGCGTGGCGCCTGTCCGTTAATCTACTTATCTTCCGGAGGGGCCTTATCTCACAGATATAAAACCTTTTTCTCGGGAACATAAACGCTTTCACTGTGCTTTTGTTTTTTTTTATATAAAATCAGTAACTATTTACCTACCTACGTTACGTTTTATTTTCTCTTTAGTTGATTACAGAAGTAAAATATTTTTAACGATATAAATAAAGGTTTAAATAACTGCAAAACATTTCGGATGTATGCTATGTATGCTTCGAAAGTATGCTATGATTGAAATAACACTTCCTATAGAGCTTCCTATTCTTTTTTTTTTTTATTTTTTTTTATTATTATACAACTGCTCCCCGCTTTTTGGCAGGACCTTTTTTGCTATTTTATGCTTTTATTACTTGTCTTTTTTTCTTTTTTTCTATGCTCTAAGAGCTTACTTGTATCTTTTTTCTCTTTTTGTTCTTCTTTCTCAATATTACAGTTTTTATATCTTTTGCAGTTTTCTTCTTCTTATATATATTACATTGTTTTTTTTCTATTTTATTACAATGTTATTTCTTATATATAATGTATATTGACTCTAGTACAATTCATATAATATATTAATTTACAGTTTCTATTTTTTCATACATATTTTAATTGTATATCTCTTACTCTTGTACAATCTTGTTTCTACCTGTTTATTTTCTAATGTTGTAATTTTTCTTCATAACTGTATTACAATTTCTTATTTACTAAATAGATGGCTTTACATTATAATTGCCTGCCTGTTTATAAATTTGGGTCTAATTGGTGCCAGTCAATCCTTGTTCCTCCTTATTACGATTTCTACTACTTTTTTGGCATACTGCATTAGTAACATTCTTTCTTTCTTGATGCTCATTATTTCCTTCAGGGTGTCTTTACTCAATTTTGTGTCAATTTTTTGTTGCAGAGTGTGCCTATCGATTCTGTGTATTGGACAGTCCAGAGCTGCTTACAGAGCTACAGAGTTACAGAGCTACAGAGTTACAGAGCTTCCTATTCAGTATACTTACGAACAACTATCGCAAAAATAAAGGCGCGTAAAAACATTCGAGAGAGTATTTTATATGGGAAATTTGTACAGCGCCATCTACCGCCGAAAAGCGAAATTAAATTTTCCATAGATAATTACCTACTTTAATAGTACTTTTACGCGCGTTTTTTTTTCGGTAGATGTTCTTGCTAAGGGTACAGAATGAATTGAAGTAAAATTAACAGGTTTTTACTATTTCGAAAATAAGAACATAATGACAGAATGTGATCAAACTTTCCAATAAGTATTTCGTCAGCAAAAACATTTCTAAATACATTTAATATCCGCGAACAACAAAAGTAATCATCTGTATGAATGCGGACGTCGGACAGAACATAAATACTGACATAAACCGGTTATTGGTCGGCGGAACATTTAGCGGTCCGACGCGATACAACCCTAATCCGACGCTTCTAAAACATTTCTATTATGAGGAATAACATAACTTATACGATACTATAGCTATATGCCATAACTCTCCCCAGAGAATAGTAGGTATGTATTTGCGATGTATAGCGCCTTTACAAGATTTAATAGTTTAAATAGGGAATGTGTTGAGTACCTACAAAAATTGTACCATTTTCTTCAACAATAAATAACACTTTTATAAGTGTAAACTTAGGTTAGATTCGTGATTTCCGTGAAACTCCGCGCTCCGCGAACCTTACGCTGTGCTGCAACAGAACTCTATATTGTGTGCGAACACGTATGCGAATCTAGTTCCCTTCGCACAAGTACACACTTTGGCCAAAGTGCAAAAAAACTGCTATGGCGCACTGTTCCAGGGGCTAAATCGTCTAATTTCAAAATCTATCGCAATCGCTTTCATTTGACAGATAGATGTGACACATTGCTATATTTCTTTGGTAAGTTTTTACTTGTGACAAAAAGAAGTATCAATGTACTTACTTATCCCATCCTGAAAGCGATTGCGATAGTTTTTGAAATTAGACAATAGATAGGCAGGTTCGAGGAGCGCGAAGGTTCGCAAACCTAAGTGGGTTGGATACTCACCCTTGGATCATGCATAAATGGAAGCTAGTGGATGCTTAAAATGAGCCCTTAAGTACCTTTATCCATAAGTTAATTGTAAATAATGCTGTAAGCTCCCCAAAGAAAATAAAATAAATAAAATACATATCTCAATCTTATCCCTCAGGGTTTAAGCATAACCTAGTATATAATGTTACTAATTATATTTTATTATATGCTCAGCAGATGGTCGGGGTCAAAATTTTATAGTATGATACCAAAGTTTAAGCAACTTGGCAATTAAACGATGAAGCGTTGTCGCGCACACAAAGGCCGCTATAAAATGCAAATCGCTCAGTACAGTTATAACATGCGAGGCTAAAAAGGTAACTTTTTCGCAAAATTTTGTTAATCGTTAATCCGTTACTCAAAAGCATTATAGTGTATAATAGTTATCTCTTATACACTCTGTGCTTCTTTAAGAGCAGCTTGGAAGTTTATTTTTGTTTAAAACACAAGACGAGTGACAAACGCTTGGCTTTTCGACTATTCGAATAGAATAGAAGTGACATTAAGTCAGCGAACATTAAGAGTATGAAATTGACAAGGTCGTGATTGTCTATGATGAGATTGATGAGCGGCATCTTACGTCAGTTACATACAATTTTCTATTCTATTCGAATTGTGGAAAGCCGCTTAGCTACTGGTAGCCCAGGTAGTGCTCGTTGAGAAGATGAAGATGTGAAGGGCTCGCTCGGTGGCCGGCTCGCTGCGATGACCCGTTGCGTGAACGATGAGGTGGTGGAATTAAAGGTGTTTAAAGCCTTTCAATAAAAAACTTGGGAGTTTCTATAGCATCTGCTTTACTGTAAAATTGTTCGGTACAGTACAACTACAATGGCAATAAGCTTAGATTCTAAATTTCGTTGGGTGAAGTGATGGATGGAGCGTGCGCACGCTCCGTCGTACGTCAGTCGTGGCCGAGGAAAAAGATAGAAGTGAAGTTGACGTCTGTACGTCTCGGTGACATTTTGCTGCAGACGGGCTCTCCGGATTGGCTGCTTCTGGTCGTCGTCTATAGAGATCACGGCATTGGCCTCATGCCTTTTTCGCCGTTGGCAAGCTTGACGAACAGTTATGCTTGCAGGCGTTAACAGGTTGCCGCCTCGGGAACAGGAACTGTCACTCGTGGGACGGCCGCTGGAACTGGATCCTCAAGTCGGTCTAGAACAGGCAGTGGGCATAAGCGGTTGTAAGCTCTTCTTATAGTCCCTGATGTTGTCCTGACGTCGGCTACTCGTGCCACACCGTCGGAGCCTGGATACACGGTTTCCACTCGACCCAGCAGCCACCTGTTCGCTGGGAGTCGGTCATCCTTGATGAGGACCATCTCGTCGATTGCTAGTTGTTTTCCATCCTGTTTCCATTTGTGGCGTTTTTGAAGCTCTGAAATGTACTCTTTGTAAAACCGTTGCCAAAAGTGTGCTCTCAGTTCCTGCGTCCTCTTGTAACGCGAAAGAGTACTTAACTTCTCTAAGTCTCGAGGTTCCGAAGATGGCAAGACTGTTGATGCTCGTCCGATGAGGAAATGGGATGGAGTTAAGGCAGCGAGATCGGATGGATCAGATGATAGAGGCGTCAAAGGCCTTGAATTTAAAATTGCTTCTATTTGTGAAAGGACTGTGTTCATTTCCTCATAAGTGAGGTTTGCATATGCTAAGATTCTTTTTAAATGATGTTTCACTGACTTTACGGCACCCTCAGCTAAACCGTTAAAATGTGGACTATAGGCTGGCGAAAAATTAAACTTAATGGATAAATCTGAGGCGTGCAACGCTATGTTGTCTTTATTTAACTTAAGAAATTTTGCAAGTTCATTACAAGCCCCTACAAAACATGTTCCGTTATCTGAATATATATTCGTGGGTCTTCCCCTACGAGCAATAAATCTATAAAGAGCGGAGAGAAACGTTTCAGAACTCAGATCGGTTACAAGTTCTATATGTACTGCTCTGACCGCCAAACACACAAAAATGCATAAATATGCTTTAATTAATGTAGCACCTCTACCCTTTCGGTTTAATATCATGACAGGTCCGCAATAATCGACGGCACAGTTTGTGAATGCATACTCTGTATGCAATCGCTGTTCAGGGAGATTTCCCATAATTGGTTGTTTTGTTCTGCCTGAAAAACGACAGCACACGTTACATTTATGTACTGTTTTTCTTGCCAGATTTCTGCCGTTGATTGCCCAGAATTTATGACGAATGTTAGCGAGCAACAATTGTGGACCAGCGTGTAAAAGTAAGATATGATAATGTTTAAAAATAATGTTTGTTAAATGGTGAGATGCGTGTAATAATATAGGGTGCTTTGTGTCATAATCATAATGAGAGTTGGATAACCTGCCACCAACGCGTATGATATCGTTCGAGTCTAAAAAAGGAGAAAGATTAAGCAATTTATTTTTAGCTGGCAACTGTTTACCATTTTTTAATAATTTATATTCATATTCGAATGTTTGTAGTTGTGTTAGTTTACATAAAGTGAGTATTGACATTTTTAATTCCTCTAAAGTTAAATAGCCTGTATGCCTAGTGCGAGAGTGTCTACAGTTATGAATAAAGCGTCTTATGTAGGCTGTGATTCGTTGGAGCTTACTGAATTCTGAATATTTAGTAATAAAATCCAATGGAGGTGATTCTGAAACATTTAAATGAGTTAAAGCTTTAAGCTCCGGCAAATCAACATTGTTTACTTGTGTTAATTGACTTGGCCAATCGGCTTCTGAATTGATCAAAAATTCAGGACCCGACCACCACAATGTGTTGTTTTCAATTTTTCTCGCGTCCATGCCGCGTGAACCTATATCGGCCGGGTTCATACGCGTAGGTACATAACGCCATGAATCTGGTTCTGAAATAGTAGTAATTTCATGAATTCTATTGTGTACAAATTGTTTTAATAAATTGGTCTTAGACGACTTAATCCAACCTAGGACAATAGTGGAATCGCACCAATAAACTGTTTTATGAATATTTAATCTTAATGAGGATTTAACTTTATCCGCCAGACGGGCAGCAATGAGCGCACCACACAATTCCAAACGTGCTATTGTCATCTGCTTGATTGGTGCAACTCGACTCTTTGCAGTAACTAGGTGAACTGAAACATGATTGTTGTTGACAGATCTAATGTAAACACAAGCACTATATGCTTGAGTTGACGCGTCACTGAATACATGTATTTCTAATAGTGTAGGACATTCACAAATAATGTGTAGTGGTATTTTAATGTTTTTAATGTAAAGTAATGATTTAAAATTGTCCGTTTGTAACGCGCTCATGATGTGTGATGTTAACTGAGAATAATAAAATATCTTCCTTACAACCCCAAAGTAAACCTAAAGTTTTTGAATAATCATGATTACTTAAATTAAGGAATTCGTTATCACTGGCTTCACCTACAAGTTGTGTAATGACCTGAGGATTATTTGAATGCCATTTTCTTAAATTAAATTGACCACTCTCTAATTGTTTAATTACTCCCTTACAAGTACAAATCAACTGATCAAGATTGTCATTACCACTGATATAGTCATCGATATAATAATCATTAAGAATGCAAGTTGAAACTGACTCATCGGTACATTCCCGGCCCAGCTGACACAAACATCTGGTGGCGAGATAAGGAGCCGAAGCAGTTCCGTAACTCAGCCTATTTATTTTGTATTGTTTGGGTTGCTCATCGGGTTCAAAGCGCCAGAGGATTTGTTGTAAAGAATGTTGACCTTCTGTTATTTTTATCATACGGTACATTTTTTCAATATCTGCCGTGACCACATACTTGTGTTGACGAAAACGAATTAATATACTAATGAGGTCATTCTGAACCGTAGGGCCCACTCTTTGAATGTTGTTGAATGATACACCGGATGTGGTTACAGCGGAGGCATCAAACACGACCCTTAATTTAGTAGTTAAACTTTCCTCACGCATTACCCCATGATGTGGCATAAAATATGTGAACTCGTCTTGTTCGGGTGTTGTATTTTCTGACATATGACCTAAAGTGATGTATTCTTTAATGAATTGAGTGTATTGTGCCTTAAAGTCTGGGTCACGCTTGAATCTACGTTCTAATGAAATAAACCTAGATAACGCTCGTTCATAAGAGTCACCCAGCTGTTGTGGCGATTCTTTTAATGGAATCGTCACATCAAAATGACCATCGTCCTCACGAACGGTGGTATTTGTAAAGTTATACTCACATTCTTCTTCATCCT
Organism: Agriphila geniculea; assembly: GCA_943789525.1. Taxonomy (NCBI): domain Eukaryota; kingdom Metazoa; phylum Arthropoda; class Insecta; order Lepidoptera; family Crambidae; genus Agriphila; species Agriphila geniculea. Next base: position 13,825,621 of record OX038890.1, read on the forward strand.
TCGACATTGGTTTACGAGTTGCAACAGTTTCAAGTTCAAAAAATTGTGTTAATTGCTCGTGAAGACGATCATCGGTTTGTGTTAATGAATGATTGCAATGGACTGTATGATTTTTATGTAATGTGTGAATGGGTCCGGATATGATCCACCCAAGCTTTGTCTCTCTTAATGTAGGTTTGTTTTTACCTAGTGAGATATTGTTTGAACACAACAAGCTCCAAAATAGATCTGCTCCCAGTAGCATATCGACTTTGGATGGTGTATGGAATGTAGGATCCGCTAATGTAATGTTTTGTGGAATATCTAATGTTGTATAATGAATGTGTGTGCTTGGAAGCAACTGTGTAATGTTTGGAACGACAAGACAATTAATGGTTCTTGTGTATGATGTAGCGTGTGATGATATAATGACATCACATCGCTTGAATATGCATGATGATTGACCATTCAACCCTTCAACTGTAGTTGAAGTTGAAGTGGTAGGCAAATTGAGTTTTGTATGTAAACTGTCTGTAATGAAGCTCGAAGTGCTACCACTGTCCAATAATGCACGGACAGCATGCTCATGACCATCGTGGTCCTTGACTTTAATGAGAGCCGTTGACAGTAAAACGTTTTGAAAATTATGAATGGAAGACAATGATATATCATTTGTTTGTGTGAGAGGAGTACCTTGAGTTTGTGGCGATTGTACACTGTAAAGAGCAACACCATTCGCACTTGTAGCGGGTAATGTGGATGTGTCTGTACTCGACTCCGTAGGCTCATGTGAGTTGGATGGTTCGTTTAAATGTAATAATGTATTATGTGGCTTGTGGCACAGTCGACACGAATCCAATCTGCATGTGTTAATGTTGTGACCTTGACGTAAACAATTAAGACATAATTTAAGTGCCTTTGCTTTCTGAATACGACTTTCAACAGGTAAAGATTTGAATTTTGTGCAGTGATAAATGGCATGTCTATGTTTGCAAAGAGGACAACAAAATGTTTGCGGTGATGGAAGTGAATGTGACTTGACAGTGAACGCCTTTTGTCGTGTATGTGTAATGTCACTATGTCTACGGCGCATGTTACTATGGTTTGCTTCCTCCATAGTTTCCAGCAAATCAGCTCGACTTGTTAGAAATTTATTGAAATCAGCAAGGGTAGGCAGTTCCGTTAATGAATTTCTGAATATCTCCCATTCACGTCACGAGTTGTGGTCGAGTCCAATTTACTAGAAATAATGTGAATAATAAGTAAATCCCAACCATCAACTGGCAAATCTAATGTTTTTAAAGCTCTTAAGTTACGGTTGACAGTGTCTATTATGTTCCGTAATGAATTTGCAGACTCTTTAGGAATGGAATCAATGTTGAAAATAGCTTGAATGTGATTGTTGACAAGAAGTCGCTTATTGTTGTAGCGGTCACATAAAAGTTGCCATGCTATATCATAGTTCTCGGTTGAAAGATCCAACGAACGTATAATTAAAGAAGCACTGTCTCTTAACGATGAACGCAAGTAGTGAAATTTGCTAATTTTAGGAATTGAGCTATCTAAGTGTATGAGTGATGTGTATGTGTCACGAAATTCTAACCAATCATGATAATTTCCCGAAACGGTAGGTAAATGTATAGTTGGAAGTTTAAGGCTTGGCCCACCTCGATGTCCAGAAACAGTACCGACAGAACCTGCAGCCGATCCGAAGTCCCCCGAGAGCTCCTGCTTGGCAGCAGTCAGCTCCCGTGCCTCAGCAACCGCAGCGAAGTACTGGGTTTCGAAGCTCTCACGCTCTTTGTATTGCTCGTCTGGAATTTCACACGAATTCTCTATGTCAGTTTGGATGCAATCAAAATCAGAATAAAGTTCTTCTATTTTGGACAATCTAATATTTAATTCTGTTACTTGCAATGTACTTAAGGTACTTAAGCCTCGAACGCCTTGTAAATACGTTTTAAAAAGAGTTAATTTCGCTTTAAAACTACCTCGTTTCTTAATGAGATCTTTGAAATCCATTTTTATTGATTAAAACTGAAACTATACTAATCTTACCAGCCAATAATTCACTGAAATGAATACGTTACGTTATGCACTTTGATACAAATTAAATGTGAAATAAATTGGTACTTAAATTTAATGAATGATGCGATGAGTGAGGGTGCACGCAAGCTTGAATGTGCAGAGCAAGCAGTGAGTGAAACAGCACACGCGCAGCAGGGCTAGGCCCGCAACAGGCAAGGCACGGCTCCGCACAAGGCCAAACACGTGGTCGCTGCCCTGGCCCACAACGTGGCGTCACTATGAACGAAAAAACACCGTCACTTATTTAGCAATGAACACAATACACAGCTCAATCACTCCTTTATGTATAGGTATAACCTATTTAAAGCAAATTAAAGTGGGTTTGTTATAACAAAATAGGCACCTTTAAGAAAACTTGTTGTTGAAATTTGGTTATTCACTGCACTGTGAAATGAACTTAACAAATTAATGTGAACAAACTTGGAAAAATGTGTTGACTTCTATGAAAAAATGACTTTGATTTGAAAAATGACTCGACCACTAAAATATCACTAGGGTTGGATGTTGGAAATGTTGGAATGGAAAAAGAACGAACTTGCATCACATGCCCTTACTCGCATGGAATTATGCAGATGGATATTACTTTATCTGATACTTGGAGATTGCTTTTCAAACGTGTCCGATACCACAATGGCCGCCTGTGTCTCTCTTCACAATCTTCACTAATTGGCGAACGTAGTACTTTCTAGGTGTTGGCGGCGCGTAGCTCAGCTCGACGTGCGGCTCGAAGACCAAACTTGGTAGCCCAGGTACTGCTCGTTGAGAAGATGAAGATGTGAAGGGCTCGCTCGGTGGCCGGCTCGCTGCGATGACCCGTTGCGTGAACGATGAGGTGGTGGAATTAAAGGTGTTTAAAGCCTTTCAATAAAAAACTTGGGAGTTTCTATAGCATCTGCTTTACTGTAAAATTGTTCGGTACAGTACAACTACAATGGCAATAAGCTTAGATTCTAAATTTCGTTGGGTGAAGTGATGGATGGAGCGTGCGCACGCTCCGTCGTACGTCAGTCGTGGCCGAGGAAAAAGATAGAAGTGAAGTTGACGTCTGTACGTCTCGGTGACATTTTGCTGCAGACGGGCTCTCCGGATTGGCTGCTTCTGGTCATCGTCTATAGAGATCACGGCATTGGCCTCATGCCTTTTTCGCCGTTGGCAAGCTTGACGAACAGTTATGCTTGCAGGCGTTAACAGCTACTATTAGTTTTTTTATTGGAACACAATCGCCTTGCTATTGACTTATAATCCGGAATATGATGGCATTAGTTACCTTTCATAGATGAACTTCTTTTCAACATTAAAGACAGCTGAAAAATGAGCTGATGTCACTATGTCCAATATGGATTTGTTGACCATAAGAAATATAATACTTTGGATCCTTGCCTACACAATAGCTTGCCGTTTGGCATTCGAACATCTGTTACTGGCCCTCGTTTACGTGAGTGGCCGCTCTCAACAGAAACAGTGTCGAGGTATGAGACTGGCCACTCGCCAACTGCGCTAATAACATCGATTGCGATACGGGCAACTTGACAACTTCTAATTGCAAACCCGGTACGCTGCACAACCTTCAGTTTAAGGTTAAACATTATAGCACGTGACTCACTATTGTAAGCACATAACGTGGTTTCCCAGGATTTTAGCTTTTATACAATATATTTTAGCGTGTTCTGACAAGTAACGGCAATTGCTCACTATGAATGAACTATGTTACCAAAGCAAAATTATCTCATTAAATGTTTGTAGTATTTGGCGAATACAACTTTAGTGTGTACAAATAAGTGTGCTACTCTGTGTAAAAAGTATCGGGAATATGTCAATAAAAAGACCCGCGTAAAAGAGGTCGTTCTAATTTTTTTACTGCATGTTGGTAGCACTGTACTGATTGAGCGCGCAAAATTTGAGCGGGATCTGTCATTTAATTTGTTTTAAACTACACTTTTTGTTGGTGATAGTTTTGAGTCCTCGGCGATTTTTACAATGGAAAATGATAATGCACCATCACACACAGCCATTATAGTGAAAGAGTTTTTAGCGAAAAATTCAACAAAAGTTCTCGACCAAGCACCGTATTCACCTGATATGGCTCCGTCTGACTTTTTTTTATTTCCCAAGTTAAAATTACCACTTCGAGGAAAACGTTTTGAGTCGATAGAAGCCATAAAAGAAAATTCGCTGAATGAGCTAAAGGCCATACCGCAAATAGCCTATGAAAAATGTATGGAAGACTGGGTGAAGCGGTGGAGATGTTGTATTGCAAGCGATGGGGCCTACTTTGAAGGCGATAAAATAAATTTTGATGAATAATTTGTATTTTTTGTTATATTGACAAATTCCCGATACTTAGTACACAGAATGTATATGTAGTTATGAACTATTGCTTTAATAACTTAGTTCATAGTGAACATTTGTCGTTAGTTGTTGGGACACGCTAAAATATATTATGTAAAAGCTAAAATCCTGGGAAACAACGTTGTGCCTACAATAGCGAGACACGTGCTAATGTTTAACCTATAAATAATTAAAAATCTTAAACATAGAATAGATTTTCCTTGATTAATTTTGAACATTTATATCTATATATATAAAAGAGTAAATCACTCACTGACTCATCACGAAATCTCAGAAACTACAAGTGCTAGGAGTCTCAAATTTTGCATAAGGTTTCCTTTTAGGGTGTAGGTGCTCACTAAGACGGGATTTTGCGAAATTCAATCCCTAAGGGGGTGAAACAAGGTGGCAAAGTTTGTATGGGAGAATGCGATTCCTTGGCCCGATTGACTTGAAATTTGGCATAGACATTTTTTCACAAAATTAATTGAACATATGTTTCGCATTTTTTTGAAATGTATCCACTAACAGGGTTGAAAAGGGGTACAAAGCTATTTTTAGGGTGATTGATTTTGATATCGGAATCAAAACTTCTTAGTGCATTTGAATGATTAAGAAAAATAAATGTCAGTTGTCAGGTTGTCAACTCCCCTGAGACTGTAATTTGTTGAGGGAGGTTCCTAACCTATATGCTCTGCTCTATGGCACATTCGGAATTCAAGTGAGTTTGATTATGTCAATCTGCCTGCACATGTAGTTTGACGTAGTCATTGTAAAGCCGTGGTATCGAAAGGTTGTCTTAGAGTTATATTAGGAAAGCTATCTGTTGAAGTGTAACAATGTTGTTATAAAGTGTAAGAGTGTGAGCTACTGCTCAATAAACGTGTATACAAAAGTCTCCTGGTCTCATTGCCACAACCCTTCAGGTTATGGGCCCAGCGGTAAAGGTTGTAGCCCTATAGAGACCGGGAGTGAAAATAATAAGAGAAATAGTGAGTTTTGCATTTGAGATGATTAGTTTGAGATAACAGATAACTGACAGAATTGCATAGAGACCTTAGCAACGGAGTTTGTTGACAAAATAGTGTTGCTAAGGGCGATGAAATGAAAGTTTAAAATACAGATAAATAGTAATGATTAGAAATAAAATAAAATGAGGAATGAAGCTAGACTTAAATTGTGATAAGATAAAGCTGGTGAGAATCTTTGGCTGGTGAATTTTATTTGAATTTTAAAATTGAATTTGAAATTACACTTTTGGCCGTGGAAAGTATGATGAAGAGATAAACAAACAGAAGGAGGAAACAAGTCAAAAATTCAACAGATTGCAATGAAGAATTTCGAGGAGATGGAGAAAGGAGAAATAGAATTTTTAGAGAAACAAGAGATGGTAGAACAAATAAGAATCAAACAAACGAAGGCAGAACAAGTGACGGTGAAACAAATGAAGGTGAAGAAAGTTTTGAAAAATTTTATTATTTTGTGAAGAACTGTTTTTTTGGGAATAAGTTTATTTTTTGAAGGTGATTGTATGAAGAGATCGAGCAGGAGTTACTATGATGATTGATGATGAAGTTGAGAAGAAGAAGTTTTTATAACGAAATGTAATGATGATGAAGAAGGAAGAAGTTTTTTAAGGATGATGAATCGAGTGGGAGAAAAATAGAAGAAGTTTTTTATGATGATGAGTCGAGTGGGAGAAATGTAGAAGAAGTTTGATGATGAGTCGAGTGGGAGAAATATAGAAGAAGTTTTATAATAATGATGAGTAGAGTGGGAGAAAAGTAGAATAATGAAGATGATGTTGAGTTATTGGGAGTAAAGGTTTATAAAGAAGATGTCGAGTAGGAGAGGTTTTATAAAGAAGATGTCGTGTAGGAGAATTTTATTAACTTTTTACAGTTGAAGAATCACTATGTGGCAATAATAAACAGATTTGACTTAGTGAATTGTTGTTTATTTGTAGTTAAACTAAATATTAACAAGTGTTTAAGAAGTATTTGAATTTTTAAATTTGAGATTTTTGCATTTACAATGCTATTTTTAAACAATACTAAATAATATACTAGAAAAAATACGACTCGCACCAGATCAATACTCAGACGGGAATCGAACCCGCGACCTTTGGATATCCGGTCCAATGCTCTGACCGCTGAGCTACCGAGTCACTCGGTCTCCGGTCCGTCTACAGTGACTCGGTAGCTCAGCGGTCAGAGCATTGGACCGGATATCCAAAGGTCGCGGGTTCGATTCCCGTCTGAGTATTGATCTGGTGCGAGTCGTATTTTTTCTAGTATATTATTTAGTAAAGTATTTGAATATGCGAAAAGATCACCAGTTGTCAAGGTAGAAAAATCTATCAACAAGTAATTTGCCATGGTTACTACCATAGATATACAATAGAGAACTAAAGAGCTATCTATAGTATATAGTCTCTTTACACCCTCCGAACTTTTAAGAATTTTTAAATTCTCTTTAAGCCAATCTTTCCACTTAGTTCTTCTAATTTTGGGCCAAAGAGTGGCTTGGTACACATGTCAGCCAGCTGTCTCGCAGAAGGTACTTGTTTGACTTCAAATTCTTTGTTAGTAACACATTCACGTACAAACAAGTGCTTCAACTTAATGTGTTTGGTCCTCTTATGGTACTCATATTTAGGATTGTGAGAAAGTTTCACAGCTTGTTTATAAGTCATTGGACCTTCAGGTAAGTTTTCTACTTCAGCAACAGCTGCCAGTACGAAGTCATCATACCGTTGTGGCGTTTGTATTGCTGATCTGTCTCTAAGATTGTAATGATTCGGTTCAGGTTCTTGTTCGATTTCAGCTACATAGTCGTTGACAAGAGCTTCGTGTTCAGATATTTCATGATACTCTTCATTGTCACTGTCAGTTGCTTGACCATTAACGACTTCTTGTTGATTATCATCATGCTGAGTAGATTCTGCGTCTATGACATTTTCAAAGCGATTATTGTCTTCGTCATCGATGTCTACTTGCATGCTTTTTCTTTCTGAATCCGAATTACAAATCTTGTTTTCATTATATGTCAATTTGTTGATTTGAACGTTGATGTCAATCTGTTGAGTAGAGTTTGAGTAATAGTTTGCTTTTACAACTTTTACATCTTTGGAAATAAATGTTTTGCGTTTGGACGGAACGAAGACCCTGTAGGCTTTGCTGGTATCAGAGTATCCAACAAACAGTCCTGGTATAGCTTTCGAGCCAAATTTATGACCTCTGGGCCCTTTATTCAGTATGAACGTTTTGGATCCAAAAGGATGGAGATGAGAAACACAGGGCTTTCTTAACACCCATTTCTCGAATGGTGTTTTGTTTTCAATAGCACTGTTCACACTTCTATTGGACAGGTAGTTTGCTGTGCAGATTGCTTCTGCCCATAATTGCATTGGTGCATTTGCGTCAATAAGCATAGCTCTGGCTTTCTCCAATAATGTTCGATTCTTCCGTTCAGCGATACCATTTTGGTGTGGGGTATAAGGTGCGGTCAGTCTTCGCGCAATTCCGTGTTCTCTTAGATAGGCTTGGAATTTCCCGTTGATGTATTCCGTACCGTTGTCCGTTTGCAAATGTTTGATTTTGTTGCCTGTAAATTTTTCCATTTCTTGTTTATACTCTTTGAACTTATCAAGGACTTCTGATTTGTTCTTCAAAAAATAGACCCGTCCGTACCTACTGTAATCGTCAATAAAAGTTACAAAGTATTTGTTTTTTCCCTGAGATGGTGTACTAATTGGACCACATACGTCACTGTGTACAATCTCTAGACGTTCAGTAGTTCTGGGTGTAGTTCGTTTAGGAGGGCTTGGCACTCGAGTTAGTTTTGATTGAATGCAGGTTTCGCAATCTGACAAAGTCTCATTTTTATTAAAGTTTAATCCAATTAACGTCTCATTGTTGAGAGCTGTGTGGAGGTCTTTGTCGTTCATATGTCCAAGCTTCCTGTGCCAGTCTTGTATTGTGTTTGTAGAGCTTGTTGCAGACGTTGCTGTAAAGCTTCTTTCAATGTTTGGCGATCTAACGTAGTAGAGGCCATTTGATTTTTCTGCTGTCATCAGCAATTTTCCTGTTTTATTGCGTATGACTGCTTTGTCTTTATCAAACTTCACTGTGGCACCGTGATTGGTCATACTAGACACTGAGAGTAGGTTAACAGAGAGTGCGGGTACAAATAGTGAGTCTTCGAGATGAATTCTTTGTAGTTTGTTTTTCAAATTCAAAGTAACTCTGCCTTCTCCTTTGATATCAGCAGAATGATCTTCTGATGCATAGTTGAGTTTTCTTGACACTGACTTCATGTCTTTGAAGTAATCACGTTGATGTGTCATATGAGATGTGCAACCGCTATCAAGTACCCAATCGTTTTGATTATTCCTGTTCAAGGTAAGAAGACACTCTTCAGCATAGTTAGTTGTTGGAGTGAGAGATTTGTTGGACTTCCTCTCTTTGTTTTTCTTCCAGCAGTTTGAGCATATTTTGTGTGTCTTTTTCTGAAATATATTTCTTCCAGTTTTCTTGCAGACCTTACAAAAAGTATAGAGTGCGTTTTCTTCTTGGGTTTGCTGACCAGGATCGTACTGTTCATCATTGTGATGTCGAGCTTCACTCTCTTCTATAATTTTAGTTTTAAGTTCTTCTGGTTTCGGCAGGATGTCGCGTGACTCTATGGCAACACGAAAATTTTCGTATTCTGAGGATAGGCTATATAACATCATTATCGTCAACAGATCCTCGTTTATGTTTACATCCATATCCGCCAGTTTGTCAACTGTGTCCATCAACTTGTTTAAGTGTGCACGCACATCGTTTCCTTCTAGTTTTGTAAGAATTAGTTGCTTGAGAAGGGATGCTTTACGTGCGGGACCTTTGCTTGCATAAATTTGTTTAAGTTTATCCCAAAGAGCCTTTGCAGAAGTGCACTTTTTAATTTCCTTTAGCTGTGAGGGGGCGATTATAAGGATTAGCTCTGATTTCGCCTGTCTGTCACCCTCAACGGCTTCGGCACTCGCGTTTGGGGCTAGAGGAATAGTGACATACTTCCATAAATTGTTTTTCACTAATATTGCTTCTGCTTGGATTGCCCATGTGTCGTAGTTATCTTTTTCAAGTGGATCTATGTGGTATGTCCTCGGCATGTTTGTAATAGCACAAAGAACGTTTCACTTGATTCGCTTGATTTTTGTTTGTATACGCTCTGCTACCATATTAACTTTTTACAGTTGAAGAATCACTATGTGGCAATAATAAACAGATTTGACTTAGTGAATTGTTGTTTATTTGTAGTTAAACTAAATATTAACAAGTGTTTAAGAAGTATTTGAATATGCGAAAAGATCACCAGTTGTCAAGGTAGAAAAATCTATCAACAAGTAATTTGCCATGGTTACTACCATAGATATACAATAGAGAACTAAAGAGCTATCTATAGTATATAGTCTCTTTACAAATTTAATGAAGATGTTGAGAAGGAGAGGTTTTTAAATAGAAGATATCGAGAAGGAGTTTTAATATAGAAGAGGTAGAGGAGAAGCAATTTTATAATATTGAAGAAGTTGAGTAGGAGCGAGATAGTTTTGAGAAGAATAATTTTATGAGAAGAAGATAGAGATATTTATGAAGAAGTTTAGTAGAAGTTAGAATATAGAATTAAGGGGGTGCTTGTGTTCGTTAAGGGGGTGCGTTAAATAATGATTCATTTAAGGGGGTGTGGGGTTAGAAAGAAAGTAAATGAATCATCATTTAAAATGAAATGTTTTTGATATCCAAGTGTATTTTGATAATTTTTTGGTTGAGTTTGAGGTTTAGTTAGTAAGGTCTTTGGTTTGGATTATTGTATGTTTAGAAATTTTGTCGTCTGGGTTAGGTAAAGTTAGGTTCCTGGGTTGGGTTAAGGGTTAGTGTAACTTGGTAGGATTTAAGACGTTCATAAGTTTGGCAGGTGATTAGAAATTTATCATGATGTTGCACTGGTAGGTAGAAAACTGTTTTAGTCAGTATGGTCAGCATGTGCAGCAGATTGAGGGGGTGTGATGAGGGAGGTTCCTAACCTATATGCTCTGCTCTATGGCACATTCGGAATTCAAGTGAGTTTGATTACCTATGTCAATCTGCCTGCACATGTAGTTTGACGTAGTCATTGTAAAGCCGTGGTATCGAAAGGTTGTCTTAGAGTTATATTAGGAAAGCTATCTGTTGAAGTGTAACAATGTTGTTATAAAGTGTAAGAGTGTGAGCTACTGCTCAATAAACGTGTATACAAAAGTCTCCTGGTCTCATTGCCACAACCCTTCATAATTATGTCACCGCACGAGCTGACATTTCATGTTGTATAAGATTTTATCCTGATTTTCACTATTTTACGAAATATTAGTCTACTTATAAAATGTGAAAAAATCTGGCAAATATCAGATATCTAACGTGACAAGGAATGTGGTGTAAAGTGTTGAAATTGAGAGCCGGATAATAATGCACAACATTAGTTGCACCCGACAATTTGCAATGTCACGTTATTTTAGCCAGGAACCTTTTCAGTCATAAGCAGAAATTCAACAAATATTTATTATAAGAAGATTAGAAGCGTACCAAAGTTTCATCATAATCGGATGTGAATGGTTTAGGAGTGCATAGGAAACAAAATAATAAACATACATTGATTTTTATTTAAAAAGAAGATACCTATCAAACTATTAAGTATGAGTATTAAATGTTACATAATATTATTATACTTATTTTGTTATATTACTGCTAAGAAATTTTATTAAGTACCTACCTACCTACCTAATACAAAATCGTGAACAGTAGGGCGTCTCGGTTCTCTAACCAAACTCGAACCCCACTTCGAATCTCACTTCACTGCACGGGACGGGAACATTAAATCATAAACAAGATAATGATAAGATTTTTTTTCATCACAAAATATTTTAGATAGCTACCTAAAATTTTTGTAATAGGTGAAATTGCTCATTAAGTTAGCTAATTTCTAATAACTAATTCACGCGAAGTGAAGTATAGTGAGATGCGCGCGCATTTGGTTCAACAGATTGCGCAGGTAAAACCGCGGGGTGCAGCTATTACCTATATATCACAAAATTGTAAGAATGAGAAAGTTTTGATGTTTGGATGTTGTTCATTTTGTTACTCAATCACGTCTGAACGGGTGAACGGATTTAGACGAAATTTGGCACAGGGATAGATTATAGTCTGGAATACTTAACACAGGCTTCTTTTCATGCCGATCATTGGTTTCCAAGGGAAGGCTTACAACGATTACCGACTCCCACGCGGGCGGAGCCACGGGCAAAAGCTAAACATAGTATAAAACAAAGTCGCTTTCCGCCGTCTGTACGCTTAAACTATACGTAAAAATCGCAATAAAATCGATCTTTAAGTTTGGGAGCTATTATAGGTTGCCTCAGTCCTCAGACAGATAGACACACACACTTCAATTATATTTTAACACCCCTTGCGTACGTCGTATATATGTAGATATCCTGTAGTATAATCAAATAACTTCACACCGACACCACATTAGCACAGTTTTACATTAGTAACTACATTGCACTGCACCCGTGCGAAGCCGGGGCGGGCCGCTAGTTACGATTTTTATTTAACTTTAGCGCCCCTCACGTTTTGTCTAATTTATTTAACGAATGTAATTACCTTGTGCCTTCATAATTAAGCACAACAATTTTGAATAGAACCTAACTAGGTGCGATAGATTCAAATGTTAATGCTTTGCTCAGAAACGCCGCGTCGTAAACAAATGTGCAAAACCTCCCCAGATATCAATTAACAATTCAGCACTCAATTGTTTTGCAATCTGATTCCCTGAATTGTAAACAGGGGGATTGGAAGTGGATATAGGTAAGTTTAAGCTCAGCAACCACACCACAAAAATAAGTCACTTCACTTTGTTTACACGAAGCAAGTTTTTGTTAGACTTCCATAATCTTTAGTCGTGAATCGTGACATGTTTTTTATTTCTATCTCTATGTTTATCACATACTTCTCATATCTCTTATATAATACTGTGTATAGAATGAAAGTTACTGTGTGGCATCACAAACAGCATAGTATCTAATCCACTTGCGATTTGCGCAGTTTATTCATAGGAAAGAAAGCGACAAAATGCGTTCTCTATTACCACCATTATATTATGATATCGTTTCTTTTGTATAACGTTTTATTTTAACAATTTTATGGTAACATCTAAAATAAATACTCATTTTTATGACAAAAAACCTAGTTGCTACGACGTAGCAGCTACGATAACCACATAGTTACTACGAAATTGTAGTTTAATTTAGGTAACTTTTTATGGTGGATATGTATAGCTATATAGTTTTTTTAAGAAAGCGGTGCCGTCACATAGCGGCCGTAATTTTACGGACGTAAAAAGATTACTTGACTTTACGGTGTCCAGCACCGCTCTCTAGGAAACCGCGCCGTATTGTTTACATAGACAACGTTCTACGCCGCTTAATTACGGCCGTAATATGACGGCACCGACATCCTAAGAAACCCTAGCTTAAGCTCTTGACCGTTATCACGAAGCGATGATGCGATCTACGATAAAACGTGCTTGCCTAGAAGTAACCTATTAACTCGCGACTTGCAGGCCCCCAGATTGTACCTGGAAACACAGACTCAAGCAAGGAGTTCCTACTATTATTCTACAAGAATTATGAAATGAGGACACGATACCAACTTATATCAGAATAATAAAGACGGCGTTGGTACAGGCGAAGTTTTCAAATCTTCCAATGCGATTATTACAGCGGAATGGTCAGGTGAGAGCAATCGCGATTTACTCTAAAGAATAGTTCCCCGTTGCTGATGAGTTTTCGATGAAACTTCCGGGACCAAGAACCTCCTAAGTACCTACGGGCAATGACTTACAATTTCCGAAGCTTCAAGCTCTGAGGATATCACAATTTCATACCATGATGGATTTTATGAAGCATTTTTTTAACTATAATAATGTAACCTGAGTAAAGAAAATAGACGTCTATATTTTGGAATAAACACAAATATTCCACAAAATTCGAGGTTAAAGAAAACCACGTATATGGATACCAATATGTGTAACAAGCAATGGTTATGTTTGATGTTTTGGCAATAAGTTGTAATAACGTCTAAAATGTTTATAACATCAAACAAAAGTAAGAAATCGAGTTGGAGTAACAACTACGGATTGTTTATTCTGACGTTATTTCCCAACAATTTGCTGATTCTAAGAAATACCTACAGACAGATTGTATTACTATAGAAATATAATTTTCCTTTGTTAGTGTTACTACTTTAGCTACTAAGCTCCTTATCATACACATACGATAGACGACAGCCAACAGAAAAGATATCGAGTAGATATATTTTCTTTACAAAAGCCCCTTGTAAGATTAACGATAAGAGTCATTTGTCATAGGGTTACGTATATTTCGCAACAAAAAAACTGAAATTTCGCATAAATATCAATTAAAAATCCCAAATTTCGCATTTATTCGCATAAAAAAAAACAAAAAATATTTAAAACTCGTAATTATTACCCTTATCATTAAAATAACAAAATATTTATTACAGAAAAGTTAGTTAAAAGCTAACATCTCTCTTGTCTCTATATTTTCTTGCCTTTGCCTTCAGTCATTTATTTTATATCTTTCAGCATTGAAATTGATATCTTTCAGCATTGTAATTGATATCTTTCAGCATTGTAATTGATATCTTTCAGCATCTACACTGTTGACTGGGCTATGAAGACTTTGTATAACTGCATTCGCGAACCTCAGGTAGCAACATTTTGATGCAAGTAAAATCAGCAGAGTTGTCATTGCGAACGCGGGCGGTGCGCGTTCGCAACGTGCATGAGGCTCGTAATATCAGAAAATTCACGTGCTTATTTCGTTTAAAATGTTTTTATTCGAAATTTCGTCGAAAAAGTATTAAATATACAGAATATTATATTTCGTATTTATCGCATACCTAAATTACGTGAATTTCGCATTTATCGCTTCTATTTCGAAAAAACGAAAATTACTTATCACTAGGACGTTATACTCTCACTAACTATTTTTGTAGATTTCGATGCAACTTACAGCAAGTGAAGCTGACACAACTACTTTTTAGATCAAACTTTTACAAATTTCACGCTCCACGCAATTAACACAGTACATTTTGAAAATGAACATCAAATATAAAAGGTAATATTAATAACATATATCTAGTTTAGCCATCAGCTCGTCCATTGAAATTGTAGAGTTCCAGTTTAAGGATTCGTTTTTGAAAAATTAGTACTATTTGTTTTTTACTTAGAATAATAACACCTAGAACGATAGTTCTCTACAAAACGCACTGTCAAAAGTGAGGCAACTAAAACAACCAAAATGGCTCCGTTTTTAGATTGTTATTCTACATTATTCCCTAATCATACCGATTAAGTACAAAACTGTTTTAATTTTCCCACATTTATAAGACTAGTTACTATATTATTGGGTGTCAGTTACGATTAGTTAACGTATGAAGGATATAAATTTGAAAACTAAGCCATTGTGGCTTGGTATTAGTTGCCTCACTTTGCATAAGAGGACACGGCTTCTAGGTGTTATTATTCTAAGGTTTTTTATTATTTTTTCTTTATTGAATATAACAATACTTTGAAATCACAGCAATTAACCCATGAGTTTTGTTGAAAAGTAGTACTATAACCCAAAACTTAAAAAAAAAATTAAGATAAACTACGCCCTCTCCTCTGATAAAAAAAACTGAATACATCAGCTTTTAATATAAAATACAAAACGTCAAAAGTTTCTGCAATATAACGAGGCGAGTTGACAACAGAGAAGGAGTTTGAATGATGGCGAAAAGTTTTAAGCGAACCCTGCAAAGATTAGACGGTTAATTTCATCGGGATTAATTTCCGGCACGCCCGGCTGCGGTGCACCTCGGCACACGACGATTAATAATCGAAATTCTATATTGTTTTTACTAAGCTAACGTTAATATATTTTTAATTTGGTGACAATAACTTATTTAAGAGACAGATAAACATTTTACAACATAAGGACAAAAAATATAGAACATTAAAGATGCAGTCTTATACTTAAGAGTGTATATCCGCATTTCAAAGAAATTAGCGTATTTCCAAAGAAGTTATCTAAAGAATGAAAGCATTACTATTGATGTCAACTTTAGTTTTAGGAAGCAAAATTCTTAAATAAGTGCCGTATAAAAAGAAAAACATAATAAATTGTCAGGTATTTTAAAACGAAGACAAACTGTTCAAGTGGAATTTCAAATTTGCTTGTCAGAGGTATTTTTCACAAACGTTTCAGCTTTAACAAATAAGAATACGACTGATATTTATTTTTTCACTTATTGTTTGTATTGTTATGACTTATGAAGTGCACTATAGAGAGAAAATTTAAAAAAAATATTTTTAATCACAGAGAAATAAATATGCTCAAATCGGTACACTTTGACAAGTTTTTACTTAAAGAAATAAAAAATGACTTTAGAATCTGTAAATACCTTACAGATTCTAAAGCCATTTTTTATTTTTTTACGAATAATGAGGTATTTGTCTAATGTATTGCGTATTTTGTATATACTTATATCTATTTAATATTTTCAAAGTTCGCCCTCATTACGGCTCGCGCAGAGTCGTTTTGATCATTAAAATTTGTATTGAAAATTTAATAAAAAAACCGGTCAAGAGCGAGTCGGACTCGCGCACCGAGGGTTCCGTACTATATATATAATTGCACCATTAAACCATACTGCAGAGTAGAATAATAAAATAAGTATTGCAGTTTTAGGTCAGCGCCATCTCTTGACCGATAGTGGAACTAATGTTAACTTTATTAGAAATTTGTTAATTTCTAAAAGTATGCTATATTCAGACATTGTTTTATTTTTCCTGTAATCTTTATATAAACTGCTATCACATAAAATTATTTCAGATTTCTCTCTTTGCAAACTTCGGAGATAAGGGGGGAACGGTAATTTTTTTTACATTTTTCATCATAAGTCGAAAACGGCCTTAAACAAAAAGAAATAAAACCGGTCAAGAGCGAGTCGGACTCGCGCACCGAGGGTTCCGTACAATCATAAATATATTTGGATATGTTATTTTAGGACAGTCTTTAAAAAAGTAGGATAAACGGCATACAGGTGGAAGGGCGAACAGGCGGACAGTTAAATTACAAATGCTGCTCATGGTGACTGAAAAACGTTTCAGCCACTCCACATTGCAAAATGTTTATATTACTAGTCCATCAGCCATTTTAATGTCCCTACTGCTGGGGCACAGGCCTTCCTTATTTGTGGATAAGGAGGACGGGCCATAGCCCACCGCGCGGGCCCAATGCGGATTGGTGGGTGTTAACGACTGCAAATGCAGCCGGGACCAACGGCTTAACGTGCCTTCCGAAGCACGGAGGAGCTCGAGATAATAAATTTTTGGTCACCCATCCCATGACCGAACCTTGCGAACGTTGCTTAACATCCGCAATCGCTGGTCCAGGCGCTAAACCACTGCGCCACCGAGCTCCTCGTTATTATTATATTACTATATAGTAATATATATATGTTACCGGCAATGTGTATAATCCGGCATTGTATACAATGCCTAGGCATTGTATACAATGCCTAAAACGATCAGGCAATGTATGAAATATAATTCATTTTATACTTTGCCTAGGCATTGTATACAATGCCTGCTGGTCCACCGGCAATGTGTAAAATAAGTATATTTCTGTTGTCTGTTATAAAAAAATAACCTCGAAATTTAAGGCTCACGCTCCGCTGCGCTTCGCGCTCGCCTTAAATTTCTAACCTATACGCGGGACCTACAGGAGTGAAGCAGGTTCGATTCCAAACTCAAATTTCTGTTGTCTGTTATAAAAAAATAACCTCGAAATTTAAGGCTCACGCTCCGCTGCGCTCCGCGCTCGCCTTAAATTTCTAACCTATACGCGGGACCTACAGGAGTAAAACAGGTTCGATTCCAAAGAGCCCCCCTCGAGCCCCCTCGAGCCCCCTCGAGCCCCCTCGAGCCCCCTCGAGCCCCCTCGAGCCCCCTCGAGCCCCCTCGAGCCCCCTCGAGCCCCCTCGAGCCCCCTCGAGCCCCCTCGAGCCCCCTCGAGCCCCCCTCGAGCCCCCCTCGAGCCCCCCTCGAGCCCTTCGAGCCCCCCTCGAGCCCCCCATTGAACCCTCCTCGAGCTTTCCCCGAGCCCCCCCCCCTCGAGCTTTCCTCAAGCCCCCCCCCTCGAGCTTTCCCCAAGCCCCCCTCAATCCCCCCTCGAATCTATTCTCGAAAATCTTTTTATTATACACATTGCCGGTGGACCAGCAGGCATTCTATACAATGCCTAGTCATTGTATACACTGCCTGGGTAATGTGTGAAATAGATATCAATATTCATTATATTTCATACATTGCCTAAAAGGGCCAGGCATTGTGTACAATGCCTAGGCATTGTATACAATGCCTGCATTTCATACATTGCCGGTAACATATATAATTATTTAGTAAAGTATGAAGTTATTCTTCGTTTATTCGTACGGCAAATAGTAGGTAATTATATTTGAACCAGCCACCAATTTATTATTGTAGTGTTAGGTTGCGCCATCTCTTGACCCATAGTGGAACTACTTTTTGCCCTTAGGTTAGCATGCTTAGGACAGCGCCATCTGTTGACTGGTAGTGAAACTAAAAAGTTTTTGGTTGTTTTTTGAATTTCTAAAAAAGTGTGTTATATTGAGACATCGTTTTATTTTTCCTGTAATCTTTACATAAACTACTATCACATAGAATTATTTCAGATTTTTCTCTTTGCAAACTTCGGAGATAAGGGGGGGGGAACGGATTTTTTTTTTACATTTTTCATCAGTCGAAAACTATGCGGCCTAAGAAAAAAGAAAAAAATGTTTTAAAATGTGCAAACAGCGCTCTTTCATATGATACCCCACATGCCCTAATCACCTCACTTAAAATTTTTAAGACCCCTTTTCAGTCCCTGTTGTAAAAAAAAATTAATTTTATTATTTCTTTCTTATTTGCAAAATAGTTGGGCAAATGTCATCTAAAACTATTCCAAATTTCAAGTTGATACCATTAGTAGTTCTCGAGATATCCAGCTGTGACAGACAGACAGACAGACAGACTGAGTCACACCATAAGGGTTCCTTTTTTACCATTTTGGTACGGAACCCTAAAAATGATTAAAAACGTGCAAACGGCGTTCTTTCATATGATTACCCCACATGTCCTAGTAGCCCCACTTCAAATCTTAAGACCCCTTTTCAGGCCCTGCTGTAAAAAAGATATTTATTTTTTTATTTATTTCTTATTTGCAAAATAGTTGGGCAAATGTCATCTTAAACTATTCCAAATTTCAAGTTGATACCATTAGTAGTTCTCGAGATATCCTGTGACAGACAGACAGACTGAGTCACACCATAAGGGTTCCTTTTTTACCATTTTGGTACGGAACCCTAAAAATGGAACGTGATGCGCATCTACACCATCAATATCAAAACAACAACAAACACGGATAATTTTATCAAGTCAAACTTTTACCGTTTTCATGAGATTTAAAATTCAGTTAAAAAAAACTGACAAGTATCATCCTTTTGTTTTGGTTCGTTTGATTTCCTAAACATCAAATAGAGATCTGTAAAAATATTTATGGAAGCACAGCACACAACAAAAACAATGCTGAAATAAACAAACATTTCCAGATAACAACTAACAAGTTCCGCAAATAAACTGCGAAATAAAACAAAGTTGCACTAAAGCATGAATAGATAAAGTTTGGATATTGTTCGCATCCACTACCGGCACGTTATCAGCCCCGCGCTGAAAATGATTTAATATAACATGCAATCACAATCAAACAAGGCAACAGTAGGTACACTCATTTTATGACATTTATGCAAAATAAATAATATTATGGGTTGCGGTGTGGAAAAGGGGGCCAGGGTTGTCAACGCGTGCGTGATAAGCCTGGTACTGACGCCGAGCGACTATAGGCTACTATAGGCTATGTACATTGTACAAGTTTTGCTTTATTTGGGACTAGATAATTAAGACTTGTTTGGAATATTTATTTATATGGAATAAAAGCTGTATGAAGAAAGACTCACCACCTAGTGCCACGCTGATGAATCATGTTCTTCTAGCAAATACCGGACATCTTTAAAGCTCATAATTAGTGAAATTATACTTTCAGAAAATAACTATTTTCACTAGCTGCATTGTTTTGCCACTAACTTCATATACTGCTTTAATTTCAACTACGAAACAGTGCCCACGGCTGCTGACGGTAGTTCGTGCACATGCTTTGACGGAGTAATTAAAATATAATAACCACCACATAACCACATTCATACAGACACTCATAGGTATGGAGTAGTAGCACGGAATTTGTGATTTGGTTGATTAAAATGTCTGATGAATTATACTCGTATAGCAGAATTCTGTCCTTAGTACGAGGAACGAGAGTATTAATGGAATTGAGACCAGAGGCCGTATTACAAGCTCTTAAAACCTGCCAGGTTTATAAATTGCTGTAGTGACATATTTTTCTCGCTTTATCGCAAATAAAAGAGATAGATTGATAGCCAGTCAGAAAAGACTGGAAATAAGAGGTCATAATACAGCCCCTGTTTATCAAAACTTACAAGTCTTGTACTGTAACATCCGTTAATTATATTTCTGCATTGTATCTATAAAATAAACAAAATCACTTTTATCTAATGTGATTCATTGTAGGTAGCCGTTTTATAAAACGGTGCGCACGCGCAGCAAATACGCACGGGGGGAACGCGGGCGCAGGAGGCGAGGCGCGGCGTTCCCAACCAGACCGGTTGGCTACGGATTGCGACACTGACTCGCTCGATCTTGCTTGCGAACAACTGTGTTTCGCTCTTATAAATAAATTCGTGCTACGAATACTTTTAATAGGTATTTAACCACCTTAAGTTCTAAATTTGTTGTACCTACTAGGGAATGCAAACCGGTTAACCGGATAACCGAAAAAACCGGATAACCGACAGAGTTTGGAACCCGGTTTTTTCTAGTCAACAAACCGGGTTTTTCGGTTTTTTCGGTTATTTCACTTAACACAATTTTACACTAAAACGTTCTTCTTCACTCAAATATGCCTCATAAATAAGTTCAACAAAATACATTTCAGTCAAGTAAATAGACGATGGTATTTTAGGAAAGCGTTTAAGCATGTATAATGGTTACAAAATATAAATGTTATTTATAATAAACACACAAACGCCGTGACAAATAATTGTTTGCCATT
Organism: Agriphila geniculea; assembly: GCA_943789525.1. NCBI lineage: Eukaryota > Metazoa > Arthropoda > Insecta > Lepidoptera > Crambidae > Agriphila > Agriphila geniculea. The sequence goes on from OX038890.1 coordinate 13,846,346, forward strand.
TTGGTGGTGAAAAAAGCAAAAACGGCCGTCTTTTTGTTTTTCGCCGAGAAAAACCATAATAAATTATCGGTCATAAAGTTTTAGGTTATAAATAACCATTAAATAGCTTGGATTTTCAATAAATTTTGTACACGGTAATTATTCTTTTGCGGGAGTGGCGCTAGTATTGCATATAAAGTCGGCTTTGAGATATCACTTATGCTTAGCCATGCATGCCACACATGGGAACAGTCAAATCTGCTCGCAATTATGTCCAGGATGCTGTTGGGGCTCCCCCGCACTCTGCACACCAGGGAATAAGCACATTTTTGAACATAGTTGAGTAGAAACATTCAACGCTGGCCTCGGCAAGCATCCCAGATGCCCTGCAGGAGCGACGCAACCTCAAAAGCATATTGAAATCGGAGGACGTGATAAGCGCTTTGAGTATAATAGTTATACCACATGCTGCATTCTTTTTTGTTAATATTGCTTAAAATGGACAGCATCACATTATACAGTGTTAAACGGGTGTTTAATGATCTTTAAAAATAACACTGCGTAATTTTAACTTCGCGTGAACACAAACACACATACACATTTAATTTTGACGATAGCGTGCAAACCTGACAAGACAAGACAATGTCCTTCGCTCCATTTCTATCATCGTTGCCATTGAGGTTGGGCGTCAACAGATCTCCAAGGTATTTAAAAGAGTAAAGTGTGTTGACTGGGGTCAGATAATATTATTATTCAAATGATAAATTATTTGTCTCAATTTGACTCCACCGTCATATAATATTATTATTCAAATGATAAATTATTTGTCTCAATTTGATTCCACCGTGGCATCTACCTAAATTCGAGTTCAATAATATATTGAAATAATTCGAAAACTCCTTTTAAAGCTCAGGCTTTTACAACTTCGACTATCGGTAGAGCCACCGGAAATCAAGTTTTCTGTGACACAACTAGTGTTGAGCAGTGTCATAGGAGATATAGTTTTACCCATGGCACTACCGGTAGAGTCATTGCCCATGACACTAGTGGTAGTCCCACGCTACACTACTGTGTCACGGGTAAAAAATGATACTTCTGACACAATATATATAACGACCTTTGTTACTAGGACATAAGTTGCTGAATTGTCAAATTAAAATACAAAATAATTAATGAACTCGACTATAAGTACCTAATTTTTAACAATTTTAGTTTGACGAATGCACTGCTTATTTTGGACTATTCTCTTTGAGTAAGTATGTAAGTATAATCCTTTTGAACGCCACGCCAGAGGGCTTGCATACCTCCCAAACAATAGAAATTCTATTATTTTAGGGACACTTGACACCTATTGTACAGAAGTCCCTTTTTAGTAATTAAATTCGAATAATTTATACTTACCTACGAAAGAAAAGGGATAATTTCTATTATGTTTACTATTTTTATTGATTTTTATTAAAAAAACCGAAAACCCCGAAAAATCCGGTTTACCCGGTTTTTGTTTTATGAAAACCGAAAAAACCGGTTTTCAAAAACAACCCGGTTTTTGCATGCCCTAGTACCTACATAATAATCTTAGAGTTGGTATTTGCTGAAGCTCACAGATAGTGTATATCGTGTTGTGATTACCTTCAATCCCGTACTGGGAACTCCCTACGGGCATTACTGCGCTCGAATTGGGCCGTCGCTCGTCGGGCCTGTTCTATACCTACGAGCCGTCCGCTGAACCTGGAAGACCTGGAGTCGCAGTCGAAGTTCATCGGACAGCGCGACCGTACAGGGGAGTGTCGTTCTATTACAGTCAACCTACTACAGTGCGATCTCAAAACTACCCACGACTTTTTTTATTGTAACCCCTAGATTATTGTAAATCTTATATGTAATAATATCTAGTAAATTTGTAATAATTCTAATTTGGCCGTTTTATTATATTACTCCGTCACTTCAATAATAAAACGCGACAATGGCGCCCACTCTTTTAGTTTAAAGATTTTGAGATTGGCTGTAGTTGATTACTGTATATAGGTAGCTTTTATTTTAGCTGGTGTTGGCTGTGTGCTTGTACTTAAGCTTGTAAACGATGATAGTTAATAATTCAAATTATGTGCTGTAGTTTACTATCTCGCTGAATCACGCACCTACCTAGTTAGCTCAACTGCTATTTTTTTTTGTCGTTGTTTTTTTTTATTTTATGTTTTTTTATGTGTAAAAGATTAAAGAAACCTATTGTTTATCTCTATAAATATCTAACTTAAATTAGGGAGCTAATCAATGGAAAGCACATAATTTGAAAACGGTATTTTTTCCGACAGGTGATAAGGGACTTGTCGGGATTTTTATGAATATTTAGTACTATTTTTTTTTTTGCAATTTTTTTATCACAATATTATTACTACATCGTTCTTGATCAAAGTTGATTATTGTGACAGAACGGATATTGTGACTGTTTGGCTTATTGTAATTGTGTAGAAAATTTAACTGTATTTTTGTTTTGATTTTTGTGTTTTTTTTATTTGCACAACATATCCAGTTTTTATAACGAAATGTCTCATCCAATTAAGTTCCTGCATCTGCAAAAAGCAGAATTGCAATACGAAGTCACTATCAGGGGTGATATACCAGCAAGTACTGTTTTAGAATTACGACGCCAAGTGTGTAAACTGACCCAAATTTATCCCTCTGATGACATTGCCGATTCTTGTCTAGAATTTTCTGAGGATGTCAAAGGTATAACAGAGTCTTTAAAGAAAGTTAAACTTAACTTAGATAGTTTAGCATCAGCGCCTGATGAGGGACTCACCAATCGAACACTTTCATTATTACATCACCTACATCATAGAATACGGCGCGTCGAGCAGCCGGAGACACCTGAGTCTATTACTATTTGGAAAACTATAAAATCACAATTTAATGACTACTTTACACAGTTTTCAAGAACTCCTAAACCTGGCAGTGATGTCGATCCTGATGCCTTTTTCATAGCTGACGATATGACTAAAGCTACATCTAGTCTAGGTAATCTTAATGTTTCTGTAAGTTGTGATCGTGGTATGTCTTCTGATATATTAAAACTTAAATTTGACGGGAAATCGTGTGTTAGGTCTTTTATTCAAAGGCTGGAAGAATTTCGGTCATCAAAAAAACTCTCCGATGAGAAGTTAATGTCTCTTGCATATGAGATATTCACGGGAGATGCACTTCATTGGTTTCGGGCAGTTATAGATAACATAGACAATTGGGATGGTATTGTTGCTAAGCTCCGCGAAGATTTTGATATCTTTGATTATGATTATCGAATGATAACTGAAATTCGTAATCGCACTCAAGGGGAGTCCGAAAACATTATTGTTTATCTGTCAATAATGAAAGGTATGTTTTCCAGAATTAGCACTCCGATGCTCGAGAAGGACCAGCTTGAAATAATACTACACAATATACGTCCGTGTTATGATAACGTTTTAGCTAACTGTCCGAATATTACTACAATAAATCAACTGCAGCAACTTTGCAGGAATTTCGAACAAATCAAATCCCGTTCTGCAAACTTCAAGGAACCTGCTCCTTCTTCATCTAAAACACTTGCTCCCGAGTTTGCTTATAGCGCGCCTAATAAATTTATATCAAAAAATGCAGATACACATTCTAAGCCCTTTTCATATTCTAACAATTTTACAAAACCTGCCGCAGGTCCCTCGAAAGTGTATGCAGTTTCTAATACAAAGTTTTGCTATCGTTGCCGTTCAGACACTCATAGCATGAAGGAATGTTCCGCTGCACGAGATATTTTTTGTTTTAAGTGCGGGAAAAAAGGCGTGCGTTCTCCAGAATGTCCAGACTGTAATATAGTTAAAGAATCTGAAAATAAAAAAAACTAATGAGTGAAAATTGTAGCAAACCATCAACTGGTTTTTTCGATAGCTCGGATTGGGAAAATTGGTTGATGACGATCAAAAAATTTTTTTCCTCTTATAACAACATTGCTTCAATTTTCACTGTTAAACCGAGTAATGATCCGCGCCCTTATGCAAGAATAATTGTGAATGGTAATAAAGACCTCAACTGTTGCGGGTTACTGGACTCGGGCTCCGTCGTCAGTATTTTAGGTAAAAACTCTCACGAGTCAATGGAAAAAATTGGGTTTGCCTTGTTTAATGACGAAAAAATTTATGTTCATGCGGCTGGAGGACAAAAACTCAGATCTCAAGGTTACATGCTCTTACCTGTCACTTTTCATAATCAAGATCATACTATTAAAATGCATGTTATCCCGGAAGTTGATTCGGCCTTGATTCTTGGTATAGATTTTTGGGATAAATTCAACATTCTTCCAAAACACTTAAACAATGTTGATTTCTTAACGGCCGATGACCCTGGACTCCTTAACTTATCTCTCGAACCCCAAATTTTTCTTCATTGCTACGAAAACTTGGATGATGGGGAGAAATCGATTGCTGATAGTATTGTTGACAGTTTTAAGTCAATTTCTTTTGAGGAAGTTGGCTTGGGTAGGACGGATGCTATATCCCACGCTATTGATACTGGAGACGCGGAACCCATTCGTCAGAGGTACTATCGAATGTCACCGGAAAAACAAAGAATTGTCAGTGAACAGGTGGATGAGATGTTAGCTCTTGACGTCATAGAGCCATGTGAGAGCCCGTGGTCGTCGCCAGTGCTAGTTGTTGGGAAGAAGGACGGCAAACCACGCTTTTGCCTAGATTCAAGAAAACTTAACTCAGTAACTAAAAAAGATGCTTACTGTATACCTTATGTTTCCGAAATACTTGATAACTTGAGAGATGCACGGTATTTATCCAGTATTGATTTATCTAAATCGTTCTGGCAAATACCTATTAAAAAAGAGGATCGGGAGAAAACGGCTTTTTATGTTCCGGGTCGCGGAACACTACAGTTCAAGGTAACTGCTTTCGGCTTGTCGAATGCGCCAGCTACACAGCAACGTCTAGTGGATACTCTTTTTGGCCCTGAGTTTGAACTTAAAGTGTTCGCATATCTGGATGATATTATAATTCTCAGCCAAACTTTCGAGGAACACGTATCCTTGCTCCAACGTGTACTCGCAAAATTACAGAGGGCTAATCTAACTGTTAATCTAAGCAAATGTCAATTCTTTCGCAGTCAGCTGCGGTATCTTGGATACGTAGTTGATGTACAAGGCCTGCGAACTGACCCAGAAAAAGTAGAAGCTGTACTTAACTACCCGACCCCTTGTAATCGTAAGGAAGTGAAGCGGTTTCTTGGCACGGCTTCCTGGTATAGAAGGTTTATACCAAACTTTAGCACAATTGCAGCACCTCTGAACAAGTTAACTTCTACCAAAAAGAGCTCACCACCTTTTGAATGGTCGGCCGATGCTGACAAGGCTTTTACCACTCTTAAATCATTACTAGTGAATGCCCCCGTGTTGATTTGTCCAAATTTTAATGAACCATTTGAGGTGCACACTGATGCCAGTAATTTTGGAGTGGGAGCTATGCTCTGCCAAACCATTGATGGTATAGAACATCCGGTTGCCTATATGAGCAGGTCTCTTTCTGGACCTGAAAGAAATTATGGTGTTACAGAACGCGAAACCCTTGCTGTTCTAGTTGCCTTGGAACATTGGCGATGCTATTTGGAAAATGGTAAGCGGTTTACTGTTTATACGGACCATTCTGCTATTAAGTGGTTCCTCTCTCTCTCGAATCCAATTGGCAGGCTGGCCAGATGGGGCGTCCGCTTATCGGCCTTTAATTTTGATATAAGACATCGACGCGGTAAGGAAAATGTTGTTCCCGATTCCCTTTCTCGACTGCCCACTCTTGCGGCAATCTCAAACTCCAATAACGCTCATATGACTCAGGATGCGTGGTACTTAAATATATACAATGGGGCTCAGTCGTCACCAACTAGTTTTCCTAATTACCGGGTTGAAAATGGATCCTTGTATCGCCTCAGTAAAAACAAGAATATTCTTACTTCTGAATTTGACTGGAAGTTAGTGGTACCACAGAAGCAACGTCTCAACATTCTAAAAGAAAATCACTCTGAGCCTACATCTGCTCATTTCGGGATATTTAAAACCTATAGAAGATTACTCCTTCGCTACTACTGGCCAAAAATGCATGCTGATGTAGTTGAGTTTATATCCAATTGCGATACATGCTTAGCCTATAAGTTACCGACACATGGTACCTTAGGCACAATGGGAAGACCTAAAGAATGCAGTAGACCTTTCCAAACAATTTCTATTGATTTGGTGGGGCCCCTGCCCCCTTCTCGAAAACAACACTGTTACATTTTTGTAGTAACGTGTTGTTTCTCAAAATATTGCCTTTTGTTTCCTTTGCGAAGGGCAACTGCGGAAATGGTTACTGGGCGTTTGGAAAATGACGTCTTCTTGGTTCACGGTATTCCGCAAACAATTATATTAGACAATGGGGTCCAGTTTACAAGTAATGAAATGGGTAACTTGTTTCAAAGGTATTCCATTCCTAGTATTCACTATACCCCAAAATATACACCTCAAATTAACACTGTAGAAAGATACAATAAAACAATAGTGACGGCAGTCTCTGCATTTGTTAATGATGACCATCGCACATGGGATGCGAATCTTGCAAAGATTCAGTTCGCAATGAATACCTCAGTCAATGAAACTACTGGTTTTACACCAGCGTTTTTAGTATTTGGAAGAGAATTAGTAACTGATGGGTCTCATTACCTGGAAAATGATACCCCTAATGAAATAATTTTTCTGCCGCGCAATGCCTATGCAGAAAACTTGGGTCACCTCGCTACCATTTTTGATAAAGTTCAATGGGCACTTTGGCAGGCTCATTTAAAGAACACCCAGCGATACAACTTGAGACGGAAATATGCTGAATTCAATATTGGTGACGTCGTTTGGAAGCGCTGTTACTTCCAAAGCGACAAAGATGCTCGCTTTACTAAAAAACTTGCACCAAAATATTCAAAGTGTCGTATCAAACATAAGAAGTCTCCCTTAGTGTATGTTTTAGAAGACATGTCCGGTAACGACCTAGGTTCATGGCACATCAAAGATTTGAAATTGACCAATAGTTAGTATTTTGGTGAATGAGTTTAATGAGTAGCGGATTTTATAAGACGTAAAATCCTTTTCTAAGAGGAGGGGTACTGTAACATCCGTTAATTATATTTCTGCATTGTATCTATAAAATAAACAAAATCACTTTTATCTAATGTGATTCATTGTAGGTAGCCGTTTTATAAAACGGTGCGCACGCGCAGCAAATACGCACGGGGGGAACGCGGGCGCAGGAGGCGAGGCGCGGCGTTCCCAACCAGACCGGTTGGCTACGGATTGCGACACTGACTCGCTCGATCTTGCTTGCGAACAACTGTGTTTCGCTCTTATAAATAAATTCGTGCTACGAATACTTTTAATAGGTATTTAACCACCTTAAGTTCTAAATTTGTTGTACCTACATAATAATCTTAGAGTTGGTATTTGCTGAAGCTCACAGATAGTGTATATCGTGTTGTGATTACCTTCAATCCCGTACTGGGAACTCCCTACGGGCATTACTGCGCTCGAATTGGGCCGTCGCTCGTCGGGCCTGTTCTATACCTACGAGCCGTCCGCTGAACCTGGAAGACCTGGAGTCGCAGTCGAAGTTCATCGGACAGCGCGACCGTACAGGGGAGTGTCGTTCTATTACAGTCAACCTACTACAGTGCGATCTCAAAACTACCCACGACTTTTTTTATTGTAACCCCTAGATTATTGTAAATCTTATATGTAATAATATCTAGTAAATTTGTAATAATTCTAATTTGGCCGTTTTATTATATTACTCCGTCACTTCAATAATAAAACGCGACAGTACTTATTGTATACAAGTATTTTCCTTTTGAAAATCACTTTTCCACAAATCCGTGTGTAGTATACACATAGAAATCTTTGATCAAAACACGTTAAATTGCACACTAAAAGTGTGATTTCACAATTCTGTACATCAGAGCCAACTGGTCGGATGTCCATTTTTGATACTTTACAGGAGAAGGAATTTTAACTTTCAAACGTTGATTACTAACTTAGACTACTAAGTTTACGAAAAATCTTTAGGTGAGTAAAATTGCTATTTAATAGTGATTGTTTTTCGCTATACTATTTCATCCCTTCTCCAAGAACAGCAACGCAATTAAATCTGAATTATAAAAAAGGAGTAACATCCGACCTTAAAAATGAGGGTATTTTCTTATGACATGGTCGGATAATAACATCCGCTGTTTTGGTTCTAAAAAACATTAACTTTGATTAACAATTTTAGGGCTCATATTAAGATCTGACCAAATGGTTCGAAAACAAACAAATCCAATAAATAGTATGTGAAAATAAGATATTTTGGTCCGGGGATATTTGACCTGCTCTTACAAATACACATCCGACTTTTCCTTGAACATTTAAGTTTTTGAGATAATAACATTTTAAAAGAAACGCAGAAACAAGAATTGTATTAAACCAAAGAAAAATAAAATGTATCAAGTAGGTAGGTTTATTAAAATAAATGTAATAAGTAGAACAATAATTATCATTAGAATGCAGCTGATTCTTTGTCGCCGCCTGCGCCTGTCTGATCGGTCTCGCAGTGAACATCGCTTGCAGTGCTGTCGTGATGCAGATTTTTGTAAAAACCATGGAATTCTGCCGGTATCTATTGTAAAAGTGTCATAATATGTTTGTATTTGACAGAGGATATCGGTTTTTCCGTATCTTAATATATAAAATCGTAAACTGAATGACTGACTGACTGACTGATCTATCAACGCACAGCCCAAACCGCTGGACTTAGAGACTTGAAATTTTGCTCATAGAATAGATACCTCATACAGTGTAGGCATCCACTAAGGAAGGATTTTTGAAAATTCCATCCTTAAAGGGGTGAAATAAGGGATGAAAGTTTGTATGAAAGTCCCTCAGTTTTGAAGCTAGGATCTTCAAATTTTGTGTTAAGCCTGACGATTGAAAATTAATAAATACACTCAGCGTTTTTCAAAATTCTACCCCCGCAGGGGTGAAAAGGGGTATGAAGTTGTGTATAGAAGAAAATCCTTCATTTTCGAAGTAAAAATCACCTTATTTATAATATAGGCTTATGGAAGAAAATCTAACGAAACGTATATTGTTATTGTTAGTACTTCAATCCCTATGGCGATGAAATAGGGGTGAAATGGGTAAATAAACCTAAAAATAGATATGGATGTAGTTATTGGGGTTTTTTTGTATGACGATTGCGAAAATGATGTTTATTTTGAAGTCCAACACGGTGGGCATGATTTAACCCCCTAAAGGGGTGAAAATGGGGTTCAAATTTTGTATGGAAAAAGAATATAAAATAGACATTATAACTTTAAAGTTCGTAGGAGCACGTCTAAAAATAAATAGCCAAACATATATTTGGAGATTTTGAAAATCAACCCCTTAGATGGTAAATGGGGTAAGTAAACATAAAAATCGATATGACACTTTCATACTTATATTTTCAGCTTTCCTTAACTCCTGGAATATCCTATTGGCACGAGGATTCATGCTGTAAAGTTTAAAACACTGCATTTGATAATAATCATGAATAATTATTTATTTGCACCAAACTATTCCACCCGCGATCGCAACACGAACAAACTGGTTTTTACATGACACTCACTACCCGACGCGACGCTACTGGCCGTGTGCGGCCGCGGGTTGTCGGCGCTCGTCGAGCGTATGTTATCGTTTTGTCTCTTTCTAACGCCCATTATAAAATGATGCTATCTCTTTCACTCTGAAAGTTGTGTGGATTTCCCGAACCAAAAGGTCTGATGTTAATTTCAGACGCTACGCTCTAAAGAAAATTTTAGAAACGATATGTCTTATATGAACATAAGACCTACTTTTAACCGTTATTTCAAATTTACTAAAGGTAAAAAGTCTCAACTAAACATTAGTTGTTTTTGCTCTAAAGTCATGTGGACATCCGACTTTTTTTTGTAAGCTTAACTTTGTGAATAAAAGAGATAGCGAAATAATGATAAGAGAGCCCGAAAGAGGACAAAATAATTAATGTGTTCTAGAACAAAAGTGATTTTCGTAAAAATTGGACATCCGACCAGTTGGCTCTGATGTACAGAATTGTATTCTTGTAAAAAACACTATGGAAAATCCTGAGTATTGCTGAGAGTGTCCGGCAACTCTCCATTCCGTCTTACAATTTTAACATGTCTTGCATACCTACATTATTAGCTTCGCCAAAGCTCTTCAATCTTTATATGAACCGACTTATCGTTGAGCTTAGTAATCTTGGCCTTGGGTGCTCAATCGACGGTACTCCGTTCAACAATATAAGTTACGCAGACGATATGGTCTTGCTGAGTCCATCGATAAGTGCCCTCAGAAAACTATTGAAATGCTGTGAGCAGTATATAGTGACCCACGGCCTCAGGTACAATGTTAAAAAAACGGAAATCATGGTTTTTAAAACGCGACATAAAATAATTTCTGAAATTCCCCCTGTGAAAATAAATGATACGCAGCTTAAAAGAGTTCCCAGATTTAAGTACCTGGGGCACTGGCTTACTGAAGACCTTTCAGATGATACTGATATGGAAAGGGAGCGCAGGGCCTTGGCAGTAAGATGCAATATGCTGGCTCGCAGGTTTGCACGATGTACTAAAGAAGTAAAAGTGACTTTATTTAGAGCTTATTGTCAATTATTTTACTCGTGCAGCCTGTGGGTTAAGTATACACAAAAGTCGTACAATGCCCTGCGTATCCAATATAACAATGCATTCAGGGTATTGTTGGGGTTGCCGCGGTTCTGTAGCGCATCAGGCATGTTCGCCGAGGCTCGCATTCAAGACTTTTATGCCATAATGCGCAACAGAATAGCCTCGCTGATGCATAGAGTCCGCTGCAGCACCAACAGCCTCCTGACTGTGATTGCAGACCGCTGTGACGGTCCAATACTGAAACACTGGGTCACTGTACATATGACCCGTGTATCAGTCAAATAAAATTTGTTTCTAGCCCTATTGTTACTAACATAGCTATTTAAGTTTTATTTTACTAACAAATATGGACTCTGTCTGAATTAAATAAATAATAATAATTATTATTATTTGGCTAGCTATTTCTTGTATCATAATTTACATGAACTTATATTTTTTTTATTGTAAAGTATATAGACTTGTAAGGTTTGATTAACGGGCACAGATTTATAGTTTATTTTGAATTAAAAGTCTTAAGAGGGCTCCACACTCGCGCCGCGAAAGCCCGCGAAGGCCGCGAACCGCGAGTGTGGAGGGTTTCGCGGTTTCGCGTATGGGCTTCGCGGCTTCGCGTTCGCGCTTCGCGGCGTTCCCCGTCCGGTGGCGGTTTTTTGGTCCGCGTCAAAGGACTTGTGTGCCCAACTAAGGTTGCCGTGATTCGCGGCCGCGGTTCACGCGCGAGTCTGGAGGGCTATATTTTTCGCGCCGTTTCCATGCGCGAACCGCGCCCGTGATTCGCGGCCGCGGTTCGCGCGCGTGTGTGGAGCCGGCTTTATATCTGTGTTCACAAATATTACTAATGAGGTCCAATCACATGTAATAGGTACGTAAAACAAACGAACCAATGAGTTATATTTCAACGCAGTGCGTTCGCTTATGCAAGGGTCGTTTGAGTACTGTTCTTGAATACGGGTGTAAGTTCTTTTCACAGAGAAATAAATAAAGCATCACCGCTTTACAATTTTTTATACTGGTTTTGATTTTGGTTCAATAAACGCTTCAGTGTTCCTCATTTTTTCGCATAATTTAAAATAACTTCGTAATTAGAAAACATTAAATTTTGAGAACGTATCGTTAGCATATTTACTTAAGTGTGTGAAGAAAAATGGTCGGAGGCTATTCCAGTCTTTAATACCATTAGGCATCCCAATCGATAGTTTGATCGATTTTTCGTATTTTTCAGCTATGGTGAGAATTTACAGACTGACTAATTTTTTTTGCAATGTTGTAATACCAGTATAAAAGATAAGTATTTTTTACCTTATCGTTATCTTTACTTATCAAAGCAGTATTAATCTTAAAGTATGTCAGGTGTCAATAGCAAGCTAGTGGATTAGAAACATAATTATGTTTCCCGTTTGATCAGACAGTCCGGTCACAGGATAAAAAAACAACCAGAATAAAAGCTCAGTACAAACCAAAAGCGCGGGTACACTACTACATGCACAGCTTTTATACAGATGCACCACAGAACATAGAGAAAAAAAACTATGTTCTGTGAAATGCACCATCGCTCGCCAGAGCGAGCAATGGGAACTGCGTACGCTTGTTCCACGAGAACTATCAAAACAAAGGACTTTTACATTAAAAATCGTTTTTAGCTTTAAAATGATCAAATTGTATGTAATAGATAAGCTGTAAAAAATTGGTAGTTACAAATTTCCTAAAAATCTGGATAGGTATAAAGAAAAAATGAATTAATTCTGTAAGAATAAAAACGTCTTAATTTGGCTTTCAATTCCGGTACTTGCATTGTAGAATAGTCTTTTATATCCATTTTGAGTCAGTGGGTCTTTTTCGGTAAAAAAATACCACAAAATAATGCCTATTTTCCCATACATTTGTTTAACGTCTACTGTCTTAGAACAAGCGTACGCAGCGACATCTACAATTAGCTTTGCGGTGCCATCCTCATTGACGCTTTGGTGTAAGAATTCAAACATCTTTGGAACGCTCTATGAAGCTTTTTCTCTGGTCTACATCTTCGATTCTAATATCCTAGATAACGCTTCATGAACTAAAAGAGTACACAAAAATGGCACCTCGAAATAGCGTCCCACTTACAAATTTCGCGTTTATTTTGTACATAATCACCCCTTATTTTGTACAAAATAAGCTTATTTTGTACAAAATCACATATTTTATCACTTACTTTGTGCAAATTAAGCGCACAGTTTATAAGTGGGACGCTATTTGAGGTGCCATTTTTGAGACTGACCGGACATCTATAGGGTATTCTTGATCGAAGGTCTACATTGGAGATTTTCTACTCTGTGGCCCGGTCGCGTCTGCGGCGAGCTCGAGCCAAGAAGATGGCTCTGTTGTTATTTTTGAGTGCCCTCCGTCCAAGCGCTTCTTTTGTTCCTTCGACACGCTTGATAAGATAAGAAATCTATATTCAATATTTGCTGAAGTCTTTTGACTGTTTTGATTTCGAAATTTCGAATTTTTATTTCGAAAGCTGTATAACACGTAGTTAGATTTAAGGTATGATTCCGATGTCAGCAGCACTGCTGCGCGACAATGCTGCGTGACACTGCTGCGCGACACTGCTGAGCGACACTGCTGCGCGACAGTGCTGCGCAGCACTGCTGCCGAGCTCGGAATGTAGTCTCATATAAACCTATAGAGAATGTATGGGGACCAGTGGTGTTGCGGCAGCAGTGCCGCGCAGCACTGCTGAGCAGCAGTGTCGCGTAGCAGTGTTGCGCAGCAGTGTCGCGACGCTTCTCCGCTCACATCAAATTGAGCCTTTCAAACGTAACATTAGGGTTCAATTTGGAGCACACAGCACTGCTGCCGCAGCAGTGCTGCCGACATCGGAATCATACCTTTACTTACATAATTAACGTCAATATTGAATGTCTTTTTTGTATTCTTTAACAAATTAACTGTTTAATTTTGGCAACATAATAATTAATAGCATTCAATATTATTCCCTACACTAAAATATTCTAACGATTATAAATCTAAGTGCGGTTTTTTCATCTATCTATCAAAGTAGGTAGATATTTGTTAAGAGCAAAAAAATAATCAACGTGATATCCTTAGTTAACCGGATAGCAATAAAATAGTTTTGTTAATTTGAATTTAATGTATTAATTTATTTCTGCATGATATAATAACGTTTTAAACAGAAAAAAAATCGGGTTGCACTCCGGGAGTGCCGGCAGAAGTGAAAACTTGCATATTAACGTTGTGCATTTTTGATATTTCGGAATGGTTAGGGAATAATTTTGCACGAATTACTTTAATTATCAGTATAAAAGTACTATCATTTATGAGGTAGAATACAATATTTATTTAATGTGCTATCGTACACAAATATGACAATTTATATTTCATTAAAAAGTTTATCTCTCAGAAAAATCAACCCGCCGAACGCCAAAACGACGCGCCGCCATTTTCACCGCGCCGTAGAAAGATAAATAAATAAATAAATAAAAATCAGTTTATTCAGGAAAACACATAACAATGCAAAATATGAACAGCTCCCATATTAGGTTACCCTGTGTTATGAGAGATGCTCTTCAATTAATAATAATAACAATTTCAACAATAGTGGTTTTTTTAAACATTAAATTTCTTGCTTATTGCTATAGAGAAAAGATTTTAACATTATATTATTTTATTTATGTGTGTGTGTGTGTGTGTGTGTGTGTGTGTGTGTGTGTGTGTGTGTGTGTGCGTGCGTGCGTGTGTGTGTGTGTGTGTGTGTGTGTGTGTGTTTGTGTGTGGGTGTGACAAATGCGTATTATATACTTATTAATTAAAAAAAATATTGGTTGTGGTTGGTGAGATGCAGAGAGGGGGATACTTCCGCCGCCGGCTGTCTACGCTCCATCCGTCTTACGAATTTTCGATCAGGGTCACGTGACCCTGACTGACGCGAGTTTAACATTTTTTCCCCATTACAAAAAAAGTGTACAACGCCGCTAAAGAAGTATTCACTTCAAAAAACTCGAAGTAACACGCCCGTTTTAGATAAACAACTTCCAATATATCGCAAAGTTACTTCCATTGAAGAAACACTGTGAAATTTAAATTGATCACTTCAGAAACTGTTATCAATTGGGTTTAATTAGATCAGTAATGAAGCCAAATAGAATCATTTATTACCTATTTCAGTAAGGTAAAGCGTAATGAAATCCACTGAAGAACGACATAATTGAATGGAAGAAATAGGAGTAAAGGGAAATATTTTTTAATTTCTTTGGGTCGCGCACTTAATGTCCCTATTTTTTATCGGCGAAAGTGCTACCTTCAGGAAAAGCTGAAACTGAAAACCTGATTAATCTTCTGTTGGAGAATTCGTCAGAAAAATATTTTACCCTTGTGAAAGTTACGTGAATTGATGGTTGCACTTTGGATTTCTACCCATAACTATATATCTTCCATTCGAAGAAAATTATACAGGTAACTACTAAAGTATTTTATCTAAAAGGATGCTAAGGAAAGCCCGCTTTATTAGTAAGCGGCTTGCATTATGTATGAACACCTTCACCTCTTCCCCGAAACTAAAATTCTGAGTTTTGTATTAGGCATTGTTTTATTTTTTTCACAACAGTCTTTGGTACCTCAAGGAAGTTCAAATTCGAATGTATGAATAAACAACTTCTTCTATGACCATAAAAATTCACAACCGTACACATCGTTCCATTTTCATTCCATCTCATCGACAGTCAGTCATCAATAAGTTTCATCAGAACATAATTGCCTAAACATAAAAGTAACATCTCGTGTTTAAATCGCACCTAAGGACCGCCCATTATGTTTCATACCATTTCAATAACAAACAATTTGTTATCGTAATTGATTGAAAAACTGTTGTAACGCACAGAGTCGAATTTAGGGCCCACCCGCCGACCTCATTTGTGTTTAATTTCTTCCCTTTATACGGCCCAGTCACCCGTGACTTCGGAAAAAATTACAATAAACCTTTTTCTCGTGAATGTTTGTAACAATATTCTTCGCCCGCCCTTGCCAGATTGTTAGGGAATATTAGAATAAGTAATGCTTACATAATCGTTACTTTTCTTTTCGTTGGATCTTTTAGAACTTTTCTGAGGATAAAATAAGCTTTTATGTCGATTGTTTAGATAATACTGTAAATCTAGCATTGATTTACGGAAGACTACACTTAGTAAGTTTATTTCATCATCATCGCTTCGAGTTCACATCACAGGTACTTAATAAAAACTGTACTTAAGTGCTCAAACGAACTACGCAGAGATTTAATTGCATGATAAAAAACGTAATAAGGATATCGGCTTCCGACGAGAAACAGGAGAATCTAGTTAAATTAAAAATGTTTAATAAAACAAGTAAGTACCTACCTAACTCTTACTTATCAAGTTGGAGACCTTAGATGACACGAACAGGGGGCTAATTGTCTATATTTCAAAATCTATCCCAATCGCTTTCATATTTTGACAGATGGATGTGATACATTGCTGCATTTCTTTGTTAAGTTTTTATTTGTGCCAACTTTGCAGATTTCTTTATTGATCTTTATGAGTTTATGAGTGCCAAAAAGAAGCATCAATGTATTACATCCTGAAAGCGATTGCGATAGATTTTGAAATTAGACAATTGAGGCAGGGTTACTAACGCTCTACCTACCAAGAAACAATAATGCCATGATGAATGAATAAATTGCTGTCGACTCAATAATGTGCCAGTTAAAGCACGGAATAGTTATATAAGTCCTACCGTATTTAATTAAAGTAACAGCTCTAATGATCTAATGATAGTTTTTAGACGAGCTAATTTGAATCTTATCGAAAAGAGATAGTTTTAACCACTGAGATAAATTATGTATTAACATACCTACTTTCAAGTAAATTCTATTCTGCACGACTACGGCTTCCTTAGAAACAAAAGAAAGTTACACGGCACAATGGCCCGAGGTGCAAAAGAGACCTCAACCCTTCAAAACAAATGCAAAACCACAAAGTAGCGTCAGTTCTTCCTAAAAACAAAAGACAACACTACGACAAAAACAAATACTACGACGAAGTATATATGGTTACTGTTTTGATTAATTCTGCGTAGGAGGCGCAACAAATCGCGAGTATCCGGCCACAGCAAGGTTAGTCGCGAGTGCACTCGGACGTCCTGCGTCCTGCCCGGCCGGGGTCTTGAGGGTCGCCTCGAGACCCGCTCTTGAGACAAAGGACCGTGGGCATGGATTTAGTACATCCCTTGGTTAACCTCCTTGACCGTGGGTCACCGGTCAGACATTTACTTATTGTTTACTTTCATCTCCTTTCTGGTAACTATTTCATTAATTCACTGTATACGCCAGTCATCGTAGACACAAAAATCGCGTTAGGTCGCAAAAATTTGCAAAGTTGTGTGTTTTTGGGATGTTGTTAGGATACATACGAATAGTGTAAATCCAAATTTGCAACCCTGAAAGACCTGTGCTAAACTCAACTTTTTTCAGATTTTGGCCAACAACTTCTAAAAAATGCATTCTACGGCAAAGTTGTCTATGACACTTTTAAAGAAGATAAAATTACCAACAATTTGAGTGTAAATTCAGCTCTAAGTGTCATATATATCTTGAGATACACACTTCAAAAACGGGCCATTTTTGACAAAAGTATGTAGTATGTATGTATCTCGAGATGTATATGAAACTCAAAGCTAAAATTGCACTCAAATTGTTGGTAATTTTATCTTATTTAAAAATGTCATAGACGACTTTGCCGTAAAATGCATTTTTTAGAAGTTGTGAGCCAAAAACTGAAAAACGTCGAGGTTTTTCGAGCACTACGAAGTTAGCACAGGTCTTTCAGGGTTGCAAATTTGGATTTACACTATTGGTATCTATCCTAACAACATCCCAAAAATGCAGGACCTTGCAATTTTTTGCGACCTAGAATGTTTAAGATGACTGGGGTAGTAGGAGCCGTAACAACTCTAAAAGTATTGAGTTCTTTCCGACGTCCTGCGCCTGTGCGGGCGCAATCAACTTATAAACCTTATCAGGAGCAACGAATTTAAAAACTAATTATAGTTAGCAAATAAGTGTAACAATAGTACATATAGTAATAGTACAGTACTATTACCGCTCACTCAAGAAATCAACATTTCACATTTTATGTAAACCCTTGATCGAATCACAAAAGTATTCATTTAAAAATGCGTCATTTCGCGTTTTAAAAAAATCCAAATGGATACGGAAATTCTATTTTTTTTTTTACCTTTGAGTCTTTATCCGTAGCATGAAGTAAACAATACGAGCCGTGTTGAGCGTCGGCCGAGTGACAGCGAAGTGGTTGCGATGGCACTCGGAAGCCGCACTTCCCGCTCTCGGATACAGAAAAGAAACAACTTACTGCTAGGCTCTGTTGGTTATTCCCACTTTTCCCTGGAAAATCCCTATGTTCCTTGCAAGCCTTTGAATTCTCACTCGTACATTAATAGCCCCCCTACTCGAATGGTCACTTTTCTATTCGTTCGCTAACTTAAAAAATAAAAATAAGCCATAAACTCTAAAATTACGTGTCGTAGGCTTGTCAATACCATACAATACAACAACGTCGTGATTTACATAAACTTGCGACGTGTGATTTGATCGTCTAACTAATTGCTTATTTTAAGCTTTAAGTTAGCGAACTAATAAAAATTTTACCATTTGAGTAGGCCATCTGATTGCCTACACTGCTATCGCAGAAAAATGAAGCAATTATAGATGTTTATTGAAAATAATTAATGAATTATCACTAATATTTCACTACTTATTAATATTTGTTTATCTTAAGTTGTCTGTATGATTGTCAAAGACAACGATGACAAGAATGGGGAATAAATAAGAGAAGGAAAGTTAAAGATGCTCAAAAAAGTTGTAAGACGATGCAATTCCTTTTGAACGTCACTAGCTCTATATAGATTCCCAACAATTCTGCATTAAAATGCAAGTCATAAAACTTAATTTAATAAAATTATTCTTTTTTGAATTCCTCGAAACTGCATTCAGAGTGAAATCGTTCGAATTAAGGCCGGCCACATACAGACGGAATCCCGATTCGGAATTCCGAACGTAATTTCGACAATGTATGAAGATTCCATACGGAAAAATGTGGCAGGCCCATAGATTTTGTATGCAGTTGCTGCGTTCAGAATCACGTATGTACGGAATTCCATAACGGGATTCCGTCTGTGTGTTGCCAGCCTAACTGATAAGAAAGCTGAATAGAATACTCGTATTTAAATCGTGGAGCACTTAAGCTTTTACTTTGCAGATTTCTTTATTGATCTTTATGAGTTTACGAGAGCATTTTGTCTCTAGAGTAGAAAAATACCTATCCCTCTAGTAGAGTGTCACAGTATGTAAATTAAAAGTACAGTTTACCATACCCCTTTAAAATGAACCACGACTTTCAGGTGCACGTCAGAACCAAAACCGACACCACTAATACAAAGAGCAAAGAGGCTTAAACTGATACACCATTTATTAATAAATCCTGAAGGGTAACATATGCGTATCAAACCGTGTGAAACAAGATCGTGCACGGCACTCACGATGACAAAAAGCGATATTGTACTAACGCACAAAAGGGTCTTTACCCAAATCCAATTTCGAAGGCTCTTTGTGACCTAAGATTTGGGTGCTGGCAACATTACTTATAGATAGATGCGAACTGACCATCATGCCGGAACCTCCATAATATATGTCCGCTCGCATGAACAAAGTCTGGTCTACACTTCAAAGCGTTATTGTGCCTTTTATCCGATTTCGCATGTTGTAAAGATGTATTGATGGCTTACGGCCCGCTTGAGACATCTTGTAAACTCTATTGACATACATAAAGTATTTATTTATTTATTGGATTATTATTTTCATACCACACACATACCATTCACATATAGAAGTTTTTAAAAGCCTTATCCTTGAACTTATAACGTGCAACTTGTATGTAATTAACTTGTGAACTTGTATGTAATTAGTAACTTTAAAAAAGTGTGAACTATAACCTTTTTACCTTACCTAAAGATCCTGATAGGTATGTAAATTCATTAAACTGCTTACTCTATTATTAAAACATATTTGTGCAAATTAGTACGAGAAATCAAACATGATCCTTTTTCTTTTAAGACCTATTTAAATAGATACTGCCCTCATATTTATTCATGTTACATAAAAAAAATATAAATATTCATCTAAGCTTATAGTGAAAGCCGTCAAAGGTACATTAAGTTAATTATGCATAAATGTTACTGTAAAACCCCGAACTCTGATGAATCCTAAAACATTCCGGTAAAACCTAAGATTTACCAACTCTTAATGGTAAAAGTCCTATGTTCATCGTTCATTTCGAACTATTGCCACCATTGACTTGGTAAACCTTAGGTTTTACCTCAAACAAATACAGGTACTAAATGCTAAAAAAAGATTAAACTGTAGGTGTTTCAAAATAACATATCTAACTAATAAATGTACCCTATAATTTAAACTAGTTAAGGATTGACTGATGGCTGATGGGTGTTTATACTGTAATAAATAATTAAGAAATATTCATATATTATGATAAATAAAAATAATGATGATGAAGAATGTATCAGAATGATGATATCGATATTTAAAGCTTTTGCTGATAGGTGATTCAAATAAATGATATTAATTTTATCCTTTATTTTAACTCTTCTGTATTAAATCCTTACATTTACCAACTCTTGTTGCTAAATCCTAAGATTGACAAGTAAAACCTACAGTAAGAGCGAATAAGCATACTATCCAAGGATAATTTTATACATTTAAATAAGTATTGGTATGATTGGTTTTTTATACTATACCTACTACACTGTTAGGTACTAAGTTCTAAAGAAAATAATATTTTCTCTCTAACTTACAAATTATATTTTAAATAACCGAATTACTTGTTCTACTATTATACCTACTTCCAGTCTCTACTTCCTCGTTTTAACTTGAGTCAAATATTTGATATTAGTTCTCAATAGACAACTCTTTTTGAAACACTAGGCCCAACAGTATCCGTAGCACGAGCAGCTATCGAAAAAAATAACGCGCCTATAAAAGGTTTCTAGCAGGTATTTCTAACAATTTCTCTAGCAAGTATTTTACACGCGTTTTTTTCTCGATATAAATGTTCGTGCTAGGGGTACGAACACTTAAAAAGTAAGCAAGGGCAAAAATCAGTATGGCGAACCACACGTCACCTGTTACGGACATTTCGGTCAAAATACAGACCGGATTGGGTCGCACACGTCATGTGTATGAATTGATAAACAAGCGACGCCCCGGAGAATAACGGGCACATAACTCACGCGCCGGACAGTTGTTTGAGCGCTTTGGAGTTAGAAGCGATTATTATTAACATTAAGCCAGCAGTCCAGACTGTGAAGATTGCTATTGCAATATACATCGGGATCTGACGTTTTTAATTAAGTCATTAAAAATAAAGTATTCTTAAGTACCTTCAATTTTCCTTTCAAAAAAATTTCAGTACTTAAGAATAGGTACTTACTGTAACTTCACGCCTCAATACATTATATTAAGTATACCTACTAGTGTTCCAAAAAGTTTCTCGCTGTATCCTAGCTATCACTATCAAAGCTATTATAAACCTTCTAATTGGTAAACCGAACTTAAAATTGAAAAAGTTATGCACCATTTAACACCAAAGGTAGCACAGAACAAAGAAAAATTTTTTGTTCTGTGAAAGGTAGCTAGTACTCGTAAACTGTATATTTATGAAGCCTCAGTGAAAACGTTCTGAGAACTATTTCAAAACGTATTCGCACTAGTTAGGGTTCCATACCAAAATGGTAAAAAACCGGCCAAGTGCGTGTCGGGCCACGCGCAGTAGGGTTCCGTAGTTACATTATACCATACCATATTTTAATACCGCTATCATTTTTCACCTGAAAAAATAACTTTGTTTTTCACAGTGTTTGTATGAACGACAAAGTTATATTTGCGGTTTTAGAAAATGTACTATATTTCGAAAACTTTTTACTGTATCTCGTTCAAACCAATTTTCGTTGAAAGTGTTTACTAAGATCTATAGCATATATTTTTTAAAAGTTAAAGGGGGGGGGGGCCACACATTTTACCACTTTGGCAGTATATATCTTTCAAACGGTTGACTTTTGAAAAAAATGTCTTAGAAACCTCAATGTCATTTTTAAAGACCTATCTATAGACACCCCGCAAGTATTGGTTTGATAAAAAAAAATCTTTTCTGTTTCAGTTCCATGTATGGGAAGCCCGCCCTTAATCTTTTGTTTTTTTTATTTTTGTGAGGAAATCGTAAAGCGGTTTACAGAATACATCTACCTACCAAGTTTCAACTATGTAGTCTTAATACTTTCGGAATAAAGTGGCTGTGACATAGGGACGGACAGACAGACAGACAGACAGACAGACGGACAGACAGACAGACATGACGAATCTATAAGAGTTCCGTTTTTTGCCATTTTGGCTACGGAACCCTAAAAAGGAACCCTTATGGTGTGACTCAGTCTGGGCATGTGGGTTATCATATGAAAGAGCGCTGTTTGCACGTTTTTAACCATTTTCTTTCTTTTTGTTTTAGGCCACATAGTTTTCGACTTATGATGAAAAATGTAAAAAAAATACCGTTTCCCCCCCCCCCCCCCCCTTATCTCCGAAGTTTGCAAAGAGGAAATTCTGAAATAATTCTATATGATAGCAGTTTATATAAAGATTACAGGAAAAATGAAAAATCGTTTTATTTGTCTCACTATTGCAAACTTTTTTAGAAATTATCAAATTTCTAAAAAAGTTAACATTAGTTCCACTATCGGTCAAGAGATGGCGCTGACCTAAAACTGCAATACTAATTTTATTATTCTACTCTGCAGTGTGGTTTGATGATGCAATTATGATGGTACAGAACCCTCGGTGCGCGAGTCCGACTCGCTTTTGACCGGATTTATTTTATTCCTACGTTCCCGCGTCATCGGCACGAGCCATAAATAAGTGCAGGCACGTGCATTCAGTCAAATCGAATTACATGCGCATGCATGCGATACCTCCGACACCGTCACGTGAGCAGAGTGCGCGTAAATATATACAATACTATTGTATTGTACGATTATATGAGATAAAAACTTAACAAACATTACGGTACTGTGAAATAAGTTAATAGTGTAATAGTAACAATACAGGGTACATTTGAAATCACTCTCCAAATTTTAAGGATGTGTTCAGTTCATGAAACTGAACAACTTTCTCTAAGAAACATAGGGTCAAATATGTAAAAAAAAATTGACTATTCATACAAATCTAAGAGATCACGTGATCAGTTTAGTATGGGATGACCAAAATTTTTTGGCGTATTTCGACACATGTTTCATGGAAAAAGTTGTTCAGTTTCATGGACTGAACCCATCCTTAAAATTTGGAGAGTGATTACAAATGCACCCTGTATATTTCTAAGTTTTACAACAGTTTTACATATTTACCTAATAGTTCAGAGGTCGGGACGATATATTCCACTCTAGCTTAAAATAATTCAAGAAGTATTGATTTCTTGTGCATCGGATAGTAACAATAAATCAATCAGTTGTCATACAATAAATTTTCGACCTTAAATTCTTGGCGGAAATTTAAGAAAAATCTTTGATTTCCTATCATTTTTTTTTTGTTTTCAAGATATATTTTTTTTCAAACTTTAGACATTATCAATATCCTAAGCCAAGAATCTTTTATTTATATTAAGGGCTTAAACACTTTGTTTTTTTTTTATTTTCGCCGTTTTCAAAGTCGCAAAAATGTATGATTAACATCCCTTAGTTAGTACCACATGAGTTGAGTAGATAAAAGTAAACTGAACAGAGTACAAGCTGCCTACAAACGGTCCGCTGTAGGTGCACTCATACATAGCGCGGCGATGTGTGCCTTTATTTTTTTCTTCGAGAATACACTAATGTGACAATTGGCAGTTTGATTTGTAAAATGACTCAAAGAAAAAATACGAGTCTTGCATTCATCGAGTCGTGACAAAGATTGTGTTTAAAAATTAAATACCTAGATTCTACCATTTTTCAGTGTGTAAAATAAAACGAATTTTATATACATTAGTGTTTAATAAATTAAATATTCCCAACTCCTGCACCGTGTGTATGAATAATTCGGGAAAAAAATGTTTTTTTTTAATGTGCACTAAGTTATTATCATGTGCAATAAGTATTTGTTTTCGTTCGTTTCGTTCAAATACACATTTTATTTTGGACTTGCCTTATTTTATTTTTCACTTTACTACCTGTTTTTAACTTGCGACAGGTGTCAACCCTTTGAGAATCGGTATAAGTTTTGAGAGCTTGTGCTCTGTTCCGTTTAGGTATTTACTCATGTGGCTAGTACTAAGGTAGGTACTTAGGTAGTCCTATCCTAACGCACAATAAATCAAAACTCCTTGAATTATTTCCACCTACTAGACTATATAAAAAATATTCCTGAAAAATACTCATAATGGGAAACAATTGAAATTGACACTTCCACCTTTTTCTTCAACCAATCGAATGAGGTGTCAATATGTCCATTAGTGTACAACCTTCTTACGAAGTCGAAACTACTCGAGAAATGTGGATCAAGAATTTCATCGAATTTATCATGCCTTTTTAGGGTTCCGTAGCCTAAATGGCAAAAAACGGAACCCTTATAGATTCGTCATGTCTGTCTGTCTGTCTGTCTGTCTGTCTGTCTGTCTGTCTGTCTGTCTGTCTGTCTGTCCGTATGTCACAGCCACTTTATTCCGAAAGTATTAGGACTACACAGTTGAAACTTGGTAGGTAGATGTATTCTGTTAACCGCTTAACGAATTTAATATAAAAATAAGAAAAATAAAAGATTAAGGGGGGGCTCCCCATACATGGAACTGAAACTGAAAAAAATTTTTTTCTTCAAACCAACACGTGTTGGGTGTCTATAGATAGGTCTTTAAACATGACTTTGAGGTTTCTAAGACAACTTTTTCTCAAAGTCAACCGTTTGAAAGATATTCACCGCCAAAGTGGTAAAATGTGTGTCCCCCCCCCCTTTAACTTTTGAAATAAGAGAGTGAAAAATCTAAAAAAAATATAAGTTGTAGATCTTAATAAAAACTTTCAACCAAAATTGGTTTGAACGAGATATAGTAATTAGTTTTTGAGATATAGCACATTTTCCAAAACCGCAATTATAACTTTGTCATTCATACCAACACTGTGAAAAACAAAGTTATTTTTACAGACGAAAATTATAGGCGGTATTAAATATGGTATGGTATAGGGTAACTACGGAACCCTATGGCGCGTGGCCCGACACGCACTTGGCCGGTTTTTTTATTCTTCCAACTTTAGGAACTTACAACTTGACAATCAGCCATTTTTACTGTTACCACTGCTGGGGCACAGGCCTTCCTTATGGGTGGATAAAAAGGATGGGCCTCCACGCGGGCCCAATGCGGATTGGTGCGTGTTAACGACTGCAAATGCACCCGGGACAAACAGCTTAACGTGCCTTCCGAAGCATGGAGGAGCTCAAGATAATACATTTTTAGTCACCCATCCCATGACCGACCTCTGCGAAAGTTTGTTAACCTCTGCAATCGACGAGCCAGGCGCTAAACCACTGCGCCACCGAGCTCCTTAGGAACTTTGGAATTTGTAAAACACCAACAACCTCGCAGGAGTAGATTACTAACATCATAAACAACAACAACGACATTACGATATTACGATGTTATAGTACAGTAGCCCGTAGAACATTTAAATCACCAAAAAGGTTACCGTTTGCCGTTGTGATATAGTTATTTATTACGAAATTATAGATACTTTAACCCAAGTTTTACAGATCGCAACCCGCCGTAACCTATATTTGTATATCTCCAAAAATGATATTTTTTTATTTTTCAAGGTTTACCACATGGCTTAGCTATTGTCGTGTTCTACAGCTTTGTTTGATTGCCACTGATAAAAGCCTATGGAAAGTGATCATACACAGATTTAAGGCCAGATAAAGTACAACCATTTTCATCAGGTCTTAAATCTATGTATGGCTACTTTTTATAGTCTTACTTTTATCTGTGGCAATCAAATCAAGCTGTAGAACACGACAATAGCTAAACTATGTGATAAACCTCGAAAAATAAAAAAATATCAATTTTGGAGATATACAAATATAGGTTACGGCGGGTTGCGATTAGGGCTTCCATCCCGGGATTCGAGAGTCTCGATTTCCCGAGAGTCTCGAATGATAATTGGTCCCGAGACTTTTAGGTTCTAGTTTCGGGATTTTCGAGATTTTCGAGACTTATTCAAACGCTAGGTAGATTACATACATTTCATATAAAGTTATGTGTTGCGCGTGTTAATAAGTAGTTATATTATAACGTGTCAATTTTAAGATAAACGGAACAAACAAACATGACAATTTGAAAATAAACAGAACAAACAAACAAGCCCAATACGATCTTTCATCTAAGATCTGAATTTTTGTTTTCATCGTTCTTCGATTTAGTTCAATTCTGATATATTTTCCTGTAAGATAAAGGAACGTGTACTGAACCATAGGCAGCTCCTGTCGTATCCAGAAGCAAACGACGTCCTCAGTGACCATCAATACGGGTTTCGCCGAAACCGGTCTACTGGAGATCTTCTAGCATATGCCACTTGCAAATGGAGCGAAGCCATCGAGAGGTATGGAGAGGCGCGCGCCGTTACTCTTGATATCTCGAAGGCTTTTGATAGGGTGAGGCATGAAATCCTTATTGCAAGCTTTTTTCATACGGCCTCCCCCAGGTTTTGTGTCTGGATATCGGACTTCCAGAGAGATCGGTCGATTCGAGTTGTCATTGATGGCTGCTCATCCGACCAGTTGGCTATCAATGCCGGAGTCCCTCAGTGGTGGACTAAACAGGAACATCTGCTGCATATTAATGACCTGCTAATATCCGGTATTTTGGGGTACGCAGATGACAACACCGTTGTAGAGATCTACATATCTGATGCTCGAGCCAGTGCGAAACAAGCCCAGTGTCTTAGGGAGGAGATGGTCAGACACATGAACACGAACCTGTCACTGCAGGCAGTCTTCAAATGAGGCGATGCCAATCAGGTCTGGCAGGTTCAATCCATTAAAAACCCAGGCGTGTCTATTCTCTGCTAAAGGGAGTAGTTTCGACCTGAGTCACTTTCCGAGGTGTATCCGTGCCGATTACTAAACAACTAGACCTTCTCGGCATATTTTTGACTCTAACACTCAATTTTGGCTCTTTCATCGAGAACAAAGCACAATTGGCATCTAAAAACCTTAGTATTTTGGCAAAGGTGAGAAAGTACTTTACTTCACGCCGGAACAGCTGCTCATTCTATACCAAGCGCAAGTTCGATCGTGTATGGAGTACTGCTCTCATCTTTGGGATAGCCCGCCAAATACGAGCTCCAGACGCTTGAATCCTTTGAGCGGAGGGCCAGGAAGCTCATCGGCAACGATAATATTTTCTGTAATAAGCTCAGAAGTCTCGAGCATAGACACAAGGTCGCAAGGTTCTTATCGGGTACATTTCGGCGAGTGTAAGGTGGTAGTGCACAACCTAATTCCGCATCTCCTTTCTTCCATCTGACAACCAGAGGTACGAATCAGAGTTTTGCTTCAAATTTTATCATCCGTATCACCAGAGATTGGAACTCTTTGCCTAAGTCTATGTTTCCCGACAAGTACAATCTGGGGGGCCTTCAAGTCGCGAGTGATTAGGTATCTTCCAGGCAAGTGCGTTCCATCGTAAATAACGTCATCGCTTACCATCAGGCGTGATATCGCACAAACACTTGCCTTTCTATCATAAAAAATACGTCATATCATTATTTCGAGAGTCCCGAGAGTCAGCCATATTGTCTCGTCTCGATCCCGAGATTGTGAAATAGGTCCGAGAGTGGAAGCCCTAGTTGCGATCAGTAAAACTTGTGTTAAAGTATCTATAATTTTGTAATAAATAACTATATCACAACGGCAAACGTAACCTTTTTGGTGATTTAGATGTTCTACGGGCTACTGTACTATTAATTTTTACATCATACTTGCTCGGTAACTAGGATTTACTTATATAGTATGAGGCTGTGTAAGTTGGCATGTGCAACACAGTGCATTGTTTAGATAGAACGTTCCATTTTCAAATCACTTTACAATTCAAGGATGGAGAATGCTTTAACTGTAAAGTTACTTTACAATTCAAGCATTTAAAACTCCTTAGTGAACCAATCTCTTTTCTTTTATTATAAACTGACGAAACTTTTGGCTGAAAAAAAAAACAATGGCGGCATTTAATTTCAGTTCAAGCTAGGTATGCAAAATTCTGCAATGCAAAAACAGCTGATTTTTTTTCGTGATTTCGAGGTTGGTCCCATAATGAAAGTTGTTCAGTTTAATGGTCTGATCAACCCCACGAGTTTTCAATGAAATAACCCTTTAACGTTTTATTTTTATTTTTGTTTTGATTTTTATTACCTCGCATGAATGATGTAAAATAGTATGCTTACCTCGGTTGTAAGTAGCTATTACACCCTCGAACTATATTCGCCCTCGCTCGCTACGCTCGCTCGGGCGTCTAAATATCTCGGGTGCACTCGATCCATTAGCGCCCTTTGCGAGCTGCGCTCGCACGGGCGCCAAATTGGATCTTGTTCTGTAATAGCTCACTTACATCCCTTGTGTAACAAACTACTATTAGTAATCTACTCCTGCGAGGTTGTTTGTGTTTTACAAATAATATAATCGTTAAAAGTCTTCCTTTGCCGTGGTACCATACAATTAGACAGAGAATTTAAAACACAAGAGGGCTTATTTTGCCTTGCCGTATCACTAGGTTTGAAGATAGTCCATAAACCATTGGCACCACAAAAACAAAGTTTTAGATTGAGACAACACAAAACTTAGATGACCCCACCAGGGGGAAAATCCAAGATAGGCTTCTTAATTGGTCGGACCCCTGAAGAAGGGAGCGAATAGTTCAATCTATTACTTTTTGTTGCTATCCAAAGTGCGCTATACTACGGTTATTGGTCTAATTTAAAATTTTGCAAAAACTTGACAATAGTACCAATAGTACCTTGAGGATGAATAAGTAAATTCATTCGAAATCAAAAGCAAACATGAATATAAACCAACTGAAAGGTCGCAGCTTTGACTAAGAAAATTAGACGTGTCTGGCATAAACAAGGCAATTTCATAAGTGATTTCAACGTGTCTAGACAGGGTATCTAGTAGCTATTTCGCTCTGAAATTGAATCACGTGCAATTTTCGTACAGTGATTTTTATTTGAAATCCTAATAACATTACATTCAAATAATATTACGATATAGGTGTAAAGGAAAATTGATATTTATTTTTTTCATTGTATAGGTAGTTAAAACACCAACAACCTCGCACAAGTAGATTACTAACATCATAAACGACAACAATTTGTTCTACTACTTTTCCGATAATAGACAAATAAACTACCTTTTATACAAATTTCGATCAGCTGTTCGGACATTTGTAAAGGAAAAGTTCGGAAAAGTCGATTTTTTTCTGGTTTCGGAAAAGTCGTAGAACAAACGTTGTTGTTTATAATTATAATGTTAGTAATCAACTCCTGCGAGGTTGTTGGTGTTTTATAAATAACCCCTATATCTTATACCTTTAGAAAAAGTAATTGCATTAGATTCAATTTCCCGACTGTAGTGATTCGATCACCCGTGTATAGGGTTACCAGATCTAATAATTAAATTGCCTGATTTTTCCCTGACTTTTCAGTAAATTTCCTGACATTTTGTACACCATCTACATTCTTCATTTAGTTGACGTTTGATATTTTTTTCTCATCAAAATTATTAACAAATTATGTATTTTCAGCAAGTACTTACCTCTTACACTTTTTGGGATTTCAAAAATCCCTGACAACTAAAGTAAAGTTTTTCCCTGTTTTCCTGACGGATGCCTAAAGTACCTGACTACCTGATATGTCAGAAAAAATCCTATCATCTGGTAACTCTACCCGTGTAAGGTACATTGGTCCCGGATTTGATTCCCATAAGAGGAGTGTGTATGTACAAGTTTTTCAGATTTCATTCATCGTTAAAACTTGTAACTTTGAGTTATCCTAAATTTCTATCCTCCTTATAAATCCCAAAGTTCGTGCAACTTTGGGATAGTTTTATCCCCGAGAAACAACGGGAAACCACGCGACTTCCTAACTTTATGTTAGTTAATATTATGTGAGCGATTCAAGCTGTTAAAACAACTATAGGGGTGTTATTTGGCACATTAAGTTTGAAAGATAATATAAACGTTTTGAATAATTTATTGTTATTATGTTTACACAATGTGTTTACAGGAACATAAATACAAAAAACATACTGTGATAATACTTAGTAATACGCATTATAATATCTACACAATATAATATGCTGTGATAATACTTCTAATACACATTACACAAAGGTCTAGGAACATTAAAAATATTTACTGGCCATTAACATTCAGTCAAAGGGTTAACCTGATCAATAAGTTATACATTGTGAATAACACAAGAGCTGTCGGGTGCGTGACCACAATCCATAGTTGCCATTATTTAAAATAGGTTGGTTCACGAGTTGGAAAATGCATTTGGAAATGCTCCTTTCCACGCGGGTTAGGGCTGCCAAAAAATGACTCTTTAGTCTCGTAACTCCTTTTTATTTAAGGTTAGTTATAGTCATCTGAAATACATAAAAGCTACCTCAAAGGAACGTGGAAAATTTTTATCACCAATTTAACATGAAATAAAAATATTGCCATTAAACTTCTTTTATTTTATACAATACTAAATAATATACTAGAAAAAATACAACTCGAACCAGATCAATTCTCGGACGGGAGTCGAACCCGCGACCTTTGGATATCCGGTCCAATGCTCTGACCGCTGAGCTACCGAGTCCTTTTGTTTTCTAAATACGATTTTTGCACCAGCTAACTTTAACAATATTTAACAAGTTTGTTAAAGTACCGGATAAGCACAAGCTAACAAAAAAAAAGAGGTTGTCAGTATGCATGATGTCCTTTGACAAGTTTGACGTGACAAATAGGTAGCATTATCATTTGACGATAACTTTATCTTTGACAGCGTTTTGGTGCAAGTGCAACTCACACTAAGTCATTCAAAATTCAGGTTTAATGCTCATTAAATGATGACCTTCATCATGTTGTCAGCCCTAGAAGGAGGACGTTGACAGCTGACACACACAATAGCGGAGGAGGCCGACCGACCGGTGGAATAAATAAACTAATAATCGGTGCACGCGCAGTAACTTAAGGCTGGTTTACATTATCTTAGTCTTTTGTAGAGTGCTTTAGGAGAGTGCTTTAGTGGAAACATGTAAACGGTCGTCTTATGACTAAAGAGAGTAACGTTCTAGTAGCCTTTCTACTCGCTTTCCAGTAGCACCCCCTGCGCGCCAGCTCACCCCCCGCGCGATATTTTACTCGCACTCACACTGGAAGCATGTAAATCGACATTTTAGTAGCGTCTTTAGTAGAGTGCATTTGCTGGTCAACGCGTGACGTGTAATTGAATTAAATAATAGGTATTAGGTATGGCGAAAATGACACTCTACTGGAAGCGTGTAAACGGTCACTGGAAAGGCACCAAAACTACTAAAGCACTCGCATTCGAATCTACTCGCACGCTACTAAGCACTCTACTAAATACTAAGATAATGTAAACCAGCCTTTAGAGCATTCAATTGGTTGAATGCTCTAAGCGCAGTAAGGTCACGGCCGGCCGGTCTCATCTGATGCAGCTATACGGTTCATTGCGATCTGTAGCTAATGCGGGCTCCAGACTCCTGTGGATTCACGGCGTGAATTCACGCCGTAATTTTGCCGTGAAGTTGGCGTGAAAAGCATGACCCACCACACTCGCGTTATCGTTCACAGTTTAGTTCGCGCGCTCGTCGAGAATGGACGCCAAATTATGCACTGCTATCTTTGTGTTTAGCATCCCATAAATGGGTTCGGCATGATAAAGCGCGCTCCACATTCGCGCCGTGAAAGCCGTGAACCGCGAGTGTGGATGGTTTTCGCGCCCGTTCACGCCTTGTTCCCAGTTCCGTGTCGGTGTATGCGCTCGCGTCAAAGGGTTCGCAGTGCGCGAACCTCCCGTGAACGCGAACGTATCCACATACGCGCGTGAAAACACCGTGCCGTGAGGTTTTTTATTTATTTGCGTCAAAATGAGCGTCACTTGGACGAACGAGCAGGAACATGTGTTGATTAGCTGGTGAACGGGCGCGAAAGCCATCCACACTCGCGGTTCACGGGTTCACGGCGCGAATGTGGAGCGCGCTTTATCATGCCGAACCCATTTATGGGATGCTAAACACAAAGATAGCAGTGCATAATTTGGCGTGCATAATTTGGCGTCCATTCTCGACGAGCGCGCGAACTAAACTGTGAACGATAACGCGAGTGTGGTGGGTCATGCTTTTCACGCCAACTTCACGGCAAAATTACGGCGTGAATTCACGCCGTGAATCCACAGGAGTCTGGAGCCCGCATTAGCTACAGATCGCAATGAATGAGGTATGTCGTGTGGTAACTATCATAATCTTTTTCATAATCAGTTTTACAAATAGTGTATAGAGTAGGTATCTAAAAAATCTCAATGAACCCAATGAATCTAGAAATCTCAATTTAACATTGGTCGGTCGTACGTACCAAAATTAAGACGCGCGACGTCCAGCTAGGTATCGATCACACTTTGACATAAAGTTCTATTCATTAGTGGTCACAAATAATCAAAAGCTTTTTCTAGTGAATTAGAATGTTTTCGTTTCTCAGACGGGACGGGAATAAACCAGTCAATGATAGGAAGGTACAATTTCTCCAAGAATAAACCAGTCAGTAATTTTCCCTTGTTTGTTTACTATCAACGAAGTTTCCTCTATCGAACGGTTGCTTTGAAAAAGCCAAACGAAGTCATTCAGCTGAAAACACACAGCTTATTTTTGCAGCCAAATTGAAAACGGGCCGTTAGTGCAGTTCGATGTGACGAGTTTCTCCGTGGGTTGCTGCAGCTGAATATCAATACAAGGGGACAACCCTAGTAGGTTTCTTCTTGTATTGACTATTCCTGGATATAACAATAAATGTTTTCAGGCAATTTTCCTACTTTGTAGTAGGTATTTTATGAATTCTTGCAGTGCAAATGATTCTCTTCATAAAACTGAAGGACTTACCACAGATTAGGATAGGTCTGATCCAAATTAGTTGCTATGCAACGTTTCATATTAATGAAGAATGTTCGACACTTGCCTAGGTGTTGCCTAGCAATGAGGGATTTTCAAAATAACAAAAAACTGTAGGCTCGATGTAGGCGTTGATAAAAATGTACGTGTCTATGTTTTTTTTAACCGACTTCAAAAAAGGAGGAGGTTCTCAATTCGATTGTATGTTTTTTTTATCGTTGTTCGCGCATATCTTCGTCATTTATGGGAAGAGATTTTGATTATTGTTTTTTTTTTGAAGGCGGTTTTTCTTTTTTTTATACTAAGCTTTAAAGAGTACTCAGGTAGGCAGGCAGATGTAACCCTAAAATGTTTCTCTTTGGGCAAACTTCCTTGCTTTGGGCAGATCGCAACCAGCAAGCGCTTACTTGCCACTTTGGTACACGCCGTTTATTTTTAAAATTTTGACACTTCTCTTTCTATCAACGCCATGTAGTGAGGCAGATAATTATAATTACTAATAATTCCTTTTTAGTTTTTTAAATGTCACTTTGAAAAGCCCTCATTAATCTGGATCATTATTATTTCTGGCCGATATTATGGCTAAAATCATATCGATAGTAATAGCTTACTACTCCGCTATACAAAGTTCAATTGGGTGAATATGATAAAATAGGCACTAAAATCTTATTTCAAACCATCCCATTTCGTTTTTATTGCTCTCGTAAAAGGCAAGTACGAACATCCTTATTTGCTTCACAGCTAAAAGATCCTTTGTTTTAAATTCTGTGACACAGAGACGAGAAGTTGCGTAGGTAAACTGATAAATCAGCCCCCTACTCAAAAGGCTTTCCTATTCGTTCGCTAACTTAAAATTTAAAAATAAGCCTTTAAATCTAAAATTACGTGCCATAAGCTCGTCATTTCCATACAATACAACAATGTCTGTGATTTACATAAACTTGCGACGTGTGACTTGATCGTCTAATTACTTATTTTTAAGTTAAGCTTTAAGTTAGCGAACGAATAGAAAAGTGGCCATTTGAGTAGGGGGGCTGATCTTTCACAAAGCGTATCGTTCAGAAATACATACCTACGACACTTCTGACGTAAAACATTAAGGCTGTAGACTCGGATCACGTTCCATTTTTAAATTTTCAATACAAATGATCAAAACAACTCTGCGCGAGCCGTAATGAGGGCGAACTTTGAAAATTCCTATTAAATTATTAAATAGCTATAAGTATATACAAAACACGCAATACATTAGACAAATACTTCATTATTCCTAAGAAAAATTAAAAATTACTTTAGATTCTGTAAATACCAGTAAAAAAACATGTCAAAGTGTACCAATTTGAGCATTTTTTTAATATTTTATTTCTCTGTGACTAAAAGCATTTTTTTTTAATTTTCTCTCTATAGGGAACTCCATGACAATACAAACAATAAGTGTAAAAATAAATATAAGTCGTATTCTTATTTGTTACAGTTGAAACGTTTTTGAAAAATACCTCTGACAAGCAAATTTGAAATTCCGCTTGAACAGATTGTGTTCGTTTTAAAATACCTGACAATTTATTATGTTTTTCTCTCTATACGGCACTAATTTAAGAATATTTCTTCCTAAAACTAAAGTTCACATCAATAATAATGCTTTCATTCTTTAGATAACTTCATTGGAAAAACACTAATTTCGTTGAAATGCAAATATACAGCCTTAAGATAAGTAGTTATCCAACTTTTTGTTTTCCATCAAACATTAACAGCCTTTATTATAGAAACTGAGTTTACAACAAGAAAATCATATTTATTTCGACTTCTTTGTGACATGGGAATTGATTCTTATCTTATCTAGTGAGCTTTCTAAAACAAACAAAAAACCGGCCAAGTGCGTGTCGGGCCACGCGCCATAAGGTTCCGTAGTTACCTTATACCATACCATATTTAATACCACCTATCATTACCGACTTCAAAAGGAGGGAGGTACTCAATTCGACCCGTTTTTTTTTTTTTTTTTTTTTTTTTTTGTTTTTTGTATGTACACCAATTACTCGAAGACGGCTGGACCGATTGAAATGATTCAAACGTTATTACATTAGGTAAACTTTCAAGTTGGTCCCATTTTTTTAAATTTTGAAATCGGTTCAGTACTTTTCAAGTAATCTTGAAAAAAGCACGAAAATAGTATGATTTTGTGTGAACTACCTCGATGATCAGTCGTATAACTTCTTTGTTTATGAACTGAATAAGATAATTATTTTTTTGTTGGAAAAGGGATATCTTAAGTGTAGTTCTTTAACCGACTTAAAAAAGGAGGTTCTCAGTTTGTCCCGCATGTATGTATGTTTTTCCGCGATTAACTCACGTTTGGCTGAGCCGATTTTAATTTCTACCTAAATAATATACCTACACTACCTAATACAAAAGGTACCTACACTAAAAATAAAAAAATAAAAAATTGTTTAAAAAAACAAAAAACCGACTTCAAAAAACCTACCTCTAAAAAGCAAGAAATAATATTCGTAATAATAAAAACACGTCTATTGAAGTCGGGTGGGGCTTTTAAAATAAAAAAAAGGAATTTGTACTCCAGCCTCACCCGACTTCAATAGACGTGTTTTTATTATTACGAATATTATTTCTTGCTTTTTAGAGGTAGGTTTTTTGAAGTCGGTTTTTTGTTTTTTTAAACAATTTTTTTTTCGTCTGCAAAAATAACTTTGTTTTTCACAGTGTTGGTATGAATGACAAAGTTATATTTGCGGTTTTGGAAAATGTGCTATATCTCGAAAACTAATTACTATATCTCGTTCAAACCAATTTTGGTTGAAAGTGTTTATTAAGATCTACAGCATATATTTTTTTTAGATTTTTCACTCTCTTATTTCAAAAGTTAAAGGGGGGGGACACACATTTTACCACTTTGGCGGTGAATATCTTTCAAACGGTCGACTTTGAGAAAAAGTTGTCTTAGGAACCTCAATGTCATTTTTAAAGACCTATCTATAGACACCCAACACGTGTTGGTTTGAAGAAAATTTTTTTTTCAGTTTCAGTTCCATGTATGGGGAGCCCCCCCTTAATCTTTTATTTTTCTTATTTTTGTATTAAATTCGTTAAGCGGTTAACAGAATACATCTACCTTCCAAGTTTTAACTGTGTAGTATTAATACTTTCGGAATAAAGTGGCTGTGACATACGGACAGACAGACAGACAGACAGACAGACAGACAGACAGACAGACAGACATGACGAATCTATAAGGGTTCCGTTTTTTGCCATTTTGGCTACGGAACCCTAATAAAAATCGCATGTGTCAAAAATTCAGTACGTAAGGAAAACTTTTCATTGCACGGAAATAAAATTCCATTTCCCGGAAACTGTTTATACATAAAACGCATGATTGCCGTTTCGAATATTTACATCCTACGATACATGTCACGGGACACTTTATAGCTGACAATTTAAAAAAGATTACACTCTATCGCATGTTTAACGATTTGCGAGGTCCCGAGCCCCGCAAATCTATACAAATAGTGCCATTTGTCTACTCCCCCTTAACCCCCCATCAGCGACCAGGCTGAGGTACGTCAAATGAAGATGGAGCGGCGCGCAGGCGACCCTTTGTATAAATCTCGTCGCAAAATTTATTATGCATCGCCCTGTAAACCAATTTAACTCTTGTCTGAAGTTCTACGAGGCGAAAATAGTCAACAGGGAGTCAATGATTACAATTTGTTTCGAAACTAAGTAATGTTTTAGTTACAGATGATAATATAAATATACATCCAGACAATTCACACCAATCATTAAATTAATTTTAGAATCAGCAGTTGCTATCATTCAATCTTATGTAATTGCTATTTTAAGAACATTATATTCTAGAGAAGTAAACTAATGAAAAATAATTTCAATCATTTTTACTACATTAAGTCCGAAACTACTAAAGCTTGTACATTGTACATGTACAATGGTCACTAAATAAAAACGTACAGTGTAAGTTAGAAAGTCTAAAGTTAAAATGGCGAAGTTCAAAATGTCGGAAATTCAAATTCAAATGGTTTAAAATGTCGAAAATCATCATAACTTCAAAATAGCAATATTCAAAGTTTTAAAAGTATCAAATACTTGAAGAGTTAAAATATAACATATTCACAATGATTTATTTCAATTGGGTTGGAAAAATAATGTAATAGTACATTATGAGACAAGTTAGCTTAGGTTGCTCATTGCACACGAGACTGTGGGTTGCAGCTAGGGTTGCCAACTTTTTTTGGATCATATATAGTAGTTTCAAGATTTTTAGTGTAAAAATATAGTAGATAGCGAAAAAGTCCAAAAAAATATAGTAGGTTGCCGTTTTGTATGGAGGGTTTTAAAGAAGTTGCATTTTTCATACCTAAGTAGTACCAAGTACTAACATTTTCATAATTTATTCAACAACCATAAAGAAAAATGTTTAATCACAAAAAATATTATGTAATTACATAATTATGTGCATATAAGTAATATTTTTTATAACATATTTGCTCGTAAAGGGTCTCTTATTACACCAATTTCAATATCGTATTGTATCTCATTACGAACTTGTGCGGTAATGTAAAGTAATCGTAATGTAAAAAGTTTATCAAGATACTTCGTCTAAAACGAACGGTACTTTTTTAAATCTTAGCAAAGAGTTTTTATGTCAGAAAAGAGGTCAACATTTTATGGATAAAATTGACTTTGGGAGATAAAATGTAATAAATAAACATTTAATTATTCAATTTAATTAATGTTGATAATAAATTACAACCATTTATCTGTAACAAAAACACAAAAATATTAATTTACTTTATTAGTAATACTGGCTGTTTTTATGCCTTTGCCTTAAAAAAAACGCTGATGCGCGCGCATTGCTAATTTTTTTTTTTTTGCTGTATTGTTTTTATTTGAAAATGTCGTCAAGTACTGATGAATTTATTAATTCAACACCGCCAGAAGTCTCAGAGGCAGCGAAAAAGGCTACTCTAAGCCTCTTGCCCGAAAAATTGACCGATAAGATACTTACAAGCGTATCAAAATTTAATCATATGGAAAACAAGCAAAGGTGCAAAGTCCGAGTTTTATTTATTTCCTCGCAAATATGCTATAAAACGTCGTATGACATACGTGCCGCTTTGATAATTACAGCCTCTGCTTTCTTGTAGCCCTCGCCTACGGCTCGGGCTAGCAATATAGCCTCGGCTGTAATTTTCAACGTACCGCACTTATATCATAATGTACTATTGTTGCTATTGTTTAATTTTTTCACTTGAAAAAATATAGAGTAGTTTTGCCTACTATAATTTTTTCCAAAAAATATAGTAGGCGAGCCTTCAATATAGTAGGATACTATATTATAAAGTAGAGTTGGCAACCCTAGTTGCAGCCCGAGCCGCAGGCGAGGGCGTAACTCAGCCGAGTGTGCAATGAGCAAAAGCTCACGAGTTTCATACGACGTTTTTCAACACATTTGCGAGGAAAATACAAAGTAATTTACCACACATCTACAAATACGACAAAAACAAAATATTACAATTATGGTAAAAGGCGCGTAGGTTTTTTTTTTGTTTTTTTTCACACGCCCAATGCAAGAATATTTTGCGAACAAAGGGGTGAGTGAGCATACAGCCTACTTCAAAATTATAATTTTAAGTGATAAAATGCAAATATTTTAATATTTTATGACATAATATTGTGAATTATGAATTATTTGATAATAATAAATATTTGTTTGACTTAATTAAGGACTTACACATTTATTTATTTCAAAAATGAATATGAATTTTCAGCGGCATAAAACCTCTTTGTTGTTACTAAAAAAATAACTGTATTACCCGGTTAAATTGGGAATGCTGTGTTTACTCGCATAGAATTTGCAGTAAGGTACTAATTTAACTTTGTTGGGATAAATCTATAACAACCTAGTGTTTTATATATTATTGCACGCGTTTGTTATAGCTCGGTTTATGGCTCTAAAAGCGATGGATTAGGGCTCACTTTACGAGCAAGTGTATTGAAAACAGTATTTATACCTATATTTGTTTTCGTAAACAAATGTAACAATTTGCCAATACAGTATACTTGTTTTGCGTTGCTGCCGACTTTGATATAGAGTTATTTTGAAAAAGTCTCAAGGGCAATACATAATCCACAAAAATAAATTTTATGCTGATATCTTGATTGTTACAATACTTCTAGTATTGCATTTAGTATGGCTATTTTTTATCATAAACATTTTCGTTATCGGAAATGACTACGTGGAAAAGCTACTAAAATGTGCAAAATCAGCATCGTTGTTAAATAATTACAAAATAATAATCGCAAAATAATTAAAACCGGTCAAGAGCGAGTCGGACTCGTGCACCGAGGGTTCCGTACCATCATAATTGCACCATTAAACCACACTGCAGAGTAAAATAATAAAATTAGTATTGCAGTTTTAGGTCAGCAGCGCCATCTCTTGACCGATAGTGGAACTAATGTTATCTTGTTTTAGAAATTTGATAATTTCTAAAAAAGTGTGCTATATTGAGACATCGTTTTATTTTTCCTGTAATCTTTATATAAACTGCTATCATATAGAATTATTTCAGATTTTTTTCTTTGCAAACTTCGGAGATAAGAGGGGGGAACGGTATTTTTTTAACATTTTTCATTATAAATCGAAAACTATTCGGCTTAAAACAAAAATAAAAAATGATTGAAAACGTACAAACGGCGTTCTTTCATATGATGCCCCACATGCCCTAGTAGCTCCACTTCAAATTTTTAAGACCCCTTTTCAGTCCCTATGGTAAAAAAGATATTTTTTTTTTATTTATTTCTAATTTGCAAAATAGTTGGGCAAATATCATCTCAAACTGTTCTAAATTTCAAGTTGATACTATTTGTAGTTCTCGAGATATCTAGCTGTGACAGACAGACAGACAGACAGACTGAGTCACACCATAAGGGTTCCTTTTTTACCATTTTGGTACGGAACCCTAAAAAGTGTTTTCCCGGATATTGTGAAGTCTTGTTGGATCTGTTTTTTATTCATTTTAGCTACCTTACAGAATGAAAACGGTATGCATGTGTAATAAATAAATTTACATATTTTATGAATTCATAGATGAATATGAAAGGACTAGCGGTGTTATTTTAGGGAACTAGCTTTCAGCCGCGACTTCGTCCGTGTGGCGTTTCACTTTCCGAGAAAATTTTCAAAAATCTTTTCTTAGCTGATACTTATCTAGCCTACGTCCTACGTCTCAATAATTACTATCTATCTAATCCGGTAGTAAAATATAATGATTGTCACGAATCAAAGTCTAAGTCAAATAAGCTTTATTCAAATAAACTTAATAATTAAGTACTTTTGAATCGTCTATATTTTCCTACCACCCGTTCCAGACTTTTTTAGCTGACAAGAAGAACGAGCGCAAGAAACTTATCAGCTGTAACAGCCATAAGTAACGATATTTCTTTAATATATCGTTACCAGATAATTACAACATAATTACAACAATTAATAATAACAACTACCTACCTACTTCAACAATGAAGTAGGTAGGTAAGTAATTAATTCAAATGGCCAGTTTGATAATCATCAAAGAGTCTTGTTATCTTGTTCTATGGAACAATTTGAGAAAACTCGATAGGTACCAAATGTTCTATAGAACAATTGGGAATATTTTTTCTTTTTTTGACCTGGTGACGTCAGTTCCATAGAACAAAATGGGAACTACCCATCTTATCTAGATAAGGTATATTTTCTGTGCCCTATAGGGATCATCTTTTATTATTAGTCTTAAGTGTTTAAGATCCTATCAAAAATTATGAAACAGCGAAGTATTGAGTATTTGAGCATTCAGGTAGGTAAATTGTCTTTCAACCCGATCCAGTTGTTGGAGATGTGCGATGATGAATCAATATGAGTCATTTCATAAGTAGGTAATATTAGAGAGATAATATGAAATTTTATTGTATTAATAATGGCTGGTACCTAGTCTTATTTTTCTTAAAGTCTCATGCTCTACCGACTGAGCTAGTCGGGCATTACATACTAATAAAATAAAAAATTACAGGTTATGGGCCCAGCACGCTATCACAGGTATTTTAAACTAAAAAATACATTAATTTGTGAACAGAGTGCTACATGGTATCCATGGAAATAAACGTAGGTTCAACTTAATACCTATCTCTCAAACAAAACGCAATGTAATACAGACAAATTAATAGATCGCCAGTATCGTTTCAACCCGGTGCATATGATTAGCGGGTCCGGATGGCCCGCCGCATTGCAGCAGCCGATGCGCCGATGACCTACATCCGACACAATGTTCGCATCGTGAGATCACACCGGCGGGGGGTCAAGTCTGCTAATGTTAACGTCGAAATCGTGGTTCAATGGTGTTTGAATGGTAATACTTTTTGACACAGTTCTTGTTTCTTAAACCCAAAACGGAAACATATTGTGTCTCGATTTTGGGTTTAAGAAACAAGAACTGGGGACCTATTTTTGAATCACTCGACTCCAGTCGAGCGGTCTTTTTGACTGATTTTCGTTCGACATATGACTCAAAACAATGAGATGT
Organism: Agriphila geniculea; assembly: GCA_943789525.1. Taxonomy (NCBI): domain Eukaryota; kingdom Metazoa; phylum Arthropoda; class Insecta; order Lepidoptera; family Crambidae; genus Agriphila; species Agriphila geniculea. Next base: position 13,887,935 of record OX038890.1, read on the forward strand.
CGAACGAAAATCAGTCGAAAAGACCGCTCGACGCCAGCCGAGCGATTCAAAAATAGGGCCCCTGTATCGAAAAGTATTACCATTCAAACATCATTGAACCACGATTTTGTCGTTAAGATTAGCAGACTTGACCCCCAGTGTTGCCTTGCCATACATCGCCGTACGTACCTTTCAACACTAGAAAATTGGATTGCTTTGCATTTGGAAAATATGATATGAACACAAATAGACTAAAGTGCACCAAACTCTATTATAGGACTAATGTATTAACATGATTTCGTAGCAACATCGTATTATAAATCATATTTCGTTGATTTACGGATTCCTTTATAGAAGTCACGTCAAAAAATACTAGAATTTTGACAAAGTTCTATTTTTAGACGTTGTTGTAGTCTCGTTGTAGTCGTCATTTGTTATTGATTTCTGTTCAAAAAGGTAATGGATTTTATAGTGATAGATAAAGTTCCTTCTGAACTGTACATATTTATAGTCATAATATCCTATAGGATTACAAACACGCAATTGATATAAAACTCAAACTCAAGGTAAAACTTATATTTATTTTGTGCCTTAAGTAAATCATCATGTTTCAGAACTTCACCTTTAAAACAAACACACTATTTCCACCGAAAGATTTTTATTTTCATGATTTATAACAGCCTGGGGGAGTTCAATGAAGAAGCTATAAATCTAAATTTACCAAAACTAGATGTTTATTTACTAAAAGCTCTGTGTATTCGATATTTATTCGTGTTGGGTATTTATAAATAATAAAATAGTACCTACTTTTATTTACCTATTTTTTTATTTTAACAAAAGTTTACAACAAATTCTAACGAGTTGAGCAAGTATCACACTTTGTAACATTATCACGAGTATTTAGATTTTTTAAGCTTATTGATTTCTTAATGTTTCAATGCAGTTTATGGGCTTTGGTTACAAACAGCTTCAGAACTTTATTGAAGCGATATATTAATACCTATGTACCTACTTACAACTTTATATTTTTTATAAGAATACTTATGGTATATACTTATGCTATGAAATGGAATTCCTTGCCGGCGTCTGTGTTTCCGAGTGCATACAACCTGACTCTATTCAATGTCAGAGTGAATAAGCACCTTCTGGGAAAGCTCGCTCCATCGTAGGCCCTGTCTTTGCTTTTGGGCTAGACTGGGGTCAAGAGCAAACACATTTATGATTAAAAAATAACTTATTGGGAATGTTTCATCAAGCATACGTCTTGATCTTGACTGCGTATCCGTGAATGGATAAAAACTTACTGGATGTTTAAGTTACTTATTATGAGTTGGAACCTTGTTGGAACCATTTGGGACAAAATATTAACCACAAGCATTTTTTTTTCATGTAATGATTTCTTATTGTGTTTAGTCTCAAATATTGTTTTTTTCCTTTTTTTCGACATTTTCCGATTTACACACATCAACTTAGTCTAGGGATACCAGGTGTTATTTTCATACAAACGAGGTAACTTTGAAGCCTTGATTTCCTGCCAAGGATGTACTGTGCTGTGATCTGATGACGGCTATCCAGGGAGTGAGTAGAGGTGATTCAGATCGATATACACACCAAACTGATCTGACCAGCATTCTAAAAACGTAATGGACATGTTTAAAAAAACCGCGAAAATAGCATGAAAATGTATGGACATCCTCAAACTGAGAACTCTAACCCAATCTTTTAGAATGCTGATCAGATCAGTTAGGTGTGTATAGCGATTCAGTCCCTGGATGGCCATCATCAGATTACAGCACGGTACATCCCTGGCAGAAAACCAAGGCTTCAAAGTTACCTCGTTTGTATGAAAATAACACCTGTATCCCTAGACGAAGTTGATGTTTATATATTAATAAATAAGCACTACAGCCCCCCTACTCAAATGGCCATTCTACTAGAATTTTAACGTTAGTAGAATAGAATGACAATGTATGGGAATGACATAATTTACACAAATTACCAATTTATTAATTTTTTTATTGACAAGCTTACCTAAGTCTGACGCCATAACAACAATCTCAAAATTGTTGTGTTCCGTCCGTCAGCTAACTGCCGGTACCTCTAAAGGAAAGATAGCCAGTTCCTCAGTTGATAAGGATTCTGGGTGTAGCGTGCTTCCATCTTCGGCCTTATCGTCACTTAACAGCAGGTGAGATGAAGGCCAAGCCAAGCACTACCCCGTTGTGCATTAAAAAAAAATAAGCTAACGCTTTGCTCCTGTCAATCCCATACATTGTCATTCTATTCTACTAGCGATAATTTTAGTAGAATGGCCATTTGAGTAGGCCCTCTGTTCAAAAAATACTATAATTTACCGTTCTTTTAATTTACAGCCACAAAAATCTTAATCATTTCAGATGATAGAGTCTGAGGCAAAAGCTAGAACATAGGTAGGTACTAATTTAATTATTTGCCCACACACACATATTCCGAATTGGTTCTTTGTTGCGTTTCTCGGAATAAATCCAGTGTCTTCTATTTGTATCTTACTTTTGTATGGTATATATTTCCTGTTTGTTGTGTTTATTCAAGCAGCATTGCATTTTCTAGCTAGGTGATTATTTAAATTATATAAAAATGAATCCCTGTTTCCTTAGGTTACACCATCACGCGTGAACGGCTGGACCGATTACGCTAATTCTTTTTTTGTTGTGTGTATCAGGAGAAGGTTCTCAAGAAAGAAAAAATTAAGAAAATTGCGCGGAAAATTAAAAAAAAGCCGGACAAGTGCGAGTCGGGCTCGCCCACCGAGGGTTCCGTACAGACCTTACATCTATACATAAAATAAAGCTATAGAAAAGTTATGTCGGTACAAAGGAAATATTTTGAAAAAAAAGTGGTTGGTAGTTATTAGTTTTTTATATGAAAACTGTACTACGGAGAGTTCAAGCTTTATCCCAGGTTCTACCTACAGAAATTATGTGAAAAATTGCTTAGATTATAAGTTGGACTCCAAGCTACCAAACTGTAAAAAAATACCATCAAAATCAATTCAGCAGACTGCTATAATTAGATAACCATTTGAAATCCTTTGTCGCCACGTAGAAAATAACCCTTCCAGGGATTACGACAAAGAATTGACCACGGGCGAAGTTTGAAATGGAATAGTACATTACTGCAGCGGCACTCAAGACAGGCATTGAAGAACATACGTGAGTCCATCAATGCCTAGTTGCGGCCAAGGCTTGTGTAGTACTTTTAAACTTTTAACTTTTTAGTTTTAAAAGTTTTAAGCTTTTTATTTTAATTTTAATTTACTTTCAGTAATTGATAAAAGAAAATGGAAAGTGGAATGTGCACATAAAGGCCTTTCGTTTGATACACATATTGAAAAAAAAAATCCGGTTTTTTTTCCTTTATTTCCAGTTTTTCATTTTTTTCCAGTTTTTTGGAAAGTGCTCATCAAGGCCTTTCATTTGATACCCATATTGCAAAAAAAATATATTTTTTTTGTTTTTTTTTTTTTTTTTTTTTTTTCAGTTTTTTGGAATGTGCTCATCAAGGCCTTTCATTTGATACCCATATTGCAAAAAAAATATTTTTTTTTGTTTTTTTTTTTTTTTTTTTTTTTCAGTTTTTTGGAATGTGCTCATCAAGGCCTTTCATTTAATACCCATATTGCAAAAAAAAAATACCTTTCGTTTTTATTTTTTTTTTCCAATATACCAAAAAACTTTTCAAAAAACTTACATTTGATACCCATAGGTAATGAAAAAAAAATTTTTTTTTCGTTTTTAATTTTTTTTTATCTTTTTGGAATGCGCTCATCAAGGCCTTTCATTTGATACCCATATTGCACCAAAACAGTTTGTTTTCGTTTTTATTTTTTTTTTCAATTTTTTGGAATGTGCTCATCAAGGCCTTTCACGTGATACCAGTACCCTTAGCACAAACAGCTATCGAGAAAAAAAACGCGCGTAAAATTACCATGGAAATAGTACTATAAACCGGAATGAGCGCTTCGCCCCAAAACGAGCCGACAGAGAGGTCAAGTAGATGTATGTGTCCTTTTCTTCATTAGGGTGACCAAACCGTATGGTTGGCCGGAGACATACATAATACTTTAAACTGTTTAATATAAACTTAAATACCTAGGTAGTTCTTTATTTATAAATAACACTTTTTACCGCGTTTTTATTTGGTTGCTTGCTCTTTTGTTTGTTTGAGCACAAATTTTGCAAACGATTTTATACCAAATTCCCGATGAGCTAGAGACTTGAAACTTTGAACACAGGTCAGAAATGGAAGGAAATGCAATATTACAGTGTCATTGAGGTGATCTGATAATGGAGCCGGAAGAACGCCACAGGAACTCTATGATGAATAAAACTATACAACCCCATCGTGTTTGGGCTTATTAGAATTGTCTTGACAAGTACTCTGACGGGAGACGAGGTTCAGGGTCGGATGATGAAGTCAGGATTCCATGCCATAGGAACTCAATATTGAAATCATGCAACCCCATCGATTTTGGGCTCGTTTGAATCGTCTTGACGAGTGCTGTGTTGGGTAATAGTATCCAAGAGTCTGATGATGGAGCCGGAAGAAGGCCACAGGAACTCTGCAATAAAACCTTTCAACCCCATCGAGTTTGGACTCGTTTGAATGGTCTTGACGAGTACTCTGATAGGCGGTGGTATATTTTTAGTTTAGCTCGTTAACTAAAAAAAAGAAAATTAATATTTATTTTAAAAAAAATATTTTTTAAGAACAAATTATTTATCACGTTTTTATTAAGTTGCTTTTTTGTTTTTATTTTTTAAATATGGTAATTCAACCAATTAAAATCTAGTTTATTCAATCCAATTTAATTTCAAGTGTAAATAATTACGCAACTTTAAAGTTTATTCCAATTTTTTATAAAAATGCAATGTGCGTGAACTTCGGAAAAACAAATAAATGTTGGAAAAACAAGTAAAAGTAGGAAAACATTGTCTAGTGATCTGTAGTTAAAAAAAGATGGAAACGATTTTCGACTTTATTGACGTTTGAAATTCGATTGTATAATTCGATCCCATAATTATACTTGTACATTTACTTTGCTGTTTCATTAAAAACTGTTATTTTGGTAAAGATGTCAATAAGGTCTAAAATACTTGCACCAATTTCTTTACTTGTGAAATTAATAAAATGGGTGCAAGAGATTTACGAAGACACAATGTTAAAAATATAAAAAAAAAAACAAAATGGCGGCCAACTATATTGTTCGTGGGCCGATTTTATGAAACTCGATTTTGTTACTATTTTGATCAAAATATAACAAAGAAATGTTAAAAATATAAAAAAAAATATGGCAGCCAACTCTTTTATTTGTGGGCTGATTTGAATGAAACTCGGTTTTTAGTACTAATTTGACAAGAAAATAATAACACAATATGTACTGAAAAAATTAAAAAATCTAAGATGGCAGCCAACTTGTTTGTTTTTGGGCCGATTTCGATGAAACTCGGTTTTTGGTAATATTTTGACAAGAAAATAACAACGCAATTTTTAAAATACTAAATATCTAAGATGGCGGCCAACTTTATTGTTTTTTTGGGCCGATTTCGATGAAACTCGGTTTTTGGGTACGATTTTGACAAGAAAAACTAAGTTTCATCGAAATCGGCCCAAAAACAAAAAAGTTGACCGCCATCTTGGATTTTTAAAATTTTCAACATTGCGTTGTTATTTTCTTGTCAAAATCGTGCCAAAAACCGAGTTTCATCGAAATCGGACCATAAACAAAAAAGTTGGCCGCCATCTTGAAATTTTAAAAATGCTTTGTTATTTTCTTATCAAAATAGTGCCAAAAACCGAGTTTCATCGAAATCGGCCCATAAACAAAAAAGTTGGCCGCCATCTTGAATTTTTTAATATTTAAAAAATGCGTTGTTATTTTCTTATCAAAATAGTGCCAAAAACCGAGTTTCATCGAAATCGGCCCATAAACAAAAAAGTTGGCCACCATCTTGAATTTTTAATATTTAAAAAATGCGTTGTTATTTTCTTATCAAAATAGTGCCAAAAACCGAGTTTCATCGAAATCGGCCCATAAACAAAAAAGTTGGCCGCCATCTTGAATTTTTAATATTTAAAAAATGCGTTGTTATTTTCTTATCAAAATAGTGCCAAAAACCGAGTTTCATCGAAATCGGCGCATAAACATGAATTTAATTATTAATATAAACTTAACCCCTCGCCTGCGACTTTCAGTTATTTCCATTGATAGAACTATTTCGTTTTTGGGAAATCAGAAATGGTGTAGTATTTATGGTCACCCTAGTTTTGTAAAGGAATATTTCCCGAATATTGAAATTCTAAAATTGAAATTTGGCGCCAAAGTCAAAATCGGATCGGAGTTGCCAGGATTGACACTTGAATTTATACAACTACAATAATGCTGATTAGCATTATTGTAGAAATCTAATTAAATCAAAAGAGTAAGTTTAGTTTTATTTTAAAATTACTATGTGTTATTCTAAATTAATATTTAAGTAGTATATTTTCAATATTCCACTCCGAATCCTTAACTTTGACACACTACGTGATTGGTAACGTACATTTTTTTTTTCCTACTATCGTGGTATTATTGTTTTGTAATGGCAATTGTGCGAACGAGACACCGACCTCCACCTAGTGTTGTTTCATTCACACAGTAGAGCCTTCAGTCAATGTCATCGATAGAATTTCAACTCTATGACGAAAGCAATACAGTTGAATTTCTTTTAAACGAATTGTGAAAATTTTTGTTTAGTACTCACTCCCTATATGAACCTCCTTGAAAATTACTCGATAGAGAATTATCTATGGAAATTTTAATTTAGCTATTCGGCGGTAGATGGCGTTGTACAAACTTCCCATACAAAATTGCACTATCGAATGATTTTACGCGCGTTATTTTTTTCGATAGCTGTTCGTGCTAAGGGTACTGTATACCGAATATTAAAAAAAAAATTTTTGGAATGTGCTCGCTCATCAAGGCGACATTTGATACCTATATTTGTGTTTCATTGAAAAGTTCGCTCCATTTCTGAATTACACGTGTGTAATGAGTTTTAATTTAATAGAAACATTGCTGGACAGACGCCGGCAATTTTGTATGAAAATCCATTACTAACGTGTAATAATGGATTCTCATACAAATATTGACGGCGCGGTTTAGGTCTGTCCGTAAACTCCGATTTAGCACGAAGAAGGTTGTCAAAATAATGTTCGAATTTCCAAGCATTTTTGAGAAAAAATAAAATAATTACAAACCCACCGCACCTGTTTATACAGTGTGTGCAATACAAGTACTGTTGATTGTCAACAGATGGCGCTGTATATCAATAGTACACTGTATAATGTTCTGTGAAATGGTTTTATCTATCGCAATGTTATTAGAGAAAATGGGTGTATTCCAACAGGACCCTCTGGTTGTGTGAAGCCGAGACTTTTATTGTAGTGGTGGCTACCTCGGCTGACCTTACCGAGTAAACTGTCTTGATTATACTTGGTGCCAAATGCTCCAAGCAACATTGGAATGCGATGCACCCGGATTTTAATGTAAACTGAATCAATCTACCACTGAACTATTCAACACTTGACACTGGCAAAAATTACTTCCAAGAAGAAAGTAGATTGCCAAAACAAAAATAAGACGTGACATACCGCCATGTTGCGAAAATATTTAGAGCCAAATTTATTACTTATTAATTTTATTTTTAAAAGTCATTAACTATATCAATATTTGAAAGGATCTGAATAATTAATAATAATAAATATTGAAATTTTAAAAAGAATTAGTGGCGCGATTAATCCAAAAGTAATTAGAAGTTAAACTATGACCGCGCATACCGTTGTTTCACCAAGATGATTAATAATTACGTATTTTAATGACCATATTTTATTATGATTTAAATACAAATATACAGTTTTCAGATTTATTCCTGTAAGTGTAGTATAAGACGCTATTACCTGCCAAATTTCATAGTCCTAGGTCAACGGGAAGTACCCTATGAATTTTGATTCCTTTGAGAGTATCAAAAATGCGTTTTTTGCGCCCTAAACGGCAGTATCTTTTTTTTACGTTAACTTAGAAGTTTGATTTTTTTACAGCTTCAAGGGCCCGTAGACCTTAGTATATGGTTTAAATTTCAATTCGATACCTCCACGCGTTTCCGAGATAAAGGGTCTTGACAGACAGACGGACGGACAGACAGACAGACGGACAACAAAGTGATCCTATAAGGGTTCCGTTTTTTCCTCTTGAGGTACGGAACCCTAAAAAGAATACATAACCACCATATACACTGACGTCCATTATACAATTGTTTAATTAATTTATATTAATATAAAATTATTTTGGAAAATATAAACTTTTTAATGTAACCTTATGACGTTTGACATAGAATTGACAGACCAAATCGAATTCAATAGACAGGACAACGTCTGTCGGGTCAGCTAGTCTGCTATAAAATATTATATTTTCTGGTTTGCTGACAATATAGAAGTCTGATAAATAAAAAAGTTACACAATAGAAACACGTTGATAGAATTATTGTTATTTACTTACACTATCTTAAATGTTCAAGATTGTAGAGGAAAATAAAAACGATTCCTCATCCCTTCATACATAAATGTTTTTAAACCTATTCACATATAATCTCCGAGAAACACCACCCCCTCCCCCCGCCCCCCTCGGTGGATAATCTATTTTCTCGGACTGTTTATTCATGCCTCAATTTATTGTCCCCACACGATCGTATTTTCTAAAGCGACCTTATTTCTAAGGAGCTGCTTTATGCGAGAAACAACGAGAACGGCTTCGCAACTCGATAACAAATTGGATTCATATTTAAATATAGAAATCCCACCAAACACATTTTCATGTATAATATTGCCAAGACTTCTATATGGCTCGCACTGGCAAAAAGTTATCAGACCTCATGTAGAGCCAAGCTTCTAACTCTACGCGCCCTAACTCTACAAGCCCTAACTTAAAAACTCTACACCTTAGTCAAAATATGTGGCTTGGCCATTTCGATACATGGAAACCTTTTTGATAAACAATAGTTCTTATAGTAACGAAACGGCCAAGCCACATATTTTGACTAAGGTGTAGAGTTTTTGAAGTTAGGACTTGTAACATTATTGTTTTTATAAATACATTATACATGAAAGTGTTTTTGGTGATTTATACTTACGTGAAAATATGATGGTTATTTAATCATCAGAAGCACAGACGTAAAAGAAAACTACAAGTTCAGAAGTTTATTTCATAAAGCAATATTACATTGTGTCGGAAATCGTGGATTTTCTGCCTTTATTTTTTAGGGAAAACGTTTATGGGAAAATATGCATTATTTATAAGCTAGTCTCAGCTTATATATGGTTACATAATTTTACTAAATTGTCTATTTATTATCTAGGTACATTTATATGTATATTTTGGACATATACGGAACGAAAATAAATTTTATGAAAGTGCCCAAAGTAGGTACTCCCATTATACTAAAAGGGCACATTACACTACACGTAATAGGTAATAAGGATATGTATGTTAAGTCACTATGATGTAACATCAATAAATTACTAAATATTCTATAGAAATAGCATAAAAGTGTACGATTACACTTCTAGGCACCATTATAAGCCATAAGTTTGGATAATGATGAACGGCCTAAAATTATTGAAACCTATGAAAGAAAAATGAGTATAATAGTCCAAATACAGCATGATGGATTGTATCACCGACCTACTTGCGTAGGTACAACAAACTTGACAAAGTACAATTGAACTAGTGGTCTAAATTACCGCTGTCGCGTCGCTTGCGCTTGTAAAGACTGTAAATTGATCACTTTTGAACAAATTGTTCATTGAAGTACTTTTGAAAAATTGAATAGATCGGCTGATGATATTTGAAACTTCTAACGAATATGAAGTAACATTACGCTCAAAGACACGGTTATACTTTTGATAAAAGTAAAAGAAATCGGTATGCAAAAGATCCCACACTCGTTCACTCCAAACCTCCAAACCCCCCTTTACGTAGTTTTCAATAAAAGCGTTACTTAGGAATTCGATACTTTTTATTGGTATAAGCGATGTAAGTATCGTCTTTCGAAAATAAGATAATTTAATGGAACTTACATTGTTTTGAAGGGTTTAAGAATCCAAAAACGTAAATAACTATTTTTTCAGCTGTTGATCAATATTAAATAACGAAAATATTTTTCGTACCTATGAACAATAATTTCGTTTTTTAATAAATGAGCTGACAAATACCAAGTTTTTTTAGCATTATTAGAATAATTTTAACAAGAATTTCAGACAGAATCTCTTTCTGAATTCCTTTCTTTGTTAATTTATATATTTTTTTTGTTTTTGCTTAAAATATTGATACTAAGGCGCGCCAGTAAGATATTATCGAACTTATTTATAATTATTATGAACAGCTTTTGAATCAGGTAGATAAATATAAAAATCCACTTTAAAAGTTTGACAAATAAAATAGAAAACTTTGCCATGTTACGGAAAATGAATGAACTTATTTCTTCTACTGAAACTGACACATATACACAATGGAAAAGTAAGAAGATACCCTTAGCAAGTTTACTTATACCTACCATCTTATACATCTTATACCATTCGTCCTAGAAATATATTTTACAAAAAATACGAAAAAAATAAAATAAGGTGGATAATAGAAACATGATAAATTTATTTATAGTCAAGAAGTTGCATTAACTAAATGGTTAATGCACTTTCTGAGTATTTACCAATCCCATTGAAGAAAGAAGTTAACATGTGGCTAAAACATTATTTCATCTTTTTCAGCTACGTAAATCAACCAGACCGAGCGTGCCAGATGCACAAAGCTGTCATGTCTTCAGTAAAATCACTACCTAACTCTGAACAAGCGTTTATGCTGCCATCTAATAATTCAGAAACTATTCAAATACTGACTAAAAAGTTTACTTACACGTTTCTTACATATAATTTAACATGAGAAACACAAGTTTATTTACCGATTATTTACCATCCATCGATTGTCAAATAATTAACGGGATCCGTGGGCATTACATTTTTACCGACTTCAAAAGGAGGGAGGTACTCAATTCGACCCGTTTTTTTTTTGTTTTTTTTGTTTTTTGTATGTACATCGATTACTCGAAGACGGCTGAACCGATCGAAATGATTCAAACGTTATTGCATTAGGTAAACTTCCAAGTTGGTCCCATTTTTTAAAATTTTGAAATCGGTTCAGTACTTTTCAAGTAATCTTGAAAAAAGCACAAAAATAGTATGCTTTTGTGTGAACTACCTCGATGATCAGTCGTATAACTTCTTTGTTTATGAACTGAATAAGATAATTATTTTTTTGTTGGAAAAGGGATATCTTAAGTGTAGTTCTTTATCCAACTTAAAAAAGGAGGTTATCAGTTTGACCCGCATGTATGAATGTTTCTCCGCGATTAACTCACGTTTGGCTGAGCCGATTTTTCTACCTAAATAATATACCTACACTACCTAATTCAAAAGGTACCTACACTAAAAATAAAAAAATAAAAAATTGTTTAAAAAAACAAAAAACCGACTTCAAAAAACCTACCTCTAAAAAGCAAGAAATAATATTCGAAATAATAAAAACACGTCTATTGAAGTCAGGTGTGGCTTTTAGAATAAAAAAAGGAATTTGTACTCCAGCCCCACCCGACTTCAATAGACGTGTTTTTATTATTTCGAATATTATTTCTTGCTTTTTAGAGGTAGGTTTTTGAAGTCGGTTTTTTGTTTTTTTAAACAATTTTTATGTATTTACCATGGTTCACCTATTGGATAGACCATGGGTACAAAAGGTACCCGTGGAACACTTAGGTGAACCACGCAGTTGTAAGTACCATGGGTCAGAAAGGAAAATAATTACATTGTTTTTATTTCTAGAATTTAATTAAATTCAAATAATGGATATTTTATAGTATGTTTTAAAGTAATTTCTTAGTTTTACTGTAGGTATAGTAAGTTTTTTTTAAAAAAATTGGAAAAGTTATAGAAAATATCTGAAAAACACCACAAAACATTTATTTTTATGCTTACAGATTCATTAAGTTATTAGTTATTACGCATTCTACCAAAAAAACAGTGTTACGTAGAACTATTTAGACGATATCTTATACTTTTATGTTATATATAATTTATGGACGATCAACATGAAACTCTTTAGCAAAAGGAGGTCAAGACCTTCCTGTAAAATCTGTTTTACATAAGATTATACAAAGCAGATTAACATGACTGTGATGTGACCTAAATGTGGGGGAAGTTAATACTATACTATACCTACGTTGGATAAAAATGGCTGATAATATTCACATAATAAATTTAAAAAAATAAACAATATTGTTTAAATAAGTATAAGTATAAGTATAATATCTATAGATAGAATCTATCTATATATAGATAGAATATAAAGATTTTTTTTATTATAGTACCCATAGTTCGACTAGTCTGGAGACACTTCACCATTTAGCAAAAACATATAATTCGAATTACTGCTAATTGAGATTAGTACGTATACCAATAGCTGCTAAATTAAGACGTTGAAAGAAATGCTGGAACATTTCCCTTGGTAATACCAAAAAACTTCTTAATGGAAAAAAATGTATATAACAGTATTTGGTACTTAATTGTCGATATAAGTAGTTACCAAATAAACTTTCGTTTATTAAAAAAAATGTAAGCTTTTGTTTGCTATTGTATTTTGCGAAAGTTCAAATAATACAAGTTACTGATATTTTTTGTGTTCTGTTTGTTTACACTTTATTCCGCGTTCTAATTACGAAATGAGGAATGTCTGAAAAAAACAAGTTGTTCAATTTTTTTCATAGGTCATTGCTCACTAATTAATAGGGACATTTTCAGAACTGAAAATATTTAGGGTTTATTCCTCCTTTCCTCCTACCTATAAAAGAAATTTCAGCCAGTTATTTTTTTTCAGACAGAATAATATGCAAAAATACTTAAATGCTGAAAAAATATACAGGGTCATTTTGTATTCACCATCCAAATTTTGAGGATGTGTTCAGTCCATGAAACCGTACAACTTTCTCTAAGGAACACATGTCCAAATATGTAAAATAAAAATCGACTTTCCATAGAAATCAAAGAGATCACGTGATCTATTTAGTATGGGATGACCAAAATTTTATGGCATTACACTAAAAAGGAAAAAATAAAAAAATTGTTTTAAAAAACAAAAAAACGACTTCAAAACCCCACTCTACCTCTAAAAAGCAATAAATAATATTGAAATCACTAGATACGCATTATCATTGTAATAAAACACGTCTATGGAAGTCGGGTGGGGCTGGAGGACAACTTTTTTTTTATTCTAACAGCCCCACCCGACTTCAATAGACGTGTTTTATTACAATGATAATGCGTATCTAGTGATTTCAATATTATTTATTGCTTTTTAGAGGTAGAGTGGGGTTTTGAAGTCGGTTTTTTGTTTTTTAAAACAATTTTTTATTTTTTCCTTTTTAGTGTAAGTATTTTTTGTATTAGATATATTATCTAGGTAGGTAGATGGAAAAATCGGTTTGGCCAATCGTGAGATAATCGCGGACAACCATGCATACGGGTCAAACTGAGAAGAGATCCTCCTTTTTTGAAGTCGGTTAAAACACTGGAATCTTCTCCTAAGTATAACAAATACTTTTCTGAAAACTGTATCAAAATCGGTTCAGCCAAACGCGAGATAATCGCGGACGAACATACCTACATAATACGAGTCAAACTCAGAACCTTCTTTTTTTCGAAGTCGGTTAAAATACTAAAACCTTCTCCTAAGTGTAACAAGTACCTTTCTGAAAACCGCATCAAAATCGGTTCAGCCAAACGCGAGATAATCGCGGACAAACATACATACATACATACATACATACATACATACATACATACATACATACATACATACATACATACATGTCAAACTGGGAACCTCCTTTTTAGGGTTCCGTAGCCTAAATGGCAAAAAACGGAACCCTTATAGATTCGTCATGTCTGTCTGTCTGTCTGTCTGTCTGTCTGTCTGTCTGTCCGTATGTCACAGCCACTTTATTCCGAAAGTATTAAGACTACACAGTTGAAACTTGGTAGGTAGATGTATTCTGTTAACCGCTTAACGAATTTAATACAAAAATAAGAAAAATAAAAGATTAAGGGGGGGCTCCCCATACATGGAACTGAAACTGAAAAATTTTTTTTTCTTCAAACCAACACGTTTTGGGTGTCTATAGATAGGTCTTTAAAAATGACATTAAGGTTTCTAAGACAACTTTTTCTCAAAGTCAACCGTTTGAAAGATATTCACCGCCAAAGTGGTAAAATGTGTGTCCCCCCCCCCCCTTTAACTTTTGAAATAAGAGAGTGAAAAATCTAAAAAAAATATATGCTGTAGATCTTAATAAACACTTTCAACCAAAATTGATTTAAACGAGATATAGTAATTAGTTTTTGAGATATAGCACATTTTCCAAAACCGCAAATATAACTTTGTCATTCATACCAACACTGTGAAAAACAAAGTTATTTTTACAGACGAAAAATTATAGGTGGTATTAAATATGGTATGGTATAAGGTAACTACGGAACCCTATGGCGCGTGGCCCGACACGCACTTGGCCGGGTTTTTTTTGTTTTTTGAAGTCGGTTAAAAATTCGACACATGTTTCTTAGAGAAAGTTGTTTAGTTCCATGGACTGGACACATCCTTGAAATTTGGATGGTAAGTTCAAAATGACCCGATATAAAGATAGTATATCTATTTTTAACAGGATTCAATAAAATATTTTTGCTTTCCTAAATTGATGTCGGTTCTATTTAATTTTAGACCTCACAACAGTTTCATCGTTTTTACAAGTGACTATTAATAAAGTCACTACCTGAGTACATAACTGACGCGTACACTTACGAAGAATATTTTTTAACCCAGTTACTCGTAGTCACGCGCGTGACCCACCGCACGTAGCACCACGTCACACGCTACGTCCGTTACGGTGCTACGGTGCTACGCCGCTACGGCGGATAGTCGACGCAGCGACGCGAGCGTACGCGCCTGCATTCTATATTATTATTCCACTTTATAAATAGCTTTACGTTACTACTCATTCAAAGGTATATGAATATAGAAATACTATTTTGGTAAAAAGAAAGAAAGAAATGTAATGACTAACATATTAACAGTAATCCCGTATTCGTATAGTGAAAAGAGCTGAAAAATAGTTTCTAAATTTAAATAAGTTGTTGTAAATAAAGTTGTGAAATTTAGATGGCGGGAAAAATGAAGTTGTTCATGTCAAGCCTGCAAGCGGCGGCGGTGCTCATCTTGCTAAGTGGTGAGTACTTCGGATTATCTTCGCAAGTTCCGCATCTTCACAACTTTCGCGCCTCGAACGCCCGCAACTTTCGTGATAAATGTTCGCGCAGTTCCTTGATGCATGGTATGATTTATTTTGCTCGCAAGAAACGGCGACAGCGATTTGAGAAATATTGTTTTTGCGAATTGATGTCGAAAACAAGATTATCGATTTTTTTTTGCCGATGCCAAATACTTACAAATGAGTGGTATATTTTTATAACATAAGGAGAGAGGGGGGAGCGAATAAGCATTGACAACTTCAACTTAAAAATTATATAATAGGTAAAAGCCATGCTTTCCATTTCATATCCCCATTTAAACCCTTAAAATATTTAAATGAAATTGATGTAATAAAGAATGGAATGGAAAGTTGTTTTAATAAAAAAACATACAGTCGACTTGATAGCCTCCTCCTTTTTTTGAAGTCGGTTAAATAGAGACAAGATGCATGGTCTATCATGGATATTTTTTGTCATATAGTAATACTTGCTCGGATGTGTATTCCATTGCTGTGTATTGGCGTGTTTGTTGTTTCAGTAATTTGCAGTTATTAAAAAAACAATAATAACATTTGAACAAATTCCGTTGAAATGTGATCACTAATGTGGTATTTACACGGGTCAACTTGGCAGGCGAATTGCTGGTCGATTTTAGCTTAATTTCAATGACGTGGCGATTCGATTTTACAGTGTGCGTTAACCTTATTTTTTGCAATTAAGAAGTAAACAAATTTCTCCTCATGACATGACACACTAATTATCTGATAAGGTCTCATCTCTCTAAAGCACAACTTTTTGATGGGGTAACGCACACGATTTACAAGCGATTGTGGATAAAAAGCCCTATTCGACTAAAGTCGGCCTGGCAAGTCGCCCGGAAAATGGACCCGTCTAAATACCCCATAACCGCACGAATCATATAATATTCTTTATCTTTTTTAATTATGATATTTTGAATTTGAATTAAAACCCGAGAGAATCAATAACCGACACAATAACATTGTTATAATCTAATACCTACTATAAATTTTTCAAACAAATAATGAGCGTGCTTGGGTAAAATATCCCTCTAATCTAACTCTAAATCGATATAATCAAACAAACGTACACACCATGCAACGATTGTTATTCGTAATAGCATTAGATAAAAGCTCTTCGATAAGATAATCGGGTCATATACTATATAAGGGGAGGCAAAAGGGCGTTTGTTTTGTTTTTTAATTGACCTTCACTGTTGCTGTCATGAATTTCTTACAATATAAAACCATTAAAAATGATTCAGTGGTTCGTTTTACTCAAGTTTAATTTGTTATGAAACTCCCTCCCTCCTACCTACTCAAATGGCCGAAATTCTATTCGCTCGCTAACATAATTAAACCTTAAAAATAAGCAATTAGACAATCAAGGCACATGTATATCACAGATATTGTTTTATTGTATGGAATGAATAAGCCTACGGTACGTAATTGTAGAGTTTATGACTTAATTTTAATTTATAAGTTAGCGAACGAATAGAAAATTAGCCATTTGAATAGCGGCCTGGCTGGTCTTATGAGTATTATTATGATTTTATTATTTATTGATACACGTCTACTAATCGTCTTTTTGTTCAGTAGGTATCAATTTTATGTATTAGCAATGTGGATGGATATTTTATTATAAGAATCGAAAAATGGCTTTTGTTTTTTTTTAGTTTTAGTATACTAACAAGCATCATATTATTTGGAAATTCAATCATCATCTAGGTAGGTAGGTTCATACTCTAGCCCAAGGGTGGCAAACCCGCGGCTCGCGGGCCACATGCGGCCCGCCGTCTGTTACCTTGTGGCCCGCGGAGCCGAGCACATTTTTTTAAAGTCGGACTTATCTGGCGCGCACTATACATAAAATTAGGTAGTGCGGCCCCGGGGTAAAATTCTACTTCCGATTTTTGGCCAAAGTGTCGAAAAGGTTGGCCACCCTTGCTCTAGCCTATGATGTCAAGAATGTTTGTAAACATAACTTGATGCATGTTTCATGATTGCTTACAAATACTGGTGCTATCAATGACATCCACAAATTTACAAATCGTGTTACCTACTAAAAAATATAGTTTGTTTCTCTTCGTAAGTTAACCGGAGTACGTATAAGTGCAAAATATAAATAATCTCACACTTGCCGAAAAGTGCACTTTCAGTTGCAAGTCATAGGTAATACCAATATTTGAACATGACAGTCAATATAGTTATTGATTTAACCTCTGGGGTGTCACAAGACCTCACTTCATTTAATATGGAAGACAACAAGTGTTTAAAAATTCACAAGAAAAACCCCGACCTTCGTCACACATGGTGTTCACATAGGACATATTATTTTGTAATTGCCTCAGAGCTATCAATTATAAATGTAAGCGTGCAGACATGTAAAGGGAATAGGTACGTTATATTATATTATAACCGGGTGTAACAAGACCTTCAACGAAGCCGAGGTCTACGTATTCTGCCCATCATCAGGACAATTTCTGTTTAAAATTATAGCTGCGAAACGATTTTGATTTTTAGTGTTAAAAAAGCATTGCATTCTTTACCACGCAATGCGACGCGTACAACAGACCGCGCCTGCGAGTGTATGCTACACAGCTGCGTGCGGCCGAGTTGAAAGGCAGCGTTTATGTGCGTGCTCATGAGATACATCGAGTGACGACGTTTTGAAGCCATTGTTTGTTACGAAATACTTAAAATTTTGATAATGTTTCATTGGACAAAAAGTAGAAAATAACGAATAAAATAAGATTTCATAAAAAAATTAAAAAAAATTTTTGACTTTCGACCGTTGTGTGTTGTTGATAAATTGAAGCAAGTTCCACCTCTATTCAATTTCTTCTTGACCCTGAAACAGGGCTATGTACTAGGTCCATACCTAGTACTTACCGCTAAACAATCTTTAACCTGTTTGTTTCAATTATCTACTTACATAGCCCTATTTCTGGGTCAAGAAGAAATTTAATAGAGGTGGAATTTGCTTCAATTTACCAATAACACAGCGTGATCAAGACGAAAGTCTATGAACAGTGTGTGTTGCCAGTGATGACTTATGGCAGTGAAACGTGGTCGCTAACTATGGGTCTCATAAGGAGGCTCAAGGTCAGCCAGCGTGCAATGGAGAGAGCCATGCTCGGCGTTTCCCTGCGTGATCGAATCAGAAACGAGGAGATCCGCAGGAGAACTAAAGTAACCGACATCGCTCGAAGGATTGCTCAGCTGAAGTGGCAATGGGCAGGACACATAGCGAGAAGAACTGATGGCCGTTGGGGCGGAAAGGTTCTGGAATGGCGACCGCGCACCGGACGACGCTCCGTGGGTAGGCCCCCGACAAGGTGGACCAACGATCTGGTGAAGGTCGCGGGAAGCCACTGGATGCGGACAGCGCAGGACCGATCGTCGTGGAGATCCTTAGGGGAGGCCTATACCCAGCAGTGGGTGTCGTGCGGCTGATATGATGATGATGATGATGATGATGACAGCGTGATCGAAAGGATACCATCCCGGTTCAATCTTACGCAGTTATTTGACCCCGTTGTGCGTTAAATCCAATAGTCAATACTATTGGATTCAACCGCACAACGGGATCAAATATTTGCAGTCAGCTAGCGACAAATTATTAACAACAGAGAGCAATCAACAGCGTGCGTCGGCCGGGCTTGGCAAACAAAACGCGCGTGCTCGCTCCGATGAATTAGGCACGCCGCACGCGCTTAACACCAGCTGTATTGTATTGCTTGATGTGTATGTCTCCAGCTTCCTCATAGATAATAGATAAATTCTAAGCATGTCATATTTTAAAGCATAATTAAGAGCAATTAAACGATTCAGTCATAATTTTAGCAGCAACCACAACTTAGTTACCTACTATAAGTTTTTTGTGTGTAAACTGGAGACACGTGTCTCCAGGTGGCACGTGCCGTTAGGACAAACAGTGAGGTTTATTTTATTTTCTAGCTACGGGACCTTTATGAACAGTGGGATTAGTGTAAATATCTAATAATTAGTTAGCTTAGGCTCGCTATTCTCAATAAAAAGATTTTGCTTTAATTTGTACTTTGGAGAATGTGCGAGGGAACTGCACAACCTTGTTCCTCCAGCCCCTTTCCACCATCGGGATACCAGACGCAGGTTAGCATATCACCCTTATATAGTAGATACTCCAAAGGTCCGTACCAAGTGCTTTGCCAATACATTACAACCTTGGTCTTTTCAAGGCAAGAGTGAATAGGCATTTCCTGGGCATGCATGCTACACCTTAGACCACATCCTGTTTACCAAGCAAGATGGTGGTCAAATGCCTGCCCAGTCTATATAAAAAAAAACTAGTTAGGTACATATCATCGGACGGCTCCTACTCTACAGTTCAAACGATCGAGAGCGCAGCTTCCATATTAGCGTAGCATTTTTCATTTTAAAATTACAAATTTTCAATACATGCATTGAATGTCTTTAAATATTGTACCCATTAAAATAAAATAAGACTCGACTTAACATACTAAAGTTTTTTAAGTAACTCGTAGAATTAACAAATAAGTAGGTATTATAGTTCCAGTCTAATTACGTATTTTATTCAATAGAAAACTATTGTGCACCGGAAATATCATTAAATTCACCGCATCAAGTTTGTACTAACCTATACTAAGACGGGTCGGAACGGAAAATAATCACTTGCTTGAAAATCCGAGGCTTGTTAAAAATTAAAAACATTGATCTGCTTAGAATAACGTAAGTCCTGAATTCCTTTTATGATCTAGCTACACTAAAAATATATAAATATTAACAAGTTTGGTACTTTAAGTATGCAGTTATCACAACAACACAAAATAATAACCCTTCACCTGTCGGAAATTGTACCAAGGGTGAATAAATATGCCAGCTGCCGGCCGGCAACAGACGTCGGCGAATAACATCAATATTTGCTTTAGTCCACGCGATAAGCTCGTATTTTTGCGATAAAATACAGAATGATATTAATTAAAACATCTTGATGTCTCTGCGCGCTATGAACCCCACAGGGTGGTGTGTGGGCCCCAACACACCACCCTGTGGGATTCATAGCTGATCAGCTCTTTTAGCAATATTGAAATTATTATGACCTACCTACTTATAAGTTTTGCGGGGCGCTCGAGCGGCCCATCTTCACCTTACTTACTGCAGTACTGCTACTTAGTAGGTAATATATAGTCCATTCATTTAGATAGTGTCGGTACACCCGCAAGCACTTGTGTTCAAAGACAGGATACCGGTAAGTTTTTGGTAACGTTATACAAATAACGTTACAGATAACGGTAAAAAATTGCGATGATTCTAGCAATAGTTTTAGCTTATTAAGTGTTTTATACTTAAATCCAAGTTTAGAAATGTATTGACATTTCGCAGTCGTACGTTTATACGGAAAGTCCGTATTATTAGCTTGTGAATTTTCCAGAATCGTGTCTAGTGTCGGAAGTTTTTTATTAGCATAAAATCTGTATACTGTTCGGACGTACTACATCACATTCAAAGTCGTTCGTTTTCGATAGTGGGATTCTTCCTTTTTTACGTTTTTTAGTGTTAATGGGCTTATTTTTAATATTATTCCGAAGCTAGTTCTTGGTATCCCCACTATTTTTGAAGTATCTGTGATAGGTGCAGACATACTGATTACAGCGCAATGCCGATGGACATTGGTTATAAGTTGTTTACATGTTACAAAACACCCGTACTTTTTTGTTGGTTCACTTAAAGTTTCATCTTGAGGCACTTAACTTTCCTTCCAAGGATGAAAAAATATTTTCAGTATACGTAGCAGAGTCAACAAATACGAGCTTTCACTACGGCGGCACTTCGATGTAAACTGCCAAAATCCAAATTGACTTGCGGGTGTACGCCGCACGCGGTATCCTTTGTTTATGCGGCGGCATCCTTTGACAAGAAGCGGCACTTGCAAGGGCGGCGCGATAAAAGGGCGACACTATCTAAGTGAATGCGCTTTAATATGTAGGAGGTTCCTATGTATGCTACCAGTATAGAGTTATACACGATTGTCGGAAATCTACTCGAAAGCATTCGATCTGTATCCTCCGATATTACAAAAATATAGCTAAGTATTCACAAATGACCCAAATTCCCCTCTCTATCAGAATGACCTTTTCGCTGAACGACCATTCACGTTGGATGACATGAAAGCAAGATACCTAGATAGCCGAAAGACAATTCAGCTACATGAAATAAAAGCAGAGTGCCCAGTCAGCTCAGCAGAGAGTCAACTCAGCCGGACGACATAAACGCAGAATGACCTACTAGCAAAACGTCTGGAATTGCAAAAGTCCGTATCGACTGGCATTTGATTCACTTTCCGATGGAAAACCGCAATGCATTTACAAAGTTTGGTAACATAAGGTAGAAAATAAGATCGCAGACTATAGACTTTCCGATTCAATTCGGAAAGTTGGTTTCCGACAATCGTGAATAACCCCCCAGGGGGGCTACTCAAATGGCCACTTTTCTATTCGTTCGCTAACTTAAAAATTAAAAATAAGCCATAAACTCCAAAATTACGTGTCGTAGGCTTTAGTCCGATCAATGAGCATATTTGTTGTATGGAGACTACCGAATAATTCTCCCGTCAATGAAATTTGGCATGTGATGACGTTAGGTAATACAGATTACAGATGCACAATAAGCCAATATTTTTTTTTACGAGAAGTTAGGTATTTTTACCTAAACATAAAAATCGCTTATATCTCTCTGTGAATATTTTCTCGGGCTGAAACACTTTCTGTATACGTACTTATGTACTTGTTAGAATAAGTATGTAAAGGAATCCAATCTCTTTTCGACTTCAAAAATACCCCAAATTTAACTTTTAACTTTTTTCAATATATCTCCTAATGAAAAAATTGTCTGTTGATTATTCTTTTTTAATGTGCTTTTATATCCTTAAATACATAGCTTTGTTTAGTAAGCCAATAAATTTTCTTCTTTAATCATATTTTTTGTATTTTTTGAACTTAAGTGGTTATTTACGTAATGTGTAAAAATACTCGGTCCATTTTTATACTTTTATTAGATAAATTATTTTATATTAAAACAGATTTATTAATAATCCAAGATATTTTCGAACGCGCATATATTTTTTATGATAATCGCCGATTTAGGATAGAGCGTAAGAAAGGGTTGACCTTCACTTGACTACTTGGAGCTGCTTAGCCACGCACTTTTAGAGTAGTGCGCGTAGTAGTAGTAGTTTAGAGTAGAACGCCACAAGTCGTACTTTGTACCAGGCGTGAAAGGTATCTCCAGACATTTCTGGAACTTCTGGAACGCCAAATTTTAAAATTGGCCAATGACATCAGTTGATGTACAGAGGTCGTTTTCGGCGTTCAAATTGATACTGGGTGATAAACGGTATTTTTTTACATTGTGCATATTTTGGATATATTTACAGTTTTTAGTGCATATTTTGGCCTTTTTAGTGCATTATTTGCATGCATATTTTGGCACTTTGTTAGTGCATACTTTGTCCGATGTCTAGTCTATTCAAAAAGATGAGTGTATTGTGTTCACTGTTCATGTATGTTTGTATGTATGTACAACAGATTTAGATGTGTGGGGTATCGTTAGAATCCTTACATTACGCTAACTAAGTGAACATAGCCTTTTTTGAAAAACCCCCTGATGCCAAATATAGTAGATAGGGACCATCAAACTGAACAACTTTTACTATGGGACCAACTCTGAAATTGAGAAGAAAATCAGCTGTTTCATACAAAAAATAATGACGAATAAAATCTTCATATAAACAATATTAACGAAATTGTCAAAATGTTTCTAAGGCAGCCATTACAAATGCTCATGCAAGCGGGATCCCTTGTTTTCGCATAATTGTTTTATACCTAATTTGATTTGGCATAACGGCTTTCGCATAATCTTTTTTGTCATAATAATACTTTCGCATAATTGTTTTTTGGCATACTATTTATATTAGCATAATTATCATTTAGACTAATTTGTTTTCGCATAATGTTATTAGGCATATTGTCTATTCGCCTAATATTATTTAGACATAAAAATAAAAAAAACAATAAGAATGAATATTTTTACGCACTCATTTATGTGAATGCAAATGGGGTATGTATTGTATGCAAGCATCAGTCAAATTCCATCAGTCATGTCAGTCACGGCTGTGACTGACGATTAACCTACCGTGTAATGGGGTGACTGATGGTTGCATGAAGTTGATTTCTTCTTTCCATCAGTCAGTCAGTTAAACGTGATTCATGACTGATGTCATAAATCATGTTCATGACATGACAGGAATTTGACTGACGCGTGCATGAGCGTGTAATGGCTGCCTAATAGCTGTTTTTTTTTGTGGTTTCAGAGTTTGTCCCATAGTAAAAGTTGTTCAGTTTGATGGTCCCTATCTATCAAATTCAGCATTAGGGTTTATTTTTTGATATCCCATTACTCTCGTATTCCGGAAAGTAGTGACACTAAACTCAATGTATGGCGAGGTCAAAATTTTGTCATAGATGAATTCACATGGCAATATTAAGGCAGTTCAGGTAAAACTGAGCTGATTTAACTCAGTAGCCATCTGCCCCCCCTTGGCAGGTAAAGGGGTGGCATTCATAGAGACACGCCGCCACCGCACTTCAGAAAAAAAAAATCGGGTTGCACTCCGGGAGTGCCGGCAGAAGTGAAAACTTGAATATTAACGTTGTACATTTTGATATTTTGGAATGGTTAGGGAATAATTTTGCACAATTGCCGTCTTACGAATTTACTCTGTATTTGAATTTACGAATACAGAACAGTATTGTACGAAAGTCTTATCCATAGCTTGACAGAAAATCTAGTTTTGACACTGAAATAAAAAATAAGCGCGTTGCTACGTCTTGAAATGACGCGCCGCCATTTTCACCGCGCCCCGTAGAAAGAGAGGGGGATACTTCCGCCGCCGGCTGTCTACTCTCCATCCGTCACATCCGTCTTACGAATTTTCGATCAGGGTCACGTGATTCTTACTGACGCGAGTTTAGCATTCCCCATTACAAAAAGCGTACAACGCCGGTAAAGAAGTTTTCACTTCAAAAATCATATCTCCTTCAATATACCTACCACCTCGAGTGTGTTATCATATCATGATAAATCATGGATGAGGAATCCATTTTTAAGACATTTAATATACAGCTGATTCAAAGATAAACCGGCCAAGCCAAATGAATAGTATCGTTTTACCTGAAAATAAAACGGTTATTAAATCATCAACATCATCATATCAGCCGCATGACACCCACTGCTGGGTATAGGCCTCCCCTAAGGATCTCTACGACGATCGGTCCTGCGCTGCCCGCATCCAGTGGCTTCCCGCGACCTTCACCAGATCGTCGGTCCACCTTGTCGGGGGCCTACCCACGGAGCGTCGTCCGGTGCGCGGTCGCCATTCCAGAACCTTTCCGCCCCAACGGCCATCAGTTCTTCTCGCTATGTGTCCTGCCCATTGCCACTTCAGCTGAGCAATCCTTCGAGCGATGTCGGTTAGTTTAGTTCTCCTGCAGATCTCCTCGTTTCTGATTCGATCACGCAGGGAAACGCCGAGCATGGCTCTCTCCATTGCACGCTGGCTGACCTTGAGCCTCCTTATGAAACCCATAGTTAGCGACCACGCTTCACTGCCGTAAGTCATCACTGGCAACACACACTGTTCATAGACTTTCGTCTTGAGACACTGAGGTAAATCGGATGCGAAGATTTTTCGAAGCTTCCCGAATGCTGCCCACCCGAGTTGGATTCGACGAGAGATCTCTTTCTCAAAGTTGGACTTACCTAACTGGACTGCCTGTCCTAGGTATACGTAGTGGTCAACAACTTCAAGAGTAGTGTTCCCAACATGAACTGGAGAGGGTACAACATGGCCATTTGACATAATTTTCGTCTTATCCATGTTCATCTTGAGACCCACTCTTTGGGAAGCACCACGGAGATCTTCGAGCATTATGTTCAGGTCTTCCATGGTCTCAGCCATAAGGACTATATCATCGGCAAAACGAAGGTGTGTTAGGTACTGGCCATTAAAGTTGATGCCAAGTCCTTTCCAGTCCAAGAGCTTAAAGATGTCCTTCAAAGCAGCTGTGAACAGTTTCGGAGAAATAACGTCTCCCTGTCTCACACCACGCTGCAGTTGGATAGGTAGGACGTGTGCTCTGGTTCTGTACTCGGATCGACATGGTGGCATTTTTGTATAAGTACCTCAACACCTCGATATACCTGTAGTCCACTTGGCACCTTTGGAGAGACTGCAGCACCGCCCAGGTTTCAATCGAATCAAAGGCTTTCTCATAATCCACGAACGCCAAGCATAGTGGCAGATTATACTCTTCGGTCTTCTGTATAACCTGCCGCAGCGTATGGATGTGGTCTATGGTGCTAAAGCCTTTTCGAAATCCGGCTTGTTCGGGAGGTTGGAAGTAATATTTAAGGAGGGCTCCCATACAACAAACGTGATATTTTTGCCGTTTTTTGCTCGATATTAATAACGACAACAGGTAGACAGTTGGAATTTTCATAGATGATGTATTTCTGTTGCCCCTATAACAACAAATATTAAAAACAGAATAAAAATAATATTTGAGGGGGGCTCCCATACCACAAACTTGATTTTTTTTTTGCCGTTTTTTGGTACGGAACTCTTCGTGCGCGAGTTCGACTCGCTCTTGGCCGGTTTTTTCTTTGAATCATGTGATCCTTGTTCCTTATTCGATCGATATGAAAACACAAAAATAGTTCAGGTAATGATGCCGCCCACAACCTTGTTCACCATTTACATAAATATGCGATCAAAATATTTTTAGCGATGGGTGACCATGTTCATGGTGGCATATCTCCTAGAAGCTTCCTACTTCGCAACCCAGACGATGATATTTGATAACACCAAGCTAATGGCTATTTTTCCAATGTGGTCTGGTGCATTGGGACGATCGCATATTGATGCGATGATAGATCGAAAATGACCCTAGTTGGCCGACGCACGGTGGGGCCGAAGTCCCGAAACATGATCGTAAGTCGAAAATCGGGTTTTGTGAAATTTGAGAAAAACATTACCGAATCATATTCTCGATTAATGTTGCTATTTATTGTTAATAAATTCTTTCTTTTTCCTTCTAAAAATAAGTGTAGAAATCTCAGCAAACTCAGAGAAGCAGCCAGAAAAAACATTAAAGAAAATGGTTTTTCAAAGTTGTGCCGTTTTTTACTAAAATAATACAAGTTTCTATTTTGTTCCAATAATGCAATATTAATTGGTAGTTTTTTGAGGATCGGCTACATACCTTACTAAGCTTCATATACATTTTTAAATTTGAGATTTTTGCATTTACAATGCTATTTTTAAACAATACTAAATAATATACTAGAAAAAATACGACTCGCACCAGATCAATACTCAGACGGGAATCGAACATCTTCATATACATTTCATATGTGAAACATACCGTGTTGACATGAATGTTGTAATTTTTACATTTAAATGCCTACAACCTAAGTAAAGGCAAACGGCCGAGATTCAAATATATTGTCGTCGATGCACTAGGGGTTGTATTAAAAAAAAAACTAAAGGCAAAAGTTTCGGTTGATTGCCTTTTTCAGAGTTTACGGTCTTTTATTGGTTGTAGGTGCGTTTGATTTATTCCAAAAGTAGATAAAATCTTCTTATGGTGTGTCCCCACTTAGGTTCGCGAACCTCCGCGCTCCGCGAACCTAGAACAGTGATCCATAGCAAAAACAAATATTTTTACTTTGGCTACAGTGTGTGCCTGTGCGAACCAGCTTCTCATACGAGTTCCCTCACGTACACACCTCGGCGCCCTGTTTCAGCAGAGGATAAACGATATTTTCGGTGCAGGTTCGCGGAGCGCGGAGGTTCGCGAACCTAAGTGGGTACCCACCCTTATGTTTTGTAATTTGAATTTCGACGATTGTCGTTAATAAGTAGTAAATTACAGCCTAGAACGGGAAGTTGGCATTTGTCGAGGTTGCTTTAATCATTCGAGGCAATGCAAATAGCTTCCAGGACAAGGCTTGTATAAAGCTTTCTCAAGAAATGCGAGGAAATAAACTTAGTTAAGCGCTAACTCATGAGTTCTACCGTTTTGAATTTGGAATAGGTACTTGATCGGGAAGTATGTAAGTATTGAAATTCATTTCCGCACTGGATTTTAAATTTAGAATGTGATGAACCAGCCTCCACGGCAATGTGGAACGCCTCACATTCCTTTTTCAAATGGAATATTCAGAGCACATTACATTTCAGAGTTTATGCTAGAAAATGTGTGTAGTGGGAAATTATTTCCCAACAAAGACCTCGTCAAGACGATTCAAACGAGCTCAAACTCGATGGGTTTGCACGGTTTTATTACAGAGTTCCAGTGGTCTTCTTCCGGCTCCATCATCAGACCCTTGAACACTATTTCTCATTAGAGTACTCGTCAAGACGATTCAAACGAGCCCAAGCACGATGGGGTTGCATGGTTTCATCATAGAGTTCCTGTGGCCTTCTTCCGGCTCAATCATCAGATCAGCTCAGTGACACCATAATATTGAATTGCCTTTCAGTTCTGATATATGTTCAAAGTTTCAAGTCTCTAGCTCATCCGTGCCATCATTTCCGTGCTTAATTTACGCAGTTATCATTAGTAATGAGTTTCGATCGCTAATTCTTTAGAGCGCCCCAGTGTGCGACGGTCCATATCCATCTCGGAAAAACTTTTGTAGAACTTTTTTTTTTTAAATTGAACCTTTTTGCACACTTCCAGTTTTACTTAGTTACCATATTAAATTGAACGTTAAGTTAGGTATTAGCTATAAGAAAACAGTAGTTCTTTTATAATCCAAAAATATATTGACATTAAAACAAGAGACAAATTAAAAACATTATCAACAGTCTATTGCTAAGTAACAGAAGCCATAGTGAACTCAAGCTGTCACACCAACATAAATTGGGTAGGTACCCCAAAAAATGCCATGCCCGGTAGTGGAAGTTTTGGCGCGAACAAGAAGTAATCGCTGATTGGATGATTTTTGCAATGGCAAATCACCAATGGTCGGCATTGCTGTTCAGGAATTTAGGCCGGAAGTCAAGTATAAGTATAAGTCAAGTAAAATAACTATAATGTGTATTATTAGGCTTTGAATAAGGTAAGTATATTTAATAACCGTTTTATTTTCAGGTAAAACGATACTATTCATTTGGCTTGGCCGGTTTTTCTTTGAATCAGCTGTATATTAAATGTCTCAAAAATGGATTCCTCATCCGTGATTTATCATGATATAATACCACACTCGAAGTGGTAGGTATATTGAAGGAGATATGATTTTTGAAGTGAAAACTTATTTAGCGGCGTTGTACACTTTTGTAATGGGGAATGCTAAACTCGCGTCAGTAAGAATCACGTGACCCTGATTGAAAATTCGTAAGACGGATGTGACGGATGGAGAGTAGACAGCCGGCGGCGGAAGTATCCCCCTCTCTTTCTACGGGGCGCGGTGAAAATGGCGGCGCGACATTTCAAGACGTAAACACTTGTGTCACCATAGCAACGCGATAATTTTTTAATTCAATGTCAAAACTCTAGATTTTCTGTCAAGCTAAGACTTTCGTACAATACTGTTCATTATTCGTAAATTCAAATGCAGAGTAAATTCGTAAGACGGCAATTCGTGCAAAATTATTCCCTAACCATTCAAAAATATCAAAATGCACAACGTTAATATTCAAGTTTTCACTTCTGCCGGCACTCCCGAAGTGCAACCCGATTTTTTTTTCTGAAGTGCGGTGGCGGCGTGAAACTATGAATGCCATCTGCCCCCCCTTGGCAGGTAAAGGGGTGTACCTGCCAAGGGGGGGCAGATGGCTACTGAGTTAAATCAGCTCAGTTTTACCTGAAAAGCCTAAATATTGCCATGTGAAATGTGAATTTATCTAATGACAAAATTTTGACCTCGCCATACCTTGAGTTGAGTGTCACTACTTTCCGGACTACGAGAGTAATGGGATATCAAAAAATAAACCCTAATGCTGAATTTGATAGATAGGGACCATCAAACTGAACAACTTTTACAATGGGACCAACTCTGAAACCACAAAAAAAACAGCTGTAAGGCAGCCATTACACGCTCATGCACGCGTCAGTCAAATTCCATCAGTCATGAATTATGTTTGACTGACTGACTGATGGAAAGAAGAAATCAACTTCATACAACCATCAGTCACCCCATTACACGGTAGGTTAATCGTCAGTCACAGCCGTGACTGACATGACTGATGGAATTTGACTGATGCTTCCATGAGCATTTGTAATGGCTGCCTTAGAAACATTTTGACAATTTCGTTAATATTGTTTGTATGCAGATTTAATTCGTCATTATTTTTTGTATGAAACAGCAGATTTTTTTTTCAATTTCAGAGTTGGTCCCATAGTAAAAGTTGTTCAGTTTGATGGTCCCTATCTACTATATTTGGCATCAGGGGGTTTTTCAAAAAAGGCCATGTTCACTTAGTTAGCGTACATCCAAATCTGTTGTACATACATACAAACATACATGAACCGTGAACACAATACACTCTTCTTTTTGAATAGGCTAGACTTCGGACAAAGTATGCACTAACAAAGTGCCAAAATATGCATGCAAATATGCACTAAAAAGTCTAAAATATGCACTAAAAACTGTTAATATGTCTAAAATATGCACAATGCAAAATAAAAAAAACCGGCCAAGTGCGAGTCGGACTCGCGCACGAAGGGTTTCGTACCAAAAAACGGCAAAAAAACATATTTGTTGTATGTGAGCCCCCTTAAATATTTATTTTATTCTGTTTTTAGTATTTGTTGTTATAGTGGCAGTAGAAATACGTCATCTGTGAAAATTTTAACTGTCTACCTGTTGTCGTTATTAATATAGAGCAAAAAACGGCAAAAAAATCACGTTTATTGTATGGGAGCACCCTTAAATATTAATTTTATTCTGTTTTTAGTATTTGTTTTTATAGCGGCAATAGAAATACATCATCTGTGAAAATTTCAACTGTCTAGCTATCACAAATACATGAGATACAGCCTGGTGACAGACAGACAGACAGACAGACAGACGGACAGCGGAGTCTTAGTAATAGGGTCCCGTTTTTACCCTTTGGGTACGGAACCCTAAAAAATGTTTATCACCCAGTATCAATTTGAACGCCGAAAACGACCTCTCTACATCAACTGATGTCATTGGCCAAATTTAAAATTTGGCGTTATAACTGGAGATACCTTTTACGCAGGGTACGAAGTACGACCTTTGGCGTTGATGTAGGCATTAATGTTTTTCGTTTTCTTCAAGGCTCGGGTTTTTTTACGCAAAATAGCGTCTAACTTTTTATGCAACCATTCGGCTAAGGAATGAGGAATGACGTTCAATCATTGTTTACAGCATTTCTATTGATTTAAATAGAGGCTAGCTTAACTAGCTCCCTATACGTAGCTCCCGCTACTAAACAAAATATGCACGATTGGGAAAAAAGGCTAAAATATGCATTAACGACGTAATTAGAGAGTGATCTATTTATCTAGATATCCGATATCTACTTATAAACACACTTATTAATTGTTTCATTCAGAAATATCTACCACTACCTTTAAACTCTTGAAACATCATTTTTAATAACGGTGGCCACCAATCAAACTCGCTTACACTACTCCAAAAGTGCGTGGCTAAGCAGCTCCAAGTAGTCAAGTGAAGGTCAACCCTTACGCTCTATCCTAAATCGGCGATTATCATAAAAAATATATGCGCGTTCGAAAATTTCTTGGATTATTGACAAATCTGTTTTAATATAAAATAATTTATCTAATAAAAGTATAAAAATGGACCGAGTATTTTTACACATTACGTAAATAGCCACTTAAGTTCAAAAAATAAAAAAAATATGATTAAAGAAGAAAATTTATTGGCTTACTGAACAAAGCTATGTATTTAAAGATATAAAAACATATTAAAAAAGAATAATCAACAGACAATTTTATCAATAGAAGATATATTGAAAAAAGTTAAAAGTTAAATTTGGGGTATTTCTGAAGTCGAAAAAAGATTGGATTACTTTACATACTTATTCTAACAAGTACATAAGTACGTAAACAGAAAGTGTTTCAGCCCGAGGAAATATTTACAGAGAGATATAAGCGATTTTTATGTTTAGGTAAAAATACCTAACTTCTCGTAATAAAATTTATTGGCTTATTTTGCATCCGTAATCTGTATTACCTAACGTCATCACATGCCAAATTTCATTGACGGGAGAATTATTCGGGTCGCATAAGCCCCGTTGATCGGACTACTTGTCAATTCCATACAATACAACAATGTCTGTGATTTACATAAACTTGCGACGTGTGACTTGATCGTTTAATTGCTTATTTTTAAGCTTTAAGTTGGCCATTTGAGTAGGGGGGCAGGAATGTTTGATGAGTAGAAACATTTGTTCCCAAATCATATTACTTACTTATATCACATTCACGTCACATGACTTTTCCTCATAGTCGAGTGGCTCATTTATTACATACCTACCGGTTTACAGGCTATAGCCATTTCTGAAATCACGAGTTCAATCCCCAGCCGAGTCAATGTAGAAAACTTATTCGGGGCTGGGTGTTAGTGGTACGGCCAATGTTTCAGATTTAACACAAGTGTTGTACTTACACTTTCTACTTGCTCGGATCGGAGTAATGTAAGTAGTTAAGTGATGTTATCTTTCTTTTTATTCTTGTTGCAGCAACAGCAGAAAGTTTACAGTGCTACTGGTGCGGCCCCCTGGCGGAGCAGGTGCACCGCAGCCAGCGGGCGCCATCTTGCGACACCGTCGAGGACCACGTGACTGCCTGCGACCCCGGCTACACGCACTGTGCGGTGGTCGCCTCTTCACCTCGTAAGCACCGCCTCGTTTAGAAAACTTATAAAAAAACTATCTGTAACCCACAATGGGGAATGTCCGAAAAAAAATCAAATTGGCTGAACATTTTTTAATAGGCAGGAATAAGCTCCCTTAGTAATAAAAAAAAGTTTCAGAATTTTCGGTTGCGTAAAACTTTTTTTTTAAAATTAAAGTTTCTTCGACTTCACAAATGTACAGAAGTAACAGCAGAATGGAAATTATACCTTTGCCACCACCTGCCACAACCACAACCATGGAAATAGTACTATAAACCGGATTGAGCGCTTCGCCCCAAAACGAGCCGACAGAGAGGTCAAGTAGATGTATGTGTCCTTTTCTTCATTAGGGTGACCAAACCGTATGGTTGGCCGGAGACATACATAATACTTTAAACTGTTTAATTTAACTTAAATACCTAGGTAGTTCGTTATTTATAATTAACACTTTTTACCGCGTTTTTATTAGGTTGCTTGCTCTTTTGTTTGTTTGAGCACAAATTTTGCAAACGATTTTATACTAAATTCCCGATGAGCTAGAGACTTGAAACTTTGAACACAGGTCAGAAATGGAAGGAAATGAAATATTACAGTGTCATTGAGGTGATCTGATAATGGAGCCGGAAGAACGCCACAGGAACTCTATGATGAATGAAACTATACAACCCCATCGTGTTTGGGCTTATTAGAATTGTCTTGACAAGTACTCTGACGGGAGACGAGGTTCAGGGTCGGATGATGAAGTCTGGATTCCATGCCATAGGAACTCAATATTGAAATCATGCAACCCCATCGAGTTTGGGCTCGTTTGAATCGTCTTGACGAGTGCTCTGTTGGGTAATAGTATCCAAGAGTCTGATGATGGAGCCGGAAGAAGGCCACAGGAACTCTGCATTAAAACCTTTCAACCCCATCGAGTTTGGACTCATTTGAATGGTTTTGACGAGTACTCTGATAGGCGGTGGTATATTTTTAGTTTAGCTCGTTAACTAAAAAAAAGAAAATTAATATTTATTTAAAAAAATATTTTTTAAGAACAAATTATTTATCACGTTTTTATTAAGTTGCTTTTTTGTTTTTATTTTTTAAATATGGTAATTCAACCAATTAAAATTTAGTTTATTCAATTCAATTTAATTTCAAGTGTAAATAATTACGCAACTTTAAAGTTTATATTCCAATTTTTTATAAAAATGCAATGTGCGTGAACTTCGGAAAAACAAATAAATGTTGGAAAAACAAGTAAAAGTATTAAAACATTGTCTAGTGATCTGTAGTTAAAAAAATATGCAAACGATTTTCGACTTTATTGACGTTTGAAATTCGATTGCTTTTTCCCATAATTATACTTGTACATTTACTTTGCTGTTTCATTAAAAACTGTTATTTTGGTAAAGATGTCAATAAGGTCTAAAATACTTGCACCAATTTCTTTACTTGTGAAGTTAATAAAATGGGTGCAAGAGATTTACGACGACACAATGTTTAAAATATAAAAAAAAAAACAAAATGGCGGCCAACTATATTGTTAGTGGGCTGATTTTATGAAACTCGATTTTGTTACTATTTTGATAAAAATATAACAAAGAAATGTTAAAAATATAAAAAAATATGGCAGCCAACTTTTTTATTTGTGGGCTGATTTGAATGAAACTCGGTTTTTAGTACTAATTTGACAAGAAAATAATAACACAATATGTATTGAAAAAATTAAAAAATCCAAGATGGCAGCCAACTTGTTTGTTTTTGGGCCGATTTCGATAAAACTCGGTTTTTGGTAATATTTTGACAAGAAAATAACAACGCAATTTTTAAAATACTAAATATCTAAGATGGCGGCCAACTTTTTTGTTTTTTGGGCCGATTTCGATGAAACTCGGTTTTTGGTACTAATTAGACAAGAAAATAACAACTCAATGTAAACTGATGGAAAAATCAAAAAATATCAAAATGGCTGCTAATTTGTTTTTGGGTTGATTTTGATGTGACTCGGTTGAAAAAACAAATAAATAATTTGGCTGCCATCTTAGATTTTTTTTATGATATTCCGTTGCTGTTTTCTTGTCAAAATAATACCAAAATCCAAGTTTCATCAAAAACAGTTGGCCGCCATCTTGAATTTTGTAAGTTTTCAACATTGCGTTGTTATTTTCTTGTCAAAATCGTACCAAAAACCGAGTTTCATCAAAATCGGCCCAAAAACAAAAAAGTTGGCCGCCATCTTGGATTTTTAGTTTTTTAAAAATTGCGTTGTTATTTTCTTGTCAAAATATTACCAAAAACCGAGTTTTATCGAAATCGGCCCAAAAACAAACAAGTTGGCTGCCATCTTGGATTTTTAGTTTTTAAAAAATTGCATTGATATTTTCTTGTCAAAATAGTTCCGAAAACCAAGTTTCATCGAAATCGGCCCAAAAACAAAAAAGTTGGCCGCCATCTTGGAAGTTTAGTTTTTTAAAAATTGCATTGTTATTTTCTTGTCAAAATAGTTCCAAAAACCGAGTTTCATCGAAATCGGACAAAACCAAAAAAGTTGGCCGCCATCTTGGAGTTTGTTTTTTAAAAACTGCGTTGTTAATTTCTTGTCAAAATAGTTCCAAAAACCGAGTTTCATCGAAATCGGCCCAAAAACAAAAAAGTTGGCCGCCATCTTGGATTTTTTAAATTTTCAACATTGCGTTGTTATTTTCATGTTGAAATAGTACCAAAAACCGAGTTTCATCGAAATAGACGCACAAACATGAATTTGATTATTATTATTAATTTTACCGTCTCGCCTGCGACCTCTAGCCTGAAATGGCTAGAGGTCGCAGGCGAGACGGTAAATAATTTCGGTACGGTAAATAATTAATAGAACAATTTCGTTTTTTTAGAAATCTGAAATGGTGCAGTATTTATGGTCACACTAGTTTTGTAAAGTAACATTTCCTATAGATTGAAATTCTTAAATTGAAATTCGGCGCCAAGGTCAAAATCGGAGTTGCCAAGATTGACACTTCTATTTATTACCACCTCACCGATGATAGCTGATTAGCATTATTTTAGATATCTAATTAAATCAAAAGAGTAATTCCGAATCCTTAATTTTGATACACTACTTGATTGGTAACGTAATATTTTTAGTCCTACTATCGTGGTATTATTGTTTAGTAATGGCAATTGTGCGAACGAGACACCGACCTCCACCTGGTGTTGTCTCATTCACACAGTAGTGCCTTCAGTCAATGTCGTCAATAGAATTTCAACTCTATGACAAACGCAATAAAGTTGAATTTCTTTTAAACGATAAGTGAAAATTTTTGAAAAGTACTCACTCCCTATTATAAACCTCCTTGACCACAACATAGTATTAAAAAAGATTTGATATTTTGTATTGAAACTTTTTTTTAATACTATGTTGTGGTTGCATGGAAATAGTACTATAAACCGGAATTAGGGCATGCAGAATCGGATCTCTTTGAAGAATCGGAAATTTCGATTCCGATTCCTTTGTCGGAATCGGGTACCCGGTTTTTTCGATTCTTTTCGATTCTTTTTTTGGTTTTTTGTATACAATTTTGTTTCATGTTATAAGTAAAGAAAAAACGCGTTTCTTATTTTTTCTTAGTTTCATTTCTTTTAGTCTTCTGTCTTCTCTTACAATAAATAGAGTATCAATAAATTGGACAGGAATTATCGATAGGAACAATAACATTATCACAAAAATCTCACACATAGATTACAAAGAACACTTTTTTGCCTTAGATGCTGTTTTCTTTTTTTTCAGACTTTTGATTCTGGATAAAGATCGTAAAAATAATAAGGGATTTTAATTTTTAGATATAATCAGGGGTCTATTTCATAAAACAATGAAAAAATACAGTAATTTACCTTAGCAGTAGTTTAATGGGTTACAATTATTTTTTATCACGCGATAAACTTAAAAATTACTGCACGGATTTTCATGCGGTTTGCTCCAATAGATAGAGTAAAGATGGTTTGTGAATATAAATTTGTCAAGGTTTTGTGTAAAATGGTTGAAATATAACGATATTTGTTGAAAGTGTCGCAAAAATTCAAGCCGCCTTACCTGAGAGCATTCTTTGAAAACGCTGCCTTTGAGATATAAGAAAACAAATTGTTAGGTTATTGTATAAATTACTCTAATTATTGGACGGGGCAATGGTAAATTATTGTAGTTTTATTAATCTTTTATGAAATAGGCCCCTGATTAAATACTGATGGATCACAGTATTTACCACGCGTGTAGCCATCGCCTAAGCACTGACAATGATAATAATGAAGCACGAAATTAATGACAGTTGATTTTTTTTTCGATCGCCCAATAGTGAGCTGGCAAAGAAATCTAATACCATACGGTCTAATAGGATGTTATTATTATTGTTTATTCGATTAAAATTGTGCACGCCATCACAACTTAAGCCGTATAAGCAGTAAGATTAGGAATTTGGTAATTCCTTGGCGAGAATCGAAAAGGATCGAGAATCGATTCTTACTAATTTAAGAATCGATTCTCACAGGACAAAAAAGAATCGGTTTTTCCCGGTTATTTTGGAATCGGTTAAAATCGGTTCCATGCCCTAACCGGAATGAGCGCTTCGCCCCAAAACGAGCCGACAGAGAGGTCAAGTAGATGTATGTGTCCTTTTCTTCATTAGGGTGACCAAACCGTATGGTTGGCCGGAGACATACATAATACTTTAAACTGTTTAATATAAACTTAAATACCTAGGTAGTTCTTTATTTATAATTAACACTTTTTACCGCGTTTTTATTAGGTTGCTTGCTCTTTTGTTTGTTTGAGCACAAATTTTGCAAACGATTTTATACTGAATTCCCGATAGAGACTTGAAACTTTGAACACAGGTCAGAAATGGAAGGAAATGCAATACAATTCCGTCAAAACTAGTTTTGTCCGTCAGCTACCGGCAAACCTAGTTCTGACCTACAGCTACCGGTTAAACTAGTTTTGTCCAACAGCTACCGGCAAAACTAGTTTTCTGCAATAGCTACAGGCAAAACTAGTTTTGTCCAACCGCTGCCGTCAAAACTAGTTTTGTCCATCAGCTACCGGCAAACCTAGTTCTGACCTACAGCTACCGGCTAAACTAGTTTTGTCCAACAGCTACAGGCAAACCTAGTTTTGACAAACAGCTACCGGCAAAACTGTTTTTGACCAAGTGCACTATTGCACCCTGTTTTGACTAGCAGATTCCGCCAAACCTAGCTTTGGCCAAAATCGGCAAACTTAGTTTTGACTCACGTCTACCGGCAAAACTAGTTTTGCCAATCAGCTACCGGCAAACCTAGTTCTGACCTACAGCTACCGGTTAAACTAGTTTTGTCCAACAGCTACCGGCAAAACTAGTTTTGTGCAATAGCTACAGGCAAAACTAGTTTTGTCCAACCGCTGCCGTCAAAACTAGTTTTGTCCATCAGCTACGGGCAAACCTAGTTCTGACCTACAGCTACCGGCAAAACTAGTTTTGTCCAACAGCTACCGGCAAAACTAGTTTTGTGCAATATCTACGGGCAAAACTAGTTTTGTCCAACCGATGCCGTCAAAACTAGTTTTGACGATGGACAAAACTGAAGCCGGAAGCTGATGAGCTTCCGGCAAACTTAGTTTAACCTACAGCTACTGGCAAAACTAGTTTCGTCCAACAGCTACCGGCAAAACTAGTTTTGCGCAATAGCTACAGGCAAAACTAGTTTTTTCCCACCGCTGCCGTCAAAACTAGTTTTGTGCAATAGCTACAGGCAAAACTAGGTTTGTCCAACCGCTGCCGTCAAAACTAGTTTTGTCCATCAGCTACCGGCAAACCTAGTTCTGACCTACAGCTACAGCTGTAAACTAGGTTTTGCCTGTAGGCAAAACTAGTTTTGTCCAACCGCTGCCGTCAAAACTAGTTTTGTCCATCAGCTACCGGCAAAACTAGTTTTGTCCAACAGCTAACGGCAAAACTAGTCTTGTCCAACAGCTACCGGCAAAACTAGTTTTGTGCAATAGCTACAGGCAAAACTAGTTTTGTCCAACCGGTGCCGTCAAAACTAGTTTTGTCCGTCAGCTACGTGCAAACCTAGTTCTGACCTACTAGTAGGCAAAACTAGTTTTGTCCATCAGCTTCCGGCAAACTTAGTTTAACCTAAAGCTACCGGCAAAACTAGTTTTGTCCAACAGCTACCGGCTACACCTAGTTTTGTCCTACAGCTTTCGACAAAACTAGTTTTGTCCAACAGCTACCGGCAAAACTAGTTTTGTGCAATAGCTACAGGCAAAACTAGTTTTGTCCAACCGCTGCCGTCAAAACTAGTTTTGTCCGTCAGCTACGGGCAAACTTAGTTCTGACCTACAGCTACCGGCAAAACTAGTTTTGTGCAATAGCTACAGGCAAAACTAGTTTTGTCCAACCGCTGCCGGCAAAACTAGTTTTGTCCTTCAGCTACGGGCAAACTTAGTTCTGACCTACAGCTACCGGCAAAACTAGTTTTGTGCAATAGCTACAGGCAAAACTAGTTTTGTCCAACCGCTGCCGTCAAAACTAGTTTTGTCCGTCAGCTACGGGCAAACCTAGTTCTGACCTACAGGTACCGGCAAAACTAGTTTTGTGCAAAAGCTACAGGCAATACTAGTTTTGTCCAACCGCTGCCGTCAAAACTAATTTTGTCCATCAGCTACCGGCAAACCTAGTTCTGACCTACAGCTACCGGCAAAACTAGTTTTGTCTAGCAGCAACCGGAAAAACTAGTTTTGTCCAACAGCTACCGGCAAAACTAGTTTTGTCTAGCAGCTACCGGCAAAACTAGTTTTGTCCACCAGCTACCGGCAAAACTAGTTTTGTGCAATAGCTACAGGAACTAGTTTTGTCCAACCGCTGCCGTCAAAACTAGTTTTGTCCGTCAGCTACGTGCAAACCTAGTTCTGACCTACTAGTAGGCAAAACTAGTTTTGTCCACCAGCTTCCGGCAAACTTAGTTTAACCTAAAGCTACCGGCAAAACTAGTTTTGTCCAACAGCTACCGGCTACACCTAGTTTTGTCCTACAGCTTTCGACAAACCGAAATTCGGTTCGAATCTCGTTTGCAATGAAATTGACAAAAAAAACCTGCGCCTTTGCTAAGCTAAGTTTAAGCTAAGTTTTCGACACTAAAAATATTGCCGATATATCGGAAAACCCGAAGTGTCGCCGATATATTGATATCGGTATCGGTATCGGAACTATCGGATGCACCTCTAATAATAAGTACAATTGTGAAAAACTTGTGTCCTCGTAAAGTTCAAACACATGGCTTCACTACTCGTAGCGTAGGCGTAGAGCGTAGACTGGTCCCATGGAAATAGTAC
This sequence comes from Agriphila geniculea, assembly GCA_943789525.1. Taxonomy (NCBI): domain Eukaryota; kingdom Metazoa; phylum Arthropoda; class Insecta; order Lepidoptera; family Crambidae; genus Agriphila; species Agriphila geniculea. Next base: position 13,927,649 of record OX038890.1, read on the forward strand.
TATAAACCGGAATGAGCGCTTCGCCCCAAAACGAGCCGACAGAGAGGTCAAGTAGATGTATGTGTCCTTTTCTTCATTAGGGTGACCAAACCGTATGGTTGGCCGGAGACATACATAATACTTTAAACTGTTTAATATAAACTTAAATACCTAGGTAGTTCTTTATTTATAATTAACACTTTTTACCGCGTTTTTATTAGGTTGCTTGCTCTTTTGTTTGTTTGAGCACAAATTTTGCAAACGATTTTATACTGAATTCCCGATGAGCTAGAGACTTGAAACTTTGAACACAGGTCAGAAATGGAAGGAAATGCAATATTACAATGTCATTGAGCTGATCTGATGATGGAGCCGGAAGAACGCCGCAGGAACTCTATGATGAATGAAACTATACAACCCCATCGTGTTTGGGCTTGTTAGAATTGTCTTGACAAGTACTCTGATGGGAGACGAGGTTCAGGGTTGGATGATGAAGTCTGGAGGCCATGCCATAGGAACTCAATATTGAAATCATGCAACCCCATCGAGTTTGTGCTCGTTTGAATCGTCTTGACGAGTGCTCTGTTGGGTAATAGTATCCAAGAGTCTGATGAAGGAAGCCGGAAGAAGGCCACAGGAACTTTGTAATAAAACCTTTCAACCCCATCGAGTTTGGACTCGTTTGAATGGTCTTGACGAGTACTCTGATAGGCGGTGGTATATTTTTAATTTAGCTCGTTAACTAAAAAACAGAAAATAATTATTTATTTAAAAAAAATTTGGAACAATTTATTTATCACGTTTTTATTAAATTGCTTTTTTGTTTTTATTTTTTAAATATGGTAATTCAACCAATACAAAATCTAGTTTATTCAATTCAATTTAAGTTCAAGTGTAAATAATTACGCAACTTTAAAGTTTATTCCATTTTTTTTATAAAAATACAATGTGCGTGAACTTCGGAAAAACAAATGAATGTTGGAAAAACAAGTAAAAGTAGGAAAACATTGTCTAGTGATCTGTAGTCAAAAAAAGATGCAAACGATTTTCGACTTTATTGACCTTTGAAATTCGGTTGCTTTTTCCCATAATTATACTTGTTCATTTACTTTGCTGTTTCATTAAAAACTGTTATTTTGGTAAATATGTCAATAAGGTCTAAAATTTTTGCACCAATTTCTTTACTTGTGAAGTTAATAAAATGGGTGCATGAGATTTACGACGACACAATGTTAAAAATATAAAAAGAAACCAAGATGGCGGCCAACTATATTGTTCGTGGGCCGATTTTGATGAAACTCGATTTTGCTACTATTTTGATAAAAAATAACAACGAAATGTTAAAAATATAAACAAATATGGCAACCAACTCTTTTATTTGTGATTGGGGCTGATTTTAATGAAACTCGGTTTTAGGACTAATTTGACAAGAAAATAATAACACAATATTGAAAAAAATAAAAATCCAAGATGGCAGCCAACTTTTTTGTTTTTGGGCCGATTTCGATGAAACTCGGTTTTTGGTAATATTTTGACAAAATAATAACAACGCAATTTTTTAAAATACTAAAAATCTTAGGCGGCAGCCAACTTTTTTGTTTTTTGGGCCGATTTCGATGAAACTCGGTTTTTGGTACTATTTTGACAAGAAAAAACAACTCAATGTAAACTGATGGAAAAATAAAAAAAGATCAAAATGGCTGCTAATTTGTTTTTGAAATCGGCCCAAGAACAAAAAAGTCGGCCACCATCTTGAATTTTGTAAGTTTTCAACATTGCGTTGTTATTTTCTTGTCAAAATCGTACCAAAAACAGAGTTTCATCAAAATCGGCCCTAAAACAAAAAAGTTGGCCGCCATCTTGAATTTTTAGTTTTTTTAAAATTGCGTTGTTATTTTCTTGTCAAAATAGTTCCAAAAACCGAGTTCCATCAAAATCGGCCCAAAAACAAAAAATTTGGCCGCCATCTTGGATTTTTAGTTTTTTTTTTAAATTGCGTTGTTATTTTCTTGTCAAAATAGTTCCAAAAACCGAGTTTTATTGAAATCGGCCCAAAAACAAAAAAGTTGGCCGCCATCTTGGATTTTTTAATTTTCAAAATTGCGTTGTTATTTTCTTGTCAAAATAGTACCGAAAACCGAGTTTCATCGAAATCGGCCCATAAACAAAAAAGTTGGCCGCCATCTTGGATTTTTAGTTTTTTTAAAATTGCGTTGTTATTTTCTTGTCAAAATAGTTCCAAAAACCGAGTTTCATCGAAATCGGCCCAAAAACAAAAAAGTAGGCCGCCATCTTGGATTTTTAAAATTTTCAACATTGCGTTGTTATTTCATGTTGAAATAGTACCAGAAACCGAGTTTCATCGAAATAGGCGCACAAACATGAATTTGATTATTATTATTAATTTTACCGTCTCGCCTGCGACCTCTAGCCATTTCAATAGAACAATTTCGTTTTTTTTGGAAATCTGAAATGGTGAAGTATTTATGGTCACATTAGTTTTGTAAAGTTACATTTCCTATAGATTGAAATTCTTAAATTGAAATTCAAGGTCAAAATCGGAGTTGCCAGGATTGACACTTCTATTTATTACCACCTCACCGATGATTGCTGATTAGCATTATTGTAGATATCTAATTAAATCAAAAAAGTTCTGTTTTATATTACAATTATTATGTGTCATTCTAAAATTAATATTTAAATAGTATATATTCGACTTCCCACTCCGAATCATTAATTTTGATACACTACTTGATTGGTAACGTACATATTTTTAGTCCTACTATCGTAGTATTATTGTTTAGTAATGGCAATTGTGCGAACGAGACACCGACCTCCACCTGGTGTTGTCTCATTCACACAGTAGTGCCTTCAGTCAATGTTGTCGATAGAATTTCAACTCTATGAGCAATGCAATAAAGTTGAATTTCTTTTAAACGATAGGTGAAAATTTTTGAAGTGTACTCACTCCCTATTATAAACCTCCTTGTGTGGTTGTGACAGGTGGTGGCAAAGGTATAATTTCCATTCTGCTGTTACTTTCGTACATTTGTGAAGTCGGAGACTTTAATTTTTTTTTAAAGTTTCTCGCAACCAAATATTCTGAAACTTTTTTCTATTACTAAGGGAGCTTATTCCTACCTAAAAAAAATATTCAGCCAATTTGATTTTTTTCGGACACTCCCCTTCAAATAAAAGCCCTTTCCTCAGCGTTGAGGGTGGTTACCAGATCTAATAATGCGATTTCCTGACATTTTCATCTACATTCTTCATTTAGTTGACTTTTGATATTTATTTCTCACCAAAATGATTAAAAAATTATGTGTTTTCATTAAATAGGTACTTACACTTTTTGGGATTTCAAAAATTCCTGATAACTACAGTTTACCCTGTTTTCCTGACGGATGTCTAAAATTCCTGTCATGTCAGGAAAATTCCTGTCACCTGGTAACCCTTTCGAGGGTTATGGTGGTACCAAACCAACATCATCATCATCATCATATCAGCCGCACGGCACCCACTGTTGGGTATAGGCCTCCCCTAAGGATCTCCACAACGATCGGTCCTGCGGTGCCCGCATCCAGTGGCTTCCTGCGACCTTCACCAGATCGTCGGTCCACCTTGTCGGGGGCCTACCTACGGAGCGTCGTCCGGTGCGCGGTCGCCATTCCAGAACCATTCCGCCCCAACGGCTATCAGTTCTTCTTGCTATGTGTCCTGCCCATTGCCACTTCAGCTGAGCAATCCTTCGAGCGATGTCGGTTACTTTAGTTCTCCTGCGGATCTCCTCGTTACTGATTCGATCACGCAGGGAACCAAACTAACATTAGCCATTAATTAATCACATAGGTATCATTAGGACGGTAATTATCATTAGCATGGTAAATGCTATATTTTTAGAATCAGTAACATTATTATTTCTCTTTGGAATTCAATCTTACTTGACCTTGAAACTTTTCATGTCTATAAGAGAGTGACAACCGTCTAATCACTATTTCGTGTGTTTTCTACGCTCGTTACTTAGGGCGACCTAAATAACCTTCTAATAGTTACCTATTCGTCGAAGAACGATGTGCTCACAATTAGCATCTACACTTCAAGTCTTTTCTTGGTCGATATTTATTAAATGTTGGTTCAACGAGTCTTTTGTTTGAACATAATAATATTTTTAAATAGTTTCGTTTCTGAAAAAGAGAATAGAAAGTAGGCATCAATAAAATAAATCATCGTTTGCAAGATTTAAACCGCGAACCACCCAGCCAGTCATTTTTACCAGACTTATTTTTGATGTTCTAATTATTTGTCCACAGCATTCGTCGAATCACGATACTGTGTGAAGTTTTATCAAGATGAATGCTACACGTTGTACTGTAACTCTACCAAAACATACAGAATGACGTGCCCTTGTCGCGGCGAACTGTGCAACGGTCCAAGCACTCAAAGAGAAATCGATGCATTTGCCGTACTAGCGAAAGCTGTTTCCAAAACACGAAACACTAAAATAAAGAAGAGAAATGCAATCTTCTCGAAAAATGTCATTAAAACAAAAGACAAAATTGTACACCTGGTTCAAAACGAAGAGGGCGAGGAAAACATAAACGATTCTAAACCTGACATGGATAATACAGAGAATGCTGTTGAAAATGAAATAAGCGAACACATTCAAGTCAGTAACTTTACAAACGATAGCATGATGCAGTCTGATCAGCCAAATGAAAATTCAAATCCTGTAACTTTGAAACATGAAGAAATCAATGAGGAAACTATTATGGTAAAAACCACGCCAAGCGATGACAAAGATACAGAAAATGAAGTACCTGATATGACTACACCAAAAAGTGCAGAAATAATAAACACCAACCCTGAAATGATGGAAACAAAAGCTTCTGAGTTACCACCGGTATTACAAACCACAGTCGAAGTGGTGAAATCATTTATAAGCCAAGATATTAAGCCAAGCATGGAGTTACCTACAGCAGAAGCTCTACAACAGGATTCTGATCCTTTAATGACCAGTGAGAAACCAACAGAACAAACAAGTACTGAGTCTTCTATGACAACTACGGGAGGCGCTACCACTGGTAACACCAGCCCTAAATCAACAAAAGCAACTCGTAATAGCGCTGAATGCATTATCGTGGGATCTTGGCTCATCGTATTTAAGCTATTAATCATAAATACTATAATTTAGGAGTTTAAAGCACATACCACTAATTGAAGAGATTTTATCAACTCCCAACCTAAATAATAAATATGAATTTATAAAATTAGTAAACACAAGTCAGTTACTGATCTCTGTTAAAATAGTTTTAAGTGTTGTATTGCTTGTTATTTTCTTCACTTTTATAGTAATAATCATAAATTGCACCAATAAAAACACCGACACTAAAAATAATTAATTTTGACTTGTACGAATCTTCATAATCATAATCATTATTGATATGAGTGCTATTGTAAATCTTCTTTTGTTTCTATTATTTCAACTGTTCACAGCCGTAGTATTTTTAATTGTGATATTAGTATATAAAATAAAGGTACAACAAACCATGTGTTATGATAATTTATTTTATTTACATCCACTTAAATCAATACAACTAAATTAATCAAATGTAAAATCATACTGTTTGGATAGTTGCCTGTCAGAAGACTTATTTTCAAGACTTTTAGCACCTTGCGCGTAGGCCTCCCGTATATCTGAATCAAATGGTTTTTGCGGTCGAGATTGCTTCGGCGTCGGACCATAATAATCATATGTTGGCGGAGGTTCAATTTCTGTATGATTAGTATTTAATTTCTTCTTTTCCGGTTTTGTTCTCTCACTTCCAGTATCATCGTCACTTAATTCATTTTCTATAGCTACAGGTTCTTGACTTTTGACAAAATTCTTATATTTCACATGTGGTTTGTTCAATGTTGAAAAGTACAATCCTTTCTGTTCATATAGTCCACTTAAATCACCAATATCGGGCGGTGGTGGAGTTTTCGCTTTTGGCCTAACATCAGTCCAAGATTTATTAACTAGAGGTTTCGAATCAGGTGCCACCATTTTACCGGTATCATCAAATGTATAATCAGATTTACTACTAGAAGCCTGTGGTGGTGCAAATTCATCAATTCTTTTGCTCCTCTGCTGCTCAACATATTCTTCTTGAGTCATTTCTCGGAACTTTTTAACTTTTTCATCCACTCCCTCTTTTCCCAAGTCCCACTCGCGGATGTAGGCCTCTCGCAACTTCTGTCTTTCCTTCTCTTGCTCTTCTTTAACTTTCCTTTCTTCTTCTTTAGCTTTATCATCCGCTTCATTCTTTTGTTGCGTCAGGAATTCTAACAAGCACGTAGTGAAATCCTTTTGATTCTCTGTAACACCAATAACAAACACATTTTTATATTAAATCTCATCATAATATTTAAAACAAATATAAGCCATGTTATAGGCACAAAAATGAGAATTTCACATAAACTTTTGGTAAGTACATTTAATATTAAAATTTTATAGCGCATTTAACTGGTTTTTCTATAGAAATAAAACACTTTTTACGGACTACAGCGCGTATATTGGTTAATTCAGATGTTTTTTTTAATTATTAAGTTTTGTTATTTCAATGGTGAATAGTTCAATTTAATTCTATTATTATTATTAAAATCAGAACGCAGCTATAATAGTACATTATGATACAAGTTAGCTTAGGTTGCTTATTGCACACAAGGCTGTGTGTTGCAGCCCGAGCCGCAGGCGAGGGCGTAACTCAGCCGAGTGTGCAATAAGTAAGAGCTCACGAGTTTCATACGATGTTTTTCAACACATTTGCGAGGAAAAAACAAAGTAATTTACCACACAGCAACAAATACGACAAAAACAAAATAATAATCATGATGAGAAAAGGCGCGCAGGTTTTTTTTTTTGTTTTTTTTTTAAGCAAGAATATTTTGCGAACAAAGGGGTTAGTGAGCATACAGCCTACTTCAAAATTATAATTTTAAGCGGTAAAACGCAAATATTTTATTATTTTATTGCAAAATATTGTGAATTATGAATAATTTGATAATAATAAATATTTGTTTAACTTTATTAAGGACTTACATATTTATTCATTGCAAAAATGTAATATGGATTTTCAGCGGCATAGAACCTCTTTGTTGTTACTAAAATAAATAACTGTATTACCCGGTTAAATTGGGAATGCTCTGTTTACTCGCATAGGACTTGCAGTACCTAAGGTACTAATTTAACTTTGTAGGGTTAATTCTATAACCAACTAGTGTTTTATATATGATTGCACGCGTTTGTTATAGCTCGGTTTATGGCCCTAAAAGCGATGTATTAGGGCTCACTTTACGAGCAAGTGTGTTGGAAAATAATTTAATAAACTTGTAGGGGCGGAGATGGTATATTTAGGTGATAAACTAATTAAATGGAATTAAAGACGGAAATCAAAGAAAAGCATGTACTTGACATATTGAACAGAAAAAACCAAAGATAAAAAATCAATAATGTATGACACGAAGTGTCACTCGCGAACATGCCCCCGCGCGTTGGAGGCTTGTCCTTCAACCAACACATCTTCTTCTGGCAATAACGGGACTATCTTGCAGCAGCTACGCCGAACGACGCCATTCGCCGTCCTTATGTCAGCGACACGACTTATACCATCACTGACACCAGGGTAAACAGCCACAATACGTCCAAGCTTCCATTTTAACGGTGGAAGACCATCTTCCTTTATCAGGACAAGAGTATTAACATTTAATGAATATTTTTTAGAGCGCCATTTGACACGCTGCTGGAGTTCAGCGATATATTCTTTACTCCACCTTGTCCAGAAATGCTGGCGTAATTGTTCAATGCGCTGGAAGCGTGATAATCTGGTAACAGGATAGTCTGCGTAGCTCCGGTCTGGTAGGGCAGTGAGAGGGCGACCAATAAGAAAATGGCCAGGTGTGAGTGGTGTCAAATCTGCGGGGTCCGATGACAATGGAGAGAGTGGCCGAGAGTTCAGTATCGCCTCGATCTGCACTAACGTTGTATTTAGCTCCTCAAAAGTCAAATTACAACATCCCAACACTCTATTTAAATGGAATTTGTCGCATTTGACTCCAGCCTCCCAGAGCCCACCAAAGTTAGGACTATATGCAGGGATGAAATGAAATTGTATATTTTCCTGCGCTAAATTAGAGGCCAGTGAATTACAATTACTTTTCAAAAATTTAGAAATATCATTATATGCACCGACAAATGAAGTGCCGTTATCTGAAAATATGAGAGGGAATACCTCTACGTGAAATAAAGCGGCGTAACGCTAGAAGGTAATTATTGCTTGTTAAATCACCCACCAACTCAAGGTGTACAGCCTTGGTCGTAAAACATACAAAAATAGCAATATAGGATTTAACAAGCCTACAACCGCGACCTGTGCGACTAGCGATGGCCACCGGGCCCGCGTAGTCTACGCCAACACTGTCAAACGGATATCCACCTGGTTGAAGTCGCTGCTGTGGTAAATTGCCCATTAGAGGGTTATAAACTTTGCCCTTCATGCGATTACAACGTATGCACTGACGAAAACACTTTTTCGCTAAATTTCGACCGCCTATAGGCCAATAAGTTTCCCTAATAGAGGCCAGTAAGAGCTGAGGGCCAGCGTGCATTAATCTAATGTGTTCAAATTCAAAAATTAATTTACAAACTTGATGAGTGGACTGTAAGATTATAGGGTGTTTCTTTTCGAAAGCAAAATCTGAATTGTCTAAACGACCTCCAACACGAATTAATTTATTTTCATCTAAATAAACATTAAATTTTAGTAATGGACTCTTACTAGGCAAATCTTTATTTTTAATTAACAAGTCATAGTCCGGAAACGATTGGATCTGCGATAGTTTTAAAATGAATACTAAAGCGTTATTTAGTTCGTCAGAATCCAAAAAAGTAGTTTTACGTTCCGTACTTTTCTTTAAATTATTTACGAACCTTAGCACAAAAGCTACTGTACGCTGAAGCCTAGAAAGCTTTGAAAATCTACTGAAATCGATTAATTCGTGTTGAATAGAATCAGTAACATGTAATGAAACTTCATTTCGAGTTTCAGGTAACTTTTCAACAGTGCTTGGAGTTGCAGGCCAGTGCGACAAATCGAGTTTCAAATAATCTGGTCCATGCCACCATAAATTAAGCGACTGAAGAGAATCTACACTAGTTCCGCGCGATATCAAATCCGCGGGGTTCTCATCAGTCGGAACATGCCTCCAAGTACAGTTACCAGTTTTTTCTAAAATATCTGCGACGCGGTTGCGCACAAAAGGTTGTAATTTAAAAGGCAACATCTTAAGCCAACCTATGACGATCATAGAGTCTGTCCAAAAAGTAACCTGACTTATTTGCGCTCGTAGTGCAGCCTTAACCTTTACGTACAATTGAGCACCAATCACAGCCCCACATAATTCGAGTCGTGGTATTGTCGTAGGCTTAATAGGTGTGACTCTACTTTTAGCAATTAACAAATGGACTGAGACTTCACCATTACTATCAACAGTACGCAAATAAGCACAAGAACCATACGCACGCTCGGACGCGTCTGTGAAGATATGTAACTCCAGCCGTAAAGCCGAATCACAAATAACACGTCGCGGTATACGCAGGTTGTTCAGACCTGGCAAACTATTGAACAACTCGACCCAGGTTTTATTTATGTCTGGTGGCAACTCATCATCCCAAGACAATCGCTGCAACCACAGTCGCTGTAACAGAACTTTCATAAGGATGACACAAGGTGAGAGGAGCCCTAATGGATCAAAGATTTGGGCAATCACTGAAAGAATATCACGCTTTGTGTTTCCTTTAACCATGGTAGGACTTATAGAAAAATAAAACTCATCTGAAACCGAGTTCCACCCAAGGCCTAATGTTTTACTTGCCCCAGTAACCCCAATGTTTACATCAGGTGATAAATGATTGGTTTCAGGCAACAACCGGGAATCATTTGACTGCCATTTCCTAAGAGGCATACAGGCAGAGGCTAACTCTGAAGTAGTTTGGTCACGAATGTATAATACCTCATCTAATCCATCCCCCCAGTCAAAAGATCGTCGACATAGAAATCTTTTATGATCACTTCGCCTATCTTAGGGTCCTTACATTCTAGACCTATCTGTTTTAAGCAGCGAGTAGCGAGGAAAGGAGCACTAGCGGTGCCATAGCTCACCCGATTTAAAACATAACATTTAAAAGGAGAATTAGGTTGATCTTGATCACGCCAAATGATTTGTTGAAACTTCTATGCACCTATACATCTTTTCTACATCAGCTACAATCACGAACTTATGCTGCCTAAAACGTAAAAGAATTGACAAAAGGTCATCTTGAACCGTAGGCCCAATCATTTGTATTTGATTAAACGAAACTCCCGAAGTAGTAGGACTACTCGCATTAAAAACAACACGTAGCTTGGTGGTAGTTCTACTTTCGCGAAGGACACCATGATGGGGTATGAAATAATGAGGGACCGATGTGATCGGTTCGCACTCTGACATGTGACCTAATAATTCATACTCTGACAAAAATTCAGCATACATTTTACTAAATACTTCGCTCGCTGATAAGAATCTCCTAACACACTTGGTGATTGTTTTAATGGGATCCTAACACAGAAACGACCGTCTGCGAGGCGAGTTGTATTTTTCACAAAGTGTTCTTCACACTGCTTCTCCTCTGGAAAATAATGAGATGACTGAGGGCTTACTTCTTCGAGCTGCCAAAACCGCGCAAGTTGGGCTTGAATGTCATCGTCAGAAGAGCGAGAAGTAACGAAATCAACTTGACTAAAATTACATTTAATGCGTGGAAAACTAGAAACGCGGCCGCAACTTACAGGACCGGAAACTATCCAACCTAGTCTGGTTTCGTAAAGTATCGGTTTTCCATCACCTAACTTAATACTTTGAGAACCTAAAATGTCCCAAAAAACATCAGCGCCGATAACCATATCAACGGCAGCGGGTGAATAAAACTCCGGATCCGCTAAACAAATATGAGACGGAATATTTAAATTAGTAACATCGATATGACAGCCGGGAATGTTATCTGTAATCGACGGCAGAATAAAACAACAAATATTAGTTGAATAACTTTCCTTTAAGGACGAAATAGATACACGACACATTTTATTTATGTTTGAAATCTTATTATTGATACCTACAACGATTCTATCTGTACGCTCAGCTGGTAGGTTCAATTTCTTATACAGCCTTTCGGTTAATAAACACGAAGTGCTACCGCTATCCAAAATAATACGAGCGACAACCTCGTGATTTTCGCTATCCCGCAATTTCACAAGCGCAGTCGACAGCAATACCTCGGCGTGTCCTGAACCTGACGGCTCACACGTTACAGAGATGTTTCCTGTAAGCGCCACGCTCGGATTATGAGACTGCATCGCTACCGCCGCCGCCGCCTGAGCCGGGTCGTGCGCCCGCACATTGATGTCGCGCTCGGCTATAGCTGAAGCTGTAGGTACAGGCGAAGACAACGGTTTTGATGCACTAAACTCGTTCATGTGAATAAGTGTGTTATGTCTACGCTTGCATACTTTACAACCAGGACGCTTACAAGTGTTAGCGAAATGACCACTGCGGAAACAATTAAAACAGACTTTATACGTAGGTAACAACTTATAACGTTCCTCGCTGCTTAATGCAAGAAACTTAGGACAGTTATTCAAATAATGATCCTCATTGCAACTAGGGCATGGTTTCATTAACGATGAAGTCGAATCATGTTTTTTATTACTCTGATAAGAAACCATAGCTTTAATTTTAGGTGCACTTTTATTATGAGTCGCATTATTTTGTGACATTTCAATCGTCTCAATTAAGTCGGCGCGATTACGCACAAAAGAAAGAAAGGATTCTAAACTAATCGGCTTATCTTTAGATAAATTACCTTTGTGCTCCTCCCATTCACGATATGTTTTGGTATCCAATTTTTTCGTTATAATATAAATCAAAAGTGTATCCCAATGATCAACTGGTTCTCCGAGTGTTTCCAAACAACGTAAATTCTTATTGACTTTATCTATCATCTGTTTTAAATTAATGGACGACTCTTTTGCGATCGGTTCGATATTAAACAAAGATGCAACATGATTTTGTACTAACAAACGTTTGTTATCAAACCGGTCACATAAAAGCTTCCAAGCCACAGAATAGTTTTTAGCGGAAAACTCAATGGATTTAATTACCACAGCAGCTGAACCTTCTAATGACGCCCTCAAGTAGTGGAACTTGTTTATTTCATCAATCTGATCATTTTTGTCAATTAGGCTAGAGAAGGTATCATGATATTCCATCCAGGAATCATAGGAACCGCTAAACTTTGGTAACGAAATCGTGGGCAATTTAACAAACTTATTATTAGAACGAGCACTACTAAATTCACTTTCAACCTTTTGCGTTTTCTGAAAATTCTCTAAAATTCCCTGCGCCTTAGCAAGTACACGATAGTAATTATTTTCAAATTCAATTCGTTCAGATAACTGCAGATCATCATCAACAAGCATCTCGATATTTGATTGTATCTCATCAAAGGTATTATACAAAGACTCAAGCTTACCGGTTCGTAATTGTAACTCCCTGACATCCTGATCACTCAGCGAAGATTCATCCAAAGCGGACAAATAATTAGAGAATGAGGTGATACGACCTTTAATATAGCCTCGTTTTTTAACTAAGTCCTTTTTATCTGATGTTCCAGGAGGCTGGGGTAGCGTTGGTGCTTCTGTTTTGTCTGTCATTCTGGAATTGATACAACTTACTTCTGCAAGGACTATTACGAGGAACACTGAATCTTTGAAATGAGGATACAAACCAAACAACTATTTTACAAATACAAAATTGAAATTGATATGTTACAATAGGAATTAATGATGATTAAAATGAACGATAAAATATTTACAATAAGTAGACCATAAGTACCTGCGAAAAAAAATGACACCATTTACCTACACTGCGTACTGCCTTGTACCTACTGCGTAGTACTATAACAAAATGGCCGGTCGCCTTGGTGTTCACAAAATAACAAATTTTACACAAATAATAGGCACAATGAAATTAGTTTTATAGAAATAATTCACCTAAAATACCTGAAAGAGTGTTGGGTTTGGTTGGGGTTTTTATTTTAAATTAAATTTTACCACTTTTTCCAACTCAACTCATCGACCACTCTTGATGCGCAGCGCAATCCCCAATACAATAATGCGGCGAAAATCAGCTGGCTAACAATAAAATCCGGTACTGCAGGACCATGTAGGGGCGGAGATGGTATATTTAGGTGATAAACTAATTAAATGGAATTAAAGACGGAAATCAAAGAAAAGCATGTACTTGACATATTGAACAGAAAAAACCAAACTTAAAAAATCAATAATGTATGACACGAAGTGTCACTCGCGAACAAAACTTGAATGTGGTTTTATAAAGTTCTAAGTAAGTAATTTCATAAAAATATGAGCAGCTTTTTTTCTTTAGTCGTCCCATGACCACGGCCCCTGGAAAAGTGTCGAAATGTCGGGAACACAAAAAAAACAACAAATCAAAACTAAATAATTCTAAAAAAGTGGATGAGAGAGTAGCGGGGCACGGCTTCGCGCATAGTGTTTGTAACGTATTACTCAACGATCAAACGTAAAATATATCAAAAATAAATTAAATTAAATGTAACGATCAAAGTATACTTGGACCAAGTAGTTTGGATGACTAGTTGGACCGTTGGACGCTATTTGGATCATTTAAACGAGCAATTAAGGCCCTTATAGCCGTCAACTAGCGCCGCCAATTCATTTGTTTTTATTATACGTAAATCAGGTCAAATTAAAAAAAAAAGGAAACAACCATGCCCTCTTAAATTGTCTCTAATATTTTTTTAATAACTCTTCAAAAGTTTTAATTCTTTCTGTAAGTTTTAAAATTCATTTAAACTGAAAGTGGCCACTGTCATTTCAAATTCATTTTAAAAGAATGAAAAATATTAAAGAGTTATTAAAAAAATATTAGAGACAACTTAAGAAGGCATTGTTGTTTCCTTTTTTTAATATTTACTTGGTTTACGACTATACGACTAATAAAAATAAATGTATTGGTGGCGCTAGTTGACCTATATAAGCCCCTTAAAGAGCACTTGGATCAAAATTTTAATCAAAGTAAACTTGGACCATGCTCTACTTTCATCCAAGCTTGCTTTGACCAAATAGTTTTGACGAGTACTTGGGCGCTTTTTAGATCATATAAACGAGCAATCCTAGTGCACTTTGGCAACGCTGTATCGAAAAAGCTACTTTATCCAAGTTACTTGGTCCAAATATACTTTGATCATGTCAACGCGGCTTAAGAGAAAGAACTAATTACTACATGCCATACCTTTTGAGGAGCTCGATGGCGCAGTGGTTTAGCGCCTGGCTCAGCGAATGCGGAGGTTAAGCAACTTTCACAAGGGTCGATCATAGGATGGGTGACTAAAAACTTATTATCTCGAGCTTCTCCGTGCTCCGGAAGGCACGTTAAGCCGTTGGTCCCAACTGCATTTGCAGTCGTTAACACCCACCAATCCGAATTGGGCCCGCGTGGTGGGTTATGGCCCATCCTCCTTATCCACCCATAAGGAAGGCCTGTGCCCCAGCAGTAGGGACATCAAAAATAGCTGATGGTCATACCTTTGGGTTCCTCTGGCGGTAAGCCGGCCCTGGCGCGCTGTCGGGCGCGCGCGGCGGCAACTCTGGCCGCCATCAGCTCATCCCTCTTCTTCCTCATCTGCTCGGCCTCCTCTTGAGCGCGAAGCGTCTCCTTGCGTCTCTTGATCAACTCCTCCATTTGTTTCCGACGTTCATCCTCGTCAGTACTGAACGAATAATACCCCACACCATGTATGCGAGCCTCTACAATTTAATACAGTTTAATTAGAACCTCTAAAATTTATTTTAACACATTATTCAGATAGTTAATAGAAGGCATAACATAATATTTCACTTAAGGCGATTCCCTGATCGAAAATGGCGCCCTCCGAGGTTTGTATTTAATAAGTTGTTAATAGAAAAGGATTTTAATAAATCTTTTAGTGGAATTTTTAGAGTTCATAGTCTATCATTTTTAGATGGCATCACTGCATTTCCTCGCAGTCATTTGTGTGAAGTGGATAGCAAATGTGTCAAAAATGGCCACTTTTAGCAGTTTTGCTACCTACTTTAAACAATGACTACGAGGGAATGTAACGATACTGTCTAAAAATACTAGACTATGGGTGGGCCCTAAAAACTCCACAAGAAGTTTTATTAAAATTGTGTATTAGAATTACAATATTAAATAAAATTCACCGCGGCGGCGCCGGCGTCACTTTCGGTCAGGAAAGCGCCTGAAGTAAATTATTAAAACGGCCAGTTTTAGCAGTTTTGTTATCTACTTCTAGCAATGACTAGGAGGGAAAGCAACGATACTGTCTAAAAATACTAGACTATGGGCCCTAAAAATTCCACGAGAAGTTTTATCAAAATTGTGTATTAGAATTACAATATTAAATCAAATTCACCACGGCGTCACTTTCGGTCGAGAAAGAGCCTTAAGTTAATTATTAAAACGTATAAATTTACATACCATCAAACAACAAATCTTGATAGTGAATATCCTTATCTTTTCCCAGCAGTTCCTTCTCTTTTTCCTCCCATTTTTCACGCAATGATTGAAGGTAATCATTAGTTTTTTGGACCAAAAATGGCATTTCTGGTTTATTTGCGGTTTCCTTAAATATAAAAAATAATAATCACAATTTAATCTTTGCAGTCAATAAATATTATTATATTTTTATTTTTTTTATTTTACAATAAGTGACTACTCTCAGCAACACAAAATAATACTGTCTTAACATTATTTTTTTTTCATACAATAGACTGAAGCTCCAAATCTACTATTATAGTTGTATACAGTACGAGGCATATAACTTGAAATCGGGTGGGGATTGCGCGAAACGCGTATTTTGGGTATGCGTAGCGGTGAGGGGCGCGGGCGGCGGGAGAGCGCAGCGGCGCGCGCTATTGGTCGCTCACAGAGCACATGCGCGAACTTATCCCCACTCCGTCGAAAATTTCAAGATACGTGCCTAGTACTGTACTATCTTCTACTCTATGCCTATATACCTCTATATCCCGATCCCTACTTATAAATGCGAAAGTAACTCTGTCTGTCTGTCTATCTGTTACGCTTTCACGCCTAAACTATTGAACCGATTTTGATGTTTAGTAGAGAGATAGAGTAGAGCTTGAGAAAGCACATAGGCTGCCTATGGCGAGGGGTGAAATTATGGCGAAGGTAAGCCATTTTATAAAAATGTAATGATCTATAGTAGATCGGGGAGTATATACCCTATGAGGTATAGACCCTTCGCCACTGAGGCTACCTTTATCACAAAAAAGGCTTGAAGAAATAGGGAGTAAAGTTTGTAAGGAAGTTGGTCATTTTTGAAGATCCTACTAATATTATAAATGTGAAAGTTTGTGGGTTTGGATGTTTGTTTCTCAATCACGCAAAAACTACTGAACGGATTAGGTTGAAATTTGGCACACATATAGTAGATAGCCTAGATTAAAACAAAGGATACCTTTTATCCTGATATTCCTACGGGAACGGGAACCACGCGGGTGAAACTGCGGGCGGCCGCTAGTGAAACTATAAAACTGTGTATATTTGTTGTAGCGTTTTTGAAATTTCGATCTGTGTGTGGATGAATTAAGAGATAAAAGTTTGTATGGAAGTCCAAACAAATCTATGTCTTTTTACTTATATAAGGTCCTTCTTAAATAGTGCACATAATTTTAAGGGGTCATAATTGTATTCATACATACAAACAACTTTTAATATGGTACCAACATTGAAATCGCGAAAAAAAAATCAGCTATTCCATAGAAAATTTAAAACCGTTCAAAATGTATGGAACAGCTGATTTTTTTTCGCGATTTTAATGTTGGATTGTTGGTCCCATAGTAAAGGTATGATTCCGATGTCTGCAGCACTGCTGCGCGACACTGCTGCACGACACTGCTGCGCGACACTGCTGCGCGACACTGCTGCGCGCCAGTGCTGCGCAGCACTGCTGCCGAGCTCGGAATGTAGTCTCATATAAACCTATAGAGAATGTGCCAACCAGTGGTGTTGCGGCAGCAGTGTCGCGCAGCAGTGTTGCGCAGCAGTGTCGCGACGCTTCTCCGCTCAAAGTTGTTTGTATGCATGAGTACATTGACCCCTTAAAATTATGTGCACTATTTAAGAAGGACCTTATATTTATCAGAAAAATAAAAATTATGCGTTAAGTAACTATTCCACGCAGATGAAGTCACGGTACACGGGCATAAGCTAGTTGTTAATAAAATGCAATACTTACTGGTTCTTTACGATCACTACATTCTGGATCCTTTGTTAAACCCTTCATCAAGTCTTCATCTCTTCTCATGTAAAATTCCTTGTCTGATTTAAGGCATTTACGTGTGCGACCCAAACAATCTGTGAATTCCAGCCTGCAATGACAATAAATAAATTAATAATAATAAATTAAGAAGTATTTTGATACTTTTTATTTCTACCAACATAGTTAATTTAATTTATTATTCAAAAGGATTGTAACACAATAACATCACATACAAAACTAAGATAACATATTCACTCACAAGATTTCATACAAATGAGCTAACTTTGAAGCCTTGGTTCTCCGCCAAGGACTGACCTAGCTGTGATCTGATGATGGCCATCCAGGGAGTGGATGGAGGAGATTCAGATCACTATACACATCCAACTGATGTGGGTACTTATACTACTTATTGTCTAATTTCAAAAATCTATCACAATCGCTTTCATTTGACGGATGGATGTGACACATTGCTACATTTCTTTCGTACCTACATTTTTATTTGTGCCTAAAAGAAGTTTCAATGTATCACATCCTGAAAGCGATTGCAATAGATTTAGAAATTAGACAATAAGTAGGTACCCTGATCAGCATTTTAAGAGATATAAGGATCAGAGTTTTCAGTTTCACAATTTCCATAATTTTTAAAATTTCAGTTTTTTTAAACATATCCTTATTTATATCTCTTAGAATGCTGGTCAGATTAGTTGATAGTGTATGTCGATCTGAATCTCCTTTATTGACTCCCTGAACAGCCATCATCAGATCACAGCTAGGTCAATCCTTGGCAGAGAACCAAGGCTTCAAAGTTACCTCTTTGTATGCGAATCGACTGGTGTCTTTAATTATGTGACCGCCAGTGCTGTAATTCTAAACTAATATGAGTTATGAGAATAATTACCAATCATCATCATCCTCTGGTTCATTATGATGATAATCATCGTCCAAGTTGTCTACTTCCTTTTCTTCTCGTTTGTCTTGTAATTTCTTATTCTTAAAATCAACTAAGAACCTTCCAGCAAGTTGCGAGTTGCCAGAACTATCAGCTAAGTGTTCATAAAGCTCAGCTTTTTTCTCCAAGGCTAATCTAAATGTTTATAAAATGTGATAAAACATTAATTTAATAATAATTACTAATTTAATCTTGCACGATAAAACTGACCATCAGCCATTTTTAATTGTCCCAACTGCTGGGCACAGGCCTTTAAAGTGTATAAGGAGGATGGGCTATAACCAATGGCGTAACTAGAGTGTCGCAGGTAGGGCACGTGCCCTGGGCGCCATTCATAAGGGGGCGCAATTAGCAAATTATTAAATTTAATAATTAAACAAAACTTTAACTCATATTCAAATAATCAAGAGGAAGACTAGACAAGACAGGCAAGATTAGTGGATGAAACTGACTAAAAATTGCACTGCACGACTGTTTTTTTACTAAAGACAGGCAAGATTACAAGATTAGTAGATAAATCTGACTAAAAATTGTGCTGCACAGCCATTTTTTTTTATTGTTTTACATGCAAGATATCTAGATTAGTGGATGAAACTGACTAAAAATCGCACTGCGCGGCCAATTTTTACTTCAGACAGGCAAGATAACTAGATTGCCTGCAAATCGCACTGCACGGCTGTTTTTTTTTACTATAGGCAGGCAAAATGACTATATTAGTGCATGAAACTGACTAAAATTGGCTGTCTAGTGTATAATTTTAGTGTATCTGTTTATTTCACATTTAGATAACTTATGAAGTGGTGCAACTTTTGTGCTTGCCCTAGGCGCCGTATCCGTTCTGTATGCCACTGGCCCACTTACCCACGACGCAGGCTTAATGCGGAATGGTGGGTGTTAACAGCTGCCAATGCACCAGGGACCAGCAGCTTAATGGGCTTTCTGACGCACAAAGCTCAAGATAATGAATGTTCAGTCACCCATCCTATGACTGTTCCTAGTGAAAGTTGTTTAACCTCCACAATCGCTGGGCCAGGTGCTGAACCACTATGCCATCAAGGTCATTAATATGATAAAACTATAGTTGTAATTGAACTGACTTGTTCGCAGGTGTGAATCATAGGGGCAAGTGTTTGGGTGATAACATAAACTGAACGAAGCACAAAATACTATGCGAGCCAAATAAGAATAGGACTGTCAAAACGGCCATATTTGTTTGCGTCTCGTTTCCACTTCAGGATGTAAGATGTGCAAGAAAAGGAACAAAGATCAAGATTGCCGTTTGACAGTACTATTTTTATTTGGTTCGCATAGTACTATGCGCGCCAAATAAGAATAGTACTGTCAAACGGCAATCTTGATCTTTTTTCCTTGTCTTGCACATGCTACACCCCTAAAAGTGCAAGTGAAACGCAAACAAAAATGTCTGTTTTGACAGTCCTATTCTTATTTGGCTCGCATAGTACAAATTATTGACATAGTTGAATAAGAATGCCTTACCGTGCTTTCCTATTGGCTTCTAACTCATCCGTATCTACAGCTTTTAAGCTGTCCTTAAAACTCTTTTTGTAATCATTCTCATTATTTTGACTGTGACTGCTTTTAGCGGGAGGAGGTTTGAAATTTTCAAGTTTGTGTTGAGGTAGCTGTTTCTTCTCCTTAACTTCTTCTTGTTTTTTCAGTAATTCGGCTTTCAAACTCACTAACTATAACCAAATAGAAATTTAAACAAGTGGCATGATAAGTTCTGGGGTACAAATTTGACTTTTATAGATTCTTACCGTTGATTTATTAAAAAGAATTTTCTTTGAGTTCAATTCATTCATCTTTACTGTATCCCTTGAAATGGAAACTTATGTATAACTAACGAAGAAAGAAAATATAAAATTTGTTTGAATAAAATATAATTTTTTAAACAAATAATATGTGACAGATGAGGCAGTGTTGCCAGATGAGCAAAATGAAAATGCGGGAGCTGGGCTTAAAAAACGCGGATTTTCAACAATAAAGTGGAATTTCTTGTTTTAACATTTACATTGATTTTTCTCTCTCGATTCGTGTGCTTATTCATTGTTTTTTCACATAAAATCAAGGGAATTTGCAAATTAAAGAGTAAAAACAAAAATGACAGTCCTTTCTTTATTTAATGTATATCTAAACTTATTGAGAAACCAAAGGAAAATACATCCACAGAATCGTTTCCTGGTTCTACAACCTTCGCTTTTGGGAAGTTGTACAATTTTGGATTTGTACCTACATTACACAATATGGACCTCTCGCTAACAGCTTGAGTTGCTCAAAAAATCAATGCAAATTTGAGGAGTGACTATTCAAAAGGCCGTATTTCCATTCAGAAAAAATATTCAAAAACTGAAAATTTCTGTAATGATTACTAAATATCTATTTTTATTATTTTTTTTCTTCAGTAAAATATACTTTGGCATAACTAAATTTATATAGTTATTTAGAAAAAAAATTAAAGTGATACTAGATTTTTAAAAATTTTTTTTTTTTGGAAATATGACCTTTTGATTGAAACTTTTGGAAATAGGCCCTTTTGTATGGGCGTCCATAGAAAATATGGCTTTCTGTTTTACACTGATTTGGAAATAATGCCTTTTGAAAACATCAATTAGGGAGAAATAAATAATAAAATTGATGTCATAAAATGAATGTAGTTTCTTTTATTAAACATACATTTTAATTGCTAGGAAACATTAGGTATTCTTAAATTCTAAGGGACAACATATCTTCCGGTTCATTGCATTCACATTCTGCATCATGCTGATGAGATTCTGTATTATCATGAACATCTTCTATAATATTTTTATACCAGACAAGATCAGGAATAGTTTTCCACTCTTCCCCAAACTGCTTTACTAACAAGTTATTTACATCCTTCTTTTTAGCCGCTGTCAATGGTTTTGGTATTCTGTCCACTGTCGGTATATTTGATGGAATTCTTTTGCCTTGCTTTAGCAGAGAAATAGCTGATTCACTGCTGTCAGAAAATCTAAAATTTTCATATCCACACACTTTGCAATTCAAAACTTTTCCAGTACGCCCATTTACTTGCTTTTGAATATAAATCCGTTTTAGTTTTTGTATGCCTTCCATTTTTTTTATGCGTGCAACTTTTTTTAAAATTTATCCCCAAGGGGTCATTGTCTTCATATCTGAAAATAAAAAATACCATTCATTAGCAAAATACAATAAAATCACAAACGGAGTACCTTAGGTAGGTATCTTAACAAAATACATACGAAACCTCAGAATAAAGTTTTTTGCAAAGTTAGGTACTCACTTCTTTTTGTTTTTAACTCTGTTATTGTTTTTACATTTTCTGCCACCGCTGTTTATGTTTTCCACTCTGTTTTCTTCCATTTCCATAAACTTTTATCAACATATAAGTCGTATCGCAATTTGCAAAGCGTAGTATTATGCAATTTGCAACGGTCGCTTGAAACACTACACACATAACAGTCAAATTGACAGCTGTCACATAATAGATTAGAATGGATTAGAACGAATTTGGCAACATATTTTTTAAACTTTGTCTATGGTCACAGTGGTACCATGAAACTAGAGAATATCAACAGGATTGTGTCCGAATTCTCGAAAAGATTTCACCATTTTTTATAACTATTAAAATATGCCCTTTAGTTTGAAATTGTTTGAACTACTACAAATTTACGTAGGAAATGTGGCGTTTTGTTTGAATTGGATTACCCGCTTGTCCATACATGGAATTATGCCTGTTTTGTAAGAAATTACTGATTTGATATCCATTTTTAGATGGGAAATAAGGCTTTCTGTATCGTTCTGTTGACGTAAATAGGTGCTATTTAGCCTTGCCAACTAGATTCCGTCGAAATCTACTCTAAAATAAAAAATGGAAATACGGCCTTTTGAATAGTCACTCCTCATTTAATACGCGCAAAAGAGATGGCACGATAACAGAATTAACGGATCAAACTGAACGACTGAACGCAGCTTTTTATCTTTGACGTGCTGTATAATCTTCGACCGACCGACGTGCTGTGTAACCGCCAAAAAGGGCTTCTTCTAGTCTAGCTAGTAGATTCGAAAAAAGCGGAACCGCGTAGGTTAAAAGTGGAAAGCGGATACATTGCCAAAAAGGCGGGGTAAAAAGTGGAAAAGCGGTACATCTGGCAACACTGAGATGAGGTGACAGTGACAGTTAAATAAGTTCTTCTTCTTTTTGTTATGGCAATCTACTTTCTTCTTGGAAGTAATTTTTGCCAGTGTCATGTTTTGAATAGTTCAGTATTTCTAGATTTTCTAGTAGATTGTTTCAGTTTTCATTAAAATGCGGGTGCATCACATTCCAACAATGCTGCTTGGAGCATTTGGCAGCAAGTATATCAAGACAGTTTACTCGGTAAGTTTTGCCGAGGTAGCGACCACTACAATAAAAGTCTCAGGGTGGGTACTCACTTAGGTTCGCGAACCTCCGCGCTCCGCGAACCTGCACCGAAAAAATCGTTTATCCTCTGCTGGAACAGGGCGCCCAGGTGTATACGTGAGCGAACACGTATGCGAACTTGGTTCGCACAGGTACACACTGTTGCCAAAGTAAAAATATTTGTTTTTGCTATGGATCACTGTTCGAGGTTCGCGGAGCGCGGAGGTTCGTGAACCTAAGTGGGTACCCACCCTCAGCTTCACACAACCAAGATCGCGCCTATTTCCATTATCCCACATATTGTTCAGTTGCGTAGACACTTGTACCACAAAACTGCACCAATTTTAAGACACAATATCCACTATGAATCAATTTGCGAATAATTAAAGTAGTCACCGAACTGAACTCGACAAAATCCCGCCAAAAACTCCCGTTAAATAAGTTTTTCTTCTTCTGTTTTTTTTATGTGGCAATCCACTCCCTTTTACGTCAGGGAGAGGTTTCCCAACAAGGAATACTTCTGCCAGTTTGGGATATAGGAGGGGCACATAAATAAAAAAAAATTTTTTTTTGGAAATATATTGCGTCAATGCCTGAAATCAACAATCTTGATTTAATTTGATTAAATACAACAAGGAATCTACCACTGAACTATTCAACACTTGACACTGGTAAAAATTACTTCCAAGAGGAAAGTACATTGCCAAAACAAAGGAGAAGAAGAAGAAGTTTAGACAACTTCTAAAAAAAAATACGAATTTAATGGGAATGTTGGTGGTCCCGACAAAATTGAATAAAAAAGCCAACTTCGTGGTCATCTGACAACCATCTCTGTCGTGACGACAAATTTTTTACAAACGACAAGACAAAGGGGAAACCTTTTGTGTACCAAGAAAACTTATTGTGATAAATTAGATCGATCATATGAAATAATTAATTAGTCAGTGAAATACAGTTTTCAGGACTGTTACCACTTGAAATCAGTGCCCTAAGTGCGTCTAATCAAAATGTCAACCCCAGCCAGAAGACGCCTAATGAGGGATTTCAAACGGTTTGTAATAAATAATTCTAACATATTTCGTATGATAACGTCAGAAACTCGTTGTCCTACAGATTCAGGCTGGCCCCGACTTAAAATCCGTACAAAAAACTAGTGCTGATTCATCAAATTACATCACTGTCATTTCATCGATTTCTATTCTGTTCTACATTTTCATTTTACTTCTAACTGCATAAATAGCTCTTAAAATCGGTATAACAATCAAACTGTAGTTGTGCTAGATAGAATGCTAAAAGAGTTTCAAACTGCGTCACGTCACAGAATGTTTGTGAAATATCCTATCTAGGTTACCTAAAGTAGGTTTCAATTCTATTACACCCAAATATCTGGTCTATTTTGTGTTAATAGCCCTAAACATTTTGGTAGGTCACTATATTTGTCGTTTTATTATCTTTGTCAAGCATTGCTTGTCTTGTATTGTTAGTAAAGTTTACTTCTGGCTTAGCATGGCCTTGATTATTGACTTTGTGACACAGTGTGTCATTCATTGAGATTCTAAAAGTAACAGTAATTTTAAAAAGTCACTTTTTCATTTGTAAATGATATGGAATCACATTAAATAAGAATTACATACATAATATGCTTGCAATATATAGTGGTGGCCACATAATTAAAGATGCCAGTAGATTTTCAAACAAACAGCCTTGGTTCTCCACCAAAGATTGACCGAGCTGATGATGGCTATATGTTTAAAAAAAACGACTAACATAGCATTAAAATGTATGTATATCCCGAAACTGAGAGCCTCTTTGAATGCTTATGAGATCAGTTGGGTGTGTAAAGCAATCTGGATCTCTTCCATTCACTCCCTGGATGGCCATCATCAGATTACAGGTCTGCAATGGTGACGGGTGAAATAAGGCGAAGACAAGCCATTCTACAAAAATGTTATGATCTGCATAGTGGATCAGTGGGGTAGGATTACTAAAAGATAAGCAGATGGGAATCGGCTTGTATAGACCCTTCGCCACTGCAGGTTGGTTAATCCTTGGTGTAGAACTAAGGCTTCTACGTTACCTTGTTTGAATGAAAATCAACTGGTGTCCTTAATTATGAGGCTACGCTACCACTATACAGGGTCATTTTGTATTTACCATCCAAATTTTGAGGATATGTTTAGTCCATGAAACTGAACAACTTTCTCTAAGGAACACATGGTCAAATATGTAAAAAAAAAACGACTATCCATACAGTTCAAAGATATTCCATTATCAATTTAGTATGGGATGACCAAAATTGTTGTTGTGAAATTTGACACGTTTCTTAGAGAAATAGTTGTTTAGTTTAATAGACTCGACACATCCTCGAAATTTTGATGGTAAGTTTAGAATGATCTGATATATGTGTTATTATATAAATTAGTAGACTTCCTAAAAAGTAAATAGAACACTAATAGCATACTTTTTATCTTTACAGTTTACAAGAGGACCCCCCTACGGGCGTCTCTGGTGCTCCAACTGATAACAACATCATGATCTGGAATGCTGTGATATTCGGCCCACATGACACTCCTTTTGAAGATGGCACTTTTAAATTAACTATTGAATTCACAGAAGAATATCCTAACAAACCTCCAACAGTTCGATTTGTGTCGAAAATGTTTCATCCGAATGTTTATGCTGACGGTGGAATTTGTTTAGACATCCTGCAAAACAGATGGAGTCCTACTTATGATGTTTCAGCAATTTTAACATCCATACAGGTAAAATACATACCAGTAAAAATCATATACCCTCTGTTTTTTGCTTTGCTGTTAGTCGGGTAAAAAATCAAAAGTGAGATAAAGTTTAACCATGGTATTCATAAAACCATCAAATGTTTAACAAGCCTATTTTAGTTAAAAGATGTTTTATCTTTTTCTTTCGTATTATGAACTGAGTTTGAACGAAAAAGGCGAAACACATTTTAACTAAAATAGGTTTATTAAGGGTGCATCATGCATCCACTAGCGCCGCCAATCAAGAAAAAATCATTACAGTAAATTAACGGTTTGTGCGATGTAAGACACTTTCGCGATTCGTCACATGAGATATTGGCTACTTTATCAAATAGCAACATTAGGTTTAGGACACTTTCACGAGTGGTCATAATATCTCGTAGTCGCATAATACATATGTCACAATATGAATTTGGCAAATTAGTATCTAGACACACAGCCCCACTTATACCTACTTATCTATTAAGTGTTGTATGTTACCGTTAAAGTGTGTAAATCAGTTAATGTGCATGTGTACATTAACTAGTTAATTCGCACATTAATGGATTCCGAGCTATAGTGGTAACATAATATCACTACATAGCATAAAACAAAGTCACTTCCCACTGCTGTCTGTCCATATGTATAGTTAGATCTTTAAAACTACGCAACGGTTTTTGATGCGGTTTTTTTAATAGGTAGAAAGAGTGATTCAAGAGGAAGGTTTAAATGTATTCATGGTGTCAAATTCCACACTACACCGAGCGAAGCGAGGGCGGGTTGCTAGTTGGGAATAAAACTAGAACTTGTAATGACCCGGAAAAAAATCTAATAGGAAGTCGGTACCCACCATTTAGGTAGGTAATAGCCCGTTTTCAAGTATGTACTGTATGGTACTTGATATGAAACCTCTTCAGAGGATTACCTACTGATAGAGATTGAACTGGCTAGAAAGACTACTACGTGAATAAGAAAGATGAGACAAAAGATGCGTAGTAGCCATAAACACTAGGTTTATGGCTACTGTGCATCTTTCGTCTCATCTTTCTCTTGCCAATTTATATGCCGGGTAGTATACTAGGTGTATAAAATAAGCAATAATATTATAGGAAGTGATTCTACCCATGATACTGTAAAACTTTCCCTCAAAAACATAGGTCGAAATATAAACATTGCCAACCCGATTCATTTTGTATGGGATGACGTTTATATTTCGCTCTATGATATTATTGCTTATTTCCTTACACCTAGAATACTTAATAGATAAGTAGGTATAAGTGGGGCTGTGTGTCTAGATACTAATTTGCCAAATTCATATTGTGACATATGTATTATGAGACTACGAGATATTATGACCAATCCTGAAAGTGTCCTAAACCTAATGTTGCTATTTGATAAAGTAGCCAATATCTCATGTGACGAATCGCGAAAGTGTCTTACATCGCACAAAGGAAATTAACTATGTTTAATAAAATTCTGAAAAATATTTGTGTATGTGTAAAATATTTTTGTATGTGTTAATTCTTAGTTTAAATGTATTTGTGACAAGTTAAACACATTTAAACCAGGAAAAAACGCATACAAAAATACTAGTTTTTATATTTTTCAGAATTTTATTAGATATACCTAGTTTATTTCGTTGTAATGATTTTTTCTTGATTGGTGGCGCTAGTGGAGGCTAGGTGCGTCCTTATGCATTTGATTTTTTTATGAATAACATGCTATGGTAATAGTCTGTCTTAAATATTAGTTTAAAATTGATATGTTATTAAATTATTGCTTTCTTTGTTCCAGTCTTTACTTAGTGATCCTAATCCCAACTCACCAGCAAATTCAATGGCAGCACAATTATACAAGGAGAACCGTAGGGAATATGAAAAACGGGTGAAAGCGTGTGTAGAACAATCATTTATTGATTAGCAGGGTACAGCCAGGACCTCAGACATCAGAGACATCATGCTGGATCTGTGCTGATGACACCGGCGAACAACTCGATGTAAATTCATTGGGACAAGTGTGTATATTTACAAACCCAAAATGACAATGAACTGAAGCAGTTCTATAAAATTGTGGTCTGGGTAAAATAATTCATCATACATACATATTTATGAACTAATCCATATTTCAAAATTCTCTATGATGAAACATAACTTGTCTTAGGCTTTTTGTAATTAGAAATGCAAAATAAAGTTGAAAGCTTTTTCCAACTCTGTGGCTGATTTGTTTTTGTATCTATAATAACTGCATATCTGTTTTTTGCTATCATTCATAGTTCAAAATATTGTTAGCCTCTTATCATTTTGTATAGCTGCAGATAAATAAATAATAAAAAAAACTTTGCAACTAGGCCTCACTTCTTATTTATATGTATATTTTTACTGTTAAGATTGTATACTTCACATGCCTTTTCTCATATTATGTAATTATTTTATGTTATGTTTGATGCTGATTTATTTATTAGTACTACAGTTTATGTAGGCTAATACAATAAACTAAGCTATTGAAAAACACCGGATGTTTCAATGTTTGTTAACTTTTTGTTCAATAACAGTCAAGTGTCTACTTAAAATAGTAAAATAGCTGCAAATAAATAATAATTCATCATTCTGCTGCACAAAATTATACAAGGTCTTTCTGTAAGTCCCAATGGATGTTTTGTGAAATACTGTGTAGCAGTTTTCTTGTTTTCTAATCTAATAAAGCTATACCTAAGTTTGAATGTCTCACATGTTGTGATGACATTTTTACATGTGTAATATTTTGTCTTCTAGTAAAATATTATTTTCGGTTTTAAGCAGTGTTTCTATTTCTCAATACTCTCCAGAGGTTTTGCAAAAGCTCCATTTCTAAGATTTTTTTCATAGCTAATGGATAGGTATAATCGCGCCATTAAAGAAATCTAAAATGGCGGCAATATAGTGCAGCCACAGCTTTACGTTTTTAGGGATCCGTAGCCTAAATGGCAAAAACTGAACCCTTATAGATTCGTCATGTCTGTCTGTCCGTCCGTATGTCACAGCCACTTTATTCCGAAAGTATTAAGATTACACAGTTGAAACTTGGTAGGTAGATGTGTTCTGTTAACCGCTAAACGATTTTAACACAAAAATAAAAAAAATAATAGATTAAGGGGGGCCTTCCAAAACCGCAAATATAACTTTGTCATTCATACCAACACTGTGAGAAACCAAAGTTATATTTGCAAACGAAAAATGATTGTAGTATTAAATATGGTACGGTATAAGGTAACTACGGAACCCTACAGCGCGTGGCCCGACACGCACTTGGCCGGGTTTTTTTTTACTATGTGGCTTTACCATATTTTTCCTGCGACACATTCGTACAATTTCCTTCCATATTGTTACTGTGTAGAGCAGAGGGTAACCACTCACCTACCATGGTCAACCTCTCGTTGACCATGGTGCCGAGAGTACCTACAGCGATAAACAGGAACAGGAATAGCACAGAAGTCTCCTTTGCAAGCTAATCGTGTGTAAAACACGTCTTGACCGCATTTTACACCTGTTTACCGCGAATGCAGAGTACACGCGATATGCATCTACATCAGCGAACAAAATCTATGGAAGTGTAATTGCAAACAAATATTGGTTAAAAAAATGGCACCACGGGGCCGAAAAAGTACAACCCGCTCAGCTTTAGTCGGGCCAGCCACGCACCCGGTGTCTGACGTTAGCGTTCTTTACAATAATTGCAGTTTATATTGTAGAGAAAGATAAAGTTTACTAAAAATGACTTCCTGTGTAGTCAAATGGTGTAAAAGACGCAAAGAAGGCAGTAAAAATATGCAGAAAAAACTTATCATATTTTTTCGTTTAAGGCGGTTGTATAACCGAAAGTGGCGCCGTCAGAGGTTTTTATTTAATAAGTTATTAATAGACAAAGATTTTAATAACGTTTATCGTGGAGATTTTAGGGCCCATGGTCTAGTATTTTTAGAAGGTATCACTACATGCCCTCGTAGTCATTCGTAGAAGTAGATAGCAAATGTGTCAAAAACGGCCACTTTTAGCAGTTTTTCTATCTACTTCTAGCAGTGACTACTAGGGAATGTAACGATACCATCTAAAAATACTAGACTGTAGGCCCTACAATCTCCACGATAAACATTATTAAAGTGTATTAGAATTATAATATTAAATAAAATTCACCGCGGCGCCACTTTCGCTCAGGGTACCACCTTAAGTATAGAAAATATCTATGAGAATACAAATTATGGTCGCTCATAAGCAAGCAGTGTTCAGATGTGTTTGTGCTGCATAATTAAATGCCAACATTTTTAGCTCCATCCACTTAGTTGTACTTTTCGTGTGGTGTCATTTTTTGAGCGCAATGCTTGTTCCTAGATTTTAGTTCACTGATCTACATAGAAAACAACGGCGGGTGGCAGATACACGCTGGGATATCTTCTATCTGTCCTAGAGCTCACATAAACATTTGGGCGATTATAACCCTTCTTCCCCACGACACTACCAAGGCGCACTACTGGTAGTGTCGTGGGTAATTTTTTTTCCCCTCTATAGGTACACTACCGACCCAGTAGTAATATTAGTGGTGCCATTTTTTAAATATTTACTCGCTACGTCGAAAATGCATTTACCGATTGAAAGAGAGGTGGTTATAGCACTAAACCGCTCATCATGGCTCATCACAACAGTATCACCACTACAAAACTTCTCAGCCAAGGATCTAAACTTCTAAGGGCGTCCGCTGCGTTAAACGGAATCCCGCCGCGGGTACACGGCGCGGGAATATAGATTGCTGGTTTTCTGAGACGGACAGATGCTTGCAGTGCATGAGTAAGCTCTAATCTATGTCGCCCCGCGCCGGGATCCCGCTGAACGCAGCAGACGCCCTAACAATTTAATTTCTAATCATTAATGTCTAAAAATAAAACCATCATTTAAGAAAAAATAATTTATAAAATTATTAAATATCGTATTTAACTTACAAGTTATTAAGTTAGGTAGGTAGTACATATTATTATTACATTACCTACTTACATAATATTGTCTTTACTTAGACGGTACCCATGACCAAAAGTCGCGCCGCGGTTAATTTAATTTAATATTGTTACGTGGAATTTTTAATCTAGTATTTTTGAAAGGTATCATTACATTCCCTCGTAGTAGTCGTAGTCATATCTAGAAGTAAATCAAGTAGACAGCAAAAATGCTAGAAGTGGCCGTTCTTAACACATTTGCTATATCTTCTAAAAATACTAGATTATGGGTCATAAAAAATCCATTTAAAGTTTTATTAAAATCCTTTTCTATTAACAACTTATTAATAAAGACCTCTGAGGGCGCCACTTTCGGTATGGGATGCACCTTAAGAAATAAAATCGTTGGTACCTAGTTAATAATTTGTGTCATGCTATCATGGTATTCAAATTGAGCAGAAGGGCTCTGGAACTCTGGTCTGGATTATTTACAGAAAAAAATTATGCAAAAAGAAAAACCCGGCACTTGAGTTTTCACTTGTAATGCTTGCAACAATATAAACAGGAATTGGGAAATAAATGAATTTGAAATAGTTTATACATTTTAAAATAATACTTATCCGAAATAAGTCTAAATAAGTAACTAATAAATCAACAGCTGCCGCTGTTTAGATTATAAAAATTATTAACATTAATTTCATTCAATTTTTTCAACTGTCGCGTTACAGGTATGGTAATGTTAATATTTAATAGGAGTGTTGTTGCTGTACTCAACATAATAACAATGTCCACATAATAAACTCCAACGACGAAGCGACCGACGACGCGCGCGATTTTTTTTGTAATCAATACACATGGCGTGTGATGCCGCCCGCTGACCGCTGGCTGCTGTGCGGTAAACAATAAAGAATTCGATCGTTGCTTCGCAGTTCGCTGCTTTGTGTGGCCCGGTGGTATCATCTAACGCTGAGATGATGATCGCCGACTACATATTCATGTGTAGTCAGCGATCATCAACAAAATATCATGTGTGGCGCTGCCGTCGACGATCGTCTTAGACCGAAATTGTGTGGATTCGCTATGAGGGTGACCATACGTGTAGTACGCTGACCTGTAACCGTACTTACTTTGCCGACTAACGGCACGGTAACTACTACTGGTGCAGTATGCAAGGTATAGGCATTTAATTTTGAAAAGTTCTAATAAACTTAATGTGTTTATAAGATTGATTAATTTAATCATAACATATCATATCAGTATGTATTTCCCTGAATTAAAAAATGAGAGTAATGCAATATTTTATATACATCATCTGGTCTTCAGATCTTCTTTTAATTTGAATATAATTAATTCCATACAAACTGTTGCATCTTCGGCGCTGTCGTGACCATCAACAGAATTTTGAATTATTTTCTTTAAGTATTCTGATGATAAATTTCTTAGAGCCCTTTTGTAGGGAGGGCCCATTTTATGAGGGAACAATACGCTTGTATCTATAACTGTATCATGAATTAACTTAAGCGCCTTAAAGTCAGACTCTAAACTGTGACCTATAAGAATAGATTTACTATTGAACATGGCAAGTAGAGTTGCTTGAACTTCTAATAAGGTAGTTTTTACCCCAGCCATTTGCTCTTCCGTAATTCCTGAATACCTTGTATTATAATCTATTATAGGATGTAACGGCTTGATCAAAGTCTCATAAATAACTCTACACTCAGTATTTATAACTGTTACTCTCGTTAAGTCTAAGCCATGTGTCGTATAACACATTTCACAATCCAATGAATAAACACCATAATCTTCCATTTCTCTTCCAGGTGGTAACGTTTTAACATAGCCTTTAAGATTTTCGTAATCAACATATTCGTAAACATGACTGGGGGCTACACAACAGCCATCGGAAGTGCCATCTTGACTGCAACATTGGTATCGAACTTCACCACGAACTCTATACTTATTATTAGGATGATAAATACATTCTTGTTTAATTGCTGCTAATCCCTTTTTATCCACAGTATATTCTTTTTTACATCTGCAACAAGTTCTAATGTAACCCTTAGGAGGATTTTGTTTCTTTTGACCATATATAATTGCTCTTCCCTTATCACCACTGGGATGTGGTCTAGGAAACCCATTTTCCTGCAACAGCTCTTCAGACAAAATCCACTTTTGTATGTTACGGTAAAGCTTAGCCCCACTAAATTCCTTAGAATTATCAACAATTCTTCTATTTTTACTTTCTATACTCCATGAACCTGTATTGCTTGAATTTCCTATAGACACTGCTGGAATTTTTTGCAATGCGGAACAATCAGACCCTGATTTTTTAACACCCTTACATTCTTGAAATTCTTTCCTCAGTCTACTCACAGTTAAAACTGCAGAATTCTTATATATTTGTACAGTCGAACACTTCTTACTCGTTGTTAGCTCTTCATGTTGTGCTCGAGCATAGGCATCTACAGCTGACAAATAAATTTTTAAACATTCATTGATCATCATATTTAGATAAGTTGATCTTATATTTGCAGGTATTTTAGACCCGAGTGGTTCAAGAACACCAGGTCTGTCTATAAATTTCTCATTGGGAATATGAGCAACTCTTTGTACACCTTTTTTGACAGTCTGAGTAATAGTTGTGCTTGTGGATGGATCACTTTTTGATGTTACATTTGGTGATATAGTCTTCTTGGCATTCATCAAAGTGGAGGCATAAGGCACATGTGCAATACGGATTTTAGAACTACTAACTGCTGGAGCGCCAAGAATATTTTTTTGGCTATCAATTTTATTAGTACTCTCACCTGACATATCAGTTTTTTTGGCGGTGTGAAATTCTTTAACTTTTGCTAATCTCTCTGCCATAGCCTGAGCAGCATTCACCTTAAAGTTAGGTTTCACTGGAGCTTTAGGAATAATTTTAATATTTTTGTCTACAGTTCTTGATATTCTTTTTTTAGTGGGCACATATTCATCTTCAGTTACATTTTCTATCTTTTCAATAACTTCTTCTGGTTTTGTAATTCCAGTAGGCACATATTCTTCAAATATTCTTTTACATTCCATTGCTCTGGATTCTTCATCTGACTCTGATAATTCATAAAGTTCTTCACAGTTTGAATTTAAAATTTCAGTAGTATCATTATCATTGTCAGATATATTGCTGGATTCATTTTCTTTACTTTTGTTATGCCTTGTTCGATCTTTTGACTCTTTGGAACTCTTATGAGACTTGTGATGATCCCCTTTCTCTTTACTGCTTGAATCTTTTTCACTTTTTTGTTTACTGGAATGCTTAGAATCCTTTTCTGATTTTTTTGATGAATGTTGTTTATCTTTCTTAGAAGATTCATGAGAGCTCTTTTCACTTGAAGATTTCTTTTTACAGTCATGTTTATCTTTATGATCATTTTTGGAATCTTTACTGGATTTATTTGAACTAGATCTTTTTTCATCTTCTTTTAATTTTCTTTTATGTTTTTCGCTAACATCTTCTTTTAATTTTCTTTTATGTTTTTCGCTATCATCTTCTTTTAATTTTTTTTTATGTTTTTCGCTATCATCTTCTTTTAATTTTCTATGTTTTACGCTATCATCTTCTTTTAATTTTCTTTTATGTTTTTCGTTATCTTTAGAATCTTTAATTTTTTCTCTTTTAGATTTGTCATGCTTATCACTCTTAGAGCTTTTATGTGACTTCTTTTTATCCTTGTCATCCAAATTTACTTTATCTTTTTCACCTTTATCTAATTTGCTATTATCACTAATATCATCATTAACAGTTTTCTTTGTTTTGGAATCATCAGCTTGAACAGATTTTTCTTCGTCAAGTATTTGATCTAATATATCAAATTCTGGACCTAAGTCATCAAAGCCATTGAGATCACCGGAGAGTTTTCTTTTTTTGGTATTTGGTTCATCTTCATCACTTGAAAAACAGGGTACTAATGACCTTGGTGTCGGTTGATATGTAAGTGAGTTTGATTCACTTTTCGCTGATACTTTAGCAGGTTTGTACTCTAAAATTTTCTTTTTACTAATGTTTTTATCAGATGGTACATAGTTATGCTTACCCGATGTATTTTGGGTTTGATTCGGTTTATATTCTGGAATTTCTGTCTCTGTGCCAGGAAGATACTTACTTTCAGATTCTACCCCTCCTTTGGGAGTGTATTGATCAAGTGAAACAGGCTCGGCACATCCAGGAGTGTATTTTACTGGTGGAGGATTATAAATAAATGGCTTAGATGAACCATTTGTGTCTACTGATCTTTTTATAGGTAAACTTGCTGGTTTTCTAGGTGTGTATGGTACAGGTATGTGTCTTTTTCTTTGCTCATTAACATCATCTTTGTTTTCAGAGTCTAAATTTGTTATCTTCTTCAATTCCGAGATTGGAGTGGGGTTGTACGTTACCTTGCCTATTGGTTGAGCGTTACTTTTATCGCTGGTAATGTCGACTGTCTCAGATATAATTCCTGTTGAATCAGACTGCTGAAGTACCTTCTGAACTGCTGCTGACACTAGTTTTTGAAGAATTGCTCCACTTTCAACGGTATCATTGGCAGAGGCCTGCGACTCTTTTTTAACGTGACGAAAGTGACAATACGGCCTCTCACATAAACCATTATCATAAAATGGACAACTGATGCCTTTGAAATAACCAGTCGAAGGCAGCATATCTAACATTACATTACTTCATGTATTTTTCTATTAAAAATCACCTCAAAATTACACAAAATAACAACGCTGTCAGGGTGACCATCTCAAAAATGGCGAATCTGCCCGACCCTGGCAAAAAATCTGCCAAAATCTGCCAAACCCGTCTCAAAAATATGCCACATACAAAAAATCGCTTTAAACTGTCAAATGACAATGGATTTTGATTGCTGAGTGTCGATAAAACGCTATAACATGCGATATTATATTGTGTTTAGATGGGCTGATAGTTTATTTTTAATGCGAAATAATAAAAAAGCCTTGAAATCCAACACCTTTTCCAGATTTTATAATTATTTTTTTTAGATATGTTTGATTTGAGCCTGGTTTCACATTCTTTGTTTGTGCACTATATGACTGAGCACATTGTAATATTGAACCTCGATCAGTTACAAAGATACTAATCTATACAAGTGTATTTAAAAAATAACAAATTTTCCTTGAAATCTGCCAAATCGTCAGATTAGTCTGCCACAGCTAAAATTTAGGCTTCAAATCTGCCCAAATGGCAGAAATCTGCCACAAATGGTCACCCTGAACGCTGTGTATGACCAACCCATTTGACAGAAAATTGACTGACAAAGTGACAATGACAATTGATTCACAGTCCACAGAGTCTATAAATATTTCACAGAGATAAACAAACTCTGAGTCACAGTCACAGACTACTCACTGTTTCTGTTATCTCTGATCTGCCTGCCTAGCATGACCGATTTATATCGCGTGAAAATTCAACCCGCATCATGCAACATGCATACAAGCAGTGCATGCAAGCATTTTTTTCTCTTTAATTAACTTTTAATTCTTTAATCAAAATTATCACGCACAACCTGCCGCGAAATTTTGTGAGAAATGAGAAAAAAAATGTAAAATGAATGTAGTATACATTCATTTTACATTTAGTGTCTAAGGGTCCCCCCAGACCTACCGGTTTCGTTTCTTTGCTTTGCTGTTCTACTTGCTGTTTAGACCGCCGCCCGGCCAACCAGGGTTTTTCAATCTATCGCATATTTGGAACAGACCAAATTGGCAAGATAGCCATTGTGCGCTTTTATAATTCCCAAAGGCATGCTTTTATAATTGCTGCCGTGCCGGGCCGTTGGATGTTCAACACAGAACACTCATAGCGAAGAAGTTACCAATTGTACATTGTACAGTAGTGTCGTGTTTTTTTGTACCTTTTTTTTACACGACTGCCCAAAAAGGAGTGTATTTACTTTAGAATAATATACAAAATAAAGTTAACCTTCTCTCTCAAGATTTTTGTTATCTTTATAATTATTTCATAAAATAATAGTTTATTGACATAAGGTAGTTTTTCTACAGTAATGTGTGTTATGTACAATTTGATTAAAAATTCTAATGATATTACAATGTAGGTAGGTAGTAGGTACTTACTTAAATGATAAATAATTTTAAAAATCAAACAATATATATGTAGATAAGTACTTAGGTACGTACATGCAGCTGGTTTTCATTACGTACCTACCTTTCATTCCGGGTGTAGTGCGCTTCCACCTTCAGCCTTATCGTCATTTAACATCAGGTGAGATGAAGACCAAGCACTATCCCGTTGTGTATAAAAAAAACCTACATACTTACCAAGATAGGTAGGTACCTATACAACACATTATTTAATTAAGTAGGTAACTACCTACTTAAGTAATATCTAAGTAATTATTTGTTGATATATGTAACGATATATAACTTTGGTAAGTACCTAGATACCTACCTTTCCGATCAGTACCGAAATAACTGTTTGTCGGAATTTTACCTATTTGTTGAATTTTGATGTTGTTTGTTTCCACAATTATACATACCTACTTATAATAGTGTACCAACAACACAGTCAATATTCTGGTTGTGCCCTTTATACACGCTGTATATTCTTTGCTCTAGACTCACACTTACACATATGAATCCTTGTAGCTACGCACTACATCGTAAAAGTTCGACGGCAGCGTAGGATGTGGCCGGCACGGTTTGCCGGTGCCGTTGAGGAAATATAAAAGCCTCTCCATATAATTCCATACATTTCACTTCCCTGTTGTGCCGTTGGACGGCTGCCGGGCGGTGCCGTGCCGGGCCGTTGGGAATTATAAAAGCGCACATTAGCTTGGTGTTATCAAATATCATCGTCTGGGTTGCGAAGTAGGAAGCTTCTGGAAGATATGCCACCCTGATCATGGTCTCCGATTGCTAAAAATAAATCAATCGCATATTTATATAAATTGTGAATAGGGTTGTGAGTGTCATCATTACCTATCTGAACTATTTTTTTGTGTTTTCATATTAGCGTATAGTTGGCAGCCTCACCATGGAATTAGATGGTTTTGACTAGGTCAAAAAATTGTTAGTAAATAGTTATAAATAGTGAACTATAGCATATAAATAGTGATACTTTGGTTCAAAAGATATTTGAGTATCTTGGTGAGGCTGCTATCTTGACGTCAAGCTAGCAGACACCTTAAGAAATACAGTTCGTATCAATGTGATTTATATGCCAAAAAATTGTTAGGAAATAGTGAATCGTATACGCAAAATTTCAATAATATTGCTTCAGTACAAGCCGAGATATTACGATCTCAAAGTGGGCTGCTAACTTGACGTTTCTGGCAATGGCGATTCCAGAGAAACGGGTACAAGTTATAAACAAATAAATATATCAAAAAATTGTTAGTGAAATTGTGATTCTTACGATATAAATAAAAAAAGAATTCTTCATTGCTATTTTCTAAAAATCGAATGTTAACTTCTACATAGTACTCTGAATATAGGCTGTCGATCAATATTGAACTTTGCTCCACAGTAATAAGGTTTAAACTTGATTGCAATCATGAGGTGAGTACTATCAAGCAAAGACACCTTAAGAAATACAGTTCGTATCAATGTGATTTATATGCCAAAAAATTGTTAGGAAATAGTGAATCGTATACGCAAAATTTCAATAATATTGCTTCAGTACAAGCCGAGATATTACGATCTCAAAGTGGGCTGCTAACTTGACGTTTCTGGCAATGGCGATTCCAGAGAAACGGGTACAAGTTATAAACAAATAAATATATCAAAAAATTGTTAGTGAAATTGTGATTCTTACGATATAAATAAAAAAAGAATTCTTCATTGCTATTTTCTAAAATTCGAATGTTAACTTCTACATAGTACTCTGAATATAGGCTGTCGATCAATATTGAACTTTGCTCCAAGGTAATAAGGTTTAAACTTGATTGCAATCATGAGGTGAGTACTATCAAGCAAAAAAGTGAAATTTATATTTTTTGACTGTGTCAATAGTCATATCCTCGGTTCAAGGCTATTGATTTGGTATAAGTAAACAAATATTTTTCTACTTACTTTTTTTAATTTATTTTTTATTAAATCTCATCAAAAATTATTTTAATGTGTAATACTACTCTAATAATAATTAATACTACTACTCTAATCATCGGTAATACCACAGCCTAGAGAGTATTCTTCTTACAGTCGAACATCGCCCTTTGTGTTGGCGCAAAAGCCGCCGTTCGTCTAGACAGTTGACGCAACGACTAAAAGTGTAAGGGTTGGCACGATGTAATTTGCCTTTTCGAATTTTAAAAATATATAGGAAAAATAAGTAAGACACTTCAAAATTCTTGTTTTATTCTTTGAATTATTTATTGTCATTTTTTTCTAGAAGGTAAGAATATTTTTTTCAAATTTGTCCCTTTTCCTTCTTTTAATGCTCTGAAAATAAGGAAAAGAAAAAGTTTTTCTTAGTATTTTCTCTTTTTTTCTTCTTCTTGCATCATAAGTGCGAGGAATTATAGGAATTATGGAAAGGATATGGAAAGGATGTATGATAATCATAATTTTAATTGTAAATCATTACTAATTTAGGGCTAAATAAGTATAAAATAAATCTTAAATTAGTACTCAATTAGGAAATAATAATGAAAAAATAAGTTCCAAGATGGCGGCTGACAACTTTTTTGTTTATGGGCCGATATCGATGAAACTCGGTTTTTGGTACCATTTTGACACAAAAATAACAACGCAAGGTAACGCAATGTGAAAATATTAAAAAATTCAAAATGGCGGCCAACTTTTTTGTTTGCGGGCCGATTTCGATGAAACTCGGTTTTTGGTAGTATTTTGACAAGAAAACAGCAACGCAATGTTAAAAATGTAAAAAATTCAAGATGGCGGCCAACTTTTTTGTTTGCGGACCGATTTCGATGAAACTCGGTTTTTGGTAGTATTTTGGCAAGAAAACAGCAACGCAATGTTAAAAAAAAATAAAAATTCAAGATGGCGAAAAACTTTTTTGTTTGCGGACCAATTTCGATGAAACTCGGTTTTTGGTAGTATTTTGACAAGAAAACAGCAACGCAATGTTAAAATGTAAAAAAATTCAAGATGGCGGCCAACTTTTTTGTTTGCGGGCCGATTTCGATGAAACTCGGTTTTTGGTAGTATTTTGACAAGAAAACAGCAACGCAATGTTAAAAAAAATAAAAATTCAAGATGGCGGCCAACTTTTTTGTTTGCGGACCGATTTCGATGAAACTCGGTTTTTGGTCGTATTTTGGCAAGAAAACAGCAACGCAATGTTAAAAAAAAATTCAAGATGGCGGCCAACTTTTTTGTTTGCGGGCCGATTTCGATGAAACTCGGTTTTTGGTAGTATTTTGACAAGAAAACAGCAACGCAATGTTAAAATGTAAAAAAAACAAGATGGCGGCCAACTTTTTGTTTGCGGACCGATTTCGATGAAACTCGGTTTTCGGTAGTATTTTGACAAGAAAACAGCAACGCAATGTTAAAATGTAAAAAAAAATCAAGATGGCGGCCAACTTTTTTGTTTGCGGGCCGATTTCGATGAAACTCGATTTTTGGTAGTATTTTGGCAAGAAAACAGCAACGCAATGTTAAAAACCGGCCAAGTGCGAGTCGGACCCGCGCACGAAGGGTTACGTATCAAAAAACGGCAAAAAAAATACGTTTGTTGTATGAGAGCCCCCCTTAAATATTAATTTTATTCTGTTTTTAGTATTTGTTGTTATAGCGGCAACAAAAATACATCATCTGTGAAAATTTCAACTGTCTACCTGTTGTTGTTATAAATATCGAGCAAAAAAACAGCAAAAAAATTACGTTTGTTGTATGGGAGTCCCCCTTAAATGTTAATTTTATTCTGTTTTTAGTATTTGTTGTTATAGCGGCAACAGAAATACATCATCTGTGAAAATTTCAACTTTCTAGCTATCACGGTTCATGAGATACAGCCTGGTGACAGACAGACAGACAGACAGATGGACAGAATAGGGTCCCGTATTTACCCTTTGGGTACGGAACCCTAAAAATGAATAAAATTCAAGGTGGCGGCCATTTTTTTTGTTTGCGGACCGATTTCGATGAAACTCGGTTTTGGGTACTATTTCGACAACAAAACAGCAACGCAATATTAAAAATATAAAAATCCAAGATGGCGGCCAACTTTTTTGTTTGTGGGCCAATTTAGATAAAACTCGGTTTTGGGTACTATTTCGACAACAAAACAGCAACGCAATGTTAAAAATATAAAACAATCCAAGATGGCGGCCAACTTTTTGTTTATGGGCCGATTTAGATAAAACTCGGTTATGGGTACTATTTCGACAACAAAACAGCAACGCAATGTTAAAAATAGGAAAAATCCAAGATGGATTTAGATGATGATCCAACACCAAAAGTTCTGAGTCTCATATTTCTCTCATTTTTGTAGATATGATTTCCTTTTTTTACAGGAACGGAGTCTACTCAATTAGGTATAGTATGGCATTTATAGTTTCATTAATAAATAGATACATAACCAATAACAAGACTTTTAAAAGAAAATGGGAATTGTTTCATTGTGTACACCTAGGTGGAAGAAACACCCCGTGTCCAACAATGAAAAACTGTTATTAATTTTGCTTTTTTATATAAAGTGGAACAAGTAAATTACAAAATCTGTTGAATTACAATCAATGAAGGTTTTTTCAGAGTATTCCACAATTATTCAGACTTTAAAAGTACCTCTAGGTTTGTCTCCGGAACAATTATTTAGTGACTTAAAGATTAACGAGTCCTAATTTTTTAAATCTTAGTTAGGTACCTTTTTTTAGGCAAAAACTATTTAAAATCAACAGTTACTCATAATAGGCATTAATGTCTTAAGTAAAGTTTGAGCGTGGGCGGGGACTTTTATTGTCCATTTTAGCAAGTCTAGCGCTTAAATGAATGTTGCCTTCGTTGGTTGATAGGACACTTTATAACCTTAGAAAGCTGCAGAACTGTATTAACCAAATTTTTCTGCTTGTTTTCTGGGACGCATTGTATTTCAATATTTGTTGAACGTGTCTGTAACTCAAGCTGTGCCAGTCTAGAAGAAAGGTTTTGATTAGCTGAACGTAGCAACTCATTTTCCTTGCGGACATCATTCAAAGTGGCCAACTGGGCGGCGTGTTGCGTTTTTATGCTATCCAGATCCTGGCTGAATGCCGAGAGAGATGATTCAAAGCCAACTATCATATTTTGCAAGGCAACAATTTTTGGATTAATAACATCCAAAAGCAAAAAAAAAGCATTGTAAATCTCCTCTCTAATAATGTCCCTTAAATGATTGGCCGAAGGGCAGGAACAACTCGTTGGCGCAGGAAAACTTGACTTCAAGCGCTGGGTAACGAAGCTATCATTGGAGGCAGTGGGTAATTTAGCTCTCGTTGGTGTAATCGTGTTATTACCCTTTTTGGGCTCGCGAATGTGGCAGAAATCACAAATTCAGGCGTTTTTAGTATCAGCTGTCATCGCAATATAATCTGCGAGTAAATATGCAGTGCACTGCAAATGATAATTGTCTTTGCAACGTTTACATTGCATGAATGATATTAGGACATCCCGCGCACTCAGATGATCCTTTAGTCGACATTTTTTATTCTTATACAATTACTCTCAATAATCTTATACCTTACTACGGCTTTGGTGAATGAAGATGTTTTAGTAAATCAAAATTAATTGAAAAGTAATGTCCAAAAATATCTTCAATACAAATTTAAAAAAAATATCTTTAAAAATAAATAAAATGTCTCTAAAAAAAATTTGGGAGAAAAAGTCTTTATAAGCGAGGATCGATCTTCGGGCCACTCACAGCTGAATTCAGTATGCAGCACTCAGTGTGCTAACGTATGCGCCAAAGCGACTTAAAGCGTTCAAAGTATTGATCAGTTAAGTAGGGTTTGAAACTTGATGTATGAGTTGGTTTGAGTATGAGGTCAAGACGAAAATAATAATTATTGTACTACCTCAACACTGATAATATCACTGATGATAATATTTAGTTTTAACACTGGAGATGAGATTTATTACGCAAATTAAAGCGCAGTTTTATCACTTTTCTGAGGATAATGCTCAGACTATATTCAGCAGTTTTTAATAATCCACTGATTAAAAAAGGCACTGAATATTTTTTGAGCACAAATACACACTTTTAAACTATAGGTATAGTTCTACAAACGATATCACTGGTGAATCACTAGACAAATTATTGATTTAACTTGATTCCAAATGTTAGAATTGTGATTTAAAATTATTCGGCAATATTTAAC
Organism: Agriphila geniculea; assembly: GCA_943789525.1. Lineage (NCBI taxonomy): Eukaryota > Metazoa > Arthropoda > Insecta > Lepidoptera > Crambidae > Agriphila > Agriphila geniculea. Next base: position 13,970,479 of record OX038890.1, read on the forward strand.
GTAGAGACTATGTTTACTATAAAGCGCCATCTGGCGGATTTAGATGAAACTCCGTACTATTTCTAACATTGCGTTGCTGTTTTGTTGTCAAAATAGTACCGAAAACCGAGTTTCATCTAAATCGGCCCACAAACAAAAAAGTTGGCCGCCATCTTGGGTTTTTTATATTTTAAACATTGTGTTGCTGTTTTATTGTCAAAATAGTACCCAAAACCGAGTTTTATCTAAATCGGCCCATAAACAAAAAAGATGGCCGCCATCTTGGATTTTTTATATTTTTAACATTGTGTTGCTGTTTTGTTGTCGAAATAGTACCCAAAACCGAGTTTTATCTGAATCGGCCCACAAACAAAAAAGTTGGCAGCATCTTGGGATTTTTTATTTTTAACATTGCGTTGCTGTTTTGTTGTCAAAATAGTACCTAAAACCGAGTTTCATTTAAATTGGCCCACAAACAAAAAAGTTGGCCGCCATCTTGGATTTTTTTATATTTTTAACATTACTTTGCTGTTTTGTTGTCGAAATAGTACCCAAAACAGAGTTTCATCTAAATCGGCCCACAAACAAAAAAGTTGGTCGCCATCTTGGATTTTTTATATTTTTAACATTGCGTTGCTGTTTTGTTGTCAAAATAGTACCTAAAACCGAGTTTCATCTAAATCGGCCCACAAACAAAAAAGTTAGCCGCCATCTTAGATTTTTTATATTTTTAACTTTGCGTTGCTGTTTTGTTGTCGAAATAGTACCCAAAACCGAGTTTCATCGAAATCGGCCCCCAAACATAAAATTTGGCTGCTATCTTTTAGATTTATTTATTTATTATTAGTTTAGATTTATTACTAAAATTGTAATAATAGGCACGATCTGGCAACATTACCATGTGGTAAATACTGAGCCTGTAGGCGTGCGTTTTCATTCCATCGTTGGAATTGAAATTATCAGTATTTACCACACAGTTGGACCACAGTAAATACTGTGTGTGTAGCCGTCGCCTTATACGTAATTATAGTGCGACTATTTTGAATTAATATTTATCTTGTTAATACAGTCGCACTAAAACGTAACAGTAACATCAACATTTCAAAAACGGTAATCAAGCATAAATCCCAAGTTTGTTCTTTTTCAAAACAGACTCTACTGATCTTTGCTTCTGAATGAAATATAGACTTAATCCGGGAAATTCCTTGAACGTCAATGTTTGCGGGGACTTAACACCGTAGTTACCATAACTTTATAACCAAAATATACCGAAAATACTTACTTCCGCTAATATACCTACAAAAATACTGATGTTCGGTAAAGTCGATAAAATATACTGAAAAAGTATTGAAATACTGAATCTGGTCACACTGGCGCTCCGCGCTCCGCACCCTGATTATCTAAAAAGAAACTATTTAGCGACCGGTTTCATTCCACATACATTGCTACTTTTCTTTGGTATGTTTTTTTTAATCCAAAAAGAAGTAGTAATGGACCACTATCATCTATGAACTGCGACCGGTCGCTAGGTGGTTTCTGATTAGATAATCAGCCCGCCGTGTTCGCGTGTTCGCATCGGATCCCAAATATGGAGCGCGCTCCGAGGTTCGCGGAGCGCGGAGGTTCGCAAACCTGAGTGGGGACACACCCTAACGTTTAAGTTTCAGTTACTAAAAAAAAAATACAAAATATTCATTTTCAAAAAATTACAGGTTCACAGGTTAGGGTATTTTCATTAGACTCCTCCCTTTAAGTTATAGTTTTAACGTTAGGTACCTAATTGGTAGTAAAATATTTGTAGTTTTTCCTAAACTAAATAAATGAACTGAGAGTAGAGTATTAAACGACCAAATTTTTTTTGATGAGATTAAATCAAAAATTTTTTGATTGTGTCAATACTCTAAAAAATAAAAAAGTGGGTAGAAAAATATTTGTTTACTTATACCAAATCAATAGCCTTGAACCGAGGATATGACTATTGACACAGTCAAAAAATTTAAATTTACCTTTTTTGCTTGATAGTACTCACCTCATGATTGCAATCAAGTTTAAACCTTATTACTGTGGAGCAAAGTTCAATATTGATCGACAGCCTATATTCAGAGTACTATGTAGAAGTTAACATTCGATTTTTAGAAAATAGCAATGAAGAATTCTTTTTTTATTTATATCGTAAGAATCACAATTTCACTAACAATTTTTTGATATATTTATTTGTTTATAACTTGTACCCGTTTCTCTGGAATCGCCATTGCCAGAAACGTCAAGTTAGCAGCCCACTTTGAGATCGTAATATCTCGGCTTGTACTGAAGCAATATTATTGAAATTTTGCGTATACGATTCACTATTTCCTAACAATTTTTTGGCATATAAATCACATTGATACGAACTGTATTTCTTAAGGTGTCTGCTAGCTTGACGTCAAGATAGCAGCCTCACCAAGATACTCAAATATCTTTTGAACCATAGTATCACTATTTATATGCTATAGTTCACTATTTATAACTATTTACTAACAATTTTTTGACCTAGTTAAAACCTTCTAATTCCATGGTGAGGCTGCCAACTATACGCTAATGTTTTCATAACGATCGTTTGAGGAACAAAGCTAACAAGAACATTCTTATATGTGAAATGTACTTAGATTGAAAATATGCGATAGATTGAAAATGAGCCTCTTGGCCGGCAGTCTATTGCCGAACAGCAAAGCAAAGAACGGAAACCGGTAGGTCTGGGGGACCCTAAATACCAAAAGTCGTTCACTGGTCAATAGTCACTGCCTTTTTCATCGAAAATGAAGCACTTTTGATGACCGTCTAATATCTGCATAATTATGTAGATTCATCTTTCATCGCGATGCGCCTTTTCGATGAAAGTCACTAGACGGCAGTGCGCTTTCATTGGGTATCGGTCATCGCATCGGAAATGAACAATAAATGAAGCGTGTAAACAGTGCCACTCACTGCAGTGAACGGCATGTCGTCAGTAACTTATTTGTGTTTATTTTAAAATGCCTTTATTTTTCGTTTTTAGACTTTTTTCAACCCGCATCATGCTACATGCATACAAGCAGTACATGCAAGCATTTTTTTTTTCTCTTTCATTAACTCTTTCTTTAATCAAAATTATCACGCACAACCTGTTGCTGCGAAATTTTGTGAGAAATGAGAAATACTACATTCATTTTACATTTAGTGTCTAAATACAAAAAGTCGTTCACTGGTCACTATTCATCGAAAATGAAGCACTTTTGATGACCGGCGGGCTGATTATCTACTTCTTTTTGGATCAATTGCTACTTCTTTTTGGATTAAAAAAAAACATACCAAAGAAAAGTAGCAATGTATGTGGAATGAAACCGCACCCTGATTATCTAAAAAGAAACTATTTAGCGACCGGTTTCATTCCACATACATTGCTACTTTTCTTTGGTGTGTTTTTTTATAATCCAAAAAGAAGTAGCAATGGATTACTATCATCTATGAACTGCAACCGGTCGCTAGGTGGTTTCTAATTAGATAATCAGCCCGCCGGTCGCTAAATAGTTTCTTTTTAGATAATCAGGGTGCCGTCTAATTTCGGCATTAGACACTTCATTTTCGATGCTTCACTGCCCTGAGTATATTTGTTCTGTGTTCACTGCGATGAAGCATCGAAAATGAACGAAAAATGAACCGTCTCTGCATTAAGGATCGTTCACACGAGCGATTATTTCACCATAATACATTTAACTTCCCTGTTGTGCCGTTGGATGCCTGCCGGGCCGTTGGGAATTATAAAAGCGCACAATAGCTAGAAGTATAATCGAATCTTGTATCAAAAATCGGACAAAAGAAAATGGATGAGTAAAACACTACCACGGACGGACCACCCAGTTTGTCCTTGGTTGCGTTCAAATACCTTTCCCTTTGCTAATTCCTTCCACACACATCAACTCAGTTTCATAATGATGTCATGGTTAATATTTCACAATCTTAGCTACCATCAAAATGGCTAAGCTAAGCACAATATTTTGTTGATACTGTTGTGATACTTGTGATCAGTGCTTATCATTAATATGATATGGAAGTTTTTGTCAAACTCTTGCCTCTATGCCCTTCTTCTTTGCGCGAATTGTCAAAATTAGTGACAGATTTACTTGATATGATAGTGGGTATTTTTGAATATTTATATCCTGATTTTGGAGTGTAAAATTACTAGAATAAATCAATATGTTAGAAGAAGTAGTGCAAGAGTATGCAGCCTATTTGAAATTGGATGTTTCAAGTGGATTCCAGAGTGTACAAGATGTTATTGATAACATGCTGACAAGGCTAGAAGAACTAACGAGTGTACTGCAAATGATACGGGTAAAAAACAGTGATTGCAATTCAACTGTAACACAAGATATAAAGAAATATCGGAATGAAATAAATATTCTGTCGAAGAAAATTGCTACAGTCAATGATGTAGTCATGCGGTTGCACACAAATGTTGATTTGCTGGAAAAACAAGTAGACAAAGCAGAGTTCGATTTTGGCGTACAAAACGACAGCAGGTTTATGAATCTCTTTAAACCATTTTTGAAGCGCAAGGAAAATACAGCTGATAACGTTATCATTGCACCAGAACAATTAAAGTTTGATAGTGTTATAGACAATAATTTTGATGTCAGTAAATCTTGATATATTTCATTAAAATGATACAAATTGAATTGAGTTATTTCATTTCTTTCCGTTTCGTATTTCTTTAGACATTCAACTTTTCATTAGTAGGATGTGATGTACATTTTAATCCTTCAAGCCCTGGAAAATGTTTTCCATTGTTGTGCGGCTCAATCACGTTGGAAATATTACCATAACAAATACAAAATGCTACCTATTGAAAGTTAAGAAATTAAGTTTGTTCCTAACATATTAGCATGAGTGATTATTATTATGATAAAAGCCATGCATATGGAAGATTATGGGTGAAAATAAATAAGCATAGATATATTGTTTCAAACTTATTAGAGGTTCAAAACAGTACACGTATGAGACTATGCACAGAACACAATTTCGATGTAAGAGGGTGTGAGATGTTGGAGCATGGCTTAACAAATGAGTAGCAGCTAACTTTACAGTTGACAATAAGATTGAAATGTATTGTACTACACACAATCTCCGTAGAGATGTTATAGAGTAGTGCTGAATCTATTTTATAGGTAGATAGAAATGAAACATATTAAGACGTTCATTAATTTATTTACTCATACTTACAAACTACAAACAGTAATTTATTTAATGGAGATTATACAGTTTTTTTTTTAAGAGATTAGCAGAGAAACAATAAAAAAGTCATACTTACCTACCTACAAAACAAATGTTATCTGTTCGAAACTTATGTGAATAATGAAGATTCACCTAATAAACAAGGTAATCAAAACTGATCGCAGACTGCCACCCATCATCTATGCAAACTTGGCACTACACACAACTATCAATCTGCAGTCAAGGCTTCCAACCTTCACTGTAGACGGTCTATGGTGTGTTCGAATCTTAAGTTAATTTATTATGACAATCTGCTCTGGAATAAATCTATAACAAATGTTATGAGTCTGATAACTGAGCAAACAACTGGATACTGGCGAAATCCAAAAGGGGACGGCCAAAGCCCAAAAAGAAGAAGAAAGTGAATTATGTGTTAAGTGCAATAAACCACTATACAAAAGTCTCCTGGGGCCGTATTATAACCTCTTATTTCCTGGCAGTTTTCTGACTGGTTATCAGTCTATCTCTTTTATTTGATATACAGCGAGAAAGAGATGTAACTATAGCAATTCATAAACCTGGCAAGTTTTAAAAGGTTGTAATACCCCTGTTAGTATTATTAATTACATGAGAGAGCTAAGACAGCTCTTTTCAGACAAATGATGAAATGTAATGCATGACAGTATGAGATCAATCTAAATCTTAAAACTAAATATTTTAAACTAAAGTCTAGGCATATCACGGGCACTTCAAAGGCCACTTAAAATTAGATCTTATACATCTGTTCAACATATTTGAAAACAGTATTTATTCGAGTTATCTTAAAAATAAAATAAACTAAAAATGCAATAGATTTTTTTTACTGTTTACCAGTGGAACCAAATCCTCCCTCACCTCTTTTGGTGTCCGTCAAATTTGTTACCTCTTTTAGTACTGGGTAACAGATTCTTTCACAAATGAGCTGCGCAATTCGATCTCCTTTCTTTACTACAAAGTCTTGGTCAGAATGATTGAAAAGAACAACTCCAACATTTCCTCTATAATCTTCATCAATTACCCCAGCTGCAAAATAAATATTGCTTGCTACATTTTGGACTGAATAATAATGTTCATAGGTGGATCAAAATATGCAGGATTGAAATTGAATTATCTCTGGTATTGCATCCAAAGCCTCCTCTTTGTTCTTTACAAACTGATTATAAGTATAACCTAGCATGACCACCATGTTATGAATGTTATGATTATAGCGACTTATCGACACTTAACTGTCAAAATCCCAACTGAAGACAATTCTTCAGTTATAGGTGTAAAATCACTACATCATCATATTGTTATACTAGGGGGCAGTCCCCTAGCATGACCGACAAAACACGATATATATAGCGTGATATAGCATTTTAATGACACTCAACTGTCAAAATCCATAGTCTTTTGACAAATGTGATAAATTTAATCACTGTATTATATCATATCGCATTTTGGTGGTCATGCTAGGGAGACAGGTATTTGTTTACTCCCTGAATAGCCATCATCAGATCAAAGCTAGGTCAATCCTTGGCAGAGAACGAAGGCTTAAGTTACCTTGTTTGGATTAAAATCTACTAGTTTCTTTAATTATGTGACTGCCACTGTAAATAATATTGTCTCCAATACAACTTACAAAAAGTGACAACATTTAATGATTGAAATCTTAACAGCACCTGATACCTGTCTAAATTTCTATAATGTAATGCGACTGGTGTTAACTTACCGCCGACGTCAATGAAGTTCTTTACAGCCAAACCAGATCGAGGAGCTACTCGACCGTAGCAACCAGGAGGTAGCTCGATTTGTAAATCGGTCTTAATCAACTCTTTACCTCTAGCTGGTACAGTGTAGTCATATGCACTAAAACAAAAGCAGAGTAGGTATTAATACCTATACTTGGTAACCTAGATAAATCCTGTATACTATGTCAGGCTGTTATTAATACGTTTCTTAATTTATCAATTTACACTATAATTTATTGATTCCATGCCAGAATTTGGTACCGACATGATTGTTGAACCTTAATATAGAAAAACATAGGTTAGGTACCAACTAGTATTCCCGAAATTCTCACAGGACAAGAAATTCGCGATTGTATGCTAGAATAACATAAAATCTAAATAAATAGCTGCCTACTTACCTTTTGAGATCAAACCCGGCAGCTTTATCAGATCCTTTTAGTGGCGGGAACGCATGCTCACTCATACGAGTGAATTTCAATACAGGCTCAAATCCTTCAGGCATTTTGATAGACGCTGCTTGAAATACTTGTAATACTTTACGAAACAGTTTTAAAAGTACTGCGATAGAGCAAAATATTACTAATAAAATTCAATATTTCTCCGAGTAAATTACCAAAAGCAATGACAGACAATCAATCAATCAAATAAATTTTTTGATGACATATGAATGAAATTTGGCGCCAAATTCTACGTCATCAACACAGATTACTATGGCCGCGTTCCGAGTCACGCTGACAGCACTGTTAGCGCGAATATTCTTCTTATTTTTGTTTTGGCAATCTACATTCCCCTTGGAAGTAATTTTTGCCAGTGTCAAGTGTTATTAACTTTTTACAGTTGAAGAATCACTATGTGGCAATAATAAACAGATTTGACTTAGTGAATTGTTGTTTATTTGTAGTTAAACTAAATATTAACAAGTGTTTAAGAAGTATTTGAATATCCGAAAAGATCACCAGTTGTCAAAGTAGAAAAATCTATCAACAAGTAATTTGCCATGGTTACTACCATAGATATACAATAGAGAACTAAAGAGCTATCTATAGTATATAGTCTCTTTACACCCTCCGAACTTTTAAGAATTTTTAAATTCTCTTTAAGCCAATCTTTCCACTTAGTTCTTCTAATTTTGGGCCAAAGAGTGGCTTGGTACACATGTCAGCCAGCTGTCTCGCAGAAGGTACTTGTTTGACTTCAAATTCTTTGTTAGTAACACATTCACGTACAAACAAGTGCTTCAACTTAATGTGTTTGGTCCTCTTATGGTACTCATATTTAGGATTGTGAGAAAGTTTCACAGCCGATTCATTATCTAGATAAAGCACCGGTTTTTCCAAGTTGGCCAAGTCTTTCAATAGGCTGTTCAGCCACAAAATTTCTTGTGCTGTCTCACTGGCTGCGATAATTTCCGCTTCAGTTGATGAGAGAGACACGACAGTTTGTCGTTGACTTTTCCAGCTAATAGCTGCTCCTGAGAGTAGACACACCATTCCAGTTGTGGATCTCCCTGTTGTTTGATCTCCTGCAAGATCAGCGTCAGAATAGCACACTAAATTATTTGGGGTGTCTGCAGTGTGTCTATATACTAAGCCTTTATCAGTAGTTCCTTTCAGGTAGCGAAAGATCCGTTTCACTAGCAAGACATCAGTTGTTGTAGGTGCCTCTAGAGATCTGGATGCTTTGCTCACAGCGTAAGCTATATCTGGCCTTGTGCCCACTGCTAAGTAGGTAAGTGCTCCGACAGCCTGTCTATATGGAAATTCTGGTCTATATCCACTAGGTTCTGTGTCGTTGACACTTTCTTTTGTTATTGGAGTCGGTGTTGACTTGCTGTTCACCATACCAAACTTCTCAAGGACCTTTCGTGTATAGGCTTGTTGGCATAGTGTTATTCTTCCTTTTTCTGCTTTAATTTCCATGCCTAGGAAGTAAGAGGCAGGTTTAGTCGTTATCTTGAAACGAGTTTTAATTTCATTGATGAAGTCATCTCCAGCAGCGACTGTGTTAGACGCCACAAGTCCGTCATCAACATAAAGACCGATTAAAACTTTGGACTGTCCTTTAACTCTAATGTATAGACAAGGATCGGCTTCACTTTGTTTAAAATCGCTTTTTAACAGAAATTCAGCAATGCACGCATTCCAGCGAGTGTGATACCTGACTTCGAAAACTGTAACACCGATTTCCACGTCCCCGAAAGTTCACTAATACGAATCACTTAACAACGAATGCACGCTACCACGAAAAACTTGACGCCGAAACCATGCGATCTCGAATAACGAAACTTCTAATTTCACCAATACGAATCACTTAACAACGAATGCACTCTACTAAGAAAAACTTATCACCGAAACCACGCGACCTCGACTAACTAAACTTCTAACGAGAAATGAGAAACATTCGGGCCCCAATTAGTACGGCTATTTTCAACCAAACACGGTCCCATCCGGCAGAAAGCATGAAACTTGGTATGCATGTAGCTTTTACGTATACAATAAAATATAGAAGTAGCAGCAAAGTGATTTCCCCCTTTCGTTTTGTGTCCCCAATTGCAGTTTTTATTTGTTTAATAAAAAAAACAGTGAAAGCTACAGCAAAACTGTCTAAGAACAATATATTTGTGATTAAATTCTCTATTAACCATTTCTTGAATGAAGATGATCGCACTTATAGTTTTCAAATTATGTTTGAGTTTCTTCCGATATTTTTTGAAAAAATCAGCCTGTAGGAAAAGTATAGGATAACACCGGTAGTTTTTGCATAAAAGAATGAGACTTGTCACACTTGTTTCTTAGGTGCACCAGAGTGGAAAACGCCCGGGAGACAGCTGGAGACACCCTGCTGGGGGGGAGGGGGAGGAGGAGGTAAAATTTTCTAACGCCACGCGTACTGTTGGGCGTAATAACTGCTAATTTATAGCTACTATGGCAAATCGGGTATCATTTTTGGATAAATAAAAGATGGCCAATCGTTTTCAGAAATAAAAAACACCTTTATATACATAAAAATGAATTGCCGTAATTGAAATGCCGAACATCTAAAATTTAACAAAAAATATTTTCCAGTGACGATAAATTTCTAACGAGTACCGATATCGGCTTTGAAAAAAATATGATAAGAAAGCCATATTCATATAAATTCCAAAAATAAATAAATAAAAAATGTGTTAAAAATATTATACACAGCGTGGCAGTGGCATAAATAAATCTATAAAAACTCCCCATTTATTATTCTAATTTAAAAAAGTTACCATAAACGGTGAAAGCTACAGCAAAACTGTCGAAGAACAATATATTCTTCATTAAATTTTTTACAAAAATTTTCTTGGAAGTATGTTGATAGGACTTATTGTTTCCAAAACAAACTCACAATCATTGGGTAAGTAACGGAATTTAGGCAATTAATAAAACTACCTACATATTTCATGACTATTCACAAATTGTATTTATTTTTTAATTTAAATCACACGAGTCTGTAGTAGGCTCTGTTATTGTGGGGGAGATCTCCCCGTGTGATTTAAATTAAAAAATAAATACAACTTGCAAAAATATCGGTGTTGTCTTATACTTTTCCCACAGGGTGATTTTTTCAAAAAATATCGGAAGAAACTCAAACATAATTTGAAAACTGTAAGTGCTATCACCTTAAAGGCCAAGCCCGTGGCGCGACGGGTCGCGTCCCGTGAGGTGATAGCACTTACAGTTTTCAAATTATGTATGAGTTTGTTCCTATATTTATATATATATATATATATATATATATATATATATATATATAAATATATATATATATAAATATATATATAATATTGTTTTTGCAATATGGGTATCAAATGAAAGGCCTTGATGAGCACTTTCCAAAAAACTGGAAAAAAAAAAGAAAAACTGGAAATAAATGAAAAAATACCGGTTTTTTTTTTCAATATGTGTATCAAATGAAAGGCCTTTATGTGCACATTCCACTTTCCATTTTCTTTTTTCAATTACTGTAAGTAATTTAAAATTAAAATAAAAAGCTTAAAACTTTTAAAACTAAAAAGTTAAAAGTTTAAAAGTACTACACAAGCCTTGGCCGCAACTAGGCATTGATGGACTCACGTATGTTCCTCAATGCCTGTCTTGAGTGCCGCTGCAGTAATGTACTATTCCATTTCAAACTTCGCCCGTGGTCAATTCTTTGTCGTAATCCCTGGAAGGGTTATTTTCTACGTGGCGACAAAGCATTTCAAATGGTTATCTATATATAGCAGTCTGCTGAACGGATTTTGATGGTATTTTTTTACAGTTTGGTAGCTTGGAGTCCAACTTATAATCTAAGCAATTTTTCACATAATTCCGGTAGGTAGAACCTGGGATAAAGCTTGAACTCTCCGTAGTTCAGTTTTCATATAAATAATATTTCCTTTGTGCCGACACAACTTTTCTATAGCTTTATTTTATGTATAGATGTAGGTCTGTACGGAACCCTCGGTGGGCGAGCCCGACTCGCACTTGTCCGGTTTTTATGTATATAAAGGTGTTTTTTTATTTCTGAAAACGATTGGCCATCTTTTATTTATCCAAAAATGATACCCGATTTGCCATAGTAGCTATAAATTAGCAGTTATTACGCCCAACAGTACGCGTGGCGTTAGAAAATTTTACCTCCTCCTCCCCCTCCCCCCCAGCAGGGTGTCTCCAGCTGTCTCCCGGGCGTTTTCCACTCTGGTGCACCTAAGAAACAAGTGTGACAAGTCTCATTCTTTTATGCAAAAACTACCGGTGTTATCCTATACTTTTCCTACAGGCTGATTTTTTCAAAAAATATCGGAAGAAACTCAAACATAATTTGAAAACTATAAGTGCGATCATCTTCATTCAAGAAATGGTTAATAGAGAATTTAATCACAAATATATTGTTCTTAGACAGTTTTGCTGTAGCTTTCACTGTTTTTTTTATTAAACAAATAAAAACTGCAATTGGGGACACAAAACGAAAGGGGGAAATCACTTTGCTGCTACTTCTATATTTTATTGTATACGTAAAAGCTACATGCATACCAAGTTTCATGCTTTCTGCCGGATGGGACCGTGTTTGGTTGAAAATAGCCGTACTAATTGGGGCCCGAATGTTTCTCATTTCTCGTTAGAAGTTTAGTTAGTCGAGGTCGCGTGGTTTCGGTGATAAGTTTTTCTTAGTAGAGTGCATTCGTTGTTAAGTGATTCGTATTGGTGAAATTAGAAGTTTCGTTATTCGAGATCGCATGGTTTCGGCGTCAAGTTTTTCGTGGTAGCGTGCATTCGTTGTTAAGTGATTCGTATTAGTGAACTTTCGGGGACGTGGAAATCGGTGTTACAGTTTTCGAAGTCAAGTATCACACTCCATTCCAGCATCGTGGTGCTTGCTTCAGTCCATATAAGCTGCGATTTAATTTGCATACCCGCTTTGTTCCATCTTGGAAGCCTTCGGGCTGTTTAACATAAATTTCTTCTTCAACTGTGCCATTAAGGAAGGCTGTTGATACATCAAATTGACGAAGGTTCAAATTTTCTTTTGTGGCGATCGCTATGATTGCTCTTATAGTGCTGAGTCTGGCCACAGGACTAAACGTCTTATCGTAGTCGACGCCTTCTTGTTGTGAATAACCTTTTACAACTACCCTGGCTTTAAATTTGTCGATAGAGCCATCTGGATTCGTTTTCAGTTTGTAAACCCATTTGCATGGTAGTGCTCTTCGTCCTTTAGGTAATTCTACTAAGTCCCAGGTGCTATTTTCTTTCAGTGAGTTTATCTCGCTCAGCATGGCTTTGAGCCATTCTTCCTTGTTAGGTGAGTCCAAGGCTTGTTTATAAGTCATTGGATCTTCAGGTAAGTTTTCTACTTCAGCAACAGCTGCCAGTACGAAGTCATCATACCGTTGTGGCGGTTGTATTGCTAATCTGTCTCTAAGATTGTAATGATTCGGTTCAGGTTCTTGTTCGATTTCAGCTACATAGTCGTTGACAAGAGCTTCGTGTTCAGATATTTCATGATACTCTTCATTGTCACTGTCAGTTGCTTGACCATTAACGACTTCTTGTTGATTATCATCATGCTGATTAGATTCTGCGTCTATGACATTTTCAAAGCGATTATTGTCTTCGTCATCGATGTCTACTTGCATGCTTTTTCTTTCTGAATCCGAATTACAAATCTTGTTTTCATTATATGTCAATTTGTTGATTTGAACGTTGATGTCAATCTGTTGAGTAGAGTTTGAGTAATAGTTTGCTTTTACAACTTTTACATCTTTGGAAATAAATGTTTTGCGTTTGGACGGAACGAAGACCCTGTAGGCTTTGCTGGTATCAGAGTATCCAACAAACAGTCCTGGTATAGCTTTGGAGCCAAATTTATGACCTCTGGGCCCTTTATTCAGTATGAACGTTTTGGATCCAAAAGGATGGAGATGAGAAACACAGGGCTTTCTTAACACCCATTTCTCGAATGGTGTTTTGTTTTCAATAGCACTGTTCACACTTCTATTGGACAGGTAGTTTGCTGTGCAGATTGCTTCTGCCCATAATTGCATTGGTGCATTTGCGTCAATAAGCATAGCTCTGGCTTTCTCCAATAATGTTCGATTCTTCCGTTCAGCGATACCATTTTGGTGTGGGGTATAAGGTGCGGTCAGTCTTCGCGCAATTCCGTGTTCTCTTAGATAGGCTTGGAATTTCCCGTTGATGTATTCCGTACCGTTGTCCGTTTGCAAATGTTTGATTTTGTTGCCTGTAAAGTTTTCCATTTCTTGTTTATACTCTTTGAACTTATCAAGGACTTCTGATTTGTTCTTCAAAAAATAAACCCGTCCGTACCTACTGTAATCGTCAATAAAAGTTACAAAGTATTTGTTTTTTCCCTGAGATGGTGTACTAATTGGACCACATACGTCACTGTGTACAATCTCTAGACGTTCAGTAGTTCTGGGTGTAGTTCGTTTAGGAGGGCTTGGCACTCGAGTTAGTTTTGATTGAATGCAGGTTTCGCAATCTGACAAAGTCTCATTTTTATTAAAGTTTAATCCAATTAACGTCTCATTGTTGAGAGCTGTGTGGAGGTCTTTGTCGTTCATATGTCCAAGCTTCCTGTGCCAGTCTTGTATTGTGTTTGTAGAACTTGTTGCAGACGTTGCTGTAAAGCTTCTTTCAATGTTTGGCGATCTAACGTAGTAGAGGCCATTTGATTTTTCTGCTGTCATCAGCAATTTTCCTGTTTTATTGCGTATGACTGCTTTGTCTTTATCAAACTTCACTGTGGCACCGTGATTGGTCATACTAGACACTGAGAGTAGGTTAACAGAGAGTGCGGGTACAAATAGTGAGTCTTCTAGATGTATTCTTTGTAGTTTGTTTTTCAAATTCAAAGTAACTCTGCCTTCTCCTTTGATATCAGCAGAATGATCTTCTGATGCAAAGTTGAGTTTTCTTGACACTGACTTCATGTCTTTGAAGTATTCACGTTGATGTGTCATGTGAGATGTGCAACCGCTATCAAGTACCCAATCGTTTTGATTATTCCTGTTCAAGGTAAGAAGACACTCTTCAGCATAGTTAGTTGTTGGAGTGAGAGATTTGTTGGACTTCATCTCTTTGTTTTTCTTCCAGCATTTTGAGCATATTTTGTGTGTCTTTTTCTGAAATATATTTCTTCCAGTTTTCTTGCAGACCTTACAAAAAGTATAGAGTGCGTTTTCTTCTTGGGTTTGCTGACCAGGATCGTACTGTTCATCATTGTGATGTCGAGCTTCACTCTCTTCTATAATTTTAATTTTAAGTTCTTCTGGTTTCGGCAGGATGTCGCGTGACTCTATGGCAACACGAAAATTTTCGTATTCTGAGGATAGGCTATATAACATCATTATCGTCAACAGATCCTCGTTTATGTTTACATCCATATCCGCCAGTTTGTCAACTGTGTCCATCAACTTGTTTAAGTGTGCACGCACATCGTTTCCTTCTAGTTTTGTAAGAGTTAGTTGCTTGAGAAGGGATGCTTTACGTGCGGGACCTTTGCTTGCATAAATTTCTTTAAGTTTATCCCAAAGAGCCTTTGCAGAAGTGCACTTTTTAATTTCCTTTAGCTGTGAGGGGGCGATTATAAGGATTAGCTCTGATTTCGCCTGTCTGTCACCCTCAACGGCTTCGGCACTCGCGTTTGGGGCTAGAGGAATAGTGACATACTTCCATAGATTGTTTTTCACTAATATTGCTTCTGCTTGGATTGCCCATGTGTCGTAGTTATCTTTTTCAAGTGGATCTATGTGGTATGTCCTCGGCATGTTTGTAATAGCACAAAGAACGTTTCACTTGATTCGCTTGATTTTTGTTTGTATACGCTCTGCTACCATATTAACTTTTTACAGTTGAAGAATCACTATGTGGCAATAATAAACAGATTTGACTTAGTGAATTGTTGTTTATTTGTAGTTAAACTAAATATTAACAAGTGTTTAAGAAGTATTTGAATATGCGAAAAGATCACCAGTTGTCAAAGTAGAAAAATCTATCAACAAGTAATTTGCCATGGTTACTACCATAGATATACAATAGAGAACTAAAGAGCTATCTATAGTATATAGTCTCTTTACAAGTGTTGAATAGTTCAGTGGTAGTAATTACATTAGAATGTGGGTGCATTGCATTCTAATGCTGCTTGGAGCATTTGGCACCAAGTATATCTAGACAGTTTACTCGGCGAGTTCTGCCGAGGTAGCCACCACTACAGTAAAAGTCTCGGCTTCACACAACCAAGATCGCGCCTATTTCAATAATTCCACAGATTGTTCAGTTGCGTAGACACCTGTACCACAAAACTGCACCAATTTTAAGACACAATATCCACTATGAATCAATTTGCGAATAATTAAAATAGTCACCAAACCGACCCGCCCGAAATGGCGCCAAAAACTCCTAGCGCGAATCCGACCACAGTCACAAAATAGGGTATTTGTGTACCTCTACTGCATTTATATATTATGGATTCGCGCTCACCGCGCTGTTGGCGTGATTTGGAACAAGGCCTAAGCTTCGTACAGGGTTGCGTTCAGAGGCTTACGCTACAAGCACACTATTGTGTTGTGTTGTGTCGTGTCGCAATCTGTCGCTATCGGTTTCATACATTTAGGCTGGTATTATAGAATCGAAGGTTTTGACGCAGATCGTCACTTTCGCAAATGGTCATCGCGAAAAATTTGGTCACTTTCGCAAATGGTCACTTTCGCAAATCGTCACTTTCACAAATGGTCACTTTCGCAAATTGTCACTTTCGCAAATGGTCATTTTCGCAAATCGTCACTTTCGCAAATGGTCACTTTCGCAGAATGTCTTGAAATCGCGATTAAAAATCAGCTGTTCCATACATTTTGATCTATTCATTTTTATTTTTTCTATGGAACAGCTGATTTTTTTTCGCGATTTCAATGTTGGTATCATATTAAAAGTTGTTTGTATGCATGAGTACATTGACGCCTTAAAATTATGTGCACTATTTAAGAAGGACCTTATATATTAGGAAAAAAACAATTCTTTTTTTCAATTTTAACAAAATCAATAATCAACTTAACACAAATATTCAGTATTTAGTAAGATCAATAATCATCTCAATATATATTAAACATAGATTCAGAATGAATCGTTTATTTATAAAGTTGCAAAAAAAATATTTTACACATTAATTTTGTTAGTGTCAATGATTGGCGATTTAAGAGTTTTCTATAATTTTTTAGCTTTATTGATGATAAATATTTGTTTCTTATTATTATCCTATTGCCCTATTTGGTTGTTAGAATTTCGTAGAAAGCACATCAGACTATATTTTTATGCCAAAATCACACTCGTCTGTACAAAGAACATTATGTATAGGAGAAAAAAAGAAAAAAAATGTAAAAGACATTCTGCGAAAATGACCATTTGCGAAAGTGAAGATTTGCGAAAGTGACCATTTGCGAAAGTGACGATTTGCGAAAGTGACCATTTGCGAAAGTGACGATTTGCGAAAGTGACGGTTTGCGAAAGTGACCATTTGCGAAAGTGACCAAATTTTTCGCGATGACCATTTGCGAAAGTGACGATCTGCGTCAAAACCATATTTATCATCAATAAAGCTAAAAAATTATAGAAAACTCTTAAATCGCCAATCATTGACACTAACAAAATTAATGCGTAAAATATTTTTTTTGCAACTTTATAAATAAACGATTCATTCTGAATCTATGTTTAATATATATTGAGATGATTATTGATCTTACTAAATACTAAATATTTGTGTTAAGTTGATTATTGATTTTGTTAAAATTGAAAAAAAGAATTGTTTTTTTCCTAATATATAAGGTCCTTCTTAAATAGTGCACATAATTTTAAGGCGTCAATGTACTCATGCATACAAACAACTTTTAATATGATACCAACATTGAAATCGCGAAAAAAAATCAGCTGTTCCATAGAAAATTTAAAAATGAATAGATCAAAATGTATGGAACAGCTGATTTTTAATCGCGATTTCAAGACATTCTGCGAAAGTGACCATTTGCGAAAGTGACGATTTGCGAAAATGACCATTTGCGAAAGTGACAATTTGCGAAAGTGACCATTTGCGAAAGTGACGATTTGCGAAAGTGACCATTTGCGAAAGTGACCAAATTTTTCGCGATGACCATTTGCGAAAGTGACGATCTGCGTCAAAACCATAAATATTTGTTTCTTAATAACAAATAAAAGACGGAAAGATATAGTCTGCACTCAAACAGTTTCTAAACAATATGCTTTTACAGCAAAGTTTTATCTGTTCTTGGGCCCATTTCTCTACAACAGAATAAATCGGATAGCTAACATCTATCCACTTAATTATAGGAATTGTAAAATAACGTTAAAAAATACTCTGCAAAGCATGTCCTATGACGATACAGAGAAGCTATTGGTAGTAATAAAATAGTATTGTGTATTATAATAAGTTTGTATTATTTTAGTGTTTTTAAAAGCGTAATTTGTAATGTGTAAAAATTACTTTTACTCATGTTTGTTTGAAAATTCATTTTACGCTTATTTTTTTACTTGTGCAGAAATTATTCTTACTGTAATAAAAATATTTATAAGTTAGTGATTATTTTGATTCATATTAATTAATGTCGGCTATTCTCGCCTGAAACACAGGTTTTTCCTAGTTTAGGCAAATGATATTATTATTTTACTTAAGTAAACTATGTAAATGATTGTATAAAACTGTATTTTCGAAAATAAATAATTATTCTATTCTATTCTATTCTATTCTTATTATTATCCTATTACCCTATTTGGTTGTTAGAATTTCTTAGAAAGCACATCAGACTATATTTTATGGCAAAATCACACTCGTCTGTACAAAGAACATATGTATAGGAGAAAATAAGAAAAAAAATGTAAAAGACATTCTGCGAAAATGACCATTTGCGAAAGTGAAGATTTGCGAAAGTGACCATTTGCGAAAGTGACGATTTGCGAAAGTGATCATTTGCGAAAGTGACGATTTGCGAAAGTGACGGTTTGCGAAAGTGACCATTTGCGAAAGTGACCAAATTTTTCGCGATGACCATTCGCGAAAGTGACGATCTGCGTCAAAACCGAATCGGAATCGAACTCAGACTCAAATCTCTGCTTGAGTACAGTTAGAAAGGGATGGCGCTATCCCATATGCTATAGCCCATGCTTGCTGCTTAAGTACAATTAGAAAGGGATTGTGCTATTCATCGCATATAGCGCCATCCCTTTCTAACTGTACTCAAGCAGAGATTTGAGTCTGAGTTTGATTCTATAATACCAGCCTTATTTACGATTCAAACAGACCGGCCAGAGGCGGCCCGCGAGGAAATCTAACTTTCAAAATAGGTAGTTAAGTTCTATATTTCTTTGAAATTAACGCAGCTTGGAACTCGACCGGCGGGCTGATTATCTAAAAAGAAACTATTTAGCGACCGGTTTCATTCCACATACATTGCTACTTTTCTTTGGTATGTTTTTTTTTAATCCAATAAGAAGTAGCAATGGATCACTATCATCTATGAACTGCGACCGGTCGCTAGGTGGTTTCTAATTAGATAATCAGCCCACGGCTCCGTCGGCACGCGTCGGCATGCGTCCGTCAGGCTGATTATCTAATTTAAAACCACCTAGCGACCGGTGATAATTACGAAATAGTCGCTGTCAAACCGGCGGGCTGATTATCTAATTAGAAACCACCTAGCGACCGGTTGCAGTTCACAGATGATAGTGATCCATTGCTTCTTTTTTTTGGATTAAAAAAAAACATACCAAAGAAAAGTAGCAATGTATGTGGAATGAAACCGGTCGCTAAATAGTTTCTTTTTAGATAATCAGGGTGTCGATTTCGTACCACCGATCGAGTTTCTACGAGTGCTGCCTCCAACGGACAACTAAAGTACTAAAATATTCGAGCATTTGCAAGGAAATGCTTCGAAATTCGTATTATCTAACTCAGAAACCGCGACGCGACCGCGACGATTTCGCGATTTCTTCTGTCAAACAGAAACCAGAGAAAACATAATTTCTGATTAGTTTTCGTTAAATTCTTAGCCTAACCTTTGACCAAAATTAAATAAAATTGCTATAATGTAAAACAAAAGGCCTGTCCTTCAATGCCTACACGGAATTTGCCATTTTGAAGACGAAAAAATGTAAACGAAATTCGAAGCAGGGTGACCATCTCAAAAATGGCGAATCTGCCCGACCCTGGAAAAAAATCTGCCAAAATCTGCCAAACCCGACTCCAAAATATGCCAAAAATATGCCACATACAAAAAATCGCTCTAGATGTAGCGATTTATCACTTTAAACTGTTAAATGACAATGGATTTTGATTGCTGAGTGTCGATAAAACGCTATAACATCCGATATTATATTGTGTTTAGATGGGCTGATAGTTTATTTTAATACGAAATAATAAAAAAGCTTTGAAAACCAACACTTTTTCCAGATTTTATTATTATATTTTAAGATATGTTTGATTTGAGCCTGTTTTCACATTCTTTGTTTGTGCACTATATTTAATCGTATAGCGGTTTTATGAATAGGCACTATATGACTGAGTACATTGTAGTAATATAGAACCTCGATCAGTTACAAAGATACTAATCTATACAAACAAGTGTATTTAAAAAATAACAAATTTTCCTTGAAATCTGCCAAATCGTCAGATTAGTCTGCCACAGCTAAAATTTAGCCTTTAAATCTGCCCAAATGGCAGAAATCTGCCACAAATGGTCACCCTGATTCGAAGCGAAAACAAAAAGGTTATGTTCACAGAGCACATATAGTCAGACACATACACAGATACAGACTACTTTCGGTAAAAGGACTTTTCAGTCGCTGCCACCGGTTGCTAGTGGCGCTAGTTTCTATGGAGATCTTAACGAGCATAAACTGGAGCATAAACTAATCAGCGATCGCATACATAATACCAAATCAGTGACTCGGTCGCGCGACGATTTCGAAATAATTCAGGAATCGATTTCGGTCGCTCATTTTAGATAATCAGCCTGCGTATCCGTACGCATCCGTTCGGATGCGTAGGCAGCCGATCGGCTCCGTCCTCACGCGACGAAGCCGACCGGCTCCGCATGTACGTCGCGGCAGCCGACCCGCTTGTACTATCATATACAGGGTCACAGGAAATATGACGTATTCCTGCTAAGGGGTTATAGATGAGGTCAAAACAAATATTTTTTGTCATATAACTTTTTCTCAAAAAATTAATAGTTTTTGAGTTAATTGAAATTAAGTACATTTTTACCAAAAGTACGTTTTCAGACACAAAAATTTAAAATGAAAGATAACTACTCATTCGATTCCGGATTTTTTACTATTTTGGGATAGAAAACAATCTGAGTGTTGATAATAAATAATTTTTTTTTCATAAAATACAGGTGTTTATAAAAAAAATCAATCCTTAAATGCATTTATTTTTTAATTTTTTTCAGATTTTTTAGAAATGGCATCAAATATCTTTAAAAAAATCCTTGTAACTAAGCGTGCATAATATTTTAAAAACATCACCATCTATTCAGCTTTCATTTGAGATATAAAACTTAATAATAACATAAATAAAAAATGAGAAATTAAGACTTAACTAAATAGCAGTCCCATTTCAAGTAGCAAAATTTTCCTACTTCAAGCGCTTCGGAGGTGGCCGTATTATCCTACTTATTCCATAAATGTGAAAGTTTACTTGTTTGGATGATTGTTAATCAATCACGCAAAACGGCTGAACGGATTTGGATGAAATTTGGCACACAGATAGTTTATAAGCCGGATTAAAACATATGAGGATACTATTATCTTGGTTAAGGGTTCCCTAGGGATTTTCTCGAATGTAAATGCGAATGCAGTCGCGGGCGGAAACTAGTTTGCCATAAATGGTCGTATTTACTAAAAATACTTTCGTCCGAGTGAGTTTGAGACAGGATTATTTTCCGCCGATGAGTCAAAATTTTATACAAACTGTGTCACAAATAACCATGCATATCAGCTATTTTTTATGCCCCGCTGCTGGGGAACTGGCCTACCTTTTGGTTTGTGGATGGATAAAGCGGACGGGCCATACTCACCATGTGGTTTGGTCAGTGGTAACGACTGTAAATGCAGCCAGAACCAAGGGGTCAATGTATGTAAGGTACATTGAGTTAAGACCGACCAATCCGCATTGGGCCCACGTGGTGGGTTATGGCCCGTCCGCTTTATCCCAAAAGGAAAGGAAGGCTTGTTCCCCAGCAGCGGGTCATTAAAATGGCTGATATGCATGGTTATTTTTGATGCTGTCTGTATAAAATTTTGACTCATAGGCGGAAAATTAAACGACAACTAAACGACAGGTTATACAATATTGTTTAAATGATAAAAAGTACCACAAAGCTACTTTGGAGTACACTAGAAGAACACAATTCACAATTTCGTCTTTATTTAAGCACTACGATTTTTTTTCCATTGGCGGCGCTAGTGTAGCGCAGTAATCCTCTTAACGTATTTAATTTTTATTTGTGCAACACATTAACAAAGTTATTTCATTTACTTTCATGCGAAACATACAACTTCTCACCTCTACCAGCGAGAAAAGTATAAGGCTTTTCTTAGAAACTTGTTCTGTCAACTCCTAAACATATAGTACTTACTTATATTTATTTTGAGGTTAGTTAGACTAAATCGCTTCGCTTGATGTAGGTACTAATTTTTTCGTAATAGGGTAAGCTTTACTTATATTGGCACCCTTACAGTGATTGGCACTTTGACATTTAAACGCAGATATAGAGTACAGCATCTAACAACTAAACTTTATATTTTTTGTCAAATACACCTTTAATGCCCAACAACGCAACGTGATTTATACATGTCACGCCATCTATTGAAATGTCATCATCATCAGTTCAGTAGTATTAGTATGTCTCATTTTAGCAGCTGTTAGTCTGACGGTCCGCCCTCTCGTACGTTCGTATGTGACTCGCAATACCATACCAATGCCATCCATATAGCTGTGGTAAACTCTTCTTTTAAACTTAAAATTCCTATTTCTTTTGTTGGAGTAAACTGATTGCGATGAAATAAAAATTAAATGTTACTCCAAAATACATTTTTTATGTAATAAATTTTTATGTAAACGCCAACACGATTGAGTATTTTTGACGTTATTAGCGTATAAGCATACAATCAAACAGATAAACAGAAAGAAAATGTTAAAAATGGATTCGATTTGTAAACATACCACTTTTTGCAAAATATTTCCTTTCTACAGACACAACTATTCTTCAGATTTATTATTTGTATAGATATAGATTGTCATGGCAAAATCGTACAACTCTGTTACTTTTTATAAAATTTGGCATTACAACACTTTAAAAAAGGCATCAAACCTTCATCAACCCAATTTCTAATTTTTCTTTTTCTTTCTCTTAATACATTATTTTATCTACAATTTTACTCGTATAATATTAAAATTACGTCAACGCGGGCAAGCAGACAGACACTGACTTACAGACTGCAATGCGCTTCTCCTATAAGAACGTACTGACGAATGCGAACGCGTGCCGATGCCGACGGATGCGGACGGATCCGTACGCATGCCGACGGCTGCGTTCGGCTGCCGACGCATACGTACGCATCCGTTCCGGCGCGGCCCAATTCCGGCCGGTCTGTTTGAATCGTACATTAGTGTGCGGTTGTTTGGTTGTTTTTTAACTCACTCTAAGGTTAGGAACGACCAAGAACTTTAAATGTTAATGTCAATACAAAGTCTTTATTTTCTATTTGGAATACGAATAATACGTAATAAACTTTCCTATAATCAAAATCAAATAAAAACTGTTTTTTTGCGAAGCTACCATGATTTATTTTACTATTTATATTTACTATTAAAAATATAAAAATGACACCTTAGCAAAAGTTGTTCAGCCTGATGAGCATATTTTGTTGAGGTATAAAAATCGAAGATCTGGAACACCTGATGCAGAACCATAATGGTCCAGCTAAACTATTAGAAATATAAAAATTACACCTTAGCAAAAGTTGTTCAGCCTGATGAGCATTTTTTGTTAAGGTATAAAATCGAAGATCTGGAACACCTGATGCAGAACCATAATGGTCCAGCTAAACTATACAAAATATAAAAATGACACCTTAGCAAAAGTTGTTTAGTCTGATGAGCATTTTTTGTTGAGGTATAAAAATCGAAGATCTGGAACACCTGATGCAAAACCATAATGGTCCAGCTAAACTATACAAAATATAAAAATGACGCCTTTTTCTCCGGAAATACTGATTCGAATAAAACTTTTTTTTTGTTATATATCTGTTAAACTTGGGCATAGTTTAGAGCACTATATGGTATAATTGATTTTGGAAATTGGAACACCTAATGCAGAACAATAAATAGTTGGGCACTAAACTATAAGGAATATAAAAATGACACCTTTACAAAAGCTGTTTAGCCTGATGAGCATTTTTGTTAAGGTATAAAAATTGAAGATCTGGGACACCTGATGCAGAACCATAATGGTTCAGCTAAATTATTAGAAACTAGCGGCACCCTGCGACTTCGTCTGCGTGGAAAGTTTTTTTGCTATTCCTCGGGAATAGTACTTTTTCGGGATGAAAGGTACTCTATGTCCTTCTCTGTACTCTTGACAACGTGTATGTAAAATTTTATGATGATCGGTTCAGTAGTTAAAACGTGAAGGCGTAACAAATAAACAAACGGACTTTCGCATTTATAATATTAGTAAGGATATAAAAATTACACCTTAGCAAAAGTTGTTCAGCCTGATGAGCATTTTTGTTGAGGTATAAAAATCGAAGATCTGGAACACCTGATGCAGAACCATAATGGTCCAGCTAAACTATTAGAAATATAAAAATGTCACCTTAGCAAAAGTTGTTCAGCCTGATGACAATTTTTGTTGAGGTATAAAAATCGAAGATCTGGAACACCTGATGCAGAACCATATTAGTCCAGCAAAATTATACAAAATATAAAAATGACACCTTAGCAAAAGTTGTTTAGCCTGATGAGCATTTTTTGTTGAGATATAAAATTCGAAGATTTGAAACACCTGATGCAGAACCATAATGGTCCAGCTAAAATATAAAAATGACGCCTTTATAAAAGCTGTTGATGAGCATTTTTTGTTGAGATATAAAAATCGAAGATCTGGGACACCTGATGCAGCACCATAATGGTCCAGCTTAACTATGCAAACAAAATATAAAAATGATACCTTAGCAAAAGTTGTTAAGCCTGATGAGCATTTTTTGTTGAGGTATAAAATCGAAGATCTGGAACACCTGATGCAGAACCAATTTTAATTTATTTGCATAAACATATTACAAAAAATTACAAAAAATCGAATAACATCTGATGTGGAAATCTAAGAGATCAAATTAAAGATGTTTAGCATAATATGATAACATAGGCTGGTTGGGAGTACGTACCTTCACGTGGTGAAGGCGGTAATAGTTTGGGCCTAATTTTTTATATCGACTTGCTTAAATACGGCATAAGAATAAATTATTTATTCTTATGAATACGGGTCAAACGCTTAAAGCCGCCGGTGTCGATCTAAGGACTGGTTGTTTTTCGCATGGCCAGCTTTATGTGGCTTTTCCAGGGTTAGTAACGTTTCAGGTCTTTTCTTGGCTTCCGAAGGAAAGACTCCGAACATAGTTTATAAAGATTTTTTTAAAACTAAGTTTACAATATTAAATATAAAAAATAAAATAAAAACAATTTATTAACTTTTAACATTATAACACAACTATTTTTATTATGGGTATATGTATTTTCTTATGTAACTATATTCGTTCATATTTATATGCATACGCCGGAGTCATAAAGTTGCGCGTATAAGCTAGTTATTATTATAGGTAATAATTACTTGTAGTTTTGCAGGAGTGTTATCTTTTGTGGTTTATATTAAAGGCATTTTAAGATGCGGTTATCCTTTTCCCAAAAATCAATAATGAATCATTGCGAATCTGCCGAAAATCTAAATTGTATTGCGAATCTGCCGAACAACGCGGGAGAGATTGCATTTAAATTGATCGTGACGCTACCTACTCCAAAGTTCAAAAAAGTTAGGTGTAATCATTTTTTACCCACAGTATTCGTAGCATGCGACCCAAACAATACAAAAAATTCTACCTGCTACGTGGGAGGGGGTCGGATTAGGACACGACACAAGGATAGTAGGCTGATCTACACTGATTATTCGTTTTATAAGCAGCTTCAGTGAAAAATGACCACCATCGACAGGAGTCGCGTCGATCAATATTTTGTTAGGTGTTACACGGAAGTTTGCATATGTAAGTAATTCGATACCGACCGCTTAAATTCTAACCGCAAGACTGACTGATAAAGTTGCAAATATTCGACCGATCTCGACGCAAGGGCTCATCACGAACCCTACAAAAAATAGTTCCGAGAACGAGTAGTGCGTGGATTACAGTGATTCATACGGGTGAGCCCCCAGAAGGGGAGTTTGTCCATTTTTATATTTACATCGTGTCCCTTGCGGCATGCGCGGCGTCTCTCCGCCGCCAGTCGTGCTACTACAGTTTCACGCACGTACATCAGTGCAATGAAACCGATGTAAATAATACTCGTAGCATAATATTTACACACAGTTTGTTGTTTTCAAACTTTACGTAGATACTTTTGAGTGATGTGAACGTGAAACAGTGTATGAAAATGAGGTTTTTATGTGATAACTAACTCAAAAATTAACGAAAGTGAATTGTTTGTCTCGCTTCGATCCAAGACCAAGGAAGTGCCGCTGCCGCCTATACCTATTTCAGGAAGCATTTCAGCAAGGAACTTTTGATTCCCATAACTCACGCTAGAGGTCAGTACGAAAACTACTAACGAAAGTATATTTTTCACGTTTGATTATATTTTATTAGTCACCTATATGTATGGTTAGTTATGGCTATAATAATAGGTAAGGGTTCAATCACCGACACAGCTCCCTTTTAACATCCCTTCTCCGCCCTTTACGCATGATCGACCGAGCCGAGAGTTTTGGGGTTCTCCGTATTGTGTGTACGGTAGGGTGCGGGTACTATACAAGCACATGTATAGATATTGTAAAGGGCTGCTGGCCACGTCGCGCCGTGAATTAGAATTTTTTGAAAGATTTATCACGGTAACTCGTAGCGTAGGTACTACAAGGTACCCACTATGAATGAATCATGTTAAACATAGGTTTAACTAGGCACAGATCTGAAAGAAGGATAAGACTTGTATAAATACATATCTGCTTTATTTATTTTGATAGGTAGAGTCTGACAAAAGAGTCTGCTTACATGGGTAATTTCAAAGGTAATTTTATCACCCACCTAAATCCCCAACCACCCCGCCAATACCCATCTAAATAAATAAAATATAAATATGTTTACAATTAGAATTTTAACAGCACCAACAGGGTTACCAGTAAAAGTTTTTATAAATAATTTAATAATTTCTCATGTAAACAGATTTTTTGACAGACTCTACTGTTGTATAGTCTTAGGTTTGTTGTTTATTTGAGCTACATTAACATTACACGACTACCTATGCCGAACTGTAGGTACTTTACCTAGTTATGTTAGGTACTGAGTGAGACCATAAACTTTATTAAAGAACTAAAGTACCTAAGTACCTAATACATTACTTTAGTGACTTATTATCTTATACAATGTTTGTTCTACGACTTTAAGAAAAAGACGACAAAAAATATAAATATGGATATTCCATAAAAAATTATGTCCGAATAGCCTGGGGCCGTACCGGCTAACGCATCGATTATCGAAAAGTCTGCCGAGTTTCAAATTAAAACAAATAAATCGAGCCCCCCCAATTGGGCTAAAATGGCGAACCCCAATTCATGATGTCACACGAACATCGATATCTTCCAAATTACGTCAACAGAAAGTACAAAACGAAATTCCTTACTTTGATTTTTCTGTTTTAAGTTGAAACCCGGCAGACTTTTTGATAATCGATTCCTTAGCCGTAGCCGGTACGGCCTCTGGTCCTAGGCTATTCAGACATCATTTTGTACGGAATATCCTAGGCCGCGATATCCTAGGCCATAGGATATCGGCGGACCGATTATCTAATTAGAAACCACGTAGCGACCGGTCTCATTTAAGAGATGAATGTGATACATTGCTACTTCTTTTTGGGGTGAAAAAAAAACATACCAAAGAAAAGTAGCAATGTATGTCAAATGAAACCGGTTGCTAAATAGTTTCTATTTAGATAATATTTTTTAGGAAAAGTCGGAACAAACTTGTTGTCTACTCCTGCGAGATTGATGGTGTTTTATTGTGCCACAAACATAAATAGATAGTTATGTACATAATACGTGATTGATTTTAGTTTGCGTAAGAAATTACGCTCGATAGACAACAACAAAAATTAAGCACCCAATAATGGTAAAGGTAAATTACTAACTAATTATAATTACACTAGATAAAACATATTGAATTGGAATACTAATTACAGTAGCTGTATTACATAACGTAACGTCCGTCCGTAACGTGACCAACCAGCACTAATACCTATCTATTATCTATTCTGTGTCCTATGTAATGTAACGTAAACGAACAAAAAAATTTTTTACCTCAACTCTATTATATACGTCTTGCGCAGATTTGGATCACCTTTTACATTTTTATTGATATAGTTAAATTGAGTGACGCACCCATAAATAGATAGATCGAGCAAGTATATAAATGTAATGTGTAGCAAGAAGTAGCGATCGACATGTTTGTTTTCATACCGGTCCGAATTAACGTCGCGATTGGTTCAAAATCCATAACTGGCCTCCGAGAGCCAGGTGTCGTTCACACCGCGCGGCCTCGCGCCTCGTCTCGTTAATCACTCTTGCTCGCTATTGTTGAAGCGCGGTGTACAGCCATCTTTGTCAAATTACGGCGATTCAATTTCAATAATTTTCTGTTTGTTTGTTGTAATCAAACGGAACAAAACGCGCTAATAGTGTTAAAACTTTCGTGCGTGATTGGGAATCGTCTGCATTTTCTACAATCTCTTTTGTTTCAATAGTAGCATGACGCTTCGTTCATTGAATGGAAGCGTTACGACTTTACGGCGATAACAACCAGTCGACCATTAAAATGATGGATGATGTTGTCTTTTGCAAAAAGAGTGTAAAGTGATTTTATTACTAAATAATGTGAAGGATGGTGATAGTGTTTATATTTGGATGAACTAGTGATGAAAACTGCGTAGTAATTTGGTTGTATACATTGCATAAATAAGTGAAATGGCGTTGCGGAGCGCGCGGGCCGGAGCATGCGCGCTAGTTTCTTCGCGTTTGCTAGAAACGCACTGAGTGTCCTTCGTATACGTGTAAATCAAAATGGGAAGGTCGAGATTCCCTGGGAAACCATTGAAATTCCAAAACAGAAAGCGTATCAGTGTATTATCGGGCGCCGTTTACCATGAGACTGCTCCAGAGAGCCACCCGCCCGCCCGCGGCGGCTCTACCAATGATTTTGTCGGGGAGAAAGAGGTAAATCTCATTTGCTATGGCATATAATCAGTTTTATTACCTAATACTATCCCTAATCTTTATAATTGAGCTGAAATGTTGTGTTTACGTAATAACTACAAAGAGCACGAAATGCCAGTTGTTATGCGTCAAGTATAGGTCTGTCCATTACCATTACATTTACTTTGACATTTAGAATATTTTCGTTGATGTCAACAAACTTGAAATAATCATCAGAATTAGGCTTTAAACACCTAACATTAACAAAGGAAAAACTGTTTTTATAGCCTTAAACAACATACTATCGTGCACATAACCTACCAATATAATACTGTACTGTGATTCTTCTAACAAAGAAAGGTTTTGGTACTGTTATTGTAGATACGTAAGTCCTCATTTCATTCAGTGGTTCAGAACATGTGTAGTGTAGTAATTTCGCCATGGCACATTCAATTATCAATACAATACATGATATCTGATTTGTTGAAATGAGGAAATGTTTTATCATATGATGCCCTTGATTTTATTTTTTATCTGCGTAGACTAGAATTGTAAGTAATTCATGCTGCTTGTTGCAGTAATTGTATGTTTATCATAATGTGACAGTGATTTATGTACAGTCAGCAGCACATCAGACTATACATGTTGACCTAAAGGCCGCCTTTATGCCATACGTAATAAAAGCTGTGTTCATAGTTCAACTGTTTAACCTAGCGTGCTGTTGTGTGTACAATGCGATTATGGGATCAGAGTCAACTCATCCCAAGAAAACTTGTCCCGCAATTTCAGTATCTTTTTTTCTCATCAATGGTTCAACCTTAAGTTGCATTAAGTCAGGCATGTCAAACATGCGAGCCTTTACACGTTTACCTGCGGCCCGATCAATTTTAAAATCATTCTGCTGATACTGCCCGCAAGTGTGTCTCAATAATATTTCAATTCAAAAAGTAACAGTTTACCTCTGCAATGAGCCAATGAGTTTTATTTTTCTTTAAAGTTAGGTTTTGCAGCTCGCTGATTCTACAGTCAATATGCATTTGGCCCACCTGTGATTTGACATGGCCGCATTAAATGTTTTTACTACACATATCAATTTATTTAGTGGGCTAGATTTGATTCTTGAGAAATAAACTGGTCATCACAAAAATCGGCCCACCCACACTTCACATGAAAATGCATGCTCTAATATTTTGAATTAAACAAATTGTAACAACAAGAAGTCCAGACTTAAATCCTATATAGAGCACAAGCAGGCCATGTGGTACGATTATAAAACAATTTGTTTTATTCAAAATTTTAAAACATGAGCCCCCTGCAAAATGTAGGTGGGCCGATTTTTGTGATGACCAGAGTATATTGAAAATCAAATAATGTATAACAAAAAACATAGTTCTAATGTCAATTATTAAAGTAATTTAATTTGTTTTAGGAAGAAGAAAAGAAAGAAAATAATAATGAAAAGGAGACAAATGAAACCAGTAAAGATAAAATAGTTGTCAACCCAGTAAATGAAGATCATAATAATCAAGATAAAAACAGTGACTCATCTAAATCCCCCGTGCGCACCAGATCACAAAATAAAATGGAACCCGCTAAAGGGGACAAACCAAAACCAGTGAAGAAAACTGTCACTTTTGGGACAGTAGAAAGTTGTGAAGACATTTTTCTACCACTCAAGAAGATTCCGAAACACCATGCACCTCTAATACCAATAATAAAAAAGAAGTCTTCATTAAAGCCAACAGAATACTCATGCATTCTCAAACCAGCTAAACTTACAGATTTGAGTTCTAAATCATCGTCAGAGCACCATGAGGGGTATCTGAGAAAAAATCTGAACCCCTTATCAAAACCTATGAACAAATTCTCACAGTTTAATGAATCACGATGTGTTTCACCTCCTCCTAGGAATACTTCACCTCTGGATAAAGAATCTGGGAATTCCAACAGGTTTGTGTTACCTGTGAGAAGTGTTCATTCTTCTCGTGTTATTAAACCTAACAAAAAATTTATTGATGGTGAGGATCAGACTGTTATTGCCAGTAGCATATCTTCTGGGAAAGTACTCAAAAAACCTAAACTCAAGAGGCTAGTTTTTAATAATTTACGAGACGATTGTGATCTACAAGAGGGTGGACAAGAAAAGTTTAATGGGAATGATAAATGTGACAAGAACCCACTGAAACCATCGAGCTTGTTCAAAGATAAAACATCTAAGTCATTTTCCAGTCTTACCTCTAGAAAACCAGTGCACGATTTCTTTTCTTTTGAAAAGGATCCTGAATATTCACAGGATGAGAATTCCAATTTGGAAGACTTAGAGAAACTGAAGTCGACAGAAACAACAAAAAAAGACAGATCAGGGCATGCCTTAAGAAAACTGATGGATATATCAGATGCAAGTAGCTCAAGTAGCACTAGCACTGGCTCAGAATCTGAGGATAGTTTTGAAAGTGATAGTGCAGAGGGAAGTGGTGATGAAGAAGAGAGACAAAATCCACCTAGCCCTGAAAAAGAAAAGTCTCCGGCGTCACAGCTTCTGAGTGGCAAAGTTATCATCCGAGAAGCTAGGCTGCAACTCAGTTCTCCAGCCCAGTCTACAACTGGATTGGATGGGCCATTCTCAACACTGACATCATTATCAAGTAAGTTATTATCACAAAGTTACTGTGTTGAAATGACTTTATTAGCATCATAACTAACTCAAAACATTTCTTTCAGCGAATAATCCTCCTACAACAGTGACTTGTGGTGTCTGTGGAGCAGTTCGTTTCTACAGATTTGTGAAACAAGCAAGAAAGTTTGGAATTTACTCTTGTGAGTCTTGTCGCAAGTTCATATCCAAAATGCTAAAGAAAGAAAAGTTGTCACATCGAACTGGCCCCATTGTGATGCAGTGCCTCAAGGGAGAAGGTTTGTAATCTATACTTATAATAAAACTGTAACAGGTCCAATTCTGTACAATGAAGATATTTTGAAAATCCTTACTAATATTATAAATGTGAAAGTAATTTTGTTTGTTATGCCTTCAAATCTTAACAATTAAACTGGTCATCATGTGCATACATGTTGTCAGGGGTACAGAAAAGGACATAGGGTATGCCCTATATCCATTTTGTATGTAGTTTTCTTTCTGTTTCATCCAGAAAAATGTACTGTTTCCAAGAAATAGAAATAGAAATTTATTTACTGCATGAATGTGGTATAACAGGACCTTAATTACATACACTAGGTACAATGCATATTCACCCAAATAGGCATGCAACATATTGAATGTAAAATAAACTCATAGGTATATAAATAGGGATATACAAATAGACAAGGGATATACAAATAACTGACCATGCAAACAATACAGCGGGCGGCTGCTAGTTTATCATCTGAAATTATCACTATTATGTCAAATTCAAGCTGTATAAATGTATGCATCTTTTTTAAAGTTATGCTTAACTCTTTTCAGGGAGCTGCCATGTGCCTCCTATTGTAAGATCACAACAATGGAAGTTGTTGCGATGCACAAATCGAGCTCGATGCCCCGCATGTTGG
Source organism: Agriphila geniculea (assembly GCA_943789525.1). Classification (NCBI taxonomy): domain Eukaryota; kingdom Metazoa; phylum Arthropoda; class Insecta; order Lepidoptera; family Crambidae; genus Agriphila; species Agriphila geniculea. The sequence continues at coordinate 14,003,044 of OX038890.1, forward strand.
CTAAAATTGTGTTTGAAGGCATTCCAAGTGCCTCCCAGCATCAGGACAGGCCTCACAGCACTGTTGCCGCCCTATATGAGAGGTGGTGTTGTTCCTACGGGACCGTCGCCCTTGACGCAAGCCAACCCGCTAAGGATATGCTCAAACAACACCACACCAGAGAAAATTCCTGTGTTTGCTTTACCTGAGAGTGAAAACAAGCTCTTTGGTACTTTGAAGCCAGCTAAAAAATCTGTTGATGAAGTTGAGAAAGTTGAGGTAACTGATTTTTGGTATTCCTGTTTTTTACCAGCATTTTGTTTGAAATAAGGAATTCTATAAAAAACTAATCATCACTAATAATGTCAATCTTGTTTTTATAGGAGAAAGTTGAGAAAGTACCTAAAGAAAAACCTGTAGAAGACGAAGAAGTAACAGAGGACTCAAGCTCCAATAGAAAGCGACGTATTACAAGGGTGAAAGTAAGAAAGAAAGAAAAGAATGAGAATGAGAAAGCTACACAAGTAGAGGATCCTAAACGGCAAAAAGTAGAACTAAAAGGACCAAGAGTTAAGCATGTGTGTCGTAGTGCTTCAATAGTACTAGGACAACCATTAGCTACATTTCCTACTCAAGAAGAAAAGGAGTTACAGGAGAAGATGCCATTGGTTGCAGAAGATTCTTTGCCTGCACCTGTTCTTGAAAAGGAAACCCCTGACGTTTCAAGTTGTGAATCTGAGACTGAATCTGAGAACAAAGTTCCACAGGTTGAACCTCAAGTGGTACCAGAACCTCAAACAACAAAGGAGATCGACACAGAGCAAGTAGAAGTCAAAAAGAGAAAGATAGAGACGATAACACCAGTGAAGTCACAGACTAAAGCCGAGTCTAGTGAAGATGAAACTGTGATGGATCTTGTGCCAAGAAAAGTGACAATGAAACCACTCACTAACATTACAAATGTACGTAAATAATAATTTAAACTCTATAGAAATTTAACTTGATTAATGACAATTATAAATAAATATACTTTTATACTTTCTTTTATAGATTCGTGGCCGAACACAGAAGTGTGGACAAAATCGCCCAGAGTTGATCTGCGTCGATTTTTGGGAAAGTTATGATCCCGACGAAGTTTGCAGTTCGGGTTTCGGTCTCATAGGAACAGCACCATTCACCGTCGCCAGACTCTGCTTTTTATGCGGAAGTGCAGGAAGAGAAAATGTGAGTACCTATAAGAAATAATTTTATGAGATTAAATCATGAAGTGAAAAAAATAAGCAGTCATTTATTATCATTTGACGACAGACGACGTACGCGCGAGTTTGACGCCCTTTCTTATTGATACTGAGCGAACGACAACGAAACGCGTCTCACTCGCGTGTAATTCTATGGGAAGTGTGGTTATTCAAGTTTGATGGGTAGTTAAATGTCGGTCAGCTAAGAGGGCGTCCATTAATTATGTGAAGCATTAAGGGGGGGGGGGTCGAGCCGAATCTCACCAATCTCACGTGGTGGAGAAGGGGGTCTTGGCAAATATCACGTAAAAGGGGGAGGGGGGTCAAAAGATCGGTAAAATCACCTCACGTAATTAATGGACGCCCACTAAAGATGTCATAATGGGTAGAAAATTGACGATTTAAAAGTGCTTGTTATGTGGGCTCACTTGAAAAAAAAATATTTTCATTTCATATGAATTTTGTTTTAATTTTAGTATGTACTGAGGAATTAATGAAACGCGTCCGTGCTATAACAAGTTTATTGCGAGACAAAGGCCCGAACATCGATGCTTTAATGACTACCCACATTCGTATTGTATAGATACCCGCATTACATACACAACACCTCACCACTTATTTAATAACAATACACTAACAAAATATTTATTTGAAACAAGTAGGTAATAATCAGAGTGACTAAACTACGAGTACTTAATCACATTTCATCTTACAAGGTAAATACGCTCTAAGTAATATACATATTGATGAAATCAATCAATTTCAAGGCCATATCTTTTGACAGGGTGTCGTACCCGTTTGGAACTTGAATCGTGGGTTTCGGGCGGCGGTGCAGGTGAAGGAGGCGCGGGCTCAGACCGATTTGTACTCTCACGGTCAGTGTCGGCGGCGCGGACGGGGCCACTGAGAATCGCGGGATCGGTTGTATCATCAAGTGGTACGACCGAGTCTGTCTCATCATCCTTGTTATCTCTGCTTACTATAGGATCAGACGAAGGGGCCGTCAAAGAACTTCTAGACCTCCTCTTTAGCTGGTCGATATGCCGATGTGCCTGCCTACCCGTGCTATCCCTAACTCTGTAGTTGGTCGAGCCTAGTTTCTCTAGTACTTCTCCGGGAAGCCATTTTTGATTGTCTTTAAAGTTCCTAAATAATACACGCTCGCCCGATTGGAAATCACGTTGTGCACCTCCTACTTTGTCTAATTGCCGCTGTTGTGCTTTCATGACAATGTTATTTCTATCCGGTTTTAAAACATCTAATCTCGTTCTTAAATTCCTATTTTGTAAAATACGAGCAGGGCTGTCCCCTGTAGCAGAATGCTGCGTATTTCGATACAACAATAAATATCGATGAAGTGCCGTTTCCACATCGATATTATCTCTAAGTGCTTTCTTTATAACCGATTTACACAATTTAACTGCATTTTCTGCCGCACCGTTGGACGACGGATGATATGGTGCTGAAAAACATTGCTCGATTCCATTGCACTTAAAGAATGTTTTGAAGGTATCACTGGTGAATGGCGGTCCGTTGTCAGACACTACAACGCGCGGTAAACCAAATTGAGCGAAAAGACGCCTTAGTATTTTAATTACTTCAGAAGCATTCGTAGTTGTCATTTTAAAGACCTCAATCCATTTTGATGTTGAGTCTACAATTACTAAAAACTTAAAATTATTAATTGGACCCAAAAAATCCATGTGCAAGCGTCGCCAAGGTTGCGGGCACCAAGACCACGGGCGCGGCGCGTGCGCGGGCGGAGCAGGTGCCAGTGCCGCGCAAGTATGGCACGCGCGGCACAACGCTTCAATCTGCTCATCCAGCCCGGCCCACCACACGTAACTCCGCGCCAAACTTTTCATCTTTACAATTCCTAAATGTGTTTCATGTAGTTCCCTTAGTATATTATCTCGGCACTTCTCTGGAATTATTACCCTATGACCCCACATGAGACACCCTAACTCTAAATATATTTCACTTCTACGATTAAAGTACGGTTGTAATTGTTTAATTTCGACTTCAGCTGGCCAACCATCCTGAACATAACTGAGCACTCTGCCTAAAATTGAGTCTTTCTTTGTCTCATAGCACACCGTTTTATAGTCAAACAACAAAGCGTCTCGAGCAAAGTGTAAATAAGTTTGCTCTGGGAGGCACTCTTTTTCCGTAATAATATTTTCATTTACAGGTAAGCGAGATAATGCGTCAGCATTATTTTTATTAGTACTTATGTACTCGATATCAAAATTGTACGCGGACAAAATGATAGCCCATCGTTGAAGACGGCTCGCAGCCATACACGGAACTCCCGCTTTTGGGCCAAAAATAGTCACAAGTGGTTTGTGGTCCGTGCGCAATATGAATTTTCTACCGTACAAATACTGATGAAATTTTTTAACGGCAAATATAATAGCGAGTGCTTCGCGCTGTATTTGACTATATTGTTGCTCGGCCGGCGTGAGCGCACGTGACGCATAGCTGATCGGTCGCTCGGCGCCGCTCGCTGTCTGCTGCGCGAGGACGGCCCCCACTCCCCGCGCGCTCGCGTCGCATGTCACTATCAACGGTTTATCTTGATCATAGTGCGAGAGCACACCTGCACTTGTCAATAACTTTTTAATTAAAAGAAATGCTTCTTCGCATAGTTTACTCCACTTCCAACCAGATGCCTTTTTTAATAAACTATATAAGGGGGTTAAATGTGAACTCAGATTTTTTATAAATTTTGCATAAAAATTAACCATACCTAAGAAAGATCTTAGCTCCGAAACATTTGAGGGTCTCGGTAGTCTAATTATGGCTTTTATTTTGTCGGGATCTGTATGAATACCATTTTTATCAACGATATAGCCTAAATATGCAACCGAGTCAGCGAAAAAATGGCATTTGTTTTTGTTCAAACGTAAACCATTTTTGTGTAGTCTTTCAAAAACGGTTTCGAGTATTTTCATATGCGTGGCCGTATCTTTTGCTGAAATGAGCAGATCATCCATAAAGACCGACACCCCCGGAATATTTTGCATAATACTAGTCATAATTCGCTGGAAAATCGCAGGACTAGATGCCAAACCGTATACTAGTCTATTATATCTAAATAAGCCGCGATGGGTATTTATAACGGTGTTTTTCTTTGACTCGTCCAATTCTATTTGATTGTATGCTGAAGATAAATCAATTTTTGAAAACTGAACGCCACCATTAAGTTCAGCAAACAATTCATCTACCCTAGGCAAAGGATACCTATCGACCAACAAAGAGGGGTTAAGAGTTACTTTATAATCGGCACATATACGTAATTTACCATTCGGCTTACTCACAACAACTAGGGGCGTGGCCCACTCAGAAAATTCAACAGGCTCAATCGTACCGTTTCGAAGCATGTTGTCTAGCTCCTGGTCCACCTGCTCCCGCAGCGCGTACGGCAGTGGGCGCGCGCGACAGAACACGGGTCTCGCGCCCTCCCTCACGTGCAGCGTCGCCCGACCTCCCGTGTACCTTCCCAATTGACCATCGAATAGTTGTTTATACCTATCGAGTAACACATTAATATTATTACAACTATTACTTTTAAGTTCATGAATACAGTTATTATTAAACAAAGGAAGTTGTATACCAAGTTCTGTTAACCACTGCCTTCCTAATAACGAAGTTGTACCCCCGTCAATGATATATAAATCTAATTGTTTCGTACAATTTAAATATTCAACTGTAGGCTTTATTAATCCCACGGGGTTTACTTTACTACCATCGTAAAATCGTAATGTCACTGAACAAGATTCCAATGGTAAGTGTTTAAAAAAATTACAATAAGTGCGTTTGCTTATACATGATAATGCACTCCCGGTATCCACCTCCATTAACAGTTCTATGTTATTTATACGTATTGGAATGCTTACCGCTGGATAATTCTTCAGTGACATTTGATAAATCTCCTCCTCCTCTGAAGAAGAATCCTCAGCTTCACTTTTCTCTTCCAGTTCTGTGTAATGTTGACTTGACTTAGTACGTCCACTCCTCTCTTTCCCCTTACCACGGTTCATATTCCTGTGGGAATTTAGTTTATTCCTACCCTTATCGGGACACATCCGTTGTAAGTGCCCCTTCCGCCTGCAACTGCTACATTCGTATGAACGAAATCTACAATCCTTTATCAAGTGGTACACAGAACCACAGCAGGCGCAGCAGTCGCCTCTGGCGTGATACTGGTCGCTACTTCCGGAAGCACGATTCAGGGATAATCCATGAAGATCTTCTTGCAGCTTTGACGTGATCGCTAGTGGTTTTTCTACTTCCGCCGAGTTTCTCTCCGCAGCCTCCAGCGCGGTAGCCAAGGAAATTGCCTTACTGTACGTTAATTCAGTCTCTGCAAATAACCTTTGGCGAATAATGTCATTGGCTAGCCCACAAACCAATTGGTCTCGCATGTTGTCTTCGAGTGATTCCTTGAATCCACAAAACCTCGATAGCCTTTTCAATTCTGCCACGTAGTTGGCAATAGTTTCACCTTCGCGTTGACGTCGTTGTCTGAATTTGTACCTCTCTGCCATTTCCGACGGCTTTGGCTGCAGATGATTTCCCACAATTTCCACAATTTCATCAAATTTTAGACTTGACGGTGTTTTGGGACTTGTTAAATTCACTATTAACTCGTACGCTTTATCACCAACGGTTGCGATTAAAGTAGGCACATGAAACTCCGGCAGTATTTTGTTGACCATAAAGTACATTTTTAAACGGTCACAATATGTACACCAATTGCCACCGTCCACATCAAATTCCGATATTTTTCCAATCGACATCGTTTTATTTTTGGGTTTCCCTACTAGTAACGATATATTACACTGGAAAACCACCAAAACACGCGACAGAGTTCGAAATCCTCGTCGCCAAATAGTATGTACTGAGGAATTAATGAAACGCGTCCGTGCTATAACAAGTTTATTGCGAGACAAAGGCCCGAACATCGATGCTTTAATGACTACCCACATTCGTATTGTATAGATACCCGCATTACATACACAACAAATTTAATTGAACGTTTGTGGTGCAGATGGTGGCGTGCAGGTCGTGCTGCGAGTGGTACCACTGGTGGTGCCTGGAGGAGGCGGCGCCGGCGGGCGGCGGGGGCGGCGCGTGGACGTGCGCGCGGTGCGCGCTGTGCGCGGGCTGCGGCCGGGGCGCCGCGCGCCGCCGCTGCCGCGCCTGCGCCGCGCTCTACCACGCCGCCTGCCTGCCCGCCGCGCCGCCCGACCACCGCACCGACTGGCCGCAGGTCAGCAACATTTGTTTTATCATAATCATATCAGCCGCACGACACCCAGTGCTGAGTATAGGCCTCCCCCAAGGATCTCCATGACGATCGGTCCTGCGCTGCCCGTATCCAGCGGCGCACCGCGACCACGCACCAGATCGTCGGTCCTTCGTCCGGTGCGCGGTCGCCATTCCAGAACCTTTCCGCCCCGACGGCCATAGGTTCTTCTCGCTATTAATTTGTTTTATACGTGTTAATGAATGAACCTAAAATAGGAAAACTGGTTTCTTCGGGTCGTCAAACTGAACAACACTCTGAAATCGTGAAAAGAAAAATCAGTTGTTTGATACAAAAATTAATAACGAAAATATCAAAATGTGTGAAACATGTGATTTTTTTTCGCATTTCAGAGTTGGTCCCTTTGTAAAAGTTGTTCAGTTTGATGGTCTGAAGAAACAGTTTTCCCATTTTGGGTTCATTCATTAACACGTTGTATACCAGAAAAAAAAACTCGCCGCCAGATCATTTTCTCAGTCGGGAATCGAACCCGCGACCTTTAAAAGTCCGGTCCTATGCTCTTCCAACTGAGCTCACAATCACAATTTGATTTGTGAAATCACAATTTGGTCTGAATGATCTGAAATCTCAATTTTTTTGCTACTGAGTCACTGCCCCGCAAATCGAATATAGATTCGAATTGCGGGGAATGCATGGACTTTCTACCCAGTCGCAGCGGCGGTGATCAAAAATCGTAACAATGTAGTCGTGCCTATGCACTTAGTTTTGTCTTACTGTAAACCAAACTAATTGTAAATACCTTCGCTTCACAGATATGCAGTGCATGCTTGAAGTGCAAGAGTTGCGACAGCAGCCGCGTGAGCAAGTTCGTGGGCAGCCTGCCGTTCTGCGGGCCCTGCTTCAAGCTGCGCCAGAAAGGGAACTATTGCCCTCTCTGTCAAGCCTGCTACAGGGACAATGACTTTGATAGCAAGGTAATTCGTGAATTTTCATTCAACAATGTTAAAAATAATACTGTTACTGTACGAGGCATATATCTTGAAATTTTTTCGACGGAGTGGAGATAAGTGGGGATGTGCTCTTGTGAGCGACCAATAGCACGCGCCCTTCTCCCGCCGCCCGCGCCCCTCACCGCTACGCATGCCCAAAATACGCGTTCCGCGCAATCCCCACCCGATTTCAAGATACATGCATCGTACGGTACAACAGACCGAAACAGAGATATTCATCTTACAATGGAGAATGTCACTGGTTCTGTTAAATCACTTAAACTTTATGACTATGGAGCTAAATGTCTAGCAATACACATGTTTTTGTTTCATTTAAATCAAGCTAGTATTTTCGAAGTTATAAGGGTTTGGAGGAAATGTCAATCGCACTGAAATATGTGCTTTATTATGTACAACGTAAGGTTCTCCTGTGTCCTATTGATCAACAAAATAACAGTGTTCTAGGCCATATAACTTTTCGCGAAAATTTCATCACAGCTGTTGTTCATGTGGTCCCATAAGCTTTTGGATAAGTCACTAAACAAAATATCGCTGCTGTTCTTCATTTTCTAATCTTGACTTATTTTATTTTCAGATGATGGAGTGTGGCTGGTGTGGAAGATGGGTGCATGCCAGCTGCGAGGGTCTGTCCGGTGAGGGATATCAACTTCTTTCAGCTCTACCACCATCCATTGAATACATTTGCTGCAAATGCATGCCAGTCGACCCACCATGGAGGAAGATGCTCACAGAACATCTGAAAGGAAGACTCCTACATCTGCTCAAGCTTCTTGCCAAGAACAAAAAAGCGTGTGCGTTACTTAAACTCACACCGCATAAAAATACCCCGGTGCTTAATAAACCTTTTAGGATAACGTCACCACAAGCAATAAGGAAACTGCACTTCGATGGTGCAGATGATACCATGAAAAATACGACAGAGACTAAAGTTTACAGAAATACCGCGAGAGGACGACGTAATAACTTCGGTCAAACCAAATTCGATGACTCCAATTCGTTACAGACGATATGGCAATGCTCTTCGTTGCTCACTGATGTTGACATGAGTAAGGAAGGCATACCGCATCCTTCGCACAAAGTCGTCAACTTACAAGAACCGTTAATGCAGAACAAAGAGATCTGCTTTTCTACTGGTCTATATGGCACCAAAACAGAGTTCGATGCACCTTGTGTTGAAGTACATGAAAATTATCCACCACAGAACAAACTAGAGAAAGCGACTACTATGTTGCCTACTACAGTACATGACGATAAATATGAGGCTATATCCGATGACGACGAACCGATGAAGTCATTCCCTCAAGCTCGCAGTGAACAAGATTTGAGTCCGGCAATTATACGAACATCGACATCAAATCCCGATGATACACCCGAACATAGTAGAATAGTATCACCCTCACTACTGGACATCAAGAAAAGGGTAAACAATGATGAGTATGTCTCGCTAAAAGATTTCAATCATGATATGAAAGCTGTCATTGAAAGAACCCTGAGCGGTGATTTGAAAATGATATACAAAGATTTGTTCTCTGAAACATTTCCTTGGTTTGATTGTGAAAATAACAGCCTGCAGCCAAATCTGGAAGTAGATGGCGAACATGATGAATCAGAATCTCTAAAAGACCATGAAATGTCTGATAGTAAAGGTGTGAAAGCAACTATTTCATCTATAGAACGACCTCTGGATCAAATAGTGCCCAAATTAGAATCTGATGGGCAAAAGCTAGAAGAAGAGTTATTAGACTTCTATCCAGTTGTAGACTCGAGAATTTGTGTTCTATGTAAAGGTGTCGGAGATGGTTCTCCCGCTATGGAAGGTCGGCTGTTATACTGTGGCCAAAATGACTGGATTCACGCCAACTGTGCTCTGTGGTCTGCTGAGGTGTTCGAAGAGATTGATGGCTCTTTGCAAAATGTTCATTCTGCTATATCTAGAGGGAAAATGATCAAATGCGCAGCTTGTGAAATGAAAGGCGCGAGTGTGGGTTGTTGTGCAAAAAACTGTAGTGAAACTTACCATTATGCATGTGCTAGAAAAGAGAGCTGTGCTTTCTTAGATGACAAAAGAGTTTTCTGTCCTGCTCATGGAAAAGATATTGATACAAAAAGCCTACAAAAAGATGCCGATTTTGAACTTACCAGACCAGTTTATGTAGAACTGGATAAGAAGAAAAAGAGATACAGCGAAATAAATAAAGTGCAGTTTATTCTTGGTTCCTTGATAGTGAACAGTCTTGGAAAGATAGTGCCATCGGTATCTGATTATGAAGATTTTTTGATGCCTGTAGATTTTTCGTGTACCCGACTTTTCTGGTCATGTAAAAAGCCTGCAAAAATAGTACGATATACTATAAAGACAAAGTTGATATTGGCTGAACCATTGCCTGGATTCGATTTCGGCGTGAATATTACAGTAGACCATTCAAAAGATGTACAAATTGTTGAAAGAGTCATGGCTGAAATTGGTGCTTGGCATGAAAGTATAGAAACAGCCTCAAACAAAACTGTCATGATGCTCAAAAGTGACAAATCGCCAATTAAGTTTGGAAGTCACATGACTTTAGAGGATCTTGCTGTTAAACAAGTCGTTGAATATCTGCTTGAAAATGTATGTAGACAGGAACAGCAGGATGATGAGGAACCTCAGAACACGGCAGATCTATTTCCACCAGAAGTAAAAGACGCTATATTTGAAGACCTTAACCATGATTTACTTGATGGCATATCTATGCAAGATATATTTCAAGATTTGAAAAACGAATTTTACTGTGCCATGAGCCAATCTGATGATAGGAGTAACGATAAATCTGATTTCATTGATGAACTACTAAACGCGAGATTAGAATCAGGAAATAAGGAATTGAAAAGAAGCAAATCTGAAATGATCCTACAAAACCATGGTCTCAAAACATTGACTACCGGCCGCGGGCAGCAAAGGTCTAGTAGTCTCACATGGAATAACAAATTTGACACAAGTTTATTATCCTCTACCATCAAAAGGTGTAAAATTGGAAAGACTTCAACGGTAACTGGTAAACTAAGTCCTGTTCAGCGTGTGGCATTGATCGAAAATTCACTCGATGTTATAAAAGAGTCAGAACCAGAGACCATTGAAAAGAAACTCAAGACTGAGACAGTCACCAGTAATAGTCTGTGTGAAGAGACACCACATACATCTGGACTAAATTATCATTCTACAAGCCCTAAAGAAAAAGAAGACACTGTTACTGAGAAGACAGATAAAACTGAAGGCTATTATACAGATGTCATCGATTTCTACACTAAAATACAATGCAGCCCGATATCTCAGTTAGATGGAGCGGCAGACTGGTCAGGCTCAGAAAGTACTTGTAGTTCACGACCAAATAGTCCGAGAGGAAATGATGATGATTTCACTCCGATACCTCAACTCGACGGTGCTGATGAGAGCCATCCTGGCAACGATAATGCTTCGAGAAATCAGCCCAACCAATTTTTATATAGAGCCAGTGGAACAGAGAGTACTTACACCGTCACTATTGCAGGCAATTCAATCAACGGGCAGCCAGAGTTAGTTATGAGGCCTTTAGACGGATCAGGTGCACCTGGACAAATGGAACAACCAGTTAGGTGTGATAGATGCCAATGTACTTACAGGAATAAAGAGTCGTACGATAGGCATATCCCGACGTGCGATATGATGTCAACTAGCGAAAGTGAAAGCGAAAACCCAAAATCACCAGAAAATAGGACATTGACAACATTGCAAAATGCTTTCCAAGGAGCGTTTGCCCAACCCATGATTATACACGCTGGCGTCGTGAGTGGAAGCGAAAACACGGTTAAGGGTGAAAGCATATCTGCTCGCAGAACGTCGATTAACACTCGACAGATCACGATCAACGGCACGATAGTGGAGACGCCGTCTCCTGGCCCGGCCAACGAAATGACAATGACAATCACAGAGCAAATGAAATCAGGCACTGTTATCTTTGATCAAGGAAAACATACGAATGTCCAAGTTTCAGCCAATCAACAAGTGCTGTCGTCACCCCAAATCGTGGTAACTCCTCAAATGATTCTGCCTCCTAAAACTAGTGTCGCTGGCGGACAGAAATTGATGGCCCCACAAATTATTACGCAACCCGGCTTACTCCCATATAATATATGCGTTAAACCAGGCAATGGGAGCACTAATATTCAACAGATTCAAGGTAGCGATATGGCACAGTTACTTTCTGGAGCAGGAGGCATACAAGTTATATCATCTAATGCCAATCAAGTTCTGGCAATTCCATCAAATCAAGGCAATATGTCAATGATCCAAGGAAAAAATCAAGTAACTAACTTCCCTAATATGGCTAGCGCGTCATCGATCGCTTTACCCGTTAACTCTATGCCCAATACTTCGATAATACAAAATATCCAACCAATGATACGGTCACAAATACAAGGGAATCCTACTATAGTTGTACCGGCGATGACGGCACAACGTCTTGCATCACCTAATACTCAAAATAAGCAACAGATATTGATGCCAAATACTCCACAAAAATCACCGAAGAAACAACCGACTCCTGTTCAGCCGAAACCCATGTTTCAACCGGCTAACAGAGGCCGAGGTCGACCGATACCAAAACCAACAATCAAAAGACAAACGAAACTGGAAAAGACCTTTACCACAATAAATCAGCCACTGGGACATGGAAATACTGTTATACAATTACAAACTAATAACCAAACAGGCCAACCGTCTATAATTGTACAGCCAGTCTCCAACCAGAACATTATGTCTGCTTATGTTGAAGCACTTTCTCAACAACAGAACCAAAATATGCAATATATTGCAACAATTGCTCCTCAAGGCGATTATAAAGGACCCACTCAATTCATATCACAAAGTGGTCTCATGCCTCAAACATTCCAAATACAACAAACAGAATCTGGTGGATTAGTTGCAGTTCCCAGCGGTGGTATACCAGTGCTATTGCCACAAGGAAATGTTGGGATTCTTCCTCAAGCTATTCAACAAGGTGCCACAATTTTACCACAAGGTACAATACAACAAGGAATCATTTCTCAAGGTCCTAATGGACCCACGATCTTACCGCAAGCGATCCATACCCAAAATGGTACTACTATAATACCACAAGGTACTATCCAAGGTTTAGGTCCAGGAAATATTACATCTCAAACTGCAACCCTATTGCCTAACAATACGCTGCAAACTGCAGGTGCGACAGTAGTCCCACAGAGTGGAATTGGCAATGGGCAAACTACTATTATCCCCAATGCCTTACAATCTCAGGGCAACACGCTAATATCATCGGCTAATGGCACCACAATTTTACCACAAGGAACATTGTTGCCCCAATTTTGCAATGATCAAGTGCTTCTTGGATCAACACCCACATTGGAAATGGTTACAGATCCATCAGGATGCATGTATTTGACGACAACACAACCTGTTTACTATGGTTTGGAAACTATAGTGCAGAATACGGTTATGTCTTCACAGCAATTTGTATCGACAGCAATGCAAGGAGTTTTGGCACAAAATAGCAGTTTTTCAGCAACAACTACTCAAGTATTCCAGGCGAGCAAGATAGAACCGATAGTAGAAGTACCCACTGGGTATGTAGTCGTCAATAACGTTGGAGAGAGTGTGCCACAAGTAGTTTCTTCTGCGCCTAATGTAGTTACCGCACAAACTATACAATCGTCATCACCAACAATGAAAAATGTGAAGACTTCTGTTCCAAATTTGACGTTACAACCGCTGCCTGATAAGTCAACTAATAACATTAGGCAAACACCAAAAGTCGTACAGATGAGCCCATCACCTATAACTGTATGTTCACAACCAGCATCTGGAAATATTATTACAGGACGCCAGACAATAAACCCTATAACATCTCAAATACACAGTATGACAATATCGAGTACTTCACAAAATTTGCAGAGGTCCACCATCTCCAAACCAAACATTGTTTCGATGTCACCTAATGTAACACTCGTTTCATCAATTGGTCAGCCTGTTATGGCTATTTCTCAGTCGGTCCCAAATTCAGTTCCATCGTTCTCTATGCAACCTATACCGCTTTCACAACCAATAGTATCGAGTTCGATCGCTCCATCTCTGAATAAAAACAATCTTAAAATTGAAAACTCGCATGTCATTGAAATAAGTGGAAATTTACATGAAAACTCAAGCTCTTCTAGTATGCCGACCATTAGTGTGACTCAGAGTATTAAATCCCCAACACCATGGAGACAAATAAGCACACCAATATCCACTGGTATGGAAAATAAACTAGAAATACAGAATATGACTGTCAAAACTAGTAACATAAATAGTTCTTCCATGAATATTCAAAATAACATGGGACCTGGACGATCTCATACACAAAATGATGTTGAAAAACTCAACCAGAGCTGTTTGATGTCTATGCCAAGTAATAATAACAGTATGAATATACACTCTCATCAATTTGACTCTGGTATGAACGTTAGCCATCATTCGGCAGTACATTCTACGGCAAATAATGTCATTCAGATAACAGCCGGAAATATTTATGCACCATCTTCAATCATGAATAGTAACTTCGATGCTGACACAACATTAAAACTGAGCAAAATTAACGCCCTTTCAAAAACGGAAGGTGGACATTTAAATTTCTCTCAAGAAATAATGGCTTCTCATTCCCAACAGAATGCTCAAAATGATAAAGCCTTCCAGAATATGGGTACGAATGAAAATAAACATAATATGGATAGTCTGCCGAATCAAATGAGCATACATAAGTTAAATAGTTGTCAGATAGCTGGTAACTTGAGTAACCCAGCCATCAGCATCATTCCGCATAATGTGATGCGACCGCAAATGCAGAGTAATCAAAATTCTATGTCAATTCAACAACATTCAAGTAACAATCAAAGTCAAATGTGCTCTATTTCAAACAGTTCAACTCACAATCAAATGCAAATAATGAATCCCGGGAATAGCTCTATTCAAAACATTAACTTATCATGTCAAGAAGCTACAAATCCTAGAGCCAATATTACAGTGTCGAGCGAAAATAATTTACAGCAAAACAGTCAACAGCATGAAATGTCAAACTCTTCTATGAACAACTTAAGTTTGCCCCATGGAAACATGCAAATAATACCACATGATAATCTTTCCGGACCTAATTCTATTCATATAATGAGTGGGCAAATTCAACATAATCGTCAGATAGAAAATAACAACCAACTTCAACAGTTGAGCCAAGGCCCTCAAAGTAGATCTTTTCATGACAATATGATAAGTGGACAGCAATCTCACAACCAACCTAACATGCTATCTAATAGAAGTACCCCTGATAGTAACAATCTAATTAATCAATCGATGAATATGCATGGTATTGGAAGTAATCACAGTTTAAATAGAAACGATTTAAATGAATTGAATCATATGCATATACAACAATCAATGTCTAATTTGAATAACCTGCAGAATAATCGAATGATAATGGAAAACATGTCTGCTCACAACGTAAATAATATGGGGCATCAAATGCATTCAAGTAGGACAGTAGAAAATATGCACAACTCGCAACTGCACAACTTGCCACAGATCAATCATCATATGAATAGCAATAGTCGGCAACAGATAGACATGCACGTAAATCAACAGATGAGCTTGCAACAAAACAGACAAATGGACAATGTGGGTCATCACCATCAGCATCAAATGCCCAATGTCATGCAGATGCAAAACAATCGATCGCATATCGACAGCAATATGATGGGAATGCATCAACATGTTCCCAACCAAATGCATAATAGACAACAGATGGAGAATAACATGCACATGCATCACATGACCGGTAATACTAACATGACTTTAGGCAACCAAATGGATAACTCCAACACAATGACAAACATGCATGGAAACCGACACGATTCTAACTCTGTACCTATGCAAAACATGAATGCCATGAATCAAATCCAAAACAGCAGAAATTCAATGGAACATTCATCGATGATGCAACACCAAATGAATAATATGAACTCAATTACTAATATGAATATGCATAGTAATATGAACAATGCTATGCAAATGAACAGCGCAAATCATCAATCAATGAGCAACTCCCTGATGCATGTATCAAACATACCAGACATCAAGAATGAAATTCAAAATTCATGTAGTGGCAGTTGTTCTAGCAATTCGTCACAATTTTCGAACAATCAAAATTCATTTGAAATGCAATGTACTAATTTGAATTCAAGCAACAATATAAACATGGGTTCTAGTAATATGATGCATGGAATAAATATGAACAACTCCAATATGTCTAATAATATGATGATGAACTCTGTAAACACAAATTCCATGTATGGGTCAACTGCTCAAAGCAATATAACTGGTCATGATATGCTAATGAGTTGTAATAATCCATCTGACCACAATGTTAACACCATTATGCCAAGCAACAGTAATCACATAATGATGAACAATACGCAGACTCACTCTAATAACAACCAAAATTCAATGCTAAACAACCCAGTTCCGACCAATTCTCAGATCAATATAAGTAGTTGCAATTTACCAACAAGTAATGTACCTCAAAATCAAATGAACAATCTAGATACACAGATTAATAGAAATAGCATCACAGTTAATGAGCCACCGAAATTTCCCCAAGAACCATCGAGGGGAAAGAATATTATGGGACCGCCGCCAAGCAGTAACATTTCTATGCCTATGTCCAGTATAGCCAACAATGATTGTGCTAAAGTTAATATTGTCAGCAATGATAAGCCAAATCATAATATTTCAGTGACTGACCAAATTGGATACATGCAAATGAATTCACAGAATAATAGAATTATCAACCTACCCGAACGGAACCGAATAAACAACTCTACCATTGAAACTAATATAAACCAGCATGTGCCGCAACAACACAATATTCGTGTAGTTACAAGCAATAATAACAGCAATGTAACAGGCATATCTACAGAGCCTTTGACATTCCAACAAAAGAGTGAGAATAGCAGCACAATGATAAACGTGCCATTCCAAGCTATACCAAATAGTGCGCCAATGAATATTAATGTGAATTCGAGCAATAACACTGTAAATATCACTGTCCAGAACAACCTTGTTGATCCTAAGATTGCCTCAAAGGCTGCAGCTGATATCAACTTCCCAATTCAAACTAACACCAACATGTTGCAAAATCAAAACAACACATCTGGAAATATGATTTGCATACCTGTTCAAAATAGTACTATCAACTTACCAACACAAAATAGTACTAGTATCACATTGCCGAAAGCGCCACCGACTCAACAGTCTGGCATTCCAACAAATGTTGTAAATCCAATGACAATGAGACCCATGAACAGAGTATTACCACTGCACAGAGATGGCCAAAAATCAAAAAGTGCCACAAAAGCTCCAACAGTGTCGAAACAACGACCAGTGAGCCACGATATGCCAGACTTGAACATAAAAGATGAAACAATCGACAGTGACTTAGAAAAGGCAATAGAAGAGTCGAAGCGTATGATGGAATTGGAACAAGCTAAAAGAAAAAAGGAAGAACAAGTTGTTTCTCGAGCCATGCAGCTGTCGACAGAAATGCATCAAGCTAACACTAGTTCTGCACCAACTGAAACAGCAACGACGCATTCTATCACACCCGTGGAAACAAATAATAAAATTGACTCTTTGCCGAGCTTAGACGCGGAAATGTCTGAACTACCTTTAAAACCATTAGTTGAAAAGGATACAAATAGAAATTCGGCTCCAGCAAAAATATCAAATGCCCCGACTAAAGAGATGAAGAGACCTTTTAATGATAAAAAGTCAGAAATTGAACCAATATCGACTAAAAAGCAAAGCAAAGCTACCAAAGGTCAGGAGAATAAGGCGACACCGCCGAAACAAACACCCGACCCTTCGAAAGACGACGGACCAAAATTAATTTACGAAGTGACATCGGAAGACGGGTTCAACTACTCTTCATCGTCTTTGACTGATCTCTGGGCTAAAGTTGTAGAAGTTGTGCAAAATGCTAGAAAGCAAAATGGTCTTCCCTTAATTAACTACAACTTACCATCCTGTCTATCTGGAGCACATTTACTTGGACTCAACAACAACGCGCTGAGATACCTCATAGAGCAGCTTCCAGGGGTAAGATAAACTAACTTTTTACTACATAATATGTTTAAATTAAGTGTAAAAATAATTTGCTTATCTTTTCTTAATATTTTAGGCAAGTCGTTGTACAAAATATAAGATCCGGCAGGGTCGGCAACTAAACAGTTGGGACAACGATCTCGACTTGAGCGAAGGCTTCAAAGAAAGTCCATGGGGCAGCGCGCGCACTGGACCTATTGTGAAAAAACAAAACCACGATATGTTTAGTTGGATGGCGTCTCCATTCCGAGAAGAGCCGCCACCATTTGGAGGACAAGAAGGAGAGAGTTCCATATCTAGGTAAGTATAAGACCCTTGCGCGATTACAAATTTATAATAAAATTGTCATCAGCAAAGATTTAAACGAAAATCCTATTTACAGACGATTAGCTACTCTCCCACCAGCAATGAGGTTCAGACAACTGAAAGAAACCTCCAAAGTTTCTGTCGGTGTTTATAGATCACACATTCATGGGCGTGGTTTATTCTGCAAACGTGATATTGAAGAAGGTAAGATTCCTAACATCTTTACTTCAAACGATTATAAAAAAATGAAAAATATTTATCTAGCAATAGAATATTCCGGGCAGCCATTACATAGTCAATCCAGACCGTCAATCAGATCAAGATCACGGATCGCAGTAGATTGATGGAATTTGATGCGGTTGGTAAAGCGACGTTAGCGCTCCTACGCATTGTCCGGATAGCCGCGCTGCGGCTGTTCGTCCGGCTGGCCACAGGATGCGGTTGCAGTTGCGGTTAACCGGGCAGCGGCTAGCCGTAACCGCAACCGGAAAGTGCGGATAGGATAACGTTGCGGTTTCATCGAACCATTGCCAAGATGGACGCTGAAGAAGTTGCAGCTGTTTATTGGGTTTACATGCGATATATTTCAGAATTTCAATTATAAACCGTTCTACATCGAAATCCATGGCTGAGAATTATGATATCTGTCGCGGTGAGCGTAGGTATATGTGCGACTTCAATAGCGAGTAACCGTAAACTAGTCTAGTAAACCGCAGTGCATCCGCGGAGTGCGTATAGCGACCGACTGAGCAACTGAGACCCGACTGACGGCTATCCGGAGATAGCCGTCAGTCGAGCCGCAGCGCTGCGAGCGACCGGTGCGGTTGGGCGGCTGCCGTATCACAGTCACAGTGCGAATGAAAACTATATTTTCGTACATATTTTTGACTGCGGTACACCGGGCGGCTGACCGCATTCCGGCTAACCGCATAGTGCGTAAGAGCGCTTAGACGGTCAATCCAGCATGTTCTGACCAAGATCGGATCGCAGTAGATTGTGGTAGATTAAAATGGCGAAAGTTCAAAATGTAAAAGAAAATGTATAGCGTTCAGAGACATAGAGTAAAAAGTATAAGTTCAAATGATTTAAAGTCTGAATTATACAATTTGTATGTATAATGTTTGGTATGCCTTTCTTTCAATCGGGTAATTAAGTTTTAAGATCTATATTGATAGAAGGACAAAACTTACGAAGACAAACTTTGCAGGTGACATGGTAATCGAATACGCGGGCGAAGTGATCCGCGCGGTGCTAGCGGACCAGCGCGAGAAGCGGTACGAGGCGGCGAGCGGCCGGCGCGGCGTCGGCGGCTGCTACATGTTCCGCATCGACGACAACCTTGTGGTCGACGCCACGCTCAAGGGCAACGCTGCCAGGTTCATCAACCATTCATGTGACGTGAGTCCACTATACTTATTTTTTTAATTTATGAAAGTAAAAGAGTGATTCGGCCATAATAATCGTTCATTGTTTGTCTCTTTCTTACTTCTAACAACACATAATAGGGAATGTCCGAAAAAAATTAAATAGGCTGAATATTTTTTTATAGGTAGGAATAAGCTCCCTTAGTAATAGAAAAAAGTTTCAGAATTTTCGGTTGCGTAAAACTTTTTTTAAAAATTAAAGTATCTTCGCCTTCTCAATTGAACGAAAGTAACAGCAGAATAAAAATTATACCTTTGCCACCACCTAACACACCACAACATAGCATTAAAAAAAAGTTTTGACATTTTGTATTGAAAGTTTTTTTTAATACTATGTTGTTTGCAAGGAAATTGTAAGTACTTCGTGTGCAAGTTGTGTGGTTGTGATTGTGACAAGTGGTGGCAAAGGTATAATTTCCATTCTGCTGTTACTTTCGTACATTTGAGAAGGCGAAGATACTTTAATTTTTTTTTTAAGTTTTACACAACCATAAATTCTGATTTTTTTTCTATTACTAAGGGAGCTTATTCCTACCTATAAAAAAATATTCAGCTTATTTTATTTTTTTGCGGACATTCCCCATTTACTATCTTGCAACCTGTCATTTGTTTTGTACCTTTCATCACCTTACTTTCAAACTATTCACCTCATTCACACTCACGTTCCTTTTCACCTTACATTTTTATTTTTTTCACTTCTCATGCTCGTAAAGTTCATCTTTATGTGGGGTATAGGCTGCATAAAATCTCTTTTCATTATCTAGTGCATGGGTCTCCAAACTTTTTAGCATAAGAGCCAGACTAACTCCTTCATGAAGTCCTAAGGGCGAGGATCTAGCTAGCTCATCGTATACCAACATAATATAAATTAAATTACAGTATGTTGGTACGATCCGGCCTGTTTTCGCGAGCCGGATTGTAGGTACTCTCGGGCCGAAGTTGGCCCGTCGGCCGTAGTTTGGAGACCCCTGATCTAGTGCATAAAGTAAAATGTCTCAAGACTCTTTATGTAATATTGAAATATAATCGGAAATTTGCTCAGATGGTTTGCGTCCTATGTAACCAACAGATCGCAAACAGTCGTCCTTAATGGTTTTAAATCGGAAAGCGTTAGTGTATCATCTGGAGTCCCACAGGGATCTATATTGGGCCCCCTATTGTTCAACCTCTTTATACAACAACTTTATACAGCAACCTGTCATTTGTTTTGTACCTTTCATCACCTTACTTTCAAACTATTCACCTCATTCACACTCACGTTCCTTTTCACCTTACATTTTTATTTTTTTCACTTTTCATGCTCGTAAAGTTCATCTTTATGTTGGGTATAGGCTGCATAAAATCTCTTTTCATTATCTAGTGCATGGGTCTCCAAACTTTTTAGCATAAGAGCCAGACTAACTCCTTCATGAAGTCCTAAGGGCGAGGATCTAGCTAGCTCATCGTATACCAACATAATATAAATTAAATTACAGTATGTTGGTACGATCCGGCCTGTTTTCGCGAGCCGGATTGTAGGTACTCTCGGGCCGAAGTTGGCCCGTCGGCCGTAGTTTGGAGACCCCTGATCTAGTGCATAAAGTAAAATGTCTCAAGACTCTTTATGTAATATTGAAATATAATCGGAAATTTGCTCAGATGGTTTGCGTCCTATGTAACCAACAGATCGCAAACAGTCGTCCTTAATGGTTTTAAATCGGAAAGCGTTAGTGTATCATCTGGAGTCCCACAGGGATCTATATTGGGTCCCCTATTGTTCAACCTCTTTATAAATGACATCAAAGAATGTTTTATAAATTCAAACTTCCTTATGTATGCTGATGATTTGAAAATCTATAAGGCCATTAAGGATACCACTGATGTCAAATTGCTTTAGAATGATTTGGATCGGTTCTCTAATTATTGTAATAAAAATAAACTTCAGCTTAGTATATCAAAGTGTTTAACTATAACTTTTACTAAAAATAGAAATATCATTATTAACAAATATAGATTACTCAATATTGAATTAAAATCGGTTCAATCTGTTAAGGACCTTGTAATAATTTTAGACTCAAATTTACATTTAGTTAGACCAGTACATTAACTCGATTAAAGATAAAGCTCTCAGAATGTACGGTTTTATAATTAGATCCACCCCTGATTTCAAACGCCCCTCTACTTTTCTATTTCTCTATAAAACCCTCATAAGATCACAACTGGAATATGCCGTTCAAGTATGGAACCCTATTTATAACAAATACGTAGAATCTTTAGAGAAAATACAACGCAAATATTTGCGTAGCATCCACTTTAAATACCATCGTATACGCTTATCATACGCCCAGCTACTGGATGAATATAATTTCCTTAGCTTACAATGTAGGCGCAAACTCCTTAGTGCCATGACGCTATATAAAATCTGTAACAAAAAATTTGATTGTTCTGAGCTAAGCAACGATTTGTGCTATGTAGTACCGCGCAGCTGGCACCGACGAAAGGTACGTGTGCCCCAGCTGTTCCACCTTTTTGCGGGCAGAACTCGTGCTAAGGAGCGTGTGCCACTTCGACAACTTACTGATACCTTTAACAAGTCATTCATTGATGTTGACATTTTTACTACTTCCGAAGCAAAATTCAAAAAACATGTTATTAGTATTTTGAAGGAAAAACAAATCGTTACCGAACCTTTGTAATTTTGTAATGCACAATCTTATTTAAATTAACATGCCTTTTTACTGTATTCTTTTGAAGAAAATTGAGAAACACTACTTATGTTCTAATTCGTGGATAGCGGTGTGGGTTGCACGATAGTTAATATTGTAAATGTCATAGTTTATAAATATTATTAATTGTGTTAACTGTTTGTTGTCCCAAATAAATAAAATAAAAATAAAATAAAAAAGTGCTGTTTAATTTTCTCACAATCAAAGTGAAAATCAGAGTGTATAACTTGTACATAAAACCCATTTTACTCGAGACTTATATCCAAATGGATAGTCAAGTCGAGGGTGCGTTTTATGCACTTGTTGTACACTCTCATTGACCTGAAAAAAATTTTTGCAGGTCAATGTACACTCTGCTTTTCACTTCGATTGTGAGGAAATTAAACAGCAATATTACATTAAGAGTGAGACATTTTACTTTATGCACTAGATAATGAAAAGAGATTTTGTTTCGTGACAAGCTGAAACTACTGGAGCTATTTACAGCAAACATGCGGCGGTATTTTTTCGAAGTTTTTTCGTGTTCTTAGTTTTGTTTGACAGCCTTCATGAATTTTAATGTTCACTGTCTTCGAGTAACAAAGGCTTCGTTTGAAGCCCGTCTTACTCTAAGTTCACTGTTCTCTAATTTTGACGATTAGTATTTGGTATATGGTCTGTGGACGATACTTTCGAGCACATTCAAATTTTAATTTTGGCAGTTTAGTAGTTCAACTAACTAAGGAAGTCCATTGTAATGAATGCAAAAACAATATTTAACAATAACTTCCATACAATAGATGGCAAAATATGCAAAAAATCTGTGCACCACCCACCCACAAATAAATGCACAAGCAAATACCTGCAGACCAGGGATTGAAATACCGTTAAAAAAAATAACGATACAAAAAAATACGTTAAAAGTACCGTTAAAACATTTTATCGGTAAATTTACCGGTAAAAATAACGTTAAAAATATCGTACCGGTAAAATTACCATTAAATATAGCGTTAAACTTTACTCATCATCAGAATCACCAAAATCATCAGAAGCTGTTGTCGGCATTGCAGGGCCTATCAGCTCATGATGCTCCGTGTAGGGGCGAAACACGTGTAGAGTAGTTGGTATAAGGGCAATTTGTGTTGCTATTGGTGTGTCTGCAAGTATTTGCATTTGCATATTTTGCATTTATTTGTGGGTGGGCGGGCGTGCACAGATTACTCACATATTTGTGGAAGTTATTGCCAAATATTTTTTTTGCATCCAACTAAGTAAACAGTGACAGACTATATTGGGCGAAAATCTAGAAACTAGTGGCTCTGTGAGCTGTAAAACTCGTGTTAGTGTAATTTTTGAACATATTTCCTGTACTGTGAACAGCCGGACAGACGTACCAAAGCATTTTTGCCCAAGCTGAAATAGAGACTCTTCGCTCGCGCTTCATGCTCGCTCGGTCAATAAGTACTTATTTTACCTGAGCACTTCTTGGTACAGTACGAGGCAAATATCTTGAAATCGGGTGGGAATTGTGCAGAACGCGTATTTTGGGCATGCGTTGCGGTGAGGGGCGCGGGCGGCGGGAGAGAAGCGCGCGCTATTGGTCGCTCGCAAGTCCACATGCGCGAACTTATCCCCACTCCGTCGGAATTTCAAGATATATGCCTCGTACTGAGATTGATTGTCTTAACTCAGATCTTTCAGACTACATTCACCCCATAACTCGTCAAAGATAAAGAGAAAACGTTTATGAATGGAGACAATAATTCCGATCTCTTTCTTCAGCCCAACTGCTACTCACGCGTGGTGGACATTCACGGCCACAAGCACATTCTGATCTTCGCTCTCCGGCGCATCACCATCGGCGAGGAGCTAACATACGACTACAAGTTCCCATTCGAAGAGATCAAGATCCCTTGCACGTGCGGCGCCAAGAAGTGCCGCAAATACCTCAACTGAAGCACCCGTGAGTGAATTCAGTGTCAATTATTGTAATGAACAAAGAACTAAAGAAATATTACGTGTCAACATCACTTAATTAAAATATGAGTATCATAGGTTGAGTAAATCTATCGCTTTTTACTGTAGCATAATTATAGAAGTACATTGATTAGAAGTTTATTAAGAAAATCTAATGAGAGGTTTTTATATGCACTAGTTCCCATTACGCTGGGTTGGTAGTTGCGCTTTCCGAGGCTTTGTAGGACTAGAAACAGTTGGACTGAGGCTAGCAGTACCGTAAGTACCTCTCATCAGAAGATATCTGATGTCGTGACGTCAAATTCTGTATAGATTGTCGAAAGCAGATAAAGTGAATGCCTGAAACTTTTATTTTTTTCTTTTAAACTATGTTTATGATCGAACACCAGTCCGGCGTAATGGGAACAAAGTGTTATTGGATAGAAAAGTCGGTAATTGATGGATCTCCTGAGAATTCTATGAATTTGAAATTGGGAAATGTTTGTATGAAATGGAAATACTGGGTCGACGACATTTTTAGGTGTACATAATTTATGTATTATAAGACAATAAGTCAAATTCACATATCGTATTACGCCCACCTTACATCTTGTTTTAGTACCACACTGCTGTGAATTGGACAAATGAAGTTTGAATCTTGTTATGATCTCTTTCTCGAATCTACCCAGTGTTTGGTTAATTGATGGATTGTATAGTTCGAACTTATTTTATATTTAATTCTAATTTTGTGATAAGTTTCGTAACTACTAGATTAATGGTTCGCGAACGGCTTAAGTGTTGCCAGCACTTAATTTTCATGTGATATGTGTTAGCCCCGGGTTTGGGTATCGGACGGTTAGTGCGTAGGTAATGTAAATTTGTTCCTCATTTCGTTCTATTTCTCTTTACTTGTGATCATCTAAGTCTCGACTAACATAGAATTGTAAATGTACATAATATTTAAAAATAAATTTAGTAATAATAACAATGAAATTAGTACATTACAAAAGGGTAGCGAAGTTACAAGTACAATGTTACTTTTTAGTAATTTTAACAAGTATTGTATAGTAAATTGTAAATAAGAGGAATTATCTGTCATAATAACGAGGTTAAGCGACAATTCGTTTTATTGTAGTCATAATGGTAGGTTGTATTTTATAGATCATTATACTACTATGTTGTAAATAATAAGATATTCGTACGAGTGGTAGGGAGTGGAGATTGTCGCAGTTCGGTAAATGGAGCGCGGCAAAATATTGTTGGCCGCTCCCAGCTATTGCACGGTTTAAAAGAAATGCACATTTGTTAGCTTTAACATAATACAGCACAGCGTTAAATCAAAAGATTTCTGATCAAACGGAAAAAGTTGAATCAATTGGCAGTTGAATTTTATTTTTAGCATTTCGTTCTAAGCATTTATAGACTGAACCCTGTAGACACACATCACAAATTATAGTCATCACAGAAATCAGTTAATAATTTTGCTAGTGAAAATTGTGCTTTAAATAATTTACGATCATAGTAGTTATTAATTAGATGCAGAGACAATAGAAAAATCTAGACAATGGGTCTGATCTGATGCCATAGGTTAAAATACGATAAGTTTGTTACTGCATCTAACAAGCAGTATTAAGTTAATTAATATTTGTCCCCAAGTATTTTATAGATAAACTCAAATAGAGCAGATTGAAGTAGTGTGGAATGTCTGAATATAGAATAGTACTTTTCAAAATTTGTATGTGACATCGATGTGCACCAATGTTTCCGTTCCCGTGATTTGTTTTATTGTAGAAGTAATGTATTTTGTATTTTCAAAGCTCCATTCATTTATTAGCTAAATGTAAAATTATTTTGTATAAGACATTTTTACGAGTGGGATTTGTAAGCTCTGTCTATAGACAAAATCTGTTTTTAATTTATATCAGTTTATGTGACGTGGTTACAATATTATAATGTTTTGAAAATAAGATACATTATACATTTATTATGATAACTGAATGCTCGTCATAGTACAATAGTACAATGTCTATTACGAAACTAGTCTCAACATTCTCACTATGTCAATTTGGAATTGCTATGATGTGTATCCAGTGTTATAAATGTAGATAACACTCTTTTGATAAATTAAATGCGATTGTTAATTGTTTACATTCGCTAAAATGTTATAATTTACATCGAGTTGCGATAATAAATACCAAGTACATATGAATTTCATCATTATAAATTATAATTAACATATTATATTTTTATTAATATTAGTTTTTTTACAAATAATATTAACAATGTTTTCCTACTCCTTTTTTCTTATGTATTGTATTTGGAAATGTTACAATAAATTACAATGCAAAATATACAATAAATAATGCAATAGTTTACATCAGATTTTTGTAACAATTGATTGTTTGACGACATTGTGACGTTGGAATAATGTGCTTTAAAATTACGTGCGAGTGTGCATTTTGTTAGTCCTATGTTACAACATTATTAAAAGACCAAAATCACAAAGTGATAAATCAATGATATGTAAGTGTAAACATCTGCTCTTGATATTATTTTCTATTTTTTAAATGCTTTTATTTTAATGTACACAATGCCATTTTGCTTAATGTTATTATAAATTATATTTAAATTGCTTTAAAAGCACCAATTTTACAATGCATAGTTCTATGACCTGTCTATACAGTTTATTACTTTATTTATTTCTATTATTATTTTGTATTGTGGTAATTTTTACCAAAAATAAAACTACTAAAATGTGCTTTAGACAATGTTTTATTTTTGCAAGTACTCCTATAGTAGCGGCTACTTTTAGGAGAAGAAAAACTAATTAAGAGCGCGTAGTCTGCACACTAGCGCCGCCATTGGCTCCGAAGAAGCTTTGTGGTACTTTTTTCGTTTTACAAGATTTTCTAGCCTGTCGTAGTTTAATGGAGATTTTTTGCGAAGTGGCCACTTTTTCGTCTTGCACTATGATTTTTTTCCAATGGCGGCGCTGTGTGCCGAGCAACTGCGCTCTGTAAGTGACTAGACTAACTAGTATATAATATTAATCTATGGACTAGACTAGACACTACGCCGAAATTACGCGACCGAAGTTCGGCATGATTACGCCTGCAATGCTATTTGAAGTCCAAACGACACGTTATGCCGCGGGCTGATTATCTAATTAGAAACCACCTAGCGACCGGTTGCGGTTCATATATGATAGTGATCCATTGCTACTTCTTTTTGGATTAAAAAAAAACATACCAAAGAAAAGTAGCAATGTATATGGAATGAAACCGGTCGCTAAATAGTTTCTCTTTAGATAATCAACACCCTGAAATGACCCCTCGTTTTCACCAAGGTATAATACATGTATAATACAAGTTTTATGTAATTGTTTTGATTTTTGTTCTCATTCATATACATTTATAAAACATGTTTTATACAAAACTTGTCGCCTACATGTTCAAAACTTGTAATTCGGTAAACGTGCATGCCATGCAACATGGTAAATACTTGTTGTTGGTTACACAGTGTGAACGAGAAGGTTTGAGACTGTTGCAATACATGTATAAAACAAATACTTGTTTGCAACAAGTATTCTACAAGTTTTGAATGAAACAAGTATTTGACATGTTTTTTGGTGAAAACGAGGGGTGATGGCTACCGTTTATTAGCACACCAGTCGGCGCCACAGTCGCGAGAGGTCGTGCCGGACTACAGCTGGGCCACAAAAAAAAAGTTGGAAATCTGACTTTTTGACTATGCCATGATGAAGACGATAGTTTGTCGGAATTTGTCGCCAAAAACCAGAATTTGTCGGGCTTTCGTTTAGGAGATACGTGTGGCGCAGCTGTAGAGACGTCTCTACAGCTGAGCCACACAGATCTCGAAAACGGAAGGTCTTAACGAAAATCTGATTATTCGTGTGTGCAGCCGTTAATTTGTCGGAATTTGTCGCACAAAAACCAGAGTTTGTCGGTCTTGCGTTTAGGAGATCTGTGTGGCGCAGCTGTAGAGACGTCTCTACAGCTGCGCCACACAGATCTCGCAAACGGAAGGTCGTAGCGAAAATTTGATAACTCGAGTGTGTAGCCGTTAGTTTGCCGGAATTTGTCACCAAGAACCAGATTTTGTCGATCTTGCGTTTAGGAGATATGTGAGGATACGTTTACGACCTTTCGTTCTCGAGATCCAGGTAAAAAGGTCTCCACAGCGCATCCTCACATATCTCCTAAACGCAAAATCGACAAACTCTGATTCTTGGTGACAAATTCCGACAAACTAACGGCTACACATACGAGTAATCAGATTTTCGCTACCACCTTCGACATGACGTTTCGAAGACCTCACTCAACAATGGCGCCTCTAGCATCGAATTCATTCGCGTTAGCCCTCATTGCGTTGCGTTCTTTCATAATAAAAGCTTTGTCGCCGAACTTCGGTCGCGTAACTTCGGCATAGTGTCTAGTCTAGACACATCGCACACAAACGGTACATAAATAAAACACACTTCGTAATCTCTAAATATAGTACTATATTTGTAAAGCGAGGCCCCATATATTGACGATGCAGTACATAAACTTATTCTCCCATCGAACTGTACAAGTGCTGTCCGTGGCGGTGTCCCAGTAATACGCCGCAGCCGTGTGGAGACCCGAGCCGTTTTTTTGAGTTATAGTGATACGCACTGGGAAGGATTTTTTGGAATAAGAATGTAATAAAACGTTTATCTAATAAATAAAGAGTTTATTCATGGATCGCGTAACCTTGAGCGAGAGCACAGCTGAAGGCGCGGGCACATTTCTCTGACACTCTGATGACATCGGTTTTCATAGTAAATGTATGCACTAGGATAGGAGCAAACTTATCTAATAACACGTCCATATATGTAAATACGGCGTGTTAACACGTGGCGTCAGACAAATGTGCCCGCACCTTGAGAGAGACGAGCAAACTGTCGGCCGATAGTTGGGTCGGGCCTTTAATTAGTATGAAGAAGTATGCAAGTGCACACATTACGATTTGGTATCGGCCGATTCTTTATATTAAAAACCGGTCAAGAGCGAGTCTGACTCGCGCACCGAGGGTTCCGTACCATCATAATAAGTACACTGCAGAGTAAAATAATATAATTGTTGCAGTATTGGGTCAGCGCCATCTCTTGACCGATAGTGGAACTATTTTTTTTCTTATGTCAGCGCCATCTGTTGACTGGTAGTGAAACTAAAGAAATCGATTGTAACCGCAGTTACATTGCTGCTTTAAGTAAAATAGTTCTCATATCGGTCCTTACTAAAGCAGCAATGTAACTGCGATTTATGTCAGAGTTGATTGCAACAAAGTTACATAATTACCCCCTATCTTTCAGTACTTATTTAAATACTTACAGATGTATTTGAAGGGCTTGTTTAGTTTGTTAAGTCTGGCCAGGATTTTCTCTGTGATCACAGTGATCCATTGCGGCGTTCTGGAGTGGCTGTACGTGTTACCTCCGAGGCAAAGTTCAATGGTGTCTCGGACTATCTTTTGGACCTCTTCAACATTGAATACTAAGTCCTGAAATAAGTTAAAGTACCTGCATTCATAAGGTACCTGTTGGTTTATTGATTTTTCCGCGTTTGCGCGTCGAGTGGTCGAATTGACTATGAAATATGTCTTTTATTTTGTGGTACCTAACCCAAAGCGCTGCACAGTAGTAAAAAAAGTGATGACTCGTGTCGTGCTCAGAAAAAGGAAACCTATGGAAATGGAAGTGGCACAAACTGCAATAACAAAGGAATTTTGACGTAAAGGCGCGTGCGCCGTGTCCGCCATGTTGTGTTGCGTTTTCATGTTACAATTTCGTATCTATGCCAATGATATTAAAAGTAAAGATGAGTTATACGCCAACATCATTGCTATTTAAAACAACGCAAAGGCACAGAATACATAATAGTACAAATAGATACACACATTGACCGCTGCATGCGCATTGGCCGTGAATTGAAAGCGCGTCGGCTGTCTCCTTCACTCACACACGCAAAGCAGTCAGCGCGCTCTTTGTACAATATGGCCGAATAAAGTAATAGAAAATACATATTTTTATTAAATAGAATAATTAGAATAGAATAATTATTTATTTTCAATAAGTGCACATACAATGTTTTTGTACAAGGTTTACATAGGAACAGTATATAACGTGTGCCTGAACTAGGAAATCCTGTGTTTCAGGCGATTTAGGCAAATAATATTCACAAAATTAATAAATCACTAACTTATTTAGAAAAGCAAAAAATATTTTTACAGAATAAAGGTTTAAAGTATACATACATTACCAATTATTTTTAGATTAAAACTTAAATAAAATTACAATACTATTTTAATACAACCAATAGTCTCTCTGTATCTTCATAGGACATGCTTTGTAGGACGTTTTTTAAATTGACCTTACAATTTCTATAATTAAGTGGGTAGATGTTTGCTGTACGATTTAATCTATTGTACAGCAGCGGGCCCAGGAATAAATAGAATTTTCTTGTAAAAGCGTAATTAGTAGAAACTCTTTGAGTGCAAACTATATCTTTGCGTCTTTTATTAATTATGTCAGAGCTAAATGTGAGTGCTGAGTGTTGTTTTAATACAACGTTCATTATAAATAATTGTCGAACTGTTAACAAATTACAGGACTTATACAAAAGGTTAGTAGGAAATAGAAAAGGGCGGCAAGTTGACACTTTGAGAATCGCTCTCTGTGCTCTCTCTGTGGTTAATAACAATGTTTTACATGCACCTCCCCATGTCGTGATACAGTAAGTTAATATTGATTCACATAGCGCAAAGTACACCTGCCTTATTATTGTCGGTTCAGCAATATGTCGTAACTTTTTGAATACAAATATTAACTTACGTAATCTGCTATTTAAAGCCGCAATATGTGGCTTAAATGAAAGATTTTCATCTAATATTATACCCAGGTATTTAGTTTTATCTGTTTGATTAATTTTGGGGCACATGCATTGGTTAGCCGAATGGACTCTACAATAATGAGCGTGAAGTGCTGGCCTAGTGTTAGGAAAACATTGTTTACGCACAGAAAACTTAATATAGTTAGTTTTTTCGGCATTTAGTGTTAAAAGGTTATTTTTTAGCCAATTATTTACAACATTGAATCCTCGTTGCGCATGCTTGTAAACTTGTTCTTCCGAGTCGGCCGCGAAAAGGAGTGCAGTATCATCAGCGTAAGATATTATCATCCCATGGTCTAGTTTCATATTACAAAGATCGTTGATGTAAATCAGAAACAGGGTAGGTCCTAAAATACTTCCTTGAGGAACTCCGAAGGATGTATTATCCTGCTCATCACTGAGGACACTTCCAATCCTCACACATTGGGTACGTTCTTCCAGATAACTTTCGAAAAGTTTCAGCTGTGTACCTCTTATGCCTAAAGTCTCAAGCTTGCGCAAAAGGATAGGGATGGACACCGTATCAAAAGCTTTCGCTAGATCCAGAAAAATGCCAACTGTGTGATTACCTTTGTCCAAATTATTTACAATATAATCTGTTAAGTGATGTACAGCATCAGCAGTTGACACTTTTGGTCGAAACCCAAATTGATACTCAGACAAAATCGCTTTTTCTTCTAAGAATTGAACTAACCTATTATTAATAATTTTTTCCAATATTTTAGAAAAAGATGGTAATAATGATATGGGTCTGTAGTTTGAAATTAGACTTTTTGATCCAGATTTATATACAGGAACAACTATGGCTTTTTTTAAACACTTTGGAAAAATACCTGTAGACAAAGTTTTTTGAAAAATATAAGTCAAAGGAGGCACCAAAATATGACTGAATTGCTTGATTATTTTATTAGATATATTGTCCCACCCAACTGCACAGTCATCTTTCAAACACATGATAATTTTTTCAACCTCAGATTCGTCAGTATCAAGCAATGCAAAGGATTTTAAGGAAGCGCTACAGGCAGGAGAGGCAAGTGCTGGACTCTGTACATTTTTATGAATTTTTTCTGCGAGACATTTACCAACATTGACAAAATAATTATTGGCGTTGTTTGCGGAAATTAAATGTGACGACGAGTGCTCTTGAAGTAAACATAATGATGAGTCATGTTGTTTTGAAGTATAGGTAATATTTTTGATGTGTTTCCATATCTTTTTATTATTTTTTCCCGCTGATTCTAGCACTGATTTTTCGTACTCAGATTTAACCTTTTTTAATATATTGTTACAAAAATTCCGGTATCTTTTATATGACAATTGTAATATCGGGTTATTAGGATTACGTTTTGCATTTGTGTGCAGTTTATCTCTATGTTTCATGCATCTAATGAGACCCGGAGTGATCCATGGTTTTATATTAAAACTTTTGTTATTTAATTTAACACTCGATGTATTTCTCTGAATCGCTTGCTGTACATTTTGTACTAAATATAACATGCAAAAATGCGGATCAGCGGAATTATATACTGGTGAAAAATCGATGTTACGTAAGTCAACTTCTAGATTATTTACATTTAACTTAGTGACTGGGCGACTATTGTTTAACCTAGGTAGTTTACAATTTAAGGTTAGTAGGGCAGCTCTATGATCGGTTATTGTCGAGTTAGTAACAAGTGCAAGTGAAGAAAAATTTGATTTAAGCATGATATGGTCCAAGCAAGAACCACTTTGATGAGTAGGAAATGTATGCGCGGGAAGCAAGCCATAAAATGAGCATACATTGAGGTAATCTTGGGCAGCTGAGTCAAATTTTTCGGGATCTATATTAATGTTAATGTCTCCAATTAAAATTATATTTTTAAATGAGGATAAAGTTCGCAGTATATTGTTTAGAGAATCAACAAAGTTAGTTGTATTTTTAAAAGCGGATGGTCTATATAAAGCTAATATTGCAAATTCAGATCCCATTTTAATAAGTAAATTGCTGCATTCATCAATGTTGAGTTCCTCAGTAGACACATTTAATTGATTTTTTGCATAGACTACAACCCCATCATTTTGATTATGAGTTCTATTAGTCTTATATATGTTATAACCTGGTAATAAGGGAAGGTTATAATGTTTGTCTAACCAACATTCGGTTAAAACGATGACGTCGGAATTAATGTCTAATCTCTGTTGAAAAATACTAAAACTATCGAAATTTTTAATTATGCTGCGAATGTTTTGTGTTAGTATGGTAAGTGAATTATTGTAGATGGAAAGATATTGTTTGCAATTTTCTACTTCACACAACTTAGACTCAGATACAGAGAGATTGTCTAACTCATCAATTAAATTATTAATCATATATTATTAAAAGTAAAAGATAATTAATTACAAAAATAGATTAAAGAAAATGAAAATTAAATTAAATTAAGAAGGGCTGATAATACCCTTGTAAGCGGCGCTCCTAGGCGCCTCCATAATCGATAGAATTAATGTACCTTTTTTCGGCTAAACATTTTGCAGGGCAGTCTGCGCTACCTGTGTTATGACCATTAGGTTTTTTGAACCTTGAGCATGTAGCGCATTTTGGTTCTTCAGTTTTCTTTGTGCACTCCATTATTGAGTGTCCCTGTTCACCACAATGACCGCAGGTGTAGATCAGCTCCCGACAAGATTTGGCTGCGTGTCCGTACTGCTGACACTTATAACATCGCGTGACCAAAGTAAAGTCTCTTACGGGGCAAGATGACCAATTAACAAAAATCCTATCTTTCGATATAAGGGCTTTTCGTATTTCGGCGGACACTTCTATGACATAATTGCATGTCTCGGCTTCCTTCTTGCCCGACTTGTGGCTAAGTTTAATCGAGGTCAGGAACGATTCGAGGCTCGAGTTTTCCAATTGGTCAGCTAAATTTTGTTGGTATATACAAGTAAATACCTCTTTTTCTTGCATGGTCACGGGTACCCCGATAACTACGATTCTGGGCTTTCGCTTATGGGGTTCATCGACTGAAAGGCCCGAGTTTGCTAGTTGAGAGGATTTTTTCAACTTTTCAATGTCGTCTTTGGTCTCGGTGCTTATTATAACACCCCCGTTTTTGGTTTTGCGCAAACCTCTAACTTGCAGCTTCATCTCTTCGGGGCAGATAATTTTTTGCACAAGGGACTTTGTCTCCTCACTTGATTTTCCTTTGTCGTTTGGGTAAATAGCGACAGCACTTACATTTGAGGTCTTAATAAAATTATTAGAGCCCTTTTTGACCATGTCAGAGAAGGACACTCCTGGATCAGTTTTTGGTGTCTCCTTAAGGCTTAGTTTGAGGTCCTGTAACTGCTGTGACAGATCAAGTTGGGCGTTAAGGGTTTGAATCTTCGTATGGGCTTGAACGGTTTTCAGTTTCAGCGACTGATACTGTACAGCCATCTGCGAACTTCCGTGGCTCACTTTACGACATAGATTATTTATGCGTAGTTTTTGATCCGAGTTTAATTTACCCTCTGAGGCAATATGGCAAACTTCATTAAGGCACTGCTCTATATTCGTCATCCAGTTCTGGATTTCTGGAGTTGGTATAAGTTCCAGGGGCTCTTCTTCTTGGTCTTGAGATCTCGGATGTTCCAGGCCACGGGGCGAGGGTGTTGGAGGCGGGGTGCGAGCGGTCCTGCCACCCCGGTTAAATGGGCTACTATCCATCTTTTATCTAATCTCCTATGCACTAAACATTTTTCACTAATTCACTAAATAATTTATAATGTATATAATACCTAACACAATGACACAGTTTGTGATTACTGATGATCGGTCAAAAACGAGGTCACGATTTTGCCAGTGATTAATTAATTATTTTAATAAATTTTCGATACGTCTGCTCACGTCATGACAAATCAATCAATCCAGTAAATACAATGCAATTTTTTGCAAAATAGCATTGTAAATGCAAAAATCTCAAATTTAAAAATTATATAGCTATTTCATCTTAATCAATTGTTAAAATATCTGGAAAGATATTTCAATTGAATGTCGAGGTAATTCCTCACATTGGTGAAATAACGCTGGCTTACAGCGTAAGAGTTTAGGATATACTAGGAAAAATTCGACGATGTCACTAGTGACTCGGTAGCTCAGCGGTCAGAGCATTGGACCGGATATCCAAAGGTCGCGGGTTCGATTCCCGTCTGAGTATTGATCTGGTGCGAGTCGTATTTTTTCTAGTATATTATTTAGTATTGTTTAGACATTTTTTTAATTTCACAATTTTATGGCGTCTGACTGACGAGAGCCGCGTGTGTTTCCGTGTCACGAGCCTGTGCTTGACTAATTGAAAGTCGGGCAATTACCTGACTTTCGTCTTGCCATTTTGGAGTGCGCGTAACGTAGGTATCTATACTTTTAATATCATTGATCTATGCAGTTTTCATAAGGTGTATGTAGTACACCAAGCTAAGCCGCCATGTTTAGTAGCGTTTGAATTGAGAATAATGAAGTAGGTATCCACGCTTTTTTCGTAGGTATGTCAGGTCAGGTCCATATTATTTCTTCGTCATTGGTGTCGCGTGACTGAAACTTAACTGAACGACAGGGACTAAACCAATTTTTTAAAGCACTTATGCTCTAATAAGCACTTAAATAAAATCAGATGTTATGTCTCACTCACCTCCTCATCGTCTTCTTGTGCCTGTGCCATTTTTATTAAATAATATTATTATTAAAGAAAAAATATTTTACTTCCTTGGAAGTTCCTTGGATTATTTCTAAAACTTTTGAATCGAATGGAATGACAGTTGGATGATGGCTCCGACGATTTTTTCTTTGGATACTCTTTGGATATTGGATAAAAATCGCCAGTGTTCGATGTGGTTTGATGTAAAGCCCACCAGTAACGCTCATCGTTTACGCGTGCAATTGAAGCGATTGTCAATTGCTCCATCCAACAATGGCATTGACGGAAAAATTGACAATCGCAATTGATCGTTACCGGCGGGCTTAACTATCAGCGAAATTTTTTCTAAGTCTATGGATGTAACCAACAACCAACCACATTCAGCACAGAGGAAATAATCACTACGTTTTAACATTCAGCTCCCGAAGTCCTGATGCAAAGGCGCAAATGTATGAAAATGTTTTTGGTTTCGATAGTCAGCCAGCCCCCCTAGCATGACCGATGAAACACGATATATTATTATATCGCGTGATATAGCATTTTATCGACACTCAACTGTCAAAATCCATTGTCTTTCTGACAGTTAAACGTGATAAAACCAAGATAATTATACACGCGATATATATCGTGTTTTGATGGTCATGCTAGGGGGGCTGTTTGAACATTAGGCCGACGTGGGCTATGTACGCTGACGGCGTGGCCCACGTTTGTCTATTGTATTTCCCGCTTTAGTCTTCTTGTCATTAAAATAATCTAAATTGGCAAAATCCAAAAGGGAACCGCCAAAGCTCAACAATAAGAATTACTTTTAAAGATTACATTACATTACATAAAGATTACATTACATGGTGAAAAATTATTCAGATAGCAATAATGCTATCTGAATAATTTTTCACCATGTATGCTGTGCTGTGCTGTGTGTGTGCGATCGTGCTCCCCTGAGTAATTTTGTGTTCTGTGGTGCAGGATGTAGTTTAGTTCAGTGGTTCTGTTCTGTGTTTTGTTCACTAGGGGAACCGAGCGCCCACTCGTGGCAATTCTTTGAAACTACCTATCGTTATGAAAGGCCACTAGCGCCTCTGGAAATCGATGCGGAACTACTGACACGAAATGGGGAATCTCTGTCTGTCTGAAAAAATTTCAAATTGGCTGATTATTTTTATAGGTTTATAGAATTTTCGGTTGCGAGAAAAAATATGTATAAAGTCACTTCGACTTCACATATGTATGAAAGTAACAGCGGAATGGAAATAATACCTGCCACAACACAACCACAACATAGTTTAAAAAAAGTTTTTTTCTTCTTCTTATTTTTAGTTTGGCAATCTTCTCTCCTCTTTTAGAGAATCATTTTTGCCAGGGTCAAGTGTTGAATAGTTCAGTGGTAGATATTGTTTCAATTTTCATTAGAATGCGGGTGTATCGCATTCCAATACTGCTTGGACCATTTGGCACCAAGTATAACAAGATAGTTCACTCGGTAAGTTCTGCCGAGGTAGCCACCACCACTGACAGCCGGCCGCGACGACTCGCCTCACGTGCCCTCCCAAAAGATTAATAGAATTTTAATGGCGGATTTTGTACCTACCAATTATTCTCTCTCTGTATTTTGTGTTAATTTCTATATTCCGTAAGGACTTTTGTAGTAAAAAAGTGATTAAAGTAAACGCAAGTGAGAGTACAATCAATGCGTGTATAATTTCCCACCAAAACACACACCTAAACAAACACGATACTAAAGCACGACTCGTTTCACCCACATATTGTTCAGTTGAGCAGACACTTGTACACAAATCTGGACCAATTTTAAGACACAATATTATTCACTATAATAATAATAAATCTTTATTAAACAATCTTACATCACAATTTACAACAAGTCTAAACATAGATAACTAGGTTTAACCTGTGTTTCTTTGTTTTCTATGAACTATGAATTACTATGAATCAATTTGCAAATAATTAAATAAGTCACCTAACTGAACTCGACAAAATGGCGCCAAAACTCCAAAACAAATTAACACAAAACATCAAACCTTACAACTACATTATGTAACTACATTCTGCTGTTGCTTGTTATATTCGTACATTTCTGAAGTCGAAGAGACATATATACATGCTGAAATTTTAATCATTTGGTTCCCGCTGTGGGGTGGTTCCACTCATGATTATAAGCAACTTTTACTATGGGGCCAACTCTCCTGCTCGCAAAAAAAAATCAGCTGTTCCATACAAAAGTGCAGTACCTACTCGACCTTAATGTATGGAACAGCTGATTTTTTTTTGCGAGCAGGAGAGTTGGCCCCATAGTAAAAGTTGCTTGTAATCATGAGTGGAACCAGGGGCGGATCCAGGATTCGAGTTTGGGGGGGGCCCTCAGAGCCTCGGGTCTAGGTTTACCTTACATAGATATCTATTTAAGGAAGGATGCCTTAAGATGCACAAAACGACTGATTTTTCAGAAAAATGCTTGTCTATAGTAAAAAAAAAACGGCCGCGCAGCGCGATTTTTAGTCAGTTTTATCAACTAATCTTGTACTCTTGCCTGTCTATAGTAAAAAAAAGACCGCGCAGGGCGATTCTTAGTCAGTTTCATTTCACCCCTAATCTTGCCTGCCTATAGTAAAAAAAATTGCCACGCAGCTCAATTTTTAGACAGTTACATGCACTAATCTTATCTGTTTTTAGTGAAAAAACGGCCGCGCAGCTCCATTTTTAGTTAGTTTCATCCGTTATACCTACTCTTGCCTGTCTGTAGTAAAAAAGCGGCCGCGCAGCGCGATTTTTGTCGGTTTCATCCACTAATCTTGTCTGTCTATAGTAAAAGATACGGCCGCGCAGCGCCACTTTTAGTCATTATCATCCACCAATCTTGTCTGTCTCTAGTAAAAAAACAGCCGCGCAGCGCCATTTTTAGCCAGTTACAACCGTTATACTTGTACTCTTGCCTGTCTGTAGTAAAAAAGCGGCCGCGCAGCGCGATTTTTGTCGGTTTCATCCACTAATCTTGTCTGTCTATTCTATAGTAAAAGATACGACCGCGGAGCGCCACTTTTAGTCATTATCATCCACCAATCTTGTCTGTCTTTAGTAAAAAAACGGCCACGCAGCGCCATTTTTAGTTAGTTTCATCCGTTATACTTGTACTCTTGTCTTTCTGTAGTAAAAAAAGCGGCCGCGCAGCGCGATTTTTGTCGGTTTTATCCACTAATCTTGTCTGTCTATAGTAAAAGATACGGCCGCGCAGCGCCACTTTTAGTCCTTATCATTCACCAATTTTGTCTGTCTTTAGTAAAAAAACGGCCTTAGTTACAACTGTTATACTTGTACTCTTGCTTGTGTATAGTAAAAAAAGCGACCGCGCAGCGCAATTTTAGTCAGTTTCATCCACTAATCTTGTCTGTCTGTAAAAAAAAACGGTCGCGCAGCGCCATTTTTAATCACTTTCATCCGTTAATCTTGTACTTTTGGCTCTCTTTAGTAAAAAATCCGGCTGCGCAGCGCGATTTTTAGTTAATTTTGTCAATTAATCTTGTCTGTTTATAGTAAAAAAACGGGGCCCGCGCTGCGCCATTTTTATCCACTAATCTTGTAATGTGGTTTTATCCGGGCAGGCGGGTAGCTTGCGCAGCAAGGCTTGCGTGATTGGAGCATGTACGCAAGATTTCACAGCGAGACTCACTAAATTAAAAAAATGCCTGTCTGTGTGCTTTGTTCCAGCCGCATGCCTTGAAACCGTAAAATGCTTGTCAAATGCGCCAAATGTCTGTCAGATGATAACCCTACTCGGGCCACGTTTTATGATTAAAAAAAAATAGAGACACTGACACTACCTACATAAAACAATAAGAATTAAAAAAAATTAACTGCCCTTTTCATTGCAAGTTCAATGTTATCCGCAAAGGCAATCGGCCTCGTGGGGGGGGGGGGGGGCATGGCCCCCTTGGCCCCCCCCCTGGATCCGCCAATGAGTGGAACCACCACACCGCGGGAACCAAATGATTAAAATTTCAGCGTGTATGTCGTAGGATAATTGTACAAACAGGATTTTTACAAAAATCCTAGTATGATTGTAAAATACCGGATGTTTATAATCTAAGACAGATTTTTGCAATCATCCGAGTAATGTTTAGGATTTTTACAAAAATCCGGCGTATCTTAGGTAAATCGCGAATCACCATCTTTTTGCGCGCGCTGATTGGCTGACGTCATCGTTATTGTCTGACGGTTGCTCTGATTGGCTATTTGTTATTGTTCTGATTATTGTCATATATTTCTCTAGTGTTTTGTATGAATTTTACGTTTTTTATTTTTAAAAATCTGAGTGCTCACATTAATCAAGAGACATTGAAGGGAGTGAATTGGATGTTATACAAGTGCCAGGCTCGATCAGTGCAGACAATTTAGAGGTTATATCTTAAAAATAACATTTCTATACAGCTAAGAAGCTAAGAAAGTTCTATAGCACTTGTCAATATTGTTGTGCAAAACCTAAATGGACTTTCGAGTTAAGTAATTAATGCTCTTAAAACTTCAATTGAAGAATTAAATTCGGCATGATTACGAAATAAACCCCAAAACCCAACAGCAATATGTTCTGACCAATCAAACCGAAGTTGTTATAAACCGTCTCTTAGATTATCCAATCAGCATTCAAGTTCACGATTTTTACAAAGATCCTAAAAATTACTCGGACGATTGTGAAAATTCATCTTAGATTTCAATTATCCGGTTCTTTACAATCGTCCTAGGATTTTTGTAAAGATCCGGTTTATACGATTATCCTACGACATATCGACGCTTAAGAACCAAGACCATCTATCTACAAAAAGTCGACTTCACAGGAGACGAAAAAAAGTTTTCTTTCTTCTTCAAACAATTTAATTATAATTATGTCTGAACATTTACAGGATTAGCATGAGAAAAAAGTTGAAATTAGGTGTTTACATGTATTTCAAGAGAGCCATGAGGCAGTCATGAGGAAAACTAATGATAGTTTTAAAATTATTGTAGATAGCTGGTATTAGTTAAAATTAGTTACTTAGGTGGTATTGGTATTTTCTAATAACTCCTTATTTAATGCGAATTTGAGGTAACTTATTAAAGGAAGCGATGCGTAAGTTAACCTTAAAAAGAACTGCATTAAAAAGTAAAAATCGCCAAAAGTGTAGATAGATGGTCTTGGTTCTTAAGCGTCGATATATATTTTTAGGGTTCCGTAGCCAAAATGGCAAAAAACGGAACCCTTATAGATTCGTCATGTCTGTCTGTCTGTCTGTCTGTCTGTCTGTCTGTCTGTCTGTCCGTCCGTATGTCACAGCCACTTTATTCCAAAAGTATTAGGACTACATAGTTGAAACTTAGTAGGTAGGTGTATTCTGTGAACCGCTTTACGATTTTTATACAAAAATAAAAAAAATAAAAGATTAAGGGGGGGCTCCCCATACAAGGAACTGAAACTGAAAATATTTTTTTTCATCAAACCAATACTTGTGGGGTGTCTATAGATAGGTCTTTAAAAATGACGTTGAGGTTCCTAAGACTATTTTTTTTTAAAGTCAACCATTTGAAAAATATATGCCGCCAAAGTGGTAAAATGTGTGTCCCCCCCCCCTTTAACTTTTAAAGTAAGAGGGT
Organism: Agriphila geniculea; assembly: GCA_943789525.1. Lineage (NCBI taxonomy): Eukaryota > Metazoa > Arthropoda > Insecta > Lepidoptera > Crambidae > Agriphila > Agriphila geniculea. Next base: position 14,044,308 of record OX038890.1, read on the forward strand.
GAAAAATCTAAAAAAAATATAAAATATAGATCTTAATAAACACTTTCAATGAAAATTGTTTTGAACGAGATACAGTAATTAGTTTTCGAGATATAGTACATTTTCCAAAACCGCAAATATAACTTTGTCATTCATACAAACACTGTGAAAAACAAAGTTATTTTTTCAGACGAAAAATGATAGCAGTTTTAAAATATGGTATGGTATAATGTACCTACGGAACCCTACTGCGCGTGGCCCGACATGCACTTGGCCGGTTTTTTTAATTTCATGCAACCGATAATTCATACTTTTTTCCATTGCAAACTTGAAGACTTTTTGTGAAAGTTACGTTTAAGATTTAGAGATGGCGCTATTTTTTATACCGTTTGTGATGTTCTGTAGCCCTGCATCACTCTGTGTTGGTTGACTCAACTGGACTCTGTTCTGTGTTTCACATTCACAGTGCCTATTTTCTTTTGTGCTTTTGGTATGTTTGTATTGTATTTTATTACGTTTTGCGTGAGAAAAAAGTCACAAGCAGGTTGATAGCCCGGGCAATAATGTCGTAGTTGAATATCTATATTTTAAGTGGAGCGAATTGTATAAATTTCATGGAGTTAAAGGTCTGGGTTGAGGGTATACAAAGGATTGTTTGTGGGGTCACGGAAACCACAACTTGTCAGGTCAGTCAAAAAATTTCTCCTTAATTTGATGATTTGTCCGCTAAGTATGTTGTGAGAGTGAAATTTCACTTGATTTCTTCTTTTTTACTGTGTGTGACTAACACTTTATTTTGGTACCCAGGATGTAGTTTTCGCTCTGGCTCATGCTACTGGCAAAGTTGGTAGATTTACTCTGATTGAGAGATGGAGAAATAATGAAAGATTACTAGCACCACAGGAATATCCCTTGAAGGTAACCATACCTACCTATTATGGAATATTAGGTCAGAGAGTCAGGTTTATGATCAAAATTAAACACTCTCTAAGTCTGTTTATCCTTGCTTGTCTTAATTTAGTAAACAGTTTCCATACGTCTTTTAAACTATCGCTATTCAAAAAAATATGTTGTCTTATTAAACAAACTGTCAATAATAATCAACAATATCTTTCATATGTTGTGTGGAAAACCATTTTTTGTATTTAATAAATGATTATTTTAACAAAGAGTTGGGAGATTGTTTACCAAATAGGATAAGTGAGGATTAACAAACTAAAGTCTGTCCATCCTTACTTGTCTTATATGGTAAACAATCTTCACCCAACTCTTTATTGAAATAATCATTTATAAAATGAAACAAATGGTTTTCCACACATAGATTACGAAATAAATTGTTAGTAAATTACAAAAATTTCATAAACTTACTTACATATTTTTAAATAACGATTTAAGTTTAAAAGACGTATGACAACTGTCAAAAACTGTTTACTAAATAAGACAAGTAAGGATGAACAGACTTTATACTAATAAGAAGTCTTACAGCCAGGCCCATTAATCAATCCACAGATAGGTTATAAAATTCCTGTTTTTTATTTATATAGTAAAAAAAACGGCCGCGCAGCGCGATTTATGTCAGTTTCATCGACTAATCTGGTACTTTTGTCTTGCCCGATGATTCTTGCCTGTCAATAGTCGAAAAAACGGCCGCGCAGCACGATTTTTTGTCAGTTTCATCCACTACCTACAGTTAAAAAAATGGCCCTAAGCAATTGCTTAATTTATTTAAGGGTTAATCTAGCACTGGGTAGGCCTAATCAAGATTAGTTGCTATGTAACGGTTGATATTAATAAAAAATAACGACAGCTGCTTAGCAACTAATCTGGATTATGCGTATCCCTATCTCTGGATTGATTATTGGGTCTGGGACTTAATGACATATTTTATTTTACAGATACTTATAAAATGGGGTGAATATTCTAACGATATTCAGTTCATATTAAGAAGATCAGACTCAAATAATACTCAGACCCAGAAAACTCAGTCCACTAACAATTCAAGATCTCCTGTAGGAAATGGGTTGGTATCTATTTCATTAAACATTTGAGTGTCATATCTTAACTAACATTAACCCGGCGTCATTGTGGCGGAAAAAAGTTACACTAACGTTGAGGGGGGTCATTATGACCCTGGTTACAATTGTTAAAATTTGGCATAGTATAAAATAATTTTTTATTTTAAACATTTTATATTTATTATAAATACTGTATTTATAATCAGTAGCAGCAATAAAACACATTGGTAATGAGTGAAATAATTTTTATTTTTAATTTTTCCTATAGACTGTTAATTATACAACAAAACTGTAACTCTTTTCTTAATTTTCTTTTATCAACAAAAAACAATATCGTTTCTAACAAAAATGATACTTAAATCAAATTTATACTACCTAACCTCTCTATCATTAGAAGATTACGAACACTAACATAATCTTTATATAAAATATATAAAAAAGTATATGGCACCAAAACAGCAACGTCACCGTTGAGCTGGGTCATAATTACCCTGTCGCAGGTTTACACACGTTTTGCTCCTTGCGCGGGTGATGGACGAATGAAGTGAAGTACGTGGCGGGGAGGGGTGATCCTTAGCTGCAGCTACTGAGACAGACAGTTGTGTGTGGCAAATATTTCTAAGCATTTTTTCATATGCAAAACATGCAGGGTCATGTTGACCCTGCATCAATGACGCCGGGTTAAATTGCTCTAACCTTCTTGAATTGTAGCAGGGTTGGAAAAAAATCATGATTTTTTCCAAAAAATAAAAAATCACAGATTTTTATTTAAATAAAAAAAAAAAAAGAATTTTTCGATTTTTTGCTTGAGCCTTTAAAATCCACATAAAATAGTGCGTGAAACCACAACACGCTTTTGTTTTACTTATTTGACACTTTAATTCGAAAGAAACAAGTAAAGATCAATAAAATAGTTTAAAAATGTCTGGTGGAAGATATAAGAACCGTTGATTTGTCAGTTTTTTGAAGAAAAAACAGTATTATACAGTAACTATTACACAATTAGTTTTAACATACATTTGTATGTGTCTATCAATTATTTAAAATTAAGAATTTCATTTTTTTAATCAAATAAAGAAAAATAGCAAATTGATTTAATCAATGATTTTTATTAAAATAAATCACTTGATTTAAATCGTGATTTAAATCATGATTATCAAAGTGATTTAATCATGCCAACCCTGAATTGTAGAAATAAAACCTTATTTAACCATTATTCATTGTGTACCAGTGGCAAAGGGTCCACACAAGTCGATTCCCATCGGCCTACCTTTTAGAAATCCCACCCCACTGATCCACCATATGATCTATAGATCATATTTTTTTTGTAGAACAGCTTACCTTCGCCATTATTTCACTCCTTGCCATTGCTGTGTACCTAATTAATATTGTGACAGATAACATAAATGATAACCTACTTTTTATGCAATTATTATCATGCTACTAATGTGGTACATAATTCAAATAAATAATTTGAATGAAGAGAAGAAAAGTACATTTTCGTCAAATGTGTAAATTTTGCAGGAGCCATAATGTATCTAACCCTAATATACTGGACAGCCAGAACTCACCAAATAGATTGAACGCTACTCCACCTTATAACAATAACCTAAGCAATATTTCGCCGGGGAATCCTGTTGGAGTGGTGAAAGGAATACAACAGACTAAAACGCCGGAATCTAATAGTCCTTTATTAAAAGATGTTCCACCTTATAGGTAACACCTATATCCTTATTCATATGTCTGAGACAATAAAACAACTCATAAAGTTTTAAAATATGATTATTATTTTGATTTTATAAAACTATATTTTGTTTTACACTTAGATCCAATTCATCAAGCATGTTTACATTTTGTCCTTGACTCGAGAGCTTAGATCAAAAATACCCTAGATGTCCGGTCAGAGTCTCAAAAATGGCACCTCAAATAGCTCAAATACCTCAAAAGATGAGTTTTTGTACAAAATAGTTTATTTTGTACAAAATAAGTGATATAAAATGTGAGTTTGTACAAAGTTTGTAAGGGTGGGTACCCACTTAGGTTCGCGAACCTCCGCGCTCCGCGAACCTGCACCGAAAATATCGTTTATCCTCTGCTGAAACAGGGCGCCGAGGTGTGTACGTGAGGGAACTCGTATGCGAAGCTGGTTCGCACAGGCACACACTGTAGCCAAAGTAAAAATATTTGTTTTTGCTATGGATCACTGTTCTAGGTTCGCGGAGCGCGGAGGTTCGCGAACCTAAGTGAGTACCCACCCTAATAAGAGGTGATTATGTACAAAATAAGCGCCAATTTTGTTAGTGGGATGGTATTTGAGGTGCCATTTTTGCGTACTGTTTTAGTTCCTGAAGCGTTATCTAGGAATTCTTGGATATTCTTGATCGAAGCTAGAGAGCTACCATATTAAAATTATACTTTTGAACAATAGTTAACACTAACTTTTCACTCCCGTAACCCATTTATAAAGCATTTAATGGCCTTTTTGTTTGAATGCAGGGATCCACCCCCGCCATACCGCTCCCCACCTCCTCCATCTCAAACACGGAAGTCTCCTAATCGCAGAGACAACCGGTCTGCACACATGTCTCCGGTGAACTTGCCCGATGAGAATTATGATACACGGAACCCTGAAGCAGTCAGCTACAACAGTCAGTACCGGGAACTGGTATCGCTTGTCAATTCTCAAAGGGAGAAACTTTCGAGCCAGCAAGTTGATCTTATAAAGGTATGTAACTTATGCCAGATTCATACATATCAGTGAAGTGTCCGTTCCGGTACTGTTTACGCCATTAAATAATTTTAATTTCGCGCTCTGCATGATGTGGCGTCGCTCCGGGTTATTCCTATCCCTTTCCCTCTCAGGCATCACCATACGCCGAGTGAAAGAGAAAGAAATTGTGCATCGACAACAGCGCCAAAAAGATGCACCGTTTGACAAAAGCAGTACAAACTCGGAACGAATTCATGTCGGCGTAGGGATTTGCGTCTCCGCTAAAAAATATATAAAAACCGGCCAAGTGCGTGTCGGGCCACGCGCCATAGGGTTCCGTAGTTGCCTTATACCATACCATATTTAATACCACCTATAATTTTTCGTCTGTAAAAATAACTTTGTTTTTCACAGTGTTGGTATGAATGACAAAGTTATATTTGCGGTTTTGGAAAATGTGCTATATCTCAAAAACTAATTACTATATCTCGTTCAAACCAATTTTGGTTGAAAGTGTTTATTAAGATCTACAGCATATATTTTTTTTAGATTTTTCACTCTCTTATTTCAAAAGTTAAAGGGGGGGGGACACACATTTTACCACTTTGGCGGTGAATATCATTCAAACGGTTGACTTTGAGAAAAAGTTGTCTTAGAAACCTCAATGTCATTTTTAAAGACCTATCTATAGACACCCAACACGTGTTGGTTTAAAGAAAAAAAAATTTTTCAGTTTCAGTTCCATGTATGGGGAGCCCCCCCTTAATCTTTTATTTTTCTTATTTTTGTATTAAATTCGTTAAGCGGTTAACAGAATACATCTACCTACTAAGTTTCAACTGTGTAGTCTTAATACTTTCGGAATAAAGTGGCTGTGACATACGGACAGACAGACAGACAGACAGACAGACAGACATGACGAATCTATAAGGGTTCCGTTTTTTGCCATTTAGGCTACGGAACCCTAAAAAAGCTCTCGCCAAACCATTTGTTGGTCCTTCGAGCCGGATTTACGGAAATTCCAGGCACCATGGGCAACAGCGTCGCTTAACCACTGCTAAGGTTAAAATCGCTTGCACGCCGCGCCCGCTGCTCACATACGTTTAGTTCGTGCAGGGGCGATACGCGCGCACACGAATTTTGTTGCAAACTGGTTAACCGATGCTGTTGCCCATAGTACAGTACCACCACCGTGGTAATTATTCTTTCATACATTCTCTATGAATGCGTCCACACATATCAGTGTTAGTGACGAGACAGTGCTCTCAGTTCCACTGAATGTGTGTTCATAGATAATGTGTGAAAGAATAAATCACAGTGGCGGTACTGTGCCGGAACTATGACGGAACTGAACTTCACTGTATGTGTGAATTAGGCTTAAATGTTTCATCTAAGAGTTCTTTAACAATCTCTTCTGAGACTGTAATTTGATTCGACATTTCTATATTGGTGAATATAGACTTTCTAAATGTGGACTAGAATAAAACCCATTGTTCCCATTGAATATATAAAAATACTACTTATTTGTAGATAGAGTAGGTTACATTGTGTTTTTATCTGGCTTCAATCTCACAGTACACTGTAATTATAAATGTGTTTCATCTTTTCTTAAAGATTACCTGTGAATTTTTCAATTAAAATAATTGTTGTTTATGACTTGCTCTTAAAAGTAGTTTGCTCTTTGGTGATTCTTTAAGAAATCTTCATCTGTTCCTTCTCACAACATTTTTGTCCATGTATAAATACATTTTGGTAGCTGGCAGTGCTCTGATACAGTATGTGAATAAAATAATTCATAAGGTTTAATTAATGCAAAAAGTGTGATGGTATGGTTTTGTATACACACGTTACACATACATACACGCCTTGCGCCTGTTTCCTATGGGGGTAGGGAGAGACTGGATCGCCACATGGGGCCGTACCGGCTAACGAATCGAGCTTCGGAAAATTTGCCGAGTTTCAAATTAAAAAAGATAAATTGAAGTAAGGAATTTCGTATTGTACTATTTGTTGAAGTTATTTGGAAGATATGGATGTTTGTGTGACCTCATGAAGTAGGGTTCACCATTGTGGCCCAACTGGGGCTCGATTTATCTGTTTTAATTTGAAACCCGGCAGACTTTTCGAAGTTCGATTCGTTAGCTGGTACGGCCCCTGCTTGCACATTTTTTTCGTTTCATTCACATCCATCAATCTTTTCATATATCTCCTTCGTGATTCGCCTTTCATTCATCCTCTTTTATCTGGGACGCCCTTGCGCAATCGTTCCTTCCACATTCGCACAATATACCGGGTGTGACAAGACCCTCAACGAAGCCGAAGTCTACGTATTCTGCCCATCATCAGGACCATTTCTGTTCAAAATTATTGCTGGGAAACGATTTTAATTTTTGGTGTTATAAAAGCATTGCATACATTACCATGCAATGTGACGCGTACAACAGACCGCGCCTGCGAGTGTATGCTACACAGTAGGGATGCGCGATCCGGGTCCTTCGATCCGATTTTTCGGATCGTAATGGATCGTAAAGCCACGATCCGATCCGCGGATCGGATCGCATGCCTTCGATCCGATCTTTAGGAAATCAATCCGGATCGGATGCAAATAAGTAAGACACAAATGATTTTAGATCTTTGTTACGTAAACCCATGTAAAACTAGTAAACCTTGAAGATTTAAAAGAAAAACAATGTGAATTAGTAATAATAAAACTGTACTCAGAGAACTTAAGAAAATACTTACTATATATTTCTCAAAAGTTTAGACTTCGAAGACTGGGATGGCGGGCGCCTAATTACTAACAGTTAAGTACAAATTTTTTTGGCGCCAGTCTTCGAAGTCTAAACTTTTGAGTAATAGTAATTTTGACAGACGGCGAGTCTCTTAAGACTTTCACACAAAGTTAAATTGGCCGATGATATTTTGATTCGTTTATTAATAATATAATGTATAAGATTAATGGATCTACCCGCAAAGGATGCCGCCAAGTTCAAAATGTAAACAAAGATAAAGTCTGCAACAAATAAACCCTTAGGTTTTTAGGTTAAATTTGGCACTAACTTATTAGTGCCTAATTTTTTGTAATCAAATCGCGTTTTAATTCATACGATCCAAGCGATCCGATCTTTCAAGTTTTGTATCGATCCAGCAAAATATCGCATGGCCTCGATCCGATCCGAAAATCGCCGGATCGTATGCCTGCCGATCCGATATTTCAAAAGATCGGATCGGAGCGGCGCATCCCTACTACACAGCTGCGTGCGGCCGAGTTGAAAGGTAGCGTTTATGTGCGTGCTCATGAGTGATGACGTTTTGAAGCCATTGTTTGTTAGGAAATACTTAAAATTTGATAATGTTTCTGTAGATAAAAATGAGGATATAACGAATAAAATAAGATTACATAAATATTTTGAAAAAAAATTGTTGACTTTGACCTTCAATAACTTCGTAGCTATTGGTTTCCCAGGTATAGTCTAAAAGACAAAAATGATCCTGATGATGGGCGGAATGCGTGGACTTCGGCTTCGTTGAGGGACTTGTTACACCCGTTATCTTTTTCGTGATTCGCCTTTCATTTATCCTCTTTTTTAGGGTTCCGTACCCAAAGGGTAAAAACGGGACCCTTTTACTGTCCGTCTGTCTGTCTGTCTGTCTGTCACCAGGCTGTATCTCATGAACCATGATAGCTAGAAAGTTGAAATTTTCACAGATGATGTATTTCTGTTGCCGCTATAACAACAAATACTAAAAACAGAATAAAATTAATATTTAAGGGGGGCTCCCATACAACAGACGTGATTTTATTGGCGTTTTTTGCTCGACATTAATAACGACAGCAGGTAGACAGTTGAAATTTTCACGAATGATGTATTTTTGTTGCTGCTATAACAACAAATACTAAAAACAGAATAAAACTAATATTTAAGAGGGGCTCCCATACAACAAACGTAATTTTTTTGTCGTTTTTTGGTACGGAACCCTTCGTGCGCGAGTCCGACTCGCACTTAGCCGGTTTTTTCTGTGATTCCCGTGCGCAATTGTACCTTCCACATTTGCACAATACATCTCTTTCGTAATTCGCCTTTCATTAATCATCTTTTTTTGCAGTGGCGTGCCCAGGCTTAGACAATAGGGCAAGCCCGAAGCCTCAAATCAAGCAATTTTTTCACCATATCAATACAAGCAAAAAAAAAACAATGCATCTCACAATTTTCTCGATACTAATTTAATTTTTTTTTATACGATGATTTTTTTTTACTTTCATTCATGCTCTTTTTTCTGGGACGCCCTTGCGCAATCGTTCCTTCTACATTCGCACAAAATATCTCTTTCGTGATTCGCCTTTCATTCATTCATCCTATTTTTTCTGGGACACTTGCGCAATCGTTCCTTCCACATTCGTACAATATATCTCTTTCGTGATTCACCTTTCATTCATCCTCTCTATTCTGTATAATTTGCAGTATGATGCGGAGATTGGTTACTGGGAGAACAAAGGCCGTGAGCAAGAGAGGCAAGTTGAGCTGCTGCAGCAGCAGATCAGCTCTGCTGACAACCAGCTTCGGATCAGCACAGAACAGGTTAAGTATCATTCTGGACTGCAATCCTATGTATGAATGAATTTGAAGTTTGAATGATATAGTTTTTGATGTTACATTTGCTGTTAAAAAAAGAAAATTATAAGGTACTTAAAACTTTTTGTCACACTACCCTCCTAACTATCTTTGTAAGCTGTAATCATAAGCTTAAGGCCACAATACACACCCTCAGGTGGCTTGCCTAGCGCCTAGATCAGGGATGGCGAACCAATGGCACGCGACACATATAGGGCACGTCACCGATCACAAAATTCATTATACACTACGAAAAAAAGTATGAAAACATCTTACTACTCTAACAATTTGTCATAATCTAATCTGCAACTTTAATTTAAATTAAGCGTATAATTATTGAAACATTGCAAAATGTACAATTTTTTTTGTAATAATTAAAAGAGTGTTGCGTTGATAGTATTTATTATTATTATTTTCCCAATAATCACAGTCAAAATTATTTGATGGCACGTCTATGACCTCATTTAACATTCTTTAGAAAAATGGCACGTTGATACTTATAGGTTCGCCATCCCTGGCCTAGATAGTCACCTAGCGTGTAGCGAAGTATAAGAAACGTTCTATAATGTTCGCAACTGGCCGCAGCGCCTAGACCTAGCGACACCTAGCGCGCAATGCGGGCGACTGATTGAAAGATACACACTTTTAGAATTGTTTCTCACTGAAGAACCTAATACTTGATTTAAGGTGCAAGCACTTAATTATGTAGAAGAGGAAAGTGAAATAGTAAAACAGAATGAGAAGACTATAAAGTCGGAGATAGTCCTGGTGCGGTCGAAGTTGGCCAACTGTGAGACTGAGCTGCTGCAGTGCAAGAACAAGATCCGGAAGCTCATGGAAGATATCCACAATGAACAGCGAACCATTAGCAATCGACAACAAGAAAACAGGTATGTGAGCTGATGAATCGGTTAATTAAGAAAGGGAACGTCACCTTTTTCTCATTTAGCAACATTTATTGGTTTCGATTCTTTATGCAATAGAAAGACAGAGAAAAAGTTAAAGGAAAAAGAGGTTGGTTGGATGAGAATAAAAAAATAACAGGCTCACTCTGGTCAACACTGGCCAGAGATGAGGAAAAATGGAAAGGAATGGAGGACGAGGCCTTTGTCCAAATTACAGGGGAGGTATTACAACCTCTTAAAACTTGCCAGGTTTATGAATTGCTATAGTTACATCTCTTTCTAGTTGTATAACAATTAAAAGAGATAGATTGATAGCCAGTCAGAAAACTGCCAGGAAATAGGTCAATACGGCCCCAAGACAGACTTATAAAAGAAGCCTTCATTCTCAGAAGATCCATTGGCTAGATGGATCAGGTGAGTTTTTTTTTGTCATAAGATGTATAATGGAATTACGTTACCAAAGTACCAAGGCAGCATAGATTTTGAGGAGGTAAACTTTATCGCGGGACATCTGTCTATTGCAAAGCCAGATGACAAAGATGAAAACTTGACAATGGTCGCATCATTTCATCGAAGCCTGAAATCCTGAGGGAGATCGAAAGTTTCTATGGACAGTTATATTCCACGCAGACACCTGTTGAAAGCAAGGCTAAAAACCCTAGAGTCAAGTTTACCCGACACCATACGTTGTGACTACGGGTCAGTCGTGAATAAAAAACTTCACTAGATCTATCATGCATCTGGCCAATGGATCAACTAAGAAAAAACCTTTAGACTAGATCCATTATGGATCTGTACAATGGATCTCTGAGATTTAAGTTCTCATTAGATCCATTGTAGATCTTATGAAAATCTCACTAGATCCATTGTGGATCTGGCCGATGGATCTTCTGAGAATGAAGAAAAGAAGCTGCTGTTAATTTATAAAACTGTAACCATTGTAATTAACATTAAAAATTATGTATGTTTCTTTAAAGTAAATAAAGGCTTATAAAATAAAATAAAAAATAGGAAGACAGACATAAGTCAAGAAATGGAATGTCAGTTTAATAGTTTTAAAATTAGAGGGCACCAAATTTTTACATGAAGGCAAGAAAGGGAATAAGTAATGGGGTTGGCAACGCAAAGCTAATTGTAGATGTCGCTGCGTACGCTTGTTCCTAAGACAGTAGACGTTCAGAACAAATCTATGGGAAAATAGGTATTTATTATGTGGTATTTTTTTACCGGAAAAGACCATTGACCCAAAATGGATATAAAAGACTATTCTACAATGCAAATGCCGGAAATGACTGCCAAATTAAGACGTTTTTATTCTTATAGAATTTTAAAATTTTTCTATATCCAGATTTTTCGGAAAATTTTAAGTGCCAATATTTTTAAAGCCTATCACACAGAATTTAATCATTTTAAAGCTAAAATAAACTATTTTTTTAAGTAAAAGTCCTTTGTTTTCATAGCTCTCGTAGAATAAGCGTACGCAGCGCCATTTTGACAGTTGCCTTCCCCATTGAAGTGAAAACTTCTTTAGCGGCGTTGTAGTTTTTTTGTAATGGGGAAAAATGTTAAACTCGCGTCAGTCAGGGTCACGTGACCCTGATCGAAAATTCGTAAGACGGATGTAGCGTAGACAGCCGGCGGCGGAAGTATGCCCCTCTCTTTCTACGGCGCGGCGAAAATGGCGGCGCGCCGTTTTGACGTTCGGCGGGTTGATTTTTCTGAGAGATACTTTTTAATGTAATATAAATTGTCATGTTAGTGTACGATAGCGCAATAAATAAATATTGTATTCTATCTCATAAATGATAGTACTTTTATACTGATAATTAAAGTAATTCATGCAAAATTATTCCCTATATAACCATTTCAAAATATCAAAAATGCACAACGTTAATATTCAAGTTTTCACTTCGGCCGGCACTCCCGGAGGCATATAAGCAAAATCTAACTCTCGAGTTTTGATGGTGATCTCTGATTGGTCAAGAAACTCAGTAGTTAGACTTTGCGCGCAAACTCTAACTCCCCAGTTTCGCGCTAGTTTCGATGGTGATCTCAGATTGGCCAAAAAACTATCTACTGAGTGCGCATCCACCAATGAGCGCGCTTAAAAATTCAATCACGACTGTGGTAGCGTATTTTATTTTTGAAAAATGACTTCGAATGTTCCATCTTTTTACGAATATAATCCAGTTAACCCTGATCTGAACGCAAAAGTAGCGCAACCAATGGGGAAGGCACCTGTCAAAGTGGTGCTACGTACGCTTGTTCCACGAAAACCGTCAAAACAAAGGGCTTTTACTTTAAAAATCGTTTTATAGCTTTAAAATGACCAAATTCTGTGTAATAACTATAAAAATGTTGGCACTTACAAATTTCCAAAAAATCTGGATATTAAAAAAAAATTAAGTAGGAATAAGAACGCCTTAATTTGTCTTTCAATTCCAGCATTTGCATTATAGAATAGTATTTTATATCCATTTTGGGTCAATGGGTTCTTTTCGGTTAAAAAAATACCACAAAATAAATATTTATTTTCCTATAGATTTGTTTTGAACGTCTACTGTCATAGGAACAAGCGTACGAGGCGACATCTACAATTAGCTTTGCGTTGCCATCCCCATTAAGACAAGTAAGAATAAATGCACTTTAAGTAGATACTAACTTGCGATTATGATTCGTTGCGACACAGGTTTGGTTTTCTGGACAATCCATTTGGTCAATGTTATTCAAAATTCTTGTATCCATATGCCACATAGTACCTATGAAATTGGTATTTTTTTCTCACACACAGAGAACCACATAACTTCAGTGATTTAAAATTTAAATTATTTATATATTATATATATTATTATGGATATTACGGCTATATATCTATCAAGTTGACGGCTATGATCATAATTTATTTAATTTAATAATTTTATTGTTCTGATGAATTATTAAAGTCATCTAAAAATTCATTAAAAGTGACTCTTTTTCTGTTGGTAAAAATGACCACTTCATCCGACGTAACGTAGTAGCCTAAACTTATTTTTTTCGTTTCAGTTATGTTGCCTAGGTTAGCTTAATGTTCAAACATTTGTACTTTCAGAAAAATTTGTTACAATAGCATTCACGGTTGTTAAATAAATTGTGAAAAATGCTAGAATGGAAAATGCAACTTGTTAAAAATTCTCCATACTAAACGTTAATTTTATAGGTAATATAGTCCCCGTCGTGTCAAAATTAAATAACTGACACTTTTGGCAAAATTCACTTTTTCACTTTTTTGTAAAGAAGAAAATGTTAGCTATATTTTGGTCTTTATCACGTTGCGATATGATTGATATCTGCAAAGATATCTTCAGTTTAGTGAAACTATTGACCATATATTACAAGTTGTAATATATGACTATTGACCATATATTACAAGTTGTAAACACTGTTGTAATTTACGTGGAATTAACGTGGATGTAGAATTAACGTGGAAAAACTGAATAACTTTTAAATGATTTAAATAACTACAGCCAAGTGCGTCTTCCCGGGACCTTACCAGATCGTCGATCCACCTTGTGGGGGGCTTACCCATGGAGCGTCGTCCGGTGCGCAGTCGCCATTCAAGAACCTTTCCGCCCCAATGGCCATCGGTTCTTCTCGCTATGTGTCCCGCCCATTGCCACTACAGCTGAGCAATCCTTCGAGCGATATCGGCTACTTTAGTTTTCCTGCGGATCTTCTCATTTCTGATTCGATCACGCAGGAAACGCCGAGCATGGCTCTCTCCATTGCACGCTGGGTGACCTTGAGCCTCCTCATGAGACCCATAGTTAGTGACCACGTTTCACTGCCGTTAGTCATCACTGACAACACACACTGGTCATAGTCTTTCGTCTTGAGACACTGAGGTAAATCGGACACGAAGATTTTTCGGAGCTTCCCGAATGCTGCCCATCCGAGTTGGATTCGACGAGAGATCTCTTTCTCGAAGTTGGACTTACCTAACTGGACTGCCTGTCCTAGGTATACATAATGGTCAACAACTTCAAGTGTAGTGTTCCCAACATGAACTGGAGCGGGCACAACATGGGCTTTCGACATGATTTTCGTCTTATGTATATTCATCCTGAGACCCACTCTTTTGGAAGCACTACAGAGATCTTCGAGCATTGTGTTCAGGTCTTCCAAGGTCTCAGCCATAAGTCTAACACACTTTCGTTTTGCCGATGATATAGTTATATCATCGGCAAAACGAAGGTGTGTTAGATACTGGCCATTAATGTTGATGCTGAGTCCTTTCCAGTCTAAGAGTTTAAAGTCCTCCAACGCAGCTGTGAACAGTTTCGGAGAAATAACATCTCCTTGTCTCACACCTTGCTGCAGTTGGATAGGATTTGTGCTCTGGTTTTGTACTCGGACCGACATGGTGGTATTTTTGTATAAATACCTCAACACCTCGATATACCGGTAGTCCACTTGGCACCTTTGGAGAGACTTCAGGTTTCAATCGAATCAAAGGCTTTCTCGTAGTCCACGAACGCCAAGCAAAGTGGCAGATTATACTCCTCGGTCTTCTGTATGACCTGCCGCTAAGCCGGGTTCCGAGAAGGCTTTAGCACTATAGACTATAGTGCTAAAGCCTTCTCGGAACCCGGCTTGTTCGGGAGGTTGGAAGTTGTCAAACCTGCGAGCGAGACGATTCGTAAGGCCTCTCGAAAACAATTTATAGACATGACTCAGAAGTGAGATGGGTCTGTGGTTCTCTAAGAGGGACTTGTCACCCTTTTTAAAGAACAAAATCACCTCACTTATGTTCCATGTTTTCGTCGTTCTGCCCTCGACGATGACGGAATTGAAAAGCTTCTGGAGGACTTTAAGTATCGACTTACCGCCCGCTCTCAGAAGTTCTTTAGTGATTCCGTCGTCACCCGCCGCCTTGTTGTTTTTCAGCTGTTTGAAAGCCATACTAATCTCGTACAGGCTGATGTCCGGGATAACTTGGATATACTATCAGGTAAGCTTGGCTCTGGGATCTTTGGCCTTGCTTTCAACAGGTGTCTGCAAGGAATATAACTGCCTATATAAACTCTCGATCTCCCTCAGGATTTCAGGCTTTGATGAGATGGTGCGTCCGTCGTCAGTTTTCAGCTTCGTCATCTGGCTTTGCCCAATAGACAGATCTCTCGCGAACATTTTGGAGCTTTTATTCCGCTCGATGGCCTCTTTAATACGATTCGTATTAAATTGGCGAAGGTCGCTCGTCAAAGACTTAGATATCTGTTTATTAAGCTGCCGAAAAGGTTGAGCATCCGCTGAACTCTGGAACCTTATTTCACGTCTCTGATCCATGAGTAGGAGTGTGTGGTCGGAGAGTTGATTTAGCTTGGGAAGGCGGGTCTTAAAAAACTTGTACCCTACCGTACGGACAGTATGCACCATCATGTTGTTTAGATCGTCCACATCTATGCTGTTCTCAAAGGCTTCGAAGCGGTTTTGGTCTTCGTGTTGAAAGCTCTCGGGGTTTTGAATATGGGCCGGCAATGGTCGGAGTGTTGATTTTATCAGTCGAGATCTTTCCAATTTTTTGCTGATATTCAATGTGCCACGCTCCAATCTGTAATCGCTTCCCGTCTTGACGGCGTTGTTCATAGTGACATCATTGAATATTTGCTTTTTCGTCGACATGATAAAATCTATCTCTTTTCTGACCATACCGTCCGGACTGACCCAGGTCCACTTCCAGCTTTCCAGGTTTCTGAAGAAGGAGTTCATCATAAAGAGGTTCTCGTTCTCCATAAAGTCGGCCAGCATCTGGCCTCTGGCATTACGTTGCCCAACTCCATATTGCCCCACTCTCAGTTCATCACCGCATCGTTTTTCTAACTTTGCATTGAAGTCCCCTATCACAACGGTGTAGTGGGTTTTGTAGCTATGCATGGCTTTAGAGATCTCCTCATACATAGCCTCCACTTAGTTATCTTGGTGCTTCGAGGTCGGTGCGTAAACCTGAATAACATTCAACGAATACCATTTGGATATTCTGAGTATTAGGTACGCAACCCTGGTCGACATACTTCCGATGGTAATTACGTTGTTGACAAGGGATTGTGGATGATGAACCCGACACCACCTAGGGACTGTTGGTCGCCCTCCCGGTAGTATACTTCCGGGTAGCAAGTTACCGGAATATTGAGGGTTATCGAGTCCTCCCCCTCTCTTCGGACTTCAGATAACCTAAAGTCGTCCCAGTGTAACTTGCTTATAACTTCTTCTAACTCGACTCTTCGTGTCGGTCCTCAGTGTGCGCGGGTTATAGGTTGCCAGGTGCAGTTTTCGTGATTGTGGTAGCCGAGCCGCACCTGGGGATTCTTAGCACCCCCTGCCCCGCTGTTACCATAACCGCTACTGTAGCTAGGAATGGCGGGGCTGCCGGGGACTGGGGGCCGATTTAAATAAAGCTATTTATATAGTTAGTAAATAATAAATAAATATAAATATAGCTAGTAAATATCAAATAAAGCTAAATTTTAATTATGTGGAAACCATACTTAACCATAAGTTTTATTTGCGTTGAATAAACATTTATTGAACAAGTACATTCTAGTATTATTAAACTTAATTTCTTGGTTGTGGCAAAACTTACTAAGTGACATACAAAAGCATTATAACTGCAACTTGGTTGTAAAATACGTTTGTGGCAAAACTAAATAATTACTTTTTTATTTTTTAATATAAAATAACACAAAGTAACAACATTGCAAAATATTGAATAAATAAAGATAAGTCTGTTGTATCACATGTCAAAAGACCGACTGTAAATTTACTTCACCTAAAAAAGTTATCGCCATTTTTAACGAAAAAAAAAGGAAAAACGTGAATATCTCGAAACTTTGGTTTTGTTAGTTATTTAATTTTGACACAACGGGGACGATATTTTGTTTAGCAGAAAAAAAAACTTTTGCGTTCAGATCTGGGTTTACTGGATTCGCAAAAACTTGGAAGATTAGAAGTCATTTTTCACAAATAAAATAGTCTACCACACACACACGAGTGTAAAATACACTCGTGTTCAAAGACAATTGATAACTGAATTTTGATTGAAGCGCGCTTATTGGTGGCTCAGTAGTTAGAGTTTGCGCGCAAAACCTAACTACTGAGTTTTTTGACCAATCAGAGATCACTATCAAAACTAGCGTGAAACTGGGGAGTTAGAGTTTGCGCGCAAAATCTAACTACTGAGTTTCTTGACCAATCAGAGATCGCCATCAAAACTCGAGAGTTAGATTTTGCTTATATGCCTCCCGGAGTGCAACCCGAATTTTTTTTTAAGTTTATTTTTCGTGTCTCCTGAAAAAATGGCATGCCATGACACGTTCCCTTTCTTAATTAACCGATTCTAATCAATACCCAGTTAAAACTTTGGCTCCTGCCAAGTCTGTTTAGTATGAGAAATATCAAAACCGAAAAAGAATATGACTATTTATATTTGATTATTTCTTTAGACAAGCTTTGGAGCGATCAATGCTCGCCGAAATGGAGAACCTACAAAGTCAAATACAACAAGCGAAGCATGCCACCGAAATCAACCACCTAACCGCAGAGAACCTTAAGCGGGAGGTAAGTATCTAATGGCCGAATACTCAAACGCTACTTAACTTTGAGCGGGTCTCAAACAGCATGCTGTCTTTGTCATATCTTTGACATTTAATGCGACAGGACGACGTTTGAGAGCCCCTCAAAGTTAATTAGCGTTTGAGAATTCGGCCATCAGGCCCGTATTAATAAATTGCTCTCAACGTTGAGAGCTACCTGTAGATACCTAATACTCGAGATGCCCTTTTTATAGGAACAGCATTTTACTTACTTACGTATGATTCCAAGATAGCTCTCAACGTTGAGAGCTGTTTATAAATATGGGCCTAAGATTTTTGGAATAGCGTCATTGTGTACTAAAGAGTTTTGTAATAGCTATTTATGCAAATGTACTATAATACCTAATTATGTACAGTTCAGGGTTGCCACCCGTCCCGTTTTTGCCAGGACAGTCCCGAATTCGATGAAATTGTCCCGCGTCCCGACGATCCATCAGCTTTGTCCCGATTTTTGATGAGAACACGCAATCAAAATCAGTGTTGATAAAAAAATGGGTCGAAATATTTAAAACCATAAAGGACAGCAAGTTAAATGCCTTATTTTCCTTTGTATCTCGTTAAGTATACCGTCTTCGATGTTGAGCGAGTTTTCCCATATGACGCTTAAATGATCTAATGTCAGAAATCGTTGCTCTGTAGATTTAATGAAAGCTGAATTTCAAATTCCCCCCCTTGTCCCGATTTTTATGTTCCTAAAGGTGGCAACCCTGGTACAGTTGCATACAAGACTTTATCTACACCGTCATGATATAAAGCGTTTTGAAACGGTGGCTTATTGGCAACATTGAAATAACCAGTGTCATAGTAGGCGTGATGTCCGAGCGAGGGCTTGTCGCGCCCCTCATCCTCCTCGTCATAAAATCATTCGAACGAGTGTAATAATGTTGTACTGAATTTCATAATGTATCTCGTCGCGCGTGGGGTCGGGGAGCAGCGCGACATGCTTTTACTCTGATATTGTGGTTACTATGCCACTGGTTTAATTTTTCTTCCAATACATTTTGGTTTTCTTCATTTTTTTATTCGTTTTCTGTTTAACTTCCATAATAATTATTTATTAGTAACAATCGTTTTTAGATATAATTTAAAATAAATGGGAAAATCGGGGATAAATGCCCGTCTCCAGCAGCAGTAGCGCCACCAAGCGGGATAATTTTTGTGACATCTCGCCATTCTCAAAAGCTCTGTAAATACTTCTGCTACAGTGCTCAGTACGCTGCGCACTGTCAGCTATCACGAATCATCATTGCCAGCAATCTTTAAAAAGATATATTCTTCATAGTACACTAGTATAGTATCAGCGAACTAAAAACTATGGAAGTGTAATTGCAAACAAATATTGCTTAAAAAATGGCACCACGGGGCTGAAAAAGTACAACCCGCTCAGCTTTAGTCGAGCCAGCCACTCACCCGGTGACTAACGTTAGTGTTCTTTTCAATAAATTGCAGTTTGTATTGTAGAGAAAAGATAGAAAGAGGGAGTTTATTAGAAATGACGTCCTTTATAGTGAAATGGTGTAAAAGATGCAAAGAAGGCAGTAAAAAGATGCAGAAAAAACGTATCTTATTTGAAAAAATAAAACGAAAGTTTAAGTATAGAAAATATCTATGAGTATACAAATTATGGTCGCTAATAAGCAACTAGTGTTGAGATGCTTTGTGCTGCATAATTAAATGCCAGCATTTTTAGCTCTATCCACTTGTTGTACTTTTCGTGTGGTGCCATTTTTTGAGCAGAATGTTTATTCCATAGATTTAGTTCGCTGTATAGTATGAGTATAGTATTATCACAGAATAGATATAAGTACTACCGTACAGAAAGGAAACTCTCCGCCCCGCCCCACAATCAATTACCTCACCCCACCGGCGCCCATCCGTGTGTCGATCCGTGTGCTCATACAATAGCACGCACACAGTTGCGCGTGTGCAAAAACGTCACTGTGTAGCGTCTGTGTAATAGCACAGAATACATAATAGTACAAAGTACAGAACATTCACTCCGCATGGTCAAATAAATAGCGACTCTTGCTCAGACACAATAAAGTGCAATTCAGGTCGCACACCGCTTCCTTGCGTACAGTTATATTCACCTACAGGTTGCCTCTCTTTCTATCGCGTAGCTCTTAGCTCTTCTAACAACTTTAGGGTTGTCTTCTTCTAATCCTTCAACGCTCGAGCGGCCCCATCGGGCCGCACAACACAACAATGGAAAATCTATTGTCTCATTTTCTGTGCTTGAAGGATTAAATACTTTATTACAAGTTTTGTGTTTATAATGTGTACCTACCTACTTAAAT
This sequence comes from Agriphila geniculea, assembly GCA_943789525.1. NCBI lineage: Eukaryota > Metazoa > Arthropoda > Insecta > Lepidoptera > Crambidae > Agriphila > Agriphila geniculea. Next base: position 14,064,452 of record OX038890.1, read on the forward strand.
GTGAAAAAATTACGTTTCAAATAAACCTAGGCTAGATGTGCAGTTAACGCCACATTAGACTATGTGTTAAATTTGAGGCAGTCTTTATGCCACCGCCACCATACTGTTGCCGGTTACGGAATAAAGTAGGTATAATTCGCACAAAAAAAAAGAATTAAGTAGGTGGGTACCTTAGGAAATTTGATCGAGAAAAATAGTCACGACCCGCCTCTGAATATAAGTACCTATAACTACACGCTTTCCTACCTCTACTTATCAAAAATAGGTATGTACCTACTCATAAAAATTACGAGAAAAATAAACAAAATATATTTTTTTCTTATACATTTTAGAATCTTTCGGTAAAGCGAATAAACCGGTCAAGATCGAGTCGGACTCGCGCACCGAGGGTTCCGTACCATCATAATTGCACCATCAAACCACACTGCAGAGTAGAATAATCAAATTAGTATTGCAGCTTTAGGTCAGCGCCATCTCTTGACCGATAGTGGAGCTAATGTTAACTTTTTTAGAAATTTGATAATTTCTAAAAAAGTGTCCTGTAATCTTTATATAAACTGATATCACATAGAATGATTTCTAATTTTTCTCTTTGCAAACTTCGGAGATAAGGGGGGGGGGGGAGGGACGGTAATTTTTTTTATATTTTTCATCATAAGTTGAAAACTATGTGGCCTAAAACAAAAAGAAAAAATGATTAACAAGGTGCAAACGGCGTTCTATCATATGATATTCCACATGCCCTAGTAGAACCCACTTCAAATTTTTCAGACCCTTTTTCAGTCCCTGTTGTAAAAAAGGTATTTATTTTTTTATTAATTTCTTATTTACAAAATAGTTGGGCGAATGTCATCTAAAACTATTCCGAATTTCAAGTTGATACCATTAGTAGTTCTCGAGATATCCAGCTGTGACAGACAGACCGAGTCACACCATAAGGGTTCCTTTTTTACCATTTTGGTACGGAACCCTAAAAATGAAAACTTTGAATCCTTCTGTTTATTGCGACAGCCGTCCACGCAACAATTATTAGTATTACGATTCTCCATCCTTACTAATCCATACTAATATTATAAATGCGAAAGTCCGTTTGTTTGTTTGTTTGTTTGTTTGTTACGCCTTCACGTCCTAACTACTGAACCGATCATCATGAAATTTTGCATACACGTTGTCAGGGGTACAGAGACGGACATAGGGTACCTTTCATCCCAAAAAAAGTATTGTTCTCGAGGGATAGCAAAAAACCTTTCCACGCAGACGAAGTCGCGGGCGGCCGCTAGTATTATAAATGCGAAAGTCCGTTTGTTTGTTTGTTACGCCTTCACGTCTTAACTACTGAACCGATCATCATGAAATTTTGCATACACGTTCTTAGGGGTACAGAGAAAAACATAGGATACCTTTCATCCCGAAAAAAAAATATTATTCCCGAGGGATGGCAAAAAATATTTCCACGCAGACGAAGTCGCGGGCGGCCGCTAGTTATTTATAAATTATAATAGTGTACGGTACAGTGCTGGGAGCAATAAATAATGATCGATTGACCGTCATAGAGGCACAGAATAACGCACGCGTGTACTCACAAGCGCGGCGGCAACCTTGACTGATTTTGCAATTCCGAGTTGTGGCGCGCTGTAGGTACTTATCGCGGTAGGTATGGGCGAGTGACGGATGCCTGGTAATAGGTAGTTGAAACGCGACGCTTGTATGGAGTGCCCGGGGTGCATATAAGCAAAATCTAACTCTCGAGTTTTGATGGTGATCTCTGATTGGTCAAGAAACTCAGTAGTTAGGTTTTGCGCGCAAACTCTAACTCCCCAGTTTCGCGCTAGTTCGATAGTGATCTCTGATTGGTCAACAAACTCAGTAGTTAGGTTTTGCCCGCAAACTCTAACTACTGAGTCTAATCCACCAATGAGCGAGCTTCAAAATTCAGTTGTCAATTGTCTTTGAACACAACTGTGGTAAAATATTTTATTTTTTAAAAATGATTTCTAATCTTCCAAGTTTTTGCGAATATAATCCAGTATACCCAGATCTGAACGCAAAAGCTTTTTTTCTGCTAAACTAAATATTCCTTGCCTATGAAATTTACGTTTTGTATGGAGAATTTTTAACAAGTTGCATTTTCTATTTTAACATTTTTCACAATTTATTTAACATCTGTGAACGCTATTGCAACAAAACTTTTCTGTGAGTACAAATGTTTGAACATTAAGATAATTTAGTTATGTTGCCTACAACATAACTTACTCGAAAAAATAAGTTTAGGCTAAGTTACAATTACAACAGATTAAGTGGTTATTTTTGCTAAAAAAAAGAAGTCACTTTCACTATTTTTAGATGACTTTGCCCCGTGTCGGCATCGTCTCGTCCCCGTCCCGGCCCCGTCTCGTCAGGGGACGAGAGGGGGGGGGGGGGGGGATTTCACGGGGCCGACCCCGTGTCGGCCTCTTCTCGGCCTCGTCTCGTCCCCCGTCCCGGCCCCGTGTCGGCCTCTTCCGTCCCCGTGTCGGCCTCGTCTCGTCCCCGTCCCGGCCCCGTGTCGGCCTCGTCCCGGCCCCGTGTCGGCCTCGTCTCGTCCCCGTGTCGGCATCGTCTCGTCCCCGTCACGGCCCCGTGTCGGCCTCGTCTCGTCCCCGTGTCGGCCTCGTCCCGGCCCCGTGTCGGCCTCGTCTCGTCCCCGTCCCGGCCCCGTGTCGGCCTCGTCCCGGCCCCGTGTCGGCCTCGTCTCGTCCCCGTCCCGGCCCCGTGTCGGCATCGTCTCGTCCCCGTCACGGCCCCGTGTCGGCCTCGTCTCGTCCCCGTCCCGGCCCCGTGTCGGTCTCGTCTCGTCCCCGTCACGGCCCCGTGTCGGCCTCGTCCCGGCCCCGTCCCGGCCCCGTGTCGGCCTCGTCCCGGCCCCGTGTCGGCCTCGTCTCGTCCCCGTCCCGGCCCCGTGTCGGCATCGTCTCGTCCCCGTCACGGCCCCGTGTCGGCCTCGTCTCGTCCCCGTCCCGGCCCCGTGTCGGCCTCGTCTCGTCCCCGTCCCGGCCCCGTGTCGGCATCGTCTCGGCCCCGTGTCGGCCTCGTCTTGTCCCCGTCCCGGCCCCGTGTCGGCATCGTCTCGTCCCCGTCACGGCCCCGTGTCGACCTCGTCTCGTCCCCGTGTCGGCCTCGTCCCGGCCCCGTGTCGGCCTCGTCTCGTCCCCGTCCCGGCCCCGTGTCGGCCTCGTCTCGTCCCCGTCCCGGCCCCGTGTCGGCCTCGTCTCGTCCCCGTCCCGGCCCCGTGTCGGCCTCGTCTCGTCCCCGTCCCGGCCCCGTGTCGGCCTCGTCTCGTCCCCGTCCGTCCCCGTCCCGGCCCCGTGTCGGCCTCGTCTCGTCCCGGCCGCATATAAGCAAAATCTAACTCTCAAGTTTTGATGGTGATCTCTGATTGGTCAAGAAACTCAGTTAGGTTTTGCGCGCTAACTCTGACTCCCCAGTTTCGCGCTAGTTCGATAGTGATCTCTGATTGTTAAAAAAACTCAGTAGTTAGGTTTTGCCCGCAAACTCTAACTACTGAGTCACATCACATCACATCTACCAATGAGCGCGCTTCAAAATTCAGTTGTCAATCGTCTTTGAACACGGCTGTGGTGTTTTATTGTAGAATGTTTTATTTTTTTAAATGACTTCTAATCTTACAAGATTTTGCGAATATAATCCAGTTTTATATTTATTTATTTATTTTATTATTACAAATAAACGTCAAAAAATATGAAATTAATATCTATAGGACCACACGACACGACAACATTCCGAATCCAATGCAAAAAAGTTTTCCAAATCGGTTCATAAAAATGACCCAGTTCTACTTCCGGTAACAAACATACAACCAAAATGAAAACCTCTCCCTTTTTGAAAACGGTTAAGAATATTTGTCCGTTGGAAAGCAGAAAGCCATAAAAGTGGAGTAATATCAAATAACGATTCTTAATTGTGGCTTGTGGGTAGGTAAAAACGTATTTTTATTATATCTGTTACCGTAGAACTCCGTAATTTATGAACTTTAAATCCAAAATACTTACCTACTCAATTCAAAATAAATGCCAACTACATTTTCTTCAGACAAAACTGTAAATCGCGTTAATTTTTATTTGGTTTGTAAAGGTATTGGATTTTTTATTAAATAGAACCCTCTACAAAGACCTACTGTCATAATTCGAATAACATCACAAGAGTTAATTATGTTAAAATTGTAAATAATTTTGGTATTATGTTTGTAAAGGAAGCTTATTGTTCGCCGACCTGTTAAGGGCGCCTTTTTCGGGAACTTTAGGTATTTATTGCATCTAGTCGGCTCGCCCGTCACTTGCGCGGAAGCTGTCGTATGGGTGAACTCCGGTGACCTCTGGCAGCGCGCGGGCACACAAAAGTGCCACAGTATAATTAAAGCAGTACTTAGTTCAATTTTCGGTTGGATTAGATTATTTTATTACTTTATTTTTTTATTTTTGATAAGTTAGTTTTAGGCAGTGAAAGTAACTAAATTCGGTTTATGGAACTATTTTGACTAAGAAACAACAACGCAATGTTAAAAATATTAGAAAATCTAAAATGTGGCCAACTTCTTTATTTGTTGTTTTCTAGTCAAAATAGTGCCAAAAACCGAGTTTTATCGGAATCGGCTTACAAACAAAAAAGTTGGCCACCATCTTGGATTTTTAAATTCTTTTAATTTTCCATTACTGTTTTCTTGTCGAAATAGTACCAGAAACCGAGTTTCATCGAAATCGGCCCACAATCAAAAAGTTGGCCGCCGTCTTGGATTTTTTAAATTATTTAATAAGAAATCAAAACTTTAAAGACGCGATAGCCCTAGAAGCGAAGTATGCAGCTCACTCAGGCCAGAGTTATTCATAACGCCAGATAACGCCTATAAAGCAATAGCATGCTACAGACTATATGTTATTCATTTCTAGCGCGCTATTAAATACGCTATGTTATAGCGCGCTATTTATCAGGAAGCGTGCGGGCGGCTGGCTAGCGCGTTAGATACAGCACGTTAGGCGTGAAATAACAGAAGCGACGCGGCGCGGATACGGCGGCGATACGGTGCAGATGTGAGACTTTCGGATGCTTTCGGCCAATTATAGGCCACGTATCGCCTGCATCGCCGCCGTATCTGCGCCTTATCTCCGCCGCATCTCTTCTGTGTATTTCACGCCTTAGATATCGTAACACGTTACGTCACACTCACACGTAGTTCGTTAGACATATTGCGCGCTATACAAAAATGTTATTTATTAATACGTTGCATTTTAGTCTTAAATAAAATAAAGCAGTAATGTAAACTAATGAACTTTCTTTCATACTTTTCGGGCTTAGAACTGTCTATAATACAATTATACGATTTTGGAAAAACAAATATGTCGGAAAAAATTCTAGGTAGGAAAACTTTGTCTAGTGATCTGTAGTTAAGAAAAACAGGTGCAAGCGATTTTCGACCTAATTGACTTTGGAAATTCGGTTGTTTTTTTTGCCGTATTTTCGTTCACTAACTTCGATGTTTCATTAAAAACCGTGATTTTGATAAATGTCAATAAGGTCGAAAATCGTTTGCACTCATTTTTTTTACGTATATTTGCTAGACAATGTTTTCTAGTTAAAAAAACAGGTGCAAGCAATTTTCTACCTTATTGACGTATGAAATTCGGTAGTTTTTTCCCATATCACTCGTTCACCTATTTTTGCTTAGCTAAATTAAATAGCTTAATACTAAATAACTAACTTAATAAATAACTTATAAAAGTCCTAATCGAACTAACACAATATAAGGTCGCGCGCGATATTATACCTAGCGTGCTGCGTGAGAAACGCGCGTAACGCATCCGGTAGCAGCAGCGCGCACGCGATGAAAGCCCACGCCCGCGGCCGGCCAACGACGCTACTTGTTGCCACGCGCGATATTCATAGCGCCATAGCGTCTACTTACATAGCGCGCTATGTGCGCTATGTACAGATAGCGCGCTATATTATAGCGCTAGAAGCTATATTAACCACCTCTAACTCAGACGTGCTCGGATTGCCCTGACTCTAGCTAGACGTCTTCGTTGGCGTACTATAAGAAAAATATTATACTGTGGTTATACTGATTTTATTAGGACGTACTATAATTATTTTATTGAAACTTATCATGATCGATAATCAAACCCTATACAACCTGTTCCAAAATAACCCCTGCCGAATATGGTAGATAGAGACCAGTATATAACTTTAATCTATGATAGAGACTATCAAACTGAACAACTTTTAGGTACTATGAGACCAACTCTGAAATCGCGAAAATAAGTCTGCTGTATCATACATATATTAATAACGAAAATATAAAAATGTTTAAAACAACTGATGTTTTTTTGCGATTTCAGAGTTGATCTCATACTAAAAGTTGTTCAGTTTGATGGTTCCTATCTACCATATTCGGCATTAGGGGTTATTTTGTAACACTTAGTATACTGACTGACTTAGTCTGTGACACTCGAAGTACTTTTGTTATTTTGTTAAATTAAGATTTTACACTACTATTATGTACAAACTTAAATACCAAAGCCTATGAACACTATTTAACAGAATTACACTAAGTTTCAACTAGTGATTATAATTTTAATACAATATAATAAATGACGACGTAGCGGCAAAGCGGGTCCGCAAAAAGTAGCACAGGTCCTACCTCGATGACGTCCGACGGGACACTAACGCGAAGCGAAACGCGCGCGTGAGTAAAAATATTCGTCTTTATTTTATTAAAAAAATTCATTTCAAATATTCACACATCTATCCAATAATATCACTGGCAAATAAGATTAGAAATTTTAATGTTTAATTCTCAGCAAAATTACGTTCTCCCAAGTCTCATAAAAATGAAAATGCTTTCAAAATCGATGTTGCTTCAAAAAAATATTCTATCGAGCGAAATTGAAGTATTGAATTTTTAACTTAAAAATCCACTAGAACTAAGATGTATCCATACCATATATTTTTTTCAGAATTTTTAAATGGTGTTTACTATTAAAATTACTCAATCTAGAATCCTCAATTTGGAATAAGGGGCCCTTAAATAAAAAATTGTTGACGACAACCTCGAAAGATTAGATAACTAACATCATAAATAACAACATTTTGTTTTACAACTTTTCCGAAAACAGAAAAAAAAGTTTTGTCATACAAATGTGCGAACACTGCAAGCACCTGATCAAGTTTTGTATAAAATATTTTTTTTGTCTGTCCAATTAGAGATGAATATCTATAAGTTTGTATCTACACACCACAGTCCTCCGAACTATTTAGTTTAGCAGAAAAATGAACTTTTGCGTACAGATCTGGGTTTACTGGATTATATTCGTAAACACTTGGAAGAGTAGAAGAAAAAATACGCTACCACAGTCGTGTTCAGACAGTTGACAACTGAATTTTGAAGCCCGCTCATTGGTGGATGGGAACTCAGTAGGTAGAGTTTGCGGGCAAAACCTAACTACTGAGTTTTTTGACCAATCAGAGATCACTATCGAACTAGCGCGAAACTGGGGAGTTAGAGTTTGCGCGCAAAACCTAACTACTGAGTTTCTTGACCAATCAGAGATCACCATCAAAACTCGAGAGTTAGATTTTGCTTATATGCGCCCGGGGTGTGGTATTATATTATCTGTGGTTACTAGTATAGTGTTATATTATCTGTAATAGTACTCAAAGCAAGGAATTTTATAGGTTGGTGTATTAGAAGATGCAATAATGGAAAAGAAGCGCCAAGTAGAGAGACTGGTACAGGAGATGAAGGAGGCCAATCTGCAGAGTCTCACGGGCAGCGTCGACGAGCTGCGGCACCCGCTAGATGGTAAACCGTTGAATCTCCGTTATTTCTTACTTCCTGCGTCATTGATTATACGGCATATTTTTGATGTTCCTTGTGACGCATTAGACTTTTAAAAAATTTCGTTTTGCCGACAATGACGCAAGAAGTAAGAAATAAAGGAGATTCAGCCAAACACTTAATAGTTATTTATGCAACTGTACTATAACGAGGGGTATTAAAACACGAATGTGGCTTCGCCTCGTGTGATAATAGTATCACATGAGAGTTTTAATACCTAATTATGTACAGTTGCATACAAGACTTTATCTACACCCATTTTTTATTTTTTTCTTATTTTTATTAGGGAAACAAACAATATTTTAATACATATGGATTAAAACCACCCATGATATTTATCTAAACCCATGATATGTTTCCTCTATAAAGGTTTTGACTTTGACTTTATTCTCCCTCCTCGTCATGTCTTCCGCAAGAGTGTTATAATGTTGTACTGAATTTCATAATACAACGCTCGCGCGTGGGCGCGCGGCGCTGCAGGATCAGCTCTCGCTCGGGATATTGTAATGATGGCAGTAAGCTAACTGTTTCAGAACCCCTTACAGAGGATTTAAAGCATGGGTGTAGATAAATGCCTTTTATTTATCGGTGTAAGGGTCAATTTCATTTGGCGATTACAAGTAACATTTTATGCAATTTTTGTAAAGTTTTTAACCGACTTCAAAAAAAGGAGGTTATCAATACAACTGAATGTTTTTAGGGTTCCGTACCCAAAGAGTAAAAACGGGACCCTATTACTAAGACTCCGCTGTCCGTCTGTCTGTCTGTCACCAGGCTGTATCTCATGAACTGTGATAGCTAGGCAGTTGCCGCTATAACAACAAATACTAAAAACAGAATAAAAGAAATATTTGAGTGGGGCTCCCATACAACAAACATTTTTTTTTGCCGTTTTTTGGTACGGAACCCTTCGTGCGCGAGCCCGACTCGCACTTGGCTGGTTTTTTTTGTTAATAACAATTTTGCTTACTTCACCTCTCAAGCTTACGCATTCACTAAACATGAAATAAAACACTTTTTAACATACACTAGGGCGGTTTTATTGAAAGTACTTTGGTAATTAGTTGTCATTTGGTTTGGTTTTTTATTTTCCCCACGTTTCGGCACTGCAACTGCCATGGTCACCGACCAGTCAGTCAAGTGAAAAGGTGCTGCAATAAAACCGCGCTAGTATCCGTAAAAAAGTGTTTTATTTCACCATGTAATTATTTTAATTATATCATTTTAGGCTTGTGCAAGGCTGGGAGCGCCCGCCGCATAATCGGGTCTCCTAGACAGTTGGAAAACGCAGCACCCACCAATAAGAACCCACACGGAGTCTGGGTATAGATGGTACTAATTAGATATACAAACTTTATCTGATTCCCCCTATTTACTTGCATTTATTCCAACGAGTCACACCACCAACTGTCACATTGACTTGTTGGGAAGTATTTATTTAAAAATTCGCAACCAGTCACACCTGTTACCCGATGGGAACTTTTTATTAGAAACTTCCCAACCAGTCACACTGTTACTGTTTATATTTTTCATCCCGTAACAGTGTGACTGGTTGGGAAATTTCTAATAAAGAGGTCCCACCGAGTAACAACTGTAGTAGGTATGAACCTAATACTAAAAAAAGTTGGGAGTTACAAGACGTGATAAAGTTTGGCCACATGATAGAAACTGATCTGTAGGCTGTTTCTAACTAATATTGAGCTGGGCTAAACTATCCTTACATACAGTTCCATACGGCGGCGGGTTGAATAGCGCACTTTTCCCGGCTTCATTCTAAAAACTATATCAATTCAGGTTTAACTAATAGGTCAAATGTGGTATCATTTGTGGATAAATCAATAACGTAGAATTTATTTCTGGTATAAAAAATGCAATTTATTGCGCAGTTTCTGAAAAATTACACAATAACCAACATTTTTAAACTTTTTTATTTTATTTTAGGTATTGGCACTTGTTTCAGTATTTTCAAAAAAACTACCTTAAAGAAGCGTTTTTCAGGTTAATTTGTTAAATGCTTTTGTTATGTTAACTATATTTTATACAATTTGCGCCTAACCCAAGTAGTTTAGGTCCATTGTTTGCGGAGACACAGCTAGTCAAAAATATGCATTTTTTCACGAAATTAAAGGGGTTTCCGTTTCGTCCGGAAGCATTTCTCAGTTTTTTTGTTTATATTTCTATAAAGTTAATTAAATTTTCTACAATTTGAGCTTAATTTGAGTAGTCTAGGTTTATTGGTTGCAGAGACATAGCTGGTTAAAAATGGACTTTTTATTGAAATTAATTGAAAAAATCTTATCTTTGACTAGCTGTGTCTTTGCAACCAGTAAACCTAGACTACTCAAGTTAGGCTCAAATAGGCAAAAAATTAATTAACTTTATAGAAATATAAACAAAAAAACTGAGAAATACTTCCGAACGAAACGGAAACCCCTTTAATTTCGTGAAAAAATGCATTTTTTTGACTAGATGTGTCTCCGCAAACAATGGACCTAAACTACTTGGGTTAGGCGCAAATTGTATAAAATATAGTTAACATAACAAAAGCATTTATCAAATTAACCTGAAAAACGCTTCTTTAAGGTAGTTTTTTTGAAAATACTGAAACAAGTGCCAATACCTAAAATAAAATAAAAAAGTTTAAAAATGTTGGTTATTGTGTAATTTTTCAGAAACTGCGCAATAAATTGCATTTTTTTATACCAGAAATAAATTCTACGTTATTGATTTATCCACAAATGATACCACATTTGACCTATTAGTTAAACCTGAATTGATATAGTTTTTAGAATGGAGCCGGGAAAAGTGCGCTATTCAACCCGCCGCCGTATGGAACTGTATGTAAGGATAGTTTGGCCCCGCTCAATATTAGTTAGAAACAGCCTACAGATCAGTTTCTATCATGTGGCCAAACTTTATCACGACTTGTAACTCCCAACTTTTTTTTGTATAGAGGTTCATACCTACTACTGTGACTGTTTGGGATTTTTTCAATAAAAACTTCCCAACGAGTCAGTGTGACAGTTGGTGTGACTCGTTGGAAACAAATGTTTACTTGCGAGATCTGAGATATAATCTGGAATTTCATTAAAATATTACATTACTGTAGTGAAATGTATATCCTAAATGTTGCAGTACTACTTATTAAAGAGTTGATTTTAATTTAGTGTGTAATGTTAGGTTTTGTGTTCAAAATAGTGTCATATTTGAAATTTATTGTCACAAATGAATGAGTGTGTTTTGAGTAGGTTAGAAATGATTGATATTTTTGCCTGTGTGTAAAAGTATTGTTTAATCTTGCCTTTTGTTACTGTATTTACTATTGATAAGTGATTCTACTTGAAAATGTAATAAGAGGGAACAAGCAAAATTACCAATTTACATTAATTTTTAAGAGTTGAAAAATCAAACGCTTTACCAACTACATAAAAATACTTAAGGCCGTTTGCACTAAACTTAAGATTCGCCTAAGTCTTTTCCTAACTGTAGTTAGGAAAAGACACCGTGACACCGTTTTAATTTGATCGAGCTACGCAACTGTCAAAATGGCGCTGCGTACGCTTGTTCCACGAGAGCTATGAAAACAAAGGACTACTTAAAAAAAATCGTGTTTTTAGCTTTAAAATGATTAAATTCTGTGTAATAGGCTTTAAAAATGTTCATCATCATCATCATCATATCAGCCGCACGACACCCACTGCTGGGTATAGGCCTCCCCCAAGGATTTCCACGACGATCGGTCCTGCGCTTCCCACATCCAGTGGCTTCCGGCAATCTTCACCAGATCGTCGGTCCACCTTGTCGGGGACCTACCCACGGAGCGTCGTCCGGTGCGCGGTCGCCATTCCAGAACCTTTCCGCCCCAACGGCCATCGGTTCTTCTCGCTATGTGTCCAGCCCACTGCCACTTTAGCTGCGCAATCCTTCGAGCGATGTCGGTTACTTTAGTTCGCCTGCGGATCTCCTCATTTCTGATTCGATCACGCAGGGAAACGCCGAGCATGGCTCTCTCCATTGCAGGCTGGGTTACCTTGAGCCTCCTTATGAGACCCATAGTTAGCGACCACGTTTCACTGCCGTAAGTCATCACTGGCAACATACACTGGTCATAGACTTTCGTCTTGAGACACTGAGGTAAATCGGACACGAAGATTTTTCGGAGCTTCCCGAATGCTGCCCATCCGAGTTGGATTCGACGAGAGATCTCCTTCTCAAAGTTGGACCTACCTAACTGGACTGCCTGTCCTAGGTATACATAATGGTCAAAATGTTGGCACTTACAAATTTCCGAAAAATCTAGATATAGAAAAATAGATAAACTCTGTATGAATAAAAAGGTCTTCATTTGGTTTTCAATTCCGGCATTTGCATTGTAGAATAGTCTTTTATATTCATTTTGGGTCAATGGGTCTTTTTCGGTAAAAAAATACCACAAAATAAATACATATTTTCCCATACATTTTGTTCTGAACGTCTAATGTCCTAGGAACAAGCGTACACAGCGACATCTACAATTAGCTTTGCGTTGCCAACCCCATTAAAACGGTGTCATGAACTTAGCTGTCATACGCCTAATTATCTTGGTCGAATAGTACTTACTTAGGGAAAGACTTGGCGATTCTTCAGTTTAGTGCAAACGGCTTAAACTTTACCAAACTTTTGAATAGAGATTTTAATAAAGACGAATTTTAATAAATATTGTGCGAGATACAGATTTTTATGAAAATCGATTACCGATCGCAGTTTCTATGAGTATTATTTACTTACTGAAGATTTTTTTATTTTTTGTACTTGCTTTTTTATCAAAGAAGTTTATGAGCTGTATCCTGTCACGCGTTCTTGCAATATAGAAATAAATGTATTAATAATAATATAATCTAGTCGAAAATATAAGCCATTGCAATATTTTATAAATCAACATAAATTACATTTTAGAACAATGAAATCATGGCATTTATGTGAAATCGAATGGTATTCAAATTAGAAAAGCATAATAGTGTAATTTTTAGTTATTACGAGACTTATACATATTTATATCTCTGTAGTTACAATATTAGAACTATGTATTTTACTGATAGTAAGTTTAAGTAGAAAATTGATATTCATGTAATAAATAAAGTGTAATGAAATAATTTTCATTTCGTTTTGTTTTATCCCTTCTATTTTACAGTATAAACAGACTGTAAATAAAGAATTTTGTTTCCTGTAAGAACCTCGGAAATAATAGTATTCAATTTATCTCTATATCAAAATTCATCAAAATCAGTTTAGTGATTGAAAGGCGTGAAAACTTAACACTAATATTGCACAACTTTGGTTCTGCTGTGGAGCTTTTCCCCGTAAGGCTAATACCAAAATGTACCATTTCTTTTCCCCGCGAACTACCAGAACTAATGTAGGCAAGAGAGCTCCATTAAGGCGTCTGATGCATGCTTATAACACTGATAAACAGTAAATTTGTTAAACGAAATCAAGTCATATTTTCAAACACTACTACCTACCCGCATATAAACCCCATACTTAGTTTTGTTCAATCACCTTCAGTTTTCATAAAATATCGACTTACTCGATTCCGCGAATTTTGCTTACCGACGTGTGTTTCCGAATAAATTAATGAAAAAATATTGAAATTAAAACAGTTTTTTTTTTAGATTAGTGTTATACATCATACTAAGATGCTGAGAGTGTATGTAAACCATCCTGATAACTTGTGTTATATTTGCGGTCAACTTACTGTTAAAAGTCAACGTCGTAGTTTGACACCATTAGTTAAAAACTGTTATTATAGTTATTTTGGTTTTCCGGCGCGAAATTTGGACAAAACCTGGACTCCTAGTGTTTGCTGTGCACAGTGTGTCACTTTGTTAACATTATGGGATCAAAGGATCTCGTCATATGCCGTTCGCAGTTCCAATGATATGGGCCGAACCGAAAGACCATGTATCAGATTGTTATTTCTGACAAACTTCTATAAAAGGTATTAATCACAAATCTAGGCACTCTGTGAACTATCCAAATCTACAATCTGCTCAAAGACCTATCCCACACAGTGATGATTTACCTGTTCCTCAGCCTCCAGTAAACATGGATAAAAATGGAGATGGTTTTTGTTACTTGAAACAAAAATTCCCAAAAATCAGTGATGCCAAAATAAAAGAAGGAATATTTGTAGGGCCACAAATAAGAGACATACTGGCTGATGAAGAGTTTGAACAAAAACTTAATCCGATCGAAAAATCCGCATGGACATGTTTTCGAAATATTGTTCGTAATTTTCTTGGAAACCACAGGGCCGAAAAATATGAAGAGTTAGTCAACCACCTCTTACCAGCTTACAAGGACATGGGTTGCAATATGTCGCTCAAGATTCACTTTTTACACTCGCTTTTGGATTTTTTCCTCAAAATTTGGGAGCCGTTAGTGACGAACACGGTGAGCGGTTCCATCAGGACATATCCAACATGGAAAAAAGGTACTGAGGCAAGTGGAGTCCGAACATGTTAGCTTACTACTGCTGGACACTCAAAAGGGATGTACCTGACGCTAAATATTCCCGAAAATCCTGGATAAACATAAATATAAGTTATTTTTTCTTCATTTGAAACATGTTTTTACCGTTTTTACTTAAAAAAAGATTAATTGCTGTTGCAAAAAAACTGAGGGTGATCGAAATTTTTTAAATATGCAGATTAGTTACAGACTAGTTGTAGATACAAAATAACCCATTCAATTACATTTAACTTTCATTAAGGTCATTTTTGTCTATCAGTGTAATTAGACATCGGATTTTATGCATTTGCATTGCATATAACTCTCTAATTACGACGTTAATGCATATTTTTTAGCCTTTTCCCCAATCGTGCATATTTCGTTTAGTAGCGGGACGGTATGTATAGGGGGAGCTATTTAAGCTAGCCTCTAGTTAAATCAATAGATTAACTGGAAACAATGATATAGGACTCGTCAACGCCTTTCCTAATTAATATCAGAAAAGATTTGTACAACATTAGACGTTATTTTGCGTAAAAACCCATCAATGGCACACGTACCCTGCCTAAATAGGTATCTCCAGAAATAGTGCCAAATTTTAAATTTTGTCCAATAGCATCTATATATTATAATATTTCGCAGTTTTTGTACCGTCGTTAATTAAAATTTATAAAAATAAAAATGTTTTTTGATTTTGCATTGTGCATATTTTGGGTATATTAACAGTTTTTAAACTTTTAGATTTTTTTTATGCATTCACAATGCTATTTTTATATAATTTTGCATTGTTTAGTGCATTGGGCCGGAATCCTAACGGTGCGGGTTCGAGTCCCGTCTGAGCTGCTACGGGTGAGTCGATTTTTTTTCTAATATTTTTCAATTATATTAATAATCATATTAACAGTTTTTAGTGCATATTTCGGCCTTTTTTAGTGCATATTTGCATGCATATTTTGGCACTTTCTTAGTGGATATAATCCGATGTCTACTTATAATGAACTATTATCTTGTGAACTAGATGTTATGCACAACACGTCCCAAAACGTTTTTAGAAATAATGTTTTGAAAATTCTTAATTAGTTGGTTTACTTATGTTTTGTACCGTATAATATAAAAATAATAATAATGTTTTTTATGTTAAAGCAATTACTTCATGCACATATTTGTGGATAACGGTGTTGACTGTACAAATACTTAAAGAACCGATTAATGTGCTATGTGTATGTACTTAATCTCCTTGTTCAGTTGTTTGTTATCCTAAAAATTAAAAAAAAGAAGAAATGAAACAACTGAATATTCTTATAAGTAGGTAATTATTTTATTTTAATTATACCAAATCCAACTTCTTGGCAACAACTATCGATACATTCACTACACAATAGTTGTCTGAAATGCAGCACATACAATCTCAAAGACACTTTGACTAAGACAAAAAATATATATATATATTCATAAACAATATTTATCCATTCATGTTCTAGCTAGATAATGTTACTATTCATAAAATATAATATTATGTCATTGGATGAAACAAACATTTTATAGCAGATTTATATTTTAGACATTTTTGGCTAATGACTTGGCCACGCGAAGAGACGATTAGAGATGCGGCGCGGCGAGCAATTCTCTTTTCATAGCGCGGTCATAACTCACCACGCAGCGGTTTATATGCATCCTACGCATTGTATTACAAATCTGTCGTTCGCTTCGCATGGCCAAGCCGTATGTTAAGCAAGTAAAATATGAAGGGAACATGTAAATCTCCAAACTGAATTATTAGCTTACTCTGAAATTGTTTCAAACATAAGAGATTCTTCTAACCCATCAAGCATTTATTAAATCAAGACTTATCATCACACATTAAAACGGAATAATCATTTACATAAAATCGAAATCACATTTCAAATACTCTTATTAAGTCGTTTAGGCGGACTAGTAGTCTACCTTTGATGGACTAGAAATGAGTGGAATGTACCTTTAGAGGTTTCATTGTACAAATCATTCGTTCCCAACGAGTCACAACTGTCACACTGTGACTGGTTGATATTTTTTTATTTAAAAATTCCCAACGAGTCACACCTGTTACTCGATGAGAACTTTTTACTAGAAATTTCCAACCAGTCACACTGTTACAGAGGAAAATAACCTGTAACAGTGACTAGTTGGGAAATTTCTAATAAAAGGTCCCATCGAGTAAGAGGTGACTTATTGGGAATTTTTTATTTAAATATTCCCAATGAGTCACACCTGTTACTCGATGAGAACTTTTTACTAGAAATTTTCAACCAGTCACACGGTTACAGAGGAAAATAACCTGTAACAGTGACTAGTTGGGAAATTTCTAATAAAAAGTTCCCATCTAGTAAGAGGTGACTTATTGGGAATTTTTTATTTAAAAATTCCCAACGAGTCACACCTTTTACTCGATGAGAACTTTTAATTAGAAATTTCCCAACCAGTCACACTGTTACAGCGGAAAATAACCTGTAACAGTGACTGGTTGGGAAATTTCTAATAAAAGTTCCCATCAAGTAACAGGTTTGACTTATTGGGATTTGTTTATTTAAAAATTCCCAACCAGTCACAGTGTGACAGTCGATGGTGCGACTTGTTGGGAAGAAATGGTACAAATAACTTTCTTTAAATTTTGATTGTAGTTATCCTAGACATTTGATTATATACATTTGCTTGTTTGCCCATAACTCTAGTGGTTGTGATATTGCACATTTGAACATTAGCACAAATTTAGTACCTACAAGAAACGGACGAGGCACTTGATTGAATGTATTTTTTTTATTATGCATTTTTTTAAGGTAATAACCAAGTATGGTAGATACCAAAAACATTTCTTTCTTCCAAGTCCTACATTATTGTTGTTGTGGGTATTCAATACTTTACCAAGGGAATTGACATGTATTATTTTACTTGATATAGATGTTATTTAATTTGTGAGTGGATATAATCTGATGTCTAGTTTTAAACTTTAACCCCTATATTAATAAACGAAGTGTAAGTTTAAACCTAGTTTAATCACAAAGTTCGCTAAGGAATATAAGGCTTTCAGACATCAAACGTAATGGGCCCTCTACACGGAGAGGTGGCCGGAGAGGCCCAGAGGGACAGAGCAATGTATGTCTTTTTTTGTATTGCTATGCTATAAGGAGTAATATTGCTAAGCAATGTTTTTGGTTAAACCAGGTTTAAATATACTCTTCGTTTATTAATAAGACGATTAAGTGTACTCTAGATACTGGTCAATAAGGCACATACTCTCATTTAAAGGTCCATAGATGCCTTAAAACTAGTGACAACATAATCACTATGCTTTCTCCTCCTTTTCCCTATTATACCGTTCTAGTTCTTTGAGGAATTGTCCTTTAGGTTTCATCACATTGGGTCTGTCACCACGACACTTTGGGCAGAACCATTTGCCTTTGGGCTTAGTTGTGAGGGAGACGCAGGAGAAATGGAACCACTCAATGGGGCATAGGTCGTTGTCGCATAGGATCATCTCGCCAAAGGAGATCTGGTCACAGAGGCAGTACCGGGGCTCGTCCGGGTCGATTTGATCCGTGTCTCCGGGTGGAGTTTCTGACCGTTGGGCGGCTTGGCGCGCTTTGCGCTTTTTCTTTTTACCTATCCCTGTTGAGTAACGATGGTTTATTCATATGATCGAGTACCCAGTACATACACTAGGCGTCAGAAAAATCGCACCTTTTCAAAAATTTCTTCAATGTTAATTTAATCCTATCTAATTTAATGGTAAGTGTTGTTATATACTTCAGCATCTTCGGACATAGCCAACAGTCTCTAGAAACCGTTGAAATTCTCGTCGAACGGAATCAATTACTGAGATTCTGTTTCCGAGCAACATACTATGCCTCATTTTTTTGCAATATTTGAGCAACTTCATGGGCAATAGTATCCATCTTGGGTATTTCTTTTTTTAATTGAATTGTTTAAGTGTGTTTTCTCCATTATCTCGATAGCGAATTTACCCGCATTTCCTGAATTCACCTCTTTTATTTCCCTTTTATGGCGGCGTATGAAATAACGATTTAAGCATTTAATTATGGTAACTGTTAATTGAATGGTTAATTGAACGCTCATTAAATGTACTTTTAATAGATAGCAACATTTACACAATAAAACGTTAGCTAGCAATAGCAGATGGCCAAATCTAAACTTATTTTCGGAAAGGTGCGATTTTTCTGACGTCGAGTGTGGTAATAGTAACACTAATAATAACAAAATGACAGCACAGAATGTATAATAATACTAAACGAACAGAAACCCATCCGCGCGAGGACAATCAAATAATAAACTACTCTCGCTGCACAGCAATAAAGTACAATCTCAAATTGTACAGTGCTGCGAGCCTATTATTATAGGCACATCCGAAGCGCTTCTCTTTCATTCGCGTAGTTCTGTCTCAACCGACACATGACATCCCTAGTGCGCTGGCTCGACTGAATCGGCCGCGAGCAGTATAGACTGAGCGGTCGTGGGATTTTTGGTAACGATCACGGAAAAGGTTAGATTCATTTTCATGGGTTGTAGAGTGGTCCCTTAATGTGAATGATCTCGGTCTGCCTGCTCTCAGTGGTTGCAACTTCGAGTTATAGCGCTTACAAGAGGCATCATTGTTACGAAAAAAAAAACGATCAGAGAAATGGTCAGTTTTACTACCTGTTCAAAGAATGTCGTCTCTGCAGATGAAACAAGTTGGTCTGCCGGCTTATAGTGGTTGCGTTTCTGAGCTATGACGTGCGCAAGTCACGTCATTGTTACGAAAAAAAAAAACGATAAGGGAAATGGTCAGTTTTAGTACCTATTCAAAGTATAGTATCTCCACGGGTGAAACAAGTTGGTCTGCCGGCTCTCAGTGGTTGTATTTCAGAACTATCATTGTGTACGCAAGACGCTTATTTGTAGAGAAAGCCTAAAAAAACTTTGAAAAACGGGACAATAGGCAAATTTTTAAGTGCACGCCGGCCGTTTGCGTATCTGTGACTATATGAGTCCCCTCCCCACCTTAAGGCATCTCTACACTCGCGCGCGAAAAGCCCCAAACCTCCCGCAAAGCAGTGTGCGTAGTGTGGAACCGATTTGAATCGAATCTACTACACACCCGCGCGTGAGTATGGAGAGGTCTTTATGCCTGTGCCACCGCGCACCCCCATCCCCCCACTTCCGGCTTTAGCGTCAATAGAGATGTTCGATCCGGGTGCCTTGTATCGATATTCCGGATCGCCATGGATCGTAATTCACTGTATCGATCCAGATTATAGAATCTGGATTGATAGGCATCGGCTACACGCTCGGTAAATACTGTGGCCCAGCGCCATAGAGTAAATTTTAACCATGGAAAGTAAAATATTCATAACATTCCATACAAATTACTTTCCATGGTTAAAATTTACTCTACGGCGATGGATCACAGTTAGTCTAAGCGGTCACGGGATTTTTGGTAACGATCAAGAAAAAGGTTAGATGCATATTCATGGGTTATAGAGTGGTCCTCTAATGTGAATGATGTCGGTCTGCCTGCTCTCAGTAGTTGCAATTTCGAGTTACAGCGATTATAAGAGGCTTCATTGTTACGAAAAAAAACGATCAGAGAAATGGTCAGTTTTAGTACCTATTCATAGTATGGCGTCTCCGTAGCTGAAATGATATGGTCTGCCGGCTCTCAGTGGTTGCATTTCAGAGCTATGCTATGACGCGCGCAAGTTACAACAAATTATTTTTGTCAAATTGTGTTTTTAAACATACTAATCGATAGAACTCTTTATTATAATAAAAAAATGTCTTAAGCCATTTTTGTCTAAAATGAATAGATTGGTCGGGAAAAAATACTTTATGGTTTTTTTTGTATGGAGTGAGATATTCAATGTGCTCTTTTGGCCAATTCCTAATTGTTTCTGCCTCAAAACTACTTTTGCGTCAATTTTTTATTGTTATTTTAAACATTTAAATAATCCTAATTAAAATTAATTTTTACTTTTTTTTATTATTTTTTTGTTTTTACTTAAAAGTAATTTTTAAGTAAAAACTGATTGTTTTGTCGTTATTTATTACTTTCTCATCAATTAAAAACACAATAAAAGCCAACAAAACTTTCGGTCACTATTATTACTATGGATGACTTTTTTACCATAATAAATCAAATAAAACCAAAATAACATAATGCAGCGGGATGTTACGTAAGGCCCAGGCGGGTTATTACAAACTAAAATAGTATTATTATTTTACAAGGAAAAAGAAAAAAAAGATAAAAGGTTAATTCAGATCAATGATTAATATAATATTCAAATAAATGAAGTTTTTAAAATATTAACGATAGAAACTAAATTTTATTATGATTTTTAAAAACCTTTATATGGGTTTTACTAAAAAAATAGGCTCGCTTATAAGTTATTTATAACAAAAGTAAAGATTTTGAAGATATATATCTTAAGATCTAAGATCAAAATTGTATTTATGAACATTGATAGAAACAAGCAGAAACTAATAACATCAATGTGTTATTATGCGACCGATAATAAGAAGCACCAGTTAATTCATTTTCATACATCCTCCGCCAGGGATTGATCAAGCTGCGATTTGAAGACGGCTATCAAGAAAGTAAAGGAAGGAGATCCAGATCGCAATATACACACAACTGATCTATCAGGATTGTAAGATCTGTTTCGATAAGTTTAAAAAAATCACGTAAATAGCATTAAAAGGTATGGAAATCCTGAAGCTGAGAACTTTGGTACATACAGCTCTTAAAATGCCGTTCAGATCACTTGGATGTATCATCATATCAGCCGCACGACACCCACTGCCGGGTATAGGCCACCTCCAAGGATCTTCACGACGAACGGTCCTGCACTGCTCGCATCCAGCGGTTTCCCGCGACCTTCACCAGATCGTCGGTCCACCTTTTTGGGGGCCTACCCACGGAGCGTCGTCCGGTTCGCGGTCGCCATTCCAGAACCATTCCCCGCCAACGGCCATCGGTTCTTCTCGCTATGTGTCCAGCCTACAGCCACTTCAACTGAGCAATCCTTCGAACGATGTTGATTACTTTAGTTTTCCTACGGATCTCCGCATTTCTGATTGTATCACGCAAAAAAACGCCGAATACTCTCTCCTTTGCACGCTGGGTGACCTTGAGCCTCCTTATAAGACCCTTTGTTTGCGGCCACGTTTCACTGCCGAAGTCATCACTGACAACACACACTGGTCATAGACTTTCGTCTTGGACACTGAGGTAAATCGGACGGAAAGATGTTTTCGAAGCTGCCCAAATGCTACCAATCTGAGTTTGATTCAACGAGAGATCTCATTTCCGCAGTTGGACTTACTAGGTACTTCTACGTAATGGACAACAACTCCTAGTGTTCCCAACATGAACTGGAGTGGGCACAACATGGGCATTCGATATGATTTTCGTCTTATAAATGTTCATCTTGAGACCCACTCTTTGGGAAGCACTAACGGAGATCTTCGAGCATTGTGTTCAGGTCTTCCAAGGTTTCAGCCATAAGAACTATATCATCGGCAAAACGAAGGTGTGTTAGGTACTGGCCATTCATCTTGATTCTGAGTCCTTTCCAGTCTAAGAGTTTAAAGATATCATCCAACGCAGCTGTGAATAGATTCGGGGAAATGGCATCTCTCTGTCCCATATCTCGCTTTGTGCTCTGGTTCTGTACTCGGATCAACATAGTGGCATTTTCGTATAAGTACCACATCACCTCGATATACCTGTAGTCCACTTGGCAATTTTGGAGAGACTGCAGCACCGCCCAGGTTTCAATCAAATCAAAGGCTTTCTCATAGTCCACGAACGCCAAGCATAATAGCAGATTTAATGGATGTGGTCTATGGTACTAAAGCCTTTTCGGAACCCGGCTTGTTCGGGAGGTTGGAAGTCGTCGAACTTGCGAGCAAGGACCGGAACCGCTTTCCGTTAAAGGGGTTTTTGATTGGGTATTTCATAGACTTGTTTTCAAAAACCCTATCAATACGGTAACCAATACGGTAACCCTATCGAAAGGGTAACCCAAGTAAGCACTTACCGAATACGAAAACCCTATCGGGGAAACCCTATGAAGGCTTTATGAAGGGGTTTTAACGAGTTCAAGCAATTTATACCTAGTTCCAATTGGACCGAAGGACCAGGGGGCCTATTTTTGAAACGCTCGGCTGGCGTCGAGCGCTCTTTTCTACTGATTTTCGTTCAACATTTGACTCAAATGTATGGAGGTTGAGATAAATGTTGAACGAAAATCAGTAGAAACGAACGCTCGACGCCAGCCGAGCGATTCAAAAATAGGGCCCCAGAACCGCTTACCGTTAAAGGGGTTTTGATTGGGTATTTCATGAACCACTTTTTTTTTAAATATTGACTGGGCAGGCATTTGACCACCATCTTGCTTGATAAACAGGGTGTGGTCTAAGGTGTAGCATGCATGCCCAGGAAATGCCTTTTCACTCTTGCCTTGAAAAGACCAAGGTTGTAATTATCGGGGAACACATGAGCAGGTAGCGTCCATTCTTTAGCAGCTCGCATAAGAAATGTATTGGCAAAGCGCTTGGTACGGACAGACCCTTGGAGTATCTACTATATAAGGGTGATATGCTAATCTGCGTCTGGTATCCCGATGGTGGAAAGGGGCTGGAGGAACAAGGTTGTGCAGTTCCCTCGCACATTCTCCAAAGTACACAACTCACCGTTAAAAGGGTTTTTTGATTGGGTATTTCATGGACTTGTTTCCAAAAACCCTATCAATACGGTAAGCATAACGTCGACTAACCCTATCGAAAGGGAAACCCTATCATTTAGTAAGTTTTTATTAGGGTTTCCCTATCAATTGGGTTAACCAAAGAAGGGGTTTTCCGGTCGCTGCTAGCGAGCGAAATGTTTAACGAATCAAAGTTACTTTGTTTGTATGAAAATTAAATTGTTTTTCTAATTATCCATATACATATTTAACATTATACATTGGCTCTTATTGTATGTCTCTAGTTAAGAAGCTATGTGTACAAAGCCCTGTAAATTTTGGTAATCTTTATTTAATTTTAATTGTATTTGGTAGTCTATTCTTTAATATTAGTTAAGTCATGTTACGTGTGGTAATAAAAAGTTAATTTTCTTTTAAATAAGGTGATACAGTTATTTTATTAAGTAAATCACTTAAAATTTTAGGTCTTCTTTATTTCATTAAAATAAATGTAAGGACATCAGATAATGGTATTGAAATTAGCTTTTTAAATTGGCTTATTATATTCGTTGTGTTTTCGGATGAGTTGTTTGATGGTGATGTGATATATCACATGATTACCAATTACCAGATACCATAAATAAATAAAAATAAATAAATATTATTTCTAGTAAGACCTTTGCAAAGACTTTGTATGTGTTTGAAATCAGTGAAATGAGCTTGTAGTTTCCTATTTCCTTCCTGGATCCTTTCTTATGTAAGAGTATTATGTGTGACTCTGCCCATTGTCTAGGTATAATAACCGTGCGTACTATTTCGTTGAAAACTTTAGCCAGAATTGGCCCCATCTCTTCCGCAATACCTCTTAAGAGTTCGTTAGGAATTATGTCAGGTCAAAACTATGAATGAAACAATTACAACTCAGATATTTATGGTTTTTTTTGAGAACATTTTCGCTTTATATTTTAGTTGCGTTGTAATTATGGTAAAAACAATTGTGTAATAGACCTTAACTGAACGTTTTGTTGGCTTTTCTAGTGTTAAAATTGATTAAAATAATAAAGAGTTGCAAAAAAAATTTTAGTAAAAAATACGATTTTATACTGTTTAGAAATCCAAGCTGTGTGAATTTACAATTTTGGGCGTGCGTTGATAGTGTATGATTATTTTAAACGTTTGCAATATTGACGCAGAAGTAGTTTTGAGGCAGAAACAATTAGGAATTGACCAAAAGAGCACATTGAATATCTCACTCCATACAAAAAAAACAAAGTATTTTTTCCGACCAATCTATTCATTTTAGACAAAAATGGCTTAAGACATTTTTTCATTATAATAAAGAGTTCTATCGATTAGTATGTTTAAAAACACAATTTGACAAAAATAATTTGTTGTAACTTGCGCGCGTCATAGCTCTGAAATGCAACCACTGAGAGCCGGCAGACCACATCATTTCAGCTACGGAGACGCCATACTTTGAGTAGGTACTAAAACTGACCATTTCTCTGATCGTTTTTTTTCGTAACAATGAAGCCTCTTATAATCGCTGTAACTCGAAATTGCAACTACTGAGAGCAGGCAGACCGACATCATTCACATTAGGGGACCACTCTATAACCCATGAAAATGCATCTAACCTTTTCCTTGGTCGTTACCAAACATCCCGTGACCGCTTAGACTAACTGTGATCCATCGCCGTATGGAATTTGTATGGAATGTTCAATATTTTACTTTCCATGGTTAAAATTTACTCTATGGCGCTGGACCACAGTATTTACCGAGCGTGTAGCCGATGCCTATCAATTCAGATTCTATAATCTGGATCGATACAGTGAATTACGATCCATGGCGATCCGGAATATCGATACAAGGCACCCGGATTGAACATCTCTATTGACGCTAAAGCCGGAAGTGGGGGGGGATGGGGGGTGCGCGGTGGCACAGGCATAAAGACCTCTCCATACTGACGCGCGGTTGTGTAGATTCGATTCAAATCGGTTCCACACTACGCACACTGCTTTTGCGGGAGGTTTGGGGCTTTTTGCGCGCGAGTGTAGAGATGGCTTAAGGTGGGGAGGGGACTCATATAGTCACAGATTCGCAGACGGCCGGCGTGCACTTAAAAATTTGCCTATTGTCCCGTTTTTTAAAGTTTTTTTAGGCTTTCTCTACAAATAAGCGTCTTGCGTACACAATGATAGTTCTGAAATACAACCACTGAGAGCCGGCAGACCAACTTGGTTCACCTGTGGAGATACTATACTTTGAATAGGTACTAAAACTGACCATTTCCCTTATCGTTTTTTTTTCGTAACAATGACGTGACTTGCGCACGTCATAGCTCAGAAATGCAACCACTATGAGCCGGCAGACCAACTTGTTTCATCTGCAGAGACGACATTCTTTGAACAGGTACTAAAACTGACCATTTCTCTGATCGTTTTTTTTTCGTAACAATGATGCCTCTTGTAAGCGCTATAACTCGAAGTTGCAACCACTGAGAGCAGGCAGACCGAGATCATTCACATTAGGGGACCACTTTACAACCCATGAAAATGAATCTAACCTTTTCCTTGATTGTTACCAAAAATCCCATGACCGCTTAGACTAGTAGGCTAATATAAAAGTTTAAGCACGGAGTGAGACACCCTTGGTGACAGTTCTATTTTAATCTCGATCAGAAGCAAAATCTTACCTTTCTTGTGTGTGGTGTTGTGTGTGTGCCGCTCGCTGTCCCTTTCGCTGGAGTCTGCCCCGTCGGTGGCCGCACCCGCTGTTGTTCTAGATCGGCGTGCTCGTTTTGACCATCGCTCTCCTAGAACAACAATAAAAATAAGCTCAACAGCTTATTGTTCCCTATAGTATTATAGCTACCTATAGATTATTTTTCCCCTATATCAGAAGCTACCTACTGTCTCACAAACATCAAAGTTTTGAAAACGTGCGCACATAGCTACAGCCACAGTAAAATCAACACAAGAATGTTATTTTTCAAAAGAAGAAAAAACGAGGTAGTGGAAGTTGCCGTTTTTGTTGGCCATTGATTTTGGATTTTTATGTCTGTTCCCCATTTTGTTTTACGAAAGCCTTATTTTATGTCAAGGAATGAGAGTTTATACAAAATGGTCACTACGGATGTATGCAAACAATTAAATGTTTATTGTATGTGGTTAGAAACTTACCTGCCGCCTTGTCCTTATCAACCTTCTCCTTCTTCTTGTCGGCGGCGGCGCCTGCGCCACGCTGCTCTCCTTCTCTGTGCTGCGGTGGGGCTCCGAGGGAGGCGTCTTCTTCGCTGTGCCATTTGTGTACACGTCTAGGCAAGAAACTGGAGAAATTTACCTGCTGACTTGTCCTTATCAACCTTCTCCTTCTCCTTGTCGGCGATCCGTTCGGGCGGCGGCGCGTGCTGCGGCGGCGCCTGCGCCACGCTGCTCTCCTTCTCTGCGCGGCGATGGGGCTCCGAGGGAGGCGTCTCCTTCGCTGTGCCATTTGTGTACACGTCTAGGCAAGAGACTGCAGAAACTCACCTGCTGACTTGTCCTTTCAACCTTCTCCTTCTCCTTGTCGGCTGTCCACTCAGGCGGTGCGTGCTGCGGCGGCGCTTGTGCAACGCTGCTCTCCTTCTCTACGCTGCGGTGGAGCTCCGAGGGAGGCGTCTCCTTCGCTGTGCTATTTGTGTACACGTCTAGGTAAGAGACTGGAGAAACTTACCTGCTGACTTGTTCTTATCAACCTTCTCTTTCTCCTTGTCAGCGGTCCGCACGGGCGGCGGCGCCTGCGCCACGCTGCTCTCCTTATCTACGCTGCGGTGGGGCTCCGAGGTAGGCGTCGTCTCCTTCGCTGTGCTATTTTGTACACGTCTAGGCAAGAGACTGGAGAAACTTACCAGCTGACTTGTTCTTATGAACCGTCTTCTCCTTGTCGGCGGTCCGCTCGGGCGGCGGGGGCGCCTGCGCCACGCTGCTCTCCTTTTCTATGCTGCGGTGGGGCTCCGAGGGAGGCGTCTCCTTCGCTGTACCATTTGTGTACACGTCTCGGCAAGAGACTGGAGAAACTTACCTGCTGACTAGTCCTTATCAACCTTCTCCTTCTCCTTGTCGGCGGTCCACTCGGGCGGTGACGCGTGCTGCGGCGGCGCTTGCGCCACGCTGCTCCCTTCTCTACGCTACGGTGGAGCTCCAAGGGAGGCGTCTCCTTCGCTGTGCCATTTGTATACACGTCTAGGCAAGAGACTGGAGAAACTTACCTGCTGACTTGTCCTTATCAACCTTCTCCTTCTCCTTGTCGGCGGTCCGCTCGGGCAGCGGGGGAGCGGCGCGTGCTGCGGCGGCGCCTGCGCCACGCTGCTCTTCTTCTCTACGCTGCGGTGGGGCTCCAAGGGAGGCGTCTTCTTCGCTGTGCCATTTGTGTACACGTCTAGGCAAGAGACTGGAGAAACTTACCAGCAGACTTGTCCTTATCAACCTTCTCCTTCTCCTTGTCGGCGGTCCGCTCGGGCGGCGGGGGCGGCGGTGCGTGCTGCGGCGGCGCCTGCACAACGCTGCTCTCCTTCTCTACGCTGCGGTGGGGCTCCGAGGGAGGCGGCGTCTCCTTCGTTGTGCCATTTGTGTTCACGTCTAGGCAAGAGACTGGAGAAAAAATATTTTTCTATAATAAATTGAATATCTTCGTTGCAAATATTGCAAATACGTATGACCGTTTTTTTCCTTAATAAATAAAAAAAAAAAAAAAAACAAATTTAAAATGTCCTATGTGCAAAAACAAACTTTTTGAGAAAATCGAAAAACATACCTACTGAAATTTTTTTTAGGAAATCTTTCATATGACATAATATTATCTAAATCATGCGACGGCGAATTAATAGGCATAAATAAAGTACAAATACATGGGAGGTTACAAATTTTTACAAAATAAATGTTACCTTAGAGTACATAATACTACAAGTAAGTTACTAAAAGCTCCCATGTAGGGAATTTGAGCATGGGATTTTTACATAGGCAATCCCGGGATTGATCTTGGGATTGCCTATGTAAAATCCAGGGGTAAATTCCCTACTCCCATGTGTACACTAGCTAGTCACATAGATTTTGATGACCAACTAAAAGTATCGAGATATTTTGACTATATTTTCCATCATTAAAGATAATTTGACTATCTGGAAAAGTTATTCCTGTTGGACAAATTAGTTTGACTATCTATCTAGTTTGACCATGTGGAAGAACGGTATATTTCAGAAATTTGCTGTACAACAGTGAATTAATAAGATATTCACATAGGTGATTATCTGGTAACGATATATTTAATCTTGTGAATAGCGTTACTTATTGTTGCTAAAGCTGATAAGTTTCTTGCACTTGTTCTTCTTGTCAGTTAAAAAAGTCTTGAACGGGTGGTAGGACAATATGGACGATTCAAAAGTACTTTATAATTAAGTTTATTTGAATAAAGCTATTTTTGACTATTTTTGCATACAGTAGGTAGCTGAGAAAAATCAGTTTTATATTTTTGACAAAACTCACACAGGAGATTTTAAATTTGCAACGACAATATATTCTATATTAATATTTATGTTGTAGCTTGTTCATATTAATAAAATGATATCCCACAACATTATTTTAAACCATGAATATGAATAATTTTAGTGACTGTAAAGTGTAAGGTTTGATATTATTTTTTAAGAAATAGTAAGAATAGGTATTATTACTTAGAATAATAACACCTAGAACGATAGTTCTCTACAAAGTGCACTGTCAAAAGTGAGGCAACTAAAACAGCCAAAATGGCTCCATTTTCAGATTGTTATTCTACATTATTCCCTAATCATACCGATTAAGTACAAAACAGTTTCAATTTTCCCACATTTATAAGACTTGTTACTATATTATTGGGTTTCAGTTACTATTAGTTAACGTATGAAGGATATAAATTTGAAAACTAAGTCATTCTGGCTTGGTATTAGTTGCCTCACTTTGCATACGAGGACACGGCTTCTAGGTGTTATTATTCTAAGTATTATTATTTATTTTCTACACCATTAGTACAAAGCGGGATTTGATAAAGATATAATCTGAAGATGGTTGAATTATAAACTCACTAAGTTTCTTATGATCAGCATCTAAAGACCGCTGTTTGTTATCAATGAGGTCTTGTGTGAGCTGGACAACTTGTAGTTTTTCGTCTCCAATTTCTTGGGCAGCCACCAGCGCCGCTTGCAGCCGCAGCGCGGCTCTGCCACGACGCCTTTCTTCTGTGTTGGTTCCGATGCACACAGCCAAGTGAGTCTCAGCATCTCGAAGACATTCTGCATAAAAAAGGCAAGTAAAATAACCACCTAACGCCTAACCGCCTGTGGTCTAGTGGCTTGCCCACCCGTGTAAGACAAAGGGACCCCTGGGAATCGAACCCGGGACCCGGGTTCGATTCCCAGGGGCATACATATTTGGTTTGGTTGGTGGTAGGGCTTATTTCAAGTCTATTCAAGTGAAGGCCAAGTACTATCCCATTGTGCATTAAAAAAATCATATCAATTCATTATGAGTATAAATTAGATTTGTAGGAAATGTATTTTGGTTAGTTACATTTATGAATCATAGAGTCAAACATGTGTACATGCAAAACTGATGCTATAAATAAGGGAGATAGCCCCTACATGATCATTACAGGTCTTGTTTAGAGCTGGAGGTATTTAATTTGTAATAAAACAATCATCAACGCAGATAAAGGTAACTGATCTGAGTTTTTTATTACAAGAAAAGCTTATTTTAATGGCTGGAGTGTGTTATTTTGGTTTTGTAGTCTAGATATCTATATAACTACGTACGCATAACGACCTGTCTAACAAACGTCAACACGGAGATTTGTCTGGTCCTGTATGTAATGCAAATGAGTTTTATTAAATTAGAAATGCGCTAAAATGAAAGATAACATAGAATACTATTGAAATTAAGAGAATTACCTCTGTATGTTACGTCAAGCTCTCGTAGTCGAGATAAATGTCGCTGCAGGTCGTTTGGAAGATTTTCAACACAATCTAGGTAATTTTCTACGTATGTTGCAGAGAGCAACGCCTCATTAGAAGTTTGGCTTAACATGTTTGAAATTGTATGGAACAACTCATTATTCACACTCAAAAAAACGCTTTAAATGGTATTTACTTTCTTCAAATTCTTCAAAATAACAAGCTTGCTCAATACACACACAGACTAATAAAGGAAGTGAGTGAGTGAAGACAAGCAATCACAGTGCTGCCAACAAAATATTTTTAATTTCGATAAGAAAGTTGGTATTTTCTGTCAAAAATCCGTCAAAATGATAATTACATTTTTTCCGTCAATGAAATCCACCAAATGAAATACTCATTACTTCATCGGTAAAATTGTATGTGTAGCATGCCTTGCCAGTTTTTTCGGGCCAAAATGTATTTTTAAATGGTTGACCATATTTTCTGTACTTTGTTTCACACTCATCACACTGAAAACGTCCTGGGGCCCTATTTTTGAATCACTCGACTGGCGTCGAGCACTCTTTCCCACTGATTTTCGTTCGACATATGACTCAAAACAATGAGATGTCGAACGAAAATCAGTAGAAACGAGCGCTCGACGCCAGTCTAGTGATTCAAAAATAGGGCCCCTGATCGACATTATTAGTACACGAATATGTCAAAAAACGTTTAATTTTAGTAAAAACTACTCCCGACAATAAATCCGTCAGCCGTCAAAATAAAATTTTGCTCCCGCGTGTGTCTGACCATATTCCGTTAAATCTGACGGGAAATCGTTAAGTTGGCAACACTAAGCATACAACAAGCTCATCAATAGCTAGCCGTCAACGTCAAGCAAGCATAATGACATGACAGTTCGGAAATAAAAAAATCATTTGAACTTTGCTGAATGAACTGTCTCAGGAATGAGGGCTTTTCCAAAGGACTAAAAACTATAGAATCGATAGATGGCGTTGATAAATTAAGCACTGTCAACTGAGACGCATTTAGAACCTACGCTTCGAGTGCAACCACCGCTCTAACGACGTATCAAATATTAGAGCGTGACGTTCGGTTGACACAAGTTTGGTTGCACTCGGAGCGTAGGTTCTAAACGCGCCTCAGTTGACAGTGCTTAATTTATCAACGCCATCTATCGATCCTACAGTTTTTAGTCCTTTGGAAAAGCCCTCATTGGGCTAGATTTAAAAAGACATATTTTCCAATAAAAAACAGAAAGCTTTCTAGGGCCCGTATTTATAAACCGCTCTCAATACCGATCTCAAGATCGATTTCAGCTGATACGCTCTCAAGATGTGAGCAGCATCTTAAGTTGGATTTTAATTAATAGTCAGATATCAATAGTGTATCAAATGAGATCGATCTCAGCTCTTAAGATCAATCTTAAGAGCAGGATTTTAAGTTCACGGTGGTTTTTATACAGTAAAATGACACTTTTGAATTAAGATTGAATGATTAACGTTTCGTTTAAGCTGTGTAGAATAGTTAGCTCAAATTACAAAAAATAATAGTTTTATAAATTGTACTCTCATAAATTAGTGCAAAACATTTTAGACAAGTGGTAAAATTAAATATTTATTTAAATTACTTTATGTACACATAAATAAAATATCACTTTATATTACTGCGTCAGTTCAAGAAGACTGAAGTCTTGGATTATGTATGTCGTGGCTGTATGATGCAAATGTGCCTTTGCCTTTTCTGTTTCATTATTAAAGAAACGGAAAAAATTTTCATTATTAAAGAAACGGAAAAAATTGGCCGGAATTGTTATTATGACTAATACATTTCGTAATTTATGTAATATCGTAATCAATATCATAATGATTAACTCCGTGTATTAGATTTGAATCTATATAATTTTATCCACGTACATAGGTACAAAAACATACATAGCAGTTCAAAATAAAATAACTATCCCGCGCGCGCACGCTCTCAAGTCACGGTTTTGCAACACTTGGCGAACACGCTCTCAATCATCATCTCAAGTGCAGAGTGTTGTTTATTAATATGTGATCTCAGTTGATACCACGAACTTAAACCTGTACTTAAGTATGATCTATTAATTAGAACAGCATCTCGAGTATGATCTCAAGATAGCTCTCAAAGTTTAGAGCGGTTTATAAATACGGGCCTTACACCCGATTGCACTAAACTTAAGGATCGCCTAAGTCTGTTCCTAACTACAACACGACCAAATTAAAACGGTGTCAAACTTAGCGGTCATGTAGCTGTCATTCGCCTACTTAACTTGGTCGAGTTGTAGTTAAGAAAAGACTTAGGCGATTCTTAAGTTTAGTGCAATTGGGTGTTAGTCTCTTCAAATCTCTACATTTCTGAGTGAGAGAGGTGTCCGTTGGTCGGCGTCGTCGTCAACGTCGGATGTGATGTATTTTATTCTGTGATCTTACTAGTCGTGGTCGTGTGAGTATAATCTAATCTTTGGCGTGAATTTTTTTTAAAGTATATTTTTAGCCCTCGTCAACAGAGGGCGTTAGGCGTTTCCAAAACAAGATAAATTTAAAATTCTTTTTATAAATATCCCCGAAAATTGCTAATGCGCTGGAACCTTGTCACATTACCTTCCACGTTGACATTAACCGCAACTAAAAATGACATGTAAAAAGAAAATTCTAATAGGTAATATGTAAAATTCAAAGTCCTCATCCTGACTGACTGACTGATAAATTTAGCAACGCACAGCCATAAGAATTATTTATTCTTATGGCACAGCCTAAACCGCTGAACCTAGACTTGAAATTTTTTGCATGGATACCTTATACAGTGTAGGCATCCACTAAGAAAGGAATTTTGGAATTTCCTGTAAAATAGGGGATGAAAGTTTATATGAAAGTCCCACAGATTCAAAGTTAGAATATTCAAAAATGCTGATGATTGAAAATAAACATTATTGACGTGTCTCAGCATCAGTTTTTGAAAATTCCACCCCTAAGGAAGTCAAAGGTTGTGTAGTCAAAATGAAGTTGTGTTGGAAAATCCTTCATTTTCAGAGTATAAATCACAAATTTAAATTAACCTAAAACGGGAACGGATGTATCTGGCTGGACCCAATTTTGAATATTATAATAAACTAGCTTCCGCCTGCGACTTCGTCCGCGTGGACATTCGAGAAAATCCTTAGGGGAATACCAGGATAAAAAGTCAATATCACTTATACCATTTATTTCGCTTATGTTTGACCGCAAAAACCCGTCAACAAATATTTGTCTTTAATTATCGACACTGCCAACTTGCTCAGCCATTTAATTTACATATTTCACAGCCTAGCTTTTTTTATTCAACAGCCGTTCAACCAACAGCCTGAAAGTCATTCGGCCATTTAATCAAACCAAACAGCTAGCCAGCGTGAACGCAGCAGCTCGTTGAAGCTTGCAATGGGGATGCAAACTGAGGAACTAAAGGCGCCACAAGCGTTTGTATTGGGATTTTTTTTCACATATTCCATAGATAATTTCAAAATTCCGAGGCCGCTATGATCAATTTGACTATAAAAGAGATAATATTCAATTTTTTTTTATTTCATTTGTTTAGCACAGTAGTTCAATCCATGACCCCAAAAAAGTGCCTTCGCGCATTTTATGAAAATCTTTCCCTGCAATTTCGGGTTTAATTATAAAGTTAAGCAAATTTACAAATAAGCGAGGCGGCTATGATCTATTCCAATAGCTGTTCTACACTCTTCAATAAGTCAAAACTGTTAATGTATTGTTGTTTCTGAGATCGAGAACCCCAAAATTGGCCATTTTACGCAAAAATCACAGTCGAAACGTAATATGCCTCTTAAGTAAATTTGCTACATCTAGCCTTATCAGAATGCGCTTAGGTCATGTTTGTACTGCATCACATCTTACTAGGATAGGAATCTGCAACAACGGTGTATGTGCTTGTGGTGCTGGTGACGAGGACCTGAATCACATTTTCTTTCAATGTTCGCTTCATGATTGCTCCTCTTTTTTAGATTCCCTCGTATCCCTCCGTGTTCCTCTCCCTACATCAATTCCAACTCTACTGAGCTGCATTAATCCAGACTTGTATAATTTACTATGACTAATAATAACTCTATAATAAAACTATGTAACCCCATCGAGTTCAAGCTTGTTTGAATCGTCTTAACGAGTACTTTGTTGGAAAATAGTTTCCAGGGTCTGATGATGGAGCCGGAAGAAGACCACTGGAACTCTGTAATAAAACCGTGCAACCCCATCAAGTTTGAGCTCGTTTGAATCGTCTTGACGAGGTCTTTGTTGGGAAATAATTTCCCACTACACACATTTTCTAGCATAAGCTCTGAAATGTAATGTGCTCTGAAATGAATATTCCATTTGAATAAGGAATGTGAGGCGTTCCACATTGCCGTGGAGGCTGGTTCATCACATTCTAAATTTAAAATCCAGTGCGGGGAATGAATTTCAATACATACTTACATTTACATACTTCCCGATCAAGTATCTATTCCAAATTCAAAGTTAGCGCTTAACTAAGTTTGCATTGCCTCGAATGATTAAAGCAACCTCGACAATGCAAATGCCAACTTCACATTCTAGGCTGTAATTTACTACTTATTAAATTTCGACAATCGTCGAAATTCAAATTACAAAACATAAGAAGATTTTATCTACTTTTGGAATAAATCAAACGCACCTACAACCAATAAAAGACCGTAAACTCTGGAAAAGGCAATCGGCCGAAACTTTTGCCTTTAGTTTTTTTAAATACAAAACCTAGTGCATCGACGTCAATATATTTGAATCTCGGCCGTTTGCCTTTACTTAGGTTGTAGGCATTTAAATGTAAAAATTACAACATTCATGTCAACACGGTATGTTTCACATATGAAATGTATATGAAGCTTAGTAAGGTATGTAGCCGATTCTCAAAAAACTACCGATTAATATTGCATTATTGGAACAAAATAGAAACTTGTATTATTTTAGTAAAAAACGCCACAACTTTGAAAAACCATTTTCTTTGATGTTTTTTCTGGCTGCTTCTCTGAGTTTGCTGAGATTTCTACACTTATTTTTAGAAGGAAAAAGAAAGAATTTATTAACAATAAATAGCAACATTAATCGAGATTATGATTCGGTAATGTTTATTTTCGAAATTTCACAAGATCCGATTTTCGACTTACGATCATGTTTCGGGACTTCGGCCCCACCGTGAGACGGTTTAACGTGCCCTCCGGAGCACGGAAGCGCTTAGTTGTAATACCACTTTAACGGTCACCCATCCGACACCAGCCGGACCGAGCGTTGCTTAACAAACGTGATCGAGCACGATCAGTCTTGTCAAGT
Organism: Agriphila geniculea; assembly: GCA_943789525.1. Classification (NCBI taxonomy): domain Eukaryota; kingdom Metazoa; phylum Arthropoda; class Insecta; order Lepidoptera; family Crambidae; genus Agriphila; species Agriphila geniculea. Next base: position 14,099,867 of record OX038890.1, read on the forward strand.
TCCGCCATGAGCGCTTCGAAAACGATCTCTCTGAAACTTTTTTACCGTATTACGATTTTACGACCCATATTAAAGCAAGAAAATTGTTTAGTTTCATGGACTGAACACATCCTTAGAGGGAGATTACACTACACCGTCATGCAGGCTGACGGGAGACTGATGCAAGCGGCTGCCAACTGCACTGTTTTTTCAAAATGGTGCAGTCGGCAGTATTGCATCAGTCTCCCGTCAGTCTGCATGATCGTCGAACTCTTAAAGGTTTTATGGTTAATAAAAAATATTCTGTTGGGATCTTTGCTAGCTGTGATCCTCCCTCAGTCCCAGGTAGAGCCAATAATATGGACTTGTTCATGTTAATCTTCATCTTCGATCATCGATCGAAGATGTAAATAAGTAGGTATGTGTGGGTGATAATATGTCATAGCATAGGCAAATAATATATGGCATGGCCGATATTTATCTCTACAAGCGAGTTTTAATTTGTTCCTTTAGTGAACTCATAGAATTTAGACAGTAAAGCCTGCAAGGTTATTAAGTTCAGCAACAAGCAAGACTTGCTAGAAGGAAACGATAATTTCAGATTATTTATTCTAATTGCAAACAGGCCGAGGTCTCACACCTACTGTATATCACCCACGCCTTCTTCGTCATAAAGTTTAAAACGAAAACGGGCAGTATGCCATATAAACTTGAAGTACTGGCACGCATTTTGCAAACAAGTAAAATCATCAGTCACTTTTGACATATTTCAAAGATTTTTTATGTCCGCCGCGTAACAGGTTTTCAGTAAACCTATTTAGCAAGATTTTCTAAATTGTCCGTGTGTTGTGTATTGTTACACCGATGTCATCTACGCTGATTTTCGTGGGCCTGCCAGAGGATTCGAAGAGCTCGATTACAAAGTAAGTATTTCTCATTTTTAGCCATTAAAGGGTCAAATGGCTCCATTGATTTCGACTGTTGATTGGTGAGTTCTAGATGGAATAATCCTTTCATATACCTCTTCAAAATCATCAGGATTGATAATGATTTACAAACATGCGGAATGTAGAGAAGATGAGGTATATCTTGTTTTTTTTATTTCAAGCATTATGTGATTCGGTGGGATTACATGGATTCGATTTATTAATTATCTGTGAGTAATATTTTTGTTAAAAAGACTATTGTTGAGTTAGGTACCTAGTTACCATTGTGGGTAGGTGGTAGAATGCTAGCTTATTCGGTGGATTTACGGAGGTAAGTAAATAAACTCAATGGTATGTAGGTACACTACCTATATGCTCGTATTTAACAGGATTACTTTGTTCACTAATGCTTATAAACTATGGATTACAAGCCAAATAAGTGTAATTTGACATGAAAGATGCTACTTCCTCCGTAGAGAGCTTAATGTCAAATGACACTGCTAAAGTGAAAAGCAATAGGAAAAACGAGAAAAAAAATTCGTGATATAATTTATTCGTTTTAACTATGATAGGTAGGTACAATACAACAGCTGCATATGCGTTACTGTTTAAAAAAGCTTGGCGTTCTGGCAAAGGTGAGAAAGTATTTCACGCAGCCGGAACAGCTGTTCAATTTATACCAAGCACCAGTTCGATCGTGTGAGTACTGTTCTCATCTTTGGGATAGCTCCACCAAATACCTACCAGCTCCAGACGCTTGCATCCATTGAGCGAAGAGCCAGGAAGCTCATCGGCAACGATAATAATCTTTATTGTAGTAAGCTCAAAAGCCTAGAGCAAGGTGGCAAACTGATCGGTTTTTATCTGATACATTGCGGCGAGTGTGCACTGGAATTGCACAACCTAATTTCACCATCTCCCTTCTTCCATCGGACAACCAGACGTACGAATCAGCGCCACTGTTTTCTGGTGGATATTCTAAAGACCCGCACTAAAAGTTTTGCTTCAAATTTTAATTATCCGTAGGTACCGCCGAAGAGTGGAACTCCTTGCCTGAGTCTATGTTTCCCGATAGGTACAATCTGGGGGCCTTCAAGTCGCGATTGAATAGGTATCTTCTAGGCAAGCGCGTTCCATCGTAGATCGCATCATCGCTTACCATCAGGCGTGATAGCTAGCGGCCAAGCGCTTGCCTATCTTTCATAAAAAAAAAATACCAAGTCAGTGCCTTTCGGAACGTTCTATCCGTTTCCCAAAATATCCGTTCCCGAAACGTCCGATCCTATTTTTTTTCATTATAGTTTTCCTAAATTATATGTTTCCCAAAATATCCATCTTAACACTGACACCATCTTGAGGGTTCAAGTCTCCGGTACTTAATTAGTTAACCGAGCTATATTTAAAAAACAACTTAGCGGAAAATCTGTTGTCAGGAAATGAAGAAAAAAAAAATAAGCGAATTTTAGTGACATTTTCGAAAGGAAAAGTTGAATCTTTTGGTTTCTCTTAGGTAAGTATATATTTCAATAACTACTCTTAAATAAAAGCTTCGATAAGGTGGTTTGATTGGTACTATTTTAGTATTAAAAAAATCGTACTGGCCGACAAATTAATTGACTGCTAGGTTTTTATCTTTCACATGAGGTCTTTATAAAAGTACTATAACTTGCAGCCATAATTTTACTATCAGGGCAACATTACAGATAACAGATTGCATTTTCAGTTTTCTGGGAAACAGACAACAGGACAATGTTCAAACAAATATTTTTCAGTGCCTCATACATAGCAGTGTGTTCTCTTATTTTAGAGTGTATTTTCATGACTCTCTTATTAATATTATTAAAACCCTGATGTAAGGTAATTAAACCATTGCAGGTTGTATGACTTGTAAGGCGCCACTAGTTTATAATATGTTCTCATTTGTACTATATTAGGTACAGAATGTAGTTGGAGGTTGGTGGTGTAGGCCGGTCCAGATTTACGGGCGTGCGTGGGAGTCTGCGCTTGCGCCTTGGGATGCCCAATTAAGGTAAACCACAAGCTTGTTTATGCTTAAGTGGTTTATTTCTTCGGATTAGGAGACATTGTGTGCAATGTTTTGTATGCAGAAATGAGCAATTTTCGACGACCTTGGTGAATCGTAAAAGCTGTAGTTCCTTTTGTTTTGGTCGCCTTCTGTCTCCAGCTGCACTTTATTATGGTTTCGCAACGGCTTTGTTTTGAAACGCGCTCGACCCGTTTTCTTTGATAATTCGTCCCGCTAACTCGCTGAAATTGCAAGGAACAACGGTTTCGAACAATAGAATTGTATCCCTTCGTTTGCGCACTGAGACTATCAATTTACGCGGGCTTGTTTCGTGTTCACTTTCACTTTTATATTGCTATTGTTATTACTTTGATTTGATGTTCCTATAAGAAAATATTTGCAGCCTGGGGTTTTTGCAGGAACAATTAATATTCAAGGGAGTATATTTATTTGGGTTTTGCTAGTCGCATTAAATAAACTAAACGGTTTTCATTTCAACAAGGTTATTTTTGATGTTATTTATGATTTGGTTGACAAGGTTCTGCAAAATGTTAATATAAATAACTACACTACAGTGATATTATTGGACATGTCAAAAGCCTTTGATTTCGTTTGCCATGATCTACTCTTATCCAAATTAGATCGCTATGGAATCAGAGGCCCGGCATTAAGATGGTTCCAGTCCTACCTAGACAATAGAAATCAAAGTGTGGAAGTAACTCAATTAGACGGAAAAAATGTCATTCAAACATATAAATCAAACTTATTGCAAAATAAATTTGGGGTTCCACAAGGAAGTGTGCTGGGACCATTATTGTTTATATTGTACATAAATGATTTAATTGACATACAAAAGGACATGATACTGTTTGCTGACGATGTTTCTGTTATAGTGACGACAAATAAAAATCTGACAATTGAACAACATAAAACTGACGTATTAACAACTTTGACATTAATAATAAAATGGCTTCAAAATAATAATTTAAAAATAAATTTATCAAAAACTAGTATAATGAATTTTAACAATTTTAAAAATCAATCAATTGACATTTGCTTTGATGGTCATCTTCTGGAAAATACAAAAAGTGCCATATTTTTGGGTCTTTTAATAGATACAAAACTATCATGGAAGGGGCAAATAGAGAAAGTATGCGGCAAAATTAATAGGTTTGTATTTGCATTATACAAACTAACTAAAGTAGCAAGTGTAAATGCAGCCATTATTGCTTATTTTGCGTATATAGAATCTGTATTAAGATATTGTTTGATAGTATGGGGGAACGGCACTGATATTAAACAGCTATTTATTGCGCAAAAGCGGTGCATAAGAGCTATCTGTAACATAGCTCCAGATATATCATGTAAGCCCTATTTTAAATCTTTAAAAATACTGTCCTTACCGAGCCTCTATATTCTTGAAGTGTGTGTATTTGTAAAGCAAAATATGGATAAGTTTACAATGGCGAAAGACATAACCCAAAGGTCGAGACGTGACCCTTACAGACTGGTTCTAATGACGGTCCCAAAAACTCAGCGATTCCAAAAAAATTGTCATGCTATGTCTCAAAAAAGCTTTAATAAAATACCGAGTCGCTTTAAGGATTTATGTTTACAGCGTTTCAAAACCCTTTTGCGTAGGTGGTTGCTAGAACACACATTCTATTCCATCGATGAGTTTTTGAATCATAAGGAGTCCTGTTGTAGTCAATGCACGGCTTAGTTAATATTTAAAACAAAAGAAAGTAGGTATTGACATAAACTGTTTCTTGTTAATTAATGATATAAATTAAAATATTAAACTTTATAAAATCAACAATGAAAATCCCATATTTGCATGCTATCTCATATGGCTAAATAGGTTTTAAGCACTTAACAAATGACGACCAACATTATTGTAAAATACCTACCCTATTTACTGCAAATAAATAATTCTATTCTATTCTATTTATCGTAAACTAGCGGCCGCCCGCGACTTCGTCTGCGTGGAAAGTTTATTTGCTATCCCTCGGGAAAAAAATATTTTTTCGGGATGAAAGTTACCCTATGTCCTTCTCTGTACCCCCAAGAACGTGTATGCAAAATTTCATGATGATCGGTTCAGTAGTTAAGACGTGAAGGCGTAACAAACAAACAAACAAACAAACGGACTTTCGCATTTATAATATTATATAGTAAGGATAGTTTTCAAAACGCAATAATGCGGTAAATAATTATTGTATATTAATATTTTGACAAATGTTATGTCTCAGACCAAATAAAAAAGTAAAGACGGAGTCTTCCGACAAAGCGGTGAAGCCAGTAAAACTACGCCTTGGCTGTGTACATACACAGTTTACGCACACATATGTAACGAAACTACGCCTTGGCTTTCGTTCGTCATTGGGCGAACCCTGCCGCCCGGCCCCCGCCCGCCCTCTAGTACGCACACATGTACCATCAAAAACCGGCTTCACTTAGTTGTTCGCAACCACTGCGCAACGCTCCATCTTCCTTTTTTATTTGATCTGAGTGTTATGTAATAAATGTTGATCACTCCTGTTAAATTCACAAAGCTATTTAATTTACAAATCAGTCAATTTATGTATAACTTAAGTAAAAGCGAGTAAATTTTTGCAAGTTATATTCTTGATTGTAAATAATTGGTATGTTGCTGTTGCATTGTCTTAAATATACCATCGAACAAAGAGACGGCTTAGGAAAACCCTTTTCGTCAAATGTTCAGGGGTGCAAAACCCGCTCATTTGACATCCGATCCGATCAGTAATTATGAATATTACGGTGCAGTCCCGTCTGGTAATAGGATTACTGGCTCAGACGAGGCGGGAGGTAACAGGATACCCGCGCCGAGTTCCGGGAAGCCATACGTACGGTTTTGTAATGCAACGCAACTGCTGGCTTTGTCGGTGCAGGGGTGCCGAACCCTTCTTTATTGTTTGCGTTTCATTTGAAAGATCACTCATTTAGATGGATAGTTCGTGTTCACTCGAATCGAAACAGTTGCGAAACGGAGATTATTAATTTGCGATCGTGATATCGCTATCGTGGGAATCATTTTGTTGTATGGAACATTATTTTTTTTGTTCTACAAAAGTTGCTTTGCTATACTTTTGCTATACCTACTACCTGGTTGTTCTATAGTATCTATAGACACAAAAACGCAGCAGCTTACATTACATAAACACGATTATTTTTTAATGTTGATGTTAGTGCTCTTGTGTGGCAGAAAAAATAAAGAATCGAATTGAAACGTATAAAAACGTGCAAATAAAATGTAAAGTGAGTGCAGGCAGATGGTGCGGTAGCGTATCAGGCAGTGTTGCCAACCTCTGCCAAAATTTTCCCCCCAGAAATTTTCAAAATTACCTCTAAGTTTAAATTCTTATTACAAAGTAGGTCGTGCGGGATTAATCAAAAGGCTGCCTATTTTGTAGTTTGTTACAAATAAATACACCGATGACCGACCTAAATCAATCAATGACAACTTTTTTATAATCTCCTATGATTTTAACATTCATTTTCCTGATTGGATAAAAACGAGCAAAAATTTTTTTTTAATGAAGACGAAGAATGAGTGAGTGGAGAACGTGGCGTGTGTGTAGTTTGTACGTTCGTTGGTTGGTTCGCATTCAGTTTTGCACAGTTGCGTAATTAATTACTAATTCAGAGGCTGCGTGAGAGTGTCTAGAGTTTTGAATGAATGAAATCTGTTCCGAGTTGTGAGTACTTGGAACAGATTTCATTTATTCAAATTCAGGAATTATTATTTATTAAACTGCTCTCGTTTTATTCCTATTATTACGAAGGTTTTGTTGCAGCTCCTAAAAAACCCCTGAAATATTCCTGCCCCTAAAATCCCCTTTAACACTCGCCCCCCCTAAATCTAAGGGAAAATGCCCCAAGTTGGTGTCACTGCTATCAGGCGGCGGAGTCGTCATGCACGGCCTGTCTATAGACAATGGCGACAGTGGCGCGCCTTCGCGGAAGCCGCCGCCGCCGCAGTTACATGCTCCACTACGCTACAACACCCCGTCTCCACGTTTCTGCACCTTTGGTACTTTTAACATCAATTTTGAATTGTACAGCAACTGGCAATACGATTTTAGTATCACTCATAATTTTATTGCAGAACTGCATGCAACGTATGGATTTTACGTAAAAGTTCATACCAGAAAAAGCTCGGGATACGTTGCATTTCCGCGACAAACTATCGCGCTGTGAAATCGTGGTCTATAGGTTGGTTCGAAACACTAAACTACGATGCGAAGTGGATACTGGATAGGTATCTAGATAGATATAGGTAAAAATATGACTTTGGCTATAGATCCCAGTCCAGCCTAGCATGACTACCGAAACACGATATAATATATCGCGTGACATGGCGTTTTATCGACACTCAACTGTAAAAATCCATTGTCTTTTGACAGTTAAACGTTATAAATCGCTATATCATATCGCTTTTCGATTCGATGGTCATGCTAGGGGCAGTATTGATATGATTGGTACTTGAAGTAAGTTACTTGCACTTATCAGTTAAAGAAGTCTGGAAAATAAAGATTCAAAAACGCTTAATTTTTAAACTTATTTGAATAAAGATATTTCGACTCTATATAAGGTACCAAATGATGTGATGATACTGAAACAGGTGATAGTGTTGCTAAAACTGAATAACATTCTCCTTCTTATTTTGTTCGCCTTTCCATAGTACGTCGCTCAGCTGACCATTTTGTATGGGAGTATGAAATTTTTTTTTCGTTGTTCAACCTGCCTATATTAAGTTGTTTAGTTTAAACAACACTACTGCCTGTTTCAGTATCATCACATCATTTGGTACCACCTTATGTGTTGAAGGTATATTATTCTTTTTTTATATTGAAGGTCCGCTACCTTCAAAGTCAAAGTCGAATGTATAGTATGTCCTAATATTGATCAGTATATAGGTAGCAAAGCAATATGGACATAAGTACTACCGGTTACTGATCTAGACAAGCAATACGTAGGTAGGTGCGCCCTCGCGGAAGTAGTCATACCGCCTAGTTACTCGATGTCGAATCAATATTTGAGATAGTGTACAATTAGTACATTCAATAAAAAAAATTAGATAAAGATAAAATATTCTTTATTGTACACCATAGTAATTGACATAGAAATACACAAAAGAAGAACAATTGGCGGCCTTATCGCTAAAAAGCAATTTCTTCCAGGCAACCATAAGTTGAGCTGGAGAAAAATACTAGGTAGTAGGTAATTTAGTCCGGATAACTTTATGAAACAGTGAATACAATCTCTTTTAAACTCAATCCTTGTCGATATTTTGCAGTCATAGCTCTCTGAAAGTTTAAATTAGTAAATACCTAATCGGTAAACTAATTATCACATCAAAATAGAATATCTACTAAAATGTTTAAAAATAATTTGGTCTACCGCTTTTCAAATATAACTTCAAAATTAGGTCGAAAATCAATAAAGGAAATTGTCTGATGGGTTATTACCACATCAAAATAGAATATCTACTAAAATGTTTAAAAATAATTTGGTCTACCGCTTTTCAAATATAACTTCAAAATTAGGTCGAAAATCAATAAAGGAAATTGTCTGATGAGTTTGTCGGTGTAGTCAAGTCACAGTCCCCTTCTATAAGTACTAAATTAGCTAATCAACCACCAATAATTATTTAATGGAATTAAATAAATGGTCATGAGTTAAAATCTCGTTTTTGCAAGTTCTCGTTACGCTGTTTAACATCTCCGAGCTACAAACGTAATCGTTTGTTCCGGAGAAACGTTCCTTTGATCTCTTGGACCCTCTGTATCTGTTAATTAGGACCATACAATGCGCATGCGCCGGACAGATAGCGTCAATTAGTGCTCCGATACTACGGCTTTGTTTAGATCCGACAAGGGAACAAATTGATCCGATTAGACCTTTTTACGGCATACAAATTGTTCTGGTTTTTGGTTGCAGACTGTTTATCGTCTTACACAATGGTTACGTTTAGCTGAAAGCGAACTAAATCGTTTTTGTAAATGAATAATGAGAATTGAACCATGATATATAAACCAGATATTGGATTTCCACGGGTTATTCTGTTTTAGGATGTTCGTGATTGAATCTTTACTTACTGATTTTGAAAAAGATTTAGTTTAGTTGGTAAGACTTATCTAAATTATTAATAAATAAAAGTACATAACCCTATAAGTTACACATCATAGTTACAGGGTGTAAGTGATTGCTCTGGTCGTAAATAACTGCACAGTAAATAAATGCAATTTTGCTGAAACGGAAATTAAAGAATTTCCTCTACTTAACTAAAGTCTTAAACGAAAGAAATAGCAGATTTAGATATACTATAGCTTTTTGTTTTATGAACTTATATGAGCACTCTTTACATGTTTGAAAAAATGTTTGACTGACTGAATTTTCATCTTCAATTTTTTGGATTCAGACGATAGTTTCTAACTTTGTAGTGCAGTTACCATCTTCGATTACACTTGTATTTTTTTCTACTTAATCGATAAAGAAACCTTACAAAATTGTATCAATTCCGCTTAGGTGGTTTCCTGCTGTCTCAATTGACCCAAAAATATAATAAATAAAATAACACGGTTTTGCTTTTCTGCTTCCTAAAATGAAAAGCATTTATATTGCATTTCGTTTATTTTAAAATTGATTGCATCTTCTGAGTGTCAGTCAGTAAAGTCACTAGGACCCTTTTTCTATATGAGGTGAATAATGGATGATTGATTATACTTAGAGTAGATAGGCCAAAGAGTAGCTGAATTTAGATAAATAAGGTAACTTTTACGGGATGCGTCGTAAACGAGAAGAACCGACAAGAAAATCGTCAGCTTACCTATACACTTGTACTATTATGTATTCTGTGCCTATACCTACAACGTGTTACAAAATACTCCTAATGCCGAATATGGTAGATAGGTCCAACTGAACAACGTTTACTAGGGGACCAACTAGTATAAAAATTAATAACGAAATATCAAAATGTATGAAACAGTTGACTTTTTTCGCGATTTCAGAGTTGGTTCCATAGTAAAAGTTGTTCAGTTTGAAGGTCCCTATCTACTATATTCGGCATCAGGGGTTATTTTGTAACACGTTGTATAAAGTAAGGTCACTTTAAGCTCAATAACGTAATTATAGATTATATATGAAAGCCCTTAAGGCCTAATGCCGTTGGGAATTACTTTAAATTAACGATTTTACATGGGCTCACAACACATTGAAGTTCTGATGACCCGTGGCGATGATCCGCGTGAACATGCGCGTGGGCAGGAGGTATGACGATTGGATGTTTCCTCGGCGCAATTGGAGGAGCATAAACCGTTGTGGTTAATTTGAAGAACAATACGTTGTCTTTAAATGACTCCAAATTTTTCAATTGGAGACAAAGCCGGCATAAATAATAATAAAGAATGTATGTTATGCCATATTTTGGCAATTATTTCATATTCCGAACAAGCAAAAACGTCATACATGTTCTGATTTGTACGACTTTAAGTCGGATAGCAGTCTTATAATAGTAATGAGATGATTGCCAGGTCCTATCGACTAAAAAGTTAAATTTAAGACGGCTATAGTATAGACGTCTTAAATTTAACTTTTTAGTCGTGCGACAAATATGTCATAACTGGTCATAGCAACGTCGGCAAGACTAAACTATACATTAAAGTTTTAGCTCAAACGTCTGTACGACATGTAGTCGCATTGGAGTCAAGTTTCGATTTTTAAACGTAGTTTAACAAAATGGCGGCTTTACTTGGTCTTCAAATAACCTTAAAATGACTTTTTGTCTTTAAAACGTCATATAGAGATTAGTGTGCAACAAAATTAACATGGCTGACATTTTTAGAATAAAACATAATTTTATTAATAAAAATTTTATGTTTCAAACGCAAAACTACGAAGGGGCATGAAAATATGAATAGTATTTACATAGGTATATTATCATAAAACTTTAATTCCCAGACGAACTAAACGGTATAAGAGACAGACACCGTTAGCATGATATGAAAGTTAAATAATACTCACCATTTATTTCCTTGTAATAGATTTATTTTGCACTCAGATCTCAAAACAAAACCACAAACACAAGTCACTGACAAACATTAAAAATCAGTCGTACAAGTGTTGTTACTTGACTCATACAACGTTTTCGTCATTCAAAAACATCTGTATGACCACAATATAACGAAAGAGTCGTTGTAAAGTTTTGTTGCGACTACTGTACGATGAAAGTGGTAATCTTGTGACTTTTGTATGACCATTAAACAACAATGTAGGTCGTATAAATGGGGCCCTTTTCGCGTTGAGTAAACGTTATTATAACGTTAGTGTGACCTATCTTTTGCGACCAGTGGTAATAAGATAACGTTTGTACAACCATTGCACGACGTAAAATTGTTAGTTATCTTACTTACAAATGTTCTTTTGGAATTCTTATATTAACTTTTAATCAAACCTCTCATGAAGTTGCTGAAAAAAAGATATTACTTAATTACTCTATTATACTTGCCTAGGTAAGCTGAGGATTCAGATTTCATTCCTCAACTAGCTGAGGAATGAAATCTGAATCATAAATAATTTTTGTTATTGTACTTATGTGGTAAGCCATTAGAAAGTGAAATTAAATCATTTCTTTATTTATAAGAAGTCGACAATTAATCGTTTTTTATGAACGTACTAATAAATGAATAATTGCATTTCTAACTGTAAATCACTAATGAACCTACTCACTGCTACGATGTAGTAAACTATTAAATTGCTGGTTCGCAAAATTTATTGCGGCTGATGATCACCAATTCGGGTTAAAAGATCTATATCATTGTAAGTGGTCGGATGATGAGAATTTTAAAGATTAGCGTCCACTGATCCGCATTGTATTATACGCAACGTACGGTACGCATCGCCGCACACACACACGCACACACATACTTAAATAAACTATTATTATTAAGACTACCTTTACTATTATTAATTGAATATACTTAGGTGATCCGCGGGTGAGGACCTGGAGGTTTTGGAAACCTGGAATACAGGGTCGCCCGATCGCACACTCGAAGCAGTTTATGTTGTTACTTGTGTGTGATGAAATAAATATCTTTATTATTATTATCGCTTCAAACAAATGGAACTGATTCTGCATTCCGTACGATGAGAATCTGCTGTGGACGCCCATATGGTTTCCCTCATAAACCTGAAGAAAGTTTTTTCGTTTGATGCTATGCGTGCGTTACGTGCTATGCGGATCAGTAGACGCCTACCTTTAAAGGCTGTCGCTTTCACAAGCGAACAGTCGTCATCACCGTGACACTGCGACTTAAAAAAAATGCAATTGGTTCCATTATTTTTGATGACATCTGTTATTAAAGGCGGCCGTTCATTCTTGACCCTTGCGGTTGGGTTTTGCGCAAGCGCTTGCTTCTTTATCGCGTATCAACTTATAGTGGTGGTAACTGGTCAGCCAGGGAAATGATTGCGTTTCACCTGTTCTAATGAGCTGTAGTAATGCGGTTTTATGGTACCGCAGCGTCGCCCGGAGCCTCCGTTCCAGCTACCTAATAATCTAATGGTTGCAGGTGATTGATTTTTATGTACTTGAGGTGGAACAAGTGAATATAATTTGCGAAGGAAAATATGGTAATGGAATGCCGAGTGGCACTAATTGATTCTGAAGTTGCTATAGGTCTTGAAGTACATACTTGTGAGTTTTCTAATATTTAAGTGACTTATAATCATTTCAAGTTTCTTCGGAAAAGCTTAAACCTACAAGTAATGCAAATTAAATGCACATACTGAGTAAATAATAAGTAGGCATAGATAAGTTATATGATGAAACGAAAGCTTATGGAAATTATTGGAGAAACAAAAATTTACAGTGTACTTTTTCGGAAGAATGATATTCAATGTGTATTATCTGCCTTTCGAAACGTCCGGTCCGTGTCCTAAAATATCCGTTCCCAAAACTTCCGATCCAAAATAGTAGTTTCCTAAAACATCGATTTCCTAATACATCCATTGTTAAAAACATCTGTATAAATGCAAGAGTAATCCATTTTTATTACGCTAAATAAATTTTGAATTTATAGAGATATGTATATTGAAATTTATACATCACATCAATAATTATTCTCGAAATTTCTACGAGAAATGAAATTCCACGCGAAGTTGAAGGAAATTTTTGGAAGGAAGTTGCGAGAAATATTAATAAGGTATTTAATGTCAGCTGTGTAAAAAAATACGTTAAGATATTATACCTTCCTTATGATATCCCCACATCCATCCACATCCCGTTTCCTCCTTTTGATTCCTCACTTCCTTTACCCTTTTCCGTAGAACGCTGTCGGACCATCACATCAGTGAGTTGGAGATCACTCCTCTGAGCCCATCAGCACCAAGCTTCATCACGACTTCTGAACTAAAAGACGGGTGAGTTAATTACTTCATATGTTTTACAGTTTCTTTTAAGTTCCATTGACTTATTTGATATGTGCATATATAGGAATTGAGATTTTTTTAACGCACAACGGAATAGTGCTTGTCCTTCACCTTACCTGATGTTAAGTGACGATAAGGCCGAAAGTGGGAGCGCACTACACCAGAAATCCTCATCACTGAGGAACTAGCTATCTTACCTCTAACTGCCGGAACACAACAATTATTAAATTGTTGTTATGGCGTCAGACTTAGTTAAGATGGTGGTAGCTAGCCAGGCGGCCTTGAAATAAGCTCTTCCTGGTGGAACCAAACCGAGTACAAATTGTACCTCCCCGGGAATCGAACTCGGCACCTCTGCGTCTTTCGGGCGAACCACTAGACCACAGAGGCGGTCAAATAGTTTGCTAATCATGGATTGAGAAATAGGCATATAAGAAATAAATGAATGTATATACACGCTGAAATTTTAATCATTTGGTTCCCGCCGTGGGGTGGTTCCACTCATGATTACAAGCAACTTTTACTGTGGGGCTAACTCTCCTGCTCGCAAAAAAAAATCAGCTGTTCCATACATTAAGGTCGAGTAGGTACTGCACTATTATATATATATATATATATATATATATATATATATATTTTGTACACTGAACCATTTTAAACAGTAGGTATGTAGGTACTATAATTTCTACAGATTAAGACTAAAATAAAAGATACCAACCAAAGCAATGAATTGTGATGAGTTTTCAAATAGGTTCTTCTCCTAAAAGTGCTTAGCAATGATATTACTATTGTAGAAACATTTTCCTTAGAATTATATCATCGACCAGCAAAAATGATGTTGCCTACTGCGGTTTCTTTGCAAATCTAGCGTCCACTAAAGATATAAATAAAACAAGTCAATAAATTGCGTTATCGCATTTTCTGGAAGCACGCAGCTCCCATTAAACGATTCTGCCTAGCTTACATCATCCATCTTGTTACGCAAGGGCACTTTCGGGCATGTGACATTGTGGAATTTGGCTTTAGCGAAGTGCCGTCACCACTTGGTACCGATCCTTCTGCTCAGCCGATTTCTATGCGATCGATAGACAAATAATGTTCGCGTGATTGATGACCCGGTGAAAATGCGAGACGACTGCGCTGGTTTGCGATTGTGCTATGACCTGGGCCAGAAACCTACAAATGAAATTGGGTGCATTGTTTGGGAAAAATAGTTCGTTTGTTGCTTAATTATCCGAATAGTATGGAAATGTGTTTCGAATCAAAATCGAAGATGGGATTTTAAATGGGTCTATTATTTATAACTTTTACAATGATGGGGTGATATCACTTCTTTTTTGGAACGCTGACCTATTTTAATATGACCTCCAGTGAATGAATTTGATATTGAAATTTTCTCATAAGTGCAAGCAATTGTTGGTTGGGTTCTATAGGGAGAGAAGAACATTAGGCAAGCTTTTAAGCTTTTACTGCCCACAGTGTGTGCTTGTTTGCTATAAGTGTAAGTTAAAAATTAAAAAAAGGACTTGGTGGATTAACCATTTTATTACCGAGGGCTAGGAAGAAAAGGGAGAATATTGAGCATACAAAAATTAAAATAAATCTAAAAGGGTCAGTATGAAAGGGATATGATTAGGTAAGTATCTATTATAGGCTACCGTCGAATCAATTAAGTTGTTGTTAATTGTGGAGAGAGTAAAAGTCAATTGGTAGGAAGGAATATCAGGGCACTTAAACTTGCGGCAACCAGCCATTTAAAACGGCGGATATCTGCAATCAACATTAAGTCGTTAATTGACTGTCAATTAATTGTACACTAATGGGTACTTATTTCATTATTGTATCAATGATATGATGTTGTGATTTACCACCCATTTTAATTGAGAATTTGGTTGTAAAAGTTGTCTCAAAGGTAGATCGTTGAATCAGTGGGAGAGCATGGGGAATCAATGATTAAGTTGAGGTCATTAAAGCAGAAAATAAAGTAAGTATTCAAGAAATGATCATGCAAAATTATCCTTAACTAATCAAAGTGTCTAGGAATAGTGCAGATAAAACATTTTCACCATAATGCTAGCAAATAAATCCTGTTAGACAAATCAAAGGTAATATCTGTGCATTCGAATAGTAATGGTATGCAGATTTATAGTGGTGCAAATTTCTCCGCGTAATGGCCGCTACTTAGCAAGATGGCGGTCGTGACCGATGCCCGGCACGCGTCGGTCAACCGGCCCCATCGGATCAACCTGTCGCAATGTAAAGACTGTAATAGCATGGAGTAGATGGGAGAGCTATTCTACCTCCTTGCGTAGATGATAAACCACAAGCAAGATACGTAAAGAAGATCAGCCATGGAAGTTACTGTAATGAAAAAGATACCCTTAACACGATGCTGCCGTAGCCTTAACCGCGTTTAAAACAATGATGGCTCTTGGTTAGGTTCTTGATAAGGCCGTTATCTATTGACCACCACCGTCATCTTAGGCTAATTATTTACAAAAATAATCGACTTGTTTTGGAAAACAGTTGATCTACTGTTATGCTAGTCAAATTACGAAATGTTTGCAATGCATGATTTGAACTCAAGGCACTCACATATTTTGCCCTAGGCCCTAGCTATGTTCCTAACTGCAGTGCAGTAGTAAAGAACTTTAGCTTGCCTTGTAACATTCTCCTTTTGAACCTATTACACACATTAAAGTACCTACCTACATAAACGTAATTTATTTCAGTAATTAAGTCTAAGAAGCGTTATTAAGACCAGTCTAGTACATTGTAAGCGCCGTGATTGTACTAATAAATAAGGTCGCATTGGCGTAATTAACACGTAAACCTACTATAGCTGATATACTGCTAACTATAATCTAGGTTTCCTTTTTATCATAATATGCAGCATCAAGAGCATTGGGCAAACATGGAGCAAAAGTATTGCACCATTTTTCTATACAATAAAGAAAATAAGATTTTTCCTATGGCGTTTTCAACATGGTATGGGATTTCTGATGTTGGTGTTCAATGGTCCATTCCAGTAGCCTCACTTATTTATCTTCATCATTTTAATTCATCTTTGTGGAAAATATCTCATATATTTTGCGTGCGTGTGGTTTGAGGGCCACTTCATCGAAAGTCAATAAAAATATACTGATGATTTAGTAAACATTATAAAAGAAATGTGCAACTTGGAATCGATTTTGTGAAAGTCATCTTCACCGAGTTATTAGCTGAAGAGTCGGGCCCTCAGTTCTCACATGGAGGATTGAGGGCCCAGCTGTTGCGAACAAACTATTAACATTATAGTAAAAGTTTTAATGCCAAAGTCTAAGTTAATCCCGAACAAAAATTGTGGAAGTAAGATTTATCGCAAAACGCTTTTCTACTTTGTGTAATCTTAGTTCAAAATGGGCCCTCAATCCTCCAACTTACAAAAATTCATTACGCATTTTTTTTTTAATTATGGGATTACGGCTGTTGTAAGTTGTCCAGTGGGGTACGTAATAAAATGTGAAAAATGTGAAACAAATAGCTGGCTTCAACTCCTCCTAGTTTTACAGTTATTACCTTCTGAATATTCGGGCCCTCAATCCTCCACATTTTCTACTTCTTGATTTATTACGCACAAAGTATGGAATGTAAAATTAACATGAAGTTATCTGTTGCTCGTTTAAAGGTTTAAAGGATTTAAAAGCCCAATCTAAAATTTTCAATTATTTAATTAAATAAAAATTAATAGGCACAAAGGGATATATTTCGAAAGCGCCTGGGTTTTCCCTATTCCTCATAAGTATTGGATAAAAAACGTGGTCACCCTATTTCATACTTTAATGGGATAAAAATAAAATTGATATTCTTCTTAATAAATGGGTCTTTTATTTTCCCTTTGATATCAACTTATTGCACATTTTTTTTCACATAAACAGATAACTTCATGTTAATCTTACATTCCATACTTTGTGCGTAAAAATCAAGAAGAAGAAAATGTGGAGGATTGAGGGCCCGAATATTCAGAAGGTGATTACTGTAAAACTAGGTCGAGCTGAAGCCAGCTACTTATTTCACATTTTTTCACATTTTATTACGTACCCCACTGGACAACTTACAACAGCCGTAAATCCATAGTTTAAAATAAAATGCGTAATGAAATTTTGGAAGTTGGAGAATTGAGGGCCCATTTTGAACTAAGATTATATAAAGTAGGAAAGCGTTTTGCGATTAAATCTTACTTCCACAATTTTTATTCGGGATTAACTTAGATTTTGGCATTAAAACTTTTACTATAATGTTAATAGTTTGTTCGCAACAGCTGGGCCCTCAATCCTCCATGTGAGAACTGAGGGCCCGACTCTTCAGCTAATAACTCGGTGAAGATGACTTTCACAAAATCGATTCCAAGTTGCACATTTCTTTTATAATGTTTACTAAATCATCAGTATATTTTTATTGACTTTCGATGAAGTGGCCCTCAAACCACACGCACGCTATATTTTAAATCATTTATCTTTATGTCTAATTAATCTCATTGGAAAATATCTCGAATATTTTGAGTCGCAATGCCAATTATCTGTGTCTTTAGCGGCAAACATTCCTTTCATATAAGCTAGCCTTTGTACTTCCTTAATTCGGCTGTGTCTCAAAATCCTAATTCCAAACTGATTAAGAGTTTCCTTAGTTTTAGAGATTTGGGTAAGGCCTGGGCACACCGGCTGCGTAGACACGCGCGTAGTGACGCGCAGCAAAGATACGTGTGTGTTCGGTTTGACGTCCAATAGGGAATACCATTGAATACAACGTCGTGACGTTCGGCTCGTGCGCGTTCAGCTCGTGAGCTGCAATGCGTAGGGTTACGCATCAGTCTACGCGTTACGCAAGCGGTGTGCCATGTCTCATAAAGTTTCATACATTACAACGTCATGGTACGTCTACGTGCACGCTTACGCATACGCTTACGCATCCGGTGTGTTTCGTACTTTAGTCTCTTATGACTTTTCGCTCATTATGTAGGTATAATAATGTGAGATTATCATTAGGTAACTGAGCAAAGATTACCACAACGGTAAGTAGTAAAGTCGAGTTATTATTGATGGTGTTAAATACAGATTGATGTAATTTCAACTTGTAATCATCCATCTCACTCAACTTTGTTTAGATGTCAATACTGCAAATTGTGACTGATTGATTGAACTGCTTTAATGAGTTTCCGCTTAATGATTTACTGATTATTAATTTATTATTATCAATAGTAGTAGGGCTGTACTTATTAGAAATATAACCGTACTTATTTTATATTTTAATGATACTATTTTTCATTCTGTGGCAACTTTACCACAGTTAAACCACCGAATAAAATTCTCGGCACTTGCCGATAGTTTACGGTCATTATGATTATTTGGAGAAATGATGTCAAGTAGAAGAGCTGTTTCTCATCTAAATAAAATACACACATCAACTTTGTCTAGGGATACAGGTGCTATTTTCATACAAACGAGGTAAATTTGAAGCCTTGGTTGGTTTCCTGCCAGGGATGTACTGTGCTGTGATCTGATGACGGCTATCCAGGGAGTGAATGGTGAAGATTCAGATCGCTATACACACCCAACTGATCTGACCAGCATTCTAAAAACGTAATGGACATGTTTAAAAAAACCGCGAAAATAGCATGAAAATGTATGGAAATCCTCAAACTGAGAACTCTGACCCATAAATCTTTTAGAATGCTGATCAGATCAGTTGGGTGTGTATAGTATCGTATCGTATAGCGATCGCGAGCGTAGCGTAGTAGCGATCTGAATCTACTCCATTCACTCCTTGGATGGCCATCATCAGATTACAGTACGGCACATCCCTGGCAGAAAACCAAGGCTTCAAAGTTACCTCGTTTGTATGAAAATAACACCTGTATCCCTAGACAAAGTTGATGTGTATATGTCCTGAATAGGAATCGAGGTAAAATATTGGATGATTTAAAAGATCTAAGTACTTACTTGTTATTCCGCTTGTTTTGTTATATTAGGAAAATGCTGTAAATAAAACACATTTTATGATACACATTATACATAAACGAAATGCTTTAAGTTAATGTTGCTAGTGGCAATCACAGCGGAATGTTGGTTTAATTACCAACGTGTTAATTTCTTACGAGATTCTCTTCAAAATCAACCAAGTTAGAATCGTTTTTTAAGCACAACGCGATATAGTTTGGCCTTCACCTCAAAGGTGGAAGCGCACTACACCCGGCGGGCTGATTATCTAATTAGAAACCACCTAGCGACCGGTTGCAGTTCACAGATGATAGTGATCCATTGCTACTTTTTTTTTGGATTTAAAAAAAACATACCAAAGAAAAGTAGCAATGTATGTGGAATGAAACCGGTCGCTAAATAGTTTCTTTTTTTCAGTTTCTTAAGGGCCCTATCACATTTTTTCGTCGAAATTTCGATTTTGACGGATTTTAGCGCTACAACCTAGAGAAACCTTTGGGTCTACTAAATACATTTATATGTGTTCGCGACAAAAAGTAATATGATGATACACTGGAAAGTTAAAGGGTTAGAAAGGAAAATTAAAGTTGGTGAACGATTTCTTAGAGTCAACTTTGAACATACACAGAAAGAAAAACAAGTACAAACAACAAATAAAAGTGTGAACTTTGATTTTCGTATGAAGTAAAGATTATTCTAATATAAATTTTACGTAATAATAATTATGTATCTAGGAGAAATTCACAGTTAATTCTGAGCGTTTTTAGTAGTTTTATGGTTTTTGATTGGGATTTTTTTTTCACATATTCCATACATAATTTCAAAATTTCGAGGCCGCTATGATCTATTCGACTATATAAGAGATAATATTAAATTTTTTTTATTTCATTTGTTTAGCACAGTAGTTCAATCCATGACCCCAAAAAAGTGCCTTCGCGCATTTAATGAAAATCTTTCTCTGCAATTTCGGGTTTAATTATAAAGTTAAGCAAATTTTTAAAAAAGCGAGGCCGCTATGATCTATTCCAATAGCTGTTCTACACTATTCAATAAGTCAAAACTGTTAATGTATTGTTGTTTATGAGATCGAGAACCCCAAAATTGGCCATTTTACGCAAAAATCACAGTCGAAACGTAATATGCCTCTTAAATATTTTTTTTTTATTCTATTTCATGATTTGATTAAGTTTTTTCTTTTTTCGTATTAAGTTGCTGTATTGTAAATTGAAATGTAAGCGGTAATCATAGAAGAAGATATCTCTATGCTAAGTTAAAAAGATGTGCTAAAAGTCTTCAGAAATAAGGATTAAGTAAGACCTCTCACCTGTGTAACCAAAAACAAAAAAAAACTATGTTGAACCCTAAAAAGTACATTTCATGAAATATTATCTGAACTGCTATGCGTCGCGAATGCAGACACACACAAGCCGCCAGCGCTTTCCACAACTTATCCTAATTAAGCAAGTGTTAGGACTTCCTTTGGCGGGTATGTATGTATGTATGTATTGCCAAGACACATAATATTCTATTTGTAACATTAGGTTTTAGATGCAGTCATTACTTATTTTCCTCGGAAGCTTAGGTATGTAAGTAGGGTTACCAGATCTAATAATGAGATTTCCTGACTTTTCAGTAACACTTTGTACATCTACATCCTTAATTTAATTGACATTTGATAATTTTTCTCACCAAAATTATTAACAAACTAGCGGCCGCCCGCGGTTTCACCCGCGTGGTTCCCGTTCCCGTGGGAATATCGGGATAAAAAGTATTTTATGTTTTAATCCAGGCTATCTACTATCTGTGTGCCATATTTCAAGCAAATCCGTTCAGTAGTATTTGCGTGATCGAGGAACAAACATCTAAACATCCAAACATCCAAACCCACAAACTTTCACATTTATAATATTAGTAGGATTATGTGTTTTCATTAAAGACCTACTTACACTTTTTGGGATTTCAAAAATCCCTGACAACTACAGTTTTTCCCTGGTTCCTGACAGATGCCTTAAATTCCTGATATTATGTCAGGAAAATTCCTATCATCTAGTAATTCTACTAGCAAGTAAGCTTTGGCTTACGTTTCACCAGGAAGATGTACTTTCTGATTTAAATACGCGAAATAATAAAAGCGACTGTTCCAACTACCGTTTACGTGTTTGTATATTTTTACTTTAGTAATTTTCTTCGGAGATAACACTGGCTACACGTTAATTCAAAAGAAGTGCTTAAACGGAATTAGATGGATTTAGTCACTATAAAACTGTGGTGTTTCGGAGAAACCTGTTAACTCCAGTTTGGTATTTTTTTAGTTGTGAAATACAATGTTATTGATTTTTTTGCTAGATTTTTTTGTGTAGTAGTCACAGAACTGAGATGGTAATTTAGGATTCGTTCATTTCGTTTTTGTACATTCGTGATAAGATAACTTGTCTGCAAAATGTCCCTTTGGATTTAACAGGTTTCTCCCAAACACCACCGAATAGTAACAGTCTTTGATTGATTGAATTCAGGCTTTTATTTTTTTATTTTATTGGATAAGTGAAACATACAGCTCAATATTATAAATGAATAGAAAGCATTATGTTTGTACATAGGCTAACACAGTTTCCACTGAGAGAAATTAATGCAAAACAAAAGTTGAGTACTTATACACTATTTTGAAAGGGACATTGAGATTCACCGATGTCACAGAATACTGATGGTACATTGGCACCATGTATTGTCTTCACGCTCGAACAGTTGAGAATGGAATGAGGGATACGATAGTGATCTTCGTCTTGTCACTGTGTCACGTACTTGATATGTATCTTATGTTTAATTTCACTTGTAAACTTATACGAGGTTTATGTAATATTGTTATTGTTATGAGTTGAAGATAGTGCCTTACATAATTTTACATTAGTTTTTACTGAATGTATTTCAAAATTGAAAACTTAATTATTATTTTTGTGTCATAATAATTGATCCACCTATTTTAAATTGAACACGTATTACTGTTGCGAACTAGATTTGTTTTTTCAAAGGTCCTTAAAAATATTCTATGATTAGAGTTTATTTTTAGCTCTTGAGTGGTTAAAACGTCAGTTTTATTTACTCAATATTCAGCTTAAATTCAAATAACCTACTTTACAGTGCTGTTAGGGTGGGTACCCACTTAGGTTCGCGAACCTCCGCGCTCCGCGAACCTGCACCGAAAATATCGTTTATTCTCTGCTGAAACAGGGCGCCGAGGTGTGTACGTGAGGGAACTCGTATGCGAAGCTGATTCGCACAGGCACACACTGTAGCCAAAGTAAAAATATTTGTTTTTGCTATGGATCACTGTTCTAGGTTCGCGGAGCGCGGAGGTTCGCGAACCTAAGTGAGTACCCACCCTTATAATGTTCGTTATGGAAAACTAGCGGCCGCCCGCGACTTCGTCTGCGTGGAAAGGTTTTTTGCTATTCCTCGGGAACAATACTTTTTTTCGGGATGAAAAGTACCCTATGTTGTCCTTTTCTGTACCCCTGACAACGTGTATGCAAAATTTCATGATGATCGGTTCAGTAGTTAGGACGTGATGACGTAACAAACAAACAAACAAACAAACGGACTTTCACATTTATAATATTAGTAAGGAGTACTAATTTACGATGGGATGGGAAGGGAATGGGACATGAGAAGGTTTAAAATAATTATTAACTTTTATACGAGTATACTCATATATGCATGAAATGGTCATGATTACTTGAATGGGTGACTATTCAAAGCGTTCTTAGAATATAGCAATAAACGTAAACAGACAAACATAATGTT
Source organism: Agriphila geniculea (assembly GCA_943789525.1). Classification (NCBI taxonomy): domain Eukaryota; kingdom Metazoa; phylum Arthropoda; class Insecta; order Lepidoptera; family Crambidae; genus Agriphila; species Agriphila geniculea. The sequence continues at coordinate 14,123,023 of OX038890.1, forward strand.
AAGCAATGAAATTATTTTACACTTTTGAAACCTTTGAAGTATTGGGATTGACATTAAAACACAAGTATTTATAAACAAGTTATGATTAGTCATAACTAAATGCTGCAGAAACTTAGAAATTGCCGTCATTAAGGGTCCACAACAGGAAAACATGGTTTGGGGGGTCATTTTTTATATAGAAAACGTAAAGTTGTAGTCACAAAAAATTATGCGACAACCTAAAGAAATTCTCTAGTTGCTACAAATATTAAATTGCTTATAAACCTCACAGATAATTGTGAAAAAAATCTGAATATGATCAAAAGCGCTTGCGATGCTGGCTGTTAATTTTTGGCGTAAATGATAGCGGAATGGAAACGCATTGAATTCCATTGAATTCCTACATCAAAATACACCTTACTGTCGTTTCGATTACTTTTATTAAAGAAACATAATTGTGATAATGATAATGATGAAAAACAACGAAGAACATCGTAAAAGTGCAGAAGTAAGGTTATTTCCTTACTCTTTACATGTAAAGAATACGATTGAGACAAATGTTCCAGCGTAACTGAGCCTTAAATAAATATGACACTTTAACCTCCTAATTTATAAGTATTATAAATGTGAAAGTTTAGATGTTTAAATGTTTGATAATTAATCAATCAATATATTTGTGAGTTTGTATTATAATGATGTTGTACTGATTGAAATTATTTTTATGTCAAAAATACCTCGTACACTTTGTTGTAAGATGAACGAATCAATACTAAGTTAAGTAATAAACAATAACATCATGCTAAATTAAGTTGTGTTCGGTAAAGCAAGTGATTAAACGCTTGTATTTTTATGAATAGGTAAGAGAAAGGGTTTTTTAACTTACCTACACTTTCTTATGAAGAATGCTACTCTACATTAACCTTCTTAAACTTAAATCCAATACATTTATCATATGGTATCGTAGGGCTCTTATTGTCTAATTAAATCTTTAGATACCACCTGACAATACATCAACGTACTGCCATTGAATGGAATAACTCTCTATGTAGTAGTAACTAACATCCCGTTTCATTACGAAAGGGCATTCATAAAAAATAATCACACAGATTATAATGCACTTTAATTTGTGATAAGATCCACCATCGCTATCCAGAATAATAGCGCAGTGGTAGCGATCGATCAGATTTCGACACTCACGATACGCATTTAGATCAAATACCAATTATTTTAACGGTTCTAAATGATAGTTATTCTCTTCTGAACTGTTTCTATGTCGAATCTATGTGCATTTGTTGTTATAGTCTAAGCGGTCATGGGATTTTTGGTAACGATCAAGGAAAAGGTTAGATTCATTTTCATGGGTTGTAGAATGGTCCCCTAAGGTGAATGATCTCGGTCTGCCTGCTCTCAGTGGTTGCAACTTCGAATTATAGCGCTTACAAGAGGCTTCATTGTGACGAAAAAAAAACGATCAGAGAAATGGGTAGTTTTAGTACCTATTCAAAGTATGTCGTCTCTGCAGATGAAACAAGTTGGTCTGCCTGCTCATAGTGGTTGCATTTCTGAGCTATGACGTGCGCAAGTCACGTCATTGTTACGAAAAAAAAACGATAAGGGAAATGGTCAGTTTTAGTACCTATTCAAAGTATAGTATCTCCACGTGTGAAACAAGTTGGTCTGCCGGCTCTCAGTGGTTGTATTTAAGAACTATCATTGTGTACGAAAGACGCTTATTTGTAGAGAAAGCCTAAAAAAACTTTGAAAAACGGGACAATAGGCGATTTTTTAAGTGCACGCCGGCCGCTTGCGTATCTGTGACTGTATGAGTCCCCTCCCCACCTTAAGGCATCTCTACACTCGCGCGCGAAAAGCCCCAAACCTTCCGAGAAACAGTGTGCGTAGTGTGGAACCGATTTGAATCGAATCCACACACCCGCGCGTGAGTATGGACAGGTTTTTATGCCTGTGCCACCGCGCACCCCCCATCCCCCCCTCCCTCACTTCCGGTTTTAGCGTCAATAGAGATGTTCGATCCGGGTGCCTTGTATCAATATTCCGGATCGCCATGGATCGTAATTCACTGTATTGATCCAGATTATAGAATCTGTATTGATAGGCATCGGCTACACGCTCGGTAAATAGTAAATACTGTGGCCCAGCGCCATAGAGTAAATTTTAACCATGGAAAGTAAAATATTGAACATTCCATACAAATTACTTTCCATGGTTAAAGTTTACTCTATGGCGATGGATCACAGTTAGTCTAAGCGGTCACGGGATTTTTGGTAACGATCAAGGAAAAGGTTAGATGCATTTTCATGGGTTATAGAGTGGTCCCCTAATGTGAATGATATCGGTCTGCCTGCTCTCAGTAGTTACAACTTCGAGTTACAGCGATTATAAGAGGCTTCATTGTTATGAAAAAAAACGATCAGAGAAATGGTCAGTTTTAGTACCTATTCAAAGTATGGCGTCTCCGTAACTGAAATGATGTGGTCTGCCGGCTCTCAGTGGTTGCATTTCAGAGCTATGACGCGCGCAAGTTATAACAAAATATTTTTTTCGTGAAATTGTATTTAAAAAAATACTAATTGATAGAACTCTTTATTATGATGAAAAAAATGTCTTAAGCCATTTTTGACTAAAATGAATAGATTGGTCGTAAAATACTTTATTTTTTTTTGTATGGAGTGAGATATTCAATGTGCTCTTTTGGCCAATTCCTAATTGTTTCTGCCTCAAAACTACTTCTGCGTCACTATTTCAAACGTTTAAAATAATCATACACTATCAACGCGCGCCCAAAATTGTACATTCACACAGCTTGGATTTTTAAACAGTATGAAATTGTATTTCTTAGTAAAAACTTTTTTTGCCATTCTTTTATTTTCATCAATTTTAACACTAGAAAAGCCAACAAAACGTTCAGTTAAGGTCTATTATACAATTGTTTTTACCATAATTACAACGCAACTAAAATATAAAGCTAAAATGTTCTCAACAAAAAACCATAAATATCTGAGTTGTAATTGTTTCATTAATAGTTTAAACCTGACCAAATTCCTAACGAACTCTTAAGAGGTATTGCGGAAGAGATGGGGCCAATACTGGCTAAAGTTTTCAACGAAATACTACGCACGGTTATTATACCTAGACAATGGGCAGAGTCACACATAATACTCTTACATAAGAAAGGATCAAGGAAGGAAATAGGAAACTACAAGCCCATTTCACTGATTTCAAACACATACAAAGTCTTTGCAAAGGCATTACTAGATATAATATTTATTTTTATTTATTTATGGTATCTGGTAATCTTGATGAAAATCAACCAATCAAACAGGCTGGACTCAGGAAAAACTACAATACAATATATCACATCACCATTAAACAACTCATCCAAAAACAACGAATATAATAAGCTAATTTACAAAGCTAATTTCAATACCATTATCTGATGTCCTTACATTTATTTTCATGAAACAAAGAAGACCTAAAATTTTAGTGATTTGCTTAATAAAATAACTGTATCACCTTATTTAAAGAAAATTAACTTTTAGTACCACACGTAACATGACTTAACTAATATTAAAGAATAGACTACCTAATACAATTAAAATTAAATAAAGATTACCAAAATTTACAGGGCTTAGCTTCTTAAGTAGAGACATACAATAAGACCCAATGTATAATGTTAAATATGTATATGGATAATTAGAAAAACAATTTAATTTTCATACAAACAAAGTAACTTTGATGCGTTGATCGTTTCGCTCGCTAACAGCGACCGGAAAACCCCTTTTTTGGTTAACCCAATTGATAGGGAAACCCTAATAAAAAACTTACCAAATGATAGGGTTTCCCTTTCGTTAAGGTTAGTCGACGTTATGCTTACCGTATTGATAGGGTTTTTGAAAACAAGTCTATGAAATACCCAATCAAAAACCCTTTTAACGGTAAGTGGTTCATGACATACCCAATCAAAACCCTTTTAACGGTAAGCGGTTCTGGGGCCCTATTTTTGAATCGCTCGGCTGGCGTCGAGCGTTCGTTTCTACTGATTTTCGTTCGACATTTAACTCAACCTCCATACATTTGAGTCGCGATTCAAGAGCGATTCAACAATAGGCCCCCTGGTCCTTCGGCCCAGGTGGAACTAGGTATAAATTGCTTGAACTCGTTTTAAAACCCCTTCATAAAGCCTTCATAGGGTTTCCCCGATAGGGTTTTCGTATTCGGTAAGTGCTTACTTGGGTTACCCTTTCGATAGGGTTACCGTATTGATAGGGTTTTTGAAAACAAGTCCATGAAATACCCAATCAAAAACCTCTTTAACGGAAAGCGATTCCGGTCCTTGCTCGTAAGTTCGACGACTTCCAACCTCCCAAACAAGTCGGGTTCCGAAAAGGCTAATGCCTTTAGTACCATAGACCACATCCATTAAATCTGCTATTATGCTTGGCGTTCGTGGACTATGAGAAAGCCTTTGATTTGATTGAAACCTGGGCGGTGCTGCAGTCTTTCCAAAGTTTCCAAGTAGACTACAGGTATATCGAGGTGATGTGGTACGAAAATGCCACCATGTTGATCCGAGTACAGAACCAGAGCACAAATCGTATCCAACTGCAGCGAGATGTGGGACAGAGAGATACTATTTACCCGAAACTATTCACAGCTGCGTTGGATGATATCTTTAAACTCAAACACCCGATTGCACTAAACTTAAGGATCACCTAAGTCTGTTCCTAACTACAACACGACCAAATTAAAACGGTGTCAAACTTAGCGGTCATGTAGCTGTCATTCGCCTACTTAACTTGGTCGAGTTGTAGTTAAGAAAAGACTTAGGCGATTCTTAAGTTTAGTGCAATTGGGTGTTAGCCTGGAAAGGACTCAGAATCAAGATGAATGGCCAGTACCTAACACACCTTCGTTTTGTCGATGGTATAGTTCTTATGGCGAAAACCTTGGAAGACCTGAACACAGTGCTCGAAGATTTCCGTTAGTGCTTCCCAAAGAGTGGGTCTCAAGATGAACATTTATAAGACGAAAATCATATCGAATGCCCATGTTGTGCCCACTCCAGTTCATATTGGGAACACTAGGAGTTGTTGTCCATTACGTAGAAGTACCTAGGACAGGCAGTCCAGTTAGGTAAGTCCAACTGCGGGAAAGAGATCTCTCGTCGAATCAAACTCAGATTGGTAGCATTCGGGCAGCTTCGAAAACATCTTTCCGTCCGATTTACCTCAGTGTCTCAAGACGAAAGTCTATGACCAGTGTGTGTTGTCAGTGATGACTTCGGCAGTGAAACGTGGCCGCAAACTATGGGTCTCATAAGGAGGCTCAAGGTCACCCAGCGGGCAAAGGAGAGAGTCATAATCGGCGTTTTTCTGCGTGATCCAATCAGAAATGAGGAGATCCGCAGGAAAACTAAAGTAATCAACATCGCTCGAAGGATTGCGCAGTTGAAGTGGCAGTAGGCTGGACACATAGCGAGAAGAACCGATGGCCGTTGGGGGGGGAAAGGTTCTGGAATGGCGACCGCGGACCGGACGACGCTCCGTGGGAACTGGGTATATTTTTTTCCGACCAATCTATTCATTTTAGACAAAAATGGCTTAAGACATTTTTTAATTATAATAAAGAGTACTATCGATAAGTATTTTTAAAAATACAATTTGAAGAAAAAAAATTTTGTTGTAACTTGCGCGCGTCATAGCTCTGAAATGCAACCGCTGAGAGCCGGCAGACCACATCATTTCAGCTACGGAGACGCCATACTTTGATTAGGTACTAAAACTGACCATTTCTCTGATAGTTTTTTTTTTCGTAACAATGAAGCCTCTTATAATCACTGTAACTCGAAGTTGCAACTACTGAGAGCAGGCAGACCGACATCATTCACATTAGGGGACCACTCTATAACCCATGAAAATGCATCTAACCTTTTCCTTGATCGTTACCAAAAATCCCGTGACCGCTTAGACTAACTGTGATCCATCGCCATAGAGTAAACTTTAACCATGGAAAGTAATTTGTATGGAATGTTCAATATTTTACTTTCCATGGTTAAAATTTACTCTATGGCGCTGGGCCACAGTATTTACTATTTACCGAGCGTGTAGCCGTGCCTATCAATCCAGATTCTATAATCTGGATCAATACAGTGAATTACGATCCATGGCGATCCGGAATATCGATATAAGGCACCCGGATTGAACATCTCTATTGACGCTAAAGCCGGAAGTGGGGGGGATGGGGGGTGCGCGGTGGCACAGGCATAAAGACCTCTCCATACTCACGCGCAGGTGTGTGGATTCGATTCAAATCGGTTCCACACTACGCACACTGCTTCGCGGGAGGTTTGGGGCTTTTCGCGCGCGAGTGTAGAGATGCCTTAAGGTGGGGGAGGGGACTCATATAGTCACAGATACGCAAGCGGCCGGAGTGCACTTAAAAATTCGCCTATTGTCCCGTTTTTCAAAGTTTTTTTAGGCTTTCTCTAGAAATAAGCGTATTGCGTACACAATGATAGTTTTTAAATACAACCTTTGAGAGCCGGCAGACCAACTTGTTTCACACGTGGAGATACTATACTTTGAATAGGTACTAAAACTGACCATTTCCCTTATCGTTTTTTTTTTCGTAACAATGACGTGACTTGCGCACGTCATAGCTCAGAAATGCAACCACTATGAGCAGGCAGACCAACTTGTTTCATCTACAGAGACGACATACTTTGAATAGGTACTAAAACTACCCATTTCTCTGATCGTTTTTTTTTCGTCACAATGAAGCCTCTTGTAAGCGCTATAATTCGAAGTTGCAACCACTGAGAGCAGGCAGACCGAGATCATTCACATTAGGGGACCATTCTACAACCCATGAAAATGAATCTAACCTTTTCCTTGATCGTTACCAAAAATCCCGCGACCGCTCAGTCTATTATATTGAGAGACTGATGCTGCACGACTGATATAATGCTGGTACTCATTTAACCTATTGAAGATAAGTACGGAGCTTAAAATTTTGTATTTCTTGACGTTTTTGTTAACACTACTCGACTGCCCAAAAAAAACAGAGAGTATAATGTGTTCAGGGTTCATGTATGTTTGTGGGTGAGTTTCTTTATTCCACCATAACGTGACACTGGTTATATTTTATGGAACAAATCAATATGGCGACAGTGCGACGCCACTTTAAAATGTGAAAACAATTTTTTTTTCTTCAATTATCACAATATGGGCATCAAATGCCTCATCAAGGCCTCAATGAGCACAATCCAAAACTATATAATTTGTCACTAAAATATGTGAAATAAAAATAAGTATCTAAATTAAAAAAAAATAAGTAAAACACGTTTGCCCTTCCAAAACCGAATTAAAAAGTCAAATAACAAGTGTCATTGCAGTCGGGGGACCTCTTTGATTAAAAATTGTTCAACAAAACAGTCCCCCGACTGCAATGACACTTGTCATTTGACTTTTTAGTTCGGTTTTAGCAGTTATAGAACCTCTTTGCATATTCTTAATTGAAAACGGATTAGTTATTCTTGTAGTCATTTTAATAAAGTTGATGATGATTTTCACACAATCTTCCTAAGTAGTTAAAGTTCATTAGGCGAAATTGCTATGGTTATAATAAAGCCGTTGCATTGCATGCATAGCAGCAATGAAGCTACACTAATAATACTATAGAGGGCTTTAGGCGACACGCGGTAGCTTGTCCACTGATTCGAGATGCAATTGACGCAATGCTTGCAAGATATATGATTAGGCGATGTAAACCTCTTATATATTCAAGTATTATTGGAATGGACATGCAGTAGTGGAACATTAAGTTAAGCTCAGCTCAATGACAGTTAAAGTTGGTAGCTAGTGCGAATGTCTTAACTAGTTCATTACTATACAAAGCTGAAATATCTAGCATGGTAACTATAAGAATTTTAAATGTTTAGATTACGAAATCGTTCTTTAAGATTGCAAATCCTGAGATTACCCAAATTTGTAGATTTCAATAAAAACAGAAAGTCTAAACCAACAACCACTCTAAAATTGTTTTTTCATTCAGTACGACGTCAAGTGATGATTAAGTTAAACCATAATTTATATTCAAAGTTCAAAGACGTCAGTTTGATTGTCGCAAGTCGTAATACTAACCATACCTATTAGCGAGTGAACGGTTGCTACTTTGTTTCTCGCTAAGAAAGCAGTTAGTAATTACGTAGCATGTCAGGAGTAGCAGCAAATCAGAATACAGTGTGCCGCCACAAATCAAGATCGATATATCTTGAGGCTGCAGAGTGGTGAGCGCGGCCTAATGTCCCTGCATAACGAACCTATTTGATTTATGCTGCTCACTGCACGATTTGTTAGAGTCGGGACTCGGGCACTAGTTGATACTCGTACGCATATACGTACTTGATAGTTCAATGGGGTGAATAGCAATGGTGAATAGATGAACACGCGTTTTCAGAGTATCCACCTTAGGGTGGCTGTTTCAGAGTGGATAAACGGAGTAAGCCATTCGTACGTATTAGACATGTGCGCCGATGGTCATTTGACCGGCGGTGGCGTCTGGCGTCTAAATTGTCGGCGGCGGCGGCGTCATCGGCGTAATCGGCGAAGATGGTCAAAATAAGTAGAATAGAAGACTTTCAGAAGCTTTTCAATTTCGTCATCGTCGAGGGCAGAATGCCGAAGACATGGAACATAAGTGAAGCGAAAGTGAGGTGATTCTGTTCTTTAAAAAGGGTGACAAGACCCACTTGAAGAATACGAATCTTACGAATCTTCGCGCTGGCAAGTTCGACGACTTCCAACCTCCCGAACAAGCCGCGTTTTAAAAAGGCTTTTGCACCATAGACCACATCCATACGCTGCGGCAGGTTATACAGAGGACCGGGAAGTATAATCTGCCACTTTGTTTGGCGTTCGTGGTCTATGTTGAAGTTTTTGATTCGATTGAGACCTGGGCAGTGCTGCAGTCTCCAGAGGTGCACCAAGTAGACTAGGTATATCGAGGTGTTGAGGCACTTATAAGAAAATGCCACCATGTCGTGGCGGCCCGAGTACCTACAGAATCAGAGCACAGATCCCATCCAACTACAGCGAGGTGTGAGACAGGGAGGCGTTATTTCTCCAAAACTGTTCACAGCTGCGATGGAGGGCATCTTTAAGCTCTTGGACTGGAAAGGACTCGGTATCAACATTAATGGCCAGTACCTAACACACCTTCGTTTTGCCGATGTTATAGTTCTTATGGCTGAGACCATGGAAGGCTTGAACACAATTCTCGAAGATATCCGTAGTGCCTCCCAAAAAGTGGGTCTTAGAATGAAGATGGATAAGACGAAAATCATATCGAGTGCTCATGTTGTAGCCACTCCAGCTCATGTTGGGAACACCACACTCGAAGTTGTTGACCATTACGTATACCTAGGACAGACAGTGCAGTTAGGGAAGTTCGACTTCGAAAAAGAAAAAAATCTCTCATTGAATCTAGCTCGGATGGGCAGCATTCGGGAAGCTTCGACAAATCTTCGCGTCCAACTTACCTCAGTGTCTCAAGACAAAAGTCTATGACCAGTGTGTGTTGTCAGTGTTGGCTTACCGCGATAAAACGTGGTCGCTAACTACGGGTCTCATAAGAAGGCAATGTCACCCAGTATGCAATGGAGGGAGTCATGGTCGGCATTCCCTGCGTGATCGAACAAGAAATGAGGAGATGTGTAGGAGAACTAAAGTAACCAACATCGCTCGGAGGATTGTTTAGCTGAAGTGGCAGTGGGCGGGACATATTAGCGAGAAGAAATACTGGCGGTTGGGGCAAAAAGGTAGGAATGACGACCGCACAATGGACGACGCTCCTTGGGTAGGCCCCCCACAAGGTGAACCGACGATCTGGTGAAGGTCTCGGGAAGCCGCTGGATGCGGGCAGCGCAGGACAAATCGTTGTAGAGATCCTTGGGGGAGGCTTATACCCAGCAGTGGGTGTCGTGCGGATGATATGATAAAGATTAAATTATAAAATCACTATAAAAAAACCTCAATGGCAACAATCAAACTAATCCAAAAAAGAGAGGAAAAGAATAAAAAATATGAGATAATTATGTACCTAGATACAAGTTATTTCAGCTTTTTGTACTTGTTTCTAACACATGTTACACTTGGATTTTGACGCCGATGACGCCGACGAAAACTTCGGTGGCGGCGGCGCGGCTAAAATGACCGGATTGTGATCGGCTTTTGCGCGTTCTTGCGCTTTTATTCTGTTTGAAGCTCATGTCAGTTAGTGTGTTACCAATAATTTCGATAATTATCTTGAGGCTGCAGAGTGGTGAGCGTGGCCTAATGTCCCTGCATAACGAACCTCATTGATTATGTCGCTCACTGCAGGATTTGTTAGAGCTGGGCACTAGTAGATAATCGTACGTAAGAACAGTGATACTTGTATGTAAGAATTGTGATCAGTTCTTGCGCGTTCTTGCGTTTTTATTCTGTTTGAAGCTAATGTCAATTAGTGTATTACCAATAATTTAGATACATATATCTTGAGGCTGCAGAGTGGTGAGCGCGGCCTAATGTCCCTGCATAACGAACGAACCTAATTGATTGCCATTCACTGCACGATTTGTAAAGCTGTGTACCCTTAGCACGAGAAACTATCGAATTCGTATCGAACACAAATGTAATATTTTTTTAAGCAAAATAAGATTACCAATACAAATAACACATTTGCGCTCGATACAAATTGTATTCGCACTCTATGGTGAACACGTAAGTTCACAGTTCTTGATAACGCTTTTATACTGTTCCACAAATGGAACACTTTTCGATAATAATAATCTTTATTGGATTGAACAAAGGTATAGCAAAGATTTGGTTTTAGTCAAACGTTTGTTAAAATCGTTTTGATGTTTTGTTTTGGCTACATTATAAGATTTAGTTCCATTTCGTTAGTGTAGTGTATTATCAACAATCTCGATGTATCTTCAGCTGCAAAATAGCGGTGAAGCCCAACATTCTTACTTTACAAATCTCATTGATTAATAGAGCTCACTATATGTTGTGTAAAGTTGCGTACGAGTAACGTAACAGTTTCTTTGCTGTTCCTCAAATGGAACACATTTAAATGGGTTATTCTTTTTCAAATAATTTTCGAGATTTTAGTTCGTTAGAAGTCCTATAGGTTGAAAATTACAATTGTTGGCATCTGAGATAACTGTGAAAACTTTTGACATTGAGAATATCCAGTAGTCCATATCAGTTCGTGGACTTCAACCAGTAATTAATACAATTAATATGAAAGACTCGAGTTCAGGACGACATTCTAAAAGAAAATAAAAGAGTATTTAAAAACAGTGACGATATTAACCTCGACCATCACTAGCCTTCATGGTATTTGCGCAAAATTAACTAACACCAATCAAAAATAATTTGCTCCTGCACTAGTTGAAATTACTTTTGAATTCGATGATATTTGCCAACACGGAAAATCGGCATCTGATTTTAAAAATATAATATCAATAATAGCTAAAATGTATTTCAACATTCCAAGATTAACATAACTCTTTGTTTTATTAGATTTCACTAGGGCCAAAAATACAATTATTGCCACAAAATACGGAATAGGTAAATTGGTAATGTGTCTTTCTTTATATGTTACAGTTCAAGTGTCCTCTAAAAATAAAAGATGCCAAATATAAATTTTGAAATTTATAAGCAAATTAAGGAATTTTCTTAGCCTGATTTGCTAAGCCATTACTTAAAAGAAAATTGTTCGCTTTCATTCCTTCACTTTTCAAAAAACTATACTGCATTTGATTAAATAATAATGAACCTAAACAACCTTATGTGTTCATTCAAAGTTTAATTAACGTCAAAATGCTATAAATTCCAATTTCTTAATAAAAAAAATATATAGAATCATAATGACTTTCTTCAAGAAAATAGTTAGCGCTATCGCACACGGGCAACTTTTGTCTCCGCAACTTTTTTGTCTCTCACGTGATTTGTATGAAAGTTGCAGACGACCGTGTCGCTTCGTGTGCGCGCTTCCATATAAACCCGTGGACTTGATGTGAGAGACAAAACAGTTGCTGGGAGACTAAGTTGCCTGTGTGCGATAGCGCTTAAAGTTAGCGCCATCGCACACGGGGGACTTTTGTCTCCGCAACTATTTTGTCTCTCACATGGTTTGTATGAAAAGTTGCAGACATAGTAGAACCAAATAAGTAAGTCATCTTACTCATTATACGCACGAACGCGGTTTGTATGTGAGCGCGCCCGTACGTATGCCTCGTCGCACGCACACACTGACAAAATTTAAAGGTGATAAAGGTGCAACAGTCGTGGCTGCGCCGTACGTAATCCCGCCCGCGCTCACGCACGCTAGCCGCTGCCTGCGCTGCCTCTCGTAATAATTTGAACGTTTGTAGTTTGTACATATTCCAAAGATATTATTGCAAAAAAGATTTGTAAGAATGAGGATATATTTTACATTATCTTTAAATAATAAGGCATTTCGTGCTTGTCGAAACAGACGAAATTTATTTTATATCAATTGTGTAATTTTTAAAAAAATCACAAATTCCTACAGAAAAAGGTACTTTTAAAGGCTTTTAATGGCTATCATTTGAGGTTATGGAAAGTATTCAAATTCCGAATGTAAAGATTATTATTTTGATAAGTGTAAGTAAATGAAAAAGGAAAAACAGTTAATAGTGTAAAATATAAAATTTCATAATCATTTTATTTTATTTGAATAAATACATTATTTAATAAAGCCACGTTTTAATTAATCCTATTTCGACCTTAAGTTTTCAAAGCACATAACATGACGTAGGCAATGAAAACATTGTACTTAGTCAATTCCTGAAAACAATTAAGTTAATGTCAACTGTAATTTGACAGATAGATGTGATACATTGCTACTTTTCTTTAGTAAGTTTTTATTGGTGGCAAAACGAAAGTGCCAATACATCTGTCAAATTACAATTAACATTAACTTCATTATTTTAGTCGATAGATGCGCTGGTATACGTACAAAAAAATATTAAAAAGACTGTATTATAGATCCCTGATGCTTACCTTACAAGGAAAAAAAAATATTTTGAATAGAGATTGACTATGCATTTTTTGACGACTGAATAAACTAGCGATGTGACAGCCCTACGTGTTTAAGCGGTATCGCTCGCTCGAGGCTCGAGTTGGCCTACTTATTTGGTTCTACTATGTTGCAGACGACCGCGTCGCTTCGTGTGCGCGCTTCCATATAAACCCGTGGACTTGAGACAGAGACAAAACAGTTGCAGGGCGACTAAGTTGCCCGTGTGCGATAGCGCTTACTGATTTATTTTCATGTCTCTGATTTATGTCTCTCGTATTCAGTTTGATATCGATCATACTTACGGTTTATGAACGTTACAGTTATTGATTCGCGTTTATTTTATGGTTCTGTTGCAGCTTGTGAGTAATTTGCGTTCCAATGATTTCTAGAATACATAAAAGTTGTAATTTATACTTAGGGATGGCAAATTCATAGCGCGAAACGGTTAGATACCGGTATTTTGTATTTACCATCCAAATTTTGAGGATGTATTCAGTCCATGAAATTGAACAACTTTCTCTAAGGAACACATGGCCAAATATGTAAAAAAAAAACGACTATCCATACAAATCAAAGAGATCACGTGATCAATTTAGCATGGGATGACCAAAATTTTGTGGCGAAATTCGACACATGTATCTTAGAGAAAGTTGTTTAGTTTCATGGACTGGACACATCTTTGAGGATGGTAAGTTCAGAATGATCCGATATAGGCACTCCTGTAAGCGTATTCCCTCAACCGTATTGAATTCGTCCCCTCCTAGAGACGAATACGATACGGTTTTGAAAATCAAAATATGCCCCGTAAGCGTATCGATTTCGGCTCCATCAGGAGACGAAATCAACATGGTTTGTGCATTTATTTGTATGAAAAGATATCTTCCAAAAACGTATCGATTATATCAACAGCCAGCGCGGTGATTAAGAGAATACCTACGTTTTGGTAATAGTTATCAATATGAAAACTGTTGACAACAACAGTATTGAATTCATCCTGCAAGCTTAAGAGTTTAAAGTGAAAGAAATAAAATGAAGTAGGTATGGTAAACAATCTACATCAATAGGTAAAGGTATATTAAAGTTTAATATAATATATTAGGGATTTTGTTGACAACCATCCATATAGGAGTTTTTATCCTAAGTTTTTGTCTAGTGACAACCCTGTCCTTACAGCATTTGTCAAAAACGTAATGTACAGCGCGTATTCAAATGCAGTATGTGGTGCGTGTGCATCGTATCTGCGATTACAATTTCTAATTCCGTTCTCGAGACCTATTTACGATCTGTGTACGTTTTTATAGTGTCGGTAAGATGAATCGATTCGGGATGTGGACCGATTGTTGAGTTTTGGAACTTGCAATGTATGGTTGATCGCACTGGATTATGTAATATTTAAACTAAAAGTATCAAGTGTTGCAATCCACATCAATAAGGCATTGTAAACCGAAATTCCTTCACAAATGCGTCAGTAGAATAACTTCATTCATAACAGAGTTGGATGAGAAATACTTGATGAGAAGTTCAGATAAACTGTCGACAACAAGGAAAAGATAATGGTAACTTTACATTTCAATGGAAAAAGATTTGTACGTGTGAAAAATAATAATTTTATATCTTGTTACCCGGAAGTTGTCATCAGTATCTCGAAGCGTCACAAAATGATCGATTAATTTTCAATCGTAACCAGGTCATAAGTTGCTACTTGCTTGCTCAGCAATGATTTATCGTTCGGCATCCGAATCGAATGAGCTTCGTTCTTATAATGCGAACCCGCCTCTATATATCATGGCAGCCTCGGATGTTAGAAACCTCCTCGCGGCTCCTGTTCTCCTGGTACTTTCGACAATTGTAATGGGAAACGGTGACCTGATTAGCTATTAAGATTTATGGCTGCCGTTTGAATTAAGACGATTTTAGATTTAATGCTCGAGTCGATTGCGGAGATGCAGTTTCGTAATAACGTTTTTGCGTATCTATAGATCTTGTTTAATAGTTTTGAAGACTAATCTTTGTTCTTTTTTGTTACAGGTAAGTTTTACAATAAATAAGGAGCCAGTCTTTCTACAAGCGCAGCGAGAGTCTTACTACTGGAGCTTTCTATAAAGTTTGTTTACACTTTGGATAAAGACAAATTCAACAAAAATAAAGATGATATAATAATAAGTGAGGTAATATAAAAAACCCTTTTAAACTTAGGTACTTACTACGTAACTTACCGTAAAGCATATTTGAATAAATAATATCTCACCAGAAACTATAAAAAATCAACATTCACTAAATTACACAATACTTAATAGTAAACTAGAAAAAAAATAACTCGCACCAGATACATTCTCGGACGAGAAAACCGACTTCAAAAAACCTAAAATTAATAATTAACTAAATGAAATAATATTCTTAATAATAAAAACACGTCTATTGAATTCGGGTGGGGCTGGAGAACAGATTCCTTTTTTATTCTAAAAGTCCCACCCGACTTCAATAGACGTGTTTTTATTATTATGAATATTATTTCTTGCTTTTTAGAGGTAGGTTTTTTGAAGTCGGTTTTTATTTTTTTTAAACAATCTTATATTTTTTTATTTTTAGTGTAAATTATTTAGGTAGTAAAATCGGCTTAGCCAAACGTGAGATAATCGCGAAGAAACATACATTACATACATACGGGTCAAACTGAAAACCTCCTTTTTTAAGTCGGTTAAAGAACTACACTACACAGATATCCCTCTTCCAACAAAAAAAAAATATTTTATTCAGTTCATAAACAAAGAAGTAATACAACCATTATCATCGAGGTAATTCACACAAAATCATACTATTTTCGTGCTTTTTTCAAGATTACTTGAAAAGTACTGAACCAATTTCCAAATTTTATAAAATGGGACCAACTTGGGAGTTTACCTAATGTAATAACGTTTAAATCATTTCAATCGGTCCAGCCGTTTTCGGGTAATCGGTGGACATACACAAAAAAAAATTTCTTCCTTTTTGGAAGTCGGTTAAAAATGAATTGGCGCGAGTCGAAATTTTTCTAGAAGGTAAGTATGTTATTTAGTATTGTATAAAAAAGGCATTGTGAATGCTAAAATCTCAAATTAAAAATCACAAAATTATCTCTTTCCGTTGTTTGGCGGTTTAATAGGTTAATCACCTGCAGTTCTCTAATTATGGCTTAATTACTAATACTAGAGGAACAGTCGTCGTGTGCGGTGGTGACCGTAATGATGCGATCGTCGTAGTAAATAGGAACAGTTGCGAAACGCTCCGCGGAACAAAACGTTTCGAGGAAGTGCGCGCGTACAGCGGACTTTCGACATGAAGCTCGCTAGTTTTAAGGACGAGTTAGGCCGGGGACTCCAATAAGGGTGCCTGTCCATTGACGCGGAGCTAGGCGGCGGAGCGGAGCGGAGAAACGAGTAAATATTAACCAATACAATAGGATTGCGGAGGAGCGGAGATGTTATGCAATCCTATTGGTTAAGGCAGTTGTATGACTGAAAGTGGCGCCCTCAGAGGTTTTTATTTAATAAGTTATTAATAGGAAAAGATTTTAACAATGGTTTACGTGGAGTTTTTAGGGCCCATGGTTTAGTATGTTTAGAAGGTACCTACTACATGCTCTCGTAGTCATTCGTAGAAGTAGATAGCAAATGTGTCAAAAACGGCCATTTTAGCAGTTTTGCTATATACTTCTGGTAGTGACTACGAGGGAATGTAACGACGATAATACTAGACTGAAGCCCTAAAATTTCCACGTAAAACATTATTAAAATTGTGTATTAGAATTATAATAATAAATAAAATTCACCGCGGCGGCGTCACTTTCGCTCAGGGTGCCACTTTAATATTTCCTCGTTTCTCCGCTCCGCCGCCCGGCTGCCTCGCTCCGTGTCAATGGACAGGCAGCCTAAAGCGGAAAGGAGAGGAGAAGAGAGGATTTGTGTTTTAAACAGCAAATAGTTTGGTTATCTAAAAGTCTCGTACTCATCTGCTTAGCTTTTGCCGTCACAAATAGTACTTCATACTCATCAGTTAGCTTCTGTCACAAATTCAATAATAGTACTTCATTGGATTTTTATTTTTGCTTAAAAAAACAATAATTATTATCAGCGTAAAACGTGCGCTATATGCCTTTTTTCCTATTTGTTTACGCCGTCATTCTCCTCGACATAAAATTTACATGATAGGTTGCAAAAATGATATAACTTTAACTGCTAAAGGCTACTCGTCTGGAACTATTCTCATCACTGTACACGGGGACAGAATTTTCTTACTCTACAATTATGAAAATATGTTGAGAATAATGACGGCGGTAAAACGCCCATAGATTCACCGACCATATGGGAATTCATTTTACTCTGACATCCACTTTGTAAACGCTAGTGTAGTCAAATTAGGTTGAATTTGCAAAAAGATCGGAAGTAATTCGTGTAGTTGTAATTTTTTATGGAATCATTAGAAGACATGATAGAATATAAGTTTCCTCCGAGTTGCACCATTCCTGCTATGTACGGAACATCGTTTAATGTTAGGTATTAACATCAAAGTCTCAATATTTTTTTAAATATAATACCTACAATAACAGTTTCTTTCATGTTTTGTTACAATTTTAATTACCTATCAATGCATACATAGCTTGCTTAAATCAGATAAAAAGTTATCGAGATAATTGACAAAATCTAAAACTAGGAGCGCCAACTTTGTGACGTCGTAGGTACTTGTTCCACTACTTTAGTGAGGAACAAAAAGTGATTTGATGATCAGTAACGCATACGCAACGCGAAAGTAGTGAACAATTGCCTACGCTACGACATCACAGAGGTGGCGCCTTCTAGGATTAGATTTTGTTAATTATCTCGGTAACTTTTTATCTGGTTTAAGCAAGCTAGGTATACAATGATAAGTAATTAAAATTGTAACAAAACATGGCAAGAAAGTGTTATTGTAGATATCATATTTAAAAAAATATTGGGACTTTAATTTTAATACCTAACATTAAACGATGTTCCGTACATAGCAGGAATGGTGCAAACACGGAGGAAACTTATATTTATGTCTTCTAATGATTCCATAAAAAATTATAACTACACGAATTACTCCCAACCTTTTTGCTAATTTGACTATACTACGCTTCAAATTCTGAAAGTTAATTTAAACTTTATGTCTAAACAAAAGACGCTTTCGTGCCGTATTTCGGGAATGTTGCAAAATGAGATGAGCATGCGCCCCTCCCGTTCGGTTTCCGCGTTTCGCCATTAGAAAGAGTTGGTTGAACCGTCCCGTTTCAGCGGCCCTTTGTCGACTCTACGCCCGGTTATTTCTGTTTAAGTCTCGTTTCGTAACTTTACGAGAGCGATGCGCCCGCGCAGCAGCTCTGATGCAACGCCGACAGGGTTACCGTGCCCTGGAATAAAAACTTAAATTAGGTTTTAGACTTCTGCATTCACAATGCAGGAAGGTACTTAATTTTTTTAAGTAAATTTTTATACTAGAAAAAAATATTCAACGCATCTTCTAACGCCACGCTGCCGCCGCCGCGGAGCTCAGTTGGTCAAGAGCCTTCATCCGGATTGCGATAGGTTGCGGTTTCCATTCCTATCTAAACATTAAGTTGAATTTAATAGTTATGTTTAATGTACGTATATTTGAGAGAAGTAATTTTTATATTTTTAGAGCGCTCTTTGAGAGCGCTCTTTGAGAGCGCCCACCATCACCCTTCCTTTTCCCACCCTCTAAAGTTCACCTAGCTAGAGTAATGATTTTTTAGTTGTGATGTGCTTCATAATCCTCGTGTTTTGTCAAGAAATTTCCCGTTAGTAAGTTCGTCGTAAATGCTTGCATATAATGTTTATTTCACTTGGAAGAATAAATACAAATAATAATAATTATCTAAGTTGAAAAAGGTAGTTTTCTACGGTTACCTACCAATAATAATTAATGTTAGTGGCGGTTAAATTAAATGTTATTTGCTTTTAAATTAGCTTTGAAGTAGTAGCTAATCGTAATCAGCTGCAAAACATGTATTTTCCGGTGACTAAAGATAAGAAAAAATATTTTATTTACTTACGAAGGGAGGCTGATAATAAGGAATCTACCTAAGGATGAAAGAAAAGACATAGAGAGATGCTTTCTTTTTTATTTTTCTATATAATCTCCTCCAACTAAAATACATTTATGACATTTCTCAATAAGTGACATCATTATACCATTAAAAAAAAATATGATTTGTTTTGCTCGTCAAAATGATCGTTCACAGCGTCCTTCATTTCTTCGTCGGTAGAAAATCTACGACCTCTCAAATTTTGGTCCCAGATTTTCTACCGACGGCTCTAAGGGTGACCTATAGTCCAGATTTAGCCCCCTGTGATTATTTCCTATTTTGAAATTTAAAGAAAAAGCCTTTTAATTTTCTATTGCCCTTATAGAACTAGAGGCCAGCCCCCCTACTAAAATAGTAATTTTTTTATCGTTCGCTTACTTAAAAATAAGTCATAAAATCAAATTACGTGTCGTAGGCTTATCAATTACATACAATACAATAAAGTAAGTGATTTACATAAAGTTGCGACATGTGACTTGATAGTCTAATTCATGGGTCTTCAAACTTTTTAGGATAAGGGCCAGACTAACTCCCCCATGAAATCCCAAGGGCCAGGAGCCCTTAGCTAGCATATAGCTAGCTCATCGTCTACCAACATAATATAAATTAAATTACAGTATGTCGGTACGATCTGGCCTGTTTTCACGGGCCAGATTGTAGGTGCTCGCGGGCCGTAGTTTGGAGACCCCTGGTCTAATTGCTTATTTTAAGTAATTAGACGAGATAGGAGCTGACAATATTGGACGAATTAGGGGCAGGGCCCCCCTGGAAATCTCTAGTTCTATCTCTAGTTACGCCTATGTTTATTGGTCAGGTGTTAAGTGGTAGCCCTACGCGTAGTTATTAACGGCCGCCCGGAGCGATACAAATAAGACGAGCCACTGGAATGATATAATCTTTTTGTCGTTAGCACTTTTTTCGTGGGTTTAGTTGCGCGGAATGGCACGCGCTACTGAAGGATTCACGATTCTGTATTTCGGTTTTATTAGAACGTTCTATGTAAAATGGAACGCCGCATATTTTGACGTCGTAATTGGAATTTATAGGCTGGTTATAGGACATGTCTATTAGCGTATTGGGTTTAGTATTTTTTTATGTGGAATTAAGTGTTGTGTGTTGAAATTTTAACTTAAGATAATATTGGAGTATGAAAAGCCTCGGTCAACCTTGTAGCCAAAAATACCTGTCTGGATGGTGATCAAAAGTGATAAATTGAAATCAAGTTTTTTTCGATATATTTTAGTTAGCAATATATTTTTAATATTACCTATCTACATATTGATTTTAGGTACCTGTATAAATATTGATTATTGTTATAAATTATAAAAAAACCGGCCAAGTACGTGTCGGGCAACGCGCCATAGGGTTCCGTAGTTACCTTATACCATACCATATTTAATACCACCTATCATTTTTCGTATGCAAAAATAACTTTGTTTTTCACAGTGTTGGTATGAATGACAAAGTTATATTTGCGGTTTTGGAAAATGTGCTATATCTCAAAAACTAATTACTATATCTCATTCAAACTAATTTTGGTTGAAAGTGTTTATTAAGATCTACAGCATATATTTTTTTTAGATTTTTCACTCTCTTATTTCAAATGTTAAAGGGGGGGGAGACACACATTTTACCACTTTGGCGATGTATATCTTTGAAACGGTTAACTTTGAGAAAAAGTTGTCTTAGGAACCTCAATGTCATTTTTAAAGACCTATCTATAGACACCAAACACGTGTTGGTTTGAAGAAAAATTTTTTTTCATTTTCAGTTCCATGTATGGGGAGCCCCCCCTTAATCTTTTATTTTTCTTATTTTTGTATTAAATTCGGTAAGCGGTTAACAGAATACATCTATCTACCAAGTTTGAACTGTGTAGTCTTAATACTTTCGGAATAAAGTGGCTGTGACATACGGACAGACAGACAGACAGACAGACAGACAGACAGACAGACAGACAGACATGACGAATCTATAAGGGTTCCATTTTTTGCCATTTAGGCTACGGAACCCTAAAAAGACAATTCCTTATTTGTCGCAAATTATTCGATTTATTTAATTTTTAATTTTAATTTTTCATCTTATTGAACTTTGCATTTTTGTTTGTTATTGTTAACTTTTTTAAATTCTATTAATACCCATGCTGTGCATACTTTTTTGGATAATAGTTTAGATCTTTTTTTTTATTTAAATATGTACTCGATGATGTGATGACTGTTATCTGTTTGTGTGCCAAATTATAAAATAAAATAAAATAAATAAAAAGACTCTAGAAACAGACATTTTTAAATTACCAGTGGTAGTGCCTTAACTCGTTAATTTCACCGACAACACATTATGTTATGTTGCCGAGTACAGTGAGAAAGTGTCAGTTGAAAACGCCATTGTTAATAATTTATGGTGCACAACTCTATTCGCCGATACTTCGGCTGGCACGGGAGCGAATTAGCGACCTCTGTACCTTACTACTGATTCCAGTACTGAGTGCCTTTAGAAAGCTCTTATCGACAACTCTACGGCTGCAGCGCCATAGAAATGCGGTCTAGATGGTGGTAGCTGTCAGAATAGGCTGTAGACAGTTTTCTTCTAAGTTGTTCAAATGTAATGTACAGTACTAGGCACGTATCTTGAAATTTTTTCGACGGAGTGGGGATAAGTTCGCGCATGTGCTCTTGTGAGTGACCAATAGCGCGCGCCCCTCTCCCGCCGCCCGCGCCCCTCACCGCTACGCATACCCAAAATACGCGTTTCGCGCAATCCCCACCCGATTTCAAGTTATTTGCCTCGTACTGTTAACACACATTAATAGATTCTATTTACAAAAAATTGTAACCACATACAGTAGACCTGGTTCTGGATCACATTAATACAGTATTATAAACCACCTTATAAACATTCTATACTTATTTTTATTTAGAACTAGCGGTCACTCGCGAATTCGTCCGTGTCCGCGACCCTAGGGAACATTTGACCGGGATAAAAAGTATTCTATATGTTTTAATCTAGGTTACAAACTATCTGTGTGCCAAATTTCATCTACATCCGTTCAGTCGCTTAGGCGTGAAGAGGTAACAACACACACACACACACACACACACACAAAGTTTGGCCTTTATTTATAAGATTAAAGTAGGATAATAGTAGTTAATTGATTTGCACTTAGCCGACTTTTTATTGCAGCTATGAGTATCGGAGTAATTTTCAGGTTTGATATCATTTGAGATATGAGTTTGCTTTAATTGTTTTAGTTAGTACATAAGAATTTGTATGATGCGGTGTTCGTACACCAATAAATAGGACACTGCATGCATCGCGTCATCTTCGCTAGCGACAACGGTAGTACTTATATTTATATCTATTCTGAGCCGAGACGTTGAAACGCATCTCTGTGGCGTCCCATCACGCTCATCCACTATCGTGCATCCGAGTTCCCGTACCGAGTTCTAAATGAAGTGTCGTGATTTTTATCGATAACGTCTGTTTCTTGATTAATTGTGTCCGTGGTTCGCAGCATCGTGCCGAACGAACCAGGTGGGACCCATGATTTATACGATGATCTCTTAAAAGATAAATTAATGTTTTGTCATTACTTTATTAGTCATTTTAACCGGTAGTATGCTCATGTTTAATATAAACGTGCGTTTTAATCTCGAACGAGTGAAATGAATGTTATGTTATGATTATGACAGATAGGCACCTAATTAGGGTTGCCAACTTTTTTTGCATAAAATATAGTATTTTTAAGATTATTACTTGTAAAAATATAGTAGATGGCGAAAAAGTCCAAAAAATATAGTAGGTTGCCGTTTTGTATGGAGGATTATAAAGAAGTTGCATTTTTCATACTAACATTTTCATAATTTATTCGACAACCATAAACACATGTGTTTAAACACAAAAAATATTACGCAATTACCTACTTATGTGCATATAAGTAATATTTTCTTGCTGATTTTGATTAATTTTTTCAATTGAAAAAATATAGTACTTTTGCCTATTATATATTTTTTCAAAAAATATAGTAGGTGAGCCTTCAATATAGTAGGATACTATATTATATAGTAGGGTTGGCAACCCTACACCTAATACACGGTCACTTATATTACATTAATTTTATACACCTAATTATTTTATGTTAGATGAAAATAATCAATCAGTTCCTGCGATTTCGATGAGTATTTAATTATATATTTAACTGGTGGATTATGTGTACCGGAAATTGGTGCCTACTTATTTTATGTAAGTAACTAAATAATGAATACTCACTTGAAATCTATAAGGTACTCTGATATAGTAATCTTTAACTCACATTTTTTTATATTAGACTCCATGCGCTAGATATAAAAACAAATACTGACAGTAACTTAATACTACAGTAGGTTTATGTACAAAATTAAGTCGGAAATATCATATTTTATTCTGTAATTATTTATAGAGTCTGTCTAAAAAGTCAGTTTAGATGGGTAATTTCAAAAATAATTTTAAAACCTACCTAAATCGCCAACCACCCCACCAATACCCATCTAAATAAAATTGAGTAAAGCTATGTTTACAATTAGAATTTTGACAACACCAACAGGTTTACCAGTATAAGTTTTTATAAATAATTTTATAATTTCTCATGTAAACTAACTGACTTTTTAGACAGACTCTAACAGATTTGTTGTGATAAAAAATTACATTAAATCTTTTACAAAAGTCAGCAGTAATCTGTTGTCTGATGACAGACATGTAATTTAAATACTTTCTTTAAGATTAGGTATACATACCAGATGAATCTTCTACCACAAAATAACTTCTATTCTTATCTTTTTAATAATCTAAATAGTGGACAGTTGGTGCCGTAACGTGCTTAGAATAATAGCTATAAAACGTAATCTAAGCAGCGCTATCGTTTATTTAAAATTGCATTTCATAATTAATGAGTTCATCTATAAACTTTGCCTTTCTATTTGTTATTATTATTGTCAATTTATTTTGTAATTAACAGTTATCGTTCTATTGTATAAAAGTATTAGATAAAACAATTTTGAAAAATTTCTGCCGCATTAGCAACTCTGTTCTTATTTTAATACAGTGAAATACTTTTCATAATTTTTGAATCTTATAGACAAAATAGATTGGATAAAGTGTTTGTTTGTTTATATTGTAGAAAAAAAATATTTTTTTAACTTAAGTCCCTCCGCACACGGATCGTAAGTGTAGTCATCTCGTGCGTATTTTCTAGCTAGATACAAGGACTGCGAGACCTGCAGAGGTCTACAACCGAATCGTCGCGTATACGTAGATATTGTTCCAGAATAGAATGAAGAGCTTCACGTTTACGGAAATGAAATCACTAAACCAGCAAATCGCTTTTTGAAACCTAGTAGTTCTTTTCCGTGGCAGTAGTAGCATTGTGTAAATTCTTTAATATAAAAATAATATATAAAATAATATAAAAATTATATTAATATCCTGTTACCTACAGGCGTCCCAGCTTTATTCGTTAATCCTTCCTTAAATTTTATTTCCTTATAGAAAGTATTTTCTGCGCTTGCTTTTTTACGCCAGTTCAGTACGCTACGACTATCGTAATGACGATGAAAATCTCATACGATTCGATGCAACACCGCGTCGTCTGTAGCAACGTGCACGAATTGCTCTCGTTCTACGCGCGTATTTACGATATGCTTACATTACGACGGCCGTGTGCAAAGGGCCTTAGTCTAAAAAGGTTGAGTAATTTATATTCGTTGTAGCACAGTATATGTAGATATTAGTTTTTCAAAGCTGTAGTCACAGATCAGATATTACCCGTAACAGTAAGACGGTTCCGATAGTGTATTGTAGGTCATAGACGTCATAGTGCAAGGGTGCTTAATAAAATTGGATTTATTGAACTACTATAAAGCAGTTTTATGGGGAAAAGTTCAAACGGGTCATGAGATATTGTACCTTCTTATGAACGCTATTAATAGATAACTTTTAGATTTAGGCTTCTGTTTTTATGTATCATCAAATCAAAGCAAATTGCTGACATAACGTACGTTTAAATAAGCTTTGTGGTAACCAAATAGTTTGTAACTAGGATTTTTGCTGTAAAGCCAACAAACAGTTTCAGCGTTTAAGTGCAATCAGTTATCCCTTTTTTGGGCTTCTGTGAATTTTTGTATGAAACATACTTAGGTATGTTATTTTTTTGTAAAGTACGTTGTTTTCTTTAAAATACATGTACATATGTTCCTTTATGAATCCTCTGTTTATTTTTTTTTTTTTTTATGTATGGACTGTCTGCGCGTTTGTCCTCACTTTCACCTGATGGGAAGTGACAAGGAGGACTAAGATGGAGCACGCACAGTCAGTAAATGCCTATTTACTCTGGCTTTAAAGACGCCCAAGTTATATTGTTCGGGGAATACAGACGCAGGGAGGTCATTCCACATCTTAGCTGTTCGAATTAAAAAGTTGGAACCGAAGCGTTTCGTGCGGGTATGTGGAATGTCAACAACATAGGGATGGTAAGCCGCCCTGCGCCTGGTAGTCCGAAGATGAAACGGGGAAGGAGGTATGAGGTTGTGTAACTCCTGAGCACACTCCCCGAAATGTAACCTATAGAAGACCGATAGGCAGGCTACCCTTCGTCGGTGCTCTAAACTTTGAAGCCTTCGGTGGACCAGATCATCGTCACCAATCAGCCTCTTTGCTCGACGTTCGATAGAGTCCAAGGCAGCCAACTGGTATTTGGCAGATCCATCCCAGAGGTGAGAACAATACTCCATACACGAGCTTAATAGACCTTTAAAACCCATATGGTGGACCCATATGGACCTATGTAAATAATATGAAAGCCACAGCAGAAATTCCTAGTAAAGTAAATTATAACAATGAAACTGCTAATAATCCCGATGAAGTGTGTCGCCTCTTTTCATCATTTTTTAAATCGGTATTTGAACCATCTGACGTATCTGACGATTATGATGTAAACACCATTCCGGATAATAACCAAGCATCTGATCTTGTTTTATGCAATATCACTTTGAGCGCTGAGGACGTGTATAAAGAATCGCTCAAATTAGATACCACCAAGGGTTCTGGAGTCGACAACATATCGCCTCTTTTCTTAAAATCCACTGCTAAGACCTTATGTCATCCATTGCAATACATTTATAACAAATGTCTTAAAGAAGGTGTATTTCCAACTATATGGAAGGCTGCACGTATTGTCCCGGTATTTAAAGGTGGTGACAGATCTAAGGTCGACAATTACCGCCCCATATCCATCCTGTGTGCTCTGTCGAAGCTTTTTGAAAGATTAGTACACAACAATATTTATCCCTCTTTACATAAGATTATTATCAATCAGCAGCATGGTTTCGTAAAGCGAAGATCAACATGCAGAAATCTTCTTATTTATGTATCACATATTTTTGAAAACATGGATGCTAATAAACGAGTGGATAGCGTCTACACTGACTTTCGAAAGGCTTTCGACAGAGTTGATCACAAAATATTACTTGATAAACTGGCATATAATGGTATTCGCGGGGATCTTTGGCGATGGTTTAAATCTTATATAACTAACCGTAGCCAGAAAGTTGTTATCAATGGATATGAGTCAAAGTATGTTCCTATAAGCTCAGGGGTTCCGCAGGGGTCCATTTTGGGACCACTGCTGTTCATACTGTTCATAAACGATGTAAGTGATTGTTTCCAGTTTTGTGAATACTTGCTGTACGCAGATGACTTAAAAATTTATCACACTATTGAAAATGATGATGATCATCGGCGTTTTCAGTCTGACCTTGACCGCTTTTCTATTTATTGTATCAAGAATAAACTAGATTTAAGCGTAAGTAAGTGTAAGACTATCACCTTCACAAAAAAAACAAAACAAACTGCTTACAATTACTTCTTATCTGGCAAACAGCTTGAATTAGTACAAACCATAAGATACCTAGGAGTTACATTAGACTCTAAAATGCATTTTGATATACATGTATATAATATTATTAACAATGCCTTTAAGATGTATGGATTTGTAATGCGTATCAGCAAACAATTTGCAAGTGCCTCGACATATCTGTGTCTATACAAATCATTGATAAGACCACAACTTGAATATGCTGTGCCTATTTGGAATCCCTTTTATAATAAATATACAGACGCACTTGAAAGAGTGCAAAAGAAATTCTTACGTTGCATGCACTACAAGTGCGCTCGAAGTTCCATCACTTATGAACAGCTACTTCATAAGTATCAACTCATTAGCTTAAAACATAGACGTATACAGCTTGGTACCAATATGTTGTATGATTTATGCCACAACAGGTATGATTGTGTCCCTATAATTAACAAAATATGCTACAAGATACCCACCAGAGTTCATACTCGTGCCCCTTGTCGATTGTTTGCAACGCTTCGATGCCGAACAAATGCTGGCAAACGCTCACCCCTACATAGGCTTGTGCACACATACAACGAGTCGTTTCACACAGTCGACATAGCGGCAACCCGACCAAGTTTATTTAAGAAAATTATACTGTCAATAATATGTAATAAGTAACTAAAAATATATTGTAACATTTTAACTATATTTAAAAGTTCATCCTTAAATTCAAAATAGTGCGTTTTTATTGATTTGATTTAGGTAATTTAAATTTAATTTAACATTTAGGTAATTAAATTTAGCTTTTTCATATATTGTTAGGAAGTTTAAAACTTTGTATCTTGTTTATTTAATGTACCACTCTCATAGACTATGTTTGTTTTAATACGTGGTAAACGTTGCTGGTGACAAAGTAATCTATGTACATTGTACTTATTCTGTAAGAAATATTCAACTTTGTTACTGTTTGTTTAACCCCAATAAAGAGAAAAAAAAATGGTAGTAGGAAGCTTACAATAAAGAGGAGCTAAATCCGTGATTTACGCCTTTCTAAGCTGCAATAAACTATGGAGTTGCATTAGTTCCGTTTAAATATTCCCAGACGTTCACTAGACACTAGAACTTTATCCTATTATCCGTAAACGTACTGGAATTGTATAATATTATATTGTGCTGTAATATTTAAAATGTGGTGATACGAGTAGGTATCTCCTACTTTGTGAGTCAGCGAATTTTTTTGTCTAGCCGGCCACATACAGAGTTACAGACGGAATCCCGATTCGGAATTCTGAGCGGAATATAGATAATGTATGAAAATTACGTACGGAAAAATCCCGCATGTGTGCGGTAGGGCCATAGATTTGTATGGATTAGCTGCGTTCGGAATTACGTATATACGGAATTCCGTCTGTATGTGACCAGCCTAAAATTAGCAGGCTTTTCACTGTCAGTTCGATTTTTGACATTTTGTATTAATCTCAAAAATCTTGAGATTATACAGGATACAAGCCGAATATGGTAGACAATCCAGGAAAATTATTATAAACCTTGAAAATTTAGGCTGTTCTCAGCCTAATGGATTGAGAAATCAATTTTCTTTGAGAGTGCGTTCATGATGATGGAAAAATAGCGATTGTATAACAGAAAACTTAAGTTTCACTATATTTTGTGTATCGAGAATACCATCTTCTGTTCTTATGTTTGTTTCTAACAAAACAATTTCTTTTGATGCTGTAATAGTACATTATGATATAAGTGCGGTACGTTGAAAATTACAGCCGAGGCGATATTGCTAGCCCGAGCCGTAGGCGAGGGCTACAAGAAAGCAGAGGCTGTAATTATCAAAGCGCACGTATGTCATACGACGTTTTATAACATATTTGCGAGGAAATAAATAAAACTCGGACTTTGCACCTTTGCTTGTTTTCCATATGATTAAATTTTGATACGCTTGTAAGTATCTTATCGGTCAATTTTTCGGGCAAGAGGCTTAGAGTAGCCTTTTTCGCTGCCTCTGAGACTTCTGGCGGTGTTGAATTAATAAATTCATCACTACTTGACGACATTTTTAAATAAAAACAATACAGCAAAAAAAAAATTAAATTAGCAATGCGCGCGCATCAGCGCTTTTTTTAAGGCAAAGGCATAAAAACAGCCAGTATTACTAATAAAGTAAATTAATATTTTTGTGTTTTTGTTACAGATAAATGGTTGTAATTTATTGTCAAAATTAATTAAATTGAATAATTTAATGTTTATTTATTATATTTTATCTCCCAAAGTTAACTTTATCCATAAAATGTTGACCTCTTTTTCTGACATAAAAACTCTTTGCTAAGATTTAAAAAAGTACCGTTCGTTTTAGACGAAGTATCTTGATAAACCGTGCGGTAATGTAAAGTAAAACGCACGGTTTATCAAGGAAACCGTGCGTTTTACTTTACATTACCGCACAAGTTCGTAATGAGATACAATACGATATTGAAATTGGTGTAATAAGAGACCCTTTACGAGCAAATATGTTATAAATAATTTTTCTCCCAATAGCGGAGGAATAATAATTAGTGCTATTACATAAGATTTTTGAACACCTGTTTAACTCAGACACTGTTTAAATGTGATGCTGTCACTTTCAAACAATATTGTCAAAAATTGAAATAAAACACTTTTTAACGGATACTAGCGCGGTTTTATTGAATGTACTTTGGTATTTAGTTGGTATTTGGTTTGATTTTTGGTTTTTCCCGACGTTTCGGCACCTTTGCAGCTGCCGTGGTCACGGGGGACTGAAGCTACCCGTGAGCCTACCCTCAAGCGATGAATTTTTTATACGTTCAGAAATTAAAATTTAACAAAATTTTTAATTATTTTATGTTGATTTATAATTTAATTTTATGAATTATTTAATGCTAAAAAGAGAGAGAAATCTACTGAAACTACCACCATTTCATAAAATTGGGAGGCCCCTCCAAGAAAGAAATGGCGAAAGAAAACTTGGAGAGGGAGCCGACCTCCGTCTTTTGTATTAATTTATTTATTTGCAAAAGGAACTAACCGTATCATTAGATCTTACAGTGTGTGTGAGGGGCTTTAGCTTGTGAATGATGGGGTCCCAAGCTGGTGGAATTTTCCAACCATCATCTCTATTGAAATTAGGATATTTATTTATTTCGATAGCCTCGCGGAGCATTCTAGGGATAAATCTACGTTCCCTAGCAAGGATTTGGGGTTTGTCAAATCTAATATAATGGTTGGGCCCCTCAAAGGCGTGTTCACTCACTGCAGACTTGTTATCGCGCCTATGTTTCATGTCAGCTACATGCTCTTTGACGCGGGTCCCTATGCTTCTCTTTGTTTGCCCGATGTAGGAGAGTCCACAGTCACAATCTAGTTTGTAGACGCCTGCAGCTTGAAGGGGGATATTACACTTGACAGGTCGTAAGAATTGGTTGATCTTCTTCGGCGGCTTGAAGTAAGTTTTGATTGACGCTCGCTTCAGAATGTTTCCAATCTTGTCAGTGACACCCTTCAAGTATGGTAGGATGGCAGGTTGACGCTCTACTGTGGCTGGTTTGGCGCGTTTTCTGTGATTGAGGTGTGGTACTTGCAACTTGTTGTTACGCAGTACTTGTTGGACGTGCTGAAGCTCAGCAGTCAGGTGTTGTTTGTCACAGATTCCGCGGGCTCTCTGAAACAAAGATTTCCCTACGGTAGCTAACTGTATAGGATGATGGTGAGAGTCACCATTAAGGTATCTGTCTGTATGGGTTGCTTTACGATACACTGTGTGGCTCAAGGTTTGGTTCGGATTCCTGATAATGAGAATGTCTAGGAAAGCTAGTTTATTGTCTGCCTCTAACTCCATAGTAAATTGTATGTTGGGGTTTATGGAGTTAAGATGGTTAAGAAATGCAGGGACACTGTCTCTAGGTAGTATTGTGAAAGTGTCATCTACGTACCGTTTGTAGAACCGGGGAGTCACTGGTGCTGTGGCTAGTGCTTTCTCCTCAAAATCCTCCATGAAAATGTCAGCAACGATGGGGGATACAGGAGAGCCCATTGCTACGCCGTCCACTTGCACCTAGAGACAGTGTCCCTGCATTTCTTAACCATCTTAACTCCATAAACCCCAACATACAATTTACTATGGAGTTAGAGGCAGACAATAAACTAGCTTTCCTAGACATTCTCATTATCAGGAATCCGAACCAAACCTTGAGCCACACAGTGTATCGTAAAGCAACCCATACAGACAGATACCTTAATGGTGACTCTCACCATCATCCTATACAGTTAGCTACCGTAGGGAAATCTTTGTTTCAGAGAGCCCGCGGAATCTGTGACAAACAACACCTGACTGCTGAGCTTCAGCACGTCCAACAAGTACTGCGTAACAACAAGTTGCAAGTACCACACCTCAATCACAGAAAACGCGCCAAACCAGCCACAGTAGAGCGTCAACCTGCCATCCTACCATACTTGAAGGGTGTCACTGACAAGATTGGAAACATTCTGAAGCGAGCGTCAATCAAAACTTACTTCAAGCCGCCGAAGAAGATCAACCAATTCTTACGACCTGTCAAGTGTAATATCCCCCTTCAAGCTGCAGGCGTCTACAAACTAGATTGTGACTGTGGACTCTCCTACATCGGGCAAACAAAGAGAAGCATAGGGACCCGCGTCAAAGAGCATGTAGCTGACATGAAACATAGGCGCGATAACAAGTCTGCAGTGAGTGAACACGCCTTTGAGGGGCCCAACCATTATATTAGATTTGACAAACCCCAAATCCTTGCTAGGGAACGTAGATTTATCCCTAGAATGCTCCGCGAGGCTATCGAAATAAATAAATATCCTAATTTCAATAGAGATGATGGTTGGAAAATTCCACCAGCTTGGGACCCCATCATTCACAAGCTAAAGCCCCTCACACACACTGTAAGATCTAATGATACGGTTAGTTCCTTTTGCAAATAAATAAATTAATACAAAAGACGGAGGTCGGCTCCCTCTCCAAGTTTTCTTTCGCCATTTCTTTCTTGGAGGGGCCTCCCAATTTTATGAAATGGTGGTAGTTTCAGTAGATTTCTCTCTCTTTTTAGCATTAAATAATTCATAAAATTAAATTATAAATCAACATAAAATAATTAAAAATTTTGTTAAATTTTAATTTCTGAACGTATAAAAAATTCATCGCTTGAGGGTAGGCTCACGGGTAGCTTCAGTCCCCCGTGACCACGGCAGCTGCAAAGGTGCCGAAACGTCGGGAAAAACCAAAAATCAAACCAAATACCAACTAAATACCAAAGTACATTCAATAAAACCGCGCTAGTATCCGTTAAAAAGTGTTTTATTTCATGTCTAGTGAGCGCGTAAGCTTGAGAAGTGAATTTGTCAAAAATTGTTTAAAAAAACAAAAAACCGACTTCAAAAAACCTACCTCTAAAAAGCAAGAAATAATATTCGTAATAATAAAAACATGAACAAAACGTCTATTGAAGTCGTATGGGGCTGGAGTACAAATTCCTTTTTTAACCGACTTCAAAAATTTTAAAAGGAGGAGGTTATCTATTCGTCGCGTATATTTTTTTTATTTATATATATGTACACCGATTACTCGAAGACGGCTGAACCGATTGAAATGATTCAAACGTTTTTACATTAGGTAAACTTCCAAAATGGTCTCATTTTTAAAAATTTTGAAATCGGTTCAATACTTTTCAAATTTTTGAAGTAAGTAACAGTATCACATTTAAAACAGTGTCTAAGTTAATCAGGTGTTTAAAAATCTTTTGTTGTAATAAATTATTATTGCTTCGCTATTGCGAGAAAAAATATTTTTAACTGGTAAGTTAAACAGGTGTTCAAAAATCTTTTGTAATAACTAACACCGAATACAGGGTCATTCTAAACTCACTCTAAATTTCAAGGATGTGTCCAGTCCATGAAACTGAACTACTTTCTCCAAGAAACATGTGTTGAATTTCGTCACAAAATGTTGGTTAACCCATACTAAATTAATCACGTGCTATCTTTGATTTGTATGGATGGATAGTCGATTTTTTTTATATAATTGGCTCTGTGTTCCTTAGAGAAAGTTGTTCAGTTTCATGGACTGAACACATCCTCAAAATTTGGATGGTGAATACAAAATGACCCAGTATATTTACTACCTTACCCTTATCTTAGTTACACTGAATAACTGCAGTGTTTGATCGACGAGACATTCCGGTGACATAACTGTGTCACCGCCAAGCCGCCAACCGTTATTTCATCTTCTAATAGCTTTATTCAGACACTGTTACATATTCCGATCAGAATGTTTAACAACGCCATGTCCATATATCTTATTTTTAATTTAAAATTGGACATGAGTAGCCCGCTGGCTTTCCTATTTGCATAAGGTAACAATAACATCACAAGTCATAACTTTATGGCGAAATAGTAGTGTTACTTTAAAAAAATTATCAATGACAAATAATAAACTAGTCGAGTCCCTGAATTCATAAAGGCCGCCGCAGTAACGATCAATTGCGGTTGTCAATTTTTACGTCAATGCTATTGTTGGAGGAATTGACAATCGCTTCAGTTGCACGCGTAAACGATCAATTTTCGCATCAATGAGCGTCAATTACGTAAAAAATTACTTAAATTGCTCATCTGTGCAAAACTCGACTCACTTTTCTGTGCTTAGTAGTGTGTCTATTTGCTGTATTTTTATTTCATTCAACAGAATATTTTTAACTACCTACTGTAATTATTGTAAAATCACTCTGTAATAGTTTTATTCTTTCCATTTAAGACAAATTTCCTCATTTCTCTTTGTTGCAATACTTAAACATTGCATAATACTATTTTAATAATAGGGTTCTATGAAAGCACGTCAAATGACTGCTGAAACACTTTTATTTTATCTTAGATATTTTAACGATACTGATGAGAGAAACCCAGTCACTGTATACATTTTATTTCTAAGAAATTACCGTTTAATAAGTTGACTTTCGTTTCGATGATACCCATTACCTTATCAGATCTAAACTGCAGCGTTTAAAACTTTAATAAATCATATCTGTCCAATTTCACTTTCGATGTTACGGTATTTCCTTTAAAAATATTTACAAATTGTGCTCGTTGCGTTATCTCCGTAGACGCTATCGAATCTTGGCTATTATATTTTATCTAAAGCGTTTGGAAGAAGTTCTTTTTGAAGTTTTAAGCGTGGAGTCACTAGATATATTATCGCTTGTTTCTAAGAAATTGCTATCGAGAAAGCATGCTTCCTCAATCAAGGGTTTAAAAAGCGGAAGTAAGCTTTTTACATGATTGTTGGGTTTTATCACAGATAACAGATAAAGCAATACGTTTGATTATTCTGTGGTAAAACAATGTACTATGTTAGTCATCATTTGCTAGCGCATGATGATAGCTGGTGGGTCTTTGCAAACTTATCTTAAGCAATCAATTATTAATTTAAAATGGAAATAATCGGTAACGTATAAAGTTGAAACAAAGTTAAAACTCATTAGAAGTAGATACGAATTTCAAATTATTTAACGTGAATCTTATTTCATGTCAATACAAGATATTTTCTACCGATTTTATTATAAGCTCTCAGTTACTTACACCAATTGACTGAACCGGTATTTATTAGCCGATTGATATCACTTTCATCTCAAGTCGTTGTTATGAAGTCATCTTTACTTTTATGAGCTGTAGCATTTGGTAGTTAGTATGATAATGTGCCTTAACCACAAAACGCCTGAGGTGTACTGTCAGTAAACCGTTGACATAATATTATAAATAGCTTTTTTATTAAGTCGCTACATGTTTTTAAATGTAGTGAGATGTATGTAAATGTTCTGCTGTCCAATAATTTTTAGTTGGAAAGATTTGGACGAGAGTTTAATTAAGCAAATGAATAAACATTAAGTTAATAACTTATAAATACTGAGTCTAAGTACGCGTAGGTATGTATCAAAAGTTTATTTTATAACATATAAAATAAAACGCTATATTTTAGAATGAAACTAGTTCATTTTTCAATGACTTCCCTGTTGTATACAATAAGTAAGTACATATAGGTAATATAAATAATTGGCAAATGCAATAATATAGACAAGTGCCTAGCAAAAGGAATCAATCTTTAAGTAAATAAGTTTCTCTTTTCGCAGTAGGGTATTGTAATAAATTTCCGCAGCTTTTCATTGTATCGAATCAGGGTTACCATACGTCCGGATTTGTCCGGATATGGCCGGAGTTTTGGGCTTCTGTACTTACAGTCTTTGCCCGGCCTTTTGATTTATCCGAATCCTTCACTTAGGAGGAATAATTTCAAAACGATGCCTAATTTT
Source organism: Agriphila geniculea (assembly GCA_943789525.1). NCBI lineage: Eukaryota > Metazoa > Arthropoda > Insecta > Lepidoptera > Crambidae > Agriphila > Agriphila geniculea. Next base: position 14,158,433 of record OX038890.1, read on the forward strand.
GTCACTGACAACATTTTTATTTTATATAATTCGTCATTTTTTTAATTTCCTGTCATTTGGATGAATACTTTTTTTGTCATAATGTGGTTCCGGACAGTTGTTATTTCGATTTGGTAACCCTATATCGAAAGGCATCTCGGCGTGAAACGCGATTATGCGACACAGGGGCTTCGTGCGCACGCGTCCAAATGTTTACCCGATAAGATCGAGTCGACGCGATCGCGAGTGCAGTCTATTGTGGCGATTATCTATTTCGTTACTCTTACTTTGCGCGTGACTTAAAACAAATCGACAATAATACTTCCGAACGAAATATTTCATTAGGAAATTAGAACAATATTGAAAAATAATTTGAGTAATGCAATTGGTACAAAATAAACCAACGATCAGTAATTTAAAAGATTTTTCTATGACCCTTTGTTAAGGTGCCAGAATCCTGAAAAATTAATTCAGAACTTAAAAAAAGTGGGAGTCGGACACGAAGGGTTCCGTACCAAAAACGGCAAAAAAAATCACGTTTGTTGTATGGTAGCCCCACTCAAATATTTATTTTATTCTGTTTTTAGTATTTGTTGTTATAATGGCAACAGACATATTTCAACTGTCAAGCTATCTCGGTTTATGAGATCAGCCTGGTGACAGACAGACGGACAGCGAAGTCTTAGTAATAGGGTCCTGTTTTTTTTACCCTTTGGGTACGGAACCCTAAAAAACGCGCAACATCTTTCTTCGACGCGCGTGTGTGAGTGAATTAATGCATTGTTATACAGCCAATTATTCACATACACAAGCATACATGGCTCCAATTTAAAAACCGATCGCTTCTCACAAATTTCGTTCGTTAAAGGGTCTGTGTGACCAACGGTAATAGCAGAGACACCACCGACCAAAGTGGTTCTAATCTAAATGCGCGCGTGCCCGCGCAACCAGACACCTTGCCGCTGATGTACACTGATGGTCAGCACTTAGCTAGATAACAAGCAGGCAGCTTTAACAGCACGTGTTGCATATAGCTTACAAGTAACAATGGCCACTAACCTTCTTTCCGTGTTGTCACTTTATTTTTTTAAATTGAGAAAAAAGAGTGTTCTTCGCCTTGCTAACGTATATATGCTGGGGTAAGTCACATTTTCAGCTTGTTATATTATTATTCTTCAGCGACAAAAAAATACGAATCAGCTAGTTAAATAAATTCTTTGATAGCATTTTTTCTGGTGGAGCTCGGTGACGCAGTGGTTTAGCGCCTGGCCCAGCGATTGCGGAGGTTAAGCAACGTTCGCAAGGGTCGGTCATGGGATGGGTGACCAAAAATTTATTATCTCGAGCTCCTCCGTGCTTCGGAAGGCACGTTAAGCCGTTGGTCCCGGCTGCATTTGCAGTCGTTAACACCCACCAATCCGCATTGGGCCCGCGTGGTGGGTTAATGGCCCGTCCTCCTTATCCACTCATAAGGAAGGCCTGTGCCCCAGCAGTGGGGACATTAAAATGGCTGTGATGATAATGATGATGATGATTTTTTCTGCACAACATATTTATTTCACAAATACACGTTTGATCGAAGCTTATGAAAAGTTTTAAGTTACAAAATAAATTATAAGTTTTTCAAAATTTTAGGAACCATTGACTGAATTTTCAGAATATTCTCATAATGGCTCCTTATTTTTTTATTAAAATGCGTGTAAGCCTACGTTTCAACTCTGAGAAAATCACTTCTAATGGAAAACTGTAGGACGCAATATCAATACTGTCTACACTGTCCACATAAAGATAAGAACAATTTATTTGTCCATACGTGTACCGTACGGTTGGATAATAAATGAATGTGTACGAACTTGTTGAAGATAGCGTTCCGTGTACATTATCGGCACTGAAATGACAGCGAAACAGAATTCCACTGTAGGACAATCCCTTACTATCTCAGAAAGGTGTTTCTCAATTTTGCGTAGGTTTTAAGACTTTAGGTGCTACTGGGTCTACCACCATGCGGCATAAGAAACGTTTATCTGAAATAATTTGATGAATTTGTTTGGCTTTGAAGCTCTGGGTTCAGAATTTTATATGCATACTCTCCTAAAAAGCCAGGTTAAGTCGCTGTACCTACGTCTAGGTTTAGAAATCAGTCTAATTCAAAATTAATAAATACAGTGGCTCCAAAACGGTGACGAATGTGATAGATAGATGAGCTAAGTTCAAGTTCATTAAAAGCAAAAATATATTTTTGCTTTTTCCAGTCTCAGCTTCAAGTTATTTAAACATGTATTGACCTAAGTGATGAATCAAATACATAAGTAAAAGAAGATCGGTGTTCGTCCAAACTTCAAAGAAAAAAAGGCGATAGGTACAACGGTGTGCAGTTCAATTTGTTTTGTTTCTACGGCAGCAACGTTGCGAGTGCACAAAGATACGTGTTAAGATAAATGATTATACTTTGTCATGTCTTTCCTGCTGATCAGATCACACGTGGTGAGAGTTTCACACGCTTGGCTTAGCTCCCGAGACGCGAGTCGACTGATAAACATCGATCAAATACATCTCGATGACGCCTTTTGATACGCAACATATTGATTTGTAATTGGCCAATGATCGATCGATTAAGTTTTCTACACGTGTTCCGTTAAAGTAAGATTTGTCAAGTCAACATTTGAGAAAGCGCTGCAGGCCATGGGTTAAGTTTTGACAGATGTTTATACGAACATTTATTAATTAAAAGTTATCGGAAGTTGCAGGTCGTTTTTTACCCGACTGCAAGGAAAGGGTTATGTTTTTTAGTATTGACCTTTTTATAATTTATGTGTAATGTCCTCGTGGGGCGCCATGTTGACATATAAACATCTTTCAGTATGTTGATAAAATGTAAAATTAGTAGCTAGTACTATTGGTCAAAGTGACGCCCGAATAATTTCTCTTTATTATAAAAAGAATGGGGCTTACGGTATATCAAAAGTATAGTCAATAAATGTTTGCTATAAATCTCTCTCGCTCTATTCGCTTCTAATTCATCCGGCTGTGGAATGATATAGTTGCATACAACCACATATCTCAACTTTCATACTTACAAGAGAGTTTGGATTAAGACGTCCATCAAATCGGAATGGTAACGGTAGGAACTGGTTACAATCCAACGTGACAGTGTGTTATAGCTATAAACCAACGGTTATAAGGCGGCTGAAGTTGTCTATTGTTAACATCATGAATGTTAATTAAGTTGGTTAGGTTGTACTTCCAAGAGTATATTCAAGTTCTTTGATGCTATTGTACTTATTGATTTAATGCTTTGTTGTAATCCCGATATTCTTTTATCTATTGTCTATTAATATGTTGTGTAGTTTGCTAATTAGAGTTGTTCATTTGTTTCGCAGTTATAGTAAAAATTAATTAATAATTAAATTCATACCCCCTTACTTATAAAGATAGTATAGCAGCTGCATAGTTACACTAGTCCAATCAACGGGGCTTATGCAACCCGAATAATTCTTCCGTCTATGAAATTTGGCATGTGATGAAGTTAGGTAATACAGATTACAGATGAACAATAATCCAATAAATTTTGTTACGAGAAGTTAGGTATTTTTACCTAAACATGAAAATCGCTTATATCTCTCTGTGAATATTTCCTCGGGCTAAAATACTTTCTGTATACGTACTTGTGTATTAGTTAGAATAAGTATGTAAAAGAATCCAATATTTTTTCGATTTCGGAGATACTCCAAATTTAAATTTTAATATTTTTCAATATATCTTTTCTTGATAAAAATATCTGCTGATTATTATTTTTAATATGTTTTTATATCCTTAAATATATAGCTTTGTTCAGTAAGTCAATTAATTTTCTTCTTTAATCATATTTTTTTTTATTTTTTGGTCTTAAGAGGTAATGTGAAAAATAGTCGGTCCATTTTCATACATTTATGTATAAATATGATTAAAGAAGAAAATTTGTTGGCCTACTGAACAAATCTATATATTAAGGGTATAAAAAAATATTAAAAAATAATAATCAGCAGATATTTAAATCAAGAAAAGATATATTGAAAAATATTAAAATTTAAATTTGGAGTATCTCCGAAATCGAAAAAATATTGGATTCTTTTACATACTTATTCTAACTAATACACAAATACGTATACAGAAAGTATTTTAGCCCGAGGAAATATTCACAGAGAGATATAAGCGATTTTCATGTTTAGGTAAAAATACCTAACTTCTCTTAACAAATTTTATTGGCTTATTGTTCATCTGTAATCTGTGTTACCTAACTTCATCACATGCCAAATTTTATAGACGGGAGAATTTTTCGGAAGTCTCCATACAACAAATATGCTCATTGATTGGACTACACAGTGTTTTGTCACTTTCTTTTTAATGTCAAATTCAAATAGTTTGACAGAGAGTAACCATTGTGTAACTAAACATCTGCTATTCAATCTTTATTAGTAAGGGGGTTAGAAAATCTGTCCCAATTTTTTTGTACCCGAGTAGCATTTGGCTTAACTTTGATAGTTACTTGCATAAATTGCATTATGTAATTATCGGAAAGGTACAATATTACATCTAGTCATGGCACTCCATTAGTAAGTCACTTTTGAATTATATTACTGGCAAGCTTCTAAGACTAGTTTTCACATAGTCCATTTAGATAGCCATCTTTACTGATCCTCTAATGGGCTCTCGAAAGTCTTTAACTATCTTAATATATAAAATCGTAAACTGAATGACTGACTGACTGACTGATCTATCAACGCACAGCCCAAACCGCTGGACCTAGAAACTTGAAATTTTGCACACAGATACCTCATACAGTGTAGGCATCCACTAAGGAAGGATTTTTGAAAATTCCATCCCTAAGGGGGTGAAATAAGGGATGAAAGTTTGTATGAAAGTCCCTCAGCTTTGAAGCTAGGATTTTCAAACTTTGTGTGTAGGCTGAAGATTGAAAATTAATAAATACGGGTCGCAGTGTTTTTCAAAATTCTACCCCCGAAGGGGTGAAAAGGGGTATGAAGTTGTGTATAGAAAAAAATCCTTCATTTTCGAAGTAAAAATCACTTAATTTATAGTAAAGGCTTATGGAAGAAAATATATTGATATTATTAGTACTTCAACCCCTATGGCGATGAAATAGGGGTGAAATGTGTAAATAAACCTAAAAATAGAGATGGATGTCGTTATTGGGGTTTTCTGGTATGTCGATTGCGAAAATGACATTTATTTTGAAGTCCAACACGGTGGACATGATTTAACCCCCTAAAAGGGTGAAAATGGGTATCAAATTTTGTATGGAAAAAGAATATAAAATAGGCATTACAACTTTAAACTACGTAGGAGCACGTCTAAAAATAAATTGGCAAACATATATTTGGTAATTTTGAAAATCAACCCCTTAGAGGGTAAATGGGGTATGTAAACATAAAAATCGATATGGATATCGTTCTTGAGGTTTTATGGGACGGTGATTGCGAAAATGACATTTATTTTAAAGTCCAACACTATGTACATGATTTAACCCCTAAAAGGGTGAAAATGAGGTTCAAATTTTGTATGGAAAACTTATGGAAAAATAATATAAAATAGACATTATAACTTTAAACTTCGTAGGAGCACGTCCTAATATAAATAGGCAAACATATATTTTGTGATTTTGAAAATCAACCCCTTATGTGGTAAATGGGGTAAGTAATCATAAAATACTTAATATGGATGACGTTCTTGATGTTTTATGGGATGGCGATTACGAAAATGATATTCATTTTGAAGTCCAACTCGGTGGACATGCATGATTCAGCCCCAGGGGACGGGGAGAAAGGGAACGGGAACGGGAACTGGACGGAGCGGAAGAGAACGGGAACGGGAATGGGACGGGGCGGGAACGGGAACGGGAGCGGGACGGGAACAGGAACCGGACGGGACGGGAACGGGGACGGGACGGAAACGGGACGGGATGGGACGGCAACGGGAGCGAGAACGAGAACGGGAACGGAACGGGATGGGACGGGAACGGAATGTGAGCGGGGACAAGAACGAAACGGAATGGGACAAGACGGGGACGGAACGGGACGGGACGGAGATGGGAACGGGAATGGGAACGGGACGGGTCGGGACGGAAACGGGACGGGACGGCAACGGGATGGGACGACAACGGAACGGGACGGTAACGGGAACGAGAACGGGAGCGGGACGAAACGGGAACGGGAATGGGAACGACCAGTCGTTTTTACGCGATTAGGCGGGTCCCCACCGAGCGAGCGAGCCTCGTGCGACAAACGCTTTGCGTCTTGCGTCTTGGCAAACGTTTTGCCTCGCGAGGCAGCGCACTTGGTGGTGACCCGCCTAATCGCGTTAAAACGGCTGGTTGGATCCTGGTTGAAGGTTCCCTAAAGATTTTCTCTAATATACACGCGGACGAAGTCGCGGGCGGAAGCTAGTTTATTTATATGAATCGTAAACTTTGCACCCGTGTTGATAAATTTTATAGGAAAGTTATGGATATTATAAATTGTAAATAAGATGATAGCATAGAGAACTTATGAATGTTTCAGCTAGTTTGGTTTTATTACTTAAGTCACGTTCCGTTGTTAAAATGTATATTACATTAAAGATTTTCCATATACTCTTGTTAACGATATGTCATCATAATAACCGATACATAATGGGTATAATAATAATAATAATAACTACTATTTTAGTGCGTAAACTTTGCATAAAACTCACATACCCACAAACATACATGAACCCTGAACACATATACACTCTTCACTTCTCAAGCTTACGCGCTCACTAGACATGAAATAAAACACTTTTTAACGGATACTAGCGCGGTTTTATTGAATGTACTTTGGTATTTAGTTGCTATTTGGTTTGATTTTTGGTTTTCCCGACGTTTCGGCACCTTTGCAGCTGCCGTGGTCACGGGGGACTGAAGCTACCCGTGAGCCTACCCTCAAGCGATGAATTTTTGTAGACGTTCAGAAATTAAAATTTAACAAAATTTTTAATTATTTTATGTTGATTTATAATTTAATTTTGTGAATTATTTAATGCTAAAAAGAGAGAGAATCTACTGAAACTACCACCATTGGCCCCTCCAAGAAAGAAATGGCGAAAGAAAACTTGGAGAGGAAGCCGACCTCCGTCTTTTGTATTAATTTATTTATTTGCAAAAGGAACTAACCGTATCATTACATCTATCAGTGTGTGTGAGGGGCTTTAGCTTGTGAATGATGGGGTCCCAAGCTGGTGGAATTTTCCAACCATCATCTTTATTGAAATTAGTATATTTATTTATTTCGATAGCCTCGCGGAGCATTCTAAGGATAAATCTACGTTCCCTAGCAAGGATTATGGTTTGTCAAATCTAATATAATGGTTGGGCCCCTCAAAGGCGTGTTCACTCACTGCAGACTTGTTATCGCGCCTATGTTTCATGTCAGCTACATGCTCTTTGACGCGGGTTCCTATGCTTCTCTTTGTTTGCCCGATGTAGGAGAGCCCACAGTCACAATCTAGTTTGTAGACGCCTGCAGCTTGAAGGGGGATATTACACTTGACAGGTCGTAAGAATTGGTTGATCTTCTTCGGCGGCTTGAAGTAAGTTTTGATTGACGCTCGCTTCAGAATGTTTCCAATCTTGTCAGTGACACCCTTCAAGTATGGTAGGATGGCAGGTTGACGCTCTACTGTGGCTGGTTTGGCGCGTTTTCTGTGATTGAGGTGTGGTACTTGCAACTTGTTGTTACGCAATACTTGTTGGACGTGCTGAAGCTCAGCAGTCAGGTGTTGTTTGTCACGGCAGCTGCAAAGGTGCCGAAACGTCGGAAAAACCAAAAATCAAACCAAATACCAACTAAATACCAAAGTACATTCAATAAAACCGCGCTAGTATCCGTTAAAAAGTGTTTTATTTCATACATATACACTCCTTTTTGAGCAGTCGTGTAAATATAGCAAACCTGCAATAATCTACATTACTCAATAACTAAGTAAGTAGTAGCTACTTGTGACTGAACTAATCAATTACTAATTTCTTTTTTTAAATTCATTGATTTGCAATAGATACACCTTTGATTCACCGCGCGCACCTAATCAACAGATAGGATCGAGTGATCACATAACGTGGGCAAATTGAATTGAAAGCTCATTAAAGTTCATCGATTACCAATAGCTGCAAGTGAAATTGTTGAATTACATCACTGTCAATGCGTCATGACTGTATCAGTTGGCGCGCGGTCGGAAAAGGAACTAATCTTGACAGTTTCATGCCTTAAGTATTTATTGTTTATTAAGTATTTATTGTTTTTATTTTTTATTACAGTCTGTCTGTTCACAGTTATTTGAACCGTCGACTGTCATTCGCTCATCCGGAGCAACAGTGACACAACTGAAAAAACAACCCGAAACTGACCGAATATACCAAAATTATCCACATTACTTATATAATCATCTCATAATTTTGAAATAATTAGGTCAGTTTCGTTTTTTTCGTAATAATTTAACAGGGAAAGTGGCGCCACCATTTTGACGCTAAGGTATATAGGTGTTATTTCAACACGCTGCTGCTGTCATAATAGGGCTTTTCTGTTTCATTCGCGGCGGGCGTTTGCAAGTCCAATATTAACGATAAGAAAACGGAAAGGTTACGCGGCTGCATGCTGGCGGCTCGGTTCAATTATTTTAGCTGACGTAATAGCTCGTGGTATGTATTTTATCGTTTGCTCATCTTTTATACATGGGATACATCTTTTATACATGGTACATTGTATGGAGCGTCCCCTCTGTCCAGTAGGGTCCACCATTTCGATCCACCAGTGGATCGAACAGAACGCTGAAGTTCACCGTGATCCACCATTGGTCTGGGTGGATCCTCTGATACTTGCATCTCTCTCAGGAACTTCAGTGTATAAAAACCGAGCCCAAGCTTTAATAAGTAACGACTCGTAATGGTAACGATACAATAGTAACCACCGTACAGATGAGGCATAAAAACACCTGCAATATGAATTTCAATTACTGAATAAATAATCCAATATTCCAATCATCATGCGATTATTTCGCGAAATCGAAAGTAAACGAAAAAAAGAAACTTACATCTCAATTGCAATTGCTAGGAAAGTATATTGGTTTAATGAAAGATTATGTTGAATGGAAACGAATAATGATAACACGATTAAAGATAAGAATCCAATCGGGCGTGCGAATGTTCCCACAAAATCAATCAGCGGCCATTATTTTGTTATTCGAATCGAGATGGAACACGGTTCCGCCTGTCTGTTCGCACGGCGCGGCGCGGCGGAGTGTTGCTGCGTCTACGCGTTACGCAAGTAGCTACATATAGCGTAAAATAGGGTTGGACACATTTATAAAAAAATGTTAAACCAAAGTAAAAAGGGCTTTATTGTCATTGTATCTAAAAATAAATCACACTTCTGGTAGAAAACAAAATGCTCTGTACCTAGCATTTTAACATTTAAAGTATTTGATTAAAACACGCCACATTTGTGATTGTAGGCATAGTTTCTACTATGTTGTAGGTTCCATTCAATGTGAAAAAGAGCGTAATTAAAATAGGTACCTAGTTCAATAAATAACGATAAAAGCGAGTGGTCGGCTCCTGGCTTCCAACGCTTTTTTCCACTGAGAAAAATTAGACGTAGTTGTTTTTTTACCTCTCTGAAATCCTTATTAGTTTAAGAAGATGATAGCTTATAATCCTATCCTACACCTGCTACAGGGTGATAGGCTAATAGCACAAACTACGCCTATCGGTATATCAATCTAAATAAATGAAGTTGAAAAAACTTAGATGTTAGCCGCGCCACGTAGCCGTTCACTTCGAATGCTATCTCTTTGTGGATCGGTTGAATAGAAAATTATATAAATTGCTCCTCGTAGTACGCGCCCCCCGCCCCCCCCCCCCCCCCCCCCCCCACAGCGCCCGGCCGCTTGCTCGTGGACAATTTAGGGTCAGTTTCCATCACTAAACAGAAAAATGCAATGCAGGCTTTGTAACCGACTTCAAAAATTAAAAAGGAAGAGGTTATCTCTATTCGTCGCGATTATTTTTTTCTACGTATGTTCCCCGATTACTCGAAGACCGAGATTGAAATAATAATTACATCAGGATTAATCATAATTTGGTCCCATTTTTTAAAATATTAGGTCTTTACCTATGAAATTGCCGATATTTTGTCACATACAGAGAAAACAATAACTTCTATAATTTAAAATTTTAACAAAATCGTGAATATTACATCGAATTATGATCATGATAGTTAACTATCAGTAAAAATAAAGTCCATATTTTAGCTTTCGTGACAATAAAAAAAAGATCTTGAAAGTGACTCTTTTTTTGTGAGCAAAAAAAGGGTGACCGAAGGGGTTGTAACTTAACCAAAACTTATTTTTTCGCTTATCTTAAATGGAAATAAGTTAGCATAGTGTTCAAACATTAGTACGTAAAAGTTTTGTTACATGAGTGTTCATGGTTGTTAAATGAACAAAGAAAATGCTATTATGAAAAATGCAACTTCTTGAAAAATCTCCATACAAATCGGCAATTTCATAGGTAAAGACCTATTATTTAAACCGGTTTAGTAGTTTTCAGGAAATCCTGAGAATGGAGTCGCTTCAATTACCATATGAACAATATAAGGATGATCGACCGTAACTTCTTTGTTGATAAACCGTTTTAGTTTATAATTTCTTTTTGGCGACATTGATTAAAGAACTAGGTTTTATATTTAAGTATGAATAAATTAGACGTAGATTAGCACTCCGGCCTGCAAAACAATTTGAATATTGATGCAGCTGTAGGTAGGTAAGTAATAGAGCCTTTATTCAACGTCATCAGAAAATGCTCGAGCATTTTTCCATTTGATGAAAATTGACCTTTGAGAGGCCAATAAGTGATTTGTTTAGTACATGGCTGTATGCTACGTGAACTATTCTGAATATCGTTATATTTTTTGAAGTCAGGGGGTTCAAGTAGAATGTAACCATTATTATTTTTCTTTGGTTGTTAATTTACCAATGTTTTCTTCGTAAAATAAGTAGTAGTAGGCAAAATTTGTCTATTACTATTACAACGAACTATATTTTACTGAGGTTATTGTTTGTAAATAAACTATAGAACCTTAGCTTCAATTTGTACGTGAATTTTTGATACATTATGTTCTTAGCGAGCCAGCACTTGAGGGCTATAGAAGCTTTAATGGCATAGTAGATGTAAAGCGTTTGTTTATAAATACGAGTATAAACAAAGTTAGCCGTTGCATTCCGCCTAAAGTTGTATAATAATTTGTCTGTTCTATAGGCACCTAGTTCGTTAGCACTAGAAAACTTAGGTCATCGAGGTGTAAACATTTATTGTTCATTATTCGTTCCCACTTAACAGCCCAGTGAAAGTGCTTAAGTAACAATAAGTTAATGCTCATTGTTTCAATATGTCCATTTATTTTAATCTTCAGTACATAAGTTGAGTCTAGTTGACCAATAGATTTAGAACTTCTTTGTTCTTTCTTACTTTCACCACAGAATAAATAATCTTTTACTTATTCCAAAATGCACTTAATATAATATATTCAGTGCATTTTGAAAGGACAAGAAAGGAAAGCAGGAGATGAGACTTTTATAACATCTGTAGCACGATATGCTACACTCTATAAATTTATATAATATTATTATGTATATTGGACACTCTTGGAGCTTAATCAATAAAAATAACCTATAGCTCGTTGGCTAAATTTGCATTCATGCCAATTAAACATAGTTCCATGACTTGGAGAAAGAACTCGAAATGCAAAATAAAAATCACGTCATTACGAAAAGAATTCATTGGAAATAGGGAATCCCGTGCAAATTTTCCAAATCCCATGCGAAATTTCATCCCATATTAAAAAGGTGGCCTATGTCCTTTTTCTCGTGATTCAATTTATCAGGCGTAAAAAGATAACAAAGTTACTTTCACATTTATAATCTCCTCGGTATCGTGTGAATGAAGACAAGGGGGAAAAATAAGGCCTGCAAAAATAAGGCCTGCAAATAAGGCCTGCAAAAAATTCCATGTTTTTTATGCACAACGGGATAGTGCTTGACCTTCACCTCACCTGATGTTAAGCTTTGTCCTTTTGGCGTATCAGATCATCGTATCATCGTATCTGGGCGTGCGTTGAAGTAATATCAACGCACGCCCAACCAAACTAGCGATGTATGGTAAAGATACGGTGATCTGATACGCCAAAATGATACAAGTCTGGACAAAGCTTTAAGTGACGGTCGCTTAGGTCGGCTATGGCCGAAGGGGGAAGCGTAATACACCCAGAATATCCTAGCTCTAACTGCCGGAACAAAAAAAATTTTTAATTGTTGTTATGGCGTCAGACTTATGTTATAACTAGCGCGGACTTGAAATTAGCCCTACCACTAACTAAATCGATCAAAATTGTACCCCCCCTCCTGGGAATCGAACCCGGGACCCCTGCCTTACAAGGGTGGGCAAACCGCTAGACTCAGAGGCGGATAAAATTGTCTAACATTTTTAATCATATTTACTAAAACATTTAATTCAACTACGGAAACTAATAACCTGATAACCGAAGTGGTACTCCAGCTAAACGTAAGTTCGTGTTATATCCCCATCAATTCACTACCCGCTTGGTATACTGATAAAATTAATCTCGGTACTTGCTAAATTATCTAGTACCTGTTAGCACTGGTCGTTAGATGCAATTTCCACTGTTTATTTGTAAAATAGCAACGTAATTTAACTGGTCGTGAAGGCTTCGACGCTGAAAATTATTTCACATATTAAGGTTTCGTTGTTGGGTATTAAAGGTTACTCGCTTTAGAATGTGTTTGCGGGGGGTTCTGCCGTTTGGCCAAATTATTTTTGGTCAAATTTCACTTCCCAAAAAACGTATCGCACTAGTTTCATTTCCCAAATTAATCTTTAGCAAATGTACATTTCGCATTTTATTTACTTGGTCAAATTATCATTTGGCATATTTTTACTTTGTCAAGTTTTATTAAGTCAAATGTTTTAATATGCAAACTTTTTATTTTAGCAAATAATTATATTCCCAAAAAATGTTTGGGTAAATTGTCTTAACTCACTTATAGCGTAAGTTTGGCAAATGATAATTAATTTTCACTGATATAGGAATACAGGACAGGGGTATACAGGAATTCCAAGTATAAAAGGAACAGATGGCAGAAATAAATATCGGATGTAACAAGACCCTCAACGAAGCTGAGGTCAATGTATTCTGCCCATCATCATGACCATTTCTGTTTAAATTGATTGCTGGGAAACGATTTTAATTTTTGGTGTTAAAAAAGCATTGCATACGTAATGTGTACAATGCTGTTTTAGCAAGGTTTTCTAATATAATTGATGTTTCTTAAATCTTTTCATTATATAAAATATAACTATGGAGGTCATTATCTTTGCATCTCAGATCACAGACGTGACATCTCATGAAACCTAACACTCCGTACATCTAACCGTCATTTTAGCATGTTTGTTTAAATATCGCATTAGGTGTAATAGAGCTTGTATGTCATACGACATGTCTATTTATTTTAGTTCTTTTATTTCTCTGCGTATTTTAGAAAGTGCACTAAATTGATATTTGTCTGTTATTTTTTAAAGTAGGTATCCAGCCAGTGGTGGAGGTACCAAAAAATAGTATGGAACGGGTGGTAGGAAAATATAGTCGATTCAAAAGTACTTAATAATTAGGTTATTTGAATAAAGCTATTTTTGACTTTTGACTTTGACTTGACTGTCAAGGCACACTAATTGTTCTGTTAATATAAATGGATGTTGACTTTCATAATTTGCAACTCATAAAAAAATATTTGTACTTAGAAGGTTGGGATGTTCGTAAGAGTTAAAATTCGTTACTTACCTAAAGGTCAACTTATATTTTAAGTCAAATTCGTTGCATATTCATTACTTACACGTTAATTTAGTGTAATATTTTCAAGTATAATAATAATTGATTTACACTGGACTTTTTATTAATCAAACAAGATTTTATGTTAAATATTTGTTATTAATCTAATTTTTAATGCAAAATTCTTTCTTACTGATCATACTTACAGCCGGGACCGACGGTTTAACGTGCCCTCCGAAGCACGGAAGCGCTCAGTTGTATTGTAATGCCACTTTAACGGTCACCCATCAGACACCTGACCGGACTGCGCGTTGCTTAGCAAACGTGATCGAGCACGATCAGTCTGTCAAGTTCCACCATGAGCGCTTCAATGCAAAATAAGAGAAGGTTTTTCCAGGCTTATTTTGGTACTAAGTGTGCAAAATATAAAATTACTTAATATACTGTTCTGGCCACCTTAGCAGTTTTACAACCCACAATATTTAAGTTTAAGTAACTTTATGACTACCATTACCTATCAGCTCATTCATATTAAACTACCGTACTGTAAATTGAATCAGTAAAACATTTTATTTAATTAGTATCTAATTAGTAATACAATTTTAATACCTTCAAAGCGTAAAAGTGGGCAAATTAAGCGAGAGGATTATAAAATAGTGTTATTAAAATGCTAATGTGGCTTTATTAATTAATCCGTTTTGGATTCAGTTCAAATAATTAGACGTACTTATATGTTGACTTTAAAAGCCATCATTATTAGTATCATTTCTAGAATCAGACATTTTATTTATTATCTACAATATTTATGTATGATATACTAGCTTTCCGCGCGTGGCTTCGCCCGCACTACAGGTTATGCACGTGCGGGCGGTGACCCGTGCCCGACAGTGGTATAAAAAGTAGCCTATATCCTTCCCCAAGGTCCCATCTATCTCTTTACCAAATTTCATCAAAATCGGTTCAGTAGTTTAGGCGTGAAAGCATAACAGACAGAGTTACTTTCGCATTTATAATATTAGCAGGGATGAATGCAATGCTTAGTTCAAAATTTTAGGTAATTTGTTGTTATTTTTCTATTCCAGCGCATTTTTAGAGTCACGGTCAAATGAATATCTGAGAGAGGGCTTTTTTCCTTACACTTTTTTAAATTAATAAGCATAGAAATGAAGATGAAGTAAAAATTATGATCTACGGAACCCACAAAATTAATGAATGAGAGCGCCGTTTTGACGGATGTGAGCCACATTTCCGGATCACTAATCCGCTTCGTAATCTGATTATGCCGCACGTAAGCAACGCAGAAGTTATTTATGGCCTTTATAGAGTAATCAAAGCGCCTTTCATGTATCTTGTATTGTCTATGATTTTATATCGAGCAGGGGCGGAGTTAGAAAATATAATACTTATATTATCCCCGTCAATTGGTAATGCGCTGGAACCTTGTCACATTAACATCCACGTCGACGTGATCCGCAACTAAAAATGTCATGAAACAAGAAAATTCTAAAAGGTAATCTAATATATTAATTATTGAATTATTATTTTCAATAAAATAGGGGCTAGGCATATAAAAAAAATATAATTGTTTTTCGTTTTTGAGGTTAAAATTATGGCCGCCAGGCCAAGGCGCATTACCAATTGACGGAGATAGTACAATGTGGCAGAGAGAAAAATAACTTTTGCACAGAATATAACTTTTGGGAAATAATATGTTTACTGTACAATCTTAATAAACTCAACTAAAAACGTAATTCAACGTAACAACTATAAATTTACAAAATGGGTTCATGCTTTGTGTAATGATTTTGCTCTGTGGTTTGCATTTTTTTATCGTTTGCCTCGATTACTTAAGGCCGTTGTACTAGCAAAACGTGGTTTTTAGTAGGTTTTCATTCTCTATCTCCTCTTTATTTAATGAATATTAAAACAAAGTAAATATACCATAAGAATCTTCAACATTTTGCCTATCGATTCCACGATTAACATTTGTTAAAAATATTTTACATTATGCCAAAAATATCATAAATAAAATCGACTAACACTTTTGTTTCTGTGCATCTCCTCCGTAACTACGAGTCCTATGGAAATCTCGTTACCACCAATCGATAGAGGAGAAAAAATGCTACAAATTCCACGAAAGACATTTTCGAAAAGACCATTTATGGGATTTTCGCGACAATTTTTCAAAAATTCAGATACATTTTTGATAGAGGGTGCCCTCGAGGGGAGCGGGCGGCAGACCGCCACCGGCGCTCGGACGGGGAACACGTATCGCTCATGCTCCCACTGACAGCTACACAGTTCTCTATGTCTCGCTCGTTTGTTTTAGCCTTGCTTTAGCACTGTCAGAATGTTACAATTATGTTTTGAAAATTCATTTCGAACTGAAGGACTATTACAAAAAAGCATCGCGATAAGCGTACGATATTCGTCCAACACCGTGGCACTATTTCCTCACCAATAAGGTTCAATATCAAGTAAATTGAACGACGAATTGCGTCCGACTATCGGTTTCTTTTTTGTTTTGTAATAGGCCCTCTGATGCATTATTTTGCCATAGATATAAAAATTACGCGTAAGGACGGTTAGTATAAAATACCTACCTATTGAATACTATATATGAGTCTTCAAATCAAACATTTGTAGGTAATAAATCACACGACTGTGAGTTAATTTATTTCACTATAACTTTTTAAATGCCTGAACTGAACAGATTTGGATGTATGCAGGTAGGGTATAGGTAAGAATATTTATACCATCCTGCCCCCCCTAGCATGACCATTGACCAGTGACCACTGAAACGCCATAATAATATACATTTATTACTTTTAAGGACAAGGGTTTTGACAGTCAAGTGTCGATAAAACGCATCACGCGATCTATAGGCTGTCCCAATACTTTGCCTCATCCAGGAATCGAACCCACCAAATATATTTTTACGATACCAATCGATAGGGTTTCTCATCAGACCCCCTAGTCAAAGTAATATTTGCAAATCGTTATCGCTTCGCTTTTGAAACTGTATGGAAATGACATAGGGTACGTTCAGATGACAAGCGCTCAACGCGCGGTAATTTTTTTCAGATTCAATAATTTGGTATAATTCGATGGATTCGAATTTGGATTCGATAATATAAGCGCGCATTGACGCGCGCTGACAAAAGTCGAGCGCTAGCGCAGCGTTCAACGTGCACTTTATCAAAACTCGCGTTAAGCGCTTGTCATGTGAACCTGCTCTTAAGGTTTCGTTAACAATCTAATTTTAAAATCATATGTTAATGTAAGTAAGTAATCGAATTTAAGAATCAAACGAAAAATGTAAGGATTATAGTCTTAATTCATACATTTTTCGGAGTGAAGTGATAGCGAAAATTTTAATGTGACATTTGGCTACAGGCTCTGTATTATTAGCACGTTTTTAGGGTTCCGTAGCCTAAAAGCAAAAAACGGAACCCTTATAGATTCGTCGTGCCTGTCTGTCTGTCTGTCCGTTCGTATGTCACAGCCATTTTATTCCAAAACTATTAGAATTACACAGTTAAAATTTGGTAGGTACATGTATTCTGTGAACCGCATTACGATGTTTACACAAAAATAAAAGATAAGGGATTTATATTTTTAAGATTATTATCCCCATACATGGAACTGAAAAAATTTTTTTCGTCTATGCGTGCGGGGTGTCTATTGTCTATAGATAGGTCTTTAAAACTCTCTTTCTCTCACTCTCTAATTTTTATTACTATTTAGACGCAGTGAACGCACACCAACTTAAAAAAGTTAGCCTGTTTTGTTTAGTACCTACTTACGTCAAAAGCTTTTTCATATTACTGTTGTTTATCCAACTTCATAATTTATAAAAAATATTTTATATTATTGAAATCTTTTAAACGGTCGTGATTTCAGGCCTCAAACTTCGTCAATCGATAATGGTTTTAGATTCTATGATATTTTTTTCGTAGTGGTTAGATTATAAAGTACCTACTATACTTACCAGAAATATTAATCTCCTCTGGTGATAATGTTTATTATTGCGTATACCTATTTTACCAACAAATACCAATATATTACACCATCAATAAACAAAATGTAGTTGTCAACAAAATTAGTAAATGCATTTGAATTGAATTGAAAAAACACGAAAAATGTAGTAAGTAAATAATCAAAATACTTCCTTTCCGAAAAAAACGATTTTTTTAAATTATTTGGAAAAGGAACTAACACCATCATTTCAATGATGCCATACAATAGTCTGCGCGCGACGCGATCACTATAAAAAAACCTTTGAAATAAATTCAAAAAATTCAAAATTAAAAAAATCATTTATTCAGTCTAGGCTGTTACAAGCACTTGTGAATATCATAGAAGCTACCCCATCGGTTCGCAAACCCTAAGCGGGAGACCTTGTAACGAGAAGAACCGGCAAGAAACTCGTCAAGGGCTGCTTTTTTCTCCCTGTATATTTCATACAGTCGTCAACATTTAAAAATGACCTCCACATTTAAAGTGAGGTCATTTACACAATAATTAACAAAAATTTACACGCAATAGGTAGGTTGAAGTTAATTACCTACTATATAATGGATAGGTAATTGTGAGAGTAAATAACTTTCAACTAGTTGGGAAATCACTTTGTCTGCTACTCCTAAGTAGGCAATATTTACCAAAAAACACTTGATACAAGATATAAAAAATAATAATGAAAAAAACGCAATTCTTACAATTCAATATGCGTTAAGATCGGTACTCAGAAGCAGACCCATTCCCACTGGCAGCATCCGTTCACGAGCATGACGCATGAACCAGCCATCGTTTCGCTCAACCATATTTGAGGGAACGTAACGACCCGCCTCACACGACACCACCGCAGAAATGTTTAAAGTGAGCATGACCATAAGACGTACCTAGTTACGAGTATAAGTACTATGCAAAATGTGAAAAAATCGGTTGGCACTCCGGGAGTGCCGGCAGAAGTGGAAACTTGAATATTAACGTTGTGCATTTTTGATATTTTGAAATTAGCGGCAAAGGATTAAAATTATTTCTTTCCTGTTACTATACAGTCACACAATTCAATCAGTTTGTAATTAGAGAAAAATTCTAAAGATTTTGCGCCAGTGGCCTTTTTAATTTCTACATGCACGCATTCTACGATTTAAACTTATAGTCACAGAGTATAAATAAGTATAGACTTTTCATCATCGAAGAGATCGCTGCTATTAGTTCCATTTTCAAAATTAGTGCGTTGCTGGTGACACAAGTGTTTACGTCTTAAAATGATGCGCCGCCATTTTCAACGCGCCCCGTAGAAAGAGATTACACTTGAAAGTAGGGGATACTTCCGCCGCCAGCTGTCTACTCTCCATCCGTCACATCCGTCTCACGCATTTTCTATCAGCCACGTGATTCTTACTGACGCGAGTTTAGCATTTTTTCCCCATTACAAAAAGCGTACAACACCGCTAAAGAAGTTTTCACTTCAAAACAGTAAAATAACTAAAACATGAAACAGACTTGACTTCATACATAATTTAATTTTAATATAAATTGCGGCTGATTGATTGAACATTGCTGATTTCTTGTTTTTTTATAAAACAATTTACCTTCAATTTACCTACATAAAATTAAAATTTAATATTTTAACAATGCCATGCTGCCGTGTCTCCAACTTTCTATGGTCCGTGAATTTTGGCCAAGCTTTGTGTAGGTTACGCATTAGTTTTCAAAAATTTTAATAGATGTCGGTAATAAATTACATCTTAGTTTTTCAAATTTTTTAATAGATGTCGCTAATAAATGACTCGCGATGTAATGTAGAGGGTGGCAGGGTGAGGGGAGTCAAATCATTAGCTGTCACTTCACCAAGAGCCGCCTTAAATGATTTTTTATAAAAAAATATGAGGACCGGGTGATTCAAACTTAAAAGGTTTAATAAAAATGGAACCATTTAATTCACAGTTAAAAAATTAAGCAATAAAATAAAATACTTATACTGTACCTTCGCCAGAGAGACTGTCATAACTATTCGTGATATTATCTCGAATTAGGTCGATGTTGGAGATAATATTTAAATAGAGAAAGTTATAAATATATCAGATAAATACGCGAGATGCTGTAGCGCAGTATGCTTCATAAACTTTTCACCGACATTGTTTGAATGTACAGTCAGCAACAGAAAGCATAATCACTTAAGTCTTAAAATTTACAAAATTTAAGGAACTATGAACTGATAACAAGCTCTATGTTTAATTACTTACTTCTTGCATGTTTGTGATTAGTTATTTAGCCATTTACACGGTGAAAAGTTCATTGGGGTTGGCAACGCAAAGCTAATTGTAAATGTCGCTGCGTACGCTTGTTCCTAAGACAGTAGACGTTCAGAACAAAATGTACTCATGGGAAAATAGGTATATTATGGTTTTTTTACCGAAAAAGACTCATTGACCCAAAATGGATATAAAAGACTATTCTACAATGCAAATGTAGGAATTTAAAGCCAAATTAAGACTTTTTTATTCTTACAGAATTTTTAAATTTTTTCTATATCCTGATTTTTCGGTTTGTAAGTGCCAACATTTTTAAAACCTATTACACAGAATTTAATCATTTTAAAGCTTAAGAAAACGATTTTTTATGTAAAAGTCCTTTGTTTTCATAGTTCTCGTGGAACAAGCGTACGCAGCGCCATTTTGACAGTTGCCTTCCCCATTGAAAATATCCGAAACACATCTATGACGAATTAACAGAATGAATTTTATTATAACTTTATTACTCAATCTTTCAAGAGCTTATTTGTCAAGAAGTCAACAGTTTATTTGCTTATAACATGGCAAAAAGTTGTTACAATTTATGAGTAGAGCACAATGTTTCGCTAATAGTAAAAAAATAGCATGCAAATATAATAGGATTTAAGGTACAAATAAATCTAAAAAAAATATTTAGAGTACAATCTGTGTTAATATCAAAAAATATTGAACATCATAAAAGTTAACATACTTGTGCTAAACATCTTCCGATTTTTCGGGATTTAATTGTGGATTTTGATACACCATGATTAAGCAACTTTTGAATACTTTTACGATCGTGGGACATCATTTATTTTTAGTCTATGTTGATATAAGCCTGCTATTATAAGATACTATTTACCTTGGTATTACTATTAATGTTCTGAACTTTAAGTGTATGAATGTAATAAACGTTACGTTATTTGGGGAAGGCAACTGTCAAGAAGGCGCTGGCGCTGGGTACGCTTGTTCCACGAGAACAATCAAAGCAAAGGACTTTTACTTTAAAAATCGTTTTTATAGCTTTAAAATGATCAAATTCTGTGCAATAGGCGGTAAAGGTGTTGGCACTTACAAATTTCCGAATAATCTGGATATTTAAAAAAATAAATAAATTCTGAAGAATAAAAACGTCTTAATTTGCCTTTCAATTCCGGCACTTGCATTATGGAATGTATAGAATAGTATTTTATTTCCATTTTGGATCAATGGGTCTATTTCGGTAAAAAATACCACAAAATAAATACCTATTTTCCAATAAGTACATATTGTTCTGAACGTCTACTGTCTTAGGAACAAGCGTACGCAGCGACATCTACAATCAGCTTTGCGTTGCCATCCCCATGAAATTCGATTAAGGCGGTACCCTGAGCGAAAGTGGCGCCGCGGTGAATTTTATTTAATATTATAATTCTAATACACAATTTTAATAATGTCTCTCGTGGAGATTTTAGGGCCCATGGTCTAGTATTTTTAGAAGGTATCACTACATGCCCTCGTAGTTATTCGTAGAAGTAGATAGCAAAACTGCTAAAAGTGGCCGTTTTTGACACATTTTCTATCTACTTCTACGAATGACTACGAGGGCATGTAGTGATACCTTCTAAAAATACTAGACCATGGGCCCTTAAATCTCCACGAGAGACATTATTAAAATCTTTTTCTATTAATGACTTATTAAATAAAAACCTCTGAGGGCGCCACTTTCGGTCATACAACGGCCTTAAAAAGGGAGTACAAATTAATGCAGTTTTTATAACAAATTACATAAGTAAAATTTATATAATTACTATGGTATTATATTTAAAACATTCAACAGTAGCTTAGAAGACTTCAAATTCTTTGCATAAAGCTGTTTAGTCCATTGCAATTGTTCGTCATCAGATTTTTAGAAAGTGAATGCATGATAATGCAGAAAATTCAATATAAACCAACAAGACACGACAGTTCGTTGAATCATGTACTTTTCATCTTTACCAGTTTCACCAAATCAAATAATGCTATTCTTAACAAAATTTTATAATACTTATGATCAGTCTA
The DNA here is from genome assembly GCA_943789525.1 of Agriphila geniculea. Taxonomy (NCBI): domain Eukaryota; kingdom Metazoa; phylum Arthropoda; class Insecta; order Lepidoptera; family Crambidae; genus Agriphila; species Agriphila geniculea. The sequence continues at coordinate 14,180,643 of OX038890.1, forward strand.
CAAGATGGGCGTGACTTTTAATTTTTTTTATAAAGTCCGATGTAAAAGTAGATAATTATAGACGTTTCTGATATTTAGTATGTAATATTTCGTTAATCACTCTCTATTTGTATCTTACAGATGTCGGTAATCTTGTGATATTGTTATTGATCTGTGCTGTATTGTATACAACGTGTTTTTTTTGATATCCCTTAACCACTGTGACTTAACTCTAGGGTATTAATGAGACCATGAAATAGAATCGAATAGCATAGAAAATATTTTTTAATTAAACATTTTTCTTCACCTAATAATATTAAGTCTACAAAACAAAAAATTTAGTAAAATATGGCAACGTCGCATTTCCGTGCCTCTAAATATGAATTTACTCATCAATAAAAATGAGTAAATTCTTAGGAGGTGTAAACATAATAGTAACGTAGTTTAAGTAATGTAAAACATTGTAGGTGTTAAGATGATATCTCCAAAACTATGCATTTTTAGACCACAAAATGTTCAAGGAGTTTTTTTTTTATTATTTTATACTTAACCTCTAGATAGGATATCAAAAAATACAGGTTGTGCTTCTATAGTATCCATCGACAACACTGCAGCATCCTCTAAATTCCATATCTACTACCAAAGCTACTACCCAAATCATTATTCCGTTTTAGGATTCCTTTTCACAAAAGAAATATAAATGTAGCTTACTTCCGCAAACGATATTTCTTTTTTCAAAATAGTTTGGGACTTCCGCCAAGTGACGCCTGATTCAATCAAATGTTTCTCTATATTTTTGAAGTAGCTAAAACCACAGAATATTAGCTAAAACTTAAAGAAGGTTGTATCAGTAAAAGAAATATTCATTGCTGGCATTCATTAAAAACCGGGTACGTACCTGATACGATTAATTCAATGATTAATGAGGTAGAGAGAAAGCGACTGGCACAGTCTTTTGTTTCATCGCCATAGTTTTTGGATTAGCGCTACGCTTTCAGTTTCGCGATTTTTCGATTTGGAGATATCGTACAGCGGCGTCGCTCAAGAGAACGTCCATAATAATAATTGTGTTGCCAATATTCTGATACGAACTCATTTCAAGCGTACTTTTTAATCCAATATAGAAAATCAGTTCCCACGTTTTAGTTGTTTGTTTAAATTGGAACATTTTGGTGGTTGTTTTTTCCTTTGTTACGCAAATGATTTGTTTGTTTTAGTTTTAGAAAGTACGGTACAAAGATCTTTTCAGAGGGCTAATCAAAATGTTTAGAAATGTCGACGCCATGTAAATAATTCTCGATAACCTACATACCGCCGTAATGTTTCTCATAATGAAATTACGATCTGAGGTTTCGGATTTTCCACTATTTTACAGGAAGTAGATTGTACTATATGTTATACAACCTACCTGTGCCGAAAAGAACAAAGCGAATAAAATTACTTTAATAGTTATTTAAGCAACTGTAGTTGTAACAACAGTTGCATACAAGATTTTATCTACACCCATTTTTTTTTTATTTGGGAAACAGACAATATTTTAATACATTTGTATTAAAAACACCCATGATATTTATCTACACCCATGATATGTATCCTCTATAAAGGTTTTGACTTTGACTTTCCTCCCCTCCTCGTCCTTATGTCTTCCGCAAGAGTGTTATAATGTTGTACTGAATTTCATAATGCGTTGCTCGCGCGTGGGCGCGCGGCGCTGCAAGACCAGCTCTCGCTCGGGATATTGTAATGATGGCAGTAAGCTAACTGTTTCAGAACCCTTTACAGAGGATTTAAAGCATGGGCATAGAAAAAACCAATAACGATATTAAGTACTTAAAGTTTGTGTTATAAACTTTGAAATTACTAGGTATATCGGTCTAGACTAGATCCATTTCATTGTTAATAAGAAATGTAGATTACAATACGCTTACAAAGACTACCTTTCACTCAAATTTTAACAATGCCAATAATAACGCGGTTTATGCTATGGAAAACTATAATAAAATTGCCATAATTGGCCCATTACATTTGAAAGTGGCGTCGGTTTGTGCCATGTGGGTCACAGTACCGCATAAATATGATGCTCATGAAAATTATCAATTTGTATTTATTCATTGCTGCTCTCTTTTGTGGTTTTATGGCTTATCTCGTTGGAGGTTTTGTTTTACAAGTCTTAGTTTCGTTAAGTTGATAAGAAGATAGTTGATATATTTTTTAATCAATTCTGCTCTAATCCCAGTTTTTTGGAGATCATAGTCATAGAGCATGTTCCTTCTTCCATTCTTTCTTTTTAATCAACCTTTAAAAAGCAGCAAGATTAGTAGAAATAAATACTTTGAACTCTCTAGACTAGACCTTATTGCATTTAGGTTATTGGTGAAACCATACAATTATGTAGTTTTTAAATAACATGAGATCAGAAAGTGTGGTCTACCAAATATGTATATCATCTTGACAATACACATAATATGCTTCTACAATTTGTAATACATCATGTAAAAAAAAACCCTGACAGATCCTTAAAAAGGTGGTAGTGTTACTGAAACTGAACAACATTCGAGTCAAAAAACGAAAAAAAAATTTCATACACCCACGCAAAATGTATTGGTCAGTTGACCGACTTACTATTACTATGGAGAGGTGAAAAAAAAATCGTTTTACCATGTTCCTTGGAGAATGTTGTTCAGTTTTAGCAACACTATCACCTGTTTCAGGATCTGAGAAGGTTTTTTGATACATGATGTATAGGTTTGAAGTTGTTAGTATTGATGACGTCACACAGCGTCGCATCGTTGCGTCGCGTTGACATCGCGCTCTTGTAACATCCTTACTTCCTTACTAATATTATAAATGTGAAAGTCCGTTTGTTTGTTTGTTTATTTGTTTGTTTGTTACGCCTTCACGTCTTAACTACTGAACTGATCATCTTGAAATTTTGCATATACGTTGTCAGTGGTACAGAGAAGGACATAGGGTACTTTTCATTCCGAAAAAAAGTATTGTTCCCAAGGGATAGTAAAAAACCCTTTCCACGCAGACGAAGTCGTGGGCGGCAGCTAGTATTCTATAAGCTTACATACAGTCATTGTCCATGATACAGTAGAGTCTACTGTATCATGGACTAAGTAGAGTCTACTGTATCATGGACCAATGACTGTACTGTCTACTGAGTAGACCCTGTAGTGTCGCGTCGCGGCATCGATCATCGCATCGCGTCACCGTCTCGCTCCCGGTTGCTTGTGGACGTTTGGACCCTTTAGCACAGAATATATAATAGTACCTTTAGTTAGTGTCTCATTAGTGTGAACTGGTAGACATAATCGCTTCGTCGGGTTACAATAGATCGCAGGTCGTTAGAAACGGCGACGGCCAATTATGACCGTTTATCTGGCAGTCAGCCGTCATTACTGGGACCTGCTATATTTTGGATTAAAAGACGTTCCAATGATGAAGATGCAAGCAGAAAGCGATATTAGATAAAATAAATATGGGAATAGAGTGATGTTTTTTTTTAAGTCTTTAATCAAAATAAGCGTCTAGTAGTTTACAGAATTAAGAGATGTTGAAGTTATGGATAAATTGTTTTTCAATTCCATTCGTTTATTTTTAGTTGTATTATTACTAATAAATAAATAATTAGGAGAATTAAGGAAAGTCTACACTATCTCGTTTCACCACAACTACAATTATCATAGAAGTTTCAATTTATTGATTGTAATTTTTTCCACCAATAAAAATAAAAAGAAAATGCTTTTTTTCTCTAAAAAGGTCGCACCTGCTTCAATCGTTTTTACTTTATGGCAATACTCTCCAAAACTTTTCCCGCCGAAATCGCTATCATTGTCAATTTGTCTCATGGTCGCTGAGCGCCCTCAATGATATAGTCTGCAAATTTAAATGTTGCTACGATGGAAATGAGCGTAGTAACTTTCCTCCACGACTTTCCTCTGATAACGTAGATGCTGGCGCCACTGCCAACTGCAAATGTAAGTTTGTGGTGTTTTTGATGAACCCGGCCAATTAGAGTACGTAAAACGCTACTAAACTGTAATTTAGGCGAATTTCCCGTGTTTAACGCGGCATGTAACTTTCTTTTTGGCGGAGTACAGGTTAAATAGACTGTAAACATTGACTCTGAGCGGCAGACAGAAGTTGTTTTTGCTGTTGTGACGGGCCACGAGCTGTCTGAACGAGCAGTTCTTTTGTTTTTAAATATGTTTATTCATCTTATACTTTTTTAGCATTTGCTCATTTTGAAGTAATATTCTATTGTTTGGCTATTATTACTCTTCATTTATCTATTATAAACTTTTTCTATTTTTAGTAAGTAGTTTTATTCTTCCTTTTAAAATACATTTAAGAACCAATTTAATGTTCATAATGACTTTCTCGAAAAATTAATAATAAGTAAAAAAATATAGGTACATTAGTTGAGTTTAAGTTACAAGAACATAACACCAGGATATAATGATGAAGTGTACTGTACGTAATTCATAAAGTACAGACAGGTATTATGAACTAGGTTTCCGCCAGCGGCTTCGCCCGCGTGGACTGCAGGTTATATCGTACGGGAGGAGACCTGTGCCCAGCAGTGGGATAAAAAGTAGCCTTTGTCCTTTCCCAAGCTCTACTCTATCTCTGTACCAAATTTCATCGAAATCGGTGCAATAGTTTGCATGAAAGCGTAACAAACAGAGCTTTCGCATTAATAATTATTAAGTAGGGAATAATATTACGAATACTTTTAAGTTTTCTTTTACAAATGAAAAGGTTAAAGTTTCTACCCGTGTTGTATAACAGAGAGTGGCAATAAAGTGAAATTATATTACAAATCATGGGTGTTAATCAAGGGCGGGCTCGCTTGCCCGCCCTGCGCCTTTCGCCTATCTATAGGTGGTATTCGGTTATTGTTATTAATGTTATGAATATTTATTTACATAATAATGATATTTACGTTCACAATACAAATTATTATAGAGCAGGATAATAAAAAAATATTCTAATTAAAGGCAAATTTTACATTATTATCTGTGTCTTTGTAAAGACCTGTATCTCAGACTACAGCGCTCATCCTTAGGATCTAATTCATCATTTTTCAATAAGAAATGCTTGTACATGCACTATAGGGTTCTAATATTCAAACAAATTAAGATAAAATCAAAATTATAAGGAACGAAACTAAAGAGAGTGTGTCAAGACTGTATTAGACAACTAAATGTCTTTATTCGTATGGATTTCATACAAAATTATAACGATTCTACATTTGAACGAAAAAGGGCATTTTTATAAATGGACTTTACATTATATTATATCGCTTCGCCATTATTCAACTATCTAAAAAATGGTTAAAATCGCCTATAATTTAAACATATTTTGCAAGAGCAATAACGAATCAACATGTTTATCAAAAGATGTATGGAATTAACATATGTTTGATTTGTAATAAACTATAGCTTCGCTCGCTTTTACAAAATATGACTTTGTTTTGGGGGTCGATTCTGTTTCAGAGTTTTGGTAGAAAATAATGACTTTCCTTTATATCGGTCCAAATGTACATGGTTGGTCCCTACATATACCAGATGACAGGAATTTTCGTGACATGTCAGGAATTTTAGGCGTTGGTCAGGAAAACAGGGGAAAACTGTAATTGTCAGGGATTTTTGGAATCCCAAAAAGTGTAAGTACTTAATGAAAACACATCATTTGTTAATAATTTTAGTGAGAAAAAGATACCAAACGTCAACTGAATTAAGAATGTAGATGTAGGTGTACAAAATGTCAGGAAATTTAGTGAAAAGTCAGGGAAAAAGTCAGGAAATCTCACTATTAGATCTATTAACCCTATCCAAGTGGGTGGTCCCAGGTCGCAGTTTCTGATTTCTATAAAACAGCCGCTATAAGTACTTTCATGTATTTACAAAATATGACTTTGTTTTGGGGGTCGATTCTGTTTCAGAGTTTTGGTAGAAAATAATGACTTTCCTATATATCGGTCCAAATGTAGGGTTACCAGATGACAGGAATTTTCGTGACATGTCGGGAATTTTAGGCGTTGGTCAGGAAAACAGGGGAAAACTGTAATTGTCAGGGCTTTTTGGAATCCCAAAAAGTGTGAGTAGTTAATGAAAACACATAATTTGTTAATCATTTTAGTGAGAAAAAGATACCAAACGTCAACTGAATGAAGAATGTAGATGTAGGTGTACAAAATGTCAGGAAATTTAGTGAAAAGTCAGGGAAAAAGTCAGGAAATCTCACTATTAGATCTATTAACCCTATCCAAGTGGGTGGTCCCAGGTCGCAGTTTCTGATTTCTATAAAACAGCCGCTATAAGTACTTTCATGTATTGTATCACTGCTTTGCGAAGAGAGTGTTCTTAAGAATCGGTGACTGGCTTTGAAGAGCGCACGAATATGAAGATTTTCGCGTAACTTTCATCGGCTAATGAGCGGCCTGTCTGTTGACTCAGCACTGCAGCGATGCACAATAACATAGGGTTGGTATCAAAAAAGACTGATATGAAAGATACTTACTTTTTAAGTATATTGATGTGATGAATCAGGCACTTGGCGGTAGTCCCAAATCATTGTGAAAAAATTCATTCGGTGTTGGTTTACGCACGATCTAACTCCTGAGGATGCTCTGGGTTGGGGCGAAACACGTGTAGAGAGAGTAGAGTAGCCTAATTGGTGAAGGTGCAAGGTGTGTTGCTGTCTGGCTAAATGCAGGTATGTGCACTGATATTTTGTGATGTGCATGTGCATTTTTTTGTGGGCGGGCGGGCGGTGCATCTTGAATAAAATTTTTGCGAAAGTAAATTACATATTTCTTTTTTCACAATACTTACTGTTTTCATTTGTCTAAATTCAGGAATTATTGAAATTTGTAACAAATTCGAGATATTATTGTTTTTCTTATAGTTAATTATTAATTACTTACACTTACTTTTGAGTATTATAATTAAGGTTAATAAATAATAGTTAAATAAATTCGAAATCAGTTTTTGTTGTAAAGTTAATATATGTAGACGTTTATATACAGTTTATGTCACCTAGGGTTTCGTGTTCAAATCTTGTAATATACAAGGTTTTTTGTAAAACACCAACAAACTCGCAAAAGTAGATTACTAAAATCATAAAAACAACTTTTGTTCTGCGAATTTTCCAAAAAGGACAAAAAAAAATCGACTCTACATACAAATGTCCCGAAATGTATATGATGTTAGTAATTTACACCTGCGACGTCGTTGGTGTTTTACAAATAACCCTGTATAAGTATCTGCTCGCGCTCGCCTATAATATATAATTATATTTTTTGCCAGCCCTGACGTAAGTACAGTCACTTATACAAGTGTTGTAGCTCTGAATGATACGATTGTGTCGGAGTTGAAAGCATCGCATCGCCTTTCTTTGAGTCGGCGTCGGCGCATTGATTTCTGCGCCCTGATTTATGCAACATTGACGCTGATGAAGTTTTCAACTAAGCACCGATTATATCATCGACGTAGTTTTTTCATTAACGAACTGTTGATTGCGAATTGAATCTCCCGACATGAACTTTGCACTCGGTTCTACACGAAGTATGATAAATTAAACTTTCAATAGGATTTGTGGTTCCGTGGTCGATCGATTTACCACTGTATTTTCGATCGCGGAAATACCATACAAAATAACAGAAGTCTTTAGTTTTTGGTAAATGTTTTGATGTTTACCTAATGAGAAAGACATTGTTAATTTAAAATTCTCTCTTTACTCTTTAGCCCATTGAACCCAAGTGACAAACAACAGATTTTCTATTGATCTAATAGCAATAAATTATGTCAATACATTTTAAATGCATTATAATATGAATATTACGGCAATTACTTCATTACAGGCTCAATATTGTGTGTTAATACTTCTGAACATCACTACACTACGACTTGCAGTACCTATTTCATTTTACCCGTCGCCAAGCAAAATGCCTGCGCCAATTGTACAATCATGCACAAAACACTAACGGAAAACTCAATAACCGCCTGTATATTCACATCTACAGACGGAATCGCGTGTGTTGGCTCCATTCGTTGCTGCGACGCGCTATCTCAACTGGTCGTGGAACAGTACAGTCGCGCGCAGGGCCTTACTATGAGCTCTTATAGCAATATTGTTCCAACTGTTTTGTTTAACTACAACTTTTAGCCAGTTCATCAGTGATGAGGATTCCTTCCGAGTGTAGTGCGCTTCCACCTTCGGCCTAATCGTCACTTAACATTAGGTGAAGGCCAAGCACTATCCCGTTGTGCATAAAAAAACTAGTTTTTTACCTAAGCTGATGGTGGAAGCTCTCTTCCCACAGATTCCTCTAGGTGGTAGGAAAATATGGACGATTCAAAAGTACTTAGTAATTAAGTTTATTTGAATAAAGCTATTTTTGACTTTTGACTTTGACTTGACCGAATTTTTATCTGACCTCAAGCTGTATATTATGACGTCATATTAAGGTAAGATTATGGTGATGATGGTAGATTGTCAGGTGAACTAAGGCAAGCCCTACCTACTACGTACAAAATTCAACACCAATAAAATATTTTGACATTTGCATCAGAGACTTCTGAGTTTGACACTTGTGGCGATAATACCGCAAAGGTGCCTTAAAAAGTTATCTCTACATTCAGAATTGCAATAATCACGATTTAAGTGCTCGTGGTAAGGGCCAGGAAAAGTTTTGGAATGTTAACTTGTTTACATTGGTGAGATTTCTGTGCGTAAAACTTAAAATGCTCTTGCAATTATCTACAATGTGAATCGCGTGTATTACTTCTATTTCTTGTTGCTGAAACTATCTACTATCTTAACAGGTCGTTGCTGCGGTGAAGTACAACCGAGTGATAAAGAAAATGTGGTTTGGTTTGAATTGAGCGAAATCAATGGGATATACTAAATTCAGAGCTATTTTCGGCATAAAAGAAAAAGCAGTGCGTTTTGATATTTTAATTATGTAGAGCTAAAATAACTAATGCAGTGTTTATATTGGTGACTGCAAGAGTTTGAAAGGATGGACGAAGGTTTTCAGGTTGAAAATGATCTAGATTCTAGTGTTACCTGGGAGTTCATAAACTGCAGTGATCTTTTCAGGTGGGTAGATTGCCACCTGAAAAAAAGTCCATAATAACGTCATTTTATCCGTTTTGTGTTCGATAGTACTCTGTAAACACTTTCCGTTCCTATTGCGGTCCCTTGTTCGGCTCGATTATTGTTGTTAATTTGTATCGCCTCTGTATATCAACATTAATTTACTGGGCCGCATTCAGGTCACTATCTCCACCTGTACCTGCGCCTGCGCCTGCGCCGAGAGAGCATCCTTTGTGAGTGATAATTAGGTCGATTTTCAACTGGTTTCAGATGTAGCATTCAGATTTGAATTAGTATTGGTATTAGTGCATGCAATGTGAATGGAGGTCGCTAGATGGGTGGTTAGTTGTTTGAATTTACATATTAATCGCAACATTCACAAATGGTTTTCGACTAAAATGTAAGTTCCAAAACGCAACACCTTATACCATCATTTAAACGGTGTTTTTGATTTAGATTCAGTGTTATTTCCTTTATTTTGAAAAATAAACAAGACAAGGTGCTGATAAATATTTACATATAAATCACAACATTCACAACTGATTTTTGACTAAAATGTTAGTTCCAAAATGCAACACCTTATAACATCATTAAAACGGTGTTTTTGGTTTAGATTCAGTGTTATTTCCTTTATTTTGAAAAAGAAACAAGATAAGTGCTGATAAATATAATTACATATTAATCACAACATTCATAACTGATTTTCGACTAAAATGTAAGTTCTATAATGCAACACCTTATATTATAACATCATTTAAACGGTGTTTTTAGTTTTGAATTATTGTTATTTCCTTTATTTTGAAAAAGAAACAAGACAAGTGCTGATAAATATTTTTTAACTGATAATATCTGGTAAAATACTTTAGTAAACTGATTCTGGGTAAAACACATTCTATTCCGATAAGCAATTGCTGAGAAAATTGAATATGTAATTTCCAAATGACTTAAAAAGTATGTGAAAGCGAAACATAAATCTGACTTGTTAAAATTAATTATACGTTTTCTTTAACAAATTGGTTTAAACACACGTTTTGTATGTTTGACCCGTACGTGTTTGAATAATGCGTTCATATTCGAGACTAACAAAAAAATCACGAAGTTAATAAATAAAGTTGTACGAGAAGCAACTAGTGAAGTTTCCATAATTATTTCTTTGGAATTACGTAAGTGGTTATTAAAGTTAAAGTGAGTTGAAACAATACTCAGACAAGGTAATAATTATAGTGTGCGAGATGTTATGAGTTATGCATTGATTCTTACGCAAAGCGAGTACGGGTGAGCTTTTATAGGCTCGCGGCTATGGTTCACGTGATCATCAATTTTCATTTTAGCATGCATTATTAAGGAAAAGTGACAATGAACTAAACTTATTCCAATTATGTTTATGTTTCCAAATAAATAAATAAAAAATAAAAATAAATTAACATACGTGTATATGTTATAGTCAAACGCCGAAGCTCCAGCACAAATTCCGTGGTTATTTTTTTTCAGAAATCTTTGGTTCGCAGGAAGATAGTTAATTTAGATAAAATCAACATACTAAATATCGGTCAAACCCCGATTTGGTCGTATTGAGTTTCGGCGTTTGACTGTGCAAGTTGGTCTCTCCTAGGTTTGGACATAAATTCGTTAGTCAAAGGCTGAATCACGCTTTTGTTTAGGATTTTGTCTAACTTAAAGGCTTCTTGTCAATCCTGAGGTTTGACTACTTAAATCTAGGAGCGCAGGAGCATCGGCGTTTGCCTATAACATATAAATTTACGGTTCAATGTTTTTTTGACGATCACATCCAGATAGTTACGTCTCCCTTATGAATTAACTCTTGTTGCAACTAAACTTGGGTGAGCTCAGCAGTAACTCAATTTCTATTGAGTTACTTCTGAGCTCACCTCAGGCTCGGGCTTTAAACAAAAAGAAAAAGCGATTGTATCAAGTTGTTAATACAATATCAACAGTCCCCTGACCTATCACACCATTGGTAAAGATAAACTGTTTGAACATTCACTGGCGGTGCATTTACGGAGTGCGCCGTCACAACGCGCGCTATCGCGCCATCGGCTCTGTGATCTTTGCAAACGTTTGCTTTGTAAATGTTTCGAGAACAGCCTTACATACAAATAATATATAATATAAACGTAGTTAGCGCTAATAAAGGGAACTTTTGCCCTGTATTGCGGTGATTCATTGCTGATAATGTTCGTTCATCATGATTCATATTCCTTGAAACTCAAAGAAAGAAGTAATTCTTTTGTTTTCGGTTGGGTTTAACAATCAATAGCTAGAGTAACTGATTGACCGAGATACAGAATATTTAATTTGAATAAAATCTTTCGGCACCTTTGCGGCTGCAAAGGTGTCGAAACGTCGCATCGGGAAAATAAAAAATCAAACCAAATACCAACTAATTACCAAAGTACTTTCAATAAAACCGCGCTAGTATCCGTTAAAAAGTGTTTTTTTTCATGTCTAGGGGGCGCGTAAGCTTGAGGGTCGAATGAAATCGTCAAGATGAATTAACCTACGGCTAAGATTTCGTATGAGTTTGATTTTCTTTATATTCTAACTGCCTTACTAATAAACATTTACCCGCGATGTATACGGGTGATACAGCGAAATCTTGACTAATAAACCAATTTTGACAGTTCCGTGACATACGCCTGTTGTAACGAGTGGGTAATTACTATGGAAACTTAAACTGTCACTATGCACTCACGGGACCTAGTTTAACTGATGTGTAAATACTTAAAATGAATAAAAATAAAGTTTTATGATTATTTCGATATTGTTTTTAGAACAATTCGATAGAAGAAGTCTTTAGTAGCATACAAGGCAATGAAACTGGTCAATCAGTCTACAATTTATATAAGAAACCGTATTACCTACTGAAGACCTGTCTAAGTTCCTTTTTATGAATTAAGCAAAATAGATTGATTCTATAATCCCATTATCATTTTAATAAGATCACTAACAAACCAACCGTTGCAATGCTAGATCATATCTAATATCGAATAAAAATGCACTAGTTTTTAACTCGATATATTTTATTTTATAGACATACATAACCTTTAAAAGAAAATAGTTCTTTGTTGTTCTTAAGTTTTTAATCGATGCAGCTTTCTTCGGGTTAGAATAGGGCAAAGATTGAAATCTTTGGGATAGGGTAGGTAGGTATATAAGTTTCCTTCATGTGCTCGATTCCTCGATCTTTTTTCCATGATCTTGACTTGGGTATGTGATCTGGTGCTTGTTAGTTTGTTTTGAGTTCAAGTTAATAATAAACATGATTTATAAAATTGGTAAGAATTACATCTCTCCAGCGTTGATGGTACCCTTGGGATGATATTATTATACAACTCGTCAGCGTAAATCACAAACTGTGAAAATGAGGTGGCTATTCCAAAGCTTGCAAATCTTGCCTATTACTGAGAAAAACACAAAGCAACCGAAAATAATTAAAGAAACGCATAAAATGTTGTGAATTTACATTTTGAACATTTGACAATATTTAAGTGTTTGTTTATTATTGTCATGACAACGTATGTCATTTCCTGTGATCGTTTAAAAACACGATAGACAGTTCACTAAAAAAATATGTAAATTAAAACCAAAAAATTAAAATCCCATTACAATTTAAAGATTTTAACCAAATATGCCTCAATATAAGATTTAAATTATTTATTTATTTATATTTCACTAGAAAATAATTAAAGATAACGTTGTTTTAGAACGTGAGCACCAGTGTTGCAAGTGATATTCGTTATAACCTTTGTGTAACTACCCAATACAATAAAAGTTTTTATTAGTAACCGACTGTATACGCGATCTATAACTCATCTATCACTGTCATAGTTACACACTTGTAAAACGGGTGGGTTGCAGTTCTTTATTAGTAAGGCAGTAAGAAGAAAAATAAAAATATACATACAAGGAAATGCACTATCTTCTATTCGCAAAGACTGACTGTAAATTAGAAAATTCATAGGTTGAAAGGTGTGAAAGTCTTTTTTACTCATTTTATAACCACAGATAACAAGCCGATCGTAGCATGTAGGATAGATTAGTATGTAGGTACCTATAACATCATAATTATGACAACATAACAATGTATGAAAGTGCGTTTCATACCGGAAATTGAGTCCTGCTAAGTAGCATTCCAGCAAATAACCTATCAGTTGCGAAGGTCAGTAATATAATAAATAATGTTAGAGGCTGAAAATAATTTATAGGATAGTGACTATTTTGGTGAAATAGAAATATAAAGCTTATTTGAAACGTTTGTACATTTACATTCTCAGGTTCCAACTTGATATCAAAATAAAAATATAAAACTTTCAAGATTTTTTGATACACTAATATGTATTTTTTTCCGCTTTATATTCAATAATCTATTTAACATTAAATACCCTTTAAGGAGAAAGGTGTGCTTGGGAAGTATGTAGAGTTGATCTGAGTTATGTATGTTGTGAGAAGGGATGAAAGGCGTGTTACTAGAAGAGCAATGGATATGGATGTTGAGGGCCGGAAAGTAAGAGGAAGACCGCAGAAAAGATGGATGGATTGTGTGCGTAATGATATGAATGTGAAGGGAGTGGATGAGGAGATGACGAGTGACAGGATGGATGGAGGAGAAGGGTGCACTGCACAGACCCCAAATAAAAATAAATTGGGATATGGGTAGGGGGGTCAAAATTTTGCTAAATACGTCGTTGAAAATATGCTGTTTGCACACTGCACACTGCACAGGTCCGAAAGTCACAACTGCGATGACAGGGAATAATTTTCACACAGCCATTCTTTACGTATCGTTTACTGCAGGGATGGCGAACCACAGGCACGCGTGCCATTAATGGCACACGACACAATGTTTTGGGCACTACGAAAAACTTACGATTTAATTAATTTAAATTACACATAAACATTACAATAATGTACATATTTTTAGTAGTAAATAAAAAGTTTTGAGGTGATATTCTATAATATTAAGTACATTTTATTTTCCGAATAATCACTAAATCAAAATTATTTGATGGCACGTCTATGACGTCATTAAACATTTCTTTATAAAAATGGCACGTTGGTTCATAAAGGTTCGCCAACCGTGGTTTACTGGTTCGAAGCAGGGTTGTTAAGATAAGGACCACTTAGAGCGGCATTATTAGAGCTTTACAACTTCCACAGTATAACTTGCAATTTCGTACAAACTTGTCGATGTAATTATGAGATCTAAGGACTCCGTTACATATGGGGCAAAATGATAAAGTCAGACATAAAAAATATTTATTCATCTATTAGGTACACATCTCAATATAATATCAGTTATCATCATCTCAATTATTTAATAGCTACAAGGTGGACCGAGGAATGAATTATTAAATAGTATCTTAGTAGTAGTCTTATTAGATAGTATTATAAAGGATCTTTCTAATACACTATTATTGGGACCAACCGACGGCGACGATCAGACGGTTGCGGGAAGCCGCTACTCTTTACTTACGCGCTGCGCAGTACCGATCGTAGTCTCGTGGAAATCCTTGTGGGTGGCGTATGCTTATCAATTTTATTAGTCGTCGTGGGGCTGACATGATAGGTATATAAAAAGGCTATTATTATTTCAACCGATTTTCTGCAGGCGGATAAATATTACGCTGTTTGAAACGATATAAATACGTTTGCTGTTCCAAAGGGCACGTTTTATAATTCCATAGTAATTAGATTCTATTTAGTTTGAAATGATGTTAATAATGTAGAGGTCAGAATTTGGTCGGTATAAATAAAACATAAATAATTAATAACATATTGCATACCTACTGTTTAACAGCAAAATACATTTATGGGACATATATGATGTAAAAAATGTCGGTTAATAAATAAATCATGAATTATTTCACTTAATACTGCCCATGTGTGCTGCGCCTTAGCGAAGGGCGTAAGCTCTGCGCACGCGCCGCGTTTTCGCGTCACGCCCTTGTAATTGCACGGATAATTATCATCGCAACGATTTATCGACATTATTACATTGTTAACGATTAACTTTTTAACGGCATGCAGCTCGTTACGGTAAACGTTACGTAAAATATTAGAGCGCCAAAGGTCAGTGTTCTGAATACATGGATGTTAGAAATTACTTTCTTGGTCCTAGAAAGTTTAAAAGAGATATTTTAGGGCTTTTAGTAAATCGTGTTAGTGACAAGATTGTACCTAATCTTATGGGAGTGAAATTCTAAAGCTGTGTTTATTTCATTGGTGTCAGTGTCATATCAATGGACATTAAAATAGGTATTAAGTTAATTTATTAGTGAATAACTACCTTCGGCTTCTATGCTCGTGAATGGTTTTATGAAGTTAATTAAAGGTTTTTTTATCATAAAATATACAATATTAACTTCCAATAAACATTAGAGATATATTACTAAATGGAAAGGTAGGTAGTCTATGTTTGCTTAGTCGCTCATAATTTTTAATTAGTTTATTTGCAAGTAAAAATGTTCAATTATCTTTCTCGTTTAAACATATGCTATTTTCATAATAGCTACTCAGACGTTTTAAATAAAAACCGGCCAAGTGCGTGTCGGGCCACGCGCCGTAGGGTTCCGTAGTTACCTTATACCATACCATATTTAATACCACCTATCATTTTTCGTCTGTAAAAAAACCTTTGTTTTTCACAGTGTTGGTATGAATGACAAAGTTATATTTGCGGTTTTGAAAAATGTACTATATCTCAAAAACTATTTACTATATCTCGTTCAAACCAATTTTGGTTGAAAGTGATTATTAAGATGTACAGCATATATTTTTTTTTATATTTTTCATTTTCTTATTTCAAAAGTTAAAGGGGGGGGGACACACACATTTTACCACTTTGGCGGTGTATATCTTTCAAACGGTTGACTTTGAAAAAATGTTGTTTTAGAAACCTCAATGTCATTTTTAAAGACCTATCTATAGACATCCAATACGTGTTGGTTTGAAGAAAAATTTTTTTTTCAGAGCCCCCCCTTAATCTTTTATTTTTCTTATTTTTGTATTAAATTCGTTAAGCGGTTAACAGAATACATCTACTTACCAAGTTTCAACTGTGTAGTCTTAATACTTTCGGAATAAAGTGGCTGTGACACACGGACAGACAGACAGACAGACAGACAGACATGACGAATCTATAAGGGTTCCGTTTTTTGCCTTTTAGGCTACGGAACCCTAAAAAGTGTGCATAGGTAATATCAATTGTGAACAAAACAAATTATCAGGGATGATAAGCATCCCTAATTTTTTATTATTTATTTTATAGGTTAACAAACGCAGATTCTATCCTTTGGTTCCTACAGTCCTTCAAGAAAACTGGGTTTATCAAATATTGAATCAGTGCATTAAAAGCAGTAAACAGTAAGGTCATAGACAAGATGCGAAGTGGGCGTACATAATTGGTGTACTAGCCAACTGCGATGACATTACTATACCTCTAGAGTAACGTACTTACTTACATTATACCTAATTGCATTTTAAATGTTAGCCTTAACGTTAGTTTCATTCATTTTTTGAGACGTCTATTATCGTTAATTTTGTAATTGTAGGCCTGCCTATGTAATTGTGTGTATAATGCCTATTTAGGTAGGTGGTATTTTTTTTCTTATTTTTGCTCATTGTTAGTTCGGTCTGTGGTTAATTAATATTAGTACCCATGCAGTATCTTGATGTAATGGTGCTATCAATATTTTTAAGAGTAGGTACTACATTTTGTTAAAAACTGCCTTGACTTAATATTAAAACATTTTCTTTAAAAAACAAATCTTCAAGTAAGTATTATTGAAGAAAAACGACCTTTTAAGTAATTTTATGTAAGTACTGGACGAAACTTTTACGAAAAATCGATCGGCAGCTTTATACTTAAGGGTCCATAATAGGATAACATGATTTGCGCGGGCCATATTTTATATAGAAAACGTAAAGTTGTAGGCGAAAAAAAAATATACGACAAGCTAAAGAGATTATCTAGTTGCTACAAGTATTAATTTGCGTATAAACCTCACAGATGATTGTGAAAAAAATCTGAATATCATCAAAAGCGCTTGTCGCGGGCCATATTTTTTGCGTAAATAATAGCGGAATCGGATTAAATTCTACACCAAAATATACCTTAACGTACTGTGCATTTGCTCCGATAATTTTTTTTCAAGAAAGATAATTGTGCTAAAGATAATGATGGAAAAACAACGAAAAACATAGAAAATGTGCAGAAGTGAGGTAATTTTCCATACTCTTTACACGTAAATAAAAAGACAGAGACAAATGATTTTCAATAACCGAGCCTTAAACTGATAAAAAATACCTAGCCTACTTTTCATTCCCCATATTATTTAAATAAGACAAATTACCCTAATTTTCATTCTCCTGTCGCATTTCTTTTGTTTGTTTAGATTGACGCAGCCCTTCTGAGAGGCCATTATGCAAATTTTTTACGTCCTTTGAGCGTGAAAATAATGTACTTCCGGTGTTGCCGACAAACTTGTAATGACTGAGTTGATAGTGGGAAGAGTGCAACAAAGTAACTTAACTTATTTAGAGGTATTTTTAGATCATGTTCTTAATACAAGGGCCGCTTTTCAATATGTATTATTATGCTTTCGCTAATTCTATACGTTTTATAAGAATAAAAATCCGCTATAATACTTGGAGTTGGTAGCATCGATAGAAAGCTCTTAAAATAGCTTGGCTAGTTTTGTAGCAAAATCAACTAAAACATAGAGAAATCCGCTAACAAAGAACAGATTTAGGATCAAAAGCCCCTATAACAAAATATCTGTTGGTCCAGATAAAATTAGTATTGCCATGTCATAAATTAATTGGTTAGACTAAATTTCTGGTGAGTTATATTGATCAAGTTTAAACAGTTTTTTTATGGTCTGCGAAATTTTTGGCAAAGTTATCTTAGCAGATTTTGATACTATACCCCTTCTACGATCAAATTGAGTACATAGGTACTTGTTCAATTTTTTTTGAGAGTTTGTGAGAGTATGTTCACTTGTTGACAGTTCGTGTCGTGAGGACGCGAGTTTTATTTCTGTAAGGTTAAAGGTGGCTTATTGTCAATAAAGCGGACCAGCGGAGTCATCTTGTCTGTGGGTCCAGTCCAGAACCCGGATCTGGCATTCATGATTGTAACGCCTGTCATCGGCCTTCGCTAAAATAATTTAAATCTTAAACGCATTCCTATGTGTATAGGTAATTGTAATCGCAATTGTTCACGATGTAATTCGGAGGCATTAACTACTGTTGTGTAAGTGTAGAGCTAAGAGAAATTTAATTTCCAAAAGAGTATTAATCACTATTATTTGAATACCTACCTAATTATTGTTTATACAGGTAGCTACCAAAAGGTTGGTTGCATAATGAATGGATACAAAGCGTTGGTATGCTCTTATTAATGACTTTCAACTGATGTTGCGTTGTTTTCACGCTACGTAACAGATTATACTCGTATCATTTACAGTAGAAATTGTTAAGTGCTAAAATAACAGTTTATTGTCAAATATTTGATTTTTATTGCAGAAGGTTTTCTTTGTCAACGATCAATCGTAAGCAATAAGCTTACTATGTTTAGGAATCGGGAAGGGATATACTTTTAGCTAACTTTTGCCAAATAATATTCTTTCAACAAAAATTGACCGTCATTTCATCAACTGAATGATGTAAAAATGAAAAAGTACTATCAACAATAATTAACATCGGAGGGAATTCTCTGATACCAAGATAAGTCGCTAAAGAAAGTATTTGTGTTACAGAAATCAGAAACAACTATGACACCACGACCTTATAAACATTATAAATACACATTTAGGGCAACTTGCAATAGAATACGAAATTGGTGTTTTAGTGGTACTTAAACAATATTTAAGTTATGGTGCAAGTCGGAGTAAATCAAGAAGATATCGAAAAAGGACCCCGCACAAAATGTTCGAAAAAGCCTGTTCGGTCAATTTGGCTAAAATTTTGTGTCAATATACCCTGTAACAGGTAAATTGAAGCTGTTTCAAAGTGAAATTATGACTAGTTTTAGAGATATGGCTTTTTTAATGTTGTAGGCAGAAAGTAAAAAATATCGAATCACTTTTCATGTTTCTAATTTAATTCTTAGGTTTTGTGCGGGGTCCTTTACATTGAAAGTCTGTGTTCGTTGACTATACCTATAGTTAACGCAAAAATATCTACGTGAGGGTGGCGCGGTCATTAACTCTCGGTGTTGCTGTTATCTGCCTGTTGCGGTTTTGCGGTCAGCTGCAGCCAGTGTTGCCAACAACAATAAATTTACTACAATTTTTTATTAAATTAAAAGAGATTGAAGTTATTATCTATTGTGTTATGCGTTTGTGAAAGTGAAATTTGACCCTATAACCGCTCTTAATATTGCAGTCCATCGACTGCTGGATTGGTCATGGTTGTCTGTTGTATCAGATAGACATCTAGCATAGGCATTGATTGAGAGGCTTATATAATCAAAAAATATATTGATACTAAGCTTCACTATCATACTCAGTTGGCTAATTATAAATAATTTGATAGAAAAGAAAACCTTTTAATATTACGGCCTAAGACTCAAACAATTTCTAAAGTTAAGGTAATCTTATCTTCAAATATGTTGTCTGATTTGACAGAAACACTATAAAATTTGCAGTTTCGTTAAAGTGGGATTTTAATAAAGAAGCTATTCGGGCATTAGTCGTTTTTCCTTAAATCAATTTCGTTTTTTTCGTATTTGTTAAAATGTTTGTTTTTATTAGTTTTTTTAAGGTCATGTGGTAACCCTAATCTTCTCGAATAGAAAACGGTGCGAGCGGATATAACAAGGGGATTTCACTCAATCTCAAATTGAATATGAACTCTGTGGTCGATTGATAGAAGTAACTTCGATGGAAAGTGCATTGTCGCCTCGGTAATTTTGCCAGCGAAGTGTCGATTTGGTAGATGTCGAATGGTTGCGGTGTGTCGAGGTTGGATCGTGAATGATGGCTATAATGACGTGCGCTCGTGATTGATACGGACACATGGTATTATGTGGACGTGTGTATTTCGCCTTTTACTTTAATATTTTCGTTCACACGTTGGGTTTGAGCATAACTGATGGACTGCGACTTTCAAAACTTCTTAGGGTGTAATGGATTACTTAAAAGATGTTTATCAAAGCTCGAGAATAGTATTAGCAAAGTGAATAGGTGGGGGAATCGTTGAATATGATACTAACTACAATTCTTCTTGTAACATATGCTACTTAGAATATGCTACAAGTAGGTACCGGTAGTCCTGTTAAGTGATCAAAGCTCAGGCTCATCAACGCACCATGACAGGGCACACTTCACCACCAGCCTTCTGTACACCAGAAAACTCCAGTAGTTCCCATAATATTATATTATTTGGCGTTCATCCAATCCAACATACACATACAGCTCGACCATAAAGGGTTGACAAAAATTGAGTGCGCCACTTTCTGTGTAAATACGTTAAAATCACGAATAATTTGGCAACACTGACTATATTTTGTACTGAAAAAATTAAGTTCCATTTTATTTAATTTAAACTCTATATAGGCAAGCCACCACCCGCCATCACCATCCAGACTGACAGTGACAGTTCAGTGTTGCCATGGTACAATAATATACTGAGTGTTTGCCCTCTTGTGCGTGTGAGACAGAGTAATATAATTTATTCCATAGATATGTTACCGGCAATGTGTATAATCCGGTATTGTATACAATACCTAGGCATTACATACAATGCCTGAAACGATCAGGCAATGTTTGAAATACTATTCATTTTATACATTGCCTATGTATTGTATACAATGCCTGCTGGTCCACCGGCAATGTATAAAATAAGTATATTTCTGTTGTCTGTTATAAAAAAATAACCTCGAAATTTAAGGCTCTCGCTCCGCTGCGTTTCGCGCTCGCCTTAAATTTCTAACCTATACGCGGGACCTACAGGAGTATAGAAGGTTCGATTCCAAACTCAATGAGTCCCCTCGAGACCCCCCGAGCCCCCCTTGGGCCCCCTCGAGCCCCCCTCGAGCCCTCCTCGAGCCCCCTCAAGCCCTCCTCCCGAGCCCCCCTCGAGCTTTCCCCGAGCCCCCCTCGAGCCTCCCTCGAACCTATTCTCGAAAATCTTTTTATTTTACACATTGCCGGTGGACCAACAGGCATTCTATACAATGCCTAGTCATTGTATACACTGCCTAGGTAATGTGTGAAATAGATATCAATATTCATTCTATTTCATACATTGCCTAAAAGGGCAATACAATGCCTGCATTTCATACATTGCCGGTGACAGATACAAACACTACACTTTTAAAAATTAAATCATTCTCCATGTGCTTCTTCATACGAAATGCATAAAATACCCACCGAATAGTGACGCTTTGGTACGATGGTAATAGTAGATATTTAGAGTATTTTTATTCTATCATAATATCAGCCGTATTGACACCCATTGTTAGGCATAATTATTAGGGCTCTCTTAACAAACTTCTGAGATTTTAATCTGACGTCTAGTTCTCAAAGCTAGAAATATAAGCGGTTGAATAAAATAATTTAGTAAAATACATACATGGCGAATATTTTGATTTACTATTTACCAGTACCCCGCGGTCAAACGAACTTTCTTCGGTGCAAGTTCGTGCCGAATAAATTACGATTAATTACCACCTGTAATGGCGCCGCCTTTTGAACGCATTAAGACCATCTTAAATCATCACAAAACGTTTAGCGATGCCGGTCTCTTAACAATGTTCAATTACTTTGTGATCGTATCGTAACGAAAGCATGTTTGATTTCAATAATCAAAATGTAATTGGGCAACTTCCACGCACAAAATTCTTTTAAAATTATTTCTAGAATACTCGATACATTATAGGGTTTTTTGTGGATGGAGCCTATAAAATTCATCTAGCGAGATAAAATCGAGTAAGTAGAAAATTGTGTATAGTGTGTAGAGTGTATAATGCGAGCTCGACAAAATTGAACAGCGACTCACTGTAGTGTGCGAATGTACGCTTGTTCGACATACCGAAGAAGAAGAATTTTGCTGTGTAAATAATATGTATTATTGAATGCACAATACAAAGTTATTTATTGCGAGTTATTTTGTGTCGAATTTACAAATTGCTATACAAAATAACTCGATTTAATTTTGATAGAGTTTAACGTGCTAAGGGGCTACTTACATCTTAAACATAAGGATTTAATGTGGGCAAACTAATGGCGAAAATAAACGTAACAAATTGTACTTGTTGTCTAAGTAATAAAAAACTTTAAATATCATAAACCCTCGGTACACTGTTATTTTAATTATCTACCTTTCACTTGGTCACACCGAGGGATCGATCTCGTTTTAATCGAATAAACTGCAAGTTTTAATTACTTTAAATCGATTAGCGTTGGTTTTATTACTTGGAAAGTTTCCTTTAGCTGTTTAAATGTAATAATTCACCGGACAAAACTTATTTTGCTCCACATTTTAATTATTATCTTCAGTGTCTGGGCTACTTTGGGTGTTTACCGTAGATACAGTTCATTGAATATTTTGTGACCGACGTAATTATTTTATGAAGCCATTAATTTAGGGTCTTTGAGTTAAGTAATTAATATAATGAGCGGACAACATTATCGCTTCCATTTCAAGCATTGGTTGCTTGTTCGTATGATCATTATTTAAGGCTCGGTTATGCGGAAACATTTGTCTCTGTCTTTTTCTTTACGTATAAAGAGTATGGAAAATAACCTCACTTCTGCACTCGATGTTTTTCGTTGTTTTTTCATCATTACCTTTAGCACAATTATCTTTCTTCAAAAAAGTTATTGGAGCAACTTTACTGTAAGTTAAAGTGTATTTTGATGTAGAATTCAATGCGTTTACGCTATTATTTAGGCCTTAAGGTATGATTCCGATGTCAGCAGCACTGCTGCGCGACACTGCTGCGCGACAGTGCTGCGCAGCACTGCTGCCGAGCTCGGAATGTAGTCTCATATAAACCTATAGAGAATGTATGGGGACCAGTGGTGTTGCGGCAGCAGTGCCGCGCAGCACTGCTGCGCAGCAGTGTCGCGCAGCAGTGTTGCGCAGCAGTGTCGCGTCGCTTCTCCGCTTACATCAAATTGAGCCTTTCAAACGTAACATTAGGGTTCAATTCAGAGTGCACTTCTGCGGCAACACTGCTGCTGCTGCCGAGATCGGAATCATACCTTTATGATGACGCCTACAAGCGCTTATGATGATATTCAGATTTTTTACAATCATCTATGAGATTTATACACAATTTAATAATTATAACTTTTAGATAATATCTTTAGCTTGTCGTATGTTTTTGTGGCTACAACTTTACGTTTTCTTTATAAAAATGTGGCCTGCGCAAATCGTGTTTTCTTATCATGGACCCTTAAGGTTAGACTTAATGATAGATGATACCTATATGCAGTCAACAAACAATGTGAATAAGTAATACAATTTACCCACAAAATTGAACTCTTACTTAAAAATAACATTCGTAATAATAAAAACACGTCTATTGAAGTCGGGTGGGGCTGGAGTACAAATTCCCTTTTTTATTCTAAAAGTTCCACCCGATTTCAATAGACGTGTTTTTATTATTACGAATATTATTTCTTGCTTTTTAGAGGTAGGTTTTTGAAGTCGGTTTTTTGTTTTTTTAAACAATTTTTTATTTTTTTTTTATTTTTAGTGAGATACCTTTTGTATTAGGTAGTGTAGGTACATTTATTATTTAGTTAGAAAAATCGGCTCAGCCAAACGTGAGTTAATCGCGGAGAAACATACATACATGCGGGTCAAACTGAGAACCTCCTTTTTTAAGTTGGTTAAAGAACTATACTTAAGATATCCTTATTCCAAAAAAAAAAAAAAATTATTTTATTCAGTTCATAAACAAAGAAGTTATACGACTGATCATCGAGGTAGTTCACGCAAAATCATACTTTTTTGTGCTTTTTTCAAGATTACTTGAAAAGTACTGAATTGATTTCACAATTTAAAAAATAGGACCAACTTGGAAGTTTACCTAATGTAATAACGTTTGAATCATTTCAATCGATTCAGCCGTCTTCGAGTAATCGGTGTACATACAAAAAACAAAAAAAAAAAAACGGGTCGAATTGAGTACCTCCCTCCTTTTGAAGTCGGTAAAAAATATATGCCGATTAAAGATGAGCATCTTTAATATGCATTTATGAAACCTACGATAGAATAAGCTTTGTGGCATTAATTAAACTATAAGTGTAATAAATAAGAAAATAAAAACTATAACGTTAATTATCTATCGGTGTTTTGGTAACAGGAAATATAAATATACGTAAGATTTAACTACTGTTAGTGGTATATCGTTAATTATTGTATCTTTCATAAAGCACTTAGCCTAATGACTCGAGTGTTCCTATCAAATGAAGCGTTGAGCTTCAAGACGTCCCGTTGACAAAGGCGTCAACCATTATTTTGTCTTCATCTTTTAATGTATAGGATCAGAAAGCAGTCCATCTCACCAAAGAGGTTTACGTAATAGTCGAGGAGACAGATCGTTACAAAAAGGGTGTCAATTAAAAGATATCCCTCATACGTTAACTAATCGTAACTAAAATCCAATGAAATAGTAACTAATCCCCTAAAGGTAGGGAAATTGAAACTTTTTCGTTCTTATAGGTACGATTAGGTTAAATATATGAGGGATAAAAATCTGAAAACTGAGCCTTTTTTGACAGAGTATAAGGATCCAGATATTTGTGGTAGCAGACTCTATGCAATCTTTCACTATAATACTAAATACTGATTAGAGATTGATATGAAACATCAGCAGTAATTAGAGAGTGTAGTGAGAATTTAGACAAAAACATTTAAAACACAATGCCTTTAGTTTTTTACAATAAGGCATCAATATTTTTTTATGTCCCCACTGCTTGAACACAGGTTTTCCATATGGGTGGATTTTTAACCTCTTTATGTGCTATTTATACACCGCTCGACTCGGTAGGCGACTTATTGGTCGATTTTAGTCAACTAGAGCTTTTATGACAATCGTTTGTAAAAACTAATCGCAAACCTAACATCAACGAAGTGGCGATTCAATTTTACAAGCAATTGTCGATAAAAAGCGCTAGTTGACTAAAATCGACCCGTGAAAATCACCTTAGGTTTTAGAATAGTAAGAATATTTTATTTACTCTCATCTCTCTTCTTCTCTTATCTTAATCTTCTCACGCCGCTTTTAAACATTTTGTGACTCAAATCATATGGGCTAAATTTACCAATTTTATTACATTACGATGCACGTGATGATCATGGCCCTTAAACTACATCCACCACAAAACGACACAAGGCATTGTGGATTAATTTAAGAAAGAGCCTATTCAAACACACGCATTGTTTCGCGCTTAAAAATGAAGTTCCTTTATTCTGTCCACTGGGAGGATTGCCATGGGAAAGATCTTGAGTTGTGTCTTATGTGTCAACTTGACAGTAAATTTGACAGCTGCCTTGTCTAGCACAGACTGTACGCTGAGTGATAAAATGGATAACGTCCTATTGTTTCAGTATTATATGATGATATTGAAGTATCGGAGATAATTAAGATAGTTACTTACTCATAATGGGAAGAAAAATAGAAGAGATTATTTAAATCGAGTTCGACCGGCTTTAATTAGAGTGTTTTTCAACACAGAATGTATTTTAATATAAAAACAATAAGGACCATGTCGTTGGGACCTGTTCATATTATTTTTGTTTATCGCTCGCTTATAATTCCCTCAAAATATATTAGATTTATTCTAATAAAGTAAATAAAAATGAAAGTTATTTTGAATGCGTTGTATTTTCGAGTATGTTACTGCTATAAATAAATTGATGAGTATGCATGGGTAATTCAACAGGACAAAGACGAGGTAAAATTTGATTGAAATAGACAAGGAAAAAATAGTGTAATTAAATTAAAATAACAAAGGCTCGATTAATGTGCTGCTATTCTCGGGATATACCTTCTCGGGAGGGAATTCGATCTTTTTAGACAACATGTTGTTATTGTGAAAATGATGTTTTCCGTACACTAACGCAGTCTTACGTACAGACAATCTCAGCCAAACTGTACTGTTGCAGTTCTGTCTGAAGCAAGTGCTCCCGCTACAAAACGAATGAACCTTAATCACTACAGAAAAAAACTGGACAAGTGCGAGTCGGACTCGCCCACCGAGGATACATATTAGTAGGGCGGTAAAACAAGGTTTGAGGTTAGTTTTCGCACAAGTCATCACGGAAATACAAAAATGAGGTATCGATGCATTCAGTACGATGCCCTGATCACAAATATATAAGATGACAAGCGCGAAAATGGTGGGGGTAGAAACTGTGACGTCATAAAGTTTTCAGTACAAAGAAATTTTTTTTTCATACCATGTGGTATATCAAATGAAAGGGCTTTGTGAGTAGATTGCGAATATATAACACACTATAACACTTTCACTACTTGGTCTAACAAATTATCAGCAAACGTCGAAAAATTTCGCAATTCAGAGTCGCCATTGAACAGGTCTAGATTGAAAACAACTGAATTGATTTTTACAAAATACATAACAAATAACTCTGCACATACTCTTTTCGAATGTCTAAAGGTAATTGACCAAAGATATTTCAAAATAAGAAAAGTACATTAGTTTTAATAACAGCATAATTTTCCGCTTTTTCCAAATTTAACTTAGATTCCTTTAATAATTAATAAAAAGATTAATAAATAAACTTTCGTATGTTTATCCTTACTAGAACAAGTTAGGATAAACAGACGAAGGTTTAAATAACCAAATTTTTACACTTTAGATACTTCTTTTAAACCTAATCACTATTTTTAAAATATGTTGTCGTATTAAATCAAATATTATTAACAATTTACAATATTTTTGGTATTCTATGCGTGGTAAAACATTTGTTGTGTTTTATGAATGATTATTTACACCCGTTAAGCCCCTTTTACACCCATTAAAAAGACTGCGATTTTTGTGTATTGTTTTGATTTTTTCTAAATAATTTTTGCCTATTGAGTTTCGTCAGGTTATTTAGGTCTCCGAGCAACTGTGTGTGTTTTCCATGTGTATTTGTCATTACTTTTAGTTATCCTTAGTTGTCCTATTTGGTAAACAAACTTTACTTAATTCTTTTCTGAAATAATCATGTATAAAATTCAACAAATGTTTTTCCACGCATTGAAAACCAAAGAAATTGTTAACACATTTTTTAATAGTGATTTAAATTTAAAAGAAGCATGGAAACTGTCAAATACTGTTTACTAAGTAGGACAAGAAATGATTAACATACAAAAGTTTATTTATTTGTTTTTTTATTAATTATTAAAGGAATTTGAGAATTTAGAAAAAGCAGAAAATTATGCTGTTATTAAAACTGATGTCCTTTTCTTATTTTTAAATATCTTTGGTCAATTACCTTTAGACATTCGAAAAGAGTATGTGCAAAGTTATTTGTTATGTATTTTGTAAAAATCAATTCAGTCGTTTTCAATCTAGACCTGTTCAATGGCGACTCTGAATTGCGAAATTTTTCGACGTTTGCTAATGATTTGTTAGACCAAGTAGTGAAAATGTTATAGTGTGCTATATATTCGCAATCTACTCACAAAGCCCTTTCATTTGATATACCACATGGTATGAAAAAAAATTTCTTTGTACTGAAAACTTTATGACGTCACAGTTTCTACCCCCACCACTTTCGCACTTGTCATCTTATATATTTGTGATCGTACTGAATGCATCGATATCAAATTTTTATATTTCCGAGATGACTTGTACGAAAAGAGTTTTCTAAGCGTCTTTTTTAAGATTACCGCCGCACTATATTTTAAATTAGTTCAGGAATCGAGTCTCGCAGTTTTTTCTGAGCATTTCCCAATTTTTTTTTTATGATTTTATAACAAATGTATAATTTTCAGTTTTTTCCCTGTACTTGTAGTATAATATAAGACGATATTACTTGACAAATCCCTAAAAAGTACCCTATAAATTTTGATTACATTGAGAATGTCGAAATATGAATTTTCTTGGAAGATAAACGGGCCGTATCTTTTTTTACGTCAACTTAGAACTTTGATTTTTTCACAGCTTGAAGGGACTGTAGTATTGAGTATTTATAGTTTTGATTTCAACTCGATACCTCCACGCGTTCCCGAAACAAAGAGTCTTGACAGACAGACATACAGACAGACGGACAACAAAGTGATCTTATAAGGGTTCTGTTTTTTCCTTTTGAAGTATGGAACCCTAAAAATACAGGATAGATGATCTACAATAGAATCAGAGGAAGTGAAGCACCTAATTATAGATGGTCGTTTATGCCAGCGCCCAGGAAATAAGTAAACAGCAGTTTGGAGCGTGAAAGCGGACGTTGAAAGGATCTCGGTTGTTTGTAAACTTTTGTTACACTTTCATGGCGGCTGGATGGGCGCCGCCTAAAATAGATGCGGGGTGATGCCTGTGATTTGTCAGTACGCTTGTTTTGGAATGGTTAATTTATTAAACTGGAAAAGAAATAGTTTTAAAAACTGGCCAAGTGCGTATCTGGTTACGCAGTATAGGGTTCCGTAGTAACCTCAAACCATCCATACACTGACCTCCTTCTTTAATAGAGGTCAGTGCATCCATACCATTATGGCTATAAACTTATTTTTAATACCTGTTTTACACTACTTACGACTATAATTAAGTATGACCATCAGCCATTTTTAATGTCCCCACTGCTGAGGCACAGGCCTTCCTTATGGATGTATAAGGAGGATGGGCCATAACCCACCACGCGGGCCCAATGCGGATTGGTGGGTGTTAACGACTGCAATGCACCCGAAACCAACGGTTTAACGTGCCTTCCGAAGCACGGAGGAGCTCGAGATAATAAAGTTTTGGTCACCCATCAAATGACCGACCCTTGCGAAAGTTGCTTAACCTCCGCAATCGCAGGGCCAGGCTACAACTAAGTATAATAAACTATTAAATAAAATTTGTATCTACAAATTTTTTTCCGAGTATCGAATCAATTACTCGTCAACTTGTAAAGCCCACCTAGCAGTGATAATAGTACATTATGAGACAAGTTAGCTTAGGTTGCTCATTGCACACGAGGCTGTGGGTTGCAGTCCGAGCCGCAGGCGAGGGCGTAACTCAGCCGAGTGTGCAATAAGCAAAAGCTCACGAGTTTCATACGACGTTTTTCAACACATTTGCGAGGAAAAATACAAAGTAATTTACGACACAGCAACAAATACGACAAATACAAAGTATGATAATTATAATGCGAAAAGGCGCGCAGGTTTATTTTTGTCTTTTTCACAAACCTAATGCAAGAATATTTTGCCAACAAAGGGGTGACTGAACATACAGCCTACTTCAAAATTATAATTTTAAGCGATAAAATGCAAATATTGAAATATTTTATAACAAAATATTGTGAATTATGAATAATTTGATAATAATAAATATTTGTTTGACTTACATAATTAAGGACTTACAAATTTATTTATACCAATAAAGTATATGAATTTTTAACGGCATAAAACCTCTTTGTTGTTACTAAAAAAATAACTGTATTACCCGGTTAAATTGGAAATGCTCTGTTTGCTCGCATAGAACTTGCAGTAAGGTACTAATTTAACTTTGTAGGGATAATTCTATAACAACCTAGTGTTTTATATATTATTGCACGCGTTTGTTATAGCTCGGTTTACGGCCCTAAAAGCGATGTATTAGGGCTCACTTTACGAGCAAGTGTGTTGAAAAGATATTTTTAATAATAATACTTCAAAATTATAATTTTGAGTGATAAACTGCAAATTTTCAAATATTTGCATTTTATCACTTAAAATTATAATTTTGAAGTAGGCTGTATGCGCACTCACCCCTTTGTTCGCAAAATATTCTTGCATTGGGCGTGTGAAAAAAAAAACAAAAAAAAAACGTACGCGCCTTAGAGTAAGACGCGCTTCTGTCCCAGAAAGAGAAGCCATACGAAGCTTTCCCCTCTGCCGAAGCACAAGCCCAAATGGGCATATGCAGTTGATAAAACCAGTTGCGCCCGGATTCCTTTCTAGACCGAGTCCAGTAGCGCATGTGAACGCTGCAGTGTTTAAAATGCCGAATTGATGAGTTTTTTTTACTGTTAAAAGAGGTCTGGAACATCAAAGTTTACAAAAAGTCGGTGTTACATTTCACATGAAAGTAATTTTTTGTCGTATTATTGCTATTTGTTTACATTTAAACGTTAAATTCGTATATTTTATTCTTGATTAGTTGTCAAATTTATTCAGTGACATCGGGTCTGCTCGTCCATGGCTCCTCCGTACAAATTTCAGATCTGTCGCTAGATAAATCCGAGTTCTCGCCGATGAGCAACTTAGTGATGTTACCGTATCACAATGTTTGTCGATAAAGGATATGGCCTGGTCCTGCTCCAGGCATTCTCATAAATGTGATATAGGTACCTAAAAATTCTTAAAAATTTATTAATTCTTTTTAACTTCTGACAGACTCAATTTGGTCTTTGCAGTTTTGCACTGTTACATTCTGCGTCAAAGAGTAAAATAAAATCACAGCATAAATTAATTGGTTCTCTCACAGAATAAATAATCTTTTTGATACATCTTATATTATTATATAAAAATGAATGGAATAAGATCATTTATAATAGAAAAACGTCATAAAATGCTCTTAATACGTATATGAGACTTGACAATAAGACTGAGTGTTCTTGAGTCCGTATTAACTTTTTTAAGACTATTTTAAGAACGATGACATGTCACAAAACAATTATAAGAGCCCTGTAAGCCTACCACTCTAATAACGCACACATCCTGAGACTTTTTTGCTCCTTCCGGACCATCTGACCACCAAATCCTACCACCAGTGGTTGGTTGGAACTCCAATTTCTCAACTGACTATCCGTTATTAAATAACACCATCTTACTTCCATTTCACCACTGGTGTGGTGACCAAACCAAAAATATTATATTTATAAAATATTCAAATCTGACTGCGATATGATTATTTCCCAACTTCTGCTGACAAGGAGTTTCAGTTTTTTTTATATATTTTTAATTACTTACTGTCGCGACCACTGCGTGAAACGGATCGAGTGACAGCTGCGGCAACGGGATTGGCTGGTGATGAAGAAGCGGTCAAAATCCAAATTCAAAACGTACCTATATAAGCGGGCTTTCGAAAGGAAAAACGTTCATTCGCTATTTTTGCTATTTTGAACAATTTTTTCTATGTACCATTGTGGAACGCAAGTAAAAGCAGTTAAAATATACGAAAATTATTATTTATCTCTTCAACGACGACCCTACGCACGACACTTACGTTTCCAAAGTACCAGGATCATATAAATACGGAGAAGGTTAACTTCTATAATTTTCTGAGTCATTTTTATTTTATAATTAACTAGCAACGTGTCCTCGCTTCGCTTTGGTTCAAAATGATATATTTTCAATCACTTGCATCTCCAAATTACCAGGATCACATAAATATGGAAAAGGTTAACTTATGGTGGTTAAATTATGATTTAATGAAATAGGCTTACATAGTTTTCAAAAGGTCATCCGTAGTCAGTTGAAACAAAACCCTCCCCCCCCCCCCCACTTCATCAGTTTCATCATTGGTGATGAATTAGGGATAAATTGCTCCCAATTCACCTCCAGTGGTCAGATGAGAAATTCATTTCTCAACTGACCACTGGTGATGAGATTTAGTGGTCAGTTGGTCTAAAAGGTTTTTGCTTGTTGGGCTCTTTGTTGTTATTCACCCCATGTAAAATGTTTGAGTTTGTTACCTTTATTCCTTTTTCCGTATCGATATTGCTGCAACGACAATTGAGCCCAGCCCTTTATGTCAAAAACGTGTCATATTTTGATGTGTGACTCATCCGTACACAAATTTTAGCTGTTTTGTTTTATTTTTTATGTGTTGGTGTCGTCTTTACAGTGTTGTTTTTGTATGTGAGTATGCGGCACTGCACTTGTGTGCACTTTCCCCCCCGCAAAAAATGCCAGAAAAAATTGAATAGAGTAATAATCGCTAAGGCTGCTCCCTTCCGCGATGCTCTAAGGTACGCGCCTTTTCCCATAATTGACATATTTTGTTTTTGTCGAATTTGTTGCTGTGAGGTTGAGAAATGAATTTCTCATCTGACCACTGGAGGTGAATTGGGAGCAATTTATTTGGTTTGGTCACCACACCAGAGGTGAAGTGGGAGTAAGATGGTGTTATTTAATAACGGATAGTCAGTTGAGAAATTGGAGTTCCAACCAACCACTGGTGGTAGGATTTGGTGGTCAGATGGTCCGGAAGGAGCAAAAAAGTCTCAGGATGCGTACGTTATTAGAGTGGTAGGCTTACAGGGCTCTTATAATTGTTTTGTGACATGTCATCGTTCTTAAAATAGTCTTAAAAAAGTTAATACGGACTCAAGAACACTCGGTCTTATTGTCAAGTCTCATATACGTATTAAGAGCATTTTATGACGTTTTTCTATTATAAATGATCTTATTCCATTCATTTTTATATAATAATATAAGATGTATCAAAAAGATTATTTATTCTGTGAGAGAACCAATTAATTTATGCTGTGATTTTATTTTACTCTTTGACGCAGAATGTAACAGTGCAAAACTGCAAAGACCAAATTGAGTCTGTCAGAAGTTAAAAAGAATTAATAAATATTTAAGAATTTTTAGGTATATCACATTTATGAGAATGCCTGGAGCAGGACCAGGCCATATCCTTTATCGACAAACATTGTGATACGGTAACATCACTAAGTTGCTCATCGGCGAGAACTCGGATTTATCTAGCGACAGATCTGAAATTTGTACGGAGGAGCCATGGACGAGCAGACCCGATGTCACTGAATAAATTTGACAACTATTCAAGAATAAAATATACGAATTTAATGTTTAAATGTAAACAAATAGCAATAATACGACAAAAAATTCCTTTCATGTGAAATGTAACACCGACTTTTTGTAAACTTTGATGTTCCAGACCTCTTTTAACAGTAAAAAACTCATCAATTCGGCATTTTAAACACTGCAGTGTTCACATGCGCGACTGGACTCGGTCTAGAAAGAAATCCGGGCGCAACTGGTTTTATCAACTGCATATGCCCATTTGGGCTTGTACTTCGGCAGAGGGGAAAGCTTCGTATGGCTTCTCTTTCTGGGACAGAAGCGCGTCTTACTCTAAGCTGTGTGGTAAATTACTTTGTATTTTCCTCGCAAATGTGTTGAAAAACGTCGTATGAACTCGTGAGCTTTTGCTCATTGCACACTCGGCTGAGTTACGCCCTGCGGCTCGGGCTGCAACCCACAGCCTTGTGTGCAATGAGCAACTTAAGCTAACTTGTCTCATAATGTTTTATTTTAATTTCATTATATGTATTACAATCCTGAACGTATCAACAAGCACACGTGTCCGTTACCAAAAGCGTATCCAAAAGCATATCCAACACGTATCCAAAAGCAACCGTTTACTTGGTAGAGACGACGCCGACTTTAACAAAATTTTGCACTTGAAACAACAGATCCCTGAATCGAAAGTGGTTATATAATAAACCTACAACATTTTTAGATACCTATTCAACGCTACCCCACACTGTGAGATTGATGGGAAAAGTTTATCCCCACTTTACATGTAGGGAAGGTATACTAAAAAATATATTTTTCAAGATTTTATTCTACCACTTTTTTGGCATTATTAATTAAATTACATACCTATTCATGCCAAATTACAGCTTTCTAAGGGCCTCTGAGTTAAACCGCAGACGGACAGACGGACATGGCAAAACTATAAGGGTTCCTTGTTGGCTTGACTACGGAACCCTAAAAATGAGTAAACAATGAAATAGGTAATGTTATTATATTTAACAAAATAACTGTCTATTTACCATTTTTTTTTGTTGGAAAATTCTCAAATGCTACAATAACCTTTTAGTTTCGCGATTTGAATAAAATGGTTCAATTTACCAGACGACTGCGAACCACTTTCTTGCCTGTACCCTTATACTCATGTGCCCTTATCACGAATATCTATCGAGAAAAAAAAACGCTCGTAAAAGTACTCGATAGAGTAATTATTTATGGAAAATATCATTTCACTTTTCGGCGGTAGATGGCGCTGTAAAAATTTCTCATATAAAATTGCACTATTGAACTTTTTTTGTGCGTATTTTTCTCGATAGCTGTTCGTGCTACGGGTAGTACTGACTAGGCCCCAGTTGCTACGATCACTCATACACTTAGTACAAATTGTAAAAAATAGTTTCTTACAATTTAATAGCTTTGAAATGTTTACACTTTTTAGCCGAGAAAGTTATTATCTAACTTGACAAAGTAACAATTTTGAAATAAAACATTTTTACGGATATTAACGGTATTATTTTAATAAAAGATTTGATGATGTTTTGTAATCTGTATTTCCCGACGTTTCGGCACTTTTGCAGTTGCCCTGCTCACTGGTTACTAAACGGTTCCATCTGAATCATTAGAAAATGTTATTTTAATAGAGTTTTTGAGACGACTAGATAGTCGTGACTGAAATCGGTACCTACAAAACAACAGTATTTTACAAAGAAGAAATAAACATTCAAAAGCTGTTAAACATAGATGTTCCAGATAAGACATTACTTCTTGTAACCGTTGCGTCAGTAGCTTGGGCTGGCAGTAAAAAATACTTGTATATATTTAAGCCCTTTGAATAATGTGACGTAAATAGAAATGTTATGACTTTTGAGCTTTGGCTCGTAATGCGCCGTGTTGAAACAGGGAAGCACTTGTCTGTCCATCGCAGACGGATCGCTCGTTGCACTGCCTAGTTGCGAAATGGCCATGGTATGGACACATAATTAGAATCTGTTTCTATGATAGATTCCTAGTCTACTTCACATACTTAAATATGCATTAAATAAAATTATTTTTCAATTGTTAACAACTGAATTTACATAATCATAGAACATCGTTGTCAAATTCCTTTTTGACAGGTAATTTGAATACTTACTTAAAAATAAGTTAATCATAAAAATTAAGACCTTGTTACAAGTTTTTATTTAGTTTCACTTGTCCGGTATCCGTCCGTCTGTAATCAAATGACAGTCAAAAGCTTTATATCTTACTAGATATAAAGCTACTGTTATGTTATGATAATGTACTGTTATGATAACTACTGTTATTAAAATTTTGACTAGATGTCACTAAAAGCTTGTTTCTTTATAAGTACTTTTTTAATAAGGCTTGTTTTAATTACACTGTGTAAAAAAATTACTGTCATTTTATTTTTATCTATCAGCTTGATCACCAAACAGCTACGAAATTACTTATTCATCTCGAAAAACTGACAGTGTTATGGAAAACAACATAAAAATAAAAAGTAAAAATGAATGAGCTTTTAAAATATCTACTGTAACAAACAACTTAAAAATATCAGGTATTTTATATCAATAAAGTACTTAAACGTAGGTGTCACTACGTAACAATGGCCTGTCTAAATGTATTAAGCGCTAACACTTGAGAATGACCATTTGTGATTGTTCTCAATATGGAATGGAGGCTGTATCAGATTTCATGAGTGCTATTTGCGTCA
Source organism: Agriphila geniculea (assembly GCA_943789525.1). Lineage (NCBI taxonomy): Eukaryota > Metazoa > Arthropoda > Insecta > Lepidoptera > Crambidae > Agriphila > Agriphila geniculea. The sequence continues at coordinate 14,216,402 of OX038890.1, forward strand.
TGGAGTTATGGCATCATTATTATACTAGCTACTTATACAGTCTTCTAGCGGAAAAAGCTGGAAAAGTTTTCGGAAAAACATCAAATGTATATCATAAATAAAACACATACATACATACATCAAATGTATATCTTACATTTGATGTTTTTCCGATAACTTTTCCAGATTTTTCCATTTCCTTTTCTATTTTTCCATTGTTTGTATATACAAGTATTAAAAAATTTAGATTTATAGCTATCATGTGTTGATTTGTATACTTGCGATGTTTTGGACAGGAAATTCCGAACAATAATGCATTATTATTTTTTATCGCTCCTAAGTTCCTAACTGTATTTTATATCACTAATGCAAACGAAAAACAGGCATCGCAAACAATGACTCCTAGTTGATACCTAAGCTTTTAGTATACCTACTACTAGATCAATTGAAAGATTTCGAACACAGCAAAAAACAGTGCAGACAATAAACATGATTCAGCTGGACTCCGTTACGTCCCCAATTCTCTTTCGACCAGTTTCCATCTATCAGTATGAAGTCCCATAAGCATCATTGAACCTGTTTGGCAGTCATGTGTCGCATATGTCACAGGACTGGCCACCAGGTGTTTAGAAAAAACAAAAAAAAAAACGGAAACTCCGGCGCATGCGCTGTTCACTTTTCACGCGCGGGCGGAGGGTGCACCATCGACTTAAGCAAGGGTACTGGCCGCGCGCACTCAGTCAGCTGACGTCCGCCGTTGCGACCGCACGCCTTAACCCTTCCGTGACAGTTCCGCGCAGTGAACGCACCCTGAGTGTTAATTTCTTCGTGTTTCAAAAAATCTAAAACAAAATGGCCACCTACGCCCAGTTCAAGCACGTCGAGCTCTACAAAATCGGCCATGGAAAGAACAGGTGAGACGAAAATTCCAGGGATGCTGGTCCTGTCGCAGATCCTAATAATCTTTGTTTTGGGAAAGGTCAAGGGTTAACTGTGTTTGCATTTCAAATTTTCTCATTGAAATATTTAGACTTTCATTGATAAATATTAGGGGAAAAAACGCATTATTAATTCTATTAGATGAAACGCTTCAGGAAATATTATCAATTTATTATTATAGTATTTTTCAACTGGATGGTTACATTCTGCTGATTTGAGAAACTAAACAAAGTAAAATGAGTTATGTTGGCTTTCGCACTTAGTGGAATGATTGGGCTGGAGTTTCCAGGATACAGGATAACAAACAAAATTTTATTTAACCTGTTCTAAAATTAGAAAATGAATTTTCTTTAAAATGTTATAAAACGGCTCTATAAATTTTTATTTCAATTTCAGTAAAGAACTAAAATTTACTAATACCACAAGAAAGTACGTTGAACTCTACGTCGATAATTTTCAGGCTACTCGGTTCTTTCGGTTACGTTGTGAGTTTACCCGTTGAAAATATTTTTTGGGAAAATCTGTTCCTCTATGGTTTTATTACGGTGTATTTTATGACCAGATTATTAAAGGTTCTAACTAAAATCTCTACATAAATAATACTTTTCTTATTTTTTAATAAAAGTTTAAAACCATTTTATACTTGATTTTTTAACCGACTTCTGAAGACGAAAAAAAAAGTAGAGCTTATCAATGGTTGAATGTTTTTTTAAATCATTAAAACTATTTTCCGTTAGCATTTTTAATGTAATAAGTTTTCCATAGGTATATTTTTACTCTGTTGCAGTTATTTATGTTTATATTGTTAAGTTTTGTTGTTAGCAATTATTTCATTTCATAATATTTTATCCTTTCTTATAATTTTTGCTTTTGGTTTCAAATGAACCCAAACGTGCACAAACTATTGCCAATTTGGGTTTGCGAACTACATTTACGAGAATTTCAGCTGACGTGCGTAGCAGAATAATATCATATTATAAATCAATAGCCGAAATTTCAACAACATATCAGAAATAGTTACGACATACAAAAATGTAGAGTCGAACATGCGATACGGCAATAGCCTGGTTCATGGAGTTGAAATCACGCAACTTGAATAATATGATTCGGAGCTTTTGAATATTTATTTCTTTTCCAAAAAGAATGGCATTGTGTATTCGCAAAACACGAATAATTCGCAAAAAAATTTTGCAAGCTGAAAAATTTCAATGAATATAAATATCATCATTTATCTTGCTCCATTTGAGTGAACTCTACTTAACTTTTCTACTTCCTCCTAGAAACAATATCTTAAAGAATTTGAAAACATTGCGATTTTTTTGTTATTTTTATAGGCATTATTATTAATACCGAGAAATTATAGCTTATATTGAAAATCAGACAGCGAAGCAACCCGCCGTTATATCTGGGGGTGGATCGCGACTTGCGTGCCAACTCCCACAATTAGCATATCCATAGGAAGCGTGCGATTACTTGGAACCGACAGACAGACGAGCACCGACGCCCTTACGTCCTCTGTTCTTGAATTTGCTGTATATAATAAATGAAATGGGCCCTAGAAGTCGACCTTGGGGCACCCCTTGCCTGATGAATAACCTTATTTAAATCTACGAAGGAGAACGAAAAGGAGGCCAGCAAGTAACCTAAATACTACGCCTACCTAAAAGATCTCACTAAATATATTTTTATGTAAAGAAACCACTTGCGGATAAAGCTATTATGATAATTTTTATGAAGAAAACCGAAATCGCTTATCTCAAATGTACACTTTTAACTGTAGATGTTCATTAAAAATTGCGGTAAGTATATCGTTTATGTCACTGACTACTTCTTTCATGCACTATACTTACTTTTCATCTCTAGAATGTTCTTCTCTAGAATTGTCTAATTCTAATCAAAACGTCCCAACAAAAGAAAGTTCTTGCTTTGATTTGGAAGTCTTGCGTGTTTTTTTTATTATAGTGAGCAGAATTATTTTTTTCGTAATATGCATTCTTGATTCTGTGTAAACCTTTTTTTCAACCTTTGCGTAAACTAAACACGTCAATATATAATTGAATCTCATTAGATAATTTACTATTATTTACATCTGTTAAAAATTATAATAAAATAAAAATAAACAATTGATGCATTGATCAATAAATATCGAGAAAAAAGTTACTACTCAAAGTAATAATAAGTAATCAATAGTTTATAATTAAATTATTAGTATTTTTTACCAATAATGATTAATGTTTTTAAACGGAAATCAATAATCATTCCAAGAGATAAAAAAACCGGACAAGTGCGAGTCGGGCTCGCCCACCGAGGGTTCCGTACAGACCTTACATCTATACATAAAATAAAGCTATAGAAAAGTTATGTCGGTACAAAGGAAATATTTTGAAAAAAAAGTGGTTGGTAGTTATTAGTTTTTTATATGAAAACTGTACTACGGAGAGTTCAAGCTTTATCCCAGGTTCTACCTACAGAAATTATGTGAAAAATTGCTTAGATTATAAGTTGGACTCCAAGCTACCAAACTGTAAAAAAATACCATCAAAATCCGTTCAGCAGACTGCTATAATTAGATAACCATTTGAAATCCTTTGTCGCCACGTAGAAAATAACCCTTCCAGGGATTACGACAAAGAATTGACCACGGGCGAAGTTTGAAATGGAATAGTACATTACTGCAGCGGCACTCAAGACAGGCATTGAAGAACATACGTGAGTCCATCAATGCCTAGTTGCGGCCAAGGCTTGTGTAGTACTTTTAAACTTTTAACTTTTTAGTTTTAAAAGTTTTAAGCTTTTTATTTTAATTTTAATTTACTTTCAGTAATTGATAAAAGAAAATGGAAAGTGGAATGTGCACATAAAGGCCTTTCGTTTGATACACATATTGAAAAAAAAAATCCGGTTTTTTTTCCTTTATTTCCAGTTTTTCATTTTTTTCCAGTTTTTTGGAAAGTGCTCATCAAGGCCTTTCATTTGATACCCATATTGCAAAAAAAATATTTTTTTTTGTTTTTTTTTTTTTCAGTTTTTTGGAATGTGCTCATCAAGGCCTTTCATTTGATACCCATATTGCAAAAAAAAAAAATACCTTTCGTTTTTATTTTTTTTTCCAATATACCAAAAAACTTTTCAAAAAACTTACATTTGATACCCATAGGTAATGAAAAAAAAAATTTTTTTCGTTTTTAATTTTTTTTTATCTTTTTGGAATGCGCTCATCAAGGCCTTTCATTTGATACCCATATTGCACCAAAACAGTTTGTTTTCGTTTTTATTTTTTTTTTCAATTTTTTGGAATGTGCTCATCAAGGCCTTTCACGTGATACCAGTACCCTTAGCACGAACAGCTATCGAGAAAAAAAACGCGCGTAAAATTACTCGATAGAGAATTATCTATGGAAATTTTAATTTAGCTATTCGGCGGTAGATGGCGTTGTACAAACTTCCCATACAAAATTGCACTATCGAATGATTTTACGCGCGTTATTTTTTTCGATAGCTGTTCGTGCTAAGGGTACTGTATACCGAATATTAAAAAAAATTTTTTGGAATGTGCTCGCTCATCAAGGCGACATTTGATACCTATATTTGTGTTTCATTGAAAAGTTCGCTCCATTTCTGAATTACACGTGTGTAATGAGTTTTAATTTAATAGAAACATTGCTGGACAGACGCCGGCAATTTTGTATGAAAATCCATTATTACACGTTAGTAATGGATTCTCATACAAATATTGACGGCGCGGTTTAGGTCTGTCCGTAAACTCCGATTTAGCACGAAGAAGGTTGTCAAAATAATGTTCGAATTTCCAAGCATTTTTGAGAAAAAATAAAATAATTACAAACCCACCGCACCTGTTTATACAGGTGTGTGCAATACAAGTACTGTTGATTGTCAACAGATGGCGCTGTATATCAATAGTACACTGTATAATGTTCTGTGAAATGGTTTTATCTATCGCAATGTTATTAGAGAAAATGGGTGTATTCCAACAGGACCCTTTGGTTGTGTGAAGCCGAGACTTTTATTGTAGTGGTGGCTACCTCGGCTGACCTTACCGAGTAAACTGTCTTGATTATACTTGGTGCCAAATGCTCCAAGCAACATTGGAATGCGATGCACCCGCATTTTAATGTAAACTGAATCAATCTACCACTGAACTATTCAACACTTGACACTGGCAAAAATTACTTCCAAGAAGAAAGTAGATTGCCAAAACAAAAATAAGAAGAAGAAGACCCCCGTCATACAGCGTGACATACCGCCATGTTGCGAAAATATTTAGAGCCAAATTTATTACTTATTAATTTTATTTTTAAAAGTCATTAACTATATCAATATTTGAAAGGATCTGAATAATTAATAATAATAAATATTGAAATTTTAAAAAGAATTAGTGGCGCGATTAATCCAAAAGTAATTAGAAGTTAAACTATGACCGCGCATACCGTTGTTTCACCAAGATGATTAATAATTACGTATTTTAATGACCATATTTTATTATGATTTAAATACAAATATACAGTTTTCAGATTTATTCCTGTAAGTGTAGTATAAGACGCTATTACCTGCCAAATTTCATAGTCCTAGGTCAACGGGAAGTACCCTATGAATTTTGATTCCTTTGAGAGTATCGAAAATGCGTTTTTTGCGCCCTAAACGGCAGTATCTTTTTTTTACGTTAACTTAGAAGTTTGATTTTTTTACAGTTTCAAGGGCCCGTAGACCTTAGTATATGGTTTAAATTTCAATTCGATACCTCCACGCGTTTCCGAGATAAAGGGTCTTGACAGACAGACGGACGGACAGACAGACAGACGGACAACAAAGTGATCCTATAAGGGTTCCGTTTTTTCCTCTTGAGGTACGGAACCCTAAAAATCTGAAAGTGGACTAACTAAACTAAATTATAAAAGCTTTTTTTAATTATCTTGTCATTTGTGGGAGAACATCATCACGAAAAGTGGTAAAGCCCATTATAAGGTATTTGTGGTGTTTTGTCCCGCCTCGAACAAGCAACTCTTGTCTTGTCCGGTAAAGAAAGCACGCGTGAGCAGTAACATAGGTGAATTATGTGGTTTTAGGTACAATGTCTCTGTAAAATATTATGGCGACGTTTAATGACTGAGCTAAACACCAAGAAGTTTAGTGTTCTTTCAATGAATATGTACAGAGATATTGTTTCTGTACTTTAGTTATGGAAGTACTTCAAAGGAGTTAAATCATTATACATTGTAATAGTCCCGTACTTATTTTTGTTTTCTCTTCAATTTCTACTTAGTTTTGTTTGCTATTAGTGTTTTGTAAATGACTTATTAAAGTCAAGTCTTGGCTTATTCTTACTTCAACTTGTAAAATTATACAACAATTAATTCTTTCTCCTAAGGAAAATATTAAATGCTGTTTTTCCTTTAAAGTCATGTTGTCATATCAGAATCGAGAGTATCGACCTATATTTAGATCCTATTAAAAACGGTACGTCTTTATAACATCGTGTAAGTACTTACTGGCAACGGTGCAGTATTTATTAAATTAACTTGTCACAAGCCGCTCCATTCTAGCTCGATATTTTTAAATCCTGTTTCTTTGTGACATACGTTCGATGCGACATTCCATAGCTAAACGCTTTTTTACTGCGAACGACTCGTGCTCTATAATCGATACAAAAAGAGGCTCGATCGGCATTTTATCGATAATCGATGTGTCGGCAAAAAGCTGCGATGCACTCCTCGACACTGTTAGATGTCTGTTGTAAAGGTATTTTAATAACTGAGAATGTCCAGTTAACAGAAATCTGATATATCGTTCGCATTTTGCACATCATTTATCAGCCCTGATTATTTAAGAATGATTTATTGTATTGAATTTTAATATAATATTGATTTAAAGTATAATGTGTCCCGACGTGACGTTTTGTCGGGGAAAGTAATACACACAAGGCCATAAAAAATGTACTTAGTAGGTAAATGCATTTTTTTTACTGTAATGATGACAATAATTATTGTGTCTAATCTCTGCCCTACCATGACCGCTACCATTTGATTGGAGTTATCGTGCAAAAGTGAGCAAACATGCCCAACTGCTGCATGTCACGCACACGACTCGTCTAGCCGTGGACAAATCGCAACATGTAAAAATTGATAGCTTTAATGGCTTTTACTAGACTACTGATAGTTTTGTAAATTTTTTGTTAAAAACAGAACATTTGGATGTTTATTGTTATTTGGCATTTCTAATAATTTATAAAGTAAATTCTGATTTCAAGTAGATAAAACAACTTTTTTGATACACTTTTAAAACTAAATTATCCTCTATCTATTGCAGCCTGAAGCTAAACATTACTATAGTTTAACTCTTTCGGATAAAAGTTCCTTTCAGTCTTATATCTTAATCCAGCTTTGTAATCTGGGTCATTTGGCTAACTAACCGGTCCCCGAAAAAATAAAATATTACCCATGAAACAAGGTCGGTCCTCGCGTGCCCTCGCAAAATTTCATAAGGAAATAAGTATTCTGTACGGCAATAGCGGAGAATCGTAACATTCGTGATGTTTTCACAGTAAAAACGCGTCACGCCATGACAAACGATGCCGTTGGCAACCACAGGGGCATAAAACGGATAGTCATATCGGGAACAACCCATAACTATGGACAGTAAAACGGCTCTGAGTAGTATTTATTTGACTAAATTAATAAAGAAAACGATACCTCCCGTTTAAGAGAAAGCTTGGTTTTTAGGTACTAAAATCCTTAAAATGTATTTTTGCGTTTTAAACGGTAAAGTATACTTTCATATTGAATTTGAAGAGAAAACTGCTCCCTACTCAAATGGCCAATTTTCAATTCGTTCGCTAACTTTAATGTTAAAAATAAGCCATGAACTCTAAAATTACGGGTCGTATGCTTGTCAATTCCATACAATACAACAATGTCTGTGATTTACAAAAACTTGCGACATGTGACTTGATCGTCCACTGACCTGCATATATTTACACTGGACAGGCTTATGTCAAACTGTTTTTGTGCCTATTTGATTTCCGCCATTTTGGCGCTGTAGGACGTAGCGTGAGCATAGCGTGCGTACATGGTACTAAAGTTTGAAGTCTGGAGAGACCATCACGGCAACCATTTTCATATTGTACGTCAAAATTAGTTCTTTAGACGCACGCTAGTGGCGTTTCAAATAGGCACAAAAACTTAGCTGTCAAATCATACAGACAGCTAGTCCAGTTAAATAAAAAAAAAATTTTCATGTCAGTGTGATCGTCTAATTGTTTATTTTTAAGCTTTAGTTAGCGAACGAATAGAAAATTGGCCATTTGAGTAGGAGGGCTGGGAACAACTGGCAATACAACCCACTCGTCCAGCACTCAAATATTTGATGTCAATAATAATTCGGAAAAGAAAAAAAAAAACAAGGAAGTGATGTTAATATTAAAGGATTATGTAGTAGATGCCTTTGCTTGTGGCTACCAGCTAATGAGGAAATATTTTACCGAGCATAGACAGCGTAAAAACTAGTTTCTATTAGCGCCTACAGGTAGTATTTGCTGGCTGTACAGACAGCTTCAGAAGAAGCTACCACTTTAAACCCTGTAACACAGAATAACACAAAATTGTAACTTACAGCACAAGCCTTTTAAAAACGCACACTTTATTGCAACAAAAAAAAATGTTACTTTACAGTTTCCTAAATAGAACACTTTCAGCATCTGAATGGGGAATGTCTGAAAAAAAAACAATTCGGCTGAATTTTTTTTCATAGGTACAAATAAGCTATGGTATAAATATGGTAAGGTATAAATAGGAAACTTTCCGAATTTTTGGTTGCGTGAAAAAATTATAAAAAAAATTACTTGATTTGCTCAACTTTAACATCTATTAAAAGTATAGGAGTCAGAAGAATGGAGATAATTCCTTAGCCACACATACCACAACCACAACGTGTATTAAATAAAGTTTCGATGCAGAAATGACAAATTTTTATTGTTCAGTTACTTCTACATTACGCTGTTGTTCAGTTACTTCTGACGCCGTCTGTACCCCATTAGGCGACCGATTAAGGGAATTAGACGCGCCTCGACCCAGCGAGTGGCCAGCATTTTCTTGAGTACATCAATTATTAATTTGCAGTACTTGCTTTGAATTAAAGATGTATTTTTTACGCTCTCATTCCGTTACAGTTTGTTCAAGCGCCTTTACTTCTGTTTTGTTGTTAACTGCGATGTTTTAAGGATGCTCTGTTGAATATTAATTTTATTTTCATTTAATCATAATAATATTGCCTTACAAATACACGGTTACACAATATTGTTACATAGCAATTTGTACTATGATTTCTACACGTGTAGTATGTACATTGGGCATAGTGTGTATTTTCCTTTCAAGGGAAATTTTGATATATAACTATAATTGTCTTCTTCTTTCTATTCTCTTCTAGTTCGTTTGTTTATCTATGATATTGGCAATTTTAATGACAATCCCAATTCATTTCTTCTTTGAATCATTAAAGTAATATAATTCGAACGAGAAACTGATTAACATTTAATTTTTACAACTTGAATATGCCGTCTTTATTTTACCACCTCAATGCGTTTAATATGCACGATTTATCAGTTCAGCTATTTTATAAGTAAGTTTCAAATACCTAATAAAAATATTCAATTCAAATTAAAAGGAAAGCTTAATACAGAAAAGCTAAATCGATATAAACTTCATTATCCACGTTTATTTTTAAAACTACGATATTAATATCTAAGTAATGTTGCAAGATAGAAAGCGTAAGCGTACAGTATAAATATTGACTCGTCGTTTCTGTTCGATAATAATAAACATTCAAATAAAACAATTTGTTGTAATAAATTAAATAACGTGATGGAATGGCGATAAAAAGTGTTGCTAATGTCAAACTTTCAATTTTAACGCCACAATTCAATATGGTTGCATAATATTGATCGTTCGTTGTTATAAGTTGATGCGGCTTATAATTGCCCAATAACTTTTGATAGTTTATTTATTTTTAAGACCGACACTGTTAGATTAGTATAAAGAGCGCCATTTGACACTTTATCGAATTTGGCTGATGTCCCGTGAAACTATGAAATATTATGTAATTGTATGGCTAAACGATTTATAAGGTTCATCAAAGTTGTTGAATACTAATAATAGTGTTTTGTTTTCATTTTGTTTTGCAAGCTTTCTGACTGATTTTTTATTGATTTATATTGAGTACACACAATTAATGTTCTCTTGTCTTGTTAACCCCCCTTATAGAATATTGTATACTAATTATGTTTATTTACCATAATTATTATACCTAGATTAATGTGAAGAGGTTCCTAAATTGCCATTTAATAACAACGAAAATATAGAGCTAACTTATATATTTTTTCAATATAAATAATATCGCAATAAATCAGTAGATTTAGGGTAAAAACGGTAGCTTTCACAGAGAACCTATTACCTACCTACTCCATTTTGTTAAATTAGTTTAAAAAAGGCTATTTGTCATATTGAAAAGTATGAGCTTGTGGGTTAGTGGGTTAGCTTAGATGCTGGGTCATTGTTTGATAAGACAATACGCGAAAATCTAGCTAGAAGGTTAGCGAGCAGCGCGCGGTCGCGATGACAGCTGAAGCGCAGCGCGGCCCGTTATATGCGCTTGCGCCGGTACGGCCACCATGTGGGCTGGCGGATTTGAGACAAGTCCAACGAGTTTTTAGAGAGATGTTATTTGAAATGTTATTGAGACCTTTATTCGATTGAACAACAATAGATTTGAGTTAACAGTACATTTATAAAAAAAAAACCCGGACAAGTGCGAGTCGGACTCGCGCACTAGGGTTCAGTAAAAAAACACGTTTGTTGTATGGGAGCCCCTTAAATATTTATTTTATTTTATTTTAATTATTTAATTTTAAAGTGAATGTATAACTAAATATTCTGAGAATATTTCAAGCGTCTACCTGTTGTCGTCATTTATTTATAAATATCGAGCGAAAAACGGCAAAAAAATCACGTTTGTTGTATGGGAGCCCATCTTGAATATTTATTTTATTCTGTTTTTAGTATTTGTTGCTATAGCGGCAACAGAAATACATCATCGTGAAAATTTCCACTGTCTAGCTATCACGGGTCATGAGATCAGCTTGGTGACAGAGCGACAGACAGACAGACAGCGGACTCTTAGGTACCGAACCCTAAAAAAAGAATAAAGACTGATATTTAGGTCCATTTGGTAGAGAATCTGATGTTTGTGGGTTTCAAATCACATCCTTTGGCAAATTTAATAATAATATTATTTTTACCAAATTACCAACTTTTTTGACAGTTTAAGACTCTCATTGTTGTATCGATTTTTTTTAATAAAGTCCCATAAGGTCATGCAAGCATGGTCACACGATGCAAGGCGCTTTTTTACATCGCAACGATTATCATCAGCCCGTTAGACCACCGCGCGCGCACAATTTGTGCACTCGCTTGTCGGAATCAGCGCCATCTAGCCGTGGAATACGTACCGGTACAATTATGAGTAATTAAATATGAACGTTAAGTTTTCATAGAGAGTCCCCTTAATGGATTATGAGTTTAATACCGCGTTTTCTTTTCCGGCGGTTTCTAATTTCATAGCAATAATTGAATTGAGTACTTAGTATGTTGTTGAATGAAGTGTTCGTTCATATCAACATTGTCTTGACAAAATCATTTAAGTAATTATAGAACCTATGAAAATAATGATTTTATTGCTAAAGTAAAATAATGTTAAATCAAGTTGTAAGGGGGTTTTCCTTTAAAGTAGGGCCATTTTAATAGATCACATTTGACATCAGAATCTGTCTGTCTATAGTGTTATTTGTAAAAATAAATTTGATTTCTTTTGAGATTATTACAATAAATGTATTATTAACTGAAAAAAACTTGGACAATTGTGCATTTGAAAAAATAAATATTGTGTGCCTGCCGATAGAAGTTGTATTGTTGAATTTTGATGAAGTGTCAAATGTAATCTATTAAATGAAATTCTTTTAATATTGCCCTACGTATGTGAAATGCTTCTAATATTTTACCTTCATAATTTGTCGCAAAAATATTGACGGTAAAACTAATTACTTTGGGTGCTGTGCGAATATATATTCTATTTAATACATAAAGGATGGCTAAATAGTTTTTATCCCATAGCTATTAAGTTGGCAGTTTCCCATCTGCTAATAGCAAAAAGGTGAGAAGTGAACCAGTCGGCGACTCTTGCGCAGTGGCCCCCTTAATGAGGAGGTTTTGATTGATACTCTGTGCCGATGACCTAGGTCATTCACTATTTACACACAATCCTAAGCACTTGGGTTATTTCTTGTTTCTTGTCATATCTTAAAAGTACGAGTAAGTATAGTAGAACCAGACATATCTTAATATATAAAATCGTAAACTGAATGACTGACTGACTGACTGACTGACTGACTGATCTATCAACGCACAGCCCAAACGACTGGACCTAGAGACTTGAAATTTTGCACACAAATACCTCATACAATGTAGGCATCCACTAAGGAAGGATTTTTGAAAATTCCATCCCTAAGGGGGTGAAATAAGGGATGAAAGTTTGTATGAAAGTCCCTCAGTTTTGAAGCCAGGATCTTAAAATTTTGTGTTTAGGCTGACGATTGAAAATTAATAAATACGGGCCTCAGCGTTTTTCAAAATTCTACCCCCGAAGGGGTGAAAAGGGGTATGAAGTTGTGTATAGAAGAAAATCCTTCATTTTCGAAGTAAAAATCGCTTAATTTATAATATAGGCTTACGAAAATCTAACGCAACGTATATTGTTATTGTTAGTACTTCAACCCCTATGGCGATGAAATAGGGGTGAAATGGGTAAATAAACCAAAAAATAGATATAGATGTCGTTATTGGGGTTTTCTGGTATGACGATTGCGAAAATGACATTTATTTTGAAGTCCAACACGGTGGACATAATTTAACGCCCTAAAGGGGTGAAAATGGGGTTCAAATTTTGTAAGGAAAATGAATATAAAATAGACATTACAACTTTAAACTTCGTAGGAGTACGTCTGAAAATAAATAGGCAAACATATATTTTGTAATTTTGAAAATCAACCCCTTTGAGGGTAAATGGGGTAAGTAAACATAAAAATCGATATGGATGTCGTTCTTGAGGTTTTATGGGATGGTGATTGCGAAAATGACATTTATTTTGAAGTTCAACACGATGTACATGATTTAACCCCCTAAAGGGGTGAAAATGGGGCTCACATTTTGTATGGAAAATGAATATAAAATAGACATTACAACTTTATACTTCGTAGGAGTACGTCTGAAAATAAATAGGCAAACATATATTTTGTGATTTTGAAAATCAACCCCTTGGAGGGTAAATGGGGTAAGTAAACATAAAAATCGATATGGATGTCGTTCTTGAGGTTTTATGGGATGGTGATTGCGAAAATGACATTTATTTTGAAGTTCAACACGATGTACATGATTTAACCCCTAAAAGGGTGAAATGGGGTTCAAATTTTGTATGGAAAAAGAATATGAAATAGACATTACAACTTTAAACTTCGTAGGAGCACGTCTTAAAATAAATAGGCAAACATATATTTTGCGATTTTGAAAAAACAACCCCTTAGGGGGTAAATGGGGTAAGTAATCATAAAAATCTATATATGGATGTCGTTCTTGAGGTTTTATGGGATGGCGATTGCGAAAATGACATTTCTTTTAAAGTCCAACACGATGTACATGATTTAACTACTAAAAATGTGAAAATGAGGTTCAAATTTTGTATGGAAAAAGAATATGAAATAGACATTATAACTTTAAACTTCGTAGGAGCACGTCTAAAAATAAATAGGCAAACATATATTTTGTGATTTTGAAAATCAACCCCTTAGGTGGTAAATGGGGTAAGTAATCATAAAAATCTATATATGGATGTCGTTCTTGAGCTTTTATGGGATGGTGATTGCGAAAATGACATTCATTTTGAAGTCCAACTCGGTGGACATGATTCAGCCCCAGGGGACGGGGAGAAAGGGAACGGGAACGGGAACTGGACGGGGCAGAAGAGAACGGGATAGGAACGGGAACGGGACGGGATGGGAACGGGAACGGGACGGGATGGAAACGGAAACGAGAGCGGGAACGGGAACGAGTACGGGACGGGACGGAATGGGAACGGGACCGGACGGGACGGGAGCAGGTACGAGAGCGGGAACGGAACGGGATGGGATGGGATGGGATGGGAACGGAAAGAGAGCAGGAACGGGAACGACACGGGATGAGACGGGACGGGAAACGGAACGGGACGGGACGGCAACGCAACGGGACGGGAACGGGAACCGGACGGGTCGGGAATGAGAGAGAGAACGGGAACGGGATGGGATGGGACGGGAACGGAACAAGAGCGGAAACGAGAACGGGAACGAAACGGGACGGGAACGGAACGGAACGGAACCGAACGGGAACGGGAACGGAACGGGACGGGAACGGAATGGGATGGGAACGGGAATGGGAGCGGGAGCGGGATGTAATGGAAACGGGAACAACCAGCCGTTTTTACGCGATTAGGCGGGTCTCCACTCTCCACGAAGTGAGCGAGCCTCGTGCGCGGTCCGCCACATGCGGCATACGTCGTGCTTCACGAGGCAGCGCGCTTGGTGGGGACCCGCCTAATCGCGTAAAAACAGCTGGTCGGATCCTGGTTGATGGTTCCCTAAGGATTTTCTCTAATATTCACGCGGACGAAGTCGCGGGCGGAAGCTAGTACATATATATAATTATACATTCACTTTAAAAATAATCGAACGATGAAACCGATTTGTTTTTCGTTTAATCTTTGGAGAAGTAATTGCCAAGTGTTTTTGCACGGTTTTATTATTCAGCCATTTTAATGTCCCCACTGCTGGGGCACAGGCCTTCCTTATGGGTGGATGGATAAGGAGGACGGGCCATAACCCACCGCGCGGGCCCAATGCGGATTGGTGGGTGTTAACGACTGCAAATGCAGCCGGGACCAACGGCTTAACGTGCCTTCCGAAGCACGGAGGAGCTCGAGATAATAAATTTTTGGTCACCCATCCCATGACCGACCCTTGCGAACGTTGCTTAACCTCCGCAATCGCTGGGCCAGGCGCTAAACCACTGCGCCACCGAGCTCCCCGAAACAAATTAATTAATAATTACAACAAAAATAACATATTTTTTACCTATTTATGAATAAATATTTGAGAATATGGGTTTATGGGGTTGGTTTATTGTTTTGAATTACAGTAAATGAAAAAGTAAATTTTATTAAACGGGTAGTTGAAGAAAGGTTTTCTCTTTATTAAGTAAACGAGATAGGTATATACCTATCTCGTTCTCGTCATATCCCTTTATTCTCCTAAGGACAGATTCTCAAAAAAACAGATTCTCATAAGGACAGACTCAAAAGGACAGGAGTACACGTCCTATATTTTTAATAGTTAGAATGACGATTGTTAAATATTCATTCAAATTAAAAGTGAAAACAAAGCTAAAACATTAAGATTTTCCTAGAAATTTATAATTCCTTAATAGAGTGACGATGAGAAGTCAGTTTCCGTTTTGTTAACTCCCATTTACATGGCTGGAATGTGTGAAACGACGCATAAACGGCTGTTAGCAACATTACTTCAAACTTTAAAATGCTGTTACTTAGAAGAGAAAGGAAAACGTAGTTGAAAATGTTTTTCATAAAATGAAGTTTTTGTAAAATTCTTGAATCCAGAATGCACTTCGCTCCTTAAATTCTTGATTCCAGACTGCATTTAGCTCCTCCAACTTTAAATAATGTGTATAAAAATAATCTTTATATAAATTATAGTTTTTAAATAAAACATTTTACATGATTAATGATATTTCTGAAAGTACATAGATTAACTTTAAAATAGTTTTAAACTTTTTTTAGATTTTTTATGCATTCACAATGCTATTTTTATATTAAGATTATTAAAATAATTAAAAAATATTAGAAAAAATCGACTCACCCGTAGCAGCTCAGACGGGACTCGGTAGCATAATTGGTTAGTGCATTGGGCCGGAATCCTAAGGGTGCGGGTTTGTGTCCCGTCTGAGCTGCTACGGGTTAGTCGATTTTTTCTAATATTTTTCAATTATATTAATAATCTTAATTTTAAAATAGTTCTAGGAAATAGATTAAAAAAAGCCAGAAAAGGTAGCCAAGTTGACTGTGATAAAAGACAATTTTAAGAATCTATTTCCTAGCTAGAACTATTTTAAAGTTAATCTATGTGTGCATGTCAGATGTAACAAAAGGAAAGCTTTTAAATCCGTGATAAAAATAAACCCAAATGGGTAAATAATGATAGGAATGTGAATAGTCTCCTTTCTCCGTATTATTTTTTCTATTGTCACTTTTTTATTATGCTCGCTGAGTTTCATTTCGACTTTAAATATGTTTTCAATTACCTCTCAGAGTAGTTCTGAATGATTCAGATATTATCTAAAGTAGCAGTTGTTCACGAGTTGTTCGTGATTGTCCAATTATAATTTCTTTTTGTTTATTATGCACGAGCACCTATTTGTATGTGTATGAAGGTGCATTGCGTAATTTATTAACGAAAGTAGTATTAGAGATAATTTTATTGACGGTTGTGATTGTTGGTAGGAAAATAAATTCTCTGTTTTATTCGTTAATTAAAATTGTCGTTTAAAATAGCACATTTTGGATTTTTAACATTCAATGAATTTGCATGAGTTATATTTAAGGAATACTAATATAACTCGTTCATAAAAAAAATAAACTGAATGATTAATACCAACATTGATCAATTGGAGTTAAATCACAGAATAGATAAAGCGACGGTCAAATAAATATACCTTTTATGATCTAGGTGGGATAATATGTAGAATTGCATTTTTATAATATGATCGATGTTGTTGTTGTTGATTTACATTATGTTAAATATAATTTTTCTTATGATTTCTCGCTATAATGTTTCAAAACATAGTTTTGTATTTTTCTGATATTATTTTCTATTATGCTTTCAAACGCCAATTTCAGAAATGACTTGATCCAATAGGTACTCAGTTTATTTGATTCCAGTGGTTATATTTCAATCAGATTCGTGCTTTCCTTATATCGGTAAGGAAATTTATTTCCTACTAGCCTTTGCGGAAATGATTCGGAAAATGGACGAAGCAGGTGTATTAGTTTGCGGCGAGACGTCGATCGTGATCCAAGTTTACAGGTGCGCACGCGCACGAAAATGCCCCGATTGTTGTGTTTCGTGATTGTTTACTGTTACCATTACTTTTTCTGTGATGTTTACAGTTTCGGTTTCCAGTTTATTGTCTGGTTTGATGCTTAGCGTTTTTGGAATAAGATGCTGTTGGTTGGCACATTGTACCTATCTTGATGATTTGATCCTTTCTTATTTATTATTTATCAGAAGAAAAGAAAAGTGATGCATTCATATTTAATACATAAAAAATTGGAATGGCACCATTTATTTTATAAGCCGGAACTAAATAAATACTAACAGATTTATTTAAGTAATATTTATTTTATACAATGGCAGCAGGATTTATTATCTTGTTAAAAGAATTAAAAATAAAGAAAATTATGGTAGAGCCCATCATCATTAGGCAAATGAGCATAATTATTGTCACAGAAATTCTACCAGAGCGTCTCATATTTAAAAGTATGTCTTCAGACGGTGAACCAGTTTGGGTTCAGTTTTCTTTATGCGCGCTGAAAGATATTAATGACGTTGCGCTGAGTGTGCAGGGCTCGATGTCTGACTGACCGAGTTTTTAATCATTATGGAAATAATCGATAACATATTCACGTTGCTTCGTTTGATAATATTATGCAACCATTTTTGTAATTTAATGTAATCGATTCTAGTGATTCGACTTTACCTTACTTTACCTTAGTAGGTAAAGTCACTATTTAAAACAACCTGTATACGGTGAATTTTTTAGGGTTCCGTACCCAAAGGGTAAAAACGGGACCCTATTACTAAGCCTCCGCTGTCCGTCTGTCTGTCTGTCTGTCACCAGGCTGTATCTCATGAACCGTGATAGCTAGAAAGTTGAAATTTTCAAAGATGATGTATTTCTGTTGCCGCTATAGCAACAAATACTAAAAACAGAATAAAATTAATATTTAAGGGGGGCTCCCATACAACAAACGTGATTTTTTTTTGCTGTTTTTTGCTCTATATTAATAATAACAACAGGTAGACAGTTGAAATTTTCACAGATGATGTATTTCTGTTGCCGCTATAACAACAAATACTAAAAACAGAATAAAATTAATATTTAAGGGGGGCTCCCATACAACAAACGTAATTTTTTTGCCCTTTTTTTTGGTACGGAACCCTTCGTGCGCGAGTCCGACTCGCACTTGGCCGGTTTTTTTAAGATCACTGTGTGTGTGTGTAACGAGCTTGTTTGATATATTTTTTATTTCGTTCAAGTGATTAAATTCTGGCATTGTTGTTGGTAGAAAGACGCGCATCGTATTATTTTTTTATGCACTACGGTATAGTGCTTGGCCTTCACCTTACCTGATGATAAGTGACGATAAGGCCAGAGGTAGAAGCGCAATACTCCCGGAATCCTCATCACTGCGGAACTGGCTATCTTACCTCTAACTGCCGGAATACAACAATTTTTAAATTCTTATGGCGTCAGACTTAGGTGAGATGGTAGTAGCTAGCCAGGCGGACTTGAAATAAGCCCTACCACCAACCAAACCAAACAAATTGTGCCCCTCCTGGGAGTCCAACCCGGGACCCTGCGTTTTCGAGTGGGCGAACCACTAAACCACAGAGGCATTTAAAACCTTAATGCTTTTAAACAGCAAAAACATAATACGAGTAGTAAACATATCTTTGGCACGGAAATCCCGTAGCCAAGCCGATAGCGGTGGCTATCAAGCACGTTGATCTACACAGTTAGATTGATGCATTCGCCAAAGAAACGTAAACACGACCAAATGAGATGTTATTATTTTTTGTCTCGTGTACCGTGTGAAATGAAAGTCGAGATAAAGTGCTGACTAATGTCGTGCGCCGGCGCACTTGTCGTACCCGACCGACGTCTAATGGGTTTTTCGTTGAAGTGTATGCCATTAAAATGATAGATAGCATCGATCGCTGCACTTGATCTAATTCGAATAGGTAGCATTTTTGTGGGACTTGCAAGAGACATCTGGAATTTTGTCCTCGTGTGCACTGTGAAGTTTCGATGTGAATTCTCACGATATCTCGGTGGCAATAACGAAACGGAAATTTCATACGTATTTTGATAATGTCAACTGAGAAGTGGTATTTTTTTTTTGTAAAATGATAAATCTTTGCAAAGTAATGTGCAAATTTTTATTCAATGGTCTAATTTTCTGTAACTGTTTTATATACAAACTTTATCTTTGAGCGAAGTAAAATAATAAACGTAAATAGTTTCTAAGCATTACATACTAAACGTTATGTCCCTTATTTCGTCTTACAACGCCCACATAGGTTAGTTATAGTAGTACGTACCTAAATAAAATTAGTGAGGCTTGTGGCGCCGATGTCGAGTTTAATGATCCGAGTAAATTGTTTAATCGTTTACAATTGTCTTACTCGATTTCATAAACTGATATTCTTTAGATGGATTTCTTAAAAAATGCAGGTTGACCAAATCCTGTACTTACAACATTTGGTGTGTTTTTGTTTATGAATATTTACATAATTATTAATTACTTAAAAATAAATTGCAAATTTTCCTTCTTCTTCTTTTTTCTCTTAAAAAAATATTTTTTTGGATTAAAAATACTCGTTTACTTCAAATAAATGTTATTGACTTTAAAGCATACTAGGTAGTTTTGAGATTTTCTCTTTACCTACTTTAAAACCAGTATCTTTTTTAATAGATAATGATAATCCTTATAATTATCTGTTCTGGAATGGCGACCGCGCACCGGACGACGCTCCGTGGGTAGGCCCCCGACAAGGTGGACCGACGATCTGGTGAAGATTGCCGGAAGCCACTGGATGTGGGAAGCGCAGGACCGATCGTCGTGGAAATCCTTGGGGGAGGCCTATACCCAGCAGTGGGTGTCGTGCGGCTGATATGATGATGATGATGAATCCTTATAAAAGAGATTTGTACCATAATGACTGACCATGATTTGTTTTGATGAAATGCACCTTTTCAGCGCCAGGTCACATATTTCTTAGAATTGTCGTGAGTAACATTACTAAGATTCGACATAATAAGGCTTTGTTAAGTAAAAAAGTTTTGCCGCCCGATGTGTCACAGGTAACGGCACTCACTGTAATGATAGCTAAGTGGTCATTATTCGACAAATTGTGTACGTAAACACCACGTTTGGTCCACTGGATGACAAGGGGGTATGTAATTTGGTATTTATACTAAAAACGTGGGGACAACTGTTAATCTTTACGCTTGAAGAAGTTCCAAAATACTCTGAACTGTAAAAATTGCGTTTAGAGTTGAGTGACAATTACGTGTGTACCGTTTTTGAGAAAAAAGGGATATTAACTAATAGTAATATGTAACTTAGAAATAATCTACTTAGCAAATAACTGACAATACCTAAATACAGTGTCAATGACTTGCTACTATACTAATTTAGGTCATTACGAAACAATACACATTTTTACACATAACAATGCGTGTGTAAAATTTTGTAAAACAATCTGAAAAATTTGCACTGTCATCATATAAATTCTTACCTCACTAAAATGACAAAGAGATGTTTGGATAAAATTTGACTTTTTAGTTTACCCATTGACTATATTATTACACTGGACTGGCTGCTGTCAAACTGCTCTTGTGCCTATTTGATTTCCGCCATTTTGGCGCTGTAGGACGTAGCGTGAGCATAGCGTAAGGGACATGGTACTAAAGTCTGAAGTCTGGAGAGACCACCACGGCAACCATTTTTATTGTACACGTCAAAATTAGTTCTTTAGACTCACGCTAGTGGCGTTTCAAATAGGCACAAGAACTTTGCTGTCAAATCATACAGTCAGACAGTCCAGTACTAAGAAAAAAAATTTTTCATGTCAGTGAGTTTACCGTATTTATATCTTTTTCAATACAGTTGCTCGAAAATGTGAGCTTACGCTGACAGGCCAGCGTGCGGTAAGTTGATTTTACCGCACGCCGTGCGTTTTTGTTTACGGTTTAGTACAGCGTGCGGTAAGTTGATTTTACCGCACGCCCGCGCCGTGCGTTTTGTTTACGTACGTTTTTTTTAATTTCTACTAGCTTCCACCCGCGACTTCGTCCGCGTGGACAGTAGAAAAATATAGTAACCAGTTTAAAATGACCTCTTTAGTATATGAAAGCTAGTACTAAGGAGAGTTCAAGCTGTTTCTGTGGTTCCACCCACCTGAATTTAATGAAACATAGCTTTGATTTTAAGTTGGACCTTAATCTACTAAACTATGAAAAGCCCATCAAAATTCTTTTAGTGGTTTTTGCGTAATACGCGCACAAATATTTGGAATTTACAGTTTTAATATATGTATAGATTACAATTTCAGTAGTTCTATGTTTTCTCGCAAATGTATTGAAAAACGTAGTATGGCACACGGTTGTTAAGGTTTTTTAAAACTCGTGACGATTATAAACCCTCGCCTGCGGCTCGGGCTTATAAAACGTCAACTCGTTTTAAAAACCTCCTTACCAACCTTGTATCATAAACTACTATAATGACCCATCCTCCTTGTCCACCTATAAGAATGCCTGTGCCATTAAAATGGCTGATATCGATATCTTTAATAAAAAAAACAGTCTTCTTGTGTTGTGATATGAAAAACGGGATTTATACTTTTTGCTGACACCATGTGAGATGATGAGCGTATTTCCAACATAGCGCGTAGCAAGCGATCGCATTGCGGGTACAGTTAGCACATAGATGCGTGCGCGCATCAATATCGTATTAGACGCGCGTGACTGCCCGCGGCGGATATGACAACTCGAACCCCAGCCGATATCTCGAGATGTCATATCATTCAATCGAGGCGGCCAACCGGCAAGATGCGCCCTGTATGTATATGACTTGAGTCATATATTAAGCCATTGTTTGGGTAATGTATAGGTACCTCTAGTTATTACCTTGGTGGTTTACGACAACGGTTAGGAAATAGACAGCGCTACAGAAATAGCAACGCACACCTTTCGGCATACAAAATTCAATCTTCTATGGTGTTGACCATAGACCATCATTGTCAGCCACACGTCCGCTGCAGGGCTATGGATAAATTTAATAAAATATATTATCTTATATTAAATATATAGTATACTATTTAATTCAGATTGAATTGATGGAAAAAAGCTCACAAGACGTATTAAGATCTATTTATAAGAAGATACTTACAATTACATATATTTCTTAAAGAATATTCAATCGTTCTGACCATGTGTTTCTAATTATTACATGTAGTGGATTGTATTTAGAATTGCGTAGATAATTGAGAAAGAGGTAGCAATTGGTAACTTGATTGAATTGGAACATTAAATCGATCTCCATTGATCTGATGACGTGGCTATATCCAGTTTGTTTGTTCTTGATATTTGGGTGAGGTCTTAAACGGATAGGATGGCTCATTGAGTCTCAATGACAACGCAAAAGTTATATAGAAGGTTTATATTACTGAAATATCTTAAAAAGGGTAGATAATTAATAGAAGCAATCGACGCTAATAAGCAGGTAGACGTTATTTATAGTGACTTTAGCAAGGCATTTGATAGGGTTCCCCATGCGGTA
The DNA here is from genome assembly GCA_943789525.1 of Agriphila geniculea. Taxonomy (NCBI): domain Eukaryota; kingdom Metazoa; phylum Arthropoda; class Insecta; order Lepidoptera; family Crambidae; genus Agriphila; species Agriphila geniculea. The sequence goes on from OX038890.1 coordinate 14,239,106, forward strand.
CTTATTCGGAAATTGGCGGGCTATGGTTTTGCTGGGCCCCTTCTAAAATGGCTTAATTCCTATCTAAATGATAGGAATTTTTACGTTGTGATCAACGGCTTTCAATCAGAATCGTATCCCGTCTCCTCTGGAGTGCCGCAAGGTTCACATTTGGGTCCCATATTGTTCAATATCTTCATTAATGATCTGCCAGATTGTTTTCTGTATTCATCCCTATACATGTTTGCCGACGACCTAAAGCTTACCAAAATCATTGACAATGAGAACGACGTCAAATTGCTTCAACAGGATCTGGACACTTTATGTTGTTGGTGTAGGCATAACGGTCTACAACTCAATATAAAAAAATGCTTACACATAAAGTTCACTAGAAAGTTGAATATTACTTCGTCTTCATACACTGTGGAGGGCGTTACCCTGCGCGAGACCGATGTCGTGCGTGATTTAGGCGTGTTACTAGATAGTAAGCTTACTTTTATACCACACATAGAACAGGTATTTGGGAAGGCATCGAGAATGCTTGGTTTTGTGATAATTAATGGCAAAGAGTTCCGCAAGCCCAAGACTAAGATAATACTTTACAACAGCTTAGTAAGAAGCTTGTTAGAGTATGGCAGTATTATCTGGAGGCCACATCATGCAACACACTCTCTCAGGATAGAACGAATACAGAAACGCTTTCTTAGACACCTAGCATATTCTACGGGTTTACGGGGTAGACGAGTAAGTTACAAGACCCACTTAAACCATTTCAATATGATTACACTATCTAAACGAAGAGATATGTTAGATCTTACTTTTCTATTTAAACTACTGCGTAACAGTATAAACTGCCCAGAGTTGCTAGGAAAAATTCAGTTCAGAGCTCCCGCTCGTCTTCCACGATATCCTATCACGCCGCTCTGCCCTCCATTGCGTCGCTCTGTACTCGGGTCCAAGTCGCCTATTTGTAGAATGTCCAAACTATTCAACCTAGTCAGCCATGCCACAGATGTTAACCATGTCTCACTTAGAACGTTTCGTACAATTGTTCTGGATGAGTTAACCGATGTCAATTAAGTAATTAGTTCTCAGTTTTCTTTTTTTGTTTGCTCAACCTTAATTTCTAATTTTATATTAGTACGTACTTTGTAACTCAAATGTCCCTAATTTAGTTTTTTTTTCTTATGTAAGCGGTGTTTACCTGTAATTAACTTAATACTTAGTTTTTAACTTTACAAAATAATTTTAAGCATGTATTAGTATATAAGTTGTTGGTGAACCAATAAATAAAAAAATAAAATAAAATAAAATAAAAATTATGAAAAAAAAGGAAGAGATTCACCTGGAAAATAAAATAAAAATGTCAAGATACCTTTGCATTTTTGAGTCTGATTCTGATCAGCCCCCCTACTCAAATGGCCACTTTTCTATTCGTTCGCTAACTTAAAGGTTAAAAATAAGCAATTAAACGATCAAGTCACACGTCGCAAGTTTATGTAAATCACAGACATGTTGTGTTGTATGGAATTGACAAGCCTACGACATGTAATTTTAGAGTTAAAGGCTTATTTTTAATTTTTAAGTTAGCGAACGAATAGAAAAGTGGCCATTTGAGTAGGGGGGCTAGGGCTCTACCGCCTAACTTCAATTGCTTTCGTAATCAAATCACTTTCAATTACAGACCATACAACAAGTACTTACTTTCAATTGAAATATGGATGGTAGACACATTGCTACTTTTCTTTGGTAAGTTTTTATTTGTACCAATAAGAAGAAGCCACGTGTCACATCCATCTGTCAAATGAACGCTGATCTAATTGCTGAATTCATTCAATTATTAAATAACTGCCTCCAAATTGTATGTAGTTTGTTACCTTTCATTAAACAATCCCAAATCCATAAAATATGATACTTTACCAATAAAACGTTATGAGTAAAGTATAGCTTAATCATCTTTCAATTTAGAAATAGACGATAAACGTAATTCCTTAGATAACTTCATTGACATGTATCATATTATCCAATTGATCAAATTACATCACAATAGATATTATGTTTCCTTGTTGTTGGTTAGGTAATTATAAAGGTAAATAATAAAAGAGAAAAAGCTAAAGCAAGATGAAAAAAAATGAATTTAACTGTACTTAACGTACGTATATACGTAAGTAGGTATATCTAGACCGTACGTGATCTTAAAGGTATGATTCCGATGTCGGCAGCAAGCAGCAGTGTTGCCGCAGCACTACTGGTCCCCATACATTCTTTAATAGGTTTATATGAGATTACATTCCGAGTGTCGCGCAACACTGCCACGCAGCACTGTCGCGCTGCGCGACACTTCTCCGGTCGCTTCAAATTGAGCCGCCTTTCATAACATTACGGTTCAATTTGGAGTGCACTGCTGCTGCTGCCGAAATCGGACTCATACCTTTAGTCAACACAATTCCACAAATGTTGAAGTTTTATATTTTTTAAATGTCAAAGAAGCTCTGACTACTTTTTTATGCTAAACGTGTAAGCTTTAAAATTAGCAGACACATTTATCAACTGCATGTTACATCGTGTTACAAAATAATTCTAAATTTTTCTGTAAATAGGTTGACTTTACACGCGTGTCTTTGTGTTGTAAACAAGCAAACGCTGTTTACTACGGAGATCTTAATGTGCATTAAAGTTGAAGTATTTATATTAAACTGGCTAAGACGTCTTGACAAACATATCCTACCGCAGAGTCAATAGTAACCCAACGTCTTTATGAACATAAAAAGAAACTTTCTCCTGTATAATAAAAAGTTAAATAAGTGATAGCAAACAGTAAAAAATGTCTTAAATATTTTATTAAGAGAAAACCCGTTTTCGTTTCCTTCAAATATCGTTAAATTACAAAAAGGGTTTAATCAGATTGACGTGTAAATATTTAGGTTTATTATAATATAAGCGTTGCTTGTTTATAAAGATTCAGATAAGTAAATACGAATTATTGTTTAGTTAAGCTTTTGACAAATTATTGAACTTCTACAGAAATTGCAATATTTTACGTCAATTGGTTAGTACATTCATAAGTCATACACTAAAATAAAATTAATTAACTATCTATATTGTGAGGAAAAATCATAGAAACTACACTAGTGTTTTTAATTTTTGCTGGGATATAAAATCCTCCTTTTTCCCCACTGCTCAAGTACTTAGACTGCTCAACTGCTCAACGTAACCTTTAATAGAAAACGCATATTTTTATAGACGCGCGTTTTAATCATTTCTATAGAAGTTTAGTACAGGAAGCTTAATTTGAAGAACTTTGTAAATATATTTTTTTAAGGAGTATATTCAAAAGCTTACCTAGGTAATATAGGTTTATTAAACTAGTGGCTCAATGAGCTGCTGTAGACATCGCGTTTGTGTCTTTTTGTTAATTTTTAGAAATGGCTGAAATATCTTTCTTTTTTCCAAAAATTTCGAAAATCTGAGTCGACAACAAAGCTATATAATTATCGAACCTGTTTACAAAATTTCACGAGAATCGATTGGGAAATGCGACCTGTAGAGGAAAACAGACGGATAGCCAGACATACGAAAGCAAAAGCCCAAGCTGAAACGGAGACGCTTCGCGCTCGCTCGGTAAATAAACTATGAAAAATTTACTTTTTCGAATCATATGCAATTTTTGGTATTGTCACAATGTTATAATAATATTACAATAACCTATTCTCTAGAACAGTAACGTTCTTAATAATAAGCCAAAGTGATGATAGAAAATTATTGCCACAGAGTATATGTACCTAATACCTATTCATCAAAGAATTCTTTATACACCGGTTCTAAATCTATGGTTTGAACGTAGGATTGAACGCAAGTAAAGGATAAACTCGGTTATTGTCCATAATTTTGTGGTCAGAGATGGACTACCGGGGTGCGTGGTGGCAATCGGAATAATTACACTATGGTCAGATGGGATTATTTTCATAGCGGGGCGTTGGGTGTTGAGAAATCGGTTTCCTTATTGACGGTTGCATTCTTCTGTTCCTATAAATATTTATGAGGAAAATTTTTTGTACAAAATTGTGTCCCACAAAGTAGAGTCAAGTGGAAGATCAGACTTTAGAGTAATTAGAGTCACCCAATTTTTTGTGAGATTATCTTTTGGATTCTAACAGTTTTTTATGTTGTAATTTCTGATCACTTATGTTATATTTTCCTACAAATTGTTGCGTTTACTTAGAGAAATAGAGCCATCAATTTGCTTGGAACCATGTAGGTGTTTTGAATGAGTATTGTTTTAACAAGCGTATTTCGCTGCAGCCATGCAATTACGTGCATAACATTCATTCAGGTCGGAGCATGAATGGGTCCCCCTTACCTCAACTTCATCATGCAAACATACTTCAATTATAGCAGGGTTGAACGTAAAATTCATAATGACCCTCCCACATGCATTCTCTTGTAAATGCATCTCTCACATTTTTATTACACACAAACGAAAGCTATAACGACTTATAATTTTCATTAATAATACTATCTATCAATCGATTTCAAAATTGTAAGTCAATTTGTTCCGTGTGGGAGGTATTAATGTTTGTTAAATTTCATTTATGATATTGATTTGTAATGGCTTGATTTCCTTTGATGTATGAAACTTTTTTTTTGTAATATGGAGGCCTGTCATATACGAGTTCTAGTCCGTACAAGAGGCATCAATCAAAAGCACATGCCACACTGGCCGTTTAATTACTGAAGGGAATAAGTAGGTATGTTATTAAAAATGTGTTTACAAAATGCGGTAATCAGTCATATTATTTTGATAAACAGACTAATTTTATTCTACATAATTTTGATTACCTTTATTTAAACTATTGCCATATTGTTTTAACCTTAGCTTAAAGCATGGAGTTCTAAAAGTTAGATCTTTTTTAAGTTAAATACTGGTAAAAGAAAACTTAAAATTAAAAAGAAATATACATTAAATATGTACTTATTCGAAAGCGAAGTCAATGAATCACCTTTTTGGTAAATCTATCGCGGACCGTCAATGTACCGTCGGCTGATCTGGCCACTATATCGCCTAATGCGAATTGATGTACCTACCATACAACTGTTTAAGAGCACGACTAATCTAGTACTTGACACGTGTACTATGTAGCACATCACTATAATAGTCCAATCAACGGGGCTTATGCAACCCGAATAATTCTTCCGTCTATGAAATTTGGCATGTGATGAAGTTAGGTAATACAGATTACAGATGAACAATAATCCAATAAATTTTGTTACGAGAAGTTAGGTATTTTTACCTAAACATGAAAATCGCTTATATCTCTCTGTGAATATTTCCTCGGGCTAAAATACTTTCTGTATACGTACTTGTGTATTAGTTAGAATAAGTATGTAAAAGAATCCAATATTTTTTCGATTTCGGAGATACTTCAAATTTAAATTTTAATATTTTCCATTAAATATTTTCTTGATAAAAATATCTGCTGATTATTATTTTTAATATGTTTTTATATCCTTAAATATATAGCTTTGTTCAGTAAGTCAATTAATTTTCTTCTTTAATCATATTTTTTTTATTTTTTGGTCTTAAGAGTTAATGTGAAAAATAGTCGGTTCATTTTCATACATTTATGTATAAATATGATTAAAGAAGAAAATTTGTTGGCCTACTGAACAAATCTATATATTAAGGGTATAAAAACATATTAAAAAATAATAATCAGCAGATATTTTTATCAAGAAAAGATATATTGAAAAATATTAAAATTTGAATTTGGAGTATCTCCGAAATCGAAAAAATATTGGATTCTTTTACATACTTATTCTAACTAATACACAAATACGTATACAGAAAGTATTTTAGCCCGAGGAAATATTCACAGAGAGATATAAGCGATTTTCATGTTTAGGTAAAAATACCTAACTTCTCGTAACAAATTTTATTGGCTTATTGTTCATCTGTAATCTGTGTTACCTAACTTCATCACATGCCAAATTTTATAGACGGGAAAATTTTTCGGAAGTCTCCATACAACAAATATGCTCATTGATTGGACTATAAGACGTCTGTCCGACCTGGATTTACGGAGTTGCTTTTAAAAATGTGTGCCTCGAAAATTATGTTTAACTGTTCAACTGATTGTGCGGTGTGAATGAGCCTCGACGAATCGCACTGTGTGGCTTGAAAAACGAAAAGGCTGCTAATGCTCGCTATTCAGAAAAAGTGCCTATATCGCTTTTAAAGAGAAACTATGGATCCCGAAAGTGCCAAGTCAGAGTTACGTTTTGTTTTCGCGCGAAGTAATTTCGAAGAGCTTCTGTGGCAATGGATGTTATTGTTTATTTAATTGAATTAATAGGTTTTTTAAACGAACTTTTACCTCACAATCATTGTTATGTTCATACGTTTTTGAATACACTCGGGAATGTTAGGCAATTCATAACGTTGGTAGACTTAAATGAAAGATTTCATTCTCGTACAAGATTCCAAAGATTGCTAGTTGAAATATTATTCGTATCGAATTGTTAATGCGCGAACACGCTACACTTTATATCACATTAATGTTCTTGAGCAATACCATATATTAAGTAAAACCCATTTAGTATGCCTAAGGGCATTACGTACGATGCATTAGCTGAGCATCATCCGACCGCAAACGTTCAAGTTAACGGCTCCAAACAAATGCTATTCACTATTTCCTATTTTAAAACAGCCAATTTGTGTTAACAGATTTCCATAACAAAAAGCTACAGCCGAAATTACGAATGTGCAGCTCTTAACAATGATACATATCGTACGGAAGAATGCAATTACTGTTCAAAATATATCGCTTTTAAATCGGAGCCAGATGTTTCATTAATCGATGAAAGGATCGGACTTTTCCACTCTTTGTGTGTATTCTATTGTCTTGAACGCGCGAAATGCGCGAGGTGAAATGACGTTGATTGGTATAATAAATTTAACTTAACCCGTCAACGTCGGTATTGTTTTATCGCTCTGCTATTGATATTGTTTGTGGAAGAAGAAAAAAGGGTTTATGGAAATACTGAACAATGGGAACCTATTAAAATATTGCTGACAAATATTATTAATTCGAAAACTAAAAAATATAGAAAATATGCGTTGAAATACAATTGTAGAATGATTTATCAGTATCACGTGCCGTACCTTTCAAATTTAAATTAACACTTCAGAAAAAAATATCGGTGTTTCTATTCGTAATCAGAAAATATGAGATATCATGTGATAACTTCTGTTTAAGGTAATACTTTTACTAACGACATTGTAATCAAAGACTAGAAAATACATTTTAAATTAGTTTCACAGGCTGTCATTAGATTCGTTTTTTGTTCGTTCAATATTGTTCCGTACGTTATTGTACTTAGTCATTTCCCGTCTCTCTCCCGGAAACAATGGTGTTTACAAAACATTCTATTACCTTTCGAGTTATGTGTATCCAATGCCACATTTGTCATAATAATGAACTTGACAACCATTGTGCATTTGTAAGTAAAAGTAGCTAACAATTTATGAAATGTTATTTTGTATGTACGTTATATAACTTTTACGACTACACAGTAGCTTTTATAATGGTAGAATATGTCTAGTAATTTCTATCCACTGATTGAAACAAAAATAAACTAAAACCAATGAATAAAATGTTTTGGTTGCCTCTTGATTTGAAAAGTAAACATTTTTATTTTATTTTCTGAATTAATTATTTTACTAGAACCACCCTACAAAACATTCTATTACCTTTCGGAGGAAAAGGGGAGCTCGGTGGCGCAGTGGTTTAGCGCCTGGCCCAGCGATTGCGTAAGTTAAGCAACGTTCGCAAGGGTCGGTCATGGGATGGGTGACCAAAAATTTACTATCCCGAACTCCTCCGTGCTTCGGAAGGCACGTTAAGCCGTTGGTCCCGGCTGCATTTGCAGTCGTTAATACCCACCAATCCGCATTGGGCCCGCGTGGTGGGTTATGGCCCGTCCTCCTTATCCACCCATAAGGAAGGCCTGTGCCCCAGCAGTGGGGACATCAGAAATGGCTGATGGACTGGACCCTACAAAAAAGATTTAATTTTATCTTATTTTTTGTGTTGTTGTTACAGGTAAGCATTTTCGGTTTTATACTTCAGTAAAGAATACCCCAAGTCAAGACTAACACCTGTCTGCAGTTGATGTAAGTCCACAAATTGTACGCTTTTTGTATGGGGAAAAAATGCTAAACTCGCGTCAGTAAGAGTCACGTGGCTGATCGAAAATGCGTAAGACGGATGTGACGGATAGAGAGTAGACAGCTGGCGGCGGATGTATCCCCCTCTCTTTCTACGGGGCGCGTTGAAAATGACGGCGCGTCATTTTAAGACGTAAACACTTGTGTCACCAGCAACGCGCTAATTTTGAAAATGGAACTAATAGCAGCCGATCTCTTCGGTGAAATCATAGACTTATTTATACTCTGTGACTATAAGTTGAAATCGTAGAATGCGTGCATGTAGAAATTAAAAAGGCCACTGGCGCGAAATCTTTAGAATTTTTCTCTACTACAAACTGATTGAATTGTGTGACTGTATAGTAATAGGAAAGAAATAATTTTAATCCTTTGCCGCTAATTTCAAAATATCAAAAATGCACAACGTTAATATTCATGTTTTCACTTCTGCCGGCACTCCCGGAGTGCCAACCGATTTTTTTATATACTTTTGAAGATTAATATCTCTTTTAATAATTAATTTATGAAAAAAGGAAAAAAAGGAATACAGCCAAATCCTTTCTTAAAATTTTAATGAAAAAAGTATTTAAATCGGTCTAGTTTTGGAGGAGGAAACAGGGGAACTACGAACATTGGTTTATTTAACTTTCTATAGGATTTTATAATTCTCTCGACAGTGATATTTCGTAATTCTTAAATAGAGTTGGTAGATTTGATGTAGTTTTAATAGATACGCAATTTAGATAGTTAATGCCATTACATTAATGTCAAAATCGTATGAACGTGCTGGCATGAACTATCTAAATTGCGTATCTATTAAAACTACTGAATATTTAAGTACCTTCTCGTAAGACAGGACCTGATATCAGAATGTTAATATATTAGTCCAGTAATTTGCCTTCAGTTTGAAGCGACAGCTGACAACATAGTATGACTTCTTGATAAACGGTACACGATCCTCGAGGCACTGTATCATCTGATATACTGTTCACTGTATCGATACATCACGGCGTGTGATGCAAATATGACACCTATAACAAGGGGATAAGGAAGATTGATGTCGTGTCTACCACGTTGAGCTTTCACGAGTGCATGCTGTGACATGCGCTGTACCAATGAATAAGTTACAATGACTTTAATGTATGCGTGCGACTCTGTATGCAAGATTTATATCGGTCTCGCTAATACGGTTATATTAAATAATGAGCAACGAGAATATAATTTTGCGTAAAATATACTTAACTTTTTAAAGAATTCGTTCAATGAATTTTGCGTTTTTGATTAACCGTTATCGAAAAGTAAATTCAATTCTACACATATGTAGAGTTTTCAAAAACAAAACAGCTTTTGAAGCTATTAACAATATAATAGGGATGTTGACTTATGAATTAAATAACGAAATACTAATAAAAATCATAAACATTTTTAAATTTGAGATTTTTGCATTTACAATGCTATTTTTAAACAATACTAAATAATATACTAAATTGTAAATGCAAAAATCTCAAATTTAAAAATTATATAGCTATTTCATCTTAATCAATTGTTAAAATATCTGGAAAGATATTTCAATTGAATGTCGAGGTAATTCCTCACATTGGTGAAATAACGCTGGCTTACAGCGTAACAGTTGAGGATATACTAGGAAAAATTCGACGATGTCACTAGTGACTCGGTAGCTCAGCGGTCAGAGCATTGGACCGGATATCCAAAGGTCGCGGGTTCGATTCCCGTCTGAGTATTGATCTGGTGCGAGTCGTATTTTTTCTAGTATATTATTTAATCATAAACATATCAAACTTTTGGAGTAGCTTGTATACCTCTTGGTTTTATATATTGCGTATTATTTGTTTTATGACCCTTCAAAGTTGGGTGGACAAGTCCATTTAAAAAGTATAAAATTTGTTAAAATGAATAATACATTTAATTAGTCCGTAAAATTTATAGCAAATTTGTCAAAGAAACCATTTTGATAAACACAATATTTAATATAGCTGCCGAACAAATTTCCTACGCGTTACATACAACGTAAGAAAGCGCGACGTCATAACTTGGTAGCCGTTAGTATGGAGCGTTTTCGGGTGAGTCCAATTTTGTGCATTTCAAACTGTGATATCTCTGGCAGTTTTCATGCTAGCGTAATCATTCTTATACAAATGTTTCTTTTTTTTAGGGGTAATTTATGTAACATGAAATAAAAAAATAGTCAACATGCTTATTGTTTTGGCTTTGCTTGTAAGTTTCGTCTGAAGTAAGTAACAGCTTTTTTCTAAACGTCACGCAATCTTACTCTATTTACATCCTAACGTGTAGCAAATCTTCTTCTTAACGAATAAGGATTAGTGGCCACCTCTGGTTAGAGTTTATCAAGCCGCCTGTAAGGCCTCTAACTTGGCTTAACGACTGTTGTCAGATGACAACAGCCGGGACCGATGGTTTAACGTTCTCTCTGAAGCACGGAAACGCTCAGTTGTAGTGCCACTTTAACGGTCACCCATCCGACTCCTGACCGGACCGAGCATTGCTTAACTAACGTGATCGAGTACGATCAGTCTGTCAAGTTCCGCCATGAGCGACGTGTAGCTAATGAATAATAGGTAGGTATAATACCTCTTTCATATTATTTGAAGTCATCTAGGTAGGTACTTCGCAAAACTTTGTAAGTTCATATATAAAACTTTAGCAATTATATATGATAATTTCTGAAGTAGTAACTGGATAGAGTACATGAATTTTCCTCACACAACTCCGCAGGGAAGCCTTTCTCTAATCTCACAACAACACGAGGTGCGTAGGCGCAGATCTCGCCGTATAAATAAGTGTTTACATCGACGTTACATAGCTGGGTTCGGTCGCAAAAAATTGTACTTGTAGTTTTTTTTTGTTGTCCTAATTTTATTTTTGTCATAGCATCAGTGCTGTTTTAATTACGAATATACGTTTCACATTGATATAAAGAGAACCTCTCCGTAATTTAGATAAAACCATGAAATCTTGGTTATCCTTTAAAATTTCTTTATTTTAGACTTTTTTTTGATTGGCACTACTTTTACTCCATACAAAAACAGTTTGTCCAACTACTACATTTTTATCGAAAACATGGTAATTTTAACAAAAAAAATGTCCGTTAGCGTTTGTAAGTTGGGTTCAAGTTCTGAATACTTTTTTCAACGCCTTAACAAGGATACCATTAATTTATCACAATAACCAATAAATTTATTTGACTTCGAAAATGTGTCCAATTTTTTTTGCGTGTGTAACGTCATGAATATCACGATATTATAACGCATATTCTTGCCATACTACATAAATGATTTGGTTGCTTTTGCCTTTTATTTACTGGCAACACCGTTAATCAAGATGCCAACATTCAGAAAACTAAAACGTCCATGTTTGTTTGGAGGGAAAATTGAAATTGTCTGTCGACACGAGAATTGTCGCCTAAAATTGATGTTTTTGTGTTGAATTGCAAGGTAAGTATTGGGCATTCTTTCGAATTTATTAATAAAAGTTATTAAAGCTTTGATATCGCATAAAACAATGAAACTACTTCTCTGCATGTATTTATTCGCAGTAGAGTGATATTTTGATTTGAGGTTATGTCGTTCGCTTTTTTCTGTCATGATTGTAACATATGTAACGAAATGTGTTACGTTACGGTCATGACCGATTGTAAGGCGGAGAATACACTTCATAAATTCAATTTTGACTTAATTTAACTTTCTAAGTACTACGGACGTAATGTAGTACCTACATGTAGCAACATGTGGTTGTTTTTGGCGGATAAATGGATAAGTATGTAGGTATCTAAATTTCTTAACTAATTATAATTAAACAATATTCAGAAAATATGTTGCATGTACTACATACAATTCGTCCGAGCTAAAAGTAACTCGGACGGATGGTATACAATAATTGTTAAAAACGCGATGATGGCACTAAATTCGACTCGGCGCCCTCTTAAAGAATATTGTACAGAATTAATTGTTTTAATATAAAAACATAATAAGTATCACCATTATTAGCGGTATTATTACCTAATGTAAAAAAAAAACTAGTGTTTTATGATTTATAAATCTATTATTGTACGATTCTGAACTAAGCTTTATGCTGATCATGAATGTAACATTGAGTCACGTATGTAACGTTTGTTACGATGTCATGAATGTAACGGTACAATTTTTGACGACCGAACCCAGCTACTGCTTGTAGATGTATGCAGATGCAAGCGTAGTTAGTGTTTATTTTAATATCTTTGCGATTTTATATTCCAACTAGCGGCCCACCCCGGCTTCGCACGGGTGCAATGTAGTTACTAAATGTAAAACTGTGCTAATGTGGTGTCAGTGTAAAGTTATTAGATTATACTACAGGATACATATACCTAGGAGGACGACATATACCTATACGACGTACGCAAGGGGTGTTATAATATAATTGACGTGTGTGTGTGTCTGTCTGTCTGAGGCAACCAACCTAGCTCCCAAACTTATGGATCGATTTTAATGAGGTTTTTATGCATAGTTTAAGAGAAGCGTATAGACGGCGGAAAGCGACTTTGTTTTATACTATGTATAGCTTTGCGAAGAGCTCGGTGGCGCAGTGCTTTAGCGCCTGGCCCAGCGATTGCGGAGGTTAAGCAACGTTCGCAAGGGTCGGTCATGGGATGGGTGACCAAAAATTTATTATCTCGAGCTCCTCCGTGCTTCGGAAGGCACGTTAAGCCGTTGGTCCCGGCTGCATTTGCAGTCGTTAACACCCACCAATCCGCATTGGGCCCGCGTGGTGGGTTATGGCCCGTCCTCCTTATCCACCCATAAGGAAGGCCTGTGCCCCAGCAGTGGGGACATTAAAATGGCTGATGGACAATAGCTTTTGCCCGTGAGTCCGCCCGCGTGGCAGTCGGTAATCGTTGTAAGTCTTCCCTTAGAAACCAATGATCGGGATGAAAAGAAGCCTGTGTTAAGTATTCCAGACTTAATCTATATCTGAGCCAAATTTCTCCTAAATCCGTTCACCCGTTCAGACGTAATTGAGTATGATATGATTGAGTAGGTACCTAAGAGAACAACATCCAAACATCAAAACTTTCACATTTATACAATTTTGTGATTGTATAGGTAATAGCTGCACCCCGCGGTTTTGCCCGCGCAGTCTGTCGATTCTGTAACCAAACTCGCATCTCACTTCACTTCGCGTGAATTTGTTATTGGACATTTGTTTACTAAATGAGCTATTTTACTGATTGCAAAAAATTTAGGTAGCCTGCGTAGCTATCTAAAATCTTTTGTGATAAAAAAATTTTCTTATCATTATCTTATTTATGATTTAAAATTCCCGTGCAGTGATGTGAGATTCGAAGTGGGGTTCGAGTTTGGTTACAGAACCAACGCCCTGTTAACGATTCTGTATTAGTTAGGTAGGTACTTAATAAAATTTATTAGCGGTAATTTAACAAAATAAGTATAATAATATTATGTTACATTTAATACTTACCTTATAGTTAAAAATTCTAATATCTTTGCTTAATAGTTATCTTCTTTATAAATAAAAATCGATGTATGTGTATTTGTTTCCTTTGCACTCCTAAACCATTCATCCACATCCGATTATGATGAAACTTTGGTGAATGTTTGGTGAATTGTTCTGCTTACTACTGAAAAGGTTTCTGGCTTCTCTAAATACCACATTCCTTGTCACATTATCAGATATTTGCCAGATGTTGCCGTTTTATTTGACTAATATTTCGTAAAGTAGTTTAAATAAGGATAAAATCTTATACAACATTATAAGAATCAAAGCTTGTCTTGAAAATCGGGAAAATTAGAGATTAAACGTCAGCCCGTGCAGTGACAACTGACATTTATTTTTCTTAATCATTCAAATGCACTAAGAAGTTTTGATTCGATCGAAGTCGACCACCGTAAAAATAGCTTTCTACCCCTTTTCAACCCTGTTAAGGGATACATTTAAAAAAAATACGAAACACGTGTTCAATTAATTTTGTAAAAGAATGTCTATGCCAAATTTCAAGTCAATCGGGCCAAGGAATCGCGTTCTCCCATACAAACTTTGCCACCCTGTTTCAACCTCTTAGGGATTGAATTTCGCAAAATCCCGTCTTAGTGAGCACCTACACCCTAAAAGGGACCCCCATGCAAAATTTGAGACTCCTAGCACTTGTAGTTTCTGAGATTTCGTGATAGTTCAGTGAGTGATTTACGCTTTTATATATATAGATAAGCTACAATATAGCAAATAGTTTTAACAACTATATTGCATATTAATTCTTCATTTCAGCATTCTTCAATTTACATAATTTTAGTTCATCTACTATCAATCCCTATTTAATATTATAAATGCGAAAGTAACTCTGTCTGTTACGCTTTCGTACCTAAACTACTGAAACTATTTTGATGAAATTTGGTACAGAGATAGATGGGACCTTGGGGAAGGACATAGACTACTTTTTATCCCACTGTTGGGCACGGGTCTCTACCCGCACAATACAGCCTGCAGTTCACGAAGGCGAAGTTGCGGGCGGAAAGCTAGTATTAAATAAAATATATTCCATAAGCAATCATGACCCTTATACAATTCCAAGAAACAAACTAACACCCATTCATAGTCATACAACAGAGGATCGCAGTACAGTTAAGGATATTTAGATTGACATACAATCAGATATACGGGGCGTATATGTTCTATCGCCTCGTAAACATTATAATGCGCTGTTTAGTATGCAAAAACTGATGTTGATTTAGATACAACCTCATTTCTGAATATTAAATACTGTGTGGTTTATGCGTTAACTAGGCTGTGGTATATGTATGAACTGACATTTAAATGGGAATGAGAGACTTTCCAGGCAACGTTCCTCAAAAATCTACTAGATGGCGCTGTCCAATTCCCAACAACCTTACTTGATACTATGGTATATGAATGTGCTATCTATAGTAATAAAGAGTACCATCGTAAAAACATATTATTTTGACAATTTGTTTTCATTGGAATCTTTCTGTAATGTTGTGAATATTGAAAATTATAATATTATTCACTAGTACCTAAGTATATTTTGCTTTGAGGTATCTATGTATTATTACTATGCGTGAAGACCTTGTAACTTTCTTGGACTCCGATAACCGTCGACCAATGAATCAAGACTAGGGTTCTTGGACTCTAGCAGCGCTATGATGTACCCCTTAAACGGTCAAGCATGGCTTTTAGCACATACACGTAATTACCACCACCACTACTATTTGGGGGCTTGGCCTACCTTTGATACAGTAGCCGGCAAACATCTTGAAATCGGGTAAGGGTTGCGCAGAACACGTATTTTGGGTATGCGTAGCGGTGAGGTACGCGGGCGGTGGGCGCGCGCGCGCTATGGGCCGTTCGTAAGTGCACAAGCACGAACTCATCCCCACTCCGTCGAAAGAGCGTCAAGATGTTTGCCGGAATCTAGGCCACAGTAATCACGTGATACCAACGTGCTTGATGTCAAGCCATCAAGCACGCCATCACATCAATGCACGGCATCGCCCCTAGACGATCAAAATTTTATTGAACTGCCGAAAAATTTACGTGCTTGACAAGCTATGCCTGACCGTCGCGAATATGCAGGAAGGAGGCTCCGTCGCAGAATGTCCCTTTCGCAAAATGTCCCCTGGTCGCAGAACGTTCCTTTCGCAAATAGCCCCTTTCACGAAACGTCTCTTTCTCAAAATGTCCTTTTGGCAGAGTGTCCCTTTCGCAAAATGTCCCTTTCGCAGAATGTCCCCCTTGTACCCCTCTGAAAATCGCATAAAAGACAACTTTTTGATGTGATATTTTTTTTATATCCAGCCCCTCTAGCATGACTGACGAAACACGATATATATAGCGTGATATAGCGTTTTATCGACACCCAACTGTCAAAATCCATTGTCTTTTGGCAGTTAAATGTGATAACTACTACTACTATGGCCTTTGCGTCTATTGCAGACGAGTTATATTCAGTGCCTGAGGCAACTTGTTTGATGTGATAATAAACCGATGCGAGAGCGACATACTCTCCCACAGGCCTGGCAGGGGAAGTTTGCGGCTGATGTATTGGAGCCGCCCTGGTGACACTTCTCCCTCCTGTCAGCAAGTGTTCTGAACCAGGTCTCATCGCACAAAGTCCGACCCTCCGCAACACGCTTACGCCACTCGGATCGGTTGTCTGCGATCTTCTCCCAACTACAATGATCTATTCCAAAGGCGATCATGTCCCGTTTGGCACAGTCTTTAAAGCGAAGCAACGGCCTTCCAACATCTCTTTTAGCATTCGCAATTTCGCCTAGCAGGACACGTCGGGGTAGTCGAGAAGGTTCCATCCTGTGCACATGCCCTCGCCAACGCAGTCGCCTTTGTTTGAGAAGTGCGGTTAAGCTAAGCAGCTGTGCTATTTCAAGGACCCTTTCGTTGGTGACTCTGTCCAGCCATGTTATGCCCAAGATCTTCCTTAGACAGCGTATATAGAAGGAGTTAAGTCGGCGCTCCTGTTTTGCATACGACGTCCAGGTTTCGGCCCCGTATAAAAGTATACTAAGGATGCAAGCCTGAAAGACGATCATCTTGGTCTTAATGGTCAGATATTTGTTGTGCCATACTCTTGTACTGAGCTTCCCGAACATGGTCGCCGCTTTGCCGATACGAATGTCGATCTCTGCATTAAGCGAGAGATTGTTCGACACAGTTGACCCTAGGTAGCAAAACTGGTCTACAACCTCGAGCAGTGCGCCGTCGAGTGAAATCGCAGGTGGAACCGAGCTGCCCTGTGATAGAATTACTGTCTCTCTGACATTTATAGACATGGCGAATAGAGTACACGCCTGAGAGAATTTATTGATCATGGATTGGAGTTCTTGAGCAGAATTGGCCACAAAGGCCGCGTCATCGGCGAAAAGAAGGCTATCGACGAAAAGATCCTCACATTTCGTTTTGGATTTGAGTAGTGAGATGTTGAATAACTTTCCATCCGCCCTGGTGTGACGGTGTATGCCCTGTTTGTCATCGCCGAAAGCTGTTTGTAAAATAAGCGAAAAGTATATCCCAAACAGAGTCGGAGCCAAAACGCAACCCTGGCGAACACCTCTGCTCATGTCGAATGGCTCGGATGTAGTGTTGTTAAATACCACAGCGCCCTTCATGCCCTCGTGAAATGATCTTACGAGGCTCAAGAGTTGCGGTGGGCACCCAATGCTCTCGAGTGCAGAGTACAGACCCTCCCTACTAACCGTGTCGAAAGCCTTGTTCAGGTCAACGAAAGCCACGTGCAGAGGAGTGTTCTGCTCTCTGCTCTTCTCTTGTAGCTGGCGAAGTGTAAAAATCATGTCCACCGTGGACCGCGTGAAACGTGATAAATCACTATATCATATCTTGTTTCGATGGTCCCGCTAGGTAGGCTTGGCAGGGGGACAGGAAGGGACATTTTGCGAAAGGGACGTTTTGCGAAAGGGACGTTTTGCGAAAGGGACATTTTGCGAAAGGGACATTCTGCGAAAGGGACGTTTTGTGACCTGGGGGCATTTAGCGAAAGGGACATTCTGCGACGGAAGGAGTTGAAGAAGCGCAACCATAGAAATTGAGCGCAGCGAAAATTTTTCTATGTCTATGAGCTCAACGAACCGGAAAAAACCAGCTAACTGCATGTCGAGCCACATATAGAGAATAAGGTTCCGTCCGTAGTCTCTGTCTTTGATCCAACTCAGAATGTTTCGGACAGACTGAGGTGAATTCGCAGCACTGTGCTGCATTTTGACCACCGAACTCAAAGCGATAGCCATAGCTATAGCCAAAGCAATTCTCTAGCAATTATTTTGGCTATGGCTATCGCTTTGAGTTAGGTGGTCGAAATCCGTCAAAATACCGCATCGCGCGCGGAATACGCCTCATCTGTACGAAGCTATATAGGTAGGTACTGTTCATTAATACGTACTTATTAGGTTTATTGAGCTGTATTTTCCCTTATCCAATAAAATAAAATAAAGACAGACAGGGACTGACGGACGGACGGATGGACTGAACGATCTTATTGGTAATCGTATAAGTTACATGGGTTCCTTGTTTTACTACGGAACCCTAAAAAAGCGGTCATTAAAAGGCAAGTACAACTGCACAATACACTGCATATAAGCTAAGCTAACCATATTACATTAATATTATCTTCAACATCATTTTGTCGCCGCAAAACGATTATAAAGAAAAAACGCAGTTGATACTGTCAAAATCATATACCTACGTATTTTTTTTACGATGCTTCTCTTTGGTTAGACTATTTGTACCACGTTCATTAATTCATACTATACTCAACTGCCAGGAATTGGACAGCGCCATCTAGTAAATTTTTAAGGAACGTTGCCTGGAAAATCCCTCATTACAGTGTTATGCAATTGGCTATAGTGTTTCAGTTTGTCCTAATTAGTGTATCCTAATGACATAAAAACCTGCTTTGTTTGATGGCTAGTTGGGAAACTGTAAAGTTCGGGGTGTTTCGTAAGTTATACAAGGCATCCAACCATGTTATTATAATTATTTTAATCCTCAAATATTAACTAATATTGTGTACGTACAACTAACTGTGAGTCTGTAAGAGAGCGCTCTTGCGTAGCGACGCATGTTGGGTGTTAAATAAAACATAGACAATATTCCAGCGTGGGAGATGCATGTTAACATATTCATATTAGGTGTGAAAAATAACTTTTATTCATTTCATGTTTGGATGCCTAATTCTAATTTATAGTCCTTTACCTAGGTCACAATGATTAGCTTAGATAAGTAGTAGGTACGTATTTAATGGTGTAGGTACTTTTTTTTCCTGTTTCCTAAATATTTCAGTTTTCGTCTTTATTTTTATGTTATAATTTTACAGTTAGAATTTATAACAAACTATTAATTTTGCGGTGATGAATAAAACATAGACAATATTTCAACTACGTGGGAGATACATGTTAATATATTCATAATGTGATGTTTCATCTCTTAGCTGTGATTTGGTGTGTGATTGAAGTTTCACTTGTCCGTTTATTTGAGTGTTAATTGGCTTGTTGAAATTATTTTCAGAGATAAATGGTAATTGTAATTTTATAGTTTCTCTTTTTTTCTTCAGTTTCTTACAGCAATGTTTACTTAATTCCGTTTTAGATACCTAATTCAGTAAAAGTTTGTTATTGAAAATACTTTACCTAAGTATCAATTAGGAATAAGACTTATTCATATTTACCTATACAAAACTGTTAATTTACCTATTCAATAGGTAAATTGTCAGTATTATTATTGGTAGTATCTTATTCAAATAAGCATCGAGAATAATGAGGAAAACGAGCTTTGAAATTGATACAGATTATGTTGACCAAATGAAAATTGACACTATAAACAAAACTTTAGTTAGTACTTAATGCAAAAATCTCAAATTTAAAAACTTTAGTTGTTAAATGTTAAATCAATTTTAAGTAAATTAAGTCAACACGGTGAATATATTTGGCGTCTGAATTTATTATCACATTTACAACTTAATTAAGAAATTAACATATTTAATTAATTTGAGCGTGCTGAAGTGTCAATAAACTTATCAAGTAATTAAAAAATAAAAGTCTCGCCGAATATCATAGTTTACGTAAATTCAACTTCTGTAAAATGTAGAAAAGGGGAAAGTATACTTATAGTTTAATTTAAAGTGTTTAATACTTGCTGTCAAAGTATTATTAGAATTGACAGTGCTATCTTGCATTCCTTTAAGCCAAGTTATGTGCTTAGGAATGGTTGGTTTATTCCAAGCAGCTTTCAAGTCGTATTATTGTCAGATATTTGAGAATCCAGGCTGAAAACCCTTTTTATTATTATTGTAATAGACAGCAGTAATCATAAAGTTAAAAATGCTATTTTATTTAATATCCTATAACGCCAACTTTAATAATATAAAACTTAATGAAATGGAGTAATGATTTCCTTAATTTTAAACGTATTCCTGGCTACTTTTCCTATGGTAGTTTTGTGCACTATTATGTATTCCGTGGTTTTGTGAACACTTAAAGATAGAGTCAGAAATGAGCATATTCGGGGTACTTTAAAAGTTACAAATATAGCAGACAAACTGACTGAGACTCGTCTGCGGTGGTATGGTCATGTTATGCGGCGCGAAAAAGAGCATATGACAAGATACGTCATGGACATCAAAGAACCTAAGCGAGGCCGAGGTAGACCGCCGACTACCTGGATGGGGACTATAAGAAACGACCTAAAAAAGGCAGGACTGCAACCGGAAATGACACAAATGCGCCCAGAGTGGCGAAGAAAGACTAGGAGGGCCGACCGACCCCAAAAGACATGGGAAATAACGGCACGGACAAAGAAGAAGAAGAAGTTCATCCTTATATCAGTTTTAAAGGTATCCAAACCTATAATCAATGTAAAATGTAAGTATATTGCATTACGTAGAGGCTTAACACATTTGATTTTACTAATTCTATGCCGGAAAAGATCAATCGGAATTCGACTTTCTTTATCCTTATACAGTCGAGAACGAAATTAAAAACTTATTATGGTTGAAAAAGAACGATTATAATTTTGTTAAACAAAACCTCTTATAAATAACACAGGCTCACAATATTACAAACTTTTTCATTTACGGTGCATTGCTGATGCAATGTTCCACCAGGTGCAATTTCTAACGGTTAAATCATCAAATCTATAGGGAATTAGCTCATAATAGCCGCCTTCAATATTAATAGCGGGTAACACCATCGAAGAAATAAGTCACGTAATAAATGCATCCTTTACACGGAACAACGGGGTTTTTATGGACGCTTATAGGTTCAATGCTGCCATTATGTGTAGTAGGCCGATATTTGGACGCTTTCACCGTGCCACTATTGTGCGCAAATTTTAGGGAGTGCTTGTAGAAATTCAATAAGTGAGTTTTGGAATTATTGATGTTTCAATCAATTATTTTTTACTTGACTTTGATTATCATTGGTGTAACTATCAAAAGTAATTAACTTAATTTTCAAAATTCATATGTATTGTATATATCTTTTCCGAAAAATGGGCTTTGGTAATTGCTAAGAATTAATGCTAGTTATTAGCATAGTATGTGGCTTTTTTTTATTTGTTCTTTATAATATAAACAATAAATAATTTCAAAACTCCTTGAGATTGTTCAGTAATAATGAAATGACATCAGTTGTTGAAGATTGTCCGTTCATAAATATTTTCTATCATTCCCTTTGTATCTTTTATCGTAAATGAAAAAATGCTTGAAAAATAAAAAAAAATAAAAGGGGAATAATTTAACATATCATTACAATTCCTCAGTCCTTCGATGTAAGTTACTAGGTCTTCTTACTTAAAAGTTTCACCGAAAAAAATTTTGCCTGACTATATTTAACGATCGTGAACAAATTTTTAATGGTTCATAAATATTATTTATGCATAATATTTGTCTTAATTTATTATGAATACAGATTAATTAAGATTGGTGAAAGTTTGATCTGTCTGTTTGTTAATCATGTTTATCAAGTTGATGTCAGCGTAATTAATTGAATATTTTGAAAGGTATTTGCAATTAGTAGCATTTACGACTGCCAGTAGTGAATTAATGAAGTAATTAATAACATAATACACGTTTAATGTTTAAAAAAAATATGATTAATACACGGAAGATAAGTGGAGTAAAAATAAATATAAATATTCAAATTAATTACTATGTCTTAGTATGTGTCCTAACTTTACTTTCTTATTGAGATTTCTTCAATTTTGTTGTAAGTAATGAATAATTCCTATTATAAACCTTTATAACAGAGAAATGACAAGATATAATCTCGTAGCGATTATTGTAAAGTAAAGGAAACTAACGCAAAATGAAATATCGTTATGCTATTTTAAACTTGCGTTCTAGTTAGTAGTAAAATTGATTTTATCGGCTCAACGGCTTTATCGTGAATAAGGACTTTATTTTTAAGTTATTTCTGTGTTTGAATTATCAAAAATCTTGCAAGTAAATTGATACATTATATGATTTACTTACTTGAACAAATAAATAAAACTTTAGTTATCATTTTTTCAAGTTTCTGTAGGACTCGTAATAATAGTCTAATAGGGGTTAAAGAGCTCGGTGGCGCAGTGGTTTAGCGCCTCGACCAGCGATTGCGGAGGTTAAGCAACGTTCGCAAGGTTCGGTCATGGGATGGGTGACCAAAAATTTATTATCTCGAGCTCCTCCGTGCTTCGGAAGGCACGTTAAGCCGTTGGTCCCGGCTGCATTTGCAGTCGTTAACACCCACCAATCCGCATTGGGCCCGCGTGGTGGGTTATGGCCCGTCCTCCTTATCCACCCATAAGGAAGGCCTGTGCCCCAGCAGTGGGGACATTAAAATGGCTGATGGACTAGGGGTTAAAGTATGAAATTGCGGATATTTTCTCAAACACAGAGAAGATATTCTATGATGCTAAAGATGCTTCAGTTACTTGTTATTATTCTGAATTATGATCATGACGGCCCAATATCAGAAATAAAAATATTTCTGGTTTTCTTTCTTGAACGTTAAAAAAGTATCTTAAAAGTTACTCCTTTTTTCGTTAGTAGAAATGCCCACTAATTCGTTGTAACTTAGCCGATACATTTTTTTTTTACTTAGAGTATTTGGCATTAGTAAACTGAGTGTTTTAAACATTTGTGCATGAAAGATTTAAAACAATAGCGTTCATGGTTGTTGAATAAATTAAGACAATGCAAAATGCATTAGACAATGCAAATGCACAATAAATGGGAAATGCAAATTCTTTAACGCAATTAAATACTTAAACCCCTTAAAATATAATCAATCATCTCCGCGAATTTATCTTAAACTTTTAAATGAAGGTCTCACATTGGAGCTTTGTCTCAAAGTTCCGATGTATTTATGTGTGTTTCTAAATATAGAATCTATATTGGTACCATTATTGATAGTGTCACGTGTTGCGTAAGAGTGCGTTCACCTGTACGTCTGACATTCATTTCTGATTCCAACTTTTGTTCTCTCCCCCCATTCGGTTTTAGTTCATTGAATAATTTAAATTATGTGCGCGCCCTAATATCGACAGGTATTTGGTTGTTACTATAAGTATTACAAAATGTATTTGGAATGTCAACGACCGCGTAATATTTAGATGCTTAATTTTAGTTCGAAACTAGGTACTTACTTATGAAATTAGTATGTCAGACTGATATCAGAAATTAATATTGAATTAAAGATTCATATTAATATGCCAATCTGATGATCTATAGTCATTTATAACAGCAGATTTCTACAACTCCTGACATTAACATTACTTATACCTGCGTATGGAGTTAGGACTTATAATATCATCCATTCAGTTTTTTTATTGACTTTCTTTATTAAGGAACTAGCGGCCGCCCGCTACTTCGTATGCGTGGACAGTTTTTTTTGCTATCCCTCGGGAACTATACGTTTTTTGGGATGAAAGGTACCCTATGTCCTTCTCTGTACCCCTGACAACGTGTATGCAAAATTTCATGATGATCGGTTCAGTAGTTACGACGTGAAGGCGTAACAAACAAACAAACAAACAAACGGACTTTCGCATTTATAATATTAGTAAGCAAGGATACTTAGATGGAGTTAGAACTTACATATCATCCGTTCAAAATTGTTGATTGACTTTCTTTCTTTATTAAGGAATACTTAGATAGAGTTAGGACTTACATATTATACATTCAAAATATTTGATTGACTTTATTTTTTATTTAGGGTATAGAGTAGGGGTTTTTACACGAGCTGGTAATTAATAATTAATTGATAAATACAATGTTCACTTGGCCTTGTTCTCATGATTCACTTAGTCACATTATCCTGGATAGATAATACCACAGTATATATTAGCTGCAATATAATATATTATATAGTGTGATGATACTGACGGGAAGCCGGAGCGATCTATGGCGGAAACCACATGGGTAATTATAGCCCGCTCAATTGCGCATTATTAAATGTAATCGATTTGTCGGGAATGGCAATTTATAGTGAGGAGAGTTATGATTTACGGAAATGCTATGATGGTTTTCAGGTTATGAGGATCTGGGCTTAAACTGTATTTATGGTTTCTTTACCATGATTGCTTGAATATTACTAAATGAGCGTTATTACGATATAGTTTTTTATGATTTCTACGTTTTTTAAATACTAGCGGCCGCCCGCGGTTTCACCCGCGTGGTTCCCGTTCCCGTAGGAATATCGGGATAATAAGTATTCTATAATTTCACTTTATAATATTAGAAGAATTTTTAAAAATAATCATGGTAGTTCATTTATTTCACAAGGATTTTTTAAAGTAATGCTGTTAAAAAAAATATTTTTCTTTTGTCGTTCCTTATATAAACATCTTGTGAATTAATGTTTCTTGAAAAACAAGCATATCAACAATGTCTGGGCACATATAATATAACACTGCTCAGGTATAAATACGATCCGAGTCGCTGATCGCGCAAATGTAACATTCGTTCTTATAACAAGTTTTAATTGTAACATTCAACATGATTGCGCGCCACCACCGTTACATCTCCGCCGGGATCCGACGCGTACGTTCTCGCAGGTGTAATTTTGAAATTATCAAGTTAATGGATAAACGCTCCCGCGCAGCGCGCGACGGGCGCCCGCTGACATCAATACATAAATCGAAACTCACGATCGAGATCCGAATTCCGATCCGATCGTTGTAATTATATTGTGGTTGATCGTAAGGGTTTTCGGTATCGGAAATCTAAAAAAATATGGAAAGGTTGCAGTTGTTGAGTATTAAAAATAAGTAATCTGTTCTGAAGCACATAGGGTTCGAGGTGTTCGAGATGAAATTTTCAGTTACATCATTTACGGGCTTTTGTAAAAGTTGATAAAACTTTGCGATGTAGGTAACTCTACTGAATATAAAATTAATCCGTAACCTACCCTAACTAGCTATTTTGATATCGGTATAATAAAACAACCTGTTGGTTTTATTACATAATTGGCAACCCTGCTTTGATGCGCTTAATTCGCAGACTTCCGACAATTACTGTGCCTATGGGAATATATATTGAAGAGTAATCACTTTTCTATCAGACGATCACCAGACGAACGCTCGGGGCAAATTACACTGTCAATCGTCATCGGAGTGGCAGTTACATTCCTGACAAGCTATTTACCGAATTCTCACTTCGCGCGTTATATCCGTATCATAGAGTTATAATGATGCTCCAATAGGCTCCAATTTTCTACACGCATTCCTTCCTACTTTCTTTGATATAATAGAAATGTTGATTTATGGTGAGCCTCAGAAAAGTGAGTTGTCTTTGACGCTTTTGACAGACGTCAGCGTAAAAATGTATGAATTGTCGTGAGCAAGCGCTACCTTAATCGTTTTGTAAAGTCGATCTCATAAATTTTAATCGATACTTACCTAACGATAAAGTTTTCCGTATGTGTTAAAGTTATTTTCAAAATGTAGTGTAGACATGTATTCAAATACAAATACAAATACAAATCATTTATTTGTAAACATAGGTTAAATGTTATACAGCTGGTATGGAAAATTATAATGTATCACTATGTTCGGCCAACAATGGGCGTACAAATCTTAGTTTTAGAAATTAATTACGATTAAAGAATAGGTATGTCAATAAAATATTAAAAAAAAAAAACATGTCAAAAAATTATACAATAAAAAAACTAAATCAATAAAATGTCAACAATATTAAAATAATAAAAAAGAAAACAGTTAGAAGTCAGTAATGATAATCAATCAATCATAATCAATAAATATCAATGTAGTTATGAACATAAATAGGCACTATATCTTATCATTCAAAAATTCTGTCAGGGTATAATAAGCTTTTCTAATTAATAATGATAACAATTCCCTGCGAAAAGTAGTTAAGTTAGCCTCTTTCAGTTTTTTTGGTATTTTATTATAAATTTTAGGTGCCATACAGAAAAAGCTATTCCTCTTCAACGCAGTATTTCTATCCGGTGCTCGTAATGTATTTCCATGACGTTTGCTTACTTTCAATTGTCCAGTGGATATTGTGGGAAATAGATGCGGACTTCCCCTGACAAACATAGCAGTTTCATATATGTAGAGGGATGGTACTGTAAGTATCTTCAAATCTATAAAATGTGGTTTGCAACTATCCCTTCGTTTTAAGGATTTGATAGCCCTGATACATTTTTTTTGGCTTTTAAATATCACTTCCTTGTTTGTGCAGTTGCCCCAAAATATAATTCCGTAACGCAAGATAGAAGCGACATATCCATTATAAGCAGTTAAAACTGTCTCTATATTAGCTACTCTAGATAGAGTTCTTAGTGCATAAACAAATTTATTAATGCGTGTACACAAATCATTGGTATGACTGAGCCAATTGGTTTGATAGTCTATGTTTACACCTAAGAATTTTGTTTCGGTGACAGGTTCTATTGTAGTACCATTGTGACATACTGTCACTTTCGGTGCCTGAGTGTACTGTCGAAAATGCATAATTTTTGTTTTGTCAATATTTAAATTCAGATTGTTCATGTCAAGCCATTTAATTATATTTGCTAATGTCATTGTAATTTCATTTTCATACGTCAAGTTATTTTTACATTTTATCAATATTGTACTATCATCGGCAAATAATGTCATAGGATATTCAATGGATATTGGCATGTCATTAATATATATTAAAAATAATAGAGGTCCTAATATTGTCCCTTGAGGAACGCCATACTCTACATCTCTACATTTTGAAATATGTTCCTTTTCTATTAAAGTATGTTTGCAAATAGTTTTGATAGCAGTTTGTTGCTTTCTGTTGCTAAGGTAAGATTCAAACAACTTTAACGCAATGCCTCGTATTCCATAGTGGTAGAGCTTTTGCAAGAGAATGCCATGGTCAACGTAGTCAAAAGCTTTTGACATGTCCATGAATATTGCGCAAATGTTTTCCCTTTTGTCGATAGAGTATTTTTTTAGAATATTTTTTATGTAATAACTAATAGAATTCAAATTGTACATATTTGAAAAGGTTTTGCATAACAAATTGCTTGCAATTCCGAATTTTAATTACCAGCTAGTTAAATAAAAAAAAACGATTTGTATTTGTATAAAAATACCTTACAACCAGTGATCAAAACTATCCTAGATAACGCTTCACGAACTAAAACAGCACGCAAAAAAGTCACCTCGAAATAGCGTGCCACACAATCTAGGCGCTTATTTTGTACATAATCACCTCTTATTTTGTACAAACTCACATCTAATATCACTTATTTTGTACAAAATAAGCTTATTTTGTACAAAATCACATTTTTTATCACTTACTTTGTACAAAAGCCCAGTTTGTAAGTGGGACGCTATTTTGAGATGCCATTTTTGAGACTCTGACCGGACATCTAGGGTATTCTTGACCGAGGCTTAAAACTTATAAAAAAAAATATCAATAGATAGATAGTTTGATAGTTTAAGAGCATTCCATTTAATTAACTATTTTATATCCAAGAGACACCATTATGCTCAATGTACCGACTAACACGTCAACCATCGATCAATAAGTGTTGTCAGCTCAAGACAGGCGAAGACAGTGCGCATTAAAATATGGCCGTTGTGATCTCAACACGAGCCATCGGTCGGCCAACAGATGTCGCTGTCAATTTGGAAAGTTCTGGAGGGTTCCTGAAATAGTCGAAACGCTTGAAACGAAACAAATGGGCGCGTGTCGACGCGGCAATCGCTTGTCAATCGCCGTATTGCGGCAAGCCAATTAGGAAGAGGGCGCTGCTGCGTTATCTCATTAAAGACAGCTTACCTTGGAAGTTCTGATGCATTTATCTTACAAAAATAAGAAGAATACAAGGAAAGACTGACAAGCAAACATTGAACTCAAGCACAAAGAAAAGACCTAAATTTGTATTTCTATGTCTACACTTTTGTATCTAGATTTCACAACAAGAGGATGCCTGGAATATAATTTATGGATCTTAGCAAGTGGATGTCACTGCCTCATTTTCTAAATTGAAACAGAAACGTGAACGCTGCGAGCTTTTTTTATTGATTCTGTTACTATATTCAGGTATATTCTGAAAACTGTATTTTTTTAGATAAATGCTAAATTTTATTGGGTTTTTTACTGGGCGGCATATCCACATAATGTAAAGTAAAATTTTGTATTTTATACTAGTTTTGTATTATGCATGAAATGTTACAAATCATTTACGTACTTTGATCATACAAAATTCAACAAAACTTTTGAAGTTGCATAAAAGTTTATTTATATAATCCGAAATTTAGCGGTCAAGAGAGTCACGATTCGTTTAGTTATTCATCGCAATATTTTCGTGACCGTTACAATATGTAACAGCAAAAAATGAGAATATTTACCATACGCAAGTCGTAAAATATTCATTTTTACCATGAAAATTTGCATATCATTTAATGAATAAAACTCTTTCTGTCTCTAATAAATGAATTTTCTTTGTTTCCAGGTAATATCACCGTTGCTTTGAAGATGCTATAAGATTTGGATGTCGTAAGGATGTATAAAACAATATAATAAAATCTTTTTAAGCTTAAGGCTGAATTCAATTAAGGGGGCTAATTGACTAATTGTCTAATTTCAATATTTATCACAATCGCTTTCATTTAACAGATGGATGTGACACATTGCTGCATTTGTTTGGCAAGTTTTTATTTAAACCAAAAAGAAGTACCTACTTATCAATGTTCTGTCAAATGAAAGCAATTGCAATAGATTTTGAAATTAGACAATTAGTGAGCTGATTGATCTTATCAAATAACCATAAATAACCATAACCATAAATTATAAAAAAACCAAATAATAAACTTTAAATATTAACTTTGTTACAAACACTTGTTACGTGTAGAATTCACACAATCGTAGCATTAATCTAAAAGTGAGATCGAAGGTAGGATGAAGGGAAAATTTGCAGGACTGTTTTTGTCTTATCGTCTTTATCACATACAAACTCGCTGAATTATAAATGAGATCACTTTTATTATAATTAGTGTACATTTGTTGATAGTTAAAAAATACGTTAGAAGTTCAAGCTAACACATCGTGTCTATACAACGAATCGCTGACAAGAAACAGCAGCTGCGTGACGTTAACTGCAAAGCTATCGCAAAGAGAGCGGTGGACTGCAAGTTTATCGCGATCGCTCGCTCGCTTATTGGCAATCACGCTCCGCCATTAGCTAGACTCTAATAAAGATATAAATTACGAAAAGTTAATTAAATCGCTTATCTAGCGGTGGGACACGCCCGCGATCAAACCGTCCCTGTTATAAAGGGAATTGATCGATTTATTAGGGAAAGGTTTGCAAACATCAACATCAGACAGGGTTGACAGACCAGCGAGAATAATCTGGTACTTGCGAAGAGCAAACCGCTGAAGAGCTGATCGTATCGATAGATAATAAAAATGAGAATTGTTTATTCAAAATGTTCACTGCGATAGTTTGGGAATCGGTAATTAATAAACATCATAATAGTAACTGTAAATGATTGACATAAAGGGGAATGAAATGATAAATTTCATGATAACTATGGGTCACATCAAAGTTCTGTCAGCGGCAGTTAAAGTCAACCCCAATCTGTCATTTAATTGAAAGTAATCTCTTGAGGAAATAAATTTTGTGATAAGTTTATGTGTCATTCTGTAACTTTTGATCAGTTTTTTTATTTTAAAGTTACGTGTATCTTTTCTCATAGCTACCGTTATAAAATTCCTTCATCATAATAACCATTTTCATTTTACGGAAATGCATTCACACAGTAACTGTCACTTCCATCATCGCATACAATATGGCCGACGATCGTGATGGGCGCACAAATGACGTTATTCTCACGGGGCGACTATTTCGCAATCCTACGACCGATAGCTTTAAATGAAAATGTGTAACTGTTCGTGGTCCATTATTTTCACTGCTTATAGATAATTTTCACTTTCGCACGATCATTAGATAACACTCCCAATACGGCGATCAGGGATAGCTCTAACGAACGCGTGATCTGCGTGAGTTCTAGTTTCAGTAATCGGAACTCCTTTTGGATCACGACTACTTAAAATTACACAAGTACCAACTTAATTATGTTAAGTTTACTACGGTTTTAGTTCATTTCATAGGCTTTAGTAAGCCCTGAAAATTAGGTTCACAAAATACTTCAGTATTATGTAACAGATAGGAATATCAATTTCAAGTTGTGCTAAAAACAATTGTCAACCTTGTCTCCGCCCTTGCATCGCTACCTTGTACTGAAAATCACGGACAAGAAAATCGGTACATTTGCATATCTTTATTTCTTTAGTCGTTTTAATACAATTTTAATCAAAATGATAAAACTGTAAATAAATTCAGAACTGCCATCTTTTCCTACTATATTGAGAGAGCAGTTTTTTATGCACAACGGGCTTGGCCTTTATCTCACCTGCTGTTAACTGAAGATAAAGCCAAAGGTGGAAGCGCACTACACCCGAAATCCTCATTACTGAGGAACTGGCCTCTTACCTCTAACACTTCTGTATTCTGTGCTCTAACTACCGGAACACATTTTTTTTTAATTGTTGTTATGGCGTCAGACTTAGGTAAGATGGTGGTAGCTAGCCAGGCGGACTTGAAATAAGCTCTACCACCAACCAAACCGAGTACAAATTTTACCTTGGGAATTGAACTCGAAACCCCTGTGCACAGAAATTACACGGATGTGGGCGAACCACTAGACCACAGAGGCGGTTTAAAGTATTTTAGAAAAACTTTAATTTGTTTTAAAGCAACTCTCAAAAGGAAAAGATTCGTGTTCAGTCGTGTTATAAGTTAGAGGCTTATAAGATAAACAACCCATTTAGCCCACAACGGACGTATCAGTTGCAGCAGCCCGGCTAATTGTCATGCATCCATCATGGTCTGCTGATCAGCCGTGATGCAACCAGGAGAAAGGAACCAAGGGATCCTTGCACAAGATGCAGCAGACGTCATGATTGCCAGCCTTAAAATACTCTATCCCTACCTACTTTGTGTTTTGTATAATAGTACAGAGATAAAGTAAACACTCTGTTTCCAAAGAATCTTGTCCGAAGTAATAAACATTGTAAGTTTCAAAACGTTATATGAAAAAAATGCTCAATAAACAGGAGGATACTGTTGGGTATATACCGTTCAATAAAGACAAAGTTAGTCAAAGTAAGAATATTCAATTCCCCGTTTATTCAAATGCTAGCAAATAATGATTCAGAAATAATAAATAACCTAGATGCATGGGAAACAACAATCTTTAAAGTATTTTTGTAAATTTTCATCTTTAGGGTGTTATTTAATGCACACGTTGGCAGCCATAATCTCAATTAATGAAATTGACAATACCTACTCGTACTGAATATTTCAACTTTGGATGGAGATAAGCTGGTTTCAGTTTGCTTATGTTATGATGATCGATTGGTTAAAATAATCTTTCTTGTTTCATTGAAACTAAGTTGTCGTATTCTGACTTGCTTTCACCCTTTTTATTATATAGAATTATAATGTTATGCCGCATAAGATCTGAAATTGAGTCGTTTCAAACGAGCTCTATGAAATGTAGACGACGCGACGGCTCGTGAGTGATCGGTTTCAACCGCTGACAGTCAGTCATTATTTACCCAGTTAGCCGGCTAAGATGACAGTATAGATTTATGATTTGTATTTTCCACTGAAGAATCTATCCACTCACTTTCTTTCGAACGCTTCATATCGCATTCATAAGCCGCAGATAATGTATTTGAAGTGAACAAGGAATCTGATATCGCACGAAATGACTCAAGACTGCTTCTTAGTAGTGAGCATTTCTTTGCAATTACATTTTAAATGAGCTGTTGTTTTCGCTTTGTTTCGAGATCGCTTTACAATCGTCATTGTTGTGGTAACGAAATCGCAAGATTTACTCGATACCGTCCATCTTGCCAAAATCATACCATTGTTGCAGGATGATGGTTGTGAAACAAATACTGCACGCATACCCAAGTCATTCAATCGCTCTTCGACTCCGAAGAACCGTTGTTTAAGGGCATTCTTGATTGAGTAAGATGATAATTTGATTTGAGATTGGAATCAAGTGTGAAATTACAACAGCTGGCTCGAGTCATTGATTACCTGAAGAGCCATACATCTATTATCTTCAATCAAGCCAACAGCGTAATTGCAGTTTCTCATAGAAGACTGCGCTCGAGTACCGTATTATTGTTCTAATCTAATATCGGCATGCACCCGGCTTCAGTTACACCAATCAAGATTGAGATTTCCTTATATTACATGATCGAAGTTTCCTTACGATAAATTATCACAACTTCTCGGAAATAGAAATCTATCACCGATCGACAACCATTCAATCCTTTGAATGTGCAGTCTTTAACATTCTGTCAGTAAAAACTATCCGCGTGAATTCCACTTATTATGTTATATACAATTCTCGTTAATTTAATTGGCCATTAGCAGAGGAGGATTAACGATTTCAATTGTAAATAGAATGTCGGTTTTCTCTCGGAAATATATTAGTGGTGTTTCCGAAAGTTACAATTAGGCTGTTAATAAAGCTAGCTAGGTAAATGTCGAGATCGTGAGTGCGCTTAAACCGAACAATCGCTCAGCTTGTATGTACGGTACGGTGTGACGGGATGACAGTCGGTTAATGGATGAATTGCACAATCTAAGATGATTGAGTCGTGTGGATCCTACTTTGCTATAGAGAATTAATATTCATAGGTTCTCACGGGCTGAATGAAGACAGTTCTTTTTGGAGATGAAAAATACTTAACTCTGTGCACTATTGTGAAAGCCACACCGTTCGGGGTCGCGGGGTTAGCTGTCAGTTTTTAAATATTTCAAGTTATAGTTCCGTTTTTTTGCCCGGTCAGTGAATCAACATTTATCGGGTTTCTGTAGAAAGTAGCAGGTAAACTGTTTAGAGATATATTCTTAAACAACGCACTCTATTACACACGGTTATTGTCAGTTAATGGTTCAAGTTTTTGTTGCATGAGATAAATGAAATAGGTTTACTTTTTCTCCTTTAGAATTCTTGGCTTAAAAGGTTTTTTGTAATGCTTTGGTATGTGTTGTATTGTGACTGTTACTTGGTTATTTGAATACAGTTTACGTTATTCATTCTGAAATGTTCTGTTTATGTAAAAAAAATGTGTCGTTTTTGTCATATTACCTATTAAATATAAGCATTCGTTTACCTTGACTTTATTTGATTTGAAATGTTACATCAAAGTTTATTTTTAAGTTTATGGGCTTTGTCTAAATTTCATGGCAGGTAGGTTGAAAATAACTTTCCTTTTTAGAATCTCTGGTATAAAACAATCTTTAAGTCATCAACTTTGTTTGTTATTGGTAGTTGTTCGATCGAATCTCCCTAAATTTGTTGTGTATTATTCTATCACCTATAAAAGGCGAATAGTTTATTTCGGAACGGAAGACCGAGTCGCGACCATATGTGAGGCAGGGGTCGTCAACACTCGCCGCAAATAGACAAGGAAATAGAAGCGGTTAATTATAGCAGAGATGCCGCTATGGCTACTGAACACTTGACAGTAAGCCGAAGAGATCATATCGAAAATGTTCATCACCACATTAAACTGTAAAAACACTTGTACTTGTAATGTGCTTACTCAAGATGTCAGTGGCTTCTAGTTATTTTTGTTTTTGACAGAGTATTCTCGGCGGCAAATAGGAAATGTGACGTGTATGTCTAATAATCAAGGTGGGGTCCTAATTTGAGATTAGATAAGAAGCACTCATGGTGGAATGACAGAATGATCGTACTTGATCCCGTTTGTTAAGTAACGCTTGGTCCGGTCAGGTGTCGGATGGGTGACCGTTAAAGTTGCATTACAACTGAGCGCTTCCGTGCTTCGGAGGGCACGTTAAACCGTCGTCGGTCCCGGCTGTTATCATCTGATAACAGTCGTTAATCCAAGTTAGAGGCCTTACAGACGGCTTAATAAACTCTATCACCAGAGGTGGCCAGTAATCCTTATTCGATAAGAAGAAGAACTTGAAATTTTACTTTATTTAAAGGAGACTTGTCAGAATACTTATTTTTTGCCTTCAACGTAATCAAAAGTAAGTTAATAAGAAAGGTAAATAGTTAAAAAATATTTTCTCAATTTTTCTGTTTTTATTTAGTAGTTTTTGTTGTCTTTTAAATATTTTTGTTTCTTAACCCATTGGAGACCGCTTATGCTATTTAATAGCTTATAAGAGGTACTTTTTTTTGTTTATGCAACGAAACTTTTTACATCGACCAGTGAAAATTGAAATCGTGTTGTTCGTGATTGATCGCGCCACAATGCAACTCAATCTAGTGATATAACTGGAAATTTGTTTTGTTCTGTTGTCAGTCACCACTTTCACATTAAACATTATAACTTGCGTAACAGCAGGTACCTAATATAAAAAAGATAGGCGGGATTTGGTAGCGTTTCATTTTTTTCGGTGTTGATGTCATGCGGGCTTTGGCGGACTTTAATATTTTAATGGATTCTGTTGCGGAGATTTCTAATTGTTAAGTTACTTAGAGGCTCATAATGAAATTGAAAAAAATTAAAATCTTATTATGGCCACAGACACACACGGCGCTTTTAGTTATAAGAACATTCATTTGCATTTTTTTATTTATTACTTATTTTAAAAAATTATAACGATGTTTTCTAACATTTAACAGTTAAAATCCCTTATTCCTCGGAGATAACTATAAAACCTATTTAGTTTTTACCAAGCGCTGGGACTCATCCTTTATCAACAAGTTAAATTGACTTATAAATCATAAAAATTTAATCTTATAATGAATCTAATAAATTGGGTAAGGTACTTACTATGTTTTTTTGTTATTTAATATCCTACTTTGTTCGTAGTACTTCATTGTCGTTTTTAAATAGCTTTTCACACAGACAGTTTATTTTAGTGTGCTCTAAAAAAATAGGTTTTATTACCTACCTATAGCTAATCTCATTTCGCCAAATGATCACCAATCCGCCAAATAGACATGCACAGCAATTGCTCCCAATTTATCGATAAAACGCGTGTCACCAGCCGTGCCTGGCTCCGTTATCACCAGCTGAAAAACTGTAAAAACGCAAGCCCTTCGCCTGAGCGCCGAACTCTATCACGAAACTTGCCTGCCCATAAAAAGTATTTACGTTTTTGTTCAATGTCATGATATGAAATTGTTTGTATAAAAATGCTTTTGTCTTTCCGAATTTAGATAGCGCGGGTGAAATATGTTTTTAGTTCTAATGTGTGGTTGCTAATTTAGCTACTAATTTATGACAATTGTAAAAGGGATATGGAATTAAACGTCCTTTTTAAACACTAAATTGTCTTTTAATTAACTATACACTTTTACACGGTTATACACAGTTCACAATTTTATTAGTCGGGCACGTCTAACTAGAACGACAACAACAACGGGCGAACAACGAATCGCCGGCTATATATAGGCTGGCTTGCCACTACTCCACTGTGGGCTTGGCTTGATGACGTGGCATCGCTGTATTGGCAGGCAAATATGGCGCGTGGAGTAGTGACGTGGCTGTTGGCTGGCTTGTAGGCTCTTCGGGGCATCCCCGGCTGGCTAGCTGATGGCAGTGCGTTACACTCGGCCGTCCTGCAACAATTGCTCCCGCAATGGGAGTAAAACACTCCATTAGTTACCTATCACACTTGAATAACTATAATTAGTGGCAAATCTAACTCTCCAAGAGATCGATAAGGTCCTCTGTCTCGACCTGTTCATTGGTACTACTTTCACTATCGGACATAGGTGCTACACTTCTGTATGGCCTAATAGCGTCTGCAGAGACTAACCCGGTGAATTTCTTGTACCCTTTTAGTCCCTTTATACTCCTTATTCTGTACCTATCGTTGACTAACACTTTCACAACTATGTATGGGCCTGAGTAGACGTCGTCTAGCTTAGTGTTAACTTTACTAGTACTGCTGACTGGAGCCTGTTTCCAAAGTACAAGGTCACCTCTTTTATAGGTCATGCTTTGCTTACGTTTCCTATCATATTGTTGTTTCATCCTAGCACTGGCTGCTTGATTATTAACTGCTGCCCTGGCACGCCTAGTCTGTACAGGTTCGGCAACCCGACCTGGAATGGTTACATCGCATATAGACCTACTGGCCCGTGCAAACATTAGATCATATGGTTTATAACCTGTTGATGCACTTGGCGTGTTGTTAATACCCCATATGACATTAGGTAAACTGTTATCCCAGTTGTTACCTGCTTCACTTGGTTCAGTAGCCCTAAGTGCATCCAAGATTGTGCGATTTGTTCGCTCCACTTGTCCATTTGCTCGTGGGCAAGCAATCGCGCACAGAGTATGTTTGAATTGCTTCTCAGTTGCAAATTGTTTGAAATACCTACTCGTGAAAGCCTTTCCGTGGTCAGATACTATGCGATCAGGAAACCCAAACAGGCTGAAAATCTTTTTCAAGGCCCGGATTGTCTCTATTGAGTTTACAGTTCGGGTAGGCTCAACAATGACAAACTTTGAAAAGGAGTCTGTTACTACCAGCATATATTGATAACCCTTCTTTGTCTTACAGAAAGGCCCAAGGTGGTCAATGTGCAACGTTTTCATCGCCTCTGTGGGTTTAGGTATGGGATATAGTTTACCTTGTTTCTTTCCATAATCCCCTTTTCCGTACGCACAGTGAAGACAACTTGACACGTATTTCTTAATGAACCGCGACATCTTTGGAAACCAGAAGTCAGCTTTAATAAGCTCTGTGCATCGTTTCAGACCTACATGACCGATGTCATCGTGATGCATTTGCAAAATTTTCCAGCGTGCAAAACTCGGGACTATCAGACGATTTCCGTTAAGTGTTTTACGGTATAGTCGATTATCGATTAATGCATAATTGTTCATTATATCAGAGTCTGTACAGCCACTATTTATTAGTTCAATAATTTTATTTAATTTGTCGTCTTGTCGTTGAATTGTATAAAACCAATCTGTCACTTCTAGGCGATTGACATTAACACTGTCAATGACAGGAATCGGATTAATCGGTTCTAAACGTTCGGTTATGTGTGCGACTGGGATTGATTGAAGGTTGACCGGGACCGGGTTTCGACTGAGTGCGTCTACATGCTTCATTCGCTCACCTGGTCTGTAGTCAATGTCAATGTCATAATCTTGGATTGCAAGCCACCAACGCGCGACTCGGGGAATTAGGTCACGTTTTGTTAATGTAGCGCAGACTGCGGTGCAGTCAGTAACCACTCTTACTTTTTTTCCAAATACATAGACGCGAAATCTACGCAATGATTCAACCACTGCTAATGTCTCGAGTTCATAGCTGTGATAGACACTCTCTTCACGGCTCGTTACGCGACTATAATACATTACGGGGCGTAAGGTGTTGTCAGTTTGTTTCTGCATTAGTATACCGGCAATACCTAACTTGCATGCATCTGTGTGAATTTCTGTTGGCAGTGAAGGGTCGTAAATTGCTAACACGGGTTCGCTACATAGTTTACACTTGAGTTCTTCAAAGGCCTTTGTTTGTTTATTACCCCAGACCCATGGGGTGCTTTTTTTTGTGAGTTCAGTAAGTGGTCGAGCTATGGTAGCGAAGTTATAAATAAATTTACGGAAGTAACTGCATAACCCTATAAATTGTCTGATTTCATGTACATTGCTCGGTGTAGGAAACTTAGACACAGCTGCCAACTTTAATTCGCCCGGCTGTATGCTGTTCGGGGTAATTTTATGACCTAGGTAGGTAATTTCCTTTTGCAGAAATGAGCATTTATGCATATTTAATTTCAGGTTTTCAGTTTGAAGTTTAGTAAGTACTTTCTTTAGTAGCTCTATGCCTGTTTGCACGTCAACAGTTGGTAACAATAGGTCATCTAGGAATGCTAGAATTTCTGTGCTACCTATGGACACTACTACCTTATTAATTAAACGCATAAAAACTGATGGAGCATTAGCAAGACCGAAAGGAACTCTTGTATACTCGTAGTGACCGTGTGGAGTTACAAATGCGGTTTTATGTGTATCTTCTGGACTTATAGGCACTTGGTGGTAACTTTGAGCCATATCTAAACTGGTAAAATAATGTTTGCCTGCTAGTTGGGATAATTGGTCGTCAATGTTAGGAAGGGGAAACCGTTCGCGTATAGTAATTGCGTTTAAGGCGCGATAGTCGACACATAGTCGTCTGTCTCCGTTTTTCTTTCTGACAAGTATAACTGGTGAAGCGTAACAGGACTCAGATTCTTTAATGATACCGGCGCCTAATAGATCGGAAATTTTAGACTTGACCGTTTCCAACTCGTTGTGGGAGAGTCTATAAGGACGGTAATTAATAGGTTGGTCGCTCTTTAATCTTATTTGCATCTGAACTAAATTAGTGCACCCTAGGTCGTTAGTGTCACGTGCGAAACAGTCATCATATTCGGATAATAATTCGAGTAATGTCTTACGTTCGACCTCACTTACGGGGCCTATGTCTAAATCGGTTATGGCTATACCTCCTATCTCCTGCGTGCTTTTAGGCTTTCCTAGGCTGGTACTTAACACACTCTTGGATAAAAGTGATGATAAGGCATTTGGACTGACCTGGCTAGTTGATGCTTCCTCGCAACTCTCGGCACGCAGTAGAACAGTGCCCTCGCTCCATTCCACGTCCTTGCTTCCAGTATTGACGACTTTCAGATAGCCTCCGCTGCCACGGAGCAGGGTGGCTGGCAGCGAGTAGGTGACCCCGTGCAGGTCAAAGTGACGGGTTGGTGTGACTACATTGTTGCCGCTTCGGTTTCCACGAATGTTGACCTTGATAATGGAGGTCCCTGGTGGTATGCGTTCCTTCGAGGCAACAGTAACCTTGAAACGGTCGTTTTCTTCAGCCACATCCATGTGGGTAAGGATAACGGGTTCGACCATCTGGAGTCGGGCAGTGCCGTTTTGAACTGTCAGGGACACTCCCTCGTCGTTTATGATGGGCTGACCAATAAGTAAATTAACTCCGTCCATCTCGACGTCAGTCAAATGGGCCGTGCAAATCATGTCGAGATCGTCTAGTTGTAGATTGAACTGTACTTCACCCTTGCTCTTGACACTACTTCCATTAAATCCTTTTAGCATAATATAATATGGCTTCACATTTAAATCAAGAAGCTTCGCAACTTCTATTTTGAGGATATTCACTTGACTGCCGGTGTCCAAATATGATTTCACATACACGCCATTGATCTTAGCAGTCTTCATATAAATGTTGTTATAGTTTTATATCCTTGACGATTTTGGCCGCATTATCATTACCCTTAATGTTACTTGGGCAACGTGGCGCAATGTGACCTTGAGAACCGCATTTAAAACATGTACGCTGATCAGGTAAAGGGCAATTTCGAACTAAATGTCCAGTCTGCCTACAACGTGGACAAGGGTCTGTCTCAATATTAATAGGTCCTTTGTTCCCTTTGTTCTCTGTTCCCGCGCGGGTAATACCCTTGAGTGTAATGCGAGCCGGTTCGGTCTGTTGTTGCGGTGCACGATAGTC
This sequence comes from Agriphila geniculea, assembly GCA_943789525.1. Classification (NCBI taxonomy): domain Eukaryota; kingdom Metazoa; phylum Arthropoda; class Insecta; order Lepidoptera; family Crambidae; genus Agriphila; species Agriphila geniculea. The sequence continues at coordinate 14,278,901 of OX038890.1, forward strand.
GTCTAAAGCGGACAAAAAATTTTCGTAGAGCTCCTCCGGCCGATCGCATTGAAAGGCCCTCGCATTCGATTGTAGAGCTGCGGGGAGTCCTCGAATGATACACGATACTGTAGCAGCGTTGGACAGTTTGCATCGAAAACACATGGCATTTTTTTCTTGGTAATACTTAGTCATAGTTTCGTAAGGCATTTTTTTTCTGTTGAGCATTTCTTCTAAAATATTTGCGTAATCGCGGTGTTTTGGGAATGCGCGAAGTAGCATGTCTTTCCAGTCTTCCCACGAATAATCATACTCTTCGAGGCGATTGTACCACTTACGAGCTTGGCCTCTCAGTTTATCTTGTAGGTAAAAAGACTTTGTTTTTTCGTCCCAGTCATGGATTTCACCTAATTGATCAATTTTCTTGAGCCAAGTTTGCACAGTACAGTCCTCGTTTTCCGGATCAAACTCAGGAATCAAAGATGCTGCTCGATGTTGTTTCGTGCGGGAAAAAACAGGTACGTCGCCTTCCAGGTCATGCAGCGCCTTCTGAACTTCTTGTTTCAAGAGGCTTTTCAAAATTTTTCTTGCCGGTGGTGTAGACGTGCCATCTTCGATATCTCTCTCCTCATCGCGAGAGTTGGCCGTAGAGAACTCCCGACAGGTACGCTCCGCTTCGTAGTTACGCGGGCGTTTCTGTCCACTCGCAGAACGTGTTTGCATGTTTGTAGGTTTTAATTATCCCACTCTTCTGAATTTGTAAAAGGGATATGGAATTAAACGTCCTTTTTAAACACTAAATTGTCTTTTAATTAACTATACACTTTTACACGGTTATACACAGTTCACAATTTTATTAGTCGGGCACGTCTAACTAGAACGACAACAACAACGGGCGAACAACGAATCGCCGGCTATATATAGGCTGGCTTGCCACTACTCCACTGTGGGCTTGGCTTGATGACGTGGCATCGCTGTATTGGCAGGCAAATATGGCGCGTGGAGTAGTGACGTGGCTGTTGGCTGGCTTGTAGGCTCTTCGGGGCATCCCCGGCTGGCTAGCTGATGGCAGTGCGTTACACAATCTAATATGTTTTTTCATAAAAACCTAATATAAGGTATTGTTATGCTAACCCAACATTTTTCCTATCTAAGGATAAAAGTTATAAATAATAAATACTTAACTAACCACCTGATTAAACAGGCATTCTTATTGGAAACGAATTCAAAACAAAAAGACATTCGAACTTTTGTGGGTTTCCCAAATGAATTTATTTAAGTACAAAGTTTATTTTCATGTTAAAGCGGAAAATTGAGTACAAACAGTTTCTTACGTTTTCCTCGACATTGAATAGGTAGACTAAAGTTAAATATTTAAGCGCCCCGCCATCTTAGAATTTATACAATAAGTATTACGACGTTATTGGGTTCTTATTAACAGCATAATAAGTTATTAATGTTATTTTGATAAAACAATTTATACTTATGCTTAAAGGAAATAAATAAATTCGATGTAAAATGCAAAATACCCAGAACAATTTGCAATATTAAAATACTGTACCGAACAAATAAAATATACTTACTCGATTCGTATTTAACTTTTTCCAATCATTTCAATGTTGACCTTTGCAAGAGTTTACAACTCTTTGAGTAGAAAAAATACACGTGCAATTCTAAAAGTATAGGATTTGCGTCTAGGTAATGCCCGTGATGCACGATTGACCTGGTGTTTGGTGCCAAGATATCCATCACAGTGACCTACTGTTTAGGACACTCGGTACCGTAACATGGACCAGACGGCTGGCGTTGGCACTGGCACGAAATAAACGCTGACACGTGTTATTTGGGAACATTGGTTAAAGAAAACGAGGATTTTACATAGAGTTTGAATAAATTTTGACTTCAAAGCTTTTTTTATCTTGTCTCTAACGGATTTGTCACAGGAAGGTAACCAGAATCGATCTAAACTAACCTGCTTTGTACCTACTAGAATTTAAAAAAAAACAAGTTAATTGATCGCATCCTTGTGACGCGGAACCCTTTGACAGGAGCCGCGGTGTCAGGTCGCGCGTGCCGCTATGTCCCGCCATATGCGGTGCTACGAACTACGAGACACTGCGTGAGCTGAGCTAAGCGGAACTAATTCTGCGTTTTACTTAGCTTAAGACCAGATATTGTGAGTTAGGCCAATAGAACCGTCTGCTGGGCTCATCAGTTGCTCACTCCAATGTGATTGTATACGTAATCGACCCGGAGGAAATAAAAACTCTTAAAACCAGGAACATACTATGGACCTTATGCACCGGAAGGTACTAAGCTTCCTGGGAGCCGCAGGGCTTAAAAAGTTACAATAATTAGGTGGCGAGTTACAATAGATCTTTTAGGCCGCAATGACTCAAATAATAATAATAATAATGTGATTGTAATTTCCAATCGCGGGTCAACTAGCTCAGTTTAGTGTATTTTCTAGTAAAACACACAGAAATTTAGCTCTTTAGTTCACGTATTTCAAGTATGGAATGACACTGCAGGTACGTGCCTACAGACACAGACGGATCTCACTCTGCACTCATACATAACGCTGCATCATGTCATGTGTGGTGACTATAGAAATTTTCAACTTGTATGTAAAGTGAAGATTGTACAAAAACGGTGCATGGTGTAACAACCAGATTCTACGCGCAGGTGATTTTTTTTTACTTAAATGATGGGTAACAATAAAATATGGATATATCCATGCATCTAAGTTAGCATCGCCACACCCCGGACACTCCATACAACTGCGCTGCGCTATGATAAACAGATGACGTCATATGACGTTTATGTACACGCGCGAATGTGGTCTAGGGCAGTTTGTACTGTATCAGCGGGGCGTTCAATTCATAATTCGAACTTTTTGGTAAATATATCAAAATAAGTTGACATTTGATAAACACGACTAAACGATCATACGATTCGGCAGACGAACTCGCGGGGTGGGGTGAGGTAATTGATTCTGGGGTGGGGCGGAGAGTGTCCTTTCTGTACGGTAGTACTTAAATCTATTCTGTCTGTGGCATCGCGTAACATATCTCGTGATGTGCCATGGTGTTATGTCGCGCAACATGCGCATATGCGGCGATACGCGTCCACGACACTTTTGATGTCAATACCATTACGGCGCATTAATGGCCGCGTCCTGCTGCGGAAGAAACCCACTTGCATCGCCGTTAGATGTAAAATTAGATCGTCTCGCTCAACGGATGTAACAACGTCTTTATTAATTAGGATATTAATGGGTTGTGCCTTTTTGTTGCCAAACTTATAACGATATCAGACGCTGAGGTGTATGTAAATTTAGTTTTTGTTAGTTTTATAGTAAAAAACATGTTTAATGGCAGAAAGTTATTTCAGAAGAAACCTAGGCAGTTTTGACATCAAATAGAATTTGTTATAAGTTGTTATAATATACGTTCTAGAACTTTTAATACTTCCTACCTATTATTTATTCTGCGTATTCAACATCATATGTTGATATACTTAAATTACAACTTTAAAATTAATTTGCATTGAATTTTGTTATTATTGTGCCTTGTGCCATAAAGGTACATTTTTTAAGGTCCTCGTATACTAAGTATACTTACTGTTCAAAATACTTTATCCTGTAAAAACGTGCATAGTCAACCATGCGAAATGAACGGGTAGGTACATAATGCGAAATGAGCTTTATTCACGCTCACCGATTTTGTTCTGCGGATCTCTTTATTCTTTCACACTTCTCTGTTTAAAAAAAGTGGTCGGCATCAAACGATAGTCCACCGGCTTCCGCCGCGCCGCGGTGTAGCTGTCGTGTCGATTCGTTCCGCTCGGTGCACAAACTCGGGTTTTTGCTCGCAATGAAATGCTAACCGAGACGCAACACCATCTTCTTTCCAAACAATAGTCTTGATATCGTGCCATCGGTATACATTTGCATTTAACTCGATATGTACAGTTTGATTTTGGATATCGATATCTCTAATATTTGCACTTCTATCGGAGAGCTAACAGATAAAGTGCTGATACCGCGAATTTATTTACAAATTCTTTGGCGTGATATCTCTATCTTTCTAATAATCTCTTTCAATAGAAATAGAACATTACATTACTGTAGCGCACAGACCATACAACAAGTACTTACGTACCCTGTAGCGGCATGCAATACAACACAACTCAGGCACAGGAATTTTTTATGGTTGCCGTCTTTCATTGAAAAAAATTGTTCCATTTTTGAATTACACGAGAAATGTGAGTAAACTCGGTAAATATGGATTTTCATACTTACTTTCACTCAACTCCTACTCAAAAACACTGTTCGAATTTCCAAGCGTGTTTAATAAAAATCTTTTATTCCCATGTTGACCTGCAAATGACCTGCAACAATGTAAATTACATACTCGATCTTTGTCTGAGAACTGTTACTCCCAAGCAATGTTCATCGGTTGTCATAATCAATTTCACGCAATAACAATTTCATTAATGAAATATGGCTATTCTCATTTGTTCGGTCCACTATGAAATTTCAAGCTTTTCAAAAGTGTCATAGTTAATTGAGTTGTAAGAATAATGAAGACACTTGACCCGAAAATAGATTAAGGAACACTTTCGCTTAGATGCAAGATCATAATCATTACTGATATTATCAGTGTGTGCGTGTTCATGTGAATAATTTGTCAGTATGTCTGTCAAAAAGAGTGCGAGTATCGTAACGTAACCCAATTCGTGGTGTTGATTCAAGTGTCACTTAGCATTATAGTTTGAGAAGAGATATATGTATATTGATTTCGGACTGACGATGATTTTAAGATAAGACACGCACCGACCGATATACACTTAGCTTTCATTCTGTTTGAATGACGCAGCGGAAATAAAATATCTGATCCATAGAGATTTAGAGATTGAAGAATATTCCATACATATTTATAGTTTGATCTCTCCACAGATTGTAAATTATAAGGATGATACAATTGAAGCAGTTAACGAAATAAAAAAGTAACATAAAATTAAACATGAAGTTAACGGTCGGTTGCATTATTTTACGACACGCGCAACAGAATGTAACAACAGTATTTGAGATAAAATGGGACTGATCATTTATTAGAATAGAAAACATTTTACATTTACTAAATTAATTAGCTAGGTGTTTTATTTTGTGTTCGACAGTTGTGGCTCAATTTCGATTAATTTATTGCAAAAAGAAGTGGTTGTAAAGCTTCAAAATCTTTTGTAAAGAAAATATAAGCTATTACCCACTTAGCTTTCGGATTTTATAAATTCTAAGCGAGGGTTGCATCCTGTGGTTGCATCTTCTACAATTTGCGATATTTTTAGCCAGTGCGATTCAGAGCGCAACCGGAACGGTACCGTTGAGGCTTAGCGTGCACCGTCCGGCGATCGGCCGACCAACCGGAACGGTTTAATATAAGTTTATTATATGCGCCTGCGCTGATATTGGAGATTTATGCGCATATAACTACAGAATAGATAATAATACTAGAGTACAGAAGTTGCACTCCGCAAAATCGTTAAAATAATTTGCGACTCTTGCTCCAACACAATAAAGTGTAATTCAGGTCGCACAGCGTTCCCTTCGCTCCAAAACTTGCACGTTTAGTAGAGACCTCTTTTTCTTTTCTGATGTATGAAATTTGTCCTCTCAGAGGACGCCGAGCACTTCATACTCGCGCGCGGAGTGACAGAGCCCTGATATAGCGCTATCATTTTATTTCGAGCGCATTAAAGTACACTAACTTTCTGTTTTCACGTTTAAAGTAGCTTCTTTTAATTTAGATCGCAATTAGGTTTTTGACGCTTTCTCTCTTTTTAGTCTGATTGATATTGATGTTTTAGAAAGAGAAACTCTAAGTAAAATTAGGTGGCAACGTTACTGTTTTTTATTTGGCGAAATGAACGTATTGTTCGTGTTTTAGTGAAGGCACTAAAGTAGGAAACTTTAGTTTGGGTCGTTACCCTTTCGTGGAGGTACCTACGTTGTCTTGGAGATGTTTGGTGATGATGCCGATTAAATGCAGGAACGATTCAACAGTATTTGTTCATTTAATATTTTTAACGTTTTTCGTGGTGTTTTAGCATTTAACTAATCATACTAATAAGATTTATTTTTGTTTTTCAGGTATGTTCACGAGACGAGGTTTATTATACACGATATCAACATATTGGTATGTTTCTTTATTAGGAAAATGTGTTCATCATAAAAAACAGTGTACCTACCATCAGGGCCGCTGCAAAATTACTTGTCAAGTCACCCTTGTTCTTAGTTATATTTAGCTTGCGTCAGAAAGTAACTAAAACAAAAAGTTTGACATCCATATTAGAGCACGGATAAAGCTTTTATTAAAGATTTCGTTGAAAGCTATTAATACGTAGGAGTATACGCATATTTAATAGAGCTGTTTGTCGCGTACCTCGCGGCTATTACGACCACATAAATTGTAGTCCACAAGTTAATTTACAATAACTTTAGTCGTTCCATACATAAACTTGGGTGTGTCCGATTTCCTCACGAGTTGATGTTTTATGACTGTTAACAAATGCGCGATGACACCTTGCCTAGCAGTAATACCTTTCACTGCTTATTTGTATGAGAAATATAGGATGCTAATGAGGTGCTGGTGCTTTAATACCTACTTTACAAAGTAATCGTATTTATTTGTTAGGTATGTCTGTCTTTTGTTTAGGATATTCGTATGATCTTGAGTGTAAAAGATCTTGGTACATAAGGCGTTTAAGTAAATGTTCTATCAAAATTACCTAATTGTTGCATTGCGAAATTGACATAAGTTTTTAATCATTATTCATATATCATCATAGTACAAATTTTTTGATATTAGTAATTCGGTACCTTTTAGTAGTTATTTTACCAAGCAAGCACCTATAATCATTTCAGTTAGTTTTAACAGCAATATAAAATACTAAAATAGGAACTAGAAGTCAAATTTATCATTTGGCGTGTGCAAAAGTTATAAACGGAAATTATATACAGTATGTTAGGTAATATAATAACAGTCTAGTCCAAATGCGGAATTTTACTAATTATACATGCGACATGTGATAAGGTGCGGCGAATCTAGATGGAAATATTTTGCGTGTATGTTAATCACCCTATTGTTCTGTATATGACGTCACAAACAGCTGGCACCCGGCCGGCCCGCAGTGGACATAAGTGGAACACCCTTTTATGTCCTAATACTGTTAGGGATTTATCTAGGACAGAATCTATGATGAAATTTCCGCTTAAGATGAGAAAGAAAATAATACTGTTCATTCTATCATGCGCGTTTGTTGTAACTAATTTTATTATGTAATCTCAGTTGAATCGTAAATTTTTTTCACATAAGTACGTATCCATTATAAAAGTCTTTAGCTGACAAAAAGAATAGAATAGCAATAAATTATATCAGAAGTAAAGTTTTACCAAAGCATATGTTTTGACAGTACAGACCAATCAATATTACAATCGGACTCTTACGAACTAAATAGGGTATTTGACAACATTGAAAATATACTACAATTTGTGGTCATCCTAACAGATAATGGCGTAAAAAAACATATTTAACTATTATATAGACTAAATTAAGTCTATTAATTGATTAATTTCACCTAGAAAAATGCAATAACTTTTGAATTTTTTTCTGTGGCGAAAACGCTCTAAGATTACTGATGACGTCACTTGCCTGTAAATAAATATGGCTTCAGGCATTTGACACGACCATAGACTAAGGTTCCGCGATTGATGGCTGTCAAATGGCTAGGGTTATTACAATGTTTACAGGCTAGTGACGTCAATAAGTCACGTGTCCAGCGCCGTAGCGTTTTTGGCGCGGTTTTAAAATTTAAAACTTTAACACAGAGTTTTTTATTCACTTCTCAAGCTTACGCGCTCATTAGACATGAAATAAAACACTTTTTAACGGATACTAGCGCGACAGATTTTTTTAATGAAATACATTGATTTTTCCTGAAATATCAATGTGGTGCGTTTATTACGTAATAAGTAATAATTTAAAATGGTTTTCCAAAATTAGTCAAATAGCCTATTCAGCCAGGGCAAGGAACATAGATTTCTCCGAAGTTTCGAGACTAAAGATTGGTGGAGATCACAACTTCTGTTGTTTATGGCTATACAGACCAACAAAGCGTGTAGTAATGTGACTACAAGGAAAGTTAAGAAAGAAAGGATTAAAGTCCCCTCCGGACACTAGGCTCTCATGACTTCGCTCCAATGGGATCCACATAATAATTCTTTCGCCTCTTCTTGATTTCCACGGGATCCTAAGATTTATGTGACCCTGGTACTTTAAATTTAAAATTAATATTTACCATACTTTTTACTCAACTAAGAAACTCTGTTAGTCTGATTTTGTATTATTTCAATAAGAGTAAAAAAATATAGCAACATAACACTAAAGTTTGTACGTATTTTAATAGAAAATTGAATATGAACTTTTCCATTACGTGATTTTGCGTTACCTAGAATTAAAATAAATAAAAAGAAAACTCATATTGCTAATCTCTCTACTTTTACTCCCCCTGAGGATTATTGGTTGAATTTTCGAGAAAGTCTAATGCACTATCTCAGTTTGATGGTAATTTACATGAATGCTTTCCTGAGTGGAAAATTATGGCGTTGTATTATGGAATTAATATGAAAACTTATTTTACTGTGAGATGATTTGTGCGAAATAAATTGTGTGAAAGCTAGAGTTAAGCTTTAATGGTATGTGACTGTCTGTATCTACACTGAACTGTGAAATATTGTTGCACTAGTGGCTCTGTGAGCTATAGACCTCGCTTTAATATCTTGAAAAAAAATAAGAAACTGAATCGATAAAAAAATATATATAATTATCGAACCTGCTCACAAAATTTCACGAGAATCGGTTGAGAAATGCGACCTGTAGAGGAGAACAGACGGACAGCCAGACATACGAAAGCATTTTTGCCCAAGCTGAAACTTTTTGTTTTTTTGAGAGATAACATTTAACAAAGAGTATTATTTAAATATTTTTATCATAATAAGCGTCATTGGATAAGAAAAATATTTCCCCTATTGATCGATAAGCGGAATCTAAAACAGAAATAGCGAAGGCCACACCATCCTTATGCCCTTAAGCTTAATAAGTAATTGATTGTAATTGTGAATAATGTAAGAAGACTGAAGTAAGCTAATTTGAGGAAAATTAGTGCTGGAAAGAACCTTTATGTGGGTACCTGCGAGGCTATTATGCTTTGTTAAGGAGTTGGTAGCAATATGGACTGTCGACTGGTGGTTGTTAACGACTGCAAATGCAGCATTGAGGAGCTCAAGATGATAAAAAAATCGTGGGTATTCCCCTTTACTGAGACGGGCGGGAGCACGCCAGGCGGCCGCAACGTTGAATGTTGCAGTCCCCTCCTGGCGAGTCCCACATACTAATCTCCTGCTCAACTGCGGGACTAGGATGCGTAAATGCATTTGCTTCTGCGTACAAAAAAAGGAGCTTGAGATGATATTGGTTACCCATCTTGCATGACTAAACTAGGGTAGTCATGCAAGATGGGTGGATATTGGGCGAGGCAACCTTATAAATTTTGGCACATCTTGATAAGCACTATCAAATGTGTACATACTTAATTGCTACTCGATGAGGTAATTTGCTCACTGTACAAAATGCTCCAGGTTACGCCCAGAGGCAACCCTGTATTTAGGACATACCCTTTTAATATACAACACCCGAGATAGGTTGCATCTTATTACTCGATGAGGTAAGGTTGCATACGGCCCGCTCTTATAGCCTATCAGCTCCGTTCTCACGTACTTCCCAACAACATGTTAATCGCGCGCGGGCCAGAGGTGGCCCGCTGACCGTCGACCCACCACCTCACGCGTGATTTATTCCAGCACGAAAACGTGATACCATATTACTTTTACTTGCGGTTTTTATTAGCCGATGATTGTGCTCGTGAATGGCATTTGATGCACTACGATCTTCAATTGGTTTTATGTTGCGTAATTGCGATGCCCGGGTGAGTGGAATGGTTTCGGATTTAGATAACATAATGCGTTTGAGCTTACCGTTGGAGAAAATTAAAATGTACTATAAATCGGGGTCGTTTTAAGAGAAACAATTTTATTTGAATCTAAAATGTAATAATAAGAAGCGGAACTTGTTACTTCGTACATACATTTCCTCTGTGTCAGTGATGATGATGATATCACCTTATTCAGTTCAGATATGAGCTGCATACATTTCAATTAAATCGGAATTAAATTAGTTAACGGCGGATAAGATCTAACAACTCTATCTCTTCATTGAATATTGTAGTGACAAGATGTCGCTTTATCAACTCATGTTTGTCCAACATTCACTCAATTATAATCAAATCCCCACGATAAATTTTAACTAGCGAAAATAAGAGGAAGTTGCGGTCGTTTCGTACGCTCTATTCAATTAAGCATTTCGTATTCTGATTTATTTGTACAAGCAAAGATAACGTTGGAAGCTAATATTATTGCGCTATAACTCACTTTTTGCAAAGATTTGTGCGTAATATCTTAAATGGGGTTAATTAGTGGATTATTATAGGTACTCAATCATCCGATCCTACTTTCGAAAATTAATCTTGAACGTTATAAATTTTCGTTGTGAACGTTTTGCGACTTTTGGAGTCAGATTGTCAGCGGATGTGTTAGATAAACTATCGCCTAATTAAATACGACATGAGCAACCGGACATAATGGAAAGGCACAGCTAAATTAGATTTTTGACACTCGTACAAGCACAAGTCTTTTTATGGACATCGGACGACGGGGCGAGTCATGCATTCAAATTAATTAAGACCATTTAATGTAACAACCATCAATTAGTGTCAAAACCGAGTTGTAATCGAATAAAATCGATTATACAACCGAGCGAGCGTTCGATATTCACGATCGTGTTCTCGTTCGATGGAATAAAGAATAGCTGCAATTTGCATAGGTATTACTGTCATTTGTTTCCGCTAAGAGAAACATTTTGCAAATGAACAGACTAAATTAGTTATAATGGACACAAGAATAGAATTAAGTCGTCCAAAGGTAACGTAATGGTCCGAGTGGGCCGTTATTGTCTAAAGATTTATTGAAAGGGTGCTATTTGACCATAAATGTATCTAATTACACTAAATATGGCTGTTTTGAATCAAATAGAAGTTTAAGCGATTGCTTGTTTGTTTGTTTAGTTGAATGGGTATCGTAATCGTAAAACGTAATGGTTATGTTATTGCTGAGTGTAAGTTTAATGTATTTGTGTTATAAAATTAGTTATGTTTGTAGTTTATTACTGTCCATCGCTATGGAATGCTGTGTAATATTATAACACGTTAAAATGTAATAACTTTCCAAGAATTAGTTAAAAATATTTACTAGTTGGTTGAGATTTATAGTTATGCTTTTAAATGTCTTAAGGCCGAATACTCAAACGCTAATTAACTTTGAGGGGCTCTCAAACGTCGTCCTGTCGCATTAAATGTCAAAGATATGACACAGACAGCATGCTGTTTGAGAGCCGCTCAAAGTTAAGTAGTGTTTGAGTATTCGGCCATTAATTAGCTAACTACCTAGCTTTAAAGTGGTACTTAGATGTCGGATTCCTACATCTATAAACACGGTTATTTGTAAAACACCAACATCCTTGCAAGAGTAGATTACAGTAACATCATAAACAACAACATTTGTTCAACGATTTTCCCGAAAACAGACAAAAAAATCGACTGGAACAGCTGATCAAGTTTTGTACGAAAAGTCGATGTTTTTGTCTGTTTCCGGAAAAGTCGTCTACGACTAATGTTGTTCTAACAAATGTTGTTGTTTATGATGTTAGTAAATAGTAATCCATTCCTGCGAGGTTGCTGGTGTTTAACAATAACCCCTGTAATACATAAACGAGTGTCTCAAATCTGAATTAAAGCAGAACCGGGTCAATAAGCTATAGTTTGGCAGTGTGCCAGTAGATATCAAGTAGTCGTCGGTCGATGTATGTAGGTCGTGAGATGTGGCCAGTCATCAGGGGAACCCTCTCCGTCTCTCTCGCATTGATTTCGACCTCGGCCAGCCAGGGTTAATGAGTATACGCTTTTTATGTTGACACTGAATGATTGCACGTTTACTATACCAATTTGTTACCGAGCTATTGAATATTGAATTTTAACGATTTCTATTTGTGTTTGTCAATAATGTTTAATCTTTATTATCACCATCTCTACGCTGATATTTATTTAAGTATAATATACATGAAGATTGAGTGTTGTGAAACAATGTTGACAGATTGGTTTTGATCCCACATGATTCAAAATAATAGTTTAATTTAAAATTCCCACCCAAGGAGAATGTTAAAATATATTTTATTTTTTAAAGTTTTATTGCTTAACGAGAAATATGTTGTGTTTTTGTTAAAAACGATTAATATAACTACTTAAACCTAAAAAAGGGGCTACGGCATTCAAATAGTAATAGAAAGAAATGGACGGCTATAAATTCCGTCTGTCTGTCTGTATTAATATAGATGAAACTATCTCGGACTGACTGGGGGTCACGCCATTAACCTCCATTGCCCACTTGTGGTATATCACTCAAGTACTTGTCATTTCACTTACATTTTTTATGTACTTAGATGTTTCAATCATTGTAAACTGACGGGACTCACTTTTTACTTAATATTTTTTACAATAGGTACTATCCGTATTCCGTACTATGTATTTATTAATCTCATTAATAATTGTCTGTTTTCGAAGTTTAAGTGTTGTAATATGTATTTATTAAACTCACTAATAACATAACTAAGTTGAAAGTAAAGAATCTGGTGAAATTTTATACATTCTACGAACTACAAAGTTTGAAAATTTTCAAGTCATCTTGCCAACAGATGACAGAATTTTTTGCATGACTGTGCAGTTATGACATTAGAATATTGATGAGATTATTACGATAACCATAGTTGATTAATACAACCAACTTTAAAGATGATAATGATAGCTGTAAAAATGCCAATTGAAGTTAGCTTCCTAGAAATAGTTCTAGGTTTTAGAAGGAAACGAAGGTAGAGGAAGTCTTTAGAAATCGCAAAATATCCAAATGCTGAAAATGTTAAAATTGCAATAGTTTCTCGATTAATACCTTTATTTAAATACGGGAAATGAAATCGCAATCCAAATAATTCCGACGAGCTTGCGATTAAAAATGTGGAGCATCGCGAGGCGTGGCGAGCAAACAATGGAGTGTAGTTGAGTTGCTAAGTGTATTTCATTGTCACAGATAACTAATGTTCAGTACACCATAATTGACCGAGCGAGCGCGAAGCAAAGGCGAAGCGTCTCCGTTTCAGCTTGGCTTTTTCGTATGTCCGCTGTCCTGATGTCTGGCTATCGGTTTGTTCTCCTCTACAGGTCGAATTTCTCAACCTATTCTCGTGAAATTTTGTGAGCATGTTCTAAAATGATATAATAAGTTTTTTATCGATTCAGTTTTTTGAAATTTATCAAAATATATGTACGGAAAACGGCATTTCCAAAAAAAAATTAAAATTGCCACTTTTCTTTCCAAATAACTTAAGATTCGTTCCTACTGCAAATACTTACACTATACCACAAGTGCAAAAAACTCAGTTACCATGCGTGCCAGCTAGGCTACGATACAAATCACTAAGATACGAGAGCGTTGAGCTTGATTCAAGGAATTCGATTTCTTTTGACATTTGAGATAACAATCGACTAAGTTATTAAAGTTTTTGGCATATTTTTAAAGAAAATGAGGAAAATTAAAAACCAAATATAAAATTTCAAAATGAGACACAATATATTTTCTATTGTTGTCCGGACGCCGGCGGCGTCAGCGCGGGCATTGATGAATTAAGCAAATTATTCATTTTTGCTATTTATTTATTTTCATTTTATTTTTATTTTAGCTTAGCTACTATTTTTTAGTACTTGTGTCGCTAATACCTTGCGTGCAAACATACTGAACAAGTGCTTAGTCCGTATAAAGTTTACATAGAAGGTATTAATGTTTTAGTGACAACAAGTACTAAGCATTAGTAGCTAAGCTCGTGTAAACATGGCATAATAAGCTAAAACTAATAATTATTGTGTGCTAAAAGTAACCTTCTAAGTAAATTTCGTTCGTAAGTTAATTTATCCACGGTAACTGTAATTTAAATTAAGTAGGTAGATAATAGGCTAGATTAAAGTGAAGATAACTCACTAACAGCAGTAATGTCTTTAGTGCTTTCTGGTAGTTGAAATTAAATCCTTTCTGATAGCTAAATGTTCTACAGAGAACTGAATTCTATCTTTTTTTTTTACTTTTCTGTAAAATATTAGGGGTTTAAGTACGAAATTGCCGTTTTGTATGGATAATTTTAAAGAATTTGTATTTTCCATGCTAACATTGTCTTTTTATTTAACAACCATGAACGCCAATGTTTCAAAACTTTTATGCACAAATGTTTAAACACTCAGCTAACTAATGCCAAATTGTGTTAAGTGAAAAAAGTAAGAACCTACGGGCTCAATTTCATACTTATACCCAATTTTTTTTTTTGATAAAAAGGAGTTTTACTATTTGTAAGTAAGTAGATTAGGTACTTGATTTTTTGCAATAGCTACAAATTGTGTGTTTCAATTTAACGCCATGCGCCATAATGAATCTGATGTGCTTATTTCTACTTTTAATGACCTAACCAAACTAATTTCGTACAATCGATTTTCCCCCCGATGCACAAAATAAACATATCGATCGTCACACTTTACCAACGACCGCTTTATCTTCCGATCGACAACCGGTTGTATCGTTAAATGTTCGTGCATTACCGCTTATTTACGACGTGTAAGGCCATGAGCCGTGTCAATGAGTCAATGGTTAGCAGACAACGCGATAAACGCATGATAAATGCGATACAACTACAAAGCCAGCAGACTACCGCCAGACGATGGGGGTCGACGCCCGCATTTCGTGCCTAAAGTGATTTCAAGATCTATACCTATATTCGATCAAAGCTTATACTTAAGCTGACAAGTATCGTTAGATCGGAGATTAATGTAAAACGTGATGGTATTACAATTTTAATATCACTTTCTAGATTCTCGTTGAATAAGGCGATAGCTCTCTGGACTGTTTCGCGAATTCGGCCCAAGCACTTTCCATTTGATTCGAAGAAATGCAAATATCAATTTTATATTCAAGTGTAGACACGCCTCAATAATGGCCAAGTGTTTAAGCTCTTGTTGAAAGTGCTTACTAGTCACAGCATAACAGAATTCAGATAAAACATTTGTGAATTTTTTAACCGTTAGCGACGAGACTCTCTTACCCATCCACGAAAAATTATAATAATATCGCACATTTTCGAATTTTACACTAAAATCATTTTATTTTTTCATAGTTTTTAAGATTGTTGGACACAACATGTATAATTGTTTATGTATGAGGCCGTTAAAGATGCAAATACATTATTTGTGCAAAGTTTTCTTTTCAAACTTAAATTTTATACAACGTGTAACAGAATTAATGGCTAAATCAGAATATGGTAGATAGGGACCATCAAACTGAACAAGTTTTAGTATGGGATCAACTCTGAAATCGCGAAAAAGAAATCAGCTGTTTCATACAAAATATTATAACAAAAATATGAAAATGTATGAAGCAACAGATATTTTTTTTTCGCGGTTTCAGTTTGTCTCGTAGTAAAAGTTGTTCAGTTTAATGGTGCCTATCTACCATATTATTCTGGTTTAGCCATTAATTCTGTCACACGTTGTATATTGCAAGTTTTAATACTGATAATTTCCTACTCACTATGTTTCATTCATGTTTATAGTAAGCAATAATGATTAGGGAAATAATCATGTTATTAAAGAATAATGTTACTAGGGTGAAGCTATAATGAGGGGTCGATGAACTTAGGCCTAATAAATGTTTCAATGGTCATTACATTGACGAAGGCCAACTGAACTGCCTTTTTTGACTGGTCAGTCAATGGGGTTATTTTTTAACTGAGAGATATAAATAAACCATAGAAAATGCTTCACAAAACCAAACAGATAATGAAGAGTTATGTTATTTTATAATAGGTTTTGTATAAAATTTATTTAGTCGGATGTCATTAATAAACTTACGCAAATTAAATGTAAGTACAAATTACTATTTTATTAGTACAAATCATTTACCTGTAATGATTGTGTATGTTGTGAATTATTAAATAAATATAAAAAAATATATAAAAAACTATAATTTTATTCTTTTTTCTTGAATATATCATCATCAATATCATATCAATATCATAGAATCAAAGTTAAGTTAAACTTTTAATGGAACATTACGCGTAAAACCATGTAAGTAAAATTTTACTTCTCTTCATATGTTACTGAAAAGAAAAGTAAAAAGAAAATGACTCTACATTTTACCGTTAATATTCGTGTTCCAGACTTCCAGAGCAAGTATTTTTGCTGTGAAAAGTCTGCCCTAATTCGCCTTGCTAATTTTAGTAGAGGCAGTGGCTTGACGAGGCACTTTCGCCATAAAGAATGCCTCTAGGATAATTTTGCCTGCTGATTTTTTTTAATGTGAATGAAATAACTATATTTTTGCGTTTACATGTGAGCATTTTGGGTTATTAGATAGGCGTAAAACAAACATTTAAATACTGCCCATTCAAATTTGAGTTTCGCTTAATTATCACAGACAAAACTACTCTTCAACTATTTCAGAAGTTATGGGTCTTTTGAGAGTGTAAGTCAATGAACATGTCTGTGCCAGATGACTATTTTCCTATAAATTATCTATCACTGTAATCATGGGAAAAACGTGTCTCTTATCTAATGTCGTCTCCCATTATAAACTAATATTCCCTTAATAAAACTTGATGCGTACCTATCTCCTTTTCGGCGCTTGATAAATGATTTTCATTGCGATTAAATTAGATATTTCCATAGCTTGCCTTAACGCAACCAAATAATTATCACACAATCAGGAAGAAATGCAGAACATTAATCAGTACCAACGAAGGTCCATTAGCGACGGCTTGATAACACAAACCCTCGCAAAAGAAATTACCAACTTAACGAGAACTTTATTATTCAATTTTCAACTTTACTTCCTTCGTTATAAATTCAGGATTTATGCACCCCGTAACTTTGCGAAACTGTCAAGGCGATGTGAAATACTAAAGATGCAGGAAAATTCGCGAGAACAAAGGGTGTTGGTAGCGGTTTTACTTAGCACCTGCCTTCATATAGTACTATGCACTTAGTGTAAGGGACTGTATGTCACAACTTCAACACAAGGCAGAAGTTCTTTTGTTTTTGACCTTGTTAGCAAAAGTGGTTTGGAAAGGAAAATACTTAGGTATGTCTGCACTGAGCTTTATTGTTATATATCCTCGTTGAAAACAAAGAGAAGGATTTAGAATTCAACATCTGCAGATTTTGTTGTTTTAGCGCTATCGCACACAGGCAACTTAGTCGCCCAGCAACTGTTTTGTCTCTCACATCAAGTCCACGGGTTTATATGGACACGCGCACACGTAGCGACACGGTCGTCGGCAACTTTTCATACAAACCATGTGAGAGACAATACAGTTGCTGGGCGACTAAGTTGCCAAGTTGCCCGTGTGCGATAGCGCTTATTCTGTGTATAAAATTTAGCAATGACGTAGCAACTTTACTAGGGTATTGTTTTCCTCCTAATGTTGCAGTGCTATACCTTTTTCTCTATCACAATATTTTTTCTTTTTAATATTTATTCGTAAAGTCAAATGCTTTTGCATATCCCCTGTATATCCATTACTCTGGCCAACTGCACCTAAGTAGGTAGAAATGAGTGATAGGTAGTTGGTCAGAATTAACATTTGCAGTAAGAAAGCCATTAAATACAGTAGCTTTGGTGTAAGTTCTCCGATAAGAATCCTAAGCTAAGATGAATAGATATACTTATTTATTCGCAATCAGATGACCTTTACAACCTATCGTTTCCGATCTCACTTGCTTTGACTAAAGATTTCTAGCAGAAAGTGGTGTATAAAACTCTAACTCTGTGGTTTAATTTAAATAGTTATTTTATGAGGCCATTGAAAGTAGCCTTGTGTTAGAAAATAATGAAAGTGTAACATAACAACGGTGTTTTTTGTTCACTCTCAAACTTTTAGAAAGAACGAAAAGACAACATGATTTATCTTTGTCACTAAATTTCATTATGAGAACAGATTTGAAAATACCATTTTAATGCAGGTTAAAATATATTGTTTTGTTTGAATCTCCGAAGAAACAATAGTTTGGCTAACGGATAAGATAATGCGGTTTTATTTAGAAACGCGGTGATTGATAGGAGTTCGGTATAATTTAAGCCGTAAGATACTAAGTATGGTGTGAATTTATTATACCATTGTTGATGACGTAGATCAATCTGAATTAATCTTTATTTAGACGGCAATGAGGTTAGAAGTTTAGAATAGATGAAATGTCTCATGTATGAATTTATATTTATTGAACATTTGTAAGTTTGAGGTCTACGAAAAAACTTTATGTTAAAGTTAACCATTGTGTGTGTTCCAATCATGTTCCAATATGAATTATTTGGAACACTGCACCTTTAATAATGGCAATATTAGCCAAACAAAGAGTAATACAGTCAATGTATTATGATGTTATTATGATTGAAAATGAAAGATGGTCACAAAATTTATGTTTATGCAAACTCAAACTTTGAGAGTTTTTAAGAGCATATACCTAGTTACAAAGGGTACGTATCAGAATGTCTAAAGTTAGAATGTCTAAACTTAAAATGGCAAAGTTCAAAATGTCAAAAATTTGAATGTCTAACGATTAAAATGTAAAAAGTTCAAAATGTCAAAAACGAAAATGTCAAACGGTCAGATAGTCCAAAATTAAAATGTCTAAGTTCAAATGATCAAAACTTAAAATGTCTAATAGTCCAAATACATATAATGACGTATAGAATTTACTCATTTTCTTTCATTTAGGTATCCTATTAATTAGGTTAAATAACTGCGTTAACCTCTGTGCCTCCGCCGCACATCAACATAGCCGCGCCACTCCCTGATTCGGTAGCCGGTGCCAGTCACTGATTCAATAGCCGGCGAACAAAATCCACCAATTGACTTTGAAATAGATTTATTTCTGGCGCTTCGCCGGCCGCTGCCGCGGCACGCTCGCTTCGCTCGCTCGGCTCGCGCGCTGGGTTCATGTCAACCTAACATGCTCGTCGCTACGCTCCTCGCACCTATCTCGTGACCTGCGGTCTACGGTTTCTAAGTCCCAGTAGACTAGTTTAGACTCGTTTCCGGCAGCTAAATTTGCTATAAAGCATTTTAGGCGAAGCCCAAAGACACCTCCACAGACTCAATCAACCTCAAAGAAGGCGATTCGTTTTAGGATCCAACCCAATTCAAATAAATCATTGTAAACTTAGACTTAATGACCATTGATATTTTAACTTTCAAGTATTTGATACGTTTGATACTTTGAATTTTGCTATTTTGAAGTTAGACATAATGATTTTCGACATTTTAAACCATTTGAATTTTTATTTTTGACATTTTGAACTTTGTCATTTTAACTTTAGACATTCTAACTTTAGACATTCTGATACGTACCCAGTTACAAAATATGTAGCTGGTTTTAACACGTTTCTTGCGTCTTACTGAAATATGAAGGCGCTCAGATTTCAAAGCTTGGGCATATGAAATAGACACAAAACGAAAGCAATGCATAATGAAATTGCAATTGCAATTTTGAAGCTGTATTTTGATTTAGCGTATAATTTGAAATCTGATTGCGAGTTGCGAGTGTATACGGAAGTGTTTTATAGGTCGGTATCGAGATTTCGTGTTATTTAACAGCAATTATGTTATAGTGTCAATTTATTATTGACGGATTACGTAAAGTGCTAGTAACAATAAAAAAAGTCTATGTCGAATCGGTGCCAAAACGAGAAAAAGTTGGTCAAAAGATTTTTCTAAAAAATAAAATAACAAAGATACTTATATCGTTACATGTAGGTAATGACATACTTTTTAGCATTTAAAGCAGTTTTAGACAGAAATAGTTTCCGCAGGAAATTGCACTTTTTCCTCTGAAACCGCGCGTTTGACGGAAATGAAGTAAAAACGCTCATTCCGTACGTTACATCCGTTGTAAAGGACGCGTAGTTGTTTGCAGTAAGTTATATGCAGTTCCGTCATGCTCGTGACAGTACTTAAACCCAAGTATTAAATGATATTTTGATACAATCTACTTAAAAATAAAAGAATAAAACTAGTTGAAGACTGAAAAAAGTTTTTGAAATAACAGCCGAAATTGTGGTCAATCTAACTCAAAATTTCTTTAGCAATATATTTGTACTTAATACCTAGTGTATTTGGCAGTCATAGAATGAGAGCTGACTTAATCCCCCGTTTTTTAAACCGACCGTTTTTAACCTTAGGTAAAATATCTAGGGCTGTTCAAACCAATGAACAGCCCATAAAGGTAGAATAGAACACGATACGGAAACACCTTATGTTGGTGGAAAGCCCTGGTTTATTTGTAAGTTACGATGTATCGATGTATCGAAGAAGGTGGAGAGAATCGATAAATATCGCATAGCTATTTATTTATCCGCCATTTCTGCAACACACACGATGCTAATGATAAGTAATACCTATCTACCTCTTGTAGATTTATCATTACTGGTGGTATTTATTAACTAAAGATTCGTTACGTAAGAAAGTTATTTTATTTTAAAACAATGTTTAGGTAGATTTTCATTTAAATTATTTCTTTTAGAGATAAATATTATCGATCCAACAGCAACGTAGACCCAACCTGAGAATTTAGCCGGTTCATTGTCAAATGATTATTACATTGTATATTACAACAGTTTGTCATCGACGCCATTAAATCCAAATTGGCGTGAAAGTGCACAATCGTCGCTCTCTATAACGTATTGCCTTTCATTTGAAACGAAGAGTTTCTCCTGTCGTTCCGCGTATGATAAAGTTACGCGGTCTCTCATTACCTCAGATATCATTAACATGCTCTCATTATTCCTGGCATTTGTGGAGCAAAACCGCACATTGCAGAGGCGTAAACCCATTAGACGCCCGACCACTCTTGATATCCTAAGGCTCTGATCGAGCGAAAGAGAACATTATGGAATATGACGTCCACAGCGTCTCTACCATTCTCTAACTTTAAATTATTATTTTTTATGCATTGAATTGAGATACCTACATAGATTGGCTAATTATAACAATAATTGAAGAGACAAGGTACACGGCATCATAAAGTTAGGTCGGTCATAGTGTCGTATCATTACAGTAGTTCAGAAAAAACTAAGCGTATTTGAACAAATTAAAATCTGTTAAAAATGCAGCGTGGCCACTGCATAGAGTTTATGCCATGTAATATCTACTTACTTATTTATACAAAGAACGAAGCACTTTATCCTGTGCATATCATTAGGTCCACAATCTGCAGATACATAGATTCCTCGCTTTACAAGTGACACTATCATCATTACCATCGCCCAACGTCCCCGCACTTGGAACTCAAAATAGATCTTCATAATATTTATCTCGGAGGCCTCTTTTATCTAGATCGGTAATTAAAATACCGTACTAAAAGATATTTATCGTTGTCATGAAATTAGGGATGTGTGTGATAACACCAGTTTTGTCGAACGGAATGTAAAAGTCATTTTGTACGGAGAAAGCACATGTCCCGTGTCATTATGTTTCTTTCGTATTATAATATTTATTATTATCTTCCGGCGGCTGTTTTCTCCATTTGACAGATGTTTATTTTAGTAACGGGCACCCTATCGCCGCCATCTTTGTTTACATCGCGTGTGGCGCATGCGCAGCGTCTATGTATATTACAATTAAACAATTTACTCTCACGAACGCTACTAATTATAGGAACGCCCTGATATGCGGTTATTTCTTAAAGATTTATAATTATGTATGCTTAAGCTATTATGGAAAAGGGATATACTTACTTAATAATATGTTTTTTGTCTATCAATCAGCGTGTTTTAACGGGAATGTATATTTCTGAAAGATTTCCCAAGTTTCATTTCAGAAACAATTTTATTAAGATTTTGTTTGCGAGAAATCCGGCTTGACTTATATTAGGTATCAAGAGGTTCTACTGAATAAAGGTTAACGAAGCAGTCTGATAAATGTTCAAAATAAAGTAAAGGCATTTGTTAGTACCTAGGCGACGTTATAAGTATAATCTAATCGGAGACAGCGGGCAAATAAATCGACAGCGGTACAGTTAGTTTTCAATCAGGACGCAGTATCAGGCGCCCGGTAGGCTGACTCGATGACATGTAATTTGCTGTCTACCCTGAGGGAGCGTACACTGAGCATCGACTTCTGAAATCGCTCGAGACAGCACTATACGTAGACGACATTATTGTTTATTTAGCCAAATTGCACGCTTTTATGTTCGTATTAAGAGGTGATTGCGAGGCTCTTATACCATAAAATTTTCAGAATACAACACGTGTTGTGTAAGGATCAGAATTTATGAGAGGTCTGGCATTTACTTAAGTTGAGGTTACGATGTAAGTTGAAACCCTTACAAGATCTTCACGTGGAAGGCCATCTTAAATGTGAAGCGGATTAAACGATTTTAAAATGGATACCTACGTAAACTAATCAGTTTATAGCTTTAGAGACTGTTTGGATATTTTTACTTCTACGACAGGTACCTATTAAAGTTTTATTAATTAATGTTAATGAAGTGATCGGTTAGATTTTTCTAATATTTCAATTTTAGGAGACTTCAGACTACACTAGGTACTGACAAATTTCAATGTTTTAGCTGAAGACAATCCTTTCTAAATTAGATCTTGTTGGTGTAGACAAACGAAATTGTCGACACTTATTTGATAAATTCCTTTCAATTTGCGACGGTACGGCTAGTTTTCAATCAGTTCCGTCGGTTGCGGGCTGGGAGTTGATAGCACGCAATAGCTCCTATTGCCCGCGCCGCCGCCGGCCCAACGCCGCACTGCGGCCTACAGAGCTGATTGATCTTTGGGATTCAATGATACGAGATGAATTGATGACGTTTTTTGGTTCAATGTTATCTTTGCATTTAGTATTTATGTTTACACGACTCGGAATAAAGCCTTTCGTAGGCCTAAGCTTTATTGACAAACTCAAAAATTAGTTCCAACATAAATTTTGCTGGGTTATTTTTTTTTTCTATTTATTGGGATCGACAAACAGTTTCACAATAAGTAAGTATTAAGCTAATCTTAAACAGTAGATTTAATAATTGTGTGACCAACACCGTTAACCACAGCTTAATAATGTTACAATTAGTTCATGAACACACACAATTTTTAAGTAACTAGGTAAATGAATAAGTATTTTGATTTCGATAAAGGAGCATCAAAGCCATTTGTTCGTGATAAAGAATTAAGATCTTTTACTGCTATTGATCATTTTCTACTAATATAACCAACTAGACTGCTAGACCATGACCCTCTATTTCTTGAACTAAAAGTCGTTAACCTATGCCGACCTTCGGTCAAGCGAGCTTTTTATTTCTGTTTATGAAAGTGAGAATCAAGTTATAATATAGGTAACTATATCGATGGAAAAGAAGTTTAGATGATGATTTCATTCGAATATTCGAATAAAGAAAAGCGATAGTAATTTTACTGTGACAATTTTATTTCTCTAACCGGTTGCTGGTCTCTTGCTAATGGTTTCACAAATTACTTGTTTACCTCGGAAGTTATTACTGAAATAAGTCAACTAAGGGAAGCGGATGGAATAACACAAACCATAGGTTAGTATATTGCAGGTAAAGTAGCTGTAATGCCAGCGGTTACTGGACTTGGTATAGCTTCTGATGACGGACAATTTGTCCAGTTGCCTCCCGGCGAGCGGCGGGCGCGTCGCTCTGTGCAGTGCAATGCATTTAGCCATAGACTATTGAATAAGAGATAATATCACATATCATCAATACCATATTTTGTCACTTTGTCGATTTCTACTTCTACGTGGATATTACAATCACTAGTACTATTGTACTGATTGCTGTAGTGTTGCAGTAACGACACTGCATAAATTTAAATTACCAAGAATAGTGGATTTAAAACCTGGTAAGGGGAATAAATCGTTTTAACAATTACAATTTCCTTATAGAATATTTGGAAGAGAGAATGAAAAAAAATATTACCCTGGTTAAGAATAAGAGTCAAAACATTGGTATAGCTGATCCACGATATCTAGGATAGTGCCACTCCTAAATTGAAGATCAACAGAAGCGTGTTTTTAGTTTCAACCCCATTTGGAAATGGATTTATGTTATTTCACGTGCCACGGCTTAGCTTAATAGTAGGTATGAACCTCTATACAAAAAAAAGTTGGGAGTTACAAGTCGTGATAAAGTTTGGCCACGTGATAGAAACTGATCTGTAGGCTATTTCTAACTAATATTGAGCTGGGCCAAACTATCCTTACATACAGTTCCATACGGTGGCGGGTTGAATAGCGCACTTTTCCCGGCTCCATTCTAAAAACTATAACAATTCAGGTTTAACTAATAGGTCAAATGTGGTATCATTTTCGGATAAATCAATAACGTAAGAATTTATTTCTGGTATAAAAAAATGCAATTTATTACGCAGTTTCTGAAAAATTTCACAATAACCAACATTTTTAAACTTCATTTTTTTAGTTTAGGTATTGGCACTTGTTTCAGTATTTTCAAAAAAACTACTTCAAAGAAGCATTTTTCAGGTTAATTTGTAATATGCTTTTGTTATGTTAACTATATTTTATACGATTTGCGCCTAACCCAAGTAGTTGAGGTCCATTGTTTGCGGAGACACAGCTAGTCAAAAATATGCATTTTTTCACGAAATAAAAGGGGTTTCCATTTCGTTTGGAAGCATTTCTCAGTTTTTTTTGTTTATATTTCTGTAAAGTTAATTAAATTTTCTACAATTGGAGCCTAATTTGATTAGTCTAGGTTTACTAGTTGCAAAGACACAGCTAGTCAAAGATAAGATTTTTTCAATTAATTTCAATAAAAAGCCCATTTTTAACCAGCTATGTCGCTGCAACCAATAGACCTAGACTATTCAAATTTAGCTCAAATTGTAGAAAATTTAATTAACTTTACAGAAATATAAACAAAAAACCTGAAAAATGTTTCTGAACGAAACGGAAACCATTTTTATTTCGTGAAAAAATGCATATTTTTGACGAGCTGTGTCTCCGCAAACAATAGACTTAAACTACTTGGGTTAGGCGCAAATTGTATAAAATATAGTTAGCATAACAAAAGCATGTAACAAATTAACCTGAAAAACGCTTCTTTAAAGTAGTTTTTTTGAAAATACTGAAACAAGTGCCAATACCTAAACTAAAAAAATGAAGTTTAAAAATGTTGGTTATTGTGTAATTTTTCAGAAACTGCGTAATAAATTGCATTTTTTTATACCAGAAATAAATTCTACGTTATTGATTTATCCGAAAATGATACAACATTTGACCTATTAGCTAAACCTGAATTGTTATAGTTTTTAGAATGAAGCCGGGAAAAGTGCGCTATTCAACCCGCCGCCGTATGGAACTGTATGTAAGGATAGTTTGGCCCAGCTCAATATTAGTTAGAAACAGCCTACAGATCAGTTTCTATCATGTGGCCAAACTTTATCACGACTTGTAACTCCCAACTTTTTTTAGTATAGAGGTTCATACCTACTATAAAGGGGATTTTGACGTCTGTTTTCTGATAAATTGTGTTGACATAAATCTGGCTCATAGTAAAATTGATGGTTGAATGTTGATCCCATTCCAAGGTTTTCTAATTCCATGGTTGATTGTTTCTTGGGAAAATTTATTTATTAGTTCCCTAAACGACCGGTTAATTTAAAAACGTTTTTTCTCGTTTATCTATGTTTTTGTTATTTATTCATTTCCGATGTTATTAACATAAACAAGAGCTAGGTACTTACCAGTGGCGAAGGGTCCATACAAGCCGATTCCCATCGGCTTACCTTTAAGAAATCAGACCCCACCTATTCACTATGGAGATCATAACATTTTTGTAGAACGGCTTACCTTCGCCATAATTACGGCTTACCTTCGCCATAATTACGGCTTACCTTCGACATAATTTCACCCCTCGCCACTGGTACTTACTTAGCTTAGGATCGCTTTTGTTATCTGTACACCGCAGTTAGCGGAACCGCACTGTAGCTCTATCGATCCCACCCATCTGCGTTGCGGAATCTCAGTCGTTGAGATGAAAAAAAAACTCATCATGCTGCTGTTTAAGAAGACTATTCATCATAAGAACTTATAAATAATACAACTAGTGATAAATATTGTAATTAGATAGGTGTTTGATGAATTTTCATTTTGTGTCGGAGTCGTTTATAGCTTGCACGCCTTTTGATTTAAACATGATTAGATATTTCTAGTTTCCATTCATGCATAAAGACATTGTGTAGGCAGACTTAAGTGTAATAACTGAATGTTAACTATGGTGTCTAAGTTTCATTAAATAGAATTTAAAATAAATTAAAATGATGTATCATCAAACTGATTTTGTCTTTCCTACTTTTATCGTTCTGCTCATAGTAGTCACTCATATTAAAATGTAAGTAATATAAAGCTTTGAAGTTAGCGTCATGATACATAACAAAATAACAGAATTAAAGGTTCTCATGCCTTTACATGCAAATATATAAAGATCTTTGGTATTGATATGTAAACATGTGAAGGGAATGTCTAGCTAGGATCTCAAGATTATTAACTTTCGAGACTTCCCATCGAATGTCGTAATAAGATGTGAAACCATACCAGAGTTTACCAGACAGAAAAGTCATAAAAATTGTTCTCATCATTACTATGTTCAAGCAACGAAGCTCATTACCATGTTATACTTGTTATGTGGATAATTTATTGGATATTAAGCACTATACTTATAGGAAATTGTGTGGTAGGTAACAGGTTTTAATAGATTGTTCCATAAAGTTGTGCAGTTTACTTATGGAGATTCTATTTGTCTTCTTTGATATTTGCGGACTGCAGCATTTTTTGATTTTGATTTTTATCTTTACTGAATTTTTAATTAAGACTTAGTTAGACCCTTACCTATCTACCTAATATAATACGTATCACAAGCTTACAACACGACCAAAGAAAACAGTAGATTTTTTTAACAAACAACAAACGGACATTCGCATTTATAATATTAGTAAGGATATTTCTATTACCTGTCTTTATTTTCCTAAATATTTGAATACTATCCGTCGTTATTAGGAAAATTACATTTTATGTGTTGACTAATATTTTGACCGCTTCCCCTACGGAAGTTGTCCTAACGATGACCACACACGTCCAGACATGCAGGGCAGGGGTTGATGCATTTATGGTATTAAATATACTCTACGTAGTTTTTTACCTATGATCGAATTTCGATCGATAAAAAGGTATGGCATCACAGGGGTGTTTTGTTAAAGTATCCCCTAATAAGAGACAGTTAAAGTGAGTGCATTTTTGTGTAAAATAGTAGATATCGTGTTTATTAGGGTGGACCACACCACATGTAAAAAGAGTAGAACTAAATCATCAACGAGGGAAGTTTTAGTGGGAGAAAGAATAAATAAATAAAATACTTATGATGTGTGATTCAAATCAAAGACTGATTGTCTATCTATCTACCTATATCAGCCTTTCGTTCATGCGTCTTCGGACATAGGCCTCCTACAAAGCTTTCCACGATCTTCTATTTGCGCCACCTGGAGCCAGTTGTCACAAGTATAACTCCTTATCTCATCGAGCCACCTTTCAGGTGGACGACCTTTACCTCGCTTAGTTTGTCTTGGCTTCCATTCGACCAATGTGTGCGTGCGCTTGCGTTTAATGTTATGTTTTTTTTCTATTCCAGGGTCCCAAATGCCCCGAAAAGCTGCATAGCCGAGATCTTCAGCAGCTCCGACACCACAGACGGCAGCCCGGTGAAGAATGGTGCCTCGCGACCTCGAGTAGTGCGCGACACTCCCACTCGCCCGCGTGACACGCACTCCAGGCTCTTCGGACAGGTATGTATACTATCCACATTAGACTTCTGTGCAATTATCATCAGCTACTTTTATTGTCCCCACTACAGGGCCTAAAATACAACCATGGTAATATAGGTAGGGGAGGCCGGGGTTCAAAGTGCCGGGGGTAACTTGTTCCGATGCAAATAGTTTCGCCAAGAAAAGTGATAGCAATAAGTGTAAAGCACGCTGTAAAACGTCATGCCATAGCGCACTTGCGGCAGCCATTTTAGTGACACCATGACGGGCAGAAAGTGTGGCAGTCGTTCAGAGGTACATAAATGCTACATTTGAAAATATTTTTGTATTGAAACTTTTTGGTCTATTTCAATCAACTTTATATCTATTAATGTGTGACTTGCATTCATTTATTGGAAAATCTATAGAGATTGTTTTTCTAAATATCACTTTTGATTATATGACACCTGTTTTAAAATATTTTACATAATCTAGAAAATGAAATTTGGGGCTCAAAGTTCCCCTGACATGGGGCTGGTTGTGCCGCGTTAAGACATACCCTATGATACAGAAACTGATTAATCTAAACAAAAAATGTTTTAGAATAAGAACCTATATAAGAAAAATGGAACTTAGTATGACTTCAAGTGAATCAAAGATGGTCAGAAACTCAAAACACTTGGGAATAAGAAATATGGCATATTATGACATTATTTACCCTATGTCAAAAAGTTAAACACTAGTATAATGCTTATGCAAGACAGATGTTTAACCCAGACTGTGAGAGGGCATTAACTGTATACCTATATTGATTAAATTATTCGTTGATTTATTTTGGTCTTCTACCAGAAGAAGTGAGGAAGTTGGCATATAACAGTGCTGTGAAAATTGACATGTCTATCATTCCTGGCATTAAAATCAGAAACAGCTCTGTGTGGATGAGGGTGACAGAGTTTAAAATCATTCAGAACCACTGTATTTAAGCATACTAAGCCAACTCCCAAAAATCCAGTACTATTATTGCTTGATAAATTTTTAGTAGTTTATATGACTCGAAATTTTCATATTTTTAAATAAATGATACATGGATATTTGAGTTAAGTACTTTTGTGTTTGATCTATACATAACCATAAACTACTACAGTATCAGTAATGATTGAAAATACTACGGGAACTATTTACCCCAACGTTGGAACAACCAGCCCCATGACGGGGTGGGTTGTTCCTAAGGATTTTTTCTCAAAAAAAGTATCCTGATCCAAAAGGTATTAATAATTTAATAAATACGTCTACATAATTTAAAACTACAATAAATTCTGTATCTATATATGCCCAAGTATCAAACCCCAGTCCCATTTTTGACATCATTTTAACGTGTTATTTAAAAATCGGCACTTTGAACCCCGGCCTGCCCTACAAGGTGTAAAAAGTCCCACAACGAAGCCGAGGTTTACGTATTCTGCCCATCATCCGGACCATTTGTGTTCAAATTTTTTTAACACCCTGACATAACAGCATTCTAAGTGTGACTTCACTGTTTTCCAGACTGCTAACCACGGGTCTGTCGCCCCAATGGTGACGGATACGATCCGAAGCCACATCCAGTTTGGTGACAGCGACATGAACGGCGGCAGTCCCTCGCATTCCCCGTCCAAGATGAACGGCAGCGCTATGTCCACGCCCAGCAGAGGTGAGATGGGCAACCTCGAACACTGTGAGTTGTTTATGTTGTAGGCACGCCGCACGAACGCTAGCTGGTGGCGAGTTGGGGTTGGATGGATTGTTAAGGTCACTTGTGGGGTATGATCCCTAGTTGCAAACCTTGGAGCGGATATACAGAGTGAAATCGAAATCATTACCATCTTTTTGACGAGTCCGCTACCAATGAATCTGAGCTGAACATATACCTATGCCAACGTTGAAAAAAAAATCTGTAGTAGGTACTGGGAATCTCGATGTATGAAATTTTTCGACCAGTGTCTGAAAAAAAATTTCAGTTTAGGTAATATAATTGGTAACAGACAATACTATCAAGATATGATAATCATTAAGATTTCCTCTGGTATGGGATGGTATTGGTATATAGGCATCTGTATGTTGGGTTCCTAACTCTCATACCTACTCATGAGATATGGTATGCGTAGCAGCGGCACCGGGCGTTGGGAAAAATCCCCGATCATGTTACGTTGTTCATTTAAAGCACAGTAAAGTTAATCTCCTTGACCTTGAAATCCATTCAACATCTGAACCATATGTTGTTGCGCAGAACTCAGAACAATGCACACATCTGTTCCCATAGCACTTGGTGTGGGTTCTGCGAACCGAGAGGTTGTTGCTCGCGCACGGGCTATCTGGCACTCGCACACGCAACGAAACTATGCTTCCTGTCTTAACACTTTCGTCCCATATCATAATAAAATCTCTAAAGGTACTAAATATCTAAACGACGATCACTCTCACCAGTCAATAATCTCTGAAATAATAAAATTAAGCATAAACCATGCTTAGCTTTGATTGACGCATGATCGTGCATAATAATTACACATAACAATTGTGGTTTGATTTTAATAATATTAACGACCGTAATTGTATGTGAATGAATTTAGTACTCACCTAATTATAAAATAGAAACGTAAAATGTGAGAGTCGATATACTCTCACATTTTACGGTTGATGTTTCAAGAGTGATTCGGAAATATTAAATGTAAGCAAAGAAACATTAGCCCAAAGTAGGTGGGACGAATGAAAACGGTTTGTTCTGTGAATGGTCAGCGTCGTACTCTCCGCCGAAGAGGAACCCGGTGACCGGCGACGGAGTGCCGTTGCTGCCGCCGCGCCGCCGCCACCCGGCCGCCAGCCTGCGAGGTGCCGATCCCGACCTACACGATCCTTACGACCCACAAGATCCTTACGATCACGACCTCCCTTACCCCGAACTCTACCCCCAACCTACCCACCGATACTTCACCCGAGACTGGCCGCCTCTACCAGCTCAATACTACGTCGAGTCCACCTCCAAAGCTCGCCCCAAAGCCAGACGAACTCCTTACACCCTTCTCGGTCTCGAAACCGACGATCCGGAAAAAATCCACCCGATTATCGACCCAGACTCTCTATCTCCTCAATTAGATCTTGACAGACATTGGCCGCCTTTCCCCGCTCAACATTACTTGGAGCCGAAAGACCACAGAATACCTCATCACCCTCTACCGCCTTACGCCTTTGTTGGGATGACGTCAGCTCTCGGCGAGAGGCCTAAACCTGATTACAAGTACAATCCTATACCGACATTGGATGCCCCAGTCGATCCATTTCTGATAGCAAACATTAATCCACCTCCAACGCTTTTTAAATACGAAAGAGACGGCCCGATTCCGGACGTGACTCCTATACCGACTGAACTTATTCCCGGTCCTCATACCCTCACCGGATTCCCTCCTATATTCCATAAGCACGTTCCAGGCTACCTATTTGATCTGAGTCGGCATGCAGAAGACTTCACACCTAAGACGTACTATGTAGACTATGTCCGCCGAAGAGAAATGGGTGGGTGTTCAAATTGACTGAAGGAATGCCGTTCTTGCACCGACCGATGTAAAATATTTTTGATCAGATTTAATGCTTCTGTACATGATTTTTGATTTGCATTTAAAGATCTACAAAAAGATTCCTTCAAGTTTTAAATTGAGCACCCATTACTGTTTTATAATTTGCCGCTTTGTAAAACATTAGGCATACAAACTATAGAATAATAGCAATACGTTTTATAGATTTATTATTGTGAACAGAAATTTGTTACTGCTTGTTGTGTTGTTTGTAAAATGTATTATTCTTTGACTTGTTGTATAATTGTAAGTATTTAATGTATATTTTGTCTTAGCCTATCAAAGTTTCTGTACTTTCTACCGCACGCTGTTTCTTATTGTTAAATGGTGACATGGTGACATTGTATTAAGTGTATTTTTTATATTTTTCTACTTCTCTATGTAGTTAAAGACCTTTAGGGATTTGCCACACTGGATGCGTTCTGCGGTCCGGTCAACCCATACATTGCGTTCACCCTATGTATGGGTTGACCGGACCGCAGAACGCATTCAGTGTGGCAAATCCTTTAATTAGGTTTATAGCATCTATAGGTTAACTTTTCAACTTGTAGTGAAGAATATTTTTGATTCGTTATTCAAATATTTCTTAGATTTCCTCATAGTTACAATATGGAAGTAATCCACTAGCCAGCATGACAGGAGTACCATTCTCATTAATCAGTAGTTATCAAGTAGATAAGAAGTCATCCGTAATACCTTTTTATCGGCATTGGGTATAATGATTTTGTTGGCATTCACAGAAGGCAACCCGATCACCGGAGACGGCTACAAGTCGATGAACGGCCAGATCAACACAGTGACGTCAGTTAACGGAACCAGCCACATCCTCCAGCACAGCCGCGTGCCGCCCGGCGGTTTCTCATCTGGCCTTTGGTAGGCTCACGTCACAATCCCCACCACTCATCTTTTCTACCCGACGACGTCATCAAAACTTCAATCGTCGATCAACTCTCGGCGCGCGCGGACCCCTAATATTCTAAATTCCAATAAAAAAATTGCGATTTAAAATATTATCGGTTGAATCTTTTAAAATTTTGCATTTATTTCAACTACCATTTTGTTAATCTACTAAATTACGAGTAGTACCTACTTTAAATTATAGTTATGCAACGTGCACCATCAAACTGCAACGTCCACTATAACAGAAAGGGTATATGTTGTTAATTAAATCCTTAGCCTATCCCAGTAACAATTTATTCGAATAATTTAGAATAGATTTATAGATATTTTTGTAATAGTTTTCGATAATTGTAAAGACAATTTTCGTTCAGTTGCTCTCTGTATTCTTACAAGTAGTTGTAAGATAACATAGACCAACTGTATTAATTAAGTACTCGAGAAAATGTACTCTTTCACACTTATAATATGTTAACGCATCGATATTGAGAATAAGGAGTGAGGATCGTATCAGCAATATACCAAAACGAAAAGTGCCTTGAAGGATGGTGAAATGAAATTTAACTATCAGAATCGACGTACGTTTGTATTTACATCTAGTGAAAGAGTGATTATATTGTCTATATATTTCACGGTATAGAAATAGTAATCATACGGCACTGCTAATGATACATTAATTACATTATTAACATTATATTATATTCACCATTATTTATATATCTATATCGTTTGTTGAATTTTCGAATGTGGTAATTTAAATATAGAAGTTTTATAAAAATGCATTTATTTTCATTTTTTATACAAGTTTTTTATTTTTTTTAGTTTATTTTCTACTCATTTAGGATAAAAGTGTAAAAATGGATTTGAATTTTGGTAGATTATCTGTTAACATATTGGGTGAATGTCTTGGACCATAGTTCGTTAGTATTAATAATATTTTAAGTGGTCTCTGTGTTTAGAGTGTTTATTAGAATTACCATATCATCTTTGTAAAAACGTTTTAATACTTCCTAACATGGATTCGCATAATTGCAGGCCTAATTGTAACAAAACTGTTAATAGATAATAATCCATTATTTCAAAATAAACTTTTTATTATTAAATCGCTGTTTTTATTGTGTTATCCTTTAGTTGTAAGTTATTATCTAGGCAATATTTTAAAATTTTGACAGACATAACATTAGATAGGCATAGGTTATCTATAAAACAATAGCAATTGTTTAGACAGGATATAAAAATCCCGACACTATTTTACCGCAAAATCGAAAGGTTAAGCCGTAAGATCTAATAATATGGCAATAATATCAAATATCTACGCTTTATAGCGTATTAAAAAGCTATTAGATATAATAAGATAGTGTTAAAAGAAAGAGCTCATGAAATTTAAAATTTATTTTATCGACTTGTCTTGGAACAGTAGAAATTATGTTAATACTTACATCTAATAATAAATAAAATATTTACATGATAATTGGAAAATTGCTAAGGAATAATACAAACTAGACATGAAGTTTAACCTTTAAAGTCATCTTCTCTACTAAGGTCGACTTGTGGGACCTCCTGCACTCCGTTTCTGCTGCGAGTTTTAGTCGGTGTGTTGGGAGATTCTATTTCCAAAGTAACTGGGCCATCGTTCTGTATTGAAACTTGCATGTAGGCGCCAAACTGTCCATCTGCAATTGAAGGAAATACTGAAGGAAAAACTATTTATACGGCTCGAAGGACCAATTTTTCTGTTTTTAATTGTTGATAGAAGGCAAAAGTACCGGAGTCGAATCAGAGCCGGACAAGAGCGAGACTGGAGCCGAATTTTTTTTTATGCACAATGGGATAGTGTTTGGCCTTCACCTCACCTGATATTAAGTGATGATAAGTCCGAAGGTGGAAACGCACTACACCCGGAATCTTCATCACTGGCTATCTTACCTCTAACTGCCGGAACACAACAATTTTTAAATTGCTGTAATGGCGTCAGACTTAGGTAAGACGGTGGTAGCTAACCAGATGGACTTGAAATAAGCCCTACCACCAACCAAACCGAGTACAAATTGTACCACCCCTGGGAATCGAACCCGGGAGCCCTGCG
This sequence comes from Agriphila geniculea, assembly GCA_943789525.1. NCBI lineage: Eukaryota > Metazoa > Arthropoda > Insecta > Lepidoptera > Crambidae > Agriphila > Agriphila geniculea. Next base: position 14,313,555 of record OX038890.1, read on the forward strand.
TCTTAAACCAGAAACGAACTGGAGCCAGCCCTTCTATTGTCTAATTTAAAAATCTATCGCAATCGCTTTCAGGATGTAACACATTGAAGCTTCTTTTTGTCACAAATGAAAACTTACCAACGAAATGCAGCAATGTGTCACATCCATCTGTCAATCGAAAGCGATTGCGATAGATTTTTAAAATTAGACAATTAGCCCCCAGATTAGAGCAGACGACTGCCGCAACGTATAATTAAATAACTGAATCAGATTTCTGTTCAGCGCAACAAGTTTAAGTTGGCGCGCGGTAGGAAAAGGAAATCCTGACATCGATAAAGTAGCGTTGAAATGATCAAAGTATACACGCTGAAATTTTAATCATTTGGTTCCGCCGTGGGGTGGTTCCACTCATGATTACAAGCAACTTTTGCTATGGGGCCAACTCTCCTACTCGCAAAAAAAAATCAGCTGTTCCATACATTAAGGTCGAGTAGATACTGCACTTTTGTATGAAACAGCAGATTTTTTTTGCGAGTAGGAGAGTTGGCCCCATAGTAAAAGTTGCTTGTAATCATGAGTGGAACCACCCCACGGCGGGAACCGAATGATTAAAATTTCAGCGTGTATTTGGACCAAGTAGTTTTGGTTACTATTTGGACGCTATTTGGATCATGAGTTAGTATGCTTATGTACTTCTTTATTGCTATTTCTATAAGCTGGGCGTTTTAACAGGTATAATAACTTGACTGCTGCTTACAGAGGGCAAAAATTATACAGGGTTATTTGTAAAACACTAACAACCTCGCAAGAGTATATTACTTACATCATAAACAACATTTGCTCTATGACTTTTCCGAAAACTAACAAAAACATCGACTTTTCATACAAAACTTAATCAGATATTCAGTAATTTTTTACTGTTTTCGGAAAAGTCGTAGAACAAATGTTGTTGTTTATGATGTTAGTAATCTACTCCTGCGAGGTTGTTGGTGTTTTTCAAATAACCCTGTATACAATACCAGCTCGTACCTTTGATTTTGTCAGGTTCATAAGCATCTTTCAGCATTTGTAGAAACTTTTCATAGAACTCCTTGGATATATCAGCTGACATTGCATTGTGGAAATCTGGTTTGTTGCCCTAAAACATAAATTGATTTACTTATAATATAATATAAGCAAGATATGCATCAATATGTTTTTGATACTCAAAAGCACTTCAAATACATAACTGTTAATAAAGTATGTAATCATGTAATATGTCATTTAACATGTAATAATTTCACCTATGAATTGCTAAGTAAGTACTAAGTAAACAATTTCTTCTTTATACTTTATGGAAAATATGCTGTTTTATAATAGTGAATGATTTATTGTCTTATGTAATGTATCTGGAGATGCTCGAGTTATAAAAAAGAAATAGACTAAACTGTGCGATGTTGTCTGTACATAATTTTATCAAAAATAGGCTTCTTTGAATTACTAACACTACTGGTAGGTAGTTCAGTCAGCTGGTAGTGGCATTGCCAAATGGAATATAGTTAAAGCAATGACGGGTAGTTGCAATATCCAAGAGGCAGCTGGATGGCTCACAGGATTTGAGTATCCCGAAGTGTTGTACAACAGCCCTGTGCAACTTGAACTGAGCCAATTGAATTTCATCCCCAAGTTGGGGGAATTGGATTACTGATGAAAACATAAAACAAACCTTCCATGTGTTATAGAGAGTGAATTGACTAACACAGAGTAATTCAAACTCTTTTTCAACAACAGTCTTCTTCCATTTCGCATTTGTGTCGTCATCAAACAGTCTGATACTCAAAAGTTTTCGAACACTGAAAGAAGCAGAAGATCAAAAGAATTAAAGTTAGAAATCATTAATGCTTACTGTATTTTTAAGAGGACTGAGAATCTACAGATATTTTACAACACTGAAAGTTAAATATTGGATCTGAAGGCCTTCGAACGTAATCTTGACATATATTTAGCGAAGTGCAATAATAATAAAATAAATCAATTGGTCACAGATTGAGCATTTAATGGTAAAATATTTTAGTATAATTATCTTACATATATTCCATGTCTTTAGTTGTGTCATTTCTGGATATACCAATAAGCACACACAAGCCTTGATCAATACTGCTTATGACTTCACCATTGACTGAAAAAAATATATATCATTTTCAATTCAAAAAAGTTATTTATTCAAATACAAGTTGGTTAAATGTAAAGGACCTTAAGACCAAAGACTTGACATGACAAGCATGTAAGAATTGTAGTAATGAATTACTGTTTCTTGTTCATGATTTTTTAAAATAAGTAAAATCTCGATCTTTTTGTCTTATAATAGATACCAGATTAAGAAGCTTCCAAACTTAAGTAAAATAGAATGGAAGCAAGTAATGTTTTGTATTAATGATAACCATGCATGTTTGAACTATGTAAATAAATAGGACCTTAATTCAAAATCAAGCTGATACTTAATCAATTAAAGCAATAGAAACTAATTTCATAATGTTTCACACAGGTTCTATCATTTGAACGTTTTATTGTAGGTTAGATTAATTTTACTATATTTCTCTATAAATAAGATAACATACCAGCCACACTAGCATTCATAACCCGTTGAATTAGAGCTTTCATATTTCTGGAACGACTAAACTGAAGATCTTTTTTTGTAAAAAATATTGATTTTATTTATTTTAAAACTTTCATACAAATTTGATTTTGTTGGCATTTGACAGTTGACATTGGTTGCATTCCAGCAGACTAATCGCTAAACATTGACCTGCATATATTTACACTGGACAGGCTTATGTCATGATCGTCACCTCGTATGTGCCTTACTCCTTCTGGCTTATGAGCTATAAAAACCTTCAGTGACGGATAAACAATTTCTTATTTTGGTATTCAGAACAAACGTGACGCAAGGGTTTATGAATGATTGACGTCTGAACATGGCACAGACGAGATGACGCTGAAGGTTATGTATGCTGGAAATAACAAAAACTAGCAAACGAAAGTCAAATTTTACTTCCTAGATGCTCAGTGACGCAAAAATAAATAAGATTTAACACTCGAACATCATACAAAACAGAACAGATCTCATAAAATTGTTGTTTAAACAAGGCACATACAGAACCGTCTGTACCAGTTTTCATTTGTCAAAATATCGACAACTAAACCGTTTGGAGCCAAATGAAGCAGTCTAGCAGCGTCACGTTTGATAAGTGACAGTATATAACACTTCAAATCCGTTCGCGGAACGACACATCAATAGAAAAAGCGAAAACAATATTTCGACCCGTCACACTGTCTGGCCCATACTTAAAACTGTCACGTTACGTGAATTTTGCCTCACGCATGTTGTAAAGCAATTAATATTAAAAAGAATTTCCGTCACTGAGGATCTAGCTTTATCTGAAACCAATCACTGCAGTACTTACGATGCAATTCGAGGTTAAAATTTGTATGAGATTTTTAAGATAGGGTGACAACAATGTACGTACGTTGATGGACAGAAAGGCCAATAATAATTAATGAAATTGTCCTGTTAGCACTATTATCTATTTTGTGCTGGTTAGTTTTACCACGGACTTTGCATTCTAGCGACTTTAGTTACCTAGATATTGATGAGATTGATTAAAAAAATACATCGTTTTTACACGATTTTTTATATTGGATATAATTTTGTATAGATATATCGGATGAAAATATTTTATTGGCTAAAAATATAGATATATCGAATTAAACATATTGATATATCGATATTTTTGCAGCAAGCTTAAACATCGTTGCCAGATAGAACATACAAAAAAATCGGCCAAGTGCGTGTCGGGCCACGCGCCGTAGGGTTCCGTAGTTACCTTATACCAGACCATATTTAATACCATAATTATCGTCTGCAAAAATAACTTTGTTTTTCACAGTGTTGGTATGAATGACAAAGTTATATTTGCGGTTTTGGAAAATGTACTATATCTCAAAAACTAATGACTATATCTCGCTCATCCTAATTTTCGTTGAAAGCTTTTATTAAAATCCACAGCATATTTTTTTTTTTATTTTTCACTATCTTATTTCTAAAGTTAAACGGACACACATTTTACCAATTTGGCGGTGTATATCTTTCAAACGGTTGACTTTGAGAAAAAAATGACTTAAGAATGTCAATGTCATTTTTAAAGACCTATCTACAGACACCCCACACGTATTGGTTTGAAGAAAAAATTTTTTTTCAGTTTTAGTTCCATGTATGGGGAGCCCCTCCTAAAATATTTTTTTTTGTGTTAAATTCGTTAAGCGGTTAACAGAATACATCTAACTACCAAGTTTCAACTATGTTATCTTAGAAATTAAAGGTCTTGATGAGATCTTCATTTTAGATGACAACTGTCAAATTTAAGTTTGACAAATTTAAATTTGACATCTGTCACCTAAAATAAATATCTTACCAAGACCTGAATTTTGTAATTGAATTGACAAAAGAGGTCAGCATCCCTTCAGTGACAGCCCTTACACTTTTAGTCGTTGTGCCAACTATCTATCTAGATTCTAGACGAACGTCGCGCGGCGGCTTTTTCGCCAATACAACAGGTGATGGCTGAATGTATAAACTAAATACTCTATCTATAATAATAACTAAAACTCTTTCTAAGTTATTCAGAGATGTTTCACAAAACTGGGGTGCAAGACAGTTCTAACAAAACCTGGTTTAATGTTTGTAAACCAATCACAATGCACCTTTTAATCCTTAAACGGTGGGACTAAACGTTAAACTGTCACTCTGAATAAGATTTGCGCTAAAATGGCGTTAGTCCGCTGTTTAACGCCATGTTAACTTTGGCCCTAGTTTAACGAACGCACACTGAATAAGCCAGTATAGGTTGTGGTACTAGTCTGTTTTTAACAAATTAATCATTTTAGTTTAAAAATTATATGGCTATTTCATCTTAATTGATTTGTCTAGCACCTGCAAGGGTGTTGCTTTCAAATGTCGAAGTAATTCACTTCACATTGATGAGATGGCGCTGGCCTACAGCGGAGACGTGGAAAGTATTCTAAAATTTTGTCAATCCTGCTAGCGACTCGGTAGCATAATTGGTTAGTGCATTGGGCCGGAATCCTAAGGGTGCGGGTTCGAGTCCCGTCTGAGCTGCTATGGGTAAGTCGATTTTTTCTAATATTTTTCAATTGTATTAATAATCTTAAAATTAATAATTATTGTACATATTGTGATTAAACTGTGATATCTTTATGACAATCTTATTTTTTTAGGTTTATTTGTACACTAGCTGATGCCCGCGACTTCGTATGCGTGGATTGAAATAAAAATAAAAATTACTCCGGCGTATTCATATATTCCGCATCATGTGTTCCAGATCTTCAATTTGTATACCTCAACAAAAAGTGCTCATCAGGTTGAACAACTTTAGCTAAGGTGTCATTTTTATATTTCTTATAGTTTACCTGAACCATTATGGTTCTGCATCAGGTGTTCCAGATCTTAATTTTTATACATCAACAGAAAATGCTCATCAAGCTGAACAGCTTTTGTCGAGGTATCATTTTTATATTCCTTATAGTTTAGTTGGACCCTTATGATTCCGCATCTGCATCAGTCAGGTGTTCAATTTTCCAAAATAAATTATTCCCTAAACCAGCGATTCCCGAATTCTTTTGGCTACGGAACCCTTTTTGGTTCACTGTTTTTAGGCGGAACCCTATCTCAAGTAAGAATAAGTAAACTAACTGTAGCTTTTTACTGTCGTAGAGGGCCAAGTTGAAGACGGTTTCCCTGAGGTTTGGAACAAAAAGCGACGTCGTCAGTTAGAGAGCAAGAACCACCTTGGCACCGCACCGACAGGGCCCAACTTCCTGCTGCGAGCTGCTTTACCGACCACGGCCGTGTACTTGTCCCGCCTGCACCATACCACCACAGCGTAGGACGTGATCGAGTACATAAAGATGAAATCCAACGATTTGAGAGTTCAGCCACTGGAGTCACGCCATAATACCAGTTTGTGGTGCGCATCCCGACAGCGAGGCTTTTCATAAATGAGCACTTCTGGCCGCAGGGTATGGTATACAGGCGCTTCAGAGGAACGCTGCCTTGTGCCACCGATTCGACAAACAAAGTGTCAAATTGATAAATTTTTTATCAACATATTTTTAATTTATGTACTAACAACATTGTTTTATAAATTATATATCTTTAGTTTTAAGGTATATATCTATGGGCCATCGTTTCCTGAATATAAATAACTAAATAAAAAAAATAAAAGTAAAATCACACCAAACTGAGGTTTTTTGGCTTGGTGTTTGCATCTTGTAAGTATCATGATGATGATGTCCTCTTATCCCTACATAGGGCTCTCAGAAGGGACCTCCACTTCTTCCGGTCTTGTGCGGCCACCTCAAGATCTGTCCAGCCTTGACTGATTGAAGCAGCCTTTTTTCAACTGAGCGCCTCCAGGTGGTACGAGGGCGGCCGGGTTTTCTCCTGCCATGCGCTTGCCACTTTAGACCCTGTTTCGGGATGTGGTTGTCAGGCCTCCGTAACACATGACCAATCCAACGCCACTTCCTTAAAAGAACCACCTTGTCGATCGGCATCTGCGGGGCTACCGGCTAAAAACAATGAAGTTAATGTTAACTGTAATTTGACAGATGTATGTGATACATTGCTGCTTCGTTTTGGGACAAATAAAAACCTACCAAAGAAAAGCAGCAATGTATTACATCTATCTGTCAAATTACACTTAAAATGAACTTCATTGTTTTTAGCCGGTAGCCCCGCTGGTCAGTTAACTCCCACAGCCTTGCATTGGAGATGGTTCGTGGCCACCAGATTCCCAGTATCCGCCTAAGACATTTGTTGACCAATACCTGTAGCCTAGCGGTAACTTCATTTTTGACAAGCCAGGTATCGTATCCATAAAGAAGAACCGATTTGACGTTGGAGTTAAATATTTTTATTTTCGTGCGGCGTGTTATTATTGAGGACGTCCACACAGGGTCCGTACCGGCTAACGCATCGAACTTTGATAAGTCTGCACGGCTTCAAATTAAAACAGATAAATCAAGCCTCAATCAGGCCAAAATGGTGAACCCCAATTCATGATGCCACAAGAACATCGATATCTTCTAAATAACTTCGGCAAATAGTACAATACGAAATTCCTTATTTCGATTTTTCTGTTTTAAGTTGAAGCTCGGCAGACTTATCGAAGTTCGATGCGTTAGCTGGTACGGACCCTGTGTGGACGTCCTCAATAATAACACGCCGCACGAAAATAAAAATATTTAACTCCAACGTCAAATCGGTTCTTCTTTATGGATGCGATACCTGGCTTGTCAAAAATGAAGTTACCGCTAGTTTAAGCTGCACGTAGGCGGCTCGGGCCTTGTTTATGTGAGCTTCTACATCTGCATCCGATTCTGCGCCTCCCAGGCGGTCCATCACGTTTCCGAAATACCTGAAACGCTCTACTTGTTCGACGGCCTCGCTATTAACGTGTATGGGCGTTACATCTGAGGTGTTTAGGCGCATGCCTTTTGTTTTCTTGCGGTTAATGCGCAGGCCCTCTTTAGCAGCAGCGTGAGCGAGGTCGTCGGTCTTGGACTGAAGATGATCTCGTGATGTTGCTAGTAAACACAGGTCATCCGCGAAATCGATATCCTCAAGGGTATTCCCATCAACCCAAGGTAATCCTCGCTTTGCCTTGTCAGTTACTCGGCGCATCACGTCATCCAAGACTATTACCACAGTTTAACTCCATTAAAGTTGTTAAACGCCTTTGATGTTGGACGACGCCGCCGCGTGCCGCCGCCCGTGTAGGTACTTACGCAATCAGCCGCAGATGTGCAAGGGTTGTCAAAATAGAAAATAAATGTGATTAATAAGTAATTATTTATTAACAACACACATACACACGAATTTTCGCATTTATTATATATAACAATTGTTATTAGTAGAAAATAGGATTAATGATTAGTAGAACAAGGATATAAATAATGTAACATTACGCGATCAGTGTTCAAGTGCCTATAGCCCGTGCGCAAAGCGTAGGTATGTAGGTAAGTCGGTAGGTACCTATATCAAATATACTTAAAAAGTGGTACCTAGCTTGCTTTTAAGTACTTATTTTAACAGAACGGCCGCGGTGTCATTAACTAATTAATAGTGTTCGAGTATTTAGTAGCACAGAAAATAAATTAGTAGGTACCTATCTTGGACGAATCAAGGTACCTATGTAGGTAGGTGTAATACGTAAATCTCTGGTTCACACAAGGTCGTAGGTACCCAACTATTTTGTGATCATAGCAACACGCACGATATGCTTATGTACCTAGTTCCTACATACCTTCCAAATATATAATCATTATTTATTTCACAAATCTACTTGAAGTTATTCTTTAGCTACAATTAAATTTTACTATAAAACTGCACAGCACACCACAGGTATTATTATACAAAATAAGTACCTACCTAACAGCACGAGATGATGATTAGTTAAGTAGGTAAGTAATACGAAATTACTTATAGGAATAAATAAACTTACCTCGCATCACGGGGAAATCTATGAAATTTTAAGTCCTTGTTGTATGTCGCCTTTGAGGCACATCCGTAAACGGAACAAGTGTGCACCATTATAACTAGTGGCTCCGTGAGCTGTAGACCTCGCGTTAAAAAGTAGCTCAAATTGTATGTTGTTTAAAAAATAATCTAAAAGATGTCACCACCCCTTTTTCCCCACACACCACGAGCTTTTCAAAGCACATAGTAGGTATGTACGTGCTGTTTGGTATATTATTTGGTAGATATATTCACTGCTAGATGGTGCTTCTAATTTTAATATTTTTTCGAAATATGTGATTTTTGGTAAATTTCGAAAAAAATGATAGTTTAAAAAATTATACAATATTATCGAACCTGCCCATAAAATTTCATCAGAATCGGTTGAGAAATGCGACTTGTAGAGGAGATCAAACAGCCGGAAAGCTGGACTGAAATATGTTTTTTTACATATCTCCGTCATTTTAATAAATTTCAAAAAATTGCCTCTACAAAAAAATTCTATATATTTATCAAATCTGCTCACAAAATTTCACCGGGATCGGTTGAGAAATGCGACCTGTAGAGGAGAACAGACAGCACCGGAAATCCGGACTGAAATACGATTTTTTTACATTATCTCCGCCATTTAAAGAAAAAATTAAAAACTGGCTTAGCAAAAAAAAATTTATACAATTTTCAAACCTGCTTACAAAATTTCACGAGAATCGGTGGAGAAATGCGACCTGTAGAAGAAAACAGACAGAACTGGAAAGCCCGACTGAAATATGTATTTTTAACATTTCTTCGTCATTTTTAAAAATTTCAAAAAACTGGCGTGACAAAAATTTTTATATTATTTTCAAACCTGCTCACAAAATTTCACGAGAATCGGTTGAGAAATGCGACCTGTAGAGGAGAACAGACAGCGCCGGGAATCCGGACTGAAATACGATTTTTTACATTATCTCCGCCATTTAAAGAAAAAATTAAAAACTGGCTTAACAAAAAAATTTATACAATTTTCAAACCTGCTTACAAAATTTCACGAGAATCGGTGGAGAAATGCGACCTGTAGAAGAAAACAGACAGAACTGGAAAGCCCGACTGAAATATGTATTTTTAACATTTCTCCGTCATTTTTAAAAATGTCAAAAAACTGGCGTGACAAAAAAATTCTATATTATTTTCGAACCTGCTCACAAAATTTCACGAGAATCGGTTGAGAAATGCGACCTGTAGAGGAGAACAGACAGCGCCGGAAATCCGGACTGAAATAGGTTTTTTTAACATATCTCCGCTATTTCGAAAAATTTCAAAAAACTGGTTTGACAAAAATAAATTTACATCATTTTTAAACCTGCTTACAAAATTTTACTAGAATCGGTTGAAAAATGCGACCTGTAGAGGAAAACAGGCAGAGCTGGAAAACGGACTGAAATCTGTTTTTTAACATATCTCCGCCATTTTAAAAAAAATCAAAAAACTGGCTTAAGAAAAAAATTCTGTATAATTTTTAAATCTGCTTACAAAATTTCACAAGAATCGGTTGAGAAATGCGACCTGTAGGCTGGAACAGACAGCCGGACATACGAAAGAATTTTTGCCCAAGCTGAAGCAGAGACGCTTCGCTCCCACTTCGTGCTCGCTCGGTCAATTATGTACGATAGTAAAATTGTACCTAATAAACGATAGCGACATAAAAGTTTTTTAAAATGGTCGCTCGCAATGCGTGATTTATTCGGTCGCGTCACTCGCGCCGGCCTTCCGCGTTCGAGTGCCCAAACTCGGCGAGTTTGGGTACTCCGAGCCGCGCCGCCCGACCCCCTCGAGACCCCCTCCGTTGCTCTGCGCAAGTACATTCATTTTTCAACTGTATGGAGTTAAACTGTGCTATTACGAACAACAACGGTGATAGTAGGCATTCTTATTTTACTCCGGCAGTCACTGGTATCGGCTCTGAAAGTTGCCCGTTGTGCATCACTCGGCAAGAGGAACCCAAATAAAGGCATCTAATTACTTTTGTGACCTTGTTTGGTATACCTCTTCAAGTATGCGCCATATACTGGACCACTTTACCCTATCAAACGCTTTTTCGAAGTCAACGAACAAAGTGTTGCTGCATTTCGTTATATTGCGAAAATCATACGCAAAACGTTGATCTGGTCTGTGCAAGATCGACCCGCTCTAAAACCACTCTGTTCTTCTCTTACTGTGTTATTCAGAGATGTTTCACAAAACTGGGGTGCAAGACTGTTCTAACAAAACCTGGTTTAATGCTTTTAAACCAGTCACAATGCACCTTTTAATCCTTAAACGGTGGGACTAAACGTTAAACTGTCACTCTGAATACGATACGTTAGTCCGCAGTCTAACGCCATGTTAACTTTGGCCCTAGTTTAACGAACGGGTGCAATCGCCGCCCTTGTTAACCGGTTCAACAAAATTTTGCACAGAACCTTTGAGCAAACAGGCAGCAAGTTGATTCCTCGCCAATTGGAACACTGAGTCAAGTCTCCTTTCTTCGGTAGCTTAATGATGATGCCTTCTTTCCAGCTTTCGGGTGCCTGTTCTGTTTCCCAAATAAATGTCATCAGCGGCAGCAGCATATCAGCTGCGGCAGCAGCATATCAGCTGTGGCATCGGCATTGGCCTTAAGCGCATCAATAGGAATGCCATCGTTGCCTGGTGCTTTGCTGCTCTTTAGGCTTTTTATGGCGGCACAGATTTCAGCCTTATCTGGAGAATCGACCTTAACCTTGTATGCTCTAAAACTCTAACATCCAGAACTTCACAAGCTATCTCCGTATCATTGTGATCCAGATCATCCTCCACGCCAACTACCTCAAGGAAAACCTCTGCGAAATGCTCGTGCCATCTACGCAGTTGATCATTCTGCGCACTAAGAAGCTTCCCATCTTTGTCTGCTACCGGTCTTATAGTTAGAGGTTTCTTGTAAGTCTAATTTGACTTTAAAAGAAAAAGTTTTTAAGATATTAATATTTATTTAGTTAGAACAAAAAGATATAAATTTACTTAACTCTTGAATTTTTCGGAACCCCTGAGAGCCTCTTATGGAACCCCATAGTTCCACTAAACAATATTCGGGAACCGCTGCCCTAAACTATGCCCAGGCTTAACAGCTATATAACAAAAAAAGTTTCATTCGAATCCGTACACTATTTCCAGAGATAGCGTGTTCAAACTGACAAACAAACAGATACACTTTTTTTTAATTCTTACTCTATTACTATGTCTCCATCGCCCCAAAAATTTTTTTTTCAAATATATTCAATGTAAAGGCACTTTTTAGGATTCCGTACCAAAATGGTAAAAAAGGAACCCTTATGGTGTGACTCAGTCTGTCTGTCTGTCTGTCACAGCTGGCTATCTCGAGAACTACTAATGATATCACTACAAATTTGGAACAGTTTAAAATGACATTTGCCCAACTATTTTGCAAATAAGAAAGAAATAAAAAATAAATATCTTTTTTACAACGGGGACTGAAAAGGGGTCTCAAAAATTTGAAGTGATGTGGCTAGTGCATGTGGGGTATCATATGAAAGAGCGCCGTTTGCACGTTTTTAATCATTTTTTAAGGCCGCATAGTTTTCGACTTATGATGAAAAAAGTAAAAAAATGACCGTTCCCCCCCCTTATTTCCAAAGTTTGCAAAGAGAAAAATATGAAATAATTCTATGTAATAGCAGTTTATATAAGGATTACAGGAAAAATAAAACGATTTCTCAATATAGTATACTTTTTTTGAAATTATCAAATTTCTAAAAAGTTAACATTAGTTCCACTATAGGTCAAGAGATGGCGCTAACCTAAAACTGCAATAAAAATTTTATTATTCTACTCTGCTGTGTATTTATTATGATAGTACGGAACCCTCGGTGCGCGAGTCTGACTCGCTCTTGACCGGTTTTTTTTACAGTTTTATTACTTATATGTATGGATAAAAGAATTAACCTGTGATGTTTAACACTATAACATTTTAGAATACCTAGTAAGTAGAATTACTTATATTAGTATAGTATTATATTATTATCTATGGTACTAGTCTGTTTTTCAACAAGTCATTAATATGTACATTAATGTGATTGAACTGTGATATTTGATATTATTATTGTTATCAAAATAACTTTTTAGTGTCACACCTTAAGCGTTAATAAATCACAACTTGTTGAATTGATTTCCTGAAGTTTTATTTGATTAAAAAAAAATATAAATATTAAAAACATTATTGCCCTGCCAAAAACGAACTAAAAAGTTAATTAAAAAAACAAGTGTCATTGCAATCAGGGGACCGTTTTGTGAAACAATTTTTAATCAAAGAGGTCCCCCGACTGCAATGACACTTGTTATTTAGTTAACTTTTTAGTTCGTTTTTGGCAGGGCAGTCGTATTTTTAATATTTTTTAAATTTATTTAATTTATTTTACACATTTTAGGGACAAATGATATAGTTTTGGAATGCGCGCCTTTCATTTGATGCCCATATTGTAATAAATGAAGAAAAAAATTTTTTTTCTCATTTAAAAGTGGCGTCGTACAGTCGCCATATTGACTTTAAAAAAATATAGCCAGTGTCACTCGAAATGATGTAAGGATTCTAACGATACCCCATACATCTAAATCCGTTAAGCCATTTAGAAGTTATGGTGGAGTAAAGAAACTCACATACCTACAAACATACATGAACCCTGAACACATATACACTCCTTTTTTGAGCAGTCGTGTAAAAACCTAAAAGTAATGTGCTACGATACGCTACAAATAATCTCAGTAAACTTCAATACGATGTCCGCAAAAATAATACTTCATGGTCACCCTAGTTTATTTACATACAAATTTTAACCTCGAATTGCATCGTAAATACTGCAGTGATTGGTTTCAGATAAAGCTAGATCCTCAGTGACGGAAATTCTTTTTAATATTAATTGCTTTACAATAGGCGTGAGGCAAAATTCACGTAACGTGACAGTTTTAAGTATGGGCCAGACAGTGTGACGGGTCGAAATATTGTTTTCGCTTTTTCTATTGATGTGTCGTTCCGCGAACGGATTTGAAGTGTTATATACTGTCACTTATCAAACGTGACGCTGCTAGACTGCTTCATTTGGCTCCAAACGGTTTAGTTGTCGATATTTTGACAAATGAAAACTGGTACAGACGGTTCTGTATGTGCCTTGTTTAAACAACAATTTTAGGAGATTTGTTCTGTTTTGTATGATGTTCGAGTGTTAAATCTTATTTATTTTTGCGTCACTGAGCATCTAGGAAGTAAAATTTGACTTTCGTTTGCTAGTTTTTGTTATTTCCAGCATACATAACCTTCAGCGTCATCTCGTCTGTGCCATGTTCAGATGTCAATCATTCATAAACCCTTGCGTCACGTTTGTTCTGAATACCAAAATAAGAAATTGTTTATCCGTCACTGAAGGTTTTTATAGCTCACAAGCCAGAAGGAGTAAGGCACATACGAGGTGACGATCATTATGTCAAACTGTTTTTGTGCCTATTTGATTTCCGCCATGTTGGCGCTGTAGGACGTAGCGTGAGCATAGCGTGCGTACATGGTACTAAAGTTTGAAGTCTGTAGAGGCCATCACGTCAACCATTTTCATATTGTACGTCAAAATTAGTTCTTTAGACGCACGCTAGTGGCGTTTCAAATAGGCACAAGAACTTTGCTGTCAAATCATACAGACAGCCTGTACAGGTAAATAAAAAAAAAAATTTTTCATGTCAGTGTCGCTAAATCACCGATCACCATAGAGTACATAGTACCCATAGTATATATAGTAACCATAGTAACCATTCGCACGAACGATTTCTTCAACGCGCGATATTTTTATCGCCAATGACGTTCCACACACAGTATATGGCCAGCCCCATTACAACCTCTTATAACTTGCCAGTTTTCTGAATGGGCTATCAGTGCGTTTTTTTCTTGTATTTTGTTATATAGCTAGAAAGAGATGTAACTACAGCAATTCATAAACCTGGCAAGTTTCAAGAGGTTGTGATAGCCCTCCATGCCTTAAGTTGGACACACACGGTCCGTCTATTTCAAATAGATCAAATCAAATGGACGTTCGCCAACTTTTGAGGCCACACACGGCGTCAATCGTTTGGCGTACAGCCAAACTACGATCAATCGTCAAATGTATGTCAAAACCCACATCCATTTTCGAGATAATTGCTGTTTTAAGTTTGACAGCTGTCATCTGTCAAACTTAAAACAGCAATATCTCGAAAAGTATTCATCAAGGACTGATGGTGTCTTTGAAGAAATGAAAGATCTTAGTGAGATCTTCATTTGAGACGACAAACTTAAATTTAACAGCTGTCACCTAAAATGAAGATCTCAGTATGATCTTTTATTTCTTCAAAGACTTTATTATTTTATTTATTTTTTTATCCAGTTTATTAATTAATAATCCTGTGATTTCATGGTCGTTTTATTTAATGATATCGATGATTTGTATAATTACTACGTATCCCTATTTGAACCGATAAAGTGATCAAAATTTAGCGTCCGTCCATTTGATTTATCAAATGATTGACGGTATGCACACACACGGTCAAACTTTTCGATGTGGGCCGTGGTTTTGCGGAATCCGTGATTGGAAATTTGGATGACAGATTCGACACACACGACACGATCAAATTTTGGACGTACGTCCATCCATTTGGCGTGATGGAAGGACCGTGTGTGTATACATTATGATTATGGTAACTTTTCTCGTGGAATGTCGTGACCGCCCGCACGAACACAGTTGAGAAGGCATGTGACATTCCACAGGAAGGGTTGTCGGCGGTAAAAATATCGCGCGTTAATGATAAAATATCGTTGGATCACATTATTTACCATGCGTGTAGGTTCTTCAAATTATTTTACTTTTCATTGTTAAATTCACTCTATGGCGATCGATGACAAAGCGACTAGCCTGCTGGAATGCACTCATTATAATAACACTATTCAGCAATTGAGATGGCGGTACACAGTTTTGTACAGTTTTGCTACTCCACGATAGATGTCGCTAATTAGCAAACACCTGCAAACACCAGTAGGTGACTGTCAGTACAAAAAATTTACAGATTTTGTAGTCCCCGCAAGAATCGGAGCGTTGAAAATAAATAAATAAATACAAAAATTCACGAAAAACCAAAATCAAATCAAATGAAAAATCCTATTATATTTTTAAAGTTACCTAGGTAGTACCTACCTATTTATTTTTACGATTTAAACACAAAAGCGCCCTGACTGCCTCGACGCGGATTCCAACGAATGCACTTTCTCGTCTGCTTCTGTTTTTTTTAACAATGGCGATCGGACAATAAAATCATAGAAGCTACAATATCACTTTATATGTACGGAAACACCCGTTTTTCTACAATTTTAAATCTAAAGGGACCACCTACAGGCTACAGTATCCTTAGCACGAACAGCTATCGAGAAAAAAAACGTGCGTAAAATTACTCGATAGTGCAATTTTGTATTGGAAATTTGTACAACGCCATCTAACGCCGAATAGCGAAATTAAAATTTCCATAGATAATTCTCTATCGAGTAATTTTACGCGCGTTTTTTTTCTCGATAGCTGTTCGTGCTAAGGGTACTGATCACAATTATTAAGCGATTTTCATTTTTTTTTGCCATATTGTGGACTCTTTTTTCATTTTTTCTTAAGGTATATATTATAATTCTTATACACAACTTTAATAATGTTTTACGTGTAATTTTTAGGGCCTACAGTCTAATATTTTTAGACGGTATCGTTACATTCTCTCGTAGTCACTGCTAGAAGAAGATAGCAAAACTGCTAAAAGTGACCGTTTTTGACACATTTGCTATCTACTTCTACGAATGACTACGAGGGCATATAGTGATACCTTCTAAAAATACTAGACCGTAGGCCCTAAAAACTCCACGTAAAACATTATTAAAATCTTTTTCTATTAATAACTTATTAAATAAAAACCTCTGAGGGCGCCACTTTCGGTCAAACAACCGCTTTAAGTCGGTTTTATCCCGAAATATTTACAATTTAGTATACAAACACCCCCCAAAAACCCGAATTTTACAAAAAAAAAGTTACCAGTAGATTTTCAAAATTCAAACGTTCACACGTGTCTCGATAAATTCCTCAACTTTTGGTACTATTCCCACCTCGATCCTCCCAAAAACCTCGGAGATGTGGAAAAAAATACGTCTCAGGCGATTTCCATCTGATAACAATTTTCAATGGTAAAACTCATTATTTTATATATACAGGGTTATTTTAACTTACCATCCAATTTTTGAGGATGTATTCAGTCCATGAAAATAAACAACTTTCTCTAAGGAACACATGGTCAAATATGTAAAATAAAAATCGACTTTCTATACAAATCAAAGAGATCACTTGATCAATTTAGTATGGGGTGACCTAAATTTTCTGACGAAATTTGACACATGTTTCTTACGGAAAGTTGTTTAGTTTCATGGACTGGACACATCCTTAAAATTTGAATGGTAAGTTCAAAATGACCCTGTATAGGTACATAAACCCTGAACACAATACTCTTCTTTTTTTAAATGGTCCGTGTTTTTGGGCAGTCGTGTAAAAATATACGAGGGTGGTTTGACAAGTCCATTGCTTTATAAAGAAGAAACATTTTTTTTTTGACTGAAGTATTTTGTTTTATGTCTCTACATATTTAATCTTTTTGTACAACTGCGTATTCAGTTCAACAAAGTTCCTACCTCTTTTTCTTTCATCGCCCAAAAACTGACAGACATCTCCTTTTGGCTTGATGAAAATTTTTGCCCGCTAGACATTTATTCATATTTGGAAGGAGAAAAAATCTTATTGGGTCAAATCTAGAGAATAGGAAGGATTCGCATCTTCATTCGATGAGTTTTGATGTCATGAGTGCCGCCGAGAGGGTCGAAGTACCTTGAGCTTTTTGTTTCCAAAAGTAATAATCTTTTGCCAAATTTGAAAAAATGTAGTGGAAAGATTCCTAGGGAGTTTCTTTTTAAAATAGGTACAAAAACAAATTATGAAAAAAGTACCTAAGGTACTTGATAAAAATAAGGCCTACGTTTTAATAAGGCCTATGCGTTAGAAAACCTAGATGAATAAATACTACTGTGAATTTTCTGAATAAGTTTACTATTTTAACGTAGGTAGGTATTAAATGAAATTTAAAGACTTAATTTAGATTTTAGCAAATTCATCAAACTATTTATTGAACTAAATCTTTAGATACTTTCATATAGCTAATATGTAATATCACAAGAATTATGTTTTACACTTAGCTGTTTTGTAATGTCACTTAGCTTTTGCCCGCGATTTCGTTCGCGTGATTACGATAGTTGTGCTTTTATTTTGAAAGTCACGGATTACCATTATACAGATATTTACAGTAGACCTCATTTCACATTTAAATTTTCCCATAAAAAATCATGTACAAACTGGAACACTCTGTAGTACCCTGTAAAACGGGAATTTTCCAAAACCCTTGCTTAGTGCTCACGGCTCACCTACACCATGAAAGGTATCTACCCTCCAAAAATGATGTCTACCTATCCCAACAATGAATCAGTCAATCAATTTAGAGTTTTATCTATGGATTTATGTCGGGATTCCTCAAAAGCACTAATAAAAGTTGTGAAATAGCTCTTACTTGTTTATTGTTTTTAACTACTTTAAAAAAAAGGAGGTTCTCAATTCGATTTTTTTATCGATGTTCGCGCATATCTTCTTCATTTATGGACCGATTTTGATGATTTTTATTTTGTTCGATTAAGTTTTCTTGCGAGATGGTCCTTTTTATTTTTTTTCTTTAGATCGATTCGGTAGTTTTCAAGTAATCCTGAAAAAACTATGATTTTGGGTTAACTACCTTGATGATTCTGTTTACGAACAAAATTAGATGTTTTTTGTTGAAAAAGGGATACCGTAAATGTAGTTCTTTTAATTTCATTGACATTGAACCTTGGACCTCAAAGATATCCAAGGGAACTTCTCAAACTCAAATAGGATATGTATAGTGATTGAGATATTGGTAGGCTTATGAAAATTCAATACAAAAAGAGCTATGGTCTGTCTACGGTGTTCTGGACTAGACTTGGACTACGAAAGCACAACGGAACTCCTTTGAAAATTAGGTTATGGGCATTTTAAAAATATTTAAGTTAGAATATTACACGCTTAGGTACATACACAAAAAAAACTTTATTAAAAAATAAAAAGAAAAACCGCCTTCAAAAATTAAATAGCACTAAAAATAATATTCAAATCACCAATACGCATATCAATTTTAATAAAAAACGTCTATTAAAGTCGGGTGGGGCTTTTAGAATTTAAAAATGTTGTCCTTCAGCCCCACCCGACAACATGAAGGGCTGAAGGGCTGAAGGACAACATTTTTAAATTCTAAAAGCCCCACCCGACTTTAATAGACGTTTTTTATTAAAATTGATATGCGTATTGGTGTTTTGAATATTATTTATTGCTTTTAGTGCTATTTAATTATGAAGCTGTTTGTTTTTATTTTTTGGTTTTTGAAGGCGGTTTTTCTTTAAAAAAAAGCTTTTTTATTCTATAATTATGTTGATTAAGTCAGATGAAATTTAAAAATAAATTTCACTTTAAACTGAAATATTTCAAACCAAAATGAAACTTATTCTAAATACTTATTTCACAGACTGAATTTTTTCGTGAAATTTACCCAACTCTAGGCATACCTAATTTGAAACGCTTGTAATACTTTTTTATTAATAATAATTTAATGTTTATTAAAGGTTATTAATAAAAACATGGTTAATTAGCTTCTCTGTTTATTTAATTGTAGGAATCTAAGAAAAAAATACACAGTTTCTAGCTAAATCTAAGCAGAATAATGGAATTCCGAAGACATAGATTTTGGCCTCAATAAATCGACTACATTTTATTAAAAATTGCAAAGTTCACCATCTAATTCTGCTTATTCGGCTATTTACTTAGAACAAGTCGACTCAGTTTGAAAGCGAAATTGCTGCGAAAATAAAGCAACACTGTCAAAAGAAAGTGTATATGTGTTACTCATCACGAAGATGCTAATCATTCCGATTTATCTGTAGTTAGGTAGGTACTATAACTACCTAGGTTGCCTGTGGTTGTACCGACATTTGCAAAAAGGTTATTGTACTCTGATAGCACAATTACACTGCATCGTATAACGATAAGATACAACATAAAATACGATAAATAGTACGTGTAGGTTGATTACTATAAAAATAAATACGCTCGATAATTTTATCGTGTTTGGCCACGTGATATTTTTATCACAGAACGTCACAATATTAAGACCTTAGTTTCAATTAATTTATCAAGAAAAATTCTTACTTTTATTTAATAATGTAATATAGTTTTCACACCGCCTGTTTTACAATTTCTTATTACGGTCTATTTTGTCCACTGGGTACTTATATCGGGAAAAAAGTTTTTTTTCTATACATTTCTTCCAGATCCTCCATAGAGGAGATGCCACATTTACGAAAGTCGTCTAATTACGATTCCGGCTGGACAAGAGAGTGCTCCACCGACAACCGGTATCATTGTCTTCAGCATGATCTCCTGAACAAGAATACAGCGGTTGTCGCATTATAAAGTGGTGGAG
Source organism: Agriphila geniculea (assembly GCA_943789525.1). NCBI lineage: Eukaryota > Metazoa > Arthropoda > Insecta > Lepidoptera > Crambidae > Agriphila > Agriphila geniculea. Next base: position 14,333,752 of record OX038890.1, read on the forward strand.
GGGGGAGGGGGGGAGGGAAAAGATGCGGAAGTCGAGTATCGGAAATTGGTTAATTTTCTCAACAAACACTTGTCCGATTTAAACAAATAAGGTGTCTTAGGGTAGGTAATATCCTTGACAACACATTTTATTCAGCAATGGTTTTTGTAAATGCTATAGTTTATTAAATAATTAGAAAAAAGTCGAATTTAAACAAATTCATTTTTGGTTTTGTAGATATGAAGCAGTAAATTAAAATAAAGTACAGAAGTACATATAGTATAAAGTACTACGTAAAATTGCCACAGTCATTAGCTTGCTGTTTATTTTTTAGTTTTGAAATTTGGCTGGAAGACAGCAAATTTATCATCGATATAGTGCGGGAGGTCACTGTCCGAATAATTTGGAAACCGCTTTAACTAAAGTCGTCTAGTGACGATTCCCGTCGAACCAGTGAGTTCTCTACCGACAACTGGTATCATTGTCTTCAGCATGATCTCTGGAACAAGAATATAGTGGTTGTCGCATTATAAAGTGGTTGAGGGGGGAGGGAGGGGAGGGAAAAGATGCGGAAATCGGGTATCAGGGTTTGGATAATGTTTCAGTAACCGCTTGTCCGATTAAAACAAATAAGGTGTCATATGGTAGATAATACCCGTAACAATAAATTTTATCTTACAATGGTTTTTGTAAATACTAAAGTTTATTACAAAAATTGAAAAAAGATGAATTTCAAACAAAGGCTTTCTTAGTTTTGCAGAATTGAAGCAGTAAATTGAAAGAAAGTATTATGAAATTAAAACTATGAGGATTTGCCCTAGAAAAAAAATATTTGTACATAGCACAGTTGTTTCACTATATGGAGTAATAAACTTGTTAAACATTTTTATCTAGTAACTATGCTTAAAAAATTATTAGGGTCGCGTGGCGAAATGTTTTCTACCATTTTTTTCGAAAATCCTCTACAGAATTAAAACTATAAAGATTATCCTCGGAAAAAAAATACTGGTGAAAAGCCCAGTTATTCCACTATATATAAAATAATAAACATGATAAACATTTTTGTCTAGTAACTATGTTAAAAAAAGGTTTATTTGTTCACGAGGTGAAATTTTTTCTACCATTTGTTCGAAAATCCTCTACAGAATTAAAACTATGACGATTTGCCCCAGAAAAAAAATAATTGTGAATAGCCCAGTTATTTTACTATATAGAATAATAAACTTGTCAAATATTTTTGTCTAGTAACTGTGTTAAATAATATTTTGTGCCGTGCAAACTCATTTAAACTTAACTTTGCAGGTCCACCGTGTTATGTGACACAAAGCAATTTTTAACACAGTTACTAGACCAAAATGTTTGATAAGTTTATTAATCTATATAGTGGGATAATTGATCTATTTACTATATTTTTTTCTGGAGAAAATCCTCATAGTTTTAATTCTGTAGAAGATTTTTGGAAAAATTATATGTTAGAGAAAATTTCGCTGCGTGACAGAAATATTTTTTTTTTAACATAATTTCTAGACAAAAATGTTTGATAAGTTTATTTTTCTGTATAGTGCAATAACTAAGCTATTCACCAGCATTTTTTTCTGAGGCAAATCATCATAGATTTAATTTTGTAGAGGATTTTGGAAAAAAAAAATTGTAAAGAAAATTTCGCCACGCACCACAAAACATTTTGTAACACAGTTATTAGACAAAAATGTTTTACAAATTTATTATTCTATATAGAAAAATAACTGGACTATTCACTATAATTTTTTTATGGGGCAAATTTTGATAGTCTTAATTCTGTAGAGGATTTTCGAAAAAAAAAAGAGATAAAGAAAATTCGCCACGCAATAAAAACATTTTTTTAACATAATCACCAGACAAAGATGTTTGTGATAAGTTTATCATTCTATATAATGGGATAACTGGGCTATTTACCGTTATTTTTTTCCTGAGGCAAATCTTCATACTTTTAATTCTGTAGAGGATTTAAGAAAAAAAAATGGAAGAAAAAATTTCGCCACGCGACACAAAAAAATTTTTTTAGCTAGTTACTAGACAAAAATGTCTAACAAATTTATTATTCTATATAAGGGAATGACTGGGCTATTCACCGATATTTTTTTTCTGGAGCAAATCTTCATAGTTTTAATTATATAGTAGTTTATTTCAATTTACTGCTTCAATTCTACAAAACAAAAAAAATATTTATTTGAAATTCATATTTTATCTAATTATTTCATTAACTATAGTATCTACAAAAAACATTGTTTGATAAAATCTGTTGTTAAGAATATTACCTACCATATGACAGTTTATTTGTTTAAATCGAACATGTGGTTATTGAGAAATTAGCCAAACTCTGATAACCGAGTTTTGCACCTCCCCCCCCCCCCTTCCCCCCTCCACCACTTTATAATGCGACAACCGCTATATTATTGTTCAGGATATCATGCTGAAGACAATGATACCAGTTGTCGGTAGAGCACTCGCTTGTCCGACGGGATTTCAATTTTGAAGGCCTGGCCCCTCCTCTACCAGTGGTGAACCACAGGAATAGACCGTCCATGTTTTATTTACCGACATCCACCAGTGGTGGTAAAACAGTGGGGGATAGCGGGAATTGGCTGTAAATACTGGTTATAAATTAACCGATAAATTACATGGAACATAGGTAGGTACTTGAATTCATAAATGTTTTTCCTAATTTATACTTAATTGGTAAGAATCTGGGGCTTTCTTTTAATATGTGATTAGAGAAAAATATCTATTTTGCTGTCACTTCCGTACATTTGCAAAGACGAAGTTAGTGATTTTATTTTTTTATTTTTCACGTAACCAAAAATTCTGAAACTTTTTTCTATTGTTAAAGGGGATTATTCAAATCTATAAAAAATATTCAGCCAATTTTTTTTTCAGACGTTCCCCATTCCTACTTTTTGCTTTTTTCCCGCCATAAGGTTACCTAAACCACTAAGGTTTGTTTTAATGCCATATCGCATTAAACAAACCTTTGTGTGTGCTTTGTGGTTTAAAATTGTGATTTTAAACATTGTTATTATGTGGTTTCTTAAGATGTTAAATAAAGAAAAAAAACAATAATAAAAAAAGCGCTATTTCAAAGAATTTGAAACAAAATGTGGGACATTACACGACTGCCCAAAAAACAAATGTGTTCAGAGTTCATGTATGTTTGTGGGTAGGTAGGTATGTGAGTTTCTTTATTCCAGCATAACTTTTACATTTATGAGATTGTCATTTTATTTATTAATATAAAAAAATATATTTATGAAATGGTCACGTAAATCTTAGAAGTGGATTTTAGATGACATGGCGGTCGAGGAAATGGCTTTCAATGAATTGATTTTCGGTGATCTCCTAATCCCAATTAAAATAATCTCCGAAGGCAATAAAATAGTTAAGCATGAAAATCAATCGGAATCGAATTTCATCACTATTGTGGAACATCTTTTTTCCACACTAGCATTATTTTTATGAAAATGACAAATATAGTCCAAGATCGAAGGCCAATTGTTATTAATCAGTGTTCATCACGTTGGTTCGCAACGTGTTTGGCCGGCAGAGGTCTTCGGTATTTTGCGAGGTCCTTCCGGTATCGTTTATAGCCGTGCATAATTACGTCTCGACCGTGCAACTGTTGTATTGTAAGATCGAGTTATTTATAGTCATTACTATTTTAAGTCTGTTTTTTGTCCTATTTGGTAAACCACCGTTTTTCACACGTAGATTACGTAATATAAAGACACGGTTCAAGTTACAAAGACATGTGAAAACTGTCAAAAAACTGTTTAGGTACCTACTTACTTGCTTAATATTTTGTGCCGCATGAACACGAAATACCTATCTATGATGAATACCATACACGCCAAACTTTGAAACACGCGGATTACCACGTTACCCATAGGGTTGATAATTTGGTACTGAATTAAGTATTTGGATTTAACCATTTTTTAAATATATTCTAGTAGATCTATACCAATTCAGTGTATTTAGGAACTATGTAGTATTTTTAATTCATATTTATTGTAATGAACGTGAATGCTGTACGCAGTATCCTATATCTAACTTTAAGGAATGATTGTATTTTGTTTCGGTGCCTTATAAATAATTTATATATTTTTATAAATCACGAGATCGCATTGTAAAAAAATATTATTTATTTAGTAGGTAGGCTTTTACTTTAAAAAAACCCAGTCCTTTATAAAAAATGTAACAGTACAAATACTTTCGTCATCAAAGACTGACTGAAGTACCTTAACAACTTTTACGGATACTAACACTATATTAGACATTACAGACACGTTACAAAGAAAGTGGTGTACAATGGAAAACTAACTCTAACACGTGGCAAGCATCGGGTGTTTCGCGAACTCTGTAAACGTGCACAACTGTACACTTGTAAATATAAGGGTTGCGAATGAATGTTTCCAAAATTTTCTTCTAAGAGCGCGTTGTCAGCACACTAGCGCCGCCACATTGGAAAAAAAATCATAGTGCTTTTAAATAGAGACGAAATTGTAAATTATCTCTCTGTAGTGCACCCCGAAGAAGTTTTGTGGTACTTTTTATAGCTTACATAATAATTTCTAGCCTTTTTAGTTTAATAGAGTTTTTTTTGCGAAAAGTGTCCACTCTTCATTTTGACGTTCATGGGACACGTTACAAAAAGTGTACAAAGCGTACTGTCAGAAGTGACACTTGCACTTGACACCCCAACATTTAAAGATTGCCAGAAAATGCAGGAATTTTTTTCGTCATTTTCCCGACTTTTATTTTACAGCTTTACGTCAACCCTACGTATGTTTGTGGACACGTTACAAAAAATGCGGCGTGCTGGCAGACAGAAGTGATACCGTAAACCGTGACACGTGACACGTGACGGTGGGACGACGACGCGCCACTGCCGAAGCACCGCGTCAACCGCGTGACATCGTGACACCGCTTTAAACGTGCACGACAACTTGACACCTCAAAATTTAATGATGTAGGTATCGTAGGTAGGGCTTAAAGAGTTACCTACTATAATTAGGTGGCGAGTCACAACAATAGATCTATTCTTAGTTCGCAGTGACTGCTTTTCTGAGCTGCATAGCCCCTAACACTAATAATAATAATCGTAGGTAGTGGTTTTAAGCAAAATATTATGTATATTTTTGTAGCTTAATACGTAACACCTACACTAGTAAATATTGAAAAGAAAAGTACGCGACAAGCACGTCTCAAATTTAACACATTTTATCGTAATAATTATTCAAAATAAAATATTACTATGTAGGTATAAGACATCGGATTATATGCACTACAAAAGGTCGAAATATGCACTAAAAACTATTAATATGGCCAAAATATGCACAATCCAAAATAATAAAACCAGACAGTACAAAAACAGCGAAATACTCTTAAAATTTTGCATAGTTTTTGTGGAAATACACAATTAAGTATTTTTCCAAATTTTCGAGCGCATATTTGTGACGTTTGTCACCCTGTATCGATTTGAACGCTGAAAACGACCCTTCTATATCAACTGACGTCATTGGACAAGGCGCCATTTCTACAGACAGGATACAACCTAGGGGCTAATTGTCTAATTTCAAAATCTATCGCAATCACTTTCATTTGACAGATGGATGTGACACATTGCTACATATCTTGAAAGTTATTGCGATAGAGTTTGAAATTAGACAAGATAGGCTGTGCCGTTTATGGAGGCCTTAATTTTCTTCATGTCTTCAAGATTGGGGTTTTTACGCAAAATAGCGTATATTTATTTTACAAAGTTCTGCTGACATTGAATTAGGGAGGGCGTTGGCGAGTTCGATCATTGTTTCCAGTATTTCTATTGATTTAAATAGAGGTTAACTTAAAAAGTTCCCTACGTCGTACCTGTCGCTACTAAACGAAATATGCACGATTGGGGAAAAAAGGCTAAAATATGCATTATATGCATTTGCATATAATACATGCAAATGCATAAAATCCGATGTCTAGTAGGTATGTATTTAGGAATATTTAGGATTAGGTAAATAAATACTTAAAATAAACAAAAATGCTCGCAAACTTTTTAGATTAGTTTGTTGATTTTATAATAATTATGTGCCATCTCCAAGTTTTCTCTCTATTTTGCCCGTTATTGGCCCGGTATTGGCCCCGTTTGCTTAAAACGTAGATTTTCAGGTTTTAATTTGCTGAAAAGGGAGACAGGAACAGACAGCATCTGTTTCATACCAAGTTTAACTTTACAGACTTATAATAAGTACTATACATAGTATTTTATTATTATATTTTTTTATTATTTTATTGTACTTACTAGTCTTTAGCCCACTCTTTAGATTATGAGTAGCTGTGATGTCTAATATAGTATAGTCTAAATAGTTTTGATCTTCCCTAAAATCTAATTCAATTAACAAATTGATATTCTTGTCTCACATATAAGCAAGTTAAGAGCAATCTCAATTATTTTAACATATTAAGTAAAACGTGTTTTGGTGGTTTTGATCATATTATTCAGTTTAACACACGTGACTCTTTGTCCCATAGAACGATTGATGTTGCCGAAATTAATAGAACACTTTGGTATCAGTAATTGAACAGTTCAATTAATAATACAGAATACTGAATACTGTTGTTTATGAGAAATGTAATTAATAAAACTATAAAATATTTTGAAAAATAATTTTATGGAAATTTCAGCTATATTGTAATAGTTTTTAGTTATGCAAGTGACCAAAGTAATTTTGTGCACTAGCGCAGCAGTCTAGAATTGATTCTAATATAGACATAGACTACTGAGCGCAGTGAGTGAAGGCACGAGGCAGAACAAAACTTTGGTTTCGTGTTAAACATACAACTTTTCACCTCTACCAGCGAGAAAAGTGTTAAGTAAGAACAGTTTCACGTGACTTTCCTGGTAATAACCTAAATTCAGCTTTAAAAACTTGTTCTCCCAACTCTTTTACGGTGCGATTCATTGTTACGATCAATCTGATGAATATCGTAACGATCGATCGCTTCAAAAATGCCGCACTTAGGTACTATGGGCAACAGCGTCGCTTAACCAGTTTGCAACAAAATTCGTGTGCGCGCGTATCGCCCCTGTACGAACTAATCGTACGTATGTGACAGCGGGCGCGGCGTGCAAGCGATTTTAACCTTAGCAGTGGTTAAGCGACGCTGTTGCCCATGGTACATGAAGCGGTTGGTCGTTACGATCGATCATTTAGTTATTTGAAACGGAACGATAAAGACGTACTCAAATAATTTAATACGTGCCCGTTTAAAATGAAAAACGATTTTTTTTCCTTGAAAGAAAAGAAGAAAGCCCCTAGAAAAGTGTGGGTTAACAAATGGCTAATAAAGCGAAATCAGTATTCGCATGTAAACATTTTAAATGAATTAAGTTTCCATCCAAGAGACGCCAGACTGAGACAAAAATCGAATCTTTGATCGCAACGAGTCAATACACCATCGATTCATCGTTACGATATTCATGATCGCATGGGTTTTAGCTGCGATCTCCGATATCGTCTTCGATTAAGTAAATCATTCACGATCTTAACATACACTGTAGATTCGTCGTTTCGATCGGTCTAAAACGACGGATCGTACAGATCAATCTTACCGTATATGGGCACAGAATAATTAATAGTACAAGTACAGAAGCAGCATTCCGCAAAGTCATTTAAATAAATAGCTACTTTTGCTCCAACACAATAAAGTGCAATTCAGTAGGCTGATTGTCTAACTTTGTTGCAATCAACTTTGACAGAAATCGCAGTGACGTTGCTGCTTTAGTAAGAACCAATGTGACAACTATCTTACTTAAAGCAGCAATGCAACTGCGATTTCAATCGATTTCAATCGAGAATTGTTAGCAACAGAGATACATAATCGGTGGGCAGGTCGCGCAGCGCCAAAAGTAATTGCCTCTCTTTCTATCGCGTGCTCTTACCTTTTCTGACGACGCAACGCAACGTTAGGGTCGTCTTCTTTTAAATGAACTGTGTAGCATATATCATAATGTGAAAAACGACAATTGTTTATTGGTTTTTTGATTTTGACATCCGTACACGGCATAGTAATGGCGATTCGACATTGTTACAATATCTACAGAGACAATATCTACGCAGGCATTAAGATGCCGCGCGACTACACAGGCGGGCGTGTGGCAGCCCGCTGCTCACTTGTGCCCTCGTAGGCACGGCTAGCGGTAGGTAGGTAGCGGATGTGACGGATGGAGAGTAGACAGCCGGCGGCGGAAGTATCCCCCTCTCTTTCTACGAGGCGCAGCGAAAATGGTGGTGCGTCATTTCAAGACGTAAACACTAGTGTCACCATAGCAACGCGCTAATTTTTTAACTCAATATCAAAACTCTAGATTTTCTGTCAAGCTATGGATAAGACTTTCGTACAATACTGTTCTGTATTCGTAAATTCAAATGCAAAGTAAATTCGTAAGACGGCAATTCGTGCAAAATTATTCCCCAACCATTCCAAAATATCAAAATAACAAAAAAAAACGTTAATATTCAAGTTTTCACTTCTGCCGGCACTCCCGGAGTGCAACCCGATTTTTTTTACCGAAAAAGACCCATTGACCCGAAATGGATATAAAAGACTATTCTACAATGCTAATGCCGGAATTGAAAGCCAAATTAAGATGTTTTTATTCTTACAGAATTTATCCATTTTCTATATCAAGATTTTTCGGAAATTTCTAAGTGCCAACATTTTTAAAGCCTATTACACAGAATTTAATCATTTTCAAGCTAAAAAACGATATTTTTAAAGTAAAAACTTCTTTAGCGGCGTTGTACGCTTTTATAAGTAAAAGTCCTTTGTTTTCATAGCTCTCATGGAACAAGCGTACACAGCGCCATTTTGACAGTTGTCTTCCCCATTGGAAATAGTTTTTCTATATTTTAGAAAAATGTAGTAATTCATACATTGATTTACGACACATTCGTCAGATTTCGTTTTCATCAGAAAAAAATATAAGCTGTTTTTTTAGAGAATTATGATGACGTCACAATTTCCTTACAATTTTGTATGAAAAATGCAAGTCATTAAAACTTTGAACTTCATCAGTTTCCCTCCGGACTTTCTGAAGCTTGACACTAAATAAACTCTGAAGTTTCTTGTAACATTAAAATATTTTTAATTTTAGAAAAGTGGTGACTTAACCCTTTGTCTCCTTTTCTCCGTAGGTACTTCGGACTGCATAATTGCAGTCATTACGAAGGCTCGCGCAACATAACTTGACCCAATTTTTAGTACCACGTTACCTGCGCACTATAATTTTTGTACTGAAAAGTGCGCGAGTTTCACTGTCTAGGTTTGGTTTAAGTGCTTTGCTCGCTGACTACCTATAACGCAGTGAGCCTAAGTTGCGTTATGCCTAGACCAAACAAGATGTGGGCGTATTGTGACTTAGGTCAATTTCGTTTTAGTTCAATAGCGAGATAGACTTAGTGAGACTTGGGTTCATTGAGTTTTAGTTCAAGAGCGAGATAGGCTTAGTGTCTAAACACACCATTGTTAAGATCTACAGCATATTTTTTTTCACAACATCGTAAAGCGGTTCACAGAATACATCTACCTAGCAAGTTTCAACTGTGTAATCCTAATAGTTTCGGAATAAAGTGGCTGTGACATAACGGACGGACGGACAGACAGACTGGACGAATCTATAAGTGTTCCGTTTTTTGCCATTAGGCTACGGAACCCTAAAAAGAATGTAAAAAAATTGACCAATAGCGACATAGTTGTATCGCGAAATAGGTAATATAAGATATAGTCCAAAAGCGACATAGTCGTCTCGCGAAATGGGCAATGTGAGATATAGTCCAATAACGACATAGTCGTATCGGGAAATGGTCACTGTGAGATATTGACTAAACGCTTATTTGAAATGACGTTTAGGCATAACGCGACTTAGGCACACTGCGTTATAGGTAGTCAGCGAGCCAAGGGTTTAAGTTATGTTGCACGAGCTATACGACCTCGCACGCACCTACTACGCTTTTTCATCATCATCATCATCACTAGCAATATCATGTCAGCCGCATGACACCCACTGCTGGGTATAGTATAGGCCCAATCTACATGCTTTTTAAAGCGCGATAATTTATCGTACAATTCTAAAATACCCATTAATTATTTTTTTTTGGGTACCTATGCGCGAACTGACTCAGTCAAGGACTCAGGTTTATTAAGCCCATACGTTGCATAATTACGACAAAATAATCGCGTGATGAAAATGTGGTGTGCACTTAGGCTCTGGGCTGGCATGGTGGGTTTAAGCCCATCCTCCTTATCTGTCCATATAAGCCCTATCTCACTATGGCACATGGTTGCGGACCGGGTGATTCACTTGCCGCTCCCAAATTGTTTGCGCAACCAAGTGGACACCAGGTGTGTACCCTCCATCCATACCATCTGTATACATTTCGTTTGGCGTCCTAGTGACCTAAGGCACTAAGAAAAACCTGTGAAAAAAAAGAAAAACTTTTAAACTGTCACATAATGAGTGTTCAAGTGAAAGGAAGCTCCCCATTCCAGCATCGTGCTCACGGTCGCACGACACGTGCGTGGCCGAATGCCGCGGTGCATGCGAAGCGCCTACGCACGTGACTCGAGGTCGATGCTTCCATCTCTGTGCGGTGACCACGCGATACAAAAATCTACAGATCTCACACTACACGCAACAAAGGCATTGAAAATGTAATTTAGAATAACACTGTACTGACGATAAAGTGAACGGAGCGCAGACTGACCTCGCGCGTAAGGCGTGAAATACACAGAAGAGATGCGGCGGAGATAAGGCGCAGATACGGCGGCGATGCCGGCGATACGTGTATTTGATTGGCCGAAAGCATCCGAAAGTCTCACATCTGCACCGTATCGCCGCCGTATCAGCGCCGCGTCGCTTCTGTGTATTTCACGCCTAAGGGTCCCCCCAGACCTACCGGTTTCTTTTCTTTGCTTTGCTGTTCGGCAATGGAGCGCCGGCCAAGAGGCTCATTTTCAGTCTATCGCATATTTTCAATCTAAGTACATTTCACATATGTGAGCTTTGTTCCTTAAACGATCGTTATGAAAACACAAAAAAATAGTTCAGGTAGGTAATGATGCCACCCACGACCCTGTTCACAATTTATATAAATATGCGATCGATTTATTTTTAGCAATCGGAGACCATGTTCAGGGTGGCATATCTCCCAGAAGCTTCCTAATTCGCAACCCAGACGATTATATTTGATAACACCAAGCTAATAGCTATTTTGCCAATTTGGTCTGGTCCCAATATGCGATAGATTGAAAATGACCCTGTTGGCCGGCGGTCTAAACAGTAAGGTAGAACAGCAAAGCAAAGAAAAGAAACCGGTAGGTCTGGGGGGACCCTAAGGGACCCCAGCCTACAGTTCCTGTCCGCCCGCCTCTTATGGTTTAAACTGTAGCTTAATTCAATCCCGAGATCATTTTTTTTCCTTTCTTGAATAACGAACACAAAAAAAAGTCACTGGAAAATTCTCGATCCAAATCAGTGAAAATTTTTAAAATTTGGACCAATTTTGGAAAATCTCAATAAGTTACTGACCAATTTTGAGAATTCAAAATGCACTTTGAAGCCCTCCGACAGACGCACATTTAGACATTAGCCCATCCTCGTACTTTTCATATTTGCGAAACTACAGGCTAATGTCACAATTTCATAAATCGGGGCACTACCTATACTCGATCACGAAAAAATAAACAATGTTAAAACTTCCTATATTTGAGAAGGCAACATATTAGTTTCCATTGGTGAGTGTGTCTTCCATAGTGCAGTAACTCAAAATAGGACTGAATAAATATTATTAAAGCCTCTCAAATAAAATAAATTGTGGCCTTCCTATAGCTTTGTGCGCATATAGAACGTGCGTTCTCTCTCTGTTTTCGATGTAATGCAATATTTGAATACTAAATTTAACAGGATTTTATGCTGCAAATCTTGCAATGTTCATATTTGTAAGGCTTTCACATCAGCATTTTCACTTCTAAGATAATTAAGTTAACAGTAGGTACAACTGGGTTTTTTTTTTTTGATTAGATTGACAGATCTTTTATTTGGACATGCCTTAATTTACAATTCCTTTTTTGCCCGACTGCAAGGAAAGGATTACCTTGTTTTTCGAGCTTATCATGTATGTATGTATAGGTAATATTCTTTATTAAGTACCTAAAATCTTTCAAACGGCTTAACGGATTTTTATAATTAAGACAGTTAGATTTGTCTTGAATTGTCGGGTTTTAGTTTATTAAACTTCTTTTTTACTTTAAATATTTTGGGGTTGTAAATCATGTGATAGCAAGCAAAGCCACGGGCAAAAGCTTTACATGTATTTGAAAAGCGGTCATCAAGCCCTTTCATTTAGTACCCAACACAACATCATTAAAAATATATTTTTTAGTTCATTTCTTAAAGTCCTCTAGAAGGCGCCATATTCAATTTAATGTTACGTCACATCTATGTGAGTCACATGGTATCCTATAAGCATAATATGACTAAGTAGTGCATGTAATGATTATTATTATAAATTTGAAGTAGGGAATTATTGTTTAAATTGTAATTATGGAATTTTTCAACTGATAACTTGTAATTAATAAATTTTTGCACATCGTATCCACAACGATAGAATATGTTGTAATTAGTAATTTAAGAACACAATGTACCATATTCACGCAAATAAACGATTACTTACTTACTTACTTACTCATTTGTCAAATTATCTTTGAATACGAGTATTAAATTAAAAGACGGTCAAAAAGGTATATCACACAGACCATACAACAAGTACCTACATGGAATAAAAACCAAAAAGTCCTTTTTGCATCGAAAGACAAGTCAACAAAAGATGTAAACATTGGCAAACAAAATGCAGTCGGAGGCATAGAATTTTAATGATAAGTAAGTAAAATCATTCGTAATGTCCCCTTATGCAGCCTCCGACAACATTTTTCTGGTGACTTTTCTTTTGATGTAGGCGGTTTTTTTTGTTTTTTTTATTTATTTAAATGATCGAGTGAGAGGTTGAGCCGCCATTCACATCCTAATTCGATGCGAATCGGGGTCAACCCGAAACGTTACGTTCGGTTATCTCACAGCACGTGATTCGGCACGTGCGCCGTGCGATCGCATAACGCCAGCTCATGCTCCGACACAAGTTATTATTACCCTAGACATTGGGACAAAAACTTTATAATTAAAAGAATTGGATTCGAAATAAAACGAATTTAACGGATACTAGCGCGGTTTTATTGGAAGTAGGTATGTACTTCGGTAACTAGTATGATTTTTATTTTTCCCCGACATTTCGGCAGTTTTGCTGGTGCGTCTGCATGCCGTACTTACGGGAGACACCTAAGATTGCCGAAAATGCCTTGTTAATAAATATAATTATATTTTATTTCATTATTTTTATAACAACAATCGCAGTAAGAAGGTACAAATATGGTATTTTAAATTTAAAAAACCAGGTCTACACCTTCTGGACAATCGGACATCTTATAATAATAGTATATTAGAGCGGCCCTAAAGAGAGTTATCTAAAAAATATGTTGTCATACGAAACCAAACTGTCATTAATAAATTAATAATTTAAATCTATATATGGAAAGCCATTTTAAACTAGGGGGGGCTGAACTCTCCTTACATTTTCAACTTTCGAGCAGAAAACTCCACTGTACTATGATTGAACCTCAAAAATGAAAAGAAAAAGGTAGGTAACTACCTTTCTGCTACATACTACATATAGATACAAACTAAACCTAGTTACAAACTAAACTATTTTTAGCTACAGTAAGCCGCAGTGTCAGGTCAAGTGTCAGTAATTGTTGAAAATTGTTTGCGAGTGTCGTTGCGTCCGCGCACGTGGAACGCAACGTGCCCACATTTTGGGAACCACGAGGTCGTGCAAACCCACCAACTTTTCTGTGCGGTGGTAAAAAATGGAACTACGATGGCCGCCATAGGTTTTAAACAGTAATGATACTTTGATGTTCACTACTAGCGACACGGCCACCTGCAGAAAAAAGTTGGTGGGTTTGTAGTACTTTGTTACCTAGTTACTTTGCATACAAACGCTCATTGTAATGTTCGATCGCTACGCAACGGCAATGATAATAATACAAATACCTACGTTATTTTTTCTGCAAAGGAGTTCTGTCTGTTAGATACAAGGCAATTAATATTTGGAAAAAATCATATCAATGATCACATAATTAGTATTAATCAACTAGTTAATATTTTACGTAGGATGGGCCCTTTAGTAGCACAAAGTACCTGACTATTTTGTGCCTATAGGGCCCATACGGGACTCCCAAGAAACTTTAAAAAAATATGTTTCTAAGCAAACTCAAACAAAATATGAATCTTTAAGTTTCATAGGCCTTTTGATATAGGACTTTATGTCGGATACTTAGTATTAGGGGTTTAAGTATTAAATTGCCGTTTTGTATGGAGAATTTTAAAGAATTTGCATTTTCCACAGGTAGGTACTAAAGATTGTCTTAATTTATTTAACAACCATAAACGCCAATGTTCAAAACTTTTATACACAAATGTTTAAAACTTAGGTAACTAATATGCCACATGTGTTAATAAAAAAAACAAAATAAATTAATCTAAGTACATCGGCTAAGTGACTCCTTTCTTCTCCCTTTTTCATAATATTTATAGCCCGCTTTTGTTTTGCTTTAAGGCGATTCCCTGACCGAAAGTGGCGCCATCAAAGGTTTTTATTTAATAAGTTGTTAATAGAAAAGGATTTTAATAAAACTTTTCGTGGAATTTTTAGGGCTCATAGTCTAGTATTTTTGGAAGGTATCACTACATTCCCTCGCAGTCATTCGTAGAAGTAGATGTGTCAAATACGGCCAATTTTAGCAGTTTTGCTATCTACTTCTAGCAGTGACTACGAGGGAATGTAATGATACCCTCTAAAAATACTATAGACTAGACTGGGCCCTAAAATTCTACGAGAAGTTTTATTAAAATTGTTTATTACAATTACAATACAAATCAAATTCACCGCGGCGCCACTTTCGGTCAGGAAAGTGCCTTAAGTGATAGGTAAGTATAAATAACTAATATACATTCATCATAAAACCGCGGGCTGATTATCTAATTAGAAACCACCTAGCTACCGGTCTCATTTGACAGATGAATGTGATACATTGCTACTTCTTTTTGGGGTAAAAAAAACAAACAAAAGAAAAGTAGCAATGTATATCAAATGAAACCTAAATAGTTTCTATTTAGATAATCAGCCTGCAGGTAGTGGTCAATTCAGTACTTAATTCTAGTTACTTAACTGCTCACGTTCATAAACACGCCTATTTTTTATCTCTATCATTTATCGAAACACGTGCTCAAAATAATGATGAATATTTATGTAACTGATGTAATCAAAATGCCTAATTTATAGTTATCAACAAATAGCTATTTTTAACACGATGATGAGTAAGCGTTAAAGGGTTTCGAATTGATCTTAATAAAGTACCTAATGTTAACGAAACGTTGTTTTTACACCGTCCTAATATCGAAGATACATTT
Organism: Agriphila geniculea; assembly: GCA_943789525.1. Classification (NCBI taxonomy): domain Eukaryota; kingdom Metazoa; phylum Arthropoda; class Insecta; order Lepidoptera; family Crambidae; genus Agriphila; species Agriphila geniculea. The sequence goes on from OX038890.1 coordinate 14,349,341, forward strand.
TACAGATTTACTTTAACGATGGACCACTTCATCGAAAAGCCTATTAAACGCAATCGCATATGACCAACACTACAACCAGCATGACCTAAATTATTCAAAGGGAAATAAGTTCATCTGTCTAATGTTTTTTCTCTCTTAAATGTAAATTAAAGATGTTTTTACGTCGTCGTCGGGAATAAAATAGGTAGTAGTTTCTAATGTAATGACAATAACATCTAGAATCACGCACGTGGGCCTGTCTCAGCATTCATTGATTCAAATTGTAAACACTACCTACATAACTCGCTTAATCACGTGTTTTATCGATAACGATTTACGTGACCGAAAGTTGATGGAGTTAGTCCCAAATCTTGTTACACAAAAAACGCAAGCCAATAAATTGCTTGATTTTATTTATTATTTTGTGCTTTATCACATGTAGGTAGTTGTATAGTCGTGTCAAGCCATTTGATATTTTTAAAGTTAATATTTTGCTGATATTTATTTTCTTGATTTTGTTTTTGATCGGTAACATCAGATTGTGACACAATGTTAATTTAATTCTTTGAATTTGTAAAAATTACTTAATTATACTAAGTAGTGTTCAAGTAACAGCATGATGTTCGTCAGTATTGCAAATTCAAAATAAATACTTAATTAGGCTCTATTTATTCAAGTTATAAAACAACATAATATTTTTACTATTCCAAGTTAATAACTTTTCAACTACGATTCCTTCACATGTTTATAATTATAATTCTCAGACATTTTACTGTCCCTGTTACTAGGGCACAGGCGTTCCTTATGGATGGGTACAGTATGCCCAATGGGTACAATATGCCCAATGCCGAACTGCAAATGTAACTGGGACTAAGGACTTTCCGAAAGACGGAGGAGCTCAATATACACAGGGTGACCCAAAACTATGCCAATTAATTTTAAAATTTTACTGAAAGGAGACTTCATTTTAAAAATAACTGAAACTGCAATCAAAGATGTTTGTATAATCACCTGCCTTGACCAGTACCCTTAGCACGAACAGCTATCGAGAAAAATAACGCACGTAAAATTACTCGAATCTCATAATTTTGTATGGAAATCAGTACAGCGCCACTACGTCCGTAAACGGAACTAAAATTTCAAACCACGAAACATTTTGACATAAGCTATCGAGCAGCCTTCGAATCGAATTCGAATAGTAAAGTTACAACTTGTATGGAAATCGGTAGCACGAACCCACTTTTGACATACGGTATCGAGAAACTCGCAAGCTGGCTATCGACAACTTACTCACTGACATTTTTTCAGTGAGAGTTATTTCGAGCGACTTTGTATTATTTATTATTAAAATTTAAAAGCATATATGTATGTAGTAACATATATTAAGTTTGAGAACTATGACTTGTCCGCTGAATTATTCACAGGCAATATTACTTAAATTGTTCTCATTATACAAAGAAATTTGTAAAATGAAAATCTCATAATTTTGTATCCCCCACATCCACCATATCTATATTTCAGCAATATTTTAGAACTTACCTACAAAATCAAATAAAACCAGAGGATACGGTGTTATATGTTTTATATTTGTTTTCAGCAACAACATCATACAGTTTGCACACAGTTAATTATGTTTCATTTAGGTATTAAAAAAATAAGACCTTAAAACTATGACGAAAACACTAAATATAACAATGCAAACATAATAAAGTCTTTAATTTGTCGAATCTTCAAACACTATAAGCAATAATTCCGATGAAATTCACATATTTTCATAGCACGTTCAAATGTTTTATTGTTTATGTGTAAACAATTTCTTATTCATTGACGATAATCCATTGTTATTCTTCAAGTTCATAAAAAATCTTCAATTAAGTAGAACAATTTGATGAAATTATGACACATTGTAGTTTACTCCTAGGTCATAATATTATTTCCTCGCGATTGCATTATTTGTTAGCCGACACAGATAAACCATTTTAGACAAAAACAAAATAAAGAAATGGCTTTACGGCTTTCTATTTTAGGTTATATTTTTCATTAAATCACAGGATGAGAAAGAAAGAGAGAAAGAATAGACATACTCTTCTTTTTCAAACCAATCACGGGCAAGGTGCAATGACCGTTCAAAACCATGGGCAAAATCATGCACAAATTGAAAATTATATTGATAATTTGCAAATTAATTGAAGTTATTAAATGAAATAAATTTTGCAAACAAATTTATTATTATTAATAAAAATAATAAATGTAAAATTATGATGATAAACAACTTATTTGAATTTTAATTTACATATTTATTATGATTTACATAGATATTAAACATGGTTTTTGAACGCACCTTGCTTTAATTGGATTGATAATTGGATTGTGTCACGTTAGCTTTATTTATCGCTACTATCGAGTTGACGTTAGCCAGCTCTGTGAAATTGGTGCTGCCGATTTTGCTAGCTTTCGAATCGAGTACGTTTTCGAGTAGTATTTTCTTACGCGCGTAAGATTTCTCGATAGCTGTTCGTGCTAAGGGTACAGATATCGAACCCACCAAATAAAAAAAACTCTGAAAAAACTTTTATTTTTACAATACCGATCGAACGGGTCACTTTTCTCGAATAACACAGTATCTTTAATAAAAGAAAGACCATGAAATTTTAAAACTTAATTAATACGTATTGTATTAATTTGTTTAGTACCTATCAAATGCAATTAAAAATTACTTTCAAATTAGTTTCCATTATTTTTAAAAATGAAATGATGTTTTCTTTCAGTAAAATTTCTTATCTTCAATATTGAAGGTACTTTTCCCTTCATGTGGCAAAGTTTTAGGACAACCTGTATATATTTTTAGCTTTCAAACTTAGCAAGCAACGTCTCGATATGCATATTTTAGTTTCTTTTATACCAGCAACTCTAGTGGAGAGAGAGCAGTTTGACCTATATTAAAGCATCTGATTTGAACTTGCCACTCTCGCGTGACTGATTGTTTTATTATAAAGTCAAACAAACAGAACTTAGTTATAATATTAAAGCGAAGATTAAAAAGTGAGAAATAAAAAAACCTGCCAAGCCCAGTAGGTAATAATTATTTTTTGAATAACACTCAAATATATTTCGTCGTCTTCTAATTTTGTTGGTAAGCTTCATCATCATTTGTCTTTTTCTTCTCATTTTTTGAAAGAAAAGGACATCAGGCACATAAGACCCAAAAGTGTATAAACATAATTCTGTTATCTATAAACACTTTATGTTACTAGAATCATAAAACAGTAGCAACATTATTTTTTAACTTCTTCATTTAGCGTTAATTAATTATTGAAAAAAACAAAAGCATATCAATGAAACGGACATCTTTGTTAGCGATTTCACAAGTCTCCCCTGAGTATATTTGTTCTGTGGCACAAGTGATTGCGCATTAAAAAAAAGTCTGCCGGATGTCAGTCAACTCAACTGTCAAAAGCGTTTTGTTACGTGCGCCATATGCACAGATTTTCCGTTTGATCGGTTCCAATTCGTACATTGTGGTGCTAATCTGTATCACTAACGCAGCTAACGAAACGTGTTGTCGTGAAACTGGTGTTGCTATTTAGTGTCGGGGTTACCAAAAAATAAAACTTTCAAACGTAAATAACTCTTAAAACGTAAATATTCGTAAAAATCTAAATATTTTCTATGACTTACTAATTACATGCCTACATTTTGAAAAAAACAGAAACGTTATACATTCTTTGGTTTTATTCTATGGGACTCTGCCTGATGTCCTTTAAACATTTTGTAGCTTGAATGTCGATGATTGATATTACAAAACGTATTCTGCGAAAGGGACATTTTGCGACCAGGAGGCATTTTGCGAAAGGGACATTCTGTGACGGAAGGAACGAAATTAGACGCAGTTAGACAAAAGCTTGACAAATAAAAACATAAATTTCCAGATTCACGGAACGTTAAGGAAGGTGTACTAGGCAGCCACTAGGAAATGCAGTTTCGCGAGATTTTGGCGAAGCCGAGACTCAGTATCAATCAGTAACATCATTAGTAGCAGTAGCTGATGTTGAAGGAATCATCGCAGTAGCTACGGGAAACACAATATTGTATTTATGCTCCGTACAATCTCGTTTATCTCGCGAAATCTCGTCCGATTTTTTGACCATTCCCTGGCTTGGCTGCCACGTGATCTCCTGACCTGTGGCCCTACCATAAGTTGATGCAAACTGTTTCCGTTACCGTAAAGCAGCAGATTATAAGCTTAGTTTAATAATATATTGTAGTGTTATACTTAGATAGTAAAGTAGGTCCGACACGTGCCACTAAGCCTGAACCTGATTATACAACCGACCATTTGACCCATTTTGCTAATATTGTACTCGGTAAGTATAAATATTTATTATTAAGATATTGTTTTAAAATTCTTTTATGACTTAAATATGACGTGACAACCTCAGAAGTCGAGTGGCTTGCAGACCAGTTTTCATGGTCGTCGTCATTCGTCATGTCGGAGGTCCTTGATGTATTCTGTGCCCTGGGGCCCTATTTTTGAATCACTCGTTCGACGTCGAGCGCTCTTTTCTACTGATTTTCGTTCAACATCTCATTGTTTTGTTTTGAGTCATATGTCGAAAAGAGCGCGCGACGCCTGCCGAGCGATTCAAAAATAGGTCCCCTGGTTCGATCGCCGGATAGTTCAATTTAGAAAACGAACTTTATGACATTGTTCCAGGTCTGGGTGTTTGTGGTACCTACCATAGTTGTCTCTGATTTCCATAACACAAAATCGGAGCATATATGTAATATTGATTTTCAATATTTTTTTCGGTTCTCAGCCTTAGGGGTTCGGACTTCGGAACCACCCTCCCCTATGGAGGAAGTAGACGGAAATCCTCATTGGATACCACATAGCTGGCTTGATGGTTATGTCAGACTCGTGCTAACTAAAACCTTGGAAATTGATTACGTGCCCGGATAGGCATCGAACCTGCGACCGATAAAAACGACCGCTTCCCTTAGGGGAGAGGAAAGCGCAGACGTCATATTTCACATAGGTGACGGTGCGTCGAGAAAGCGCCGATTACCCAGAGGGGGCATCGGTCGTTATGTGATCATGGTTCATTATGTAATCAATATGATGGAAAAAGACCACACTTAAATGGTCATTTTTCAACTTTGACTACTCTGTATATTATACAGGGACAAAAGAGCAGCCCTCGACGAGTTTCTTGCCGGTTCTTCTCGTTACAAGGTCTTCCGCATAGGGTTTGCGAACCGATGGCGTAGCTTCCATGACATTCACAAGTGCTTGAAATAGCCTAGCCTGAATACATAATTTTGAATTTTGAAATGTTGAATTGAGCTGATTCCCTGAACGGGATCGATCAGCGAAGGTGGGCGGGGGATATTAATTTATTTTATTTTAAATATTAGGCCGTGAGCACTTTGGACACGAATTTACAACGTACGTAAACGTATGATCCTGGTAGTACGAATTGAATTCTGGTGAATTCCATCATTTTATGGAAGAAAAATAACGGTAGCCTGAATCACTCTGATCCCACAAACATTTATATTCGTAAATTAAGTAAATAAACTTTTCTCGTCTATTTTTTCCTTTTTAACGCACGAACGTGTTTTAAAATCCTAACATGTTCGGATTGTATTCCGACGTCGGAAGTATACGTATACAGGGTTATTTGTAAAACACCAAGAACCTCGCAGGAGTAGATTGCTAACATCATAAACAATAACATTTGTTCTACAACTTTTCCCAAAACAGACAAAAAAATTCCGACTTTCCATACAAATGTCCGAACAGCTGATCGAGTTTTGTATGAAAAGTCGGAATATTTTTGTCTCTTTTTGGAGAAGTCGTAGAACAAATGTTGATGTTTATGGTGTAAGTAATCTACTCCTGCGAGGTTGTTAGTGTTTAACCCTGTATAAGTACGACTAACTTGCACCCGTGTGCGCGCTCTCATACTAATTCAAAGGTCGGGATCTTTCGTGCGTGTACTTACGCATTCGCACGATAAAATTCATACGAAAACGCGTCCAAAGTGCTCACAGCCTAAGTGTAGTTGTTGCCTTGCCAGCCCTTTGCCACGTGCGCCGCTGCCCTGACACACATAAGTATGATAGATAAGTCCTGCGGTCGAGGCGAGTTCGTTAATGCATATGCATTTACACGTGCCTTTATGAGACCTAGGGAAACGAGATGACCGCACCTTAACAAAAAAAAAACTGTAATTTAATGTAGGGATATATTTATCCCTAGTACTAGTACTATTGTACTAATCGTATATTTTGACCTTAAATATACTGACCGAAATAAATGGTCCAAAGAGCGTCTCTTTGGCAAAAATATTTAGTTTGATTGGTAAAACACCTTATTAAAAAAATTAAAATCAAAATCGGTTTCATATACTTACAGAGAAGTTATGACCTTTATCCCATCCTATTTCTAGGTTTATTATAATGATAACGAAAACGTCAATAGTTTCACTGAAAAATACCGAACCGATTACAAAATTTAAAAAAATAGGACCAACATAGGAACAAACCTGATGTAGTAACGTTTGAATCATTTCTATCGGTTCAGCCGTCTTCGAGTAATCGGAGTACGTGACGAATTGATAATCAATACCTTATAAATTTTTGAAGTCGGATAAAAAGGGATTTAAACGATTACAAAACAACGGTGTCATATTTTGAAAGTGCAATGTAAGTACTTTTTATGCTTATTATAAAAATAGTAAGGCAGAAACGTGATAAAGTCTGATAAAATGCATAACTCCAATGCTTTGATTATACATGGTTGGTACGTGCCACGACCTACGCCAATATCTCACGTGTACAGCCAGAAACAATCGTAAAAACTCACATACATACTTACATAACACCATGAAAACAATACACTCCTTTTTGGGCAGGCATGTAAAAACATAAAGACTACATAACCACAGAAGACGGCTGTGGAAAAACTTTAATAAATGTATAAAATGAAACATAACCAAACCAAGTAATTATTTATTAAAGAACTAGCGGCCGCCCGCGACTTCGTCTGCGTGGAAAGATTTTTTGCTATCCCTCGGGAACAATAAATTTTTACGGGATTAAAGGTACCCTATGCCCTTCTCTGTACCCCTAAGAACGTGTATGCAAAATGTCATGATGATCGGTTCAGTGGTTAAGACGTGAAGGCGTAACAAACAAACAAACAAACGGACTTTCGCATTTATAATATTAGTAAGGATAACTTGCCAAAAAGAGTCTTGCTATCTGAAAAATTGCGATAAGTAGTTTTGACAAATATTTTTTTTTTGCCAAATGAAAATTTGCGTAAAATAGTTTGCAATAGGATATTTTGGGAAAAGTTTTTTGGCCATACATTAGTAAACCCAGTGATCCATACAACATTGCCGACCGTGTGCGTGCCTACAACGCAATGGCGAAATATCGTGTTCGGAAAACTTGGATGTTTTCCATCCGCCTATCGCCCTAGGATTCCTTGTTGAATAAAAGAGTAGGTACCTAAAAGAATAGGTACCTAGATTTTGAGCATTTAAGATTAAAAATCCATTTGCTGTAAACAAACCAATACAGAAAATTACTCTACGTCTCTATTAAAAAAAAACGAAACGCGATAATCGAGTGTTATTTGTAAAACACCGACAACCTCGCATGAGTAGATTACTAACAACATAAAGAACAACATTTGTTCTACGACTTTTCCAAAACAGACAAAAAAAACATCTTTCCATACTAATTTCCGAATAGCTGATAAAGTTTTCTATGAAAAATCATTTTTTTTGTTTTGTGAGGTTGTTGGTGTTTTACAAATAACCCTGTATAGTTTGATAACCTAAATTATTATCATGACCTTTTTCTTGAGCTAATAGGCATGACGAATTTTTTTATTATTTTTTGTTACATAATTCTACCTCTCAAAAAATGAAACATTGGTAAAAGAATTATTTCGCTAGCATGAAAACTGCCCGAGATATCACAGTTGCACACAAATTGGACTCACCTAAAAACGCTCCATACTAACGGCTACCTAGTTGTGACGTCACGCCTAGGTCGATTGTATGCAACGCGTACAAAATTTGCTCGGCAGAGCTATATTAAATACATATTGTGTTTTTCAAAATGGTTTCTTAGACAAATTTGCTATCTGGGGGCACGGTAGTGCCCACGCCAAGACGAGGAAGCGAAGCGCTAGGGCACTACCTACCTTTTCTCGAAGCGCTTCATCGTTTTTTTGAACCCTCATATCTTGGGTTTGGAGTATACTAGATAAACAAAATTCTCGGAGTGTGATGTCAGTAGTAAACTTATTAAATATATAAAAATTGAATTGTATAGCTTTTATAATATAGATTTTATTTATATCTAAAAAAACTCGATTTCGTCATTGACTCACTCATGATAATCAAAACTCAAAGGGTACTTCCAGAAGTCCTAGAAAGCTGAAATTTGGTACGAGTATGTAAGCTAGTATTAGTACACAAACAACAACAAAAATTATGAAATTGTACTTGACTAGCTGAACCGCTTAACCCTTATAACTAGGGTTTGGAGTATACCAGATAAACAAAATTCTCAGGATATGATGTCTGTAGTAGATTTATTAAACACATAAAGGTGCAATTGCATAGCTCTTAAACTTTGGATTTTATTGATAGCTAAAAAACTTAAATTTCGTCAAAATTTACTGATAACCATCAAAATTCTTAGGGTACTTCCTAAAGTCCTAGAAAGCTGAAATTTGGTATGTAAGCTAGCATTAGTACCTACACAAACTGCAAAAAAATTATAAAACTTAAAACTTTTACCCTCTAACCCCTTAAACTGGAAGTTTGTATGCGGCTTCCGCAAATTTTGGTGCTGGAGGTCTGAAAAAATGAGACATATAAATCTGAAAAATCTTTAAATATTTAGTAATTATTTTTAAGTCTCAGTAAATCACTGTTAGAGTAATGGAAAAAAGTAGTCATAAAAAAGATATTGTGTTCATTTCAAAACTACTTCTTTCATGGCGCAAAACTCGTGCAGACTCTATTTTGTTCTTTGCACTGTCACATTCTGCGTTAAAGAGTAAAATAATATCACAGCACAAATAAATTAGTTCTACCACAGAATAAAATAAATAACAGTACAAGTACGCTGGTTGATGGTGATCGAATTTTACACGATTTCAAATCACAATTCTGACCCCAACTTGCTTTATCGGTTTATGGATAGTTACTTACGAAAAGAAGTGAAATCCCACCAAAATCATTTCATGAATAATGTTGCCAAGACCTAGCACTGTCAAAAAGTTATCAGACCTCATGTAGAGCCAAGCTTTTAACTCTACGCGCCCTAACTCTGCAAGCTCTAACTTCAAAAACTCTACACCTTAGTCAATGTGTGGCGTGGCCATTCCGTTACTACAAGAACTTGTTCATAGCCACATGGAAACCTTTCTAATAAACAATAGTTCTTGTAGTAACAAAACGGCCAAGTCACATATTTTGACTAAGGTGTAGAGTTTTTGAAGTTAGGGCTTGCAGAGTTAGGGCGCGAAGAGTTAGAAGCTTGGCTCTGATAACTTTTTGACAGTGCGAGGTCTTGGCAACATTATTCATGAAATGATTTTGTTGGGATAAATTTTACGGACTTATTAAAGGTCTTTTATTTTAATAAATTTTATACTTTTTAAATGGACTTGTCCATCCAACTTAAAGGATTCTAAAACAAATAATACGCAATATATAAAACCAAGAGGTATACAAGCTACTCTAAAAGTTTAATATGTTTATTATTTTTATTAGTATTTCGTTATTTTATTCCTTAGTAGTCGTCATCCCTAATATCCCGAAAAGGACGATGTCAGATTATCGTGGTTCTGTTTACGGAGTAAACTTGTCATTAATTAACTAAACTTACGTGTTTACGTAAAACAACAGCAAAACCACGCAGCAGTGGTGAGTTTTAGCGCGTCCATTTCGGTGTCAGGGACCTGTCGCCACGTGCTCAGCGCTCGCACGTGCTACGCGCGACCTACATAACGACCGCTGCGGCTGCACATTACGCGAGCTACGCCGTGGCTGCGATTGTATTGTGTAGCCAAACAATTGTGGACTTATCATACGTGCAAAGATTGAACAGAAATAATACTTGCCTTTTTTATACGCACAACGGGGTAGTGCTTGGTTTTCACTTCGCCTGATGTTAAGTGACGATAAGGCCGATGGTGGAGTGAAGTGCACTATACCGGGAATCCTCATCATCATCACTGAGGAACTGGCTATCTTACCTCTAACTGCCAGAACACAACAATTTTTAAATTGTTGTTATGGCGTCAGACTTAGATAAGATGGTGGTAGCCACGTGGACTTGAAATAAGCCCTACCACTAACCAAACCGAGTACAAATTGTCCTCTGGGAATCGAACCCGGAACCCCTGCGTCTGGGCGAACCACTACACCACAGAGGTGGCCTCTCCTTTTTTAGGTGAAAATCTAAATCTTTCAGAAACAAACTTCTTACCTACTCGAAAGATGTGAGGCTCTTTAACTTCAACATAGAAAAAAATATTACGAAAAAAAATCGGGCTAAAAATATTAAAACAAAAAAAGTAAAAAATAAATACTTCTGTAAATATTTATAAATAACCCTAATAACCTATACCTACAGAAATTTTAAACCTAAAAATTTAACCTAAAAACGTGGGGCGCATGCTATAGACAGTATGGATGATAAATTTTACAAAACGCGCCCCACGTTTTTAGGTTTAAAATTTTTAAGGTTTAAAATTTCTGTAGGTATATAGGTTATTAGGGTTATAAATATTTACAGAAGAATTTATTTTTTACTTTTTTTGTTTTAATATTTTTAGTCCGATTTTTTTGTAATAATTAAGTCCTTTTTAAAAACGTGTTTTGAAAAAAAAAATTATAGTAAATTATTATTTTCTGCTTTCTAGTTAACGAGCTAAGACTAAAAATATACCATCTTCTATCGGAGCACTCGTCAAGATGATTCAAACGAGCCCAAATTCGATAGGGTTGCATGGTTTTATTACAGAGTCCCAGTGCCCTTCTTCCTGCTCCATCATCAGACCCTGGAAACTATTTCCCAACAAAGAACTCGTCAAGACGATTCTAACGAGCCTAAACTCGATGGGGTAGCGTGGTTTTATTATAGAGTTCCTATGGCCTTCTTCCGGCTCCATCATCAGATCGTCGGACACAATTTCCTAACAAAGTACTCGTCAAGACGATTTAAATGAGCCCAAACTCGATGGGGTAGCGTGGTTTTATTATAGAGCTCCTATGGCCTTCTACCGGCTTCATCATCAGATCCTCGGACACTATTTCCCAACAAAGTACTTGTCAATACGACTCAAACGAGCCCAAATTTGATGGTGTTGCATGGTTTTATTATAGAGTTCCTATGGCCTTCTTCCGGCTCCATCATCAGATCCTCGGACACAATTTCCTAACAAAGTACTCGTCAAGACGATTTAAATGAGCCCAAACTCGATGGGGTAGCTTTCAGTTCCATCATCAGACCAGCTTATTGACACCATAATATTGCATTGCATTTCAATTCTGACCTATGTTCAAAGTTTCAAGTCTCTATCTCATCGGGAAGCTAGTTTAAAATCGTTCGCAAACTTTGTGGACAAACATACAAACAAACAAACGAGAAAGCAACCTAATAAAAACGTGTTAAAAATGGCATCGGTTTCTTTCAAGAGATTGATTCGAATTTTGGGTAGGAAGGTACTAGTTTTATGATAAGTCTGTGTTGTGTAAACTACCGAAGAGTCCCCGCAAACTACAGACCAAACTATCTGTCGATAGTCTGGCCTAATCAGTATAGAAGTATGGAAGTGCGTGCGAACATTACAACGATTTGGTATCGGCCGATTATTATTTTTTGAATATCGCAAGACAATTTGCACTAATAAGTCTTTCAATTAAACAATCGATTGAAATTCCGAATCACTTACAGCAATTATTTAATCGCAAACTAAAATGCAGAGCTTATCGTATAAATTCTAAGCAACCCATATATATATATACCTTGTACAGTAGTATCTAACCGGTTGTTTATTTGCAGTTTGTTCAAGGTTTTGAACAAAATGATTAACTTGCTCATCACAAAACCTATTTTCCCCGGGATCCAAACGCGGGACATAAATTATGGAAATATTATTAACGTACCGACCCTATGGGGCCTAAACCTTAGTGGAGTTTTTAGAACTGCACTCATGGTCAGCTCTATGAAAACAAGTTTTATTTAGAGTTTTTCAGTATAACATACAAGATTTTACTGCAAAACTCCTATTTATTCTATTAGAACTCCTGTTTTAATGTTGGTTAAGAAACGGAAAATATACTTTTTTTGGCCCCACTCCACCCGACTTCAAAAGACGTTTTTAAATATCAGACACGCTGTTTACTTTATAGTTTTTTTAAGGTTTTTGAAGGTGGTTTTGTTTTTTGTATTAAAAAATTAAAATTAAATTATGAAGTACTCGTCTTGGTGGACAGAAAAACAATCGAAAAATAGCAAAAAAGGGATTGATTTACTTTTTTATTTATTTTGAACGTTACCTACTCCATTAATAGCATAGTAGGGTAACAATACTAACCAGCCAGATACAAACAGTAGTACAACCTCAGTGTGATTTTATCTTCATACAATGCGACAGGGAATTGTTCTATCCCGGCTTTACGTGAACAAGTTGTTTTGTAAAATGTATTTACACAGAAAAATATAATTAAATATAAAATGAATTTCCGCGTAAGTCTTTTCGCCGGAAAGTAAATATAAAAATAAATCATTTAAAAATTATTTTTGCAAAAGAAATAGCGCTATCGCACACGGGCAATTTTTGTCTCCGCAACTATTTTGTCTCTCACATCAAGTCCACGGGTTTATATGAAAGCGCGCACAAGAGCGACGCAACAGCCGGGCGACTTTTCTGTCTGCGGGCCTGGGCGACGCAACTGTTGCCCTCACTATAGGTTTAAGTGCAAGTGCGCGCACGGCGACAAATAAGTTGCAGGCCCTGTTGCCGGCCCGCCACACAGTGGGCTGGGATTATGAAACATGAACTAAGTATTTAAATGCATGTTTTTGAATTCTATGTATTATTATAATACTCAGTTTACAATTTATTTTTACATCCATTACAGATATTGCAGTAAAAAAAAGAATAATTCAGTCAACTACAACCGATGGTGAACTTATGAAAATAACCCTGATTAGTAAATGGGGATTTGATGGGGCTTCAAATCAATCCAACTATAAACAAAGGCCTACTGGGAATACTACAGAAAAAAAATCTACCTGAGGTGGTGTGGAATAGAGAATAAAAAAAATATCGCTGAACATCGCAGTACTAGCTGCAGTGGTAAAATAGACAATACATTCCTGATAAGGTCAATGCGGGTTATGTGAGGAAGACCATCTAGGGGGCAAGACCAAACAGTCCATCTAAAACCAATCGGGTTTTATAGCATAGTAGCGCAATCTAGTCATTGGCCACATAAACGATTGTTTAATATTAGAATATTTTATATAACGGTTCTACATCTCTATAATAGATGTTGGTACGAGGCCTGTAAATATTTATAAAGGGCATTTTAATCAAGGTCCATTTTTTCACTCTCCATTTGAGTGTAATATGTCGTACAAAAATCTAAATATCTCCGAGTTTTAAAGTATCTGAATAGGAGTTAGAGGTGAGTTGGTTGTAAATTGATGTCTTAAAGTTTTTTACTTTATTGAATTTATTGATAATTCTATAAATTACGAAGTTATTGGCCAAATTAGTTTCCTTGGCTCAAAATATACGATTGGAGAAGACCGTACAGCATAAATGAGGCAAGCCCGTCATATGCCGGTTTTGCCTCGAGTCAAAGGTTGTAAACAATTCCATTTACTATGTCGATAGGAAGATGTTTTTTGTATTGATATTTTAATTTTAAAGTACTTAGAACGTTAGAACACTATAAAATGTACATAATTACCGCCTGCATAATACTATTACTTTAACAAGACTGCCTAAAAAAGAAAGGTGTATTGTTTTCAGGGTTCATGTATGTTTGTACGTATGTTACTACTTATTCTCAATCTCAACGTATTACTAGTTATTCTCAAATTAAGTCCTAGTTTCATACAAAAAAATATATTTAAAAAATCGTTACGCTGCAAATAATGGGTAAATTGAAAAATGAAAAACAGTGATTTTGTGTATTTATGTACTTTTTATTGTTTATTAAATCAACCTAATTTCATATTACTAAAAGTCTATTGAAGCTTGAATTTCACCCACCGTGCGCCATTTGCCGCTTGATTGCCATATTGATGAATGAGGCTAAATTTTACGAAATAGTTGCGTCGCTGTCGCTTCCGTATGCGCACCTTCCAAATCTTGACAAGGAGACAGCGACAGAGACAGCGACAGAGACAGCGACAGAGACAGCGACAGAGACAAATAAGTTGCTGGGCGACTAGTTGCCTGTGTGCGATAGCGCTAGTCACAGAGTTGTCTTGTCTGGTATGTAATGAGAACTTATTTTAAACCTTTTTTAAAACATGACAAAATACCAGTGTCAACCCACTGTCAACCAAAGAGTACATGTAATAAAAACTAAAAACTACTTTTTTACCAATGAATATAAGGTTCTTGGAAAAAAATATTCGCTTGGTCTCGTGTACTGTGAATCTGTATTATCTATGCTGTGAATGTTGTTTCGACTGCTTTTTCTTAGTAAACCCGATTTCCTTTTTTATTGTCAATGGATGGTATTATATTACCTCAAAAAGTGTAAAAAGTGAGTAATAAAGTAAGTGTCAAAATCTAATAATACTATTATTTTGGAAAAACAATCATAATAACTTCTTTCAGTTCCAAGAATACAATATTACACATGCTTATTTAGACACATTTTTAGACGCTCCGGCAACTTTATTGCTATAATTCATGGCCTTTAGATACAAAGTATTAATAATGGGAATCATATACAATTAGATTTAATGTCCACGTAAAGCCAAAGCGCCCTTACAAATTGAACCATTCCCTTCAATCCGATTCCAATTAAATTCAACCGATCCAATTGCAATTTTACTCCAGAATATGCATTCTCGAGTGAAATTGCTGCGGATCAAATGAAGCAATCAATTAGAGTCAAACGACGTATTTTAGAGTGCGTTTTATCGGTTATTACCTATGACGTTATGTTGGTACCCCGTAAATTCATTATTATTGCGATGGAATAAGGTTCAAAATTGAATGAATTTCCGGGGTACCAACATAACGCCATGGGTAATACATAACCGATGAAACGCACTCTAAAATACGTCGTTTTGTATCGAAAGCGCTTTGGAGTTAGCCACTTCTGTTGTTTATTGTTGATTTAATCGCATTGTAAGTACATACAAAATGCGAAATTTTGCCAAAATTAAAGGAATATAATATTAGTTGAAAATAAACGTAACTTACGAGTAGGTACCTACGTACATTATACGATGGTAACTAAAATGAAGTCATCGTATTTATAACGTTTACAACTAATTACTTAATCCCATCATTTATTTCTTCAGTTATTTGTATAAGTACTAAAAAAATGCTGCTAAAAATATAATATACCTTATCTCTTTTGAATTTCATCTTTGTGCCATATTATTGTTGATTTCAACATACTTATTTGCCATTGTCAAAAGACAAATAGCCAGCCAAAAAAGCCAAATTCTGAAAGATAGTTCTACGATAAATTCAATCTGATTTTATTTGAATTTGATATTGTTCGAACTTCGAAAGCTATAATAGTCAACTTGTGGGCTTTACTGTCGAATTTACTGTATATTTTTTTGTATTTACCGTGTGTCAGTTACAATGAAAAAATATGTTAAATTTAGGGTTTTTTTTTATGAAAGTCCAATTTCTTTCTATTCTAACTGACACATTAGACAGTAAAATCTGCAAGTTGACTATTACAGCTTTCGAAAAGTATCAAATTCAAATACAATCGGATTGAATTCACATTTAAAAAAAAACTTATCGGAAATTAATGTCCGGAAGGAAAACCATATAACAGCCCCTGTTTTCTTTCGAGTATATTATTAGGTTATGACCATTTGTGTGAATATATTGAACTTTGCTTTGAAAAATTAAAAATACATTTACCAAAAAAAAGGTAGGTACCTAACCTACCTCTGTTAGATAAAGCGCAGTTGTAAGTTTGCTTACAATTTAGTTGTAAGTAATTCCTAACTTGGAGACTAAGCAGACCGTCTCGCCAATCTGACAACGTGACGAATATATAATATATCAGTATTCATATTACCTAAGTACCACGTGGCAATTCTGTTCGAATATATCGCCCGTGCGGCTCCTTCTACATAAAATAAAACTCAGTAAAGTCACTTTTAAAAAGTAAAAAAGCATGGGAAATTGTTTACGAGCTTGAAAAAAGTAGACATTTTCTTTTTCAAATGTGAAGTGTGTAAACTTTTTGGTGTTTTGAAAAAATGTTTTATTTATTTATTTATTTATTTATTAAAGGACACCAACAGCGCATGCATTACAACAATAAAAAAATAGTAATCTATTAGGTACAAGTTCCGATGCATACACCTTTACAGGTGACACAACATTAGCATTATAATTTTTTAAATGAAATCAATTTTAAAATACCTTGAGTCAAATTACATTAAAAATAAAAATAAACATAGTTATAATAATAGATAAATTGATTAAAAAATAAAAGTGAATTTATACATTGAAACATTATGGTAAGAATTAAATTACTTATCGGACAAAATTAATAATATAAAATAATTAATATTGAAAAAAAATAATGTATACTAAAAGAGCAAATTATTGTTACAAATGCACAAACTTAACACTTTAGACATTAAGGGTGGTGGTCTGTCGAATGGTACAAAGATTGAACAAGTTTGCTACGAAACAGTCGAAATGAGTCGTGAAATATGTCAATGCTGTCAACGGTTTTAATCGCACTAGCGTAACAATCGGTCATTCTTGCAATAGGGGCGTGCGAACCTAGATTGGTTCGTGACGGCGGACCTTGAAGGAGCTTCACTATTGGATGGCGGGGCACTTTATAGGGAACAAATAGCGATAAATGCTCAAGCAGGTCACAGCAACCAGTTTGACCGTTTACTATTTTATGAAGAAGTAGCAAATCATGCACGGTTCGTCGAATCTTTAAAGAAGTTATTTGGATGAATCTTAGCCTTTGTTCGTATGGACACCTATGGGACACACCTCGGGAGATGAAAGCAAGATGCCTTGTGAATGACCGTTGGATAGTCTCAAGTCTCTGCGAGTGCACAGAGTAGGAGGGGTTCCATACCGAACTAGCATATTCTAGGTGACTGCGAACAACTGAATTGTAAAGTAAAATCTTAGTTCGAACATGGAAGCCCTTCGTACTCCGTTTGAGAAAACCTAACATTCGTGCCGACTTCGCAACGATATTGTCAATGTGAGTTACATATTTTAATTTAGTGTCCAGAGTGACTCCCAGATCACACACCTCACTAACCTCTGCCAATTGCGTGCCCAGGAAGTCGTATTTATTAGATAGAGGTGTCTTTTTTTGTGAATTTAATGTGTACACATTTACTTGCATTCAAGGTCATATCATTCTGTGAACACCAGGAGGCTAGCCTATCCAAATCACTTTGGAGAAGCAACGAGTCGGCATCTGATGCACCGTTCTGAAAAGCTTAAGGTCATCCGCAAACATTAAAACTCTACAGTGCTTAATGACATCAGATACATCATTCACAAATACTGAGAACAGCAACGGTCCCAGAATCGATTCCTGAGGCACACCGGAGGTGGCATAGTACAACCTAGAGGTGAAACCATTTAATGTCACCAGCTGCGTTCTTCTCTCAAGATACGACGAGAACCACACGAGTAAAGATCCATGAATACCACTTGCCTCTAATTTAGAAATTAGAATATCATGGTTTACCTTGTCAAAGGCACAAGAAAAATCTGTGTATATGGCATCAATTTGAAGCCCTTTGTCCATGTGATGAGATATATATATGAGGTGTAAGCAATCAAGTTAGTTTCCGTGGACCGACCCTTACGAAATCCATGTTGCGCTTCACTCAAAATAGGCTCAATATGACGTTCAATGACGGGACGCACCATTGACTCTAATAATTTGGCAAAACATGGCGAAATTGATATTGGTCTATAGTTGGCAATATTACTTTCATCTCCTTTCTTGTGTTACACGAGCTGTTTTCCAAAGAGTGGGAAATTTACCTGACTGGAGTGATTTATTAAATATTAAATACAGTGGAATACTTAAATTTCCTCTACACTGATACAAAAATATGGGTGGGATTCCATCGGGTCCTGCACCCTTATTGATATCTAGGCCTTTCATTGTTTTACTACATCTTACTACGACCGCTTTTTGTAACACTGTGTATGTTTGTGTACTGTGACGAATGTCAGCAGGCAACGTGAATCGTGGTCGGCCATGTGCAAACCGAATCGTGGCCACAACGTGATCTAGGGTTGGCACACACCTGCATTTACCGTCAAACTTTCAACACACGGCACAGCAACTGACTTATGTTATTTATAGATAATGAATGTCAATATTTTACACTGATACCAGACAGTCATACGTGTTAATGTTTCATTATAAATTCTTACACAAAGCGACTGAATTAGTGTAAAATCATTTTAAGTTAATTCATTGACTTAAATTTTAAAAACTTAACTGATTAATCTCTGCTTTATTTTATTTTATTTACACTACCAATCCATTATATCCAAATCCGTTGAGCCACTTAGAAGTTATGGTAGAATAAAGAAACTCACATACCCACAAACATAAATGCACCCTGAACACATATACACTCCTTTTTGAGCAGTCGTGTAAAAAAGGCTTAGCATTGCGAAGCACAAAAAACAACATTTTGTTAGCCTTGTTGCAAATGTAGTCATAATGGGGTCGGACGGAATGATAGAATTGAGTCTTAATGCACTCCCAGATCAGCCTGGCGCAACTCTCACAGTAAAAAACGATCTTTGAAACGCAAGCGAATTTTAAACCCGTCTAAGTTTGAAAGAACGTTGACAATCTACAAAGCAGTAGATAATTGACAACATTCGAATTTAGGCGTATTATTCTTCGCCCCATCAAAGAGTATTCTATCATCTTTGACCGATTGACCGCCATGCCGTTTGACGTTTCTCTTTTCACAAAATAATAATACAACATTACTTATATTTGTACGTCTTTTAATTAATTGTTAAATTTTTGGGTACGGTGGTCATTTAAAATGTACTCGAGACAATCACAAAGGTAAAAATGACTGGTTTGAAAAGGAAAAAGTGCGGACTATGTGCGATCAAAACTTGTAGAATGGACGGCCAAAAAAGATTTTTTACGGCAAGATTTCCTCTAGACGGAGAAAGATCGGTAAGTACAGAATATAATTAATTACAGCGTGAAATAACTATAATATTAATCATTAGTTTCATTGAAAGAAAAGAAAAATTGCATAATCTTAATGACATGTAAATAATAGTGCTGTTTGTAAGTTTTATCGATATTTCGTTTGAAGTTAAAAATACCACCCCATAGCATTTTCATAAATTTACAGTCGTGGGGTTAAAAAGCATTTAAAAAAGTAAAAACTCTCGATTAATTATTAAACGTCAAATGAAGTCGGGTGGGCGTAAGCTAGAGAATCGATTCTAATTAAACAAATTTAAACGAAATAATTACGATTTGAGTAAAATAAAATAAATATGATATACTAGTGGCCGCCCGCGACTTCGTCTGCGTGGAAAGTTTTTTTTGCTATCCCTCGGGAACAATCCTTTTTTTCGGGATGAAAGGTACCCTATGTCCTTTTCTGTACCCCTAGCAACGTGTATGTAAAATTTCATGATGATCGGTTCAGTAGTTAAGACGTGAAGGCGTAACAAACAAACAAATAAACAAACAAACGGACTTTCGCATTTATAATATTAGTAAGGATGAAAAATGTAGTCTAAAATAATAATTTATTTGCTAATGACATCTTACATGAAAAATGTAGTCTAAAATAATAATTTATTTGCTAATGACATCCTTACTATAATATTATAAATGCGAAAGTCCGTTTGTTTGTTTATTTGTTTGTTTGTTTGTTACGCCTTCACGTATTAACTACTGAACCGATCATCATGAAATTGTGCATACACGTTGTTAGGGGTACAGCAAAGGACATAGGGTACCTTTCATCCCGAGGGATAGCACAAAACCTTTCCACGCAGACGAAGTCGCGGGCGGCCGCTAGTTATTTATAAAGAGGGAATTAGGTAGAAAGGAGATGAAAACTAAGTGACTGAAATACAGAAAGCTACATTTTGAACTGTTTTTATAACAAATAAAAAAGTTTTTTTAGCCCTGATTTTAGTAATGAAGTATTAGTCACCAATTACTAGCATATATGATTTGTTGCAGGTTGCAGAACTTTTAACCTAGAGCACAGCCTGGAGTAAAGGAACTGACATTTTTCATCTATGCGCAGCACATCGGGAAATCAAAAATCAGTGAATATAAATAAAACCTCGCTAGTATCCGTTAAAAAGTGTTTTATTTCATGCGCAAACATTAAAGTTTTCACGAAATTTAGTTCTTTGTATATTCAAAGAAGCAGAAAAAACAGTTAAAATATTATATACCTTTAACTGTTTTTTTTAATTAACCTACCTAAATTATTTCAAAAAGAATGGTCACATGGGTCACTACGCTAATAACAAAAAATATCGATATCGATAATTCGTGTGACAATATGTGCCATCCCTATTTTGTTCTTGATGTTGGCATTATGTCATCATGACCATGACGTTTGTTTGCAGCTTTATATTGGCAGGATTGTATTCGCTTCCGTTTCATACTCACGCTTTTTGTATGAGACTCCCGTCTCTTAAAACGCTAGTTTTTTTACATTAAACGCTAGTTTTTTACATTCTCTTTGTCCCAGATCTCGAGTGGTCGTAACACGAACAAGAATAGAGCCACTTATGTTATAATCATACTAGCTTCCGCCCGCGATTTCATCCGCGTGGATATTAGAGAAAATCCTTAGGGAACCTTCAACCAGGATCCGACCAGCCAAGCGCGCTGCCTCGCGAGGCAAGACATTTGCCGCGTGTGGCGGGCCTGCCACGAGGCTGCCACTTGGTGGTGATTGTGACCCGCCTAATCGCGTAAAAACGGTTGCCTGGATACTAGTGGATGCCTACACTGTATAAGGTATCTGTGTGCAAAATTTCAAGTCTCTAGGTTCAGCGATTTGGGCTGTGCGTTGATATCTAACTCAGTCAATCAGTCAGGACTTTGAATGTTATATATATAGATGTCAATGGATTTTTATTTTTAGTGAAAGAGATCACGTGACATTTGTCAATATTTAATGACATATGATTAGTTTTACACCAGCAATCAATAAAGTATAATGATTCTTGTAAAGCCTCGCAGTCGGTAATATTAGTGATACGATTTTTTTTTATATCATCTGCGAAACCGAGACACTCACTTTTAATGTTGTTCAGGAGATCGTTGATGAAGATTAAAAATAAAAGTGGACCCAAATTTGATCCTTGTGGGATGCCTGAGGTCGACTCAAATGGAAAAGAATCATAGCCACTTAACGCTACAAGCTGAGTACGATTGAGAAAGTATGAAGTGAGCCAGCGCAATAGATTTCCATTGATACCAAGATGTTCGGCTTTAGAAACTAGAATAGAATGACTGACACGGTCGAATGCTTTTGAAAAATCCGTATAAATGGCATCAACTTGTCCTCTACTGTCTAACGAGTTACATAAGAAGGCGTTATATGTTTAAAGTATTTTTAGATACAACATAATTTAATACTTCTATCATTTACATCAGTGCAGCAGTGGTGAAGGGTCCATACAAGCCGATTCCCTTCGGCTTACCTTTTAGAAATCCCACCCCACTGATCAACTATGCAGATCATAGCATTTTGGTAGTGCGGCTTACCTTCGCCATAATTTCACCCTTCACCACTGCAGTGCAGTATATGAGTCTGACTCGCGCATTGAGGGTTCCATACTTATATTTTTATGTCATATAAATACTCATCAATTCTTTTTTTATTTTCATTGGTGCTGATTACTGCCATTCATAATTCTAGGTCAACAGGAAGTACACCTTAATTTAATTAAAGTCGAAATATGCGATAACTTTTAACTGAGTTTACCAACAAACAAGACAAGTGTTGTAAAGTTTCCTTTTTTTTCTTTTGATGTAGCTAGGTATGGAATCCTATATTATAATAATACTTTTTTTTCTGCTTATTTATCCGTATTTTTACAGCATTGTATAGTTCTTTAACTATCATGACTTCTCCCTAATGTTTCATTCATAAAACTTTCTAACAATTTACGGGGTAGCCAAATATTTTTTGCTGAGACAACCCTATAGTTAATCTGAAAGTCTGCGATTGTAAAGTCAACGAATATTTACAATATCCCGTATTTACAAATATGAATCATTCACTTACAAACACAAAATTCAAATAACAGCTTACAACGTGAACGGGAAACCATAAATATTTAAGTCCTATTTGAATAGTGTCAAAAAATGCAGGTTTTTGCAAAAATTTCAATGGTTTTTTACACGACTGCCCAAAAAGGAGTGTATATGTGTTCAGGTTTCATGTATGTTTGTGGGAATATGAGTTTCTTTATTCCACCATAACTTCTAAATGGCTAAATGGATTTGGATGTATGAGGTATCGTTAGAATCCTTACATCATTCCGAGTGACACTGGCTATAATTTTTTTGAAAAAAAGTCAATATGGCGACTATACCACAGCTACTGACATGAAAAATTTTTTTATAGAGGTCAATGACCACGGCACTTTTAAATGTGAAAAAAATCTTTTTTTCTTCGATTATTACAATATGGGCCTCAAATGAAAGGCCTTAATGAGCACATTCTAAAACTATATAATTTATCACTAAAATGTGTGAAATAAAAATATATAAATTTAAAAAATATTAAAAACACGACTGCCCTGCCAAAACGAACTAAAAAGTTAAATAACAAGTGTCATTGCAGTCGAGGGACCTCTTTGATTAATAATTGTTTCACAAAACGGTCGCGGTCCTCCGACTGCAATGACACTTGTTATTTAACTTTTTAGTTCGTTTTGGCAGGGCAGTCGTGTTTTTAATATTTTTGTAATTTTGTTTAAAAATGAATCATTTCTTTAATATCAGTTTTGTAATATACATAATAATTTTTATTTTTTTGACACGATTGGCTCACTTTCAGCTGCCATAGTCACGGAGGATTCTTCTTTCTTTCTTATCGAATAAGTATTAGTGGCCATGGCCACCTCTGGTGTTAGAGTTTATCAAGCCGCCTGTAAGGCCTCAAACTTAGCTTAACGACTGTTATCAGATGACAATAGCCGAGACCGAGACGGTTTAACGTGCCCTCTGAAGCACGGAAGCGCTCAGTTGTATTGCTACTTTAACGGTCACCCATCCGACACCTGACCGAACCGATTGTTACTTAACAAACGTGATCTAGTACGATCAGTCTGTCAAATTCCACCATGAGCGCTTCAACGGAGGATTGAAGCTACTTGTGTTGTGTTGTGAGCCCGTCAGGAAAAATAAAAAAAATCAAACCAAATTAATTATCAAAGGACTTTCAATAAGACCGCGTTAATGAAAAAATACACTTTTTGATGTAATGCCATAGAATAGGTTGCTGAAAGATCCCACGGATCTTAAATTAAGGTATATTTCTTTATATCTTTATCCAGACTGGTATTGAACCAGAAACACGATTCAGCAATTTCGAAAACGCCTCTTAATAATTATTAAGTTTGAAATTATTTAGAAACAACAAATTAATAATCGAGTAAAATTGTATCATCTTTCATGATCATGTTTAACATAGAAATAGAATGTCAAAGAACAACAAAGTCAATAAACAGGTGATCCGAAAACGAATCAATACATTTTATATGAGATACGTAAAATATGACTTAGATTCATAAAATATGACTATATTATGGCAAAGGAAATTCATAAACTATGTTCCATACTATTTTCTTTTGTCGATAATCGAATAAATGTAGCGAAATTTGGTTTTAGAGAAATGTGTGGCAATATCTTATTTACCTTTGAAAATTGTGATTACTTGGATTGTTTCTTTAAGTCACATCACAATTACTTAGAGTACAAGACACCATAGCTCCACGATACCTTTATTTTAAATTCTAATTAAGATTAAAAAATATTTTAAACAAACTGTGATTGCTCATTTGCTAAGCGGAACGCTAGGGGCTCTTACTGTAAAAAATGTTGGCACATGTCACTTGATCCTTTGTCTCTTTTTTACATAGACCGTGTCCGTATGATGTTAACTTCTCTTTTCCACGCTTTGTTGGTCTTCTTGAGCGCAGCGAAAATTTTTCTATGTCTATGATGTAAAAGCTTCTCTTTAATCGACTCATACAGTTCAACATAGAAGTTCTATAAAGCCAGATAGCAATGAGAAAACGGAGAGACCGATTTGACAGATTATAAATCACAAAATCAACTTATAGTAACCATACGTGTTTTATTTCAGTGTCTAGTACGCGCGTCAACCTGAAGATATATCACTATTGTAAATAACAGAGTAATTTGGTAGGATGGATGATGCAGTTCAGTACCTACTTCATATTTGACATCAATATTTTCAGAACAGCAAACTAAATGAACTCCATATTATTATATTATTTTATTCAAAGATTTAAATAGTTTTATTTTACACTTACTTGTAGCAGCACATATAATTTAATTTTTTATGTTCTTAATCAATTCAATCAAATCAATCATTTTTTTATTGTTTAAAGTAGTAATGTCGTATTTGTGTACATAATGTCATTGTTATTAATTTAAATTGTAGTCAATTACACAAATAAGTAATTCCTTTACACTAAATAATTCTATTTTTATTGCCTACGTCCGTACGTATGTATAACAAACGTGAATTTTACATTACGTAAAATTCACGTTTGCTAAACGTATCAAGAAATCACTATCATTAATGCAAGCAATAAACTATAAAATATCACTGTTGACAGTATAAAGCTGGGTTTGTAGTTCCTAGTGTTTATTTATACGAAGAGACAATGCGATGTATGGTAAACATAGATTTATATCGTTTTGTTAGATTTTCCGGTGTCACAGAATGCCTAATAGTACAAGCCCGGTGTCCTGTCCGGAACACGTGCGCGCACGCATATCACTGTCACGTCATTAGCTGCCACGTCACGATGATGCGAGTGTGATGATTAGTATCGTCACAAATGTGACTACCTAATAAATAGACAATACGAAATGGAAACGTGTAACTTTTGACTAGGTTAGGTACTACTGCAATAAAATATGAAAACTCTAAATGTTACTAGATGAAAAATTTATTAAATAAAAAAATGCTAAAATACATCACAGTATTTTATTTCTAGTGTTACGTAGTTAATCCAATATGATATTTTTTCCATTATGAACATATATTAAAATGCAACTAATAAAATGTTTTATATATGTTTTTATTTAAACGAGTATATTATGCAACATTGGACTAAACACTGAAATGTATTAATGGGACTAAAAGGTCGTTTTACGCAGCCGGAACCCTTTAGGTCTTTTATATTATAACCCTTTATTTTATTTTATTTGGAACCCTTGGAATAAAAAATACCTAAGCTATCAAGAAATAGATTGTAACAGGTGGTAACAGTTTGAAGATTAGGCTAACGTGTAACTAGGTGAAGGTAACTACAATGTTATTAGTTATTTAGTATTTATGTTAAATGCAAAATAACTACTATTGTCTGTATGTTGTTGCGTCATATAAATCACGTTGAGCAATAGGTACCACGCTACAGAATACGATTTAAAAACCCTAAAACTCAAAATGGGATGTAAAGCTGCATTTTTGGTATGTTATTTAGGGCAGAGTGAAACTTGGTTTTGATAGCAAAAAAGTTGTGCTTCTTGCGTAATGCGTGAAAAACTGTCGGCCTTTTTGAGGTTTGGCAGTTCTTTTTTTTTAATTCATTTAATTTTATTCATAAAGTATGTTTTATTACATTAATAGTTGTTTAATATTTTGAAAGTATATTTGAGACAATTTAAACCCACCGACTGCTCCGTTCTTATATGTCTTAAGGTGGTGAGTCCACATTTGTAACATTTTGGCGTGTCAGATAGAACACCGTGTCTTTAACATACATTGCCAGTTTGGTTTATGTAGTGGTTTGGTGCTGTGATAATCTGTATCAAAGAGACGATGTATGTTAAAGAAACGGTATTCGGTCACGCCAAGATGTTATAAATGTGGACCCACCTTAAAATTTTTGATTTAATAGCACGTGCAATCTGTCCAACCTAGTCCAGTGCATATATCTTATTAATATAAATAAAACTTCATTTAATGTTGTTCTTGTAATAAGTGTCGATTCCTTTTTTAACAAAGAATTTCTGAGCATCTTAAAATCTTAAATTTACTCATATGGAAAAATATCTTATGCCGGAATTACTTACATATTCGCCGAGCATCGGCACAATTCATCGTACGTTGCCGGTTTTGAAAGAACCTCTTTGAAGCATTTGTTACAAAACCGGCAACGTACGATGAATTGTGCCGATGCTCGGCGAATATGTAAAGCCGGCATTACAACACGCAATATCACTTATATCACCACATATAGCTGTCAGTAATGGGTTACCTACGCCATATCGAATACCAAATGATCGAAAATCAAAATATCGAACACTATTAATCATTCATCGAATCGAACGTTCAAAATATCAAATGGTTAATATATCGAACGCTCGAAATATTGATTTTGGATAAATTAATCATTCGATTTATTGAGGGTTCGATATATTAACCATTCGATATTTTGAACATTCGATTATTTGTAAATTCGATATTTTGAACTTTCAATTTTTTGACTGTTCGATGTAATGTAAATAGTGTTTGATATTTTGATTTTCGATCATTTGGTACCTATTCGATATGGCGTAGGTAACCCGTCAGTATTAATAGCTGTTAATTGACGATTGAAATTGATGCCAATTAATTACACAATACTCACTAGGTATACGTACATACTCAAGTAATCTTTCAAAGATGAATGAGTATTCATTCCAACAAAAGATTTTTCGTGCACCTTTATTACACTATAAGCTCCACATTTACATAATTTAAACATGTCATTTCATTATAAAAGTAAAGGACTTTAATCCATTATGTTAAAGTTGATAATTGAAAAGCAAGGGTGTATTTCTGTGTCGTTCACCGTAAGCGGCACAGTCTGCTTCAAAAGTAGCTAAGCATTTTAGAACTTTGTCAAAGTAACTTTAACGCTTCTTTTATTACAACGCTATAACAATTAAGTCATTCATTAGTTCGACACAGTACTGAAGTGCAAAGTCCTATCCTAGTCCGTAAGCGTGGAAATAACCGTGTTTGTCTGAACGTGCGACCCAACGTGCGGCAACGTCATGTCTTTCAGCTCGTGTGAATACACGTTTCGGCATGTTTCTGTAAAGTTAATAAGTAGGTACCTGTGGGACATTGTGAATGACAAAACAAGTAGGACTTAGGGCTGTGTGCGTTTGAGACTCTAATTGGATGTTTGGAAGAATAATGTAAGGCACCTGGTTTTGCAAGTTCCAGTTAAGTTCTAATTAACTATTATCTTGACAGTAAATTGCATAGGAATTGTGTTCCATTTTACAAGATTTTATTTAGTTTCACTTGTCCGGTGTTTATTCGTCTGTAATCGAATCTTTTTATGAAACTAGTGGCTCCATAGACATAGAAAAATTTTCGCTGCGCTCAAGAGTGGCTCTGTGAGCCGAGTTAAAAAGTAGCTCAAATTGTAGGTTTATTAAAAACAAATAACACAGAATAGATTTAGTTTTTTCAACTAATAAGTATCTATACTGTGCAAATAATATACGCAGTCTTAGGTTTTGTCAAGGTTCTGTCACAAAGACACAACCTTATTTATTTACAAATTTCGAATATTGGCCAAAAATATTTTGATTGATGAACTTTTGAATCTTCTAAAAATAAGAGACAAAATTTACTTCGCACCGCTAACCAAATAGTTTTTTTACATATCGATCATTTTTCGAAACTGTTGAAATACCTATGACTTTTCTTATTATATCTCCGCCATTTCGAGAAATTTCAGAATATTAGCCCGACTGAAAAATTCTATATAATTATTAAATCTGTTCATAAAATTTCACGAGAATCGGTTGAGAAATGCGACCTGTAGAGGAGAACAGCCAGTGCCGGAATGCCGGACTGAAATATGTTTTTTCTACATATCTCCACCATTTTGATAATTTTCGAAAAACTGGCTCGTCATAAAAAAAGCTATTTTATTTTCGAACCTGCTCACAAAATTTCACAACTATCGGTTGTGAAATTTTGTGAGCAGGTTCGGACCTGTAGAGGAGAACAAAAAAAGGACAGCCGCCGGCCGGAAGGACATACGAAAGAATTTTTGCCCTAGACGCTTCGCTTGCGCTTCGCGCTCGCTCGGTTAATGATGACATTTATTTTCATCCTTTTTTTAAGGTGTAATTATATTTATATTTTTTTCATAAGTTAATTGTTTCAATTAACTCGAAGTAGGTGCTAAGCTTTTACTGTGACCTATGTGACTATTCATTCACTATACCTAATGTTAATAAAGTAAAATTTTACTAGGTAGGTAATATAGGTAGATAGTAGAAGACAAATAAGGTTAATAAAAAAGAAAGAGTCAAAAAGGTTATCCATTTAAAAAGAATAAATTAATACTCGTATATCCGATACCATTAAACGAGCAATTCTAGTATATAAATTTATTTGTGTGATCTCGGAAACGGCTCTAACGATTTCGCTAAAATTTGGTATATGGGCTTTTCGGGAGTAAACAATCGATCTAGATTAGTTTTAGGTTTTCATGCGTTTTTCTTTTGACGCAGAATATGGTTGCTATTTCGTCCTGCCAGCCACTGTCCGTCTGGTTCAGCGGGTTAAGACGCGGACGGCAAAAAATGAGTGTTACGGGTTCGAATCCCGCTCGGTGACTTACTTTCGTTTTTTTGTATGTTCAAGTTTATATAAGGTACTTCATAAAATAGTGCACATAATTTTAAGGGGTCAATGTACTCATGCATAAAAACAAATTTTACTATGGGACCAACATTGAAATCGCGAAAAAAACAGTTGTTACATACATTTTGATCTATTCGATCTATAATTTTCTATGGAACAGCTGATTTTTTTTTCGCGATTTCAATGTTGGTCCCTTAGTAAAAGTTGTTTGTATGCATGAGTACATTGACCCCTTAAAATTATGTGCACTACTTATGAAGGACCTTTTATAAATATTTTTTTAAATTTTTATTGTTTTAAGACAAATTAAGACCACCATATTACAATAAATAGTAATAACCCCAGGTCGCCCAGGTACTTTTATATATAAACGTGTTAAGATAATAAATCTTCTTATCTTTTAATTATCCTCGTATGGTAA
Source organism: Agriphila geniculea (assembly GCA_943789525.1). Taxonomy (NCBI): domain Eukaryota; kingdom Metazoa; phylum Arthropoda; class Insecta; order Lepidoptera; family Crambidae; genus Agriphila; species Agriphila geniculea. Next base: position 14,378,949 of record OX038890.1, read on the forward strand.
CTTAACGAACTTTATCTAAAGGTACGTATCCACATATTCTAGTAAGTACAGTATTTTTTACATGTCTCATATTTCAAAACACAAGTCACATAACCGTAACGTCATATCGTAACAATGTAGAAAGCGAGCGTTTTGCCGAAGCGTGCGCCACAACGTGTATCGATCGACGGCCGTCCGGGGCATGTGCGGTTACATGCGCCTACGCAGCAATCAACGAGTATGCAATACGCAGCAAACTAAAATCTATGGAACAAGCATTGCGCTCAAAAAAAAGGCACCACACGAAAAGTACAACTAAATGGATGGTGCTAAAAATGCTGGCATTTAATTACGCAGCACAAAGCGTCTGCATGAGCACTGGTTACTTATTAGCAACCATAATTTGTATACTCATTGATATTTTCTATACTCAACGAAAAAATAAGATACGTTATTTCTTTGCGTCTTTTACACCATTTGGCTACACAGGACGTCATTTTTAATAAACTTTCTCTTTCTCTCTTTTCTCTAGAATACAAACTGCAATTATTGTAAAGAACGTTAACGTCAGTCACCGGGTGCGTGGCTGGCCCAACCCGACTAAAGCTGAGCGGGTTGTACTTTTTCAGCAATATTTGTTTGCAATTACACTTCCATAGATTTTAGTTCGCTGGCAATACGGCAGATTTAAACACCCTTTACACTACGCTATTGCATGCAAATTGTTGTTTAGTTTGACAGCAATAGAAGTACTTTTTTACGATTATTTCATGTATAATGTAAAGGTACCTAAGCGCAAACTTTTTAGACAGCATGCGAGAAATTTCATATTGTAAAGAGCCCTTTTATTTTGTTTTAAAGATGATCTTTTAAATTAGAACACATGAGATAGACATAAAATAAATAAATATAAAAATATGACATGCTGTGTTATGTACACGTTTTCTTACATACTTGCTGAATTTGTAGTAATGCATTTACACTTTTTGCACTGAAAAATAATATTGGGGTTTCAAGTATGAAAATTACATTTTGTATGGAGAATTTTAAATAATGTACATTTTCCATAATAACATAATTTGTTTAACCACGATCACGAATGTTTTAAAACTTTTATGAACAAATGTTTAAGCGCTCAGCTAACTAATGCCACATGTGTAAAGTGAAAAATGAAAACTGAAGCATCAAGCCAAATACCAACTAATTACCAGTACTTTCAATAAAACCGCGCTAGTAACCGTTAAAAAATTAATTAATTAAAAATAGTACATTACTGCCGCGGTCAATAATGACTGCGTTGCTGGCAGCGATGATGATGGCCGAGAGCGGAGCTTAGCGCAGGTCCAGGCCGTCACAGCGCGGTCAGCATTGCAGCCCTTGATGGACAAGCTAGAATAAAGGCCGAGACCGGAGGTCGAGGCCTTTATAGCGCGGACAGCAAGGGCTGCAATGATGACCAAGCTTGAAGGCCGAGAGCGTAGTTAAGCTTAGCTCGAGGCCATCATAACGTGGCCAGCAGTGCAGTCATTGTGGACCAAGGCTTGTATAGTACTTTACTCAAAAAATGCGAATACTGCCTACTTATAGTAGGTACTTATAACCTAATGTCGAAAAAATACAAAAATGCAAATATCTCAGAAACGGTGCGTCGGAGCCAAAAAATAAGGTTTTTTTTATCCCCTTTGTAACCCCGGATGTAGATAAGGGGTATTGAATGAAAGGTCAAAAAACTATCAAGTGCGAGTTTTTTATATTTTTCCATACTAATTTTATATAAAAGTACAAAAACATCATCTAGGTACAACAATACAACACCCGCGCAGATATAGAATGGGATTCAAAATAGCGGCTCACCGCGCTTACCACAACGAGTGTGAGTGTGACTGAGAGAGCGATAGGTGTGGCGTTGAGTGTGCGAGCGAGAAGTGAATATGAACGACGCCATTTCTAATCCCATTCTTTATCTGCGCGGGTTGTACAGTGTATTTTTCACCTAACTATGTTTGAAAGAAAACTCGACAATAATGGATTCTCAAAGGAAATTGCTGGTGGCTAAAACTCGACAATAATGAAATCCCATACAACTTTGTTGCGTCACCATCGGAGGACACCGGCAAGCTCGACTTTGTTCAAAGAAGGTTGTCAAAATAATGACCATATTACAAGCTTTTTTGAGTAAAATATATTAAAAACACGACTGCCCTGCCAAAAACGAACTAAAAAGTTATATAACAAGAGTCTTTGCAGTCGGGGACCATTTTGTGGAACAATTTTTAATCAACGAGGTCCCCCGACTGCAAAGACACTTGTTATTTAACTTTTTAGTTCGTTTTTGGCAGAGCAGTCGTGTTTTTAGTTAATTTTTTATTTTTATTTCCCACATTTCAGTGACAAATTATATAGTTTTGAAATGTACTCATTAAGATGTTTTCATTTGATGCCCATATTGAATTATTGAAGAAAAAATTTTTTTTCCCATTTGAAAATGGCGTCGTACCTACAGTCGCCATAGTGACTTTAAAAAAAAATCTAACGATACCCTAAGAGTTTGATAGACGGTAACCGACTCACCAATGGTAACAACTTTACTGTGGAACATAAATACTTTTATGCTACATTATAAATCAATAGGAAAACAGTTTTTTGTAGGTTCGCTGTTGTTTTCGTTGGAAATCCTAATGTAGGTAGGTATGACGTTCAAATGTATCGCGTTTGATGAACACCTGAAGGCAAATTTCAACATTGTCGTTTTAACATGGTGTTTTTCCCAGAGAAGGTTAGATGGGAAAATATTAATGAAAGAATTCAGTTTGACTATTCACTAATTCTGTTTAGATGTTTAATAGAATCATGCATGACGTTTCATCGTCTTTTTAGCGGAATCCGTGGAGAAACTTAAAAAAAGGGATGGACTACTTTTCGTCTAAACCTGCATAAAACTTTTTTCGAGTACCTAGTCCCGTTTTTTGCCACCTAAGGGTGGGTCCACATCAGTTGATCTACGTTACGATGATATGATGGATGAATCAGACAGATGTGAGATATGATTAGGATTTCCAACATTTTTACAAGAAATAAAGTACTTATATACCGGGTGTCACAAGACCCTCAACGAAGCCGAGGTCCACGTATTCTGCCCATCATCAGGACCATTTCTGTTCAAAATTATTGCTGGGAAACGATTTTAATTTTTGGTGTTAAAAAAGCATTGTATAGCCACGCAATGTAACGCGTTAAACAGACCGCGCCTGCGAGTGTATGCTACACAGATGCGTCTGCGTTTATGTGCGTGCTCATGAGATACATTGAGTGATGACGTTTGAAGCCATTGTTTGTTACGAAATATTCAAAATTTCGATAATGTTATTTTTGGACCAAAATTAGAAAATAACGAATAAAATAACATTTCATATAAATTTTGATTATTTTTATTACTTTGACCTTCAATAACTTCGTAGCTATTGGTTTCCCAGTTTCCCAGGTATAGTTTAAACAAAAATGATCCTGATGATGGGTGGAATGCGTGGACTTCGGCTTCGTTGAGGGTCTTGTTCATAGACATAGAAAAATTTTCGTTGGTCTTGTTACACCCGTTATAAATCTGAGAAGGAAAATAAACAGTATTTTAGAAAAATGAACACTATTTTCTTCTACTACTATCAGTGATAAAGATAACAGTATTTTGAATACTTTATTTTTGTTCAACAGTAAAAAGTAAATGTATTGAAAAACAGTACAATACAGTTTTTTTAACAGTATGTTTGGGAACCCTAGATGTGATGTGTGTGTAAGGTTTCACCAGAATCTTTCTTCGCATTATCAACCGGTTGGGAATCACGTGGTGCCGACAATGCGTGTTCCAGCGACATAAACCAGACGCGGCATGAGTCACGGCATACGTAAAGCTTTGTGTACGCACGGTACGTCACCGCAACGTGCTTGCCACCGAGCTACGAAAGTATTGAGTGCGCATTTGTGGGAGACACTAATTTCTAAAAAATTATACTGTCGATAAGAACACTGTTTTTGAACATTGAGATAGAACTCTACGAAATTATATAGCTTGTCCGTTTCGAAACACTATATTTTTAACTTTACCTTTTGATTGAGTTACGATACCGTCCGTATTTATAGCCTTTAAATACCTACTTTTGGCAAAGTATTAAACAAAATACTTTATACAGAAAATCTCTGATCTTTGTTACAATTGTCTTTGAACACAGCACTGAACGAAAGTATGTGAGAACCTTGAATTAAATTTTTTTTAAACTGAGCAACGTAAATATTTTCAATTCAGCCAGTATCCTTACTAGTAATATTATAAATGCGAAAGTCCGTTTGTTTGTTTGTTTGTTACGCCTTCACGTCTTAACTAGGTACTGAACCGATCATCATGAAATTTTGCATACACGTTCTTAAGGGTACAGAGATGGACATAGGGTACCTCTCATCCCGAAAAATGTGTTGTTCCCGAGGGATGGCAAAAAAATCTTTCCACGCAGACGCAGTCGCGGGCGGCCGCTAGTCATTGATAAATACACAAATAATACCCCAAATAAATGGAATAATACATGTTACTAGATTCTGACCGTGACAAGGGAACCTTTGACCAGGATAAAAAGTACCTTAAGCTATAAACTATCTGTGTGCCAAACACGTAAATACGTTCAGCCGTTTTTGTGTCATTGAGTAACAAACATCCAACATCACAAACATCTAAACAAAACTTTCACATTTGGAAGTAGGATGGACAAGTACCATATCCAGTCTAAATAGTTCCCAGCTCCTGGTGCGATAGATAGCAAGCTACCAAATGGCAGAGACACGTGTTTGACCATGCGAGGTGTGCCCACCAGCCCTGAAACGGGGTTGCTGCTCTACTGGGGTAAATTACCTTGGAATACGGGTAATTTACATGGCGATTATGCTACGTACGTACGACAGCCAATTTGTAGAAGTTATTCGTACCGGTCAAGTTAACTCGGCACCTGAAGCTCGATGGACCCCTCTCGTTTTCTCCTTTCCTCACGCTATCGCCGTCAATTTTTTGAAAGATTTCGATAGATTATTGATAAATTATCGCTAACAAATGTACTAACGCTACTGGCATGACGACAGTGGCGTTAGGCAAGGAGAAAACGAGAGGGGTCTATCGCGCTTCAGGTGCCGAGTTAACTCGACGAGTTGTAGAGGGGACAACAAATTGGATAGACTATGATTTTAATATTGAATATGTTTATTGTTTTCGTGATCGAGTATTGTGACCGATTTATGAAATTGTGACATTTGCCTGTAGTTTCGCAGATATGAGAGGTACGTGGATGGGCTACATGTCAAAATGTGCGTCTGCCAAAGAGCTGAAGGCGAGCTTCAGTCCGCCTTGAAAAGTGTAATTTTAATTCCCAAAATCGGTCATAACTTAATGAGATTTTCCAAAATTTATTCCGAACCGAATAAATTACCGCATGTGTGTTGTTGTAGTTGGTTCATGGATTGCTGGTTATATGGACTGCGTTCGGAAAGATTCTGTTTCAGGATTCCTAATCAAAATTCCGTCTGTATTTGGCCAGTAATTTCTGGGTAATAACACAATCGGAACGGCAACACAACTTTTTGTCTCGTGTCCCGGCGGGCGAGGCGCGCCTTCGTCGGCCGGCGCGGCGCTTCGAGCTGACTGCGCATTCGATTTTCAAACATTCCGCGCTTGCACTCCAAACCGATTGCACGCATCCACACGACGCGACGTGAATAATCTCATTTGCCAGTGTTATTTGTGTGAAAATGTGTTACCCAAACATGTGTGAGAAAAGGACGAGGAAAATCAAAAAAGGTAATATAGCTTTTCTTTTTATTTTCTGTTTGTAATCTGTGAATTTTGTATCCTTTGTGGAAATGGTGTCAGAGCGTAGCGTCGTACGCAGAATTGTTACCTTCTTCTATAGATGATGTTGTTCGATTTATAGACACTGACCTACCTTAACTACCGGACAGTGCATAAATATTGAATATTCACGCTAAATATGTAGCATTGCTTACTTATTTATTACATGTGAACCACATTCGGTACATGTTTATAAAGATAAATCGTCTTTTCTCTATGATTTTTCTTATATATGGCACGTAAGTAATCTAAATGCCGCTTAATGATGGAGCTTTTTCATGCTTTCGATTAGCAATTGTTTGTTTATTAAAATACATAAGTTTTTTAAATATTTTCCGCGATAAATAGTTATGTGAGTCAAACACTTGTCAGACGCAGTGACTGTACCAATATTGATGATTTTCCTCTCTTGTGTGTGGTTAATTTTGAGTATTTTTTATTTATATGTTTATCTTTATTATCCTGGGAAAAATATAATTAAATAGAATATATAATAAAAAAAAATTGTGATCAAATCACAAATTAAATGATGCTGATAAAAAAAAATTACAGGCTATAAGTTTTTTTTGGATTTTTTGGTATTGTTTGACACTTATAAGGATTACAACGCGTGTATTATTGACAGTCATTCTGTGTCCTCTAAAGGTGCAAAACCTCGGGAAATTATTAAAAAAAAAACATTAAATCTAAACCAAATAATTCTGTAGCAATCGATCACATTCGGTCAGCAAATATTTAAAAAAATGCTTGTATGTTCGCAAAAAAAAGCTCACTGAACCTTTAAAGCGAAGCACTATTTCATAGAGATAATGATAATCACATGTACAAATTACTACGGTCTATTTTCGCGTGCATTTTTATCACGTGGCGTAGCAACGTGTCTTATGTTTGCCAAATCGGATAGTTTAATATTCATTAGAAACTAATCAAATTATTATTAAGCTCATTAATGCATTAAATAAAGCCATTTAAAAAAAAAACCAATACGTTTAAAAATAAATTATTTTTTACTGAAAAATAGTGCTAAGTAACATTTTTTCTTAAGCTATTTTTTTGTAAAAAAAAAACCTAAGAAATGCATATTATAAAATATTATTATAAGAAATAATTTAAAAAACTGTTTTAATTATGCATAGTGTTTTAACAAATAAGTAAGTAGGGATTTGCACCATTAATTTATGTTAATTATTCTGTTGTTACTTACAATACTGTATGTTGACAAAGGTGTGACATTGGTGTACTGTGTACAATAACGACCACGAGCCATCACACACCATTAGGGTTGCCAACTTTTTTTTTACTAAAAATAAAGTATATTTATTTATGTCTGAGAAGGAAAATAAACAGTATTTTAGAAAATGAACAGTATTTCCTCCTAGTACTACCAGTGTTTAAGTACTTAATTTTTGTTCAACAGTAAAAAGTATGATTTAGTGAAAAACAGTATAATACCATACCACCATAGAACTATGTCATACACAATGCATTATTTAATTACTCCTATATAATATCACACTGACAGTATTGATTGAATTTGACATGGTGGAATGCTGCTTGTGACTGTACTTACTAACTTGAATACATTAGTTTACACTTCCATGCATGTACCTATTTAGCGAAGCCTTGTGAAAATCTAAACACAAGTTGAAAAACTTAATGGTTAAACAATATTTTAATGTGATACGTATATATAACCAGACCTATAACAGTAAAGGTAAATAAGTTGGCTCAAATATAAATAAACATTTTACAAATCAAAATAAACCTTATTCGAATGAACTACAAAATTAGCGTCCTTGAATTGTATTTTTTCATAGCATTTTTTTAGCTCTCAAAAAGAATCAGTTTTAGAAAAGTTTCACCAAATCTTCTTGGGCAGTTTAGGATTTAGTGAGCATTTACTAATTCTGGAGCACAAAATGTTTTTTTGGTATGCTAAAATATTAGCTCCCGATAAAAAATAGTTTTTTTTTTAACTAATACACAATACAAAAACAATAAATAACTTGTAGAAAAAACCACGAGAACTAGAGATTTATTGAGTTTTGTCACTTTTAACAAAATCTGTTTTGTTTTTAAACTAGAAAGTTAGTAAACAAAAGTAGCTCGTACTGTGCTAAAATGAGTGTCGCATATTTTCTAATTTATTAGAAAAGGGAAAGTGAATGACACGTGTCATGCATAATGAAAACAATTTGCCCAGAAAATTGTATATTTTGTTGTTTGTACTGTACGTATTTAAAATCTTCATCAATCCTAAATTTTTTTTGTCTTTGGCATTGAATTTTTGCCTTTTTTATGGAGACTAAAAACGATATTAACTCACTTAGCCTGTTTTAAATTCGCATTACTTTTTTAATAATCAAATTGTTAATTTTTTTCCTTATTTACTTGGATTGTCACAAGACCGAGATTGCGCTTCGTATGAGTTAAGCTCATGAGGTCCATTAAGGTGCTTACCTGACCGAAAGTGGCGCCGCGGTGTATTTTATTTAATATTGTAATTCTAATGCACAATTTTGATAAAACTTTTCGTGGAATTTTTAGGGCCCATAGTCTAATATTTTTAGACGGTACCATTACATTCTTTCGTTGTCACTGCTAGAAGTAGAAAGCAAAACTGCTAAAAGTGGCCGTTTTTGACACATTTGCTATCTACTTCTACGAATGACTACTAAGGAATGTAGTAATACCTTCTAAAAATTCTACGAAAAGTTTCATTAAAATCTTTTTCAATTAATAACTTATTAAATAAATAAAAACCTTTTTTCCACTTTCGGTGGGGTATTCACCTTAATCATCCTGTCAAGATTTGAAAAAGTTGCAAAACTCTTTTGTTTTAACACAGTAAATTATTGCCTGTTGCTCGCATCGTTTCCACAGATAAAAAATAACACAGTTGCAACGACTACGCGGGCGGTCGTTCACCTCTCGGATTACGTCACTCGCTCACGTGGTGCTTTGTTCGATGGGGAAAACCGTTATTGTAGTTTTCCCAGCACTGTGCACTATGTGATGCTCTCAATCAGCAATAGATATTTCATACCACATAGGTGTACCATATACGAATAGGTAACATGAGCGAGATGTTTATCTAGTTTTTCTTTACTTAAATTGGGAAGGAAAAGTCACATCTATAAATATGTATGCGGTTTAAAACTTTGTCACTATAAAAGCTATGACTTTTTTGAACAGAAATAAATGACAAATAACAACTACAACAAAGTGTACATATTTTTAGACGTGACTGACTATACAATACATATATTATAAGTAGGTATGGTATAACCAAGGTATAACTCATAAAAAAGAAATAGAAAAAAAACAACTGTCAAAATAATTAATAATTAATTTCTCCATTGAATCAAAATAATTTATATGACTTTAACCTTTAGAAATTGTAGAGCTACTGCGCTAGCTATATTTACAGAAGAAAATAAATAAAATGCATGAAAAATGGCCTGTTAAAATATAAAAAAATGTATGACCTCACCTCAAACCAGACCCATTAGGGAATCAGGGATGCACGTGACTATATCAAAATCGGTTCACGTTTCTTTAATTCAATAAATATATTTCGATTTATTTAGCAAAACTATCATAAACAAAGTTTCTAATTCGATTTTTAACCGACTTAAAAAAAGGAGGAGGTTTCCTGTAAAAAAATAGGTTACAATTTTATAAGCACAAAACAAAACCGCTGGACCAAGATCGCTTTTTGCGTCTAATTGTTCTAAATATATACGCAGATAAAAAAGCAATATTTTGCGAAACGCCCATTTATGATTAGTAATCAGTGTTTAATAATCAGTGTCCTGTCATGTTTAAAAATAGACGAGTCTCGTGGATAAGCACGCATAAACGATGTATTAATAATACATTATTTTTCAAACAATCGATAGTACAAAACATAATAGATGATAAAAAGTCATAAAATGTATAAATTGAAAGACACTCGTTGAAATATTGTGATATATTAATTTTGTATTATTTAATTATCAGTTTTTATGTACTTCTTATGCCTTTGTCGTAATCATTATCTCTAAGTCGTTAGGTATCAAAATAGACTGTTTGCATTGTTTGCTGACATTACTCTGTCTACGACATTGGGTGTCTCGTAGCGGTCTACGGTTTCGTAGCAGCCTACGATATCGTAGCAATGTTTTCTTTTAAAACATACGTAGCATAGAAGCACAAAATAATTAGAAGTAATCATTTTGTTGTTATTTTGTGACTCTAGTCGCATCACTATTTACTTTGATTGCTGTTAATTATATTTTTAGAACACGAAATTACTAGCAAACTTGATAATTTTCAGTTATTTTAACTGTCTAGTTTACTTACTCTACCAAGTATGTTTTTTTTTTAATTTCAACAAATTTACCAGTTAATTCTTTTAACTATTTGTTATTATATTTCAACAACGAAATACCCTTCAAAACAAGCGATCGGCATATTCGATCATCGATCATGCAATATCGGCCATTTTGTTTCGCGAAGCTTTCGCTCGGTGCATCTCACGTGGCGGGCCCACGCGCGCGTGTTTTTATTGGACGCTTCGAACGCGCGCCAATGGAACGTGACATTACAATCTGTGTATTGTGTTGTGTTCCACAAAATCTGTACACGTTGCAGTAGGGATGGTGACTTATTTTTGGAACGACTTTAATTTTATAGGTAGACATTGTAAAGCATTTTAATATTCTTTTCTACAGTTTGAACAAAATTATTTTTAAAAACTTGCGATTCATGTCACCATCCCGTTTACGATTGTTTATATTGAGTTATTTTACCATTACTTTGCAATTACATAGGTATTTTTACGTGCTATTTACGTTATTAGTCTTTTGCGCGAATAAAAAAAATACATCAGAAGTAATTAAGTTATAGTTTTTGTTTTCCGTTTTGAATAATCAATTTTTTTTTTGTAAATCCAAGGTAGTTTTAATAAATTAATGCCCAAATTATTTGTTTTATCTAAACAAAATCTCTAAAAAAGCCGGATTATTTTTAGAAATTATACTTATTCTTATTTACTTAATAATCATTACCTATAATTAATATATTAAAATACTGCTTACCTTTAGATAGGTCACTCTGTTTACTCTTTGTAAAAAATATTGTCTACCAGCGAAAAAAGCCCACATATCGATATTACTATACTATTTACGCTGATATTCTGTGTTTTCTTGGTAGTCCTTAAACTAATTTAATGTTCAGTTACCATTTTGGGTGCTGAATAAATACACATATTATATTATAATTACTTATAAACACGACTCATTGTTACAGGCTCTCAAATGACTCGTCTCCGAGAGGCAAGGCGCATTCAACGGATGCAAAGGGAACAATCACCGCCATCTAGCGATGAGTCCAATCATGCCACCTGCCCCCCAACGGTGGACAAATTAGCCCAGAATCGCGTCATCCTCGAGCTGGCGTGGAAAACCATCGCACTCATGCAAAAGAACCGCCTTATTCAACAGAAAATTGTTGCTCTACAAAAGGAGACGTCAGAATTCGTGGCAGCTGTCATGAAAAACCCGGAGAACCAAAGGCGATACCATGAGCACGTGAAGCTTTATGGTGTTCCACAAAGGCTTCAACTACAGGTAGCCACAGAAAGCACCCCCACAATTAAAGTGGAACCGACACTATAAATACTTAATTGCTCAAGCTCTGTGTCGTAATTACTTCATGGTTCAATGTTCAGTTTACAATATTGAGTTATTGTGACAGAGTTCTTTGAGCAAGGGCTCAGGGACATTCAAGGGACTGTCATCATTAAATTTGTTATTGCCTTTTTGTGAACTGTTTAGTCTGACTCCATGCATAAAATTAGCTGATCTTTGTGGAAATTATTTATGGACTTCAGTAGTTAAACAATCCTGTGGCGTGAACTCTCAATACCCACTACAACTTAAAATTTAAGTTCAGTTAAAATAAAAAAATATATTGTATTTTCTAGCTTCTGAATGATATATCAATTCCTTTTATAAAATGATTATTGGTTTATTTAAAAAAATATATATACTAGTCACGTTTTGTATGTTACATATAATGAGATAAAACGTCTATTATTTTTCTTCTTAAATCTTACCTATTCCTATAAATCAGCTAATATTTCTAAGTGTTGTATGCGGCTAAAAAATGTATAGAAATGACAAAAAACAAAGATCTCGACTGTCTTTTAGTTACGTAATTAATTATAATTAATAATAATAATTAATTATTTAGTTTTAGTCGATGTAATCGTCGTTTTTCTGCCCTATGATTCATTTAATACATCTTCGATAAGAAAAATCATAGTACTTGAATAAATTAAGTCAAATAAAAAAGAGTAAAAAGTACTTACAGTTTCAAATGAAAATACTTTTTTTATCTTTATTTATTTAGGGATTTTAACACTTGTTATGTCAGAAAATACTTTTGTAAAACAAACATTTTTAAATTTTAACTAAGTGGGTAACCCACATGAAATTAATTTGTGTACTGGTTTGTACTATTATTTGTTTTTTTGTAAAGGTTATGAATAAGACTAAAATTGATGATATATTAAATGAATCAGCTGATTTTTTGGTACTTCCTAGGAACTTCAGTGAGGGCATTTGTTTGTAAATACAACTTTATTAGTCATCTTTTAAGCAATATTTAATGCAGTGTCTTAAGTAAAAATGTTGTGGTAATGTTATTTGCTAATAAGTTCATTCGCTTAGATAGTGTCGGTACACCCGCAAGCACTTGTGTTCAGAGACAGGAATACCGGTAACAAACACAACCTTTCACTACGGCACTTCTATGTAAACTGCCAAAATTCAAATTGACTTGCGGGTGTACGCCGCACGTGGTATCCTTTGTTAATGCGGCGGCATTCTTTTACAAGAAGCAGCACGTGCAAAGGCGGTGCGATAAAAGGGCGACACTATCTGAGCGAACGGACTTTACATAGGCTACTATGAGGTTGTATTGTAAGAGGCTGTTAAAGATAAGATAAGATAAGATCTTCGTACCATTGTTGATTAGTTTTTGTGGTCACTGTATTATTGATGTGAACTCGTTACTTAATATCTCAAGGAGATAGTTTTTTTGTTAACGTCATTACAGTCTTTTTATCTATAGAAAAGTTAAATCTCTAATAAAAGAAAGATCTTAGATTTTGTTAGTCAAATCTACCTGTTCCTGTTGATTTAATTAAAATTAGTTGTAGTAATCACTGCCTTTAAGTAATTTCTATCGTTAAAAATAATAAATGATGAAATGGTACGGAGAGAAGATTGAAAGGTTTAATACTCTTAATAATTTAAGCTAGACCAAGAGTGAATTAATTTTATATTAATTTTGAGCACCGGTTACTGTAATGGACAGGATTTTTGAGTCAAGTACCTAAATTAAGACTCAGGTCGATAAAAAAATGTACTTCGAATTTTTTCCATGCTATATATTGTGTAGTTAAACTATTGTCGTATCTAAATGGTTTCTTACTTCTAAAAATGAGGGTTGTGTCAACTTGTGTCCTAATGAGTGTTTCTTAATGAACGCACATTGCGATTTAAATTTAACAATGTAACTCGAATAATCTTAGGCAGCCATTACATGGTCATGCAAGCGTCAGTCAAATTCCATCAGTCATGAATTACGTTTGACTGATCAGTCAGATGGAAAGAACAAATCACATCATGCAACCATCAGTCACTACATTACACGGTAGGTTAATCGTCAGTCACAGCGCGTGACTGTGGTTAAACTGACAGCAAAATTTACCGTGTAATGGGTGCCTATGTATCGTCGAAGAAACTTTTAACTTGGTTTAACTCTACATTGTAACAATTTCCATATCATGCAAATTCATTAAAAAATAATTCGTTTCAACACGAAAAAAGACCTACTCAATAGTTTTTCGTCTCTTAATCTTAATAATATCTGTATTACCAATAACAGATACACATCTCTCTCAGCTTTAGAAACCTCTGCAAAACAACCCTGTCAGATGCATTTATAGATAAGTATTATAAAAATTGCAATGAAAGCACAGATCTACCATAAAACTGTGTTCATTTTAATACGTGCTTCATTAAATTGTGTATAAGTTTTTAATTATTTTGGCATGATCACAAAAACTATCCTAGTTATTATAAGTAAGTTATTATAGTTTGTTAACTTCTGAATTTGATATACATTTTTCAGTTTGATGTTGCAAATACTTTTGTCGTCAAAGTATTTATTGAATTTCGAAAAAGCTTATTCCCTGTTTTATAAATAACTGTTACAATGAATAATACACAGTATTTGAGTTGTTTTTTAACCAACAGATAGGTGGGATTCGAAAATAAATTTTTGAGAAGTATAAATTCTGAAAAAAGGCGCTTCTAACAATGTATACAGGGTTATTTGTAAAACACTATAAAAACTCGCAGGAGTAGATTACTAACATTATAAACACAAAACATTTGTACACGACTTTTCCCTAAAAATCTATTTTCCATACAAGTGATCGAGTTTTGTATAAAAAGCCGAATATTTCTTGCCTGTTTTAAAAGTCGTAGAACAAAAAATGTTGTTGTTTATGATGTTGGTAATCTCCTCCTGTGCAGTTGTTAGTGTTTTACAAATAACCCTGTATTTAATGGTTTCATCTTTCTCATGCCTACCTAATAGGAAAATAAAAAAATGCTTATTTCAATATGGAAAAGTACCTAAATATTTAGAAACACAAACGTAAGAAAAAATCTGACAATGATATTGATCAACTTTCTCTCAAAAACACTGTAAAAAATTGGTTTATTTAAATAATTCTCGTATAGTTGAGAGGAACATTTTAATTTCCCTTGTTCCGCTATGTTTTTTGGATGCAGAAAATTTCTTATAATTATGCTAACATTTTGTAACATTGTAATTTAAAGTTGAAACCCATATTTATAATGATGCACAACACAACACTCCCTGTGTAAATGTCTACTACATACGCTTTAATATAATTCCCTTTGTGGATTTAGATTATAAGAATGATTTTTGAAAATAAACTAGTCTTTCTTCAATACTTAAAAACTGTTTTATTAAAATCTTTATAAGTATATTTATTACGTTAAAAAATGCAATGGAAACAAGTCAATCGATATAATGATTGACAAAACATATGCAATTAGGTCACAATGAGTACCTTTAAATTTTTAGATTTTAGGCATTCACAATGCTATTTTTATATTGAGATAGTATTTTTAAGAATTTTTTCTAATATAATTTTTATATAATTATATTAGAAAAAATACTAGAAAAAATTGACTCACCCGTAGCAGACGATTTTCCCGTCTGGGGTGCTACGGGTGAGTCGTTTTTTCTAATATGTTAGTTATCTTAATAAGTACCTAATCTACTTACTTGAAATCATAGTCAAGTTAATTTAAGATCTAAGTATAATGATGGATGATGGTATCTACTATCCCCGCAAACTGCTAATGCGCAGGAATCTTGTCACATTAACATGTGGATGTTAATGTATGTTAACTAACGTCATCCGCAACTAAGAAAAATTACACGTAACAAGAAAATACTAATAGGTAATTTAATAATTAATAATTAATTGAATTATTATTTTTAATAAGATAGGGTTTAAGTCTATAATCATTTTCCAATTCTATTTGAGGTAAAAAAAAATGGCACATTAGCAATTTGCGGGGATCATACCTCTAATTTATATGGATTATAGTAATTTATATTTCCTCCTATTTCCAACATCATCATAATAATAATCACTAAGTATACCACCCGGCACGTAACTTGGCAAGATAAAAAAGAGACAAAAGATGCGCAGTAGCTACAAACACTAAACTCCGCGCATGTTTTGCCTCGTCTTTGTCTGGCCAAGTTATATATGCCGGTACCTATACATACCTACCCAAGGCCCTACAGAATACAGTACGTTGAACGGTAAGTAGATGGTAGTGCGTGCGCCCACGCACGGCACGAGCGACGCAGCGAGCGGGTCGAATCGCAGCCAGAGACACGTGCGTGATGCACGTGAGCTGAGCGTGACCTTGCTATGCCGAAATATGGTGGTCAATAAAGTGAGAGGATCAGCTTGTACTTACTACGCCTGTGAGAATGCCCTTGGTTTTTATTTTGTTAAAGTTAGCTGCAAAGTTTCAAAGCAGCAGTGGTAGAGCCACTGACATAAATACTTAGATACTACTTATGGTAGAGCAGAGGTTAAGGGCCTACCGAGCGTCCACTAGCGCCGCCAATCAAGAAAAGTTAATTACAACGAAATAACTATGTTTAATAAAATTCGGAAAAATATAAAAATTTGTATATTGGTTAAAAACTATTTTTGTATGCGTTTTATTCCTGGTTTAATGTGTTTATGTAGTTTAGTTACAACCTGGATTAACGCCTAAAGTGGCCACACATACAAAAATAGTTGATAGCTAATACTAGTTTTTATATTTTTCAGAATTGTATTTAACATAATTAAGTAGTAATTTCGTTGTAATTATTTTTTCTTGAGTGGCGGCGCTAGTGGATGCGCGATGCACCCTTAAGCATCGTCGTGTGCTACAGCATTATTTATTTATTTACTATTTTAATCTTGTATGTGCTGCTACGGCCACAGAATGCTACTACCACAGAATTGATATAAGTAAGTACTAACCTACTACGCAATAAGCAATTTATTGTTTTTAAAGCTACTTGAAAGTTACATTTTTTTAAATTGCCTTTGAATGGGCTTTGTCAACGTATTTTTTGTTTGCAAAATAAAGCCCTAGCTTAAGAATTACGGTAACTTAAAACAAAAAATCATGTTTCTATAGATTGAATTTTCATTTAAATTAAAATATTTTCGGAACTATACTACTCAGCCGATGTTATGTATTATAACATTATAGAACACTTAATTCCCTTTCATTAGACATCCACACATTTCTAAATAGGGTTCATAATTTTTTTAAATTAGAGGTCTATCTAATGGCGGTAGCTTCTTGGCATAATTATGCGTTTTTTACGAAACGCTCAAGGGTGTCAGCGCGACACCCTTTCTTATCTTGTTCAGTAATGTAGAAATATCATGAAAATAAAAAAAAAACTTATGCAGACGCGAAAACAAGCTTCACCCTCATTTGTTCTGAGCCTCGCTCGGACTACAAGTGTCAGTCAACTGTATAAAACGTAGGAAAAGAAAACAAGCCACTTCACTTCTCCATCAACACCATCTAGTGAGGCAATTAGTTACTATTTTTTGGTTTTAAATGGCACTTGGAAAACCTCTCGTTACCGTTAGTGACATCTAGTGATGAGTAGAATGTTCAATATTTTTAGCACCCAAAGCACTTCCGTGAATGTATTCTGTGGTGATCAATGGACTTAGCGATTAGTCTGCTGGACTGGAATGCACTAAATGTCAAAAACGTGTCAAATTAGTTTATTTATCTGTGGTCAAAAAGAACGGAATCAAATCGTGATTGTTTTGTGTTGTTGTTTATTGAATTAATAACTTAATTATCAAATAAAACGACAAAATCGAAAGGTGAGATTTTTATCTGCAGTTTGTATGCATGTAAATACACTTTATAACATACTAAAGAACGTGTTATTCAGTAATTCTGTAGAAAGTACATAGCAAACAAAAGTAGGTGTGGCATCTTTCTTATTTCTGTCTTCTAATTTATTTTCAGATCAAAGTATCTTCGTTTCAGATACTTACGAGGTTCTATCAGTGAGATTGACAAGTCTTTAGTATCAAAATGACAGTCCTAGAATCATGTTGGTCACCATGCATTTGGAATTCCAACGTGAAGACTGGCAGCAAAATGGTAGCGGCGTACACAGCAGCGATGAGTATAGTCCTGATCATTTTTGTCGGATATCAGATGGCTGGAGGTGATTCCACGCAGTTGTGGAACCCTCTTTTTGAAGCAGACGTCAGATTATGTAAGTCAGCTTATATGCAAATGTGATTTTACATTATATAGCTTCAAGAACATACTATAAAATTATTGTTATCTGCTCTTATAAACAACCTATGTACTATGGGCAACAGCGTTGCTTAACTAGGTAGCATCAAAATTCGTGTGCACGTGTATAGCTCCTGCATGAACTAAACGTATGTTGTGACAGCGTGGCGTGCAAGTGATTTTAACCTTAGGAGTGGTTAAGTGACGCTCTTGCTCATGGTACCGACAGTACCTATGTCTTAATACTTGTATAGGGTCAAACAGCATTCTTATACAAAAAAAGCATTCTTATTTTGTAATGTTTGGTGTCACTTGAACCTGTCACATAGTAATGTTAAAGCGAACTATGATTCTATGTGACTAAATTAAAGCAATACCAAACATTACAAAATTAAATGCTTCACCACACACACGTTTCGCTGTCTGTTTGACCAGGGGGTACCGGTTAACAAATCGAACTTCGGAAAATTTGCTGAGTTTCAAATTAAAAAAGATAAATTGAAGTAAGGAATTTCGTATTGTACTATTTGTTGAAGTTATTTGAAAATATGGATGTTTGTGTGACCTCATGAATTAGGGTTCGCCATTTTAGCCCAATTGGGGCTTGATTTATCTGTTTTAATTTGAAACCCGGCAGACTTTTCGAAGTTCGATTTGTTAGCCGGTACGACCCCAGGGCTGTATGAATCAGAGGATATTATTTATTTATGGCCAATTTCAATTAACCTATCCTCAGTAAGAGATAGGCTTACTAAAGATTTGTAGCCTAGATATTTCTGTTAAATGACGGGAAATAACAACAGTTGCCTAGTAACAGATCCACAGTAAACCAATCTTTTACTAGAGATTGATTATTGAAATCAGCCATTAATGAAAATAAATCAAACAATATTCAAATGAAAAAACCTGTCCTGATCAAAATGTCAAGAAAGAAGTTAGTTAAAATACAGTAAATAGGACTTCAAGGGGGTTATTACGTAACTTTGTTGCAATCAACTCTGACCGAAATCGCAGTCACATTGCTGCATTAGTAAGAACCAATGTGACAACTTTCTTACTTTAAAGCAGTAATGTAAGTGTGCTTTCAATGGATTTCAATCGAGAATTGTTAGCAACAGACTTACGTAATCAACAGGCTGATGATTTGTTTCTATTGTTTCAGCTTTACAAATTTTTGGAGTACTGTTCATTATTATTCTATTTTTGCTGTTCTCTTTTTCCATTACAATGGTAAGTAACACTTCGTCTGCACTAAATACTGACAGTCTTTCAGTATTTAGTGCAGTTAGCAACAGAATTCTTTTATAGACAAAATAATAATAAAGTATAGTTCTTCTATTTCATGAAGACCGTTTTGCTATGAATGTGTTAGGAGTGCACATGCACATTGTTTTAGTGTGCACCTGCACGCTCTCGTATTACGCACACCAAAATAATGTGCATGTGCACATGAGATAGAACAACTATAAATGAATCCTTAATTTTCTTAATTGCAGGTTATCGGGATGAATATTTGGATGAGAGGTTTGATGTTGCCATGGATGATAACGTTTGGATTTATTATTGTATTCCAATTAATATTCGGCTTATGGTTGATTGGCGGTTACTATATTTATGTAAGTTAGTTAATGCTCAGTACCTCTTTTTTCATTATCCTTATTATATCCTTATCCTTACTACTAGTTTGTGGATACCTTTCATCCCGAAAAAAGGAACTATTCCCGAGGGATAGACAAAATACTATCCATGCAGACAAAGTCGTGGGCAATCGCTAGTAAAAAATAAATTAACTGAACACCAGTGTCTTTTTTACTTGTATTACTGATTTATACAGACTTGAAAAATAGTACTTATAGCATTAATTTTACAACAAAATAAAATAAATGTTGACTGAATTCTTGATTGGAAATTGGAATTATATCTATATTGCTTGTTTGAAAATTATACTTTGTTCTCTTTCAGCTTGATGCTACCTTTGCAGCATTTCTTGATTTCCTGTGGATGGCTTATAATGTGAGTAAACAACAAAATTATTAAAATCAATAGCTCAGGTATAGGGCTAGGGTATCTAGGATATGGTATAGGCTCAGGGTATATTCAGTGCTATAATAATCTGAACATTCAAACCTACCAAAATAGCTAAACATTTGACAAAAATCTACTTTATCTCAGGACATTAAGGCGCACTTTCATTTCTTGTCTGAGAACAAACGAATGTGCACTTTAATGTCAAAACAAAAATTCAAAAATATTTATTCAAAAACCAGAAAATACATTGACACTGCCATTTTTGAGGCCCACTTTTAGTTAAGGCGGTACCCGGAGCGAAAGTGGCGCCGCGGTGAATTTTATTTAATATTATATTTCTAATACACAATTTTAATAATGTCTCTCGTGGAGATTTTAGTTCCCTTGGTCTAGTATTTTTAGAAGGTATCACTACATGCCCTCGTAGTCATTCGTAGAAGTAGATAGCAAAACTGCTAAAAGTGGCCGTTTTTGACACATTTTCTATCTACTTCTACGAATGACTACGAGGGCATGTAGTGATGCCTTCTAAAAATACTAGACCATGGGCCCTAAAATCTCCACGAGAGACATGTTAAAATCTTTTTCTATTAATGACTTATTAAATAAAAACCTCTGAGGGCGCCACTTTCGGTCATACAACGGCCTTAAAGATAAAGATTATTTGTTCAAAACATGTGTAACAGAGATGATCATTTTAAAATAATAAGTTCAAACATGTTTTACCATAAACCGTGTACAAATTAAAATAAAAGCATTCCAATCATAGAAAATAAGAAATCATAAAAATTAACAGGAACAAGTAAAATTTGAAAATCATATGTCTTATCATTATTCAAATCATTAAAAAATATATTTTTACAATTTATCATTTAAAAATTCTAGTATAGAGTAATAACATTTTTTTTGTAGCAAAATTTTCATTTTATATTTAAAATCATTATAATTAAGTTGCTTTAAAGATGAAGGTAATTTATTGTATATTTTTGGTGCCATACATAAAATACTCTTTGAGCTGTTTTTGATCAAGGCATGCAGAGCAGACTGTTATCGCGTTGATTACGCTGAACAACATCTGCCAATTTTACAAAATATTGCTGATTTGCTTTAACTAATAACAAGACAATTTCCAAAATATACATTGACGGAAGTGTCAGAATTTTATGTTTTGAGAAATACGGTTTGCAGCTATTGGTCGTTTATAGGCCAAACATGGCTCTCACACAAGTCACAACGTCTTTGACTTTTAAACAATATATATTAGTATTGACGCCGGTAATCTGTGATAAGCTGTGAGAAGAGCTTCAGTACTACGTAATGATGCGAGTTTGAATAACGCAACCTTTTTACAAAGTTGTTCCACGTGGGATTTCCAATCAAGTCTGATATCAATTACGATTTATAAGAATATGTACCAGAAGACCCCGATACCCCAAGATAAGGTTGATTATTGTCAAATAATTAGATGTTTTGGTAGGTTCTAATGCTCAGATCTTTTTGGCGCTGACTGTCCTCTTATTTCTAGGTATGATTCAGTTGTATAATAATAAAGTAAAAATATAAATGGTTCTACTGGCCTATCAAGGAAATAGACCCGTTTTCCCCCCCCAAGGGTAGAAAACGGATATTTAGGTTTCAGCCGTAGCTTGAACCACTTGAGATTACGCTTCAATGAAATCGTCACTCACACACTTGCAAACTGTTCTACCGTGTATCTGTGCTCTGTTGCTATCTCTTTCCAACATGACGCAGCGCTCGGTGGGGCGGCGCTAGCGCCGCGCTCTTCAGTACCTGAAATTTAGCCGGCAAGGAACTTAAAGGCGTGGTTCAAGCTACGGCTGAAACCTAAATATCCGTTTTCTACCCTTCGGGGGGAAAACGGGTCTATTTAATTGTTCGAGCCTTCGCTTGAACCACTTGAGATGTGTTTCTATTCTGCCGGCGCTGCTAATGCGTACTGTGATTTTTATTGCTTGAAATGAGTAATAAAACATATAACTTCTTATTAAATTCTTTTAATGATTTGGATTAGATAATATAAATTCTTACAATCACATATAAATTCCTAATTATATAAATGACAAATGCCTTACTTGTTGATTATAATCAGATGAGATCACTAAATCATCATTATTGATATAAGAGACATTAAAAAAGTTGCAAAATTATCACTCAACCTGTTAGCAGTGGGTTACGATAATTATTTAGACTGCTTGTGGGTACCTATTTCTTTAAAATAGTGGTTAAAGAAAGTATTTCTTTGTTTCCTCTCTTTAGAATCTCTTCAATATCGTATTTGTTAGATGTCCAGTTCTCAGATGCTACAGCCCCTTTAAAGCTGCCTGCTGATAGCGGATATACCCGCTTCACGAAACAAAGTTCGAATCCATCCTGCAATCACGGAACGGGATGCGCTCTTTACTGTGCCTTTTGTTGATGTGAACAAATTTTTTAGATTCTCCCCCTTTCGTCTCTCATGAGACAGCCTTATGGATTTTCTGATCCACGACAGTAGATCAAGTCGAACCTCATCTGGGTTCTCTCTAAGGACCCATGCTGATTGTCTATATTTTCAGAGTCCGTTTTAGAGCCGAACTATGACCATAAAATTATTTCATTTCCGTTGTCTGTGACCGATACTTTTTGAAGAGTAAGATCGTGTACTGTACGTCCCGAGGCTACCAGGAGGAGGACGGCAGTATGTCTAAAAATGTGTAATAAGCTGTTGTCATTCATATTGTAGGACTTAAGGAATTCAAGGAGGTCCTTTATTTTCAAAGGCAATGGTTTTTCACTAGAAGATTCTTCGAGAAAATGGCTTTTAAGACATGTTTTACTAGTATATGGGAGCTTAGAGATGCAAACTTTCTAGGATTTGATACTGTTGTAATTATTTACTAATTTGTGTAGGCTATGGTACTGGGGGCCAGTTTAATATCTTTATGTAGGTAGGTGACACAGATATTGCGCTACATCTCAAGACCGTGGGGTGTCAGTGGCAACATTGATGGAGCAGGATCACTTCTGCCATGGTAGCCAAATGGTTGTGTAGGTTTTGATGATGGATTTCCTCCAGGACGCCTCTAAAAGGTTTATATCTGCTTCTGACCAGCTTCTTAAATATCTATTCCAGCCTGTACCTTCCAAACCAATAAATTTAACTTTTCCATATTCTGTGGCGGACGATTCGTTCGGAGGTCGACAGGGTTCATTCTCAGGTCCGGAATTGGGACTGGAGGGCATGCAGCAATTCGCCTGAGATCGGGCTCCCAGAACGCTCTCTTCCAACTCGGGGCTACGATCAAGTAAATTCCTTGGGAGGTTTTGAGGTGGCGAATCACCCGAGGAATCATTGAGGGTTAGTATGATGTTCGGGACAGTATGTGTTGACGGTGTCAAAGTGCTGTTCCTGGTAGAATTTTCTCCTTGAGGGCATCGAGAGTCCCAAGAGATGCTTTGACGACTGGTTAGTTGGTTATTGCTTTTAATGTCATGAACTGCATCCATGAACGCGAAGTAGAACTTGCCCGAGCCGAATGTCTTAGATACAATATGTTGAGGTGCGCATAACAAGGCTCAACAAAGACACCAGCGTAGAATCTTTAATCTAGCACTTCGGTACTTTCTCTCTGATAGAACACTAGTTTTAGGACCGAAAGGCTGTTTAACAAGGCTAAATCGACCGGTAACTGGGATCGTTATGCAAAAGCTTAGACAGACTACAACAAGGAAATACGAAAGGCAAGGCGACTTTCATGGAGAAAGTCCTGTGAGGGTATCATTGGTGCTCCCCAAGGAGCTAGAATCCACAAAGTCCTGGCCAAATTGCCTTCGAATCAACTGGGACTATTAAAGAAACCAGATGGTACTTTCGCTGAGAACAGCGGAAGAAACCATAGATTTTCACTTTCTTGGATAAGTGCCAGACGCCAATGGAATGAATCAAAACTGCCTCGCTAGGCCTAAGAGTGAGGACTGGAGAATAGCAGCAAGGAACTTGATTGATTGATTCGTTCAAGCCGTTCAAATCAGCTAGGGAAGATGATGATATCTTTCCTGCTCTCTTACAGCAAGGAAAGGAGACCCTCATCCCCATTTTGGTAAAGATCTTCAAAGCAAGCTATGGGGATATAAACCAAGCGAATGTACTTCAGTAAAAGTCCGTTTTGTTCCAAAGGCTGGAAAGAAGGACTTATCGCAACCAAAATCCTTCAGACCCATTAACCTTAACTCGTTCCTACTCAAGAGTTAAGAAAAGGTGTGTATATAAGGGACAAGCCACTGCGCGAGCGTTCCCTACATACAAAGCAACACGCTTATCGTAAAGGAAAGTCCCAAGAAACTGCTCTGCTGGAACTAACAGACAGGATCGAAAGGGCCCTAGAAAACAAACAGATAGCCTTAAACGTTTTCCTTGACAGAAGGTGCCTTTGATAATGTCACTATCGAAACCCTTCTAGGGGAATGCGTGACAAAAACATTGACAGCACAACCATCCGCTGGATTGAAAGCATGATTCTTCACAGAAATGTAAACGTAGAGAGGTTTCAAGATAACTAGTGGATGCCCACAGAGGGGCGTACTATCGCCCCCATTGTGGTCACTTGATGTCGATCAATTATTGATTGAAGCCTCTAAAAAAACCTAGATATACAGGGCTATGCTGACGATGTGGTAGCCTGCGTGATAGTCCCCTGTCAGAGCACTGTACCATCCCTACTTTAAAGGTCTCTCAATGTCATCAAATAAGTGGTGCACTGAGAACAGCTTGTCGGTAAAACCGAACAAATCAATAATAGTCCCTTTTACTAGGAAGCATAAGTTGGAAAAACTTAAAACGCCCACTATAAAGGGGATTCTCATCCCATAACATTTTCTACGGAAGCCAAATAACTGGGCGTTGAATCGACCAAAAGCTGACGTGGAATACACACATAAATAATGTGATCCAAAAGGCTATAATCGACTTAGGAATTTGCTGTTGTTTAGTGGGTTCAAGATGGGGTCTAAACACCCAAGATTGCCCTGTGGATGTATACCGCCATATTCAGGCCGATGATAACATATGCCTGTGTAGTATGGTGGAAAAAAGCAACCTAAACGACAGTTATAAACAAGCTAACCAGTTTGCAAAGATTAGCGTGCCTTATGGCAACGGGGGCCATGCCTACAACACCAGGAGCAGCAGTCAATGCCCTGATAGCTAGACCTACCTTCATTTCACCTGTTTATTGTGAAGGAGGCGAAAGCAGAGATTTATAGAGTAAGCAACACCGGTAAAGTAAGCTGGCACTCTCAAGCATTGAGATCTTTACATGAATCAGTGCTTGAACTCAGACCTTTTGCAATTACATCTGATGTCATGCTTCCACTCTGTAACTTCACTAGAAATTACTCGGTGGAACTACCTAGCAAAGAGATGTGGTCTGATGATCAAAGCTCCTGTAAGGCTGGAAGCCTAGTCTGGTTCACGGATGGCTCCAAAATGGGTCCTGATGTAGGATGTGGTGTACAAGGTGTGAGACCAAGAGTCAACCTTAGCGTTAATCTTGGTAAGTACGCCACAATATTCCAGGCAGAGGTCTGTGCCGTTATAGAATGTGCAGAAACCAACCGCCAACGAAACTACACAAATCAAACGATCTATCTATATCTTTTCAAATAGCCAACTACCTATATCTTTTCAAATAGCCAAGCAGCACTTAACGCATAAACTCGAACGTAATACGATCGAAACTGGTGAAAAAACTGCGTAGACAAACTGAATGAACTAGGACATAAGAATAAAGTTATTCTGAAATGGGTACCAGGTCATTCAGGTATCATTGGTAATGAAAAAGCCGACGAGCTTGCTAGAACTGGGGCGCGAGGCCAACAGATCGGCCCAGAACCTTTCTGCGGCATTTCAAAAAAAAACCAGGCTATGCAACTCCTTAAAGACAATCTCTTGGACGAGTCGAGAAAATTCTGGTTAACACAGCCAGGATTGAGACACGCCGAATCCTTAATGGAAGGTTACTCGCAAAGATGGACGAATGAGCTTATACAAATCAGTAGATCGAACGTCAGCGCGACTATTAGGGCCTTAACTGGACACTGCAAACTAAACAGATACCTATTTCATATGAAATTGAGTGATACTGACGTCTGCAGATATTGCAATGAGGAGCAGACAGCGCCCAAGTACCTCTTATGTGATTGTGGACTCCTAATCCGCAATCGTAGTATCCACCTGGGGCGACACGTAATCGACTCGGAGGAAATAAATACTCTTAAATAAAACCAGGAAGATACACTAGACTTCCTTAAAGAGTTACTATATATATAGGTAATTAGGTGGCGAGTCACAATAGATCTTTTAGGTCGCATTGACTGCAGCTTTATTTGAGCTGCAGAGCCCCTAACATTTAAATAATAATAATAGGATTATGGCTGCTGTTGGGATAGCAAACCTTAGATTGACTTCGACTTTTAGGGAGATTTCTTCGCCAAAGAGCTCTGCATATGAGTATTCGTAGTCCTCCCGTGTTCGCCAATCCGAGGGAAAGAATTCGTCAATTGCTCTTGTGATGATGGTATGAGCTTCTTCTTTCCCCGGTGGACAGGGACGAGACGCTAAATCTCCAAGAGTATAGTTTTGGTATGATCGAAATAAAGAAAATAAAGGAATAATTGCTTATTTGTAGGGGCAACACATCCGATTATCATTACAAACTGCTGTGTCGATAAACTACATGTATATCGTCTCATTCTCTGATAAGGTGTCGTATCAGTATGTACGACACGCTCATGACACCCGCCGCCAGTATGCGTTGTCGCAACGGTTGAAATGACGCGTCGCATCAAATAATACGACGCGCCGCATCAGACGATACAACGTGTCGCATCAGACGATACGACG
The DNA here is from genome assembly GCA_943789525.1 of Agriphila geniculea. NCBI lineage: Eukaryota > Metazoa > Arthropoda > Insecta > Lepidoptera > Crambidae > Agriphila > Agriphila geniculea. Next base: position 14,405,683 of record OX038890.1, read on the forward strand.
TGTCGCATCAGACGATACGACGTGTCTCATCAGACTATACGACGTGTCGCATCAGACGATACGACGTGTCGCATTAGACGATACGACGTGTCGCATCAGACGATACGACGTGTCTCATCAGACGATACGACGTGTCTCATCAGACTATACGACGTGTCGCATCAGACGATACGACGTGTCACATCAGACGATACGACGTGTCGCATCAGACGATACAACGTGTCCCATCAGATGATACGACGCGTCACACTAGTTGATACGACGTGTTCCATCAGATGATGCGACGCGTCGCATCATTTCATGCGACACTGGACGGAGTGAGAACCGTATATCGAGCGATACTACACGTTGCGTCGTCTCAATTCATGCCACTAGTGTCGATGCGATGTATGCGATGCGACACTACGACCCAACGGAAAAGTGACTGGCACTTTGACGTCGCTGGACCATGGGTGCCGAGCGGGATTAGGGTCAACTGTAAGTTGCAACAATTTGTACTTGTTTACCGAAATTATATATCTGCATTCAACTCTTTTACTTTGTGTAATTCGATCCGAAATTTCAAACGCAGCGTGTGAGTCGTTCGATATTCAAAAGCGTACTGAAGAGCGCGGCGCTAGCGCCGCCCCACCGAGCGCTGCGTCATGTTGGAAAGAGATAGCAACAGAGCACAGATACACGGTAGAACAGTTTGCAAGTGTGTGAGTGACGATTTCATTGAAGCGTAATCTCAAGTGGTTCAAGCGAAGGCTCGAACACCTAAATTATTAATTTTAATTAGGGAATATTAATTGTACAGAGACTTAAACTATAAAAATAAAAAATAAAATAAAAATAAAAATAGTATTTATTTATCTCATACTAATAGGAACATAATTACATAATATACAGTTTCTTTATCTTATGTTTAGTATCAATCTAATCTTCTACTCATCAAAGATGATTTGTTTATATTATTTTGAGTGAAAAGAAATAATCACCTATCACAATTATTGTGAATTGCCAGTTCAATAAATACTTGTGTTCTATGGTCATAGCAACTATTCAAATATAATTTACTATCATTATACATCAAGTTAAAAATAAGATATTTGACAGGTCAAAGCTTGTATGGGAAGTGGTAATTGTTCTTTAATCGAGTTTTCTGTTATCAACATCAACAATAAGGGTGCCTGTCCATTGTCGCGGAGCGGAGAAACGAGGGAATATTAATCAATAGGATTGCAGAGCGAAAATTTTATGCAATCCTATTGGTTAATATTTCTTCGTTTCTCCGCTCCGTCGCCTCGCTCCGCGACAATGGACAGGCACCCTAATAGAGGCATAAAATATTTATAAAGACACATGTTCATTTCAATCTTCTTTCATTACAGATCTATTGTTGGCTCTGCGTATTATCTCAGTATCAAATCATTTTGCAAATGCAATCTCCTAATATTGAAATATTAGTTGAATATTAAGGTAAGTACAACCACAAAATTAATTTTAAGAATGGATTGCCTTATAGACTGTAGATATATTGTGCGTATTTTACATTTTTATATGTATAAGGATAAATCAATTTATCAACCTGTACAACAAATCAATGAAGTTTTACTATTTTGTAAGTTTGATGTGATTATTTGATTGAATCAGGCGTCACTTGGCGGAAGTCCCAAACCATTTTGAAAAAAGAAATATATGTAGCTTACTTCCACAAACAATGTATGCAAGATGCACCGCCCGCCCGCCCGCAAAAATATGCACATGCACACCACAAAATATCAGTGCACAAACCTGCATTTAGCAAGACAGCAACACACCTTGCACCTTCACCAATTAGGCTACTCTACACGTGTTTCGCCCCAACCCGGAGCATCCTCAGGAGTTAGATCGTGCGTAAACCAACACCGAATGAGCTCCTAACGCCTCCGACACCGTATTTGTTGTCCCTTCCTCCCCACTCCGCACCGAGTGACTGACGTTTGAAGAATGTTGCCAGTTTAAAATAAAAAGAAAAAAGAAAGAAAAAATATTTTTAATTTAAATTGTGTACAAATAAATTGATATACATTAAATAATGTGTTTTATTAATAAGATACTTATTTTTAAGAATTATTATTATTTGAGAAAATGCGCAGCAATGGCGAGGAAGAGACATCAAGTTGATTGTTAAGTATGGCTCCATCAACATTGTGTTTGATAATTTCTAGGTTTTCCAACACGCTCAGTCGTAGACCTTTACTACAAGTATGTAAAACCTCATAGGAATGACCATCAGATAGCTGATGTCCGGTATTTAATAAATGTTCCGCGAAATGAGATCGTTCTGGATGGCCATTCCTATAGGCAGAAATGTGTTCTTTATAACGTATATTAAAACTACGGCCGGTTTGACCAACATATACTGAATTACATTGGTTACATGTTAACTTATATATCCCCGACTTCCTGCCAACCTCCGTTTTTTTCTTGCCATTGCAAATGGCACGCCGGACGGTATTAGTAGTACGAAAAGCCACGTGAACGTCGTTATTTTTTAAGAGTTTTGATATTTTATCTGATATTTTACCTACGTAAGCCATACTTGACTGATAATTGTGAATAACGCGTTCACGTGGCACCGCATATAAAAGCCCAGTCACCTGTTTGTTAATTTTATTCCTAATCATGTTATCTATCATCCGCCGATCATAACCATTTGCAACGGCAATATTATAAATTGTATTTAACTCTCTACTATAGGCTTGCCCTGATAACGGTACCGTCATTAAACGATTTATATATGAGTGAAAAGCAGCTAATTTATGTTGCCAAGGATGACAAGAAGTTGCGGGGATAACTACATCAGTATGTGTGGGTTTTCTATATATTTGAAAGTTATGGCGACAATGCTCCCGTGAGATAGTTAAATCCAAGAAATTTAACGAATTATTAACCTCAATTTCTAATTTAAATTTGATTTTTGGGTGTAAACTATTTAAATATTGAAAAAATGATTCTAACTCTTGTCTAGTACCTGTCCAGCATATAATAATATCATCAACATAACGATAATAATAAAGAATGTTATTATTGCCCACTATGAACCTATTCTCAAAATGATCCATGAAGATCTCCGCCATCAAAGGTGATAACGGAGAACCCATGGCTAGCCCCTCCCTTTGTTCGTAAAACCCACCATTAAACTTAAAATAATTTTGTTGCATGCAAATATGTGTTAAGTTAATTATTTCATCTGCCTCCCCGGGATGAAGACCGCGGCGTTCTAAAATATTTGATAGTATATCTAAACTTTCTTGATAAGGAACGTTAGTGAACAAACTCTCCACATCCAAGGAAAGCAGAAACGAGTTAGAAGGCAAAACAACATTCTTTATTTTTCCAATTAAATCTGATGTATAGTATTCAAAATACATCAGATTTAATTGGAAAAATAAAGAATGTTGTTTTGCCTTCTAACTCGTTTCTGCTTTCCTTGGATGTGGAGAGTTTGTTCACTAACGTTCCTTATCAAGAAAGTTTAGATATACTATCAAATATTTTAGAACGCCGCGGTCTTCATCCAGGGGAGGCAGATGAAATAATTAACTTAACACATATTTGCATGCAACAAAATTATTTTAAGTTTAATGGTGGGTTTTACGAACAAAGGGAGGGGCTAGCCATGGGTTCTCCGTTATCACCTTTGATGGCGGAGATCTTCATGGATCATTTTGAGAATAGGTTCATAGTGGGCAATAATAACATTCTTTATTATTATCGTTATGTTGATGATATTATTATATGCTGGACAGGTACTAGACAAGAGTTAGAATCATTTTTTCAATATTTAAATAGTTTACACCCAAAAATCAAATTTAAATTAGAAATTGAGGTTAATAATTCGTTAAATTTCTTGGATTTAACTATCTCACGGGAGCATTGTCGCCATAACTTTCAAATATATAGAAAACCCACACATACTGATGTAGTTATCCCCGCAACTTCTTGTCATCCTTGGCAACATAAATTAGCTGCTTTTCACTCATATATAAATCGTTTAATGACGGTACCGTTATCAGGGCAAGCCTATAGTAGAGAGTTAAATACAATTTATAATATTGCCGTTGCAAATGGTTATGATCGGCGGATGATAGATAACATGATTAGGAATAAAATTAACAAACAGGTGACTGGGCTTTTATATGCGGTGCCACGTGAACGCGTTATTCACAATTATCAGTCAAGTATGGCTTACGTAGGTAAAATATCAGATAAAATATCAAAACTCTTAAAAAATAACGACGTTCACGTGGCTTTTCGTACTACTAATACCGTCCGGCGTGCCATTTGCAATGGCAAGGAAAAAACGGAGGTTGGCAGGAAGTCGGGGATATATAAGTTAACATGTAACCAATGTAATTCAGTATATGTTGGTCAAACCGGCCGTAGTTTTAATATACGTTATAAAGAACACATTTCTGCCTATAGGAATGGCCATCCAGAGCGATCTCATTTCGCGGAACATTTATTAAATACCGGACATCAGCTATCTGATGGTCATTCCTATGAGGTTTTACATACTTGTAGTAAAGGTCTACGACTGAGCGTGTTGGAAAACCTAGAAATTATCAAACACAATGTTGATGGAGCCATACTTAACAATCAACTTGATGTCTCTTCCTCGCCATTGCTGCGCATTTTCTCAAATAATAATAATTCTTAAAAATAAGTATCTTATTAATAAAACACATTATTTAATGTATATCAATTTATTTGTACACAATTTAAATTAAAAATATTTTTTCTTTCTTTTTTCTTTTTATTTTAAACTGGCAACATTCTTCAAACGTCAGTCACTCGGTGCGGAGTGGGGAGGAAGGGACAACAAATACGGTGTCGGAGGCGTTAGGAGCTCATTCGGTGTTGGTTTACGCACGATCTAACTCCTGAGGATGCTCCGGGTTGGGGCGAAACACGTGTAGAGTAGCCTAATTGGTGAAGGTGCAAGGTGTGTTGCTGTCTTGCTAAATGCAGGTTTGTGCACTGATATTTTGTGGTGTGCATGTGCATATTTTTGCGGGCGGGCGGGCGGTGCATCTTGCATACATTGTTTGTGGAAGTAAGCTACATATATTTCTTTTTTCAATTTGATGTGATTATTGTAATAACGAAGGTATCAATGTTAGTATTATTTTAATAACATAACGAACGTAATATTTGGCGAATACAACCGAACTGAGCTTAGACTGTCTATAGCACCATTTATGCAAGTGCAATGCACTCACACATAGACAGTGTCAGTTGTATTGTATACGCCCAATACCATTGGCGTACCGGGGGTTTGGGGGGGGGGGCGCAGGGAGGGGCAGCTGCCCTCCCCTGGATTTTGTTACCTCCAACTAAGTATCAATTGTTATCAACAAAAGTTCTTACTGCCAAACAATATATTTGATTTATATAAATTCCCCCCCCCTCCCTGGGGGCGACACAATAGATTTGCCCCCCCTGGCCCAGAACCTCGGTACGCCCATGCCAAATACTACAAACATATTGCATTTAATGAGATAATAGTTCATAGTGAATAATTATCGTTAGTTGTCGGGACACGCTTAAATATAATTGTGTAAAAGCTAAAATCCTGGGAAACCACGTTATGTTTAAATCAGCGCTATCTATTGGCCTATAGTTAAGAGTCCAGTGCTAAGATAAAGTTTATGTTGCGCAAGAACAAGGACTTATTTAAAAATCGCACTGAGAACCCTGCGTAATAATAGATTTGACAGAAGCGTGCTATTTCAAAATGGCGGCACTAGTTACAAATTTTGATCACCGGAACTGAAAAAATTTGTAGCACTGAAATAACTTAGTACACACATCAACTTTGTCTAGGGTGCTATTTTCATACAACCGAGGTAACTTTGAAGCCTTGGTTTCCTGCCAGGGATGTACTGTGCTGTGATCTGATGACGGCTATCCAGGGAGTGAATGGAGGAGATTCAGATCGCTATACACACCCAACTGATCTGACCAGCATTCTAAAAACGTAATGGACATGTTTAAAAAAACCGCGAAAATAGCATGAAAATGTATGGAAATCCTCAAACCGAGAACTCTGACCCATTAATCTTTTAGAATGCTGATCAGATCAGTTGGGTGTGTAAGCGATCTGAATCTACTCCATTCAGTCCCTGGATGGCCATCATCAGATCACAGCACGGTACATCCCTGGCAGAAAACCAAGGCTTCAAAATTACCTCGTTTGTATGAAAATAACACCTGTATCCCTAGACAAAGTTGATGTGTATATTTTCTCTTAGAGAGTGACCAAGAGCTTTTTTCAATGTTTTAATAATTATTATCATGATGTTCCATGTAAAATGCGATTAAATTGACAATGTACAACTCAAGTGACTAACTTCGGAGCGCTTGCGGTACAAAACAACATATTTTAATCTGTAAAGTTTTCTCTTTTCCATACATTTCGAGTGAAGTTGCAGCGGATCACTGTCTATTGTCAAATTAATCGCATTGTAGATATCTTAGACATAAATAGGTAATAGATTTTTCAGTGAAACAGTATTGAATAAAATCAATAATGTAATTTATAAATGATTATTAATCTATGAATTCTTTTGCAATCAATTACTAACTAATCATTAGTTTAATTGCTAACTGCAAATCTTAGAGCAACGCAGGCTTCCGTACCGGTTGGGTAGCCATACGAAGCGTTCCCCTCTGCATAAGCCCAAATGAGCATATGCGTTAATAAAACCATTTCTTTCTAGACCGAGTCCAGTCGCGCATGTGAATGCTGCAGTGTTTAAAATGCTGAATTGATGAGTTTGTTTGCTGTAAAAAGAGGTCTGGAACAGGTGGTTACAAAAAGATGGTGTTACATTTCTTATTTAAGTATTTTTTTATCGTATTATTGCCGAAAAAAATGCCAGAATTATTTGGATAGAGTAATAATCGCTAAGGCTGCCCCTTCGGACGGAAGCCGCGTTGCTCTAAGCTGCAAATTATAATCTATTTAGTGAATGCGTTTTGTGACGCTTTGTGTGTAGATTAGATATTAAGTAGATACAGTCAGCAATGAAAAGGAACTTAACACTTTAGTACTTTGTCATAACAGCTTTTTTGATTAATGTTCTAAACTGAGATATCTGACAGAAAAATTGCCATGCCAAAGACTTGTGTTAAGAAGTGTTAAGGCGACATTATATGCAACAGTAAAGCCACTCCCGCAAATAATCATTACTTATTAAAAAAAAATACTTACCGTGTAAATACATAATTTATTAAAAATCTAAGCTCGAAAAATATCAATTGTTATTTATAAACAGATCGAAAAACAAATGACGGAGTTTTTAGCCTTTTTCACCACCGAAACAGCAAACAATTTGTCACTGAGTTTGTGTGTTTTTATAGTTATTTATGCAACTGTACTATAACGAGGGGTATTAAAACACGAATGTGGGTTTGTGATAATAGTATCACATGAGTGTTTTAATACCTAATTATGTACAGTTGCATACAAGACTTTATCTAAACCCATGATATGTATCCTCTATAAAGGTTTTGACTTTGACTTTGTCTTTGACTTTGACTTTGTCTTTGACTTTGACTTTCCTCCCCCTCCTCGTCATTATGTCTTCCGCAAGAGTGTTATAATGTGAATTCCATAATGCGTTGCTCGCGCGTGGGCGTGCGGCGCTGCAGGCCCAGCTCTCGCTCGGGATATTGTAATGATGGCAGTAAGCTAACTGTTTCAGAACCCCTTACAGATGAATTTGTTTGCAACATCCAGTCCGTACTGGTTGACATATTCACTTCTCAAGCTTAGGCGCTCACTAGACATGAAATCAAACGTCGGGAAAACAAAAAATCAAACCAAATACCAACTAATTACCAAAGTACTTTCAATAAATTCGCGCTATTATCCGTTAAAAATTGTTTTATTTCATCCCTTACAGAGGATTTAAAGTATGGGTGTAGATAAAGTAAATAACAATTGATGTTTTGCAAGGGAACCATCAGCTTGGATTTTTAATAAATTGTGTAAATACACGGTAATTATTTTTTTGCGAGAGTGGCGCTAGTGTTGCATATAATATCGCCTTCAGCGACTTTCTTTGTTAACTTTTCACACTTTTAGATAAATTATGGCCAAAACTTTTTTTTTGAGTCTGAATAGGGAATGTCCGAAAAAAATAAAATTGGCTGAATATTTTTTTATAGGTAGGAATAAGCTCCCTTTGTAATAGAAAAAAGTTTCAGAATTTTTGGTTGCGTAATAAAATAAAAAAAAATTAAAGTCTCTTCGACTTCACAAATATACGAAAGTAACAGCAGAATGGAGATTATACCTTTGCCATCACCTGCCACAACCACAACATGATATTAAACAAAAAAATTCACACAAAATGTCAAAACTTTTTTTTTAAATACTTGCTGTGGTTGAGGCAAGTGGTGACAAAGGTATAATCTCCATTCTGCTGTTACTTTCGTACTTTTGTTAAGTCAAAGAGACTTTTAATTTTTATAAATTTTTCACGCAACCGAAAATTCTGAAACTTTTTTCCAATACTAAGGAAGCTTATTCCTACCTATAAAAAAATATTTAGCCTATTTGATTTTTTTCGGACATTCCCCATTGTAAATTAAAGCTACTTTTAAGTGTCTTCATATACCTAAGTGATATTGTATCCGTCCATTTAAAAGCTTTACATTTAGGAATCACCTCGAAAGAATCTCTTTTTATTTGTGTATTTTTAATATAAAATTGTGTAAGTAACTGTTTTTTTTCAATATGTGACACTTAATTAATAAACTCAATATAATATAGCATAAAATATGAAAAATGTAATAAACAACTGTTGGGTGACATTATTGTATGACGAATGGGTGCCCAAAAAACAGAGTGCAATGTGTTCAGGGTCCATGTAAGTTTGTATGTGGGTATGTGAATTTCTTTATTCCACCATACATAAATTAATAATCGCGACAATCATAAGAGGGCGCAGTCTGCACACTAGCGCCGCCATTGAAACGAGAATCATAGTTGCCGAAATAAAGACGAAATTGTGAATTATCTCTCTGTAGTACACTCCGATCAAGCTTTGTGGTACTTTTTTATCAATTAAACAATATTTTCTAGCCTGTCGTTTAGTTACTAGACTTTTATTGCGAAAAGTGGTCACTTTTATTTAAGCACTATGATTCTCGGAATGGCGGCGCTAGTGTGCATACTGCGCACCCTTAAGTCACAGCTGTACAATTTCAGAGTTACCACATGAAAAAAAGATAATTTAAAATGTGCGGCGAACTCATTGGGACTCCCTATATTTGATGTTAAAAATGGATATCTATCTAGTTCCAGATCCAAGTACTTTATCATTGTAGAGACACCAGTATTAATTATTAATGAAAATGCATTTAACTATTGTTCTTACTTCGAAGATTAATTACTTGGATTGCTTTAGGTACGTACAATTAAGATATCAGCCCCCATACTCAAATGGCCAACATTCTTTATGTTCGAACGCTACGCTTACTTTTAAAGCTTAAATATCCTTTAGTTGCAGTAGTCCGGTTAACCGAACTAATGCAACTTTTTACTTGCAGTGATTTAAATCAACCGCAACTAAAAGGTTGCATTAGTCCGGTCGATTTAAATCACCGAACTGTTGCTATTATTAAGTGCTTTCAGATTGGGCTCTTATACGTAGTACAAGTATAACGTCACCAAAGTACCAGGATCACATAAATATGCCGAAGGTTTACTTCTATGATTTTCAATCACTTTTTGATTTTTCCTTTTCTTTGTAATACCTACGTCAGAAAAGTACTAGGTTCAAATAAATGTGGAGAATGTTAACTTCTGTAATTTTCATTCTTTTTTATTCTAACAGAAAGGACATCAGGCACATGAGACCCAAAAGTGTATAAACATAATTATGTTATCTATAAACATTTTATGTTACTAGAATCATAAAACAGTATTTTAAAACTCCTTCTTTAGAGCTTTAATTAATTATTGAAAAAAACAAAAGCATATCAATGAAACGGACATCTTTGTTAGCAATTGCACAAGTCTCCCCTAAGTATAAGCATATATTCGCCATCAGTGGCGAAGGGTCCATACAAGCCGATTCATATCGGCTTACCTTTTGGAAATCCCACCCCACTGATCCACTATGCAGATCACTACATTTTTCATCATTTTTGTAGAGCGGCTTACCTTCGCCATAATTTCACCCCTCGCCACTGTTCGCCATATTATATGTTCTGTGGCACAAGTGATTGCGCAATAAAAAAGAATGTCTGCCGGCTGTCAGTCATCTGTCAAAAGCGTTTTGTTACGTGCGACATATGCACAGATTTTCAGTTTGATCTGGTTCCGACTCGTACATTGTGGTGCTAATCTGTATCACTAACGCAGCTAACGAAACGTGTTGTCGTGGTACTGGTGTTGCTATTTAGTGTCGGGGTTACCAAAAAAAAAACTTTCAAACATAAATAACTCTCAAAACATAAATCTTCGTAAAAATCTGAATATTTTCTATGAATTACTAATTACATGCCTACATTTTGAAAAATACAGAAACGTTTATACATTCTTTGGTTTTTTTCTATGGGACTCTGCCTGATGTCCTTTTTAAAATATCAAAATGTTATTAATTAACCCTTGTTATATTTATGTGATCCTATTACTTTGGTGACGTACTACGAAGAAAAGAAATAAAACAAAAATGGGGAGATGGTCTTAGAGCATATAGCAAAGAGTTTACGATAGTGCCATGGAAGACCGTAACATTTGAGTACCTAGTGCTATGGGAGCCTTTCGTTTCTGCATGTTAGGTCCTACGGAAATATTGCTTCACTTAATAGTAGCAACAGTTCGGTGATTTAAATCACCGAACTACTGCAACTAAAGGGATTCAATCACATGTCGCAAACTTATGTAAATCACAGACTTTGATGTATTGTATGGAATTGACAAGCTTAAAACACGTAATTGTATAGTTTACTGCTTATTTTAAAGCTTTAATAGTAAGCGTAGCGTTAAAACGCATAAAATGTCTGTTTTGTTTGTATTTTATTACGAAAAGATCCACTCGAATAAATTAGATAAAATTCTTTTAATAATGCATTTTATTTTAAAACAATAAAACAACATTTAAAAATTCTTAATTATTTAATCGGAGAAATAAAAATTCTTTGATTTTTTGTTCATTACATCAACTAAAATAAAATTACACGGAAATGAGTTTTGAAGGATTTTTTTGAAAGTAACAGATAACTGCGTAAAAGCTTAATTCGATTTTTTATTACGATAATTTATTACAATTTTAATGATAGTTATCTTAATTTACGATTAACGAAGCTTATAAAAATTGAAATGAACAACATTATTTTTCACTCATATTGCACATAGCTATAACATAACCAAATTTTTATCAAATTAATATATCCAATTGAACTATTAAAAAAACATACACATCACGTATAAAAATAATAACTATAAGTACTTACATTATTTTGCATTTGGTTTGAATTAATACAAAATGAAAGATCAGTTGGATTTGAGTATTTTCCATAAAATGTCATGTTTCTAATTGAGAAATTGTAATTATTTTTCGTAATTAAACAGTGTTTTGTAAGTTTGTAAGTGTTGTAAAATAACTAAATGCTACGAAATTCACTATTCGTACGACTTGTTTTAATGAAACCAGCTAATCTAATAGAGCATTTTCAATTAAATACTTAAGAAGAAATTGTAGTCTTTGAGCGATGACGTATTTATAAATAAAAAGTAAATCTAAATGGATTTATGTACAATGAAATCTTATTTCGAACGATAAAAATAATATACAATGCTTAGACTACAATGTACAGATTGGAAAATACAACTACCGCCTAAATACAGGCGTGGTTCTAAATATTGTACAATAATTTACAGAAGCTTAACTTTACTATGATATGCAATAAGCTATATAGTACTTAGTTCACTGGACTCAAAAAAATCTGCTACCTTTTCATAATTTTTGATTAAGTACTTTTGGCACTTTCTTCAGAAACATTTTTTTGTAAAATATGGAAGAGATTAACTGACAGTAATCAACAAAAAGTTAATTGGAGTAACTGTTTTCATAAACGCAGTTTGTTAGTTACTTAAATGACGTCATTTTTCGTCCAATGTGACAGCCATTTGAAATTTTCCTATTTTACACTATTCTTTTTCTGATTCACACAATTGTCTTCTTATAATGGAATGGTTTCGTTTGTTTACGTCAAAAATAGAAAACATTGAATAGTACCTTATTGGAAATGTAAGCTAAATGCAATCAATATTATAGCCTTAAGCACCAAATTTTGGCACATCATATAACTATTACTTAATTCAGTATATTTTACATACAGCTCAAAATAAGCAGTCATTTTTCGAAAACTTGTCATCTTTGAGTATTTAATAGTAAAAAGTCTTCTTGTCCGTATACTCGAAACGTTCTGTCTTGAAACGAACCGTCAATTATGTACAATTCACTACCATAAAGGAAACATCCTTGGTCAGAAAACATGTAAAAGAATTGATTAACGATAACAAAAATACTAAACTTAACAACAGAATATAAATCCAATAGGTAAGTATCAAATCAAAAACATTAAAGGCTTTTTTTATCCAAAGAGTTTGACTTTGAAAAGCCCGTATACATTATAACCTCAAAGTTATCTCAAATATGGCTATGATCCAGACGAGTACCAATTCGTATTTGGAGGTGCTGACTTATCTATAGGCTGATGCGAATGTGTCGCATGCGCAGCGTGAGCTTGTGGGTGGTAAAGATGGAACGAAGATGGCGGATGGAAGAATTGGGATTGGTCTAACGGCGACGCGTAATCTAAAGCGCCGGGAACAGCCGAATACGCTTGTGGTTTTAAAGGCAACGGGGCTTCCCCTAAATAAGAGTGCCTAAGCGCTTCAGAATACGCGCTATTATCGTACGACAAAGCGTATTGCTGCTTATCCCTAGGTGAAACTGACCCCGGCGGCGTCATAGCTGAATGATAGTCGGCATATCCTCCGTAAGCTATTGAACTAATGTCAGTGCCCTTATGACCTAATTGTTCTCCGTAGCTGGAGCCTTCGCTTCCTGGAGGTGTCGGGAGTGGTCCGTTTTGACCATCACTAGAGTAATAACCTCCCGTTCTCCCATCTCCTAAAAAGTTACTACGAATAACGCTCTCTCTGTTAGCGTATAGTTGTCTCAACAATGCTGAAGCTGGAGTCGTAGTGTGATTACCAGGAATTTGTCTATTCAAATGATTAAGGTGATGATTTTGAGTACCAATCCACTGTATGGTGGACTTCTGTTGCTGCTGTTTTAACAAAGCGTCTGTAGAGAAGTCAGTTGGCCGATGTGATATTTCTTTGCCGTCTAGAGAGACAGAAGGCAAGTGTTTAGACATTGCATTTTCTAAATCTCTTACGGATGTAGCGTCAGTTGTTCCTTCGGGTATAGATAGATTGGTTTTGGTCATTTCTCTCTCGGCGGGCGATATTGCTGCGCCAGGGTTAGAAGAAGACTTCCTTCTCTCTTCGTCTCTTTCTTCGTCTTCTTCAGTAGCGTGCTTTCGTTTTTTCAGTCTTCTTGCTGGCATTGGTGAAGTTCTTTCAGGGTTAGTGTGGAGAGGTAATGGTGGGGCATCATTCAGTCTAGTTAGATGAGTAACATCTGATGTGGGAACAGGTGCGGTAGACGCTGTCTCTGGATTTGATGAAGGTTCTGTTCTTTCTGCTGGGTGTCTTTGTGGTGGAGGTGGTCCTCCAGAGTTATCAGTATCAGGAGGTCCATTTTCAGGATCGCCAGTGCTTTCTTCGCGCTTCACTCCTTGACCAGTCTCCTCTAGCTGACAGCAATCCATTACTGTGTTTGGATACTCCCGGCCACTGCAAAAGGAAATAAACAATTAACGTAATGTCCAAGAATGTAGCTCATTCTGATATTATGGTAACTCAAAGTGCGCCGATGTTAATTATTGCCGTGGTAAAGAATAAATCAGCTGAATATGTACATTGTAACGGTGCTGCGCATATAAACAATGCTGTTCTTTATTTAGATGTGATGTATGATGTAGGTGACTTGCCTGATGACGTAGTTGACGCAGATGATGTTTTGCTCTTCAGCGTTTTTAGAGGAACAGACGACGGTAGCACAAGTCTGCATCCACGTGTAGCCTCCTAACTTGTTCATTATCCTGTAGTAGTGCGTTAGCACTTGGCCTTTGTTCATTACTGAAACAAAAAAGTTTGCAGTGAGTCAATAAGCAAAAGAATGAAGCTCGAATATTTTTGTATATCCTATTTAGGGCAAATGTTTATAGAATAATGTTCATAGAGGAATCTATCGTTGTCGTGATTAATGGTGATTTCTTATTCTACCTATTATTGTAAGTATATTGAGATTTGATGACGCCCAAAGTTAGCACAATAGCAGGTGTCCTAACCAAACTTACGCAAAAAGTTAGTCACCAAACTAAAGGTAACAGAGGACGTATAAGGAAACTGATCGCAATAACGTCTTCAACCTTAGTAGATTTGGTGACCTTGCGATTAATGTTAATCGGACAATGGGTTATGATGCCAGTGTAGATGGTGATACATACGGACACGAAGCCATCGTTATATTCAATAGATTCCACACACGAAAGACAAAGTGAACACATGTATTGTGCTACGTGAGTCATTAGGGTAAAGTCGGTTTTTGGTTTGTTTTCGCATTGTTTATTGCTGGCGTTTAATAATTAATAATATATTGTAGGTGCATTTGGAAGGTAGCCAAGACGAAACGTCTAATGATTGTTTTTATTCAAATGTTTGGTGTTATTGATAGATTATGTTGTTAATTTGGTTTAATAGGCTTCAACACTTGTATATGTTTGGTGACTATGAAATAATATGTCATAGTATATAAGAAGCCTTTGTTTTCTGTGTTTAATGAATCACTAGGCTACAAAAATTCCTGATTGTCGGAAGTCTCAGACATAATCATTCAACATCATATCATTACATTATGCACGGTGTGAATACATACGCCCAACATCGTCAATAACTTCATCAAGCACCCAGGGCGCGTAAACCTCTGTAACCAAATTACCCGCTTTCTACCAAACACCCGGACTTTTATGGTAATTCGAACAATTGATATTCTACACCCGGATTGTCCACATTTGACCGGCCTCTATATAGACATTTACAATGCAAAGTAATGGTCTCGTAAAGCTATCAACAGATATGTACTGGAGAAAAACAGTATGACGTTAAGCCACTACGTTTAATGCACCGTGATTGGCGTTCGAATCGGCGCCATCTTGTTATACGTTAGGATTGATTGGTTGAGACATCGTTACGTCAGGATATATTCATTCATGCTCAACTATTTCCATGATAGCTAATTTAGTGACAACATGTTCATTTGTTTCCTTTGTAAGTACCACTTCATTAGAGTCTATCTTTTCAACGAATTGTTCTCAGTTTCGTAAATTCAGTCTTATCAGAGTTGTCCTAATAAATCATCTACGCAAACAAGCGAGTAAAATAAGCTTGTAGCGCTGAGTGTAATCAACAAAAGCTATCTCAGAGGACATTAAGGCTTGACATTTCCCACGTATGCCCAGGGAAAGGAAACCGAAATGATGGCATAAAAATTATTATTCAAATCACAACCCGCGCGATGCCGCCGCTCGGCGTTAGGCCTAAATTGTATTCCTCTGACGAATGCGTGGAAAAGTAATAATATCCGTGTGCACGACACTATGATTACATTATTTGAGCAGGGATTTTCCTCTTGGTATCGGAATACTTACAGCAATGAGCGTGATTGAAATATAAAATTCAAATTCATTTCGGTTTACCAAATCATATGCGAATATTGTTAGTAGGTATTAAAATAGGTACCCTTGATTGAAGTTAAAATTGTAGGTATGTTATAAAAATGCCATATATTAAATCTTTGGCAAAAATATTGCAATTCCAAGGAATTGAATGTTTAACAGATATAACTTTTAGGTACCTATGTAAATACTTAAGTAATTCCGATAAGTGTAATTTGTTATTCAGGTTGACTTTTATTGGGCAATATTCCAAATCTAAGTAGGTCTTGAATCAATGATGTTGAATTAGAATTAAATGCCTTAAACAGTATAGTTCTGAAGTATTCTGAATGTAAAAACGGATTGTGTGAACCATGTGAACATATTAAATTGTTAGAGCTTACGTTTGTAACTATTCGAACTAGGTATACAGACAATAAAGGCAGGAAAGAATGGGATTTACTAGAAACAAAAGTTTACTACTTCTCATTAAACAGTTCAGACATAAATTTTCCTCCTGGCACTTCAAATCGGCACCTTGAGCTGCCAGTCGTCTTGACATGGATTTCTAAAGAGTGTTGACTGCATACAAATGGATAGTTGCAACATTAGGCCCCGAAGGATTTCACTACGATATTGGGTCATGGGAGGACGATTCACCGATACGTTTATAGATCGATCGAGTAAGGCACAAACTCGCAATATGATTCATGATACTGTTAAGACATGGAAGAAAACCAACTGAATAATATTACAGAAGAATTTTTGCATGTAGATAGTTTGTAGTAAAAGATTTTTAATTTTAACAAACTTTTACTAATTATTTCAGGGAAACACTAAAGAATAATTAATACTTACAATCTACGTGACATTTTCTAAGCTTATTTGCGTCTTCTCCGTGGCATAGCGCGTATAGATTCTTCCCCGTCAACTCCTCTGCTGTATATCCGAGCAGTTCTGACACCCGGCTGTTGATCAAAAAATTATACCTCAATTCGTTACAGATTTAAGGGTGGGTACCCACTTAGGTTCGCGAACCTCCGCGCTCTGCGAACCTAGAACAGTGCGCCATAGCAAAAAATATATTTTCACTTTGGCTATAGCGTGTTCGCACACGTACACGCTACGTCAGTCGTACTGTTGCAGCACAGGATAAACATTTTTTTGGTGCAGGTTCCCGAAGCGCGGCGGTTCGCGAACCTAAGTGGGTAACCACCCTATCGCTACGAAAAATGGAACTCAAGAATCGATTTGTGGACAAACCAATAAATAAATAAACAAGAAAGCGACTTAATAAAAACGTGTTAAAAAGATGGGACCCAGAGTAGCTCCCTGAGGAATCCCTTGAAAGTTAACTTCAATACCTACCTGGGTTCGCAATGTGCTATTCGGAAATCGAAGTTGATTCTTGTGACGAACATGTCAGATTCCAGTCTAATTTCGTGCACCGATGGCGGTGGTAGGGCTATCGCCAGAGCCACCATCCCCAAGAGGACCGTTGGTGACTTCCGACTGTGTGAGAAGGAGTACTGGGGTCGGAGTCGACATAACATCAGCACCACCTGAAAAGAAGAGAAATGCGTTCAGGTAGTATTCTCTTGGAATATCCCTTATTACTAGGACAAAAATAATGTCACGTTTGAAACCGAGTTGTTTGATATCAACTTTAATATACTGCCAAGTTCTTTATTTCCTTTTCAATTTGTTCTTTTTATATTTTTTTCAATCAAAGTCTTGTTATATCGTGTATTCAAATTCAGTAATAAACGAACGACAAATATGGATTTATCATCAAAATCAAACGTCAAAGCTCAAAGCATCACCAGACAAAAGCTCTCTTTGGAGCTTTGAAGTGTGAATAATAAAAAATCTCGTTATAACTTTCTGCGCTCATCTTAAACGTGTCTCATGTCAAATGAGATAAATTTCCAAAGCTGTTTTCAGAATCACGAAAAGCACGTACCTATTAGTACATAATTTGAGGTAATCGAATGCGAGATCAAATGGAAGATGAACTAATTTGAAATTTTCCTAATAAAACCTTAGCCAAAGGCGATGCCGCCGCACCGCGCGAAGCAATAAAGGATATTAATTGCGCAGTCGATGCTCGTGCGAATTGTGTAAGCTATTTAGATAAAGATAACAACGAATTATAGGTGCAACTTTATGAATAATATGCAGGTTATTGGAAATTGGAATTTCTAATTCAGAATTGTAATAAAGTAAAGATATTGTAATAAAAGTTGTTTAAATAAACTGTTTAACATGCCATATTTTCATCGATACCATTATAGGGAAAGTAAGCAAAAGTAAGTGGCCGTAAAACGCTTATAAAATAAAACCCTAAAATTTTCACCCTGAAAACAATCTATTACGACCAATTTTACGTACCTTGTACAAAATTCGCAAGTCACTGGAGATACAATCGTACTTTATGATCTAACACCGAGTTAAGGCAAAAATTATGGGCTATCATAGCTCCCTGCGGCACCCCACGCTGTGTAATAATTCTCGCTGGCTATTAATATTACTGATCTCGTCCTTATAAAGAAGCTAAACGTCCCTTTATTGTTTGAAAACAAAAGGAACATCGGTAAATATCAGCTGAGACCATAATTTGTAACTTTTGCATCTAATAGATTTAAGGCAAGCATTTGATAAGAACACCTTTTTCTTAAAACGATTTAAACATGCTTTGTATTTCTGAAATAAATACGTCTGCTACATCTACTTTAAATAAAGTATTCGATGTATAATCAAAGAAGGAATACCATTTTTTTAAACGAAAATAATTCAATATGGTTTCCCGAAGCACGCTTCAAATACCCACCCGCCAGTTACCACTCTCTCCGTATCTGGACTGTTCACCTTCTCTGCTTCTTCCAACCTAGATTGAAAATGAAAATTCAGAGTCCATTCATTTCTCTCTGAGCACTAGATAAGAAGAAAATGACCACAGATATTTTCATGTTCACTCAAGATCAAGACTACTATTTCATAACGTTACCAACATCCTTTATTACTTATGAGACTGAATTGAGAGGTTTTATTCTTTTGTTTTTAGAAGTTTGTGTTAAATTATTTAAAGAGAACTTAAAATAGAGAAAAGATTGTACTGCTTTTGTACTTTTTGCACACATCTGACCCTTATTTCAATCCGTCTTCTTTTCTAGTAGTGTAGTTGCATCTATAATAATTGCAATGATTTTCTTACCCGATATCCTGAAGACTTGAAGTGGCACCCTCGTTTTGTCAAGGTACTTTTCATTCTTATGCAGAACGCCCGGTCCATCCCTTTGTATAGAGCTCCGCTAGCCGCCAAGCTCATTTGCACAGACACTGTTGATCAAAATAATAATAACGTAAGTATTGGTTGATGCATAGAAATAGAATGTCAAAGAACAACAATGTCAATAAACAGGTGATCCGAAAACGAATGCATACATTTTATATGAGATACGTAAAAAATTACTTAGATTCGTAAAATATGACTATATATGGCAAAGGAAATTAATTAACTATGTTCCATACTGTTTTCTTTGTCGATAAACGAATAAATGTAGCGAAATTTGGTTTTAGAGAAATTTGTGGCAATATCTTATTTACCTGTGAAAAGTGTGATTACTTGGATTGTTTCTTTTTGTTACATCACAATTACTTAAAGCACAAGACACCATGGCTCCATGATACCTTTATTTTAAATTATAATTAAGATTAACAAATATTTTAAACAAACTGTGATTGCTCATTTGCTAGGCGGGACGCTAGGGGCTCTTACTGTAAAAAATGTTGGCACATGTCACTTGATCCCTTGTCTCTTTTTTACATAGACCGTGTCCGTATGATGTTAACTTCTCTTTTCCACGCTTTGTTGGTCTTCTTGAGCGCTGCGAAAAATTTTCTATGTCTATGGGTTGATGTGATGACTCTATTTAGTGAGAACTACGGAAGGCCGTTAACGTCACTATTTTAGTAAACAAAACTGCAATTTTGGATCTTGATTTGAACTGCATGCTCAACAAACGCCCGTAAAAGATGGAAAATTTTATTTCGCTATTTGGCGGTAGATGGCGCTGTACAAATTTCCCATACAAAATTATTCTATCGAATGTTTTACGCGCGTTATTTTTTCGATAGCTGTTCGTGCTAAGGGTACGGTGCCCCTAGCACAAACATCTACCCAGAAAAAAAACGCGCGTAAAAGTATCCGATTTTGTCTATGTGAAATCTCATTTCGCTTTTCGGCGGTAAATGGCGCTGTACAAATTTCCCATACAAAATTACTTTATCGAATGTTTTTACGGACGTTATTTTTTGGATAGATGTTCCTGCCAGGGGTACAGATAACGACTATTTGTGTTGTGAAATCTAAACAAGATTTAATTCTTATACGCAGTTTAATTAAAGCCACCAAACCCTTTAACTATGGTATAACGTTTAATTTAGAGGTACAATACACATGTGTGTAACAGTTTGAATCAATTTAACACCGTTTTTTTGGAAGGGCATTGGACTGGTCGATTGAATGATTAATTAAAAGATTTATGGGAGTCGGAACGACAAGTCAGGTCAACATCACGCTCTAATTGATTTCCTCTAGCTTGCTTCGTGAGTTTTAGATATTTGGTAGTGGCTTCCAAACTTGTGAAGCTTTTTAAATCTGAGGTTTTAGCATTCATAATGCTATTTTTTTATAACCCTACTTATAATATTATAAATGTGAAAGGTTTTGGATGTTTGTCCTCAATCACGCAAAAACGGCTGAACAGATTTGGATGAAATTTGACACAGATAGTTTATAGCCTGGATTAAAACAGGGTACTTTTTATCCCGATCAAAAGTTCCCTAGGTAACTACCTAGGGTAACTACCTACTCGGAAACTTCCGAGTGTGGACGAAGTGGCGGGCGGAAGCTGGTACTATAGTACCAGCTTCCGCCCGCGACTTCGTGACTTTGAAAAATGATCTGGTGATGAGTTTTTCACCAGATCATTTTTTCAGCGAGAATCGAGCCCGCGATCTTTTGAGGTCCGGTCCAATGCTCTTCCAACTGAGCTATCGAGTCACTTTTCAGTCAGCTTTTTTAAAATTTAAAGAGTTTTATAAGAATACAAGTAACACAGGCTACGCTGTTTGTCCCTGGAAAAAGCGATTTAAGCCGCTGCTAGCAAAAGCTAGTTGATTTATAAAATTCTAGGAGAATAGAAAAAAAAACCATAACAATCAACACAATAACAAAAAATAAGCAAATTTAAAAAATATTAAAAACACGACTGCCATACCTAAAACGAACTAAAAAGTTAAATAACAAGTGACATTGCAGTCGGGGGACCGTTTTTTTTAAACAATTTTTAATCAAAGAGGTCTCCCGACTGCAATGACACTTGTTATTTAACGTTTTAGTTCGTTTTAGGCATGGCAGTCGTGTTTTTAATATTTTTTAAATTTGTTTATTTTTATTATCCACATTTTAGTAACAAATTATATATTTTCGAAATTTGCTCATCCTGGCCTTTCATTTGATGCCCATATTGTAATAATTGAAGACAAAAATATGTTTTTCACATTTGAAAATGGCGTCGTACAGTCGCTATATTGAATTTTTCAAAAAAAAAATGGCCAATGTCACTCGGAATGATGTAAGGATTCCAGCGATACCCCATACATCTAAATCTGTTGAGCCATTTAGAAGTTATGGTGGAATAAAGAAACTCACATACCCACAAACATACATGAACCCTGAACACATATACACTCCTTTTGGGCAGTCGTGTAAAAAAATATTAGCAATAGGGATGTTGACTTATGAATGAAATAACGAAATACTAATAAAAATCGTAAACATATCAAACTTTTGGAGTAGCTTGTATACCTCTTGGTTTTTTTATATATTGCGTATTATTTGTTTTATGACCCTTCAAAGTTGGTTTAAGTCCATTTAAAAAGTATAAAATTTGTTAAAATAAATAATACATTTCATTAGTCCGTAAAATTTATAGCAAATTTGTCAAAGAAACCATTTTGTTAAACACAATATTTAATATAGCTGCCGAACAAATTTCCTACGCGTTGCATACAACGTAGGAAGGCGTGACGTCATAACTTGGTAGCCGTTAGTATGGAGCGTTTTCGGGTGAGTCCAATTTTGTGCATTTCAAACTGTGATATCTCGGGCAGTTTTCATGCTAGCGTAATAATTCTTATACAAATGTTTCCTTTTTTTATGGGTAACTTATGTAACATAAAATAAAAAAATAGTCAACATGCCTATTAAAGTTACCATAGGGTGCTACAGCACCCTGAGTAGGGTTCCAGGGTTAAATTGTGTAACGGCATAGACAAATAAGTCAAAGTTATTGTATGCTCTTACAGTAGGTAACTTTGTCTTATTTTGTTGCCTGGTAGGTACCTTACCTATTGAAAGCAGCGCAGCATTTTGTATTTTATCACAAATAAAGCCATACACGTTTCTTTAAAATCAGTGGAATTCATCAACTATTTTTACCTTTAATATAGGAAAAAAACCGGTCAAGAGCGAGTCGGACTCGCGCACCGAGGGTTCCGTACAATCATAAATATATTTGGATATGTTATTTTAGGACAGTCTTTAAAAAAGTAGGATAAACGGCAGACAGGTGGAAGGGCGAACAGGCGGACAGTTAATTTACAAATGCTGCTTATGGTGACTGAAAAACGTTTCTGCCACTCCACATTGCAAAATGTTTAAATTTACTAGTCCATCAGCCATTTTAATGTCCCTACTGCTGGGGCACAGGCCTTCCTTATGGATGGATAAGGAGGACGGGCCATAACCCACCACGCGGGCCCAATGCGGATTGGTGGGTATTAACGACTGCAAATGCAGCCGGTACCAATGGCTTAACGTGCCTTCCGAAGTACGTAGGCGCTCGAGATAATAAATTTTTGGTCACCCAACCCATGACCGAACCTTGCGAACGTTGCTTAACCTCCGCAATCGCTGGTACAGGCGCTAAACCACTGCGCCACCGAGCTCCTCGTTATTGTTATATTACTAAGTAGGAACTTATTCTTCGTTTATTCGTACGGCAAATAGTAGGTAATTATATTAGAACCAGCCACCAATTTATTATTGTAGTGTTAGGTTGGGCCATCTCTTGACCGATAGTGAAACTATTTTTGTCCCTTAGGTTAGCTTAGGACAGCGCCATCTGTTGACTGGTAGTGAAACTAAAAAAATTTTGTTTGTTTTTTGAATTTCTAAAAAAGTGTATTATATTGAGACATCGTTTTATTTTTCCTGTAATCTTTACATAAACTACTATCACATAGAATTATTTCAGATTTTTCTCTTTGCAAACTTCGGAGATAAGGGGGGGGGAACGGTATTTTTTTTACATTTTTCATCATAAGTCGAAAACTATGCGGCCTAAGAAAAAAGAAAAAATTGTTTCAAAATGTGCAAACAGCGCTCTTTTAAATGATACCCCACATGCCCTAGTCACCTCACTTAAAATTTTTAAGACCCCTTTTCAGTCCCTGTTGGAAAAATAATATTAATTTTATTATTTCTTTCTTATTTGCAAAATAGTTGGGCAAATGTCATCTTAAACTATTCCAAATTTCAAGTTGATACCATTAGTAGTTCTCGAGATATCCAGCTGTGACAAACAGACAGACAGACTGAGTCACACCATAAGGGTTCCTTTTTTACCATTTTGATACGGAACGCGAACAAACTTGCTCTTGCTCTTTTTCAAAATTTTCACTTACTTTGGTCGACTTCTCTCTCTATTTTTTGTACCTAGTCTTGGTGCTTGGATTGGACGGTCTAATCTAACAGCCCCTGATGATGTTCGGTGTGGGGGCGTGAGAAGGTATAACGGCAAGGAGTGTAGGTAGGTGTCTGTGAACGGGTGGTAGGAAAATGTAGACGATTCAAAAGTACTTAATAATTAAGTTTATTCCGTTGCTCTATCGGTAAACTAATGTCAGGTGCCACATCACGAATGGTTTTGAAACCAGTGGCACCCGTCAATCTTGCACATCCAACTCCCATCCACAGATCTACGGTTATCAGATAACAATGTGGTTTTCTCCACGGACCTCTGTTCGGTGACTTATTCACCACGCCTGTCACACCACAATGCCGTCTTGTCACACCGTCTCGATCCTGATTGATTTTTTTATCGATACTTTTTCAATACAACTAAATTGAAATCGATTCTAGCCCTTAAGGTATTCATGTAAGTAAATTAAAAACCAAACTGCCCGTTCCTTGGAAAAAAACAAGGTCAACTGTGTCTTGATGTCAATGATTTGGCTTAATTAATTCCTATCTGAAAATAACTCAATAACACAAATCGATCGCGAAGAATTTTATAAATAACAACATTAATGTTGAATTAATGCGATAAAAACAATACTAAGTTATATCCTATAATAACGTTAAGTACCGCAATTTTCATTCGTGAAATACAAAAGTGCATTTCAGCGAATGTAATAAAAAAAAGTTTTGCGGTTTTAAAGCATGTTTTTACTGCGCAACTTGAATTATAACCGCAGACAATAAAAACGAATGCAATGAAGCGAGCAATAACATCTATTTGACAGTAATATTATATTCGAATTACTTTTTTGCTTATTTGGACTTTTAATTGAAGTCGGCAGGTAGGTACATTGTCTGGTAGGAAAGTACTCGTATTGATTATATCGTCGAGCCATGCCTAATTCTGAGCAAGGAGTTGAGGTGTCGACTGGCGCCAAATTTCAATAAAACTTCAAACGAGTTCCCATAGCGGTGAAATGAAATATTAATCAGTGACCACAAAGATTCACACTGACACCCCATTGACCGTTTCATAAGCTCCCAACGCACCGTGAAGACGCCATAATCTAATTTCAACTTGTACCACAACTTATTACGGATGACATTGCCAGATTCGACATAGCAAGTGAAATTTTGGGATCGGTAGTGTCGCCGATTGAAAGGTGCAACGGCCTAAAGGAAACTTTAATTGAATTCTTCGCTGTTTTTTCTCGTTTTGCTGGAAGAATGGATGCGTCCGCTTTTTCTGTACGGATTCCTCCAAAATTTGTCGACGGCTAAATGAGTAACGGCGTAGTCAATAGAAAGGCATTTTTTACTGTTTCCACTACTGTCTTGGACTAAATAAGGGGTGATAAAAAGTTAATACACGAGTCTACACTAATGCGATGCTTTTATTCCGAAGTTGGAATGAGGTCGATAGAAGATGGTATGGCTAAACTACAAAAAAAGGCTTAAGGGAAACTTGGAGTAACATTAGATGATGTAACCGCAGTACTTTCTGCTACTGCTGGTAAATAACTTGATCAAACGTTCCAACGTCGTGAAAGTAAAAAATCAAACCAAATACCAACTAATTACCAAAATTCTTTCAATAGAACCGCGCTAGTATCCTTCAATAACGTGTTTTATTATTTCATGTCTAGTGAGCATGTAAGCTTAAGAGGTAAACTTGATCAACATGTCCCAATTCTTCCTCAAGGTCAGTTTGTCAAGTCCTGTCAACTTTGTCAGTCTTACCATCAGGGTTGTTAGTTCCGTGCTGACTGCCTTCCTCGCTGCCCGACGCTGGGCTGTTGAGGCCAGCACCTGACCTGCCTGCTAGAGACAAGCCAAGTTGCTCAGCAATCTCCGCGTGGTCAGCTTGGTGAACATAGTCGAATATACTACTGCCAGTCATTTCTACCTGGTGACAAATGATTTTGATTAGATTGATTATTAAATGCTTAGATTACTAACTAAACTAAGGGCCGAATAATTATAAGTGAGGAATAATATCCACTCTGTACCTTCTATCTAAATTAATAACTCCTAAAAATGAATAGACAGCTAAACATGTAGTTCTTTAGAAATAAAACACTTTTTACGGATTACAGCGCGAAGATTAGTTAATTCAGATGTTATTTTAGAATTATTTCGTTTTGATTTGTTGGTTTTTTGGGTTTCCCGACGTTTCGACACCTTAACAGGGTCGTGGTCACAGGACGACTGAAGCAAAAAAAGCTGCTCATATTTCAAATAACATCTGAATTAACCAATATACAATCTAATGAACTGTACGCGCGGAAGCCTTAGAATTGTATTTTTATTTTATTCTTTTTTTTTGTACTCGTCATAAATTACATAAACTTTATGACTTGTACCATTGGGGCTAGCACCTAAACTGCTGTAAAAATGATGTAAACACAAACTAGTTCAACGTCATCCACACCTGAATGAATGTTATCTGCTCAACTCAAAGCATTCGGTCAAAAGTCCGAGTCGCAGCGCATTAGGCTATGAGTGGTCACGTACGCTGTCATCGTTATGAATGAACAGCTTGTTATCAGTCATCGCGAGGCAGGTGACTTCATAGAACCAAGAAAGCTCTTCTGTAACGAGCTGGTGAGCTATTTGGAAACAGGCGCTAACTTAATTGCTTGATAAGACTCCGTAGCAAATTGCTGAAGAATTATTGCTAACGGTGTCGTCAGCTGTTATTTATTGTGAACCCTGCTTAATGAGGTTAGTTAAGTCAGTTGCAAATGTTATTTATATGCTGTATGATTTATACCTAGATAATTTCCTAGGAAGATTTCTAGTACCTAAGTATCTGTTTGGATTAAGCAACTATGGATTCCTCAAAAAGTGCGTTAATATAATAAACAATTTATTGCACACACACACACATTACAGAAAATACAATAACACAAAACTTAAAGCTATGATTGGCAAAAGCAGTCCTATCGCTGAGAGCTATCTCTTCCAGACAACCTTTGAAACATTGGATAGCTGTAGAGAGATGTGAAGGGCAATGTGCCAGCAACATACATAGGTATTCAAATAAGAAATAAGATAATGATTACTTATATGTTTATTTTTATGTGATTATTTAGTTATAGGATCATTCAAATACAGTAAAGCATCTTCATGAATAATTCTCGGTGGCCCACTGTATTCATAGAGCTCTTAAGTTTTCCTTCAAGTGAATGCATAACACTTTGAACACCAAATCTGATAACTTTCATGTTGGACCTTTCACGGCATATGCAAATGTTTTAAATATATTTATCAAATATAATTGTGGGATCCTATTAGAGATTCAGGCGTCGTGTATCCGCAGTGTGGCGGCGCATGGCAATCCCACGAACAATGGTATTTATATGGTGGTCTCTTCCAGGAATCATAGTGGAGTTTTATGACTTTATTCGCCGATCAACTGTTGACAGGTGATGGTATATGAAGAAGGTGAGAACATGATTTCAGATCAAGACAGAGACAACAAAATCACGGGGCTTTTCAATCTAGAATAATATAGTTATTACTTCGATTTGACTCCACAGCAGTTGGTACGTAACTTAAGGTTGAAAGGCACAGTTTCTTCTATGAAAGCTTAGAAAAACTAAATAGTAAAGCTCATAAAACTATCTTGGTTGAATCTACTAACAACTCACAACAATGACGGAATAACTATGTTATCTTTACGTCACACACATCACACGAAGAAAAAGAGACACGTAAATAATAACAATGAAATATGTGAAAGCAAAAACAAATATCCATTTATCTATGGAAGCAAAATATGATTTCCTATTTTCGGCGTTATCATCAGTCTTTAGTCAGGCCCGAAAAAATGGCCGGAACAAAATTTAATATAGCGTCTACGGGTCGTAGTTATAAGAAAGTTGTGTCTACGCTTATTTACCGGGAAGTTTATATGTGTTTTAGGTATATGTGAATACAGGCGAAGACTTATGGGCTCGGCTTGTCAGTGAGGAGTCGGCGTGGTGTGTGTGACTTATGGGTGTGTGAGTGGTAAGGTTCGCAACGGCATTAAGATGGGAGGCACGCGCGCGCCTTACCCGCGACGTGACCGGCATATCCCATCGTCCCTTTCCCCCCATTCTCCGTCTCCGTCACACCACCCCCGAAGCCTGCAGCCATGTTGGGAACGAATTTCCCAGTTTTCGCATCTTTTCTCGGAGCCTTTTAATTTTGTAACGTTATTTAATTCGGATCTGGATTTTATTGCTTATCCGTCAATTTCTTTCCATGTTTTTTCAGCAGGTCAATCAATACCAACCTAGATAGGTAAGTCACTTTACTCATTAATTACAAAACTGTCCAAAATCAATTACTCGTTTTATAATACTTACATTATTATCTACAATCATAATGTTATGAACTTATGTTTCAAGAGAAATTAACAGAATCGTGACATCAACAGAAGACTCTAAAAGTTTGTGAAAACAAGAAAAAAAACTTTAAATGGTAAAAAAAACTTTAAAAAGGGTAACTTCAGAGAAGATCGTCCCTTAAAAGATTATGTTCTCGAAAATAGTGATACAGCCAACAAGCCACGTATAAGGCATAACGCGACACGCGTAAAAAGATTTATCTACAATCTCTCCGGATGTCTTTCTAGCGCCGCCGAAATTCAGATCATCTCTGCCGACCGTACCGAGTGTGTGAATGGTTGTATCTAGGCATCTCGTACGTGTATGAGTAGGTGTGCACTTGATAAATAAATGCAATTACGAGTTGTGCAAGTACCTACCTACATTATACAGTTTTTGAACGCTACTTTTTAATAACATCAAAACCTCTTTGTTGCTAGTTTACAAAAAAATAACAAAAAAATTAAATTCTTTTGTTTTGTTTCTTTCATTATTATTTTGTAATGTTTGATTGAATTTACAATGTTTGTACTTATGAAATGAAAGGTGGTATCTTGGCAAAATGCATGAAAGGCATTGACCTGCATATAATAAAAATTTTTTTTTTCATGTCTGTGATGAAAGGTTATGCTGCTTACGCCCCTTTTACACTATGCAATTTCTCGCATGCGATCTGAAAAAAATTCACGCTTGTAAGCGAAATACTTGGATTTCAGTCGTAAAAACGTGCATCTATCGCCGTTTTCCCTCCGCCCGCTACGTTTATCAATTGCATAGTGTAAAAGGGGCTTAACAGCTTGAACTCTCCGTAGAACTAGCTTTCATACACTAAGGAGGTCATTTAAACTGGTAATTTTTCTACTGTCCACGCGGACGAAGTCGCAGGCAGAGATTAGTATGCCATATATTTTGTATGGACATGCTCACGCATCCAATGTCATGTCAATGTCAATGTTTGAATAAGTTTTTATAATATTTTTTAGCAACATAAATATTTTAAACAGTTAGAAAATTTATAATGTAGGTAATGATTACTTACTTGTGATAATCCTAAATATATAGATACAGTTTCTGATATGTACAGGAACCTTCCGTCTGCTGCGACTGACAAGGCGAACCCGTCGAGAGACTGTGGACAAAATAAAACAAAAAATTATGAATACGCAGTTGGTAAGCACTTACCAGTTACCTATTTTTTAATTTGAGATTTTTGCATTCACAATGCTATTTAATACAATACTAAATAGGGAATATACTAGACAAAATACGACTCGCACGAGATCAATTATAATAATTAAGTTAATACTAAATAAATAATTAAGTTATTACCTAAATAGTATTAAGAGAAACATTGTAAAATGTAAACAAAAAAAATAAACATTTTTTATTTCAAAAGACATCATCCATTTTGGTCCAAATGTGAAAATGCCGGCCAAAAAGCAAAAGTGGTTTATTCTGATAGATTTCATCCACCTTAGCATTTCTTATTATGGCACCGAAGCTGTAGCGCCTCTATACTTGATTTTAAATAAGTTCAAAAATTCTGACTTTTCATACATTTTGGCACAAATGTAAAAAAAGTCGGCCAAAAAGCAAATTCTGATAGATTTTGTCCACCTAAGCATTTCTTATTATTGCACCGAAGCTGTAGCACCGCTGTACTTGATTTTAATTGAGTTCAAAAAATCTGTCTTTTCATACATTTGGACACAAATGTGAAGTGGTGCTACAACTTCGGTGCCATAATGAAAAATGCTTAGGTGGACAAAATCTATCAGAATAAAGCACTTTTGTCTTTTGGCCGGAACTTTCTTAATTGGACCAAAAATAAAACATGGATGATGTCCTTTCAATTTCAATTCTCGGACGGGAATAGAACCCGCGACCTTTGGATATCCGGACCGCTGAGCGTAACTCGTGAGTGACTCTGAGCTCAGTGGTCAGATGAAAACGCAGTATTTTCAAAATTATGTTTACGACAGGTCTTACAAATGGATAACGCATAGCGTAACTTAAGTACACTACCAAACTACGCATTGCGCGAGACTAGAACTACTGCGAGAGTCTTTAGTTGTATAAACATCCCCATAGGCTCTACATTTCAAATCATCAAAATCACGGTCTTAATATTTGTAACTTTTTTTTTCATATTAAAAGTAACAGCTACATCAATTTTATTTGTTGATAAAAAACTAAATAAATAGAACGATGATGAATAAAAAACCGGTCAAGAGCGAGTCGGACTCGCGCACCGAGGGTTCCGTACAATCATAAATATATTTGGATATGTTACTTTAGTACAGTCTTTAAAAAAGTAGGATAAACGGCAGACAGGTGGAAGGGCGAACAGGCGGACAGTTAATTTACAAATCTTAACCACAGTTGCTTATGGTGACTGAAAAACGTTTCAGCCGCTCCACATTGCAAACTGTTTATATTACTAAGTAGGAACTTATTCTTCGTTTATTCGTACGGCAAATAGTAGGTAATTTATATAAGAACCAGTCACCAATTATTACTGTAGTATTAGGTTGCGCCATCTCTTGACCGATAGTGGAACTATTTTAAATCGCAAGTCAGCATTCTTAGGTCACCGCCATCTGTTGACGGGTAGTGAAACTGAAAAAAATATTGTTTGTTTTTTGAATTTCTAAAAAAGTGTGTTATATTGAGACCTCGTTTTATTTTTCCTGTAATCTTTACGTAAACTACTATCACATAGAATTATTTCAGATTTTTCTCTTTGCAAACTTCGGAGATAAGGGGGGGGGGAACGGTATTTTTTTTTACATTTTTCATCATAAGTCGAAAACTATGCGGCCTAAGAAAAAAGAAAAAAATGTTTTAAAATGTGCAAACAGCGCTCTTTCATATGATACCCCACACGCCCTAGTCACCTCACTTCAAATTTTTAAGACCCCTTTTCAGTCCCTGTTGTAAAAAAAATATTTTTTTTTTTATTTCTTTCTTATTTGCAAAATAGTTGGGCAAATGTCATCTTAAACTATTCCAAATTTCAAGTTGATACCATTAGTAGTTCTCGAGATATCCAGCTGTGACAGACAGACAGACAGACTGAGTCACACCATAAGGGTTCCTTTTTTACCATTTTGGTACGGAACCCTAAAAACGATTACCACGAGCCAAATGAACTACGCAGTCACGCAGATCTAAGATCACTGGAATGGACTAATACTGGTGTAAAGGTGGCACCCTGAGCGAAAGTGGCGCCGCCGCGGTGAATTTTATTTAATACTAGCTTCCGCCCGCGACTTCGTCTGCGAGGAAAGTTTTTTTGGTATCCCTCAGGAACATAACTTTTTCGGGATGAAAAGTATGTATGTCCTTCTCTGGACCCCTGACAACGTGTGTGCAAAATTTCATAATGATCGGTCCAGTAGTTAAGACGTGAAGGCGTAACAAACAAACAAACGGACTTTCGCATTTATAATATTAGTAAGGATTTTAATTCTTATACACAATTTAATAATGTTTTACGTGGAATTTTTAGGGCCCGCAGTCTAGTATTTTTAGACGGTATCGTTACATTCCCTCGTAGTCACTGCTAGAAGTAGATAGCAAAACTGCTGAAAGTGGCCGTTTTTGACACATTTGCTATCTACTTCTATGAATGACTACGAGGGCACCTTCTAAAAATACCATGGGCCTTAAATCCTCCACGTGAAACATTATTAACATCTTTTTCTATTAATAACTTATTAAATAAAAACTTCTGATTGACATTTTAATAATGAATTTGATGTGGATGGTTTCTTTAATATTATTATCGTCTTCTCTACTGAAACTTATACGAATCACGAAATAAAAAAAACCAAAATCAATCTAGGTAACTATCAAAACTCAAGATTAGGTAAGTAAATACAAAAGGAATGCCGATAATCTAAGTGTTCAATTTTATATTTTGTAATAAAACGTTATTACGGAAGACTTCCTGTAATTTCGGCCATGACAAGGATCCGATTGAAAAAAATTCCTACCTAAAAAGAAATCTGCTGAAAAACTAAACTCGCAAAAAAGTGCACGCGCGGTGTATCCGCAATAGAGTTAAACTGTTATACTGCGCTAAATAGACCATTTCCGAATAATATCACTATCATTTCCAGTAAAAAATGTTCTAATATTCCATCTTCTAATCTATCTAAACTTAATGAGATGCACGGTTGACAAAATGAAGCTCCGAAATGAATAAGTTTTTTGTATGAAATCTGCGTTTAAACGGTAGATGATGATAGTCCAAAACAGAGTAAAAAGCACGGATTATGCTCGTAATAGACTACGGATGGTGTTGCTTCGCTCTTTTATTTTGCTGCCGAATGTACGTGAACCTAGTTTGAACTCAAAAAACACGGCGTTTTTACTGAGTTATGATAGTCTTTAATATTTTTCGGAAATCTTTCATTGGAAAAATTTATTTTTTATATTGGTTGCACTAGATTTGTAACATTGTCAATAGTGGTAATATTAAACATTTGGAACACATAACATGTTTATTTTTTTGTATATTATTTTCTTTACAGGTCTTTTAATTTGAATTCTTCTTACAAATAAATACTTAAATAGATTGTATTGTATACTGTATAAGCATCAATAAAATTCTAATCAAAATAATTAGTATTATCGAGATTAATTGAAACTAAAAAATCTTCCGTCCTTACGATTGTTTTGTTTTATACTATTGTTTTCCATGATTTATGCATGTTTAACTCATGAATGCTATCATCATAGAGGCATAGATACTTCTAAAATTTTCAAGGAATGCCTAAAGGCATATAGTAAACTATTGCATTGCATTGCAGACATCGTTAGTTGCGGTACCTTAATATACACACATCAACTTTGTCTAGGGATACCAGGTGTTATTTTCATACAAACGAGGTAACTTTGAAGCCTTGGTTTTCTGCCAGGGATGTACTGTGCTGTGATCTGATGACGGCTATCCAGGGAGTGAATGGAGGAGATTCAGTTCAGATCGCTATACACACCCAACTGATATGACCAGCATCAGACTGCAGCAGCAGCAGACTGTATATGTGATTGTCCTTAGTTATACAAAAAGTCACAACCCAATTAAACCGATAAACTGTCCTTAACACTCGTAAAAACGCTACAATGCCAAATTATTTATTGGCATTAACCCCTAAAAGAGTTATTGCAAAATTGCAACAACAAACAATGATTTGCAAGTTCATGCACGTCCTTATTTTTTCCGTAAAATTGTACCACTTGTCCCGCAAACTGTTGCGTTTGCCGGCAAAAAAAAAGTAAATCGAACCAAGGAATCACGTACACAGCATTTTCAGTTCGGAATAGAAACCGCAGCACCCACAACATTATAATGACACAAAACCGATTGCACAAAATGATAATTTACGTGATCGAATGACAGTATAATAGATTTTTTTTACGGTTAACCCTATCTTTGTATTGAGACTGCCCCAGAATGTGTTTGATTAATTTTAGAGTTATGAAATTTTTAGTGAAATCGGTGAAATATCAAATTGGTATTTCGTAAATCTATTCTTGAATGTGTCACAAAGCTATTCAACGTGTGCCATTGTGTGTTTGGACTATAAAAAGCGTGAAGTTGGTTGTGCAATCATTCAAGTTCGCCTCGCCTTTTGTAGTTCAAGTTACTTTTTGTGGCCACGATGAAAGTAAACACATTAGATTGACTGACACTGACACTGACACACTGACTGACAGTTTTTTGGGTTTAGTGACATCTTCTGAAACAACTTTATTCGGTAATCAATTAATTATTGCACTTGCAGCTTTTATTATGTCATCCAACACTTTGACGAATGATAATTTAAAAAATCCCATTACACCATGGTGTAAACTTAAGTATTACCTGAAGTATGTGTGTGCCTTGATGCTGCTCGAACAAGTCCATAGTTACACCTATACCTCTTCTACTTTGAGCACCTGAAACAATAAATGGGTGTGATGAGTTTTTTATTAGGGAAGACACGGTTTCTTAACAAGCTTTGTCCGAAAACAATATCGTTTTCACTTGGTAGGTACTTCATATTTTGTACCGCAACCACACCTTACATCCATTCATAAGAAAATCATAAAATTGAAACAAGGGAAGCTAGACGTCGTCGTAAAACAGTCGCGCGCGCAACCCGACACCGGCAGATAGCATCGCATGACGGATCGGACAAAATGGCTGACGGTAGCACGGCGGGAAAATTACGGGTACAGGATAATACCTAAGCTTTTGTTTTTAATTTGCTTACGAAAAAGTATCGTATCGCCTTCGATCATTCATAAAATTAAAAATGGAACGACTGACAATTCACTTTTGATTGCAAAAAATACTCGACTCTTTTGTTTTTAAAACAAAAAAACGTAGAGCTTTCAATAATGAATAGTTAAGTACGAGTATTACAACTAAATAACGTTCCATGAATTAATGATGTAACTGTAATTTTTGAAGTGAAAACTTCTTTAGCGGCGTTGTACGCTTTTTCGTATGGGGAAAAATGTTGAACTCGCGTCAGTCAGTCAGGATCACGTGACCCTGATCGAAAATTCGTAAGAATATGTAAACACTTGTGTCACCATAGCAACGCGCTAATTTTTTAATTTAATGTCAATACTCTAGATTTTCTGTCAAGCTATAGATAAGACTTTCGTACAATACTGTTCTGTATTCGTAAATTCAAATGCAGAGTAAATTCGTAAGACGGCAATTCGTGCAAAAAGTTTTCACTTCTGCCGGCACTCCCGGAGTGCAACGTTTTTTTATTAATATTGAAGTCGAAGGATTATATGAACTTGGTAATAATGGCTTCAAATCTAAGTTCCAATAACTAATCGTTATTGGAACTTAGATTTGAAGCCATTATTACCATCATCAATCTGTCATCAATTTGTTACTTCACACATCCAACACCCGAAATTTGAATCGGACATCGATTCGAGTCACATTTGGACGAATTATGTCACTTAAACGTGACGGACCAGCGCAGTTACATAGTTCAACTCTTGCGTCGGTCGTGTATGTTTGTTTGTCCGTTCGCATCCGAGCCGACGCGACGTCACGACAGTCTGTCACGACCTCCGGCGCATGTCCTTGCCGAATCATGTGATTGTCATGACTGTCACTTTCAGCCGAAATTTTGGAAACAGAATTACGATCAGTTTAGTACTTTAGTTTCGTCACCAAAATTTGAATTTTGTACTTATAACGAAGTAAAGTATATTTTCTTTAATAGACAATGGATATTTCGATAAATCGCCCCAATGATAATCGTTAACATTATAATAATTTGTTTGGCATATTTAAATTCATATTATAATGTATTACTTTTTCAAGATTAGGGCCACCATGATACCTCGATGTTTAAGATCAGTAACTAAATAAATAAAACTTGGAACTTTTTCTATTTAGAAAAGAATAAAATAAAGGTCTGCCGTTGGTACCTTACCTATAAGTACTTAATTTTCAACAGGGTTTTCTAAAGTGTTTGACAAGCTTATCTCCGATTTTTCAATTTTTTTGTATGAACAGTCCCTACTCAAATGGGCATTCTACTAAAATTAAAGCTGGTATGTAGAATAGAATTATAAAGTATGGGAATGACATAAGCTAACGCTTGGCTCCTATCAATCCCATATATTGTAATTCTATTCTACTATTCTAGCGCTAATTTTACTAGAATGGCCATTTGAGTAGGCCCAGAGAACATTCTTCAATGATAACATAATGTTTATAAATTGTTTAATAATAAGGGGGTACACTTGTGCTTTTGAGTAAAGTACCTAATAGTACAGTAGCCCGTAGAACATTTAAATCACCAAAAAGGTTACCGTTTGTCGTTGTAATATAAGTTAGTTATTACGAAATTATAGATACTTTAACCCAAGTTTTACAGATCGCAACCCGCCGTAACCTATATTTGTATATCTCCAAAAATAAAAGATAAAGTCCAACCATTTTCATCAGGTCTTAAATCTGTGTATGATCACTTTCCAAAGTCTTACTTATTATTAGTGGCAATCAAACCAAGCTGTAGAACACGACAATAGCTAAACTATGTGGTAAACCTCAAAAAATAAAAAAATATCAATTTTGGAGATGTACAAATATAGGTTACGGCAGGTTGCGATCTGTAAAACTTGGGTTAAAGTATCTTTAATTTCGTAATAATTAACTATATCACAACGGCAAACGGTAACCTTTATGGTGATTTAAATTTTCTACGGGCTACTGTGCTATAAGTGAAAGCTTTTGAGTTTGGTCCACTTTTATAATCCATAAAGTTTATGACTTCAAAATGATATTTATTTCCTTATACTTTCAAATCGTGGTTACCGCTTCGGTCGGCATATCAAAGGTGCTTTCTTGTGTTGTTGAATTAAATTGTTATAAAGCACACGGCGCGGCTATCGCGCCATCTCGCGGTTAAATATGGCAGCCTAAATCATCATGTGAACTTGGCTTTATTTTATTGTCTGTGGTAGATGTCAGGCGAGGTCGCATATTTTTATAACGTGGGTTGATTTCGCTGAGATAGAAAAATATTAAGTAAAGTATTTTGGTATAATGATGAAATGTTTGGGATTTAACTGATATAAATGGCGTATGATTCATTTACTTTACCTACTTCTTAATAAGGAAAACAAATGAATATCGAAAAATACTAACAGCTTGCAAACATATTTTTGAAGATACCTATTAAAAAAAGATTTACTTATTTCGAATGGAAATTCTCAGTTTGAGGATTTCCATACATTTTCATGCTATTTTCGCGGTTTTTTCAAACATGTCCTTTACGTTTTTAGAATGCTGGTCAGATCAGTTGGGTGTGTAGCGAGCGTGATAGCGATCTGAGTCTCCTCCATTCACCCCCTGGATAGCCATCATCCGATCACAGCACAGTACATCCTTGGCAGGAAACCAACGCTTTAAAGTTACCTCGTTTGTATGAAAATAACACCTGGTATCCCTAGACAAAGTTGATGTGTGTACTTAATATACCTACATAAAACTTCTCTTTTACCGTGCGAGACAAACGTCAGTTAACACTCAGCCAGCCGATATTAAAGGCGGCGACACACCATTAGTTTCATTCCCTCAGACGAACAAATTTTTATTAAGGCCGCTAAGACTCGGCATAATTTTCTCGTTACGCGTCGCCGGCCCTAAGTCGCCGTTATTGTTGTAATTTGTTGGGCATTAGTACAACTTAATGAAGTTCGGTATTACAGTTTTTGTTAATACGTCATTATAAGTTTTTAAAATTACTTTGCTTCAAAAATGCATATATAATTTCTGACAAATGTTTTTGAAATTATAAAATACTAGCGACCACCCGCGACTTCGTCTACGTGGAAAGTTTTTTTGCTATCCCTCGGGAACAGTAATTTTTTTTTTGATGAAAAGTATCCCTATGTCCTTTTTTGTACCCCTGAGAACGTGTACCTATGCAAAATTTCATGATGATCGGAGAAAAAAACAAACTGACTTTCGCATTTATAATATTAGTAAGGAAAAACAGAAAGTTTAAACTAAATATCGCAATTATTTACTTAAAAAAAAAATTGAAACATTATTGGAAAATATAAAAAAAGTTGCGCAATTTGGTAATTGAATGTTAATGTGCAGATTTCGGCGACGGACGCACAGTAAAAATAAAACGATTGTATCTAAAAGCTCTACCACACTCGAGCAATCGTATTGCTTATGAAATGCGATTTCCAGTTGCGACTGTGTAAAAAGTTTAAGAAACTTAAAAAATAAACAATTTTGATAATTTTTTAAGTCAAAACAAACTTTTGTTCACCAGACGTCTGGTACTTCTAACAGATTAAATTATGAGCTTCAAGTAGGTAGTAATAAAGAGTTCGTTTCGAGAACAAAATGTAATTTTTCTTTGCAAAACGCAACGTCCACTCGTGTTGGCCAAATTCAATAACGCACCCCAAAGATTGTGGGCACTTAACGAACCACTGTTAACCGCGACCACCGATCGATTTGACACGAAATAAAGACCATTCCACCGGCAGTCACACCGTATTGTAACGTCATGTGAGAAAATATACAATGCATTTTTATAAAGCTCCGAACGGGTAATTTCATAAAAATATGAGCAGCCTTTTTGCTTTAGTCATCCCATGACCACAGCCCCTGGAAAGGTGCCGAAACGTCGGAAAACCCAAAAAACCAACAAATCAAAACTATGTAATTCTAAAATAACATCTGCATTAATATAAGCACTGTAATCTGTAAAAAGTGTTTTATTTCTAATGAACTGTACGCGCGGAAGCCTTACAAGTGCATAAAATACACTAAATATTTAAAAAAGAAATTTACAATAGCATTTATACTTATTAGAAAGAGAAAAGATAAATTAGAACAATTTTACGAATTTATTATAAAAGGCAGCAAATTCTACACCAATAGGTACCGAAATTGTGCCAACATTGATGAAAGTTATTTTTTTTTACAGTTACACAAACTGAGGAGAACTATTCAATTCATGTTCTGTTACTTATTTTTAAGTAGGAAACAATATTTATTTCATTTTCCGCATTTTGTATAAAGAAGTTATCTCTGCACTAGCTTCCGCCCGCGACTTCGTCCGCGTGGATATTAGAGAAAATCTTTAGGGAACCTTCAACCAGGATCCAACCAGCCGTTTTAACGCGATTAGACGGGTCACCACCAAGTGCGCTGCCTCGCGAGGCAAGACGTTTGCCAAGACGCAAGACGCAAAGCGTTTGTCGCACGAGGCTCGCTCGCTCGGTGGGGACCCGCCTAATCGCGTAAAAACGACTGGTCGTTCCCATTCCCGTTCCCGTTTCGTCCCGCTCCCGTTCTCGTTCCCGTTACCGTCCCGTTCCGTTGTCGTCCCATCCCGTTGCCGTCCCGTCCCGTTTCCGTCCCGACCCGTCCCGTTCCCATTCCCGTTCCCATCTCCGTCTCGTCCCGTTCCGTCCCCGTCTTGTCCCATTCCGTTTCGTTCTTGTCCCCGCTCACATTCCATTCCCGTCCCATCCCGTTCCGTTCCCGTTCTCGTTCTCGCTCCCGTTGCCGTCCCATCCCGTCCCGTTTCCGTCCCGTCCCCGTTCCCGTCCCGTCCGGTTCCTGTTCCCGTCCCGCTCCCGTTCCCGTTCCCGCCCCGTCCCATTCCCGTTCCCGTTCTCTTCCGCTCCGTCCAGTTCCCGTTCCCGTTCCCTTTCTCCCCGTCCCCTGGGGCTGAATCATGCATGTCCACCGAGTTGGACTTCAAAATGAATATCATTTTCGTAATCGCCA
This sequence comes from Agriphila geniculea, assembly GCA_943789525.1. Taxonomy (NCBI): domain Eukaryota; kingdom Metazoa; phylum Arthropoda; class Insecta; order Lepidoptera; family Crambidae; genus Agriphila; species Agriphila geniculea. The sequence goes on from OX038890.1 coordinate 14,444,993, forward strand.
TCCCATAAAACCTCAAGAACGTCATCCATATTAAGTATTTTATGATTACTTACCCCATTTACCACATAAGGGGTTGATTTTCAAAATCACAAAATATATGTTTGCCTATTTATTTTAGGACGTGCTCCTACGAAGTTTAAAGTTATAATGTCTATTTTATATTATTTTTCCATAAGTTTTCCATACAAAATTTGAACCTCATTTTCACCCTTTTAGGGGTTAAATCATGTACATAGTGTTGGACTTTAAAATAAATGTCATTTTCGCAATCACCGTCCCATAAAACCTCAAGAACGATATCCATATCGATTTTTATGTTTACATACCCCACTTACCCTCTAAGGGGTTGATTTTCAAAATTACCAAATATATGTTTGCCAATTTATTTTTAGACGTGCTCCTACGAAGTTTAAAGTTGTAATGCCTATTTTATATTCTTTTTCCATACAAAATTTGATACCCATTTTCACCCTTTTAGGGGGTTAAATCATGTCCACCGTGTTGGACTTCAAAATAAATGTCATTTTCGCAATCGACATACCAGAAAACCCCAATAACGACATCCATCTCTATTTTTAGGTTTATTTACACATTTCACCCCTATTTCATCGCCATAGGGGTTGAAGTACTAATAATATCAATATACGTTGCGTTAGATTTTCTTCCATAAGCCTTTACTATAAATTAAGTGATTTTTACTTCGAAAATGAAGGATTTTTTTCTATACACAACTTCATACCCCTTTTCACCCCTTCGGGAGTAGAATTTTGAAAAACGCTGCGACCCGTATTTATTAATTTTCAATCTTCAGCCTACACACAAAGTTTGAAAATCCTAGCTTCAAAACTGAGGGACTTTCATACAAACTTTCATCCCTTATTTCACCCCCTTAGGGATGGAATTTTCAAAAATCCTTCCTTAGTGGATGCCTACACTGTATGAGGTATCTGTGTGCAAAATTTCAAGTTTCTAGGTCCAGCGGTTTGGGCTGTGCGTTGATAGATCAGTCAGTCAGTCAGTCATTCAGTTTACGATTTTATATATTAAGATGAAAATATAAACCTTGTTTGACGCAGTCTTGATACCAGCGAACTAAAATCTACTTGTGACGGTGTAAATAAAGTCGATGTGGTATCCACAGGGCAGTCGGAATATATCTATTTAGAGGTAAAGAAAGCAATAATTTGTGCGTATTTGTCCATCTTGACAGCAGTGCCAACATTTAGCGGGGGTCGGTGTTGCCACAAGCGAAATTAAATAAAACTCATGTGCTATTGAAGGATGGGGCTTTTTTGTTCTGTATCACGTTGATTTCAGGAGGGATGCTCTTACATTTTATTATACCAGGCGTTTCTATTTAACTTTATTTATTAAAAGCAGAGTTTATTTTAATAAAATTTTACTTATTTTAGTTGTATGTTGTTTATTCTGTACCCTTAGCACGAACAGCTACTTATCGTAAAAGTACTTGATAGAGTAGTTATCTATGGAAATTAATTCGCCGTAAAGCGAAATGAAAATTTAATCTCGCTTTACGGCGATAGATGGCAGTGTACAAATTTTCCATACAACATTACCGAATGTTAATACGCGCGTTATTTTTTTCGATGGCTGTTCGTGCTTAGGAGGGTACTGATCTATATTTTGCATATTTTACATAATATATGAAAGTCCTAACGTATTATAATTATAACATATATTTTGAGAACATTCGATCTGAATTTTATTTAGATTCTTAATGGTTTCAATAAAATGAACTTTTGAAACAGTAAAAAACTCAGCGTAACACATAACCTACCTATCTCGCGTTTCAAAATATGTATAGGTAAGTAATACATATTTATTACCTTTTCTGATTTTCAGCTATGAAGATATTTTGACTGAAAAAAAACATTACTTCGACCAAAACAAAAGGCGACCTCTCATCTTTCCACAAACCGCCTCAATTACAGTTGCCTTAAGACTTTTCCAAAACTTTCTACCCTCAAAAATAATACAGTGGCGTTGATTGCCGCCCCTGGGGGCGCCACTTGACCGGAACCCGCCCGCCTAATGAAGAATTACCGCCCTCCAAAACCGAACTCGAGCTCGATTGACTTACTGCACAAATCTATATTCTATTGAACGATATGCCTTTACTTTTTGATGTAGAAACCTTTAGTATAAACTTATATCTGTATATAGACGTGTGGCGTCCTACAGAATAGAAAGCACCAACCTAGGTCCTTACCTATGAAATAGACGTTTAGTATGGAGAATTCTTAAGAAGTTGCATTTTCCATACTAACATTTTCGTAATTAATTTTTCAACACACTTGCTCGTAAAGTGAGCCCTAATACATCGCTTTTTGGGCCATAAACCGAGCTATAACAAACGCGTGCAATAATATATAAAACACTAGGTTGTTATAGAATTATCCCTACAAAGTTAAATTAGTACCCTACTGCAAGTTCTATGCGAGTAAACAGAGCATTCTGAATTTAACTGGGTAATGCAGTTATTTTTTTAATAACAACAAAGAGGTTTTATACCGCTGAAAATTAATATTCATTTTTGAAATAAATAAATGTGTAAGTCCTTAATTAAGTTAAACGAATATTTATTATTATCAAATTATTCCTAATTCACAATATTTTGCTATAAAATGCAAAAATATTTGCATTTTATCAATTAAAATTATAATTTTGAAGTAGGCTGTATGCTCAAACAAAGGGGTGAGCCCCTTTGTTTGCAAAATATTCTTGCATTGGGCGTGTGAAAAAAACAAAAAAAAAACCTACGCGCCTTTTCCCATAATTGTTATATTTTGTTTTTGTCGTATTTGTTGCTGTGTGGTGAATTACTTTGTATTTTCCTCGCAAATGTGTTGAAAAACGTCGTATGAAACTCGTGAGCTTTTACTCATTGCACACTCGGCTGAGTTACGCCCTCGCCTGCGGCTCGGGCTGCAACCCACAGCCTTGTGTGCAATGACCAACATAAGCTAACTTGTCTCATAATGTACTATAATAACCGTCTTTGCTTTTGCTTTGAAAGCTATTGGAACAAAACTTTTACGTACAAATGTTTGAACATTAAGCTAATAAATAAGTTTAGGATGTATTCTGTGGTTTAGGCTAAGATACAAAGGACAAAGTAGTCATTTTCGCTAACAAAAAAAGGAGTCACTTACAAGGTAATAGGGTTCCGTACCAAAATGGTAAAAAAAGAACCCTCATGGTGTGACTCAGTCTGTCTGTCTGTCTGTCGCAGCTGGATATCTCGAGAACTACTAATGGTATCAACTTGAAATTTGGAATAGTTTAAGATGACATTTGCCCAACTATTTTGCAAATAAAAAATAAATATCTTTTTTGCAACAGGGCCTGAAAAAAAGGGGTCATAAAAATTTGAAGTGGGGATACTAGGGCATATGGGGTATCATATGAAAGAGCGCCGTTTGCACGTTTTCAATCATTTTTTCTTTTTTTTCTAGACGGCATAGTTTTCGACTTATGATTGAAAATGTAAAAAAAAATACCGTTCCCCCTTATCTTCGAAGTTTGTAAAGAGAAAATTCTGAAATAATTCTATGTGATAGCAGTTTATATAAAGATTACAGAAAAAAATAAAACGATGTGAGACATCGTTTTATTTTTTTCTGTAATCTTTACATATATTATATTGCACACTTTTTTATTCCGAAAGTATTAAGACTACACAGTTGAAACTTGGTAGGTAGATTTTTTTTTCAAAGTCAACCGTTTGAAAGATATACACCGCCAAAGTGGTAAAATGTGTGTCCCCCCCCCCCCTCCCCCCCTTTAACTTTTGAAATAAGAGAGTGAAAAATCAAAAAAATATATATGCTGTAGATCTTAATAAATACTTTCAACGAAAATTGGTTTGAACGAGATAATTAGTAATTAGTTTTTGAGATATAGCACATTTTCCAAAACCGCAAATATAACTTTGTCATTCATACCAACACTGTGAAAAACAAAGTTATCTTCGCAGACGAAAAATGATAGGTGGTATTAAATGTGGTATGGTATAAGGTAACTACGGAACCCTACGGCGCGTGGCCCGACACGCACTTGGCCGGTTTTTTACCTTGTCTTATCATTGAATGTAAGGAAATTGATGAAGTCTAATCGAATCTACTTGCGTATTCGTAAGGACAATTAATGGCGCCTAAGCCCTTAGCCCTCAGTTTATAAACAATTTTAAACTAGTAATGGAATGTGTGAGAAATCTTATACAAAAACCAGTTTCACTTCCTGTCAATAGATACAAATTATCTTCGCACCACCGATCACTCTAGCAGTAACTCACACCATACTATTAAGTGAGAAATACCGAAAAATCACTACAGCGAAACAGTAATGAATTGTAACTAGCCAATTACATGGTCGGGTAACCCTTCGGCCGCGGCGGGGTCCGAGAGACCGGACGCGGACCGATCGATGCCAAATAAAAATAGCTGCAAAATCCAGGAAAACGATCGCACATTCGGGACACGTACTGTCAATATAGAATGGCGCGGGGCGATGATTGTGATGCAGCTGTAGGGACGCAAAAATAGCCCCGACTATTATAGATTGAAAATAAATGCTCCGAAATGACGGTATAACGAGTGGTCATTTTTAAGGTTATTAAGTGACTTCATTAGCAATTGTCTATTTTAAATGCCATATTAAGTATACATTCAATGCAATCCAAATTTTAAACGCAAATAAGATTGGTTTCACAAAATAGCTATTTATATTAAACACAAAAGCTATACAAGGTGTTTGGTAATATTCTAATAAAGCCGAATACGGTAGATAGGGACCATCAAACTGAACAACATAAATGTTGTTAAAAGTGGCGGCGAAAAAAAATCAGCTGTTTCATACAAAAATTAATAACGAAAATATCAAAATGAAATGTATGAAACAGCTGTTTTTTTCGCGATTTCAGAGTTGGTCCCAAAATAAAAATTAATCAGTTTGATGCCCTATCTATCATTCTCGGCTTTATAAGGTTATTTACAAACTCCCTGTAAAGAAAAAAAATATAACGATAGTATTCAGGCAGGAAGCTACAGGTCTTCTTATTTCCACGTACCAGCTTTTTCTTTTTGATTAGGATCGAAATAATATGATGTTGCCATCATATTAAAACTCAGAAATCTTTTCAGCAGCGTACAAATTATTTCCGAACTTCTTTCGTTACTTTTCCACACCTCGTATTTTCTCATAAAGCAGTATTTAATATGTAGGCAAGGGTCACGCGCGCGGTTCATTATAGCCCGGATTAGCGGAAGGGTTAGCTTATTGAGTCGGGATACGGGAATTCCGGGAACCGAATTAAGGGTTAGGGAATTTTCTTAGAAAGTTTCTGTGTGTGTTATATGCTTATAAGAAAGTATAATGGTTTGTTATTGTGAAATGCAAGCCTGTTTATTAATAATATAAGAGTTTTTTTTAATTCGATTTTAGTTATATCTCAGTTTCAAAACAAAAGTCAGTTTTAAATATATTAGTCATATAGTTCTTAATAGTCAAATTAATTAGGTAACAGAACAGTTTTGTTACTTATTCACATCATCATCTTTGGGTCCATTTCTGGACATAGGCCTCTCCCAAATTTTTCAGTCTTCTACTGGGTCCGGTTTTGCGCCTTCGTCATCCAGTTTGTTACCTATTATGTTTTTTTATCTAATATTTATTTAAATCTGCTCTTCGTGAATTAATCGTGGATTCTTTTTTTCAATATTACCATTATTCTGCTTGAAATCTATACCAATATTATGAAGAGGCTTTCCTCTTTAACAAAGACACAAAAATCTTGTATCTTTATACAAGATTTTTATGTTTGTTTGTTTGTTATTTACACCTATGAAAAAACTGAGAAACACGATAACGAGAGACATTTTCAGAAGAAAACTGCCAGCGATTTTCGAAAAGAGCTTTCTTTTCCTTCAATATTTCGCGGCGCGTCTGTCGCCTTCCGTTTTCCCTTTATTTATTGTTATTTTTCTATTTCGTCGGCAGATGTTCCGTGCGATGATTTACGGTGCCCCGTATTAAGAAACGTGAATTATAACGCTTGTTCCGACTGGTCAAAGGGATAGTTTAGCTTTAGAAGTACATTTTAATAAATAAAGGAACAAATGTTGACACTTTTCACATTATTGTTTGAATACCTTTATCACTAAAGTCGGTGATAGGTCCAAATAAGCAGATGAATCGATGATTTCTAAAAGGGCCTAAAACGCCTCATGTGTCACTTAACACTTTATCTTTCTATACGTATTCGAAAACCCACCCCGAAGTTTGAAAAAAGGGCACTTGTCCAGTCCATCCATGACATTATTTAATGGTATCTTTTAAAGATGTGTATGTTTGCTTTCATTATGTGTATTGTGTCATTACTTTTTCCATAAAGTTGGTACACCATCGAAATATTCGTTTAGAACTAAAGAGGCACTTGTCTTTCGTTTTCTTTTTCATTTCCTGCATTCAACTAGAGAATACAGTGTGACAAGTGCCCTTTTAGAATTCATCGATTCAGATATTATAATTTTATTTTTTTGCATTGCCTTTGTTTTTAATGAAGCTTTACCAAATTGTTGGATCGTAAATTGTATGTCACCTTTAAATATGTATCGATTAAAAATTTGTTCTTATAATTATTTATGTTATATTTTTTTATAAATAATTTCATAATTGACAAAGAAAACATTGATAACTTTAGCCACAACATCAACAAACATTCATCGTCATAATTCACACCTCGCCGCTTTGTGATTTATCGAAGAGGAATCTGATAACCGGTTGAAATCACATACGTCCGTTTAACGCGAACGCGGCCGCCCTACTGCCATAAATCAGCGGTGCTGCCACCACGCGGCAATATGGGGAACGAAACATGTGTTTACCCCGAAGTTAATTTGTCTCATTTATCTGACTTGTCTCCTGTATGCTATTGAGAAATATTGCGTTCCGTGAGGTCATGTTGTTGTCAAATATTGGGTTTGTTTTTCATTTCTTCCTTTTTTTGTCTCGTAACTTGTATGTTGATTAAGGTTGCCTTTTTGATTTTGAAGCTAAATATTTATTTCTCTATTTTTGAGCAAAAGATTACAGACTGAAACAATTTTTGCTTGAAATGTGTAATGACGATAAATAATAAAACATTTCACCGAATATCACAAAGATGAGAGTTACATTTTCATACGAAGTAAAACCGTGCCGAGACTTAGTAAAGGATCATGCCGCATTCTGGGCCATGATGTGCATTAACCATACAAATCTGTGACAGACTCATGTCATGTCAAAAAGGGGTAGATAACAAAATGTCATATAATAGGAAAATGTTACCCCAAACGACTCCTTGAGATTGAGATTTCTCTTTTTTCCCGCATTATATTTTAATGATATTCTTCCCACGCAATCACTATAAAATTACTATAGTATTTTGGTAATTTCATCAAAACGCATCATGGCCTAGTTTGTATAGTAAAATCGGCATAATCCTTTACTAGTGGCTCTATGAGGTGTATAGACCTCACGTTTGTATTATTTTTAAACATTTTTCGAAATAGCTGAAATATATATTTTTTTGATTTTCATGAAAATGAATCGAAAATAAATATTCTCAGATTTCACGCTCCACAGGGGCTGTTGGCCCCCTTAGAAGAGCGGTCGTTTGCTGGTAAACTGTAATTCTGACGAGCTTCATAACTTGCAACGCTTCTTATAAGACCTAAGAAACTAACAGGCTTAAAGGCTGGCTTGTAAAATTCAACAATACGGGATGTGATCTCTATATAATCTAGAATTTTCTATGCCTGCCCCTCTCCATATACAATCTTGGCTACTACCTTGTGTGAATCGGTTGGGAAATGCGACCTGTAGAGGAAAACAGAAGGACAGCCGGCCGGACAGACATACGAAGGCAACTGAAACGGAGACGCTTCGCTCGTGCTTCGCGCTCGCTCGGTCAATCAATATTTTTTTTTAAACTTTATTCTAGGTAAATAGATCTAACACAGTGGGACAAATATAAGTAAAATAGATCTAAGCTGTACTATTGTTACAAGTAACAATGGTACAGCTTGTGTGTGTTATCATATCAGTTACCACCGTTGCTGTTATTGACGGACAAAATAATAAAATAAGTTACAACAATTACAACATTAAGGTCATTTTAACCATGACGCAATTTAAAGGGTTTTAAGTATTATTAATTTCGATCAAGTTGCAATAGTATCAGTATGACTGATCGATTGTAGCGTCCAAGCAAGTTGTTGAAACCATAAAATTATAATGGTTATGCCTGTTAAACTGACATTACTGGCTTACTTTCAATTACCTACTATACAACACAATTTATTTGCTAATTTTACTTCCAACATGTTTTTTTGATATGTTAAGAGACTTTAAAGATTTTTGTATATTTTTAATAAAAATTAAACATTCCCGTTACAGGAAAAATATGAAAGTTTAATTCACATCTCAATCGTGGTTGAATAGAGAATCACAATTGTAAAAAAATTAAATTAGATGTACTGCCATTATATATTCTGAGAATTGCAACTTACAATCGAGTCTAATTGAATTGATTTTAACTGAAATAACTTTAATACGGTCAGGTAAATATAAATTTTCCAAGAATAGGTAGTTGTTTTGGTTACGCTTTATTGAATTAGAAAGGATTTGAACTAGTAGGTTCATAACATAATTTTCAACACACTTGCTCGTAAAGTGAGCCCTAATACATCGCTTTTAGGGCCGTAAACCGAACTATAACAAACGCGTGCAATAATATATAAAACACTTGGTTATAGAATTATCCCTACAAAGTTAAATAGGTACCTTACTGCAAGTTCTAAGCGAGTAAACAGAGCATTTTCAATTTAACCGGGTAATACAGTTATTTTTTTAGTAACAACAAAGAGGTTTTATGCCGCTGAAAATTCATTTGCATTTTTGGAATAAATAAATGTGTAGGTCCTTAATTAAGTCAAACAAATATTTACTATTATCAAAATATTCCTAATTTACAATATTTTGTTATAAAATATTAAAATATTAGCATTTTATCACCTAAATTTATAATTTTGAAGTAGGCTGTATGCTCACTAACCCCTTTGTTCGCATAATATTCTTGCATTGGGCGTGTGAAAAAAACAAAAAAAAACCTGCGCGCTTTTTCTCATCATGATTATCATTTTGTTTTTGTCGTATTTGTTGCTGTGTGGTAAATTACTTTGTTTTTTCCTCGCAAATGTGTTGAAAAACGTCGTATGAAACTCGTGAGCTCTTACTTATTGCACACTCGGCTGAGTTACGCCCTCGCCTGCGGCTCGGGCTGCAACCCACAGCCTTGTGTGCAATAAGCAACCTTAGCTAACTTGTATCATAATGTACTATTAACATGAATTATATTTATGTTGAATGAGGCAAATATGAATGAAATAAATAAAAAACATCTAACTCAATAGACTTTATATTGCAGCAAATAATTTATTTTCTAGACAGTTATTTAAAAAAGAAATAAAAATGTAATGTATCAATAAAATAAAGTACGATTTGTATTTAATGGTGCAAATCATTGTGTAACTTGTTGCATTGTGACTTTCCTATTGGAAAGCAAGATAAATAATAAAAAACGTTGTCAAAACGCGAATACAAGTAAATAACCTTTAACGGCATGCGATTTTAATTGACTTTTTAAAAACAATGATCTTGTAGAAAAAAATAATTGAACTGTAAGTTCTTTTGTAAAGCATTTTATTCAATTAGGACATAACTTAAAGACTAAAAAAAACCGGCCAAGTGCGTGTCGGGCCACGCGCAGTAGGGTTCCGTAGGTACATTATACCATACCATATTTTAATACCGCTATCATTTTTCGTCTGAAAAAATAACTTTGTTTTTCACAGTGTTTGTATGAATGACAAAGTTATATTTGCGGTTTTGGAAAATGTACTATATCTCTAAAACTAATTACTGTATCTCGTTCAAAACAACTTTCGTTGAAAGTATTTATTAAGATCTATAGTTTGTATTTTTTTTTAATTTTTCACCCTCTTACTTTAAAAGTTAAAGGGGGGGGACACACATTTTACCACTTTGGCGGCATATATCTTTCAAACGGTTGACTTTAAAAAAAATAGTCTTAAAAACCTCAATGTGATTTTTAAAGACCTATCTATAGACACCCCACAAGTATTGGTTTGATGAAAAAAAATATTTTCAGTTTCAGTTCCATGTATGGGGAGCCCCCCCTTAATCTTTTATTTTTTTTATTTTTGTATAAAAATCGTAAAGCGGTTCACAGAATACACCTACCTACTAAGTTTCAACTATGTACTCCTAATACTTTTGGAATAAAGTGGCTGTGACATACGGACGGACAGACAGACAGACAGACAGACAGACAGACAGACAGACAGACAGACATGACGAATCTATAAGGGTTCCGTTTTTTGCCATTTTGGCTACGGAACCCTAAAAAATATGAACGTGATGATGGTGTAGTTTTTCAGTGAATGCTTTTAGTCTTGGTTGACTGAATTTATTTTATTTAGAACGCTGCAAAAAGAATTTGCTGCAGCAAAAAATATTTTACACCTTTTTTTCGAGAAACAAAATAGTTAAAAATACCAATTAGAAGTTTTATTTATTTTCTGTTATAAGTAGGTACTACGAAGTGGTTCATAGTGCTCTTCTAAATTTCGATGATTTTTAACCAACTTCAAAAAAAGGATGAGGTTCTCAATTCGACTGTTTTTTCTGTATGTATGTTACTCTATATCTTTTCGAATTGTGAACCGATTTTCTATTTTTTTTTTCATTCGAAAGGGTATACGCTCGAGATCCCATTTAATTTTTTTCTAATCGATCCAGTAGTTTTCAAGTACCTAATCCTGAAAATATTTTATAAATTATTTTTTTTTATTGTAAAAGCCCCACCCGATTTCAATAGACTTGTTTTATTATAAAATTAAAATTTAGTTTTGAAGCTATTTTTGTTTTTAGTTTTAGTTTTTTCGAGGAGTTTTTTTTTTTAATGATTTTTTTAGAAGTAATGGGTATAGTAAGCTACTCTTTAAAGATAGGTATGTGCCATGGCGGACTTTTTGTAGATCTATAATTCAGTCTCAACTTATGTTAAGTAAACGTAAGATAAAAGGTTTACAAATAGCCCATTATAATCAGCGATTACTCACGCGCATTATAATGTAACAGTTATTTCATAATAGAGACATTCGACGCAAGACCGATTAATTTTCCACGGAGCACAAGACATTAATCTTCGGCACAACGCAGAAAATATGCCTCCTTTTCTGTAGAATTTTCTTTATTACACTTTTTTATAAAGTTTATTTTTTAATAAATAAAGTATTCTAAACTAGCCAAACTCAGTCTAGTGATTGGAAGTTGGTTTTTGTGTTTACTACATTATAATAAAATATGATTTATGATTAGGTTTGACTGTGTATTGATAAACAAAATTTGAAAGAATAGCATACTTGAAAAATTATGTTCGTATCTGAAATAAAACAATTTTTAACGGATACTAACGCGGTTTTATTAAAAGTACGTTGGTAAATTAGTTGGTATTTGGTTTGATTTTTGGTTTTTCCGACGTTTCGGCAACTTTGCAGCTGCCGTGGTCACCCCGTGGCCGTGGTCACGGGGTTTTATTTCATGTCTAGTGAGCGCGTAAGCTTGAGAAGTGAATATGTTCGTATCTATTTTCGGTTATTATCCTTCCTACTAGTATTATAAATGTGATAGTTTGGATGTTTGTTACTCAATCACGCAAGAAAACCTAACCTGATTTGGATGAAAAGCATTTCGATAGTTTATAAAAGGATCCCTCGGGATTTGCCGAATGTCCACGCGGTGAAGTCGCGAGCGGAAGTTAGATTTATAAGTATAAATTACACACATCGGCCATTTTTTTCATCATTTTTCATTGGTAAGTATTTGTTCTCCTTCGTTCTAAATACCTACAAATAATTGTAAATACGAGTACTAGGATTTCAGCAAAAAAATATAATAAATTCAACCTAGCAGTCCAATGTTTTAATACCGTGAAATCAACACAATGAAGCTACCGTAACATTCAAGTTCCTTCCCGACACAGTGTTTCACCAATTAAACAGTACAGACAAAATCGTCACCGAACCCCACTACAAATTTGAATAGCTAACCAAGTCACGTTCGTCAAATAAGCAGTACTAACAAGCGGTATATCGCTTGCACTGATTGTTAATTGATTAGATTAAAAATTTTGGGCCAATTCGCGGCGTATTGTTACCACTGGGGTGCCGTCTTTATTGAATTAATTAGTTTTTTTTCAAACGGTGTCTTTTACAATTGGGATGTTGACTAATGAATAAAATAACGAAATACTAATAAAAACCGTAAACATATTAAATTTTTAGAGTAGCTTGTATACCTCTTGGTTTTATATATTGCATATTATTTGTTTTATGACCCTTCAAAGTTGGGTGGACAAGTCCATTTAAAAAGTATAAATTTATTAAAATAAATGATACCTTTAATTAGTTCGTAAAATGTATAGCAAATTTGTCTAAGAAACCATTTTGATAAACACAATATTGAATATAGCTGCTGAACAAATTTCTTACGCGTTGCATACAAACTACTGAGGCGTGACGTCATAATTCAGTAGCCGTTAGTATGGAGCGTTTTTGGGCGAGTCCATTTGTGTGCATTTCACACTGTGATATCTCGGGCAGTTTTCAAGCTAGCGAAATAATTATTTTACCAATGTTTCTTTTTTTGAGAGGTAATTTATGTAATATAAAATAAAAAAAGTTGTCAACATCCCAATTGGGATGTTGACTAATGAATAAAATAACGAAATACTAATAAATATCGTAAACATATTAAACTTTTAGAGTAGCTTGTATACCTCTTGGTTTTATATATTGCATATTATTTGTTTTATGACCATTCAAATTTGGGTGGACAAGTCCATTTAAAAAGTATAAAATTTATTAAAATAAATGATACCTTTAATTAGTTCGTAAAATGTATAGCAAATTTGTCTAAGAAACCATTTTGATAAACACAATATTTAATATAGCTGCCGAACAAATTTCCTACGCGTTGCATACAAACTACTGAGGCGTGACGTCATAATTCAGTAGCCGTTAGTATGGAGCGTTTTTGGGCGAGTCCATTTGTGTGCATTTCACACTGTGATATCTCGGGCAGTTTTCAAGCTAGCGAAATAATTATTTTACCAATGTTTCTTTTTTTGAGAGGTAATTTATGTAATATAAAATAAAAAAAGTTGTCAACATCCCAATTAGCGTGTTGACAGCCATTGTACAAATTGTTCTTTTTGTTACCGTAACTTCTAATAAAAATTCAAACAGCGTGCTTTTAAAACAAGGTATTCCCAAACCGCAGAGCATAAATCGGTAAGCGAATTTAAACAGTCACTTTTTACGATATTGATGTACGTACATTGCAGAAATTCCCCACTAAATCCTTATTGCTTACGTGAGTATATTGGAAACTCAAAATTTGGCCCCCCGAAGACACTTTTAACACCCTAAAAGCTGTGTCTTATAGTCTCGAATATTTTTATTTGAATGCATACGTAGGCGAGGCCCGTTTGAAAATTGAGTTAAAATGACAGTGGCATACGTAGTGTTTCGCCCCGTGGTCGCATTAAACGCATTAGGGGCCAAAATTGGATTTGTACTGGGGTGTTTTATTGGTACACTTGTTACGAATTTGGGAACTGTGTGTGTTAAAAAAGCTCACATTATTATTTTTAAATGCATAGGACAAACGAAAGAAGTGAATTTCTAATCAAACTATCTGTTATTTTAACCTATTTTTAGGTAGGTTAAACTTGCATATAGCTTTTAAAACATGCAAAAACGAAGCTATGAGCTAAATTTGCCTCCGAAAAAAATGTCAACAATAGCTCCGATCGATCATAATATTGCAAATAATGCGAATTGAACTCTGTAAAAAACGATGACAACCACAATAGCTTTAAAATTGGATGTCGTGATTATTTTTTATGTTAACCAAATTGAACTGATTAAGGAAAAATATATCGTCAGTCGAGAACATTTTGAGCAAGAAAAGGAACTTACTTTGGTGCTTCCATCTTTTTTCTCATGATACTTGACCTGATATAACTCTTAATCAGTTTGACTTTTAATAAAAGGTTGTTGGCACTTGCTTCATTCATTTCAGTATTTATTTATTTCTGTTATAGGTTCTTCTGTGCTATTTTATAATGATACTTTAAACGTTTATTTTAAAAGCAAAAACATATTAATATTAAGAATATTAAAATTAAAACGTATTAAACTTTGTGTGGTTTTACTCATTCACAAGTATAAAACAGTTTAAAAAAACGTAGGTATGCCGCCTGTTTTCAACAACCTACCGTACCAATTTAAAATAAAAAAACCGGTCAAAAGCGAGTCGGACTCGCGCACTGAGGGTTCCGTACCATCATAATTGCACCATTAAACCACACTGCAGAAGAGAATAATAAAATTAGTATTGCAGTTTTAGGTCAGCGCCATCTCTTGACCGATAGTGGAACTAATGGTAACTTTTTTAGAAATTTGATAATTTCTAAAAAAAGTGTGCTATATTGAGACATCGTTTTATTTTTCCTGTAATCTTTATATAAATTGCTATCACATAGAATTATTTCAGATTTTTCTCTTTGCAAAGTTCGGAGATAAGGGGGGGGGGGGGACGGGGACGGTAATTTTTTTTACATTTTTCATCATAAATCGAAAACTATGCGGCCTAAAATAAAAAGAATAAATGATTGAAAACGTGCAAACGGCGTTCTTTCATATGACACCCCACATGCCCTAGTAGCTCTTTTTTTAAGACCCCTTTTCAGTCCCTGTTGTAAAAAAGATATTTATTTTTTTGTTAATTTCTTTTTTGCAAAATAGTTGGGCAAATGTCATCTCAAACTACTCTAAATTTCAAGTTGATTCCAATTGTAGTTCTCGAGATATCCAGCTGTGACAGACAGACAGACAGACAGACTGAGTCACACCATAAGGGTTCCTTTTTTACCATTTTGGTACGGAATCCTAAAAAGAACTAAAAACAGAGTTCCTTAACGAAATACAAAACACACAAAATTTCCATACGTAATAATGAAGCACATGTGCATTGTTTGTCAGCTAAGACAAACGTGCCCGTTCGCCTATTGGTAATATTTGTTTGACGTATTGCGGTGTGCGAGTCCCAGGGGCGCATTTATTTGCGTGCACGCTTCGCTAAACAGAGTTTTGATTTGTTTCCTCTTTTATGTCCGAGATGTAGGCTTTTTGGAGCACTGTTTTTGGAACTTTATATTTTCTTCGTCTCTTTTGTTTTAATTGGTTTGTATTTATTGCGAATTATTTTAAAAGAGAATAAAGTACGTTGGCTATAGAAGTAGGCTATACCTGCCCCCCTAGCCAAAGTAACATTTGCAAATTTTCGTTATCGCTTCGCTTTCGAAACATGTATGGGATTGACACAAGGTTTCGTTAACTATTGAATTATAAAACGTCAATTCCATACATTTTTCGGAGCGATTCGATAGCGAAAATTTGCAAATGTGACATTGGCTACAGGCTCTGAACACCTTAACAGTACCCTGCCACAATGATGGCCCTTAACCTATAATTTTTGAAAATAAATAATTTGTATATTTTTTGTATGTTAGGTATTCATTTTGTTCCTGAAATAGGGTTGCTAATTAACTTCAACAGACCAATAATTTAATAGATGGTTGTGACAACTGAATGGTTTATATTCTTTTGGGACCGATTGTACACTGGCACTCAGTTTTCGCACTAAATTTTTTGTCTCGATGTAAAACTTAAAAAGCGAAGGCATAACTGTTGATTCTCAATAAAGTATACGACCTTATTTTTATTGTCATTTCAAGAAATTACTCATTACTTTTACTTTGAATCTCATTCAACATTTAAATGCAAAGAGCCATTTATTCACCACAAAAAGTATATAGCCTTCTTATAAGTTATTGTTTACGAAACTTTAATTTAAATCCAATCTCGCATAAGTTCTCAAAAAGTTGGTTTCCAAAATATACAAAGAAAACTTTTTAGTCAAAAGTATTACTTTTTAAATCGAATGGTATTCCAGTAACCCCGATGTAAATCTAGTCTGTAAAGGAAATTCTATTTATTTTGCCGTCTCTACTAGTAGGGGGGAGTAACCAGGTTATCGCAGACAATGACATGACGAAGGAAAATCAAATTGTCATCCCCTCTCATCGTTATTTTAAAGCCAGCCATTTTGCATAGTTTTGCGGGAGGGAAGTAGGCACTCAGTTTGTTTAATAATTCTGTTTATTTAATACTGACGATATTTTGGGCTATTTAAACTGTGTAAATAGATTATGGTTTCATTAAAGTAAGTTATTTTAGTCGGGTTTAGACTAATATTTACATTTAAAAAAGGGATTAAGAATGTTTGGTACTTTTTGGACACAAAAAGTTAAGCTCTTTATTAAAGTAGTTTGCTATTAACTTAATGTTGTTTATTTTACAAGAAGTAAATATATTTATAAATATATATTGTAAATGTCGTAGGATAATCGTATAGGTAAACCGGATCTTTGCGAAAATCCTAGGTGTAAGTAACAAGAACTAAGCATTATGTAGTAGCTATGTCATGTGAACTAGGCATATTAAGGTATACTGGGTGGAAAAAAACGGTATTTGAAGGTTCCCTAAATATTGACAATTGCAAATTTTTAAATTTCTTTATTTTTAAAAATAAGTAAAACTGAATTCACAGTTTTATAATCCAAATCTTTGCATACAGTTATACTTATTTTTTTAAATAAAGGAATGTTCCCTTTCAGTAAAGTTTGCTATAGAGTTACTTTTCCTTCAACTACAGTCTTTTTTACACACTATATCGGGTCATTTTGAACTTACCATCCAATTTTTAAGGATGTGTCTAGTCCATGAAACTAAACAAATTTCTCTAAGAAACATGTGTCAAATTTTGCCAGAAAATGTTGGTCATCCCATACTAAATTGATCACGTGATCTCTTTGATTTGTATGGAAAGTCGATTTATATTTTACATATTTGACCATGTGTTCCTTAGAGAAAGTTGTTCAGTTTCATGGACTGAACACATCCTCAAAATTTGGATGGTAAGTTCAAAATGACCCTGTATAATCTCTATTTGTCGTGGTTTATATTTAACATGAGCCTTTTTTGATAAGTCAAAAGCTAGTTTTAAAAGATAAAGTTATCAACCTACCTTTCAAGGCTTTGCTACTAGGAGGCGGGTCTCGACTCCATGGCGGGTCCCCATGTCCAGAGAAGTCTCTTAACTTGAGGTAGCTGATGGTCAGTCTGATGATGGAGGCCTTATCCAGCTGTGAGGTGATGGCGGCGGGTAGGGGCAGCATCTTCGCCAGCTCGTAGAACTCGTAGTTCTCCTTGCCTCTTCTAGAACGAGCTGCATCTCGACTCTTCTCTTTTCGAAGTTCTAGAATGCTGTGGAAGGAGGTTTTAGGTTAGTCTTTTGTTTTACAAAAAGGAGAGACGATGTCAGAGGTGTTAATTGTTTGTTTGTGCTAGAGGTGACGTCAATAATAATGGGTACTTCTACACTATACCATAGATCATTGGTTCCTAACCTGGGGGTAATTACCCCTGCAGGAGTAAAACAGCTATTCTATGGGGGTAACAGAGGTGGTACCAGTAAGAATAGAATAGAGAGATGACACTATGGTTCATTTCAAATAACTTCAATAACACTATGCTATGCACTGTGAATATGATACGGCTGCAAAAAATGTTTTTTTAATTGAAAAAAACATGTAGGTACGGTTGGCTTATTCTCAGCCTATACACAGCCTGGTACAAAGTTGCCTTTAGTTAATTTACATACTATATATTTTGTCCTGCATTGTTTTGGAGTTTTTGTATAGTTAGTACCTAAACTCATACGTATACTCGTATGGTATGACACAGAAGTATGAGTTTCATGGTACACATTTTGAATAACGCACTTAAAATAATAACATAAAAAGCATAATTATTAGAATGTGAACTTATTGTCATATGCATTATTCACTAGTACTTTCAAACAGTTATTTTCACCAAACATGATCTCGTAATCTCGTATCAGGGGTTCTAAACTTTAGTCTCAAAATAATTATTCATAATTTTTTCATCGGTTCGAAATTCAAAAGCGAAAGAGACGTTTTAAAAACATACACCTATAAAAATATCCTGTCAACGTCGTCGGTGGGTGTGACGCGCGCCCGCCCCCTGCCCGCCCCCGGGCGGGGCCGCTAATGAGACCTTGTTTTACTAAACCGTATTTACATAGCAAATGCGCGTGGTTACTCTGTGAAATTAGGGAATGTTCTGGAAATTGTCGTTTAAATAACTAAAACCTGGTCATGAAACTGTCTGAAAAGCTGGTATTGGTTGTCTGAAATACTTTTATGGCTATAGTTACTGGTATATCAAGGGCAAATTTTTTGGCTTTTAATTTTAATCATCGTCATTATTGACCTTAATTCATGACCCTAAGCTTTAGAATATTCAAAAATTTAATCAAATATTACTAGGTAAATGTTAAGTAATTCACTTATCATCTTACCAAAGTCTAAGACGCCATAATAACAATTTAAAAAAATAATGTGTTCCGGCACTTAGAGGTAAGATAGCCAGTTCCTTAGTTATAAGGATTCTGGGTGTGGTGCGCTTCCACCTTCGGCCTTATTGTCAGTTAACATCAGGTGAGGTCGAGGCCAAGTATTATCCCGTTGTGCATAAATAAATGACTGCATGGCAAAGTTGTTTATTTAAAAAAAAGGATTTTCAAAGTAAAAGTACTAGATGACAGTATGTATTGTATATCCGGTCTCTTGATAGTTCTCCTAATGAAACTCCGTGCTGTGTTCATCACCTTTAGTTTACTACCAGGGGTGCTCAACCTACAAGGTGCGCGGTAAGCGATCTGACGATGGCTCACTTTACGAGCACCGCGCGTCGAAGGACCAACTTTATTGACACCTGAGTAAGGCCATTTGAAAGTGGAACGTCTTTATACTGTTGTTTATGCGTTTTCTAGCAGTCGTAAAAAGTTTAGAAAGGACGGGTAGTAAAATCTGTATTTGTGTTTTGTTTTGGAGTACAAACACTTCTTGACCTTTCTTATGCCCGCAAAAAGCTAAGCAATATTTGTGTAAATTTAAAAAACAAGCAAAATAAGATTAAAAAACATAATTTATTTAGATTTTTTTTTTCAGTGACAATAAAATAATAACGGCATTTTAACCCGGCGTCATTGTGGCGGAAAAAAGTTACACTAACGTTGAGGGGGGTCATTATGACCCTGGTTACAATTGTTAAAATTTGGCATAGTATAAAATAATTTTTTATTTTAAACATTTTATATTTATTATAAATACTGTATTTATAATCAGTAGCAGCAATAAAACACATTGGTAATGAGTGAAATAATTTTTATTTTTAATTTTTCCTATAGACTGTTAATTATACAACAAAACTGTAACTCTTTTCTTAATTTTCTTTTATCAACAAAAAACAATATCGTTTCTAACAAAAATGATACTTAAATCAAATTTATACTACCTAACCTCTCTATCATTAGAAGATTACGAACACTAACATAATCTTTATATAAAATATATAAAAAAGTATATGGCACCAAAACAGCAACGTCACCGTTGAGCTGGGTCATAATTACCCTGTCGCAGGTTTACACACGTTTTGCTCCTTGCGCGGGTGATGGACGAATGAAGTGAAGTACGTGGCGGGGAGGGGTGATCCTTAGCTGCAGCTACTGAGACAGACAGTTGTGTGTGGCAAATATTTCTAAGCATTTTTTCATATGCAAAACATGCAGGGTCATGTTGACCCTGCATCAATGACGCCGGGTTAAAACTGTTTTAGGTGCTCATTTTATTACTCGATATACATAATGCAATTCATAGATTAAAACACAATCGAGTTGGTGCATTCATACAAATGTTAGAGTGACTAAGCTTATGATGTCACAATTGCAATACTTACTTTATACCATCAATATTTTATTGCTATCAGGGTTCTTAAAAGCATTTAAACTATAAAATGTCGATACAGTTTTCTTGAACAATTCAAACTCACATAAAATAAATATAACGTTGTTATCATTGGAAAAACTGTAGCTTAGGGACTAATAATTCTTGAAAAATAAAGAAAACCCTTCCCAAATCCGATCAAATTTCCCGATAATAGTACTAACAGTTAAAGTATCCCTTTGTACTTGATTTAACGTGCAAGGGTCAGTTTGGTCAGTTTTAACTTGGGGCGGTATGGATTGTTTAAAATAACTTTAGCAGAATGAGGGTTGAGCGCCCCTGGCTGGTGCAACTCGACCTTGATGTGGGGTTGTATTAGGTTTAAAATGGTATTAAATTTGGCATCATTAACCATTTTATTGCTGGTTTTTTTTTCAATGAAACTATGCTCACCCTTAATAATTAAAAGGTAAAAAGACGATAGTCATTTTAATGTAAGAATCAGCCAATAGGTAAGTAATAGAAAATTAAAGAATTTTAAAAGCCCATCCATTGTTTTTTTGTTCTGTTGAAGTATTTTATTAAAAAAATCACACTAACGGAATTATTGTGAGGGATTTTGGTAACTTTATATTATGTTTGTATGTCTTTTTAAGTTAAAGGATTAAACTAATCTAAATTCAATTTATACAACCCCTAAATTTTAATTGATTTACCTTATAAAGAAACATGTATTTAATCCTAAACTGTAACTACAAAGTTTGGAAATAGAAATTTCAAAACTCCAGAGACTATAGACGTAAGTGTGAATTCGGTCTCAAAAACAAAAAGACCTTTTATATAGATCTGTTAAACGTCCAATACAAAGCGATGTAACACCATCGCTAATGTGATACGACCCTCCGAAATTAGCTATAATTTCCTTCAACACCTCTACTAATATTGCAGCTTGTCAGTTTGTCCGTGATATATGGTTACGTGGGATTTGTGACGTCACACCCTAGGGGAGACGCAGATAATTATGTCTGGTTACACGTTTATAATAAAAAGGATTTATGTCTATTTACCTTATTATGTAGAATGATTAGGTTTCAGATAAACAAAAACAACGCTTAAGAGTCATTTAAAGTAACTTATATTATTACCTAATTACTCTCCTACCTAATTTATTTTGCAGTCGAACTTTGAGAAATAAAATACAATTTCAATAAATAGTAATTTCATAAATGAAAAAACCGGTCAAGAGCGAGTTTTTTTAAGCAGCACTATGCGGCTTAAAAAAAGAAAAAGAAAAAATGATTAAAAACGTGCAAACAGCGCTCTTTCATATGATATCCCACATGCCCTAGTAGCCCCACTTCTAAATTTTAAGACCCCTTAAAATAGTTGGACAAATGTCATATTAAACTATTCCAAATTTCAAGTTGATATCATTAGTATCGACAGACAGACAGGCAGACTGAGTCACACCATAAGGGTTCCTTTTTTACCATTTTGGTACGGAACCCTAAAAAGACCGAAAACCAATTAAATTAGTTAGGTTTTTTTTTCTTGTAAGTTAAAAGACGTCATACCTAATGGGTGGTAGGAAGGTGGTAGGGTAAAAGAATTGACGATATAAACATGCTTATTATGTGAGCTTATTTGAATAAAGAATTTTTCACTTTGACTTACAACGATATAACATCAAATTGATTTTGATATTCACTATGCTTTGAAGATCTAAATTAAACACATTGGCATCCTATTTAAAGTTTTGTATTAGTAACATCGAAGCTTTATGTTACTAGATAAATAAATGAAAAAATACTTGAACGTTAATAAGGGATGTAATATACTCTAGAGCTATTTTTGAGCTTTTTGCTCTAAATTAAAAATTTTCTTCCAACGAAGCACAGTTCAGTCTCCGATTTTCCCCGGACCAAACCTAATGGTTTTTATGACGCATTCAGGGCAGTTACATCGGAACGGATAAGTAGTCTGCGTTCCGATTCTAGTCTCTTTCGGAAAGATTTTTCCGGGACGTGATGCCAACGGCGACTGTCTTTTGTTTCGAATTCTGTTGGATTCAAGCAAAAGAACACCGGGTCTTAAGTTCAAAGGTATGTAAGTTTTCTGTTTCCACATAAATCAACTTTTTTTTCGTATCTCATTCATTTTTAAGCTTAGAGTAAGACAGGCTTTGTTGCTCGAAGTTTTTAAGTCATCTATGAAAATGAAAGATGAAAAGTAGTTCTGAGTTGACGATTCTGTTAGCTGCAACAAAACTTGACATTTGGTTGTCTTTTGGAAAAACTAGTGGTAAAGAACAGTTATAAAAATAGAATGTATACAGGGTTATTTGTAAAATACCAACAACCTCGCAGGAGTAGATTAGTAACACCATATACAACAACATTTGTTCTACGACTTTTCCAAAAACAGACAAAAAAATCGACTTTTCTAACAAAACTCGATCAGCTGTGCGGACATTTGTATGGAGAGTCGAATTTTTTAGTCTGTTTTCGGAAGAGTCGTGGAACAAATGTTGTTGTTTGTGATAATAATAGTAATCTACTCCTGCGAGGTTGTTGGTGTTTTAAAAATAACCCTGTATAGGAACTGCAAGACAGTGAGTGCTTCCTGATGAATAATAAATGTTGTTAAACTTTGTCCACAATCCACAACACAACATCAAATGGTTATTTTTATTCATTGGTTATTTTATTACAATAAAAAAATATTACTGAATAAAATCACATTGTAAAATGCTATGGAATGTTTATTTAAAGAGGCTACTCCACCAGTTTTTGTGCTGTCCAATTTTTATGACGGACCTCCCTTCATCTTAGAAGTGGCTGTCTTTAAGTGTCCGTGTACGTGCCCCGACGCTCCGTACACCTGGGAATCGAATCCACAATACGCCACTAACGCCTTGACCCCCTAACTACTCGTCCTCAAATCCAAACACGTAAAACTACACTCTAAACCCACCCTACAAAGTTTAACTCCGAACGCACGCTCAAATACGCACTGGTCAACGATGATTGGTGGGCACCACCCGCACATAGACGTAACTGCAATTTTTTCCCGAATGAAAAACTTTCTTATTTTTCGTACGGAAGGTTCAAAATTGAATGTTGGGGAATCACAAAAAGAATTTTCTTGCAAATTGAAATAGGACTCCCGGAGAAAAAGTGGGAATCGAAGCGTGCTCGTAAAAAGGCGTCCAGTTTTGCCGTGTCGCAGTAGTTACGGTTAATGTGTCCCGGGCAAATTGAGTTGCGCGGGGTAGGAAAATTAGCTTGCCCCAGGGAATAGGAGGTGGAGATGACAGCTACTAGTGTCGGATTGCTAAATGCGCGGAATGCGATCACTCAATGTAAGGCAAAAAAGTTGTTTAGCATAAAGTAATTTGGAATAGGTTTTTACTTCAATTCTATACTATGTGCAATAAGGACAGGTTTTGAAGTTTGAGAGTTCAATTCTTAGTTGAGGCAGTTTGGGTGCTTTTTTACATTATCTGACGTTTTTTAGCTTTCAGAAGTCGTAAAAAGAGATCTACAACTACCAACGGCCTTGCAATAAAGACATGATACTTAAGTATGCAAAATAACTTAGAAGAAGTATTTCTCATCACCAGTTGAAATTCCCGATCGCTCCCTAAAATCAATAAAGCGTAAATGCTATAAATTCATCGCTACCTTGTTAGCTAAGATTCTTTTTATTGCAACAAATGGCAGACCGCAGATTAAAAAATATAAAAAGTTATACCACCTTTTTAAATTGTCAACTGGCGCCAAGGGATGAAAGATTGACAAAATGATCGGGTCTATAATCTGTCTGTTTAATTCTGGGGGCATGGGAATCTTTGAGCGTTTTCTGCTTCAATGGCTGTATGTCTAAACAATCCTTTTGTTGCGGTTAGGCGACGATGGCTGTAATGGGACGCTAATGGTTGTGATTTAAAAGATGAGGTGCGAAACGGAACGGGTAATTCTGTTATTTAGCTGTTTACTTTTGTTATGGTTTGAATAACAGTCGAATGAATGAGTAGCGTCTAATTCAATTTAAACACAAAAACAAAAGAAACTTAAAAATAAACACTATAATACTTTTTATCCCAATTTGGTACTAAAAACCTAATGGCTACAGTAAAAATGTATTAGAAATAGTTCGTTGTAAATCTTTGCCACTTAAAAAGTGACAAATATGACAAGTTACATTGTCACATTGAAGTGGTTGAGCTTCTGTGGGGATATTAAAGACCGGCGACAATAAACGTCTCAATAATTTGTGAGAATTATTATCAATTGAGGGTTATAAGTACGTATTATGCCGTATCTTTGGAACACTCCAATTGAATGCATGTAACACTTAAGAAAGACGTTACATCTGATATATTGGGATATCGGGAGGGTATGCATAAAATATAAGAGATATAATAATTATTAAAGTAAGTTTTTTATTAATATTTCCCAAATTTTCAGAAAGTAGTATTCTTTGTCAAAAATATTAACATTCAACAATAAGTTTTTTTTTTGTAAAAGTAAAGTATTTATAAAGACCAGTGAAAAAGAACTATTGCTAATTAAGCCTATCAATTTATTTATGTTCAAATATAAAATGGTAATAACACAACGTATTACAAAATAACCCCTAATGCCGAATATGGTAGATAGGGACCATCAAACTGAACAACTTTTACTATGGGACCAACTTTGAAGACACGAAAAAATTATCATCTGTTTCATACATTTTGATATTTTCGATATTAATTTTTGTATGAAACAGCAATTTTTTTTTTTCGCGATTACATAGTTGGTTCCATTAGTAAAAGTTTTCCAGTTTGATGGTCCCTATACTCCCTATCTACCATATTCGGCATTAGGGGTTATTTTGTTACCCATCGCATAGTAAAAAAACTAAGCAACATTCTAACGAACACAATGCGAAAATTTTTAAAGCCTAGCTTTTCTATGCAAATCTCTCAAAAAAGGTGACATAGGAAATTCCACATTCGTCTCGCTAGCAGTACAGGAAGGATTTCAAAGGGAAATTTACACCCCGCGTTAAGGGTCGGCTAGTTTTCTTTAAAAGCGCCGATATTTGAGCCCCGAGTTAGTCGACCGAGTCCCATGGGTGTGCACGGTCACTTACGAGGATATTCAAATAAATAGACATACTTTTTCAAAGTCCCGTGAGCATGCAAAGTGTTAACCCGTAACTTTGAAGGTCTTTCTGTCGTTTTATTTATGTCGAGTACATGAATATAGTGTTTATAATTTACGACTGCTGTTTAATTAGCAACAATCAACAAGTTACATTATGTAGCGCGGTTTTTTGTTTACCTTTTTGACGATGCACCGTTAAAAAGAGTTAAACGCGTTAAAGATGAAGATGAGAGCTATTGTAAACTCGTTTACAATCTCAAATAGAAATAGAAATATTTTTCTTTAAATAGACTTATATTATACTTTTAAATTGTTTAGTTTTTCGTCTTTTAGCTGACAAGAAGAATGGGCAAAAGAAACTTATCAATCATTAACTTATTTCTTTTCTAGTCACCGTTCTAAGCTAACTTGACTAATTCTGTTATGACTAAAAATAATAGGTAACTTTAGGTTGAACCTGTGACTAGAAAAATAAAATCCAAATGTAAGCTTTAATGGTTGGATAAAATCCAAATTTTAGCGATGCTATTAAACAATGTTACAAAAAAGACCCTAAAGGTGATTGTTAGATAGGATTCCATGCATACAACACCGGAAAATTATTATAAATCAAGAAAACCGACACTATTTGAAAAAAAACCTGTGGCATCCGTAGACCGTGCTTTTGCCCATGAATGGGATTGATTATCGAAAACAATACTCTATTTGCATCTCGGGTTGTCACTTTGCAGTTTTTCATACAAATGAAAAACAAACTTTTATGGTTTATATAAAACACCCTGTAGAAGAAAAAGCTAAATTTGTAGTTATCCCAGCAAAACGAGTGGATGAAAATGCTAACACACATCCAAATCAATAGATCCAGATCTATTAACTAAACGATGGTGCGATGTCTTATTTATACGGAGG
The DNA here is from genome assembly GCA_943789525.1 of Agriphila geniculea. NCBI lineage: Eukaryota > Metazoa > Arthropoda > Insecta > Lepidoptera > Crambidae > Agriphila > Agriphila geniculea. Next base: position 14,471,135 of record OX038890.1, read on the forward strand.
GAATTAGCAAATAAAGAAGGGGACGCCATATTTGATATGGGAAATGAAAATGTCATCGGCTTATTACGGGCGGGATCATTGATATTATTCCAGATTATTTCGCCGAATATCACATGGAGTGCCATTTATGAATGGTGATGAAATAAATGAATGAAAATGATATTCGATTCAGTCGGGTATAGCTTTTAAGGAACTGAAGTCGCCGTTTTCATTAATTTAATTATATATCCTATTAGATAAACACAAAAATTTCCGAAACATAATATCATAATATTTTTTCATAAATAACTATTGATATTATTATACAGTTGTCAAAATAAAAGGATCACTGTAACCTAAAGTTTTAAATCCTTTTCAAAGTTATTTAATTAATCTGGAAAACAATTTTTTAATTTTAGTAAGATGAAGATTTATCATTTTTAATGCACTTTTCTTTAAGTAAACTGAATTTTAATTTAGCTTTTGACTAACATAAAAACCGATCCAAAGCATGTAACATGAATGGTGTTTCTATAAACCTATTAAAATCGATTATAAGTTTTTGTTAATCTTTAACAAAATCGACGCTTAATTCGAAAATGTCAAAGGGTGACAAAACGTGACCAGCTCATCGTGTCCACATCACGATGTCATGGGTCACGTTAGGACTTTTGAACTTTAAGTTTATATTAAGTACTTTAACACAACGACTTAAGGTTCTGAATCGAGAACAAGGAAAATCGCAAAATGATCCAGTGGTTTTCGTAAAGCTTAAATTGTAGAGTGGCGGGGCGTTTTTGATACTTAAATAAGTACCTGTATGCCTAGACGAAACTATTGTATGCATCGGAAATTGGTACTTTTCCGTACTTAAATAGCATAGTCAGAATAGCAGCACCTAATGAAAAAAATATAAGATACTTTTTTCAAAAAGTTTGGCGAACCACAGCAGGCTTAATATAATGAAAAAACTGAAAAGAACCGTCTAAAAACTATTTGATATCCCTGTTTTTTTACATTCAGTATCATCAACGTCAATGTTGTAAGTGCAAGTGTTCATGTGGTAAAGTCAACTTCCGTCACGTCAAAAGCTAAACAAAGTATGCACTTGCTTAAAAATAAGATTCAGAGGTACGTACTCTATATTTGGGTGATATGCAGCTCAACAATTTGTTAAGAAGTCACAATGTATTTACCTATTAGCAAGTCTGTCGCACGCCGTCAATTTTTCAGTACTTATAAATTTTTGTTTTTTTTTCACGCCCAATTTATATTACGTGACCCTTTTAATGATTATAAAAATATGTGTTATCGTTGAATTTATTCAGAATACCAATTTTTGATCTTTCTTTATTGAAAGCTTAGTATCAAGATGGTCGTATCAGAGTACAATTTAGTAAAGGGTCTCACGAGACCAGCGTTCACAACCAGACCTGAGATGAGACTAATATGACTCGGCGATTTTTGGAACAACTCGAGTGACACGGCCCTTTAAAAAGATCCCATCATGTCATACTCTCGATTTCGAGTCGAGAAAATGTGTTAAAACTTTTTGTGAAAAACTTTGATTATTATTTTCATCCAATGGAATTTTGAAAAAAATAACGTTTTCATTCACCAAGAAATCAATAAATGTTAAATTGAATTCCGTCTGGAAGTAGAGTTGTTTTTTTTTGACAAAGGAAAGTTTAAATTATTAGTAAAAGAAATGTACAATTGTGCTTTAAATTGGCCGTTTTACGAAAATCACGGTGCAGTATTGTCAGAATGTTTAAGTAAAAAATGTTCTACTTATTAAATGCCTTACTGCAAATTGAATTGAGACCAAAATCTTTTTTGTAAGAAAAAAGCTTATCAGTGAGATTTTAAATGTTGCCAGGTTTATAATTTGAAAATACAAGATACTTAACTTATTTTAAAACTAGAGACTAGAGATAAATTGTAATAATGTTTTACTTTAAAAAGGAACCTAAATTACTTTCTATAATTACCGCCTAATAAAAATCTTATAAAATTGACTCGGCAATTGTAGTGTTAGGACTGTTATAAAATAAAATAAAATAGTTGTACCTTTGTATTTTGTCTGATTTAGTGTATTTTTAAGGCTTTGCATTTATCTAAGCGTGAAAAATATTTTTATTTGTAAGTCAAACGAAAGTGGTACCTATCTTTGTGATTTGTAATCTACTATCACATGAGTAAAAAAACGTAAACTGAACTACTATTACAATCAATCAAATCAATTTACTATACAATATACTTAATAAAAAAACTTCCAAAAACAATTGAATGTCCAGCAGTGCCCCCTGCCCAGTGGGACAAACGATTTATTCGTGGACCAAATTGCTGCTCTTTAGTTAGACGGGCTTTAATAATCACGTCATATCCAATTTCCCTCCAAAACGTTCACAGAATATAAATGAAATTGACCCGTCCTGTTGATTGAAAATAGTTTTATTTCTTTTGTTATTACCTGATGAAATAGGAAACTATTTTTCAACTAGGTTTCAATAAGTACGAGTATTATTAATTTTCATCATCATCCATAACAGTTTACATTAATTTTTCAGTATTAATGTATAACTCCTTATACTTTTAGTTAGACAATAGAAATATTACCTCAATCTATATTTTGTTTTCAGTTAAAAGAAAACATAATTTGTTTAGGTTAATATTATAAACACAAACCCAACATATATTTCACTGTTGCAATCTTTTTATTTAAAAACTCTAGTAGGTATTTTGAAATGAACAAGCTAATCGGAAAGATGGTAATTCACCTAGATTGTATCACCCCTCGCAGACCAAAGACAAATGACTAACCATCCTTGAACAAAAAATATTGCCTCGCAAAATGTGTCTATCCGCATATGACTAATAGTGGTCGGCTTCTTAGCAAATTGTCTGCCAAAGTCGTAACGAAACTGGAAAATTGTTTCATTCATGAAAGCAATAGGCCGGATTTACTGAGGATAGCTTACTGATGAATAAAATAGTGATGCGGGGATTTAGAGGCCCCATATGATGGCTTGCGGGTTGTCAGATGGACAAATGTTTGTATTAACATCGTATCTGATCGGACACGATTATATTTTCGGACCCTTTTTTGTTTTCCCTAGTTTTATAGTATCGCACACTGTGCATGTGCATAGTTTACATTTTTGCCACTATGTTTTATGATGGCAACTATTATAATTCTACTGCAACTATGGAATCACGAAAAAATCATAATTGTCGTGGAAAGTGATTTTCAAAGTTGGTATCGGAATTATAGATTTAAATTCGTTTGAAAACACAACTATTATAATTTTACTTATTATTAAGATTACATAAGCGAAAATTCCTTCAGTACATGAAATCCTCATCCTACAATAGTTTTCTCGTTCTAACAGAGCCAGTTCCAGAAATTAGCAATACAAAGAGCTAGCGCATTCGCTGCCAATTGAATGGAGAAAGCAATAATAGTTATTTGCAATAATCGACAGAGGGCGCGCCTGATTGCCGGGGATTCTTCCCTTATTTTTGTCTGGCAACTGTAAGCCGTTCGTTAGTTCGCCCACTGTAATTTTACTCAATGCCCCATTCGAACTAGTGTGCAGTTAAGAAATCGTTATTACCTGTAATAGTATAATGAAAGTCTTCAGATTGAATTTCTAGTTAATGCTTACCGTCATCGCATCATTTGATTAAGAAGATTTGCAAAGATTGTTCTTCTTCTATTATTTAATATAAACTATTTTCTATTAAATGCAAAGTAATCGCCTCACTTTACCCTAAATGAAAAACAGAAATGATAGCACAAAAAAATTACAATCAAAACTTTTTTTGACAGAAAATCCAAGTCTTATTTAATCTTCCTACCCCAAAGATAAGAAGGTTGCACTCCCATTTCCCAAAAATCCTAACAATCCAGTGATACCAGTTCATTAAACCATGAAAGAATGAGGGTGTCCAACAAAGTAGCTTGATGAGGTAAAGGGGAAATAATGGATCATTTTCGGGACACTTGTCGCGCAGTTAATCCTGACATTGACCGGTCTTGATCGATAGCGAGCACCCTCGTGAGTGGACTTGCCTTGAACCTCGGATTGTTTATAATAATCAATCCTTTTCGATTTATACTTACGAAGAAGACAGCAAAAAGAAAACAAAGTTGTACAGGGTGAAATCAAAAAAAGTCGTCAAATTTTGTGTTGTGGCTTTGACTGTCAAACTGAACAACTTTGTCAATGGAACCAACTTAATCAGAGCAAAAATAATATAAGCTGTTCCATTCATTTTGGTCGAGTAGATATTGGCGTTTTCTATAGACCTTCAGGGGGGCTACTCAAATGGCCACTTTTCTATTCGTTCGCAAACTTAAAAATTGAAAATAAGCCGTAAACTCTAAAATTACGTGTCAGAGGCTTGTCAATTCCATGCAATATAATAATGTCTATGATTTACATAAATTTGCGACGTGTGACTTGATAGTCTATTTGCTTATTTTTAAGCTTTAAGTTAGCGAACGAATAGAAAAGTGGCCATTTGAGTAGGGGGGCTGATAATTTTTTTGCTGTGATTAAGTTGGTCTCATAGACAAAGTTGTTCAGTTTGACGATCTAAGCCACACATTTTTTTCGACTGTTCAAAATATCACCCTGTAGATCTGCAATTTGTACCTAGTATTGTCTACGATTTTATAGTGTCGAATCAAGAAATCGAATTCTTAAAAAAAGTAAAAAAAAATAATAACAGTGATAAAAAATAAATAAAATAAAATAAGATAAAAATCATTTATTTCAGGCTTCACACCCATAGATCAATTTAAAATAGACCATTAGTAACAATAAATAAATTAAGTCACAAACACGAAAAATTAAGTAGAAGGCATTTAAAATTAATTCATTAAATAAGTAAAATATAAAAAATAAAAAAATAAATGATACCAACTCCATACCATTGACCTGTGTTTAGTTTTTAGTAAAATGAACGGCTGATAAAGAAAAAGCAGTAAATATTGTAAATAATGAGTAAGTCAACAATCAGATATTTTATTCTAGAAGATGACGTTGTTTTAGTCATTTTATTTATTTTAAGTCAGCTCTTCGTTGATAAACAAGTTGTAATTCACATAAATATTAATTATCCGTAAATGGTAATTGAAGAAAACACATAAATTACTAACTCTTGATATATCATCATTGTTTTAAACATTAGTGTGTACCTAGGTAGTTCTTTAGTACCTACCGATATAGTATACGAAATTTTCTACTATTGACATTCCTTGGAATAACTTTTCAAAGACTTCAACTTTCTCATTTATTTATATTTTCTATTTCATACCATGGATATGAGATTGAAGCTTTTGGTTTTAAAGACGCAGACATTTTTAACTTCCTTGTTTTAATAAATCAAAACAGAAACCCCAATTTTTTTTGGTTATAGGTAGGTACATTATACATTAAATTATTTCTGAGAATACAATTTTTGATCAAAACATTACGAAAAACCACCTGCAGTTGAAAGCTAACCACAAAATTGAAAACGGGTTGTATGAAAATTGGTGATTTAAAACGTTTCCGTTTATCGTACCTGTATGAAAGTTTTTTTATTCGATACTAAAAGTGGGAAGAAGCTTTTATTAAGTTCACACTAAAAACTCCCTCCCGGAACTAGGTACTTATCCGTTTTTTTAAAATAAGATTTTTTTAAATTAGCTTTTGACCTCGATTTAAATTGATTCCTAGTTAGTTTAAGAAATAATAGTTATACAAACATACGGTTAAGTAGGCGTCAAGTAAGGCGTCTGATAAGTGTCTCAAAGATGAGCGAAAATGTATCTAATGTCTTTGGAAAACTGTATGATTCCGTAAATAAAAATAATAAAATAATAATGTCGGTATTTACACCACCACCACCACCATTTCACGGAAGAACTGTCTAATATAATACATAGTTTCTTCTAATAACGTCAATAACCATGGAAATTTAAAACAATATAAGTGTAGATTCGTCATCTTTTGCTTGTTGTTCAGTGCTATTTTTAAGTGACGCGATATACACCTACTCTACTGTACTGTTTCAAAAGGATTGCACCTACCTTCTGGCCAAGGAAATTATAAATACTTATAATTTCTTTGCTTCTGGCATAATTTAAAAATGTAACAGAGTTTGTATGAAGTTATTTGACAGATACGTTGCATTGCAACATGTCCGGAACCCGTGAACGAACACTGGCCCTAAAAAGTCAGATATAATCAAGAAAGCAGGATTGCCCGTGCTAAAAAAATATGAAAGTTTCGATGTATGTTACTCAATCACGCAAAAACGCATACAGATAGTTTATACTGCATGGGTCTCCAAACTTTTTGGCATAAGGGCCAGACTGATTCCTCCTCGAAGTCCCAAGGGCCAGGATCTAGCTAGCTCATCGTACCAAAATACTGTAAATTACAGTATTCTCGGTACGATCCAGCCTGCTTTCGGGGGCCGGATTATTAGTGCTCGCGGGCCGGAGCTGGCCCGCGGGCCGTAGTTTGGAGACCCCTGGTTTATAGCCTCAATTAAAACTTAAGATACTTTTTATCCCTTTCAAAGGATTTTTCCGAATATCCACGCAGACGAAGACGCGGGCAGAAGCTAGTGAAACATAATGAAACAGTTAAAAGATAGATAATAATATGATAAGCAAAAGTGTGGTGGCAAGCAAGGCCCGAGGTTCAATCAGAGTGGTTGCGCGGCACCGTCAGCAAAAACGGAGGGCGCGACGAATCGCCGTGAGTCGGCGTTTGGATGATTGAGGCTGGCTACCGTACTCTACAGGGTGCTACTGACAAACTTAATAACAAATCATTATTTTTGAAACAATAATACCTACTTAGGTACTTGAATTGATTTGAATACAAGGTGAATCTGGTGAACGTCGCGGGAAGTCGCTGGATGCGGGGAGCGCAGGACCGATCGTCGTGGAGATCCTCAAGGATCCCTCAAGGGAGGTCTATACCCAGCAGTGGGTGTGTCTTAGTAAGCAGTAGTTGATATTTTCTAGTAAAAAACTTGGCTGTCAAAATCGTTGCAATGGCATGTTAAGAGGGATCCATTTAAACTGCCTAACGGAAGAGTGTGACGTCCGGTAGCCAGTAGAGTAGAATCTGAATCTGAACATCTTGAATCTGAGCCTAAAGAAAAGACAACAGTGACTTTTTAAATAATGTCGACAATATAGGCAGTTAAAGACCAAAAACAAAGCTTGGTTAATTTAGCTTAACTTTTGGCCTGCAACTGGTATTAGGTATCATAGATTCGTCCTGAAATTAATGTGCTATCAAGGTAGGTAGGTTATAGTATTATTAAAATATACAACGTGTTTTTTTATATCCCATAAATCAAGGGTATTAATGAGACCATGAAATAGATTCGAATAGCATAGGAAATATTTTTCAATACATTTTTTTCATTTTCATTTTTCATACAAAATAATTTCAATAAAGTTAAGACTACTTATGCATGCAACAGATAATGGCAAACGTCGCATTTTCGTACCTTTAAATATGAATTAAGCCATCAATGAAAATCTTATTAGTAGTATTTGTCAATGAAAGCAAAACATCATCTTAACGTTAATGATCTGATCATTAATAACGTTAGTGATCTGATCATTAAGTCGGACTCGCGCACGAGGGGTTCCGTACAAAAAAACGGCAAAAATATCACGTTTGTTGTATGGGAGCCCCACTTAAATATTTATTTTGTTCTGTTTTTAGTATTTGTTGTTATAGCGGCAACAGAAATACATTATCTGTGAAAATTTTAACTGTCTACTTGTTCAAGAAAACGGCAAATATCACGTTTGTTGTATGGGAGCCCCCCTTAAATTTATTTTATTAAGTATAATTTTTAGTATAGCGGCAACAGAAATACATAATCAGTGAAAATTTCAACAGTCTAGCTATCACGGTTCATGAGATACAGCCTGGTGACAGAAAGACAGACATACAGATGGACAGCGGAGTCTTAGTAATAGAGTCCCGTTTTTACCCTTTGGGTACGGAACCCTAAAAGTATGTGTATGCAAAAAAAGAGTCGTCTTAGGGTTAACTTTTTTTTAAATTTAATTTATGAAAATTGATAATCCATAACTATGCATTTTTAGGTCATATGCTCTAGGCGATTTTTTATTATTATTTTGACCTCTAGAATATAACCTCAGAGTTATGGGATATCAAAAAATTGTTTAAAAAAAACAAAAAACCGACTTCAAAAAACCTACCTCTAAAAAGCAAGAAATAAAATTCGTAATAATAAAAACACGTCTATTGAAGTCGGGTGGGGCTGGAGTACAAATTCCTTTTTTTTTATTCTAAAAGGCACACCCGACTTCAATAGACGTGTTTTTATTATTACGAATTTTATTTCTTGCTTTTTAAAGGTAGGTTTTTTGAAGTCGGTATTTTGTTTTTTTTAAACAATTTTTATTTTTTTAATTTTTAGTGTAGGTACCCTTTGTATTAGGTAGTGTAGTATATTATTTAGCTAGAAAACTCGGGTCAGCAAAACGTGAGTTAATCGCGGAGAAACATACATACATGCGGGTCAAACTGAGAACCTCCTCTTTTTTAAGTCGGTTAAAGAACTACACATAAGATATCCTTTTTCCAACAAAAAAATAATTATCTTATTCAGTTCATAAACAAAGAAGTTATACGAATGTTCATCGAGGTAGTTCACACAAAATCATACTATTTTCGTGCTTTTTTCAAGATTACTCGAAAAGTACTGAACCGATTTCAAAATTTTAAAAAATGGGACCAACTTGAATTTTTACCTAATGTAATAACGTTTGAATCATTTCAATCGGTTCAGCCGTCTTCGAGTAATCGGTGTACATACAAAAAAAACGGGTCGAATTGAGTACCTCCCTCCTTTTGAAGTCGGTAAAAATACAGGATGTATTAAAGTTCAAAACGCCCACATTCAATTAATTCAATTCAATTAATTAGGAAATAATATTCTTCAATTTTGAAAACTGTAAACATCCTGTGTATTGCAACTTAGAAAAAATAACAAGACAAATCGTAATAGATCCATACACACAAAAGGGTCCGCTATAACATAACCTCTTTTGTTGGTAATAAAAATTATCATTATTGCACCGATATTGAGTTCAAAATTGCGTGAAAATAATGCCTTTGGCTGAGATTGTGTGTTGTTATGAATAGATAACACGAGACTCCTATAAATTTATTTTTAATTTTATCCCGGATATTGCATGTTAAATTTAAACATGTTTTTCCTAATAATTAGCAAATTATGTTAAAATAACTTAGAAACTTTTAGCCCTAGAGCAGAAGCGCGTCTTACTCTAAGCTTTTAGCTTATTACTCCCATTATTATCGAAGCAAATACAGCTATTATTGTAAGCTTTTGAGGATTCATAATAGGAAAACATGATTTGCGGGGGTCATATTTTTATATAGAAAACGTAAAGTTGCAGCCATAAAAATCACACGACAAGCTAAGGAGATTATCTAGTAGCTACAAGTATTAAATTGCGTATAAACCTCACAGATGATTGTAAAAAACATCAGAATATCATCAAAACCGCTTGCGTAGGGTCATATTTTTGGAGTAAATAATAGCGGAAACGTATTGAATTCTACATCAAAATTCACTTTAACGTACTGTGAAGTAGCTTCAATAACTTTTTTCAAGAAAGATAATTGTGCTAAAGATAATGATGAAAACGAAAACCATCGAAAAAGTGCAGAAGTAAGATTATTTTCCATACTCTTTATACGTGAAGAAAAAGACAGAGACAAATGTTTCCGCATAACCAAGCCCCAAGTTAAAGTAGAATGGAGTTTTATCATGGATAAAACTCAAATACAAAAGAAATTATATGTGTTTTAACAAGACATGATTAGGTTCTTGAGAGGATCTTTTCAAACCCATTTTTTTAAACAGCCAATCTACTTAATACTGCACTTACGTACGTAATTTGATTTTCAAACTTCTATCAAAACTTTAACTTAACATTTAAACCCAAAACGACAGTGTAACATAAAGTAACATGTTACCGAGAATAAAACATTCATTGCGGTTGTATCGAACTCGGGTCGATGCGGGACGTTTTTATACCGTTTGTGGTTGGGTTACCGTTTTTTACCATCTCAGGTGCAACGATTGAATTCAACTTTTAGCCTTCTAAATATCGAGGGTTTCGTTACTTATACCGTTTTTGATTAAGTAATTTAAAGTTATGGCTTTGTAATGATACGTCTAGATAAGTTACTATTGAGATCTGAAATTTTAATGAAAGGAATGGCGTAACCTTAGAATAATAACCACATAGAACGATAGATGTTTGTAGGTAAGTACTATATTATATAAGGTCCTTCTTAAATAGTGCACAAAATTTTAATGTACTCATGCATACAAACAACTTTTACTATGGTACCAACATTAAAATCGCGAAATAGTCCAATAAAACTAGCTTTATCAGGACATAATAAGATAACTGAAATTTTCTTTTACTATGTCATAAATTAGTGTTAGTTATAGTTAAAATAAAAAGAATTAAACATTTAGAAACTTCGCATAAAATTAAAAAAAAATAACTACCGAGAAATATATTATTATTAAAACGTAAAAAATAAATGTTTAATTTTTGTGTAAAATATTTAAAAAGACGCATCATAGCTTAAAAAGATACAAGCATCATAGTTACCATTTTGGCTTATCTAGATATTGAGATCAGATGAATACTGTGAAAAAAACGAACATGCGAATTTGGATTCAGTTTAATTTTGCTATTAGGTGATAGCATTTTAATGCACCATAAAATTATACTAACAAGATATTTGTTTAACTATTTTGCTTTTAGGAAAAAACTAGGTAATGTACGAAATCTCATGATTTTTATATGAAACGGTTACCACCCCAGATTTCTTACATCACATATCTAATTAATATTTGACACCTAATATCAATATCCGATAAACTAATAAAAACAACGAGTTTATTAATTATGTCCAGATAAAGCTAGTTTTATTGGACTAAAAAAAATCAGCTGTTCCATACATTTTGATCTATTCAATTTTAAATTTTCTATGGAACAGCTGATGTTTTTTTCGCGATTTCAATGTTGGTACCATAGTAAACGTTGTTTGTATGCATGAATCGTTGTTGTATGGTCTGTGGCATGAATTCATTGTCCTCTTAAATTTTTGTGCACTATTTAAGAAGGACCTTATATATTCTGTGACGATAGTTCCCTCCAAAGCGAACTGTCAAAAGTGAGGCAAATAAAACTGAGCCATTTTGGCTAAGTTTTTTGCCTCACTTTACATATAAAGCTTCTAGGTGTTATTATTCTAAGCCAATAACAGAAAAATATCGTATTAATCTTCTTCTTATCGAATGAGGATTAGTGGCCACTTTTGGTGTTAGAGTTTATCAAGTTTATCAAGCCGCTTGTAAGGCTGGCTTAACGACTGTTATCAGATGACCTCAGCCGAGACCGACGGTTTGCCCTCCGAAGCATGGAAGCGCTCAGTTGTAATAACACTTTAACGGTCACCCATCCGACACCTGACCGGACCGCGCGTTGCTTAACAAACGTGATCGGGTACAATTAGTCTGTCAAGTTCCGCCATGAGCGCTTCATACAATCATATATAACAATAAAACCTACTTGGAAAAGAGTAAAATAAAAAAAAGCTATGATACATTTTTCAATTATCATTTGTAAGGGGTTTTATACACATGATAACACATTATAGTGTTCAGACACGCTCTTTATTTTCCAATCAAAATATTTTAAAGCACGGATATACGTTTTTTGTTTTTGAAATTTCACTTTTTATAGACGCTTTAGAAATTTTGATAGAGTGTGAAAGGGTTCTTGTGATTGAGTCAAAAAGTTTTTGTTTCCTTGGTAGAAGATAAAAAAGTTGTATGAAAAAGCCATTGTTTCTTGCCGAGGTGTTGAGGCCTTTTTAACATACCAAAGGTTTGGGATTAGATTCAATATATGTATGTACGAGTAAAATGTTAAATTTTGTTTCATTTCCTGTAAAACGACTACTTTCAATTAAATTATATCACCTAAATGGAACTATTAATTAAATGCCTTTAAAGAAAATATACTTCTCAAATATCACTCAGTTTTTTGATGAACGATACCGTCTTGCATTTTGAATGGAAAATTCAATTACTTTTGTAACATATCTAATAAAAAACCGGACAAGTACGATTCGGACTCACCCAATGAGGGTTCCGTACTTTGTAGGTATATCAGTAAAGACTATATTTTTTATGATTTATTTACAAATATACAGTTTTCGGACTTTTCCCTGTACTTGTATTGTAGTATAAGACGATAATACTTGCCAAATTTCATAGTTCTAGTTCAACTGGAAATACCCTATGAATTTTGATTCCCTTGACAGTGTCGAAATATGCGTTTTTGCGGCATGAATGACTGTTTCTTTTTTACATTAGCTTAGAAGTTTGATTTTTTCACAGCTTCAAGGGACTGATGGTTTTAATTTCAATTCGATATCACCACCTATTTCCGAGATAAAGTGTCTTGACCGACATACGGACAGACAGACGGCTAACAAAGGCTGCGGTCCACATAGCGAGAATATCGATATTATCGCGAATCCGTATAAATGCAGTAGGTACAAAAACTATATTATGTGTAATAATTTGAGACTACTACTTAATTTGGTCGGATTCGCGCTAAAATCAATTTCATCGCCATGCGGACCGTAGCCAAAGTAATCCTGTAAGGGTTCCGTATTTTCCTTTTTAGGTACGGAACCCTAAAAAGAATCTGATAAAGTCTCGTAATTGAATTCGCAAAAAACTGGTCCACTTTGAAAGAGCGAAATTACCCTGTTGTTATTGAATCACCGTCGAAAATAGAGTAAAGTTTGCCATTCAAGGAGTACTAGCGAGTTAATGCAAGTTTATGGGTAGGTGTATTATAACGTAAAAAAATAACGTAACGTAATTGCCGAAATTTTGGTCAATGGAACAGGATTATAGCGCGACCGATAGTCTTGGACTTTGATGCCGCCGACGACGATGTTGTGGTTTCGATTTTGGAATCGACAAATTTTAAAAAAGAAGCCTGAATCGGTGCAAATTTTGCTGTGTGAGATGTTTTTTGAGGCATTTTACAGCTTGGCAGTAGTTCCCAAAATGTTTATTTAAAATAGTAGACAAAGACATTGATAGAATGTAATGCTTTTTCAAGTTAATGAAGAAGCGTTGATTTTTTACAACTCATTGAAATGATTTTAATATAAGTATATTTTCCATAACTCCTTAGAACATTTTGTAGATTACAATAATACTATGTAAAAAAACACTTGCTCGATTTATGTAATAACAATGAAAACAAAATGACGTACAATAAGTAGAGTAATTCAATTCAAAGTTTTGTGCAAACGGTGACTTATTAAAACAATGAGGTAGTTTCTGGGAAAATGTCAAATTACGAAGGTAAACCTGATGCTGCGATATGGTTTACGGTAATATTGCCTCGTTTAAATTGTCGACTTAAACCAGATTTAGATCTGTTAAAGTTTTTGTTATACAATTTGAAGACTTATTTGCTCGGTTTTTTTAATAAAGATGAAATTATGAAGTCTTTTTAAAAGTATATCATTCGTTATCTGAAATATTCTAAACGTTACAAGATAAGTTATGCAAATGATGTAAATCAAAAACATGTTACCTCAGAAATACATACTTACTTGAGAATAAAAATTGTTATATCATTTGGTACACTTTAATTGCTGATTGACCCTAACAAATACAATAACAGATCTTTAGTATGTTCGTCATTAATTTGTTCATATATTAGTAATAATAGTTTATTTTATACATTTTCATAAATAAAACTTTTAAATTTAAAGCGAGACACCACACCTAAAGTTTATATCATAGCATCATCCCTTCCAAATGTAATATAGTCAGTATTTTAATGTTGTAAAAAAATCCACACCCGCCACTAAAACTGCTTAACTATCACAAGATACGTCTAAAGATTTATCATTTTCGTGGCGCAAGCTCTGCCCAGCCGCCACGAAGCGATACAATCTTTATGTCAGTCCATAACTTGGCCCGTCCACGCTTCAATCTTAATGGAGTTTTAACATTGTAAAAAGTACACAACAGCTTTTAGCGAAACCACAGATTAGCAAAACAAATTTGTCAAAAATTTTGACAAATTAAGGTGCTTTTTATCTCGGTTTTAACCCATCAAGCACAGCGAAATGAGACACAATAGATTTTCCATTGTTATGCGGCCTCATGAGGTCGCTTGGGGTTTAATGAATTTAAGGATTAGTTTAATCTTGGTTCTATGAAGACTATTGATAATTAATTGTGACTTATAATGCCTAATCATTATAATAATAAATGATAATATAATTTCTCAATTGATTTTACTTATTTTGCTTTGAAAATATTCAGAAATTTTCATTAAATATATACCTACTTCTTACTTGGTCATATAAATCATGTTGTTTGTTAGTTAAAAAAGACGTAAAGATGTAATGAAAAGAACTTGCTTAACTATAAACGAGATCGTTACAATTATTTTGTAGATAAAAAACACAACATTGTCAAGAGCAAATGTGTTTACGTTTTTTTTAAGTATAACGAGTAATAAGTATAACCAGTCTAAGAATGCTAGTAAGAAACCAGTACAAAACTTTAAAGATAAGAATCAGAACTATTATTTTTAATTCTCGCTGGTTTTAAAGTATTTTTTTAATGTCCGGAAAAATATTCCCTTATTTTCGTATCATAGTCTTATACAAAGAAACACCGATTTACAACATCAAATAATGCTGTATTATGTTCTAAAAGCACATTGTAAAAAGCACATAAATAAATAAAATGCAAATTAATTTGAAAGCAATTCAAATGTTAAATTAAAATAACTTGACAACTTTACTTAACTCTTCTTGAACAATCAACTTTTTATAACATTTTGAGGATTTTCTTCAAATATTTATATCGCATTTAAAAACTTTTTATCATTTTCACTTGTAAGTTGTCAAGTTATTTTTTCAAACAGAACTAATAACTTAAAATAAAAAATATAATAAAAAAAATGAAACGTGCCCAGGTTCAAGATGCGATTGGTTGGATGCTTGTTGCTGCCGACAGATATCCGGGCTTGTCTGTACGAACCAGGAATGGGTGAAGGCCGGGTTTAGGCCAGGATTGAGGCCGGCCCCAGGGCCCGGGAGGCCCATCACGCCTGGCAGGCCTCCCGGCCTCTGGTGGTGATGGAAACCGGAGGCCACTGCGTAGTCCATAGCTACCGCCTGATACGGCAACATCGTCACTATTCACTCCCGACTTAGTCTAAGTTAGCACGCAGTCTCTTCATTTTGTGTAAAGTATCAAAATTGTTTGGGCGGACATCAAAAATGTTCCATTTTTAAAAACAGTCACTGTATTCACTTTTGTTTTGGTTTTATATTTTGTTTTTATTACACTTTTTAAATAGAGAGCTTTTGTTTCGTACTGTCCATGAAGTCCGATGTCACTTTCTTGGGGAAGTTCACAGGTCACAGACGTCGCTCGTGTTTCAGACGAAGACGTTTTCAGTTATCAAACAAACGCCCGTTCTATTTTCGTGGGTGATCGTTTACGGGGCTAGCTATTCACAGGGGAAAAGTCACGCACAGCCACCCACTTAATAAATATTCTGGGCATATATCCGTTTTTACGCGGACGTGACTGGCGGGATACTGTCCGCTTTTCACGTACGGAACGCGCGGCCGATTATCGAAAACAGTTGCATGCGTCCCCCTCTTCCGACCTCGGACGTGCAACTGAAATCAGGCACGCGCGCCAAACGCGACTCTATCACACTCGAGCCTAGACACCCGTATACGCGCGACTCGGGAAATTAGAGTAGGACGCCGCGCTACAACAGAGCGGGACGCGCAGCGTTCGTACGACATCGCGGAGTTAAAAGCCTGCGTCGTTACACAGCCGTAATAGGCGGTTACGTGATTGGGCGTGGCTTGGCCTATTAAGTTGAATTGTCGCACTCTGATTGGTTGAAATTGGTAGTAGTCGTCTACGTGATATGTTCAGGAATACGTTTATAGCTCGCGCTCATAGAATATAATAAGTGAGATGTAGGTTGGATGCGCGCCAGTAGCGGAGATGCGGCGTGTCGCGGTTTCGATCCCGATTCGCATAATGGTTTTTAATTATTACTTTAGGGACCGTTAATAGGTTGACAGTGCGTGTTCAGCCGATGCTGAATAATAAACCGGAGACGACCGGCGACCGGTGAATGAACGTACGAACATGGGCGGGGCCTGCGGCTATATTGATTGACATGCTGTCTACCACTGTAGCACAAACTGCTGCAAACAGCTGCTTGCCTACGAATATACACCTTTCGAAGCCAGACGAGATGTCTGGATGCACTATTTTACGTATTCTAACTCTTCTTATCCAAAATATACTTAAAGAAGATTATTCTTATAAGAATGGCTTCAGTTTCAGGAAAACCTACCAATCTGCAACACTAAGATTTATTTATTTACAATTATTTTAATGATTATGCAGCTGATATTGATTCATGGCAATTTATTATAATATTATTATCTTCCAAGACCTAATTGAAGCATAAAAATATTTGTATTTCAGCGTCTTATTGGAATCCAACTCTAAAGATAGTTCTTATAACATTTAATAAATTATAAAAATCATTAGGTATAACAAATACTTTATGAAATTCTTAATAAATAACATAAAAGGTATGTAGTTCATAGCAATTTGGCATTTGTAAACTCTCTTTTATAAAAAAGAAATAAAAGTCGCAAAATATCAGAGAAACAATTTAAAGGTAAACGATCTTTTTAATATTTTACAATCTTTCAACGACCGATCGATTTAAGGTTCTTACCTACGCCAATTCAATGTATATAATATATTTTTTAATTATAACTTTTTTATTCCTTATCTTAAAAATCTAAAAAAGAAATATAGGTACGAGGCATTACTTATTCATCTTTAGTTCTGTGGATTAAAATTTTTTAAATTCATTAAAGTATACGTAGGTACAACTATTACATACGTAGTTGTCCATTGTACTTGTCTTTTGGCGATGACATCGTTTTCGAAATTCCGTCAGGTACTACGATACTTATTGTCGTTCAAATTTTCCACTCTAAAACTACTTAAACCATTTACCATAGGTTACGGTAACCACCAAGTATAATATGCTAGGAAACAGCAACATTGCATCCAAAATCGCGTGTAAAGCATGTCTTCTGGACAAAGTCTACCAAAATCAAATTCCAAATTTCACTTTCCAAAACTCTACGAAATTCGAAATCCATGGACGTAGTATCGGATTCGCATTTTCCTGGTTCGATACGAGTTCAAGTTCGTCACGTCTGGGCAGTTAGTATGCGGCCCTGCGTGCGCTGATATAATGGAACTGCTCAGCTGATTTCTGTTTAGCTTCAGAACGCTGGACGACTACTGACGGTCTACTCCTGAAACTGAACAGACAACAGCCGTTCTAATTTTGAAAGTCGTAATGTATTAAATTTATTTTTTATAAAGTTCTTGGTCGTATTAAGAACAACATGGTTCTTTGAAGCGCAAAGCGGAGACATTCATCATTATTTTGTTTTTTTAAATAATTATATGTAAAAAAAACTTTTTAGATATTTAAACTCTTTAATATTCTTTATAAGTATTATTATTACGCCAATAAAAAAAAACTATATTTTCTGCGGTCTTCCTCTTATTATCCAGCCATCAACATCCATATCCATTACTTACTTATTTATTCATAGCTATAATATTAGCAGTTTTACACTCCTAATACTATGGATTTAGTACATTTCTCTATGTAGGAGGTATCTTTAGTTACCTATCTAATATTTTTTTAATTTTATTTGCATTTGCCCAAACTTCTTAAACGAAAATTGATTAAGACATTTAAAATACCTAAATCAGTTTTTTTTTAAATAAAGTAAAACATTAACTTTAATATTATTTAATGTGAATTAATGTCAAGCAGCTAGCATTCCCCTTTCCATCTAAATTTTCAAACGCGATTTGTAAAAAATCGCAAAAAAAATCTAGCTTAGGTAAGTACTAGGTACTACCGCCATTCTCTAAATATTGAAATTAAAGCATTTCTGTCATGAAATGCTAGCAATTTCCTTATTTTCAAATTCAGGCTTTACACTATTCGAAAGCAAAGTACCTAAGTAATAAAAACCTGTAAGAAATTATAAACAAGAACGGCAGCTCATTCGATAGTGCCAGTCACCATTACAATGTGAATCGACAATCGAAATCAACCCGTCTATTACAGAATCGAATGAATAATCGTATTACTAAACAGTCCAGTTAGATGGCCGCAAACCGGAAGCGGCCATTTGCGGCTTCCGGTCGCCGCGCCGCCATTTTGTGTGCTAATACGACACGCGTCCTGTAGGATGTTGGGGCTATCATCACTGTAATATGAATTGTTATTAGAAATCGATGCAAATAAACCTTAAATTTTAATAATTTAATAAAGAAAACAGTTTTCGTCTATTTACTGAGGCTATTCTTTTTTGAAATAAGTAAAGTTTTATTTTAAACCACTCCTTATGACTGTATATCCGCATTTCAAAGAAATAAGCGTTTTTCCAAAGAAGTTATCTAAAGAATGAAAGCATTACTATTGATGTAAGCTTTAGTTTTAGGAAGCAAAATTCTTAAATTAGTGCCGTATACAGAGAAAAACATAATAAATTATACGGTATTTAAAAACGAATTTGTTCAAGTGGAATTTCAAATTTGCTTGTCAGGGGCATTTTTCACAAAAGTTTCAGCTGTAACAAATAATAATACGACCCATATTTATTTTTTCACTTATTGTTTGTATTGTCAAGGAGTGCACTGTAGAGAGAAAATATTAAAAAATGCTCAAATCGTACACTTTGACATGATTTTTTTACTGGTAGGTATTTAAAGATTTTAAATTCATTCTAAATTTTTTAGGAATAATGAGGTATTCGTCTATCTAATGTATTGCGTGTTTTATATACTTATCCATATATCTTTTTAATAATTTAAAAGGAATTTTCAATTTGTATTGAAAATTTAAAAATGAAACGTGATGCGTATCTAGTCTAACTAAATAATAACGTTTTAAGTGACATAATGGTTATTAATAATGTTTTGATCACTATATTATTATGATCACTATCACCGTCAATATTTTGCAAAAATTGCTAAAAGCAAGCGTTCAAAAACTCAAATTAATGTTACTACTTATTTTATTAAATGCAAGCTCTCTTCAAAGTTTCAAACTAAACAATTATTTACTAAACTATTACTATATTTACATGCAAATGAGAAGAAAATACTTGATGAAGGTTTAGCGGTAGGCCTTCGCAAGGGTCGGTCATGGAATGGGTGACCAAAAATTTATTATCTCGAGCTCCTCCATGCTTTGGAAGGCACGTCAAGTCGTTGGTCCCGGCTGCAATTGCAGACGTTAACACCCACCAATCCACAATGGGCCTACGTGGTGGGTTATTGCCCATCCTCTTTATCATATACCTATAAGGAAGGCCTGTGCCCCAGCAGAGGGGACATTAAAAACCGGCCAAGAGCGAGTCGGACTCGCGCACCGGTTCCGTACCAAAAAACGGCAAAAAAATTACGTTTGTTGTATGGGAGCCCCCCTTAAATATTAATTTTATTCTGTTTTTAGTATTTGTTATTATAGCGGCAACAGAAATACATCATCTGTGAAAATTTCAACTTTCTAGCTATCACAGTTTATGAGATACAGCCTGGTGACAGACAGACAGACGGACAGCAGAGTCTTAGTAATAGGGTCCCGTTTTTACCCTTTGGGTACGGAACCCTAAAAATGGCTGAGGTCATGGTCATACTTACATGTTGAAAGCTTGTCTTTTGGACACTTTAATAAAAGATAAGAAAACTTTAATACTTACCATAGATAATATTATAATATTTGCGATTCATATAAGTACCTACCTAAGGTTAAGCTGGTCATCGAAGCAAAGAATTGGTGGAAAATTCAGCTATTTTTAACCGACTTCAAAAAAGGATGACGTTCTCTATAGCGTATTTTTTTTATAGTTCTTCGCGCGTAACTTTGACGTTTATGGACCGATTTTGACAATTCTTTTTTTCATTCCTTAACTTTCAACGCATTCTTCGGTAAAACAATAAAACAAGTACTCCGCTTCGCAAGGGCTCTACAATAGAATTAAGATAATCCGAATTTTCACACTTGCCGTCAAATTTTTTTTCATCGTTCCATTTGCATGTTTCGCAAATAATTTCCGACTTTAAGTCAAAGCTTTAAGATTGAAAGTTGGTAATGTGTTTTATAGAGTATTACGGTATAAAGTCAGTAGTCTGGTTATAATCAATAAAGAGATCGTTTTGATGGACACGGTCACGATGGGCGTCGTAGAGCGGACGCGATGTTACGCAGGGTAGGGGCACTGTGTGGAAGCGGTAGCGGGGAGAATAAGCGATTCCAGTATGATTATTGTTATCAATGTCGCTTCTAAGAAGTTTTGTAAGATTGATTACTGAGTATTACCTGAGGTCATGATATCATACAAAGACAGCCAAACACAGAAACAATGCTTCAAATAGCTTAAGATGGATGCAGTAGCAGGTAGTAAGCGATTCCAGCATGATTTTGCACGTTATTATTATTACAGCTTCAATCCCCCGTGACCAAGGCAGCTGCAAAGGTGCCGAAACATCGGGAAAACAAAAAATCAAACCAAATACTAACTAATTACCAAAGTATTTTCAATAAAACCGTGCTAGTATTTAAAAAGTGTTTTATTTCATGATTATTGCCGCTTCTAAGAAGTTTTGCATGATTTATAACTGAGTATTACCTGAGGTCAAGATAAATACAAACACAGTCAAGCATATGCTATTTTATTCAATACTAAATAATATGATAGAAATATACGCGTCGCTCCAGATCAAATAGTACTGTGAATGCAAAAAACTCCAAAATTAAAAATATGCTTTATTGTTCATATGAACAGTGCAGAGTACTTCAAATAGCTATTAACCATTGTAGAACAAAAATATCGATGTATTTACGTATTTAAGCAATGCTGCTAAGGAGGTGATAAACTGAAGAAAGAATCCCCATCCAAAATTACCAGCTGAATGACTGGTCTAATCTCTGAGAAAAGTAAACTTCACAGAAAAAAGAAAAAAAATATGTCCTGGTTAAACAACAGTCTAAGGGCGCAGACGGGAATATTAGATATAGTAAGCCATTGAAATATGATTATTTATAGGATAATTTTTTATTATTTAATCTTTTTATTGGGGGTTTAAATAACTGTGTCAGACATTTATGTACTATGGGCAACAGCGTCGCTTAACCAGTTTGCAACAAAATTCGTGTGCGCGCGTATCGCCCCTGCACGAACTAAACGTATGTGACAGCGGGCGCAGCGTGCAAGGGGTTTTAACCTTAGCAGTGGTTAAGCGACGCTGTTGCCCATGGTACATAGCGATTGTCTGAAACCGATCGCTTTCGCCTATACATCTACTTGTACATGTCACGAAATCTTGAACAGCCAGAAAACCGTCTTCTTATTGGATAATTCGTGATTTAATTTTTTTTTACTCTCAACAACAGGTGTTTGAACCTGTCGTTCACGAACTTGACATTGGTCTTTCAGCCATTTTCCTTCGTACCAATAGCAATTCGGTTCGACGAACCCAATTTATTGACAAATCGATTGTACAGTTAGCTCTAATCGATTCTCCATCGGAAAACTCTGGTCGGCGATTGTGTTATAAATTTGGTGATTCCATTCGCCATAAAATTGGTGTATCCGCTTTTGGATTTCAATTACCAGGCTGTACAGAAAGTTTCTGCGACCGTATTTTGTCTATGGGGCTGGCTTGAAATATATTATTTCTGTGAAAAGTTCGTATCAAAAACATTCAATTCTATAGAAGCCAACTTACATTGTTTAACATGCCAAGATAGTTATCTAGCATCAAATGGCATCTGTGTCTGAAATAGATGTATTTGCAGTCGTAGAACAGAGACGGTTCTGATTTTTGTACATTTTTTGTTTATTTCATAAATCGACATGAATTATGTGTTTTGTCGATTGAAGACACTTTTTTGAAAAAAAGTTATTAAATGCCTGAGATATAGTCTAGAATAACGACGGATTTGATTCTATGAGCGTAGTACAACGCCCGATTAATGAATACGAAAGGCTCTCCTGTAAAATTGCTAAATTGCAGATCCGTCTTTGTTCTACGACTGCAACGTGTACGACGTACGTGGACTTACCCTGCTTTGGTTACTTTTTTAATGCATAAAACTTAACAAAATTATACTCAATATGGGCGTATAACACTTTTTTGACTGAATATACTGTTAAGATTATGATCTTCTTATTACATTAGTAGGTCATGCTATCTAAAAATCAAACCTACTGAATAACCAACACTGACAGTAACCATAACTAGATTTAAGAAAGTTGAAAATTCAAAACTAGAATGCTAACTTACCAAAATAAACTTTCTGGTACACTAACAACAAAATGTACTCTCGCAAAAAGTGCGCAAGCGACGGTCTTAATTAAATTACTCACTTTTTTCATCACAGTGGCTTCCGATGAACTTTTTAACAAGTTGTGTTCTAGATTTAAGATTTTTTGCATTCACAATGCTATTAACACGTTTTTATACGCATGTTATGTATAAAGACTATAAGAGGATGACGTCATAATATTAGAGCACCTGCATCGAAAACCGCTGATGATGCATTTCTGATGCATCTTCAGCCCACAACGTAAGATCCAATTGGGGAGCCTCATAGTTAAGACATTTCTTTTGTTATTAAGAGACTTATATTTTTGTACGAATATATCTGTGAAACTGTAATCAAAAATGTTTTTAAAAAGTCAAAGTTCAGTTGTGTTTTCATTTCATAGCATAAGTCGCATAAACCTGCTAGAAAAAAGCAACCCGTCATAAAATGTACTCTATTGTTCAAGTTTCCACACTAAGATTAAAACGTTCCATGGATTCTTCGAAACCCTTTTAAAAGCCGTATCGTTACAGTTGCCAAAAAGTTTTCTCGAAAATCTGAAAAAAAAGTTAGAGCTGAAGAGCATTTCGGAAGTTATTTTTGATATCGTGATGTAGCCAAGCGATGTGTCCAAGTGTTTGTGATACGCAGAGTCTCCAGATTGAGCGATTTTCTTCCCATTGTGGGGAAAATTTTAATTATTGGGGGAAAAAGAAAATCCGTTCTCCATACAAAACGTATCATTTGGGGGAACAAAAATTGAGATCTGGGGAAAATTAGAAATTCATATTTGGAGACACTGGCGATGCGAAACGTTGGAATTACTGTCTCGTCCGTAATTCAGGAACTGATGCCTTGTCAAATTGCTATTGATATAGCTTTATATTATAGTACATGGGTCGCCAAACTTTTTAGCCTAAGGGCCAAACTAACTCCTCCACGAAGTCCCAAGGGCCAGGACTTAGCTAGCTCATCGTACTAACATACTGCAAATTACAGTTTGTTGGTACGATCCGGCTCGCTTTTGCGGGCCGGATTGTTAGTGCTCGCGGGCCGGATTGTTGGTGCTCGCGGGCCGGAGCTGGCCCGCGGGCCGTAATTTGGCGACCCCTATAGTATACCTTAAACTGCCTTAAATTCGGTTTTTGGTAAAATTTTATTAAATAAAAAGTAAAATTAAATAACTAAACATAAATATCAGTAAATACAAATTAATCACGTGACAATCTAATTAACCAAAACCAACTAAGATACGATATCGAAGTAAACATAGTACCAACAAGTGCCATAAAACAGACTTTTAGTAATCATAAACATAAGACCAAAAAAGAAAGAAGACATGTCTTACTTTTTAAGAACTTCCATCAAAGTCCCAAAACTTGATCTCCAAGACTTAAGTCCCATTCGATTAATCCCCCACACCACGAGCGTAGCGATAGTGAATTTTAATCAGAATCGATCGGCCGTGCCCTACATTCGACAGGGGAACGATGACCCAGCCCTAAGTTTATTGGTAGGGTGCCATAAATCTACGGTCCTATGGTACGATACGGTCAAAAAAGGAAAAGAAGTCTAAGTAAGCAATTTTTTTGCAATATAAGTCGCAAATAATTATAGGCTAAATAGTGTAATTTAACCCTTTAGTAATAGTTGATCTCGATTTTCAGTTTGAAATTCAGTCAATTTGAAACAGAAGAAACGTCCCTACAAATACTTAAAAATTATATTATTAATTATATTATAAATAATTTTTCGCACATAACGGCATCTATTTTTCATTACAAATTAAAGTAAATACTTCATGTAGTTTATCAAATGAAAGAAAACGAAGTCATAAGCAGCAAATAATATTATTTTGATGTAGAAAATTGTGGACAAAACCTTTCTTGTTTACGTACGTAACAAAGAATATTAGTGCTAGCAACACAGAAGCGTCTAGTGGCGCAATTAAAATTAGAATATCTTAATTCATATCAAAGTATCAGGGTTGCCATCTTAATGTGTGCTCGCTTCCCTAATTCGGGGTAAGCTGAGATAACCCTCGTGTGGCAACTTGGACATGTTTATTTGTACTTAAGTGAATGTTGCCATGCTAATTTATGTTTTGGTAGGCTTGGCTAATTGGATGTACTGTAATTAGAAGAATAAATACCTATAAAAACTGTTCATAAAGTTCATAAGGATAAGAAAACTACATTTTCTTATCAAATCGTTATTCTTGACATATTGATTTTATAGAGTTTAAGTATGAAATTGCACATTGTCTTAATTTCTTTAACAACCATGAATGCCAATGTTTAAAAAATGTTATGCTCAAATATTTAAACACTCAGCTAGTGAAAAAATTAGTATCGGCCAAGTTACAACAAATTGAGTGTTTATTTCTGATAACGAAATAAGGAGTAATTTTTAAGATACTTTTTAACGTTCAGAAAGGAAATCAGAAATGTCTTTATTGCTGATAGTTGTCCGTCATGATCATAATCCTACTTTATATAATATTATAAATGTGAAAGTTTGTGGGTTTGGATGTTTGTTCCTCAATCACGCCAAAACTACTGAACGGATTTAGTTGAAATTTGGCACACAGATAGAAGATAGCCTGGATTAAAACATAGAATACTTTTTATCCCGATATTCCCACGGGAACGGGAACCACGCGGGTAAAACCGCGGGCGGCCGCTAGTTCGAAATAATAACAAGTAACTGAATCATCTTTATCATCATAGAACATATGAGAGCCTCTGCGTGTGTTTAATAATCGGCAATTTCATACTTTAACCCCTATTAATTATTTCTATGTAGTTTTTAAACAAGTTTCAACCGTAATTTTTACGCGACTGCAAGAGGGTTATGTTTTTCGCGCGTATCTTGTATTTTTTTGTTTGTATGTAATATTCTTTATTACATCATATCTTTCAAACAGCTGAACGGATTTCTATGATTAAGATATCGTTAGATTTATCTTGTAAGCCCAAGTGTTCCTAAGAAGGTGGCGTTAAAAAAACAACATGGCGGCTGTACGGTGCTATTATGCGTAGTGGAAAAAAAATTCATATTATTAAGTTGCCTTTAATATTTTCAGTTGACTTTCAGTCTTTTGATGCAAGCGAGTTTTTTTTTAAATATATTTTTTTCGCAATATGTATATATTTAGTAAATGGGTTTAAACTACCTAAAGATTAATATAATAAATGTTCTAATATAGCTATAATTTTAATAACACTCTATCAAGCTTACACTTTTAACCCTCTAAACGCCTACAACAGTTAAAGCTACCCTCCCAAGGAAATGTATTAAACGTAGATAAAATCGCAAGTGCACCATAAAGCTCTGCATATGGGCACAATTATTGTAGAATTCGCATAATTCCGCTGATATGCGAGTAAATAAATTAATAAAACAACCCCGAGGCAAAGGGTTAAGATTTAAACTGCCCTGATATGATCTCTTAACCCTTGCGAAGGCAGGGTAATTTGTAGGGTTGTTGTAAACAATATAACGATTTGTGTTGTTATAACTTTACTGTGTGACGCAAATATTTGGAATGGCAGGTTTGATAGATATAACACTTTTTACTTCTTTTAATAATAAGTAGATACTTGGGAATTAATTAAAAACACAGTTCTATAAGGCCTGTATTTATAAATCTCTCTCAACGTTGACACCTATTTTGAGCTCATACCTGAGATGCTTGTTCTCGTAAGAAGAGCATCTCTAGTATGACCTCATAGTACAGTAGCCCGTAGAACATTTAAATCACCAAAAAGGATACCGTTTGTCGTTGTGATACAGTTATTTATTACGAAATTATAGATACTTTAACCCAAGTTTTATAGATCGCAACCCGCCGTAACCTACATTAATTGTATATCTCCAAAAATGATATTTTTTTTTATTTTTCAAGGTTTACCATAAGATTTCGTTATTGTTGTGTTTTTTTTTTATTTTTTTTTTATTTTTTTTATTTATTGATTCACCAACGTTTGTATACACCAATACCTTTAAACAATAACTTGCTTAATTATAAAAAAATATAAAAAATATCGTTTTTGGAGATATACAAATATAGGTTACGGCGGGCTGCGATCTGTAAAACTTGGGTTAAATTATCTGTAATTTCGTAATAAATAACTATATCACAACGGCAAACGGTAACCTTTTTGATGATTTAAATGTTCTACGAGCTACTGTACTATCAAGATAGTTCTCAACGCTGAGAGAAATTTATGAATACTGTCCTTAGTTTAGTTAATGGAATGAATATTTTAAGATACTAGTTAAAAATTTACGCTGATATTTATACTTAGTTAAATTATTTTACTCAAAAATGCTTGTAATATGGTCATTATTTTGACAACCTTCTTTGAGCAAAGTCGGGGTTGCCGCGCTCCTCCGATGGTGACGCGGCAAAGTTGTATGAGATTTCATTATTGTCTTGTTTTAGCTACCAGCAATTTCCTTTGAGAATCCATTATTGTCGAGTTTTGTTTCAAATATAGAACGCCACACCTATCGCTCTCTCGGTCACACTCGTTGTGGTAAGCGCGGTGAGCCGCCATTTTCAATCCCATTCTTTATCTGCGCGGGTATTGTACATTGAGGGGAGAAAACCCTATTACACAGGTGATATTTGTATTTTTATGTAAAATTTGTATGAAAAAATATAAAAAACTCGCACTTGACCGTTTTTTGACCTTTCATTAAATACCTTTTGACCACTTCCGGGGTACTTTAAGGGGTCAAAAAAAACCTTATTTTTTGGCTCCGACGCACCGTTTCTGAGATATTTGCATTTTTGTATTTTTTTCGAAATTAGGTTATACGTACCCACTATAGTAGTAGGTAGTACTCGCATTTTTGAGTAAAGCACTATACTTGGTCCACAATGACTGCACTGCTGGCCACGTTATGATGGCCTCGAGCTAAGCTTAACTACGCTCTCGGCCTTCAAGCTTGGTCATCATTGCATTGCAGCCCTTGCTGTCCGCGCTATTTCAGCTTAGCCATCAAGGGCTGCAATGCTGACCGCGCTGTGACGGCCTGGACCTGCGCTAAGCTCCGCTCTCGGCCATCATAATCGCTGCCAGCAACGCAGTCATTATATACCGCGGCAGTAATGTACTATTAGTTATTAGTTTTAAAAAATACACTTTTCGAAGACATAAATTGAATTATGTTGTAAATTGACCAAAATATGCACGAATAAATTATGCGTCATTTAGGCCTTATTTAATTAATAAACCGAAAAAGGATTTGATTATTACCTAATTTTTAAAACCATGTTTTAATCAACGTTAACTCCAAATCAGTAACATGGAGTATTTACATGGAGCGACTTAAAGCTTTTCTACAATCGATTGTAAAATCTAATCGCAAACCTAATTTCAATGAGGTGGCAATTCGATTTTACAAGCGATTGTCGATAAAAAGCGCGAATTGACTAAAATCGCCTGTAAAGTCGACTCCTGTAAATACCTCTTTATAAAACAATCCTTATTCATTTCCGACCTTATTATAATTATTAACTTATATCCAAGCATCTGTATGCTAGTCGCACCTCAATAAACACAATTCGCTATAAACAAGATATTAAAGAGATCCACAGAGTAAAAATAATACCAAGAAGGCGGATATGAGTTTAGGAGCTCATTGGGATTCAAGACGTGCCCTCCCCACCCGGGTATGCCGACGAAGATGTATTGAGAAATAGTAACCCCATGTTCGTTACTCGGAGATAACGTGTACGTAAGTCGAGTCATCAGAAATTGTAGGATGTTTTTGGTAAATATAAAAATCTATAAGAACTCTAAAGAGTACTCTAAAACTATAAAAATTCTAAAGACCACTAAATTGATGTTTTTTCCTATTTAGCTTGTTTTAGCACTATCCGATTACAATCCAATCCAAAGATCCGATCTAGAAACCTAACCTAAATCTAATTTTAAGAAGTAGGCGATCCGAAATTTTCCTTTTTAACTTCCGATTTCTCAAATCGGATCCTAATTGGAATGTGGAGGGCTTTATTAGTCAATTGGTAGTCACCAACGTACCTTTGCACCAATAATTACAATGGACTTTAAAATTTATTTAAAACTAGCGACCCGCCCTTACTTTGCTTCGGTGTAGTGTGGAATTTGACACCATGTATATTATACATATATAGGTAAATCTTTCTCTTGAATCACTCTATCTATAAAAAAACCGCATCAAAAACCGGTTTTAAAGATCTAAGCATACATAGAGACAAAGAGCGGAAAGCGACTTTGTTTTATACTCATCATTACAATGATAATAGTTTTTGTCATAGCAAAACATTTCTTTAAAATATTTAAAATAAGTTTAAACACTCCAGTACAAAAGTCCCATCGTAATTAAAGTCAAAAGCTAAAGAAAGGGAATTCCTTTTTAATTCCCAAATAAATGCTGTTATCTCCCTAATTCGGACAAATTGCCGAGTACTTACAGTTTTAAAAAGCACGATTGCATTAACACCTCCCCTCGGCCGAGCACATTTTTCTCGCTACGTTGACTTCCAATGAGGGTGACCATGCTTGAGCAATTATTGTATTCAGAATATAGTCAGTAACAAGGTTTTTGCATAGCTTTCAATTATTTCACACTTTTAGTATTTTGCACACTTACATACCCACGTGAAACATAACCAAAGCACGGTAATGATATCGATCAGTATTCTAACTTAATACAAACTAAACGGTCGAAAAGCGAGCCAAACCTGCGCGCCTTGAGTTCGGCGGTTATAGAGTATGCAACCTCCTTTTATCGCATTTCATTTTTATTCATTATGATCGTCTTTTATCGATTTTGTCGACAGGTGTAGAGCAAGAGCAAGAGAGATGGCGCCACTGCTATCGTGATTAAATCAACTCTGTGTTTGAAATGTTGTTAAAATTACTTTAAAGAAGAAATTTAAGAAAAATCCGAGATATAATTGAATAAAACATCTTGCAAGACTTGTGACAGTGTTATCCAGTGAAACCTATGCATAAATACAGTGAAATAAACATTATAATAAAGTGACAAAACGGTGACAAACAAAGTGCAATTATTAAACAAATAGCAAACGAACAATGCAAATATATCCAAATAAGTGACAATATTGACTAGATAAAACATAAATCAACGTTATTATTATATAAAAAGAGAAGAAACCAAAACAATATTTTTTTTATTGTCAAGTGAATTACAAAACAAAGTACAGTGGTAAAATAAATAACAATCAAACAATACAAATTTAACCATTTTTGTGAAACTATAGACTCGATAAAACATAAAAGAATGTTATAAAAAACCGGCCAAGTGCGTGTCGGGCCACGCGCAGTAGGGTTCCGTAGGTACATTATACCATACCATATTTTAATACCGCTATCATTTTTCGTCTGAAAAAATAACTTTGTTTTTCACAGTGTTTGTATGAATGACAAAGTTATATTTGCGGTTTTGGAAAATGTACTATATCTTGAAAACTAATTACTATATCTCGTTCAAACCAATTTTCGTTGAAAGTGTTTATTAAGATCTATAGCTTATATTTTTTTTAGATTTTTCACCCTCTTACTTTAAAAGTTAAAGGGGGGGGGACACACATTTTACCACTTTGGCGGCATATATCTTTCAAACGGTTGACTTTGAAAAAAAATAGTCTTAGAAACCTCAATGTCATTTTTAGAGACCTATCTATAGACACCCCACAAGTATTGGTTTGATGAAAAAAAATATTTTCAGTTTCAGTTCCATGTATGGGGAGCCCCCCCTTAATCTTTTATTTTTTTTATTTTTGTGTAAGAATCGTAAAGCGGTTCACAGAATACACCTACCTACCAAGTTTCAACTATGTAGTCCTAATACTTTTGGAATAAAGTGGCTGTGACATACGGACGGACAGACAGACAGACAGACAGACAGACAGACAGACAGACAGACAGACAGACAGACAGACAGACATGACGAATCTATAAGGGTTCCGTTTTTTGCCATTTTGGCTACGGAACCCTAAAAAGAGAAGAAACCAAATTTATATTTTTGTGCAGGGTGAATTGCAAAATCTAATTCTATAACAGCCGTCTCAAAAATTCTAACCAAGTAACGAACAATACCTTGCTTATTTTTGTCACTAAGAACTAACCGTATACGGCGTTGTTGTGCAGAGCGTATTGAACAATTGAAGCGGACGATTGGAGTTCGAACCTCTGACTGAGCGTAGACTTTTTTTGTTTTTCCTGACTTTTTGATGCATTTCCTTTTCTCTATTATTATTTTTTAACATTTTTTATTAAAAATCGCCGGTGGAATTTAATTATTTTTTGTTTAAAAAATACAAAATGGAAACTGAGACAGATAATGTAACAATCCGAAGACGAAAAACGGCTGCATCAACCGAATCGTTGAATTTATCATTTATTTCAACTCACTCAGATTATTTGGCTAGAAGCCTACCTGACCTTTCTACTATAGTCAACAACAACGACATCGAAGAACTAAGAAATGAAATAAATATTTTGAAAAATCAACTTGAAAGTGCGCATTTAGAAATTGAAAAATTAAATTTTGAAAATGGTTCCCTAATTAAACAGTGTGAAGAACAAAATCAAACAATTATTCAACTAAAAAACTTATGCAAAACGCCACTTAGCACAAAAAAACCTTCATCAGCTAGAAAAACTTTTAAAAGAATGAAAATTACTGATGAATCTCAGAATAGTCTGAACACTCCTTCAAAACCAAACAAGGATTCAATTCATAACAGCAGCACCGAAAACGACATAATGCCGAATGAAACAACCTCTTCACTAAATAGCTGCACAATCCCTGATCTACCCCAAATGTGCAATGATACCAGTCCAAATAACAATCTTGATTCTTGTCAGAACTCGCTAGATGATGTGGCATACAAGGGCAAACACTGCGACAAATCGATAAGTAACTTACCCGATGGCGGCGCCACAAATGAAAAAAAAATTGAAGGTAGAAAAAAACCGAAAATAAATATATTAGGGGGCCAACAATGCTCTGGAATGGCTACACGGTTGACACAATTGAGACTTAATACAAATTATGAAAACTATGATATATTTTCAATGACGAAACCATCAGCTACTACAAATGAAATATTAAAACCATGTGAAAATATTGAAGATACGCCGGAAAATTATTTAATATTATCTCTTGGTGAAAATGATGACAACCCTATGACCCTGCAATTAGAGTTAGCAACTATTTTAAAGAAATTTAGAAATATTAATATTATTATATTGAGTGTCAAAACTAATCCATTTTTATGTGAATATATGTTAAATAATATATTTAGACATTTGTGTCAGAATTTAAAAAATTGTATATTCTTAGATTTGACAGATATAGGTGATAAGGACAAACTATTGCGTATATGTAAAAAAATAAATTTTATAATCGATTATAAATATTATGAAAATAGATTTTTAAAAAATGTCAATATATTTAAAAGTAGTAATCCAAAAAAAACTAGACCACATTTAACTGACGAGAAACTTTCTTTGGCACCTAAAAAGGGGACGATTCCCTACTACTTCAAACCAATTAGCAACATTAATCACAGTCCAAAAAGGACATCTGAAAGCGTCCAATCAGCACCGGAGAATCTCATAACCGAGAAGCTTTTTCGTCAGCCATAACAAAAATGACACAACAGTAACCTTATTACATCAAAATATAGCCGGACTAATCAATAAACAGTACAATATCGAAGTTTGCCTTCAGGAATTCTCAGAAAACAAAACTTCAATTGACTTTCTATGTTTTTCTGAAACATTTGTGAAATTAGGAGACGAAAGTAATATTCAAGTTAAGGGCTATAAAGTGGCTAGCTCCTTTTGTAGAAAAAAGGAAAAGCGTGGTGGAGTTTGCATTTTATCCAGAATACAATTTGAAACCAAAGTGTTGGATTTCTGTAAAGAAATAGCGTCAGAATATACATTCGAATGTTGTGGCGTTGAAATACCTAAAATAAATTGTATAATCGTATGTATTTATCGTATTCCAAAAGGTAACATCACAATATTTTTTGAAAAACTTGAACGTATTCTTCATAGACTGTCCGGGAAAGGGAAAAAGCGAGTTATCATAACGGGAGATATTAACATTGACACCTTGCAAACTAATCAAATATCTAGAAACTTAGAGAACATTATTTATAGTTATGGACTTAAAATTCACATTAATCAACCAACCAGACAAAATTCATGTATTGACCATATTTTCAGTAATTTAAAAATAGCAAGTTGTGAGGTGCATGATTTGTATATGTCTGATCACGAAACAGCACAATGTCTGAGTTTTTCATGTAACTTGATTAAAAATGTACAATCTTGGTATACATTCAGAAGAGATTATTGTAAAGAAAATTTAGACAAATTTAAAGAGTGCCTACAGAGTATATCTTGGAATGAAGTGTACGAAGAAAATAACCCAAATGTGGGATTCAATTTGTTTCATGACACATTTTTGCTTTTTTATAAACTTTGTTTTCCTGAAATAAAAATAAAAGTAAACAGTAATGCAAGTTCTCCAAAATGGATAACAACAGGAATAAAAAAATCCTGTGTAGAAAAACGTAGACTTAGGTACCTCACATACAAAAATAAATCAAGTAAATCTAGAAACACATTTCTAAAGTATACTAATATTTTAAAGAGATGCGTAACAAACTCAAAGAAAAACATAAACATGAAACATATTTTAAACTCCGAAAACAAATGTCGAGCCACGTGGGATGTAATTAAAGAAAAAGTTGACAGCACAAAATCATACGTAGGGATTGAAGCATTGACCGGACGGGGTGATGATATCTCTCAACCCTCTGCGATTGCGACAGCTTTTAATGAATTTTTCACTACATCTACACATAACATACGTGACACCAATATTTCTAAAGAGAAAATACCTCAAATTGATAGAGTGAATTCATCTATCTTTTTAAAACCTTGTACTAATTCAGAAGTGGTAAAAATAATCAAATCTTTAAATAATAAAAAATCTGTCGGTTTTGATGAAGTCTCGACAAAGGTTATAAAAGCATGTGCAGAAATCATAGGCCCAATTCTCGTTCACTTAATAAACATATCTTTTGAAAACGGTTTTTTTCCTGAAATCCTAAAAAAATCTATAGTTAAACCTTTACACAAAAAAGATAGTAAGAAAGATATAAACAACTATAGGCCTATTGCTTTAATATCTGTCTTCTCAAAGATTTTTGAACAAGCAATGCTCATTAGATTGTTACAATTTATTAACAAATTTAAAATAATTAAGCAGGAACAAAACGGATTCCAAAAAGACAAGTCTACTACCCTGGCAGCCTTTTCATTGATAAAAACTGTGACTGAAAATATTGACATTAAAAATAGAGTTACCGCAATATTCTTAGACATGACGAAAGATTTTGATCTAGTTGATCACAAATTACTATTAGATAAATGTGAAAAATACGGCATAAGAGGGCCAGCGTACGAATGGATAAAGTCATACTTAAGTAACCGGACTCAATCTGTTGAAATATCCCGTCTTGACAATAAAAAGGTATCTACTCAATACAGGTCTGATTACTTAATCAATCGAACTGGTGTACCGCAAGGCAGTATCTTGGGCCCACTACTTTTCTTGCTATATATTAACGATTTGCCAAACATGATTAAACAAAAATGTGTGCTTTTTGCAGACGATATTTCTATTATCATAACGGATACAAGAAAAAATCAAAACGTCAAGACCTATGAATCAATATTAAATGAAACACTTGATAATATCATAAAGTGGTTGACATTTAACAATCTAAAAATTAATATTTCTAAGACTAACTATATACAATTTCGTAATTATAAAACAGCTTATGAACAACTTGACATTAAACATTGTAGTGATAATATAATACAAACTAAAGAAACTAAATTCTTGGGGCTAATTTTAGACGAAAACTGTAACTGGAAAAAACATATAGATTCTGTTTGCAGTAGATTAAATCGATTTATTTATGCCCTGAGACAAACGAAGAAAACTGCAAATGAATATGCAGCCCTAACAGCCTACCATGGCCACGTCGCATCTTTATTAAGATACGGATTACTGCTATGGGGTAACTCGACAGACATTCAAAAAGCCTTTATTGTACAAAAGAAATGTCTTCGCGCGGTCTGTGGGGTTGAACCGTGGACTTCATGCAGACCACTGTTCAGAAAATTAAAAGTTCTGACACTGACATCTCTTTACATATTAGAAATAGGATTATTTGTAAAAAAGAATCCCGGATTTTTTGTAAAAAACAGTGATCACAGCAAATATACAAGTCGTGACCCTACTAAACTTACAGTCCCCCTGTGTAGAAGCGCACTCCACCACAAAAACTGCTACTTTATGGTTATTATAGTATTCAACCACATTCCTCAACCTTTACGAGAGCTACCCTTAAGATTTTTTAAAAAGAAACTGAAGGCTTGGCTTCTTGAAAAAAGTTTTTATTCACTTAATGAATTCTTTCAGTGCAAAAATTAAATATATTTTTTTATTGTGTGACTTGCAAACTATTATATGCTGTATAGTTAAGTAGTGGTTTATACATTAATTAACTAAATTAGCTAATATTACTATGACATTTTTTTCCAAATATTCTAAGTGACATTTCATGATCTGACTCCTATTTCATTTATTTTAATATTAATGTGTTAATTGTACTTCTTTTGACATTCACATGCTCTTCCAAGGGCGGGACATATTGATCTATACTTTGTATTACCATCCTTAACAAACTATGTTCCAAGTAAATAAACGATTTCAATTTCAATTTCAATTTCAATTTCAATTTCAAGAATATTATAATCATATTCTGTGTCATAGAATGTGAATATAATAGTACAGTAGCCCGTAAAACATTTAAATCACCAAAAAGGTACCGTTTGCCATTGTGATATAGTTATATATTACGAAATTATAGGTACTTTAACCCAAGTTTTACAGATCCCAACCCGCCGTAACCAATATTTGTATGTCTCCAAAAATTATATTTTTTTTATTTTTCAAGGTTTACCACATGGTTGTTTGATTACCACTGATAATAGTAAGACTATGGAAAGTGATCATACACAGATTTAAAACCAGATAAAGTCCAACCATTTTCATCAGGTCTTAAATCTGTGTATGGCTACTTTTTATAGTCTTACTTTTATCTGTGGCAATCAAACCAAGCTGTAGAAAACGACAATAGCTAAACTATGTAGCAAACCTCGAAAAATAAAAATAAATCAATTTTGGAAATATACAAATATAGGTTACGGCGGGTTGAGATCTGTAAAACTTGGGTTAAAGTATCTATAATTTCGTAATAAATAACTATATCACAACGGCAAACGGTAACCTTTTTCGTGATTTAAATATTTTACGGGCTACTGTACTATAATATTCATGGTGTAGAGATAACAACTACAGCTGACACTTGCCCGTTTATCAACGCCATGCACCATCTATCGAGCTTACAGTTTTTTGTCATTTTGAAAAGCCCTCATCATTCATTGCAATCTTACATTTTAAGTACTAAATATTTAAATACTAATAAAAATATTTTTGAACTCTTTTTAATAAAGATAACACGGCGACGATAACACACGTCAATTTTTAAAATTGGAACTTCTTCTATCTGGTCACCCTATAGCACTGTATTTTCTTTTTTCTGGAGTCGGTAGGGTGAAGGCAAGTGAATTTTTTCTGCACCTCTCGAAACCTAATAACGCGAGGTAATTTTTCAATTGGCCACATTATCCTTGGAAAGTTTTTTGTGATGGTTTGATGCAGTTGTGCTACAAAAAGTAAAAAAAATTACAAGTTCATGTAAATTAAGTTTTTTTTTCAAATATAATTTATGCAAGACACTTATAAAAATTGTCAGACGGAATGGAGAGTCGCCGGACACCCTCAGAAATACTCAGGATTTTCCATTAAGTTTTTTACAAGTTGTAAGCTTTTTTGCGAGTTTTGATTTTTTTGACTAACGAAATTATAATATAATAGTGAAAACATATTATTTAAATAAACAAAAACATTTGTAGCGTTCAATTTAACGTGTTTTGATAATAAGGGCGTTATGATATAGTAAACTAAACTTGATAGGTACCAATGGATTCAGACTCGACCTTCTGATACTTTATTATCGATAGCGCTCTAATATGAAATTAGTCGTAGATTTAGTTTGCAGTGAAGTACTTCTCATAAAAAAGTATCTCATGCCATTCATCCACCCAGGATAAGAAGGATGGTCCAAAACCCACCACGCAGGCCCAATTACAGGCCCAGTTTTAGCTTGGGCAAGTATTATGTATTCTATGGCTTGGGCAAAAATGATTTAATATGTCTGTCGGTCCGGCTGTTCTCCTCTACAGGTCGCATTTCTAACCTATTATGAGCCTGTAGCCAATGTCACATTTACGGCTTCGCTCCGAAAAATGTATGGATTTGACGTTTTAAAATTCGATAGTTAACTAAACCTTACGTCAATCCCCTACGTTTCGAAAGCGAAGCGATAACGAAGATTTGCAAATGTTACTATGGTTAGGGGGTCAAGTTCGATAATTGTATATATTATTTCCTATTTCAGCCATTTCTAAAAATGAACAAAAATGTAATAAAAGCGAGGTCTACAATTAACGACAAGTTTAAAATTACATATTACGTCAAGAACTGCGCAATTTTGCAAAATTTTATTTTAATCATAAATTATTAATTGTCTGTCTGTCTATGTTTTGTGCTTCAGTGTGGCAGAACGCCATCGCCCTGTCACCGATTTGCATACAATTTTTCTAACGTGTAATTTGTTTCAAAAGAAAGGCTCTACATAATTGTTATCTGGTTTTGTTAGTAGACATTTCTAAGGTTATAGCGATAGTTACAGAACTAGTTACTTTTTGTGTAACTACACAAAACCTGAAAACCATTTGTAGTGATCATTTTAGTCAAGTAAACAAGGAACCCTTATAATTTCGCCATGTCCATCAGTCCGTCTGTTTATCCATCCGCGGCTTAGCTCAGAGGCTCTGTACTAGAAAGCTGTAATTTAGCATGCATGTGTATATTAATTATACCGAAAATCTTGAAAAAAATAATTTGAGTGTACACTCCCATTTATATTCTACTCCTCTATTAATATATTAAAATGTGAATGTTTGTGTTTAGATATTCTAACTGATCACATTATGTAATAGAATATTTTTTCAGTTACTAACACAAAACAGTTGCTAAATATTTTAGAGTAAAAAATGTTTTGTCAAAAATATTTAAAAATATATAGAAATCAGTACCCTACAATCCAAAAGTGCTTGTCGATGACGTGTTGACAGGCGGCAAAAATTTCAAACGACCCACAATTGCATGCTCCGCTAATTTTAATATTGTAGAGTTAGTAATGTTTAGACAGGGATTATACAAAAAAATAAAGGACTTCAAAAACATTCGGGAAAAACGATTAATTAATTTTAAGACATTCTTATTTAATTCAAGTTTTTCGGAATTATAGAAAAATCCTCTGAATAATTAGTGAAACTGACCAAAAATCTCCAGCCTGTTGAATTGAAAATTTTGTTTTTGCAAGTGTCACCTGAAAATGGCATTTCGGCTTTAAATATTTTATTACTAAGATAAGTGTTGTTGTGTATTAAAATCATGTCCTGTCTATTATTTTAAGGGCTGCATTTCTCACCCCCAAGTTTTGTAACAAGAGCAATCTTGTGGGTGACTTGAGAGTAAAAAAATAAGTTTTAAAAGTAGCCATTACATTAGGAACATGCCTTTTGCATTATGCCACGCGACAGACAGAATAACTTATTTTATTAAGAAGAATTTGAAATATTAAATGACATTTTGCCAAATGCAAATTATTTCCATTTAATGAAAATTGAAAATAATACCTAAGACTAGTCAAATTTTTCAATATTTTCAATTTGTAAAAAGTAAAACATAAAGAAGCAAAAGCAGTAACATTCAGTTTTTCCAAAATGGCGGAAAACAATGTTTTTGGTTTCGAAGCAGTGTAGTTACTATTGGGATATTGCTGTTTCTGCTGCAAATCTTTGATTTTAATGGTAATTTATATGAGTTGTTGCTGTTTTTGGTGCAAACTTATAAAATCAAAGGATGAAGTTTATTTAACATTAGCAGACTTCATTCAAAGTTGCTCTCTTTATTAGTTAGTTCTCTATGTTATAAAAATTAAACATGCAATTATAAGTAGCTTGTAAACTACTGCAGGATTTCTTTTTTTTTTACTAAAACACACTAATCATTTAATTCGTAATTTTACCGTTCAAAATTTTCCTTAGATGGATCGAAACATCACAATTTACTCATGTGGAAACATTATTTAAATATTTCCAGTACAAAATACGTCGCAATCTTTGAGCAACTACGTGACAAAAGACATGTGATTTTTTATGTACTTATTTCTAGACAAAACGTGTTCTAAATTCAAATGCTATTAGTGAGGAACTTATGACTTCACAAATTAATGCACTAGGTGGCATGTCATTACGAACAGCTGATATATGTATGTAATTTGATAAAGAGTATTTTTTTATATCGTCTCCATACGGTGACCCAAACCTGGTCAATATATCGTTCATTGATGCTTTTTAAAAATACCTCTTTGACACATTTGTTACAAAACAGGCAATGCACGTTGAATTGGCCAAGGTTTGTGCCAACTATGCATGTGGAGCCGACATCATTACAATTTTACATGTCTCTTATTGTTGGTTTTTTGTGTCGTGTTAGTTATTGTATTCAGAAGTAGTACTGATGTTTAAACATTAGTGCATAAAAGTTTTAAAACATTAGCGTCCATGGTTGGTAAATAAATTAAGAAAATGTTAGTATGGAAAATGCAACTTCTTTAAAATTCTCCATACAAAACGTCAATTTCATAGGTGAGGACCTAATATTAGTATATACTTTACAGTTAGTGATGACTAAGAATTAAAAGTTTTGCCATTCGTGTACAATATTTTAACCGATCAATAAAAATAATTCTAATGTGCTTTTAAGTTTGGTCCCTATTCTAAAGGCCGTTAGAAAGGTCACTTTTACGTCAGTTAACTCGGTACTACGCAGTTAAATTAACCGCTCACTGTTTGGCCTGCGGTTCAATTGTACAAATGAATGAACGGTCCGTCAGACGGTAGCCGTGGTATGCAAGTCGCTAGACTCAACGCCTACCGAATTAATACTGCATCTGAACAACTTGATACTTTGAAACAATATTACCTGTTTATGTCAAAATCAACATAATATTTATTCAAACAAACATTTTTTGACCACGTGCTGTGTTATGCGTATAGGTTTTTTACACAGACAACTTACAGCTGTGAAGCAAGCGTATGATAAGGAGGATGGTCCGTAATAACCCACCACGTGGGCCCAATGCCAATTGATCAATGAATAAATAATTAACCGAGCGAGCGCGAAGCGCGAACGAATCATCTCTGTTTCAGCTTGGGCAAAAAATATTTCGCATGTCTGTCTGTCCGGCTGCCTGTTTTCCTCTACAGGTCGCATCTCTCAACCGATTTCCGTTAAATATGAGCAGGTTTGTTAATTATACTTACCGATTTTTTTGCCGATTTAGTTTTCGAAATTTTTCGAAGAAAAACAACCATTTTCAGCTATTTCAAAAAATGTTCTAAAACGTCATAAACGCGAGGTCTACAGCTCACAGGGCCATAAGTTTTTTTTTTTTTTTTTTCTTATACCTCTAACGCGAGGTCAGAGTCTGTTTTTACAATAACTTTTTTCTACTCTTTCATACCAGTTCTCGCAATTATTCCTCTCGTACTTTCATTCCGCATACTACGCTTTCATTCATCATCTTTCGGCGGTCGGAGCCAGAGTTCGGGCCATAAGTTTAAGATTACTCACGCAAAAGTTACGCGCTAAAATTGCGTTTTAAATTAATTTTTTTATTATTTTTTTAATTTTAGGAAAGGGACAGGTGTA
The DNA here is from genome assembly GCA_943789525.1 of Agriphila geniculea. Taxonomy (NCBI): domain Eukaryota; kingdom Metazoa; phylum Arthropoda; class Insecta; order Lepidoptera; family Crambidae; genus Agriphila; species Agriphila geniculea. The sequence goes on from OX038890.1 coordinate 14,511,747, forward strand.
TGGTCACGGAGATGACGGAAACGTCTCAGCAGTAATGTAGTTCAGGGCAAAGCAGATTTTAATACATAAGAGCGGTCGCACACGTTTACTCCGTAAAAATCTACGGTTTAGGTATATGATATTTTACGGTGAAAAACCTTAACGTTCTAAAAGCTGCGTAAGGTGAGATGGCGCAGAAACCACGTGCGACGCAGACATTGCGTCTATTCTTAGACAAAAGTCATGTCTGCGCCGCCCGCTGCGCGAATTTTCTCTGCATATCAACATCCGCTACAGACTTTTCATAGCATTGAATCTCTCATTCACTTTTACAACTTACGTACTATAGATGGTACGCAACGATAACTGTAGAAAAAAAAGTGGAAAATCACGAGTTAATGTCACAATCGCTCAGAACAATCCTAAATACCTGTGTCACGATCAGAAACAGATGGTTATAGTTCAATTGGTTATATTTCAATGTTAAATAGATTGTATCCATTTTTTTTTATTTTCGCGCCACAAAACAAGCTGTTTGTTTATCAACAACTCTCACGTCAATAAAGTATCAAAACAACTCGTCACCTCTCGTCACCATCTCGAGACGGTACAAAAGTCACGTAGAGGCGCGGTCGACACCGCACGTACACCAATCATCTGAGTCGTCTCCGTGACCATACACCTGTCCCTTTCCTCCTTAATCCCAATCCCTGTATCCATCCCGCTCTAACGCATCGAGTCCGTCGGGAAATTTGAATAGTATGAAGCCATCGCAGAGAATGAGGTACTTTGACATTTCTTTATAAGGCTCTGATGGATTTCGTTCCTTGCCCTTTGAGTGTTGAAATCCCAAATGTGAGTATGAGGAAGTTTGATGTGGCTTCGAAACTTAGATTCGATTCAGTTTGGATTTGGATGGGAAGTCCCGGAAACAGCTTTGTCAATACAAAAAATAGAACAAATAAATAGAAAGTAGAGTATTGAGTATTTGTCACATTTTATTTTTATGTCAGTTCATTAAACTAGATTAAGGGTCCATGATTGGAAAACATGGTTTGGTTCATATTTTCATATAAAAAACGTAAAGTTGTAGCCACTAAAAAACATACGACAAGCTAAAGAGATTCTCTAGTTAAATTGCAAAATTAAATTGCGTATAAACCTCACAGATGATTGTAAAAAAAAAACCGGCCAAGTGCGAGTCGGACTCGCGCACGAAGGGTTCCGTACCAAAAAATGGCAAAAAAATCAAGTTTGTTGTATGGGAGCCCCCCTTAAATATTTATTTTATTGTGATTTTAGTATTTATTATTATAGCGGCATCAGAAATACATCATCTGTGAAAATTTCAACTGTCTACCTGTTGTCGTTATTAATATCGAGCAAAAAACGGCAAAAAAAACACGTTTGTTGTACGGGAGCTCCCCTTAAATATTAATTTTATTCTGTTTTTAGTATTTGTTGTTGTAGCCGCAACAGAAATACATCTTCTGTGAAAATTTCAGCTGTCTAGCTATCACGGTTCCTGAGATACAGCCTGGTGACAGACAGACAGACAGACAGACAGACAGACAGACAGACGGACAGACAGACAGACGGACAGCGGAGGCTTAGTAATAGGGTCCCGTTTTTACCCTTTGGGTACGGAACCCTAAAAACAGAATATCATTAAAGCGCTTGCGTAGGGTCATATTTTTGGTGTAAATAATAGCGGAAACGTATTGAATTCTACATCAAAATACACTTTAACGTACTGTGAAGTAGCTCAAATAACTTTTATTCAAGAAAGATAATGATGAAAAAACAACGAAAAACTTTGAAATAGTACAGAAGTGAGGTTATTTTCAATACTCTTTACACGTAATGAAAAAGACAGAGACAAATGTTTCCGCATAACCTGCCTTAAAATAGATTAAATTACGAAAATAGAAAGAAAGTAAATAAACTAACTCTTGTCTCGAGGTCGTTTAATGCTAAGGAAATTGCCAAGCATTATCTTTTTTAATAACAAAGAGCCCTTTAGACGTAGACTATTAGGGGTCGTTCACACTGTGCATTTGACGCGCCTCCGACGTCAACCCTCGAATTCGATTTGGAGTCAACACGCACGAGCGATTCCTCGTAATGTACGGTATAGAATAATCTGTTGTTTCGCCATTCTCTTAGGTAGCACTTTTGAGCTTTCCATACAAAGGTTCCGAAAGCTGTTCTAATCTTTGTAGTATAAAAAGTAGGTACTTTTGCTGTTACAATGAAAATTTCATCGCAAGATGATAACATCTTTGTAGTTAGAAAAGTGCTTTTTACAAAAATATGGGCACATTTTCCGGAGACAATTAATTTTATTTAAAAAACATAACCAATAAACTTCTACAAATCTGTTGAAATAATACGTGTTACAAAATGACTCCGAAAAAAAATCGGGACAAAAAATATTAGCTGTTTCATACAAAAATAATAACGAAAATATCAAAGGGATGAAACAGCTGATTCCTTCTTCGTGATTTCAGAGTTGGTCCCTTTCACATAGTTAAAGTTGTTGAGTTTGAGTCTCTAACTACCATAGCTTTAGGGTTTTTTGTAACAAGTTGTATAAACAGGATTTTTGTGCAGGTTCCATTCTATTGAAAATTTAACAAAGGATTGAAAAAAAAGCATCGTTCCGATATTTTTCTAGTTGGTACATACATTATTTAAAATTATAAGAAAACTGTATGTGAGTCTAACCCTGCACCGTCATCGCGAGTAAAAGGCCACGTTCTCGTATTTTTCTGGTCAAACGCACCACCGGCCGATGGCTGCCACGGCCGGCCGTCACAGATCTATCAGCCGTGTTTGCGACCAGAATTCCAAATTCGAAATCGCCAATCGCTGCCCTGGACACAAATGGACTTAAAGTATCAACGCGTGTGTATTGAAATTCGAACGAGCGTCGTTTGTTTTACAGATTTAATTCGTGTCCACAGAGTTTTATTTCATTTCAACAAATACAAATAAAATTGAACTCTACTACTCTGTTAACTGATGTCTTTTTTGTGCTGTCAAATTTTATCAGAAGACATCAACTGTTTATTGCAATTGTTTTAAGAATATAAACTATTTCCTGTTAAAATGTCTCTTTCGTCCATTGTTGGTTTCTTTTTGTAGAATTGACGATGATGTCATGATTTGAAACTTCCAAAGAAATACCTGTACATCTAATGTTATTTATGTTCAATACGTATTAAATTTTACATCGTTACCTGTCATGCACGCTTATTTAAACAATAAAGATGTATTTTTTTATTAATTTATATCTTCCATAAGTATTTTTCCAAATAACTTCTTTGTTCTTTTTACTCCAGATATAAAATTATAAAAAACAACATAAAATCATCAAGGATTCCAGAGACGGCGAATACAACCATAAATTCTTTTAACAACCCTTCATTGCAGGTGGGTAAAAATAATTTATTCAAATAAATCTCGCGAAATTTCCACTAGAGCGGGGTCTAGGAGACCCCGGGGCGTCGTTTGTGATTCTTTCAACTGCACCAAGGAGTATTTTTGTCGCAATTTTAATGAATATGCTAATAAAAATTGCGTGACAATGTTCCAGATACAGTAAAATTATTTTTTACGTAAAAAAAACATTTTTTTTAGAAAAAAATGCAAAACCTTAATTAGTTTCTTCGAAAAGCCAATCTTCATAAATAATCAACTTTATTGAAATAATTAATTATATCATTTATTCAGATAACAAATAAATTCTTGGGCATAATAAGATTGTGTGATTAAAGACAGCTATACTAAAAGTCAATTACTTGTGCAAATATTAATTGCATTGTGATAGCCTGGACATCCAAGTTGTTAGGTTCTCAAATAAAAAAACTTATTTTAAAATTAGTCAAACAGGTTTTATTAGACAAAAGCAAGATGGAAATCAATTTCAGAGTGGAAATGAAGAAGGAATAAAAACAAAACCTCCTTCAAAAATCTTGAAAAAATCTAACAAAAAACAGCTTCAAAAATAAATTAATGGCTCTAAAAAGCAAGAAATAAAATATTGAAATCTGCATAATAACTAACTCAAAAGTTTGTATGCATATCTTATATTAAACAACGCCTTTTGAAGTCGGGTGGGGGGGGGGGAAAGAAGGATATTTTTTATCTAAACTAATATATCTAAACTTTAATCATGGGTTTAAACCCCACCCGACTTCATAAGACGTTGTTTAATATAAGATATGCATACAAACTTTCGAGTTAGTTATTATGCAGATTTCAATATATTATTTCTTGCTTTTTAGAGCCATTAATTTATTTTTGAAGCTGTTTTTTGTTAGATTTTTTCAAGATTTTTGAAGGAGGTTTTGTTTTTATTAAAAACTTTTTTTTATTTTAAACTTTTTTGTGGTAAGTATATTTGGTAATGATATTATCTAAGTTACAATAGCCTTATGTCAACGGTTCATCACCTTTTACATAGTACTGCTTTTCCCGACGCAGGGGCGTTTATTGTTGAGGAGTTCTCGTGGTATTTCACTATCAGCTCCACTTCACCATATGAATTATGATAAGCATAAATAGCCTAGCAACCATATTAAAGTAATCGTATCGTACCAGTCAACTACTTAGTATTGAATAGTTCCGATGATCATCTATGCTGGTCTTCATAATCAGTTCCACTTCACCAAAATAGTATTTTTCGAAAGCAAATGCACAAGTTACTTAAGAGAATACTAAAATCGCTATAGATCTGCATATAATTTTTGAAGAGTTCCCTCGATTTGTCCAGGATTCCATCATCAGTTCCTGATTTCATGACAATGGGACCAACTTGGAAGTATATACTTTCAAACAAAAAAAGAATTTTTCAAATCGGTCCAGCCGTCTTCGAGTAATCGAGTAACATACATAAAAAAAAAAAAAAAAAAAAAAAGATTCCGACGAACTGAGAACCTCCTCCTTTTTTTGAAGTCGGTTAAAAAAGAGTTTTGATTTCCCAATATTGTTTGATAAATTCTTCGCAACTTCTGATAATAACTAATGCGAAATATCATTAGGTAGACTAAATCTCGCCGGAAGTGTCGCCTCACGGCGGCCATAAATAAAAATGGTAAGATAAAAATTACATTATCGCACTTATTTTAATTTCGTTGCGCATTTATCATCGCGCGGGCAACCCATTTATTAAAGCGGCCATTTTTAATTTGCGACTTTCAAGGGTTGACTTGTGCTAAACGGTGTTATTATGAACACATTTTTTGTTTTGTTTCTAATTTATAATCATATTAATTTCCCATAGAAGAAGTGGTGAACTTTAATGAGCGGAAACATATCTACATACGAAAAAATTATGTAAATACGATTATGGCATGAGTAAACTAATTAAAATATTTTTCAAAACAATAAATAATTGTATTAGCTGCTGAATATATAGACAGACATCATTTGATTAAATTCTTAAATAACGCCGATACCTTCAACCGCATCCAATAATTTTGTTTGTTTTATAAACCTTGGAATGGTCTTTTGTATCTTTTACTTTTAAATATATCTACTGTTAGCGACGCGGCTAGAGCCGTTGAATCAAATTGTCAGTTTGGAAGCAGGAATAGTTTTGCTCAATAATATTATATTCATAGTATCATATGAATACATAGACTTATTATATGTATGAATATAATATTCTTGGTTTTGCTGTGCGGTACTTCGTGGGTATCTTTTGGTAGATTTGTGAATGTCAAATATACGTGCCCTAGCGTTTTGTTGTATGGTCTGTGCCTATTCTACATTTAAAATTATTATTAATTTTTTGCCGTCGCGGGTACATGGCGCGACATAGAGCATCGCGGCTTCTTGGAATGAAGCCGCAATGCTCTATGTGGCGCGGCTTAGAGCATCGCGGCTTTGTCTGGGACAGAAGCGCGTCTTACTCTAAGTGGCGCGGGAATATAGATTGCTGGTTTTCTGACTGACAGATGCTTGCAGTGCATGAGTAAGCTCTCATCTATGTTGCCCACCGCCGCCGGGATCTCGCGATGCTTTTAAGCTTTTTGCTCCGTGGCATTCATATAGGTACCTTAAGCGTATTACATAAAAGAAAGAACATATTATACAGTCGTCTTTTTTTAAACATCATGCACGTTGATCATCCAAATAAAATAGTTCCACTAAATAAAGAGTTTCATTGAAAAATATCTCAGCCAGAATTCCAAAAGTATATCAGCGGTATAATCGGTGCGGCTACCGTTTCTCGCGATAAAGGCTCATAAAACGGGAGAATTATGAGAGGATATCAATACAGCGCTTTTTATTTGCTGTTATTCTGAGACAAGAGGCAACCACGAACATAATAGCGTTATGGGGAGCGATGGACATAGTATGGATGTGCCTCGATATTTAAAAAATCAAACAATGTGGGATTTTCAAAATGACAAAAAAAACACTCTCTCAAAAAACACTCTCACAAACACGGCTCGATAGATGACGTTGATAAACAGGCAAATGTCAAAGAAATGTCAAAGTCATGTCGTAGAAAACGTAAGAAAAAGATAACACAATTCACTTTTACAAAGCCAATTTTGACACTTCACATTTCCATCAACGCCATCTAGTGAGGCAAATAGTTTCAATTTGTTGGTTTTAATGACACTTGAAAAATCTCTTATTACAATGCAATGACAAAACAACTATGCCTACAAACTGAGTTCATATTTTAAGTAATAAAGTGAATGTTAATAACAAGTTAATTTTTTTGCTATTTATCATATTTTGTCGTACTATTGCAAGTTATATAATCGGTGCCTGTAGTGGTTATACGTAAAAGTTAATTTCGTAAATTATAGATTACAAGCGGCCGCCCGCGACTTCGTCTGCGTGAAAAATTTTTTGCTATCCCTCTTCTATTTATAGTTAATGGGTTTGCTCTTGACCCCAGTCTAGCCCAAAGCAAAGACAGGGTCTACGATGAAGCGAGCTTTCCCAGAAGGTGCTTATTCACTCTGGCCTTCAATAGAGTCAGGTTGTATGCACTCGGAAACACAGACAATACCTCGGGAACAATACTTTTTTTCTGAATGAAAGGTAACCTATGTCCTTCTCTGTACCCCAGAAAACTTGTATGTAAAATTTCATGATGATTGATTCAGCAGTTAAGACGTGAAGGTGTAAAAAACAAACAAACGGACTTTCGCTTTTATACTATAAGGATAAGGATAATTTGCGAATAGAAATAAATCTTCCGGCTTTTGGTAAATATTAGTTTCATTAACGATCAACAATCTAATAACTTTTAGTTAAACGTCAGTGAAAATTATATATATATGTATAACGTCTCATCCACATAAAACTATCTCTCCTACCTCGTTAAGTTAGTTTGTCAACACGAACGCTGCGCGGGCGCCGGTTGCGCGCAGTAAATCTGACCGCGTTAAGATGGCCACCGGTGTCAAAACTCAGGTGCGTTACCTGCCCATGAATGGCTTTATGAGTTATGATAGCGGAATGGCGCCTTTAATATTTTTGAAACTTCCACCAATATGCGAGTACTTATTTTGTAGTAGTTTTGTAGTAGTAATAGAAAAAAAACAGTCGAATTGAGAACCTCCTCTTTTTTTGAAATCGGCTAAAACTAGTGTAGACTAGAGAGGGTAGATAGTGGTTCTACTTAGCAAGGCTAAAAAATATTTAGGCATTTTTAGGAAGCTTTTTTATCTTTCTAATGCTCGAACTTTTTTTGTAACAAATGCAAAATGAATTAATGACTATCTGGCAGCTTTTCCCATACTTTTTCCCACACTAGTACCAATAAAAAAAGCATTATGAAAGGCTTCGAATTCACTTATATGATTTTTCTCATAAAAGATGGAGTTAAGATTTAAAATGTGCAAATGATAAAATCAAATAAAACATCGATAGAAAATTTAAAGACATTCATTTCTTGTGTTAAACCAGGTCGTCGTAAGAAGGTCAATTATTTTTTTATTATACTTTGTGTAATGCCATAATTTACCTACGCATAACACCATAAGTACAATAATGAAGACACCTACACCCACATTGTACATTAGATGGGTGATAAAAAAACAGTAGCCTCTAATGATATCAAAACCTAAATCTTAATACGTTTTAGAAACCTACACGCACCTACATTAATGAATATGGCATGATTCCACCTTACCTTAAATAACAATAGACATAAATTACTTATACAGAGTGAAATTTTAATCATTTGGTTCCCTCAAGGGGATAGTTCCACTCATGATTACAAGCAAGTTTTACTATGGGGACAACACTGAAATCGCGAATAAAAATTCAGCTGTTCCATACATTTAGGTTGAGTAAGTATTATGCTTTTGCATACAAAATGTCATCAGCATCAGCTGTTCAATAGAACAGCAGATTTTTTTTTCGTGATTTCAGAGTTGACCTTATAGTAAAAGTTGCTTGTAATCATGAGTGGAACTATCCCCTTGAGGGAACGAAATGACTAAAATTTCAGCGTGTACCTATACTAGAAAAACTCAGAACATGCATAAGTCACCGATTTTGATAAATTTGAGCTTGATCGCTGCGGACACGTATAAAAACATGATGGAACAGAAAAATAAAAAATAAAATGTATTACTTTAGTTTTATCACACAAGGGAAAATAACTATTTTTTTTTTCGTTTTCGGATATAATGCACTTAACAGTCGGATAGAACATCAAGTAAGAAATAATATTTTGTATGACACATATGTACTTAAACGCAATATTTAGGGAGATATTTGAAAATTCTTGGCTAACTCCATACTAATGCACTGAAACGTGACATGAGTGACGTCACAAATGTTGACCTTTTTGTAAAGAGCGTTTTCGGCGGGTGCTGCTGCGTGCCAACTTCAAATAACTATATCACGAGAAAAAAACACAAGAGAAAAGTTTTAATATTACAGTTGATTTTCTGACGCATTATACTTTTGATTTTGATACAAAAAAAAATTGATGCATGTTCCCCATCGACTCGCCCATAGCACCTCAAACGGAACGGGAAAGCCGATTTTTTTCTAGTATTTATCTAAATTATAATTTATCTTAATATAAAAATAGCATTGTGAATGCAAATAATCTAACATTTAAAAACAATAGACTTGTTTATTTAGCAAAAAATATAAATTCAGTTTCAGGAAATAAAGTACCTATATTAACTAGCTAAAAAAGCTTAGCCTAGCATACTTGCATACTTTTCGTGCTTTTTTCATGCTACTAAGAATCATAGTTACTTGTTTAAAATATACTTAATTATAGAGTCTGATTCTATTATTATAAAATAGTATAATATCCACGTCATTACCCAACCAGCAAAACAGTCGAATAAGTTATTATTTATTCAGCTTAAAGTTGAATAAAAGCTGAGATAATGTTTCCAAAACTCTGAATTGTCGTATAATAGTGGTTAACTCGACTATTTAGCATTAATAATTAATAATAATATAAACAAGTCGAATAAACGTTTATAGCACTATTTTATAGCACTTTTACTCCATCTTTTGGAATATGCTCAATTAGTGTAACCAAGTCACTTTAACTCTGCTTTTTTGTGCTATAATAGTTCTATAACAGCTATGAAACAGCTGATTCGCTGAAATGAGCACTTTTACTCTGCACTCTGTTCTGTTTCTATAAATATCGAATAAAAGCAATCTATTTACTATTAGGTATCTCCGTTGCGATTACTGCATGTTTATATCACAACTCGAATAATGTGTTTTCAGAATGCTATTATAGGATTTCAATTGTATTCAGTGTTGCTTAGTCGACTTAAATTGCTCTAAGAGAGGTCTCAAATACATCTACAGCACAAGTCGTCCATTTTGTTGTATGCGTTTGTTCTATGATAGTTCTTGGTGTCCAAGTAGTACAAGTAGACCGGCATTGTTACTGACTATAGATATTCTATAAAGAAAAATCAACATTATGGCTAACTACGAAATGTGAGGGTTTTTGTAATGAACCCACGAACCCTAAAATGTATTTGTGATGGCGACATCATGTGCTATAAATATGATCGAAACGCCTTTATTCAAGTTAAAATCGTACAAATGTGATGTTGAAGTAACAAGGTCATTAACACAAATTTCTTTAAGAACTATTTATAATTAATTAATTTTTACTATTTAAAATTTAAGAAATTATGTGGGCGCATAAATATATATGAACTAGCATCTCTGGTTTGATCAATAAAGTTATTCTCGCATGTCGTTTTTCATATTTCCAACAGGCGTGAACGCCTTCCAAAGTTATGGAGATTTGGTGAATAATAATTTAAGTTATTAATTGGAAATATTATCTTTCACTGTTAAGACCTGCCAAGCACCACGAAAATATTGAATAATTGCAACTGGAAATTCACCTGCAGCACATATTAGATGTAATAAAGCAATTCATTCACTGTTACCCAGTTAAAGAGCTGAGTAAAAGCAATTCGGCTGCTTTTACAGAACAAACTTGCTTAGTAATAGCAAAGTGGTAACTTTTATAGAACAAATTAATCGTATAGATGCATTTTTTTTGCTATAACAGCACTAATAGTTATTCTTTTCGCTTTTATTCGACATTTATAGCATGTTTTACTGCTTTTTTCAGCACTTACACCACTTTTACAGCACTTATGTCTGAATAAACTGCGCCCAAATCGCGTTGAGTAAACGTTGACAGCATTCTTACTCGAGTATTATTACCACTTTAATAGCATTAATTAGCAGAAATGGAAACGTGCTCTCGATATTTATAGCACATAGTTTTGCTGGTTGGGTATACATTGTTTTAAATAATTTACAAAATCTTTATCACTAAACTTAAGAAATATAAAGTTACCCTTAAAACTCTACTAAGAAAGTAAGCAGACACTTCACTAAGATTACCATCTTAGATTTTTCTTTGAAGTCAAAACTTTCTGGTAAAAATTGAATATTAATGGCAATATTAACCCTCGGATGTTTCAACCCTGCGTTTTTATTGCTTTATTAGGTTTTTTCTTGTTAATGCGATATAAACAAATCGTTGAATGTTTATGTTTTCCCAGAATGGGGATGGTGTCAAAAAACAGTAGCATTTTTATTGCTTAATCGCGTGCTTTTGTTTTTAAGTGTTTATTTTATAAACAAAAGATTTTGTCAAAATCTCCCCGAATGATGAGATTTGATAAGAGCTTTTTATTATTCTTATGAAAACTTTTCGTTTTAAATAAACATACTTATATGTACTTTAGCCCAAACAAAATCTACTTTTAATAAAATTAGTCTAATGGGCTAATAACATAGGTCGATTTTAGTCACCTGTGACTGTCGACTTTAGTCACCTAGCAAGTCGCTTCCAAAATTGAATCGCAAGTGATGGCGTCGCTGTCGTCTATGTAGTTGGTGGCGTAACCTAGGTAACAATTATGTAATAACGTAGTTCCAATTTGGCCACAGGATCGGATAATTTTATTCAGTCACCTGCGGCCTAGGCTGAGTTGCTATTTACACAGTCGATTTTCGCCGTGCGGCGAAAGTTGTGCGGCTTTATTCACCAATGTAAATACCCCATAAGCTGTCACGAGCAAATAAAGTACAAAAAATCTTTATTAGGTAAGATAAGACGTTTTCTTAGTGTTGAATTTCAATAAACTTACATAAAGTATTTGTATAAATTAAGTATAAATTAAGTAAGTAAAATAATATTTATGCCACAAATATCAGTATTTCAACAAAAACAAAGATAAGAAAAAGCTCATAGATTATGCCATTTTTACGTTTATTAAAATCTAGAAAATCACTTTTAAATAAGCAACACATATAAAAAGCGCACACACTAATATACAATTTGATGTTAAAATGATGAATACTAGCAAAACGTTTCGCACGACCTATACTAAAAAAAACTATAAATTAGTTCTAATTTATCAAAACACATCAAAGATAAACCACAACAAATAAAGTTAAAGATCAACCATTATGCCTTTGATTTATTTATACTTTTTCTCTGCCAATAAAAAAATCCTTTTTGTCCTTCCTAGGCCCGTATTAAGTCATATATTACTGAAAATTGCTTGATTCGATTGATAGTTTTAAGTTTCAATACATTTATAATCTTTTTGTGAGAAATAAAAGTTTTTGACTTTTTTTTCTGTTTTGATTGATTGTTGATTATGGAACCATTTTGCAGTGATATTTTATTTTTATTTTAGGACAACAATCAAAATACACACTAATTTTTTAATAATTTTTGGAAAATCCTATGCTTGTAAGTAATTTGTTTTTATTACAAAATTGTATTTTTTTTCATCTGTCAGTACTATGAAAAACAATGAAAAATAATCAGCAAATAGAAAAGACTTGAAACGAATCGTCCCCGTCGTGGCAAAATTAAAAAACTGACACTTTTGGCAAAATTCACTTTTTCAGTTTTTTGTAAAGTCGAAAGTGTTAGCTATATTTTGGTCTTTATCACGTTGCGATATGATTGATATTTGCAAAGATATCTTCAGTTTAGTGAAACTATTGACCATATATTACAACAGTGTTTGTTGTAGAATTAACGTGGAAAAACTGAATAACTTTTAAATGAATTAAATAACTACAGCTAAGTGCGTTGCTTATACAAAAAAAAAGTCAATAAGTAACTTTATTTAATTCTGCCACAACTCGCTACGAGACATTGCTCAAATTTTGGCTGTGGCAAAATTAAATAAATGCTCTTATTTAATTCTTTATTAAAAGGTTGTGATTGTACATAATTTTAAAATCTATACGTGCACTTAGTTAGTTTGCCTATTTGGTACCGTGAATAAAAATAAAACAAGCAGAGTCAATATTCATCATCATCATCATCATATCAGCCGCACGACACCCACTGCTGGGTTTAGGCCTCCCCCAAGGATATCAAGTTAAGGTAGGCAAGTCAATATGTATCCAGCGGCTTCCCGCGACCTTTACCAGATCGTCGGTCCACCTTGTGGGGGGCCTACCCATGGACCGTCGCCCGGTGCGCAGTCGCCATTCAAGAACCTTTCCGCCCCAACGGCCATCGGTTCTTCTCGCTATGTGACCCGCCCATTGCCACTTCAGCTGAGCAATCCTTCGAGCGATGTCGGCTACTTTAGTTTTCCTGCGGATCTCCTCATTTCTGATTCGATCACGCAGGGAAACGCCGAGCATGGCTCTCTCCATTGCACGCTGGGTGACCTTGAGCCTCCTCATGAGACCCATAGTTAGTGACCACGTTTCACTGCTGTAAGTCATCACTGACAACACACACTGGTCATAGACTTTCGTCTTGAGACACTGAGGTAAATCGGACACGAAGATTTTTCGGAGCTTCCCGAATGCTGCCCATCCGAGTTGGATTCGACGAGAGATCTCTTTCTCGAAGTTGGACTTACCTAACTGGACTGCCTGTCCTAGGTAGACATAATGGTCAACAACTTCAAGTGTAGTGTTCCCAACATGAACTGGAGCGGGCACAACATGGGCATTCGACATGATTTTCGTCTTATCCATGTTCATCCTGAGACCCACTCTTTGGGAAGCACTACAGAGATCTTCGAGCATTGTGTTCAGGTCTTCCAAGGTCTCAGCCATAAGAACTATATCATCGGCAAAACGAAGGTGTGTTAGATACTGGCCATTAATGTTGATGCTGAGTCCTTCCCAGTCTAAGAGTTTAAAGTCCTCCAACGCAGTTGTGAACAGTTTCGGAGAAATAACATCTCCTTGTCTCACACCTCACTGCAGTTGGATAGGATTTGTGCTGTGGGGCCCTACCGCCCAAGTGTCGTCGACTTTGCCGTCGGCTTCATTTGACAGATGGATGAGATACATTGCTACTTCTTTTTGGTACAAATAAAAACTTAGCAAAGACAAAAAGCAATGTATTACAATCATCTGTCAAATGAAGCCGACGGCGAAGTCGACGCTACTTGGGCGGTAGCCCCACTGGTTTTGTATTCGGACTGACATGGTGGCATTTTTGTATAAGTACCTCAACACCTCGATATACCACTAGTGGACTATTCCACTTGGCACCTTTGGAGAGACTGCAGCACCGCCCAGGTTTCAATCGAATCAAAGGCTTTCTCGTAGCCCACGAACGCCAAGCAAAGTGGCAGATTATACTCTTCGGTCTTCTGTATGACCTGCCGTAACATATGGATGTGGTCTATATTATAGACCACATCCATACGCTAAGCCTGGTTCCGAGAAGGCTTTAGCTGCTAAAGTTTAGCACTATAGACTCTATAGTGCTAAAGCCTTCTCGAAACCCGGCTTGTTCGGGAGGTTGGAAGTCGTCAAACATGCGAGCGAGACGATTCGTAAGGCCTCTCCCAAAACAACTTATAGACATGACTCAGAAGTGAGATGGGTCTGTGGTTCTTTAAGAGGGACTTGTCACCCTTTTTAAAGAACAAAATCACCTCACTTATGTTCCATGTCTTCGGCGTTCTGCCCTCGACGATGACGGAATTGAAAAGCTTCTGGAGGACTTTAAGTATCGGCTTACCGCCCGCTCTCAGAAGTTCTTTAGTGATTCCATAGTCACCCGCCGCCTTATTGTTTTTCAGCTGTTTGAGAGCCATACTAATCTCGTACAGGGTGACGTCCGGGATATCTTGGGTATAGTATCAGGTAAGCTTGGCTCTGGGATCTTTAGAGTTCGAGTTAAAAGCTCTCGGGGTTTTGAATATGGGCCGGCAATGGTCGGAGTGTTGATTTTATAAGTCGAGATTTTCCAGCTATATGCTGATATTTAATGTGCTACGTTCCAATCGATAATCGCTTCCCGTCTTGACGGCGTTGATCACAATGACATCACTGAATATTTGCTTTTTCGTCGACATGATAAAATCTATCTCTTTTCTGACCATACCGTCCGGACTGACCCAGGTCCACTTCCAGCTTTTCAGGTTTCTGAAGAAGGACTTCATCATAAAGAGGTTCTCCTTCTCCATAAAGTCGGCCAGCACTGCAGCATCTGGCCTCTGGCATTACGTTGCCCAACTCCACATGGCCCCACTCTCAGCTCATCACCGCATCGTTTTTCTAACCCCCTATCACAACGGTGTAGTGGGTTTTGTAGCTATGCATGGCTTTAGAGATCTCCTCATACATAGCCTCCACTTCGTTATCTTGGTGCTTCGAGGTCGGTGCGTTAACCTGAATAACATTCAACGAATACCGTTTGGATATTCTGAGTATTAGGTACGCCACCCTGGTCGACATACTTCCGATGGTAATTACGTTGTTGACAAGGGACTTGTGGATGATGAACCCGACACCGCCTAGGGACTGTTGGTCGCCCTCCCGCTAGTATAGCAAGTTACCGGAATTGAGGATTATCGAGTCTTCTCCCTCTCTTCGGACTTCAGATAACTTAAAGACGTCCCAGTGTAACTTGCTTATAACTTTTTCCAACTCGACAAACTTCGTGTCGGTCCTCAGTGTGCGCGGGTTATAGGTTGCAAGGTGCAGTTTTCGTGATTGGTGGTAGCCGAGCCGCACCTGGAGATTCTTAGCACCCCATGCCCCGCCGTTACCATAGCCGGTACTGTAGCTAGGTATGGCGGGGCTGCCGGGGACTGGGGGCCGATTTAAATAAAGCTATTTATATAGTTAGTAAATAATAAATACATATAAATATAGCTAGTAAATATTAAATAAAGCTACGTATTTAAATTTTAATTTTAATTATGGGGAAACCATACTTACCCATAAGTTTTATTTGCGTTGAATAAACATTTATTAAACAAGTACATTCTAGTATTATTAAACTTAATTTCTTGGTTGTGGCAAAACTTACTAAGTGACATACAAAAGCATTATAACTGCAACTTGATTGTAAAATACGTTTGTGGCAAAACTAAATAATTCCTTTTTTTTTATTATAAAATAACACAAAGTAACATCGTTGCAAAATATTTAATGAATAAAGATAAGTCTGTTGTATAACATATCTAAAGACCGACAGTAAATTTTCTTCACCTCAAAAAGTTATCGCCATTTTTAACGAAAAAAAAACAGAAAAACGTGAATATCTCGAAACTTTGGTTTTGTTAGTTATTTAATTTTCACACAACGGGGACGGAATTTTTGAAATGAACATAAATATTTGAGTGTTGATTCGTCACGGCATTTCATACAAACTTGCAAGTCCTTATATTTCGAAATGAATGATCCGATTTTAATGAAACCTCATACGCATAAACAAGATACATAGGTCTAAAAAGTTAACTTAAAAAAGATAATTGTATATTTCTGTTTCTATAGAAATTTTTGAATCGGTCTAATTTAGCTGTAATACTATTTTACGAAAATATTAGCGCCCGCCCGCGACTTTGTCTGCATTGAATGTTTTTTTTTGCTATCCCTCGGGATCAGTACTTTTTTTGGATGAAAGGTACCCTATGTCCTTCTCTGTACCCTTGAGAACGTGTATGCAAAATTTCGTGATGATCGGTTCAATAGTTAAGACGTGAAGGCGTAATAAACAAACAAACAAACAAACGGACTTTGGCATTTATAATATTAGTAAGGATTTTCAATTAACCTATTAGACTAATGTATTCTGCTTATCTGTAAGTTTCATTAAAATCGGTTCATTCATTTCAAAAAATAAGATGTTGAAAATTTGTAAGAAATGTCGCGACGAATCAACATTATTAGCCATTCGAAAGCTTTTGTTTTATCTTTCTTGCCAATTTCGTGTCACATACTATGTGAAGTCATTTTTCAAAAGTCGCCAATAGCGAATTTAACCCTGCAATTGCCGACCCCCCGAGCCTGCTTAAGTTTACATAAACTGTGTCCACGGCGAACCATTTTTCACAGACGGAACTTAATTCTGGAAGATCGTTTTTCATCCAACCCTAAAGTCTTCGTGGACACGGGTGGGAAAAGAATGTAAGTCAAGATTTTAACAAATTGTTCTTACATATATTAGACTTTTATTGGTTTGTATTGGAATTCGTATACATTGAAAAGTTTACTCATGCTTCATATCGTAGATATTTTCATTCCGAGAACTCAAATTTTACTGCGCCACTGAGGCTTCAATTTAATCACCGCAGAGTCATATTAACTATGCATTATCCAAGCTATACACAAGAAAGAAAATCTAGGCTTAAATTTTAGTATAAATTTGAACAGAAATTTGTATTTATTTTTTTATATAGTTGTTGTTGATATCCAGATTGATATCAAGTAGAGATCTACAGAAGGTTATTTTTTTATGTAACATTAATTTTATCCTATTTATAACCTGTTTTTGTTTTCATGCGGCTCAGAATCTCATACAAATCCTGTAACGCACTGCGCCTATCTTGTCATAAGAGAGCCTGCGTGTTACTAGCTTCATAAAAGGAAAATCATTTGTTGTAACGGCCATATCTTGTATCTTTAAATACGAGAAATTGGCTTTACTAAACAGACTAGTAAATTGCTATGGTGTTTTAAGAAATATAGTAGTTTTATTTATCTTTAGATACCTAGGTGATTATCAAAGTACTAAATGTAGGTACTACTAATTTAAAAATAGAAATTAAACACTATTTATAAGAAAAAGAAATTACTTCTAATCATAAAAAATACTATTACTGAAGTTTTCGATTAGGAGACATTGTTATTCAGTACTTAATATGGTTACTACGATCTACAAAAAAAAATATGCATAGCATAGTAATTTGGAAAACATAATCATGGATTACATTTCCAGTAGGTATAAAATAAAAATCAACATAAACAAAAACTCACGATTAGTAGACAATGTCAAAGATCAAATTAAAAATGATTTCCAGTCTTCCTTTCTAGTACAAATTAAAAATCAACATACAAAAGTACTAACGATCAGCAGAAAACGTCATCAATCAATATCATTTCTAGTACAAAATAAAAATTAACGTAAAATTGACAAAATAAAACGCAAAATCAGTAGAAAACGTATAATGCCTATCTCACGTAACTAAAGTTGCGAGATATGTACGTTTGCAGCAAGTTATTGCATGTAAGCTGCTTGTAATGCCAAGCTATTTCATTTAAAGATAAAGCAAGCCGCCGTTATAAAACACTCAAAAACACGAGTTAGGTGTATATGCCATATACAATATTATTATGAATAAGCATTAAAAAAAATAAAAATGATAGTGTACCATATAAATGATACCCTAATAATTCGATTTAGCTTTGTTACGCGTAACTCCCCTATCTCAAGATAAGTGATATACGTGTGACACGGCATCAATGCCATCTAGCGACGAACTTATAGACTCTTCAAGCTATGTAGAAAGCTTTTTAAATATTTACCAAAGAGAAACTAATTTAAATTTCGAACCTAGACCGACGGCGGTCAGTTAGCCGAATTTCTCCAAAGATCAAAATTCAAATTTAACACGATCACGCACGCGCACCGTTACTGCACATTTCAAAAATAGAACACACCGGCCATACCGAGTGGAGCGACGGTAGCGAATCATGATTCGCTTATTAATCAGCCCATTTATTTTATCACAACCAATAAAATATTCAGGTGGCACAAAATGGCCGCTAACATTCCCCGTGAAAATGGCCATAAAATGTTTAGAGGTGCCTTTGTCGTGTTTCGTAAAAATCGTTATGTAAATAGGTAGTTTATTTACCAATTTAATGCCGCTAGTTAAATTAGCATTGTATGTAGCCTCTCTGTTTTGACACACATAAACAACATTCTTTATATGTGCGTACCTAATAGCGTATTCAAGACTAGATTACTTAACTTTTATGAATATACCGCACATACCACTTGAAATCGCAATTTAGAAACTTTAGTGATTGCAACTATTAAAAAGTCATCAAAGTGTGAATTCAATGATTTAGCTCCAAATATCATAATTATCTTCTCAAACAAATCCTTCATCATAAAACTTTACTCGTAGCGATCTTATGACCGTAAGATTTGGAAAATTGTTCATTACACATACATTGTCTTATATCTTATGCTTTATTTAGAAACCACAACATTTTATAATTTCATAATTTCATAATTTCTTTATTGCACAGTCACATGGTATAAAGTTGACAATATTTAGGTTAATTAGTACATGTGACACCCTGTAAGGGTGTTGGCAGAATGAGTGACTTAAATTCTATAATATCATATTATTATTAGTAGGTTTTCTTAAAAAATTAAAATTATAATTATTTTACTTATAGAAAACGATTTATGCAGTATAAATTAAGGTTAATTCATCATTATCATTAGATATTTCATTTCATAATAATAACATAATACTCAATATGATTCATATTTTACATTCTTTTAATTAATACGATACGATTTAATTAATACGATTTTAAAAAGGTACTTCCATTTTACTTGGTGAAAGATAAAACCTCTTTTCATATTTCCAAGCGCATTTCGCTCTGGCGTTTATCAAAGTCGGTTTTAAGACGGATACTACCCAACCAGTTTTTCTAGAACCTTTCACTTGACTAGTTGGTAAGAAAAATAAGGTATTTTTAAAGTGGTCGTACTATCAGCCACCATTAGTCTTGTCAGATCTTCGCGATAGGGCGTCACCCGCCCTGATGGACACAGATTTGTGTAATACAAACTATGAATATTTTTCTCATATCTTTGCACACAGTAATTTTATTAATGTTTGTTGTGTCGCTGGCCAACATTCCCTAAAGCCATATACAATGTCTATTGGATAAACAAAACAAACTAATTGAACTATTAAATAGGTAGGGCTAGAATATTCAACTTTCGATGTTAGAGCTTTTATCTAAACAATTAAATTTTTAATTCTAAATCTCTTCATACAGAATAAGTCCGTAAAATGCTATATTCTGGGAAAATTATTAATAATTATTTGTCAGAGATAAGAGCAGTGCATGTAGGGTTAAGGCAATATGTACTTTACTCAGCCAGAAAAATGACCCCGATCCATATAGCATGAAATCTATCGATTTCGTATCGAGAACAAAATGTTAAATATTTTATTTTTTCCTTCTTTAAGTTGCGTATAAACAGGCTTTTTGGAGTGAAAACTTCTGTGGCGGCGTTTTGTACTGTACGCTTTTTGTAATGGGGAAAAATGCTAAACTCGCGTCAGTAAGAATCACGTGGCTGATCGAAAATGCGTAAGACGGATGTGGCGGATGGAAAGTAGACAGCTGGCGGTGGAAGTATCCCCCTCTCTTTCTACGGGGCGCGTTGAATATGGCAGCGCGTCATTTTAAGACGTAAACACTTGTGTCACCAGCAACGCGCTAATTTTGAAAATGGAACTAATAGCAGCGATCTTTTCGGTGAAATTATAGACTTATTTATACTCTGTTACTATAAGTTTAAATCGTAGAATGCGTGCATGTAGAAATTAAAAAGGCCACTGGCGCGAAGTCTTTAGAATTTTTTTCTAATTACAAACTGATTGAATTGTGTGACTGTATAGTAATAGGAAAGAAATAATTTTAATTTTGCCGCTAATTTCAAAATATCAAAAATGCACAACGTTAATATACAAGTTTTCACTTCCGGCACTCCCGGAGTGCCAACCGATTTTTTTTGTTAATTTATCAAACTGCACCAATATTTTCATACTAATAATTTTCATACACTAAAAAAAATTGCTTATATACTTCAAATTTAAAATCTACTCAATAAATCTAACCTAAGACATATCTGCAATACTGGTGTATGAAATCATTAATATTAACCCCTGTAAACCAACCCTCCTATCAAACCATAAATAAACATTAAAAAAAGAAACCACAGAGCATTGCTTGTAAAATATTCATCAAACCAAAGATCTTAGCCACTCAGTGGCGGATACAGGGGGGGGGCGCAGGGGGCGCGCGCCCCCCCCATGCGTGACCCGCGTCACTCACATAATATAAATAATAAAAATAAAAAGAATATATTTACGGTTAGTACACTTAACTAACCAGTCTAAAACAGTCAAAGAACAGAAAACAATAGTGCGGGACGCGGGTGGCAGGAGGGCCAGCAACCATCAGAATCAGAACACAATAAAACAAGACAATAGATAAAGAATTTGCCTGCAATCCTTATTGAAAATAAAAGTTGGGGATTTTTGTACAACATCGCATCTGTGGAACATCTGTTTACGAAAAAGCAGCATTTCTTTGTAGCATGTTGTTAGTCCGCGTCCACTGAAATGTTATTACTACGTATAGAAGCGACAGATCTACGGCACAAATTCTCGCAGCGATTGCAAAGATGGCGGCCACGCACGCACAGCGCAAGCGCGAGTTGTCAAAGAAAAAGTAGCATGCACACAGATGTGACACATTCTACATAATGATAAGGATATACCTACTTGTTTAATAATATTGCATAAAATTATAATAAAAACGCAATTCAATTAGGTAATAGGTGCATGTTAATACTTACCCGAAAAATAAAAAAGGAGGGTGGGCATTTAGTACCCGCAGTAGTTATTACTGCGGGTACTAAATGCCCACTACATACATTTTTTTTATATCATTAGGTATCGTCGAAAAGATTTTTTTATAAGAAAAAATATTACTATGGAAACATGGAAAAATATTTACTGACCCAGATCTTTGTCCGGAAATCGCGGGAAGCTCACAAGTGCTAGTTCTAGTTGATATCATAATTATAAATACGATTTTATACAATACTTTGCTATATCTGCTGCTTATAATAATTACTCTGTCATAGCATTAAAAAAAACGAATTGAAATAAAAATCCATAATTGCAATTTAATCTTATAAAATTGAAATTCAAAAGAGAAGATAAGGCACTATCTAACGTTTTTTTTTTGCAAAAAAAATCGTGTTTTTTTCCAACCCTGCCACCGACGACGATGCCAAAACTTACTACTGATGTAGGTATAATACAGTCATAGCGCTGTGCTAAAATAGCTGAATTAAGTATTTCTCAAACAAAAAATGTAACAAAAACATGTGTTGAAATTTTTTTTCCAAACTGCCAAGTCAGATTTTGATGCCGCTTTGCACAAGGGTGTAGTTGAGGTATACCTACATAAATACAACAACAGTGTCGCTATTGGTTCATAGACCACTTCCCATACAAATTTTCCCACTCTCCTTTCTCATACTCTATCGAGCACTTCTACGCGCGTTTTTTTTTTCTAGATAGATATTCGTGCTAAGTGTAATGTACATGTTACGGCTAATGCCCGAAGTGCGGCTAAACCTAGTTTTAGCCGGCTAAAGCTAGGTGTAGCCGATAGCTGTTGGCTAAAACTAGGTGTAGCCGATTTACTCTTAAAAAAGTTATTTCTGTTGTTTGTTAAAAAAAAATAACCTCGAAATTTAAGGCTCACGCTACGCTGCGCTTCGCGCTCGCCTTAAATTTCTAACCTATATTCGGGACCTACAGGGGTAAAGCAAATCGTTTCACCTAGTTTTAGCCAACAGCTATCGGCTACACCTAGCTTTAGCCGGCTAAAACTAGGTTTAGCCGCACTTCGGGTATTAGCCGTGACATACACATTCAAACTCGCTATTAGCCTCGCCTGCCTCGCCACTTGAGCGGGATGAGTATTGAGTAATTGCGGCAATGGAGCACAGTTGTTCCGTGTACGCACCGATGTGCCTCGACAGTAAAATATAGCAGGGACTTAAGATTAATAATCACTTTTAATTTATTTCTTTTTTGACAAACTCCTAAACATATTTTTCGACTGACATGACAGCGTAAGTTAAGTACCTACAAGGTGGCGGCGGTGTCGTCCTACATCATAGGCGCTTCTTAACGGTATAGAATAATAAAGGTACAATATTGTAAAACTGTGCTATTAGTTCACCTATCCTAGTTTAGTACCTACGTATACAATCTGTATGGTTCACTTTACATAATCTATGATTTTCATACAAAATGTCGGGTCAGTAGAAATAATGTATAAAAAATAGTTTTGGTTGGTTTATGTTGATGTTTTGATTACATACCGATGATAAGTCACACAATGCCCATGTTGTGCCCGCTCCAGTTCATGTTGGGAACACTACACTTGAAGTTGTTGACCATTATGTATACCTAGGACAGGCAGTCCAGTTAGGTAGGTCCAACTTTGAGAAGGAGATCTCTCGTCGAATCCTACTCGGATGGGCAGCATTCGGGAAGCTCCGAAAAATCTTCGTGTCCGATTTACCTCAGTGTCTCAAGACGAAAGTCTATGACCAGTGTGTGTTGCCAGTGATGACTTACGGCAGTGAAACGTGGTCGCTAACTATGGGTCTCATAAGGAGGCTCAAGGTCACCCAGCGTGCAATGGAGAGAGCCATGCTCGGCGTTTCCCTGCGTGATCGAATCAGAAACGAGGAGATCCGCAGGCGAACTAAAGTAACCGACATCGCCCGAAGGATTGCTCAGCTAAAGTGGCAGTGGGCTGGACACATAGCGAGAAGAACCGATGGCCGTTGGGGCGGAAAGGTTCTTGAATGGCGACCGCGCACCGGACGACGCTCCGTGGGTAGGCCCCCGACAAGGTGGACCGACGATCTGGTGAAGGTTGCCGGAAGCCACTGGATGTGGGAAGCGCAGGACCGATCGTCGTGGAAATCCTTGGGGGAGGCCTATACCCAGCAGTGGGTGTCGTGCGGCTGATATGATGATAAGTCACTCCACTATTTTTTTGCTTCGAAGTGGAACAATTTTTACACGTCTTCAATACACAGATCGGCATTTTTATCACCACTATTGCACCGTGCGTTCGCGGTGAGCGTTGGCGAGTGACTAAATGAGTTGAGGCCAGTTGGCCTCAACTCATGGAGCAAAAATCGGGGCTGCGAGGTCGATTCCATACGTAGTAATAACATTTCAGTGTCCGCGTCATTGTATTCTTTCTTTACCTGTGAAATTGCCCATATTGTTTCACAAACAGAGAACCACCTAGCTTCTTTGATTTAAAAATATTCATCTATTTTATTGAACTATGGCCATGATAGTCGATAGTCAACTATCAGCAATAATAAATATGTTATCCTTATTTTAGTTTTCTTACCATTAAAAAATTGCTCATTGATTCCTTTTTGTTAGCAAAAATAAACAAAAATGACCACTTTACTTATTGTTATTTATCCAAAGTTTTATTTGTGGAGTAAGTAAGTAATGTACTTACATAAAAGTTTTGTAACATAAGGCTTCATGGTAAGAACATTTTGTATAAAAAGCATTTAAAAAAAAAGCAAAACCTACTTCAAAAACCTTAAAAAAACAACTCTAAAAAAGCAAAACGTCTATTGAAGTCGGGGGGCTGGAGGTAATTTGTTAGGTACTTTTTATATGTGTTGGTTTCTCAAGTAGGTATTGTAATTTTTTATTCTAAAAGCCCCACCCGACGATATGTAAGTAAGAGATTCTATTATAAATAAAACGTTTTAATATTTCAAATTTTTCAATGGTCTAGCCCTAGTTACTTAATTTCCACGCTGGTTATTGCTGATTTCAAAAAATGGGACCAACTTGGGGAGAAATCTGACGTTATAACAATAACATTGCGTTATAACGTTTAAATCATTTCAATTGGTTCAGCCGTCTTCGAGTGATCGGTGTGCATGCATACATATAAAAATATATTATATACGCGACGAATAGATAACCTTCTCGTTTTCAAATTTTTTAAGTTGGTTAAAAATTGCTACTTCTCGTTTTTAGAGATCCTGGAGAGGATGGAGAAATTTCAAGAAATTGAAGGGATTTTTAATGTTTAAGTTAAGGATTTTTTTATTGCTGATAGTTGACCATCAGCAAGCTTGCTTGCTGCCGAGATCGGAATCATACCTTCATGGTCAGAATTCGATAATAATATAAACCAATCGATGGATAGGAAGTTATGACATTCTCTGTTTGTGAAAAAAATATCGTCATTTTCATAGCTAAAGACCTTAGATTAGAGTAACGTGACCTTCGTCCGGAAAGAAAATATCAAAGATTTTACTAAATGGTAATGATCACAATATCCCGGAGACCAACCGACCTTTGAACCTACCTTCCTACAGTTATAGGTATTATACGGAAGCCGCATTGCTCTAAAGACCTAATAATTTCAATACAAACAAAAAATATGTCTAGTACCTATTTAATTTACATGCCCATAGCTCAAGCCATCGTCCAGCCCCCCCCCCCCCCCCGTCTGTGCCCCGCCCCCTTGCGCCCCCCCTTTGATTTTTTTCTGTATCCGCCACTGTAGCCACTTCGCACCTTCTCACTTACCATAGAGATTTTTCTTTTTTTTTCTGAATAGAATTTGCATATTTTATCTGTGAATTTATTTTTGCGCGGTACAAAAATTAGAAGTATGGAAATTTTGCAATATGTCTCCTTTGGGAGTTATGTTTCCATGTTTTTTGTTGATTTCCTTCTTTATAAATATATACGTACGTATGTAGTTATACGTTTCATAAAGAAATACTTATTTGAGATTTTAAGTATGAATCGGCATCAAACATTTTGATGTACCCAATACTGGGGCACAGGTCTTCTTTGGGTGGATAAAAAGGATGGGCCATAACATACCACGCAGGACCAATGCGGATTGGTGGGTGTTAACGACTGCAAATGCAGCCGGGATCAACGGCGTAACGTGCCTTCCGAAGCACGGAGGAACTCGAGAACATTTTCAGTCACCCATCCTATGACGGCTCTTGTGAAAGTTGCATAACCTCCGCAATCACTGGACCAGGCGCTAAACCACTGCGCCACCGACCTCCTTTAAAAAATGAATGGCTCAGGTTTATTTGCTCTTTACGACTGTATCAAATAAAATGGACTGCACATGATCTGTGACAGTGTTGTAAAACACTATATTTTTATTATAAGTCTGTTATCCTTACTTGTCCTATTTATTAAACAGCTTTTGACAGTTGTCATACGTCTTTTGTTACCTATTTATATGTTGTCCTATTAAATCAAACTGTCACTAATAAATTAGTAATTCTTTTGTAATCTAGAAATTGACTTTTTCGATAAAGATGTGAAGATTGTTTTAGCAAAAAAGACGAGTGGATAATTTATACCAATTTGCTTCGTCGGTTTTTTGACAACCTGAGTGGTACAGTGGTCAAAATGCTGGTCTACCCACCACGCAGGAGGTCCCTGGTTCGATTCCCGGCCGGGCACTAATTGAAATTTCTATGAAGAGTCTGGGTGTTACTATGTCTATAAGTAATATTTAAGCGCTATCGCACACAGGCAACTTAGTCTCCCAACAACTGTTTTGTCTCTCACATCAAGTCCACGGGTTTATATGGAAGCGCGCACACGAAGCGACACGGTCGTCTGCAACTTTTCATACAAATCACGTGAGAGACAAAAAAGTTGCGGAGACAAAAGTTGCCCGTGTGCGATAGCGCTAAATGTATAAATACCTAAGCAGTGTATCAGTTGTCTAGCACCCATAGAATATGAATACAGTAGAGCGTCGATTATCCGAACTAATTGGGGGACGTGGGTGTTCGGAAAACCGGTATTTTCGGATAATCGAACTAATGTATGTATGTATGTCCAATATATTGATTCAGCCATACAAATTTACATACAGGTAAATGAAAACCATATTATTTACATTTATGAATATCTTTAATGACGCGTGCACATCTTAAGTGACATACGAGTACAGTAACAAGTGAACAAGTCGCGACAAGTGAGCGAAATCGCGAGACTCGTGTGGTGGGAGATGGGAGCTGACCCGCGCGTTACTACGTTCGGATAAGCGGTCGTTCGGTTGAGCGACGTTCGGATAATCGACGCTCCACTGTATAAGGTTCTTGAGCACCCATAATACAAGCTTTGCTTAATTTGGATCTAGATGGCGCTGTGTGACATTATCCACACATTTATTATTATTTAATATATTTATTATCTTATGTAGTATATCAACTAAAACATAATGTAAGACTAACTTTCAAAAACAATAAAGATTCAATTGAAATTGATGTAATTAATTCAAAGTACTTTACCATTAAAGTCAACATTAAATTTAGCCATAAAGAAATCGTCGTTGAATTTCTAATGGCATATAAGGCGCAATGGTATTGCCCAACAGTCGGGCAGGAAGCGGTAGTCAGTTTGATTCCCGACCTGACTGGAATAATCAATTTGATTGATGTCATGGCTGTCGTCATATATTAGTTTAAATCTTGACAACAAATACTTATTAAAATGACAATAAATGAGAAGTTACTGATACGACTACATATTAATTATTTGCATAACAAATTACTGGCTTTGATTTACCCTCAATATTTAATATGCGGCTATCTACTACTTATATGCTTGCAAATACTCAAAAAAATCTTAAAGGCAAATTCAAGTTCTTAAAGTTGTCAGATTTGACTGAAACTCTGTGAAACTGAGAGTTTCCGTTAAAGAGACTACCGAAGTTAAGGAGGCCTTAACTTAAGATTTTAGGTAAGAAGAAGCCTTTGAGTATTCGGCCGAGGCTATAAAACCTAAAACCCATTAATAAGTATGTAAAGCTTACGCTTTCTAAAAAGTTTTGTTTTTTCGCTTTATCTCTAATCAAAATATTTCTTGCAAAAGGTTTAAAATCGCAACCCCAATTTTAAGCAAAAAGTTACAACACTTAAGGGGCGCGGGTTCACTTTAAAACATCCCCGCAGATAATAAAAACGCTTGTCTATGCCGTAGACAATAAGACGTCCATAAACAAGAAACCGGTTTAATAAGACCTCTCGCTTTACCATTTTTATGAGAACGAATAAGGAATTTCAAGATCGTTCTTTCTATTTCAGCGCGTATTTTGATTATTCCGTATAATGATGGTTAATTCGTAATATTTTCAAAGTGTATTCTGCAAAATCGATGGCTCCTGACCGATGGTAAATATTTTCTTTTTCTAAAAGTTTTCGTAAACTTTGTTGTTTGAAATGTAAAAACAAAACACTGGCAGGAAAAATCCCACTTACTAACGTTCCATTATTTTTAATTATAAGATGTTTTTTTTTAAATGTCGATCAAAAGGTCTTTTTACACTGGTCACAGGCAAAGACAATACTGTCGCGAGCAAATGGCGCGCATCGGAGTTTTAAGGGGAGGTTTAAACCGTCATTACACGCTTACGGAGTTTTTATATTTGGCGAGCAAGGTAGAGACATATTTTTGACGATACAGCGTGTTGTAAAACGTTATGGGTTGCATTAGAATATATCCTTACTCAACGACAGTTACTTGATTGTTTCAGTTGACAATCAAAGTTACAAACTCGCAAGTAAAAACATTAAGAAATAAAAAATGATTGTGTCTTTGTTCACTATCCCAATTTAATTATACCTAATTAAAATTGTACTTAGAATGGTAATTATAACATAATATTAGATTAGGGTAAAAACGAGACAAGAATATTTTAGTGAGATTCTGCAAAACCTAGTTATTAAAGTTTTCATAAAACATTAATGAAATTATAGCGCAAAATGTTAAAAATATTTAACTTACGATAAAAATACGCAAGCTACCACACAAGTTTATTTTTCTTAATAAATTACGATCTTATTAAAAAAAATATTAAAAAATACTTATTTCGAAACAAAACTCACCCTGTAACAGCTATTACAAGAAAAAGATCCACTACACTAATAAAAATAATCCTTTTTGGGCAATAAGGGTGCGCTCACACCTCCCCAGTGTTCACCTGACAGAATATTTATCGCTGCCGTTTGTGCGCGCCTCAATAGCTACAGATTGACTATTCCGAATCGAAAAATAAATTATTCGGAAAATTTGTAAGAGATTTAAGATTGTTTTTTTAACAATGTATTCTGTAAAGTTTGAGACTATGTCAATTCAAATAAATTAAATCAAAAGGTTTATATTATGCCTAGCACTGGACTAAATACACTCTAGTACTATTTTTTATTCTGTGATAATTATAATACTCGTCATGATAACAAGTTCGAGATAACCGAACTTTAAGTTAAACCAATATTTATGTAAGTACCTAATATACTCCTGCAAGAGGTCAATGTAAGAAGCCAAAATCTGGTAAAAAATAACTACGCAAGGACAAAAAACCGGTCAAGAGCGAGTCGGACTCGCGCACCGAGGGTTCCGTACAATCATAAATATATTTGGATATGTTACTTTAGTACAGTCTTTAAAAAAGTAGGATAAACGGCAGACAGGTGGAAGGGCGAACAGGCGGACAGTTAATTTACAAATCTTAACCACAGTTGCTTATGGTGACTGAAAAACGTTTCAGCCGCTCCACATTGCAAACTGTTTATATTACTAAGTAGGAACTTATTCTTCGTTTATTCGTACGGCAAATAGTAGGTAATTTATATAAGAACCAGTCACCAATTATTATTGTAGTATTAGGTTGCGCCATCTCTTGACCGATAGTGGAACTATTTTAATTCGCAAGTCAGCATTCTTAGGTCACCGCCATCTGTTGACGGGTAGTGAAACTAAAGAATTCTTGTTTGTTTTTTGAATTTCTAAAAAAGTGTGTTATATTGAGACCTCGTTTTATTTTTCCTGTAATCTTTACGTAAACTACTATCACATAGAATTATTTCAGATTTTTCTCTTTGCAAACTTCGGAGATAAGGGGGGGGGAACGGTATTTTTTTTTACATTTTTCATCATAAGTCGAAAACTATGCGGCCTAAGAAAAAAGGAAAAATTGTTTTAAAATGTGCAAACAGCGCTCTTTCATATGATACCCCACACGCCCTAGTCACCTCACTTAAAATTTTTAAGACCCCTTTTCAGTCCCTGTTGTAAAAAAAATATTATTTTTTTTATTTCTTTCTTATTTGCAAAATAGTTGGGCAAATGTCATCTTAAACTATTCCAAATTTCAAGTTGATACCATTAATAGTTCTCGAGATATCCAGCTGTGACAGACAGACAGACAGACTGAGTCACACCATAAGGGTTCCTTTTTTACCATTTTGGTACGGAACCCTAAAAATGGGGGTTAAAGTATGAAATCGCATTTTAAATTTTTCTCACACACAGAGGCTCTCATATCTTCTATGATGCTAAAGATGCTTCAGTTACTTGTTATTATTTCAAATTATGATCATAACGGCCCACTATCAGCAATAGAAAAAACAGTATTATTCCCGAACGGTAAAAAAAGTATCTTAAAAACTTTGATTATAAAGTGACTCCTTTTTTCGATAACAGAAATGACCAACTCGTTGTGACTTGGCGTCAGCCGATACCTATACTTATTTTTTTTCACTTTTACACATGTGACATTATTGAGCTGAATGCTTTTAAACATTTGTGCATAAAAGTTTTAAAACATTAGCATTCATGGTTGTTAAATAAATTAAGACAATTAAATTTCTTTAAAATTCTCCATACAAAACGGCAATTTCATACTTAAACTCCTAATTAATTGTTTTGTTTCACACCGAATAATCTATTAAAAAGTGTCAACTTCCGCCATTCAATGACCACATTACTTATCTTAAAAATAACTTCATTTATTATGAATAGTAGTTTGACTTAGTTCCTGTTACAACAGCATAAAACTAATGGTGTCTACGGAGCACCCTCCACAGCTTTGAATAAATACGTAATAAAAATGGTAGGTACCTAATAAGTCGCGATTTGCCACGGATACTTGAAGAAATCCTTTTTGCTTATAAACGGCAGTATAATGTGGTTTTTGCTATTACGCTACGCTTTAACAACAGACTTTAGAGGTTTTGTCTGTGGTTTTTTAACTATTTAAAAATAAACTTAAGACAATTTTTGTCCATTTTATTTTTGTTGGAAGACAAAAGTTTGTCTTAGTTTTTCATCAATGTCACGGGTTTCGTGAAAGATTCTATACCTTATAATTTAAATTCAACGATGATTGATGATGATTTGTAAATGATTTAAGTTGTTTAATTGAATGCCATGTTTTTTCGAAAATCAATAGTTTTGCACAATTACATTGTTGTAAGGATAAACTATGTCAGGATTTACACCATGTACTTACCTGTTTCTGATAACGTCAATAACTCCGGAAATTTAAAACAATATAGATTGTCGTAGTAAGAAAAAACATGTAACTAGTCATTTGAATCTACCTACCTACAGCTACCACCCATAAACAAAACTAATAAACGATGAAAATTTTATCAAATATTAAAGCTTTTGGAAGAAAATTGACGTAACTTACTCGATAGGTGTTCCTAAAATGTTGTGTAAAAAATAAAATTTGAAACTTTCGTATTTTGACAAATTCCTATTCAGAGCGTGTAACGGAACTCCCGTACATCAAGATCACAGGCTAAACTTAATCCTGAGGTACCTGCAGGTTAGAATTAAAATTCGCGAGGCAACCCTCGGCGGCTTTGAAGTTTCGCCGCGACGAGATTATTCGTCTACGGCTGAGGATTAGGGTTAGCAAAATAGACACTGTAAAAAGAATTGTGTGAAAGCAAATTCTATCACATCTTAGTGGATTTGGTGTGAAAGTTTTTGAGCTTTCTAATTCATAAAGTAATACCTACATTTACTGCAAGCTTTATTACTTTGATTTGTGTCTTTCTGAAGTGGGTAAGCCGATAATACACACACATGTCATACATAGATCTAAAAAAAACTAGTAGAGATATCTTTCAAAATTATTACTTTAATCTTAATACAGGTATTAAATTTAAGTTTATAAACAAGCAGAGAATACAATTAATTATCTTTTTATACAAAATTACAATTGCTCTAATTAAGCTATAAATTACTTTTTGACAGTGTTACCTTACTAAAAAATTTGTGGGCTTAAAAATCCTTAATAATATCATAAATGCGAAAGTCTGTTTGCTGTTTGTTTGTTACGCTTTCACCTCTAAACTACTGAGCCGATCATCATAAAATTTTACATACACGTTTTCAGGGGTACAGTATAGAGAAGGACATAGGGTATCTTTCATCTAGAAAAAAGTATTGAGGGATAGCAAAAAAACTTGCCACGCAGACGAAGTCGCGGGCGGCCACTAGTACTAGTATAATATTGCTTATTACACTATCCATTCATTGGTTTCCCACTTAAAAAAATATTCTTCTCGATAGTTTGTATGAAATGCCCTTACAAAATCTACCACTACAAAGTATTAAGGTACCACCTCAAGACACCAGTCTTGTACTAATTTGTTATTCCAATTTCGCCCCCTTCGAAACAGCTATCGACAAGGTTAATAATATCACAGTGACAGACGGGCTTCTGCCTGTTTTGACAGGGGTGACTTGCCTCATCCATTTTCTATGACTTTGTCAGATTATTATAATAGTGGGGTTAAAGCTATTGATGGAATTCATCGTAACTATATCGCTTTGAGGATTTCATGTTTTTTTTAGTTTTAACTTTGCATTTGAACCTGTAACCAAAGGTTGCTGATTTGGTAGACAAAGGATGAAAAATGCAACATCAAAAATTAAAGTTTCTAAAGTTAAATCAAATAAAAATATGTAAGCAAGTTATCAAAAAATGCTTCTGATATCAAGGGTACTCTAGACAATTATAGCTCTATGAAATTTTAACCCTTAATAATTATTATAGTAGTTAATTCAGCTCGCAACTTTAACTTGATAGAGCGTTTAACCAACAGATATCTGAAGGTAGAGATGAAAATAAATAAAACTTTTGTTCCCAAGACATAACCATTAAAACAGTAATACAGCGAAAGAAGCTAACAAAAATTAACCCCACAATGATAATCATTACACGGTCAATTAGTACCCGCCAGTTACATAAAATTGTAACCCTTAAACCCGCATTACTTTTATTTCTTCAAGACTCGTTTGATACGCAAGAGTTGACTTCAAACGGCCCTTGAAATAAATTAAGACAATTCAAGAAATTAGACAAATTAAGATTAGATTGTTAAGTTTTAAATATTTTTTCGCAAAGAAGAATTAACATTATTAGTAAGCAGATCCTATAGAGTCCATAATATAACATCTGTTTACAAATAATAATTGCAAAATAAAGAAATAAATGAAAAGTTGAAGAATGAAAAGCGGAAAATAAACATAAATTAAAATAGTAAATATATAAAGTTTACTTAACCAGTTCTCTTGTGCATAGTATCTGAAACAATTTATTGTATTTATTAATAATAATAAACATAACACATAGTAAATAAATAACAATTAGGCTCTCTACTTCGATCAAAGGCTTTCTACTAAAATGTAGATCTTTGACTATAAGTAGTACTAGTACCGCCATCTGTGCGCGCAGCAACGAACTACTCCAAGTGACAACATTACCTTTAGTTTTGTAATGTATCACTAGGTGGCGCATCAATGTACAAGCTGTGGCATAGGTAGTTTGTCAGGAAAATCGGAACTTTTCGTTTGACCTAAATGAAAATGGACATTTTAGTACTAACAATGATAAATAGATTTTTATGAAGTCGTTGTTTTACTACATTTTGAAAAAAAAAACTAAAAGTACACTGTAATTATAGGTACTTAACCCATAGAATTAAATTTCTTACATGTACAAAGTTCAAGTCGGATTTTTGTGAGTTTTAAAGTCTTCCGTTTTTTATTTTATAAGAAAAACAAAGCACTGAATAATCACAAAGATATCTAATTCCTAAACTTTGATGACATATACCAAAAACAGTTTTAAGAAATTCAAAATAAATAATAAGCTTGATGCTTAAAGAAATTTCTAGTTTTCTCCCTACATTTGCTTTCGCAGACTCGCATTATCACGGCGAATCACACATATCATACATTACGAATATTATTAGAATGCATTTACATCGCGCGTCCCACGACCCGCCGACCTCGGTACAGCCTCGTACAACTCTATTGCGATGCTAGTACAACTAGAGACAGTTATAACTGCGAAATCTAATGAGTATCTTATTATTGTGTGACGTAGAGGGCTCCTTAAAATTTAAGTAATAAAGTACTGTTACGGGGACGCGGACGTGAAGAAAAGCTTAGGAGTCCACTACGCTAGTAATATAATAAGTCTATGGAGTCCACAGTAAACGTAATAATAAAAGTAAAGAGCCTGGGTACTTATAGTCTAATTTCAAAATCTGTCGCAGTCGCTTTTAGGATGTGATACATTGACGCTTCTTTTTGGCACAAATAAAAACTTACCCAAAAATGCAGCAATGTGTCACATCCATTTGTCCAATGAAAGTGATTGCGAAAGATTTGGAAAATTAGACAATAATTATCCTGCTTGGCAGTTGCAGGTTCTACAAAGCAATCAACATGCGCATGTTACTTCACTTGTGATGTGATACATATTACCTATTCGTGTTTAACATTATTTTTGTAATTATGTATTCGCCGAAACACGACAGTTTTCCTTAGGAAATTTTGCAGGACTGACCAGCCTGGCGCAACTCTCTCAGTAAAAAACGATCTATGAAACGGAGGCGAATTCTTAACTTGTCTAAGTTTGAAAGAACGTTGACAATTCACAAAGCAGTAGATAATTGACAACATTCGAATTAAGGCGTATTATACTTCGCCCCATCAAAGAGTATTTATCATCTTTGACCGTTTTACCGCCAATGCCGTTTGACGTTTCTCTTTTGTTTGTTTTCGTTGAATGGGGAAGGCAACTGTCAAAATGGCGCTGCGTACGCTTGTTCCACGAGAGCTATGAAAACAAAGGACTTTTACTCAAAAAATCGTTTTTTTTTTAGCTTTAAAATGATCTAATTCTGTGTAATAGGCTTTAAAAATGTTGGCACTTACATATTTCCGAAAAATCTGGATATATAAAAAAATTATAAATTCTGTAAGAATAAAAACGTCTTAATTTGGCTTCCAATTACGGCACTTGCAATGTAGAATAGTCTTTTATATCAATGTTGGGTCAATGGGTCTTTTTCGGTAAATAAATACCACAAAATAAATACCTATTTTCCCATACATTTTGTTCTGAACGTCTACTGTCTTAGGAACAAGCGTACGCAGCGACATCTACAATAAGCTTTGCGATGCCAACCCCATTCACCTCCGTTTCATACTCACGCTTTTTTGTATGACACTCCCGTCTCTTATAACGCTAGTTATTTTTACATTCTCTTTGGGACTGACATACAAAAAGTAAATACAGATAATAATATTCGAAACGAATATCACATTCGAATCCATAGACATAGAAAAATTTTCGCTGCGCTCAAGAAGACCAACAAAACGTGGAAAAGAGAAGTTAACATCATACGGACACGGTCTATGTAAAAAAGAAACAAAGGATCAAGTGACATGTGCCAACATTTTTTACAGTAAGAGCCCCTAGCGTCCCGCCTAGCAAATGAGCAATCACAGTTTGTTTAAAATATTTTTTAATCTTAATTAGAATTTAAAATAAAGGTATAGTGGAGCTATGGTGTCTTCTGCTCTAAGTAATTGTGATGTGACAAAAAGAAACAATCCAAGTAATCACACTTTTCAAAGGTAAATAAGATATTGCCACACATTTCTCTAAAACCAAATTTCGCCACATTTATTCATTTATCGATAAAGAAAACAGTATGGTACATAGTTTATTAACTTCCTTTGCCATAATCCTAACTAATACTATAAATGCGAAAGTCCGTTTGTTTGTTTGTTTATTTGTTTGTTTGTTTGTTACGCTTTTACGTCTTAACTACTGAACCGATCATAATGAAATTTTGCATACACGTTGTCAGGGGTACAGAGAAGGATATAGGGTACCTGTGATCCCGAAAAAAAGAATTGTTCCCGTGGGATAGCAAAAAAAAATCCACGCAGACGAAGTCGCGGGTGGCCGCTAGTATAGTCATATTTTATGAATCTAAGTCATATTTTACGTATCTCATATAAAATGTATTGATTCGTTTTCGGATCACCTGTTTATTGACTTTGTTGTTCTTTGACATTCTATTTCTATGTTCGAATCATTATTTTTCAGAACAAAGGGTAAAAATTTGACAGTTAGTTTCGTATTTCCAAAAATAAGATTATATTCTCTAAAAAGGAGGTCGAACGGCAACGTTACAGTACCTTGTAAGTTGCCTGAGGCTGTGTTTCCCGATAGGTACAATCTGGGGGCCTTCAAATCGCGAGTGAATATGTATCTTCTAGGCGAGTACGTTTCATCATAGATCGCATCATCGCTTACCATCAAGCGGGCAAGCGCTTGCCTATCTATCATAAAGAAGTACGTATTTTTGTTTTTAACACGTTTTTAGAATGCCACATGTGATTTACTGGTAAGCAACAACTGCGCATAGTGGCAAAATATTAGTTAACTGAAATAGTTAAGTAACTATTCAAATTCGAAACCGAATAGTGCAGGCATTCATGATTTTCATACTCAAGATCTAATATTAAGAAACTTTTCTTTTAGGCAGGTAGTAATTGAAAGCAGAACACGTCGCCAAATCTAATCCATACGCATCATTTCTCAATGATGAAAAGAAAAAACACCCTCCAACATTAAACAAACATTAAGAAATAATAAGCACGCACCTTAATCTTATTGTATTATAATAACTTGGAATAACTTAGATGTTTTGCCAATCAGATTTTCCCGAGACGAAATCCCCAATTTTTCATCACAGAGTATTACATTATCGCGAATTTGCATTGCCTACAGCGCCATCTATGGAACAGTGCTATTACTAAAACAATGTTAATAACATTATTGGCGGGAAAACATGCGTTTTCCGAACGCTCTTGTGTTAACAGCATAAAGTGCAAAATGGAGTGACTAGTCGTTTTACTAAATTAAAGTGTAATGTGGCAGAAGGTTGCAGATTAGGGGTTCGTTTCCGTGCCGCGCCCTTTGCAAAAACAGTATGAATAATAATGCGATTTGCATAATATCGAGAGTTTGATCTAACAAGGATCTATACTTTGATACGCCTTCTTATTAGTTGGATCAAACAAGTCTTAACTATTTCAATCAGTAACTATAGTTTAGACTTGTTCATATGTTACAGATAATACTTTTCTGGCTCAGAGTAAACAATATTTTTCTGTTTATAATAGTAGGTAACTTATCAAATTATTTGACCATAGATAATATGAAACAATATCTAAATGTATGAACTTAATGAGGCATTTTCACAATGACAAAAAACTGTAAGCTGGATAGATGGCGTTGATAAAAATGTATGTGTCAATGTGTTTTTTTTACTAAGATTCGAAGAGTACTCAGGTAGGCAGACAGATGTTACCCTTAAATGTTTCTCTTTGGGCAGATGTCAGCCAGCGAGTGCTTACTTGCCTCTTTGGTACAGGCCGTTTATTTTTAAAAGCCAATTTTGACACTCCTTTTTCCATCAACGCCATCTAGTGCGGCAAATAGTTACTATTTTTATTTTTTAAATGTCACTTTGAAAACCCCTCATTCTCTTTTGTCAATTAAATCAGCAATATTCAGTTAAACTGTTTTCCACATCTGTTTCTGAAATAAATTTCATAAATGCATCAAAGCAAAAGCATTTTTCCAGATGTTTCAAGATGACCACCATTTCTCAACCCCAGATACCGATGCATTGATGAAACATCCATCTGACCCCACAATAATAGTATTACCATACAAATATCTGTGGGCGGGCGGTGTAAATAAATAATTGTAATTCTTAATAAAACTGCCCTCCAAGAGATCGGCAGTAACTCGCACGTGCCGGCCACTACTTTAGTTTGTAGTGCGGGTGAATATGTTTGATCGTTTATAACTAATGTCTTAAATGACAGTGTCTGTATATATCTTTTCATGAATCATATGAGAGCTCTACAAACACTATTTAGGTACAAAGTAGAATATTAGTGTCTGTAATTATACCTTTTCAGAAACCTTAGGAAAACTCTACAAACACTACTTATACTTAGGCACAAAGTAGGATATTAGTGTCTGTAATTATACCTTTTCAGGAATCTTAGGAAAACTCTACAAACACTACTTGGGTACAAAGTAGAATATTAGTGTCTATAATTATACCTTTTCAGGAATCTTAGGAAACCGCTACTAACACTACTTATGTACAAAATAAAATATTATGACTGGAGTGGTGACTCTACATTGACATGGTAATTAATGACAAATCCATTAGTTTAAAAATAATGATCTCGTAAACGGAACGAAACAACATTTCTTACTTTCGTTTGTTAACAAATTGTCTAGTCTACGTTAGAAATACCTTACCGCTAGAGAGTGGGACTCCTTGCCTGAGTCAGTGAGTCTGTTTCCCGATAGGTACAATATGGGAGCCTTCAAGTCGCGAGTTAATAGGTATCTTCTAAACAAGCACGTTTAATTGTAGATCGCATCATCACTTTAGCGGGCAAACTACCTATCTGTCATAAAAAAAGTAGCAACCCCACCTAACTCTGAAAGTATCAACCTGCAACCAACCTCGCTCAACAGATAGAGCCGTCAGTGTGGCCGCGCCGTAATGACCGGCCGCTTTACATAATGTGCCCATCGAGTGACCCCGACACAGACCGCCAACTTCGGCAAACATCCACCAGTAGCTCGCCAACATTCGACAAACATTCGCCAGCCTGCCACCACTTTTTTTTAATTTTATTTAGTTTTTTTTTCACTTCTATTCAGATTGATAGTTTTTGCTCATACGAGGTATCTTTGAATTTCAGAAGCAATGGTTATCTTCTTAAAATTTAATATTATGTAATCAGCCTCAACAGAAAGCTACCCCTAGCTCTAGCACAAACATCTATCGAGAAAAAAAAACGTGCTTAAAAGTACTCGACAGAGTAAGTAATTATCTATGGAAAATTTCATTTCGTTTTTCGGCGGTAGATGGCGCTGTATAAATTTCCCATACAAAATTACAGTATGGAATCATTTCACACGCATTTTTTTTTCGATTGCTATTCGTGCTATGGACAGATTAGAAAAGTTTCAAAGTTTTCACATTCAAATTATAATGTTTAAAAAACGTAAATGGATGAAAATGACTATACCTACATACTAATTTTAGAGCTTATTACATCTTACCTCATTTATCTGTCCTTATTACATTTAGGTCAAAAAAATCCTTGAATTCACCCATGAATATGAAATTAAACTGTCAATTAATGTTCATAATAGCATGCAATATTCATAAAATGCTAATCGATGCATTGAGTATGTAAAAAATGCTAATTATTAAGACACAGCACAGCAGACCCTGTCAATCAGCAACAAAATGCTGATCTTTTAGTGTTTTTGTAAGGAAAAGAAGGAAAACGGGATGAGAAGATAAAAACTATTAAAACTAGTGGCTCCGTGAGCTGTAGACCTCGCGTTAAAAAGTAGGTAGCACAGAGGAAATAATCACTACGTAGTAGGTAGCTCAAAGTGTAAGTTTTTAAAAATAAATAACACAGAATAGATATTAGTTTTTCCAACTAATAAGTAAGTACTTATCTATACTGTGCAAATAATATTATCTGCGTATATACGCAGATGCGTATATACGCAGTCATAGGTTCTGTCACAAAGTCACAACCTTATTTATTTTCAAATTTCAAATATTGGCCAGAAATGTATTAATAGATGAACTTTTGAATCTTCTAAACACTGACATTTTTTTTTTTTTGTATTTAACTGGACTGGCTGTCTGTATGATTTGACAGCTAAGTTTTTGTGCGTTTGAAACGCCACTAGCGTGCGTCTAAAGAACTAATTTTGACGTGCAATATGAAAATAGTTGCCGTGATGGTCTCTCCAGACTTCAAACTTTAGTACCACATACGCAGGCTATGCTCACGCTACGTCCTACAGCGCCAAAATGGCGGAAATCAAATAGGCACAAAAACAGTTTGACATAAGCCTGTCCAGTGTAAATATATGCAGGTCAGTGCTTCTAAAAATAAAAAAAAAACAAAATTTACTTTGCAACGCTAACAAAAAAGTTTTGTTACATTTTTGATCATTTTTCGCAACTGTAAAAAACTTTTTTTTTACATCTCCGTCAGTACGAAAAAAATCGAAAAACTGGCTCGACTGAAAAATTCTATATAATTGTCAAACCTGCTCACAAAATTTCACGAGAATCGGTTGAGAAATGCGACCTGTAGAGAATAACAGCCAGCGCGAGAACAAACGGACAGCCGCCGGAAAGACATACGAAAGAATTTTTGCCCAAGCTGAAGCAGAGACGCTTCGCTCGCACTTCGTGCTCACTCGATCAATAAGAAAGTATAACTACTCTAATGACATAATTTAAAGTTTTGTTATCATAGAAAAAAGTTTAACATTATTTTTATTATTATATTAAATAGAGTAGTGAACAATTGCACCTATTTATCCTACGATTAACTTAATTACCATAGTTAAATCTGTAAATATGCAATAATTTAATGACTGTAAATTTTTTCTTAGTGAATAAAAAATAAGCACCATCATTGTAATAAGTATAATAATTCCAATTTTTTATTTTGTGTCAAACCTAAGCACAAGGTGAATATTTTTGTATTACAAACCCAAATATATGATATATATATAATATAATAAATGATATAATTGATTTAATTTTATTTATGATTATTTTGCGATATTGTTAATTTATTATTTATTAGTCTAGAGCTATCTCTAATTTGCATACCAATGTTATTTGGTTAAATATGAGAAACAACACTATAAATGTTATAATCTTGTACTGACCACATTTACAGCATTAAAGAATTATTTCATTTAGTTATTTCATTTCATTTCAAAACGCTACAACCCTAAAACGCCATAGAAACTTCATACAATTCAAAGATCAGTTAAATTGCAATTTTTATGGCCGAAAACGGGCAGTGGCCTGGCCGAATAGCCTGGCTGCTTATCGGCCTAGGACACTTTATGAGACATTATGGCCGGCCGGTATCTGATGCGTTTTACAGGATTCCATTTTGGGTTAAGACAATGGAGTTAGGATGGTGCAAGTGAATGGAGTTGAGCGTTTGTAGTTTGTTTTTGGAATTTACATATGAATAAGAAGAAAAAAATTATAAATGCGAAAGTTTAAGTCTGTGTTCGTTACCTTTTCACGCCTAAATGGCTTGCCAGATTTGGATGAAATTTGGCACACAGATACTTTATAACCTGAATTAAAACATAGAATACACTTTATCCTGGTCAAAGGTTCCTTAGGATCAACGCGGATGAAGTCGCGGGCGGAAACTAGATCTACAGATAAAAAACAGACTTAAAAAGGTCTTACTTAGTCCAAGGACGGGTGATTAAATAAGTCTTTACAAGCAATTTTGGTTCTGTCTGATGCATTACTATGAGAAAGTAAGATTCAACTTTATTTATGACGACAAAGATGCAAAATTTAATGTTATTATTTGTACATTTGTTTCGCAAATTTACGAAAATAACATACACTTAAACAAACTGTCTAGCTAGCTTGTATTTGTAATTTTACCAAAAAAAAAACAGCTGAGCGTGGATTTCCAATAATTTGACCATGATAGAGGTATTTACTTTAATGGTTTTTCAAAATAAGTAAGCACGCTGCCTCCTTTGACTTGTGTCAAAAGGTACAGAAAGCGATTGACTTTCGATTCACTGTTTTGTGGATTAGGACGAGTGTACCTCCGTTCCTAAAGGTCATTTGAGGTTATTTCAAGGGTCATCTTGAATTCTATAGGTCGTTTAAGGAATTCGCGCGAAGTCACTATGGGCATTATGTTAATGAGGAATCAATCGTCGAGGTGAGAAGTGAATTGTTTACACAATATAGTTACCTTTTTCACGTTATTTCTGTAAAGTACCAGTATAATAATACCAATCAATTAGGAGTAAAAACACACACATTTTAACCAAAGAACTAGGTAATTTTTCAGAATCTATAATTTAATTCTATGGGTCCATGTGTTAAATCCATGGGCTATGTTTTATAGGTTTATGCAGGCAAATGATTTTCTGAACAAATTTCGATGTTTTTTTTACACGACTGCCCAAAGCGGAGTGTATATGTGTTCAGGGTTCATGTATGTTTATGGGTATGTGAATTTCTTTATTCCACCATAACTTCAAAATGCAAACGGATTTTAAAGAATCCTTACATCATACCGAGTGACACTGGCTTTATTTTTTTTTTGAAAGAAGTTACTATTGCGTCTGTACGACGCCATTTTAGAATGTGAAAAAAAATATTCTTCAATTATTACAATATGGATATTAAATGAAAGGCCTTAATGAGCATATTTCAAAAATATATAATTTGTCACTAAAATGTGTGAAATATAAATAAATAAATTTAAAAAAATATTAAAAACACGACTGCCCTGCCAAAAACGAACTAAAAAGTGTCTTTTAACTTCAACAGTGTCTGTCAACAAAACGGTCCCCCGACTGCAAAGACACTTATTATTTAACTTTTTAGTTCGTTTTGGCAGGGCAGTCGTGTTTCTTAATATATTTTTTAAATTTATTTGTTTTTTATTACAGAATGGATAAGCGTTATGACTTCGCTTTGAGTAGAATTCGGAGTTAATAGTTTCTGTGCCGAGAAATCAAAACCTATTTAAATTTTGTCGGACATCCAGCGTAACTTCTGACATCTTATAGAATCATGTTTTTAGCAATAATAATAATATTTTTATCCTTGTAATGATATTGTAGGTCGATCCTTTTCTACAAGACCGTAGTCGAGGTACAGTTGCCTCATATGTGTGATTTATGGGGTCTTTGGCTTACAACCGAGCAGTACTGTTATGCACAGTCAAAGTACGAAAATATACGTCGAAATTTATTACTTTCCCACGGTTTTGAATACGTGAAATGACAAATAATGATATCTGTACATCAGAGCCAACTGGTCGGATGTCCATTTTTGATACTTTACAGGAGAAGGAATTTTAACTTTTAAACGTTGATTACTAACTTAGACTACTAAGTTTACGAAAAATCTTTAGGTGAGTAAAATTACTATTTAATAATGATTGTTTTTCGCTATACTATTTCATCCCATCTCCAAGAACAGTAACGCAATTAAATCTGAATTATAAAAAAGGAGCAACATCCGACCTTAAAAATGAGGGTATTTTCTTATGACATGGTCGGATAATAACATCCGCTGTTTTGGTTCTAAAAAACATTAACTTTGAATAACAATTTTAGGGCTCATATTAAGATCTGACCAAATGGTCCGAAAACAAACATGAATCCAATAAATAGTATGTGAAAATAAGATATTTTGGTCCGGGGATATTTGACCTGCTCGTACAAATACACATCCGACTTTTTCTTGAACATTTAAGTTTTTGAGATAATAACATTTTAAAAGAAACGCAGAAGCAAGAATTGTATTATACCAAAGAAAAATAAAATGTACCAAGTAGGTAGGTTTATTAAAATAAATGTAATAAGTAGAACAATAATTATCATTAGAACGCAGCTGATAATTCGTCGCCGCCTAGAGTCTGATCGGTCTCGCAGTGAACATCGCTTGCAGTGCTGTCGTGATGCAGATTTTTGTAAAAATCATGGAATTCTGCCGGTATCTATTGTAAAAGTGTCATAATATCTTTGTATTTGACAGAGGATATCGGTTTTTCCGTATCTTAATATATAAAATCGTAAACTGAATGACCGACTGATCTATCAACGCACGACTTGATACCTCATACAGTGTAGGCATCCACTAAGGAAGGATTTTTAAAAATTCTATCCTTAAGGGGGTGAAATAAGGGATGAAAGTTTGTATGAAAGTCCCTCAGTTTTGAAGCTAGGATCTTCAAATTTTGTGTTTAAGCTGACGATTGAAAATCAATAAATACGGGCAGTGGCGTAGCGATGGGGGGCTGGGGGGGCGGCCCGCCCCGGGCGGCACTTTTTAGGGGGTGGCAAAATTTCACAAAAAATATTAAAAAATAATATAAGTACTACACTATCATTGACGATTTTGACCAAATAATCATATCGTATGGCCCGGAGCGCGCGGCGCGCTCCGCACGCCGCGACTAAGCTGCACTGTCGTTGGTGGTAATGATTTTTACCAAACTATTATCACCGTATGGCCCAGAGCACGCGTCTACATAAAATATTATGCACCGAAAAAAAACCTGAAGAGTTAATTTTTAGTAAATAAATAAGGTAGATAATTATTACTTATTTAAAAAAAATTTACTGATTTTCTTGACTTATAATGAAAATAGGGGGCGGCAAAATTCGGGTCCGCCCCGGGCGGCACAAACACACGCTACGCCACTGAATACGGGTCTCAGCGTTTTTCAAAATTCTACCCCCGCAGGGGTAAAAAGGGGTATGAAGTTGTGTATAAAAGAAAATCCTTCATTTTCGAAGTAAAAATCACTTAATTTATAATATATGCTTATGAAAGAAAGTCTAACGCAACTTATATTGTTATTGTTAGTACTTCAACCCCTATGGCGATGAAATAGGGGTGAAATGGGTAAATAAACCTAAAATAGATATGGATGTCGTTATTGGGGTTTTCTGGTATGACGATTGCGAAAATGACATTTATTTGGAAGTCCAACACGGTGGACATGATTTAACCCCCT
Organism: Agriphila geniculea; assembly: GCA_943789525.1. Taxonomy (NCBI): domain Eukaryota; kingdom Metazoa; phylum Arthropoda; class Insecta; order Lepidoptera; family Crambidae; genus Agriphila; species Agriphila geniculea. Next base: position 14,556,155 of record OX038890.1, read on the forward strand.
AAGGAGTGAAAATGGGGTTCAAAGTTTGTATGGAAAAAGAATATAAAATAGACATTATAACTTTAAACTTCGTAGGAGCACGTCTAAAAATAAATAGGCAAACATATATATTCAGAGATTTTGAAAATCAACCCCTTAGAGGGCAAATGGGGTAAGTAAACATAAAAATCGATATGACACCTTCATACTTATATTTCCAGCTTTCCTTAACTCCTGGAATATCCTATTGACACGAGGATTCATGCTGTAAAGTTTAAAACACTGCATTTGATAATAAACATGAATAATTATTTGTTCCACCCGCGATCGCAACACGAACAAACTGGTTTTTACATGACACTCACTGCCCGTCGCTACTGGCCGTGTGCGGCCGCGAGTGGTCGGCGCTCGTCGAGCGTATGTTATCGTTTTGTCTCTTTCTAACGCCCATTATAAAATTATGCTATCTCTTTCACTCTGGAAGTTGTGTGGATTTCCCGAACCAAAAGGTCTGATGTTAATTTCAGACGCTACGCTCTAAAAAAATTTCAGAAACGATATGTCTTATATGAACATAAGACCTACTTTTAAACCGTTATTTCAAATTTACTAAAGGTAAAAAGTCTCAACTAAACATTAGTTGTTTTTGCTCTAAAGCCATGTGGACATCCGACTTTTTTTTGTATGCTTAACTTTGTAATTAAAAGAGATAGCGAAATAATGATAAGAGAGCCCGAAAGAGGACAAAAAATTAAGTGTGTTCTAGAACAAAAGTGATTTTCGTAAAAATTGGACATCCGACCTGTTGGCTCTGATGTACAGATATTAGGTTTCATAAACCTAATACTCCAAAATCTTGAGGAGCTCGGTGGCGCAGTGGTTTAGCGCCTGGCCCTACGATTGGGAGGTAAAGCAACTTTCGCAAGGGTTGGTCATGGGATGGGTGGCCAAAAATGTATTATCTTGAACTCTTCCGTGCTTCGAAAGGCACGTTAAGCCGTTGGTTTCGGCTGCATTTTCAGTCGTTAACATCCACTAATCCGCATTGGGCCCGCGTGGTGGGTTATGGCCCATCCTCCTTATCCATCCATAATGCAGGCCTGTGCGGCTGTGCCCCAGCAGTAGGGCAAATGGCTGATGGTCAATACTTCAAAATACATGATCGGCTTTCCATTCGTTTCGGTCAGAATAAACAAAAAAATGCTTTATGAAAATACATGGTCATAATCAAAAATTTAGTCAGCAAATAAAGACTAAACATCATATCAAATTATACTAAAAGGCTCATTTATACCAGAACAATAGTCTCGTTCTCAAAATATCCAAAGACAAAACCGCCTATCGGAACGCAGAGGCCATAGATAAATCGCCTCTTATAGGATGCCGCTCGTAAACTGACCCTTGCCATAGATTATAGACCCATTCCGGGGGTCAGCCGCACTAAAGCTTATTCCCATTCAATAATTTATACAATTGATAAATAATAAATAGATGACTGCCTGCTTTATATCTGCGGTATACGAATGATGCGTTTTTATTTATGGTTTGATGTTTTCTTTTCGTCTGGAAGTTGGAAAAAAAAGGTAAAATGTAGTTTTGCGTCACGTTTTTCATCTACGAGTGATAGGACTAACCACCACATATGGAAAGAGACCTGTGCCCTATTTGTCAAAACTTACAAGTCTACAACTATACTTTACCGGTAAATTGTTACAAGTTCATGTAAATTATGTCTTTTTCCAAATAATTTATGCAGAGATATTTATGGAGAGTCGCCGGACACCCTCAGAAATATTCAGGATTTTCCATTAAGTTGTAAGATTTTTTACAAATTTTGATTTTTTTGATTAACGAAATCAAATCACTAATATAAGAGTGAAAAATAAAACATATTAATTAAGTAAACAAAAACATTTATAGCGTTTAATTTAACGTGTTTTGATAAACAGATTTGTGGAATAATTATTTTCATAAGAAAAATGCATGTTTTTAAAAAGTACAAAACTTGTAAGTTTTGATAAACAGGGCACTGCTATAACCCTTTACACGCACAATACCACAAACGCAAAATACCACCTTTACGCAATACGCCGTAAACGCAAAATACCACTTACGCAAAATACCCACTTAGCAAAACACCAACTTTGATTTACGATAAATCCCAACGATCTTAATTGACAAACTGTCATTTATTTAGTAGTGCTTGACGCTCACTTTTGTTTACACGCTTTTTATCTATGGAAACAAACACATTTATAAAAAAACGGTAATAAGATTTTTAAAAGATGACAACAAAACATAATAACTCGCTGAATGCTTAATGACCATGTCTTGTAAAATACATTTCTTAAAAAACACAGTGAGAATGAAAACGATAAATACTGCATAACCCGTTTATTTATTGACATAAATATGATGAATGTGTCAACAAAAACACAAGAAGAGGCCACCTTTAAACACTAACAGACACGTTGTCGTATAAACTCGCCATTATCTCTTCAAAATAATGAGCCTCTACACCGATTTTCCATTGACAATGCAAAAATCACGACATTCCGAATCGAAATCCAGCCAATCGATTTCATAATCGATCAATTAAACCGAGTCGAGTTCACTCGAGATCTCGATACGTTCGCCTAACGCTGCGTCACATTTTTTTCGCACGTATTCGCGCGAACAATCGCTCCCCATATTAATATCAGATAATACTTTTTGCCAGGGTTGGTAGATCCAGATTTTGAAATTTCCCCATATTCAAGAATTCTTTTCCCCAAAATGATACGTTTGGCAAGTTTTTTCACCATTTTTGTTAAACAGGAAATAAAAAGAATTGAAAGATATTAAACTAAGTTTATTTAGAAAATATAAGAAAATAAAGAAGTATCGGAAGTTCTTAACTGAATCATCTAAAACGTTTAGAACTTCCGAAACTTCATCTTCGCTTAACATGGTCAGATAAACATTAAATTGGAGTTAAATTTTTCCTCCAACCTCCTTCTTTCTTGTATATTTTTCTCCCCAAACATTTCCCCAAAGATTTCATTTCCCCAAAATTTCGCAAAGACCTTTATTTTTCCCCAAAATTGCGAAAAAACCCCCAACCTACCTGCTTTTTGCTATATCCGTTTTCTGTATGATTGCACATTTTACTAAACAACGCATCAACAGAGATCTGCCAGCATTCCATATAAAGTATCCGCGTTGCAATAACGTCTCTATCTTTATTAGTTCTAAAATCAATTTCCTTTAAACCCATTTCATTTGACAGTGACGACAAATAGCTGATTCTTTGGACTGTATTTTGCTGTAATAGAGTCTTATATCGTTTATCCAATTTAAGTGATAGGTTGTAAGGTCACAAAATGAAACGCTCAAAAAAGACGTTCTATCTCGAATAAGGTGCTTGATAATGGTTCGGCATTGTTCGTTAGAGGAAATTCCAGATCGGAAAAAGTCGGGGTTTGGAATATGTTCTATAAGATGTGATTGTTGGAGTTTCTTTGTCAGTCGTTTATTATCTCGTGTGTCTGCTATTTGCTTTCAAAGGGAGATGATCCTGGGGGTAAGAGTCAATAAAGGAATTCCTGTAAGTGTGAGAGTAAATGAAATGAACCACCTAACACATGAATAACCTGAGCGTGCATCTGGGGGCACGGTAGTGCCCCCGCTAAGACGAGGAAGCGAAGCGCAAGGGCACTACCTACCTTTTCTCGAAGCGCTTCGTCGTTTTTTTGAACCCTCATATCTTGGGTTTGGAGTATACTAGATAAACAAAATTCTCGGAATGTGATATCAGTAGTAGACTTATTAAATATATAAAGTTTGAATTGTATAGCTATTATAATATAGATTTTATTGATATCTAAAAAACCCCGATTTCGTCACTGACTCACTCATGATCATCAAAATTCAAAGGGTACTTCCAGAAGTCCTAGAAAGCTGGAATTTGGTATGTACGCTAGTGTATTAGGACACAAACAACAAAAAAAAAATATAAAATTGGACTTTAACCCCCCAACCGCTTAACCCTCATAACTTGGGTTTGGATTATACCAGAAGCACAAAATTCTCAGAATATGATGTCTGTAGTAGACTTATTAAACATATAAAGTTTCAATTGCATAGCTCTTAAACTTTGGATTTTATTGATATCTAAAAAACCTCGATTTCGTCAAAACTTACTGAATCATCAAAATTCCTAGGGTACTTCCTGAAGTCCTAGATAGCTGAAATTTATACCAAATTTCAGCTTTTAAGCTAGTATTAATTAGTACACAAACTGCGAAAAAAATATAAAACTGAAACTTTTACCCCCTAACCCCTTAAACTAGGGGATGGAAGTTTGTATGTGACTTCCACAAATTTTGATGCTGGAGGTCTGAAAAAATGAGACATATGAATCTGAAAAATCTTTAAATATTTATTAATTATTTTTAAGCCTTAGTAAATCACTGTTGAAGTAATGGGAAAAAAGTAGTCATAAAAAAGATAGTGTTCATTTCAAAACTACTTCTTTCATGGCGCAAAACTCGTGCAGACTCTATTTTGTTCTTTGCACTGTCACATTCTGCGTTAAAGAGTAAAATAATATCACAGCATAAATGAATTAGTTCTACCACAGAATAAAATAAATAACAGTACAAGTACGCTGGTTGATGTTGATCGAATTTTACACGATTTTAGACCACAATTCGGACCCCACCTTGCTTTATCGGTTTATGGATAGGTTAGTTACTAACAAAAAGAAGTGAAATCCCACCAAAATAATTTTATGAATAATGTTGCCAAAACCTCGAGTTGTCAAAAAGTTATCAGACCTCATGTAGAGCCAAGCTTCTAACTCTACGCGCCCTAACTCTGCAAGCCCTAACTTCAAAAACTCTACACCTTAGTTAAAATATGTGGCTTGGCCGTTTCGTTACTACAAGAACTATTGTTTATTAGAAAGGTTTCCATGTAGCGAAATGGCTTATCTATGACCCCCGTCTATTAGTCGTTAATGCTAAATGTTATGAAAAACATAAAGATTGCCGCATTTTGAAATAATTAAAGTAGGTTATGTTGAATCAAATTAAACTAAAATATTAACTCTAAACTTTTTTATTTTATTTGTCAACTTATCTTGATAGTTTCAATATTTGTACCGTCACGTCACCGAAACTCATATTGCACATAAAATTTTACGTGATTTCACTACTTAACAACAAAATACACTATACAATCCTAAACTCGTAAACCTCCTTCGTTAACGAACTTCACCAAAAGTAGATTAAAGCCTTCTGCCAAGATCCTCAGTGGTCCCCGGCGGCTGTCCTGACCTCGTAACGACGCCATTTTGATGACTGCTAATGACTGCAAACGACTCCCGTTTGACTCCACTAAGGAGAAGTAAGCTTTTAATCAAAAGTGGTTTAAGAAAGAGTCTAGATTAACAGAGCTTTTACAAAGCAGCGAGCTTTTTTTACACGACTGCCCAAAAAGGCGTGTATATGTGTTCAGAGTTCATGTATGTTTGTGGGTATGTGAGTTTCTTTATTCTACTTCTAAATGGCTTAACGGGTTTGGATGTATATGGTATCGTTAGAATCCTTACATCATTCCGAGTGACACTGGCTAAATTTTTTTGGAAAAGTTATTATGGCGATTGTACGACTCATTGTCAGAAGTAAAAAAAATTTTTTTTTCTTCAATTATTACAATATGGGCATCAGATGAAAGGCCTTAACGAGCACATTTCAAAACTATATAATATGTCACTAAAATGTATGAAATAAAAATAAATAAATTTAAAAAATATTAAAAACACGACTGCCCTGCCAAAAACGAACTAAAAAGGTGTCTTTGCAGTCGGGGGACCTCTTTGATTAAAAATTGTTCCACAAAATGGTCCCCCGACTGCAAAGACACTTGTTATTTAACTTTTTAGTTCGTTTTTGGCAGGGCAGTCGTGTCTTTAATTTTTTTTTTTATTTTTTTTTTAATATCTTATGAGGCCGTCCACGTTTTGCCGCTCTCTCGCTCGCACATTTATGTTTACTCAAAATTTCTTAAATCTGAGTGCGTAATTTAAAAACCGGCCAAGTGCGAGTCGGATTCGCGCACGAAGGGATCCGTACTAAAAACGGCAAAAAAATCATGTTTGTTGTATGGGAGCCCCCTTAAATATTATTTTTTTCTGTTTTTAGTATTTGTTGTTATAGCGGCAACAGAAATACATCATAAATGCTTGCTTGGACTTGGATCATCTGTGAAAAATGAAAATTTCAACCGTCTAGCTATCACGGTTCGTGAGATACAGCCTGGTGACAGACAGACAGACAGCGGAGTCTCAGTAACAGGGTTCCGTTTTTACCCTTTGGGTACGGAACCCTAAAAAATGTGTTACGACTTACGGGAACGACTTACGGAAATTTTAACACAGTTTCATGTTTCTGAAGTACTTGACAGTTCAAATAACTGTTAGAAACCTTTTAATAATATAACTATTTATACAACACGTACTTTTTGGGACATTTTGAAAAATCTGCTTCTGAAAATATGAACACCAAAACTCTATTTTTGTACTCAATATGCTTTAGTCTGTTGCCGTAATATTTAGAAATTCGTATCAGCATTTTATCATTAAGCATACCATAAGCTTTAATAATATGCTTACGAAGCATTTATAGTACCTAATATTTTATCCTCAAGAAGAATAAAAGTATTTTTTATCAAAGTGATCTCTTTAGACAAGGAGCTCAAATCATGTATATAATTTTCATACACTATATGCAAGTTTCATGAAATCAGTAGCACGTTAAAAGTTCCTATAAGCACACATTAGGACGTCTTAACGCCGATCGAACCACGTCGGGCCACCCTACACGCAATAAAACTGTAATTAAATCTACCCTCGGAAAAAATCCAATTTGTCTTTATGACTCCTTGAGAACGCCGACGATGGTATTTTAAGTTTCACGTCTACTGGAATGAAGTAGGTGGTAATGATAGATATTTGTTTACAACTTTTTATATTAATTGAACACTAGTAAAGTGCTGAAATTAAATAATGTTATTTTTTTGTTATTAGAACAGAAAACCTGAAAACTGTTTGTAGAGTTGATGATCAGTAATAGATTAATATTTTATCCAAAGAAAATGTTGGAAAAATAGTTGCTACAGCCAGCCTGCTGTAACTGAAATTCACACATTGTCAGATTTTATTGGTTTAGATTTAAAAAAAACTATGGGAGAATGGCCAAACTCTAATTATCGAGAGCTTCCGCGGCAAGTTGATCTCTTCAAGATTTTTTGACATAGTTTATTTTCTCACAGAGCCTTTTTTACTTAGAGCATTCAACCAAGTTAAATGCTCTAAGTTTTTTTACAGCAACATTTTCTCTCCTAAAGTTATTTCCCTCCGTGTAGTATAGCCCTGAGTTACCCTGTAGTAACCTAGCGTGTTTCAAACCCTGGTTACCCTTAAACGTAGATATACACAGAAAGTTATTTAACTATCATTGAGGGCAAAAATTTAAATATTATTAGCAATATCTAATAAGGAAAGTCACCAAATAGTTATTTAAGCTATTTCCCTCCGTGTAGTATACCCCTATAGCCCTAAGATACCCTGTAGTAACCTAGCGTGTTTCAAACCCTGGTTACCCTTAACCGTAGATATACACAGAAAGTTATTTAACTATCACTGAGTGCACAAATTTAAATATTATTAGCAAGATCTCATAAGGAAAGTCACCAAATAGTTATTAAAATTGGCAAAACTAATAAAGCGTGCAATAAACACCTGAAATATCTCTAAGCATTATTGTAATGGGCGAGCGCGCGCGTCGTAAACGAGCTTGTGCGATAAATTGAAGCTATACTATTCAGGTACATTGATGCACACAAGTCTCATGAAAAAAAATATATTGATATCTTGGATTTAAGAAGTATACCCACTGGTTAAATTTTTGTCCCTTGATGTTGATGGGCCTGAAATAATTACCTAGTAACTTTGATGAAATTGACTTTTTAATTTTGACGTTGTTTAAAAACTAATTATGTTTAGATTCCAATATTATTGTGATGAAAATTGTGAAATAATTTCGCATGCTTTTTTTTGTGTAAAAAATATCGATGATTATAATACAAATAAATAAACTTTATTAAAAATAAACTCACGGCCTAAGGTCATGATCAAACCTTCGCATGAGTTAGAATTATTGAAAAAAAAGAAATAAAATTTATTTATTTTGTGAACTAAATTAAATAAAAAAAAATATGTGATTTACATCTTTTATTTTCTAGCCAAATATAAAAAGAACTGCTGTCGCTTGATTTTCTTTTTAATTCTATTTACGATGATCCTTTATTTGAAAACGAAATTTTAAATGAGGTTGTTTACTTTCAAAAGCTTTTTTAAGAGTTGCGTGTGCGTGTGTACCACCTGTGTTAGTGCCGTACGCATGAACTCTGACCTAAATAGTGCCTACTTAAGGTTACTCCGAGCTTTATGCCCTCTCACCTTAAGGGGAATTCCCGAAGCCATTTAAAGGACCTAAACTATCCGGTTTCTCATGAAAATAATCTTTTTTAGAAAATAATTTAGTGAATTTTCTAAACAGAACTATTCTTGCAACTTGGTCTATACTTATTTGGCGCATTAGCGTAAAATGCGCTAGGAAAATAAATATGAGTATTTTGTGCTTATATTTGAAGTAAAGATTTTAAAGCTTTTTGAAGAAATTTTGTATTTAACCATGATATTTTTCACAATGTTTGAATATTTCAGGTATTTTTTTCATAGTAAAAATATGTACAAATCAAATAATATAATTTGGTATTATATTTCATTGAATTCACAAAATATTTAATTTTAATATGCCACCTGCATTACTGTTTTCTAAAATTAAATATTGCGTTTACATTCACATTCTATTTTTTACGAAAAATATCAGTTTTAAATAAAGTATTCACATTTTTCTCAAAACTTACCTTTGCATTTATATAATACATACATTTTATTCTAATCTCATTTAACTGCGTTGATTTTAATGTATGCAATTAGAAATCCGACATAAAACTAATGAACATTAATTACGCAACTATAATTAAAATCCAATTACTAATAAGGATCTAATAAATATTTTAAGGATATGGAGGATATTTAATAGTGACCTTAACCGACATTTGAGATAAAAGTCTTTTAGATAAATCGAAATCAAAATCGAAGTTAAAAGCATAATCCCCGGAAATGAGACACAATAGATTTTCTATTTTTGTACGGCGGCCGTTTGATTAATAGTAACGCAACAGGCTTACAACAATTTTTTTTCTTTTGAGACACAGGAAAACTCGGAAAGTCTCACTTGACACCACTTATTTTGTACTTCAATAACATTAAAAGTTATTGAAAAAATGTAGCAATTTATATTTCTTTTTTTTCCCAATTTAGATTACTGCTCTAATTTAAAATTCGCACATCTCAAAAAAAATATTCTACATCACTGACTCAGTGGAGAATTACACGGGAGGATTTTCAGGCGACTTTAGTCGAAATGGGCTTTTTATTGTTAATCGCTTGTAAAATCGATTTTTCCTAATATATACCGAAACTAGAATTTAGTGGAATGCCATAAGGAAAATAATGTTCTAGCAAACTACCTAATTATGGTTTACATTAATTAAGTTCATTTAAAGTCTGTACTCCTTTTACCATAGACTTAAAACCTCCACTTAAACGTAGGTACCTAGGTACTCATAAGTTTTGAGCGTGCGATCGCAGTGAATTAATGCTGTGAGCTGTCCGTCCCGCCTGCGAGTAACTGGCCAGAAATAATCACATTCATGCTTATTAAAAACACGTCTAATTAAATGAGCTAAGTTAGGTACTTGATAATTTCTATAGGAACCTTCCCTGCTGTTGTGATAGAACTCCGACGGAGAAATTTACGATAGTAAATACTTATTTTTCACAAAAGATCCAAATCGTCGATGGGCGTAGTGCATGACCACGCAAGAGCAGTTTGCAATAGGTACCGCGTATCAATTATTTATTTTATTTTACGGGGCGCAGAAAATACTTAATATTTTGGCTATAAATAATTTTTTTTTTATTTAACTTATTTGTAGTTTCTTTGAGTAGGTGTTGTTTTATAGGAATATGACGTCATTTTACGAAATTTACCGATAATTTCATAAGATTTTCATGTAATATCCCCTCTAAGCCCTTTATGGGACTTTCGTATTTACGAAAGTATTAAAATGGGCTTAGAGGTATTTAAGGTCCTCCTTAAATAGTGCACAGAATTTTAAGGGTTCAATGTACTCATGCATACAAACAACTTTTACTATGGTACCAAGATTCAAATCGCGAAAAAAAACCAACTGTTCCGTAGAAAATTTAAAATCGAATAGATCAAAATGTATGGAACAGCTGTTTTTAGTCGATTAAGGTCGATTAGTCGATAAAGTGATTGAGGTCGAGTAGGTACTGCACTTTTGTATGGAACAGCTGATTTTTTTTTTCGAGTAGAAGAGTTGGCCCCATAGTAAAAGTTGCTTGTAATCATGAGTGGAACCACCCCACGGCGGGAACCAAATGATTAAAATTTCAGCGTGTATAGAGGTATACCGCGTATTTACGCGGTATTGCAAACTGCTCCTACGCGGTCTTGCACGCCCATTGACGAAATGCAGCATTTAGCAATTTTGAAGGAACTCATATGATGCACAGTGTACATTTGCGATATTATTAGGCCTTTAGTTTAATCTTTATATTCTGTATGGGTGATGTATGATGCACTAAACTACTCGATGAGTGTGATGGTTATCTTAATCCAGCCGTTTTCTATAAGTGACAAAAGTATTGTATATATTGTGACTTAAATTTTCCGAGTCACTGTAAGATAACTAAAAACTTAATTGCTCCTATACATCATATCCCAGTACCCCACATCTACCTCATTTCTCAAAAAAGGCAAAATATCCCTTACAACAAATTAACCAGCTAAATGTTCCGTGATAAATGATACGTATGCAAATACTCGCAATACGCAGTTACACTAACTTTGATTAAAACAGATCATAACTGTCCGTTTACACTCCGTTAAACTCAAGTTAAGTTATGAGGGCAATTTTCAACTGCGGAATGTTTAACCTTTATGAAATAGTGGTGATTTTTCTGAAATATTTTATGGGGGCGAAATGACTCGACTATACTAAAAGTTGCTAAATAAGTTGGGCATTTAATTGAAATCGAGTGTGTGCTACTTTGTACTATCCTGTGTACTTTACTTTAACTAACTAACTTACTACTTTATAGAGAATAGAGATTTATATCTTGTTGTAGCTATAAAAAGAAGTAGAGATGGCAGCATTTAAAAATGAGCACAACGGGTAAATAAAAAACTTAATATTAAAGTTGAAATTTTTAAATTGACTGAAAAATTTAGTCTCATTCTGATGATATCGAAGCATGACGCGTGGACAAAAAAAACAAAATAAAATAAGAATTCCATTGGCGGCTATGCGCTCACTTAAAAGGGAAATAAAAAGCCGCGAGCATTTACTAGATTTGTACATCCTTCCATCCTTTTTTTCCAATACTATTTTAGGCAATTGCACTCAAATTGTGGGCTAAAACTTTCGAAAACTGCTGAAGTTTGTAACTTTACGCAAACAGTATAAAACTTATGTTACAGCAATAACAAACTAAAGCGAATGGAAATTAAAATAATAGGGTCTTTACAGTCAAAATAAACTAACTTAAGACCATTTTTATACCATCCACATATGCCACTCCTTTCCTTAAACCCTACACGAAACATATATTAATTCATTGTAGCTATATTTCACGGAAACTTTGTTTCTAATTTAGCCGTCAATACAGATTTATTAGGTACGGTCCGGAAAAAACTCCGGGTGGGGGAAACTCGGTGTTGATAAATAAGTCCAATAAAACAAAGGAATATTGGCTTACAAGTCGCTTTATCAGTCGGCAAGGGTATCTTAGGGAGGTAAGTGTATGTTACGGTAGAAGAAAACATTTTTTTTTCTTTTTTGCCGTCGCAAGTTCACAGAATTGAGCAACAAAATAAGGTATTTTCACACTACTGCCGAAAAAACGAGTGTATTGTGTTAAGGGTTCCTGTAAGTTTGTGAGTTTTTATTATTTTTAATCTGTAAAACTTACTGTTGGCCATATATTGTCGAGTGAAGTTGCAGCGGATCATGCACTGTCTATGGTTAATTTAATCGCATACATCTACTTCCTACTAATATTGTAAATATAAAAGTTTGGATGTTTAGATGTTTGGATGCTTGTTACTCAATCACGCAAAAACGACAAAACTGATTTGGATACAATTTGGCACACAAATAGTTTATAGCCTTGATTAAAACAAAGAATACTTTTTATCCTGGTTAAAGATTCCCCTGGGGTCCACGCGTACGAAGTCACGGGCAGAAGCTATAAGTGTTACCTACATATTTTTTACAAATCCTCATTCGTCTGGATCAAAAAGAGATTTGTAGAAATAAGTATGAAGAAAATGCTTGCATTTTTGCATTTCAAATTGAGAATAACCTAAAAATTGTTCCTTGCTTTAAACCATAGAGTTAATAACTCTAACAGAGTAGACACAGCGATAAACAATACGATTTGCCTAACAGACTTTCGGCGCACGCCGTCGGTCCCCTCGATAAATAATTTGGCAGCGTATTAGCATATGTCGATTTATCTCCGAGTGGCCCGGAATTATTATTTATGGCAACCCTCCCCAGTACATATGTTAACTAAATCCGGTACCGATCTTGGAAGATTTCCTTGGTGTATGAGGAATCGCTGCAGGCGGGAAAAGATTGATACTGTACCATTATTTGGAGTAAAGCTGATTTCTCCTTGATCTTTATTTGAGATAAACTTGTAATAGGAAAAAAAGGTTAACCTTTTGTTTAAAAGCTTGAAATACTTACTGACTTACTAATAATAATAACTAAAAAGTTTGTTTAGAAATATGACAAGAGACGTAAAACGTAAGAAGTACCTAATATTGCAGCAAAATAAACTTTTTCATATTTTGGTTAAACTTTCTTCATTTATTAGTTAGGCACTTAGAGTTTGTCGTAAGGCGGTACATGGTTTGCTTACACTTTCGCAAATAATTAATAAACAACTATGATGCTGTGAAGTTAGAAAATGTAAAAAAAATATGAAAAGTGAAATTTGATGACTATTATCAAACTCTATTAAAATCTCTTCACTGAAATCTCATTACGTTTTCTAAGACAATGAACAAAATCAAACTGGCTGTTTTTTTTTCATAGATAAGAATAAACTCCTTTATTAATAGGAAAAAGTTTCATAATTTTTGGTTGCGTGAAAAATATATAAAAAATAAGTTCTTCATCGCAAAAGTGGAGATTATTTCTTAGCCACCACCTTTCACAACACAACATGTAAGTATTGAAAAAAAATTATGCCAAAATTGTGTCGAAACTTTTTTTTTATATTTACTAGAAATTCATATTCTTATGAATTGAAAAATCTAATTCTCCAGCTTTTTTATAGGTAAAAACCTATAAAAATCCTTATATCATATTAATCTGTGGTGTCTCACACAAGTCCCCGCCACCTTGTCAGTATGAGCATCCTGTGGGGATCGGTTGATTATCGAAGTTTGATGTCTTGCCTATTCTCTTCGCCGGATTAGCATCATCCAATTTGTTCATTTGAATAATGTGAGGCACCAATTATGGAATTTAAATTGACGTCTACGATGTCATACGACCTTGTCACTTTACTGATAGGAAGTTAATTACCTACAGTACAAATGAGGTTAGTACAAATAACGTTATAATAAAGCGCTCATGGCGGAACTTGACAGACTGATCGTACTCGATCACGTTTGTTAAACAACGCTCGGTCCGGCCAGGTGTCGGATGGGTGACCATTAAAGTGGTATTACAACTGAGCGCTTCCGTGCTTCGGAGGGCACATTAAGCTGTCGGTCCCAGCTGTTATCATCTGATAACAGTCGTTAAGCCAAGTTAGAGGCCTAATCTCTAACACCAGAGGTGGTCACTAATCCTCATTCGATAAGAAGAAGAAGAATAATAAAGTAAAGGTCTATTCTATAGTCAAAAGAGAGATTAATTTTAGGCAATAATTGGTACTTGGCAGGTGTTTAAAAAATTATACAGATATATACCGGCTGAAATTTTAATCATTTGGTTCCCGCCGTGGGGTGGTTCCACTCATGATTACAAGCAACTTTTACTATGGGGCCAACTCTCCTGCTCGCAAAAAAAATCAGCTGTTCCATACAAAAGTGCAGTACCTACTCGACCTTAATGTGTGGAACAGCTGATTTTTTTTGCGAGTAGGAGAGTTGGCCCCATAGTAAAAGTTGCTTGTAATCATGAGTGGAACCACCCAGCGTGTATACAGAATGCCTAGTAAAATAATGGATAACCTTCATTAAACTTACTGAATTTCCAGTTGCCGTTTGAATTTTGATAAAACTACATGAAATTAACTTAATAATACTAAACTTTCAGCATTACAGAATAATTATAATACTTAAATAAAAAAAAAAATCGTTCAACAGTTTACGAGTCATGTTTTATTAATAGCCCATGGGTCATACAATATATGTTGAAGTCTTAGTAATAACTAATAATGCCTATGTTAAAACTTAATCGATGTGTGCAAGAAAAATCTCCCTATTGTAAACTGAGGAACGAAATAAAAAAATTAAAATACAATATTAATATTAATGTTAGGCACCCTGCACATCGAGAGACAAATCGCAGCGATTAGCGACGACACTCGACACGCAACGCTCAGCGGATAATTAATGAGATCACTCTCGCGATGGTGTTAATTAAAATCAAACATTTCAAATTTCACGGGTCGGTGTGGCTCGGTGAACTGATGACGGCGCTTATCACCTACGTTTAAGTGCAGCAATTTGAGCCTGATGATTGTGAGTGATTAAGTAAATTGACTGGCTGATTATGTTTGAAGGAGCTCCTTTTACGATGGTAAGAATACCCGAAAAGCGTTTTAATTAATTGTTGATGATAGAGACAAATTACTAATCAAGAATTTTCTACCTATTACTTATGCAAATATTAATTGTGATTGTAATAACAATCTACTTTAAGAAAAAGTTTTATTTTAAATTGTATTCTTTAAAATGGATATCATAATATGTAAATGTCAGTGGCGAAGGGTCCATACAAGCCGATTCCCATCGGCTTACCTTATGGAAATCCCACCCCACTGATCCACTATGAAGATCACAACATTTTTCATCATTTTTGTATAGCGGCTTACCTTCGCCATAATTTCACCCCTCGCCACTGGTAAATGTCATATTGTAAAATCATAATGTACCTAAATGTTTACCTTAATTCAACTAAAACAACTATTTATTTAAAATGTTAAGGTATTTTCATTAATTTAAACTGATAACTTAATAAATGAATGTGAAAGTCCTTACAAAATGCGATCTAAACCACTTATTTTTTTCAGTATTAGAACAAATAAAACAGAACACCACAGATCACAGTAGCATTACTCAAATCATGACACAAAGGGCAACATAAAAAAATGTCAAAAGACACCGCCAGTCACCAGCCCCATTAATCAGGGTCTGGCGCGATACTTAATCAAAGTATCACAATGTTGCAGCTATAATAGATGCATGAATATTTATAAGTGAATTAGCCGCGCTCTGACGAACGCGACGATTCGAGACGGTGTGTCGTCTCCTTAATTGTTGGGCTTCCTCTTACAATATTGCCTTGAATAGAAGTGTGTAAATAGTTGACATAGACAAAAAGAGTGATAATATAAGAAAAGTAGGTAATATTCTTAGAATACACCTAGAAGCCAAGTCTTTTGGTTACTATCGCGAAGAGTTTAATGGACAACATTTAATTTTGAGAAAGTATTAAAATTAGAACACCATTTCGAGATTTTAGTGTTCTAAGCTTATATATTTTTTTTAGAATTTTTAGATCAGTATTATTTACGTTAATTGAAAAAAACTAAAATCTACTCCAAATTAAGAAAGTCACGAAGTTTGAGTTGAGCCTCTTTGCCTTATATTAAAAAAAAACAATTGTCATAATGACTGGATGTCATTCGAGTGTATTTCATAGCTGCTTAGTAAAGTTCAGATATTTTTAAAGTAAATACTTTATATCTACTTTCATAATACAAAGTGAAATATACATATTATATTTTTGAAAGGTTGTCCATTCCCGGTGAATGTTTAGGTGTCGTTGCTACGAGTATTTCTTTGCGAGATTCAATTCCTATCAAATGTGATGCTATCCAATAAACATAAGTAATATAACAACAATTATAATATTCTTTACATTACACAGCGTTATGTGTAAAACACCAACAATCTCGCAAGAGTAAATTACTGACATCATAAACAACAACGTTTGTTCTACAAATTTTTGGAAAAAAAAACAATAAGAAACGACTTTTCGTACAAAACTCGATCAGCGCTGCTTGGACATTTTGTATGGAATTGGGAAGTTGATTTTTTTATGCAGAGTTATTTGTTTAACACCAACGTGTTTTACAAAACCCTGTATACTTACACATTTTTTTTTATTTAGTAGAGAAAAATCGGGAGGGACCATTCAATGACACATAATTTTTAAGTCTATTTGAGTAAAGAATATTTTTAACTATGATGGTAACCAAATGGAGTATTGGCCGAAATTAAAAACAAATACCTGCCTTCATCCAATTTCAACCAATGTGTACACAAGCAATAGAAATATGAATTAGTGTAACAAGTGACCAAATCCCGGATTAATGTGACGCTGGTCATCCGATCCCGGGATCACTTCTAATCCCGGGACTAATAGCCAGAGGGACACTTCATTTTCCGGGAACAACCTCTTCAAACAAATTTCACCTCTATCCGAACAAAAATAAGGTTTGATATCCCATCACGTTTAAGTAGTTTTAGGAAATAATTTTTGGGGTGGCCAGAAATGTTTACAGTCAGAATGTAAAAGCATTTCGTTGTAAGATTATGATATTAGAGGAAGTATTGCTATAACTCACAAGAACTATATTTTATAGTTTGTGTTATTTCATAAAAATATATTTTTCTTCAAGTTTTTTTTATTTGGTTTAATTTTAACATTAATAAGACTGAAGGGGTATTGCTGGTAGATAATTGTTAGGGTTCCGTACATGGTAAAAAAGGAACCCTTATGGTGTGACTCAGTCTGTCTGTCTGTCACAGCTGGATATCTCGACAACTTAACTAATGGTATCAACTTGAAATTTGGAATTGTTTAAGATGACATTTGCCCAACTAAAAAATACAACAGGGACTGAAAAGGGGTCTAAAAAATTTGAAGTGAGGTGACTAGGGCATGTGGTGTATCATATGAAAGAACCATTTGGAAAGAACGCTGTTTGCACTTTTTAAAACATTTTTTTTTTCTTAGGCCGCATAGTTTTCGACTTATGATGAAAAATGTAAAAAATATACCGTTCCCCCTCCCCCTATCTCCGAAGTTTGCAAAGAGAAAAATCTGAAATAATTCTATGTGGTAGTAGTTTATGTAAAGATAACAGGAAAAATAAAACGATGTCTCAATATAACACACTTTCTTAGAAATTAAAAAAAAAACAATAATTCTATAGTTTCACTACCAGTCAACAGATGGCGCTGACCTAAGAATGCTGACCTAAGAAAAAAAATAGTTCCACTATCGGCCAAGAGATGGCGAAACCTAATACTACAATAATAATTGGTGGCTGGTTGGTTCTAATATAATTACGAACGAAACGAAGAATAAGTTCCTACTTAGTAATATAAACAGTTTGCAATGTGGAGTGGCTGAAACGTTTTTCAGTCACCATTAAATTTAGATTTAGAATTAAGATTTGTAAATTAACTGTCCGCCTGTTCGCCCTTCCACCTGTCCGCCGTTTATCCTACTTTTTTAAAGACTGTACTAAAGTAACATATCCAAATATATTTATGATTGTACGGAACCCTCGGTGCGCGAGTCCGACTCGCTCTTGACTGGTTTTTTTTAATTAGTTATCGCACCTATAGCAATATATACAGTCAAAATAATAGGTTTTTACATATGAAATTGCCGATTAATTTGTATGGAGAATTTCTAAAAAGTTGCACTGTTCATATTAGCATTTTCTTTGTTCATTTAACAACCGTGAACACTCATGTAACAAAACTTTATGTATGTACTACTGTTTGAACACTATGCTAACTTATTCCATTTACGATAAGTGAAAAAAATAAATTTTGGCTAAGTTACAATCCCTCCGGTCACCCTTTTTTTGCTCACAAAAAAAGAGTCAGTTTCAAGATCTTTTTTTTAATGTTAAAAAAGCTAAAATAATGACTTTATTTTTACTGATAGTTGACCATCATATTCATAATTCGATATAATAATTATCATGATATTGTTAAATATTTTAAATCATAGAAGTTATTATTTTCTCTGTGTGTGACAAAATAACGGCAATTTCATAGGTAAAGTATTTCGTAGTAGACCTAATATAAAATAGGTCTTATTCAACCATTAAAAACTTATACAAAATGCCAAATTACAATGAATACGGTTTAAATAAAAAAAAGTTTCATTCCGTAGAAAAAAAATTGAACTCAATGAAGGGAGGAATAAATTCCTTTGCCTCAAAAAACTCGCGTACTACACTAAAAAGCCCGCGAATTTTCTTATTAAGAGCAAATAAATTACTTCAAGTCTAATTGGTCGTTTTAAATATTTCTTTTGAGCGGAGGAGAAACAAAGGAATTTATGCAAAACACTGGCAAATTAAAAGTGAGAAAGAAAAAAAGTAGATTATTAATGCACCCAATGCGCCCGTTTTAATTGTGTTTGTAAAGAATAGGGTGGACACGTTGCAAGATTTTTTATATTTTTACTATTGGTTGGTTACAATACCTACTATACTATAAATAACTAATATATGTGTGTAATAATGACTTTCCATGGACACTCCAGGGGGTTTAAATGGAGGTATCAAGTGGAAAAAAGGACCAAAACATCAAAGTCAAAATATCTTTATTTTAATAAACTTAGTAATTAAGCGCTTTTTAATGAAATCGTCTATATTTTCCTACCACCCGTTCCAGACTTTTTTTAACCGACTTCAAAAAAGGAGGAGGTTCTCAATTCGTCGGAATCTTTTTTTTTTTTTATGTATGTTACTCGATTACTCGAAGACGGCTGGACCGATTTGAAAAATTCTTTTTTTGTTTGAAAGTATATACTTTCAAGTTGGTCTCATTGTCATGAAATCAGGATGTGATGATGGGATCCTGGAGAAATCGAGGGAACTCTTCAAATATTATAGGCACATCTATAGCGATTTTAGTATTTTCATAAGTAACTTGTGCATTTGCTTTCGAAAAGTACCATTTCGGTGAAGTAGAACTGATGATGAAGACCAGCATAGATGATCATCGGAACTATTTAATACTAAGTAGTTCACTGGTACAATACGATTACTTTAATATGGTTGCTAGGCTATTTATGCTCATCATAATTCATATGGTGAAGAAGAGCTGATAGTGAAGTACCAGGAGAACTCCTCAACAATAAACGCCCCTGCGTCGGGAAAAGCAGTACTATGTAAAAAGTGATGAGCCGTTGACATAAGACTATTGTAACTTAGATAATATCATCACCAAATATACTTACCACAAAAAAGTTTAAAATAAAAAAGTTTTTAATAAAAACAAAACCTCCTTCAAAAACCTTGAAAATAATCTAACATAAAACAGTTTCAAAAATAAATTAATGGCTCTAAAAAGCAAGAAATAAAATATTGAAATGTGTATAATAACTAACTCGAAAGTTTGTATGCATATCTTATATTAAACAACGTCTTATGAAGTCGGGTGGGGTTTAAACCCATGATTAAAGTTTAGATATATTAGTTTAGATAAAAAATATCGTTCGTCCCCCCCCCCCCCCACCCGACTTCAAAAGGCGTTGTTTAATATAAGATATGCATTCAAACTTTCGAGTTAGTTATTATACACATTTCAATATTTTATTTCTTGCTTTTTAGAGCCATTAATTTATTTTTGAAACTGTTTTATGTTAGATTATTTTCAAGGTTTTTGAAGGAGGTTTTGTTTTTATTTAACTGATAAGAAGTCCGGGCGCAAGGAAATTAACTAACTTTTTATTTAATGTAAAAATTCATTTCACAAAACGAGATAATCTGATGTTTTTTTTTATTTTATAGATTGGTGATCCTTACTTTATGTGATTGGTAAATTCTACTTGAACTACTAATAAAACAAATAAAAAACCGGCCAAGTGCGAGTCAGACTCGTGCACGAAGGGTTCCGTACCAAAAAACGGCAAAAAAACACGTTTGTTGTGTGGGAGCCCCGCTTAAATATTTATTTTATTCTGTTTTTAGTATCTGTTGTTATAGCGGCAACAGAAATACATCATCTGCGAAAATTTCAACTGTCTAGCTTTCACGGTTCATGAGATTACAGCCTGGTGACAGACAGACAGACAGCGGAGTCTTAGTAATAGGGTCCCCTTTTTACACGACTGCCCAAAAAGGAGTGTATATGTGTTCAGGGTTCATGTATATTTGTGGGTATGTGACTTTCTTTATTCCACCACAACTTCTAAATGGCTCAACGGATTGGATGTTATAGGGTATCATTAGAATCCTTACATTATTCGGAGTGACACTGGCTATATTTTTTTGAAAAAAGTCACTATGGCGACTGTACGACGCCATTTTCAATTGTGAAAAAACATTTTTTTTCTTCAGTTATTACAATATGGGCATCATATGAATGAGCACATTTCAAAACTGTATAATTTGTCACTAAAATGTGTGAAATAAAAATAAATAAATTTGAAAAATATTAAAAACACGACTGCCCTCCCAAAAACGAACTAAAAAGTAAAATAAAAAGTGTCTTTGCAGTCGGGGGACCTCTTTGATTGAAAATTTTCTACATAACTGTCTCCCGACTGCAAAGACACTTGTTATTTTACTTTTTAGTTCGTTTTTGGCAGGGAAGTCGTGTTTTTAACATTTTTCAAATTTATTTATTTTTTTACCCTTTGGGTACGGAACTACCTTAATACCTTTACTTTTAAAACAAAGTTTAAAATTACTATTGGAAAGGTACACTATTTTAAAAAGATGATGCAAATTGACATTGACAGTAACCACATGTTTTCCACGAAAATATTGCATCTTGCATTTTATCAGCATAAGGGATATATGTATGTATACCTAGCAGTGGCGAGGGGTGAAATTATGGCGAAGGTAAGCCGTTCTACAAAAATGTTGTGATCTGCATAGTGGATTAGTGGGGTGGGATCGGTGGGATTTCTAAAAGGTAAGCCGATGGGAATCGGCTTGTATGGATGGAGATTTTGCCACTGATACCCAGCTAACACCTCAAATCAATCATTAAGGTTTTATAATAATAAAGCCGAGTTTATATCATAAGATACGTTGAACAATTATTATGTAAGCTGCTGCTATCTACTATGTAAATCATCCAAAGGAGATCGCTAATCGCTCATATATTTCAGCCCATTTTATGTACCTAAGGTACATGTATACCAAAATAAAGAGAAAAATTTGAGGATACTAAAAATAATGTTATTTTAGTACAAACTCTACTTAAAATTTAGAAATAAATCATTAAAAGTATAAACTACCTAGGTACTTGTAACACAATTAAATTATATGGCAATACTGAATAATCGCTTTCAGTTTAATAACGCAAAATGTACATTGATATAAGTTAAACATGTTAATAAAAATCATTACACATCGAAATTATTTAACACAAAGGCAAAAAACATCTAACCTCTCATATCAATGGTTTGAATTGAACTGTGTTTATGCCTGCAATTAACAAAACATCAAAAGGATTGTCAAACTAAACGTCATGATAGAAATGTCATTCCGGCTTCCGAGTTTAATAAAATCAATTTCAACTGACAATGACAACTGTCAACTTGATATCAGCTCTTAATCTGTGTATCTGTGTAATCTGTGTAATAGGTTCTTATATCGAGTGTATTTTTCATTATTTTTCTTGTCTCTAAATAACCAGAAAGAAATTTTATTGGTATATTACTTAGGGTATTATAAGGTATTTTTTTCCGCAGAGTGTACCTCGGTACATCATTTGGACCATTTTTGGTGACATCCTTTTAAATAATTATAATTGCACTTTACCTTTTTTTAATGCCGCAACTTCGATACTAAAATCTTCAGTAATAAAAAACTATTAATAGTATTTTAGTGTTATTTTATTTATTGATCACTAATTAACAATTATAAATACATGCCCTTTACTTGATCTCGTAAATATATTTATCATTACATTTAGATAAGCCAAATGAAAATTTAAAGGGACACTCCTATCTTTGTGGTAATAAATTCCATTGTTAATGTCTAAATATTTTATGTCTTTACGTTTTAAATGAAATTAAAAGTTTGTCAAACAGTAAAAAATTAACTGAGGGCCCAAGTTAATAAAAGAAAATTTCTAAAACGATGTTAGAAATTCCTAACTAAATTCTAAAATGAAATTTATTAACACAGAGATGGTACTTTCTGAGATCTATGCTATGCCTCTTATTGCAACCGTCTGGATTGAGGGCCCAACACATTCGGTTATAAAAGCTATAATTCACGTTTTTGAAATTTTTTAAGCTTTGCTTCAGGTTTTTAGATTTTTTTATTAATTCCCCTATAAGTTTTAATTTGATTCGCAATGATTTAAAATTTGGGCTCTCAGTTCAGATCCACGCTAAAAACATAATGCTTTCTGTATGTATCTGCAAAAAAAAAAGAAAAGAGGTAAAAATAATTTTCAACGTAGATTTTTTCTTTTCTTTTGTTTTTTTTTGTAAATGAACATTATAATTTCTTCTGTAAATATTTATAACGTGGCCCATTTCACAATTTCCTTAGATTAGTTAGACCATGTTACTATTTTTTATCTCTTTGTCCTTCAGTACAAAAAATATTTTTAATTTTAAACTCGCCGTTACACAGTTGAAAAGGCACCAGATCAGGCGTGCACTATGAAATATTTCTATCGCCTTAGAAAAGGAGCGAAAGTGAAAACACATTGTATATCACAATGCGTCTTTGTGATGCTAATGTGGTGGGGGCCGGGGCATTTTTCTACCTTTTCACACGTATTTTGATTTTAAAAGCACTGACATTTGTGAAGCTGGCAAAGGAATTCATATTATTCGGTTTTTAATTTGGAATGATCAGAGTGTTCATTTAAACGCGCGATCAGACACAGTTTTTTCAAAAACCTGGTGGGTATTGCGAGTACAACCTCCTAAACTTGACTTCTGAATGGTTATCAATGCGTCTCTTTCTCGCTGTAAAGCAAATAAAAGAGACGCAATTATAGCCATTCAGAAAACTGGCAAGTTTAAGGAGAATAGTATTACCCCTCCTGGTTTCAAAAGTGTTTATTTCACTTTGCATTTTCAATTGCCTATCGCTTTGCTAAGTTTACTTTACAAATGAAGTTCAAAAAACACCAATTACTTGTTGTATGGTCTGTGTCAAAAAATCTCTTGAAACTTCATTTTGAAAATCGAAAACATCATCTATTTTTGCTGTGGACTGTTCAGTATGCATGCTTGGAAAATAGCTAAACCCTTTTAGTACCTACATTAAGTTGCGCTAGAAAATTAAGGTACCTACAATCCTAGAGTTAGAATGCATTAATTGGTATGACACGGTATTAATATGAGAATCATTGAATCGTTCGAAATTAGGGTACTCCTCAAATGTATTCGGCCAGTAAGTCCTAAACTTTTTTATAAGAAAAATATTCAATACAGATAATAAAGTCTACGTTATTCATCTAAGCCGACCGAAGAAATATCGTCTATGCATCAATCTTCCCTCTCTTTCCAATCTTAGCGATTCAAGCTATAATATTTGCCCTTTCGCTCGCACTTGAGGGTACGTGACTAGCTTACATACTCGTGAAGTTTTCCCTACGTTATAGCATTTTCCGTGAAAAATTACCTGGATGGCTACGCCTGAACGGCTAAATGAGCTTCCATCCCAGACTATTAATATTTTCAACATTTTCTAGACAATATACAGTCATAATCCCTAATATCACATCATTAAAGATTGCTTACCTTATAGATTTTGAAATCATTAGTAATCGTAAACTCTTAATTATTAAGTTTATTTGAATAAAGCTTGACTTTGACTTTCATGATGGATCAAGATAATCCTTTAGTCGCTGGCCGCTAGTAGCTATCAACTAATTCAAACTTTAAATAACTTTGTTCATCAGTCACAGCGTAACAAAATTATGTTTCTTCTGTAAGTAATCATAACGATATGGAATAATCAGTTAGGAACATTTTTTAAAGAAATATTGCTAAAAACCTTACTGACTTAAAATAAGATTATTTTCAACGATACGCCGGAGGTAGATAAGAGGTACTACCTATTTAATGAAATGTCAAAAAACGGCAAAGTGCGAATTTTTCATATTTTTTTATAGGTACTAATTTTATAGTATAAAAACGTCATATGTGTAGTGTCTGTGTAATAGGAAGTTAGGCGGTTGTATGAAACCTTGGACGAAAGTATGAAACAGTGGCAGGCAAGACGCCATTATTGTAACAATTTTAATTCATTAACTTTTTAGTAGGTATTTATTTATTTTCCTTGTAAGTGCACTATATACCTATCACTAACTCGGAAGAAAGTGTGATTACTCCCATCGATGTCAATTTAGGTACTATTTATTCGTTTATTATAATAGCCCTAACTACATCTCAAGATAAGAGATAAACCTATTATAAAGGCGCATTATTTTATTAACCCATACAAAAGTCTCAGTACCCAATTAAACAAATAGTCGTAACTGCATAAATCGATACTGACATCTTTGCTACAGATCTCGATATTAACTTTCAATATTTGTATACCGCGGCCATAATTCTTTCCAAGCCGAGAAACAATCTTACATCAACCGTATGCAAATTCATTTGATTAAAACAATAAACCAGTAGCATCGAATAAGGCATCGCATCTGTATCGATACAATCGGATCTGCCCGATTATTGTCCCTTACTAGGCAACTCGTAATTACTCGATACTATTGTATTTATTCGATGTATCGATTACACTTTTCGATTTGTTCGCCGCTCATAAACATTCGATTGTGAGGTGGATTTACTATGGGAACTAGGTATAAACTTCAGGGCAGATAGCCGTACGTAACTATCACTAATTATAGACGAGATTATTTTATTATTCGTTTGTTCGGGATACAATTAATGTCCTAGTTAAATAAGCATTCATATTTTCCTATGTTATTATATTCTGGTATTAACAACGATGCAATGTAGTAATTAGTTCATCATATCAGCCGCACGACACCCACTGATAGGTAATAGGCCTCCCCCAAGGATCTCCACGACGATCGGTCCTGCGCTGCCCGCATCCAGCGGCTTCCTGCGACTTTCACCAGATCGTCAGTCCACATTTGCAGTCGCCATTACAAAACTTTTCCGCCCCAACGGCCATCGGTTCTTCTTGCTGTGTTCCGCCCACTGCCACTTCAGCTGAGCAATCCTTCGAGCGATGTCGGTTACTTTAGTTCTCCTACGGATCTCCTCGTTTCTGATCCGATCAAGGCGGGAAACGCCGAGCATGGCTCTCTACATTGCACGCTGGGTGACCTTGAGCCTCCTTATGAGACCCATAGTTAGCGACCACGTTTCACTGCCGTAAGTCATCACTGGCAACACACACTGTTCATAGACTTTCGTCTTGAGACACTGAGGTAAGTCGGACACGAAGTCTTTAGTTAGGTGGTCTTTTCGCTATTTCTCTTCTATGATTAAATATAACAAACTAGATTATTTGAAAAATTAAGCTGTACGACAGAGTGATATTATAAACACGAAGTCATTCTCACACAATATTAAGAAGTATTTTGATTTCTTGTACTGGACATGATTTACTTTACAAACTTATTGTTGCAGTGGCGATTTTACAGCACAACATTTTCCACCGCCACCACTGAGCCATAAACAATGCACATCTCACAACACGCTTTTTGTGTATGGTGTCATAACGGCGGCCACACACGACACTGATCTAATTTGTCCCAGCTAAGCTCTCGAGGCTTTTTCATTATTCCTATAGACTGCTTAAGCTTTGGCTTACTCTGACATGCGCCGAATACTAAATAGATACTTTGTTTTGGACTTTTTATATCGCTAATAGCTTATTACTGTCTTTATAGTTTGTTTGTCTTGAGATTGTAATGATAGTAATATATTAAAACAAGAAGACTAAAGGAAAAACTTTGTTATATTTAAATAACTTTCAATTATTCTTTAAATGTTTGAGAGTGAGAAAGCATAAAACATAATATAACCCATACTTTTCACTAATTTCATTGTATTTATTTTGTAAGTTGATTTGATTTTACAAAAATTACTCTTCTTTTTCAAAGAAAATTCTCAACATTTCACGTTTTTATTATTTGCATGATAAGAGTGATAAATTAATGTTAATCTTTGTCATATATACATTTCGTTAGGTTTAATGGTTTTAAATAAGAAATCTTTACTGTGTAATTTAAGTAGGTATTACACACTTTTAACATCCTTAAATTTTTACACTCAACACTAGCGCAAACGCACACTACCCCAAGCGGTTATTTTTGGAACTACCCAATTACGCGCCATTATTTCCAATGTTGCTCGCATCAGTGTCTATTCCGATATCAATAAATAATAATGGTGGCGCCTTGCCCGATCCGACCGTCAAATTACACATCCAATCGTAATTGTGATTGGATATTGTCCTCTTTTTCCCTTTTCGATGTTTAGCCTTTTTCGCTGGCCTTTGTTTCGTGAGAACACTCGATGGAAATTACCATTTTTAGAGTACGGATTATATTCTGATGCCTGGATTTAGGGGGTGTGGTGTGAGTGACCGCGATTTAAAGCTTTGACGGTATAAATTAAGCAATATTTTTATTTAATGACACAGGCAAACTCTACGCTCATGAAACTGAAGAAAGAGATATAACCAAAATCATTCATATTATGCCAAGATATAATGTAACTTCCAAGAATCTTTGGTAATTATTATTCACTGTAACTGGTCATCAGTTCTGTGTTTTAAGTTAAAATATGGAAATAGGTAATTTTCAATGGAAAATAGTGCACTGTTTTTCTCCGTGAAGGAATTTAAATTTCATATCACCTGATTTCACACTATTGTTGCATTCAATTTCAAACTCGATTCCATCTCAATTTTCGTGCTAATGAGAATGAGTATTAAAATGATAATCATGCATAACAATAAATCAATGTCATCTTATTTTTTATTTGTTATTAATAGTAAAATAAGTTAGCATACTTAACTAAAAAAATCAGCATCACTAAGATTTCGTATTTTTTTTTGTAAAATTAAGTTATATTTTTTTTAACCCTCTCCGCTATCACTGCGACCCTATACTAAGTTATTCAAAACTCCGGCCCACCAAATCGAGCCTGATCTCGCATGTAGATGGAGGCAGACGACACGGTTTGGGCGGTGTCAAGTGTTGTTTTACACGGAACTATTGAGAAGACAGTGTGGTGCCCGCTTTACGTGATTTTGGAAATATTAAAAAAGTTGCATTACAGCTGTTCTTGTAAAGAGAAAGATAAAGTCACATCTCTTTTTGTAAAATCAATAATATTTCGTAATTTATAAATTTATAAGGTAGTTAATAAAATTGTGACATTACTTCTTATGTTTCATGTATCGCTTCAGAGCCACTGATTTGAGTTTTGCTATTAAAGTTTAAATTTAGCGATATATTAGCAAAACATACGAGTACTGGATCTATGGTATTTTTTTTAAATAAACTGTGATTAAGTAATAAAAACAATTTTACGCATTATGACACATTTCTGTCCGTGTAATAGGTAGTTGAAACGCGGCGTTTGTGTCTCCATACATGCCCGGGGTGTGATATAACGTCAAAAAAAGACTTTTTTTAGTGCCGAAAATAGTCATATCTATTTTACATTAAAATTTAATTCCGAGCCCACATAATTTGCTAACAAGTGCACATACGCAAACTTTCCCCCACCCCATCGAAATAGCATCAAGATATTTGCCGAAGTCTTATAACTTAATTTGGCATCATCGTACTTTATTTGGTTATTTTATGGCAATCATAGTGGTTTACTTAGGCATAATATTACAAATTACCCTGTATAAGAGATAATGTGGTCACCAATATGTTATTTTGCGTCAGAGTCCGAGATGTCATTATGCGTAGTCACAATATGTCATTTTGCGTCAGAGTCATAAATATGTCATTCTGCGTGGTCAGAATATGTCAAGTTCAAGATATGTCATTATGCGTATGTCATTCTGCGTAGTCATAATATGTCATTTTGCGTCAGAGACATACATATGTCATTAAACGTGTAATTCTAATTAATCTAGGAACGAATTAAAAGGGAACTTACCGACTATTGACAGAGGCTGCACTACCAACGCCATCTACAGACGGTTTCCTGAAACAAAGGGTTGTTTTTTAATGTCAATTTTATTATTGTTCTGAAGTTTTATTATGATAATGTTTGTTTTTCTTTCTTTTTCCTTTAAAGGGGAGAAGCTTGATACGAAACATTTGAAGAAACTATTTTTTTTTTCTTGACTGAGAGTAAATGAGAATTGTGTAATCTGTAGTTTAAATTCAACCAATGACATAATAATAATGATAATATATATAAAATTACAAGTATTATACACTTATTGTTCATTGTAATTTTTATGTTTTCTTTATAATTGAACAAAAAAAATGCTAAAAACATTATTCAACGACAATATAAATCAAATGTCGTATAGCTAATAACGCTCCCAGTTTGCACAAGAAAACAATTAAAAATATCCAATAGTTATAGAAAATATTATCCAGACACTATTTTCAGTACAAACTATTGTCGTGCTATTTACTTTTTTTTTATTTCGATCTTAGCAATTATTTAAGAGTTTCAAAATACTCCTATAAACTAGTGTTACCAATGTTTTCATTTATAGTTGTTTTGTCGTCTCCAGGTTGTATACTCTACAGAAGTTTGCTAATATATATCGTTATTCTTATAACTTTGTGTATTAAACAGTGAATTTATATATTACAAATATATATTTTTTAATAAAAACCACAGTTCATACTTACATCCAGTGTAGATCGAGGCTGGGACCATGCGGGCCATACGGTGGGCCCAAGTAGGGACTGCAATAGTTTATCATTGGTACCGCGTACATTTTGAAACTAATTTATTGTAGTGGTGCAAAGTTTTCATGTAAGATTGATTATTTGATTTCTTTCTTTACTTTAATAACATTAATTCTGAACATTGAACATTAATGTAATATTCTATGTCTAATTCTTTATTTCAATATCAACATCTATTTATTTTTGCACATCGTCGTATGCTTAGAGCATATTGATTGAATGCTCGTGGAAAGGTCGTGTGTATCATGTAACTAATGATTGAAATCATCCCTCTATCTTATGAAAAAATATTCACAGTACTTGTTAGGTACTGCTAAAGTACGGAATACGTTAGTGTCCGAATTAACTAGGTTATCTGCAAATTACCGGGTACGATCCGTTAAAGTGCGAAGTTTTGCTAAAAATAGCTGATCTCCGCATTTCTCCTAGTTAATCTGCATAGAATACATATTAAAGGAAGCTACACAGATAAAGTGCAGAAGTCAGTGAGTGAATAGCCAAGGCTTCAGTAAATTTAAGTTAAAGACCTTTATGAAAGTAAATTTTACAAAATCGTCGTCGTTTCTGGCGCTTCGCCGGCCGCTGCCGCTACACGCTCGCTCCGCTCGCTCGCTAGGCTCGAGCGTTTTACGTCGCATTTCTAGTCTAAGCTAACCTAATCAACTCTTTAGGACTTCTTTCATAGCTGCAGATTAACTAGTTAAACTGCACTCTCTGATTGACCCACACTAACGGTAACATGAATGTACATTAGGTAAGTATTAAATATATTTTTTCTAGAAGTATGTATATAGCGAAAAAATTTTACCACTCAGAGATCAGCTTGATTACTTTTATTTTTATTATAGTCCATTTCAAAGGTCTTTAATCATGAATGCTGAAACGGATCATTTCGGGCTACTACAGTATTTACCAGCCTATCAATACTTTTTTGAACTGTTACTACCAACAATACGAAAAGAGCCGACAAAAGTCGCATTCCAAATTTGAAATCCACCGCGACCGTCACTAAATACAGTCTAGTTGACAGAGTGCCGGCCGACCGAATCAAATCGCACAATAGTTCTACTTAGCCGTTCACAGATGTCGTTAGCGCCTGCTGAGCACGCGAACACACGCCGAGATTCTAAATTGGAACTTTTAAAAACTTTTTTTTACTACAGAGAACAAATAAATCGTTAAAATATTTTAATCCACCAAAAAAATATTTTATGTTTTGCGATTATTATTTCGACTATCAGTAAAGCAAGATGAAAATAAACTTCCAAGATTTTGCCTTTATCTCATGAATCTCATCATTGTCATCAAATATCGATATCAATAAAATTATCGTTAATATCGCTATGTTAGATTCAAAGTTAGTAATTTAACTACATTCTTTCAATAACTGTGGAATAATTTATGGATTAGTTAATTTTATTGGTTCTACCTAGTTCATTGTCCAGGATAGTAAGAACGATGACCATTGGTATTTGATTCGACCATTCACGTCTAGTAAGCCTTTATAAACTACGCTTTTAACTTGATACTTTTACTTAACTTATTTTATTTAATAATGGTTAGGTACTCAAATAATTATGTAGTAGTTACAGGGAAATGATTTCATATTAATGACTCAACCTGTTGTAAGGTTTTCTCTTTTCACTGACTCAAATGATTGTAAATTTTATAACTTATATTAATGTCACCGTTAAAGTGCGGAAATCAGTTAGAGTGCACATTAACTAGTTAACCTGCAGATTCACTGGTCGAATCAGTTGAAGTGCGAAATATTGTTTCATTTCGTACTTTAACCAGGTAATCTGCATATTCACTAGGTAATCTGCAGATTAACGACCAAGAATCAGTTAAAGTTCGGAAATAGTTCTTTAATTGAAAAAAAGGATAATTAGTGGAGTGGCCGGCGTAGCGCCAGAAACGACGTTTTTGTAGAATTAACTTTCAATATAGGTCTTTAAGGGGCCATAATAGAAAAATATGGTTTGCGCGGGCCATATTTTTATATAGAAAACGTAAAGTTGTAGCTACAAAAAAAACATACGACAAACTAAAGAGATTATCTAGTAGCTACAAGTATTAAATTGCGGATAAACCTTACAGATGATTGTAAAAAAAACAGAATATCATCAAAAGCGCTTGTCGCGGGCCATATTTTTGGCGTAAATAATAGCGGAAACGTATTGAATTCTACATCAAAATACACTTTAACGTACTGTACAGTACGTACAGTTGCTCCAATAACTTTTTTTCAAGAAAGATAATTGTGCTAAAGATAATGATGAAAAAACAACGAAAAACATCGAAGAAGTGCAGAAGTGAGGTTATTTTCCATACTCTTTACACGTAAAGAAAAAGACAGAGACAAATGATTTCGCATAACAGAGCCTTAACTTAATTTTCCTGGAGCCTTGGCTATTTCACTCACTGTTTTCCGCACTTTAACGGTGGAGCAACCGTTAATGTGCAGATTCACTAGTTAAAGTGCCGAAATCGTCTACATTAAGAAAAATTTCGCACTTTGATTGACTCGACCAGTTAATTTGCAGATTCACTAGTTAATCTCAGATTAACAGATTCCGTACTTTAACGGTAACATTGGCACAAAAATATGAGTAAAAATTACGAAAAAAATCCTGATTCCAATTTCCTTAATTCACCTGATAGTTTCTTTAAAAAAGACTTTGATTACACCATTATTACAAGGATCGAATCTATGCAATCCTACAGCACTCTAATCACAAATCGATCTGTCGGCAATGATATCGATTAGCCGAGGGCGGTCCCATTCCGATTGCTTACCGATTTTTTTACGATTCGATTGAACGCGGCGAGATCAAACGCGCCTGTGGCGAAATTCGTCATGGAAAATGCTACTGGTGGTTTTTTTAAAGTTGTCTTATTATGCATGAATGGCAATCAGCCGGTGAAAAGGAAATGTTAATGAGAATCAGTTGGTAATGTAATCAAACAGATCTCTTACCGTTTTAAATCCTAGCCGACAAAATAAACAAATAGATGTAAATACTTTTTTAGTCTACTTAATTCGAGTTTTTACACCGTTTAACTTCATTAAAAATAAACTTAACTGCGGTGATCACATGCTTGAACGATCAAACTTAAAAAAAGTTGCGAAACTCGAAACTAAATCGCAAAAGTTTACCTTGAAAAGAAAGAAAAGATTTTAATAATGCAACGTTATTATTACGTACTTTGGTAAACTTTTGATCATTTATGCAATCAGCAAGTTAATACAAATGTCTTCATTAAGCAGCTTCTGAAGACGAACAGCAAAAAATCTACTAAAAAGGAGATCTCCCGCGTCGTGTAATTCGAGGAAAAGTTTGAAGTCAAAATTCCACCATTACTGGAGTCGAACAAGGCTCGGAGAAAGAAATTAAGAAGCGATCACTACAATGTTGTCTGCGAATCCCTTAAAACTTACTCCTTATTAAGTATCAAAAATGAAACGCTGAAATGTCGAAGAAAGATCACTTTCTTTAAAAATACATACGATTTCTCTACAAATCACACACTCAATCTATTTTTTTAATCATTAAAAACTATTATTTTTTGCTCTATGCACTTTTAACGAAACGAAAAAGTTTGATGAGTTCAAAGAGTTTTCTACGTGATTTTTTCCGCACGCGCGAAGTTCTGTATTCGGAATTCAAACTTTTGAAATTCGCAAGCAAGCGACCGCCGCGACGCGTCACGTGCTAGTGCGGTGACATTGCACGCCCTCCGGAAAATTCGGGATTCGGACCCCTAAGCTTTATCCCACATGCAGGCATTTGTGTGTGTGAGGAGCAGGAGCCCCTAATCGAATAACAATCTGTAAGTGCTTAATGATTCATTAATTCCTTGTCCGCAGTTTTGACTTTTGACTTGTTGAACGGAGAGGGATTTCGCGGGCTGTTGTCAGTTTGGTGCTGCCGGTTGATTTATAGCTTCAAGAGATATATCTTTTTGACACCGTGTGGTTATAAATATCGTTTACATCTTGATTGAACATATTAAAGTAAATATAAAAAAAGGTTGAACCATCAGCCATTTTTTAATGTCCCCATTGCTGGGGCACAGGCCTTCCTTATGGGTGGATAAGGAGGATGGGTCATGACCCACCACGCGGGCCCAATGCGGATTGGTGGGCGTTAACGACTGCAAATGCAGCCAGTACCAACGGCTAAACGTGCCTTTCGAAGCACGGAGGAGCTCGAGATAAAAAAATTTTGGTCACCCATCCCATGACCTACCCTTGCGAAAGTTGCTTAACTTCTGCAATCGCTGGGCCAGGTGCTATACCACTGCGCCACTGAACTCCTCAAAAAATGGTTTAGATTCCTTTAAAACTTTATTATGAAACACATTTACTCTCTCTTTTCTTAACCTATAAGTGATTCATAGAATGCGGGTTCTATGTTGACTGTTGTTTAGTTCTTGCATCATACCGCATACTTACGAAGCCACTAACTTACAAAAAACAAAAGGAACGGACGACAAACATTCCCCTCGCGAGCGGCGAATATTTTCCCAATATAGGGGTAATATGACAGAACACTGGCAACATCGCCTGAATAATAAATAAAATGTTCCGGGGGACACACGAGCCGCGTCCCGTCAATTATTTATAGGCAAATTATTGTAACGGTAACTGTATTGCAAACGTATGCGCACTTCAAGATGCACGGTCCTAGAATTTGGTAAGAAAACTCGGAAATATTTTAACATTGAAAATGTTATGTGATCACCAGCGTATGTGCTTGATGTTCAGTGGCATTAAAAATTGGATACCTATATCTCTATGAGAGAGGTGTCAAAATGTGCATGGTGCAGAGACCTATCGTATGACACTTGAATTTTGAAAATCGGTTGGGTAGTTTCTGTAAAAAAAATAAAAAAATGTTTCCGACTTACCGGACAAAAATTAGAATAACTTTTTCGGGGGCCTTAATCAAAATTCGAAAAAAACGCATCTGAAGATTGAATTCGATTACAAAATAAGCCCCCCGATGTGGGCTGCGGAGGTTCTCAAATGTGGGATTGGTTTGTAGTTCGACCGTTCATTCATATGGTTTTTGTAATACTCGATGTCTTAACATTCGCATTCGCACTTTCGCATCCTAAATATAATGTGTAAAATTTGACATTCGTAACATCTCCAAAAAATACCCCTGATGCCGAATATGGTAGATAGGGACCATCAAACTGAACAACTTTTACTATCTACCATATTCGGCATCAGGGGTATTTTTTGGAGATGTTACGAATGTCAAATTTTACACATTATATTTAGGATGCGAAAGTGCGAATGCGAATGTTAAGACATCGAGTATTACAAAAACCATATGAATGAATAAATCAATCATTTTTATTACTAAAACGGGAAAAACATCACATAATTTATGACATCCATTAGTGAATTACACTTGTAAAAAATTGCATGCTTCTTTAATGCACATGTGCACTTTAATATTATTGTAATAGTCGAAGTTCAATAAAGTAAAGTAAAAAATCGCCGTATATCACTTTTCTTTCCCGGCGCTATAAGAAAAAACTGTCTTATTATCACCATATTATACTTTAAAACACAATTAATTTTATTTTTTTAGTTTGTTTACCAAAAAAGGAATTATACTGGCAACTAAAACAAAACAATCAATAGGTAAACCAAGTAACAGAGTGACCAAACAGAAGTGCGCCTTGGTAGTGTCGTGGGGAAGAAGGGACCACATCAACAAGCAGTCACAATTTACAAACTACCCGCGTGAAATAAACGGTTTCTATTGGTCGAATAAATAACGTTATGCACACATTCGCATTCGCATAACATTCGCATTGATTGATGCGAATGCGAATGCGAATGTCGATGCGAATGTTTAAAACGATGCGAACCATTCGCATATGCGAATGCGAATGCGAATATTCGTAACATCTCTAGTATTTTTGTAACAGGTTAGCGGATACGCTGTCGTGAGGTAATAATAATAATAATAATATTTTTATTTCATATAAGGTTTACAAACTTAAGGTACTTAAGTATATGTAGTTTTAATTTAATTAACACATATTTGTGGCTGTGTTTCTGCACTAGTTAAAAAACTGTATTGCAGAAACTTGCCCCCTTGAAATTGGATCTTACATTCATGTACAATTGATCAGTTAATAATCATTAAGTATTATTGACAATAAAATGAAATCAACAAAAAATATTATTAGAATTTCAATTAACTAAAGATTACAAACGCATGCGGAAGAGATAAATGTTTATATTTTATAAAATTTGAATATTTAATTATTTAATTTTGTGTGTGTGTGTGTGTGTGTGTGTGTGTGTGTGTGTGTGTGTGTGTGTAGGTGTGTGTGTGTGTGTGTAGGTGTGTGTGTGTTAGTAATTATGTTTTGTGCTAAGCGTGGAAGTGATAAATGTGAGTGCTTGATTCTTGATTCGAATTGATCGGTTAGTTTAATTTAAATCAAACTTGAAGCCTGGACTAATGTTGGACACATAAAATATTTTCAACGTAATCATATGTGAGGCCCTGCAGCCAACTACTAAGAATGTTCTTGCACTTTTTTTTAGTAAGTGGGTAGAAATTAAGAATTTTATTTAGTTTATTGTACAGTCGATTGCTGAGCACTGCGTAGTTTTTGCCAGCAATTGCTGTCCGACATGGTATAATGTTACATACTTGCCAATTTCTTCTACGGTCTGTGTTTTCTATAAATGGTGTTTGTGAATGTTTCCGTAGTATTGTATTTAAAATAAAAAGTTTTCTAATTGATAGAACTTCAAATCTTAATATATAAAATCGTAAACTGAATGACTGAATGACTGACTGACTGACTGACTGACTGACTGATCTATCAACGCACAGCCCAAACCGCTGGACCTAGAGACTTGAAATTTTGCACACAGATACCTCATACAGTGTAGGCATCCACTAAGGAAGGATTTTTGAAAATTCCATCCCTAAGGGGGTGAAATAAGGGATGAAAGTTTGTATGAAAGTCCCTCAGTTTTGAAGCTAGGATTTCCAAATTTTGTGTTTAAGCTGAAGATTGAAAATGATAAAAGCGTTTTTCAAAATTCTACCCCCGAAGGGGTGAAAAGGGGTATGAAGTTGTGTATAAAAAAAATCCTTCATTTTCGAAGTAAAAATCACTTAATTTATAGTAAAGGCTTATGGAAGAAAATCTAACGCAACGTATATTGATATTGTTAGTACTTCAACCCCTATGGCGATGAAATAGGGGTGAAATGTGTAAATAAACCTAAAAATAGAGATGGATGTCGTTATTGGGGTTTTCTGGTATGACGATTGCGAAAATGACATTTATTTTGAAGTCCAACACGGTGGACATGATTTAACCCCCTAAAGGGGTGAAAATGGGTTTCAAATTTTGTATGGAAAAAGAATATAAAATAGACATTACAACTTTAAACTTCACAGGAGCACGTCTAAAAATAAATTGGCAAACATATATTTGGTAATTTTGAAAATCAACCCCTTAGAGGGTAAATGGGGTAAGTAAACATAAAAATCGATATGGATGTCGTTCTTGAGGTTTTATGGGATGGTGATTGCAAAAATTACATTTATTTTAAAGTCCAACACGATGTACATGATTTAACCCCTAAAACGGTGAAAATGG
Source organism: Agriphila geniculea (assembly GCA_943789525.1). NCBI lineage: Eukaryota > Metazoa > Arthropoda > Insecta > Lepidoptera > Crambidae > Agriphila > Agriphila geniculea. Next base: position 14,593,123 of record OX038890.1, read on the forward strand.
GGTTCAAATTTTGTATGGAAAACTTATGGAAAAAGAATATAAAATAGACATTATAACTTTAAACTTCGTAGGAGGCACGTCTTAAAATAATTAATCGTAATCGTTTTTACGCAATTAGGCGGGTCCCGACCGAGCGAGCGAGCCTCGTGCGACAAACGCCTTGCGTCTTGGCAAACGTCTTGCCTCGCGAGGCAGCGTGCACGGTGGTGACCCACCTAATCGCGTAAAAACGGCTGGTCGGATCCTGGTTGAAGGTTCCCTAAAGATTTTCTCTAATATCCACGCGGACGAAGTCGCGGGCAGAAGCTAGTTCTTTATAAACTTCTACAGTAGGATGGGAGATTTTTTTCCCAAGTATTACTTTAATTATGGCCCGTTGTGCCCTTTCTACTTTCAACATAGTGGTTTTGTGGGTACCACCCCAAGCAACATTACAGTGTGCCATTACTGATTGAGCCAAAGAGAAATAAACAAGTTTCATTGTGTTCAGGTCGGCTGACGTTCTTAGTTTTTTAAATACGAAGATCAATTTTATTATTTTTGAGACAAGGCTTTCCAAGTGCGGTTTCCAAGTTAGATAACTGTCAACCAAGACACCAAGATATCTAATCTGAGATACTCTTTCGAGAGTTAGGCAAGTACAGTCGCTTAATTGGTTACAAGTATGAGCTTTCAAACTGAGGTCAGAAGGTTGAGATTTTGCGGTTATTGAGAAAGATAAATATTTTGTTTTTTCTACATTCAGTGATAATAGATTTTGAGATAACCAAATCATTACTTGTCTCAATGCATTCTCCGCATTTTCTCTCACCTCTGCCCATGTTCTCCCCGTTACCAACAGTGCGGTGTCATCGGCGTATGTAAATATGGTGCAGTTTGTTAAGGAGAGGTGACACAAATTATTAATATAAATAAGGAAAAGTGTTGGGCCCAATACACTCCCCTGAGGGACACCATAGGTTAGGAAAGCTTCGTCACTTAACTTTTTATCTATTTGAACCCTTTGCACACGATTTTTGAGGTAATCACGAAAGATATCATGGGCCAGACCACGCACACCAATACTTTCCAGCTTTGCCAGTAGGATTGGAACAGAAACAGTATCAAAAGCTTTTTTTATATCTAGAAATATGCCAATTGTCTTAATGTTTTTGTCCAAGTTATTTACAACTGAGTTAATCTTAGTATATACAGCAACCTATGAAGTTTTCGGAAACGAATCTTAAAAATTGAACTCTCTCCGATTTCAATAGACGCGTAGATGGCTAAACTAGGTCTATATTATTAATAATATTATTTATTTTTGATGTTCTTTTTCAATGGACTCTGATAATAGTTGCGTGGAGCTCAGTGGCGCAGTGGTTTAGCGCCTGGCCCAGCGATTGCGGAAGTTAAGCAACTTTTGCAAGGGTCGGTCATGGGATGGGTGACCAAAAATTTATTATCTCGAGCTCCTCCGTGCTTCGGAAGGCACGTTGAGCCGTTGGTCCCGGCTGCATTTGCAGTCGTTAATACCCACCAATCCGCATCGGGCCCGCGTGGTGGGTTATAGCCCGTCCTCCTTATCCACCCATAAGGAAGGCCTGTGCCCCAGCAGTGGGAACATTAAAAATGGCTGATGGACAACTAATTTTTTTTTTGTTTATTTCCTACGATAATTTAATTAACGTGTAAGGGAACCTTGAAAAGGTGCTGAAACTTTGTGACGAAACTTTTGAAACGAAAAATCGGACTAAGTATAAATTCGAAAATCTGAAATTCATACGTTAAAAGTGTTAAGTATTAAGAAACTTTATAAAAATGCATTCCCGTTTATTATTTTATAGCTGCGTTCAAAGATTTAAATCGAAAGATGAGCCCTTGCCATACTATAGCGGCCGAAAATGTGGCATCGTTGGGAAGAGTGAGCTCACTCTTCCCGTGTCAGTCGTTTGTAGAAAGCAGTGAGCGGTGCACGTTACGTAAACATCTTTGATTTAGCTAATTAGGTTCGTTAAGCTACAAAAATGCCTTCCTGTGCCTTCAGAAAGTGTTCCAACAACTCAAGAAACACAAACAAATCCAAGGGAATTACATTTCATGCGTAAGTACAGAATTATTAATTATTTTCACTGTTTCTAATTAAATAAACAAAATAAAATGGTGCCCGTCACGTGTTTGTATGACAGAGAGCGAATGGTTGCAATTTGCAGTATGAGTGAGCGAGATGACGCTGTGTCTCTTTTTTCGTCATTATAGCATTGGTTACCAGCCAGATAAGATTGAGCTCTTGAATAACTGATCGTTGTCCGTACTAGGGGTCAAGTTTATGTAGACGTAAACAAACCGAGTGGCGAGCGTAGCCGAGCCACGCCGAGACCTACGAATGAGGCCGAGCGAAACTATAGGTACCGTCAGCAATAGAAATCATTATTTTTGTGTACATTAAAATTTATTTTTGTCCAAAGATAAACTAATTAAAAGTAACCTATTTAAACTAAGATGTATAAGAAGGGTATTAGGTTAATTAAGTTAAAAGGGAATTGTTTTGTCCCGGCTTTACGTGAACAAGTTGTTTTGTAAAAAGTATTTTAGCAGAAAAATTTAATTAAATTTTAAATTAATTTCCTAGTAAGTCTCTTTGCCAGAAAATGAAAATAAATCATTTAAAAAGTATTTTGTTGAAATCCTTACTAATCCTTACTAATATTATAAATGCGAAATTCCGTTTGTTTGTTTGTTTGTTACGCCTTCACGTCCTAACTACTGAACCGATCATCCTAAAATTTTGCATACACGCTGTCAGGGGTACAGAAAAGGATATAGGGTACCTTTCATCCCGAAAAAAAGTATAGTTCCCGAGGGATAACAAAAAACCGTTCCACGCAGACGAAGTCGCGGGCGGCCGCTAGTAATACATAAATATCACATAGTTGTCTATGTTGTATTATGTAATGGGAACTTATTGAAAACTTTTTTCAAAACATGGCAAAATACCAGTAAGTACCCACTGTCAACCAAAGAGTACCTACATGTAATAAAAACCATCTAAACGACGTTTTTACTTTTTACCAACTTTTTACTGTCAAAAATGATGACACACTCTGATTTATAAATAACTATATTTAATGTTCACGTAAAGCCAAACCTCCCTTATAACAGAACCATTCTCAGTCAGTATTTGTTTGGAAGCCTTATTATCAATATGTATTTAGTGCAGTCCCAATTAAGTACATACGTGTCAAATTGTATAACCTCCTTTTTGTTAATAAAGAATCGTTTGTGAAATTGTTTTTTGATTTTTAATTTAAAAATGCTCGTCCTGATAGAACGCAACCATCGTAATACAAACGCACCACTATATATTAATTACTTATTTATGTCGTAAAGACACCCAGTCCTTATTGTGTATGAGTACAGTACGACGTCAAGATAAAGAATTGGCATCGGCTAAAGTACCTAGTATTTTTGCTTTTCTTAGAAATGACGTTGACATTTGTTACATTGAAATCAAGAATTGTAAATGATTTTTAGGGTCAAACTACTTTTTGTTAATTTGTTTTTGTGAAGTTTGTATGCTTCCAACGTTTTCCGATGCTCATTATTAATCTTGAAGTACTGTAAGAACATATCTCGCGCTAACTAGCGTTGTTCGCAACGATACCTTAGTATACTACCCTAATAATCATTAAAGTTATTTATTGCTAACTTAACAAATCTAGAATGCTGACGGTACCTACCAAAATGAAGCGGCGGCGCGGCGCGCGCCCATGTGTCGTGCGTGTGAGACGTTACGCACACAGACAATTAATGTGGACACTTTTCAGACGCACAGGGCTCATCTTTCGATTTAAATCTTTGGCTGCGTTCTGATTTTAATAATTATTATTAAATTAAATTTTTTAAAGTTATTTAGAAAACACGATCTAGCTACTGCATCTATCATCAGTTCACAAATTGGGAGGTTTTATTTCTAGTGAACTGTACGCGCAGAAGCCTGAAGTGTTTTATTTTAGTTCTCTTCTTTTATAAAATTATACTACCTACCAAACTAGCAAAGTGTAATTTTAATGTATTGGCAACTCCAAAGAGTAGGTATGTAACCTCATTTATACATGGAAAGTATTCACGAGAGAAAAAATATTTTTGACACATTTATAAAAATGGAATGAAAAAAAATATTTAGCACTCATTCCGCGCCCGCCCGCTAATCTGCCGGTCAGCCGGCCAGTATGCAAATTGATATCGGACGTGAGTCCACCACAAAATATAAAGTCGACAGAAGAGTCGGTCGGAACAAATCCTGTTTTCTTTGCACGCGCGTACACATACACATTTTGTATATCAGGCTCAGGCCATCTCAGTACTGAAGCTATTACCCAATTACCAAGGAGTTCCTAGCGCAACAAAACAAATGACAGTGGTGTTTTCAAATACAGCCTAAGCGGCGAACTGGACACAACACAACACAACACACACACACACACACACACACACACACACACACACACACACACACACACACACACACACACACACACACACACACACACACACACACACACCGGAGAAAAAGCTTATTTTCAAGCTTGTTCGAACTTTTTAAGAGTCCGGCGAACAGTGAGCTTCCCATACAAACTTAATACCAAATTGATTTGCAATAATGAACTCTTCTTGTGATGTTATTCGGATTGAGATAATATTTGTGTAGAGTTCTTTTGAATAAAAAATCCAAATACCAAACTAATAAAAATAAGTGCAACTTACTGTTTTGTATGATAAAAAATAATTAGCATTATTTTGAATTAGTTTAGTAGGTATTTTAGATTTAAAAAAAAACCTAGACAAATACTGTCTGTCCAATAACATTACGAGAAGAGTTAATTAGCTATGCTCAAATTGCAAATCATATTTTTGGTATTACGTTTGTATGGGAAGCTCACTGTTCGCCGGACTCTATGTTCAAATTAACTCGCACCCCAACGTGTCAGTTCGCATCCCAGCGGATGCCGCTGCAGCCCTCGCGTGTATAAAAGCTGTGCATTCAGTAGTCTAACCCCGCTTTTCGTTTGTTCTAAGCTATTATTCTGTATGTTTAGCATTCCTGTTACAAGTATTGCCGCGCCCACTGCGGTATCCGCATGGATATCGACGCTCGAGGCTCAAAAGATGATACCATCGGTAGCTCAGCGAGTAAAGATCGCTCAGGTGTAGTGAATTGATGACAAGAAAGTGTACAAATTGATATTATATGGGAAAAGGATAAAAAAATCAAAGAGGCATCTTGAACCGACTTTTTGCTGGCAGGACAACTGAACTGACATACGAGTTTACTTCTATAGTGGCATTTGTAACAAGTTTAGAAAAAACTTAAGGCTCATCTTATATTCTAAGAAACTGCTGAAACATGTTATATTATTTGGGAGACAAATTGCTTTAGAACTTACGACTAATTTAAAAATAACACTGTGTTTTTGATTCTTTTTATTCCGTTACTCGAACTGACAAAGCACGGTCTTAAATTAAATACACTGGCTTTCAAAACTAAGTACACACTGTGTGATTTTCATACAAACATGCTTACGTCACATACCTACTCATAAATAAAAAAACCGGACAAGTGCGAGTCGGGCTCGCCCACCGAGGGTTCCGTACATACATAAAATAAAGCTATAGAAAAGTTGTGTCGGTACAAAGGAAATATTTTGAAAAAAAGTGGTTGGTAGTTATTAGTTTTTTTATATGAAAACTGTACTACGGAGAGTTCAAGCTTTATCCCAGGTTCTACCTACCGGAATTATGTGAAAAATTGCTTAGTTTATAAGTTGGACTCCAAGCTACCAAACTGTAAAAAAATACCATCAAAATCCGTTCAGCAGACTGCTATATATAGATAACCATTTGAAATCCTTTGTCGCCACGTAGAAAATAACCCTTCCAGGGATTACGACAAAGAATTGACCACGGGCGAAGTTTGAAATGGAATACTACATTACTGCAGCGGCACTCAAGACAGGCATTGAAGAACATACGTTAGTCCATCAATGCCTAGTTGCGGCCAAGGCTTGTGTAGTACTTTTAAACTTTTAACTTTTTAGTTTTAAAAGTTTTAAGCTTTTTATTTTAATTTTAAATTACTTACAGTAATTGAAAAAAGAAAATGGAAAGTGGAATGTGCACATAAAGGCCTTTCATTTGATACACATATTGAAAAAAAAAACCGGTTTTTTTCATTTATTTCCAGTTTTTCATTTTTTTTCAGTTTTTTGGAAAGTGCTCATCAAGGCCTTTCATTTGATACCCATATTGCAAAAAAAAAATTTTTTTTGTTTTTTTTTCAGTTTTTTGGAATGTGCTCATCAAGTCCTTTCATTTGATACCCATATTGCAAAAAAAAATTACCTTTCTTTTTAAATTTTTTTTTTAGTTTTTTGGAATATGCTCTTTGATGAGCATATTCCAAAAAACTTTTCAAAAAACTTTCATTTGATACCCATAGGTATTGAAAAAAAAATTTTTTTTCGTTTTTAATTTTTTTTTATCTTTTTGGAATGCGCTCATCAAGGCCTTTCATTTGATACCCATATTGCACCAAAACAGTTTTTTTTCGTTTTTTTTTTTTTTTTTCAATTTTTTGGAATGTGCTCATCAAGGCCTTTCACGTGATACCAGTATACCGAATATTTAAAAAAATATTTTGGAATGTGCTCGCTCATCAAGGCGACATTTGATACCTATATTTGTGTTTCATTGAAAAGTTCGCTCCATTTCTGAATTACACGTGTGTAATGAGTTTTAATAGAAACATTGCTGGACAGACGCCGGCAATTTTGTATGAAAATCCATTATAACACGTTAGTAATGGATTCTCATACAAATATTGACGGCGCGGTTTAGGTCTGTCCGTAAACTCTGATTTAGCACGAAGAAGGTTGTCAAAATAATGTTCGAATTTCCAAGCATTTTTGAGAAAAAATAAAATAATTACAAACCCACCGCACCTGTATAAAATACAAGTACTGTTGATTGTCAACAGATGGCGCTGTATATCGATAGTACACTGTATAATGTTCTGTGAAATGGTTTTATCTATCGCAATGTTATTAGAGAAAATGGGTGTATTCCAACAGGACCCTTTGGTTGTGTGAAGCCGAGACTTTTATTGTAGTGGTGGCTACCTCGGCTGACCTTACCGAGTAAACTGTCTTGATTATACTTGGTGCCAAATGCTCCAAGCAACATTGGAATGCGATGCACCCGCATTTTAATGTAAACTGAAACAATCTACCACTGAACTATTCAACACTTGACACTGGCAAAAATTACTTCCAAAAAGAAAGTAGACTGCCAAAACAAAAATAAGAAGAAGAAGACCCCCTGTCATACAGCGTCACACACCGCCATGTTGCGAAAATATTTAGAGCCAAATTTATTACTTTTTAATTTTATTTTTAAAAGTAATTAACTATAACAATATTTGAAAGGATCTGAATAATTAATAATAATAAATATTGATATTTTTAAAAGAATTAGTGGCGCGATAAACCAAAAGTAATTAGAAGTTAAACTATGACCGCGCAATGCCGCGCATACCGTTGTTTCACCAAGATGATTGATAATTACGTATTTTAATGACCATATTTTATTATGATTTAATTACAAATATACAGTTTTCAGATTTATTCCTGTAAGTGTAGTATAAGACGCTATTACCTGCCAAATTTCATAGTTCTAGGTCAACGGTAAGTACCCTATGAATTTTGATTCCTTTGAGAGTATCGAAAATGCGTTTTTTGCGCCCTAAACGGCAGTATCTTTTTTTTACGTTAATTTAGAAGTTTGTTTTTTTTACAGCTTCAAGGGCCCGTAGACCTTAGTATATGGTTTAAATATCAATTCGATACCTCCACGCGTTTCCGAGATAAAGGGTCTTGACAGACAGACGGACGGACGGACAGACAGACAGACGGACAACAAAGTGATCCTATAAGGGTTCCGTTTTTTCCTTTTGAGGTACGGAACCCTAAAAAGGACATGTATCACTGCAATGTCTTTTATGTCAATGGATAGACCAAATATTCAACTCCCAAAAAAGCATTACAAATAACTACAAAAAAATATCAATTTCTTTAAACATAAATACAAAAGAATAACATTGATTGAAATTCCAAACAAAGTTATAAAGAATGCGTAGGTAAATTGGCTTTTTTTAAAGAAATTAAGATGTTGAGATGCTCACGAGCAGCTTCAGTCCCACGTGGCCACGGCAGCTGCAAAGGTGCCGAAACGTCGAGAAAATAAAAAATCAAACCAAATACCGACTAAATACCAAAGTACTTTCAATAAAACCGCGTTAGTATCCGTTAAAAAGTGTTTTATTTCAAATAGAGATGTTTTTTTAAAGATGGTACTAAGTTTTGATGTCCAGTGTAGTTTTAAAATATTCTCAAATTGAAGTAAAGATCTTGCAAGCAGTTCGTGAAAGAAGCACCTTTCAATCACTCCAACAAAAGGCAGGGGCGCGCAACCATAATGCCGGTGCACGGTTTATAGCTCGCAGGCGGGGGGGCTAATGAGGATTTATAAGGCACGAGAGACGAATGCGGCCCCGATTCTTGCAAGTTTGGGTGACAGGTGTGAGCAAACTGCTGACTTTGTAAAAAAGACTTGAAAATAAATCTTTCCTATTGAATGAATGAATTTGATACATTTAATTACTTTGCCAATATGTTCCTGATGAACGAACTGATTTGAAGAGTTGAAAACCATATCAAAGGAGAAGTGGCACTAGCCAAAAAATGCTTAACTTTTTATACGATTGAATTTGGTCTTAAAATAGAGCTAAAAATATTTGCTACATTGATCAAGTTCTGTCTTATTTTTAGCGCATGTAGAAAAAAAGTTATTTAATTATGAATAATGTTTAAATGGAAACACAGAAACATCGAGTCATTTAAAAACGTTCCATTATCCACATTCAATTTTCAAAGGGCACAAAAGTCTCACTACGAAATGTAAAAGTGTGACTGCATAAACCATGATTCTTTTCCTTATTTCGAAATTAAGAAAATGAATATGTGAATTTGACTTCCGATTTGGCATTGATTAGACAGTGCATGCATGACAGACGACAGTGCATTTGGTTGACAGATACCACAAACTAATAAGTGAAAAAGTAGCACAGATTAAACAATTAAAAAGTATAAAACTTTAGCATTTATATGACCTTATGGCCAGGTTTCTTTTAATTTTGGATTTGTGATTTATTTTATTTCCCGTTGCCATAATGTACTCAAGATAGGATTCCGAAGTCAGAAGAAAAATTAAGTACCATTAATAATTAGATTAACTTTAAGCACTGCTAATATTATAACACAAAACTAAAAAAACAATGAATAATTTTCAGAATAAATATTTTTGTTTAAATATTTGATTGCACCAAAAAGGTGATTTATATTCTACACACCAAAGGTTGAACATCTCTGACGAAGTAAGTACTGTCGCCAGCTCACATTCAATGACAATTTACTTGGTTCTTTTATTTTTACCTTAGCGTTTTATTGTCAGGGGTGGAAAAGTCGTAAACATCAGAAAAATGTTCATCATTCCTGATGTTCTCTACATTTGTTATTCTTTAAAACGATTTTAGAGCACAAATGTTTTACGGGTGTACTAACCTTTACTTGGAGGTAAAAGAAAAATAAAAAAATAACATCGCAACTGAAGAAAATGCGAAAACGTGTTTTATATCCACGGATCTTTTTAAAAAAGGATTTCTATTGTAGTCCTAGGCTATGAATCGACAAACAACAGTTTAGCGCGTTAAATTCATAAATATTAATATCGTGCGAGTATCATATTATCATATAAACCACCATACTATCTAAATCAAAATATTGGGCGCTAACTAATGACTGCGTAAAATAAACATTTGATTTGATAAACCATAATTTGGTCTGGTCCATAATCTAATCATATTTGGTAATGTAATAAATAATTATTATAATATGATAGTTAAAAAGATTTGAACGCGTATCGATTTGAAACGGATCACGTGATATTTTTAATCAATTTCTTTTCATTTTAAAATACAAACGCAATTTGAGGGCGAACAACATTTTGTTTATTTTTTGCCAATACATAATATCTCGTCATTCATCGAATTTGCCTCAGCTTTAATAAGAACATTGTAACAACTCAAAAGTATGAGAATCGTATCATCTCACATAACTTTAACTTTTAATAAGTTAATCCCAACACGTTCTTTGCATTAAAATGAACCATGCATCTACAAACTTGGCTTTACTTAGTTAAGTTACTTTACTTAATTGCGCTAACTTGGATCGTAACGAGTATGTCACGGAATTAAGTTATGAAGAATATTATTCTTGTAACTGCATTTAAGGATTTGTTTAATGGTTTGTCGGCTTGTTTCAAAAGTTTAAAGTTCATTTTATGGCAATAGGTAAAATGGGTTCTAATTAGGTATAAGAATGTTGTATTCTTATTTAAAAATGTAATATTGTTTTAATGTTTTAAATATTCTCAACAAATACTACTCAGAAATCGATACCATGTGCGTGCCGAATCGTGTGCTCATTTAGTCGTGTTTGTCAACTGTCAACTTATTTTGATATTCAAAGCAATGCGACGTAACTTTAATTACCAAAACGAATTATAAATAAAAAAAATAAAATAAAATTCATTTATTTCAGACTAATAGTTTGTCCATATACCTAACTTGTTAGTGACATTGAAATAGTATTATATGATATTATGTTATGTTACTGTTAGTATTTTCTTACAGCTATGTTAGTATCCAGCACATGAAGTTTAATTAACCTCCCCAGTACTGCCAATTCCGGGCTGTCAACAATTAGCCTCAACACAGCGTTAGGGCTCCGCCTTAGACGGTTCAAAAGTGATGCAGATTTTTTACGCATTATTGCATAGAAATCATCAAGCCTTGCATTGGCAAACATGCCTGATGCACTACAGAATTTAGGCAATCTCAATAACATTCGTAAGGCATTATTGTACTGTACCCTGAGAGCACTGTAGGCCCGCTGAGAATAGTTAGTCCACAGTGAACAAGTGTAGAAATTTTGACAAAAGGCTCTGAAGAGCATAAGCTTCACCTCAACTGTGCACCCACCGAACCTATGAACCAACATATTAGCCCGTACCGACAGTGCCCTTCTCTCTCTTTCAATATCTTCATCATCAGACAAGGTTTCATTAATGATATGGCCGAGGTATTTGAACTGTGAGACTCTGGTCAAAGGAACTTTGTTTAAATAGACAGGTGGTATGAAGTCAGGTTTTTTGTTATTGCCTCTAATTACCATAAACTCACTTTTTCCTTCATTATACCTTAGACCATGGTCCTCAGCATAGGACTCACAAACATTGAGCAATTTTCTCAGCCCATTCACCGACGGACTCAGCAGAACCATGTCATCTGCGTAGCTCAGGTTATTGATACACACGTTATTAATGTGACATCCGACCATGGTACTGCTGAGCCCCTCGATGAGCTGGTTGATGTACAAGTTAAAAAGTCTTGGCGAGGTCAGTCCCCCCTGTCTTACACCACAATCCAACCTATATTCATCTGAATAGGTATTACCCCATTTAATGAAGTTTTTCTGGTGCCTGTACCAAAAGGACAAGATGTTAATTATTTCGACAGGAGTGCCCACCTCGCCAAGCTTTGCCCAAAGTTTATCATAATCCACTCGATCAAAGGCCTTTGACAGATCCAGGAAGCATGCATATACTGGTGTGTTTCTCTTATTATAATAAGTAACAATGTGTTTCAGAGACATTATTGCACTTTCTGTTGATAATGTTTTACGAAAACCAAATTGTGAATCGCTGAGTACCACATGTTTGTTTAATTGCTCATCCAGTAAACCGTCAAAGACCCTTGCAATCACTGTGGCCAGAGAAATTGGCCTATAATTAGCCTTATCATTTATATCTCCAGTAGCATTCTTAGGTATTGGTACAACAATTGTCTCGATCATCTTAGATGGCAAATAGGAGTGTCGTACACAAAAAGTAAACAACATAGATAAAGTACGACCAAGATGCTTACCAGCATACTGTAAATGTTCAATACTAAGCCCGTCACTACCGGGAGACTTGCCTCTTTTCATACTTTTAATTCTACACTCAACATCCTTACTAGTGAAGCCCATAGCTTTTTCACATGTAGCCACGGGCTTAGTACTGCTCGTACAGTCATCTCTGGATACAAGTATTGAGTTGACCTTAAAATGGTCCTTAAATAAATTAGCAATATCCTTAGGCTCACTACAGCCCTCCACACTAACTGGCAGGCTAACTTTACCATTAAACTTTTTATTATGAATTGAACGCCGCTCATACAGTACAAACTGCACTGAAGTCTTTACACACACAGTTGCGCGTGTACAAAAACGTCATCTGTTTATAATGGCGCGGTTGTATGGAGTGTCCGGGGCGTGATAATAAAAGATTTTTTTAAACACAGTTCGTTAGTAGAAGAAACTAAAAAAATCGTATTTTAAATGTTACATTAAAATCACAACAATTTCAAAAAGTTTTGTTACTAACTACTTTTTTTGTATACTTTAAATGCAAGGCTGGCCAATAAAATTTAGAGGTGAGCAAAATTTTTTATACTGTGGCGGCGTCGGGCCACAACTTTTAGGTTAGGTTTTCATCAGGTGGAAGCGGCGCCGCAACATTGGCCGCAACACGGCCGATTGCTGGCGGGCAAATCCAAATGCCTTGGCGGGCCACTCGGTGGCCCGCGGGTCTAGGTTTGGCCGGCCTTGCTTTAATGGAACTATAGGTCTTTTTTGGATCCATTTAAAATTGTAAAATAATTGTATTATGTATGATCGTTTGTTTCCTTAATAAATTTAAAAAATAGAAAGATAGTAGCTTTCCTCCTTAATTTCTTTATGATAAACTACTTATATTGTGACAACCCTAGACCGAAATTCTACTTTGCTTTGCCTATCAATGGGATTGATTATCAAAAATAATATTCTAGTTTCGTCTAGGGTTATCAATTGCCGTACAAATAAAAAAAACACAGTGGTTTTCAGGATTTAAGTATACTAATTTTCCGATAAGTATGCATGGTACCCTATCTACCATATTTGGATTTATTAGGCTATTTCCAAACACCCTGTATTTACTGTTTGGTAATAGCTACGAAATATTTTTTTTGTACTGCTACAGTACTGAAAATAGGCTGAGTTGGTCTGAGATCGCTCGATACGATATGTCTATGTTTGCGTGCACTGAAAACGCAATTTGTCCTGTGCGTCTTTTCTTTCGCCTCATTTTGTATCTTGAGTCTCTACCTACCCAATTATTTAAGTAAGAATGTTAAAAGAACAATCAAAATATTAGTATAGTTGGGGTAAATGCGTAGTTATAATATGGTAAGCATTACTTGCATTGCGGTATATAATGGGTGATCTTGACTGACGGCTGCTCCGACCCCGGTACGCTTGCGCTTTGCATTTCAAATGCAGGCATTGTATGCACATTTTTACCGACTTATTACTTTCTAGGTGGTAGTGGGTGCAAAAAAGTTTGCGAAGATGGAATGCGAATATTGTGTCAGAAATTTAAACATTACATGATGACAAAATTGGTCTGACCCACTAACCCAAAATTGATTACCAAACTTTCCAAAATCAGCTGGGGAAAGTATTCAGCATTTTTGTTAGCTAAGTTATTATTGTTGAGTTTCAGGGATCACTGTAAAATATTACTCTTACACAATTTATTGAAAACCAGCATTTTCTCCAATTTTTTACTGAGCTTTTGCCACAACTTTTACTTTAGCATCGATGTAAACCTAGGGTTTCCTAGGATGACGGTGCCGTCTTATTACGGCCGTAATTTAACGGCGTAGGATGTTGTCTATGTAAACAATATGACACGCCGTATTGTTTACATAGACAACGTCCTACGCCGTTAAATTACGGCCGTAATAAGACGGCACCGTCATCCTAGGAAACCCTAGCTAACCGACATATTAATTAACGTAGGTAATCTATTACCTATTTATATTTTTATTTCTTTTTACTGTTCGTTTCGGCGTATTTGTCATGAAAATAAATGTTTTAAATATCAGTAATTCTACCATTCTAATGCACTGTGAAATAAAGTTACTTGACTTCAGTCTTCTATAAGGTAGAAGTTACTTCCACAAGTGAGGTTAATAGTTAATTTATAGATTGACACTAATCATAAGACCTTGGCTAAAACTTACTTTAAATCACATACGAAATAATTGAAACAAAATCACCTTCCCTTGCAGACGCTACCCGGTTTGTAACGAAGCCCACTGCTGTCGGAATCAAATCGGCTTGATGCGTATTTTTGTTTAAATTGTGACTGATATACCCGTTAGAGGCAGGCTCGAACATACGGCTAGGTTAAGGGGCTCGGAATAAATAAAGCCTTTATCTTACACTGGGCAATAAATAAGTCTATGGACATTGAGGCTGACCGCGGGGTATGCAAGCTTATTTTTTTGTCTATGCTTATGATTTTGTGCAGATATGTCGATGTCAGTAACCAGTAGTCTATAGATGAACTTGCAAACTATCTTCGTTAGCGTCTACATAAAATGTCTTAGTGGAATGCTCAACAGATGTCGCTACATACATGGCTGGTTTGAGTATAAGTTATAATGATGAATAACTTTGTTAATCCTACTAATATTATGAATGAGAAAGTTTGTGGGTTTGGATGTTTGTTACTCAATCACGCAAAAACGGCTGAACAGATTTGGATGAAATTTGGCACACAGATAGTTTATAGCATGGATTAAAACATAGAATACTTTTTATCCCGGTCAAAGGTTCCCTAGGAATTTTCCGAATGTGCACGTGGACGAAGTCGCGGGCGGAAGCTAGTAATATTAATAATTAATGAATAACTTTGAAGTTATGCATCGTGAGATTATAAAACAGTGATGAGATCATACATTTTAAATCGAGGGATAAGGACTAGCCTAACAAGACATTTAGTGTAAGAATGCGGCAAAAGGTTACAGCAGCTGCAAAGGTGCCGTAATTTCAGGAAATGCAAATATTAAATAAAAAAAACCAATCAAACTACAAAAACAAATAACAAAATTTGGGATAATTAAATTATTTAATTTCAGAGTACTGGCTGAAATGCTAAGAATGGGTTTTGGAAAAAATATTAATTTTCCTTGAAAAACACTCCCTTTTCGCTGTCTTTTAAGAGATGATCCTCATTAATAACCCGTTTTGAAGCCTCCATTGTCGGCTCCAGACCCGATAGAGTGATCCCAATCTGCATGTAAAGCAGTACATAATGGAGATTTACATTTGTACAGCCTTTTGTGGCAACTGACTCAGTTGGTGACACGTCGCCGTCGGTCGACGGCCTGAGGGACACTTGTGTTGATGTCGACATATTGGATACTCTCTTTCATCCAAAAGTTTTAGGCATCAAACTGCTATAGTTAGTTTTGCCGGTTTTATCATCAAGAAAAAATTCTTTAAAATAACAGGATGAAAAGAGGTGTAGGTAATATTATATTTGTGAGTTTTAATGATCTTTTTTATCCATAGAAGGTACTTATGAAATTCAATCACATTCAAATATGTGCAATTTGTTCTAACTATTTATTGATCTTAACGTAAAACGGAATGACTCCCTATGGGTATGCGTTAAAACAAACATCAGAATCTACTCAATGTTCTTCAGAGAAAAATATTAGTAACACAGAGCATTTTTACAAAATTATTTAAAACAAAACTTTACTACTTACCTAAACTTATTTTGGCTGAACTCTCTAAGAGACCAACAGCCGAATACTCAAACGCTACTTAACTTTGAGGGGCTCAATATATTTAAGATTTAATGCAACCGGACGATATGTTTGATAGCCTCTCAAAGTTGAGAGAAGTTTTAATATTCGGGCGTAATAAACAACTTGGTGCGTAGTGCCAGTTTTTTACTTTCTCGACCGCGAAATACGAGATGAACTTCGTCAACGCCATACAAAATTTTAACGCACTCACGATCGAGCGTGAGGTGATAATTCTCGCACTAAGCACTCTGTATCAACATCATTGACCTTACCGAGAGACCACAAAGGTGTGTAACTAAAACACTTCTTTCTCTCGTCTCGTTGTCCACTAATGACGGACAGAGCAAGCTACTTACGACACCTTATACCAAATATTACACGACACTATACAAAAAACGTACTCACAAAGCAATTTCAACTCTACTCCTTCAACGTAAGGATTAAATTTAAACTAAGTTTTAGCCAACTTTATATTGCGTTTGCTCGTAAAACGCTTGAGGAATTTAACACCAAATTGCAAAGTACTAACTTAACATTGACTTAAGTTGGATTAATGGTCGTCTATTCGGATATGGTGCAGGTTTTTTTGGCTAATATCACTTTAATTACTATTAAGGGCCTCCGTGACATGACTTGCACATCGGTATACATTGTGTCGCCATATCTAAGGTTCCGGTGTTGAGCCCCGGTTCAATGTAAGACGCCTTACTTTTCCATATTTTTTTTTTTTGGTCTAGGTGTTTATGGTACAGTGGTTGTTTCCCATTTTCTATTACACATAAATGCTAAAACAATACAGTTGAAATCAGAGTATAAGGTGTGTGATTTCTTATTTTTATCGATCTCCGAGGCTGAATGACTTAAATGCCGTCAAATTTATTATTAAAAATATTATTATAGAAGGTTTGGGTTAGAATTCTCGGCAAATAATAAAAATCAACATTTTCGCTGAAGAGTTGTGGGTCTGATCAGTGAAGTTGTTGCAAAAAGGTCCTTTGTATTTATTTCGTATGAGTATAATGATGTCGTTCTAGGCTTAACTTGAGATAAAATTAGTGTCCCAACTCTTAAAAAATGATTCGTTTTTCCAAATTAAAACTACATTTTTATTAGTTTTTTCCAATACTTAATAATTATGGCTAAATTCATAATGGGATAAAGCTCGGATCCACAATAAATTTCTCCTAATTTTTTTCTCAGTGTAAAAGAAAAACCATGTTTTATTTGTTAAGTCTGAGTGCAAAATGTTTACCAGTTTTTTACGATAACAATAAAAAACATGGTATAACTAATGCATATGTTAGTGAATAAGATAGAAAACTAGTTAGGTACTACACAAAAGTTACCGTCCGAAAGCGTATTCCGTCTAACTGTGACAGGTAACTGCTAACGAGACAGTTTTATTAACTTCGCACCTGCGCGTGCGACACAAACTTACATTTAAACGAAATGTAAAGCACGGAAACGTTAACTGTAACTCAAGAATTCTTATACTTATAAAATATAATTAATAAGTATTGAATTTGTGAAGTGAAAGTGAAGTGAAATGTATTTATTTGCACTAAGCATGCACACAAAATTAAAGTTAAAATAATGAACATTACAAAATAAAAAAATATAGTATTAAAGTTTTACATTATATTTACTCTTATTGCAAGCTTTGGCCAGCTACTTTCATCAGCACGGAATTTGATTTTACGTGTAAATTTCGGAAATAATGTTGCCTGCTCAAATGGCCAATATTCTATATGTTTAAACTCTAAGCTTATTTTTAAAACTTTTACTTTTTATATATGGGCTATCGATATTTGTTTTTTGTTTCCAAGATTGCCTATTCCCTAAGTTCAACTGAAGGTACCTAAGTGTATTTTTCAGAATACCGCCAATGTGTCATTTAAAACCGCAATTTTCCAGGATGCTATTTCTAAATAATAAATAAGAACGTTTTTGGCGAGATGTCCCATTGTCATCGCAAAGAAGCGAAGCCTTATTAGCGATGACAACATGACATCTCGTTGAAAACGTTTATTTGGAAGTAGCCTCCTGAAAGTTTGCATGTTGTTGAGTGTTTTGGAAATATCACGTTGTCATCGCAAAGAGGCGATTTAATCCAATTAAATTAGTCATTTATCGTTGCATCAAATCAGGTATTTTTGGTTTTTGGATATATTGTTGGTAATATGGAGGCAATGTTAAATCCAAGTTTTCGACCTCGGCAGACGACTGGATCATTCTCAAAAACCAAAAAAAAGGTACCTTTACTAAGTTTTTGACGATTTTGACCCAGTAGGACTAGTTTTTCATCAAGATTGTGGAAGGAAGTTTTAAAGAAGGTTAAATTTTCAACCATTAGAGGTTAAAACGGTTTTGATATGACCGATAGTTTCGGAGACACAACTTTTCAAAATTTAGCCAATTTTTAAAAATACAATATTTTCACCTAAATTTCATATTTTTTCGGAAGTATTTATGTTTCTGAAGCTTTATTTCTAACTAACCTCCGCCCGCCACTTCGTCCGCGTGGACAGTAGAAAAATCCCCAGTATCCCTTTTTCCCGCGACTTAATAAGACGACCAGTTTAAATGATCTCCTTAGTGTATGAAAGCTAGTACTACGGAGAGTTCAAGCTGGTTCACAGGTTCTACCCACCATAATTAGATAAAATATGACTAAGATTTTAAGTTGGACCCCAAGCTACCAAACTGTGAAAATCTCAACAAAATCCGTTCAGCGGTATTTGCGTGATTCACGCACAAACATTTAGAATTTACAGTATTATTATATGTATAGATATATAGATAATCGCTAATTTCTCGAGTTAGGTTTTCCTACTGGCATTTTCATCGTTTATTATTTGCCGCTTTTAGGGACCCAAGTGATCCATCCAAACAAAGTGTTAGGTAGAATATCTAATAATATAAAATTCAAAATCCTAACTTACTGATATATCAACGCACAGTCCAAACCGCTGAACCTAGAAACTTGAAATTTTGCACATAGATACGTTATACGGTGTAAGCATATACTAAGAAAAAAATTTAGAAATTCCACCCCTAAGGGGGTAAAATAGGGGATGAAAGTATGTATGAAAGTCCGTCAGTTTCGAAGTAAGGGTCTTCAAATTTTGTATTTAGGTTAAAGATTAAAAATTAATATTGACGTTTGTCAGCGTTTTTCATAATTCCACAATCAAAGGGGTGAAAAGAGGGATGAAATTGTACCTGGAAAGTCCTTTATTTTTTAAAGTTAGGATGGCCAAATTTTGGTGAGCTGTGTCTCTGACACTATCGGTCGTATCAAAACCGTTTTACCCTCAAATTGTTGCAAATTTAACCTACTTTAAAAATTTTTTATACAATCTTGATGACAAATCAGCCCTTCTGGGGTCAAAATCGACAAAAACTGAAAAAAGGTACTAATTTTTTTTTTTTTTTTTTTTGATAATGACCCAGTCGTCTGTCCAGGTCGAAAACATGGATTTAACATTGCCTCCACATTACCAACAATATGTCCAAAAACCAAAAATACCTGATTTAATGCAACCATTACCCCCTTTTCATGTCTTATTTTACTGGGTTAATTTAGTATATTTTTTTTTCTATACAAGTAGGTAGCTAAACAGACGTAGAGGTACATTAGGAACAGAAAAACTTCAGAGAAAACACTAATCATAGTACCCGATTTAAAAAAACACAGAGTCAATCAATCAGCTTTCTTTGGACATTCGCCGAAGTGCTGGTGATGAGCAGTGGACATATTTTTTACTCAGCCGGGAACCGAAACCGATACTGCCTGGCTTAAAACGCTGGCTAACTTGGAACGCATCGCAGTTGGAGCTAAATGCGTGCAAAAAGCATTTTTATAAAGCTAGACACACAAGAGGCAAACAAAGATTACAGTTAAACTGAAATTCAAAAAATATAGAAATGGAAATGTCGAACAACCCATTGGAACAAGTCAACGAGTCCATTATGCAATCAAAATTAATATAATCAGTTCATGAAATAGTTCAGAGTTTGTAAAAATCCAACCGGACTCGTTAAAAGCAAAAGAAAATCAACAGTATCTTATCGTAAAATCATAATTTCGACCTTCATGTCTACAGTATGCTAGTACTCATTTTTATACTATGTCTACCGACTAAATTGACGTAATTAATAACCACAAACAAATTAAATTATAGCCTTTTTGAAAGTTATAACAATTATCTTCCGATTTCACATAAAAATGGATCAGAATTTCTATGAAATTATTTGTCAAGTTAATTGGCATTTGTGCAACCATAAAACTTTTTTGGGAATGGTGTAACCTTTGCAACTACCATAACTTTTCACTTGGAATCGCGCCAGTGTATTCTCTACCTAAGACGAACGCATCTCAGCCGAACGATGCCGAGAATCCTTCCCCGCCAAAAACTGGGAATGCAACAATGGCGGGATAGTATCGGCCCGTTTCGATGTCCCCACCAAGTGTTGCCACTGCTAATTAAAAATAACTAGCCTTCAATGTTATTGTATTGGTGAATATTCATGCGCGGCATATTTCCACTTTTTGCTGACAAATCGCTATGGAGCGAAGATTTAGCGATTACTGACGACGGCTGAACAAGCGAACGAGGCATGTCGCTAATGTTTTTATTCTTGGTTCTTGGACTTTTTAATTTTTTATACACAGCTTTGACCTCTTGTGTTTGAGACGTAACTTATTTACTAGGTTGTAAAAAAATACATTTGGATACCGTAGTTATTATTGTGCGATTTAAGAGATTTGTAGTATTCAATAATATTGACTTGTATGAATTGTACGGTAAGTGGCGAAGTGTCTATACAAGCCGATTCCCATCGGCTTACCTTTTTGAAACTCCACCCCCACCGATCCACTACGGAGACCATGACTTTTTTGTAGAACGGCTTACCTTCACCATAATTTCTGGTAGGTAAATATACGTAGATTGTAGTAAATCGTTTAAGATTAAAAGATTCGGCAACGTGGGTAAATATCAATCGTTGTCCATGCCAACTCAACTAAGCAAGACAGACATATCAAATTTATTATCGAGTAAGTAGGTCAAATATCGTGATAACCATTTTAGTTTCGGATTCCGCGATGACTCAAATTGCCAATTCTTTTTTACCATTTTCAAAATCAACCAAACTTTTTGAGGTGTCTTATTAGGAACAGAACATGTCTTTCATATTAGGATGCATACTGTGAAGACTAAAAAAGTCTAATGATTTAGAAAACTGTTAATTAACATCAGTTAATTTTACTTCAATTTGACATTTTCTTTATTAAGTGCCGCTTTCTGTACGTCACGTATGGAATAAATGGATGATAATAACAGACTCTTTAGAACATTGCATTCTTGTTTCCGCTACTAAAATTCTTTCCGTCATTTTTCAAATGCTAGTAGATTTTTAAACGTGTGTGGCGATCGGTTCCTTACGAGAACAAAATGTCAAATAGGCTATAAAATTAAGTAACGAGTAACTAGAATGATTATGGGATATAATATCCTGGAATAATTACAAGAATCTAAAGGACTTATACGTAGAAACCAATCAGACCAGCGGGTGGTGGCAGAACATGCACTTTTTTATCGAATAAACCTATGCTTTGTGAGCCTTAAATAACTTGGTTAAGGTTGCTTTTTAAACGATTTCTTTTTAGTTTTTACTTATAATCTAGACCAGTAATCAATACATTTCCTACGACTGCGGTTCCTAATAATGAATTGCAAATGTTCTTTACTAATTTTGCTGGTTAAGACTGTTAAACCAGTAGGTTTAACAGTCGTTTAAAATTGATTCTTTTTGAATTTCACTCTTTTACACTGCGTTTTTTAGACAATACAGTGTTTACGTGATTTTTACTGACGCGAGTTTAGCATTTTTTCCCCATACAAAAAGCGTACAACGCCGCTAAAGAAGTTTTCACTTCAAAAAAAAGTAAGGCTGGATATTAAAAATGTCTGATGGTAAAAAATATACAAGGTTCTATTTGAGGTTTTTTTTTTTATTTTATTCCACCTCCTTCCCCTTTTTAAATATAATTGGCGACAGGTACGTTATAGGCATCCGATACATTATAATTGCCTATGTTAGGCTATGTTACTTCAATACCAGCAGTTAAAATAATAAACAAAAATTAACCCAACCCCAACTAATTATTGACTAGGTGAGTACAGTCATCAAATAAAACTAGACCAAAAAAACGCTAAACCAATGTAGCTCATACACAATCAACTCATAATAAGGATATCGTGAGAAATTAATATAATTATTGACCCTTACTGGTATCCCAAACGGGTATATATCGCAAAAGATCGATGGATATGTGCGAAGGAGATGACAAATCACCCGAACAAGTGTGATAAGGATGGAGGTACAAACGTGTTATTACGGTCAGCAAATTGGCGCATTTATGTAAAATTCGATGCGCTATGCATCTGCTGTCTTTATTTTTGAAATTGTTGAGTAAAATTAACTTTTATGTCATATAAGTAGTTCTTGGCTACGAAACTAAGTTATAAGTTAAAAATAGCGAAACTTAGTCTAAATTAAACGCTTTCAATGTTATGGTAGCTATATCAACCGAAGTTTGCATTTTTTTTCATACAGGGTCTTTCATACCGAGCACAATCCCTAAAAAACCTCTAAAAATTCCAGAGTCAAGCAAAAAATAAAATAGGTTAACTATAAACTCAAAATTCGCAAGCTAATTTTGTTTCTTTACTTTTGTAAAAGTTGCAATAAATTCACATTTTTTTTTATTCACACTACGAGACAGATGGCGTTACTTACACTTTACCGTAAATCAAAATGGCGGTTCCTCCCTTCCTTTCTGGCTCAGTACAATTTCGTATATCCATCCGTCTCCCACATTTGATTACACCGCCTTCGGACAAAATGCGTGCTACCCGCATTTAATGTGTTTTGATTTATGTATCAGTTATAGATGGCCGGTAATTTAAACGGCAATTTGTTCGTCCGGCTGTGTGTTTAACGCTGATCGGTACATCCAAGAGGAATTAATTTATACGACATTCTGTAAAAAATAAGTAGGTATTATGGATACAAGAAAAATGTGTAATACTAATCTTAACCATTATTCTCCCATATTTTGTACAGACTGTAAGAACTGTTTCGTAATTCACTTAAAAAATCTTTGTTGCGATCAATTAATTAGTCTTGCTGACTCAAAATATTGGATCTACTTCAATATTAAAATACCTATAAAAACATTTTCTAAAACTTCAACATCGCATAAATAACTTCCGAAGCACAGAATGACAGAAAACTCATAATTCGTCTCAAAAACCTGAATTTGGCTTTTAAGTTAACTAATAGCACAGATAATATAATACTATACTAGTCTGATTATTGTTAACCGAGTACGGAAGACTCAATAGATTGTTATTATTTTCTATTTCATTTCTAATTGGTAAATAACTATTTTTTATCCCCAACGAGATAGTTTAGTTTTCACCTCACCTGATGTTAAGTGACGATAACGCCGAAAGTGTAAGCGCACTACACCCGGAATCCTCACCACTGAGGAATTGGCTATCTTACCTTTAACTGCCGGATCACAACAATTTTTAAATTGTTGTTAAGGCGTCAGACTTAGGTAAGATGGGGTTAGCTAGCCAGGCGGACTTGAAATAAGCTTTACCACCAACCAAAACCTAGATATTACATATCCTCAATAAGCTTAAAAGTTCGCAAAAAATCGATATCCTCTATCAATTCGAAAACCGCTATGCAATCGACGATTAATAATATCTTCCACCATCATATCGATTAAAAGCTATTACGGAGGCAGTAAAAACACCTTGGCCGTTAATTGCGAAATTATCCATCAATCATAATTACACAGCCCGATAAAGTAAGGTACACTTTATCAAATACCTGCGCTTTTCTGCCAAAAGAATAAGTAACATTTTATAAAAACTAAAAATTATAAGATGTTTAAAATGTTTAAGATGTTTAAGATGTTTTGTCCCGGCTGCATTTGCAGTCGTTAATACCAATCCACATTGGGCCTGCGTGGTTACGGCCCATCCTCCTTATCCACCCATAAGGAAGGCCTGTGCCCCAGCAGTGGGGACATTAAAAATGGCTGATGTCGGAAGCGAGTATCGCAGTATTTTTACACGACTGCCCAAAAAGGAGTGTATATGTGTTTAGGGTTCATGTATGTTTGTGGGTATATGAGTTTCTTTATTCCACCGTAACTTCTAAATGGCTCCACGGATTTGGATGTATGATAAGATAAGATAAAATATTATTTATTGTACACCATAGTAATTTACATAGAATTACACAAAAGAAGAACAATTGGCGGCCTTATCGCTAAAAAGCAATTTCTTCCAGGCAACCATAAGTTTAGCTGGATAGAAATACTAGATAGTAATGGGTATCGTTACGTTAGAATCCTTACATCATTCCAAGTGACACTGGCTATATTTTTTTTGAAAAAAGCCACTATGGCGACTGTACGACGCCATTTTCAAATGTGAAAAAAATTTTTTTTTCTTCAATTATTACAATATGTGCATCAAATGAAAGGCCTTAATGAGCACATTTCAAAATCTATATATTTTGTCACTAAAATGTGTGAAATAAAAATAAATAAATTTAAAACACGAAACGGGGGGCCTCTTTGATTAAAAATTGTTCCACAAAACGGTCCCCCGACTGCAAAGACACTTGTTATTTAACTTTTTACTTCCTTTTTGGCAGGGCAGTAGTGTTTTAAATATTTTTTTAAGTTTTTAGTTAACAATAGTGAGCTTTTAGTTTTTTGCTAAAGGCAACGCCTGATTGTACGAAATAACTTAAAGTGATATTCAACGCCCAATCAATTATGATTACTTAACTTACTATCACATTTATTTAAAATGCCCACAAAATAATTTTCAACTTTAATATAAATTAAAAAAAAGGGATGTTTGTTGGATTTTTTTTTATTGCGTAATAAAATTAGACATGTGGATCTATGTTTTTACAATAATGAACGTTATATGTTTTCCGCGGTGACGAATGCACTCATTTAGATGAAACGCTATGTTTCTGATCACCGAGGAAAGGTGAACATGAGCTAGTTCAATGGGAATGAATACTTTAGCATACCAAAAAAATATTTTGTTCTCCAAAACTCGTAAATGCTCACCAAATCCTAAACGACTCAAGAAGATTTGATGAGCATTTACTAATTCTGGGTTAGGTTAGATTAGTAAGGTGATCATTTAAACATAAACATAAGCTATTAGCAATCACACATCACGCTTCGTACTCGGACAATCCCGTGTTCGCCGAATGTTGAACTTTTGCAAAATGCTTCGAAATGCGGAGAAACGTTATTTAAAAAAAATACCTTTAGAGCAAACGCGCTTTGCTCTGCCGACTAACTATCTATGGCTGCTAAAATCTGCACGATGTTTACGTAGAACCAAGGAAATTATAAGTACTTCGTAAAACACGAAGTACTTATGATTTCCTTGCGTAGAACGAACACAAAAAAATCCCCGCTTCCAACACCACACGCGTTCTTAATTAAAAAGAACATTCAAAAGAAAATTCTTTCGTGAACATCCTTTATAACACTATCCAACACAAATGATTTTCAGTTCAGAATTTATAATTCAGCGTAGACAGACAAACGCCTGACATGACATTATTTGTTCCAATTTCTTACACCCGTTACCTACAAAAATACATAAAATCAATAACAATGGTTCAGATAGCAATCGATGGCTCCAAATCGTTCATGGGTGTTTGTCAAACCATGGTACTCCTATAAAAGGTAGTGGCGATGGCGATAGCAGGTAATGGCGGACGAACGGCTAATTTCTGAGCATCTGATAACATCCGAGATCTGGTCGTAATAAGAACTGATGCACAGAGTTCAGAGCGAGTAGACATGGCACGCAATCAAATAAAACACCATATAATGCTTTTGAAGCCAAAACATGTAAATACATCACTTTTTCATTTTACTTTCTGTCTATTGAAACGTATATTTCGTATTAATGGGTGTTAGAGGGAATATTTTTAGTTAAATTGCTTAAACTCTACTTTCATTGTTATAGCTTTGCCGTTCTCAAATAATGCATATTTTTCAATTTGGAAAACAAGCAAGCTTCCAAGAATTGGCATTGTTGCTTTATAATATTGGTGTATTACGAATAAACACAAAATAAAATCGCAAGTTCAAAACCGCAAACGACTACCTATTTCAAATATTTATTTCACCGACATCATGGCTTAAATACGAAACCAACCAAAGTTTTAAATTTAAAAATTGTCTAAGGTTTTAAACATTTGTTGATTGCTCGGATACAATTTAAAAATCTTGATTTAATAAAAGATATAATAATAACTGAATTAAAGTTTCAATAAAATCATACTCAATATGCTCACAAACCCGCATTGAACCACGATTCTGCATCATCAATCATCAGATTCATCAGCAAGCGAAACAAAAGTCAGCACTAATAGAATATTAACCCTGCGGACGGCGAACGAGCGCATAATGAAAAAATAATTTCACAAGATTTATAGCTTACTCAGGCCCCCGCAAATTGCCGACAGTTTCGGACGTTTAACTTAAGTACTGGCTGCGCATGCGCACTTCGACGTTAATTCAAAAAAAGTTAAATAAAAAATTATTATACGCGACTAAAATCGCGGCGCGATGCGGTCGCCCCTCCGTTATAAACACAGGTTGATAATGCAAATAAGGTCCAGTAAAGTAACATTAACTCGTATTTGATTGGTACCTGATACCAGGTATCGCTGTTCCTGTCACATATTATTAGCGGAGTGGTTTCGCTTGACATTTGTTTGCGTCAAAATGACAGCTGCTCAGTATTGCTTCTAGGTGGCCAGTTATTAGAGCCCGTTGATTTTAAATGGCTGCTATATTTTATTGTTTAATCAGTCATTTGTTAGCTCATAATGTATGATCATTGCTTCAGTAAGCATATGACTCCTTAAATGACTATTTTATTGTAGCCAGAGGCGGTGCATACAATGAGTAAACGATTAGCAATTAAATACCTAGTGCTTATATTGTCGTTAAGCCGATACGTCATGTTATTAAAAACTTAAGCCAAGTATAATCGCAAATTAATTTGTTTACTCCAATGATAAAATTAAACCAAAATGACCATAAATGTTATACACCAATCCACATTAATTCTCAGACACGAAATAATTTACAATAATGTCGCCTTTAGGTATCAGTTGCATCTGGTTAAATGATTATTCGGTATCACATCAAACACAGAAAAAATTAAGAGTACTTAAAATGTCAAATATAATCCGAATATATAGAGTCAAACAATAAGTGTGTCAAAAAGCAATACCATTGAAATACCATTGAGACACGACTATAACATTAACATTAGTAGAATCGGGGCCCTGAGCTGATTTTGTAACTCTATTATTATTTAATTTCTGATTGGAACTGACAGAAATCGCAGTTACCTTGTTGCTTTAGTAAGAATAAATGTGACGATTATTGTATCTACGATTCCTGTCACTTTCAGTAAGATGTTGACTGCAACAGTTTCAAAATCAGGGGGCTGATATGCTATAAACCGTACCACAGAATAGTTATAGTACTAGCGGACCGTACACAAATTTCTCACGGTAGCTGCCAACAAGTTGGTACGGTCACTTCCTCTATTTGTCCATTAACTTGTTCATAAACCAAAGATCCAAATCAGGGTTTTGTTTTTAAAGAGCATTCTTGAAGATTGGAAAACGTGTTAGCTCTTGTTTATTCGGTGGCCACGCAGTTTGTACACATGGTAAAATAATTATAAGAACGTATGCGGAAGAGGCGATTAAATTGTTTTATTTCTTTATCAAATACAAAATAAATGTTAGTGCTAATAATACTCAATTTAGTGCATTAAGAAATCTTTAATTTTATTATTTTATAGTACGTCTTGGGTATTGAACATTTTGTATTTTGTACAATGTGCAAGATGTGCACGTTTTGCGAATTGTTACGAAGAAAATGTAATGACGTGATATGAAAAATTCTTTATTCAAATTAACTTAGATATGTGCTTTTGAAATGTCTATATTTTCCTAACCACCCTTATGGTACAGTAGCCCGTAGAACATTTAAATCACCAAAAAGGTTACCGTTTGCCGTTGTGATATAGTTAATTATTACGAAATTATAGATACTTTAACCCAAGTTTTACAGATCGCAACCCGCCGTAACCTATATTTGTATATCTCCAAAATTGATATATTTTTATTTTTCGAGGTTTACCACATAGTTTAGCTATTGTCGTGTTCTACAGCTTGGTTTGATTGCCACAGATAAAAGTAAGACTATAAAAAGTAGCCATACACAGATTTAAGACCTGATGAAAATGGTTGGATTTTATCTGGTTTTAAATCTGTGTATGATCACTTTCCATAGTCTTATTATTATCAGTGGCAATCAAACAAAGCTGTAGAACACGACAATAGCTAAACCATTCGGTAAACCTTGAAAAATAAAAAAATATCATTTTTGAAGATATACAAATATAGGTTACGGCGGGTTGCAATCTGTAAAACTTGGGTTAAAGTATCTACAATTTCGTAATAATTAACTATATCACAACGGCAAACTTTTTGGTGATTTAAATGTTCTACGGGCTACTGTACTATTAGAGCAAGACGGGCTTCTGCACCAGACGAAGCCGGCGTTGCTCTAAGCTACCACCCTTCGAGCAACAAAGGCTTCGTTTGTCACGAAGCCCGTCTTACTCTAAGCTACCACCCATTCGATACTTTTTTAGCTGACAAGAAGAATGGGCGCAAGAAACTAATCGCTTTGCAGAAATCGCAGAAATCAGAAGTATCGATATTTACAAAGAAATTATATCGTTACCTAATACTTACATTTAAAACAAAATAACAACATAAATAAAAAACATACATAAATAAGGGATAATATACATTCAAAACATAAATATCACGCCCAGGTTTTATTTAAAGGTTTATGTGAACTTGAATTAATGAACGTGAATTAAAAAAAGAAAAATATTTTCTCGGCAGAATGTTTTTATAATTTTGGCTAGTTAGGTAAACGGCCTTTTGTTAAGCAGCAAAAAGCCATTGAAATTAGTTTTCTTAAAGAATGACGAAACAATTTTTGGCCGTTTTGGCAACCCTAATTTTCCCCATTGTTTTGGGTACCACCAAATAGGTTATTCTTGACCACCCCTCGGCCAAGGGTTGCAGACCCGATTGAATCCTATTGACCGTCAAGGGTTAGAGGTATCATTCTTGATAAAAGTTGGGAAGGCAATCTTTTAAATTGTAACGATTCCCAATCATTTAACTTGAAACACTTTGAAAAAAATAACAATATAGTTTACGTGCACCAGGAATGAAAATAAAGCAAAAATTCTAAGTTTAAAAACAATCTACTAGTAATACTTTAATTATTTGAGATACATTTGCATTTTAGCTCCCACATCATAAACAAAATGTAGTATCATCTACTAATTGCCTTGATGCTATTTATAGATATAGATAAAAAAACATTATCTTTAATTAGTTTATTTTTTGTACTAGAATATTTTTTAAAGGGTTATACCACTGAAAATGGCGCCCTCAGAGGGTTTTATTTAATAAGTTGTTAGTATAAAATGATTTTAATAAAACTTTGCGTGGTATTTTTAGGGCACATGGTCTAGTATTTTTAGTTAGAAGATATATTCCCTCGTAGTCATTCGTAAAAGTGGATAGCAAAAATGTCAAAAACATCCATTTTTAGCAGTTTTTCTATTTACGAGTACTTCTAGCAGTAACTACGAGGGAATGTAATGATACCATTTAAAATACTAGACTATGGGCCCTAAAATTTCCAAGTTTTATTAAAGTTGTATTTAATAATTGTGATTGAATTAAAATATTAAATAAATTCATCGCGGCGCCCCACTTTCCGTCATACAACCGCCTTAAGAAAATGATTCTAGAGGTCAGTATTGGAAAATGTTAAACTTTTGAGTAAATATTTTGGCTACTCTGTTCCCGAATGTTTTATGCAAATCTTTAGGGTATTTCTGAAATGTAAACTAAACCGTGATTAGGGCGGCGCCCGATGGCCACTATGATATTTTAATCGCTTTGTCAGCTTTTATAGCCGCAATAATCCTTTTTGGCTAAGCAATATAAAGGACGCAAATATTTGATTACACGACTGCCCAAAAAAGAGTGTATTGTGTTTAGGGTTCATGTATGTTTGTATGTATGCGAGTATCTTTATTCCACCTTAACTTCTAAATGCCTGTATGAACAGATTTGGATGTGGCTATAGATTTTATGAAAGAAGGCAATTATGTCGGCTGATTAAAAAAAAACTTTCATTATTAAAATATGGTTATCAAATAAAAGCCTTTAATGAACACATTCCAAAACTATATTATTTGTTACTAAAATTTAAATAAAGAAATAAAATAAATAGGTAATTAATAAAAATATAGGTCAGGACTGCCATGCCAAATACAAAACGAACTAAAAAGTTAAATAAAACAAGTATCATTGCAGTCGGGGTCTTTGATAAAAAAAATATTCCGCAGAACAATGCAGCCGTGTTTTTTATAAGTTTTAAGGTTTTAGCTTGCTATACTTCGTTTCCGTGTTTATTTATTTTCTTGAAAAAATATTAATAATATATTAATGTTTCATGATTTAGTCATTCAGTAAAAAAAGGCTACTTTTTAAAATAAAATTAAGATTAATATGAATTTACCTGTCAGACCAACACAGTGCATCATCCCGATACCTGAAAAAACACAAAATATATCACATTATGCGAATGAATTGTCAAAATCCCTAGGGAACCTTTAACTGGGATAAAAAGTATGTTTTAATCCAAGTTATAAACTATCTGTGTGGCAAATTCCATTTAAATCCGTTCAGTAATTTTTACGGGATTTAGTAACAAACGTCCAAACTTTCACAATTATAATTAACTAGCGGCCGCCCGCGGTTTCACCCGCGTGGTTCCAGTTCCCATGGGAATATCGGGATAAAAGTATTCTATGTTTTTATCCAGGCTATCTTCTATTTGTGTGCCAAATGTCAACCAAATCCGTTCAGTAGTTTTTGCGTGATTGAGGAACAAACATCCAAACCCACAAACTTTCACATTTATAATATTAGTACGAAGTAATTATTTCAAGTAAGATGTATAGAATTATTTTTAAACAAATAATAATTGTATTTGGTTAGAAAAAAGTCAAGCAACCTGAACGTGAATTTGGTTGTATTTATTTATACAGAGTTACAAATTCAAGTAATTTTCTTTCAGCAATTTGTATTTAAATGTTTACACAAGAACCTATTAGAGAACATGAAACGGTAACCGGTAATTAAGCCCTTCGCGTTTCAAGCTTAGCAATTTCTAAACGAAGGACATTAAGTAAACGACGGTAAAATACATGAGTGATTTTCTCTTAACTACCCTCTTTGCTCACTGCTTTAACGAAGATTCTTCAAAAGCACACTTTCCTTTTTCTACGCCTGGTATACAGGGTTATTTGTAAGACACCAACAACCTCGCAGGAGTAGATTACTAACATCATAAACAACAATATATTTTGTTCTACGACTTTTCCGAAAACAGACAAAAAAATGGACTCTCCGTACAAATGTCCGAACAGCTGATTGAGTCGATTTTTTTTGTCTGTTTTTGGAAAAGTCGTAGAACAAATGTTGTTGTATATGATGTTACTAATCTACTCCTGCGAGGTTGTTGGTGTTTTATATCTGTATATGTATATGTATAAAAATTTACAACCGTACCGATTTTACAACATTGACAAGTAATCAATCACTTTTGGAGTCACCAACAAACTATAGTGGTCGTCGGTTAAGAAAAAAAATTACTGACCGTCCCACCAGGTGGAGAGAGTGGTTTGTCGGTTAGTAATAGACGGATTTGTCGACCCCCAGATCGACCGTACGCAACTAAATAACAAACAGTTGATTATAAAGGAAGACATAATAAGTTTGTTGCGTGGTCCGAATCGTATACGAAATTTACTATTAAAATGTATGTATGTGATTGACATAATTTCCGCTAACCATCTTTAAAACGTCAAATCCAAAGATCTTTATACCTAATCATTTTATAACTGCATAATTAGTCTAGGGCACTGACGTCCATTATACAAGTACGCTGGAATTGTCATGAAATGACAGCAATTTTATGTGCCTAACTATTTAGTTATTAGAACTCATTAGTTCCAAGTACACTCACTACTGCCACAGTAGAATCTACTGCTCTCAGCGCCAATATGGCGATTTTCAAATCTGAACAAACGATTGGTGACGTTCGTCTATCCAGCGTACTTGTATAATGGACGTCAGTCATTGACCTGCATATATTTACACTGGACAGGCTTATGTCAAACTGTTTTTGTGCCTATTTGATTTCCGCCATTTTGGCGCTGTAGGACGTAGCGTGAGCATAGCGTGCGTACATGGTACTAAAGTTTGAAGTCTGGAGAGTCTGGATTTTCATATTGTACGTCAAAATTAGTTCTTTAGACGCACGCTAGTGGCGTTTCAAATAGGCACAAAAACTTAGCTGTCAAATCATACAGACAGCCAGTCCGGTTAAATAAAAAAAAATTCAAGTCAGTGACGTCAATGATCTAGGGGCTCTAGTTTACTTGTCAAATCCATATTTACGATGCGTGCGTTGCGTACGAAGCGGATCAGTGGACTTTAATAATAGTTATGTGTAGAGCTACAGAATACACCATTACTTTTAATGTGAGTTGTATAATTGTTCTACTCCTTTTCTTGTCAAATTGATTTTGTTGATTGATCGAAGTGATTTAATTATAAAGAATTTCATACTCTACACTTCTGCCCCTAAAATTAACTAAGTTATATGTAGAGCTACAGACTACACCATTACTTTTAATGTGAGTTGTATTATTGTTCTAATTCTTGTCAATTGATTTTGTTGATTTAAGTAATTATAAAGAATTTTATACTCTACACCTAGAATCACACTAAATACTACCACCTTTTGCTACCGGAAACAGCAGATCTCATTTCCCCACAACTCCGGCGCCCACCGCGGCGCTAGTGTCTGCAAATTACCACTAATGCGTGATCAGTATGCGCGCCGCGCGCAACGATATTACACGAGGACGGGTGAAGCCTAGCTCTTTTTGTGCTCCCCGCTTTTCCGGAATTCTTGGTGTTTTAGATAAATTGCCTTTAGGATGTTGCAACTGCGAAACTGCCGTTTACTGTTTGTTAAATAAGATGCAAAGGAATCTTGTCTAAATATTACATTATTGTATTAAATTTTTGATTATTTAGCTCTTCTTTTGGGTTCTTTCTTTTTTTTATTCTAAACCACCCCATAACTATAGCAAACAGAACAGATCAAGCCGTTTTTGAGTTTGGCTTTAGCCACACTAAGGAACAACAATTTCTCATATGAAATTTTCTGAGGAAACTTAATATCTTTCATCCACGGAACAAAAATTTTGAAGATAAATTGTAACTGTAGTTCTTGATAGCTTTATTTATTAACAAATTGAACAAATTGAATCATTGCGAATTTGTGTCTATTTTCCGAAAGTTATTTGTAAAAATTGTAAAAGTTTCGCCTTTCTGTATTAAATATAACACCAGAAAAATTGTTCATATCTAATATTTTTAATAAAGTAACAAGACAATAAACTCTTCGTTCCGCCACATCGGGCACAAGCTGCCAATATTGCACCCACAGCGGAGGAAATTGGAAATTTTTAATAAAAAAAATAACCACCACACACAGCGATTTGTCGAGTGAAATATGTAGGACTACTTATGAGGTAGATTCTCGTAAACCAACGCGTTTGAATCCAGTAAACTGCGGCTTATGAAATTTTTTGAGGTTATTTATATTTGTATTCTATATAGCATCAATCACGTTCTCGCTGTAAGGGACACTTCAAAAGGCTTCACTAGTGTACAGTTTCAGTAAAACCTAGTAAAGCTGTGATAAAATTTAAGTCCTCCTGGGACGTAAACTTACTGAAAAAGTAAATGCAAAAATATGACATTTATTACGTTTAGCAAAAACATGTAATAGCATTTACTAAAGTTATAAATCGAACATTCAAAAATTTTCTTTTTCACACTGTCTTGACTTACTTATTCTTTTTAGATTTTTCGAAGTCACGTCCAAGTTTCACCGTTACCCTTTGAAATATGATGTAACATTCCCCATCTTATTCATAATATCGATAATTCGACAAATAGTCACTAAAAGCATCCATTCAAAGTAAGAAGTGCAATTCGGAACGTGTTCCAAACTGGAAACCCATAAAATGTAATCGAATTTAGTTTAGAATCGCGGAACGTTCAAAAATGGAACGTAAACGACAAACTTAGTATTTATATGAATTTGAACCTTATTTGAAAGAGATACGGAGTAAAAAGTAGCAGGATGGGAATATTTTAAAAGGTGAACGCGGCGTATGCAATTGTCAACAGCCGACGCCAGCCATTTTGCATTTTACTGCGATTCCGAATCGTGTTCTTGAGTTTTTCTACGCTACTTTTCGACGCAGTAATAAGATGATTATTTTGGGGTGTTAGTACAGACAGAGGCACGAATGCGCTTTTTATTGAAAAAAAATTCAACATTGTTTAAAATTTAGACTTGATTGAGTTTCAGCAGCTTAACTTGGTAGATAAGTACATTTTGAAGATTTTCAATAGGTCATTTAAATTCTGTTCAAGCCATAAAGTTAATATACCTGTGTATTAACTTTATGGTTCAAGCAAAAAAGGTATAACTCTCTTGCTTCTGCGTGTTAACTTGTTACTTAGTGATTTACCTACTTCTAGTCCTAATATAAAAACTGAAATTCTGGTGAAAACAGTGAACATCTTAAACATATATTTGACAAATAAAATCTTTCTAATAATATGACCTGCAATCTTTAATCTATCTACCTGACATAAAAATTGAGGTTTTCGGCCGATTTCAGAAGATACGAGTAGTGCTATCTGGAACCGATCAAAGATGCTGTAAAACTTGTATTTAATTAAAAGCATAATAATATCCAATTCACTATTCTACAGAATCTAGCCCAATAGCTAAGTGGCTTTCTATAATTTTAATAGAATAGAAATTAGTATGTAATTGACGTAAGATGTCGCTGACCATAGAAGTGACAATTTCATACACCTAATGTCACTTCTATTCTATTCGAATAATCGAAAAGCCAAACGTTTGGCACTTGTATACCTAGAGAATGTAGTAATTCGCAGGAATGAATTAGATAGATGGTTATAGAAACAAACCTTAGGTATCTTATAAATTAGTTAGATAGGTGGATATAGAAACAAACCTTATCTTATGAATTAGACAGGTGGTTATAGAAACAAACCTTATCTTATGAATTAGATAGATGGTTATAGAAACAAACCTTAGGTATCTTATAAATTAGTTAGATAGGTGGGTATAGAAACAAACCTTATCTTATGAATTAGACAGGTGGTTATAGAAACAAACCTTATCTTATGAATTAGATAGATGGTTATAGAAACAAACCTTATCTTCTAATCATTAAAATACCTAACATTCGATCCCATCAACAACGTTTCTACCTATGTAACCCATTCTAAATTCAAATGGGCAATTCCACACACGTTCCTGTTTACGCTTGTTGCATAAATCCGCAATAAGACACACCCCGCGATGGAAGTTGACGCCGTTCCGTCATTTAATGGCAACACATCGTTTAATTAGTGCCATCATTATTGCGGACAACTTGTATAACTGTGTCGCGTGTGCTTTTAATGACACACCCCAAAGTTAAACAGCTTTTATTTGAAACATGTAGAGTTATAAACAAAGCTTTTATAATTTTCAACATAGAGTGAAACAAATGCTTTTCAATAAAATTCAATTGAAACATTTCCTATTTCACCTTCTTGTGTAAAAGAAAGTTGTTTAGTTTTTTCAGCACATTTTTTAACTTCACCTTTTAACAATGTTATCCCTTTGCAGAATCAGAAAATCAAAACGAAACATGTTCGAGGAATAATAATAAGTATAATAAAAGATTGGTTACATATCTGGCAATATATACATTAATTGCAATGAAAATATTATTAATAAGTTCAACTATTTTTAAATTGTATATTAAGAAGATTTTCAGAAAACTCTAAAATTGAAAACCACCTAAAATAACTTTACTCTAAAATGCTTGTAATGTAAGTCATTATTTTGACAACCTTCTTTGAGCAAAATCAACCTTTCCGCACTACTCGGATGGTGGCACAGCAGAGTTGTATAAAACATTACTGTCGATGTCGAGTTTCAGCCACCAGCAATTTCCTTTGAAAATCCATTATTGTCGAGTTTTGTTTCAAACATAGTTTGGTGGAAAATAGTACGTGGTACATCAACGGGAGAAGCCCTATTACACAAATGACTTTTTTAAACTTTTGCATAAAATTAGTAAAGAAAAATATA
Source organism: Agriphila geniculea (assembly GCA_943789525.1). NCBI lineage: Eukaryota > Metazoa > Arthropoda > Insecta > Lepidoptera > Crambidae > Agriphila > Agriphila geniculea. The sequence continues at coordinate 14,629,482 of OX038890.1, forward strand.
AAAACTCGAACTTTTTTTTGACATTTTCATTAAAATCATCTATGATCTTCCTCCGGCAGTAATGTACTGTTACTTAACATTAAAATTTTACCGACCCTTTAAACTTACCACTACTAAACAAACAGTACATTAAGTAAAGCCCGCGGCACACTAGCGTCTAAGTGTTACCTTGTGTGTGTTTACAGGGAAAATCAATTAGTCGCCAATTAACATCGCCACCGAGATAAGATTAAGATAAATAAATTCACGCTGACGCCTCTTTAGCTATGACTACAACTGAATAATTATACGTTTCTACAAATAGAGAAATCGCGAAAACGTAGTCTATTAGGAAATTAATTTATGTTTTTTGTTTAGTGCCAATACCGCGAATACATTTATAACAACTTTAAAGGAGTTACTTCGTACATGCTAAGTTACCACGTTTTTAGGGTTCCGTACCAAAATGGTAAAAAAGGAACCCTTATGGTGTGACTCAGTCTGTCTGTCTGTCTGTCACAGCTGGATATCTCGAGAACTACGAATGGTATCAACTTGAAATTTGGAATGGTTTAAGATGACATTTGCCCAACTATTTTGCAAATAAGAAATAAATAAAAAAATAATATCTTTGTTACAGCAGGGCCTGAAAAGGGATCATAAAAATTTAAAGTGGGGCTACTAGGGCATGTGGGGTATTATATGAAAGAGCGCCGTTTGCACGTTTTCAATTATTTTTTATTTTTTTTCTAGACCACATAGTTTTCGACTTATGATGAAAAATGTAAAAAAAATACCGTCCCCCCCCCCTTATCTCCGAAGTTTGCAAAGTGAAAAATCTGAAATAATTCTATGTGATAGCAGTTTATGTAAAGATTACAGGAAAAATAAAGCGATGTCTCAATATAGCACACTTTTTTAGAAATTATCAAATTTCTAAAAAAGTTAACATTAGTTCCACTATCGGTCACGAGATGGCGCTGACCTAAAACTGCAAAACTAATTTTATTATTCTACTCTGTAGTGTGGTTTAATGGTGCAATTATGATGGTACGGAACCCTCGGTGCGCGAGTCCGACTCGCTCTTGACCGGTTTTTTTAAGTCACTTTCTTGTTATTTGGTTTGTCAACAAATTTTGCAAACGATTTTATACTAGCTTCCCGAAGAGCTAAACTCTTGAAACTTTGTATACAACGTGTTACAAAAAAACCCCTAATGCTGAATATGGTTGATAGGGATTATCAAACTGATCAACTTTTACTATGGGAACAACTCAAAAATCGAGAAAAAAATCTGCTGTTTCATAGATTTTGATATTTATGAAACAGCTGATTTTTTTTTCGTGACTTTAGATTTCCCATAGCATAGTAAAAGTATTCACTTCTCAAGCTTACGCGCTCACTAGACATGAAATAAAACAATTTTTAACGGATACTAGCGCGGTTTTGTTAAAAGTACTTTGGTAATTAGTTGGTACTAGCGGCCGCCCGCGACTTCGTCTGCGTGGAAAGGTTTTTTGCTATCCCTCGGGAACAATACCTTTTTTCGGGATGAAAGGTACCCTATGTCCTTTTCTGTACCCCTGACAACGTGTATGCAAAATTTCATGATGATCGGTTCAGTAGTTAAGACGTGAAGGCGTAACAAACAAACAAACAAATAAACAAACAAACGGGCTTTCGCATTTATAATATTAGTAAGGATTTGGTTTGATTTTTGGTTTTCCCGACGTTTCGGCAACTTTGCAGCTGCCGTGGTCACGGGGGACTGAAGCTACCCGTGAGTCTACCCTCAAGCGATGAATTTTTTTAGACGTTCAGAAATTAAAATTTAACAATAATTTTTTAATTGTTTTATGTTGATTTATAATTTAATTTTATGAATTATTTACTGCTAAAAAGAGAGAGAATCTACTGAAAATAGTATAGTAGTTTAATAGTAAAAGTAGTTTAGTTTGATGGTCCCTATCTACCATATTCCGCATTAGGGGTTTTTTGGAACACATTGTATACGTAGGTCAGAACTGGATGACAATTTGATATTATGGTGTCATTTAGCTGATCTATGGTGACCAGGGTCTGATTATGGCCGGAAAAAGGCCACCTAAAAAGTAATAACACAGATAAGACTAAAACACCGAAAATAATTATTTCTGAAAAAAGTTATTTGAAAACCACGTTTTTTAAAACCGTCTAAAAACATATAAAAACGGATTAATATTTTTTCCCGTAAAGATTTATAAACCTATACAATATAATGAAGAAGTTTTAAAACTAAAATGTGGGGCGCATTTTGTTCAATTGTTTTTTTTTCATGCGGTGCGAAGTTTTTCGTTTTGAAACTTTTGTATTGTAAAAGATTATAAATCTTTACGGGAAAAAATATTAATCTGTTTTTATGTGTTTTTAGTCGCCTTTATTTTTATTTTTTTATTCAAAAAAAATAATTCATTGTTCCTACCAACAGAGCCGTTAATCTTAAAAGAAATACCTACATCACTTTTGCTTCTCGAACTATAAAATTAATTGCGATACCTACTGCAATCAATAGTCATTTAATTGTTATTTTTCACATATTTCCCTATCATTTAGAATATTTTTATCGATAATTATTTATGATCTAGTTTCACCCCTATCAGGGTTGCACTTTATCGAGAGGCACACTGTATATAATTATTTTAGATGATCATAATCGCCTAAAACGTAAGTAAGTATTAACATTTTTTAATTTAAAGGTTAGATAAATATTAGTTTGGCATAAAACTTTCTTTAGAAAATGTATTTATATTCTATTAAAAGACGTGACGTTTATTTACTCGTATTTAATGAACATGTTAGCAAGTTTCTGACGAAGATTATAGCAAATCTGAACCCAGATATTTCTATCATACCACAGACTATAATAAGTTGCAATCACAGTGTAGATTAATCAGAGTCTCGACATTATCGCTCGACTCAGGCTTCGGAATTAGGGCTGCCACACACGATGATTGAAGTCACGTTAAATAAATTCTTATACGATTTCCAAAACATTTTAAATCATAGTGGCAGTATTTTGACATGTTTTATTGATGTGATTTCTCAATAAATCCAGCTGTAGTAGGGATACTTAATTAATTACTTAAAAGTACAAAATGTATATTTGTAATCTAAGCACAGTTTCTTGGAAGTGACAACCCTATTCGCAATCAATAATTTACTATCAATGACCACGCCGCGCCAACCGCTTATTAGCATTGGAAAAAACAATAACTGTGGGTCTGATTATAGTGCCGATTGTATGAAAGATTTGTATGGATACGAATGATGAGAATAATAGCAACGATTAGTACTTCCATTCCATCAACATAGTTGGGCTGGAATTCTGTGTATTAAAATAATTTACAAGAATTTTAATTTGCTATTACTGTGTAAATTATAAGAAATAAACGGCTTTTCATCATTACTAACATACAGTAATTTTGTTCCCTCAACTATCTTAGATCTGTAGCACGGCCAGCTTGGAAAAGTGAAAACTAAGCTTATCTGTTTTTTTTTAATTTGTCCGGGTTAATTGTGGAGCATTTTACCTATTAAAGAAAAAAATACGTATATTTTTGCAGTTGAAAACTAAACATCTGAATGTTTTTATTCTATTTTTATAAAACATTTTCCTGTAGGTTCAGTAAAATATCTGATGTGATTTTGATCTTCAAATTTTTCTCAAGTTTTTGTTTTATTTAATATAAATTAAGCATTATTTAAACATTTTACTTACCCCTTGCAGCAATGAAGGAAAATCATGATAAGTAAAATTTAGTCAAGTCAAAAAATCTTTATTCAAATAAACTTAGTAATTATAAGCGTTTTTAAATCGTCTATATTTTCCTACCACCCGTTCCAGACTTTTTTAACTGACAAGAAGAACGGGCGCAAGAAACTTTTGAGCTTTATCAGTTACTCAAACGATTTTTTTAGCACCTATAGATAAAATCATATCCTCACAAATCTTTCCACACAGTTTCCTATCCACGGTGTAATATCACAGCGGGATATAATTCCCATGATCACCGCACCATAACCTTTCACACCTAGACACTATTGTTCTGTGCACTTTGTACAACAACTAATCACACACTTATTGGAAAATGTACAGTTTTACAACACTATTTTTGACGAACAGGGTCGGGTGTGCGAGTCCCTCGGGCTGATTATCTAATTAGAAACCACCTAGCGACCGGTTGCAGTTCATAGATGATAGTGATCCATTGCTACTTCTTTTTGGATTAAAAAAAAACATACCAAAGAAAAGTAGCAATGTATGTGGAATGAAACCGGTCGCTAAATAGTTTCTTTTTAGATAATCAGGGTGCCGGTCGGGAGTCTCACCATTCGCGCATCGTCGAAGTATCCTTCCAAATTCAATATGTTTGTAGATAAAATATACAAATAAAGCCAGCATTGGTCATCTTTTTACAACTAAATTTCTCTGACTTCATCCCTATTCCCGTGAGTATTTTTCATACTTATACTTAGTTTATTGATAAATGGTGAATAAATCGCATTGAAGCCACTCGATAAAATACGAAATTATTTTCCTACATATCCTTTTCACTCTGCAAAATACTTGGTTTTACAACAACGTGGTCACCCATCCCTTATCTAACCCCAGTAAACATTGCTTAACATTTGCAATCACCGTCAAATCGCGCTAAATTCCATACCATAGAACAAACTTTATACCCAGCAATAATTGCGATTATTATTACCACAATAATAAACACGGCTACACAGTGACTCATGGCATGAACATTTTAACTGTAGTAGTTATTTTCACACGGTTAACTTAATAACTTGAAATAAACAGTTATTCAACGTCACTTTAGTTCAGTGACTGACATTTGACATAATAATATTAAGATGATTGTTTTTTTCTCACTCAAGTTTTTAAAATAAAGTTTATTGGTATACTTATCGAAAAATAATATCGAGCCATATAACAGGCCTCAAAATAATATATCTGACTGAGGTAGTCCGTCCATCCTTATCCTTACTAATATTATAAATGCGAAAGTCCGTTTGTTTGTTTATTTGTTTGTTACGCCTTCACGTCTTAACTGACTACTGAACCGATCATCATGAAATTTTACATACATGTTGTCAGGGGTACAGAGAAGGACATAGGGTACCTTTCATCCCGAAAAAAGTATTGTTCCCGAGGGATTGCAAAAAAAACTCTCCACGCAGACGAAGTCGCGGGCGGCAGCTAGTATTATTATAATAAGTATTATAAATGAGAAACTATCTGTGGTCTAGTAGTTTGCTCACCCGTGTAAGGGTGGGTACCCACTTAGGTTCGCGAACCTCCGCGCTCCGCGAACCTCGAACAGTGATCCATAGCAAAAACAAATATTTTTACTTTGGCTACAGTGTGTACCTGTGCGAACCAAGTTCGCATACGTATTCGCTCACGTACACACCTGGGCGCCCTGTTCCAGCAGAGGATAAACGATTTTTTCGGTGCAGGTTCGCGGAGCGCGGAGGTTCGCGAACCTAAGTGAGTACCCACCCTAAGACGCAGGGGTCCTGGATTCGATTCCCAGGGGAGGTACTCGGTTTGGTTGGTGGTAAGGAAAAAAAAAATAAAAAAGTTGTCAGATTTGACAGAATCTCTATAAAACTAAAAGCTACCATTAAGTTAAGGAGACCTTAACCAAAGGTTTTAGCTAAGAAGCCTTTGAGTATTTGGCCGTTTAGTTTTGTTACGTTTTCACTCCCAGACTGCTGAACCATTTTGCTCCAGAAATTAATGGAAACCCCAAATCTGGAGCAAAGTAACTTTTCATTTTCACATAATAAATTAACAATGAGAAAATCTATTCACTTCTCAAGCTTACACGCTCACTATACATGAAATAAAACACTTTTTAACGGATACTAGCGCGGTTTTATTGAAAGTACTTTTGTAATTAGTTGGCATTTGGTTTAATTTTTTATTTTCTCGACGTTTTGGCACCTTTGCAGTGCCGGGGTGGTCACGGGGGAATACGTTACTATCCGTTAAAAACTTCTAAAACTAATACACTTTCTGATGGTCTTAAGCCATTTTTAAAGTGTGACACAGTTATATCTAGGCTGTCACTATCACTTATTTCAATACCCATTATGAAACATTTATGAGCCCTAAGTATCTACTGTCTACTTACATTACTTATAAAAAGTCAATTAGTTCGATAAAAGCACTAAAATAAAACGTCATAGCCGCCATTTTGCGGAGATCATAACTCAAAGGGTGCCGGTGTACAGGTGGCGCCGTATGTCGTCATTATAGTACTGGTTATGCACCTGACTGTACTTGCTACAAGACTTCTAACACAGAATGGCAAACTCATTCATTCTTAATGAATTAATTTAATGAAGAAGCATAACTTTATGTATTTCTACAGAAACAAAAAATATCAACATTAAAAACTAAATTATAATATCAGTTTTATTTGTACAAATCCAATGTTTTTATTTTCTACATAATTAAAAAGGCTCTACATCAGCTTGAATACTTCGCCTTAAAAATAGTAGTGTAGGAAATGAAGCGATCTTTTGAATGGAGACCCCAACATTAAATCCTCCGTCGATGAAACTTTATGGATGTAATGTATGAACCACTGACCTGCATATATTTACACTGGACAGGCTTATGTCAAACTGTTTTTGTGCCTATTTGATTTCCGCCATTTTGGCGCTGCAGGACGTAGCGTGAGCATAGCGTGCGTACGTGGTACTTAAGTTTGAAGTCTGGAGAGACCATCACGGCAACTATTTTCATATTGTACGTCAAAATTAGTTCTTTAGACGCACGCTAGTGGCGTTTCAAATAGGCACAAAAACTTAGCTGTCAAATCATACAGACAGCCAGTCCAGTTAAATAAAAAAAAATTGTTTTCATGTCAGTGGTATAAACCAAAGCCTTTGTACGATTATCCAAAAACAAAAGAAAATCGATTTTGATAATTTAAAAAATATGCTCCATTTATGATACTCAAGAAGCTTATACCCCCAGTGGAGATTGCACGGCTAGTGTCATAGTGAAGATAGAAAAAATGTCCTTGAGTGACGTTACGGCTTATTGCTATCTCTTTTTTTAGTGTTACAATACGTTTTCGTTTCTCACGAACAAACGAACGACGAACATCGAACACGTATTGTCACACTAAAGAAAGAGATAGCAATAAGCCGTAACGTCATTCAAGGACATTTTTTCTATCTTCACTATGACACTAGCCGTGCAACCTCTATTGGTGGTATAAGCTTCTTGATGATACTCTATCATACTGTAAAGTTTCGTCTAATGAGGATTTACTGTGGGGATCCACTACCTTTCTTTCCAACACTACTTATAGTGTGAATGATAAAAACTTAGCCACAAAATGGTCACTTCACTATCGCATTAAAACTCGATAATTCCCGCGTAAAACTTTACAATTACACGTATCATTATCGGTCTTAAAACTACATACGTTATCAAGACGCCTGCGCATAGAGTATTTTTAGTTGAGCAAAACGGCCATAATGCTCAGCCGGGCCGTAAAATAATATTCCTTAATACATTATAATAGTCGCCATCCCGGGTAATGTTCGTAAGTATTGGAATTACAGGGCGGTGTTCGGTGCCTCATATCGGATCGTGTATGCCGCAAGTTGCAGGCTTACGTGGTTGTAATTGTAACCCAGGGTTTTGTAAGTCATAACCAGAGGTCGGAATCAGCCGGTCATTCCTGGTCCGCATTGAAATAACATGATTGGGGCCCTCTTAATAAATTGTATTGTAACAGTGGGGGAGGGCTACTATGTATTGATTTTGTATTTATTATCTCAAAATAACAAGGAATTCATTATTATAAATATTATAACTTCTTACAAAATATATCAAAAAGAGGGCGCAATTCATATCACTTAAAGGCGGACCTGGAATGACCGGCAGATTCCGATGTCTGTTCATAACATAAGTCTATGTCAGTGTTTCTTAAACTTTTTGCAGAAATTAACTACTTTCAGAATTTAAAAAAATCTACGGATCCCTATCAAAGAATGTTTTATTGGTAGTTGAATTATAGGAATTATTAACTGCGGGCCCCTGATACACATGCTACGGACCCCTAAAGGGTCCTACGACCCCACTTGAACTGAAAAAAAAGAAACCCTGCTCTATGGGATATTACTGTAAAACAATGTTTCCAGAAGCGAAATCAGGCCCGATCCAAAAATATATCATCATCTCGTGCCATCTTCATACTGAAGTTTGGCGGTCAGTAGACAATAGTTTTTGCGATCCCATGTAGCTTCTTTTAACTGACGATAGCCAAGTCCAGTCCACTGTTTGATGTCGTCCAGCCATTTGCGTCTCGGACGTCCCGGACCTCTCTTTCCCGGAATTTTGCCTTCGAGGATTAGCCGTAGGAACTCGTACAAGAATCCTCTCTGCATGTGACCGAAAAAAGCGACCTTACGTCTCATGACTGTGGACATCAGTTCTCTTTTGCAGTCGGCTTTCTGAAGAACTTTGGCGTTAGATGTGAAGCTAGTCCAAGGTATTTTGAACATTTTACGTAGAGTCCAACTCCACATCTCAAACGCTTGCAAACGGTCACATATTTCTTTCAATAAGACCCACGTTTCGCAGCCATATAAGAGCGTAGACCAGACGTAGCATCACATAATGCGGTGTCTTATGTAAAATCTAATTTTGGGGTCGCAAAGGACTTTGGACATTTTGTGGAACGAACCCTTTGCTTGTCCGATTCAACATTTCACCTCTTCTAGGTGGTTTAGGTCTGAAGTGAAGTAGCGACCAAGGTATTTAAATTAGCTTTCGTAAATAGTATATTTTTTTTATACCTACTAACAAACTTAGTTTGTTATAGAACTAAACATAAGACTCAATGAAAAATTAAGGATAATTTTATTTAATGGAACCGCATAAATTTTGTCTGCACTAGCTACTAAATAAAGTAAACAAGTCCGTATTTTTTACGAATAAATAAGTATTCAAAATTAATAAGTCCGTAATAAGGCCAGTAGTCATGTATAGCTCAGAATGTTGGTCTATGAAGAAGATGGATGAAAGGAAATTACATGTAACAGAGATGAAAATGAGGTGGGTGTGTGGTGTGACGCGAATGGATAAAATTAGGAATGAGTATGTCAAAGGAAGTTTGAAAGTAGCACTAGTAACAGAGAAGTTGAAAGGGAATCGTCCGGCTTGGTTTGGGCATGTTTAAAGAAGGGATGAAAGGCATGTTACTAGAAGAGTAGAGTAATGGACATGGATGTTAAGGGCTGGAAAGTAAGAGGAAGACCGCAGAAAAGATGGGTAGATTGTGTGCGAAAGGATATGAATGTGAAGGGAGTGGATAAGGAGATGACGTGTGACAGGAAGGAATGGAAGAGAAAGATGCACTGCTCCGACCCCAAATGAATTGGGATAAGGGTAGGGGGATGATGATGAAGTATTTTTTTACATTATTTAAATATACTGTATCGGGATTTTCACCATGTACCTTTTTATTTTTGAGACTCCGATATTTCGGCGCAGTTGCATGCGCCATGATCACGGAAGAACTGTCGGTTGTCACGTGCGGGTAGATGTTATTGGCAGACGAATCGGTCTACCCTCCGTCTAGTTCTTTTATTACGGTCGGTACCGGTACCATTGTCTGCAAACTCACTATTCACTCGAATCTGTTCTCGACACACGACACTCACTGTATCTTTACGCGGAACGGCACTTTTTTTATTTTTGTTGTTTTGACACAGCTGGACTACTGGATTCCAGACACTCGACAATTTAAGCCCATCATCACGATTGAAATTTTTGTATTTGGTAATTTCAATCGCTTCCCTGACCATTCTTGGTATGTAGTGGCGTTCTGTGGAGATGATCTGGGGGTTATGTAACTCGATCCAGTGATTTGTGTCCGAATGAATTAAATGTTCAGCGATGGCCGATTTTTGCGTATCGTTGTTTTTGACCGCTTTTATAGCGGACATAAAAGAGTTACATAACCCTCAGATCATCTCCACAGAACGCCACTACATACCAAGAATGGTCAGGGAAGCGATTGAAATTACCAAATACAAAAATTTCAATCGTGATGATGGGTTTAAATTGTCGAGTGTCTGGAATCCAGTAGTCCGGCTGTGTCAAAATCACAAAAATAAAAAAAGTGCCGTTCCGTGTAAAGATACAGTGAGTGTCGTGTGTCGAGAACAGATTCGAGTGAATAGTGAGTTTGCAGACAATGGTACCGGTACCGACCGTAATAAAAGAACTAGACGGAGGGTAGACCGATTCGTCTGCCAATAACATCTACCCGCACGTGACAACCGACAGTTCTTCCGTGATCATGGCGCATGCAACTGCGCCGAAATATCGGAGTCTCAAAAATAAAAAGGTACATGGTGAAAATCCCGATACAGTATATTTAAATAATGTTAATAACCATGGAAATTTAAAACAATATATTTTTTTACATTCGAATCATTATTTAATCACACATAAAAACAATAATAAAACAGCAAACTTAGTACCTGCCGAGCGATAAGTTTTTTTTTTTAATTGACAATGCGTAGCAGTTCTCCGCCTTTTTCTCAGAACTTGGACCACAGCGTCATATCGAATCTCATCGCGGCGTTTGATTGGCTGCGGGTGGCAAAATTGTTCCGAGATGATGATTCGATTCATTTCGACGACAGATTATTTTTGAATTTAGAACTGGATCGATTTTTTTTTCTTGATTTATCATCAATTTTTATTGCATCTTCGGGTTCGTGAGAAGAATATTTCTTCGTGAATTTATATGCGTTAGTAAGATTTGTCTTTATAAAAAGTATCCTTATGTTTTAATCCAGGCTATACAAACTATCTGTGTGTCAAATTTCAACGAAATTCATTCAGCCGTTTTTGCATGATCGAGTAACAAACATCCAAACTATCACAAAGATAATAATTTTAGTAGAATGTCCAAAAGCTGTTAATTCTGTACTACCTAATTACAAGCTCAATAAAAATATTTTGAAACAAAAACATCTAATCCTTAACAAATCGAAGAACGCCACTTAGTGGAAGCTAAAGCCTAATTTCCATAACAATCTGGAGGCATAAAGTTAAGATTGTACTAATTAAGTATAGTGTAGGGCTTGTAGCGCTATCTTGAGATAACGCGCTCGTTATAAATAACGCTAAATCTGATATCTCGCGGCCCGTTTGATATGCTGATGTTACACCTCTTCATTTGGAGGAAGATATTTCTGGAGTTATTCTGAACAATATCACAATCATTCCTAGAATTCTAAGGCGAATTTCACACTCCTACGTATCGCTAAATCACATCTACGATACCGTAGAGTAAAATGATTACTACCTATGTGGGGTTTTTTTATGCACAACGGGTTAGTGCTTCGCCTTATGTTAAATGACGATAAGGCCGAAGGTGGAAGTGTACTACACCCGAAATCCTCATCACTGAGGAACGAGCTATCTTACCTCTAACCTTAGAATAATAACACCTAGAACGATAGTTCTCTACAAAGCGCACTGTCAAAAGTGAGGCAACTAAAACAGCCAAAATGGCCCCGTTTTCAGATTGTAATTCTACATTATTCCCTAATCATACCGATTAAGTACAAAACAGTTTCAATTTTCCCACATTTATAAGACTAGTTACTATATTATTGGGTTTCAGTTACGATTATTTAACGTATGAAGGATATAAATTTGAAAACTAAGCCATTCTGGTTTGGTATTAGTTGCCTCACTTTGCATACAAGGACACGGTTTCTAGGTGTTATTATTCTAAGCCTCTAACTGCCGGAACACAAGATTTTTTAATTTGTTGTTATGGCGTCAGACTTAGGTAAGGTGGTGGTATTTTGGTTTGTTGGTATTGTGATCGTGCGTAAACCAACACCAAAAAAATGATTTTTTTTGGCGTTTGTTTACGCACGTTTGTTTATCCAACTCCTGAAGATGCTCTGGGTTGGGGCGAAACATGTGTAGAGTGGTCTAACGGTAAAAGTGCAAGGTGTGTTGCTGTCTGGCTAAATGCACGTATTGTGCACTGATATTTTGTGGTGTGCATGTACATTTTTTTGCGGGCGGGCAGGCGGTGCATGTTGCATGCAGTTATTGTTTGCGGAAGTAAGCTACATATATTTCTTTTTTCAAAATGGTTTGGGACTTCCGTCAAGTGACACCTGATTCAATCAAAAAAGATGGTGGTAGTTAGCCAGGCGGACAAATACAAATTGTCCCCCCTCCCGGTAATCGAACTCGGGACCCCTGCGTCTTACACGGGTGGGCGAACCACTAGACCACTGAATACAGTTTTATACAATCGCAAAAACGCTAATCGCGATGATGGAGGTATGTTGACAATTTGAAGAAGAAGAAAAGAAAAAGTTTATTTGGTACAATTACATTAAAATGAAACTTAAAAAACAAAAAAATAATAGTCTATGTACCAAATAGGACTCTACTCAGTATATGCCGAAGCAACGTATGTCACCACGGCACTGGTTTTCTGCAGATGCCTGTAGGTGTATTTGTGTCTACTGTGGCCCAGACGGATAACACACTGTCAAGCATGACGCTCCATCATGCAGAATTTAGTAGAAAAATTACGCGCGTCATCGGTCGCGTTGGTGTGATTCACCATGCGTGATTTCCATACACTTTGTTGTACTTACGTAAAGTGGCACACAAACACAAGTGACACTTTGCGTCTTCATTTTTGACCCACTGCATCAGTCATGATGCAGTGGGTCAAAAATCTCATACACAACGCTATAAGAGGTCTATCATAATAATCCGTAAAATTCTGTTTTTCCCAGAAAAAAACAGCTCTAAAGTAGTTACTTTGTATAAAAATAACATAGGTAATACAGCTTTTTCTCGTTCAAACAAATAGCTTTTGTAATTTATACTTATTCATCGACGAAACATTTATCGAGAACCGGCCAAGTAAGTAAACATTAACGAAACGAACAGAGACGTCAAGAATATTAACAAATTAATTCTTTATAACAGAATAAACAAATAAACGCGGCGGCGAAGCGCGACACTCACAGCGTGAAACCGAACGTAACGCATTTGCCTCATTTTCTACTGGAGCGTGCGGTGCGTGTGCTTATATCTTAAGCCTTTTTAACATAACTTCAAAATTACATCTTGTTCAACTTCATGATAATATTAAACCTTATTAAAAACATTCGAAAGCTTAATTTTAAACTTTTAAAGAATGATGAACTTGAGCTTTTTGAATTTAGAATACCATTTCACACTTTTAAAAACAAAATTACGTTTTGCGGTTGTCCTGAAGAGTTGTGTCCTTTTTTGTAGAGTGAAAAGATAAAAATTCTTAAGACAACACAAATCTTAAGCGTTTTAATAAAGTTGTATTTTGGTAAAACTCAAAAGGGATGGCGTTCATTTATCAAACGTTCTGTTTTGTTTTTTCGTGTAATTCTGAATAATTTGTGAATGGGAGCGATATCGGTTCGGACAAGGCGAGCGTAATTTATAAACTGTTTCATTTTAATTAATGGGCGACATTGTTTTATTCTTGTTAGCTTCTCGATTTTATTGAATTTAAGGGTTGGATGGGAAATAATTACTTGTATCGTTAGTACGAATGTTTAATGTGGTTTTAATGTTAATTTAATAGGTAGGTAAGTAGTTGAAATATCTACGGTACTTTTGTACTAGGTTTAAATAGAAAGTTAAGTTTAATAACTTTCACCATGATAAAGTTAGATGTAAAGTTTAATGATAATAATAGCTATTTATTTAATAATATGGATGGTTAAAAGATGCTTCTGTTTATAAGGTATTTATAAAAAAACCGACCAAGCGCGAGTCGGACTCGCGCACGAAGGCTTCCGTACCAAAAAACGGCAAAAAAATCACGTTCGTTGTATGGGAGCCCCCCTTAAATATTTATTTTGTTTTGTTTTTAGTATTTGTTGTTTTAGCGGCAACAGTCTAGCTATCGCGGTTCATGAGATACAGCCTGGTGACAGACAAACAGACAGACTGACGGACAGCGGAGTCTTAGTAATAGGGTCCCGTTTTTACCCTTTGGGTACGGAAACCTAAAAATTACACGACTGTCTCAATCAGCTCTTTGTGGCACATCTATCTATCGACATTTTGTCTGAATGTTAAACTGAACAAATAGGTGTTTTTCATCATTAACTAAAAACCTACAAATCGTAACAAGTGCAATTAAAAAAAGTGTACCAAAAACTATGATTTTTATTTATTTCTATTACTTGTGCTGTGAGACTTTGGTTAAGCCACATACAGACAGAAAAATGGACAAGAAAGCAGCCTAAAACGGCTTCGAAATCCCTTTGAGGTAAGAAAGCCTACAGATACACGCTGAAATTTTAATCATTTGGTTCCCGCAGTGGGGTGGTTCCACTCATGATTACAAGCAACTTTTACTATGGGGCTCTGATATCGCGAAAAGAAAATCAGCTGTTCCATACAAAAGCGCAATACCTACTCGACCTAAACAGCTGATTTTTTACAGGCACTTAATAAAAAGTATAATTTAGGATGTTAGAGCAGATTGCAGTCCTAATCATCACGTACACGAAATTATGACATCGAATGCCATATTGGGTCAAATTTACATTTTTCAACTTTGAAGGCGTCTATCTCTCTTTGCTGTCGTACGACGATTGCGATGCAGTGCAAAACAACAATAAAATTCAAAATTCGAAGCCTAATCATTTTAAAGATACCAGCAATGGGGTTGGCAACGCAAAGCTAATTGTAGATGTCGCTGCGTACGCTTGTTCCTAAGACAGTAGAACAAATCTATGGGAAAATAAGTATTTATTTTGTGGTATTTTTTTACCGAAAAAGACCCATTGACCCAAAATGGATATAAAAGTTTATTCTACAATGCAAATGCTGGAATTGAAAGCCAAATTAAGACGTTTTTATTCTTACAGAATTTATCATTTTTTTCTATATCCAGATTTGTCGGAAATTTGTAAGTGCCAATATTTTTGAAGCCTATTACACTGAATTTAATAATTATAACGCTAAAAAAACTAATTTTTTTTTAAGCAAAAGTCCTTTGTTTTCATAGCTCTCGTGGAACAAGCGTACGCAGCGCCATTTTGACAGTTGCCTTCCCCATTAAAAAATGTTCAGGTCATTATGACCCAAACGTAGATGGCGCCGGGTTAAAAGTCTTAATAAATATTTGTTAATATATCCATTGTAAAAAAACCAGAGAAGTATATACAGAACCCCCGTAGTCACCGATTAGTCACCACTGTGCGGGAACTAAATCACCAACCCGCGAGCCGCTCAGATAATAAAATTATTTATTCAATAAAACAAATAGTCTTAAAGTGTGACTTTTGTCGCGTCGCCGTGTTCGGCTTAATGGCGAATATAAATTAGATGGTAATATTCGAAAATACCCTCCCTTGGCGCTCTATGAATGGTGTCTATGGAGGAAATGAAATATCGTGATAATGCAAATGTCATACTGCGCTATTCTATTTATAACGCGACAGTTTTCTCATGAGCCTTTATTACGTACGATTAAACATTGGAGCTCGGTGGTGCAGTAGTTTAGCGCCTGGCCCAGCGATTGCGGGGTTAGCAACTTTCGCAAGGGTCGATCATGGGATGGGTGACCAAAAATTTATAATCTCGAGCTCCTCCGTGCTTCAGTAGGCACGTTAAGCCGTTGGTCCTGACTGCATTTGCAGTCGTAAACACCCACCAATCCGGTGGGTTATGGCCCATCATCCTTATCCACTCATAAGGCGTGAAATACACAGAAGAGATGCGGCGGAGATAAGGCGCAGATACGGCGGCGATGCCGGCGATACGTGTATTTGATTGGCTGAATGCATCCGAAAGTCTCACATCTGCACCGTATCGCCGCCGTATCCGCGCCGCGTCGCTTCTGTGTATTTCACGCCTTAGGAAGGCCTGTGCCCCAGCAGTGGGGACATTAAAAATGGCTGATGGTCAAACATTGGCAAACGCATTCATTTGTTTCGTGGAACTTCAAATAAATTCTGTGGCTTCAATGACTATTACGAAATTAGGCCATCATCACCCCAATGCCTATGCAAGTATCTTTAAACTCATCGCCGCCCTAGTACTTGAATGGCCAATCGACCATTGAGCAATTTTTACAGGAGACATTTTTTTAATATAGCTATCGATATTATTAGAAATTTACTAAAAACTTTCCTGAATTAGAAACATGCAGTATTTCTTTAAATAAATATTGAAATAGCAATCGAAAATAATTAATATAGTACTGATCTATTTTTCACTTACTATTGGAGGTTGGACATAATGTCTCAAACAAAGTTTTGTATATGGAGATTGAACACAATGACTTGGAAGTTTTGATTCCGAAAAGTGTTAGGTTAGGAGTTGATGTATAAAAATACATATACAATATTCAAAGGTTTTTTTTTATTACTTGTATATTTAATTAAATAGCTGCTATTACAAAAGATGGTAAAACATTTTTTTAAATACTTAAGCTAAATAAAATGCCAACATACCTTTCAAAATCCAATTCACTTAATTTATAATCCTTATTCTTTGTTGTTTCTGATATTTAAAAGCACTTTAATTGCTTAAAAAATAAATTTAATTTTTAAATTTATCGTAGAAATGCTGCTATATCCAAAACGATCAAACAATAATCAAACAAAATGGCGTCGCGTAATCTCGGAATACTTGCCCGTGATTGGTCGGTTGACGGAGATTGGGCATACAAGAACGGAGATTGATATTTGAATGTGTTCATTTGAGCAAAATTTGGAGTTTGACTAAACAAGCACTTAAAACAGTTTTCATATGGGACATAGGATATTTAGTTTTTGCTAATAGTGTAAGTTATATCCAAGAAAAAATAATAATATTGTATATTGTATAGCATGTAATCAGAGTTGCTATAGTTTGAAATAAAAAAAGTAGATTTTGGTAAAATTGGTCGGTTGGCCATTCAACTATATCATCAAAAAATCGAATATAGAGTGTATTAGAAAATGGGAATTAATTAATTGGATGACAGGAAATAATTAAAGGTGACTGTTAATGAGATAGGTACTTAAATACTAAATGTGGCAGCAGTTTATTTTTTGGGCGATAAAATAACTAAACGGGTGACTAAATGTGGATGTCAAAAAATACGTAAAGTATGGGAGATAAATAATTTAAGTTAGCAGTGAAAATTCTAAATGAGTGACAAAAATAATGAGTGGTCGCAACTATTATACCAACTAGGTAACTATTTCACTGATTTAAGCTGCCCAATATGATATTTTTGTCACCGATTAAGATAATAGTAACCTTTTTTAAATAAAATATATGCCAAATTTTAAATGTTTTGTGTGCCTTAAATTTGTCGCCTAAGTAGTAATTTGGTTGCTCGTTCTGAATAACTAGTTACTCATTTTGTGTGGCAAAATCTTATTTACCTTTGAAAAGTGTGATTACTTGGATTGTTTCTTTTTGTCACATCACAATTACTTAGAGCACAAGACACCATGGCTCCACGATATCTTTATTTTAAATTCTAATTAAGATCAACAAATATGTTAAACAAACTGTGATTGCTCATTTGCTAAGCGGGACGCTAGGGGCTCTTACTGCAAAAAATGTTGGCACATGTCACTTGATCCTTTGTCTCTTTTGTACATAGACCGTGTCCGTATGATGTTAACTTCTCTTTTCCACGCTTTGTTGGTCTTCTTGAGCGCAGCGAAAATTTTTCTATGTCTATGACCAAAACCGAAAAAAGTGCAAAAAAAAAAGAGTTCTTTGTTTAAAAGTGCAAATGCTTCTCTAATTCCATTTTTGAACGGCGACAATAACGAGAGCAGCTAATAAACCCGGCGACAGACTGCGGGCGAGTCGCTGAGCGCCTTTTAATTTTCACACCCTATTGAGCGGCCGGCGCGATTACAGCTAAAGACTTGAGTGGACACGAGCTTTATTTACACGAGTCAAATACAAGACTTTATATTTTTTTATTAGCTGTAAAATATTTTATATTGAACTTCAAAACACTGTGTAAGATATTTATTAAAGATAAAGTTCCGCTCGGTTGGTGCTCTACTTGAGATAGAAAGTCATTAAGGTGGTTATATCGCCGAAAGTGACGCCCTCAGAGGTTTTATTCAATAAGTTGTTAATAGAAAATTATTTTAATAAAATTTTACGTGGAATTTTTAGGGAGAAGGAAAAAGATTTTAATAATGTTTTACGTTTTTAGGTCCCATGGTCAAGTATTTTTAGAAGATATCACTATATTCTCTCGTAGTCATTCGTAGAAGTAGATCGCAAATGTGTCAAAAACGGCCACTTTCAACCGTTTGCTATCTACTTCTAGCAGTGACAACGAGGGAATATAATGATACCGTTTAAAAATACTAGACTATGGGCCCTAAAAATTCCACGTAAAATTGTGTGTTAGAATCACAATCCTTACTATCCTTACTAATATTATAAATACGAAAGTCCATTTGTTTGTCTGTTTGTTTGTTTGTTTGTTACGCCTTCACGTCCTAACTACTGAACCGATCATCATGAAATTTTGCATACACGTTGTCAGGGGTACTGAGAAGGACATAGGGTACCTTTCATCCCGAAAAAAAGTATAGTTCCCGGGGGATAGCAAAAAACCTTTTCACGCAGACGAAGTCGCGGGCGGCCGCTAGTATTAAATAAAGTTCACCGCGGCGCCACTTTTAGTCATACATACCGCCTTAAGGAACCCTCTAACACTATTAGATCTTATATCAAGGAGCAGTTTCACAGGTTACGGATTAAAAGTAACTATTTTAACAAAAATTCCGTTCCATTTTTAAATTTAACCAGAAGAAGGTGGTAGTAACCCGATTCTGTGAAACTTTCCTTTTACTGAAACTGAAAGTCTACTCTACGACACCTCTACTCTTAATGTTTTCCTAATTCCTCGCTCAAGTCCGGTGCCCTTTCATTCGGCTCAATTGCCCTGTATCCCTTCGCCACATTTCTTTTTGTTCCCCTTACAAAAGAATGTCGCTACTATTTATTTCCTGCAAAGTAATTATGAGCGGGAGTTTTTTTTCTTAAAACTTGGGTGTCTTAGATCTTGCGGCTTAATTCCATCACGTACAAAAAATTATGTTGTCATCAATTACATATTGTATTGGCAAATTGGATCGATAATTCTTAACTGGTATTAAAATTAAAATTAGCTTTCATAATGTGTTTTGAGTGACATTTCACGTAGGAATGTTTGTGGTAATTAATTTTTCTATGTTCTTAAAAAAAATATTTGATCTACCGACATTAATTTGTCGTGTGTCAATTAATTAGCTGGTTAGTAGAGCATACAATTTATACGATTGCAAGTTTGACTTTTTATAATTATTTTCTATGGAAACATTATTAATTACAATAGTGTGCCGATTGGTAAGGTTATTTAGTAATGGAACTTCTTCGAAATAACTTTTAATTTTTATGGTTGAGACGTTCTAAATAGAATAACTACCAAAACTTAAAATAAAGAAGCGTTGTGTTTCTATCTTTTTTAATGTCCCTGAAAGACAAAGGTTTGTCGATTCTGCAAATTCTTTATTCTTTTTTATTAGCATTAGAATGCGAGTGTATGTTACTGCAATATATATTAGGAGGCCATAACAAATTTGGTAACGATCGCGTAAGTGTCTGACTCAGGGTTCACAGCAGCAGAGACTGCCTCTCCATCCTGTAAACCCAGAGTCAGCCACTTACGCGATCGTTACCAAATTTGTTATGGCCTCCTAATCTAATAATTTTTTGATGTAACTATTAATTCATAATCCTAGAAACAAAACTACGCATAATATGAAAATTAGTAAGTAATTTATGTTTGTATATGTTAACTGTCATTGAAACTTTATTAACAGTAAATTGTTTAATGAAAGTCAACTAGGAAATAGCTGGAAAATTGAGTTGCACCGCAGCACCAATGCTTATCCTTGCAATTGCGGTCAACCGCGTAATGCTCGTGTTGCATACTTACTTAAGTATTATTTCGTAACCTTATGTCCTTTAAACGAACTATTCAATTAAAATACCTAACAAGGCTCTATTTTATAAAAAGTGGTACACTTAGAAAACCAAAAATAAATAATAGGTACAGTACAGTGTCTGCCACAGCTATACTTTTCTCAAACTTGGATTCATATTTTTGTTTCGCTTTTTACAAATAAATTTTACTTCTTACTTTTAACATCTAAGTCTGTGTCTTTTTATTATTAACTTTATTAACGTTTATCGTAACAAAGTAGTTGTTCTAGTGGCAAAAAAAATGGATTTAAAATATTATTAACGATCTACGAATGGACAAACGTACAATCAAAATAATAATAAGTTTCGTAGCCTGAGTGTTTTATTTCGTTTCAAACTCTTCATTGAAAAACTAACCACATTTATTTTATTTACGTAGAAAAACTAAAATGAATATTATAACCTCATTAATTAGGGAAATAAACAAGTGGATACTAGTGAATGGTTGCAATCTAATAATCACGGCTATTCAATGGCAATCCAGCCGGGGACAGGGGGTTTGGCGAAATTAATTTCTATGGAGCAATCACGGGGGCGATCGAGAGGTCTGATAACTTCTTCATACTGAATGAAATTGTATAGTCCAGTTATAGAAACGATCGACAATTTTGAATTTAAAAACATTTTAATTCTGAAAAAAAAATCACTTGGGCCCTATTTCACCAAATCGACATTGGTCACTGACACTGTTTCGGTTAATTTTACATTATCGTTACATTAATTAGGCTCAAATGTTGTGAAACAGGGACATTTTTTACAGGTCTTTACAACTCTTGACATGAGATTGGAGCTGAGTCAAGTTTGCGTGACAATTGTTGACTTGTAAAAAAATATCCCCATTATTGTCCCTGATTATAGTAAGGAAACTGTAAAAATTGCCGACAATAAGTCACTGACAAATGTCAATTTGGTGAAATAGAGGCCTGGTCAATAGTCAACGCTCTGGTCAACACTAATTGCTTCCATTATTATAGAATAATTGCATTTGAAATGAAAAATATTCTAAGAGTTGAATTTTTGGACAAATCTTATTTTATTCGTAAAGACAATTTAAAGGACTCATTTTGTTATTCGTAAAAAATAATAAAATTGAAAAATATTAAAAACACGACTGCCCTACCAAAAACGAACTAAAAAGTTAAAATAAAAATTTAAAATAAGTGCAATTTGCAGTCGGGGGACCGTTTTATAGAACAATTTTTGATCAAAGAGGTTCCCCGCGTTTTTTTACTCATGTGCCCCGACTGCAAATTACACTTGTTATTTAACCTTTTAGTTCGTTTTTGGTAGGGCAGTCGTGTTTTTAATATTTTTTTAATTTTATTATTTTTATTTCACACATTTTAGTAACAAATTATATAGTTTTGGAATGTGCTCATCAAGGCCTTTCATTTTAAGCCCATATTGTATTATTTTTTCACATTTGAAAGTGGCGTCGTATAGTCGCAATATTTATTTTTTTAAACAAAAAAAATATAGCCAGTGTCACTCGGGATAATGCAAGGATTCTAACGATACCCCATTCATCCAAATCAGTTCAGGCATTTAGAAGTTACGGTGGAATAAAGAAACTCACATACCCACAAACATACATGAACCCTAAACACACACACTCCTTTTTGGGCAGTCGTGTAAATAAACTCTTGTTGCTTTGGGCAGTCGTGTAAAAAAGGAAAAAGTCGCACTCTTCTATTAAATTCAATTTATTTTTATTTTGGATTTGTCATTAGGTACTAGGTATGTGAGTACTGTGAGTAGGTGTAAGAAAGGAGCCGCGGAAGATCACCGACCGGATTGAGGAGGTCTGCCAAGCCGACATGATGTCATTTATCCGGAATTCCGGAAGGCCGAAAACCATACTACATAGAAAGCCCTCATTCACCGAGAGACTCCATATTATCGCGACTCTCAGTCGTGAGGATATGAGGAAGAAGAAGAACTAGGTAAGTACACTTTAAGTTAATAATAATTGATGATCTCCATAACAACAAGCATTATTGATTATCAAAATACTTGTGACGTTGAAAGTTATGACGTCATGCAGCTTAAACATCAGCCATTGATGACTTTCCATGTTTCCTAAAAGCAGTCGGGAACCTTGGTACCTAGTTTTTCACACAAATTGGCATTAAGGAAGCTTAGTTAAAGCTTCAAAATTAATATGGCATGGACGTCGATAAAGGTTTGAATCCACGAGAATTTTCACGGAACCGACAAACCAACCAGCAAAGCCAACATCTTCTCTAAAAAAACGAAATTACTGGTACATAGTTGCGAAATGACATTCTTATGTTAAACGTAACAAGTAAAAATAACACGTCAACCGTCGTACATGGCTATGTGATGTTTATTACGTGGACAAAACATTGTTACGACGTGTCGGCTGAACGACAAACTGTGTGTCGGCATCCACATGCCAGATGCTTTCCAAGTTTTATAGAAAACTTTTAAAAGTAGTTTTTATTAAATGAATTTGTTTTAGCTTAAAAACATCATGTCACTCAGGGTCCAAAACCAAGCATCTCGTAAAATTACGCTAGTGCGTAATTTTACAAATTATACTTACAATAATGATAGTAAGTATAATTTGTAACCACTTCAAAGCATTAATAAAAAAATATGATTTCATTCTACGAACTATCGTTCTACTATCTACGACATAGAATAGTTTGTTATACTAGAGACCAAAGTCAACTTGTGCTGCGAGTGCAGACTTTAAATCACGAACTAGCGAAGCAATCTAAAATTGATTGGTGAAAAGTTGTAAGTACGTTAAACACGAGACAAAATTTTTGTTATGTCTCGTGCCTTTAAATCACTCACTATGCTCAATAGTCTTTTTTATAATCACACGCTACGCTTGCTAAACTACTTCGCTAATTAGTGATTTAAAGTCAGCACTCGCAGCACAAATAGAGTTTGATCTCTAGTATAGAAAATAACTATTTTTCAAGACTATATTGGTTGGAACGGACTGCGTTTTATGTTGTATGTTTTTTACAATCAAAGAAAATTAAAATAATATAATAAACACTAGCCTTCGACAAATTCTCTCTTCTATAAAAAAGGACAGTGACATCGAAACGCAACAAAGTCACAAATTACTCTTTGTACGGGTCTACACGGCCTAGTAAATAACATTACAATAGAGATATAATTCTTGGGCCATTTCGATTCGCAGATGCGTAGATAAATATGCCGGGAGACGGCTAGTTAAGTGTTTATCTTACTCGGTTTGGTATCTGATTAAAATGATAACAACCTCTCGTTAACTTTTGCTGAGCGTTCAGTTGTTGATCTGGATAATTCTGCTAAGAAAAAACTTTTCAAGGCACGCCTATATGTATCTGTAAATATGCTACTGAAAACCCACTGAAGTAATTATAGTACCTACATTACAGCCGAGAACGGGAAGTTTGCATAATGCATTGTCGAGGATGGTTTGAAAAAACGTCACGATCACAAGAACAAATATAAAAATTGCATTTTTATTAAGAATATTTTATTTCCTCGCTTTTCTTGAGAAAAGTATTATACAAGCTTTGTACTGGAAGTTATTTGCATTGCCTCGAAAGATTAAAGCCCTTGCCTGCGGCCCTCAGGCTTCAAAACATCCTCGACAATGCAAATGCTAACTTCCCGTTTTTGGCTGTAAAGTACTATTTTATATTAGTGACCTCTCTTGAACTAACATTCTGAGTTATCAATTAAAGTAATAATCATCATAACATGCACGACACCCACCGCTAGGCATCGACCTCTCCCAAGGATCTTCACAAAGCGATCGATCCTGCGCTGCCCGCATTCATCGGCTTCCCGCTACCTTCGCCAGGGTACCTTGCATACCATCAACTTTAATAAAGCGACTGCGTTTCAGGTTCCCAAACTGAATCGCTTTATTTCGTACCATAAGCTACACCGGCACCCTGA
The DNA here is from genome assembly GCA_943789525.1 of Agriphila geniculea. Lineage (NCBI taxonomy): Eukaryota > Metazoa > Arthropoda > Insecta > Lepidoptera > Crambidae > Agriphila > Agriphila geniculea. The sequence continues at coordinate 14,653,516 of OX038890.1, forward strand.
TTATCTAAAAAGAAACTATTTAGCGACCGGTTTCATTCCACATACATTGCTACTTTTCTTTGGTATGTTTTTTTTTATTCAAAAAGAAGTAGCAATGGATCACTATCATCCATGAACTGCAACCGGTCGCTAGGTGGTTTCTAATTAGATAATCAGCTCGCCGGTGTCAGTGTCACGCGAAGCGAAATCGCCTTATTGCGGTTTCATCGAACTCCGAGAGGACGCCGCGGTGTCCTCAGCATAAAACCTTTAGATTCCGTATGTGTCTTATTCTTGTATGAACAAAAAATGAACTAAATAATGTCTTTAGCGATTCAGCTTAGGTTATGTACTTAAGTTGAGCAGCCCGCTGCTGACACCGCTGTCACATAGCAATGCAGTTCATTTTAGGACCTAAACTGGATTGCAATAAGAGATCGCAGTAAGCCTACCCACGGATTCCGTATAGAATGCGCGGTCATCATTCCAGCGGGCTGATTATCTAATTAGAAACCACCTAGCGACCGGTCTCATTTGACAGATGAATGTGATACATTGCTACTTCTTTTTGGGGTGAAAAAAAACATACCAAAGAAAAGTAGTAATGTATGTCCAATGAAACCGGTCGCTAAATAGTTTCTATTTAGATAATCAGCCTGCGGTACTTTTCCGCCCCAAAATCCGTCGGCATGAATAAAAAATACCACATGATGGTAAAACCAAACATAATTAATCTTAATTGAGTTTTTTTTATTTAATTTTTTTAATCAGTCTGACTGAGATTGAGCTCTAGAGACCAAACCAACTAAACGCTAATGATTTTTTTGAAAAAATATATTAGATACGGTTCGATTACAATTTAAATAAAATTAATTATCCTTGTATTATGTGTAAACAAAGCAGCCTCTAGAATGTCCAAGTTTTTTCTATCTTTGCTGAATTACTTGATATGGTACATGCCCATTCCATAGTTACATGCATGAATTACCTATTAGAGGATTGATTAGAACTCATTAATATTTTACATGGATATTGCTTTAGCAAAACGCCTTCAATTCAATGATATAATGTAGATATAGATACAATCGATGCAGAAGCTTATTACTTTAACTGCTTAGACTATGTACTACTTTCGTAATTTAATAAGTTATAATATACAAAAAATACTATGTAAAGGTTCTTATTGACTTGGGAATCAACTTCGGCTGTTGTAATCCATAAACAAATAAAAAACTATGAAGGAAAGTCAATAACAAAATTCGTGCGCAACTTGGTTTATTACTTTAACATTGAAAGAAATGCTCTTATAACGCGATTAATTTGACTAATTGATGTACAACAGAAGTGACCAATTTTAGAACGCTTGCGGTACAACATACATTCTCGAGTAAAGTTGCCGCCGATCACTATCTATTGCCATTTTAATCATATTGTGTGTTGTAATAAGTAATATTTTCAACACACTTGTTACGAGCAAGTGAGCCCTAATATGGCCCTAATACATCGTTTTTAGGGCCATAAACCGAGCTATAACAAACGCGTGCAATAATATATAAAACACTAGGTTGTTATAGAATTATCCCTACAAAGTTAAATAGGTACCTTACTGCAAGTTCTATGCAAGTAAACAGAGCATTCCCAATTTAACTGGGTTATACAGTTATTTTTTTACTAACAACAAAGGGGTTTTATGCCGCTGAAAGTTCATATTCATTTTTGAAATAAATTAATGTGTAAGTCTTTAATTAAGTCAAACAAATATTTATTATTATAAAATTATTCATAATTCATAATATTTTGTTATAAAATATTAAAATATTTGCATTTTATCACTTAAAATTATAGTTTTGAAGTAGGCTGTATGCTCACTCACCCCTTTGTTCGCAAAATATTCTTGCATTGGGCGTGTGAAAAAACAAAAAAAAACTTACGCGCCTTTTCCCATAATTGTCATATTTTGTTTTTGTCGTATTAGTTGCTGTGTGGTAAATTACTTTGTATTTTCCTCGCCAATGTGTTGAAAACGTCGTATGAAACTCGTGAGCATTTACTCATTGCACACTCGGCTGAGTTACGCCCTCGCCTGCGGCTCGGGCTGCACTGCAACCCACAGCCTTGTGTGCAATGACCAACCTAAGCTAACATGTCTCATAATGTACTATTTCAATGACGTATTTCCCTTTTAGCGCTGTTTCATATAGAATAGACATGTATCTATATTAAAACAATGTTATGCGTGTTATGCTATATGTTGTTTTGAGATTTATAAAACAATGTAAGTATGTTGTACAATATTAAAAATCTGTAAAACTCTCAAAGAAACGTATACGTCGATAACTATAGTGTATGATGATCTAACATAATATTGATAATGTACATTTTGTTGCCACGAGACAGTAAACTGTTTCCTCGATGCAAATTAGTTTTTTTCTTTTTCTAAGAATAAAAAATGTTCTAAAGCAATGATAGAACAGTAGCCCGTAGAACATTTAAATCACGAAAAAGGTTACCGTTTGCCGTTGTGATATGGTTATTTATTACGAAATACAAGTTTTACAGATCGCAACCCGCCGAAACCTATATTTGTATATCTCCAAAATAGTTTTTTTTTATTTTTCGAGGTTTACCACATAGTTTAGCTATTGTCGTGTTCTACAGCTTGGTTTGATTGCCACAGATAAAAGTAAGACTATAAAAAGTATCCATCCACAGATTTAAGACCTGATGAAAATGGTTGGACTTTATCTGGTCTTAAATCTGTGTATGATCACTTTCCATAGTCTTACTTTATCAGTGACAATCAAACAAAGCTGTAGAACACGACACGACAATAGCTAAACCATGTGGTAAACCTTGAAAAATAAAAAAATAACATTTTTGGAGATATACAAATATAGGTTACGGCGGGTTACGATATGTAAAACTTGGGTTAAAGTATCTATGATTTCGTAATAAATAACTATATCACAACGGCAAACGGTAACCTTTTTGGTGATTTAAATGTTCTACGGGCTACTGTACTATGAGCAATCAACTGTTTTCGCGATTTGTTATAAAAAAGAGCCGATATCTTTCTACTGTCGTCGTGGAAACCTCATTTGGAAATAAAATCAGCCATATCTTAGTAGCAAAGAGTTTTTATTAAACGAAGGCAGTCTTTAGTCGACTAATTGTGACGTATTTTACGATCAATTCACTGTAAGAGGAATTAAAGGGTAATTGAAGATAGTATGGTTTTTTGAGACGAGTTCGATTTATGATGCCAGTGATGCTTTGGAAGGCCTTTTAAGGCCCACCATCGTTGAAACGCTTCAGTATTGAGAGAAATTACCGCAATGAGGACTAAGAGGAAGTGGAAAAAGTAATAACAGTTTGCAGGGTTGCCAGGAGACAGGAAAATCCGGCAAAAACCTTTGTAAATTGCATATAATTCAGAACCTTGTATTGCCTTGTTAAAACATCGGTTGCATCTGAATAACAAGAATAGTAACTTTTGTAAGATTTAGCTTGAGATGATTGTCTCCTTGACCAGGAAAAGATATAAAAGTGACAACCCTGCCGTTGATAGTTTGTCCCCAATCAGTTATAAAAACTGAAAATTCCGTTTTGCTTTGCGGTTGAAGTCCAACCGCAATTTCATCTGCTTTACGAGGTTTTAAAATAAAATGGTCTTTCGAACTCGATACGTTTTTTCTGTTTAACTGACTTTCTGATCTAAGCATCAAAATATTACTTCACCAGCCTCTAAGTAATTTAGGTCTAAGAGTTCTTTCATAATATGCCAGAACGAGCAAACCGTAGGAAACGACCACCGACGCTAGGTTTTTCTGTTCATAACAAAGCATTGAAAATCAAAATGTTAAAAAATGTGAGGATTTCTTAAACTCACATTGCCAAGTAGAGTAGTGTATTGGCATTCGGATTGTCCCGTGGGATTATTCTGTCAGTTGGCATCATTAATTATTGATGGAGATGGCACAAAACGTCGCTGGCAATCGACACCAGCCGCTAATGACAATGGCTGGCACCAAATACAGCTTACAATAAGAACTATATTTATACGAACTTTGAAGAAAACCATGATGTTTTTGTTTGAGAACATTGACTTGTATTTTGTAAATCCACCTTTCAAGGAATGATTATTTCATTGGTTGATTTAAAAAGATGAGAATGTTTACGTCAACCTGGTTAGCGACAATTAAAAAACGGTAGTTTATGCTAGTACGGTACTTATGATCACTATTGGTAGACTAATACAGAGTTATTTGTAAAACAACAATATTTGTTCTACGACTTCTTTCGAAAGAAGACTAAAAAAATCATCTTTTCATACATAAGTATGTCCGAACAGTTGATCGGGTTTTTGTATGAAAACTAGATATTTTTTTGTCTCTTTTAGGAAAAGTCGTAGAACAAATGTTGTGGTTTATGATGTTAGTAATCTACTCCTGCGAGGTTGTTGGTGTTTTACAAATAACCCTGTATAGAGTAGGAAAATCTGCAATAAGAAAAATTAGGGAAAGGCGAAACAAGATATAAAAATTAATAATTCATTGAAATATTTATTTAAGAACAAAAACTACAACAAGACAAACATATTTATTAGAAAATTAGAAATTACATGTAACAAGAATTTAAGGATGAGGAAAATTTTAATAAATATCATGAGTCAACTGACATTGTTCAAGAAAATCGGTAAGAGACCCATTTTCTTGTTAATACCACACAAAAATCTTTACTCGCGAGCAGAAATTGAATAATCTTCACATTGTAAGATTGAATTGACAGCTGTTCAATCGCATCGATATCAGGCCAAACAGGAATAAACGAAGGAAGTCGTTTTAAATCGGAAACCTCACTTTAGTGCAATAACTGTGTAATTAGGACAGGATAGCCCGCTGACCATCTCTGCCCAAATGACAAGGTGGCGGCCATATTGCGGTATAATGCGTGGTTGCGCACGCACAGATTATAGTGCGAGATATATTAGTGGCGACACACAATGACAGAGTGGACGATCTGTCGGCCCGTCTTCGATCGATCGATTCCTTTTTTATGTTCTTATGAATTTATAGAGGCAAACGGACAAATCGTTGGGCCGGTACACTTATTTCTTGGAAACCACTTCAATGATAATAACGTTAAAGCTGTTTTAAACAAAAACGCTAACCATCTTTCTCATCAGAACTTGGCAATTAATATTGGATGTTCCTTGGGCGCTACGTTTGTAATTTCTTGATTTCTGCGGATGTTTATTATAAACTTAATAACTTTTCTTATAATTAAAACCCTACGACATCACACATTAATCTTTGAAATGTAGTTTCTGTTAATATTATGAGTTATGAGGTGTAATGATGAAATGAATGAGATGGTTAATTATATATTAAATTTATTACCAAAAAAGCTTAATTTCTAGCAAGGACCGGAACCGCTTATCGTTAAAGGGGTTTTTAATTGGGTATTTCATAGACTTGTTTTTAAAAACCCTATCAATACGGTAACCCTATCGAAAGGGTAACCCAAGTAAGGACTTACCGAATACGAAAACCCTATCGGGGAAACCCTATGAAGGCTTTATGAAGGGGTTTTAAAACGTATTCAAGCAATTTATACCTATAGTTCCACCTAGGCCGAAGGACCGGAACCGCTAACCGTTAAAGGGGTTTTTATTGGGTATTTCATAGACTTAATTTCAAAAACCCTATCAATACGGTAAGCATGACGTCGACTAACCCTAACGAAAGGGAAACCCTATCATTTGGTAAGCTTTTTAATAGGGTTTCCCTATCAATTGGGATAACCAAAAAAAGGGTTTTCCAGTCCCCGATTTCTAGTTAAAATATTATATTGAAAACAAGTAAATACAAACACTATGCAACTACAAAACGTTTTAAAAGTTTTAAAGCTAGTGCTTTACGTTTTAAAACGTTTTAACACTACTACATTTACGTTTTAAAACTAACGTTTTAAAAGTTCTAAAGCGAGCTAAGAATCACAATTGGCTAGTGCCAATTGTTATTCTTAGCTCGACCATACGATATTTTTGGAAATTCCAATCATTTAAGTATTTTTTGTTTTTACTACAGACGAATCTTTTTTGACCCAGGTCCAATAGCTTGCTTTAACCTTATAAACCATTTTTTATATCGCATAAGTGTATTTGAATTAAGTTTGCAGAGGAAATTGATTCTAAATGAATCAGTTTAATGAAAAAAAAAACATATTTTATTCGAAAAACCTTGAACAATGCAGTAGAGTAGCCGGTAGGTAACCTAAGGCACACATCCTTAGCTACACAGTTTAGCACATCTCTGATGGAAAAGTCCCGGAAAATGAGGCACAATAGATTGTCCATTGTTGTTCTACCCGATCGGGCCACTCGGGCGTTGACAACTTAACTTCGACAAAATATAAAATTTAAAGTTCTAAAACTAAGTTTAAATTACTTGTACAAATGTTAAGTAAAAGTAAGATAAAAATACCCATTGACTGAAAGTTAGGTAATTACCTTCATTTTGGATCTCCTAAAACTATAAATTTTTTAACAGTGCTTAATTCCTTTCACATGTCTTTATCATTCGAGATAAAATTTATCTAGCTACTCCAACATATTATGCCTACGTTTCCCAAGTAATTTTCATCCTACTTTTCGAAACTTTTTCATCCAACAAACATAATTAGTATGAGTCTCAGATATAATTTGATAACACATCTCAATCCTGTCCCGGAATACCGACATCGTGAACAAAACATATATTCTGTGACAAAACGCTACACAGCGCGGCAGTCTCCGCGTGCGCTATGCACCGCCACTGTCTCCACAAAAAGCTGCGCAAACGTCGGCATCCTACCCTAATAGCTAGCCATATCGGACACGACTGCTTTTTAGACGTCATTTTAGGTACCGCACGCTGAAGTGACAACCTATTGGTTTGGCATTACAATCTGTAGGATTTATTGTTAAATGTTGCGGTTACGTTTTAGAATAAACTAGATTCCGCCCGCGACTTCGTCCGCGTGGACATTCGAGAAAATCCTTAGGAATCCTTTAACTAGGATAAAAAATATTCTGTTTTAATTTGAACTTGAACTTGAACTTTCCTTTCGTTCCCCAACTACTCAACTTTACCTGACATCAGACATCCTACCAGTGCGTAAACTATTTGTGCTATGCAAGCTCTTTGTAGATTCCATCGTAAGGAAATTCCTTTTATAACACTTCCACAAAAAAGAATATCTAGATATCCCATTGAATATGTACACTCCACCTTTGATAAGAGACATTATGATTTCATTGCTCCACGACTTTACAATAAGATTCTTACTTTTGATAAATCATTACCGGACTATCTTAATTCTTCTCTTAAAAAGTTTGTGATTGAGTGGCTGTATCAGTTGGATTATGAATCCACAGAGAATATAATTGAAAGTTTGTAGGTTCTACTTGTTGTTTTGTTGAATTTTATATTTTTCACATTCTCAATGTTATTTTTATATTAAGATCAAGATAAATGATAAACTAGAAACGATATTAACTTGATTTGCATGTTAAATAGGTTTTCTTAACTAAGAAGTTTATATTGTAAAAACAGCAACATTTTTGCTATTCTCAACGAGAAGCCTGACTCTCATTACACAGGGAAACCTTAAATGGGAGCAGATTAACATTTCATTTTCTAAATGGCTTTTCAAATAAAGATGTTTTTTATTTTATTTAAAAAATTTCAGCAAAATCCGATCAGCTGCTTTTACGTGATCATTTTGGCGGGTCCCCACCAAGCGAGCAGCCTCGTGCGAGGCCTGCAAGCAACCATCGTCCTACTGCCTCGCACGAGATTGCTCGCTTGGTGGGGATCTGCCTAATCACGAAAAAACAGATCGGGCTTTGATGAAAGTAAAATCCTGTCCACGCTGACGAAGTCGCAGGCGGAAGCTAGTTTGTAATATTCAGAACTGGGTTCAGAGATATTAGTATCCCATTTCTGTCCCTGTCTCCGCCCCCCTATCACCCGTCCCCTCCCCCTCCCCCTCCCCCTCTCCGTCCTCTACATTTTAAAACTACATACTTCTACGAAGTTTCAAGCCGAAATGTATATTTATTTTAAATATTTTTTCCATACAAAATTTCTACCCCCATTTCAACCCTTTAGGGGTTAAATCATGTTCACCGTGTTGAACTTCAAAATAAATGCCATTTTTGCAATCGTCATTCCATAAAACCTCAATAACGACATCCATATCGATTTTAGGTGTATTTGTCCCATTTAACCCCTAAGGAACTGATTTTCGAAAAATTGCGAAATATGAGTTTTCTTATATGTTTTTTACTTTCCAACCATAAGCTTAAATAATAAATTTAGTGAGTTTTACTTTGAAAATGTAGAACTTTTCAGATATAATTTCATCCCCCTTTTCATATCTTCAGGGGTGGAATTATCAAAAACGCTGAAACACGTCAATATTAATTTTTAATCGTCAGTCTAAATACAAAATTTGAAGATCCTAACTTCGAAACTGACGGACTTTCAAACAAACTTTCATCCCCTATTTTACCCCTAAAAGGGTGGTATTTCAAAAAATCATTTCTTAGTGGATGCTTATACTGTAAGTATAAGGTAGCTAGCTATGTGCAAAATTTCAAGTCTCTATGTTCAGCGGTTTGGGCTGTGCGTTGATATATCAGTCAGTCAGTCATTAATTCAGTCAGTCAGTCAGAATTTTAAATAGGTATATAGAACTAGATGAACGAAACAATTGCAAATAATTTTGAAAAGATAAGACCTAATAGTGCTGGGTGGGACACAGGCCTTCCTTTATGGGTGGATTACGAAGACGGACCATAGGCCCACCACGCGGGCGTTGTTGGGTATTAACGACTGCAAAATGCTGCTGGTACCAATGATTTAAGCTGCCTCCCAAAGCACGGAAGAGCTCGAGATCTAAAATATTTGGTCATCATTCCATGACCAACTCTTGCGAAAGTTGCTGAAAGGTGATGTGCTAACCCACTGCGCCTTCGAGCTATTCACAAAACCAAAAATATGCCCTTAACTAACAGAATCGAAACCGAGACCTTTTACTCAATAGTCAGGATCGCTACCACTGCACCAAACGACGACCGGCCTAGACAAACTTTAGACAAAGTATGAAAATAAAGAATGCTGGCTGCGTTCATGCGAGGCAGACGTATGCTATGTAATATGTGTTAGGCTCAAAGACAAAATCGCTCATTGAGGAAAAAACCGCTCACAACGCGTTGTGGTCGCTGCCATAAATCCACAAGGTGTAATTCGTGTTGTGGCTTTTCTAATAACGCCCATCACGCGTTGTGGTAATCACAAAAAGATCACAAGGCGTACCTAATGCGCGTCGTACTCATCATACCCAACGACCACAACGCGTTGTGGCAATGAAGAAAAGCCATGACGCGTTCTGTACCCTTAGCACGAAAAGCTATCGAAAAAATTAACGCGCGTAAAATCGATTGATAGAGTATTTTTACGGGAAATTTGTACAGCGCCATCTACCGCCAAAAAGCGAAATGAAATTTTCTATAAATTACCCTATCGAGTACTTTCATGCGCGTTTTTTTTCGCGATAGATGTTCGTACTAAGGGTATTGAGCATTAGTTGGTGCAACCATAACACGATGGATATCAATATTTTTTTATTGAAAATAAGTGAGCATTTGTCCACAATCACACCTGGTGTTAAGTGATGATGTAGACTACGATGGAGCATGCTCACTTAAATAAAGCCTATTCACTCTAGCCTTGAAAAGTTCCACTCCTTTCATTCAGAGCCTGATGATGTAGTGATGATGTAGACTACGATGGAGCATGCTCACTTAAATAAAGCCTATTCACTCTAGCCTTGAAAAGTTCCACTCCTTTCATTCAGAGCCTGATAGTTATTTAAAGTAAATTATAGTTTCCAATTACTCAAATTTGTGTCCAACAATAAATTGTTCGACCACTTACTAATTATTATTAAAATAATTAGAAAGATATTATTTTTAATGAAGTATATTTTTAATTGACGTAAAAAATCTTCCAAATAAGAAATTTTAGAATTTAAGTTGTTATGAAAATTGATTTTTTTTTCAAATCAACATACTAAGGCTCCGAATTGTTGAACACAAAATATTAGTTATTGGAAAGAAACTATAATAGATAGTTTTTATTTATTATTATTAGCAAGTTATGGTTTCACCAGCTCACTCGTTCAGAACGCGTCATAGCATCATTGCGTTATTTTAGCCACCTCTGTGGTCTAGTGGTTCGCCCACCCGTGTAAGACACAGGGGTACCTGGTTCGATTCCCAAAAGGGGTGCAATTAGTACTCGGTTTGGTTGCTGGCAGTACTTACTTCAAGTCTGCCTGACCAGCTACCACCATCTTACCTAAGTCTGACGCCATAACAACAATTAAAAAATTGTTGTGTTGCGGCAGTTAGAGATAAGATAGCCCAGTTCCTCAGTGATGAGAATTCCAGGTGTAGTGCGCTTCCAACTTCGGCTTTATCGTCACTTAGCATCAAGTGAGGTGAAGGCCAAGCACTATCCTGTTGTGCATAAAAATGGCTTTTCTTCGTTGCCAAAACGCGTTGTGGTCGTGTGGTATGATAAGCACGACGTAAATTTCGCTTTGTGGACTTTCTATGACTACTACAACGCGTCATGGTCGTTTTTATAAGAGCTGTAATAGAAAGGAGATGTCCCAGCGTTGCCCCAGTTTAATTTTATTTAATTACTTTCATAATTAAAAAATGCTAATTACATTTTATTTAGGTATAGTACATTCAAGAATTGTTTTATATTTAGAAAAACAACTACAAAAACATTAAGTTGTTTTCTGAAGCATTTTGTGAAAAAAATGTAAATAAATAGTACTATCATGATAAAAAAATTGTGATTTAAAAGCGTTTTAACTTAAAAATCCCAATTTTTAATGCAGAAAATAATTATTAATCTGATTCTAGAGTAAAATATCTACTCTGACATACTACTTTGATTAAGACGCGATAGACTTTAATTTTTTGAGAATGGTGAGGCAAATGACATTGGCGCGATGGGACATACTCCTTTGGCGTTGTGGATTTTAGGCAGTGACCACAACGCGTTGTAAGCGGTTTTTTCGCTCAATGAGCGATTTCGGTCTTTGAGCCTAACATAATGCAACACGCAGGCCCAGCTGGTTATAGCCCGCATGTTAGGAAAAAGGCCTACAGAGTTTAGGCCTCTAAATGTTCTACTAATGTTATGAAAGATTAAACATCTCATCTATAATGTAATATGATATGATACAATTTAAGATTTCAAAATTCAAAGTTCATTGTTGGTCTGAGATGGAAATATCTGTCACATTTTTGACATCCTTGATTATTATGACTGTGGACCTGCTATCCTATGCCTGCTGCTAAAAACTATAAATTGACAAAGGACTACATTAGTACTTTCGGACACAATGCTAAAGCGCATGATACAATGCGCTCTAGAACTGAACAACCCCAAAAAAGTTCAATTGATAAAGTACTTACCGGTAGTAAGGAAAAGGTTGCGGCACATGCAAGTCCATGGGCATGGAAGCATGTGCATGCGAATAGTCATGCTGCATGACGCCGTGCACACCATGGCCCAGCATGGCTGCCCACGGCGACGACGCGAACCCACCCGGATGATCCATTTTCAAAATCACTGTTCCATTTCCAAATTCACTGTTCTAAAACTCCAAATCACAGTTCCATTTTCAAAACTCACACTCCATTCTTTTGTTTGGCACTTTCTTGAACACTGGAATTTCGTTCACGGTTCTATTTCTCCAAGATTAAAAATAAAGACATTTGTACCTATTCCAAATGTTCACCTCCATTTTGTTAGCAGCGCAGTCGCAGTTACTGTTTACTAATTTCGGTCAAATACAGTTAAAAATAATTTAGAACTAATATTGACAGGCAATGTGTTCATTTCACACCAAGTGTTATAAAGTTGGTAGGTAATAAAACGGGCATATTAATATAAGTAAATATTGCTCAACTGTTCTATGAACGTCATGGATTTTTTTAAGTAATGAAAACTTCTTGGAAGTTTATTTTAAAAGCCATTACTTGTTGAATGTCTACGTTAGAGAAAGCCGAGATGGGTATTAGTGGCAGTACCAACAATCTTCATGTTTCGCTAATTACCCAATGGTTTTGATAACGGGCCTTTATTTACTTTATCACTTGCCTCTTAACGTCCCTACTTGGAAATGCTTTTTTAAGAAGGCTTTTTTTAATCAAATTAGGTATTTGAATTTTAAATAAGATTATTCAAAGTTGGTGTTACTCATTGTAGGTATTGCAAAATGGTTCGTGTTTTTTCAAAAATTTATTTGTCGTTTTTATTTAATGTACTTATTAGCAGTATGCAGTTCAATTAATATTGATAAATATTTGCAAAACGAATTGAAAATCTCTCAGTGCTTAATTATCTATGAAATAATTAATAATTCAAAGGATTCATCAATAGCCTACTGATCGCATGTAAGGATTCTTTATGCAAATCCAAGTAAAATTTGCTCAGCCATTACGGAGTGATTAAGTAACAAACATAATAAGCTTTCGCATTTATTTAGTATTTCCTCTAATGAGTTAACATTACGCCGGAACACCCAATATGTTGACTGTCTGCGTTTGCGCAACTCCATATTGTTTTCTTCAAATCGGCATCGGCACCTATTAGTAAGACCGACGTGTTTGCTCTCGGCCAAAGTATTTATTGCGTTTGTTGTGTTAACCTCAAGGGATTACAGGTTTTTATTGTTTGTAAAGTAATAACATATGTTTGATTTGGCTCCGGTGTGCGAGAATCGGCGTGGTTTATGTTACGGTATTTTAGCTCTCGCCACCTTGCTCACTGAAATAACTTTGGTACTCTTTAATTACGAAAAAAGAAATTAGCTGTCTGTAAAGTCAGTTTACGGACGATAATTTTACGTGATAACGTCATAAGAAAACATTGGTATTCACTTCACTTTATAACGGAACGTGACAGCGACACGTGACAATTTTTCGAACATGCAGCTGGCTTTCATCGATTTAAAAGACGTTATCACGTCGAAATAGGAAAAGCTTTCTTTTTAATTGCATTTCACATTTATTTTTCTTTTCTTATTTTGAAAATCGAGAAATCACAATAATGTTTCCAAATATATTTCAAAAAGTATCACGCACATAATTTAATATTTTATCTATCTTTGGAACTGACCGAAAAAAGTAAACACAAATGCGTATTAAAAAAGTGAAGTCACAGCACTATCAGCACTCGTATCACCAAGGAGTCACGTTACCACAAAACATTTCGGGGCACTAACGTAAGAAAAAAAGTAAAACGTCAAATTTCCCGCGCTCAGAGACGTTCGGAAACGCGCGCGTGCATGCATGAGTATTTACATGCATTTCGGTAGAATGCGCGAGGACGCGTGTGCCGAGTTTGTCGGTCCAGCGGTCATTGAGGATCTGCTATCAAAACTATACGGCGGCGTTGGATGTGTGCGGCGAACCGGCCTGGCGCGGCATACGAAATGGCTCGCACGGAGAGCGCGGGCTCAGCTCCGCTCGTCGAATTCTGGATGTCACGTACCGTGTAATTGGGTTAGGATTACGTGACGAAACCCGCTGTCACGTCGTCTCCTGACCTAATTACTTTCGCTAAAATCTTTGAGGATAAGAAAAATTATACAGGTGCGATAGGAATATTGAGTATGTTTATCAAAATATGGAATTTAGAAAGTGTAGCTGATTTGAGACGTTATATATTTTTATTAAATGTTTCACTCTTTTTTTTTTTAATTAGAGCAGAGAATATACAACTAAATACAAGTAGCTTCAAAATCACCGACAACATTCAAATTCCCACGAAAAAAGTTTCACCTGTGACCTCAGCGCAAAGTTTTGACGAATATAACTGTCAAAGCATTAGTATAATATCTCGAGTAGTTATAACCACTATAAACTGGCCTCTTTGGCCTCGCGTCTGGTGAAAAATCTCTTGGAAACCGCGGCTTTGGTTTGATAGAGACAGCTCAAGATATGTCAGACAGTAACTTGTACAGTCGTACAAAATTGCGCAGTGTCACACGTGAGTAATGCTTAACGGTGATTCCACTCTGGTTATTGAATAAATATTGCTTTGTTCAAAATGTCTTCTTGAAATTGTGAACGTATTTTTTGCAACAATATCCTTTTACGAGGTGGAATATGCTAAGTGGAGATCGTTAGCATGAATACGTAATTCTGTTAAGGGGAAAGCTATTGCAATGTTCTAAATTATGCAAGGAGAATAATTCTCAATTCAAGTTATTAATGTTTTAAATAGGATAGTGTCCACAGCAGAAAAATGTTTTTAAAAAAAAAGAGACGCTAGATTAAAAGAAAAAATGCTGAACAAGTTTAACACGTGTCTTATACATTCGTGATAAGAATTAGATGGACATAATAATATACTAAATTTACATTTTATTAAATCTTTAAAAAAACTTGCGATAAAATTATTTCTCGTCACATAAGAAAAATAATTATTTAATAAGAACTATAAAATTCCTTAATTTAATTTTAACCTTCTTCACGCAACTACAATAATGATAGATTTAATTAAAATCACTTTTTTCTGAATAAATAAATTAAATTAGAAAATTAATTGAAATCACTGAAAATTAAAAAAAATGAACCTGCGTCGTTAAAATAATCCATCCACGAGCAAAAATGTTTACTCTTTTATACAAATTATTATTATTTCACAGAGCTCTGTTACAAACAACTAAATGATTGATTTATTTGGTCAGAAACAGAAAAAAATTGTACTGCAATAAGGTCATCTCTCACAATCAATCATAGCCATGAGTGTGTCGATATTATTATTTTCATCTAAGTAAGTATATTTCGATGTCAGTTGAAACAAAATCTTATTTTCTCGAGCCCATTCTTCTTGTCAGCAAAATAATTACCTTTTGTAACCGACAATTTCTTTTTGGAACCGACATTTTCTTTGTTGGGAATCGACATTGTCGGTTCCAAAATGCTTATTATGTGAGCTTATAATATTTGAGTTCAATGTTTTTAGAGATTATGCAGTAAATTCGAAAATTAAATTGAAAAGCATTGAAACGTTTATTTTCATCAAACAGCATAGCCCTTAAGAAAATGTCGCTAAACTCAGTATGTTAGGTTCTGCTCATTGGCCGACACATAAAAAATAATGGCTTTATTAAGGTCCTCAGTAATTAGTCTTTCAATTGAACTGATTATTGGCAATTAAACTTCCTTATATTTTCAGTTAATTTGCATACAACTGGATGCTGGAAAAACCTATCATTACACTTAGCTAAGTTCAAAAATGTATGTTTGTAATTGAATTTATAGATTTTAGACATTCACAATGCTATTTTTATAATAAGATAATTAATATAGGAAAAATTACTTAAAAAATTACTTATGGCTAAGTAATTTAAATTACTTAGCCATAGCACTTTAGGCGGGATACTATGTAAATCGATTTTTTCTAATATAAATTACCTTAACTGTTTGTTGTTAAATTCATAAAATAAATGAGACAAAGATAAGTTAGTTCAAAGATTATCATTTACTAAAATTGTCAATTAAAGTAATCTTAAGCCATTACTTACATTTATAGGTATGTAGTTTTCTTTTAAATTTTTTGCACTTTGTGAATTCTGTTCCCTACCTTAATCACATCATCTAGTGATGCTTAGATAGCTTAAAAGTAGTTCTTTAAGCTATAAATTTTCTTCTTTATAGCATTAATATCCTATCAATCCCATAAATATGGTATAATTTATACCCTTAAACGTAGGTAGCTTAACCATCATGTAAATACATACATACCAACAGTGCCTTTAATATTTAAAGATATATTCCATCTAAAAAAGCTGTAAATCATTTCAATGAAAAACATTAATTGGAATCAACACCCTTTATTCATGGCAATGCATCTATCCAAGTACTTACTTAACTTTTTTACGCGCAAAAACACATATGGATAGGGTGATTGTCCAATATAACTTGATACCCCTGTATAAAGCGCTTTAACTTAAATGAGAAGTCAAGTTACGTTGGCCAAATAGCAATGGTCGACACTTTCAAAAAAAGGAAGTATGATTTACTGCTATAAGCTCCCCCTTTAGGGATACAGAAAATGAAGTTATTATGCTCAAAGATGATAACAAGAAAACTCTATAAACTTTGCACTTTTACTTTAATTCACACTACCTATTACACTTTAAAATTATTAATGTTTTACCATATTATGTATTCTGTGGTTTTACGTGATCCAACATCACCTGTTTAACATTAAAAACCGCTAATTTTTATGCAGCCTTACAAATTCCTTTAATAACATGCCTAGAGCCGGCAATTATAATTAAAAAAAAGTTTGAGCGCGCGCCGCTCTCCAGCTACGTAAGAGTGAGAGAGACGCAGATAGTTCGACGGCGCAATTTAAATTTCGAACGTCGTGTTCGGATTGGTGGGGAGAGGCGGTGGGCGAGCCCAGTCAGCGGGTGGGCGTGTTGCAGTAATAAGGTGTAAATTCTGTGCCATAAATATAATAAATTAGTTTAGTCTTGAGTTAGAACGTTTGAGCTTCTATGAACGTAGTATGTAGTTGCTACGGTGCTACGGCGTAGACTTATGAGCTTTACAAGAAGCTTAAAAGGAGTTATTGGGGATAGTAACACTTCTTTAAAAAGAAATAAAAAATAAAATATAGTTCAGCATTTAATTGAAATTGAAAAATTCAAATAAGCTCACATAATAAGCATTTTTAAATCGTCAACTCTTTTACTCTTCCACCAATTATGACGTCTTTTAGCTGACAAGAAAAATGCTTTGACATTGCTTGAATTTACATTAAAGTATCAAGTGTGTTATTATAACAAAGATTTCATTATTTTACTAACATCTCAAAATTAGACTACTTGGAACTAATATCTAATATATCAATTCAAAACCACATGTAAACACAAACCTCCTTCAATATTTTTTTCAATAAATCGTTGAACTACTCTAATAAGTCCTTGACCGATCTATCAGTACATCACGTATTACACATTGCCAGACCATAACCACCTCTATTCGCTTGTAATAAAGTCGTACATCAACCATAGGACCACCGTGGGGTGTATTACGTATGCCGCTCGCGTTTGCGCCAATCGATGACGGCCGGGAAATGAAAACTTCCGAAACACGAGTGCTGCGTGAATCTGCAACATCTGGTAGGGGGTATATCGCGTTTAACTGTTTAGTAGTTTACTGTGTTCTACGTGGAAGATTTGTGAAAAATCTGATCAAATATTATTCGCCTGAAAAATTCACGGCCAAATACATAGATATAAATAAAAGATTATTTTTTAAAGTCAAAGTCATTTTATAATATATAAATTTTCAGATTTCACAAATACTTAATGAAACTGACTCAGAAGAAGAATTCAGTCAAAGATTTAGCTGAAGTTTTTCGATCGTAGTATATAATAATTACAGTTTTCGCTATCAGCCACCTTAGTTCTGGACTTCGCTTACAATAAACATAAGAGATGGACGCAAAAAATGTATCTAAAACTATATTACTTATGTCAATACATTTTTATTTGCAAAGTTGGTTTTCGCTTGTACAGTCACTTTCGCTTGTAACTAAGGGGTCATATCATAACAGAAGGTGTACAACTTATTTGTTTTAAAATAGCCTTTTAAACTATTTTGTTTGTAGACTCTTCTCCGGGACAAAACCAGGCGTAGGCGATAGATAGCCGCGCGTGTTCGGAGCCTTAACGCAACAGAAATGACTGAAAAAAAATTTCAACTTCAGCTTACAGTATATTTTCAGAAGCTTTCCTGTTCTCTCCTGTCGTGTTAAACTGTTTGTACTATTTTAATTGCTGACTCTTCTCGGGAATTGAACCAGGCGAAGGCGATCGATAACCGCACGTGATCGGAGACCTTAACGCAACATCACTGAAAAAATAATGTTCAGGTTAAGCTTACAGTGTTTTCAGGAACTCTCCTGTTCTCTGCTGTCCTTGTAAACCGTTTGTACTATTTCCATAGCTGAATCTTCTCCGGGATTTAACTAGGCGCAGGCAATCGATAGCCACGCGTGATCTGGGACCATAGCGCAACAGGAATTAATGAAAAAAATAATGTTCTGGTTCAGCTTAGAGTGTTTTTAGGATTTCTCCTATCCTTTTTAACCGTTTGTACTATTTCAATAGCTGACTCTTCTCCAGGATTGAACCAGGCGTAGCTGATCGATAGCCGCGCGTGATCGGGGCCTTAACGCAACAGGAATGACTAAATTTCAGTTCAGCCAGAGTTCAGCCCCTATAGCATGACGAAATCAGTGTTTTACACGACTGCCCAAAAAAAGAAGAGTGTAAATTGTGTTCAGGGTTCATGTATGTTTGTATGTAAGTCAGTTTATTGCACCATAGTTGTCTAAGTTCATCAAAATGTCAAAGCATGCTTACCTAACTGTCAAAAAAAATACATTTAAATGTAGACAAAAAAGTCGAGTTCGTCATGCTATTCTTGCAGGTTCATATAATTTACAGTTTCAAGATGAGATGTCACAGATGAAAAAGATTTATTTGTCGAAAGTGACATTTAGATGTAGGTAGACAATCATTTTTTTTAGGTTCGCCATGCAGGTTCATACAACTTACAGTTTTTCAGAAGATCTCGTGTTCTCTCCTGGGGGCAGCATAAAGCAACATTTGCAATGGGGAATGTCCGAAAAAAATCAAATTGGCTGAATATTTTTCTATAGGTAGGAATAAGCTCCCTTAGTCTATTACTAAGGGAGCTT
The DNA here is from genome assembly GCA_943789525.1 of Agriphila geniculea. NCBI lineage: Eukaryota > Metazoa > Arthropoda > Insecta > Lepidoptera > Crambidae > Agriphila > Agriphila geniculea. The sequence goes on from OX038890.1 coordinate 14,672,355, forward strand.
ATTCCTACCTATAGAAAAAGTTTCAGAATTTTCGGTTGTGTGAAAAAATTTAAAAAAATAAAAGTCTCTTCGACTTCACAAATGTACGAAAGTAACAGCAGAATGGAGATTATACTTTTGCCATCACCTGCCACAACCACAACAAGTATTAAAAAAAGTTTTGACATTTTGTATTGAAACTTTTTTTAAATACCATGTTGCGGTTGTGATTGTGACAGGTGGTGGCAAAGGTATAATTTCCATTTTGCTGTTACTTCCGTACATTTGTGAAGTCGAAGAGACTTCCACTTTTTAAAAAATTTTCACGCAACCGAAAATTCTGAAACTTTTTTCTATTACTAAGGGAGCTTATTCCTACATATAGAAAAATATTCAGTCATTTTGATTTTTTTCGGACATTCCCCATTCTTCGTTAACGCTTCACTTTCGAAATGATCTATGGGATTGACATAAGTTTTCGTTAACAATCGATTAATTCCATATGTGTAATTTTTTTGTTAATTTTGTGTTTAACGATTTATCACGGCACAGGCGATTTTGTTAATGCGTCCTCGCGTCTTTCTTTAGGTAACAGCTGAAAACCAGTAGAGCAAAGCCCTTCGCTGAGCTTTTGCTTATTTGTGTCGCTGCGACACACATGCTAACCAGTATTGATTTGATTGTTGTATTTTTAATTTTTATTTTGTGTATTTGTGATTCAAATAAATGATTATCTAATCTATCTACATTTTCCTCAAAATATGGGTCAAATCAAAATACGTAGGTAATTTATTTCTTCACTCAAATCAAAGTTACCCTTTAACTTTTAAATTGACATTAGCGTTCAAAGTTTTAAACAAATAGAAAGTTTAAGGAGAGCTGTTTAAATCGTAAAGTTTGTACGTCCCAGGATCGTGGTGGGTGCTTGTCGGGATCGATAGCGACGCGTGACTTGGGTGCTAACGGGCACCTGGCAGGAACGGCCGGGAGCTGGGAAGTACCGGGTCGGTTGAGTGAAAAAACGGATGACCTTTTTGAGGGGCTTAATACCGCAGTGTCTTATCGCTCTTGGCTTGCGATTGAGGCGGTTATGCAACTATTAGTAAGGTCATTTATGATGGGTGACCAAAAAGGTACGTTAAAACTTTGGTCCTGGAAATGCCTTTATATGCGGATGCCCTTATAGTCGCTAACATCCACCGATATTTATTGAGCTCACGTGTGGTGGTTAAGACACATTCTCCTTAAACATCTACAGCGTGAAATTTTAATCATTTGGTTTCCGCAGTTGGGTGCTGCCACTCATGATTACAAGCAACTTTTACTATAGGGCCAACTCCGATATCGCGTAAAAAAACAGTTGTTCTACTATACATTAAAGTCGAGTATGTATTCCGCTTTTGTATGAAATAGCAGATTTTTTCGCGATATCAGAATTGGCCCCATAGTAAAAGTGACTAATAATCATCAGTGAAACGCTCATGGCGGAACTTGACAGACTGATCGTACTCGATCACGTTTGTTAAGCAATGCTCAATCTGGCCAGGTGTCGGATGGGTGACCGTTAAGTGGCATTACAACTGAGCGCTTCCGTACTTCGGAGGGCACGTTAAACCGTCAGTCCCGGCTGTTGTCATCTGATAACAGTCGTTAAGCCAAGTTAGAGGCCTTCCAGGTGGCTTGATAAATTCTAACACCAGAGGTGGCCACTATTCCTCCTTCGATAAGAAGAAGATGAGTGATACCACTGTGGTACCAAATGATTAACATTTCAGCGAGATTTCAGCGTGTATAACTTCCTCATGTTACCTGTGCCCCAGCAGTGGTTGAATCCGGTTTGGAACTAACCTAAGTAAGCATCTGATTTTCGTACATCCTCATGCCCGTTTGTCATAGATAAACACTGTACGAAAGTTGGCGGTAATTATCAACCTCACAAAAATATAACTACTTATACGTTATCTATCTTATTATTTTTGAACTTATTTTTTTCCAACAATTTTTTTGGATCAATAATTTTGGTTCGATTATGGAATAAAATCATAGGTAACTCTGACTCTACATTACACTAATTTTAGTCATTTGTATCCACTGTCCCTGAATCCTACAAAAAACACTCCAACACCCAGCGCAGATTCTACAAATAAAACAAAACTAGGGAGTGTCAGCAAAAAAAAGCGCCAAATAAATACGTCATCAATGCCGTAATAAACACAAAAGTGATCGTAAATCTAACTCGGGCGAGGCTCAGAGGCAAAATACACAAATTTATGGGAAAAAGGCCAAATACATCAGGCCCTCGGTCCGTCGGACGCAAGAAATCATTATTGCGCAGGAATCCATACAAATAATTGGTCCGTAAACATGTCAGGGCGGCATCTCTGCCATGTATATTACAGTAGGGTTGCCAGTTACGTCTCGAGCTTTTGGGAGTACTGAGATGTGGAAAATTTCACCTTCTGTCCCTTCTTTGGATGTTTAATGAAGGTCTCAATCGTCTCGATAGTGAGCGACGCAATATTTTGCTACAGATCCGCGGTTCAATTAAAAAGTTATTGTCTGAAAATACCAATTACTCTGGTAATCATTGAATTTTATCTCATATGCAGGTATCTCATATTTTATCATCTCATAGTATATTTCAAGAATAATAATTTAACTTTCACGAAACATTTACTAAAAGCATTTAAATACTGTAAAGGAAAATAATAAGTAGCTATAATTGGTTTCAATTCCTAAAAATCTTAAAATACGACTAAAATCCTAGGCAAAGTGTATTTGTCAAAACATAACTTTTCTTATTTCTGTTTCAAGGTAAATATTGTCACTAACCGATGGTTGGCAATAACAATACTACGAGATCCACGCCGACGCGGAGATATCTTTTTGTATATCTCATATTATAAACCAATAAAAACACAATCATTTAGGTAGGTGCTTCTTTTTAGTAACCGCTATGGCTCTCCTCTCTTGCTGACAACACCATATTAGTAAAATCATAATATATTAAATTATAGCGACAACCCTAGATCAGATTGGTCGAATCCGTCAATGTCGTATCGACAGAGGCGACGCGTCGCGGTTTTTTCGTCGCGCGCATGATCGACGCATCCGCGAGATGGCGTTGCTCACTGCGCCTGCGCAAGACAATACTTATAATGGTTGGTATATTTGGACAATGAACATTTTAAGGTACCAAAATTTTTGCATTTGTTTTTAAGGTGCTCGTTTTTTTCATACTTAGTTGGTTTTTAAGCGAAAGGATCTCAGGATGCGGCTATACATCGTTCTCATACATCAAAATATAAAGGTTCAAGTTTATTTATAGTGTTCTCAAAAAGCAGTGTTTCCGCCTTAAATACAAACATCAGCTGATCAATACCCGTAGCAAGAACAGCTGTCGAGAAAAAAAAAGCGCGTGAATAAATTCTATAGGAAATTTGTACGGCGCCATCTACCGCCGAAAAGCAAAATTAAATTTCTTATAAATAACAATAATTACTCTATCGAGTAGTTTTACAGGCATTTTTTTTCTCGATAGATGTTCGTGCTAGTACAGTACCCTTAGCACGAACAACTATCGAGAAAAAAAACGCGCGTAAAATTACTCGATAGAAAATTACCTATGGAAATTTTAGTTTCGCTATTCGGCGGTAGATGGCGTTGTACAAATTTCCAATACAAAATTGCACATCGAATGATTTTACGCGCGTTATTTTTTTCGATAGCTGTTCGTGCTAAGGGTACTGAACTTAAAAAATGTTGTAATCGAACGACTCGAACAATGCGTAGATTAATGCAACCAATGATGATCAAGAGAATGCATCCTGTCCATTGATAAATTACAGTAGAAAACCTAAAATCTTTTTTTAAGAATGGACATTTCGACCGCTCTCGAGCTCATCATGCTACTAGGGCATGCAAGTACCTACTTTCCGATGCTCTAGGTAGGATCCTTGAAATTTATCTCAGCAATGTCTCAGCACAAGTGAAGGATAATCGAAAGAACAATGTACTAGTAAACAATTACTATACTTAAGTATAACATAAGGTCTTGGACGAAAGGTTCTATTAAATCGAATCGCAAACTTAATTTCAATGAGGTGGCGATTCGATTTTACAAGCGATTGTCGATAAAATAGTCGATTATAATTGCCTAGCAAGTCGCCCGGAAAATCCCCATGGGGCCTCATCACTTATTGATAACTGTCACCCAGAAAATTGACCCGATCGCGGTTGGATTCTTAGTTTAAATTTTAAAAGATTGCCAATTACTTAGATTTCACCCTATATGTATACCTAAAGATGAAACTCTTTCTAAGAAAATATCATTTGCCAACTTCAATGTGCTTTGTCCTTTGAAGCAAAAACATCGGAAAATTCCATCGCAAGCATTTATCCACCTTTCACAAAAGAAAACTGCCCAACAAAATTCAGTTTTTGCGATCGACCGAATGGATAGCATAGCGCTCGGCCGCGCCGGCGCATTGCATCGATCGATCGATCGGTCGTTAGTGCGGCATTCTGCCGACAGGTGGCGTCATTGTTCCCCTGTAATTATAATGTAATTAATGTACAGTCTAATTAAAACCATCAGATAAGTCGCATCACGGCTTATTGATGCACCAATTATTGTAATTAAAAGCCTCGCTCAGTGAACGGATACTGAAAAATAATTGCGTAAGTGTTCATAAAATAGTTTCGTTGTTGTTTCAAATTATTTGGAGCGATAATTTGGTGTGAGCGTGTGAATAGCCTCGCTGCAATTTTCTTGATATTTTTTTTCCCAAACCATAGTGGTGTTATGGTCTATATATTAATTAAAAACCTTGTTTCAAAAATGAGAAGAACAATAATTAACTGATTCATGATCATGACTAACCTCTGAAACTGCGTTTTATCACTTTATGTACCAACACTAGAAGTGAAAATATGAAAAATAGTTGAAATTTCCCCACAGGATGGAAAAATCACAACTATTTCTGACTTTTTTGATAAAAACACATTTTGATGTGTATGAAGTGAATATTTTTAAATGACAGTCTGCATAAACAAATCATAGTGACTCTACAGTTAGAATACATAACAATTTCAGTACCTACTTTAAGTTATATCAGGTAACATTTTTTTGTTTCCAAAGTTGTCGTTTATATTTCACCAGTCGAGATTACCCCACTGCACCTACATACAATACATACATACATATACTCACGCCTGTTTTCCATGGGGGTAGGCAGAGACTATTATTTCCGTTTTTCATGGGAAACTAAATTCCACGCTGAATAATTCGCGGGCAAAAGCAAATTAATTATTTAAAAAAATATTTACAACAGTCATTTGTGCATTTTAAGCGACATATCGTCGGCGAAGAGTGAAAACCTCGTAAATCTCATTTTTGTCTAGTACATTTTTTTGCAGTTTTTGACAGAAAACCTCTTATTTCACGACTCTATCTGACTCATATTCCATTCAAACGCGTACAACGCTATTTACTGCATGTTATGAAAACCTCGTCAATGACAGAAGCTGGTCTTAAGTGACGAAAAACTCGGCAAAAGTGTTTTAGACAAGAAAGAGGACTTACGAGGTTTTCACTCTTCGCCGACGATATCCACTGTGTTATCAAATCAATAAATAAACATAATTGTGACAAGGTACCGATATGCAGCAAGTAATATGTCAACGTTACTTGTGATTGCTCTTGATCAATTATGACAAGCTAGAGGCTGACTTGAATCGACAATACTCGTACTTGCCAGTTGGCCTTCGTGTAAAACTCACATACCCACAAACATACATGAACCCTGAACACATATACACTCTTTTTGCTTTGGGCAGTCGTGTGAAAATACAACGCTACTGATTTTTTTTATTTACTTTATAAACTATTGAGAATTTTGAATTGTTTTGTTTGTGCCTTTTTACACGACTGCCCAAAAAGGAGTGTATATGTGTTCAGGGTTCATGTATGTTTGTGGGTATGTGAGTTTCTTCATTCCACCACAACTTCTAAATGGCTCAACGGATTTGGATGTATAGGGTACTGTTAGAATCCTTACATCATTCCGAGTGACACTGGCTATATTTTTTTTCTAAAAAGTCACTATGGCGAATGTACGACTCCATTTTCAAATGTGAAAAAAAAATTTTTTCTTCAGTTATTACAATATGGGCATCAAATGAAAGGCCCTAATGAGCACATTTAAAAACTGTATAATTTGTCACTAAAATGTGTGAAATAAAAATAAATAAATTTAAAAATATTAAAAACATGACTGCCCTGCTAAAAACGAACTAAAAAGTAAAATAACAAGTGTCTTTGCAGTCGGGGGACCTCTTTGATTGAAAATTGTTCCACAAAACGGTCCCCCGTCTGCAAAGACACTTGTTATTTTACTTTTTAGTTCGTTTTTGGCAGGGCAGTCATGTTTGTTAATATTTTTTAAATTTTTACGAAGTTCGTCTTGTCTTTTATTTCCCAAAGTGTAACATAGTCCTATTCATTGTGGAAATCGGTGTAGTGCTGGGTCTCAAATGTTTAAGGTTCTGAACAATATGTGATACAACTAATATAAAAATGATTTTGCTGACTCAGTACATTTGGTGTCAAACTCTTCAAAAAGCATCGGAATACGATACATCCGACCAACCAAATGACAGTTTATTAAATTCTCTTTTAAAAATTCAGTAGAAAACGAATTCCCGTTCACGAGGAATTAATTTACCATTGATTAAAAAATGGATCATCGATAATGGAAATGGATCCATTCTTTTACACCCAAAGTTCTATTTCTATTGAATAACTTCTGTCTATGAATCCTTAAAACGGCTAATAATTATTTTTTTTTATTTTCAACAACCTAAACATGGATAAAAATACTTAATTTTCTTGCTATACCCAGAATAGCCTTTCCATTAAAAGTTACAAAGTAGTAAGTAGAATGATATTTCAACTAATCCTCCACGACACGTGTGCCATAACATTAGCATATTAACAAGTTGATAAAGAAATTCTGTAATCCAATGTTAATATAACGAGTCGTCATTGTTTTATAAGGAAAGGACATTACAACCGGGCCACTAAACTGCAGTTTACTACCGTAGGTAAAGTTGCAAAAAGTTAATAAATACGAGTGCAGTATACGCCAAGGTAGAGTCAACAGCTAAAAAGAACTATTGACATGTTCAAACAAACTAATTATATTCCAAAATATAATCTAAAGCACTAGTGTCGAGGAAAACAGAAATAACGAAAGTATATAAATAGGTACCACAAATCACAGACCTAAGCTAATAATTCAGTGGACCTATGACAGTTCGATTCTAGCCCCCGTAGTATGTCCACCGAAAAACGATATCGTGCGTGTACGTGATACAGAGTTTTATCGACACTCAACTGTCAAAATTTATTGTCTTTTGACAGTTAAAAGCGTTTAATTGCTCGCGTTTCGGTAGTAAGGCTAGGGGGCTATCATCAACAGACAAATAACTTTTCAACACACTTGCTCGTAAAATGAGCCCAATACATCGCTTTTAGGGCTATAAACTGAGCTATAACAAACACCGTGCGTAATATACAAAACACTCCCTACAAAGTTAATTTAGTACCTTACTGCAAGTTCTATGCAAGTAAACAGAGCAATCCCAATTTAATCGGGTAATACAGTTATTTGTTTTTTTAATAACTTTACTAAATTTTTACTTTAATAAATTTTTGTTTAAAAAATATTAAAATAATTGCATTTTATCACTTAAAATTTTAATTTTGAAGTGGGCTGTATGCTCACTTACCCTTTTGTTCGCAAAATATTCTTGCATTGGGCATGTGAAAAAAAAACCTGCGCGCCTTTTCCTGTAATTTTCATATTTTGCTTTTGTCGTAAGTAGTTCGAAGGTTCGAAAATTATATAGAATGTTTTTGTCAAGCCAGTTTTTCGAAACTTTTTAACGTCGATTAATTCGATGGAAATATGTTAAAAAAACAGATTTCAGTCCGCTTTCCATCTGTCTCATCATCGCTGTCTGTTTTCCTCTACAGGTCGCATTTCCCCACCGACTCTCGTGAAATGTTGTAAGTAGGTTCGATAATTATATAAAGCTGTTTAGTCACGCCAGTTTTTCCAAATGAATTTAAAACAAATATTTACCCATTTCGAAAAATGATCAAAATTAGAAGCACCATCTAGCTACGAATACTCACGTACTGTGTGCTTTGAAAACTTTATGGCGACATTTTATTTAATAAATCGCGAGGGCTACAGCTCACTGAGCCTCTAGTGTACTATTGTATCATATTGAATTTTTTAATAATTGCTTACCTTCGATATTCGAAATACTTTTTCAGCTGACTAAACTAGACTTCACCTAGGTGAATTAGCCCAGGTGAATTAAGTCTACGACGGGGATTGATTTTAACATATTAATTTAGGTAAAGGCGTGCCTTTACTCTCTCTTATCTTACTCCTACTTATCCCAATTTATGTAACTTGATCACGATCAAGTTACATAAATTGGGATAAGTAGGAAAAATAGATCGAATTGTAAACTTCTCGAGAAGGATCAACTTGTCTGCACAAAATGTGTTAGTTAAATTAAAATCAGCTTCACGTATAAGAAAAATAAAATAAAAAAATACTCTTGATTGCAAATATAACTTTACTGTTTACGTAATACCGATAAGGAATTGTGAATTATAAATAGCGTATGCGCCGTCAATTCTCATGAAAGGCCGATAAATTATAAATGAATACACAATCATAGCCATCCGTCCAGTGTGCATTCAACAGCCACCACGCCAAGTATTAAATCAAACGACTGCACTTTTTCAAAGACTATTCTTATTCATTAAAACTTTAAATAAAATGGAAAAAGCAGCACCGAGTGGGGGGCTGACATAAAGCTCGGGCTACAAAAACTGGAACCCACTGTTTTAACATAAGCTTGCAAAAACAGAATTGTATCGAGATTGACCGAAGATTGCGCTGCTAGTTTGGCGTTGCACTTACAAGGTGGATGTGCAAACATATCTTAATTACGATCGGTCCTGTAAAAAGTCCGGTTGTCTGCTAATGTATACGCCAGACGGGATTGATGTCACTGATCTATTTTGAGGGCTTACACGCATTTCTTTTATGATGAAGTTCAAAAATTTAAACGCAGCTTTTAAAAAATAAACAACAAAAACGAACACCCCTTTTATGACGATTCAGTCACTTTAAGAAACTGTCTAATTTTGATAGTTTAATTAGTCTGCTGACGATGACCTGCAGAACCAAGGCTAAGTAAATATATCTTTCTCACTTTCAAGTACGTGTTATAAAAAGGAGGTATAGTAAAACGGATTATTCCGCTTAAATTGAGTCATTTGCCCTCTAACTTTGATACGGGATTTAATTAGTCTGCTGATGATGATCTGCAGAACCAAGGCTAAGTATATAAGTATATAAAAAAACAAAAAAAAATACGGGTCGAATTGAGTACCTCCTTTTGAAGTCGAAAAAGAAAGTTTTTTTTAAGTAGAGAGAATGCTTTTTACACATAGGTACCTCGCACCTGGCAAGCAACGGGGTTAAGCGGGGCTGGCCCCAATTGGAGCCATACCCACTTAACTCCCTACTATTGCCCTCGGACGCTACCCTGGACAAGTGTGATCCGGATCTAACGCTGACGCTGTAACCAGGGGCTAATCATCTGCCCCCTAGCCAAAGCCACATCACACGATGTAATCATAGACCAGGCACAATCGTTCACCTCTTGAACACGGACTCGAAAGATAGTACAAGTCAAATTCCACAGGATGTTTTTTTGAACATTCGACAAATTTTGTGGTGTGGCTTAGACCTTTAAACTGAAAAGAGCAAAAAAATCAGCTGGGGGGTATAATAACCTCTTAAAACTTGCCAGGTTTATAAATTGCTATATAGTTACATCTCTTCTCGCTGTAATAGCAAATAAAAGGACGCATTGATAGCCATTCAGAAAACTGGCAAGTTTTAATAGGTTGTAATACGGGGGCTGTTCCATTGAAAACGTCAATCTACTCGACCAAAATGTACGGAACAGCTGATAATTTTTTTACTCTGATTAAGTAGTTCCCATAGACAAAGTGGTCATTTTGACGATCTCACGAAATTTGTCGACTGTTTTTGATTTCACCCTGTACATTTTTATGAAAACATAAGGTTTCATTAACATTTAGCATAGTGTTCCAAACAATATAACCTACAGCAGGTGTTATTCTACATCTCATAAATAAAGTTTTTTAATCACTAAGTAATAATATTTTTATGGCCAAAACCACGTTCATACAAAACTGAATGGTTAGTATGAATGTTTCGCGTTCTTGGACATGATAATCGCTTATTTACATTTTTATTACGAGACAATGCCACTACGCCAATAAAGAGGCCATTCACGGTGATAATATGAAACATTAATGCAGATAATTATTATTGAATTCTTTTTCTCTGGGTTCCGTGTATGTACTGTATACTGTAACATAATATTATTAGAAGTGTATAACTTCTATTGTATTGGTCTCGTCTCGAATGTGCGTTAAGAGGGCTCCACACTCGCGCCGCGAAAGCCCGCGAAGGCCGCGAACCGCGAGTGTGGACGGTTTCGCGGCTTCGCGTATGGGCTTCGCGGCTTCGCGTTCGCGCTTCGCGGCGTTCCCCGTCCGGTGGCGGTTTTTTGGTCCGCGTCAAAGAACTTGTGTGCCGAACTAATGTTGCCGTGATTTGCGGCCGCGGTTCACGCGCAAGTCTGGAGGGTAATATTTTTCGCACCGTTTTCATGCGCAAACCGCGCCCGTGATTTGCGGCCGCGGTTCGCGGCGCGAGTGTGGAGCCCTCTTTACCTATCAATCTTAACGAACGAAATCTTAAAATTTATTTTTAATTTTGGTCTTTTGTTTTAATTTAAAAAGGTAAGTACCTACCATAAACAGTGAAGAAGTGAAAAACTCATTTTGTTTTTCGTGATTTCGGAATGAATTTTTTAGCGCAATTCAAATGTCTATAACCCTAACTTTAATATTATTCGGAACACAAATTTATAATAAATATCATTAAAATAACTTTTAGTCTAAAGACCCCTAATACACAATGACATGTTAACATTTTGTAAAACCTAAAACATGATCCTTAAATCTACATTAACATTTGTGGCAAATAAGTATTTAAAAGAACTTGTTTTATAGGTTTATGTAGACCAACTTGTAAATTTAAGGTGGTTTTAGTAAGTAATTGAATAAAAGTGTTTTTTTTATTTTGCTACAATACAAACGTTCCCAGACAATACAATTTTATTAATTACACAAAGGCCTAAAACTGCCTAAAAGTATAGTGAAGTGATACTGTTATGTTTATTGTTTAGTTTAGTTACCTATATCACATTTCGGTTACACGCACAAACATTAACATACATTTGCCATTTTCAAATGTGAGAGTTTAGCATTCACAAAGCTACTTATTTTTATACAATACTAAATTAAAATTCGACTCGTCACCAGATCGTGTGACTCAGTAGCTCAGTTGAAAGTGAACTACACCAGACTTCCAAAGGTCACGGGCTCGATTCCCACCTGAGAATATGATCTCGTGAGACGAGTCAAATTTTTTGGAGTATATTTTTTGTGTACATTTGTTATTTTTTTCGTTTCAGACTTACAATAATACCGTTGGAGTTAATTAATTAACAGACCAATTAACCAACTTCATCGAAACTGATCACCAATCCTGGCGCCCAGTTTTTCAGTTGCTATCAAAAGTACCGACATTTCGACCTTTACTCTTAATTACATATCCACAAAGAATTATTAATTTCCTCATACTTTTCTTGGGGACAAAATATCGATACACAAACCGACATCAAAATCGAACAATGGAAAATTGCCGTCAAAGGGACGCGTAAGTGCAAAAACAACCATAATTATTTGACTCAAACTGTAATTTCGTGTCATTGTTCTTAAGAAATACCAATTATATACAATTACTTTGTATATGACATTGTGTCGTTTCATTCTTTCATTCCGCCGGATCGATGGTCGATCGATGGAGGATCTTTGGGATAGTTGGCGCGTCATGGAAGGGGGCAAAAAGCGTCACAATGACGTGCTACGGTGGCCGATGCGGGAATCCGGGGCTGTTATGGTGCGAGGTGTGAACGAAGCAGCGGACTACGGTGTCTGAACACCATGGAACTATTCATAAATAAAGTCATAACAATACAAACCATGATTTAATTTTTTTGATTCATACCTACACTTCGTGGAAGAATAAGCAATTTTTGTTGTGGCCCGTGAAAACATTTGAACTCATCTTCACAAAGTAAAATAGGTAAAATATTATTTTATTTTACAGTGAAAAATTAAGTTTATATTAGTTTACGCAATTTCCTGATAATCTATAAATATTGTTCTTTACTTAAACCATACTTAAGCATAATAATTAATTTTTATTAGATACTTTTTGTAGAAATCACTTAAGTGCTTATTTATCGAAATCTCGTCAATTTTTTTAAATAATTAAAAATAAAATACTTAATGAAATCCAAGCCTCAGTAGAAAAATATCAAAACAGCATAAAATTATTATGTTACAATTTAAAAGAATATTTTTAAACAGAACACCGGTTCTAACTTTTGAATTTTATTGTGCATGGTACTTTGACTCGACTAGGTATCTCAGTTACTTACTTACATTTTTTCTTCACCCCCACAAAAATTCAGGGGTCTTTTCTCAGTGACCTCTCTAATTCCAATACACATAAATCATATTAAAAATAATCTGAAACAATTATAAAAAGTACAATTCCGACAAATGAAATGTAAAATTTAATCGTACCGATAGCAGAACGATGCTCGCCTTATACGCTCAGCAATGCTCGTTCGCTGCGAACAAAAACTAAGCAAGTCGGGATTTATTGAAATCACCTGGTGAATGTGTCGATAACGATTGTCCACGACCAACTGGAGTAATTAAGCTTGAATGCATTAGTTTCTTCTAAAACACGCTGTGTTAGTGTCGTTTGTCTTTTGTTTTTATTTATACTTAAACTTAACCAGTTACAACCCTGTACTTGCCTATACAGTGAGGAGATAAAATACTTTGATTTAACTTCAATTGGTTTTACTTGAGTAGCATTTTTTTAGGGTTACGTAGTCAAGTAAACGAGATCCCCTAGGGGCCATAAATTACGTCACACGTTAAGGGGGAGGGAGGGGGCCTAAATTTTGTGACGTCACATTTCAAATTCATTATAATTGAAATAAAACAAATTTCGGAACTGCTGTAATTATTTCTGAATGTAAATTGTAAAATATGTGACGTCACTCTAGGGAGGTCTCACAAATGAGACCAGCTGTGACAAAGACGGGGGAGGGGATCAAAAATCATGAAATTCGTGTGACGTAATTTATGGATGGCCCCCTAGCATGACCACCGAAACATGATACAGCGATTATCACGTTTAACTGTCAAAAGACAATTGATTTTGACAATCGAGTATCGATTAAACACTACCTATATCACGCGATTTACTTCGTGTTTCGGTGGTCATGCTAAGTGGGAAGGAACCTTTAGTGTCGGCGTGTCCGTCTGTCTGTCTGTCCATCCGCGACATAGCTCGGAGGCCCTTAGACTAGACTGCTACAATTTGGCAAGAATGTGTATATTAGTCACACCAACAAAGTGGTAGACTAAAATCTTGAAAAAAAATCTCTCCAATCTCATAATGTACGGTGTCTTTGAGTAGGTCTTTAATTTTGCGAATGTGTCAAATGTATGGTGGCTTTAGTTGACTCATGTCAATCCCAGAGTGCAAGGACACGAAGCCAGTTTCATAGTTTTGATCTAAGAATAAATTTCTACTTACCGATATAAAAATTCACATTTTTCAATACCAAAAGCTCTATAAATCGTTGCGAAATCGCACGATTGAAGCGAGCCATTTCTTTGGACGTCCCCATCACCCTCCAAGATCGTAAATAACTCAATGACGAAGAGGTGTGAGGTGAGGAAATGATAAATATTTTAATTGAACCGAATCAGTTTTTTTTCAATCCCTTATTTACACGGTATATCGACTTTTAAGGCTGTGAGAAGCTACAAATGCAATGGAGAAAAAATTGTACTGTCTTTAAAGGCAAGACAGTTTTTGGGATGTATTTTTACTGCATGTGGATTAAAATGTCAGTGTGTGCAAAAAAAGTCACTTTAAACTCAAGTGCAATAAAGTTCATGTACCTACTCGTAGTTAATTAAAAAGTTAAAGTTACTGAAATTGCGTTGCAAAAAATTATAAAAGTTCCAAAAGAAATCTCATTCTTCTAAGATTTTTGATAATTTTGATCACTACTATAAAATAAACTATAATCATCAAATAATAATATAAAGAATTCTGTTATTTTCTTAGTAGTCTTTTGATTGTATTTTTCATTTCACAATGTATAGCCAAGTCCAACTTTGAAAAATCTGTAGGTAATAGATATATTTTTATTCTCTAAGTACCTACCTACTACTAGATTGCTTACAGACTTGCAAGACCTTATAGGACATCACTGACGCATTGCCAATATGAAATCAATGTTCCAACACATAACACCGTTTTTCTACAGTATCAACTTCGGGTCTCACAAACCTGACTGTTGCTGAAATGATTCCTACTTTGACGCAGCCGTAAGGTGAAATCTGCCCCCCTACTCAAATAACCACTTCTCTATTCGTTCGCTAACTTAAAATTTAAAAAATAAGCCATAAACTCTAAAATTACGTGTCCGTAGGCTTGGCAATTCCATACAATACAATAATGTCTGTGATTTACTGTAATTTCTTATTTTAAGCTTAAAATTAGCGAACGAATAGAAAATTGGCCATTTGAGTAGGCTATCTGTATTTTTTTTATCTTAGTTAAGTTTTTGTTTGTCAAATAAACTATTTTTTTAAATTAATGTGTATGTATGCGTGTTTTTATTTTTTTCTCATGTCTGTGTCATATAAATGTAGGTATTTTCTTTCTTTCTTTCTTTCAGTATGGTGAAGATATTTCCACGAATCCAATCAACTCTACCAAAAACATTTAGGTATATCGTCTATTTATACAAGTTTGAAGTATAAGGGTATTCATACAAGTCCTAAGTATAACTAGTCTTATACAATAGTGTTTTGTATTGTATAATAAGATTGAGACTTCTAAATTAACTCAACAGTGCGCGCTTCTAGGGGTGGCACTGGCACAACAGAATAATGGTGGCAGTTGGCACAAAGACAAAACAAGTATTTTTCGAAAATGTAAAATCTAAAATTCGTGAGCTTTACTGGATATTTCATGATAATATCGGCTCGTGCTCCAACATTATTCTTTTTTTTATTCGTGTACCTATTCTTAAAGTTCGAAAATGGTACCATAGAGTGTGCCCGACAAGTTACAGGGAAATTTTTCAGGGTTTGTAGCAGCTGTTCGTAGGAATTAGGTTATGAGTATGAACGAGAATAGATAATCGAAAGAAAAAGGCCAAAAAATAATTAATTTTATAAGTATTACGTTTCAAAATTAATTTGCTCGTTCCCTGTTAATCAATCACTTACGAAATCGTCTCATGTGTTTAATTGAGTTACATCAGCCTTCTTTCCCTTGCATAATTACGGCTTTCCCTTATTTATCCTTGCATTATAAAAAGTGTTAACAAAAACACGATCTTACTCAATATCCTCATTATTAACAAGCTGCTTTTTCTAAAGCTTGTTGACTTAATTTTCTCGTCATTGAATCAATTATGTATTTGACTTTTTCTAATGTGTAAATCTAAAAACTGGTAGCCCTGAATACAGCGTGTTGTTTTTACATCGAACTGCGAATTCATCGCATACATTGTCTTAGTATGGACAAAATAAGTGAGTCCAAACTACACGTAAGAAGCCGTTTCTCCACTTGTCTGTAAACCCTTTGATGTCTACATTTTACGAGCAATAATCGACTTTAAACGCTAAGAAAGAGAGTTGGTAATCTTTACGCGTTTTGCTTGGAAGCTTAGAATAGGAACGGAAAAGGAAAGTAGGCTTTGCGTCAAAGAGTTTTAGATGAATTTTCGTTTGAAATAGTTGAGCCTTTTGACATGTTGTTGGAAGTACAAAAACTGTGTGATGATGGAACAGTAAGGAGAAACTTATTAAGCGTCTCTGACGAAGATGCGAATTGTCGATCGTATTATTATTTCCATTTTATTTCAGTGTAGGTACTGTCTCGAGTTCGGTCGGATTTAGACGGTTTATGGAATTCGATGGGGCTTTTTTGTTGCGCTTCCCAGCGTTGAGTGATTTGGAAGTACGAAACAAAATTTTATTACTTGCAAAATTTTTAACCATTTTCTGATACTTATAAAAGTAAATAAATTACGTTCGGTCGACCTATATGTGTTACCGGCAATGTATGAAATGCAGGCATACAATGCCTAGGCAAAGTATAAAATGTATTACATTTCATACATTGCCTGATCGTTTCAGGCTTTGTATACAATGCCTAGGCATTGTATACAATGCCGGATTATACACATTGCCGGTAACATATGCACAAAATAAACTAGTGTCTCTGTGAGCCGTAGATGTTTCTTTTCTTCGAAATGGCAGATATAGGTACAACGTGTTAATGAATTAACGCAAAATGAGAAAAAGGTTTCTTCAGATCATCAAACTGACCAACTTTTACTATGTGGCCAACTCTGTGATCGCGAAAAAAAAATCTGCTGCTTCATACATTTTTATATTTTCGTTATTAATTTTTGTATGAAACAGCTGATATTTTTTTATGCGATTTATGAGTTGGTCCCATCCCACAGTAAAAGATGTTCAGGTTGATGGTCGGAAGAAACGGTTTTCTCATTTTGCGTTAATTTATCAACACGTTGTATATATTTCAAAAATTCGAAATACTGAATTGATAAATAAATTCCATATAATTTATCGAACCTGCTCACAAAATTTCACGAGAATCGGTTGGTAAATGCGACCTGTAGAGGAGAACAGCCGGACAGACATACGAAAGCATTTTTGCCCAAGCTGAAACGGAGACGCTTCGCGCTCGCTCGGTCAATTATTTTGTGCAATTTTTTTATGCACATCAGGACAGTGCTTGGCCTTCATCTCACCAATGCTAAGTGACGATAATGCCGAAGGTGGAAGCACATTACACCCGGAATCTTCACCACTGAGGAACTGGCTATCTTACCTCTAATCTACCGGAACGCAACAAATTCTTTTAATTGTTGTTATGGCACCAGACTTAGGTAAGATGGTGGTAGCTAGCCAGGCGAACCTGAAATAAGCCTACCAACCAAACCGAGTACAAATTGTACCTCCCTCCTGGCATAGTAGAACCAAATAAGTAAGTCATCTTACTTATTACACGCACGAACGCGGTTTGTATGTGAGCGCGCCCGTACGTATGCGTCGTCGCACGCACACACTGACAAAATTTAAAGGTGATAAAGGTGCAACAGTCGTGGCTGCGCCGTACGTAATCCCGCCCGCGCTCACGCACGCTTCACGCCGCTATGCTGCCGCTCGTAATAATTTGAACGTTTACCTACCTACAGCACAGAATAACTAATACATACAGTACCTACATACCATGCTTTCCAAAGATATTATTGCAAAAAAGATTTGTAAGAATGAGGATATATTTCACATTAACTTTAAATAATAAGGCATTTCGTACTTGTCGAAACAAACGAATTTTTTTTATGGCAATTGTGTAATTTCGTTAAAAAATCACAAATTCCTACAGGAAAAGGTACTTTTAATGCCTATTATTTAAGGTTATGGAAAGTATTCAATTTCAGAATTTGAAGATTATTATTTTGAGAAGTGTAGGTAAATAAAAAAGAAAAAAAACAGTTAATAGGGTAAAAAATATATTTTAATAATATGAAATAAAACACTTTTTAACGGATACTAGCGCGGTTTTATTGAATGTATTTTGGTATTTAGTTGGTATTTGGTTTGATTTTTGAATTTTTTAATTTTTGTAATATATTTTTTATTTGAATAAATACATTATTTAGTAAAGCCACGTTTTAATTAATCCTATTTCGACCGTAAGTTTTCAAATCACATTTAACATAACGTAAGCAATGAAAAATTGTAGTCAATTTCTGAAAACAGTTAGGTTAATGTAAACTGTAATTTGACAGATAGATGTGATACATTGCTACTTTTCTTTAGTAAGTTTTTATTGGTGTGAAAACGAAAGTGCCAATGTATCACATACATCAGTCAAATTACAATTAACATTAACTTCATTATTTTAGTCGATAGACGCGCTGGTCTACCTACAAAAAAATATTAAAAAAAAACTTTGTATTATAGATCCCTGATGCTAACCCTACAAGGAAAAAATATTTTGTATAGAGATTGACTATGCATTTTTTGACGACCGAATAAACTAGCGATGTGACAGCCCTTCGTGTTTAAGCTGTAACGCTCGCTCGAGGCTCGAGTTGGCCTACTTATTTGGTTCTACTATGCTCCTGGGAATCGAACCCGGCTAACCACTAGATATATGGCTACGTTTTGATAACATCATTTCATTATTAATAATAAAAAAATTCAGCAATTAATATCGCTCATATTATTTGATTCAGTATTGACAAACCTATGGCATAGGTATTTTCTGTTCAACGAGAAAATTTGGCACAAGAAAAAAATTTCTAAAGATCGCAATCTGTAGTTAAATCACAGAAGAAATAATGTTAATAATGTTAAATCACATAAGAACGGAACTTTAGGCACGCGAGACCGACTTCAACTCTCAGTACCTGTTGTTTAAAACTCGTTACCCTGTAATGTCATTCTAGCAGTACGAAGTGGTCAGGCGAGTAATGGTGCAGATTAGCTATGATTTACGATGGGTGATGTTCAAATGGACATGATGTGGATGCCGTACCTCCCCCGCTGCGGACGTGTTATTGTGGAGCCATCAAACAAGCGTTTCTTTGGAGTTGCATTGCAGCCCTAGTAGACAAAGATCATTTTCAACACACTTGCTCGTAAAGTGAGCCCTAATACATTGCTTTTAGGGCCATAAACCAAGCTATAACAAACGCGTGCAATAATATATAAAACACTAGTTGGTTATAGAATTATCCCTACAAAGTTAAATTAGTGCCTTACTGCAAGTTCTATGCGAGTAAACAGAGCATTCCCAATTTAACCGGGTAATACAGTTATTTTTTTCGTAACAACAAAGAGGTTTTATGCCGCTGAAAATTCATATTCATTTTTTAAATAAATAAATGTGTAAGTCCTTAATTAAGTCAAATAAGTATTTATTATTATCAAATTATTAATAATTCACAATATTTTGTTATAAAATAATTAAATATTTGCATTTTATCACTTAAAATTATAATTTTGAAGTAGGCTGTATGCTCACTCACCCCTTTGTTCGCAAAATATTCTTGCATTGGGCGTATGAAAAAAACTAAAAAAAACCTACGCGCCTTTTCCCATAATTGTCATATTTTGTTTTTGTCGAATTTGTTGCTGTGTGGTAAATTACTTTGTATTTTCCTCGCAAATGTGTTGAAAAACGTCGTATGAAACTCGTGAGCTTTTGCTCATTGCACACTCGGCTGAGTTACGTCCTCGCCTGCGGCTCGGGCTGCAACCCACAGCTTTGTGTGCAATGAGCAACCTAAGCTAACTTGTCTCATAATGTACTATTTGTAAACAAGGAGTCAAAGTAACGTTTTTCTTTCGATAGCTAACGAAATTTTAATTTTATAAATTAATGTAATGGAATTGGAATATCGAATCAAAGAAGGTCTGAAAAAAACAAATTGACTGAATATTTTTTATAGGTAGGAATAAGCTCCCTTATTAATAAAAAAAGTTTCTGAATTATTGGTTACAAAAAAAACGCAAATAAACAGAAGTAACAGCAGAATAAGCTACAGTAGTACAGCCTAACTGTACTGTGTGTGGAAAAGTAGAAGATGAACTACATTTTTAAATTTGAGATTTTTGCATTTACAATGCTATTTTTAAACAATACTAAATAATATACTAGAAAAAATACGACTCGCACCAGATCAATACTCAGACGGGAATGTACTACATTTGTTGGAAATAAACTAGCTGCAAATTTAAAAATTAATAATGCTAATGTGGACAAATTTCAGAGTTTTCTATCAAAACCCTCATCCAAGGAAGCTGTGATGATTTATAAATTTGTGGCTGCAAGCCAATACTAAATTCAATTTGTCCAATTGTTAATTTAATTAATACAACAGTCACGATGGGACTGGCGTGTAAATAAATTTACAAAAGTCCCTAAAATAAATAAAGAAAAAAACACCAAAACGGAAATTATTCCCTAAACACGACATATTTAAAAAAAGTTAACAGTACCCTTAGCACGAACAGCTATCGAGAAAAAAACGCGCGTAAAATTACTCGATAGAGAATTATCTATGGAAATTTTAATTTCGCTATTCGGCGGTAGATGGCGTTGTTCAAATTTCCAATACAAAATTGCACTATCGAATGATTTTACGCGCGTTATTTTTTTCGATAGCTGTTCGTGCTAAGGGTACAGACAACCTGCTCTTATTTTTGACATTTCTACATAGCCTTTTTATGTCAAAGTCAACTGACAACTACTTGTCAGTTGACTTTTATAAATTTATGTAGATAAGGGTATAATCTCCATTCTGCTGTTGCTTTGCCTACATTTGCGAAGATGAATTGTTTTTTTTTTTTGCATACCACCTATAAAAAAAACGTATTCAGCCAATTTGATTTTTTCGGACATTCCCCCTTTTTTAAAGCCTTCTCAATACGTTGCGATTGGTCGTTACAATCTAAATAGATACACTACATTTTTACTATCCATAAGGCATTTGATAAAATTGTTAAATCGCTTTTTTAAGAAAATGCAGCGATTTTTTGACGTCGTTTTTCGTGGCCTCTCCATACATTCGGACACATGTCACGGAGCAACAATGAAATCTCACTTACACTGTCACTTTTTTAATATCACGCCGCAAACTGCCCACTGTCCCCTAAATACTAAAAAACAATTGCTTTGTTACGTTCATTTGACGCCATATCGCGTTTGAGAAAATCAGTTTTTCGTCACACAGTAATTTATCATTCGCCTCATATTGTTTTGAACACTTTCCGTTTCATTGGATAAGTGTTATACAGGGTGCATTTGAAATCACTCTCCAAATTTTAAGGATGTGTTCAGTCCATGAAACTAAACAACTTTCTCTTAGAAACATAGGGTCAAATATGTAAAAAAATTACTTTTCATACAAATCAAAGAGATCACGTGATCAGTTTAGTATGGGATGACCAAAATTTTTTGGCGTATTTCGACACATGTTTCATGGAGAAAGTTGTTCAGTTTCATGGACTGAACACATCCTTAAAATTTGGAGAGTGATTACAAATGCACCCTGTATTTATATTTACTTACAACATTCCTATTTTGTAGTCGTGACAAAAAATTTGGTCCATCCTCCCATAATAACTAGACAGCTAAAAAAATTGTGTTCGTTGGTAAATTAGTATGAGAAAGTAAAAAAAGCGTTTTTCGACCCATGTTTCTTTGGCAAAAATGTTTAGTTTTATTGGTTGAACTCTCCCTAATAATTAAAACATCTACAAAATTACGGTGTAGGTATAATAAATATTTCACATATGTATTATGAAAACTAAACACATAATATGTTTTTAGATTATTTATACCTTTGTATTCTAAGCTGCTAATCTTTGCTGGTGAAGAAATATGAAAGATAGCGGTTAGTTCGGATCTAAGATCAAAAAAGATTAGATTTTTTCAAAGTATTTTGATATACCGAATAGTAGTCATTGCTTAATTATTTTCATTGTTAAGTATTTCACTGACAATATTTTTGTCATTAACATGCTACAAATAGTTAAACTTCACTTCTATTTTCAGAAAATCTAAAAGCAAATTCCTAAAAATCACCCGACTAAATACACTCGCTACAATTTCCACTGAGAGGCTGAAGCTCGTAACGTAGGCATTCCGATGCGGGTCACGTGCCCAGGTAAAGGGGGGAAAGGGGGGGCTTATTTTTTATTTCATTACCACCCACCGCTGAGAGGGCGATAGTGCCTAATGTTTAAGCGATGTAAACTTCTTGAGTTAAACCTCATTTTGCCACTTTTAAGAGGCATCGAGCGAAGTTCTTGATTGTTAGGTAAATGGACTCCCAATGTAACATTTACTAATTTTCGCTATCGATTCGCTTCGAAACATGTATGGATTTGACGTTTTGAAATTCGATTGTTAACGAAACCTTATGTCAATCCCATACATGTTTCGAAAGCGAAGCGACAACGAAGATTTGTAAATGTTACTTTGGGTTGGGGGTCTGAATAGAAACCATTAGACTATACTACGTTAGTACTATTATGTATTCTGTGCCCATAGTCTAGTATTTTTAGAAAGTATCATTCATTACATTTCCTCGTAGTTATTTCTAGAAGTAGATAGTAAAACTGCTATAATAAAAGTGACCGTTTTTGAAAAATTTGCTATCTACATAGTTACGTATACGACACAGTTAGTAGAAAGTGACCGAGATTACTCCGGCATACATGAGGTCCGAATTTATACGGACGGCTCCAAGATGGGGACTGGTACTGGAGCTGGAGTATTCTCACAAGACCTAAATATCAAAATATCACAAGCATTAGGCCAACACAGTTCGATATTTCAATGCGAATGTGTTGCAATAATAAATGCCGCTACCACGGCCCTGTCTAGAGGTATGAAGGAACTAAACATCCGCATACTGACCGACAGTATGGCCGTCCTAACAGCACTGGAGGCTAACACGATCAACTCCAGTATCGTCTACGAATGCCACCGAGTTTTGGATCGTCTAGCATCCAACAACAAAGTAATCCTATGGATTAAAGGGCATAGTGGATCACACGGGAACGACGCCGCCGATGAGCTGGCTAGACGGGGATCTTCTACAATAGTGGCAGGACCCATACCCATCCTGCCACTCCCGTTCAGCCAACTGCGCTCATGGGTAAGACAACGTACTCGTGCTGCACATAATACTCGTTGGGTAGATCTAACAAGCTGTAGACAGTCCAAGTTGGCGATGACCGCAGTCTCGCCGAGGTTGACCTGTAGACTGCTCAGCCTTAATCGTCCAGACCTCCGAATAGTTGTAGGTACACTTACAGGTCATCTAGCTTTAAACCGACAACTATTCATCATGAATGCGACGGACAGTCCCCTATATAGAGGATGCCTGGACGCAGAAGAAACAGCCGCCCACGTGATCCTGGAGTGCGTGGGTTTGGCCACACACCGGGCAGAAATCCTCAAAGACGTGAGGTCGCTCCTAGAAGCCTGTGAACGCCCCAGGAGGCTTCTGCGCTTCTGGAAGGAGCTGGGATGGCTTGACTAGCCACACCAATGCTGTGTTCACGCATAACGGACCAAATGGGAGTCTAAATGCGGAGAAAAGAGCCCATCACCAATAGTCCAATAGTCGTATACGAATGATTAAGAGGGAATGTAACGATAACTTCTAAAAATACTAGACTATGGGAGTGATAGGCTTCCTATGTGGCCTTTCAAATAGCTTCTTTCATTTGTTTAGAAGATTTTAGCATTCTCAATGTTATTTTTATACTTACTCTACCGAGTGGGCTCGGTAGGTCAGTTGGAAGAGCAGCAAATTTCTCTAGTAGGTATATTATTTAGTATTTTTTAGATGGATTAGATTAGACTATGATATAAAGCCTTTTATTTGGTTTCAATTATTTAAATTCATCGGCCTGTACCATCTTCCATAGTCTACCATCAATCACCATTGCCATCGTCCAAGTGAATATTGTTTTAGTCATAACTACATTTTAATCAGTCATTGAGAAATTATTGAATAAGGTTTCGTTTCAAAATTGCTAACCTCACTCAAGCTGTCTTTTGGCAAAAATATAAGACGAAATATCTCACCAGGTACGAAATATACTATACTAGCTGCCGCCCGCGACTTCGTCTGCGTGGAGAGTTTTTTTGCTACCCCTCGGGAACAATACTTTTTTTCCGGATCAAAGGTACCCTATGTCCTTTTCTATGCCCCTGACAACGTGTATGTAAAATTTCATGATGATCGGTTCAGTAGTTCAGACGTGAAGGCGTAACAAACAAACAAACAAACGGACTTTCGCATTTATAATATTAGTAAGGATTTTATTTAAAAAACGTAAAATAGTTTGCGAATCCAATGTTTCGGCATTTATATCCGTAATTCCTAATAACCTAATCTTGTGTTGTGTGTGACGAGTGCGGGATCGATGCAGGCAGGCACGTGTCCCCAGTTTACGACCGCCACACGTCGCATGCGACCAAACTTCTTAACGACCAACCAAACTCGCACAGTTCAACAGTTCAACCTAAGTATTTATACATTTTCACATTGGGTAGTTTATTGCTCTATTAAAATAGAATTAAAATATTTAAAAATAAATTTTAAAGACCATCCTTGAAGAATAAGTGCTTTTATTATTTTATTCTTATAACTATAGTTATTGTTTTCAAAGTTAATTTTTTTATGATCGCTATTCTAGATCGCGAAATCTCTCATTGAAATTTTGAAAAAATCATATTTTTTTTGTACTCGTCTCCGTGTGGTTGTGGTTCCGCGGTGTTTCTACTGCTGTCCTAAATTTTCCCATCTACCTAAGTATATGTAGTATAAATGAGATATAATTTACTTAAATATTGATGAAATGAAAGCATGTTGGTCACACTAACATTTGCATGCCTACAGACTTAAGGCATAATCACTAGAAACTTTATCAGAAACATTGTCATCAATCTCAATGTAATGTACATAATACTGTGCAAATAAATATTCTGATTTCAATCACGGATAGATTTCAACATGTAGTTTAGGAAATGAAGCGATCTTTTGTATGGAGACCCCAGCATTAAATCCTCAGTCGATGAAACTTTGCAGAGATGTAATATAGTATGAACCAAAACCTACGTCCAAATATCCAAAAACAAAAAAAAAACTATTTGGATAATTTAAAAAAATTGTTTTAAAAAACAAAAAACCTTTTGAAGTCGGTTTTTTGTTTTTTAAAACAATTTTTTATTTTTTTCTTTTGAGAGAAGAGAACCTCCTTTTTTGAAGTCGGTTAAAATACCAAAACCTTGTCCTAAGTGTAACAAATACTTTTCTGAAAACCGCATCAAAATTGGTTCAGGTAAACGCGAGATAATCGCGGACAAACATACATACATACGAGTCAAACTCAGAACCTTCTTTTTTTGAAGTCGGTTAAAACTCTAAAACCTTCTCCTAAGTATAACAAATACTTTTCTGAAAACCGTATCAAAATCGGTTCAGCCAAAAGCGAGATAATCGCGGACAAACGTACCTACATAATACGAGTGAAACTCAAAACCCTCTTTTTTTGGAGTTGGTTAAAATACTAAAACCTTCTCCTTAGTGTAACAAATACTTTTCTGAAAACCGCATCAAAATCGGTTCAGCCAAACGCGAGATAATCGCGAACAAACATACATACAGGTCAAACTGAGAACCTCCTTTTTTTGAAGTCGGTTAAAAAATATGTTTCAATAATAATTATGATACTTTATCATACTGTAAAGCAAGGGTGGCCAACCCGCGGCCCGCGGGCCACATGCGGCCCGCCGTCTGTTACCTTGTGGCCCGCGGAGCCAAGCACATTTTTTTAAAGTAAAAACAAATATACTTAAATTACCTTACCAACTATAAAAAGCAAACAAACACTTCTTCGGCCCGGGGTAAAATTCTACTTCCGAATTTTGGCCCCTTGCTGTAAAAAGTGTAAAGTTTCGTCTACCGAGGATTTACTGTGGGGGTCCACTACCTTCCTTTCCTATAACTATACTTACCTCGATAATATGCCAAAGTTACGAAGCTCAAAACATGCTCCTCCGTTTGAGGGTAGTCGGCAGTCGGCACGTCTTGCAGGTCACGTCCGCGGATCGACCCGGCGCGTGCGGGGCCGCGCCGGCCCGGACGGCGGGCTACGGCTGTTTAATAACTACCCTTCGAAAACTCAAACCGTTTATTAAGGTGGTACCCTGAGTGAAAGTGGCGCCGCTGTGAATTTTATTTAACATTATAATTCTAATACACAATTTTAATAATGTTTATCGTGGAGATTTTAGGGCCCACAGTCTAGTATTTTTAGACGGTATCGTTACATTCCCTAGTAGTCACTGCTAGAAGTAGATAGAAAAACTGCTAAAAGTGGCCGTTTTTGACACATTTGCTATCTACTTCTACGAATGACTACGAGGGCATGTAGTGATACCTTCTAAAAATACTAGGCCATGGGCCCTAAAATCTCCACGATAAACATTTTTTTTTTTCTATTACTAACTTATTAAATAAAAACCTCTGAGGGCGCCACTTTCGGTCATACAACCGCCTTAACGTTAAAAGAGCATATTGACGTAAAATTAACAAATTCAAATTTAACCCTTGTATACGGGGTTATTTTGTAAAACACCAACAATCTCGCAGGAGTAGATTACTATTAATAACATTTGTGCTACGACTTTTCCGAAAACAGACAAAAAAATTCGACTCTCCATACAAATATCCGAACAGCTGATCGAGTTTTGTATGAAAAGTCGTTTTTTTTTACTGTTTTTGTAAAAGTCATAGAACATAATGTTGTTGTAAGTATATGATGTTACTAATCTACTCCTGCAAGGTTGTTGGTGTTTTACAAATAACCCTGTATCCTTACTAATATTATAAATGCGAAAGTCCGTTTGTTTGTTTGTTTGTTACGCCTTCACGTCTTAACTACTGAACCGATCATCATGAAATTTTGCATACACGTCGTCAGGGGTACAGAGAAGGACATAGGGTACCTTTCATCCCGAAAAAACTATTGTTCCCGAGGGATAGCAAAATACTTTCCACGCAGACGAAGTCGCGGGCGGCCGCTAGTAGTATATACGAATTAGTAATGACTTGAGCAAAACTTGCAATTTTCAAATGCTTCTAATATTATATTCACATACAATTTATAGTATAATTATTAATCATTAATGCAGTTTGAGTTAGAGTCTACGGAGTTTGTCTACGACGTAGACAAACCTTTCGGATCACCTGTAGTTAGAATAAAGTATTAAATAATAACGCCATTTTTCGACTGTTTCAGTCTTAGAGTAAGACGCGCTTCTGTTCGAGACGAAGCCGCGATGCTCTAAGGTTTCAGTAAAATTTCACCTTGTTCAGAATGTTTCATGGTGCCGAAAAGTTCCATTACTAATCACCTACCGTCGCAAGTTGGATGCAGGTCACGTACGATCGTACAAACGAAGATCTCGCATGCGCCTACTAGCACCAACGAACTCTCGGGAAACGGGGAAATCAACTCGATATGCTGGAAATTTTAGGCTTTTTAAGGATTTTCACGGTATACATTATTTGTATTAAAAATTACATACATATACAGGGTGTTTAGAAATAGCCTTTTTAAGCCGAAATGGTAGATAGGGACCATCAAACTGAACAACTTTTACTGTAGGACCAACTCTGAAATCGCGAAAAAAATCAGCCGTTTCTTACATTTTGATATTTCCGTTATTAATTTTTGTATGAAACAGCTGATTGTTTTCTCGACCTATAGCTAAAGTTGTTTAGTTTGATGGTCCCTTCTACCATATTCGGCTTTATAAGGCTATTCCAAACACCTTGTATAAAGTGGTTTTTTTTACCTTTGGGTTTTAAGGATTTTAATGTTTGTAATAAATAAATATACTTACAGAGAAATTAAATCAACTAAACAAATCTTTAAAATAAAAGTAAGTAGTATTAGGAGACGGTTAAGTTGTGAAGTATTAAAATAAAACCTAAATATTTTTATGCATTTTTTAAAGTCTGTCTCCTATTACTTTACTATTCATTTTATTAAGTCCGCCGTCATAGTTTAAATCGTCGTTTGGCGCGTGGAGTTATTTTTATGGGCTGCAAGAATGCCATCAGGGTCTGGGATGTACCACCCCTGACATAATGATGATTTAATGCTGTTTATTATGTTTAATTAAATATTTACCCTATCGTGTATATCCTACATATTATACTTTTGAACCTTATTTATACTTTATTGAAGTATTTTATAAAAAAGTAAGTAAAATACAGGGTCATTCTAAACTTACCATCCTCCATGAAACAACTTTCTCCAAGAAACATGTGTCGAATTTTGCTACAAATTTTGGTCATACCATACTATATTGATCATGATCTCTTTGATTTGTATGGATAGTCAATTTTTTTCACATTGCCTTGTGTTCCTTAGAAAATTGTTGTTTCATGGACTGAACACATCCATGAAATTTGGATGGTAAGATTATAATGACCCTGTAACTATGATTTTGACTCAAAGAAAGAAAATAAATATTAAATTGATTTCATTGTTTCTATAGTAGAGTATATGAAACATAATAACCTTGTTTTGATTTGTACGGAAAACTGCAGTGACAACCCTAGACGCAAGTAGACAATTGTTTTTACACGACTGCCCAAAGCAAAAAGAGTGTATCCTCAGCATCTCGAGTGACACTGGCTATATTTATTTTAGTAAATATCAATATGGCGACTGTACGACGCCATTTAAAAATGTGAAAAAAAATTTTTTTTTCTTTTATTATTACAATATGGGCATCATTATTACAATGAAAGGACTTGATGAGCACATTCCAAAACTATATAATATGTCACTAAAATGTGTGAAATAAAAATAAATAAATTAAAAAAATATTAAAAACACGCCTGTCCTGCCAAAAACGAACTAAAAAGTTAAACAACCAGTGGCATTGCAGTCGGGAGACCTCTTTGATCAAAAATTTTTCCATAATAAGGTCCCCCGACTGCAATGACACTGGTTGTTTAACTTTTTAGTTCGTTTTTGGCAGGGCAGGCGTGTTTTTAATATTTTTTCAACACACTTGCTCGTAAAGCGAGCCCTAATACATCGCTTTTAGGGCCATAAACCGAGCTATAACAAACGCGTGCAATAATATATAATACACTAGTTGGTTATAGAATTAACCCTACAAAGTTAAATTAGTACCTTACTGCAAGTCCTATGCGAGTAAACAGAGCATTCCCAATTTAACTGGGTAATACAGTTATTTTTTTTAGTAACAACAAAGAGGTTCTATGCCGTTGAAAATCCATATACATTTTTGCAATGAATAAATATGTAAGTCCTTAATAAAGTTAAACAAATATTTATTATTATCAAATTATTCATAATTCACAATATTTTGCAATAAAATATTAAAATATTTGAGTTTTACCGCTTAAAATTATAATTTTGAAGTAGGCTGTATGCTCACTAACCCCTTTGTTCGCAAAATATTCTTGCATTGGGCGTGTGAAAAAAATAAAAAAAAACCTGCGCGCCTTTCCTCATCATGATTATTATTTTGTTTTTGTCGTATTTGTTGCTGTGTGGTAAATTACTTTGTTTTTTCCTCACAAATGTGTTGAAAAACGTCGTATGAAACTCGTGAGCTCTTACTTATTGCACACTCAGCTGAGTTACGCCCTCGCCTGCGGCTCGGGCTGCAACCCACAGCCTTGTGTGTAATAAGCAATCTAAGCTAACTTGTATCATAATGTACTATAATATCTATATATGTATGTAATATAATAATCAATCCCATTAATAAGCAAAAGCAAAAGATAATTATTATTTTAGGTCTAGGGTTGCCACTTTGCAGTTTATCATGAATAGTTTTTTTTTCAGGGGTATAATAATAATTATCCGGGGTTGTATGCATGGTACCTATCTACCATTATTAGGCTTTAATGTTATAGAAAAATTCGCTACTCACATATACTCAGCTCTCGATAAATATCTTCCACGAATTATTATCGGAAGCAGAAAAAGTGCGGAAACCCCGAAAAGTCGGGAAATGCAAAATTAACAACGCCTTAGTATCCATTAAAGTGTTTTTATCCTATCTTCAATGGCTTTGGAAAATTAAAAGTACCTAAACTAAGTCATCGAGAGTGGTAAAGGGTTTCTCTTCATTTACCTTCCACTCATAAATTAAGATGCATCCATAGCCCTCTATATATTATTGCATCCTATACTAAAATTGGCGACCTCAGAGGTTTTTATTTAATAAGTTGCTATAAAGAAAAGAAAGAAAGAAAGAAAATACATTTATTTTGACAACACACAACGATACACAACTTTACAAAGACAATAAACTAAACACAAGCAAAGGATAGACACAACATTGCGTAACGTCGCGTGATGCCAGAATTGTACTCGGCTATCGGCAGGCTATAGGTAAGGCCTGCTGCACTGATATTCTGCCGAGCACAGCAATGACATCAGGGGCTTTATTAAAAAAAAGTTTTATTCAAAGGATTTTTATAAAACTTTACGTTGAATTTTTAAAACCCATACCCATACCCTTAGACCCATACCAGTGGTCTCGAACGTCAAAATGCGAAATCGGTAGAGTTGCTAATAATTATCGGTAGATTCGTACCCAAAATCAGTATATTGTGATTAAAATCATAAATACCAAGGACCACCATTAGGTTTTCTCTACAAACGAGTTAAATTCGGAATGTTTTTTATCGAAATGGTAGAAATACCGAAAAACAATTTTTAATATTAGGTACGATATAGGTAGAAATACCGAATAATCGGTAGGTTCGAGACCACTGGCCCATACCCAATCCCATATAGTCTAGTAGGTATTTTAGAAGGTATCACTCCCTCGTAGGAATTCGTAAAAGTAAATAGCAAATGAGTCAAAAACCACTTTTAGCAGTTTTGCCTACGAGGGAATGTAATGATAACTTACTCTTAAAAATTCCACGTGAAGTTTTAATATCATCACGTAAGTATTAAGTATTATTACAATTTGAAATAAAATACACCGCGTCGCCACTTTCGGTCTGGGTCTTAAGTAATTATTATTTTGTAGCGACGTTGATTGTATCTATTGTTCGAAGAGAATGTAAACCTAGTTCATTGTATTTACTGAGAGTATTAAATTCGTCGCAGTATCTTATACTGCAAACACACAGACAGTGTTCAAACACTGTATATACATAGTTAAATATTGACTAATACTTGTGCCACAATAAAATCTTATATGATTTTATTAATTTGATAAGAAGGGGATGTAGCTCAGTGGTAGAGCGTTCGCTTTGCATGTGAAAGGCCCCGGGTTCGATCCCCGGCATCTCCAAGTTTATTTTTTAATAAATTTTAGGAGCTTTAATATGTGTACAACTCTAATTATTGTATGTATGAGTAACGAACCATATATGAGAAACCCATGTAAAAGAAATACGT
Source organism: Agriphila geniculea (assembly GCA_943789525.1). NCBI lineage: Eukaryota > Metazoa > Arthropoda > Insecta > Lepidoptera > Crambidae > Agriphila > Agriphila geniculea. Next base: position 14,703,733 of record OX038890.1, read on the forward strand.
AGGGTATTATTTTGGTGTTCCAAATAAATAAATAATTTTACAAAAAAAATGCCTTTTATCTAATTAATTTGGAAGTAGGCAATTATTATTTTTGTTGTTATGTAGTTAGATTTATATTATCTTAAATAAGTATAGAGAATATGAACATTACACATTTGATTAGTAAGAAAACGATACGGAAAAAAAAATTGTGAATAGCAATAAGCAGTCACCAGATCCCAAGATCCCAGAAATTAAATGAATTTTATTATTATTTCTTTCTTTTTTGTTTGATCACTTTATTTCTACTAAAAAATTAAGAAAAAAAACAATTGAGTTTTCATTAGTATTGCACGCTAGCTCGTGCAATACTAATGAAAACTCAATTGTAAATACGTTGTCTATGTCACTATTTAATAAATACGTTGTCGTACGTAAATGAAAGTAATTATAGTTCGAATCACGAAAGATGACCACAAATGGCGCCCATCTTTGCATTCGCAACATAACTCATGAAGATAAAACTTTAGACAAAATAATATTAAATAATATCGATATATCTATATGAGTTTGAAATATTATTTTGTCTAAAGTCTTTTCTTCATGAGTTATGACGCGAAGATGGGCGCCATTTGTGGTCATCTTCCGTGATCCTAACTGTACGAACTTAGTATAGCCAGTACAACTCAGTTTACGATATAAATACTAATAAAAGAAGCCCCGAATCACCATCGTAACAGATACCCCTAGAACGGACCGCAAACACCCCATGAGATGTTAAAACAACTGCCAAGTTCATTTACAAACAGATTGACAATGGTGGCAATAAACTGATGTACAGTCGACTACAAAACAGGAGTTAATAATGAAGGAGAGGAATAAATGAGGCTGGTGTGACAGCAACAATTATACAGAGTGTCCCAAAACTTTGACACACGGAGGGAAAGTACCTTAAATATTGAAAATAGGAAATTTTACTGAAAGAAGACTTTTTGTTTTTAAAAAGAAACGAAACTGCATTCAAAGATTTTTTTAAAATCGCTTACGATTTCCTACGATTTCCTACTTTCCTACGATTCGATACAAATTGATACAATTTGTAATAATTAAAATTTAAATGTTAAATTTCATGGTCTTCCTTTTGTTTAAGATCCTGTGTCACTATTAAGAAAAAATAATCCTTATGAGTAACGGTACAATAATTTTTTTTTTTTTGGTGGGTGCGATTCCTGCTTAAGGCAGGCCATTTTTCAAAAATCTTTGAATGCAGTTCCAATTATTTCTTTTTTAATAAAATGAAATCTTCTTTCAGTAAAATTTCCTATCTTCAATATTTAAGGTACTTTCCCTCCGTGTGGCAAAGTTTCGGGACACCCTGTCTGTATAGTCAACATGAAACTAAGACCGACGTACATTTTTAAATCTTGATAAATTCAAGTTTTATAATTTACTTACTAGGTAGCTTTTCTTTTCACTCTTTACAAGTTTCAAAATGAAAAGTTTTCATTGTTGAGTCACAGGCATATACCATAAGGATCTCCCAAGGAATTTGTGTTATAAGCCTCAAAAAGTTACAATTTCCAATTAAACGTATTCCATTGATGATTAGAATCATGATTGAATGAATGATGATTGTTGATTAGAATTATTAGATCAGGCTTAGAATCCAAACTTGTAAATCAGTTTAATTAGAATATTTCAAAGAATTGTCATACCTTATGCATATTCGCTAATTTAAACATAACCGTTAAGTTCAGTGTTTCTTTCAGACAAAATTCTCCGGGGGGGCAATTAAGAGGTTCGGGGGAGCTCGTCCGTCGATCACTACACTAGTTAGCCCGTCTCCCTACACACAACACATTTTTCTCCGGGGGGGGCACTAAGGCTGCTCCGGGGGGCACTGCCCCCCCGGATTAGTACCTGAAAGAAACACTGGTTAAGTTAATGACTTGGTTAGTTATATTTTTATTATATCAGAATTGTGAACATAACGATACGTCACTTCTGTTGCTGACTGTACGCCAGTGATGGCCGGTGAATTAGCAGTAAAAACTTTTTTACAATCGACGCTTGGGGAGGCTAGGTGAGACCAAAAGTGATGGGACTTTAATTTCAAATTAAACATAACTTGACTCTGTAATTTCAAATAAAACTAACATGGCTCTGTGGGCTATAGACCTCACGTTTGTTTTGATCATTTTTCGAAATGGTTAAAATGAGTTTTTTTTTTTTATTTCGAAAAACTGACTTGACAAAAATAACTTTAAGTATACTTATTTTTTTTAGTCTGTTTTCGGAAAAGTCGTCGAACAAATGTTGTTTATAATGTTAGTAATCTCCTCCTGCGAGGTTGTTGGTGTTTAGAAATAACCCAGTACCAAGCCTTAGCTTTAGCTATTGAAAAAATAACGCGCGTAAAAACTTTCGATAGAGTAATTTTGTATGAAAATTCGTACAGCGCCATCTTACGTCGAAAAGCGAAATGAGATTTTCCATAGAAAATTACTCTATCGAGTACTTTTACGCGCGTTTTTTTCTCTATAGTTGTTCGTTCTAAGCTTAGAGCAGGGGTCTCCAAACTACGGCCCACGGGCCAGGTCCGGCCCGCGAGTAGCAACAATCCGGCCCGCGAAAGCGTGCCGGAACGTACCAACATACTGTAATTTACATTACAGTATTTTGATACGTTGAGCTAGCTATGTCCTGGCCCTTGGGACTTCGTGGACGAGTTAGTCCGGCCCTAAGGCTAAAAAGTTTGGCAACCCATGGCTTAGAGCATCGCGGCTTCGTCTCGACAGAAGCGCGTCTTAGGCCGGCCACACACAGACGTCATCACGTAACGGAATTCCGAACGAAATTTCGACAATGTATGAAGATTCCGTACGGAAAAAACACGCTTGTGTGTGGCAGCCCATAAATTTTGTATGCAGCTGCTGCGTTCGGAATCACGTACGTACGGAATTCCGTAACGAGATTCCGTCTGTGTGTGGCCGGCCTTACTCTAAGGTTCTAAGGGTACAGAACCTGTGTAGGCTGTAATAGTAGATTGTACCATAAGGGAGCAAAATAATATTTTTATGGCGAGGGCGTTTTTTTGAAAAGTGAGGGATTCTAGAGTAGAATCCCGAGCGTAGCGAGGGATCTTTAGTAGAATCCTGAACGTAGCGAGGGATTCAAAGTACGTCGCCCGACCCAAAAATATATATGCGCCCGAGTAATACACTCTACTTTTCATCACCCTCTATGACAAAAAAAGGGGCCTCATATTTTATTTTAATATTATTATTTAATAAAACATAGAGTAACAACTAAATTGAAATTAAATAGTATCTAATAATAAAACTAATAAAAAATTATAAAGTTATACATTTGAGACATATTCGCAATTATGAAAGCATTGCATTTCTCCATTCAATAAAATTACCATAGGCTTTCATATTTCTCCCGCGATTTTGCAGGTAATAGATTATTCATCACATTTCTTGCGTCAGATGATCAGTTCTAATAGGTACTTTCAGGAGTTATATCTATACTTTCACTTGAAAAACTCATTTTTCTAAACAAAACCATGAATTTCTAACAATCCGTGAAAATTTACAAAAACCGGACAAGTGCGAGTCGGGCTCGCCCACCGAGGGTTCCGTACAGACCTACATACACCTATACATAAAATAAAGCTATAAAAAAGTTGTGTCGGTACAAAGGAAATATTTTGAAAAAATGTGGTTGGTAGTTATTAGTTTTTTATATGAAAACTGTACTACGGAGAGTTCAAGCTTTATCTCAGGTTCTACCTACCGGAATTATGTGAAAACTTGCTTAGATTATAAGTTGGACTCCAAGCTACCAAGCTGTAAAAAAATACCATCAAAATCCGTTCAGCAGACTGCTATATATAGATAACCATTTGAAATCCTTTGTCGCCACGTAGAAAATAACCCTTCCAGGGATTACGACAAAGAATTGACCACGGGCGAAGTTTGAAATGGAATAGTACATTACTGCAGCGACACTCAGACAGGCATTGAAAAACATACGTGAGTCCATCAATGCCTAGTTGCGGCCAAGGCTTGTGTAGTACTTTTAAACTTTTAACTTTTTAGTTTTAAAAGTTTTAAGCTTTTTTTTTAATTTTAAATTACTTACAGTAATTGAAAAAAGAAAATGGAAAGTGGAATGTGCACATAAAGGCCTTTCATTTGATACACATATTGAAAAAAAAAACTTTTTTTTTCATTTATTTCCAGTTTTTCATTTTTTTTTTTCAGTTTTTTGGAAAGTGCTCATCAAGGCCTTTCATTTGATACCCATATTGCAAAAAAAAAATTATTTTTTTGTTTTTTTTTCAGTTTTTTGAAATGTGCTTATCAAGGCCTTTCATTTGATACCCATATTGCAAAAAAAAATTTACCTTTCGTTCTAATTTTTTTTTTTTCAGTTTTTTGGAATATGCTCCTTGATGAGCATATTCCAAAAAACTTTTCAAAAAACTTTCATTTAGTACCCATATATGTATTGAAAAAAAATTTTTTTTTCGTTTTTGATTTTTTTTATCTTTTTGGAATGCACTCATCAAGGCCTTTCATTTGATACCCATATTGCACCAAAACTGTTTTTTTTTCATTATTTTTTTTCAATTTTTTGGAATGTGCTCATCAAGGCCTTTCACGTGATACCAGTATACCGAATATTAAAAAAAAAATTTTTGGAATGTGCTCGCTCAATAAGGCGACATTTGATACCTATATTTGTGTTTCATTGAAAAGTTCGCTCCATTTCTGAATTACACGTGTGTAATGAGTTTTAATAGAAACATTGCTGGACAGACGCCGGCAATTTTGTATGAAAATCCATTATTACACGTTAGTAATGGATTCTCATACAAATATTGACGGCGCGGTTTAGGTCTGTCCGTAAACTCTGATTTAGCACGAAGAAGGTTGTCAAAATAATGTTCGAATTTCCAAGCATTTTTGAGAAAAAATAAAATAATTACAAACCCACCGCACCTGTATAAAATACAAGTACTGTTGATTGTCAACAGATGGCGCTGTATATCAATAGTACACTGTAAAATGTTCTGTGAAATGGTTTTATCTATCGCAATGTTATTAGAGAAAATGGGTGTATTCCAACAGGACCCTTTGGTTGTGTGAAGCCGAGACTTTTATTGTAGTGGTGGCTACCTCGGCTGACCTTACCGAGTAAACTGTCTTGATTATACTTGGTGCCAAATGCTCCAAGCAACATTGGAATGCGATGCACCCGCATTTTAATGTAAACTGAAACAATCTACCACTGAACTATTCAACACTTGACACTGGCAAAAATTACTTCCAAGAAGAAAGTAGATTGCCAAAACAAAAATAAGAAGAAGAAGACCCCTTGTCATACAGCGTGACAAACCGCCATGTTGCGAAAATATTTAGAGCCAAATTTATTACTGTTTAATTTTATTTTTAAAAGTAATTAACTATAACAATATTTGAAAGGATCTGAATAATTAATAATAATAAATATTGATATTTTTAAAAGAATTAGTGGCGCGATTAATCAAAAAGTAATTAGAAGTTAAACTATGACCGCGCATACCGTTGTTTCACCAAGATGATTAATAATTACGTATTTTAATGACCATATTTTATTATGATTTAATTACAAATATACAGTTTTCAGATTTATTCCTGTAAGTGTAGTATAAGACGCTATTACCTGCCAAATTTCATAGTTCTAGGTCAACGGGAAGTACCCTATGAATTTTGATTCCTTTGAGAGTATTGAAAATGCGTTTTTTGCGCCCTAAACGGCAGTATCTTTTTTTTACGTTAACTTAGAAGTTTGATTTTTTTACAGCTTCAAGGGCCCGTAGACCTAAGTATATAGTTTAAATTTCAATTCGATACCTCCACGCGTTTCCGAGATAAAGGGTCTTGACAGACAGACGGACGGACAGACAGACAGACGGACAACAAAGTGATCCTATAAGGGTTCCGTTTTTTCCTTTTGAGGTACGGAACCCTAAAAACGGCGGCCGTAGTTCGCGCGTTTTTAATTTGATTTATTTTTATTTTTTGATGATTTCCTTTTCGAATAGATGGGATGAAAAATACTGTAAATGTATATAAAAATATGGCATAAGTGGATTGTTGTCATCGCAAAAACAAAGTTTCATAATATCAACGCTCAGCGCATCCCTATAGCGACGCAATATTTCTTAGTCGCACCTCATTTGCATTTCTTTATTGGATGGCGGAGAATTCGCCCGAGCCGCTCAAATAAGAGGCGTGTGTTATTTGCACACAATTAATATTTAAATTTGTTCATTCACTGTGATACTGCTACCACTTTATACTGACTGTGACTTTCACTGCTTTCTCTGGAGTGTGACACCTGACTTCGTGACATTATCCTAAGATTTCTAAACAAGATGTTTCCTCGTGGTTCTATTAATTTGTCCTACTAGACTAGTATGAGCACAAGGAAGCCTAGTTCTTCGGTAGGTAGGGGCAAGTGCTGTACCTATGGACGGCTTTACCTATGGACACAACCGATTCCGACGATACTAACAACGCTAAAATTCTTATTTGAACGCGACTATTAAGCTTTGTCTATGGTTGACAGTTTTGACGTGTTGCCATCTTTGTTTTCTGTGTGGTTGTTAGTACGCAGACTATGAAAGATTTTTTGCGCCAAAAAAATAAATTTAAAAAAATTAAAAACCCTCCTGCATAAAAAGACAAGTCAACTGAAAAGATGGAAACAAGATTAAATATTGAAGGCAACATTATAACATGCAGTCGGAGGCATGCATAAAGAAAGTGACATTATGAATGATTTGAGTTATATGCCTCCGACTGCATGTTATAATGTTGCCTTTAATATTTAATCTTGTTTCCATCTTTTCAGTTGACTTGTCTTTTTATGCAGGAGGGTTTTTAATTTTTTTAAATTTATTTTTTATTTAATTAATTTCTTTTTAGTTATTACTTATTACAATCATGATATACCTTTTTGAAATCCTTTTAATGAAACCTTTAATTTGACACCCATATTGCAGTATTCTAGAAAAAAAATTTTTTTCCACTACGTATAATAGCACCGTGCAGCCGCCATGTTGGTTTTTTTATAACGCCACTTTCTTAAGAACACTTGGGCTGGCAAGACAAATCTAACGATATATTAATCATGGAAATCCGTTCAGCCGTTTAAAAGATATGAGGTAATAAAGAATATTACATACAAACTTACAAGATACGCGCGAAAAACATAACCCTCTTGCAGTCGGGTAAAGCGTATAATTTTTTGGTTAATTTAAATTAGTTTTACCGCAGAAATACTTACGATATCGGTTTGATCGTGTTTGCAGTATGATTTGTGTTGTTTATTGCTTAGTTTGTGCCTTTTTGCACTTAGACTAAGACTGTTTTATTCTCAAAGTTAGTCAGTTTAATTTTTATGTCTGAATTTGTACCTGTGGACAAAAATTTGAATGTACCTGTGGACTGTCCACATATTATACTGAAAATGTATGAAATCTAAAACTTGCCCCAAAGACAAAGGCCAATAATGCTCAAATCTAGGTTTTGCAATCATCGTTATGATATTTGTTGTGTTCTGAAGTCACAGAGAGAAAACTTTGAGTCTGATGATGAGGATGAAGTTTTGGTTTGTGTTGCATACTTCGTATTAGACAATAATGACAATAACGACGAATTTACTAAAAAATGGTATGAAGCGTGTCGTAAAGCATACAAATTAGTATAACAGAGTATATCTACGTTTGTTTGAAGTTTTTTTTAGTAGCCCCTACAAGGTACAAATTTACTGTCCATAGGTACAATAGTCTGATGAACCTGTGGACAAATATGGTGATTTAAAAAAAAAGTTAATTATTTTCGTAAGTATAGGTGATATTGAGACTAGAATGTTATTTTAAGAAAGGCTGATTATCCCTTAAGACATGTGATATGTCAAAAATATAAAAAAAAACTTCATTAATTCAGACAAAAAATGTTTTATTCCAAATTCTGGAAAGTGTTCACAGGTAAAGCACTTACCCCTATATAGACGAGCAACAAACAACAGGAGTGGAACATTTTAAAAGTGACAGAGAATTTCAAGAAAATTACTTGGAAAATTAAGAAAATTATTTGATTTTCAAGAAAACTTCCTTGAATATTTGGGTGATTGATAATGAAGTGAAGATGTTTAATTCCCGAATTTCAGAAAAATCACTAGATATCACCTAGAACAATAATATTTCCAACAAATATAAGTTACTTACCTTAAACCTTATTTGGTTCGTTCATAAGTCACAATAAATTAAACTTTAGCTAAATATTTAAATGTTACGTATTCAAAGACAAAAATGTTAATACCAAGGCTAGGTAATGCATTTACTTGCTCATTTTCTTCTGTGAATATACACCTAACGCCATCTAGAGGAAAATTAAGAGAACGCGGGTCACGAGAGGTTTCCCGGGTTCTTGCAGCTGTTGAGTAGGTACTAAAGAGTAGCCCAGAGTTTTGAAGACGAAGACATTTGTCTTTACTTATTTGAGATATTACTCGTATGTTTTCATCTAGTCTAGTAAGTACTTACCTAGAATAAATAAATTATAATTTAACTCTTTGAAATTTGATGTTGGAATTGGTATTTATTTATTTTAGAATAAAAGTGTAGGCAGGTACTTAGGTAGGTACAGGAAGATGAAAATGTACAATAAAACATTATAACAATCTGAGATTAAAAACACTTTTTTACTTTTATTGTTTATTTAGCTTGTTTACTTTCTCAATTATTTGTTTTTGTTTGTTAAAATTACGTTGAATTAGTACCAATTATTTACTTACCTATAAAATTTAAAACATTTACATTAACACACACCGTTAATTTATTTAAGGGTGGCCGTTAATATTAATTTATTCATGATTTTTAATTGAAGTAAGTACCTACTACTATCTAATCAAAACAAATTAATATAGTAAATAATTACAGATTGATGAGTACCTGAAAGGGCTCTAGTGTTTTGAGTTTATGGGATTATATAGTTGGTATTTTACGTATTTTTTCTACAAATCCGCAAAACACCACAAAATCTCGAGTTGGTATTTTGCGTTTATGGTAATAAGCGTCTAAAGGATTTACACGACCACCGACCCAAAAAAAGGAGTGTAGGTATGTGCTAATTTTCAAAAATACGGGCTTTGTTTTTTCCCAAACGGTTGAGTTTCTTTGTCTAGAAATAGAAGCTAACGAAAAGGGAGGATTTTATTTTTATGGTACTTACTTGCCTAGTTTTTTCATTAACAGCCGCTCTTTGTAGTGGCTTTAAGAGGAGGCTCCCAGAATTTGGCAATATTTGAACTCAAATAGTGACGTCTGTACAATCTCAATGAATGTCAAATTCAGATATATGCTTTTATGGACCTTCATTTAGTGGATGACGGCAGGATTTCAGAAATTATTGAGTTTGGCTCGATAGTTTTTTATTCTGAAAACATGTCCTTTTTAGGGGATTTTTTGAAATATCTCTTTAATTATACATCGTTTTTGAGCAAAATTTATGTAAATCAAAAGCAAATTACGTGTTCCAGTGACTGACGGCACAAAAATCGTATATATTAATTATTACTATTGTTATTACCAAAACTGTTATTAAAAAGTGGGTGGGGGGCAGCGAACGCACGTAAAAATTTTGCAAGCGGACTCTTAAAAGTTAATATTAATGTGGTCAACATCTTCAGTCGCATTCGCATGCAATTGGCAGATTGGCCGATACATCAGCGGAGCGCCATACATTGCCGGCGCGCCTCGCACCACATATAAAACTGAATCTTTTATGCGAACGATCTACGGCGTACGTTCCCTAGATATATACAGCTATTTGGTAAGACGGATTGTAACATTACAAGCTTGCTAGCTAATTCACTCTAGTATAGGCGAAGTTGTTATTAAATAACAATTTTATTGCAATTTTACAAATACATTGCCGCCATAGAACATTGCCGTTCGCGAACATACAATGAGCATAAGAATAAATTTATTATTATAAATTTATTCTTATGCAATGAGCTACCGTGCAAGTAGGTAGGTTACTATCTAAAGTCCGAAATTCTCATCGCATCTGAACTTCTGAATTAATTGAAGGAAGAAAAGCGATTGCCAAGAACGTTGATTAATAAATACTTATAATAGGTACAGAATTTTAGGTGTCATTTTAGCATTTAGAAAAAATAGTACCTACAAATGGCAGCCCCTGTATCAGTCTGGTGTCAATCTGAATCATGAACGTGTAATTCCTCTCTTATACCTTAAGCTCAAGTGAAATATCACAAGATTTTTAGTTTTAACAAGGTTTTTCATACACGCATTAAGTTAAGTAATAAATACCCGACAATCTGTATTCTTTAGTCCCAAACAACAGCTTCTATTCTTTCTAAACATTACAGTGAGGTGTCTTATGTTGCCAGACCGAAATTTCAAAATCCAGGAAATAAGAGTAAAAAAATCAGGAGATTGATGTGAAAAATCAGGAGATTAATTAAATACATATAATTTCACAAACTTATTCATTTTTACACTGATTGTATCGTTTATTTGAAAGTTTTGATAATCTACAGATTTAAAAAGAATAAAGAATATAAAATAAATAATATTTTTCTATACAGGGTTATTTGTAAAACACCAACAACCTAGTAGGAGTAGATTACTAACATCATATACAACAACATTTTTTCTACAACTTTTCCAAGAATAGACAAAAAACTGACTTTTCATACATAACTCGATCAGCTGTTCGAACATTTGTATGGAAAATCGATTTTTTTTTTGTCTGTTTTCGAAAAAGTCGTAGAACAAATGTTGTTGTGTTTGATATTAGTAATCTTCTCCTGCGAGGTTGTTGGTGTTTTACAAATAACCTTGTATATGTACAAGTAATATTTCAAAACACAAAAATCAGGAGATTTAGTGATAAAATCATTAGATCAGGAGAATGTGAGGAAAATCAGGAGATCTCCTGGAAAATCAGGAGATCTGACAACACTGTGTTTATTTGAACATTGTTTTAACTAACTAACATGTTGGTACATACAAACTTTTTCATTTCTACGTAGAAGAAGGTATTCAGGGACAGGAACTGCAGGCTGGCTGAAAACACGTAAAAAATTTCCAGCATTGCTCAAAGCAACAAAATTTATGTGCCCGCAATTGAATTTCACACTTGATTTGAACGGACCGTTTGAAAAATACCATCGGATTTTCAAACACGAAACGGAACGCATCTGTCAAATAATGGCGGGAAAACAGACCAGCGTGCGTGAACGTGAAACCCGCTAGAGCACAAAGCTCATCGTACAGTGGTGGTACAGTGAGAAGAACCAAAAACAAAATGAGGTAGGTAAGTAAAAAAACAAAAAATAAGGAAGTAACCAAGACGAATTTTGAGAAATCCTTACTAATATTATAAATGCGAAAATCGTTTGTTACGCGTTCACGTCTTAACTACTGAACCGAACATCATGAAATTTTACATAGGTACACGTTTTCAGGGGTAGGTACAATCTCACAAACGAAACTTAACTAATTTTAGGTAAGTAAGTAGGTAGGTAGGTGAAACCTATGTTTTAACAATAATTTTTTTAACAACTTGTAGTGGAAAATTATTATTCACTTGCTGAATTTGCTAATATTCATGCACAATTTTCAACGAAACTATCTCTATTTAAAACTGTGTAAAAATGGCTACGTTCTAGCTTTCCCCAATGTGCGTGATGCTTTACGTTAGGGCCGCCGCACGTCAAACATATAGTTATTTATGGGCGCCACTCACAAATTGCATTCGTGGCCAACTGATATATTGGAATGTTTTATATGTAAATGTGGCCCTAAGACGAATGGCTGCCCCAGAAACTGATATCAGATGATTTAGCTAGACCCAAGGAATTCTATTAGATGGCGTTTATTTGAAACCCCCTCGGCCTAATAAACCATCGCTTGCTTTTGTTGGGGACAAAGCAAACCAACATCGAGTGGAGTACTTACTTAGATACTTATTTAAAAAAAATCTTATTCCTCTCATTCCTGAAATTTCATTTAATAAAAGTGACAGCATTAATTTCAAATGTAGTGGGTTGTGGTTGTGGGTCTACCGCGCAAGAGTCGTCGGATCGCTAATTTGACACTTTCAGTTGTTAACGGTGCTATATTAGCACCCTGTTAATAAATGAAACTGACAAATTTCATACGATTTCAGTAACAGAGTTTACGATGGGGGCTGGTAAGGTAAATGTCCGTCCATGGGCGGGCGATTAATATGGCCACTTTGTACTATAAAAAAATATATACTTAATCCTTAATATATCTTGTAGGTAGTACAGAACAATGCCTTACGTAATTATTAACCAGCTAATAGATCAAATTCCACCACCTGTCACATTCTATGAGTAACGGTTTGCAAGCCCACGAATGGAACTCGCAGACAGAATACGATATGATATATCACCACAAGTTTACCCAGACGACCGGGCAAACGTGAACGCACGAGTACAATTGGGTTACAATACAATATTGCTTATTTAAAATGATTTATTAATACTTAGTAATTTATTTTCCTATAGTTAGCAGAATAAATCAAAGTGCAAAGGTGCAAGATGCAAAACATACCCACTTGCAAAATTACCGACAATTTTTTTAATCTGTTTTTCTAAAGGAGTTCCTTCCGATTTCATAGGCGAGTGCAGCCTATCAATATATAGATTATTTTAGATACAGCCACGATCACAAGCAATAAATTGTATAAGTACACAATAGAATAGAATAGAACAAGGCCGGCCAAACCCAGGCACGCGATTTCTTCAAGAAATAGAAATAGACCTATAAAGTCAATAGATTTTCCATGTATAGTTCTATTGCTAGGCTGGCCACAATAGAACTATGTCACATAGCCCTGTTGGACATTATCATATCAATCACCTATTAGTAATCTGTGATATCACACTGACAGATAGAGATTGAAAGAATGTCACAGTTCTATGTTGCTTACAATCAACGAAATAAGAACTAAGGAAGCCTAACTCCTAACAAATATTGCTTAAAAAATGGCACCTTCACCATACTCTGTAACACAAAAGGCCGCAAACTCAAAAATAAACAAGCAAAAGCAAACCTTATTACAATGCACGCATAATCGGTATTAGGTTGTATTCTGACACATATACTGTTTTCTATTGGCTGGGGTTTGTACGCAGATCAAACATGATTGGATATTTGGCTCGCGTCGTGTCACTCATTGGGCCGTTGTCGTGCCTTTGTCATTGAAGCAAGGACGGTGTAATGTAGAATCCAGTCAGTACACCGAACCTACTACGGGCACTACGGCCGGCGGCGCGGCGGGTGGAATCATTTAATTATTTTATGAAATTTGATGGCTAGTACATTATTATTAGTTAGGTATAATGTTTGTTTTATTAGGTAGACAGACAACTTGGTAAAGACCGATCGAATACGCTGGCTGCAAGTCGTCTGTAATTAGTCGCTCTGGAAAACTAAAGGAGACCTACGAGTATGTCAGCAGTTGCCTTTCGGCTGTGATGATTTTATTGTTAGGTATATTATTTCATAAAAAATATAAAATGATGATATTGATGAATGATGATCATATATTTTGTCACAAATAGGTAAGATACTTCATTTCAAGAACGATTTAAATTAGGTAAGCTATTGAAATAAAATAGGTAAGCTTAATAAAAGACAATGTATTCTAGATAGATATTGTTTCAAACATGTAAGTACCTACCTACATATCATAATTATTATGTAGAAAATTAACATATTTGTACGAGCAACGTCTTAATATGTCTTCTAGAGGTGTGGTGTGACTGATAAAGAACAACGTATTAATACGTCGTTTTATTTTTATTTTTCATTTATAAAAACAAAAAAAAAATTTGAACCTATCTATTTAGTTAAGTACCTACCTATTTTTAAGCTTTGATGGTTTATAAATTGGTAAGTAGGTAAATAATTGGTCAGAGTGTAGGAACTTGATTCATAAAAAAATACTTTACCGAGATTACCCCTTTTTGAGGTAACGTAATAACGTTGTCAAAAATCATCCAACGTTAGCGGCGTTAGTGCTCTCACAAGCGGTCCGAATCAATGCCTAGTACCTATCGTGAGCACTATTGGCGTGAATCGGAACGCGGCCTGTGACTCTCAGCCCCCTAGCATGACCACCGAAGCATGATATGGCGATTTTTAATGGGAGAGTTTTATACTTGTTTAAAAATGTGTGATAGCAGTGAATGTGAAGATTTGACTGCCCCACAAAGCGACTGAACACTTGTTGCATAATAGCGACCATGGTTTGTATTTATACGCTCATAGATATTTATAAATAACGAAAAATATTTTACTTACCAATGATATGATATGTCCGTATTTTTTTTGCTGCCTTCTGTTGGTCTTTTACACCACTTGACCACACATGACGTCATTTTTTACCACTTTTATGCTAATTTTTTTGTAAGAACGCTAATGACTGTCGCCGAGCGCTTGGCAGACATGACTAAATAGTGCTTCGGTTGTACTTTTTTAGCCCCGCCTACTTGGTTGTAGTTTGCGTGGTGCTATTTTTTGAGCAGAATTACATTTCCATAGTTCTTATTTCGTCGTGACTGTAGATAGGTAGCTCTCTAGTCTAGAGGATAATTTTATGTGATTAGTGGATTTAGTTTCTGTTCATGTCCAATTTCATTCTCAATCTCATATAAATAAGACGCATTTTACACAATCCATTAGTAAAAATCATTATTTGTCCAAAGATAAATTAAGCAGATTTTAACATGAGCAATATGATGATATTGCTCATGTTAAAATCGCAGGCGCTAGTCACACTCCACAACCGGTTAGTCTTTCCTATCCTTGCTTTTGTTTACAATCGTTCGTCACGTGCGTTTGCTTCCACTGACATGCGCGGCCTGGTGTTGCCAAAACATACATTTAGTAACTGTAAGGTAGATTTGATGTGATTTTCAGATCTGCCAGTATTTTGGAAATAGCTATAAGGTACGTATTACACAATAAACTAGGTACATACCTATATCTGGATATTTGAGGTGATACGTGATAAATGAAGAGAAAGAAAATCTTCTTAAGTAGCATGTTATACCCTTTCTATCGGTTTTGACGTAGATCGTCACTTTCGCAAATGGTCATCGCGAAAAATTTGGTCACTTTCGCAAATGGTCACTTTCGCAAATGGTCACTTTCGCAAATCGTCACTTTCGCAAATGGTCACTTTCGCAGAATGTCATTCAAAATTTTCACATATAGGAGAAAAAAAGAAAAAATTGTGAATGACATTCTGCGAAAGTGACTATTTGCGAAAGTGACGATTTGCGAAAGTGACTATTTGCGAAAGTGACCATTTGCGAAAGTGACCAAATTTTTCGCGATGACCATTTGCGAAAGTGACGATCTGCGTCAAAACCTTTCTATCATATTAAATTCTCGTATTAAACGTTTATCAGATATAAGTAACGTGAAGGTAGGTATGTGAACATGAACATTTTGATATTTGTAAGTACTTACTTATATTAAAGGTAATTATTATGCTTATATTGTTGTTACCTATTCATAATTTCTTTAGGTACTTACTCAAAATGATTACTTACATTTTAATAGTTAATTTACTTATACTATTGCTATTAATAATAGCAGCAAATGGATTCATGACGCTAGTAACATTTTCCAGAGATAGTAATAACCTAATTTTAGCACAGGCGCACCGCGTCGCGTCTCCAAACAGAATACATAAATACGTGTTTTCACATTTTACAAATTAACAACCTTTGAAGACCATGGATTTCCAAGACAAAGTGGTGATAGTAACCGGTGCCAGTTCAGGAATAGGCGCAGCTACAGCAATTTACTTCTCAAAACAATCGGCCAAGTTGGTTCTCGTCGCCCGCACGGAAAAGAATCTCAAGAGAATCGGTTTATATTGTGAGAAGAGCAAAGGTATCGCAGCACAGATCATAGCCGCTGATGTTACGGTCGAAGCCGATGTCGCGAGAATAGTTAAAGAAACAATTGAAACTCACGGAAAATTAGATGTTCTTGTTAACAACGCAGGTGTCGTCGGTATTGGAGGAATTAAGGACTCTTCCCTTGAAACTTACGATAAAGTGATGGCAACAAACTTGAGAGCAGTTTACCATTTAACTCAACTCGCGGTCCCACATTTGATTAAATCCAAAGGTTGCATTGTAAACGTATCTTGTATATCCAGCGTGAAACCTAGCACAATGACATTGGCTTACAACATGTCGAAAGCGGCATTGGATCATTTCACTAAATGTGTAGCTTTAGAATTGGCGCCTGACGGCGTACGAGTAAACTCTATTAATCCAGGTTTCGTGAGGACAAATTTACTGAAAAATATGGACTTGAGTGAAGATCAGCTCGAAATGATTGTGAAGAACGCCGTCAACAATATGCCCCTCAAGAAATCAGTGGAGGGGGATGAAGTGGCTGCTTTGATTGGTTACTTAGCTAGTGATAAGGCGAAAGGCATTACTGGTTCCAGTTTTGCCATAGATGGGGGTAGCTTATTACGTTAATTTTTCTGTATTAATATTTTTAAGCAGAATTTGTATTTTATTTATTGTATTTATTTATTCAATGTAAAATAGATAGTTTAGGCTTGTATTATTGTGAATTCTATGGTTTAGGATTTATAATACGTAAAACTATAATTTACAAAGTTAAACATGATGCTAATTTATTTTTGTCAACTTTTGTAAGTAGGTAAATCTATAAGATTTGCCAACACTAATGAAAATCAGTAAACTCGAGATTAACTTTAAAACATTTCACTAATTTAACCTGCTAAGTATACAATACAGTATGTAGGTATGCAGCACAAAAGACTAACGGATTAAGTTGTATCTACCTACTGCAATAAAATTATAATAAACATGCAAGAGAAAATGTTTATTCAGATCTCCAATAGATACAATTCATATAGTCACGTCTAAAATAATTTGAATGATCTATAGTCAATAACATTTATGGACGAAAGACCTAATTAAAAAACACTTATAATGCACGAAATATCCTAGTTCATAATATAAAAAAGACGAAATACATAATGGCCGGTTTACCTAAAGTCGATTCACATAAGGACATCACATCACTACACTACATACCTAGTATAAAACAAAGTCGCTTCCCGCTGTCTATCGGATTTTGATGCGGTTTTAATATCTATTAAAACCGCATCAAAATCCGATAACCTCATCCGAATCACTAGATTACTATCTAGTGATTCAAGAGGAAGGTTTATAATAATGTATACATGGTGTCAAATTCCGCATAGTCATAATTTCATTGGCACTAGAAAAATGTTTAAATAACCTCACGATAGAATAGCACTTCACCAATTGAAGTCAACTATTACATAAGTTGAAGGTTACACGCCAGCAGGTCGGTTCTGGCACTTCGCCAGCCGCTGCCGCGGCACGCTCGCTTCGCTCGCTCGGCTAGGGCGTTGTTAGTCTGTTTATTTACCAAAGGTCCTACCTAACATAATTAGTCCATCAAGTACTTAGGTCTAACAATGGTTAAGTTTCACGATGATCAGGTGTTTTTAAAATTAGGTCTTTCGTCTATAGGTATTATGACCTTCAGGCCATTCAAAGCGATTCTAATAGGTAACCAAAAATTTTTAGGTACCTATACTGGTTTAGAACTTCGTCACTTTGTTGTAGTTGTCATTGGTCATTTATTTGTGTTCAAAAAAGTAAGACGTGACGGTTACTTACCTAACGTATGTATTTGTATTGAAGACAGTATCAGGTAGGATTTTAGTTTTTAATTTTATCTATGTTTATAGAGTGTAAGCAGTGCGTTATCAATTTTCGTACGAGTTCCGTATAGGGGATGTAGCTCAGTGGTAGAGCGTTCGCTTTGCATGTGAAAGGCCCCGGGTTCGATCCCCGGCATCTCCAAGTTTTGCCTGTTTTAATAAAAAATATTATTTCATAAACATATACTTAAGTAATCTGATTTTGTTCGTTTTGCGTGTCTTGTATTGTAGTTTGAAAGAGATTTAAATAACGTGACATTACTTTTGTCACTGAAGAGGCAATAAAAACAAAACATAATTTTTCCTTTTTTTTAATAGTTTCAATGGATCGGGTCAGAACTATCCAGCCGATGTATTCAGAAATGATACAATAACAATAATTATAATAAATGCGTACATCAAAAATTGTTCTCGATTACAGTACGTCAAAATGATGGAGTATAGTGACTTAACTTTGGTTAGGTATCATTCCAAATGCAGAGTAATTATCGGATATTAATATCGTACAAATGCTACGTCACGTCACCTTCAATTAAGAAAAAATGATCAAAATATAAACGATTGATACTAAAATAACATAATTAAAAATTAATTCAAATATATACAGCCTACTATGGGATACTAATAATCAATTCATATAAACTAAAACATGTTATCTGCCAAAGGATAACGATGACGCATAATTTACTTCCACAACTAATGTAATTAAAATTATTTTAATAAATTAAAATGTATAATATACTAAAAATAAAGTTTTTGAAAGTGTTACTTACTGAAAATAAAGTTTTTAAATGATGATTATTCATGTGTAAACTTGAATCGATATTATTCGAATTAATTACAACAAAATCGATCTGCCGTCAAACATGAACACTACTTATTCGATACATTATGACAATAGCCACTGTAGGCACTACACTAGCAAGTTAGCAACACTAGGTGTACAATGAACACATTATGAATTCCAAATTACCTAACATATTAACGTTTTTAGAATCTCACGATAGTCACGATCTCACGATGAATCATAATTTTATTCTAACAAAACTGGAGTTACAATACTTATTAGGTACTCGTAGAATTCAGACAAAAAATATTTATTATACATACACAACTATGATCATATTTAATTTACTAACACGAAAACCTTTAAATTCTATTAACTACTAAATTATATTTTGCATAAGAGATCAAAATGATTTATCATTTTCGTAATTTGTATATTGTATCATGATCTTACATTGTAAATTTAATTAACGATTTGGAAAATATTTTCTGGTAGAGACCAATATCAGCTCTGAGACCATATACATAACGTCGGAGGGAAAAATAGAAAGAATGTGGTTTGTACATTACATTATTAAATTGTAATAAAGCATTGAAAGTTTTACTGCTTCATACTAGCGTTGATTTTAAAAGAAAGCAATGTCACAGTAACTATAATTTGAATTGGAAGTTTATCTAGAATCAAAATAGATAACTGGATATCAATTTTTATTTTAGGACACCTTACGATATCTGTTTACATTTTTTTGTTCGAAGAAACATAAGATTTTCAAATATCAAAATCAAGATACAAAAGAAGAGAAATAGTAAAAATCTATCATTAAAATACAACATTTCTAAAGATCTATTAAATTTCATCTGTTACAATCACAATGAACACCGAAACCAGACACTTTATCGATTTTCATACACTTTTTATAATATCATAGTAATATACATATTTTCCTATTTTTTTATTGAATACATCTTTTTCTATCCTCATAATTAGATTTGAGCAAAGGGGTCACTACAAATCAACATTATATTAATCTCATTTAAAATGTATTATTTTAATATTGTCCTGCATAGATAAATGATCATCTATATTATAGTAAAACGAAGTAAATTAAGTGACCCCTAAGGAATGTCAAAGACAAAAATCTTGAGACATCGATGAGCACTCTACAATAGTTACATTAGTACACGCATTCGGCAATAACAATTATCAAAGACGATAATTATTGGACTTTACTTTTTAAAAGCATTTTGCTCACCCAATACTTCAGTAATCATTTTTACACCTCATAGTTTTTCTATGAATTGAACACTCAGTCATTTGATGAAAACTGCAATTTTGTAATTAAAAATACATTTGGGACAACAAAAGTGTTTACTCCATATCTGTCAAAAATAATTATGGCGATCTGCTCGAAGCTGCATTTTCGTGCGAGCACATGCTCATGTATTGCGTGCATTGACGCAATTTTTTATACTGCACATACGTCACTGTAGACGTACATTAAAAAAACATTGTCCTTTTGAATTTAAGCTCTTTCTAATTTACGAATTGTGAAATTCACTTGCGATTTCAATTGGCCCCTCGACAACAACGCACTTGACTGGCGATCTGCATCTTTTGTCAATATTGGTTAAATTTCCTTTACGACATTTTGTAGAATGTTAACGAGAGATCGAATCTTTTTAGTCCGATAAAAAATAAAGTTTTTTTTGTACACAAATTCAACTTTATGCGCAAATTCGACCTGACACAAAAGTCTGCCGTCTCCACAGGTCGTTGTGATTAATGGTGAACTTGACTAAAGAAGATCACGAAGCCGGTGTGGAACGTCGTCAGGCAGAATACGTACGAGACATAATATTTTACTTGTGGATGTGAGTAGCTTAAAAAAAATAAAAGAAAGAAGATACGGTATACTTAATTTATTCAAATAATTTTATCCGTCATTTGCGTAATCGTCGAGGAGCTCACAACGTCCATTCGAATCGAAAGCTAACCGTCCGTCCGATATCACTAGCACTGGCAATTTCCACTGTCTACGATAGAGTTCAGAATCACTGGAAGGTGGCGTAAGGCAAGCGGGCTACGCGTCCAGCGGACTCGACGATGATGAGCAGGAGCGCGGGGTTCGTGGGGCTCGCGGGGTCCGCGGGGGGCGCGGGGTTAGGCGCGCTGCGCGGGGGCCGGCGGGGGCGGGGGCGGGGGCCCACACTCCGCCGACGCGACGCTACCCACAGAGGCGAAGGCGCATCCACATCATTCTTTACTCATGCGATACGGTTCCGTATCACTGGAAGGTGGCGTAAGGCAAGCGGGCTACGCGTCCCGCGGACTCGACGACGATGAGCAGGAGGGCGGGGGCGCGGGGTGCGCGGGGCCCGCGGGGGGCGCGGTGTTAGGCGCGCTGCGCGAGGGCCGGGGGCGGGGGCGGGGGCGCGTCGCCGCAGCGGGGCCCGCACTCCGCCGACGCGACGCTACCCACAGAGGGCCGCTCCGAGGCGGCCGGCGACGGCGCATCCACATCATTCTGCAACGATCCAACGCGCTCAGCTGGGGCGCCGCCCGCTACAACACGGGAGGGACGGGGGAGGGGAGGGGGGCACCGTTACTCACTCGCTCGCCGCTCGGTCGGCTTACAAACCGAGGTTAGCTGTCTCTTTTTACCCGGAACGTTAAGACGAAAGTAATTTTCAGGAAGGGCGATCTGCTCAAATACTCAAACCTGACCGGTATCCTGTACCAGTGGCGGTAACGGTATACCCGACCAATATCCCGACCGGTATTTTGTATGGCATTACCGCAGCTGTTGCGGAACACCTTTAAACAGCGCGTTACCGCATACCCGTCAGGATATCGTTACCGCCACTGGTACAGGATACCAGTCAGATTTGAGTAGGTCTTAATACTCATTCATTTCAAATCGTATGATTCCGATATATTGTTTCTTGTTTTTGATTAATATTTATTTTCGTTTGAATAATAGCCCCCCTAGCATGATCACCGAAACATATAATATTGCGTGATATAGCGTTCTGTCGACACTCAACTGTCAAAATCCATTGTCCTTTCACAGTCAAGCATGATAAATCGCTATATCATATCGAGTCACGATGGTGCTAAGGGCGCAAGTATCTATAGACTGACAGCTTTTATCTGAATATTGAAAAATTTACCCTGTATCTAAAGCATACTTTAATAAAGAGACAGTAACTCAAGTTTGTAAGGCGACGTGTTCGGCAATATATCGTGTGCTGTGATGATGGTATGGAACGTGGTTGAGTGTCTATGAAAACAAAATTTCGACTAGACGATGAGGTATATTTGAAATTAACTTGTGATATGGTAACATAAAGAAAATAATTTCCATAATCTTAACATAATCGGTGTTAAAGATTTAGTCGCTGAAGCACTAACTGCTGAATGAGAAAAGCTTTGCCAGTATTCGCTAATAGCAAATAAAATCTCAGTAATTGAGTTTTAAATTTTGATGAATAAAAACTGAATGACATGAGAAATCAAATATTCTACTGATATCCCTAAGTTTACTATTAACTCTTTATGCACAGTGAATGGAGATAGAAAAACGACCAACAAACTAAAATTCCCTCTAAAATTTATCCAATTCTGATAACACTTTGTAAGAGTGCCGTAAAAGAATTACCAAGGACAAAGAACATTGCCAAATATAATATTTATAAGTAAACCATAAATTCTATTTGGGAAGCATCATCTGTGGATATTCGATTATGAAAACGGGCTTTGTGGTGATTAAAAATCAAAAGTGAGTAAATTAATTACTCGTCCTCGTTCAATCCCAAACTTGTTTTAGGGAGAACACCTGTCCTGTCCTGTTCTGATAATGAAATTTATTTATGGGACCAACCACAATTAATGCGGTCATTAGATTTACAATTCATGTCTGGATGGATCCCAGTTTCGGTTAAACTAAAACGCATTTTATCAAATTCGAAGGAGGTTCCTTCACCTGCCTTTTTTTGTTACGTTTTTATCATAGACATTTTTCGACTTTAGATTCAATATTTGGCTCATAGATCAAAGATCATCTAGCTATCAACGCTCGAAAGGATAATTTTAGTCTGTGGTTCGGTAGTGGAGAGCTAGTTAACAGCACATCTGCGAGTTGATTGGTGCATAGGTTAAGGCCGACCAAAGACAAGTGACGACGCATGCGTGTAAGGGGTGGCCAGAAGAAAAAATGCATGCAAAAAACAATAGCTGTAAACACAATATGTACAACCTTAAAGATAATCGCACTAGGAAACAATATTTTGAGATTATTCACTGCGTAAAACTAAAAACTGGCGAGAGGTGGCTCTAAAGTGGATTAAACTTGTTGAATTGCGAATCATGTTTTAAGTAAAATATCTATTTCTTGACAAATCGAACGTTCTAGACGCATGAAATGCTAGCGAATGGCTGAAGCAGGGTGGTGGAAAGCACTATTAATCCAAGCTGGTAGTAACAGAAATAGTACTTATATAAATAAATAAAGATACATAACTTTTACATAACTAAAGACTTATTATAAATATTGTACGAACACTACTTAGATATAACTAAATACCTATGCGTCAATTTCTCTATGAATGTTCGTCATAATAAGCAAAGTGACAAATATATTTTCTCAAAATATTTAGTTTTACAATGTAAATGAACAACTAAGTTACAACTACACAACAAATACTATAGTGACACAATTTTCTATATAAATATGAGTATACCTTTAGCACCTTTATCATTGCAGTTACCTGTCACAATGTCGTTCGCAACCTAGATAATAAGATCAGTATACAATTAATTTCTAGACATAAACGTAGCGAGCTAAAATCGCAATATTCAATGCTTACCAAAATACTACACAAGTAAAAAAAACATTATAAAAATCCAATCTAGCAATAATTCGTTAAAGAAGACTTAATGAACAATCTTGGGTTGGTATCTTTTAAATTCAAATGAGAACATCAAACTTCAAATATTCTAAATTTTGAAACATGCTTTTATATTTACATCGGACATCAAAAATCAACATCAGCATTTTAAATTCTATAGGAGATAAATCATTACGTCATAACAATTACAATAGTCCACATTATCACATGACACCTTTACCTCAATACATTCAGTATAAATTATCTATATAAACAACTAATCCTGTAATTCCCGTATTTTCTAATAACAAATTATCTAGCGCTAACACATAGCTTAATTTTCTAGCATAATAATTTCGTCCGTTACGCTAATTTTTAAATTCGGAACGTCTATTTTTTTCTATAGGTTCATAGACAATATAAAGGTATATAAACGTTCTGGTAGCCACATATATACTGTCTGCTTGTCCTTTTGTTCTACGCACTTACTGTGAGCGACCTGCTTACAACCCAAGTACGCACGCCTGAGCGCGCTTGTCACTTTGCCCTGACAACCAGCCAATCCGAAAGTTTAATAAAAAAATAGATGTAAAATAACATCTAAAAAAATATCACAACAGAAGAAAAATAAAAGAAGTTTTAATAATCCATATTCTTAAAGCAAGACTGTCGCAAATCTATTTTTTAATATTTTAATGTGTCTAAAAAAAATCTAAATACCAAAACGATAGCAAAAGATGAAATACATTTTCAAAAAACATCTTAACACTATCTATTATCAAATTAATAATCTTAACTGTGAGCAGTAAATCGAAGTATGTTAAAATAATCGAAAGCGACGGAAACATTGTTGAAAAATTAAAAAAATATAAAGAATAGAAAAAACATGCTGGATTATTAACGAATAGGATTCTCACCACACTAACTCCAGCCTTTCCCTGCAATTCACAACATAGTTTGATTCTAAATACCTAAATCCTAACAGTAATCGCAATTTGACAACCCTAGATTACTATGTACACAGACAATGTATGATTGGAGTTATATGTATAACAAATACACACACATAATAACATATGAAAAAATACATGATAATTATAGATGAGATATAAATACAAATGAAACTTATTTCTACCCGCAACCAAAGCATATTATTATACTTAATTTTTACTATTTATTGGGTATTATAGACCTTAGAAATCAATATGAAAAACTATACTCTATTTCGTAAGGTTAAGCTCACGAATTGGATTATTCTAAGAGCACTTTTTGCAAATATTAAACTAATCAACAACTTTTGATTCTTCTCATAAAAAACTCCTATAACATCTTAGAGATTGTTATAATTATTTTAATTATTATAATTTACGATCACCATACAGATTTACATAACTCTGCACTCATAAATTTAAATTGATGTTCTAATAAAAAGCATTTAGACTTTACCACGGTTAGTTGTCTGTTTTTGCATATTTTTAAGAGCTATAATCGCAAAGCAGCGACAGAATAAGCGTCATAAGGGCTACGAGCAAGTACAGCCAGCGCCATAGGACGCTAAGCGAGGGTACATTGAGCTCTATTTCGTAGGCACTAGGGTCGAAAGTCGCGGGGGTTCTCTTCTCTACGAGTTTACGATTATAGTCAGGGGGCAGTTGAACAGTTACCTTCAAGGGCACGGGGGGCACTTCCAAGTGGTAGCCGATGTCGCACAGGTTACGCAGTAGGTCGAGACCTGGAAGTTCATATTATTCGTTAATTAACTATTCAATATAGATATTCACATTCTTGATATTAGGACCTTATAATAAGAAGTAGGTAATTTTTTTATTACTTTATACACGGAATTATACAAAAGTGGACTCAATGAATAGTTTTCTGTCATATCATAGCACAGAAAGTGTAGTATTTTTTGTTGAATCCTCACCACTTAGGAACTGGCTTCCTCTTACCTCTAACTGCCGGACCACAATAATTGTTATATTGTTGTTATGGCGTCACAGACTTAGGCAAGACGGTGGGAGCTAGCCAGGCGGACTTGAAATAAGCCGTACCATCAATCAAACCGAGTACAAATTGTACCCCTCTCCATTAGGCCACAAATGCGGTTAAAAGTATCCAACCGGTTTGTGTATGTTTCTATAAGTGTAGTACTGACCAGGGGGCTAATTGTCTAATTTCAAAAATCTATCGCAATCGCTTTCATTTGACAGATGGATGTGACACATTGCTGCATTTCTTTGGTAAGATTTTATTTGTGCCAAAAAGAAGCATTAATGTGTTACATCCTGATAGCGATTGCGATAGATTTTGAAATTAGACAATAGCGAGGCTGGTTGACGGTAGTGGTGATAGCGCGCTTCCCGCGCGTCGAACAAACGGTCATAGTACCGGGGCCCAACTAAATATCCCACGTATTTTTTGTGTATAAATTATGAAGTACTAGCATAGTAGAACCAAATAAGTAGGCCAACTCGAGCCTCGAGCGAGCGATACAGCTTAAACACGTAGGGCTGTCACATCGCTAGTTTATTCAGTCGTCAAAAAATGCATAGTCAATCTCTATACAAAATATTTTTTTCTTATAGGGTAAGCATCAGGGATCTATAATTCAAAGTTTTTTTTTTATATTTTTTTGTACGTAGACCAGCGGGTCTATCGACTAAAATAATGAAGTTAATGTTAATTGTAATTTGACAGATGTATGTGATACATTGGCTCTTTCGTTTTGACACCAATAAAAACTTACTAAAGAAAAGTAGCAATGTATCACATTTATCTGTCAAATTACAATTTACATTATATTCATTGTTTTCAGGAACTGACTACAATGTTTTCATTACCTACGTCATGTTATGTGATTTGAAAACTTACAAACGAAATAGGATTAATTAAAACGTGGCTTTACTAAATAATGTATTTATTCAAATAAAATAAAATGATTATGAAATTTTATTTTTTACACTATTAACTGTTTCTTACTTTTTCATTTACCTACACTTATTAAAATAATAATCTTTAAATTCGGAAATTGTTTACTTTCCATAATAGGCATGCATAATAGGCTTTTTTCTATAGGAATTTGTGATTTTATAACAATATTACACAATTGATATAAAAAAAAATTCGTCTGTTTCGACAAGTACGAAATGCCTTATTATTTAAAGTTAATGTATAATATATCCTCATTCTCACAAATCTTTTTGCAATAATATCTTTGGAAAGCATGGTATGTACTGTAGGTAGGTACACGTTGAAATTATTACGAACGGCGCGGCGGCGTGAAGCGTGCGTGAGCGCGGGCGGGATTACGTACGGCGCAGCCATGACTGTTGCACCTTTATCACCTTTAAATTTTGTCAGTGTGTGCGTGCGACGACGCATACGTACGGGCCCGCTCACATACAAACCGCGTTATAAAGAGTAAGATGACTTACTTATTTGGTTCTACTATGGTACTAGTCGTCAGTAGCACAGATTACATAGTGACTGATCGGGTAGTATATGTTATGTAAGTGTAGCACTGACCGGGTAGTGTTTGTAAAGATGTGTAGTAAGTAGTAATAACCGAATAGAATAGTGTATGTATATACAGGGTTATTAAACACCAACAACCTCGCAGGGGTAGATTACTAAGATTATAAACAACATTTTGTTCTACGACTTTTCCGAAAACAAACAAAAAAGTCGACTTTTCATACAAAACTTGATCATCTGTTCAGGGGGTCAAGTCTGCTAATGTTTTCCTCAAAATCGTAGTTCAATGGTGTTCTAATGGAAATGCTTTATGACACAGTTCTTGTTTCTTTAGCCCAAAATCAAGACACAATATTTTTTCGTTTTGGGGTTTAAGAAACATAATGTGTTTCATTTTTGGGTTTAAGAAACAAGAACTGTGTCAAAAAGCATTACCATTCAAACACCATTGAACTACGATTTTGACGAAAACATTAGCAGACTTGACCCCCAGCACGCGTAGCATGAGCACACGGGACTCTTGTCTTCGTAGACTTGTCGTCTCGACCTTCTCGATTGCTGAGCACAGTTTGACAGACAGGTGGGACTCGTTCTCAGAATTTCGAAACCTTTTAATGTCTTTTAATATAAAAAAGTGAATTTTAAAGGTAATCTTTTTATTTCAACACCAATAAACGTCAAAATTATCTAA
Organism: Agriphila geniculea; assembly: GCA_943789525.1. Lineage (NCBI taxonomy): Eukaryota > Metazoa > Arthropoda > Insecta > Lepidoptera > Crambidae > Agriphila > Agriphila geniculea. The sequence continues at coordinate 14,731,423 of OX038890.1, forward strand.
AATGATCCGAAATAATTTAGTTTAAACATGATTCTCATTTTTTTTATAAGTTCTAAGATAAAGAGGCACTCAAGAAAGCGTTCTCTTCCGTAGACAAGCTCTCTCGAGCTCGAGAAGAATAATATTGTCAGTAGAAAATAATTACTTTATTTCTCATAAAGCACCGTTCCTTTCTATAGATTTCACAACGCTAAACTCATAAAACTAATTAAATATTTTATTTTTTTATTCTTTTATTTAGAGTATTTTGAAAAGATAACGCAGACTACTAACGAAATTGTTAATTTAGTAGGCTGTGTAAAATGACGAGAAAATAACGAAATATTGAAATCAACGTATGAAAATAATTTTAATTTAAGTTTTTAAGGAATAAAATATAAGCACGGACAATTTAGATTTATTTTTATTGCGATATTTAGATTCATATAAAATAAAATACGTAGAACACTATTTCGAATCTTCTTATTAGTCTGTGAACTCTCTCTATCTTCTCGACTACTCAAAGGGTGGTAGACAAGTTTCTCTGATTCAACTGTCAAATTAATGTCAGTTGAAGAGAAAAGCTCGTGTTTGTCGACTTTTGACATTAGGCCACGACAAAGAACAATACAAGTCTACTAGTTGTAAATGCGAGCATGAGTATCTCGATCTCAACCCGACAAAAGTGACATTTCGGTGTAGACAAGCCATTGTTCTGTGAGTGGAATCTTATCTCGATGTTGGTCATGCTACGCGTGCAGGACATTTGTACGGACAATCGACTTTTTTTTGTCATTTTTCGGAAAAGTCGTAGAACAAATGTTGTTCTTTATGATGTTAGTAATCTACTCCTGTGGCCCTACCATGAGTTGTTGCAAACTGTTTACGTTGCAGTAAACTATCGTTTTCTCTCTTTCACTCGTATTGACTGTGAGCAGTATATCCGACAGTTTACTGTAACGTAAACAGTTTGCATCAACTCATAGTAGGGCCACTGCAAGGTTGTTGGTGTTTTACAAATAACCCTGTATATGTGTTTGTATGCATGTGTAGTGTAGTACTGACCAGGTAGTGTATGTACTACTCTGTGTAAAAAGTATCGGGAATATGTCAATAAAAAGACCCGCGTAAAAGAGGTCGTTCTAATTTTTACCGACTTCAAAAGGAGGGAGGTACTCAATTCGACCCGTTTTTTTTTTTTTTTTTTTTTTTTTTTTTTTTTTGTATGTACACCGATTACTCAAAGACGACTGAACCGATTGAAATGATTCAAACGTTATTCGATAAGGAAAACTCCCAAGTTAGTCCCATTTTTTAAAATTTTGAAATCGGTTCAGTACTTTATAAGTAAACTTGAAAAAAAGCACGAAAAAAGTATGATTTTGTGTGAACTACCTCGATGATCAGTCGTAAACTTCTTTGTTTGTGAACTGAATAAGATAATTATTTTTTGTTGGAAAAGGGATATCTTAAGTGTAGTTCTTTAACCGACTTAAAAAAGGAGGTTCTCAGTTTGACCCGCATGTATGTATGTTTCTCCGCGATTAACTCTCGTTTGGCTGAGCCGATTTTTCTACCTAAATAATATACCTACACTACCTAATACAAAGGGTAACTACACTAAAAAATAAAAAAATAAAAATTGTTTAAAAAAACAAAAAACCGACTTCAAAAAACCTACCTCTAAAAAGCACGAAATAATATTCGTAATAATAAAAACACGTCTATTGAAGTCGGGTGGGGCTTTTAGAATAAAAAAACAAGGAATTTGTACCCCAACCCCACCCGACTTCAATAGACGTGTTTTTATTATTACGAATATTATTTCGTGCTTTTTAGAGGTAGGTTTTTTGAAGTCGGTTTTTTGTTTTTTTAAACAATTTTTTTTTACTGCATATTGGTAGCACTGTACTGATTAAGCGCGCAAAATTTGAGCGGGATCTGTCATTTAATTTGTTTTAAACTACACTTTTTGTTGGTGATAGTTTTGAGTCCTCGGCGATTTTTACAATGGAAAATGATAACGCATCATCACACACAACCATTATAGTGAGAGTTTTTAGCGAAAAATTTAACAAAAGTTCTTGACCAAGCACCGTATTCACCTGATATGGCTCCGTCTGACTTTTTTTATTTCCCAAGTTAAAATTACCACTTCGAGGAAAACGTTTTGAGTCGATAGAAGCCATAAAAGAAAATTCGCTGAATGAGCTAAAGGCCATACCGCAAATAGCCTATGAAAAATGTATGGAAGACTGGGTGAAGCGGTGGAGATGTTGTATTGCAAGCGATGAGGCCTACTTTGAAGGCGATAAAATAAATTTAGATGAATAATTTGTATTTTTGTTTTAGTGACAAATTCCTGATACTTAGTACACAGAATGTATGTGTAGTACTAACCAGGTTGCCGATGGTGGTGGTAGCGCGCTTCCCACGCGTCGAACAGTCGGTTATAGTACCGGGGCCCGGCTAAATAGGCCAGGTACTTATGCGTGGCGTCGGTGGGGAACACTCGCTCCATGTCTCCCGATTGTGTCAGCTCGTCTTCCGCTTGGATCAGGTGTCGGACATCGTCGGGTGTTAAAGTTGATAGGATGTCGCGAAGGTACTGTGGGAATTTTATAAAAAAATCAGCGAATAATCGTTTGAAAACCTTTTTGTAAAAACTAAAATAACTGTATCTGGGTAAGAGACTATTTCACAATCAAAAAGTAAGTTCTGAGTAACTTACTTTACAGATGATTTGATTGTGATATGAAAATATGTCAAATCATCTGTCAATGTCAAGTAAGCTACTCGGAACTTATTGATTGTGAAACAGAATCTAAATCTCTTTACTTACAATTTCTAAATAAATATTTTCTTTTTGTGTTTATGAACACAAATAATTATTTGAAAGAAGACAACAATGTTTGAAAAAAAATACAGCAAAAAGAAATCTACTTAAGAAAAGACTTTATGTGTTTGAAAAAAAAACTTACCATATCCCGCTCTTCCATATTTGTATAAATTATATGTTTATCTCTTTCTTCTTTTGACAGGTACACAGTGTATAATCTGCTATCGTAGGGTAAACCAGCCTAAAACACACAAAGCATGCGGTTTGTACGAATTGTTCATATTCATGAGCATCAAAGTTATTATTATTTTATGCAGCCAAATATTCAGTGACCTAAAACACAAAATAGAGAGACTAACAGAAGTTTAGCTTAGTACTACGGGCGCTCGAGCATCGCACACACACAAAAACAGCTCCCGCCGCTGCGTCACGTACTCGAACTGTTTTGAGAGTGGTATGAGATTGCAGTTTTACAGTGTCGGTGAGAGATGCCTATGTGTGCGTTGCTCGAGCGCGCAAGTGCTAAGCTCAACTACTGTACTCTCTCTATATTGTGCCTAAAACACGAAACATTTTAGTTTTGACAGTATATTTTACTCTCATTATAGTATCAAGATCGCGAGATTGGTCCTCTAATGCTCGCACTAATCTAAGTGACATGGGGACGATCACGTTGGCTCGCGAACAAACGCGTTTCTACATGGCTCTTGCCTTGCGTAAAACACGGCATTATACAACGTGTTACGAAATAACCCCTAATGCCGCATATGGTAGATAGGGACCATCAAACTGAACCTGACCTTTTACTAAGGGACCAACTCTGAAATCACGAAAAATTACTATGAGATATGATATGAGCTTATTTAAATAAAGAATATTTCACTTTCACTAACGAATATATCAAAATGTATGAAACAGCTGATTTTTTTCGCGGTTTCAGAGTTGGTCCCGTAGTAAAAGTTGTTCAGTCTGAGGGTCCCTATCTACAATGTTCAGCATTAGGGGTTATTTTGTAACACGTTGCAGTGTACGTGTTAACGCATCACGCCCGCCGGTAGGGGGCGCGGGGAGCACACCGGCAGCGACGTATTCTACATAGGGTCATTCGGGCGAACGCCCAGGGCGGCCCGTCCCGAAGGGCGGCCCAATGGTTTTGAGAAATGTTTTAATAAGAGCCTTCCGCCCGCGACTTCGTCCGCGTGGAATTGGATACCACGCGCCGGACGACCTCCCCTCATGACCACCCCGCTCATGACGGCCAATGCGTGTGGTACTTGATCATTATCAAAACTTTTAATCTTAAGCCCTTGATAAAACGTATTTGATTTTTTTCCATTGGTGGCGCTACTGACTGAGCTCATCGTTCCACCTTAAGAAATTCTACTTAGAAGATATTTTTCCTTATACGGATATATTACATTGCGTATGTTCCTTTGCACTGCAGTAACGAATTGCAGGGGAGAGCATACATTCTCGCAAAAAAAAAATGCGCTGCGAGGCCGTTTCTTTAACTAAGTAGAAGATTTGTGGATGAAATTGACAAAAATCGCGCGCTGCACGACCATGTTTACTAGACAGGCATTTTTTATAAAACCCCTCATACAAAATTACAGAAAAGTTGGCAACCCTGTATAGGGCGGCCCAATCATATTCGCCCAGGGCGCAGAAATTCGAAATACGTCCCTGCAGACTGGTCTCCTTTCCTCATTCGTCAATCCTTTCGGTCCGCTCGCACCTTCACTCCTATAGAAGATTATTCGATCGGCCATTGTTTTCTTTGCCTGCGACACCATCGTATATGAACGAATTACTTTACTATTAGCTCTCGATTACTGTACCTACTAGTCAGTGTCACGTTTTCAAGTTTTTATTTTAAATTTATATCCTAGCTTTGGAAATCTGTCATTTATTATACGACATCAAAAATGGATCATCTACTACTACTACATAGCAGCGTTCTTTCTTCATAAAGCCCCACCAATACAGGTACGGTACGGAATAAAAAAAGTAAGTCGCACTTAAGAGAAGTGAAATTTTTCAGTGTTGTAAAATGTGTGTACTGACCAGCTTATGCGGCTTTTCCTTGGAGAGCATCTCGAGGTTGGTCTTGGTGGGCACCTGGAACTGCGCGATGTTCAGCACCGTGGACACCAACGGGCCCTTCACGTGGATGTCTAATGGTGAAGCGCTGTGCAGGCTCGGCGATATGTTCACCTGATCATACGTAACGGCCGGATTAAATATATGGACTTTGAGGTACTCTATCATTCAAAGAATCAAATATTATGCGAAGAACATTCGCCAGTACAAGTATTGAAATTTTAAATGCCAAAATATGACACCTACTGCCATACAAATATACGAAGAATAAGTGTATACTTAGAATAAACAAAAAGTTTGTTTAGCAATACGACGCTTTCTGACGTTAACCGTAAGGAGTAATATTGCTTAACAATATTTTTGGTGAAACTAGGTATAAACTTAATTCTTAATTTTTTTGTACGGCAGCTAGTTTTTATTTTAATTCTTAGAATAATAACAACCTAGAACGATAGTTCCCCACAAAGCGCACTGTCAAAAGTGAGGCAAATAAAACTGAGGCAAAATGGTTGTTTTCAGATTTTTATCCCTCATATGTTACCTAATTGTAAACCTATAAGAACGAAAGTTGAAATTTAAGGATGAGTTACTATTTTATTGGATTTTAGTTACGATTAGGTAACGTATAAATCTTACAACCATTTTGGCTGAGTTTTTTTTGCCTCACTTAACATAAAAGGACTCGACTTCTAGGTCGATTCAGATCCAGTTAGTTTTAATTGGATCTCTGTGTTAAACAGAGTGAGCATTCTGTGATGTGATTACTAAGCCCCTCCGCACACGGCGTCGTAGCGTAAGCGTATCATATGAGATTTTATTGTCAAAACAATAGTCGTAGCGTACTGGCATAAAAAAGCAAGCGTAGAAAATACTTTCTATATGTCTGGTGATGAATTTCCGTCAACGTGAAGCTCTAATTTATATTCTGGAACAATATCTACGCCTACGCTACGATTCGTGTGTAGAACTCTGCTCGTATCGTGTACTTGTCGCGTCTTTACGATACCCTTACGAGATGACTACGCTTACAAGCCATGTGCCCTCCCGGCCTTAGTCAATGAATGAAGTTAGCTGTACAAATACAGTCAAAAAGGGTTTTAAATGACCAAGTGACCAATACAAATTCACGCAAATTTTAGCAAATGAAAACCAACCTAGGAAGAATAGGCAATAACAAACAAGTACCTCATCATATCAGCCGCACGACACCTACTGCTGGGTATAGGCCTCCCCTAAGGATCTCCACGACGATCGGTCCTGCGCTGTCCGCATCCAGTGGCTTCCCGCGACCTTCACCAGATCGTCGGTCCACCTTGTCGGGGGCCTACCCACGGAGCGTCGTCCGGTGCGCGGTCGCCATTCCAGAACCTTTCCGCCCCAACGGCCATCAGTTCTTCTCGCTATGTGTCCTGCCCATTGCCACTTCAGCTGAGCAATCCTTCGAGCGATGTCGGTTACTTTAGTTCTCCTGCGGATCTCCTCGTTTCTGATTCGATCACGCAGGGAAACGCCGAGCATGGCTCTCTCCATTGCACGCTGGCTGACCTTGAGCCTCCTTATGAGACCCATAGTTAGCGACCACGTTTCACTGCCATAAGTCATCACTGGCAACACACACTGTTCATAGACTTTCGTCTTGAGACACTGAGGTAAGTCGGACGCGAAGATTTTTCGAAGCTTCCCGAATGCTGCCCACCCGAGTTGGATTCGACGAGAGATCTCTTTCTCAAAGTTGGACTTACCTAACTGGACTGCCTGTCCTAGGTATACGTAGTGGTCAACAACTTCAAGTGCAGTGTTCCCAACATGAACTGGAGAGGGTACAACATGGCCATTTGACATAATTTTCGTCTTATCCATGTTCATCTTGAGACCCACTCTTTTGGAAGCACTACGGAGATCTTCGAGCATTGTGTTCAGGTCTTCCATGGTCTCAGCCATAAGGACTATATCATCGGCAAAACGAAGGTGTGTTAGGTACTGGCCATTAATGTTGATGCCGAGCCCTTTCCAGTCTAAGAGTTTAAAGATATCCTCCAACGCAGCTGTGAACAGTTTCGGAGAAATAACATCTCCCTGTCTCACACCTCGCTGCAGTTGGATAGGATTTGTTCTCTGGTTCTGTACTCGGACCGACATGGTGGCATTTTTGTATAAATACCTCAACACCTCGATATACCTGTAGTCCACTTGGCACCTTTGGAGAGACTGCAGCACCGCCCAGGTTTCAATCGAATCAAAGGCTTTCTCATAATCCACGAACGCCAAGCAAAGTGGCAGATTATACTCTTCGGTCTTCTGTATAACCTGGCGCAGCGTATGGATGTGGTCTATGGTGCTAAAGCCTTTTCGAAATCCGGCTTGTTCGGAAGGTTGGAAGTCGTCGAACTTGCGAGCGAGACGATTCGTAAGGACTCTCGAAAACAACTTATAGACATGGCTCAGAAGTGAGATGGGTCTGTAGTTCTTTAGGAGGGACTTATCACCCTTTTTAAAGAACAAAATCACCTCACTTATGTTCCATGCCTTCGGCGTTCTGCCCTCGACGATGACGGAATTGAAAAGCTTCTGGAGGACTTTAAGTATCGGCTTACCGCCCGCTCTCAGAAGTTCTGTAGTGATTCCGGCGTCACCCGCCGCCTTGTTGTTTTTCAGCTGTTTGAGAGCCATACTAATCTCGTACATGCTGACGTCCGGGATATCTTGGGTATAGTGTCGGGTAAGCTTGGCTCTGGGGTCTTTAGCCTTGCTTTCAACAGGTGTCTGCGTGGAATATAACTGCCCATAGAAACTCTCGATCTCCCTCAGGATTTCAGGTGTCGATGAGATGATGCGTCCGTCGTCAGTTTTCAGCTTCGTCATCTGGCTTTGCCTAATAGACAGATCTCTCGCGAACACTTTGGAGCCTTTATTCCGCTCGATGGCCTCTTTAATACGGTTCGTATTAAATTGGCGAAGGTCGCTCGTCAAAGACTTAGATATCTGTCTATTAAGCTGTCGATAACGATGAGCATCCGCTGAACTCTGGAGCCTCATTTCTCGTCTCTGATCCATGAGTAGGAGTGTGTGGTCGGAGTTTCTTTAGCTTGGGACGGTGGGTCTTAAAGAGTTTGGACCCTACCGTACGGACAATATCCACCACCATGTTGTTTAGATCGTCCACATCTATGCTGTTCTCAAGGGCTTCGAAGCGGTTTTGGAGTTCGAGTTGAAAGCTTTCGGGGTTTTGAGTATGGGCCGGTAATGGTCGGAGCGTAGATTTTATCAGTCGACTTCTTTCCAGCTTTGGGTTGATATTCAATGTGCCACGTACCAATCGGTGATCGCTCCCCGTCTTGACGGCGTTGATCACAGTGACATCATTGAATATTTGCTTTTTCGTCGACATGATAAAATCTATCTCATTTCTGACTTTACCGTCTGGGCTCATCCAGGTCCACTTCCGGCTTTCCGGCTTCCTGAAGAAGGAGTTCATCATAAAGAGGTTCTCCTTCTCCATAAAGTCGGCCAGCATCTGGCCTCTGGCATTCCGTTGCCCAACTCCAAATTGCCCCACTCTCAGCTCATCACCGCATCGTTTCCCCAACTTTGCATTGAAGTCCCCCATCACAACAGTGTAGTGGGTTTTGTAGCTATGCATGGCTTTAGAGATCTCCTCATACATAGCCTCCACTTCGTCATCTTGGTGCATCGAGGTCGGTGCGTTAACCTGTATGACATTCAACGAATACCGTTTGGATATTCTGAGTATAAGGTACGCCACCCTGGTCGACACACTTCCGATGGTAATCACGTTGTTGACAAGGGACTTGTGGACGATGAACCCGACACCACCTAGGGACTGTTGGTCGCCCTCCCGGTAGTACAGCAAGTTACCGGAGTTAAGGATTATCGAGTCCTCTCCCTCTCTTCGGACTTCAGATAACCCGATAATGTCCCATTGTAACTTGCTGATAACTTCTTCCAACTCGGTTAGCTTCGCGTCGGTCCTCAGTGTGCGCGTGTAAGTTGCCAGGTGCAGTTGTCGTCGTTGTCGGTAGCCGAGCCGTACCCGGGGATTCTTAGCACCCCCTGCCCCGCCGTTACCGTAGCCGCTACCGTAGCTAGGAATAGCGGGGCTGCCGGGGACTGGGGGCCGAGTTTTCAATCCATTGTGCATGAGGGGGGGTTTGCCATAATCGCCACGCTTGGCAGGCGGGTTGGCGATCGCAGTAGGCCAAGGTTTTTTGGAGACGCTGCTGCCCGTCTCTTGAAGGCTATGCTCCCTTAGTCGCCTTTTACGACACCCACGGGATGATAGGGGGTAGTGCTATTCTAGGCCGGCACATACACGGCATAAACAAGTACCTGAAGAGAACTAATTCTCTGTAGATTTCTCCAGAAAATTAAGACTACACTACTCATGATTTAGTAACGAAATTTTACGCTCAATAGTTTAAAAATTATCAACAAATACGTTAAGCCATACCTCCAAGAGCCACGGTTTAAGGTCCTCGTCCAACAACACGTCAATCCCGAACAGTTCATAGCAATTGTATCGCGAAGTAACATTCGCTTTCGTCAGTGAACTGATGCTCCCTTCACCGGATATGATGGTCTTGATCACTAAGTCTTTCATCGCGTCCCACAATGCGTCTGTGTCTACTTCTTTTTCAGTCTTTAGGTAATGAAATAGGGTTTGTAACGTCCTGAAATAATGTAGGTATTAACACAATATAGATTGAATTAAACGAGTAAAGTCTGTCCATCCTTACTTGTCTTATATGGTAAACAATCTTCACCCAACTCTTTATTGAAATAATCATTTATAAAAAACAACAAATGGTTTTCCACACATAGATTACGAAATAAATCGTTAATAAATTAACAACAATTTCATAAACTACTAACATACTATATTTTTAAATAACGATTTAAGTTTAAAAGACGTATGACAACTGTCAATAACTGTTTACTAAATAAGACAAGTAAGGATGAACAGACTTACATTACAGTACGAAGCATATATCTTGAAATCGGGTGGGGATTGCGCGGATCGCGTATTTGGGGCATGCGTAGCGGTGAGGGGCGCGGGCAGCGGGAAACGGGCGCGCGCTATTGGTCGCTCACAAGAGCATATGCGCGAACTTATCCCCACTACGTCGAAAAAATTTCAAGATACATGCCTCGTACTGTAGTTAAGCTTAGACACGCGCGCTAGAGTAACGCACACATAGACACCTATCACCCCTTCAGGTTTAAAATGTATACTTCCCTTAATCACCGGTTTTAAATGAACCGGTGGTTTTAAATGAATAAAACCGGTTTAAATTTCTTCATTCACCCAATTCTTCTGTGGAACGCGCTTCCTTTAGACATCAGAATGTCCACCAGTCGGTATGCGTTTAAAACTAAGTTGCGCAAATTTCTTACTGAGCAAGCAGCTCGCTCATAGATCTCAGTAATCGTCTATAACGTTTAGTTGTATATATCATATTATATATATGTATATTTATTTTATTATATATATATAGGTATTATAATTTGTATATATTATGTATTTATGTATGTAAGTATAGTATATCATATTTGTCATATATAATTATTCTGGTATATAATTTATTATGTTGTATATCTTAACATTTTTGTTTAATACTGGTTGTGCACCCTACCACATCACTATCTCCACATCACCCCAAGGTTGACTGGTAGAAAATGCCTAAGGCATTAAGTCCGCCTATGTACAAATGTGCATGAAGAATTAAATAAATAAATAAATAAATAAATAAATGCTACAGCTACTACATTTCCCGAAATGTCCACTTCTCGGGATATGTACATCATTTCCCAAAATGTATTTTTGTCAAAATGTACACTCTTAGATCAGATAGGAATAACTGATTGGATAAAAAATATATTTATAAAAAAGTTGTTTTAAGACTGGTGTACGCAGTGACAAAAACCGCAGGGCATGTATGAAAAGATTGATGGATTTGAATGAAGCGAAAGAAGTGTGCAAGGATCGTAGCAGGTGCCGATCCAGTCTCTGCCCACCCCCATGGAAAACAGGCGTGAGTGTATGTATGTATTGTTTTTAATAATAAAAGTTAACCTTCTATATTTATGTGATCTTGGTACTTAAAAATGTATCCAATCAATTCCTCTAAGAGTGTACATTTTGGGAAAGATACATTTTGGGAAATGTACATTACGGGATGTGGAAATTTTGGGAAAGTATATTTTGGGAAATGTACTTTTTGAGAAGTGGTCATTTCGGGAAATGTACCTTTTGAGACCGGTGTACATTATAGGAAGTGAACATTATGAACCTGAATGCTCTCACCGACACTATATAACCGGCTTCTCTATTGTCTAATTTTGAAAATCTATCGCAATCGCTATCAGGATGTAACACATTGACTGACACACAAAGTGCGTTGCTCGAGCGCGCGTAGTACTAAGCTTATCTTCTGTAGTCTCTCTATGTTGTGGTATCAATGCTTGTAGCACATCTCTGCCACGAAACAATACTAGCGAAACCGCAGTAGTCCCGCCATGAGTTGTCTTCTATCGACGACGATATAAGATAATCACATCTAAATGTAAGCTTCGCGTTATAGTTAAAGACAGCATCATAGTTAAATCAATGCGTTAGAACAGGCTGTTTCGCTTGTCGAACAAATGACAATTCATGACGGAACCTACTGCGGATTCGCTGATATTATTTTGCGGCGGAGGTGTTTTAGGCGCAACAGCAGAAAAGCTGACCAAAGGCTATATCCAGTTCACATTATTTCAGAGGAAATCTTGTTGAGTGATCGAATACAGTTCTGAAATGACATTGGAATATGTGAATCGACACTGGAATATTGCAGTGAGCTATCCAGTCCAGTGATTCCAGTGCTCGTTCATTTTTCCAATAACATTCCAGTGATTAGATTGCTGGATTGAATTGCTACCGGAAGAATGTGAACCGAACACAATTTACCAGACATATTTTTCAAAGCACTATCTCTTTTTGTCTACTATTTTATTTTATTACACTATTTATTTTATTCTGTTCGGAATACCAACAGCAGTTATACATTAAATGGAAATAATTTCTTAAATCTACATATCTATTAACAAGTATTCTCATATGGAATCACAGATCTCATATCTATACAAAGTGTTACAAAATAACCTTTAATGCCGAATACGATAGATAGGGACCATCAAACTGAACTCGCAAAAAATATCAGCTGTTTCATACAAAAATTTATAAAATATCAAAATGTATGTAAGAGCAGATTTTTTCGCGATTTCAGTTTTTTTTATTAGGCTCACAAAACTGGTTTACAATGATCACATTAGCTACTAAAAAAAACATTTATGACTTGTTACACTACATTTAAACCTACTAGATGTAAGCACAACATGCGTAAATAAATTATTTTAATAAACACGGACTACTTCCGGCTCAGTTATAAACAATTAAAAGTTAACAATACAATTTAGAATTTGTTAAATTAGAAAAATAAAAATAAAAGTTTTATAAGTAAATATCTTTTAAGGCCTTCTTTGCTGAGGCCACAGAACCATTAAAGATGTCGAAATCGAATCTGATGGAGTTATATGCATGATACATTCGATACAGTGGAGAGTGATGACCGAGTCTTGATTTACACAGAGAGTTGGTCCTATAGTCAAAGTTGTTCAGTTTGATGGTCCCTATCTACCATATTCGGCATTACGGATTGTTTTGTAACACCCTATATATATATCGCATATTACACCCTTACCATTTGTGTCCTTCACAAGCCGCGAAGTCCTCATTGGGCGTGTAGTTTTTGGATAATCTATTGATTGAGTAGTTTGTCAAATGCATGTACCGATCGTTGAGCGATGCCAATTCATCATTATATTTAACTGTAAAAGAAACAGATTGTTTACTGAAGTATTATGTCCTTTATTTAGGCCAGTACACTGTTTCCAAAAAAGTTTCAAATATATTTCTTGTCAATGACTTCATAGAAATTCTTCATTTTAATATTAAACCAGAAAAAATTGCTTTTCAAAAACTGTAAAATAGGCCATTACTTTTTATAATACACGCTCAGACGCAAATAATTTTCCGAAATCATTTTTATTTTTTAAGTATGTTTAAAAACCATGAATGATGAGTGATGATGATAAAAAATTGCGTATTATGTATTAAAGTGTCAGAGAATAGTTATCATTAAGGATTAAAAACGATAATCAAAGTGATAAAAAAATTAAACACAATCACGACAGACTTTTATCTTCCAAATAGCTGTTCTAGTCAAGGTTCACGCATCGTAAAGATTCTTTATCGAAAACCATGTTTGACACCTGTTGCAGATTGCATATATAACCGCCTCTGTGGTCTAGTGGTTCGCCCACGCGTGAGGCAGGGGTCCCGGGTTCGATTCCCAGGAGGGTACAATTTGTACTCGGTCTGGTTGGTGGTAGGGTTTATTTCAAGTCCGCCTGGCTAGCTACCGCCATCTTACATAAGTCTGACGCCATAACAACAATTTAAAAATTGTTGTGTTCCGGCAGTTAGAGGTAAGATAGCCAGTTCCTAAGTGATGAGGATTCCGGGTGTAGTGCGCTTCCACCTTCGGCCTTATCGTCACTTAACATCAGGTGAGATGAAGGCCAAGCACTACCCCGTTGTGCATAAAAAAAACATAAACAGTCAAGATTTTTTTATCACATATTAGATTTTAGAAGAAAATTATGTTATAGAGTATGATCGTAAAAAAGAAAATCCTCGTTGAGATTGGAAATATTGATGTTGGCATAATAGTAACTGTTAAGAACTCCTTTTTGGAAATATATGTTTTTAAACTATGTATGACAGGACATGACAATAAAAGAAAAATGAAAGCTATCGAAGAAATATGGATTTTATTATTTTAATGTAGATTAATTATATGTGTGGTCCTTTTATCGCCGGAAATGGATCAGGATACCTTACGGAGAAGTGAAAGACTACAGAAAAAGCAAGGTATTGAAATGGCCACCGAAAATAATACGCAACAAAAACCTGTGAAAACGCCGTCATCTCTAAGGTCAGCTCGTACTCATAATTCTCGATCAAGTGTAGCGTCTCTGAAACGATTAGCAGAAGCACGCGCTGCAAGGGAGTTAGCCGAGTTAGATAAACAACGCGCTGATCGTATGCGACAAATTGAGGAGGAGCGACAGGCGGCTGAACGCAATCTGATCGAGGCCAGGTTGGCGGAGGAGACGGCGAGGTTGGACGCCGCAGTGAACGACGACGACTACGATGCGTCGACTAATACGCAGTCCGTAGTGCAACACTGGGTCGACAGTAACATCGCTGGTAATGTCAACGCTACCGATAATCAAGTTTCAACGACGAATAACACCGGCAATGACATAACAAACCTGACACGCGCTATCACCGATGCTTTAAAGATGACGAGTGCACCGGCGAATGTGGCTTCGGGAGATAAGATGCTGGGTCGATTGTCGGCAAGAGACTTACCACCATTTTCGGGAGATCCGCTGGATTGGCTGAGATTCAAGCACGCGTTTGAGATGACGACGAGAGTAGGACAATACTCCGACGAAGAAAATGTCGCTCGTCTGCAAAGGTGTTTGCAAGGAGAAGCTTGGGAGGCCGTGGCTGCGCGATTAATCACAGTTACGTCATCCAGTGAAATAATTAAGACTTTAGAGTTAAGATTCGGTAGGCCAGAATTAGTGTTGAATAGATTAGTTAATGACATAAAAAAGTTTCCTAAGTTGACAGGTTCTAGGTCAGAATTAGTCTTACTTGCAACTAAAGTTGCAAACTGTGTAGCGGCTATTAGAGCAACCAATGATAATTATTTGTATAATAGCGATTTAGTTTCTGAAATTGTGAATAAATTTACTGAAAATCTTGTTTACCGATGGATTGATTACATTGATGATAAAGATGCCCACCACCCTCGATTATCCGCTCTCTCAGATTATTTAATGCGGGAGGCCGAACTTGTCTGTAAGGCTGGGGTAGTAGAGCTACCACAGAAAAGTACTAATAAACAATTTCAATTTTCAGCTAAAAGAAGTGTGTTAACAACTATTAACGATTCTGAAGATGACATTACTACTAACGTTGTTTCAGCTCAATGCCAAAAACAAGAGATACATTGTCTGTATTGTGATAAAGATGGGCATACACTAGTGAAGTGTGCAATTTTCAGTGAAGAAAACGTAAGTAAGCGATGGACCTGGGTGTGCGATAAGAAATTATGTTTCAAATGTTTGAGTCCGACACATAGACGTGAACGGTGCAGATCAAGAAAACAGTGCAAGGTATGTAATAGAGGACATCATATATTACTTCATAGGTACGATTGGATGAAAGATGATGATAAAAATAATGATGACAAAAAGAGTGATGAGAGTGTACGTGAAACTACTGCTAATGTATGGGCCAACGCTGCAAAGTCTACGCGAGTATTTTTAAAAGTTTTGCCTGTCACAATAGAAGGGCCTGTAGGATCTGTCGATACTTACGCATTATTGGATGAAGGTTCAACCGTTAGTTTAGTTGACAATTCTATTGTCGATAAAGTTGGTGTCGACGGTCCACCGGTCGAACTTAATCTACAAGGAGCAGTTGGCGGTAAAAATAAAATGAGCAGCCGTATTGTCTCACTTACATTGCGCACATCATACGGTGTTCATACACTTGATAAAGTTCGTACTATTAATGATTTGTCTTTGCCTATTCAAAAACTTGATGTACTCACTTTAAAGCAGTATTCACATTTACAGGATATTCCTGTGGAGATATATGACGGACAACCGACTGTGCTCATTGGTCAAGATAACTGGCATCTGATTGTGACCCGAGAGATAAGACAAGGTCGTAAGAATGAGCCGGTTGCGTCAAGAACTATGTTGGGTTGGGTATTGCATGGATTTGTCTCCTCCATTACAAGAAATACAATACCTGAATTTAATTATCATCTGCATCAAAATAATTTGGATGAAGATTTACACGAACTTGTGAAGAGTTACTTTCGGATTGATAGTATAGGTTTAAAACATGAAAATAAGGATAAAAACAAACTTACCGTGGATGAGGAACGTGCCTTACGTATTCTGGACACAAAGTCGAATAAGCTTGATAATTGCTGGGAAACCGGATTAATATGGCGATCGGACGACTTGAAGATGCCTGATAATAAGATGAGTGCTATGCAACGATTGAAGATTATTGAAAGAATGATGGATAAAGATGCTAGTTTTGCTGCTGACTATAGCAAACAGGTACATACCATGCTCGAACGTTGCTATGCAGAAGAAGTTAAAGAGGCTATTTCGGGTGATAGAGTTTGGTATTTGCCACACTTTGGTGTCCGTAATCCCAATAAACCAGGTAAGCTCCGACTAGTTTTTGATGCTAAATCAGAAACCAAAGGTATCTCATTGAACACTGAATTGTTACCAGGTCCAGATTTATTGAACTCGCTAGTAGGTGTTCTGCTGCGATTTAGAGAACGTGCAGTAGCAATAACTGGTGATATTAGAGAAATGTTTTTAAGAGTCAAGATAATTAAAGAAGATCAATACTCTCAAATGTTTTTATGGCGTGATTTAGAGAGAGATAAACCCCCACGTACGTACAAAATGACATCTATGACCTTTGGAGCAAAATGCTCGCCATGTACTGCTACATATATTTTGCGGAGGAATGCAGATACATTTGCACAGACACACCCAAGAGCTGTGAAAGCGATTAAAGAAAGACATTACGTTGACGACTACGTGGATTCCGTAGACACTGAAGACGAAATGAAGCAGCTAGTTGAGGATGTATGTATGATTCATCGTAGTGGAGGGTTTGAGATTCGAGGATTTGTGTCGAACAAGCCTAGTTGTTTACCTGATGAGTCGCAAAATGAAACAGTAAAATTGCTTCAAAACGATACTGTACAACGCACTTTAGGTATGATATGGCGGCCGAAAGCTGATTTACTAGGGTTTGATTTAAGTTTGAAAAAAGTTAACCCTGAAGTTGCCAATGGGACTAAGAAACCTACTAAGAGAGATATGCTCAGGGTAACAATGTCTATATTTGATCCCTTAGGGTTCTTATGTCCATTTTTAATTCGTGGTAAAATTTTGTTACAGGAAGTATGGCGTAGTGGAGTGCAGTGGGACGAAGAGGTCGGTGACGGATTTGCTAAAACTTGGTTCGACTGGCTACGAAGTTTAAAGGCGTGCCAACAGTTTAGTGTTCCGAGGTGCTACAGTTTCAGTCAATTAGATTTGTTTCAGTTACATGTATTTGTAGATGCTTCAGAGCAGGCTTATGCCGCTGTTGTTTATTTGCGTCGTGACAACGGCGAAACTTCGTTTGTAATAGGGAAATGTCGAGTAGCGCCCTTAAAGTCTACCTCTGTGCCTCGTCTCGAATTACAGGCGGCGCTGATGGGTTCTCGTCTCGGTACTATGGTCGAGAAAGAACATGATCTACAGATAAATCGACGGTTTTTTTGGACTGACTCACGCGCGGTATGGCATTGGATTCAGAGTAACGAACACAAGAGTTCATTTATAGATAATCGACTGTCAGAAATTCGTGACTTGACTAGTCCTAAAGAGTGGCGTTGGTTGCCTGGAAATTTAAATGTGGCAGATGAAGCTACCAGAGCCAAAGGACGTTATGAGTCTAACTGGATAGTGGGTCCTGAGTTTCTCCATTATGATAAGCAAAAATGGCCACGAATATTACCACCTGTGCCGGTTGAAGAGGAAAATGTGGTGTTAATCACAAATGATCGGACAGATTTTTCACTACCAGATATCAATCGATTTTCGAAATGGTTGAGATTAATAAGGACAACGGCTAATGTTTTGGTATTTATTGAGCGATTGAAATCTAAAAGGCATGTAAAACTGGATAGCAGTTTTATGAAAAGAGCTGAGCAACTATGGATAGAACAATGTCAACATGATAGTTTCTCAAAAGATATTTCAAAATTATTATCTAATTTGCCCCTATCAAAGGATAGCCGTTTGGTAAAATTAAATCCATTTATGGACAACAATATACTACGCCTGAAAGGGAGAGCTAGTGCTGTACACGATATTGATCAAAATATGTTACAACCTGTTATTTTAGATGGTAGACATCATTATACCAAACTGCTAATTCAATACTACCACGAGAAAATGTATCACGGCAGTACGGAGACGGTCGTGAATAGTTTAAGGCAAAAGTACTGGATATTATGTCTACGTGCAACAGTGAGGTCGGTAGAGCACAACTGTCAATTTTGTAAAATTCGTAAAGCTCAACCTTTAGTACCGCCCACTGGGGATTTACCGTTTGCTAGACTCGCACATCATGCGCGCCCATTCACACATTGCGGGTTAGATTATTTTGGTCCGATGACAGTCACAATTGGTAGGCGCCATGAAAAACGCTACGGTGCTTTATTTACATGTATGACTACTCGGGCAATTCACATTGAGTTGGCCGGCAGCTTGACAGCTGATTCTACAATTATGGCGATGAGGAGAATGATGAGCCGCAGAGGATGCCCCGCAGTTATGTATTCTGACAACGGCACAAATTTTCACGGTGCGAACACAGAACTTCGGAAAGTAATTCGCGAGATTGACAGCGAAGAAATCGCTACCTTTTTGACAAACCGGCAGATAAATTGGCGATTCAACCCACCACTTGCCCCACACATGGGAGGATGTTGGGAGAGGTTGGTGCGGTCAGTAAAAACCGCGCTTAAAGTTGTTCTGAGGGAGCAAGCACCCAGTGAAGAGACTTTAATAACCATATTGGCTGAAGTCGAACACACCATCAATTCTCGCCCTCTTACACATGTCTCTGTGTCGTCCGATGATCCTGAAGCATTAACGCCCAATCATTTTTTGCTCGGAGGTGGTTCAGGTGTGCCGTGGCTCGGTCCGTGTGACACAGTATCAAGGAAAAGTTGGCGAAATGCGCAAAGACTTGCCGATTTGTTTTGGCAAAGATGGATACGCGAATTCTTGCCTACCCTATTACCGAAAGGTTGTCGCGGTAAGGACAATAGCCTTAAGGAAGGGTCATTAGCTATAGTCGTAGACCCAGCATTACCGCGCAATGTATGGCCAAAGGGGATAGTAGAAAAACTTTATCCTGGTCGCGACGGAGTCGCGCGAGTGGCGGATGTTCGAACGGCTGGTGGCATCATCCTTAAAAGACCATTGACTAAACTTGTACCATTATTGTTGACGTAGGGCTGATTTTTCAATGCCTTTTATAACTTGTTTAAATTTTTGTTACTTGTTGTAATGTTCATTAGTTATTTTAAATTAATTTGTTAATGATAGGTGCTTTTAAGTTATTTTTTAAGCTGTGGCGGGAGAAAATGTTAAGAACTCCTTTTTGGAAATATATGTTTTTAAACTATGTATGACAGGACATGACAATAAAAGAAAAATGAAAGCTATCGAAGAAATATGGATTTTATTATTTTAATGTAGATTAATTATAGTAACTAAATTAAATACGGAAAGAATGTTTGTGAATAAAACTTTGTCCATTTTTCGTAATTATTCCACAAATACGTTAAGTTTTAGTGAATCCTTACTAATATTATAAATGCGAAACTCCACTTGTTTGGTACGCATTCACGTCTTCCTTTCGGCGTCAGGCGTCTATTAACTACTGAACCTATCATAATGAAATTTTACATACACGTTGTCAGGGGTATACATAAGGTACGTTTAAAAAAAAGTATTGTTCCCAAGGGATAATAAAAAAACTTTCCACGCAGACGATTTTGCGGGCGGCCGCTAGTCCTTACTATCCTTACTAATATTATAAATGCGAAAGTCCGTTTGTTTGTTTGTTACGCCTTCACGTCTTAACTACTAAACCAATCGTCATGAAATTTTGCATACACGTTGTCAGGGGTACAGAGAAGGACATAGGCTACCTTTTATCCCGAAAAAAAGAATTGTTCCCGAGGGATAGCAAAAAACTTTTCCACGCAGACGAAGTCCCGGGCGGCCGCTAGTCCTTACTAATATTATAAATGCGAAAGTCCGTTTGTTTGTTTGTTTATTTGTTTGTTTGTTTGTTACGCCTTCACGTCTTAACTACTGAACCGATCATCATGAAATTTTGCATACACGTTGTCAGGGGTACAGAGAAGGACATAGGGTACCTTTGATCCCGAAAAAAAGAATTGTTCCCGTGGGATAGCAAAAAAAAATCCACGCAGACGAAGTCGCGGGCGGCCGCTAGTAATATTATAAATACGAAAGTCCCTTTGTTTGTTTGTTACGCCTTCACGTCTTAACCACTGAACCAATCATCATGAAATTTCACATATGCGTTGCTAGGGGTAAAGAAAAGAATATAGACATATCCCGAAAAAAGGAACTGTTCTCGAGGGATAGACAAAATACTGTCCACGCAGACGAAGACGCGTGCGGTCGCTAATATTCATATATTTATTAAAAATGCAATAAAAAAAGTACTTTTGAGGTTAAGTTTGTAAACATTCTTTCCGTAAGTTGGCTGGAGTATAGTCAAATTTTGGTCCTTCGAGCCGTCATTTTGTTACAATACTTTAAGATAAATAATGGACTTCGGAAACATTGCAAACAATCATCTAACATAGCAAAGACAGCTAACAAAGAAGTCATTTACAATTTCAACTTTATTACAATGAAATAAATGTCAACGTAAGCGCTCATGGCGGAACTTGACAGACTGATCGTACTCGATCACGTTTGCAACGCAACGCTCGGCCCGGTCAGGTGTCGGATGGGTGACCGTTAAAATGGTATTACAACAGAGCGCTTCTGTGCTTCGGAGGGCACGTTAAACCGTCGGTCCTGGTTGTTGTCATCTGGTAACAGTCGTTAAGCCAAGTTAGAGGCCTTACAGGCGGCTTGATAAACTCTAACACCAGCACGCGTAGCATGACCAACATCGAGATAAGATTCGACTCAGAGAACAATGGCTTGTCTACACCGAAATGTCACTTTTGTCGGGTTGAGATCGAGATACTCATGCTCGCATTTACAACTAGTAGACTCGTATTGTTCTTTGTCGTGGCCTAATGTCAAAAGTCGTCAAACACGAGCTTTTCTCTTCAACTGACATTAATTTGACAGTTGAATCAGAGAAACTTGTCTACCACCCTTTGAGTAGTCGAGAAGGTCGAGAGAGAGTTCACAGACTAATAAGAAGATTCGAAATAGTTTTCTACGTATTTTATTTTATATGAATCTAAATTTCGCAATAAAAATAAATCTAAATTGTCCGTGTTTATATTTTATTCCTTAAAAACTTAAAATTAAAATTATTTTCATACGTTGATTTCAATATTTCGTAATTTTCTCGTCATTTTACACAGGCTACTAAATTAACAATTTCTTTAGTAGTCTGTGTTATCTTTTCAAAATACTCTCAATAAAAGAAAGGCAAACGAATTTATATCCATACAGCTATATTTAATTAGTTTTAAGAGTTTAGCGTTGTGAAATCTATAGAAAGGAACGGTGCTTTATGAGAAATAAAGTAATTATTTTCTACTGGCAATATTATTCTTCTCGAGCTCGAGAGAGCTTGTCTACGGAAGAGAACGCTTTCTTGAGTGCCTCTTTATCTTAGAACATATCAAAAAAATGAGAATCATGTTTAAACTAAATTATTTCGGATCATTTTAGATAATTTTGACGTTTATTGGTGTTGAAATAAAAAGATTACCTTTAAAATTCACTTTTTTTATTAAGAGACATTAAAAGGTTTCGAAATTCTGAGAACGAGTCCCACCTGTCTGTCAAACTGTGCTTAGCAATCGAGAAGGTCGAGACGACAAGTCTTCGTAGACAAGAGTCCCGTGTGCTCATGCTACGCGTGCAGGGGTGGCCACTAATCCTCATTCGATAAGAAGAAGAATGTCAACGTCATTTCTAAGAAAAGCATAATCACAAAGTTAGCTATGCCCATTCTTTATTTTGAAGTACTTTAAGTGCCAAAACTCACCTGAAGCGAACCTCGCTAAGCCGTCCTTAAACAGGTATATCCTAAGGGGGTGTACAGAAGTGACGAGCACGTAGAGCCGCATGTCGAACTTGCTGCCGTTAATCAGGTACGGCTTGGAGATGTACCGCTGGACTACCACTGGCCGCTTCTTGGGGATCTGGGTCCAGCGGGATACCACTTTGATCCCTGTCCCTCGGGCGGAGGCAGGCTGTGGAGGGGAATACTAACGTTAGTATGAAGACGGACAGGTGAAAAATTATACCGCCTTGTCTGTCCTGAAGTTTCTAAATAGTTCTGATAACCAAATTCTGATTAAGGCGATTAGTGTCCTCATCTTAGTGCGATTCTCTGACCAAAAGTGGCGCCCTCGGAAGTTTTTATTTAAAAAGTTGTTAATAGAAAAGGATTAACACTTTTCGTGGAATTGTTAGGGCTCATAGTCTAGTATTTTTAGAAGGTAATCACTACATTCCCTCGCAGTCATTCGCAGTAGATAGCAAATGTGTCAAAAACGGCCACATTTAGCAGTTTTACTATCTACTCCTAGTAGTGACTATAAGGGAATGTAATGATACCGAATAAGAATACTAGACTATGGGCCCTGAAAATTCCATGACAAGTTTTATTAAAATTACATATAAAATTCACCACGCCGCCACTTTTAGTCAGGAAAGCGAATAGTAATAATAATACAGTCAATACATTTTATATAATGAGGACGCCACTGTGAGGGTACTAATCGCCTTAATTTGTTAGTAAACAAATGGTGTGAGTACTAAACTTTGAATAGTATAGAATTATTCAGTCATTCGATCAAGTACTTTAGCAAACCTTATCAATAGGATCCATTACTTGTTAAAACTATTTTTAGTAGCAAGAAAACATACTTCATAAAGAGAAAAACAACCGTTTTTCTGAAATGAACTTTGGCCACAAAGGCATTTATTTATAGAGTTATTTGTAAAACACCAACAACCTCACAGGAATGGATTACTAATATTATGAACAACAATGTTGAACGACTTTCCGAAAAAGACAAAAAAAAACTACTTTTCATACAAAACTCGATCATCTGTTCGGACGGATATTTGTATGCAAAGTCGATATATATAAAATATAAAAAGAAAAAAAAATAGTTGTCTTTTTTCGGAAAAGTCGTAGAACGAACATTGTTGTTTATGATGTTAGTAATCTACTCCTACGAGGTTGGAGTTTTAAGAATAAATCTGTTTACCTTTCTGAAAGGAAACTATAATACGATTCAATCTTATTGGCCGCTGTAAAGTTAGCCATTATACGCGTAGCCGTGCCCCACCACCCGTCTCTCTCAGACACATCGAATTTGCGTTCTACACATCGTCACGCGTGATGTTCACAGAAGTCATAAAGTTTGAATCAAGCTATAAACTCACGGGTTTTATGATCCATTTTTCATTGTTAGCCGCATACTTCTCCCAGTCATGTTTCAAGAGCTTCATGTCATGCGGTAGGACGTATGTCTTGGGCATAATCCCGAACTCTGACACGCCATATTTGGCCGCTAGTTTCTGTAGGTTCCTCCACAGACGGTCCTTGCGGCCTATTTGGAAGGTTCCCGGGAAGTGGTTCATTTTTTGGCCGTCTTTTATTGCTCTGAACATTAAGGACTTCATGTGTTTACCCCATATACCTATCCATTCAACCGTTTCTGGAATTTAAAAATATATATTTCGTAATCATGGTAATTTTATAGAAAGACGGCGATGTAAGAAAACATCATATCGACGGCGAAGTACCAATACCTCCTAAATGTCACTTTTTTAAGAAATTAACTTCCTTCAAAGGCATCCTCCTCATGTTTTAGTAAAATCTCCTAAATTTAGTGAATTTAACAGTGAGGAGGTACGGCACTTCGCCGTCGATATGTTTGAGTATTCGTTGAATCAAAAATTTACGGCATTAACTTTAATAACTTTTAAACTTTATCAAAATAGTTTGTACAAATTGTTTATAGTGTACAAAATGGATCAAATAAGACTGAAGAAATATGAGTTCTGTCACGCGGAAACATGGGTATTTAATTCCGAATCAATATATAAAAAGCTACTTCCTCGTATCTATAGACGAGTAAGTAATGACTTTGGTAAAACTTGCAATTTTCAAAGGCTTCTAATATTTTATTCATAGCAATTTATAGTATATCGGGTCATTTTGAACTTACCATCCAAATTTTAAGGATGTGTCCAGTCCATGAAACTAAACAACTTTCTCTAAGTAACATGTGTCAAATTTTGCCCGAAAATTTTGGTCATCCCGTACTAAATTGATCACGTGATCTCTTTGATTTGTATGGAAAGTCGATTTTTATTTTACATATTTGACCATGTGTTCCTTAGAGAAAGTTGTTCAGTTTCATGGACTGAACACATCCTCAAAATTTGGATGGTAAGTTCAAAATGACCCTGTATAATGCAGTTTTGGTGCATATAAAATTAATTTACACTATAAATTGTATGTGAATATAATATCAGAAGCATTTGAAAATTACAAGTTTACTCAAGTCATTACTTACTCGACTATAGATACGGGGGTTAGTGGTTAAGTGTGGGAACACTAGTTACTCCAACTATTAAAACCGTACGTACCTTCTTGCGGACATTCCGCCGTATCACATTCGCTTTTGACTAATCTAAACCCGGAGTTAGTGAGTGTTTTCTTAACGACTATAGGTGTGATGGTGGTCAGTTTCCACTTGAGATGCTTCTGTATGGGCACGGGGATCTTCAGGGGGTTCGAGTCCTCGTGGCCCACGAACTTGAGGTAGGGGGGCACGCGGGGGAACAGCGACGGCCGGAGACAACTGTTTATTGAGTCCGGCAGACTGAGGGGAGATTCTGAAACACAATGGCGGGACGTTACAAAATGTATCCCACTTCCTCAAGCGTCTCGTCAAAGGTCTCCAGCAGCAGCTTTGTACGGTACTAGGGGTCAAGTCTGCTAATGTTTTCGTCAAAATCGTAGTTCAATGGTGTTTGAATGGTTATGCTTTTTGACACAATTCTTGTTTCTTAAACCCAAAATCAAGACACAATATGTTTCCGTTTTGGGTTTAAGAAACACAATGTGATTCAGTTTTGGGTTTAAGAAACAAGAACTGTGTCAAAAAGCATAACCATTCAAACACCATTGAACTATGAGTTCGGCGAAAACTTTAGCAGACTTGTCCCCTTGTACATTTACCCCCAATTTTTCCAATTATTTTAAAAAATATATAAAAATGATTGATACTTATAATTATTATTATGGAAGTTAGACAGTAAATGAACTAAAGATTGAAGAAAACCAAAATGTTTTGGAAGAAAAATTTATATTTACGAATAATCGCTTCTAACATCAAGAAATTGATAGCAAACACAGTAAACAACAAAATGGCAGGTCTACACTAGCGCCAAATTAGCGGTAGTGCACCGACTGGTGGACGGTTTGCGAATCAGCAAAATTATCCTGCCATTGGGAATTAAACTCCTGTGTCGAGCTCGAAAGGGGCTTTGTTTCCCGCTGTACATATTGGACTAAGGTGCTGGACTTATTTGGGAAATAATGGTAGCAGACGAGATTTTGGACCAGCTAACTTGTCTGGCGTATAGTGGTAGCAGATGACCAGCCACCTCTAACTCAATCTACGGCAGTCGATTTTTAATTTGGTACGAATGCTACGTTCATTGCTATGGCATTACAAGGCACTGTCAAAGACTGTCTTTGAGACCCAGTGATAGATATACATCTAAAAGCGATACGAAGCATACGATTGCCAAATTAAAAGCGATCGTGATAGATTTTGAGTTAAGGTGTTACCCTGAGCGAAAGTGGCGCCGCGGTGAATTTTATTTAATATTATAATTCTAATACACAATTTTAATAATGTTTATCGTGGAGATTTTAGGGCCTACAGTCTAGCATTTTTAGACGGTATCGTTACATTCCCTAGTAGTCACTGCTAGAAGTAGATAGAAAAACTGCTAAAAGTGGCCGTTTTTGACACATTTGCTATCTACTTCTACGAATGACTATGAGGGCATGTAGTGATACCTTCTAAAAATACTAGACCATGGGCCCTAAAATCTCCACGATAAACATTATTAAAATATTTTTCTATTAATAACTTATTAAATAAAAACCTCTGAGGGCGCCACTTTCGGTCATACAACCGCCTTAAAGAATAAACTGACTGGAAAGGACTAGCTAGCCAATCAAATAGTGCTGGATTTTCGAGCACACATCAGAGGATCTTGATTATTCTTGATTCATCTTTATCAAATTACCAATGCAAAATTATTCACTGTCGCTGCCACTTTTTGCAATGTGTACAGCGGGCTTAATATTGAATTTCTCAAAATCGTCATACTACGCTAATAAAGGCAACATTGTTGAATAATCAACATAAGCATAGAATATATGAAAAATCTTTATGGTTTGACTCTGATGGCTATGGTAAAATACAATACAATTTTATACTCTAATAACTAATGCTTATGCGAGTTTATTTTGAAGCCTAAGTTTAGTATTTAAGCATCAGCTCTCAGTCCAAATGGTCTGTATTTGACTGAGCTTTCTATCTAAACTGAAAAAAATATTAAGCTTTAAGAATACTTAGTGAAAGGAAGCAATATACATGATAAAAAGTTTTAAAATGTACTTATGAAATTCCAAATGAGTCAATCAATAATTGATAGCAATATTTTTATAAAACTTAGTAGAAAATAATTATCTAATATAATTTTATTCAAACATATCATGAGTAAATGACAAACGCAGTTAGAAAAACGATAAACATTTAGAAAATTGCTGTGATCGCAATAAAAAAAGACTATAAATAGATTTAGAATTCATAATAACAAATCTGAAAAAGTAAACAATCTTAAAATATACTCAGGATTGATTGCTCCTATATTAAATGCCAACAGTATTCCGCGAGAATGACGTCACTATCTTTGTATTTTTATTCGTCAACCATACTATAAGTTAGTGATATATTAAAAATCGATTTGCTCGACCCCAATCTACATTATTCAACAAATTAATGTTCTAACTTTGTTCAAACTGCGTTTGTGTAGAGTAGACAATAGCGTAATACTGTTAACTACTGCGGTAAATAACCTTTGCGTGTCGGCATAAATTTGAACGGATTCGTCGTATGTAATGCGGTTAGGAATACTTGTTCCTTGTTTAACTTTTCTGTAACAAAGTAGAAGTATTTTAAGTTAATTAATGAGGAAAGGATCATGCCGCATTCTGGGGCCATGATGCGCATTAACCATACATATCTGTGACAGTCTCATGTCATGTCAAAAAGGGGTAGATAACAAAATGTCATATAATAGGAAAATGTAACCCCAAACGGCTCCTTGAGATTGAGATTTCTCTTTTTTCCCGCATTATATATTAATGATATTCTTCCCACGCAATCACTATAAAATTACTTTAGTATTTCGGTAATTTCATCAAAGCGCATCATGGTCTAGCTTGTATAGTAAAATCGGCATAATCCTTTGCTTGTCTTCTGTTTTATAACTTTGCGTATAAATAGGAGTATAATAAAGTATGGTTTTATGGTTATATAATATAAGTACCCGCTTTTAACCCCCTCTGTGGTCTAGTGGTTCGCTCACCCGTGTAAGACGCGGGGGTCCCGGGTTCGATTCCCAGAGAGGTACTATTTGTACTCGGTTTGGTTGGTGGTAGGGCTTATTTCAAGTCCGCCTAGCTAGATACTACCATCTTACCTAAGTCTGACGCCATAACAACAATTTCGAAATGGTTATGTTCCGGCAGTTAGAGGTAAAATAGCCAGTTCCTCAGTGATGAGGATTCCGGGTGTAGTGCGCTTGCACCTTCGGCCTTATTGTCACTTAAATTGAGGTGAGTTGAAGGCCAAGCACTATTCCGTTGTGCATAAAGAAATAGAAATAAAAAAGTAATAAATAGTCCAATAGTAGATACAGAAAGACTGTCTCTTTTTACTGAACATTGTCTTTGTAACTCGTCTAGCAAACCTATGTCTGAAATCTGTCGTAAATAATAATAGGAAGATAAGTATGTTTATAGTTGTTGTTCACCGATTGTCACATCTATTGTTTTCTTAGATAAGGTACAGCATATCCTAGGAATGAGACAATGATATGATAACACATTAAATTAAGTGGAAACATTCTTCCTTTACTCAGGGATCAGGAAAATAATACTGTAAATAAATAATGAGTATGTGGTTATAGAGGTATATTGAGTACAACTAGATACCAAGCAAGGTATCCTTATTCTATGACTGTTGCTTAAAACTCAGAAGAGAAATCATTTTAATTTGGTGTGCAATAGAAATAGTATATTACAGGCGAGCGCGGGAAGTTAGCATTTACATTGTCGAGGATGGTTTGAATGATGATGGTTTTTAATAATTCGAGGCAATGCTAATTGCTTCCTGCACAAGGCTTGTATAGTGCTTTTCTCAAGAAATGTAAAGAAATAAAATTTTCTTAGTAATTTTTAAATTGGTTCGCGTGTAAGTTCGACCGTTTTGAATTTGGAATACATGTGCGGGAACTAAGTATGTAGTTCGAACCATTCTGGACAATGTAAATGCCAACTTTCCACACTCGCCTGTAATGTACTATTAACCTCACCTTTAGAAGGCACCTTTTTTATTGAGACCACAGTTCCGTTGGTCAGGCCGGACAGTTTGTTAATGGGGCCAGGGTCGGGCACGTCCGGGGTCGAGTTGATCGTCCGGTCCGGTTCCGGCGCCGGCTCCATTTCCATCGGCCACGGGGAGTCTACGATGTGGTCATCGGGCGACGGTGATCTACTGTGACCACTGCAGAGAATGCCATCAACACGAATGAAACTAAAAGGAGATGCTAACTAACCACAATACATGATCTTGTTAATAGTTTTTTTTTGCAACTGTACTATAATAAGGGGTATTAAACACGAATGTGGGTTTATCATACGAGGCGAAGCCGAGTGTAATGTTGCATACAAGACTTTATCTACACCCATTGTTTTATTCTTTTTATTTTTATTTGGGATTCAATCAATAATTTAATACATATGGATTAAAAACACCCATGATATTTATCTACACCCATGATAATATCATGGGTGTAGATAAATATGCATCCTCTATAAAGGGTTTTGACTTTGACTTTCCTCCTCCTCGTCATTTTATCATCCGAACGAGTGTTATAATGTTGTACTGAATTTCTTAATGTAACCTGTCGGGCGTGGGCGCAGGGAGGAGCGCGACATCCTCTCGCTCGGATATTGTGATGTTGCTAGTAAGCTAATCGTTTCAGAACTCTTTACAGAGGCTTTAAACTTTAAAGTTTAAAGCATGTGTAAATAAATTATATTTAAAGGGTGAATTCCATAAATAACAATATTTCCGACTACAATATAGTAAGTTTATTCCCCAATCGTTTGAGCCTTAGGCTGAAATCGAAATATTCTCTCTCGAGATTTCGAGCATGACGATTGTTGAATTCATGTTCCGCTAAGCTAAGACTGCTAAGCAAGCACCCGCTCCGCTCAGCTTCGCCTCAGTGGAAACGCAGCCTTATACTACACCTTAGAGAATTATTTAGCCTGCTGACCCAGATTGTAACTTCAAGGGGACATCTGACGCATTAGTAGGGGGGTCATTACCGCTGCACTAAATGGGCGTAGTGCAATATATGATATTATGAAACTTAAAAACGTACTACTGGCTTCTTGACTCGACGACTTAATATGGGTAGCTTTAGTATGTCATGCTCACTTTAAACATTTCTGCGGTGGTGTCGTGTGAGGCGGGTCGTTACGTTCCCTCAAATATGGTTGAGCGAAACGATGGCTGGTTCATGCGTCATGCTCGTGAACGGGTGCTGCCAGTGGGAATGGGTCTGCTTCTGTTTGCTTGTATTAAGGGCGTCGTATATAAAAAATATGTTTTATATTGTCTGTATGTATGGCACTTCTTACTCGAAACGTATATATCATAATAACTTACCTTGTTTTGATTTATTTAATTGCAATATTTTTACTTTTTATAGTCAGTAGTTATGTATTATAAGGCCTATGAAAAGCTTTTGGATATTAGTTTTCAATTCGATGTCCTAACATGGGTAGCCTTAGTATGTCATGCTCTCTTTAATCATTTCTGCGGTGGTGTCGCGTGAGGCGGGTCGTTACGTTCCCTCAAATATAGTTGAGCGAAACGATGGCTGGTTCATGCGTCATGCTCGTGAACGGGTGCTGCCAGTGGGAATGAGTCTGCTTCTGATTACCTATCTTAACGCATATTGAATTGTAAAGTTTTTTTTTCTTGTAACAGCCTAGACTAGAATAATAACTTCAAACTTTGAATTTAGCATGAACCCTGTAAATTTATTAAGAAAATTTGTAATTCATTAAGTACCTAATGATCTAACTATAATTTTATTTATTTGTTAATCTTTGTTAATATAAAGTCTGTTAACGATTTACACATTTGTAAATATCGTTCCATTTGATAAAGCTGATAAGTTTTTTGCGCCCTTTTTTCTTGTCAGCTAAAAGACGTCATAATGGGTGGTAGGGTAAAAAAATTATTTGACGATTTAAAAACGCTCATTATGTGAGCTTATTTGAATAAAGAATTTTTCATTTCATTTCATTTCATATGTGCCAAGACTGCAGGGGTGGACAAGAGTTTATAAATGGGGGGTCTCTCTCCGCACTTCAACTTTTATATTAGCCTACTGCTTGCGGCTCACTCAGTTGAGCCAGCGCACGAGGGATGTTATGTGTCGGTTGAGGCAGAGCTACGCGACAGAAACGTAGCGCTTCGGAGGCGCTTATAATAATTAGACACGCAGCGCTGTGCAATTTGAAATTGTACTTTATTGCCGTACAGCGAGAGTAGCTTATTATTTGATTGTCGTCGCGAGGATGGGCTTCTGTACGTTTAGTACTATTAAATATTCAGGCAGGCAGGCAGGCAGAATAAATGCGGTAGAGATGCGATCGTTAAGGAAAATATGTGGAGTAAAATTGAGTGATAGAGTGAGCAATGATGTGATTCGTAAAAGGTGTGGTTTGAAAGATGATATAGTAACAAGAATTGAGAAAGGAATGCTTCGGTGATTTAGTCACTTAGAGAGGATGAATGAAAGGCGAATTACGAAAGAGATATATTGTGCGAATGTAGAAGGAACGATTGCGCAAGGGCGTCCCAGACAAACCTACGCGGACCAATTAGAGGTTATTATAAAAAAGGCTGGTGTACGCAGTGACAAAAACCGCAGGGCATGTATGAAAAGACTGATGGATGTGAATGAAGCGAAAGAAGTGTGCAAGGATCGTAGCAGGTGGCGATCCATATTTTCTGCCTACCCCCATGGGAAACAGGCGTGAGTATATGTATGTAAGTATTCTGTGATTTAGACAAAATACCACAATGACAATACTCACTCTTCCGCCTCCGCATCGAGAACGGTGCAGTCAATTTGACTGGTCTTCATTTTAGGCTTCACTTTCTGCTTGACCTTTTTCTTGACTGTCTTGACTCCTTTCTTGGCAGTCAGCGCTGTGACGGAACTGACTGGCAGCGCGGGACTCACCGCTGGACATGTGGGCGTGGGGGTTTCTTGACGCGGCTGGTGAAAAAATAAACATTTAAACCTCAGGTGAAGACTAATGGCAACATCTCCCATGAGGCCAATTACGACATGAGTAAAGGTCCATTTCTTGATATGTGCTATTACGTTCTGCATTGTATTATGATGACGAAGTTGAGTCTTTAAGGGACTATTGTTCTTATAAAATCAAACATCCTTCGAATGAGATTGTTCAAATATGACAAACATATTCGAGTAAATGAAAGGAATTTTTTTGAATCATTCTCACTAGTTCCATTGGCAATGGAACTAATGAGAATGAATATATGGAACTACAGAATAAAAAGTATCAGTAGTTCCATGGAACTATATCCAATGGAACTTTGAGAATGATATAAATTTTTGGTGTTTCACGACAAAAAGATTATTTCGGTTTTAGTGTAAACAAGTGTATCAGACACGAGCTTTGACAGACAAACAATTTTCAATAATACTTTGTGTATTGACTGGTGCACAAGAATGGAGAATGCCTGCAGACAAGACTATTATCTGCATCTTGTCATCGACGTAACATAGTATGTTACGCATCTACCAGCGCATAGTGAGTGTGTCTAGCGAGCTGGAATATGAGTAAGTTTTTTTCTTTAACTTATATCTACTGTATAGCAAATGGCGGACCTAAAGCCATTATGCACTCGAACCCAACTCTAATGTAAGTTTTAGGGATCAGAACAGAACGCAATAAAGACTAGAGGTAAGTGCACCTAATCTACACTGGCCTGCAAAAGTAAGTACTACAGAGGCCTATTTTCATACAAACGAGGTAACTTTGATGCTTTGGTTCTCCGTCCAGGATTAAACGGGGTGTGATTTGATAATGGCCATTCAAAGAGTAAATGGAGGAGGCCCAGATCGCTTAAGAAACCCAACGGATTAGAAGAGTCGTTTACACCAGAGACCGAACGAACTTTTTAGTGTTACATTTTTCATACTTTTGATGTAATTTTAACTTGTTATTTTTTTAAGTTCAACCCTGACCTAAACGACTCTTCTAATCCGTTGGGTTTCTTTAGCGATCTGGGCCTCCTCCATTTACTCTTTGAATGGCCATTATCAAATCACACCCCGTTTAATCCTGGACGGAGAACCAAAGCATCAAAGTTACCTCGTTTGTATGAAAATAGGCCTCTGTAGTACTTACTTTTGCAGGCCAGTGTAGTTGCAGCCCGTTTTCGAGGCAGAGTGGTGGTTGCAGTGACTACCCGTTTTGATAAGCTATTTAAATGGGGGTGCGGACTGTGCGGTAATTTCTGTTATTGCAAAAAAAAACTATTAGAATTTCGAAGTGATGCTTCCTATTTCAACTGCTCGACTGTCGTCTGTAATATTTGCTAAACTACTTCCTAGTAGATCTTTTTGTTTATTGTGTTAGCGATAATATACGAAATCCGTGAAATACCAATGCTTTTGCCAAACATTCAGTTTACTTTCATAACACACCTACCTACCTCATCTACCGCGGCATCGTGGATCGTGCAATCACAAAATTAACGTTCGCGTGTCTAAATTCGTCGCAGAACCGAAGTTTTAATCGTAATTTAAATTTCGTTGTCTTTTGGAACTTAATAAAACGTTTATTTACTCATAATTCTAACGCCTACGCTACACCTGGCTTTGTGATATTCCAATCTTATTTCATATAACGATGTGGTTTTTTTATTGCGTGACGACAGTCATTCACTGTTTAGTTGACAGATGATGACAGGCAAATTATTAAATAACGTGATTTGTAACTTCAAAAATACGCTTACAGTGGCGGAATTGTAATAAGAAGAGCTCACACGATATTCAAGACAAGAGAGATTCGTAAAGGGTATGATAAGGGTACGCCTCCGCAGGAGCTTCGTTCGCTTATAGGGATTCTATAAGAAAAAATATATAACCCTAGAATTGCTAAGGTTTATGACAAGGAAATAAGGCGCAAGATAGACGCACTTCACTATTTAGATATCGTCAATCAGCAACGACCAAGAGCAAGAGATTCTTTACATTTAAAAGAATGAGAAACTTAGGAAGAATGGTGACGTGATGGGACTTAAAAAAAATCGATCAAATCTGGCCTAAACATAAGGGGGTATATACAATGAATTGGACGTCTGGAGACCTGTTGTCTCTGGTTGTTAAAACATAGACCACTAAATGATAATAGTGGTAGCAGCAAACAATCTTGCCCAAGTCTACTGATGATAGCACAGATCAATCAACGAAAGACTCATTAGGGATAGACACATTAGCTCGAGGTTTTTGAATTTTACTCGCGAATCAGGTCTAAGGCCGTATACAGAGAGAACGCTGGTTGCCGACCGGCGCTTGTCGGCGGTGCTCCGCCCCGGTAACCGTTAACATAAAGCAAGCAGATTGAAGCAGGATTTCGTACTAAACGTAGCCAGCGCTGATGTGTGCTTTATTTTCACACCATAACAGAGCGTTGATAATCGTAGCCAGGTCCACAGATATTGTGACCCTGTAGTATATTATATCACCATCTGATTTTATACTCTTGCATGCAACTCCCTGCTGTAGAATATAATCAAACTGTGTATATTATGCCATCATAATATACTGGATATACCCATGTATACCCAGGAGGGCATTTTATTCACATAAATGTAGAAAATATCTGGGTGCATGACTGATGGCGTGTGGTCATCTTTGCTTTAAAATACGACATCAAAAGTTTTGGAGCAATTTCAACCCTGACCGGACAGGCTGAGGGAAGGGGTGCTCCGCCTCCAAACAGAATGCCTTAATTTGAAGACGCGCGATGCTGAGATAGAGAGAAGAGGCAATGGAGCGACAGAGGAAGTGGATTTTGTCGGAGATGAAAGGCATCCATGACGAGCGCCTGCACAATTTAGAGCCGCGCCTCTCGTCAGCCCAACAGCCGGTGTCAATGACACGTGAGTAGATGCCAAAGACTGCAACATATGCAGCAACTGTGGCTCAAGGTATGCCCAACCCAGCGCCGCACCAGACGTCCCAACAGACGACATTAACTCCACCCTCTCTTAGCACGGACTGGCAAGCGGTGGGTAAAAACAAAAAGAAGAGGAGGACAAAGGGCGGGAGACCATAGCCGAAATCTGTCCCGATGGCTGCCAGGAAGGAAGCAGTCATTGATAAACCGCCTCAGAAGATCCGCCCAAGACGCCCAATTCTGACTCCACCAAGCACATCGGCGGTAGTGCTTAACATTATGCTGGAGGCCAAGGAGAGAGGTGTCACTCTTGACGGCGTGATGAAGAAGGCCAGAGCGGCAATCTCCCTTGCCGATATTCGTCTTGAAAAAGAAGGGATCAGAATGAGGGAGTCACAAACGGGAGGGAAAGTGTTTGAGTTGCCGGACCCAAATAAAGCAGACGAGCTTGCTAGTAAGCTGCGTGATGTGTTGGGAGGTGATGGCTCCGTGAGCCGCCCCGAAGACAGTGGACCTCCTCATCACCGGCTTAGACGATACAGCTCAGAAAGAAGAGGTCCAAGAGGCGGTTGCGGCTAAGGCCGGTCTTAGCGCAACGCAATCAAAGACGACAGAGGTGAGGACTGGGCCAGATGGTACGGGTTGGATCCGGCTTAGATGTCCGGTTGAGGCTGCGCAAGCAGCAATTGCAGGTGGCCACATCAAGGTGGGCTGGGTAATGGCGGAGATTCGAGCTACCGCCCCCCTCCCCCTTCGATGTTTCAAGTGTATTGAGATGAGGTATACCAAACCAAAGTGCCCCTCAGACGTGGACCGGAGCGGTTTATGTTTTCATTGTGGGAGGCTGGGCCACAAGGCTAATGTGGCTCTACGACCCAGGCGCATTGTGCAGTATGCACAACCCATGGGATGGCGGCGAATCACGCCATGTGCAGTAGGTTATGTAAACCCCCGTTTACATAACCTACTGCACCGAGCGCCCGAGGGATCCGATTCACAAGGACGGCCAGCCCCCGCCTAACTTAGGTGGGCAGAGAGAGGCGATTTCTGAATAATCGGCATCCCCGAAAACCCGGAAGTCGGTCGCTTCCAGCAAGGAGGCGCAGGCTGCTGGATGGGGGGGCGAAAATCTGCCCCCCGCGAGCAATCGGCAGTTCTGTCTTGCTGTGCCGATGTGTTCCCCTCCACTCTATTCATTAGAGTGGAGCGGGAGTCGCAGGGTTTGGGTCAGGGTGGCTTCCATTTAGAGCCTGGAGGTGGAAGAGCGCTCGTGTGTTCCGGAGTGCCACAACGTAGGAGACGCTTGGCGTCCTCAAGGCGAAGGAGTCCGAAGGGACCGGCGCAGGGCGGGGACGCGGTGACTGCCACACTGATCCCGACTGTCTTCGTCCAATGCGCGGAAGGAACGCCCAAGGGTTTTAAGTGGATGCACCACATAACCGCCCCCATGTTCCCCGCGTGGGGGTGGTATGCGAAGGCATTTTCCCCGGGCCAAAAAAAAGGATTGTCAATAATTTAATTATTTTAATGTATACCTCGCTAAGAACAGCTTGTTCTAGCCGGATGGTGAGCGGCGAACCAGGAGGCATCGTTAGGTCTCGGCCAGTTTACAGGTTGTGTAAAAATTGAGGTCCAGTCCTGCTTGACGACCAAAAACGCACTGTTAACTTTATTTATGAAATTTGAGCTTCAAATTAAATTATTTTTCAAACACTATCGCGCTTACCCAATGCCAAAATATTTCAGAGTGTCAAATCTAAATGCAGATTTCGTGTATTGAGAATAGGTATTCACAAATACCGAAATCATACATTTTACCGGTACACGGGAACTACTTCATCGTTCGTCTTGGCAACTGTCGTCGGCTTATATTCTTAAAGCACATTCTTGTTGTCTTCATTTGCACCTTGGACACACGTGGGCACTACTGATTTCAAATATAACTGCACAAAAGATGTCAAGGCTCATAGCAAGGGTCAAAACTTAAACTGGAACGAATATTTTTTACAGCAAACATCACTTTTTACACACGTCTTCTAATTTTTATTTACATTTTTTACCATATTTTAAATACTTTAATTTTGTTGACGTTCACGCACAATAATCGATGGTAGATCGATGCCGCGCGGCAGAAAAAGTGATAATGCATCGTATTGACATTTTGTACAATTTGGCAATGCGCCAAGTCTCGTGAATTGAAGACACAATAAAATCTAAAGAGCACAGAATTAAACAGACAATGAGACAGGGTTCGGCGAGATGACACCAATTTTAATAGACGTTGTTCCTCTTATTCATAAAACAAGTGTAACTTTACACCTAGTTTAACCAAAAAGTTTGCTTATGAATATGAGGCGTAAACAGTGTAAACTTACTCTTCATTTATTAATAAGGCCATGTGTGTCTGGATAATGTCTACAAGCTTTTTTTAAATTTATCATCACTTTCAAAATTTATTTATTAAGTTATTAATTTTTAACTTTTAACTGCACGTTCATATTCAGAAACGTGGTCTGATATCCCCGTTTAATTTTTAGATATACTTAAAAAATTACGGTGTATAGTCTCAGAAGCGATTGATCAAACCAACTTTGAAGAAAGTATTATTCAATAAGACCTTCAATAATTTATTAAGTAGATGGTTTTGAATAGATCGTCAAGTCAGGTATTGCATTCAATACTAAATAATAATCATAAATGAACCTCAAATATGATCACGTTAGATTTTGGGAAACAACATACAGAGCAAATTTTTTTTATAAGATTGTTCCATAATTAGTATTTCGCATTTTCGATCTATCAATGTCTCTTCCGATAAAGAAAAGTGAGGGAATAACACATTATTTTAGCTGAATATGAAAAACGAATAAAAAGAATATGATAATTTATTTGCTAACATAAGAGCCCAAGACATTGGTCCTACGACAAAATTACTTGTTATGAGTTATGAAACACGTGGCGTGAGCGCACAGAGCACAGATCTATGCAAAAAGTTTACTAGCATGCGTACGTTAATATAAAAAGTATTCTTGAACATGTGCTGTTTACTTACGCAACGGAAAATCTTCCGCAAAACTTTTTTCAGCTTGCGCATGTTTAGCATAAACTTTAAACACACCCACAAACTATTATAGTACGATTTAGATTCAGCTTTCATGGCCACATCTTGCACAACTCTTTCAGGTGCGCGTCACCTCAAAACCCACCACTTCGTCACTCACTAACACATCGTCATCATCACCACACCACAGATTAAAAATACCACACCGAATATTCCGCTACTATTTTTACGCAATTATTCACTATTACGTTACGTCTTTAAGTGATGTTATTCTTTACGTCAGCTTTGTTCAAACATACGAAGCAGAAGAAGCCAGCTGTAAGCGGTTAAAAGGATTTAAATGTAGCGAGACGTTTTACCGAACGTTTCAATGCCAGAGCAAAATTTAATCCGTAACGAATTCGCGTTTACGTTTATCGAAAATAAGTAACCAGTGGCACTACTGCAATTGAAGCTTAAACCAAATGATTATCGGTATTAGTATGATAAGACGCGATTATTAGATACAAATATTAATTTTAAATCACAGGTAGGTACTTTGTTTACAATTTCTTTAATATGTGTATTCTATTATATCAGACAGTACGTTAGCAATCTACAGTGTGCAGGCTACTGACTGATTATACCCACGGCGAACGCACTTCTATCCATTTGTGTAATACAAATATTATAAAAACATATCCCATCTGTGCGTTGGAATTCAAGGTAATCCTTGTAACTAACCACATATTGGATTAGGAAGATCTTATAGTGTATGTAGATAGAATCATAAAACGATAACCCATGAACAATATTAGCATGTTAAACATTATGGTTCTATTAATAAACTTTATAAAACTATTTTCATCTATATCTAATAAAATGGCATGTCTCGACTCCCGATTGATTCATCATCGCTCAGCTTATGCACCCATAACTCAACCAGAATTCCAGAGAACCTCGATGACACAATAGCTAAGCATATTCGACCTACGATAGCGGCGGTTAAGCAAGTATCGCTAAAGTGGGTCATCAAATGGGTGTCCAAAATTTGATATCTCAAGCTTGAATGACTAAAACGCAAAATGACTAGAATGCAAAATGACTCAAATGGAGGACTAAATACAAACTGAAACAAATAACTTCTTTTCAGAATACCGTGAACAATAAGTTCAAATGGAAAGTAATTTCTTGATCAAAAATCTATGAACATACATATGTATTTCAAACAGACAAAGAAGTTTATACTAGGATAATTTGTGACTTAGATGTTTAGACCTTTTTTATCGTTAGGCAAACTACTATTTAGTCATTCTGCGTTTTAGGCCATTTACTTAGTAGACATTTTGCTCTTTAGACATTCATTTTAGGCATTTTGCCTCGTAGACATTTTGATTCTTAGGCAGCGTGATCAGGAATCTTACGCATTGGGCACATAGTATGCTTATATGGTTGATTTTTTAAATTCTAATAATTATTTTTTCATATAACAAAACTCACCATTTCCATAACAGGGGCCTCGCCAACGGTTTCACTGTTGATTGCTGATGTTCTGAGAATATGCATGTTGTGTTCATCTTTGTTAGCCAAAAGGACCTGATCCTTACAAGAACATCTCTGACTCTTGGAATAGCTTGAAATGGTTTTGCCAGATGTATTATTAGTATTGCCAACAGCGATTGCTGTGCCATAAGAATAGCCCGTGCCAGAATTATCTTTTGCACGCTTCATGCTACTTGACAGATATGACAAACGGCTGAAACAATAAATTACTTCATTAGTACTTAAAACACTAACAAGGCACTTAATCTGTACAATTAAACTGTTGCAATATTTTTCTAATAAAATGTGTAGTCATTTAGAACCTTAAAATAATTAGATATTGTTGTTGCAAAAACATCTTGGTAAGAACAAAAGCAGCATTTCTGGCTATACACTTAACAATTCAAAATATTTATTCAGAATGCCAAAAATTTGATAACTCCATAAAAAGTTCCTTTATTCATTTTACTTTTAAACCTGTACCAGGGGGGTCTCACGCCCCGCATAAACTTACATAGTGGTGGCCGGATTATTAGAAACACCAGTTGATTTTCATACAAACGAGGTAACTTTGATGCCTTAGTGCTCCGTCAGGGATTGATCGATCTGTGATCTGATGATGGCCATCCAGGGAGTGAACGGAGGAGATTCAGATCAATATACACATCCAACTGATCTGATCAGCATTCTAAGAGATATAACGATATGTTTAAAAAACCGTGATATCAGCATAAAAATGTATGGAAATCTTGAAACTGATATCTGATCCTTATATTTCTTAGAATCTCAGATCAGTTGGGTGATTATAGCGATCTGAATCTCCTCTATTCACTCCTTAGATGGCCATCATCAAATCACAGCTAGGTCAATCCTTAGTGACTTTTCCGAAAACAGAAAAAATATAATCGACTTTCCATACAGATGTCCAAACAGCTGATCGAGTTTTTGTATGAAAAGTTGATTGTTTTTTGTCAGTTTTCGGAAAAGTCGTAGAACAAATGTTGTTGTTTATGATGTTAGTAATCCACTCCTGCGAGGTTGTTGGTGTTTTACAAATAACCCTGTATATTAGCCTACTGCATGTCTGACTCAGTTGAGTCAGCACACAAGGGATGTCATGTGTCGGTTGAGACAGAGCTACGTGACAGAAAGAGAACCACTTCAGAGGCGCTTATAATAATAGGCATGCAGCTCTGTGCAATTTAAAATTGTACTTTATTGCTGTGCTGCGAGAGTAGCTTATTACTTGATTGACCTCGTGGGGATGGGTTTCTGTACATTTAGTACTATTATATATTCAGTGCCTGTACCCTATATCTCAATCATCTCACCTGTCTAAATTATTACAATGGCACTACACTAACTTCAACCCATTTTTCACTGGCAAAATATTCACATCATCAATTATTTATTTTAATTTTATTGAGTTTGTTTCCTGTCTAAACATATAATTTATCAATTCCAAAAAGAGAATTCTCTCTTGTCAACAATCAACCAACTGGATTTGTAAAGACCTTTACATAAAATAACTAAAACAAAGTTTGGAAAGAGTAATCAAATGTCTACCTAAGCCAGGTGCAATGTGCACTATTGTATCAAAATGCACATAAATCTTATACAATCCGAAGTCACTACTCAATATGTATGGCTCAGATAAACAACCCATGTTTAATGTAAAATAATGATGTTAACCCCTTAGGAGTAGAGATGGGAAAGTGTTTCTGCCCGGGCGGGAAAATTGGGAAAAAACCCAGGCACATTGGGCATAAATCTTTTATGCCCAAATAAATGCCCAATCTGTGGGCAGAAAAAAACTTTTGTTCAACGAAGAATAAATGAAAAAGTTTTAAAGAAATAAAACGAAATATTAGTTATTTAACAAATATTTATTATAATTTGTCTTTTGGGTATATATTTTACTGATTAGTCTAAGCAAACAAAGGTAAATAGAATCATCATTTTAAAAAAAACTTGCTTATATTCGCCTTATATCTATTCCGTGTCGGTAGGGCTGCCATCCGTCCGGGTTTTCTCGGATTTCTCCTAGTTTGGAGGGCGTCCGGGGAGCGGAGGAGGAGGTTCTCAGTTCGTCGGAATGTTTGTTTTTTTATGTATGTTACTCGATTACTCGAAGATGGCTGGACCGATTTGAAAAATTCTTTTTTTTTTGTTTGAAAGTATATACTTTTAAGTTGGTTCCAGTGTCATGAGGTCAGGATCTAATGATGGGATCCTGGAGAAATCAAGGGAACTCTTCAAATATAATAGGCACAACTATAGCGATTTTGGTATTTTCTTAAGTAATTTATGCATTTGCTTTTAAAAAGTATCATTTTGGTGAAGTGGAACTGATGATGAAGACCATAGATGACCATCGGAATTATTCAATACTATTTCACTGGTGCGATATGGTTACTTTTACATGATTGCTAGGCTATTAGTGCTAGAGCTAGGCTGATAGTGAAGTACCAAAAGAACTCCTCAACAATTAACGTCGTCGGAAAAAGCAGTATGTTGTAAAAGGTGATGAGACGTTGACATGAGGCTGTTGTAACTTATATAAATTGACACTAAATATACCTACCGCAAAAAAAGTTTAAAATAAAAGTTTTTTTAAAAAACAAAACCTCTTTAAAAAATAACTTAATAAAAATAGCTTTAAAAATAAATGGCTCTAAAAAGCTAGAAATAAAATATTCAAATCTGCATAATTACTAATTCGAAAGTTTGTACGCATAATATCTGATATTAAACAACGTCTTATGAAGTTGGGTTTGGTTTAAAACCTATGATTGATGAAGTTTAGATAAATAAAGTCTTTCCTCCCCCACCCGACTTCAAAAGGTGTTGTTTAATATTAGATATGCGTACAAACTTCCGAATAAGTAATTCATCATATCAGCCGCATGACACCCACTGCTGGGTATAGGCCTCCCCCAAGGATTTCCACGACGATCGGTCCTGCGCTTCCCACATCCAGTGGCTTCCGGCAATCTTCACCAGATCGTCGGTCCACCTTGTCGGGGGCGAGGCCTACCCACGGAGCGTCGTCCGGTGCGCGGTCGCCATTCAAGAACTTTTCCGCCCCAACGGCCATCGGTTCTTCTCGTTATGTGTCCAGCCCACTGCCACTTTAGCTGAGCAATCCTTCGAGCGATGTCGGTTGCTTTAGTTCGCCTGCGGATCTCCTTATTTCTGATTCGATCACGCAGGGAAACCCCGAGCATAGCTCTCTCTATTGCAATGAATTAGTAATTATGCAGATTTTTTTATTTAGCTTTTAAAAGCATTTATTTTTGAAGCTATTTTTTTTAAGTTATTTTTTTTAGGTTTTGTTTTTTTGGGAAAAAAGGCTTAAAATTGTAAAAGTTAACTAAACTTTTAAACTTGACCGAGCTAAAAGTGAAAATAAAAACGCATCCTTACGCATCCGGTCCTGAGCGGCAGGTTTTAAAGATGGCAACCCTATGTGTATCGTAGAATGGAAAACAATATTTACCCAATGTTGACATACAAATGCAAAAAAACTTCTGACGGAGTGGCTAAAGACCCTTGCATATTATTATGCAGAAACTGAAATAATTTTGGAAAGGATAAGTTAAAAAATATTATTTTAAATTAAATTTAAATCATATAACACCGTTTTGATTATGCATATAAATAATTAAATAATTCTTAGATAACACACACACACACGCACATACTTTATTTATTTATGTGTTACTTTATTTTTCATTTATTTATGTGTCGGTACATCAAAGGGTTCTCGGGTAGTTTCGCCAAGTTTTATGTATAGTAGGCGAAACTATCTCTCCAGATTCCCGCTGTCCCTCGCACCAGTTGGCCGAAATTTACCGTAGTAAGCCTAATAAAATCTTTTAAAAATGTCAGTAAATTGGACACTCGAACTATTATTGTATTTATTAGGAACTATTATTATTTTATTTCGAACCATTGTAATAATATTATTATAAATTATTATTATGCTATTAATATTATTATTTTGAACCATTATTATATTCATTAGTTATTATATGCAATGTAAAATTTTATGCCTAGTACCTACTCAGCATTAAGAATTTTATTGCGATTATACCCTACCTTTTTTTTTCTACCTACCTAATAAGAATAGTAGTAAGGTAGAAGAATAGTAGTATCTTGCATTAAGGATGTCGGCAAAATGTC
The DNA here is from genome assembly GCA_943789525.1 of Agriphila geniculea. Taxonomy (NCBI): domain Eukaryota; kingdom Metazoa; phylum Arthropoda; class Insecta; order Lepidoptera; family Crambidae; genus Agriphila; species Agriphila geniculea. The sequence goes on from OX038890.1 coordinate 14,774,707, forward strand.
AGATAAATAATCTATACTTCTATAGGTGTATCTAGTATCCCCGTAAATTGCAAAAAACCCTGGCGACCATTTTTTAAATTAAAAAAACTAAAAATAATTGTATTGCTTATATTTTTTATTTCCTAGACCCTATCTTATTGAAAATAATAAATAAATAATTAAGCGGATGACGTTAACGTGGATGTTAATGTAACAATGTTTTCGTATTTCCAATTTCGGGTATAGTTCCCACAATGAAAGAATAAATGATTAATTTACTTCTTCAATTAATAAACCATTTGTACCAACTCGTTTATTGGACGACTTATGATAAGATTTGATCGCCAATGCCGTTGTTTGACAAAAGTTGTGCCTCTCAGCAAAAACGATGAATGGCAACCTACTAGTATTAACCTCAGCGAGTGGTGCGGGGTGGCCGAGAGAGTTTAAATCGGGAGTGTCCTTCTCTACTTGTATTTTCATATAATTATTTTCCTTTAGTAAAATTTTTACTACTTTCGAAGATTTTGTGACAAATATATACTTACGTCTACGATTCACAGACAATATTTTAATTAGGACATCCAAATTCATGAAAATATAAGCTTATGAACAATAATCTTAACTAATTTAATTAAAATTGACTATATTTTACGTTTAAATAAATTTTGTAGATCAATTTTGTAACAAAAAATAAATGCCCAGATAAATGCCCAGTGGGCGGGAATTTATGGGCGTTTATTGGGAATATTCCCAATCTGCCCAAAATGCCCGGCATTTTCCCCATCAGTACTTAGGAGCGATCCATAAATTACGTCACACGTTAAGGGGGCCTCCCCTCTTAACGTGTGACGAAGTATGACATTGTGTGACAAGGGGGTGGGAGGGATCTTAAATTTTGTGATGATTTTGAAATCAAAATCATTTAAATTGAATAAAACAAATTTTAGAAGTGCTGTTTTAATTCCATAATTATTTCTAGATTTATTTATTTTATTTTACAGTGGGGTAGAGGTAAAATTGTAAAATATGTGACGTCACACTAGGGAGGGGGGGGTCTCTCCCTCCCTAGTGTGGTAGCTGTGACAAGAACGGGGGTGGGGGTCAAAAATCATGAAATTCGTGTGACGTAATTTATGGATGGTCTTTTATTTAGCAGCCAACCTATAGCGTAAGGCCGGCCAACCCAGGCCCGCGAGCCACTGAGTGGCCCGCCAAGGCATTTGAATTTGGAGGAGTGGCGATATATGCTGCACGGGAAATTAACAATGTAGTAATAAAGCCATACAATAACTATACCACTAAACATAAAGCTACTGAACGAATATGGCTGGACGTAAGTGTTGCAAGGACAAAATTTCTGTTATGTGGACTTTATAGGGGGCATGATTCCACTATGGAACAGGACAACATGCTACTGGAAGAGCTTAAAGACGCGTCAGAAACCAACGTAGTGGCAATATTTGGTGATTTTAATTATGGTGGGGTAAAATGGATAAATGAAGATACTGGATATATCACACCAATGGAAACAAATTTCTTACAGTGGTACAAAGATAGCAATCTTGAACAATTAGTGGATAAATGCACAAGATTTAGACAGGGGAACCAACCATCTTTACTAGACCTAATTTTAACTAATGATGAAACACTCATTGCTGGCATTGAACACCATACCCCTATCGGAAAGAGCGATCACACCTGTTTACTTGTTTCGATTCAGTTACAAACTCACCAGCAAGATTCTGAAACTAAATTCCGCTTAAACCACAAAAAAGCTGACTATGACGCAATGAACACAAAAATACAGAATTCTCTGCCTAATAAACTTAAAAATCTCAGTTGCCCTAACGCCCAGTATAAGATATTTTCTGAGACTGTAAAGGAAGCTATTATTATGTGCACACCAAAAATCAAAGTACGACCCGGAGCTACGGACAAACCATGGATATCAAAAGATACAAAAATGCTAGTTAACCAAAAACATACTTTATGGAAAAGATATATCTTGACTGGATTGGATGAGGCGTACAATGATTATAGAAAAGTCAACAACAAATTGTCAAATCAAAGTAAAGCCGCCCGCATTACCTACGAGAGTGACCTACTAAAAGCTGGACCGAAGAAATTCTACTCATATATAAGGAAACAAATATCTTCGAAAGTTAGCATACCAACAGCCTTACGAAATAAGCAAGGCCTAACTATAACTGGAGCTTATGATATTGCTGAACTATTCGCAGAACAATTCTCAAGTGTCTATCAAGAAGAACCACTTACTCCGTTACCAGAGCTGGATCCGCTTCTTCGAGTTGAAGATACTGTTGAGGACATCTTGTTCTCTGAAGACACCATTCAACAAGCCCTTAAAGAAATGAATAAAGATTCCTCGCCGGGACCAGATGACATTCCCGTAGCCGTGTTACAGAGATGCGACCTTACGGCTAGTCTAGCATCTATAATGCAGAAGTCTTATGACACTGGAGTCATACCTGACTCTTGGCGAAATGCAACAGTTACTTCCATATTTAAAAAAGGAAATAAGCTCGATCCTGCCAATTATAGACCCATAAGTCTCACTAGTGTGGCATGCAAGTTGATGGAGAAAATTATAGTAAAATTAATCAGAAAATTTTTTGCCAATCATCAAGTTCTTACTGATCACCAGCATGGCTTCTGTCCACGCCGGTCAACTGTGTCTAACTTACTGTCATGCATGTCGAAATGGATCGAACAATTCAATGAGAGACAACCGATTGACGTCATTTACCTTGACTACGAGAAAGCATTTGACAAGGTTTCAATAAATAGGCTGCTGTATAAGCTGGAATTTGTGGGAGTAAGAGGAAAACTTCTTAACTGGATAGAGGCATTTCTGCGGCAAAGAACCTTTCAAGTAAGAATAGGAGATGAACTGTCTGCCCAGCGCCAGGTTCTCAGTGGCGTGCCCCAAGGGTCAGTTCTCGGACCTGTACTTTTTATTATCTACACCTTTGACCTTCCACGCTGCCTGCAATGCAATGTCAGCGTGTTTGCAGATGACACAAAGTTATTTGCAAACCCGCTTATTGATTATGATCGACTCCAATCTGATTTGAATGCCATTGCTAACTGGTCTAAAAATTGGCTTCTGAACCTTAATGCTTCTAAATGCACTGTATTGCACATAGGCAATCAAAATCCTCGCCTGACTTATAAATTAGAAAATGTACAGCTGTCGGAGGTCAAAATCCAGACTGATTTAGGAGTGAAGATATCTGAGGATTTGAAGTGGGAGGAACATGTTTCTTCTATATCAAAGAAAGCCAAAAGTCTAATCTACCTCATTAGAAAAGCTTTTGGAGCCCTGACTCCTGAAATGATGTTAAAGATCTACAAAACATATGTCAGACCAATTTTGGAGTACGCGTTTCAAGTCTGGAGTCCCTATTTTGTCAAGGACATTGATCAGTTGGAGAAAGTGCAGAGAAGTTTTACTAAAATCCCCAGAACGCTTAAGCGACGAACCTATGAGGAACGGTTGGATGTGCTCCATCTTACAACTTTGAAAGACCGCCGGAACCGTGGAGATCTAATTGAGACTTATAAAATACTTAATGGACACTATGACCTCCAGAATTTCGATAACTTGTATAAACGTAACGAAAACCATCATAACCTTAGGGGTCACAGTTTCAAGCTAAGTACTTCCATCGCACATAACAACCCATGCAAGAACTTTATCAGCAACAGAGTAGTCAAAGAATGGAATAAGCTTCCGGATGATGTTGTGGTTGCCTCAAATATTAATCAGTTCAAAAATCGACTTGACAGATATCTTAATAATAAACAGTAAACAAAACGCATAGATAGCAGGATACAGGCGTTATCAGTTATAACAACTGCTTGTCTGTTAAAAATAATAATAATAATAATAATAATAATTTGTCCGCCAGATATCGGCTGGCCGGCCGGCGCACGGTAGCACTGCGCGCCGGCCAGCCCCGCTTAAAAGTTGTGGCCCGGCGCCGGCGCCAACATAGTCTAAAAAAATTTGCCCACCTGGCAAATTTATTGGCCACCCTTGCTTAGCGTATCAATGACAAAACCCCTCATATTTGAAAGAAAGATGATATTTTTTTGTGACTAATTACAGGATAACTTGGGTTATTTCAGTCCACCTTTAGCAGGTTGATGGCCTGAAAAAATCAGGTGTTAACAAATTTTACTTCATATTCAAAACTCAAAAGATAAGGCGGAAATATATTATTGTGTTGTGTTGTGTCTTGTGACACGACACAACACAACACAATCCTTACTAATAATATTATAAATGCGAAAGTCCGTTTGTTTGTTTGTTTGTTTGTTTGTTACGCCTTCACGTCCTAACTACTGAGCCGATCATCATGAAATTTTGCATACACGTTGTCAGGGGTACAGAGAAGGACATAGGGTACCTTTCATCCCGAAAAAAAGTATAGTTCCCGAGGGATATCAAAAATCTTTCCATGCAGACGAAATCGCGGCCGGCCACTAGTATAGTATATTTCCACCATAATTCATTGTTTTTTATGCAAAAAAAAAAGTTTAAAAATAGCATTATGGAAGCAATTTTAAAAACATAAACTCACTTGTCATATCCGGGTATAGGTGGGGCAACGTGGAAATTACAAAATAAATTATCTGATTCACTTGAAGCTCTTTGTCTCCGACGACCCTCGTTTGCCTTGCAGTCCTGATACAACTTATTCTTAGGTTTTTTCAGTATACTTTGAGGTGAAGATTTTGGCAAAGGATTATTGAGTATTGATTTTAATGGCTGTTTTACTGTTTGCACATCCATCGTTTCCTGGTCTACTTTTTCTAGTAATTCTTCAACTTTTGGTAATCTGTCGTCGAGTTTTGTGTTTGATAATGTTGTAACTAGTAATGGTCTGGTGGGGCTTGTTCTGTGAAATTTTGATCTACCTGGCTGGTATCTGTAGGCAAAAAACACAATCATTGTTTATAATGTACTACAATTTTATAAAGCACGCAGTAGCCACAAACACTAAACTTGGCGCATCTTTTGTCTCATCTTTCTCTTGCCAACTTATACGCCGGCATCTGTACTATAAGTTTTAAGGTTATGCAATGGGTGATTTGAATTTAGTCAAAAGTCTTATCAATGAATTAAAGTGTTTTATCAAAATATAAACAAACTCCATGTTCATGCCATATGCACATTTGAGGTTATGTTATTGTGATGTTATGTCACTCACCCATGGTGCCTGTTTTGTTCTTGGGCCATGATATAATCACCGTTTTGTGAAACAGGCAGCATACACTCGTGTGAGAACCTTTCGAAGTGGTTGTCAGTGCTGTTCAACGTGAAGTGACTTTTGTTCGGCAGGGCTCGGTAGCGAGGGTAACCGTCCGCAGATCGGTTCGCCTCACGACTCGCATCCTCGTACGGCGACCGGTCCACACCTTCGCTGCGGCACCGCCGCCGTAACACACGGGCAGGTGCTCGCCCCGACCACTCCAACACTGACCCCAAGGGGTCGCACGCGTCAAACCCGGCTTCGTAACTTGGGCACGCTCGCCTGCTATCCATATCCGACCCGCCTACTCGCGACGCATTTTCCAACGTCCACATCGATCGAACGCCACCAATTTCACTATTGCACTGCTAATTTTACAGATTATACAGATAAAACCACTGAAACGAGAACTCTAAACGGCGTCGATGAGGCTGCGACAGATGACAGATCGCTTTCAAGGACCGCACAACCAACCTGCCAGCTCCCACGTCCCGCCAAAATTGAAAGAGAATTACGTTCTTTTTATAAATAATTATACCACGAACCTCTTGTCCCATAAAAGTTACGCTTCCCACTTTATCAATACACTCGAAAATGTTGGAAGTAGTAGATAGCAATGGCGTTATTGGCTATGGAATTGGAAACTGATACACAAACACAAGGTAATGTAATATTGTCTTTAACCTGCGATTTATAATTAGATTAGTAGAAGGAAAAAATAGATAGCTAAAGGTCACTCGAAAGGTCACTCAAATCAATAAGCTTAGAAAAAAATTGTGGGCATTTCATTTTTCTAAATATTATAAATTTTATTTTTTTACGTACAATTTCATATTTTTACGAGATTCACTCACATCACATCCAATCACAAGCAACACAATTTTCACTTCATTCATTTTTATTTTATTCTGTGGTTTTTGTACCGCACTGCCTGAGCAATGAGCATCGGCATCGCACCGCACACAAGTTGGTCGGGGCCTATTACATTGGTCAATATTATCATGATCCTGTCACAACACAAGTATTGAAAATATCATCATTATTATGCCCACAGCACAGTTTTAAGGGGCCATAATAGGAAAACATGGTTTGCGCGGGCCATATTTTTATATAGAAAACGTAAAGTTGTAGCCACAAAAAACATACGATAAGCTAAAGAGATTATTTAGTAATCTAGTACAGCTTGACCATAAAGAGTTGAAATTAAATAAAATGTAACTAAAAATTTTCAGTAGGTACTAAATGTAATCAGTGTTGCCAAATTATTCGTTATTTTGACGTATTTACATAGAAAGTGGCGCCCTCAATTTATGTCAACTCTTTATGGTCAAGCTATAGCTACAAGTATTAAACCTCACAGATCATTGTAAAAAAAAACAATATCATCAAAAGTGCTTGTCGCGGGCCATATTTTTGGCGTAAAAAATAGCGGAAACGTATTGAATTCTACATCAAAATACACTTTAACGTACTGTGCAGTTGCTCCAATAACTTTTTTCAAGAAAGATAATTGTGCTGAAGATAATGATGAAAAATCAACGAAAAACATTGAAAAAGTGCAGAAGTGAGGTTATTTTCCATACTCTTTACACGTAAAGAAAAAGACAGAGACAAATGATTTCGCAAAACAGAGCGTTAATACTAGTAATACTAATAAGGTAGCCATTACATGGTCATGCAAGCGTCAGTCAAATTCCATCAGTCATGAATTACGTTTGACTGATTGACTGATAAAAAACGTAAAGTTGTAGCCACAAAAAACATACGACAAGCTAAAGAGATTATCTAATAATCTAGTACAGCTTGACCATAAAGAGTTGAAATTAAATAAAATGTAACTAAAAATTTTCAGTAGGTACTAGACATGCACATGTCTAGTACCGATGGTCATTTGACCGGCGGCGGCGTCTGGCCTCTAAATTGTCGGCGGCGGCGGCGGCGTCATCGGCTTAATCAGCGTGGATGGTCAAAATAAGTAGAATAGAAGACTTTTCTGTTTTCAATTCCGTCATTGTCAAGGGCAGAACGCCGAAGACATGGAACATAAGTGAGGGGAAAGTGAGGTGATTCAGTTCTTTAAAAAGGGTAACAAGACCCTCTTAAAGAATACAAATCTTACGAATCGTCGCGCTCACAAGTTCGACGACTTCCAACCTCCCGAACAAGGCACGTTTTGAAAAGGCTTTGGCACTATAGACTACATCCATACGCTGCGGCAGGTTATACAGAAGACTGAGGAGTATAATCTGCCACTTCGCTTGGCGTTCGTGGTCTATGAGAAAGTCATTCATTCGATTGAGATCGGCCTTTCTACTGTCTAATTTAAAAATCTATCGCAATCGCTTTCAGGATGTAACACATTGAAGCTTCTTTTTGGCACAAATTAAAACTTACCAAAGAAATGCAGCAATGTGACACAACCATCTGTCAAACGAAAGCGATTGCGATAGATTTTTTGAATAAAAGAATTAGCCCCTGGGTGCGATCGCGTAAGGTAATTGTATTAATTTGACAGTTCATATCGTATTCCATCGGCTGCAATTTGTATGGGATGACATATATTATGATACAATATGAACTGTCAAATGAATACGATTGACTTTACACAATCACCTAACTGGGCAGTTAGTCCAATCAACGGGGCTTATGCAACCCGAATAATTCTTCCGTCTATGAAATTTGGCATGTGATGAAGTTAGGTAATACAGATTACAGATGAACAATAATCCAATAAATTTTGTTACGAGAAGTTAGGTATTTTTACCTAAACATGAAAATCGCTTATATCTCTCTGTGAATATTTCCTCGGGCTAAAATACTTTCTGTATACGTACTTGTGTATTAATTAGAATAAGTATGTAAAAGAATCCAATATTTTTTCGATTTCGGAGATACTCCAAATTTAAATTTTAATATTTTTCAATATATCTTTTCTTGATAAAAATATCTGCTGATTATTATTTTTAATATGTTTTTATATACTTAAATATATAGCTTTGTTCAGTAAGTCAATTAATTTTCTTCTTTAATCATATTTTTTTTATTTTTTGGTCTTAAGAGGTAATGTGAAAAATAGTCGGTCCATTTTCATACATTTATGTATAAATATGATTAAAGAAGAAAATTTGTTGGCCTACTGAACAAATCTATATATTAAGGGTATAAAAAAATATAAAAAAATAATAATCAGCAGATATTTTAATCAAGAAAAGATATATTGAAAAATATTAAAATTTAAATTTGGAGTATCTCCGAAATCGAAAAAATATTGGATTCTTTTACATACTTATTCTAACTAATACACAAATACGTATACAGAAAGTATTTTAGCCCGAGGAAATATTCACAGAGAGATATAAGCGATTTTCATGTTTAGGTAAAAATACCTAACTTCTCTTAACAAATTTTATTGGCTTATTGTTCATCTGTAATCTGTGTTACCTAACTTCATCACATGCCAAATTTTATAGACGGGAGAATTTTTCGGAAGTCTCCATACAACAAATATGCTCATTGATTGGACTAAGTGTTGCAGTCTCCAGAAGTACACCAAGTGGACTAGGTATATCGAGGTGTTCAGGCACTTATAAGAAAATGCCACCATGTCAGCCCGAGTACAGAATCAAAGCACAGATCCCATCCAACTACAGCGAGGTGTGCGACAGGGAGACGTTATTTCTCCGTAACTGTTCATAGCTGCGATGGAGGGCATCTTTAAGCTGTTGGACTGGAAAGGACTCGGTAGTCGGTATCAACATTAATGGCCAGTACCTAACGTACCATGGACAACAGCGTCGCTTAACCACTGCTAAGGTTAAAATCGCTTGCACGCCGCACCCGCTGTCACATACGTTTAGTTCGCGCAGGGGCGATACGCGCGCACACGAATTTTGTTGCAAACTGGATAAGCGACGCTGTTGCCCATAGTACCTTCGTTTTGCCGATGATATAGTTCTTATGGCTGAGACCATGGAAGGCTTGAACACAATGCTCGAAGATATCCGTAGTGCCTCCCAAAAAGTGTGTCTTAGAATGATGGATAAGACGAAAATCATGTCGAGTGCTCACATTGTACCCACTCCAGCTCATGTTGGGTGGGAACACAACACCACACTCGAAGTTGTTGACTATTACGTATACCTAGGACAGACAGCGTCCAGTTAGGTAAGTTCGACTTCGAAAAAGACAACTATCATCGAATCCAGCTCGGATGGGCAGCATTCGGCGGGCTGATTATCTAATTAGAAACCACCTAGCGACCGGTTGCAGTTCATAGATGATAGTGATCCATTGCTACTTCTTTTTGGATTAAAAAAAAACATACCAAAGAAAAGTAGCAATGTATGTGGAATGAAACCAGTCGCTAAATAGTTTCTTTTTAGATAATCAAGGTGCGGGAAGCATCGACAAATCTACGCATCCAACTTACCGCAGTGTCACAAGACAAAAGCCTATGATCAGTGTATTTTGCCTCAGTTGACTTAGCGCAGTAAAACGTGGTTGCTAACGATGGGTCTCATAAGAAGGCTCAAGGTCACCCACTGTGCAATGAAGGGGGCCATGATCGGCATTCCCTGCGTGATCAAACCAGAAATGAGGAGATGCAATAAAGTAACTGACATCGCTCGGAGGATTGTTTAGCTGAAGTGGCAGTGGGCGGGACACATTAGCGAGAAGAACCAACGGCGGTTTAGGCGGAAAGGTTGGAATGGTGACCTCACACGGGACGATGCTCCGTGGGTAGGCCCCCCACAAGGTGGACCGACGATCTGGTGAAGGTCGTTTTCGGGAGTCGGGAGATCACTTGAAATTCCGGCGAATCCAGGCGAATCCCGACCATCTGACAACCCTACCAGCGTGGGTGTCGTGCGGCTGATATGATAATAATTAAATTATAAAATCACAGTAAAAAAAAAACATCAATCGCAACAATCAAACTAATACAAAAAATAGAGGAAAAGAATAAAAAGATGCAAGTTATTTTAGCTTTTGCACTTGTTAGTTACACTTGGATTTTGACGCCGATGACGCTGACGAAAAAATCGGCGGTGGCGGCGTGGCTAAAATGACCGGTGGCGTGCGCCACGCCGATCGGCGCACACGTCTAGTAGGTACTAAATGTAGTCAGTGTTGCCAAATTATTCGTGATTACGACGTATTTACATAGAAAGTGGCGCCCCCAATTTATGTCAACTCATTATGGTCAAGCTCAAGCTATAGCTACAAGTATTAAACCTCACAGATCATTGTAAAAAAAACAATATTATCAAAAGTGCTTGTCGCGGGCCATATTTTTGGCGTAAATAATAGCGGAAACGTATTGAATTCTACATCAAAATACACTTTAACGTACTGTGCAGTTGCTCCAATAACTTTTTTTCAAGAAAGATAATTGTGCTGAAGATAATGATGAAAAATCAACGAAAAACATTGAAAAAGTGTAGAAGTGAGGTTATTTTCCATACTCTTTACACGTAAAGAAAAAGACGAGACAAATGATTTCGCATAACGGAGCGTTAATACTAGTAATACTGATAAGGTAGCCATTACATGGTCATACAAGCGTCAGTCAAATTCCATCAGTCATGAATTACGTTTGACTGATTGACTGATGGAAAGAACAAAATCACATCATGCAACCATCAGTCACTACATTACACGATATGTTAATCGTCAGTCACAGTCCGTGACTGTGGTTAAACTGACAGCAAAACCTACCGAGTAATGGGTGCTGTTACGGAGCGGGTCACCGAAGGGTTTTTAAAAAAACTATTTTAATTCACACACGAACTTTACTTCCGAAATTAAGATAAAAGATGACAATAAGATGTTCGCGCCTGACGGATGTCCAATCTGAACTAACTAGAAAATGGAATTAAACAAATGAACCGGACAGCGGTTTCCTATTGCACTGACGTCAATGCAATGGGAAACTCAGCAGTTTTATTTTATATTATTAACCCTGCAAATTACGATATAACAGTGCCTAACAGTTGTCCGACTCATGTACTTGCGCGGGGCAACGATGGGGGGTACGCGGGGAAGTGAGCGGCAGAGTCGGCGAGCGCGAGCGCAATTTTTTGTATGAAACATAAAAAAAACAGTGCAGTTGGTTGGCACTGGCAGCCTTGCATCAGTCTCCCGTCAGTCTGCATGATCGTTTAACTTGAAGGGGTGTACGTTTTAAGAAGCATAACGAAATTTCAAAACGTCATAATGGTTTACAGAATTTGTTCCGTTTTTAATTGTAAATCCACGTCAAGGTTTGATAGGGACCATCAAACTAAACAACTTTTAATATTGGACAAACTTTGAAATCGCGAAAAACTATCAGCCGCTTCATGTTTGCTGGGCTTACCATCAGCAATCCTTAAGCCGTTCAGGGGCCGTACCGGCTAACGCATCGAGCTTCGATAAGTCTGCCAGGCTTCAAACTAAAACTGATAAATCGAGCCTCAATCAGGCCAAAATGGCAAACCCCAAATCATGATGTCACAAGAACATCAATATCTTCTATATAACTTCAGCAAATATTATAATACGAAATTCCTTTTTTCGATTTATTTGTTTTAAGTTGAAGCTCGGCAGACTTCGGTACGGTCCCAGTTTGAAAGCCTGTTTAAGGCCTGCTTTTAAAGTAACCTTTGAGGTCATAGTACGAAAAAGTAAGGCAGTTCAATATAAAGTCCTGCTATAAGGCAGTCATTACACGCAAGCGTCAGTCAAATTCCATCAGTCATGACAGTCACGGCTGTGACTGACGATTAACCTACCGTGTAATGGGGTGACTGATGGTTGCATGAAGTTAATTTCTTCTATCCATCAGTCAAACTTAATTCATGTCATGACTGATGGAATTTGACTGACGCTTGCATGAGCTTGTAATGGTTGCCTATGATCCTTTGAGCTCATAGTAAGGCCCCTGTTTCTGTTTTGTCTGTTATTATTGAAAAGTAACTATTGACTATTTTTATTCTTTCGTTATTACAAATTAAAACTTATATGTAAAATATTTGAGTAGTTTTTGCTGTGACAACCCTGACCCTTGACGGAGTTTCTGTGCGTGTACCTCTTAGAGTATAGTATATAGAGACGGCCTGCACGCGTAGCATGAGCAAACGGGACTCTTGTCTACGAAGACTTGTCGTCTCGACCTTCTCGATTGCTGAGCACAGTTTGACAGACAGGGGCCCTACCGCCTAACTCAAAGCTTTAGCCAGAGCGATAGCTAGACTATATCCATCCTTGTCATATCATAACACGATGACAAGGACGGACAGTGCACTGACGTCATAAACCAAAGCCAGAGTCAAAGCGAGACAGTTAGGCGGTCCGGCGGCAGGTGGGACTCGTTCTCAGAATTTTGAAACCTTTTAATGTCTTTTAATAAAAAAAGTGAATTTTAAAGGTAACCTTTTTATTTCAACACCAATAAACGTCAAAATTATCTAAAATGATCCGAAATAATTTAGTTTAAACATGATTCTCATTTTTTTTATAAGTTCTAAGATAAAGAGGCACTCAAGAAAGCGTTCTCTTCCGTAGACAAGCTCTCTCGAGCTCGAGAAGAATAATATTGCCAATAGAAAATAATTACTTTATTTCTCATAAAGCACCGTTCCTTTCTATAGATTTCACAACGCTAAACTCTTAAAACTAATTAAATATAGCTGTATGGATATAAATTCGTTTGCCTTTCTTTTATTGAGAGTATTTTGAAAAGATAACACAGACTACTAACGAAATTGTTAATTTAGTAGTCTGTGTAATATGACGAGAAAATTACAAAATACTGAAATCAACGTATGAAAATAATTTTAATTTTAAGTTTTTAAGGAATAAAATATAAGCACGGAAAATTTAGATTTATTTTTATTTCGAAATTTAGATTCATATAAAATAAAATACGTAGAAAACTATTTCGAATCTTCTTATTAGTCTGTGAACTCTCTCTCGACCTTCTCGTTCTCGACTACTCAAAGGGTGGTAGACAAGTTTCTCTGATTCAACTGTCAAATTAATGTCAGATGAAGAGAAAAGCTCGTGTTTGTCGACTTTTGACATTAGGCCACGACAAAGAACAATACGAGTCTACTAGTTGTAAATGCGAGCATGAGTATCTCGATCTCAACCCGACAAAAGTGACATTTCGGTGTAGACAAGCCATTGTTATGTGAGTCGAATCTTATCTCGATGTTGGTCATGCTACGCGTGCTGTTGTTCTATATGAACTACGGTTATACAAATATGATCTAAATCGACATTGCACTCATAAACTTGTAGCTGTCTCGTTTTAACTTACCTACATTACCGCATGTAAAAAGAGACGACAGTATATTTGTTTGACCTATTTTTGGCAACATTGAAATATATACTCATAGCTAAGCTATGCATGAATGCGGCCGGTTCGCCATTTTTGTTTCCCACCTGTAACAAGTACACATTCTTGTTACAGCTCACAAGCTGTCAACGCGAGTTGTATTTTTAGTGTTTTGTGTTATAATTGTTTTATTTTAGGCTTTTTCGTGTGAATAGTTATTCATTAAGTGAAAGAAAGCAACAAGGAACATGCCCAGTTGCAGTGTATTAGGTTGCGGCATCAGAAAAAGCGAAAATCGAGTAAACATAACATTACACAGGTACGTACTATTATTTTGCAATAATACCAAACAAATGAATAAATGCCTTATGTTTTGGCTTTCTTATGAATAGTTTACATATTAATTCATAGCAATATGGCGTATACTACTTATTTTGGAGGGTTTTGATAGTGTATTTTCAAGAAATTAAAAACACAATTTTTGGCGATAGAGTTGTCCTTCAAAGCAATTTTCATATCGATGTTTTCAAGTGTAAATTATAGTGAGTGAATTTTAAACTGTTTTTTTTTTTCGTTTCTTTTTAGGTAGCCTAAAAATGCCCGTAAAAGAGAAATATGGCTGGATACAATAAAGGAATGGAGAATTTAAAGACTCATGCGAAAACTATTTTCATTTTGAAGAATCGTGTTTTAATCGAACTTAAAATATTACGACGCTGCTGGACCGTTATGAACCTTTTTAGTAAGTAGGTATTTTACTGGACCAGTCCCACAATTTCGCTCGCCTAGATTTGAAAACTTTTTAACATTAGTTTTTTCAAAGGGGGTTCAATATTGGTATTAATAATTTAAGAAGTTTCAAGTAGGTAATTATAAATCTGACCCAAAGTAATTTTATAGCCCATACTTCAAATCCCCTTTATTTTTAGAAATCCTTACTTAGCAAATTATGTCCTGGCAAAATAAACCTATTTACTTACCTAACGTCAGTTTCTAGTCTATTAATTTTGGCTGATAAATATTGTTCTCTTTTATACTTTTTCTCTCATGCATGTTTCAGCCGCCGGTCCCGATCCAGTGCATCGAGCACTTTAGCAGAATTAGACCTAAACCAGAGTCCATCTACTGTTGATCAGCACAGACGAGGTACTTAAATATCTCGTTATTTATTACTTGCATTACTTCTTACCTATTTACGATATACTATAAACCGTAGTTCTAATAATGTTTTAATAAGAGCAGGCTGGCCAAAGTATTTTACATTTCGATTTCAATATGAAATAATTAAGCCCATGATAAACAGGGGGCTAATGGGGAATGTCCGAAAAAAAATAAAATTGGCTGAATATTTTTTTATAGATAGGTATAAGCTCCCTTAGTAATACAAAAAAGTTTCAGTATTTTCGGTTGTGTGAAAACATTTAAAAAAATTAAAGTTTCTCCGACTTTCCAAATGTAGGAAAGTAAAGCAGAATGGAGATTATACCTTTTCCAACACCTGTCACTATGACAACAAGAATTTAAAAAAAAAGTTTTGACATTTTGGTGTTGAAAGATTTTTTTTAATACCATGTTGTCGTTGTGGCAGGTGATGGCAAAATAATAATCTCCATTCTGCTGTTACTTTCCTATATCTGCGAAGTCAAAGAGACTTTAATTTCTTTAAATTTTTTCACGCAACCGAAAATTCTGAAACTTTTTTCTATTACTAATGGAGCTTATTCCTACCTATAAAAAAATATTCAGCCAATTTGATTTTTTTCGGACATTCCCCATTGTCCAATTTCAAAATCTATCGCAATGGCTTTCATTTGGCAGATGGATGAGACACATTGCTGCATTTCATTGGTACGTTTTTATTTTTGCCAAACAGACGTATCAAATAAAAGAGATTGCGATTGATTTTGAAAATAGACAATTAGTGGGCGGGCGGGACTTGAAACTATTACTATGCTATATTCTTATTTTTGTTCTCAATATATAATATATACTAGCGGCTGCCCGCAACTTCGTCTGCATGGAAAGTTTTTATGCTATCCCTCGGGAACAACCCTTTTTTCGGGATGAAAGGTATTCTGTGTCATTTTCTGTACCACTGGCAAAGTGTATGTAAAATTTCATGATAAAGTTCAGTAGTTAAGGCGTGAAGGCGTAACAAATATAGAACCCTGGGATTTAATTATAATTTTGATTTACAGGTTCCAGATGCAACACTGGAAACTTACAAAAAAATAGGAGAATCACAAGAAAGAATTACGCATTAAATGTAAAAATAAGATGACAAAAAAGAAAACTGTGGATTTTTTAAATATTATCAAAGATAAAAAAAAATGAATTTGGTGAATGCAGAACGAAAAAGATGCGGATGCCTGGGCATTCTCCTTTGTGATTTGTATTGTAATAATATTGTTTTATATGAAAAAAAACATGCAAATCCTTGTGGCAATCTTGCAATATGTAGTATTTTGTTTTATTTATTTCCTTTTTTCTTTAACTAGTATGAGTGACCTTTGATCTTGAGTTCTATGGAGGCACTCGCTCGACAATTGAATTCAAGATGTCTTGCACTGAAGAGTCTAGCTAGACTTAATAACTCTGAAATCGCCAAAAAAAATCGGCTGTTTCATACTTTTTGAGTTTTGTATGAAACAGCTGATTCTTTTTAGCGATTTCAGAGTTGGTCCCATAGTAAAAGTTGTTTAGTTTGATGGTCCCTATCTACCATAATAATATTCAGCATTATCAGGGGTTATTTTAAAACACGTTGTATATCCGTGCTTCGGAAGGCACGTTATGCCGCCGATGGTCCCTCCCGGTCTTTCCTCCTTATCCACCAATATCAATAAGGAATGACTGTGCCCCAGCAGTAGTAGGGACTGAAACATTAAAATGGATGATGTCGATAAAAATATCGATATACAAAAGGGCAGCACTATGGAAAGGTGCCATTTTTGTTTCCTAGTAAGTTTAGGTATACACGTTTTTTTCGTAGGTATGCCTTCTCCATATTCTTCCCTACTCTAAGGTGTACCTACGCAGGCGCAGTGGCGCCCACAGATTACTAATTTGTGGTGGCGGCATGCGTTTATCAACAAATAGTCGTGGTGCTTTAGGCCAGCCACACACAGACGGAATTACGTAACGGAATCTCGAATGGAATTTCGACAGTGTATGAAGATTCCGTACGGAAAAATCCCGCATGTGTGGCAGGCCCATAGATTTTGTATGCAGTTGCTGCGTTCCACTCTTAGGCCGGCCACACACAGACGTAATCACGTAACGGAATTCCGAACGTAATTTCGACAATGTATGAAGATTCTGTACGGAAAAAACACGCTTGTGTGTGGCAGCCCATAGATTTTGTATGCAGCTGCTGCGTTCGGAATCACGTACGTACGGAATTCCGTTGCGTGATTCCGTCTGTGTGTGGCCGGCCTTATGTACGGAATTCCGTCTGTGTGTAGCCAGCCTTATAATACTGTGCCCATAGACTAAGCCATTGGATTTACTGGAGTGAAGTAGAATGAGTTTCATAGGGGAGTTTTTGGGTGGGATTTTGTCGAGTTCAGTTCTGTGACTATTTTAATTATTCGCAAATTGATTCATAGTGGATATTGTGTCTTAAAATTGCTGCAGTTTTGTGGTACAAGTGTCTACGCAACTGAAAAATATGTGGGATAATGGAAATAGGCGCGATCTTGGTTGTGTGAAGCTGAGACTTTTATTGTAGTGGTCGCTACCTCGGCAAAACTTACCGAGTAAACTGTCTTGATATACTTGCTGCCAAATGCTCCAAGCAGCATTGGAATGTGATGCACCTGCATTTTAATGTAAACTGAAACAATCTACTAGAAAATCTAGAAATACTGAACTATTAAAAACATGACACTGGCAAAAATTACTTCCAAGAAGAAAGTAGATTGCTATAACAAAAAGAAGAAGAAGAGTTTCATAGGACTTCCTTCCATAAGAATGTAAGGTTCAAAATTGAATAGATTTTCGGAAAACCAACATAACGGCATAGGTAATAACCGATGAAACGCACTCTAGTGTTTCATTATCATTACTCATACTACTACTTACCTACTACGCAATTTTCGACTACAACTTCTTACTAAATACTAAAAAGCTTCATAAAAAGACTGATATATTTATTCTTCACGTGCGTCATTCTTTCGTCGCATTTGGCTTCTTATAACACCAACTTGTTAAGGTCTTTATTTTTTTTCGACATAGGCCATTTTTAATGTCCCTACTCACTGACCTCCATTAAACAAGTACGCTCGACAGGCAAACGTAACCAATCGTTTGATTCGATTTTCAAATCGGCACATAAAATTGCAGTTATTTCATGACAATAGCCTGTCCAGCGTACTTACGTAGTTATTGCTTTCTCTGTGGCGTACTTGTTTAATGGAGGTCAGCGTTCCCGCTGCTCACAGGCCTTCCTTCTAAAGGCGTCCACTACAGGCGCGTCGAGTCGAGTCGCATTTTTTCCGTAATTCGCCTCCATACATTTAGACGGTTCTCACACTGGCACCGCGCGCGGGCGCGGGGCTCCCGCGCGCGTTTTTTACTTTGTATGTAAGTACATCAATTTGTATAGAAAACCGCTTGGTCCAACACACCGACGCGACGCCGCGCCTAGGCGCGGGAGCGCGCACCGCCGGCGCCACGCGGCGTGCGCGCCTGCAGGCGCGGAAATCGCGGGGTACAACACACTGAGCTCCATAGTATCGTGCCGGTTTTTGTACGTAAGCGCGGGGCCGCATCTGACGCCGACCGGCGCGGAGGCGCGTCGAAAACCGCCCGAATTGGCGTCACGCTGCGCCGTCGCCGCGCGCGTGAAACGCCAAACCGCGCCCTGCGACGGCGCGCGCCGGCATTGTGAGAATCGCCTTACTGTGAAACTGCGTCCATTAAGGTGGGTCTCCACCGAAATTGTTGGCAACTTTTGTGTTTCCAACTGTTTGCAACTGTCCAGGAAATCGCTAACATTTGTTCCCATTGTGTCCACACCAAGTCGCCAACAATTTGAGAAACATTTTAGTTGACAACAAGCTGTCTCCACCAGGATGTTGGAGGCAACTAGTTGTCAAATAAAATGTCTTCAAACGACGATGATAAATTATGCAAGCAAGCAGCTGCTGTATTTATTATTTTGTGCAAAAATACAAGCTTAATTATCAGGTACAACAAAGCCTCAAACAAAGAAAAGTACACGGTGGAGGGATCCAAGGGCGTCGCCAGCCCATGGCCCAGGGGGGGGGGGCAAGTTTATTAACTCTTTAATATTTTAAAGAGTATGAGAAAAATATGAATTGTAGGTACAGTCAAGAGCACCTAGTGAATTTATTCAAGTTTTGAGATGGGGCAAGATTTAACAGAAAAGCAAGTCAATTGCACGGCCCTAGGACTTTGGTTATTTGCAGTTGGCTACATTATTAACCTCTAGGGGGGGGCAGCGGCTCCCCCCCTGCTCCCCTCTGGCGACGCCCTTGGAGGGATCTATTTGTTTTTATAGTTTTTATTAAGTAGTTGAGTCCCGTAGTACTCTTTGTATGTGAAATAAATCAATCAATGTATCAGTTAATTCGTTCGTCCACGCGAGAGTCATGTTTGTTTACAACTAATGTTCCAAACAAGGCGTCTCCACAGAGCGAAAAATATCTGCAACAAGCGTATTCCTTTGATGTTACCGCCAAAAATGCAAACACGGTTTCCGACAAACGTTTACAATCTTTGTTGCTAACACAATGTAATTTCTGAAACTTTTGTCACCAACACGTGTTGACAACACAAAAGTTGGCAACTTTTCTTTGGTGGAGACGCAGGTTTATACTGCCCGGCACGTAAGTTGGCAAGATCTTCGTCTTTTGTCTCATGTTTCTCTTGCCAATGTATATGCCGGCATCTGTACAATATTTTACAGTTGTACAAACTGTCATTTATTCAAAAGTAAAATAAAATGTATATTAAAGTGGTAACAATAATTTTTGAAATCATTTTTTGGTGGGCCATCTAGTAATGAGTAGAAATACTAATCCAAAATGCATTTAGCGCCATCTAGTGAGGGGTAGAAAAACTAATTAAAGTGCATTTAGCGCCATCTAATAAGCAGTAGATAAACTAATCAAGATGCATTTAACGCCATCTAGTGAAGAGTAGAAAAATAATCTAGTTGCATTTAGCGCCAAAATAATCTAGTTTCATTTAGCGCTATTTAGTAAAGGTGCCTTCCCACGGTGCGTGCTACCATGCACCGCACCGAGCCGCACGAGGGCGAGCACGGGCGCACCGTGGGAAACGCAGGCACGGGCCGTGCGTCGTTCGGCCATGTTCGGCGCACGGCCCGCTGTACCGTTCCCACGGTGCGCCCGCGTCCGTGCAACGACGCACGAGTGATGATGGCACAGTACAGTCGCGAATGCGCCGCAGTAACGAACGAAAAATTTACGTAGGTACTATTTGTTTATTGATTTAAATACCTGTACTTACTATGGTAAAGTGCAGATAGTGCTGTTTTTATTATATTTATGTAAGTAGGTAACCAATTAATTCAGAGATAAAAAATCCGAAAGCTCCGAAATATAAGATTAAATATAAGTAAGTACTTTAAATACTGTTTAGTATATAGGTATTACCTACTAACTATGGCCAAAGGGAGTTGTAACTAATTTTTTATACAGGCTGTTTGGTAATAGCTTTATAAAGCCGAATAATTATGGTAGGTAAGGACCATCAAACTGAATAAGTTTTACTATGGGACCAACTCTGAAATCGCGAAAAAAATCTGCTATACATTTTGATATTTTCGTTATTAATTTTTGTATGAAACAGCTGTTTTTTTTCGCATTTCAGAGTTGGTCCCATAGTAAAAGTTGTTCAGTTTGACGGTCCCTATCTACCATATTCGGCTTTATTAGGCTAACTAAAAACCCTATTTAGTTTTGAAAACGAAATATATGTAGCTTACTTCCGCAAACAATATATGCAAGATGCACCGCCCGCCCGCCCGCAAAATTATGCACATGCACACACAAAATATCAGTGCACAAACCTGCATTTAGCAAGACAGCACCACACCTTGCACCTTCACCAATTAGGCTACTCTACACGTGTTTCGCCCCGACCCGGAGCATCCTCAGGAGTTAGATCGTGTGTAAACCAACACCGAATGTGTGAATGGTTTACGCACGATCTAACTCCTGAGGATGCTCCGGGTCGGGGCGAAACACGTGTAGAGTAGCCTAATTGGTGAAGGTGCAAGGTGTGGTGCTGTCTTGCTAAATGCAGGTTTGTGCACTGATATTTTGTGTGTGCATGTGCATAATTTTGCGGGCGGGCGGGCGGTGCATCTTGCATATATTGTTTGCGGAAGTAAGCTACATATATTTCTTTTTTCAAAATGGTTTGGGACTTCCGCCAAGTGACGCCTGATTCAATCAAACCCTATTTAGGTTTTACGCAATTTTTTGTTTTCACTATTAGTTTTGTAATTTGCTAACCTAGTTACCTAGGTATTTTATTGCTTAGAAAGTATTTCGCATTGAAGGTAGACCCTATATAATATTGATTCTAAAATATTATTATTAATAATAATAATAAAAACACTTAATTGCACACTAATATACAAAGAAAAACAGCAAAGCACACAAAAAAGCGGCCTTACTGCTAAAAAGCAATTTACGTAATACGTACAATCACAAAACTAGAAAGATACGAAAGTACTTAGATGAAATTAAAATACTGTAGGTAATTATTTAAAGGCCAGGGCCGATTGACTACTGATAGATATCATACTATGACGCGCGGCATATTGACAAAGGCGACGAGCCGCCACGAACGCGGACGCACAGCCCTACGCACCGATCCTTTGAAGTTACCGACGCTCGATGGATCGTACGCACGACGACGCACCGCGGCGCACGGTCGTTTCCCACGGTGTGTCGGTTCGGTCTGGTGCGCTCTCGTGGGTCTCAAGACGCACCGGTGGGAAGGCACCTTTATAGATAGGAAAACTAATTAAGGCGCATTTAGCGCGATCTAGTAAGTAGTAGATAAACTAATCAAGATGCATTTAGCGCCATCTAGTAAGGAGTAGAAAAAATAGTTATGGATAGGAAAACTAATCAAGAGATGCATTTAGATAGATAGATGCACCATCTACTGAGGGCTGAAAAAACTAATTTAGGTTTCCCACGGTGTGTCGGTTCGGTCTGGTACGCTCTCGTACGTGCCGGACTACAGCTGCGCCACAAAAAAAAAGTTGGAAATCTGACTTTTTGACTATGCCATGATGAAGTCTATAGTTTGTCGGAGTTTGTCGCCAAAAACCAGAGTTTGTCGGTCTTCCGTTTAGGAGATACATTTGGCTCAGCTGTAGAGACGTCTCTACAGCTGCGCCACACAGATCTTGAAAACGGAAGGTCGTAGCGAAAATCTGATTACTTGTATGTATAGCCGTTAGTTTGTCGGAGTTTGTCGCACAAAAACCAGAGTTTGCCGGTCTTGCGTTTAGGAGATACGTGTGGCGCAGCTGTAGGAGACGTCTCTACAGCTGAGCCACACAGATCTCGAAAACGGAAGGTCGTAACAGAAATCTGATTACTCGTGTGTGTAGCCGGTAGTTTGTCGGAGTTTGTCACCAAGAACCAGAGTTTGTCGGTCTTGCGTTTAGGAGATATGTGAGGATACGCTGTGGAGACCTTTCTACCTGGATCTTGAGAACGGAAGGTCGTAGCAAAAATCTGATAACTCGAGTGTGTAGCCATTAGTTTGTCGGAGTTTGTCACCAAAAATTAGAGTTTGTCAATCTTACGTTTAGAAGATATGTGGGGATATGCTATAGAGATATTTCTACCTAGATCTCGAGAACGGAAGGTCGTAGCGAAAATCTCACATATCTCCTAAACGCAAGACCGACAAACTCTGATATTTGGCGACAAACTCGGTCGAACTACCGACTATAGATATGACTAATCGGATTATCGCTACGACCTTCCGTTCTCATGATCCAGGTAGAAAGGTCTCCACAGCGTATCCTCACATATCTCCTAAACGCAAGACCGACAAACTCTGGTTCTTGGTGACAAACTCCGACAAACTACCGGCTACACACACAAGTAATCAGATTTCTGTTACGACCTTCCGTTTTCGAGATCTGTGTGGCTCAGCTGTAGAGACGTCTCTACAGCTGCGCCACACGTATCTCCTAAACGCAAGACCGACAAACTCTGGTTTTTGTGCGACAAACTCCGACAAATTAACGGCTATACATACAAGTAATCAGATTTTCGCTACGACCTTCCGTTTTCGAGATCTGTGTGGCGCAGCTGTAGAGACGTCTCTACAGCTGAGCCACATGTATCTCCTAAACGGAAGACCGACAAACTCTGGTTTTTGGCGACAAACTCCGACAAACTATAGACTTCATCATGGCATAGTCAAAAAGTCAGATTTCGAACTTTTTTTTTTTGTGGCGCAGCTGTAGTCCGGCACGTCGCTCTCGTGCGTCTCAAGACGCACCGGTGGGAAGGCACCTTTACAACTCGAAAACGTGACGTTTTAGGCGATTATGTCGTTAACATTCTTGTTCGTATTGGTAGTACTAGCTATCGATTTTCACAGGTTTCATGCGTGTCCGCTATATTGAAAAAAATTCAAAATGTCGGAGATTAGGTATGCCACCCTTCATACTAGGATATTCAAACCCATTTAAAAAATATTAAAAACATGACTGCCCTGCTAAAACGAACTAAAAAGTCAAACAACAAATGTCATTGCAGTCGGGGGACCTCTTTCATCAAAAATTGTTCCATAATAAGGTCCCCCGACTGCAATGACACTTGTTGTTTAACTTTTTAGTTCGTTTTTAGCAGGGCAGTCGACGTTTTTAATATTTTTTAAATTTATTTATTTTTTTATACTAAGTCACAGCGCCTGTTAAAAGTATGAGAGTAACCTAGTGATCAACTTGTGTGACGAGACGAGTGGTCAGCGTTGGAGGATCAGCATGTTGGTGCACAGAGGAAATAATCACTACGTTTGTTGGGTGGGGAGAAAAATTTGGAAATGAAACACATCTATAGAGAATCAGTATTCTTTTTTACACATCAGTAACCTAGACTTACAGACGCCATTATTCTTAAAATATAATACGAATCTGACTCTTTTCTAAGCTATATTATTATTATTTAATAAAAATTTCTATTTGTTGAGATGTAACTAACTGCTTCCCGATTTATAAAATGAATAATGCTACAATAACACATTAGTGCGTCTTCCACTTAATCTTGGAATTTTGTCGCTTACACGCTAATCTAATAATATTAATTATTACACAGTTGTAATAAAAATCCATTCGACCTAATATTGAGGAAATTTTAATCGCCAACATTATTTTCTTTAATGACACTGTACTATATTGAATATAATTTATAAATCTAAGTGTGCAAGTCGCTTGGCGTATATACAACTTTGATTCAAAATAATCTAGCGAATTTGGATTTATTAAAACAATTTCATAATTATTTTTTCAATGCCAAAAATAAGACATCGAAAAGTCTGTTAAAACAAATGTTTTAGTGTCTTTACCATTTCACACTGTACATACAAAGTAGTCCCGTACAGAAATCTTATTCATAAACATTGCAACGTTATAAAAAAAGACATCTATTATAAACTATGTTTTAAAATTAATGTTCGCCGTCCATACGCAGACTGATATACAAAGTAGAAAAAATATACACTGTTACCATCTTTACAACAATAGACTTCAGTTTGTGTAGTCAAATTACAACCAATCACAGTATCCAGCAGCTATAGATCGGGTTGTAGCGAATCGGGTCGAATTGTTGCATTTTCTGATTCACGTGAGTGAGATGTAAAGTCTGTGAACAAAGAGTGAGTATGTATCTTGTTTTGTATCATTAATGAAAACATGAATGCAATGATTAGAACTAATAACGTATGTAACAAGACCCTCAACAAATTTGAAGTTCACGCATTCCGCCCGTCATCAGGATCATTTTTGTCTTTTAGACTATATCTGGGAAACCAATAGCTATGAAGTTATTGAAGGTCAAAGTCAAATTTTTTTTATGAAATATTATTTTATTCGTTAATTTCCTAATTTTTGTCCAAAGAAACATTATAAAAATGTTTAGTATTTCGTAACAAACAATGGCTTTAGAACGTCATCACTCAATGTATCACATGAGCACGCACATAAACGCTGCCTTTCAACTCGGCCGCACGCAGCTGTGTAGCATACTCTCGCAGGCGCGGTCTGTTGTAAAGACCATGCATGCAATGCTTTTTTAACACCAAAAATTAAAATCGTTTCCCAGCAATAATTTTGAACAGAAATGGTCCTGATGATGGGCAGAATACGTAGACCTCGGCTTCGTTGAGGGTCTTGTTACACACGGTATATTCACACCTTCTGATCAGATCAGATTTATTAGAAGAATGTCTTTAGAGTCCACAATCGTACTAAATACAACATACTAGCGGCCGCCCGCGGTTTCACCCGCGTGGTTCCCGTTCCCGTAGAAATATCGGGATAAAAAATATTCTGTTTTAATCTAGGCTATCTACAATCTGTGCAAAATTTCAAGCAAATCCGTTCAGCAGTTTTTGCGTGATTGAGGAACAAACATCCAAACCCACAAACTTTTACGTTTATAATATTAGTAAAATTGTTACACCATTGTGTCGGTCACCTTAGCTGGTGAGCAGCGCGATGTTGATCTCCTTGACCATCTTGACGCGGTGCAGCATCTTGGCGAGCGCCACGCGGCTGAGCGGCTGCGTGGAGTACCACACGGGGGAGTCTGGCACGCACGATCGCTCCGGCTGAAGGTAGAACACGTCGTTTCGCGTGCGGACTGATTCGGGGCTACACAACCAAACAAAATATTTTTAAACATTACGTCGCCTCAGTGCTTGTCTGTCCTATCTACCATTGCCACATTTGCGACGCAACCCTTTCTTTGTTTATTTGTTACAAGATTCCATCATACTACACTTAGGTGCGGGACATAGATAGACGGCGTCGGGTGCGGGCGAGGTGCCAGTGAGGTGCCGGCCCGATGCCGCCACTCGTAACGAATTTCATACAAAACGTATAGAAGCAGCGGGGCGCGGGACATAATACACAAGCGGCGTGGAGCGGGCGGGATGTGGATGCGCGCCGCCTCCTCGCCCGCGCCGCGCCACAGTTGGCAGCAGCGCGCTGTATACGGATATCTTATTCAAAGTCTGTCTTAGTGCTCGTTTACGGAGACGCGGGGCGTCGCGCGTCGCGTGCGGCGGCGCGGCCCGCACTAAATTCAAACATATGGCGTTGTATGAGTGTGTTTACGGAGAGGCGATTTTACACGCGTTTGCTTAAATTGGGGCGGCGCCCGCGACGGCGCCCGTGACGGCGCTCGCGACGGCAACTCTCGATGAAGCGATTCCCGCGGCCGGCGGAACCTTCTGTCTCTCGCTAAACTAAAACTAAAATTAGTCGATTTGATTGAGCGCCGCCCCCGCCCGCCGCAGCGGGGCCCGTCGCGTGCATCGCTAACCGTTTGAAGATTCACCGCGGGCAACGTCGCGGGCGACGCCACGCCGCACGCGACGCGTCTCTATAAACAGCATCATATAGTGCCATATGTTTGTGTTTACGCGTGCGATGCTAAGTGCCGCTTCACGCGCCGCCTCTCCGTAAACACAAAAAACGTCCGACGCGCCGCGAGAGGCCCCGTCGGACGCGCCGCCTGACGCCCCGCGTCTCCGTAAACGAGCACTTATTCAAATTCTGGATGGATATCTTCTAATGTTATGCAAATTCGCTAAATATTCTAGAAATCTAAAGCTACTAAATCTTATCCGTCAGAGGATGAAGACATGTTGATTTTTATTGTGTCGAAATCAAATGCGAAAATGCCCAATGCCCTATCTATACTATCTATGTAGTTACTAGATACTAATTAGGTACTAGATTCTAGTACCTAATCGCCTCCGTCTTTTCGACATCATTTGCACACTTTTTAGGGTTCTGTAGCCTAAATGGCAAAAAATGGAACCCTTATAGATTCGTGTATGTCTGTCTGTCCGTTCGTCCGTGTGTCACAGCCACTTTATTCCGAAACTATTAGGATTACACAGTTGAAACTTGGTAGGTAGATGTATTCTGTGAACAGCTTTACGATTTTTACACGAAAATAATAAATAAAAATAAATTAAGGGGGGCTCCCCATACATGGAACTAAAACGGAAAAAAAAATACATCAAACCTATATGTGTGTCTATTAGATAGGTCTTTAAAAATGACATTGAAAAATATTTTTTCTCTAAGTCAACCGTTCGAATTATATGTGGAAAGTGGTAAAATGTGTGTCCCCCGCCTCTAACTTTTAAAATAAGACAATGAAAAATAAAAATAAAAATATGCTATAGATCTTAATAAACACTTTCAACTAAAATTGGTTTGAACGAGATATATTTAGTAGTTTTAGAGATAATAGCATATTTTTCAAGACGGTAAATATAACTTTGTCATTTATACAAACTCTATGAAAAACAAATTTAATTTTGCAGATGAAAAATGATAGTGGTATCAAATAAATAAGGTATGATATATATCTACGGAACCCTACTGCGCGTGGCCCGACACGCACTTGGCCGGTTTTTCTGCATGGCATCGCCAACGCCGCTTATGTATATCCCGCGCCTTAGCCACTTATTTTATTTAAATTAACAGAAACATATAGATTTAAATAAAATAAGTAACTAAACTAAACACAATATAGGTACTAAAATCATGTCACAAATTATGAAAGAGAAAACTACGCCAAAATTTTTACCAAAGTGGACAAAGGGACTACGGCGAATTTAGGTAACACAAAATATATATATCTATATATATAGGCTCTAATATTGTAATTTTATAAAAAAAAGTATAGCGATAAGATTTTTTTTAAATCAAAGACTATCTATATATATAGGCTCTAATATTGTAATTTTATAAAAAAAAGTATAGCGATAAGATTTTTTTTAAATCAAAGACTAACATGTTATCCAAGGTACAAGGCACACGAGGTTTGATCACAAAAACACAATAGACTACACGCCGAGGATACAATCTTTAAGTGTATGTAAGAGTTATTAAATTTTGCAGAAAATTCCACAGAACCATTACAGATCTGTCACAAAAGATCAATGTAAGGTACCTCTAAGGTCAGATTATTATTCCCGATCCAGAAAGAAACGGACAATTGTGTTATAAAACCGCGTCACTACAACACAGCAGAAAAACTTACCATTTAGAAATGTAGAACTCATACAGTTTGACAGGACACCGAAGCGGATTCTCTTCGTTCTCCTGTTGTTCATACACTTTCTTTTTTCTGGAATTTGCTTCTGTAATACAAAAACAAAATATTTGAAATGCCCCTTATCATTTTGAACCTTATCTCCATACAGCTAAGGTGCAAATTACGCTACCTCTAGTTACAACAATAATGCCTAGTATAATCTAAGGGCCTGTCTACATCACCACCCACGTCACGACGTCGTCAACGTGGAACGGTGTGGTGTCGCAACGAAGTGCGTTTATGTGACGTGCAAATTTACGTAACCGTATCCGAAAAATGCACGTCACGATGCCGCAACGCTGTCGTGCCTGTGAATTTCCGGCACATTCTTCACTCACGTTCCAGAGAAGTAGCAGTGTCTTTCTAGATATGGATATAGTCTTGTTTTTTCTTTACTGTTTTTGTCGTCAGTCAGGAAAAATGTTTCGACAAACATCCTTCCAGCATTCTGTTTTAAAGTGTTTGTCCTTGAAATCGTCTATTGTCTTATCCCAGAGCACTGGACGTTCCTTAACAAGTGATATAATAAATCACGTTCAATAATCTCTGGCATTTTATATGCACAACTAATCGCTAAGACAATTAAATAAGTGAGCGAACACAGCACTACGGCTTCAGACGACGTCAAACGACGTGCCGGACTACACAACTGTGCCGTACTAAAAAAGTTGGAAATCTGACTTTTTGACTATGCCATGATGAAGTCGATAATTTGTCGGAATTTGTCGCACAAAAACCAGAATTTGTCGTCTTGCGTTTAGGAGATACGTGTGGCCCAGCTGTAGAGACGTCTCTACAGCTGCGCCACACAGATCTCGAAAACGGAAGGTCGTAGTGAAAATCTGATTACTCGTGTGTGCAGCCGTTAATTTGTCGGAATTTGTCGCACAAAAACCAGAGTTTGTCGGTCTTGCGTTTAGGAGATCTGTGTGGCGCAGCTGTAGAGACGTCTCTACAGCTGAGCCACACAGATCTCGAAAACGGAAGGTCGTAGCGAAAATCTGATTACTCGTGTGTGCAGCCGTTAATTTGTCGGAATTTGTCGCACAAATACCAGATCTTGTTTTGATATGTGAGGATACGCTGTGGAGACTTTTCTACCTGGATCTTGAGAAAGGAAGGTCGTAGCGAAAATCTGATAACTCGAGTGTGTAGCCGTTAGTTTGTCGGAATTTGTCACCAAGAATCAGAGTTTGTCGATCTTGCGTTTAGGAGATATGTGAGGATACGCTTCCGACCTTTCGTTCTCGAGATCCAGGTAAAAAGGTCTCCACAGCGTATCCTCACATATCTCCTAAACGCAAGATCGACAAACTCGTGATTCTTGGTGACAAATTCCGACAAACTAACAGCTACACACTCGAGTTATCAGATTTTCGCTACGACCTTCCTTTCTCAAGATCCAGGTAGAAAAGTCTCCACAGCGTATCCTCACATATCTCCTAAACGCAAGACCGACAAAATCTGGTTTTTGTGCGACAAATTCCGATAAATTAACGGCTGCACACACGAGTAATCAGATTTTCGCTACGACCTTCCGTTTTCGAGATCTGTGTGGCTCAGCTGTAGAGACGTCTCTACAGCTGCGCCACACAGATCTCCTAAACGCAAGCCCGACAAATTCCGACAAACTATCGTCTTCATCATGGCATAGTCAAAAAGTCAGATTTCCAACTTTTTTTTTTGTGGCGCAGCTGTAGTTCGGCACGTCGTCAAACGAGTTGTTCCGCGGTGACGATACCGTACCGTGCGTTAGCACGACGCGGCAACGCACCATTTGGACGATGTGGACAGGTCCTTAGCAATTTTAAATTGTGGTCTCTGCCTACCCCAACGGAAGAAACAGTATAATATTTATTACTCTTTATTCAGTTTCGGACATGACAAAAATATTTTGATCGCCTTTTAAGTGCACAAGCACGTAGGTATGTTAGGAAATCCAGCTCGAGAAATTTTTATACGTGACGTCCGTAATAGATGTTTGTAAATTAATGTTTGACTTACCAAGTGCCGACTGTGGCGGGTAAAACCGTAGCAGGACATTTCTCGAACCCGGCACCTTCGTCTGGCCGGGCTGGTTAGGATTCCGTTTCCAATGCTTCATTATGTGCGAGAACGACAACTGCATGTGCTCATCTACCGTCTGAACAGAAAAAGATCGACATCAGACATTTTTAATGTCCCCACTGCTGGAGCACAGGCCTTCCTTATGGGTGGATAAGGAGGACGGGCCATAACCCGCCACGCGGGCCCAAGGGGCCATTCATAAATTACGTCACACGAATTTCATGATTTTTGACCTTCCCTCGTCCTTGTCGCAGCCGGTCACCTCCCTAATGTGACGTCATATATTTTACTTCCAAAAATAATTATTGAATTAAAACAGCAGTTCCAAAATTAGTTTTAATTAAATTTTTATGATTTTGGATAGTGACGTCACGAATTTAGGACCCCTTCCACCTTCTTGTCACACTTGGTCAACCCCCTCCCTCCCCCTTAACGTGTGACGTAATTTATGGATGGTTCTCAATGTGAATTGGTGGGTGTTAACGACTCTGTAAATGCAGCCGGGACCAACGGCTTAATAACGTGAATTCCGAAGCACGGAGGAACTCGATAGTAAATTTTTGGTCACCCATCCATGACCGACCCTTGCGAAAGTTGCTTAACCTCCACAATCGCAGGCCTAGGCGCTAAACCACTGCACCACCGAGCTCCGAGAAAAAGTTAACAAGAATTAATCAAAAACATTGAAATTTAATAAAAAACACGAATCTAAAGTAGGGCCACTTTAAAAGGTCACATTTGACACTTCATCAAAACTCAACAACGTAACCTTTTAATGGTGGGCACACAACATTTATTTATTCTAAGGCATAATTGCTTAACTTTTTTCATAAAATAAAACAATTTTTAACAGATACTAGCGCGGTTTTATTGAAAGTACTTTGGTATATAGTTGGTATTTGGTTAGATTTTTGGTTTTCCCGACGTTTCGGCAACTTTGCAGCTGCCGTGGTCACGGGGGACTGAAGCTACCCGTGAGTTTACCCTCAAGCGAAGAATTTTTTTTTTGAGGGTAGACTCAGTAGACTCACGGTAGCTTCGGTCCCCCGTGACCACGACAGCTGCAAAGTTGTCGAAACGTCGGTAAAACCAAAAATCAAACCAAATACCAACTAATTACCAAAGTACTTTCAATAAAACCGCGCTAGTATCCGTTAAAAATGGTTTTATTTCATGTCTAGTGAGCGCGTAAGCTTGAGAAGTGAATAACTTTTTTCAGTCAATAGTACATATTTATTGTATTAATCAGGAAAGAAAGCAAATTTACGATTTACTTTGACAAATTACACTATGGACTGATATATGTCAAATGTGACCTATTAAATTGGCCCTACTTTAGGTATATATTTCTGAAGTGGCTGAAGACAGTCTTAAAAATTACAAGGCTGTAAGAAAATACCTTCGAAATGGATAGGTTCAGTACTCACCACAAGGTTAAAGTGTTTGGTATTGAAAAACATAAGCGTAGAAAGCAACACGTGGGGAGAATGGGCTCCCAATTGCTTGCTTTCCCATAAATGTTCCTCTTCTACGCGCGTTACTATGTATTCTGAAATATAACAAAGAACGTTATCTGTGTACTTTTAATACATAAGATTTTAGTAGTAATATTCAAAAAGGTGTTATAACTTACGTGAATCGTTATATAGGACTGAGAACTTCCTAGCGACTTCATCCAAGCAATCCGTGAATTTTTCGTAATATGGATCCGTAAATATGTTGTCTATCCTACCATTTTCGAAGAGATATTGTTGTATTCCTGTAAGAAAAGTCAAATATTAATTTCTTGCAAAATATTTAGCATTTTCCATGTTTGTGGACGCTAATATATTTACAAGTTTAGTCCTATTAAAGTTTCACAAAAAAATTTGGTTAATAATTCTCTATAATACAGAAGACAGGATAAGAGTAAATAACGAAATGACGCTTTCAAAAGAAGATAAACTGATTAATTAATAAACTTATCCCATCATTGTATAAATAATTGACCGCGAAGCGTCTCCGTTTCAGCTTGATCATAAATGCTTTCATACGTCTGTCTGTTCTCCTCTAGAGGTCGCATTTCTCAACCGATTCTCATGAAATTTTGTGAGCAGGTTCAATAATTGTTATTTTGTTTTTTGGAATTTTTTCGACAAAAAACATTCGAAAAATGTTCAAAAATGTCACAAACGCGAGGTCTACAGCTCACAGAGCCACTAGTATAAATATTACAAATGTTTTTTAGCTCAAATCGTATTCAACAAATTGTCATGCAATAATAGATTATATTGCAACTACACCACAGAATATATTAATAGTACTAACGTACATAAGCCCATCCGCGCGACGACAATCAAATAACAAGCTGCTTTCGCTGCACGGCAATAAAGATGTGCGTGTGGTGTGAGTGTTCCTGTCCTAGAAATTGATTTAACCATACGAAGATTTTAAGAAATAATTGTGCAAACTTGATGGTAAAAACGAAAAATTTGTGAAACCTATGTAGACTAAGTTATGGTCAATTATATAGAACACTCACACCGCCCGCCTCGCGAAAACACCATACTTGGTATCATACAATATACAAGACGTATGTTAAAACTATATATATGGAAAAATTGTGCTGAATTTGTGTCAACTATTCACAAAATAATCAATTCATGAGCATGGTTAATTTGGATTTTATAAGGGTTTTTTAGGAACACTCACACCACACGCTGTGTGGTGTGAGTGTTCCTAAAATCTCTAACTTTAACTGAATAATATTGAAATTTTATTACTGTATATTATAATTCGGATTCAAAGTAAATTTGTGACACATAAATCTTGACACAAAACGTGCTAGATCAAGAGCAATTAAACATTTTGTTTATTTTTCAATGCTCGTGTGAGTGTTCCATATTTTGGTATTTACTTAATTAACCAGATCTCGTATACAAGTGGAGGCTGCACCCAAAATTGTGAAAAGTTTGATCCTAAAATTTAAAACATCGTCCATTTCCGTAAGTGTTATACTTTAATAGTTATCATTTTTTTTACATTTTCAAAGGAAAGTCTTATGTAGGGTGACCATGCATATGAACGAAAAGCGGGAAAAAACATTTGTTTCAGCATTTTATTCCAAAAAAAAAAGAGATTAATACGAAAAGTAAAAAAATAATACTATATGGTTGATAACATGCAATTAAAAGTTGCGTTTATTGTTACCAGCATCTTTATGTAACGGTTATTTTGTTACTTACGCTACACACGAACATCGATATCTTCCAAATAACTTCGGTAAATGATACAATACTAAATACCTTACTTCAATTTGTCAGTTTTAAGGCCAAGCCACACAGCCGGCGTGGCGTGCCGGGACGGGACGGCGACGCGACGCTGAGCAGTTGTAATGTACTAGATACTATGGACGACGTCACACAGGCCGGCGTGGCGCGACGTGTGCGTCCCGTCCCGCCACGCCTCCGTCGCGCCGAGCGTGAATACAGATCGGAAGCGCGGCGGGGCGGGACGTAGGCATGATCACACCCGCAGTGTGAACTCTACCGTCATGCCAGCCGTCCCGTCACGTCGCGCCCCGTCACGCCACGCCGCCGGCTGTGTGGCTTTAAGTTGAAGCCCAGCAGACCCGCTGAAGTTTGATAAGTTAGCCGGTAGGGCCCCAGCTTCATGTCATAACAATAATATTGTATTGTCATTCGATTTACATGCATGTAAAATTTCAGCTCATTCGGAAACCGGAGTTTAACTGGTAAGATTTTTTTTACATAGTTGCATATGCTACGACTTACAATGTGATTAAGAATTTAACAATCAAATAAAAAGTACGGATTCATTAACACAATCAAATCACAGTAGACTACTGAACTCCCTTCCGATAAAAAAATATAAAGTACAGAAAAATATAATAACTTACATGATAACTTGTTATTAGTAAACAGAAACACTGGAGAATTTAACAACAGACTGCAATAAAAATAGAATTATTACAACTACGAGTAAAGGTTAGCCAATACGAGTAGACGAAAATTGTGTCCGACGAAATAAAAAAGCATACCCACCCTACATAAGATATTCCTTTGAAAATGTAAATAAAATGATAACTATTAAAGTATAATACTTACGGAAATGGACGATGTTTTAAATTTTAGGATCAAACTTTTCACAATTTTGGGTGCAGCCTCCACTTGTATACGAGATCTGGTTAATTAAATAAATACCAAAATATGGAACACTCACACGAGCATTGAAAAATAAACAAAATGTTTAATTGCTCTTGATCTAGCACGTTTTGTGTCAAGATTTATGTGTCACAAATTTACTTTGAATCCGAATTATATCCGTGTGTTTTTATTTTATATCAACTTCGTGTTTGTCAAATCAAAGTTATACTATAACTATAATAATAACCTCATCATTCAATATAATGTGTAGTAGAAGTAGAACGTCACGTCACTGTCACTCACAGCACAGAGCACTATTACTCCTTGCTGTCACTTATTATTGCGGACGTGACGTATGCATGGCAGATAGAATCACAGACAAGTATTTTAGCTTGACACTCGTAGCATTCCAGCGGGCTGATCGCTGGGTCATCGATTATTACTTTTCATGGTTGAATGCGTTTTGTTGCGATCGGTGGCTCGGCGGTTGGTCTGCCCGAGTACGCCCAGTTACATGCACTAAAAAATATGTTTTTTTTTATTACTATTTTTAACGTCTGGTCTGTCATAACAGGCATGACATATGATATTATTTGGTTGTGATTTTGTTTGATTTAGTTTTATTTTCATTTATAGTTTGTGCTTGTCAGTGTTGTTATTTATCTTGTTGTATGTTTTACTAATTTCTTTTTTATTTCTTTCAGACAACCTGTGGGTACTGTATATATTTATTTAATAACTTATTGATAATTTGCTTAGGTATAAGTATTATTTTATTTTCACTTTTATTTATTTAATATTTATCTTATTATACAATATGAATATATCTTCTGATACTGATGATGGTAATGACATCTTTCTCTCTTGCTCTTCCTCTTCTGTCACTTCTGACTCCAGCTTTCATACCTTGGATCTTCCATTAAATGAGTTCCTTGACGATGCCTTCTCCAATGTTCCAAAAAACTTTAATGTTGTACATATTAATGCGCAAAGCATTCCTGCACATTTCCCGGATATGCTTGCATCATTTAACTGTAAAAATGTCCACGCTGTCCTTGTTTCCGAGACTTTCCTTAATCCTTGTCTTTCTTCTATCTCCTATTCTTTACCAGGTTTCCAATTGATCCGTAATGACCGTACAAGTTCCTCACATGGAGGGGTGGCTATATATCTTCGCTCCCATATCCCTTTTTCAGTCTTAAGCCGTTCTCCTCAGCCACCTCCTTCAAATAGCGCCGAGCATCTTCTGCTTGAAGTATCTCTGTCCCATTCTAAGGTTCTCTTAGGCGTTTTTTATAGCCCTTCTCTTCGCGTCGACTATTTTGAGTCTTTTGAGCAACTCCTTGAAAACTTTGTCCCCTCGTATTCTCATTCCATTATTATGGGTGATTTTAACACATGTCTCACAAAAGATGATGTTCGTGCCAAAAAATTACTATCTATTGTTAATTCCACTAATCTACACATCTTACCGTTAAAGGAAACACACCACTTTCCCAACTGTACTCCCTCTCTTCTCGACCTTATGATCGTCTCTTCTCCTACCTTAGCTGTAAAATATGGACAACATTCTGCAGACGCTTTCTCTTACCACGATCTGGTGTATCTGTCTTACCAACTCCGTACGCCCAAACTAAGACCCACAGTTCAGCTTCAGCGTGGCTTTAACAGGATTGATCAGGAGCGTTTACTGGAAGACGCTACCAACATGGACTGGTCGGCAATTTTTTCCTCTAAATCCGTTGATGAACAGGTTGAGATTTTTAACCAACTCCTCATTGAACTTTATGATGTACACGCACCAGTACGACCAGTAAAAATGAAGCATCTCCCGGCGCCTTGGTTAACTGATGATATTCGGCTGTTAATGTCAAAAAAGAACAGGCTTAAAGCAAAGTTCAAGGTCGATCCTTCAGATCAAAATGAAAAAAAGATGAATCGTGCTCGTAACCGTTGCAATACCGTGATTAGGGACACCCGAAGACGCCACATTCATCAGTCTATTGAAAACGAAGAAGATCCAGCTAAGGTCTGGAAATTTTTAAGATCTCTTGGTGTTGGCAAATCTCGCATCAACGATCCAGGTGACAATATCGATTTCGACCAACTTAATAGTCATTTCACAACATCTGTGCCTATCGATGGCATCTATAAAACCGAAACTTTGCAAAATCTTTCAAATATGCCAACTCAAGACTCTCCGTTTTTTCTTAATCAATTCACAGACTGTGATGTAAAGAGAACTATCTTGTCAATCAACTCAAGTGCGGTGGGTGCTGATTCTATTAGCCGTAAAATGATCCTTCCTATCCTTAATATCCTTACTCCTATAATCACCCATATTTTAAATACATCCATTTCCACCGGAACGTTCCCTGCATCCTGGAAAGATGCAAATGTAATTCCTCTTCCTAAGAAACCTAAACCGGCTATGTTTTCTGAGTTTCGACCAATATCTATCGTTCCCTTCCTCTCCAAAGTCCTTGAAAAACTTGTCCACTGTCAGCTTACCGACCATCTAAATAAAAACCACTCCCTTAACCCCTTTCAGTCTGGCTTCAGAAGAGGCCATAGCACTTCTACTGCTCTTGTAAAGATTACAGATGACATACGCCTCGGGATGGAGAATCAACAGCTTACAGTGCTCACATTACTGGACTTTAGCAATGCGTTTAACTCAGTTGATTTCGACATCCTTCTTGGTGTCTTACGTTCTCTGAACATATCTCCAGCTGCAATTGATTGGTTTCAAAGTTACCTGCTAGGGCGACGGCAGCGCATTCGCTTTGGAGATTCTTTTTCCGGGTGGTGTGATATTAATGCCGGTGTTCCTCAGGGTGGCGTCTTATCTCCTCTTCTTTTTTCTCTCTTTATAAATTCTATCACACAGTCTATCTCTAGTTCCTATCACCTCTACGCTGACGATCTACAAATATACACTCAGGCACCACTATCAGAACTTTCACACGCAATATCGGTGACTAACTCGGATCTCGCACTAATAAGTCTTTGGAGTAAGTCTTATGGTCTGACCGTCAATCCAGCCAAGACACAGTGCATTATTATTGGCAGTCGTTATTTCGTCTCGAGGATCGATTTTGAACAGCTTCCTGTAGTGTCCTTTGACGGCACTGTCATTCCGTTCTCTAATACCGTCAGAAACCTCGGTGTAGTGTTTGACCAGCATCTTTCATGGAGACCTCATGTGGAAATTTTAAGAAAAAAGGTATTCGCTGCGTATGGTTCCCTCAACCGGCTTCGTAATTTTCTGCCGACCAGTACCAAAATCACTCTGGCGCAATCTCTTTTACTATCCATTATTGACTACGCTGATGTCTGCTACACTGATTTGTCAGAGGAACTACTTAACAAAATGGAACGTCTACAGAATGTTTGTATCCGCTTCATTTTCAATCTTCGTAAATTTGACCACGTGTCACACTTCCGTAATAAGCTCAACTGGCTCCCTATTCGCCGGCGCAGGGACTTGCATACTCTTACGCTTCTCTACTCCATACTTTTCCTACCAACTACCCCACCTTACCTTAAAGCTCTTTTCACCTTTCGTTCTTCTATTACACTTTCCTCTTTGCGCTCTGCCTCTAACCTTACCCTTAATATGCCTCGCCACGCTACCGACTTCGCTTCTTACTCCTTTACCGTTCACGCCGTTCGTTTGTGGAACTCTCTGCCGGAGAGCATCAGAAAGGCTCAGACTCCAAGGTCATTTAGAGAGCAAGTTAGGAGTCATTTTCTCTCCTCTTCCCGCGACTAATATTATTTGCTTATATTTATCCATACCATGGAATTATGTATTTATCCTTTCGTATTTTTGTATATTCATATTTTGTCCTCTAAAGTGCACCTATTCCCCTATTATCCTATTTATCTTATTTTTATTTCGCCCAAGGTTGCCTGGAAGAAATTGCTATTTAGCAATAAGGCCGCCTATTGTATGTTTTCTTGTATTTTTTCTCTGATTGTATCGTTTGTTCTGTCCTGTGCAATAAAGTCTTATATTATTATTATTATTATTATTATAATATACAGTAATAAAATTTCAATATTATTCAGTTAAAGTTAGAGATTTTAAAAACCCTTATAAAATCCAAATTAACCATGCTCATGAATTGATTATTTTGTGAATAGTTGACACAAATTCAGCACAATTTTTCCATATATATAGTTTTAACATATGTCTTGTATATTGTATGATACCAAGTATGGCGTTTTCGCGAGGCGGGCGGTGTGAGTGTTCTATACAATCGACCATAACTTAGTCTACATAGGTTTCACAAATTTTTCGTTTTTACCATCAAGTTTGCACAATTATTTCTTAAAATCTTCGTATGGTTAAATCAATTTCCAGGACAGGAACACTCACACCACACGCACATCAATAAAGTACAATTTCAAATTGCACAGCGCTGCGTGCCTAATATTATAAAGGACCTACGCAGCGCCTCTGTCGCGTAGCTCTGTCTCACTCAACCGATACAACTCGTGAATCGTTAAGGTTGCTACTCGCTACTTACAGATATTATAGAAAACATTCGTTATGCCGAATATACAATGAAATTACCTACTAATATAAAATTAAATAAATTTACCTACTAAGTGAACTGAGAATATGTATTTCTAAGTAGTTTAACTGTGTGAAAGTGATATTATTTGAGAGTAATGTTGAGTGATGTGTTCAGGATGATTTACGTAAAAAGTAGTAAAAAATATTAAAAAATTAAAAACCAAGTGCGAGTCGGACTCGCGCACGAAGGGTTCCGTACCAAAACCGGCAACAAAATCACGTTTGTTGAATGGGAACCCCACTCAAATGTTTATTTTATTCTGTTTTTAGTATTTGTTGTTATAGCGGCAACAGAAATACATCATCTGTGAAAATTTCAACTCTCTAGCTATCACGGTTCATGAGATACAGCCTGGTGACAGACAGACAGACAGCGGAGTCTTTGTAATAGGGTCCCGTTTTTACCCTTTGGATACGGAACCCTAAAAACTGACTCGTTCGAGTTCTCGTCGCTCGCAGACAGCGCGCGTGTCGGCGCAGTGATATCCCTCGACCATGACTCGACTGAGTGAGCCGCGAGCAGAAGGCTAATATAAAAGTTTAAGCGCGGAGTAAGACCCCTGACTACACTAACTTTATTTTTGCATACAGAGATTCTATCGTGTTCTTCTTCTTCTTATTTTTGTTTTGGCAATCTACTTTCCTCTTGGAAGTAATTTTTGCCAGTGTCAAGTGTTGAATAGTTCAGTGGTAGATTGTTTCAGTTTACATTAGAATGCGGGTGCATCGCATTCCAATGCTGCTTGGAGCATTTGGCACCAAGTATATCAAGACAGTTTACTCGGTAAGTTCTGCCGAGGTAGCCACCACTACACTAAAGTCTCGGCTTCACACAACCAAGATCGCGCTTATTTCAATTATCCCACATATTGTTCAGTTGCGTAGACACTTGTACCACAAAACTGCACCAATTTTAAGACACAATATCATATTCCCCGAACAATATAACTTGGGCGTCTTTAAAGCCAGAGTAAATAGACATTTACTGACTGTGCGTGCTCCATCTTAGTCCTCCTTATCACTTCCCATCAGGTGAAAGTGAGGACAAACGCGCAGACAGTCCATACATAAAAAAAATCCACTATGAATCAATTTGCAAATAATTAAAATAGTCACCAAACCGAACCCGACAAAATGGCGCCAAAAACTCATTCTATCGTGTTATATCTTTATATTAAAAATGAACAAGTACTTACCTAATACTAAATAATAAATAGTGTCTGGCGCGTACTCGCTGCCGTTCGGCTTGCGCACCTCCTTGACGAACAGGCAGAGCGAGTAGTTGAGCTCGTCCGCCGTCAGCTGCAGTATCTCTGACTTGAACGGTTTCCGCCGTATCGAACTCTTTTCGATTTCTGCGTTTTTCGTCATCACCCATTGTTTCCACGCGTTGACGCCAAACGTGTACTGGGAGAAACAGAATTATGTTAAAACCACTGAGCTTATTCAAGTTTATCTTTATAATAAAAGAGACGACAATCATTAAATTCAATATTACAAATGAAAACGTGGCGTTTGTCAAAGCTTCTTGTGTGATCTGTGATACATGAGCAGTTTGCAGATTTTATTTAGATGTTTGTGACCCTAATTTGTCATCTTGCTTACAGGAAATACAGTTAAAAACTCCGTAAATAAACATAAACTGTTTCTATATTTTTTTAACATTTTAGATTCGAAAAGATTGCCTGTGGTAAAATAACGCTGGTAATTGCAACATATCCAGAACTTATGAAAGTGGCTCTAAACTCAATCTCTTATTAACAAAATATAACCTAATAAAATATTGACAGTAAGATGTTAACAAATCGTGTGACGAGAAGACATTTTATAACTCTACAATAAAATAGTCAGTCTGTGTTTTAGACAGAATGACCGCTGCTGGGAAGAAATCACCATTTTCTGTGTGCAAGTGCAATACACTCACATATAGACAACATAGATGGCGCTATAGACAGTGTCAGTTGTATTCGTTAAATACTACAAACATATTGTATTCAATGAGATAATTTTACTTTGACAAAATAGTTCATAAATAGGAATTGTCGTTAGTTGTCGGGACACGATAAAATATATTGTGTATTGGGAGGGTGCGAAGGTATAATAATCGATCGCAGCGCTCATGGTGGCAAAAAGTAGAAATAATGAAGGCTCTGTAATCTGTTTGAAAACGATATTTAATTGATTACTAGCGATACAGGAACAATTATATATGTTTATTATCACTTAGTAAAATTATTAAAGTAGCTTTAACCTCTTGTTTTACAAAATCTACAACTAAAAAAGAAGTAAACAAACCCTGATATAACCAAAATAAAACACTCTTTTTAATAGATCTTACTTGCCATATTTAATTTAAATGACCAAAAATGATTTCACAACACTTTGTCCACTCAAATCACAGTAATTTTAAAATTTACATTAATAACACAATATGTATAGTATTTTTTAACATTTTGTCACAATGCCGCCATTACATACCAAAACGTCAAAACGGTCATGTCAGAGCCAACAAAGTTGCAACACGCTAGGTGGCGCTAAAAGCGTGCACGGAACCAATAAGCTAAAATCCTGGGAAACGACGCTATGTTTAAATCAACGCCATCTATTGGCCTATAGTTTCGAGTCCTGTGCTACAGTTTAACCTTAATCTAAACTAAGAAGATGGGAAAGCGGATAAGGAATCCTCATCAACCATACACTTATTATTGAGTGTGTGTACCTTGAGGCACATGTTGGCGTCGAGCTTCTCGGCGCGCCGCTGCTCCAGCACCATCATGTGGTGATGGTGCATGCTAGGAAGGCTGGCTACTTATTATTGAGTGTGTGTACCTTGAGACACATGTTGGCGTCGGGCTTCTCTGCGGGCTCGCGCGGCGGCTCGGGCTGCGGCGGCGGCGCGGGCTCGGCGCGGCGCCGCTTGCTGGCGCGCGTGGGGCGCGGCGGCGGCGCGGGCGCGCGCTTGCGGCCCGCCGCCGCGCCCGCGCCCGCCCCCGCGCCCGCGCCCGCGCCCGTCGACGCGCGCAGCGCCGCCACGGCGCGCTGCTGCTCCAGCACCATCATGTGGTGGTGGTGCATGCTCTCGCCCTCTAGCCCTGCGTTACATTACAACGTTGACGATGTCACAATCACACCCATAGACATAGAAAAATTTTCGCTGCGCTCAAAAAGACCAACAAAGCGTGGAAAAGAGAAGTTAACATCATACGGACCCGGTCTATGTAAAAAGAGACAAAGGATCAAGTGACAACATTTTTTACAGTAAGAGCCCCTAGCGTCCCGCCTAGCAAATGAGCAATCACAGTTTGTTTAAAATATTTTTTAATCTTAATTAGAATTTAAAATAAAGGTATCGTGGAGCTATGGTGTCTTCTGCACTAAGTAATTGTGATGTGACAAAACAAAACAATCAAAGTAATCACACTATTCAAAGGTAAATAAGATATTGCCACACATTTCTTTAAAACCAAATTTCGCTACATTTATTCGTTTATCGACAAAGAAAACAGTATAGAACATAGTTTATTAACTTCCTTTGCCATAATATAGTCATATTTTATCAATCTAAGCCATATTTTACGTATCTCATATAAAATGTATTGATTCGTTTTCGGATCACCTGTTTATTGACTTTGTTGTTCTTTGACATTCTATTTCTATGATCACACTATACTACCGCGCCATTATAAACAGATGACGCCAGATGACGTTTTTGTACACGCGCAACTGTGTGTATAAGTCTAGGGCTACAATGCAGTTTGTACTGTATGAGCGGCGTTCAATTCATTATTTGAAATTTTATGGTCAATAAAGTAAAGACGCATTGCTTTGAATATCAAAATAAGTTGACAATTGACAAACAGAACTAAAAAGTTACGACGCATTGCTTTGAATATCAGAATAAGTTGACGTTGACAAACACTACTAAATGAGCACACGATTCGGCACACGAACTCGCGGGGTGGGGTGAAGTAATTGATTTAGGGGCGGGGCGGAGAATGTCCTTTCTGTACAGTAGTACTTATATCTATTCTGTGGTCACAACGTAAGTTGGAAAATAAATAATAATAATAAAATAAAAAACGACACACCAAGGCAGCTTTGTTAACAAAAGAAAGTAAACTCGATGTGTGCAGGGTTAGCGCGGCTAAAACGATATCATCATGTAATATCGACAACACTTCCGCTTTAACACTCCTAAGGTCAAAATCACTTGCACGCCGCACCGTT
This sequence comes from Agriphila geniculea, assembly GCA_943789525.1. Lineage (NCBI taxonomy): Eukaryota > Metazoa > Arthropoda > Insecta > Lepidoptera > Crambidae > Agriphila > Agriphila geniculea. The sequence continues at coordinate 14,817,678 of OX038890.1, forward strand.
ACTAACATAACAACTTTTTGAGGTTAGTGTGCATTTTTAGCATCATTGCGCCCAAAGAGTATTGTAATAAAAACTATGGCCGGGTCACACTACTGACAATGAGTGCGTGTTTTGGTCACCCAACTGTTGGGTGATATTTTTTTAGACGCTTTCGTTGCTTCGACTGTCTATCTTGACATATAAATAATCTAAGGGTAAAACACATGAGATGCCGATCAAATAGGAATTCTATTTTAAAATTAAATTTAAAATTCGAATAAAAAACGGACATTTTAACGTTATAATATAAAAAGACGACAGCCTGCAGCTTTTGTTACATAAAAAATTAACTCAATGTGTGAAGGGTTAACGCACGGCAGTATCATATCCTGTAAAGTTTTTGACTCTCGTAATTATTAGTCCTCCTATGATCACAAGAAAACCTTATCGTCAAATAATCGCACCAAAACCAAATTCACTATAAACATTTGAGACAAAAACTTAGGTAAACTTTTACATTCTCTATCTATAAGTATGTGTAATGAATATCAAAATAACAAATGCTAATTTATTATTGACTTCCAATTGTTTATCTACTTATAATTTAGTCTTAAGAGGGCTTATTATGCACACTAGCGCCGCCATTGGAAAAAAACATAGTTCTTAAGGTACCCTGAGCGAAAGTGGCGCCGCGGTGAATTTTATTTAATATTATAATTCTAATACACAATTGTAATAATGTTTATCGTGGAGATTTTAGGGCCTACAGTCTAGTATTTTTAGACGGTATCGTTACATTCCCTAGTAGTCACTGCTAGAAGTAGATAGAAAAACTGCTAAAAGTGGCCGTTTTTGACACATTTGCTATCTACTTCTACGAATGACCACGAGGATATGTAGTGATACCTTCTAAAAATACTAGACCATGGGCCCTAAAATCTCCACGATAAACATTATTAAAATCTTTTTCTATTAATAACTTATTAAATAAAAACCTCTGAGGGCGCCACTTTCGGTCATACAACCGCCTTAAGTGATAAAAGTACCACAATTCTTGTGCGGACTGCACTACAGAGATCTCTCTGTTCTGTGCGGGTCTCAAGGTACAAACGTGCTAAAATAAAGACGCAATTCTGAATTATCTAATTCAGAATTGCGTCTTTATTTTAGCACTATGGTTTTTTCCAATGGCGGCGCTAGTGTGCTGTACAGACTACGCGCCGTTAAGTGTTATGAATGTGTTTTTAATATCCTCACCAGGCATGCCAGGGTGTGAGCTCGGGGTGATAGTATTGGCAGTCATCGCAGACTCGAGGTCCACGGGCTGATCCTCGTACTCCGTGGCCATCTTCAGAGCCATTTGCAGCATGTCCTCGCCGAATGCGTTGTTCCCGTCCATGGTGGGCACCGGGCTGAAGGTTGTTTCTTCTGCTGCAAAAATACATCGTTTAATGTGTGTGATTTCAATTTCACTAAAGAAACACTGAATTGACCATCAGGCATTTTTTGTCCCCACTGCTGGGGCACAGGCCTTCCTTATGGGTGGATAGACTATAACCGACGAGGCGGCCTAATGCGGATTGGTGGGTGTTAACGACTGCAAATGCAGCCGGGACCAACGGCTTAACCTGCGTTGCGAAGCACGGGAGACCTCGAGATGATAAAATATTGGTCACCCATCCCATAACCGACCCTTACAAAAGTTGCTTAGCATCTGCAATCGCTGGGCCAAGCACTATCTAAAACATTGTGCCAACGAGCTCCTAAATACTGAATACTTATATCACCCCTAAGATTTTAATAATTTAAGGGAGTGTTTTAAACTGTATGAAAATAATCAGTTTTGGGACTGTGATAACTGTGACAAAATAGTATGAATGTGACTAAAATGCTCACTTTTCTTCATATCAATATCATTATTCTTCACTACATAGTGTAAAATAAAGTCGATTCCCGCTGTTTGTCCCTATGTATGTTTAGATCTTTAAAACTACGCAACGGATTTTGATGCGGTTTTTTTTAATAGATAGTGTGATTCAAGAAGAAGGTTTATATGTATAAAATGATACATGGTGTCAAATTCCACACCACACCGAAGCGAAGAGAGGGCGGGTCGCTAGTCTAACAATAAACCAACCATTTTAAAATGTGCTTGAAGTAATTTTAAAGTATTTTTTAATAAACATTTAAATTACTTACCATTGTCATCATCGGTGTCCGAATCACTCTGATCCTTTTTCTTGTCTCCAGCGACCATTTCAGCCATCATCAGGAGTTCAGCTTCGAACGGATCCGTCGGCATTTTGTCATGGATCTTGTTGATTTCCTTCATGATCCCTTTAGCGGAATTCCGGGTCGTAGGAATGAATATCGGCGTCGGAATGGGTAATGGAATGGGAACCGGCACCGGGAAAGGTAAGGACCACATCGCGCACGGTACCGGAACGTAAATCGGAACAGGCACCGGAATTAGAACTCTCCGTTCTAAGCTCGGGTCTGTCTGGCATTCTTTAGTGCAAGGATGAGGGCGGCAGGATACACCTTTCGATACCATTTGTGGTTTGGACATGGTCGCTTTGTTAGCGACTTCTTTAGGTGGTAAGGTTTTGACAATGACGTGGTTGTAGATTTTGGGGGGTGGTGGGGGTGGGGGAGTTGGGGGTTTGGGTGGTGGAGGGGGGGTTTTGGGGGCCGCGGGGGGCTCTGGTTCGGGGGGCGGAGGGGGCTGCCGCTTGGACTTGCCGCGAGTCACGGACTGGGCTAAAGGCGGGGGGGCAGCGAGGGATTGCACGTTGGAAATCACGGGGAGAGAGGTTCGTTGCTGCCCTTTGACCATTGCTGTTGAAAAATAATATTTTTAATACAGTTGCTCAAAAAGTGGCGTATTGCAGGGACGTATAGCGTTCGGGATGTGGGCTATTACACACTCGAGCTTTTTCTTTACCTTTTCCGAACTCGTGCGTTTTCTTTCCCAACTGTCAAAATAATGTCTATTAAAAAGAAAAAACCAACCACGAAGTTTTTACTATATTCATACCAGATTCATGCAAATATTTCTAAAAAGAAGCTACTAATTTGTTTCAATATCAGATTTAAAAGTAATTTTAATTAAAATTTAAACATTAAATTAATATTAGTATCGGCCAAATTAAATTTATTAATATAAAAAAGTTGGCTATATGACGTGCACTGCCATAGTCTCTGCTTATAGGAGTTTGCGAGAGTAAGTAAAAAGAAAAAGATGGACCTTAATTTTTAATTTTCTATAAAAAAAATCTACTGAAGACTTGGCTGTATGGGCAAAGTTCCCTTTGCCTACCCAGAATGGGTGAAGAAAACAAAAAAAATCTCTGCTTATATTTTTTTACGGTTGGCGCAATTTTCCAAAAAAAAATATTTGCGAGTTTAGTTGTTTGTTGCACAAATTGAGTAATTTCGACGATATTTTATTTGAATTAACACCACCGGAACTCAGTATAATTGCACAAAATGCTCCAGAGAACATTTTACCGGAAAAGTCAAAAAGTCGCTACATATCTACATACGACGACGATTCCCCAGTTAGTATAAAAAACTGTACCAATTTCAATGTATATGTGAATTATAACTTTCATAAGAAATAAATGATTAGTTAGTTGAGTTAATTGTGTTTTTATTATTTTATTAAATTGCTTAATTTTTTCGCAACTGTATTAAAAATAGTTGTTCAGTACACGTGCGGAACCGTCATTGCAACTTGTTCCGACTGTCAACCCTCACCTTCGGCTGCGCCTCGGCTCGGGTAGACATTTGTCGGAACTCTTTGCAATGACAGGCTTTCCGCACTCGTAATGAAATATACTATTTTATAGTTAAGAATACAATATACAGGGTCACTTTGTATTCACCATCCAAATTTTGAGAATGTGTTCAGTCCATGAAACTGAACAACTTTCTCTAAGGAACACATGGCCAAATATGTAAAAAAAAATCGACTATCCATACAAATCAAAGAGATCACGTGATCAATTTAGTATGGGATGACCAAAATTATGTGGCGAAATTCGACACATGTTTCGTAGAGCATGTTGTTTAGTTTCATGGACTGGACACATCCTTGAAATTTGGATGGTAAGTTCAGAATGACCCGATATAAGTATTCTATATTAACTTATACTATTTGTAGTTAAATTTTCAAACTTATAAAAGGTAAACCTTCCTATACAAGACATACATTTGAATGACTTGTTTTTTTTTTGAGAGAATAAGTTATTTTTTTTTAACTTTCAAAGGTTGCGGGTTGGAGTCCCGCCGGAAAAGCATCTGTTGGTGAGTCGACGTAGAAGGGTTAGAGTTCTGTTTCAGGATTTCCATACATTTTATAGCTACTTTCGCTGTTTTTTAAACATGTCCTTCTATATTATAGAATGCTGAATGATCAGTTGGGTGTGTATAGCGATCTGAATCTTCTCCATTCACTCCCTGGATAGCCATCATCAGATCACAGCACGGTACATCCCTGGCAGGAAACCAAGCCTTCAAAGTTTGTATGAAAAAAATACCTTGATCCCTAGACAAAGTTGATTGATTTTACGTACCATTATTTTTACCGACAGAATAGGTCCGCCTCGGCGCGCCGGCCGGGACGGCCTTTTGCTGGTCTACGGGCTGCTCGTCGGGCATCAATGGGGGCGCGTGCTTTGAGTATTGCCCCTGAAAAATACATTCATTTTACACTCATTCTATACGTCTAAAACTCTAAGGCCCACTGTTCACGGCGGCGTAGCTTCATAGACGCGTATTCGTCATTATACGCTTGGTGTACGCCTGCTTGCAGCTTAAACAAAAACAGCTTCAAAATTAAAAAGCACTAAAAAGCAATAAGTAATATTCAAATCACCAATATGCATATCAATTTTAATAAAAAACGTCTAATGAAGTCGGGTGGGGATTTTAGAATAAAAAAAAAGTTGTCCTCCAGCCTCACCAGATTTTAAAAGACTTTTTTTATTAAAATTGATATGCGTATTGGTGATTTCAATTTAATTTATTGCTTTTTAATTTGAAGCTGATTTTGGTTTTAATTTTTAGGCTTTTGAAGGCGGTTTTACTTTAAAAAAAAAAAGCTTTTTGTATTGCACAAGCTGCACAGCGTATTTTGAAGCGTCTAAGAAGCTACGCCGCCGTGGACAGTTAGCCTAAGTTGATTGATTGATTGATTGTTGGGAGCGTAGGGCGCTAATGGCTGAGAGTAGAAACACCATTTTTGGAGGGTAGATACCTTTCATGGTGTAGGTGAGCACTAAAAAGGATTTTGGAAAGAAAATTCAACCCCTAAGGAGATGAAATAGGAGATGAAAGTTTGTATGGAAGGCTCTGTTTCAAAGATAGGATGTTAAAATTTTGTTTTTGAAAAAATAAATATATGTAGCTTACTTCCGCAAACAATATATGCAAGATGCACCGCCCGCTCGCCCGCAAAAAAAATGTATAAAACCACAAAATATCAGTGCACAATACCTGCATTTAGCCAGACAGCAACACACCTTGCACCTTCACCAATTAGACTACTCTACACGTGTTTCGCCCCAACCCAGAGCATCCTCAGGAGTTAGATCGTGCGTAAACCAGCATTGAATGATTTATTCATTCATCCAGCATTCGGTGTTGGTTTACTCACGATCTGATGCACCGGGTTGGAGCGAAACACGTGTAGAGTAGTCTAATTGGTGAAGGTGCAAGGTGTGTTGCTGTCTGGCTAAATGCAGGTATTGTGTACTGATATTTTGTGGTTTATACATATTTTTTGAGGCGGGCGGGCGGTGCATCTTGCATGTATTGTTTGCGGAAGTAAGCTACATATATTTCTTTTTTCAAAATGGTTTGGGACTTCAGCCAAGTGACACCTGATTCAATCAAATACTTAAAATTTTATGTTTAGACTGATTTAAAATTATAAGGGGAAGGGAAAGGGAACGGGATACTAATATCTCTGGACCCTATTCTGAACGAAGAGGGACGGGACGGGAACGCCTCCTACAGCATTATAAGAATTCTAAAGATTTTCTAAAATGTCCACTCGAACGGAGCCGCAGGCAAAACCCAGTTCTATACAAAACACTGTCAAACTTATTTCAAGTAAAAAGATTTTTTTATACAGCAATAATTTATTGATTTATTTATCTATAACACGGTCACAATATCTGTGGACCTGGCATCGATGATCTGTTATAGTGTGAAAAAAAGAAGCACTAGAAATGAGAAAAAGTAAATAACAAAAGCTCACTTTTCCATATTAGATATGAATTTTTGTATTTTTTTCGGAGCAGATTAGGGGAAAGCGGTAGGGGATTGCATTCCAGCGAGGTCCACATATATTGTACAGTACTAGGCACGTATCTTGAAATTTTTTCGACTGAGTGGGGATAAGTTCGCGCATGTGCTCTTGTGAGCGACCAATAGCGCGCGCCCCTCTCCCGCCGCCCGCGCCCCTCACCGCTACGCATACCCAAAATACGCGTTTCGCGCAATCCCCACCCGATTTCAAGTTATATGCCTCGTACTGTAATGTACAAGTATGCGCACAATAACTTGGCGGCTCGGAAGTTAACTGCAAGTGATATTTCGCGTAAGGTACATATCGAGTTCCATAGTTTCCGAGTGCTTCCGTCCGCGCACGCCTGTATTCGTCTACTGCGCAGCGTTCCGAGTGAAGTTCAGCGCCACCCAGTTATTTTGAGCATACTGTAGTATGCTAGAAATTAATATTACCTGGAATGACATAACACATTGATAAGTGCAGAAGTTTCGCACTGTCGCATCTGACATTGTTAGGTGATACTGTGCTAATGATGTCCTCTTGCACATATCACACTTAGTCCTGGAAAAACAATATTTGTTATCAAACATATATCTCTTCTAAGAAAAGGAAAATAAGTTTGTTTGTAATGCCTTCACGTCTTAACTAACTGACCATCATGAAATTTTGCATACACATTGTCAGAGGTACAGAAAAGCTCTTAAGTTAAGAGGGCGCTTGTAAAAATTTTACGTGCGTTCGCTGCCCTTCGCCCGCTTATTTTACTCGCAACTGTCTCGCTCCCGCACGCTATCGCGCGGCTATCAGCGCGAGCGCTTTGTGTCCATCGTTCTGGCAGCGCCCCGGTTTCTGATTTTAAAGTGCAAAAATTTTCAATCGATTTAAAAAAATATATATTTTATATGATTGTTTTATTTCTTTAAGATTTCGCCAAGCAAACAAGGCTTGATCTGTTCTAAAAACACTCATTAGAATTATAAAGCTAATAATTATAGATAAGTATTTATATTTTTGTGGTAAGCTATGTAGGTTATAAAGAAGAAAGAAAGAAATTAAAGAAAATGTTTTTTACTCAAAAAAGCTTGTAATATGGTCATTATTTTGACAACCTTCTTTGAACAAAGTCGAGCTTGCCGGTGTTCTCCGATGGTGACGCAACAAAGTTGTATGGGATTTCATTATTGTCGAGTTTTAGCCACCAGCAATTTCCTTTGAGAATCCATTATTGTCGAGTTTTCTTTCAAACATAGGTGAAAAATACACTGTACAACCCGCGCAGATAAAGAATGGGATTAGAAATGGCTCTCAGTCACACTCGTTGTAGTAAGCGCGGTGAGCCGCCATTTTGAATCCCATTCTATATCTGCGCGGGTGTTGTATTGTTGTACCTAGATGATGTTTTTGTACTTTTATATAAAATTTGTATGGAAAAATATAAAAAACTCGCACTTGACCGTTTTTTGACCTTTCATTCAATACTTCTTATCTACTTCCGGGGTTACAAAGGGGATCAAAAAAAACCTTATTTTTTGGCTCCGACGCACCGTTTCTGAGATATTTGCATTTTTGTATTTTTTCGAAATTAGGTTATAAGTACCTACTATAGTAGGTATAGTAGGCAGTAATCGCATTTTTTGAGTAAAGTACTATACAAGCCTTGGTCCACAATGACTGCACTGCTGGCCACGTTATGATGGCCTCGAGCTAAGCTTACCTACGCTCTCGGCCTTCAAGCTTGGTCATCATTGCAGCCCTTGCTGTCCGCGCTATAAAGGCCTCGACCTCCGGTCTCGGCCTTTATTCTAGCTTGTCCATCAAGGGCTGCAATGCTGACCGCGCTGTGACGGCCTGGACCTGCGCTAAGCTCCGCTCTCGGCCATCATCATCGCTGCCAGCAACGCAGTCATTAGTGACCGCGGCAGTAATGTACTATTACTATTCCCCATTGTATGCGTAACAAAATGTTGCGTCTTAGAGAAATGAGAGTATTACAGATAATAGTTCATAGTTAGACGTAATTTGTTCAAGTAAAGCAAAATTTTTTCAAGTTGTATTTTCGAAGTTATTCGAGAAAAACTGATTTTGCTAAGGTACCGTTTCCCCGGCAAAATGTTTTAACATTGAAATTTTTATATTTTTTGAGGCATCTGTATAGGCCCGATTTTCAGCCAAAGTGCGATATCACTCTGGTGTCGTAGATATTAAAGCTACGTAAATGACGCGTCTAATCAAGGGCTAAAAACTGAAAAAAAATATATTTTAAAATCTCAAAATCTTTTTTTTTTAAATCGCAAAAATGTGCCCAGTTTCGGCGAGAAAAAAATCATATCTCGTAAATAAAACGCGAAATCGGGTCGATTTTAAAAACACCTCGAGTTATGACATTGGTCTACTTTAAAATAAATATTTGAGGTAAATAACACAAAAGGATAATTCTGTAGATTAACCTTTATGAAGTAAAGTTTGCGCGGAGCGTGTGAGTGAGCGCTGAGCGCAGTAGCACAGCATAAAGAATTTCTTACAGTAGGCCGACGGAGACGTCTAGACAGGGCAATCGTGCGGGGCGTGAGGGGGGAGAGGTGAGTCGGACGAGCCCGAGCTGCATACTTCGCCGTTCTATGTAGCTCGGGACACGTCTTCTAGGGGTATCGCGTCTTTACCGTTTTGATTTCCTATTAAATTAATAATTCGATTTCGATGAATCTCGCTTTTTTGTTCTATTTTGCCAAGAAAACAGCAACGCAATGTTAAAAATATAATAAATCCAAGATGGCGGCCAACTTTTTTGTTTGTGGGGCGATTTCGATGAAACTCGGTTTTTGCTACTATTTTGACAAAAAAACAGCAACGCAATGTTAAAAATGTAAAAAATCCAAGATGGCGGCCAATTTTTTTGTTTGTGGGCCGATTTCGATGAAACTCGGTTTTTGGTACTATTTTGACAAGAAAACAGCTACGCAATTTTAAAAATGACAAAAAGCCAACATGGCGGCCAGCTTTTTTATTTGTGGGCCGATTTCATTGAAACTCGGTTTTTTAGGGTTCCGTAGCCTAAATGGCAAAAAACGGAACCCTTATAGATTCGTCATGTCTGTCTGTCTGTCTGTCCGTATGTCACAGCCACTTTATTCCGAAAGTATTAAGACTACACAGTTGAAACTTGGTAGGTAGATGTATTCTGTTAACCGCTAACGAATTTAATACAAAAATAAGAAAAATAAAAGATTAAGGGGGGCTCCCCATACATGGAACTGAAACTGAAAAAAATTGTTTTCTTCAAACCAACACGTGTTGGGTGTCTATAGATAGGTCTTTAAAAATGACATTGAGGTTCGTAAGACAACTTTTTCTCAAAGTCAATCGTTTGAAAGATATTCACCGCCAAAGTGGTAAAATGTGTGTCCCCCCCCCCTTTAACTTTTGAAATAAGAGAGTGAAAAATCTAAAAAAATTATATGCTGTAGATCTTAATAAACACTTTCAACCAAAATTAGTTTGAACGAGATATAGTAATTAGTTTTTGAGATATAGCACATTTTCCAAAACCGCAAACATAACTTTGTCATTCATACCAACACTGTGAAAAACAAAGTTATTTTTGCAAACGAAAAATTATAGGTGGTATTAAATATGGTATGGTATAAGGTAACTACGGAACCCTATGGCGCGTGGCCCGACACGCACTTGGCCGGTTTTTTATACTATTTCGACAAAAAACAGCAAAACAATGTTAAAAATGTCAAAAATCCAAGATGGCGGCCAACTTTTTTATTTGTGGGCCGAATTCATTGAAACTCAGTTTTTAATACTATTTAGACAAGAAAAGAGCAACGCAATTTTAAAAATATAAAAAATCCAAGATGGTGGCCAACTTTTTTGTTTGTGGGCCGATTTCAATGAAACTCGGTTTTTAGTACTATTTAGACAAGAAAACAGCAACGCAATTTTAAAAATATAAAAAATCCAAGATGGTGGCCAACTTTTTTGTTTGTGGACCGATTTCGATGAAACTTGGTTTGGGGCACTATTTTGACAAGAAAACAGTTACAAATTGTAAAAAAACGACAATAGTCAAGATCGCTGCTGACTTTGTTTTTAGATTGATTTCGATGTAACTCAGTTGAAAAAAGTTGGCCGCCATTATAGATTTTTCATATTTTTAACAATGCGTTGGTGTTTTCTTGTCAAAATAGTACTAAAAACCGAGTTTTATCGAAATCGATACACAAACAAAAAAGTTGGCCGCCATCTTGAATTTTATATATTTTTAAAATTGCGTTGCTTTATTCTTGTCAAAATAGTACAAAAACCCGAGTTTCATCGAAATCGGCAAAAAAAAAAAAAAAAGTTGGCCGCCATCTTGGATTTTTTATAACATTAATCTGGTTTCCGAACCCTGCGTGCGACAGTGGCCATCAAGAAAGTTTCGTGAAACTACGAGCGAGTGCGGCAGCATTGGCAGGCTGCCGCACTCTCTCGTGGTATAAAGAAAACCGTTTGAAACCTTTATGTTATAAAACCTTTATTTAATAATATGTCACCCCTAATTCATTATTTTATATAATTTCGCAATGCTTTTATGTACCCGGGGGTCGTAAAAGAAATCCACCTTCCAAATTGTAAATTTGTGACAACCCTTTCGTTTATGCGTAAATACCCTACAGGCGGCGGTATCGCCCAACAGTAAAGGCGTCGGCCTACTGTAAGGAAAAATATCTTTATGCTGTGGCAGTAGTGTACTAGTACGTACCAGTCGTATCAACGCTAATGGTCTGAAAGACGCATGTTTGTTTATAGTTATATTTTGAGTTGTAAATGTAATAAAATGTTATTTTCTTATTTAAAAAAAATCGGATAGGTACCTAATGAAAGTGTTTTTAAAAGCAAAACAAAAATATATTTTTAATTTATTGATACTTCTGTAAAATTCTTAAATCAAGTAAAATTAGATTAAATGAGTTTATGTTTGTATTAAGTTTTGTTAATGTGATTTTTTAATAATTATTTATTTATGACTTTTTAATGGTTAGGTCAGGCTAGGCGCACTCCGCGCTTTAGGTACGAAGCTACAAGTAGCCGGCGGGTCCGTCCGGACGGACTAATTTCAGAGGGCCGCCGCGTGCCGGCTGGGACGCACGTTAGCAATTCGATTTCGATACTCACTCACGCACCGCATTCGCGTATTGTCGCGTCGTTCGTTCGTACATTTATGATATTTAACCCAAATGAAGGCATATTGCATCGCACTTTCGAAATAAACTTAATTATTAATGACAATTTGATTTCGTAAGAAAGTAAATTGCCTCAAATCAGTATGTATAGTGTGATGTGGCGTTGACTGTATTTAAGTACACATTTTATTTCACAAACACACAACTTGTAATAAAGTATTGTAAGCTATTATTTCATTATTATTTAAAAGAAGAAACCCTAATGTCGTTAGAAGAGATAAGAGCTACGCGATAGAAAGAGAGGTAACTTGTAGGTGAATATAACTGTAGCGAAGGGAGCGGTGTGCGACCTTAATTGCACTTTATTGTGTCTAGAATAGAGTCGCTATTTATTTAAATGACTTTGAGGAGTGGATCTTCTGTACTTGTACTATTATGTATTCTGTGGTTAGGTGTCAAATCTAACGTAAAACAACTAAGTTAAATAAACACCATTAGTATTACCCATACGAAGAACAAGATATCATTTATTTATTAACCCTATTTTGGTTAATAACGCGTTTCTATACTTATGCAAAAGGCCGGGCTTTGCCTTGCAATTGCACGTGAGCATCGAAAAAAACTATTTAGGCGCATCTGTTTCTATTGTTTTGGCTATATTTCCTGACCATTGCCTGCACCGTGGGATTTCATGATACACGGCACTTTTTTGTATAGGCAAACGAATAAACGAATCTTGAGCGAATGTTGAATAGAAGAGAGTTGAGAGTTTGTAGTTTGAGCCTCCATACTTAGGAGTAGATACAGAAAAGCATTTGCACTAATTGGTTAGAATTTTTAAGATAAATTACACTCAAAACGTGTAAAAAGGAAATAAATAGGTACCTATGTTAATGTTAAAGATGTTGCTGTATATTCGTGGGTTGCTGTTATTTCAATTTCGAGATTTAAAATTACTCGATAGGGCATGTCTCATGTTTTTCTTAGTACGCTTCGATTCCAAATGAATTTTTACAACGGTCTCTAAATGAGAATGTGAAGATGATGCCTAGATAAACATAGTTTGTTATCGCACATATTATTATTCAAATGATGATGAAGTCAGCGCGAGACTGCATTTGATTTAGATTAGAATTTTTTATTAGGTATGTTTTTGTAGAAATTCTAAGATGTTTTAGTTATAGTACTTGTTTACATAGATATATTTAATAATAATTAAAAAATGTTTACGAATGAATTTGTTTTAGGTAATTAATTAAATTCATTTTCAATGTACCAGAAGGTCGTGAAAGGCACGAGATCTGTGATTTTTTTTAAAAAAGGCGTTTAGCCTGGAACCAAGTACTGTCAGCAAAGCTATGAGCTGAACACCTTAAGGTTCATTTCTAGATTGAGTAGTCTGTATTGTCTTGCATTTACCCAAAAGTCACAAAAGCATCTTTTGTATAAAAACAATGGAGGCAGGTAAAGACGAACTTTTAGTTCCATCCTTGCAAGCGATTTATTTTCAAACTGTTAAGGTCATAACTTTGCTGACTGTACATAGAAAGATAGCTTTTGATGAGTTGTAAATGAATACCAATAGCAAAATTTGTTCAACTTATAGTTTTTGAGATATTCAAGATTTTGCTGGGGTAATGTTTGGGATTTCCCATATCTCGAAAACTGTTTGTCGCAGAAGTTTGAAAAAAATACCAGTTATAGGTCTTAATTTGTTCAAATTTGTTCAAATATGACTATTTCGATTCATCGACAAATGTCGATATAATTAATTGTTTTTTATAAAACTGAAAAAAAAACTATTTACTCCTAAACTAGTGCATTTAAAAACAATTAAATATACCTATAATATACCCTTTTAAGGTGTACAAATCTGGATTAACAAACTTTACGCGATATGAAGATATAAAGAGATTTTCATTCAAATTTCAAGCTTCTTGTCAAATTTTCCACTTCGGCGATCGAATACGCAGCTCCTTCTGAATGGAAAACAATAAACTATAGTGAACAAATTTATTCATTTTGTTAAAAAAACATCTCTGAAAGTTTCAGCTTTAAATTTCAGATGGGTTAAAAGTTTTTCAAAAGACAATAAAGTGCCAGAAATTCTTCTATAAACCGACTAAATTACGGAGGCTACGAAAAAGCGATCGCGCCATACTTGCAGGTGTTCTATATATCGGTTATTAGGCTGCTAATTTGAGTAGAATCTACTCAAATTAGCAGCCTAATAACCGATATATATAGTACAGTCAAGCAGAAAAATATTAATGTAGCCAAAATCTGAAATGTTTTAAGTATAAGTTACATTATCTAGTGTGAAATTATTACTTTAGCTATTTTCTACTAAATTCGTTTTTAGCAATACCTAATTGCTACCAGATTTTAGATCAGTACTAAAAAGAATCATGGTTCAACCTATCTAATAGTATTATGGATAAATGCGTTGAACGAGTACTTTTGTAAAATTAAGTAAATTAAGTAAAATTATTAAAATAATAATAAATATTTATAATTTGAAATTTTCGCATTCATTGTGTTTTGCTAATAAATATTTAAGTATCACACGTCACTTCACGGCGTCCAACACGAGATTTCCACATTTCTGTTTTCAAAGTTTGTTAATTCAAATTTGTACACCTTAAAAAGGTATATCATAGGTATATTTGTTTTTTATATGTTTTCAAATGTACTGCTTTAGGTTTTTCTAGTTTTGAAAAACAATTAATTATATCAATATTTGTTGAAGAATCGAAATACGTATGTTTGAACAAATTTAAATAAATTACGGCCTATAACTGGTATATTTTTCAAACTTTTGCAACAAACCGTTTTCGAGATATGGGAAATCCCACAACGTTACCCTGCAAAATCTTGAATATCTCAAAAACTATGAGTTGAACAAATTTCGCTATTGGTATATTTATATACAACTCATAAAGTGCTATGTTTTCATGAACTTGGTTCCAGGCTAAACGCCTTTTTAAAAAAATAAAGCGTCGTGTATCCTGTTTGCTTATTAGCGACCATAATTTGTATACTTACAGATCTTTTCTGTACATAAACAAAAAATAAGATACGTTATTTCTGCATCCTTTTACTGCCTTCTTTGCATCTTTTACACCATTTGACTATAAAGGACGTCATTTCTAATAAACTCTCCCTTTCTATCTTTTCTCTACAATATAAACTGTAATTTATTGAAAAGAACACTATCGTCAGTCACCGGGTGCGTGGCTGGCCCGACTAAAGCTGAGCGGGTTGTACTTTTTCGGCCCCATCGATTTTAGTTCACTGCTATGAACTAATTATCTGTAAAACTCTCATTTCTCTAAAGAACTCATTAGATCATCCTAAATATCATATACGATATGAAGTCGCTCCTAAATTCAGAGAAGTGTAATTGCATTCAGGAAGGTAGTGTCCGATTTTTAAGTTGGCGAAAAAAAGCCACCGTTCGTCTAGACAGCTGTTGGCGCAACGAGTAAAAATGTAAGGGCTGAGATAGTGTCGGTACACCCGCAAGCACTTGTGTTCAGAGACAGGAATACCGGTAAGTTTTTGGTAACGTTATACAAATTACGTTACTGATAATGGTAAAAAATAGCGATGATTCAAGCAATAGTTTTAGCTTATTAAGTGTTTTATACTTAAATCCAAGTTTTAGAAATGTATTGACATTTCGCAGAGTCGTACGTTTAAGTATACGGAAAGTCCGTTTTATTAGCTTGTAAATTTTTCAGAATCGTGTCTAGTGTCGGAAGTTTTTTATTAGCATAAAATCTGTATACTGTTCGGACGCTCAGACCAAATAAAAAAGTAAAGACGGAGTCTTCCGACAAAGCGGTGAGGCATATAAAACTACGCCTTGGCTGTGTACATACATACACAATATACGCACACATATGTAACGAAACTACGCCTTGGCTTTCGTTCGTCATTGGGCGTTCCATATCAACTTGTGACTTGCAAATAAATATTGAATTGAATTGAACCCTAAAAATACACATGTTTTACAAAACACCCGTATTTTTTGTGGGTTTACTTAAAATTTCATCTTGAGGCACTTAACTGTCCTCCCAAGGATGAAAAAATATTTTCAGTATACGTAGCAGAGTCAACAAACACAAGCTTTCACTACGGCGGCGCTTCGATGCAAACTGCCAAAATACAAATTGACTTGCGGGTGTACGCCGCACGCGGTATCCTTTGTTTATGCGGCGGCATCCTTTGACAAGAAGCGGCACGTGCAAAGGCGGCGCGATTAAAGGGCGACACTATCTAAGTGAATGCGCTTTACGTGATTTGCTTTTTTGAATTTCAAAAAAATAAAGATACATACATAATTGGGTATCTACTTGAAAATTATATTTTGATTTTGTTACCATGACAGGGGCTTAAAGTGTGCTAAGCACAATTTTGATGTTAGTTTTGGAATTCAAAATGGCGGCCGCATTTTGTATGTATTTTTTGACAGTTGTCTAATTTAAAACGGCAATATCTCGGAAAGTATTCATCCTAAGATTGATGGTGACCTTGAAGAAATGATGGGTCTTAGTGACATCTTCATTTTAAATGTCAAACTTAAATTTGACAGCTGTCACCTAAAATGAAGATCTCACCAAGACCCTTCATTTCTTCAAAGACACCACTAGTCTAGGATGATTACTTTTCGAGATATTGCTTTTAAGTTGGACAGTTGTCATCTGTTGGTATTTGTTTTTAAAATTGATGTTAGGTATGATCTTAGATGAGTTATTCGCCAATTCACGCACTTACTAGTACTTACATCAATAAACCTAGTTCAGATTAATGTTGAAAATGACACGTACTTACTACCTACTTAGCTACATATACCTCCTAAAGTCTGTCTATCCTAAGGTTGCCAACTTTTTTTGCATAGAAAATAGTATTGTTAAGATTATTACTCGTAAAAATATAGTAGATGGAGAAAAAGCAAAAAAAAATATTACGGTTGCCGTTTTATATGGAGGATATTAAAGAAGTTGCATTTTTCATACTAACATTTTCATAATTTATTTAACAACCATAAACACAAGTGTTTAAGCACAAAAATTATTACGCAATTACCTACTTATGTGCATATAAGTAATACAATTTATACAGTGTGTTCAGGTTCCAATTATACACATTTATGGAAAGAATCTACACGTAGGTAATTTTATAGTTACATATCATAATAACTAAACCTATTCCAATTATTCTCGAGATAACTATGGCCAAAAGATCTATTGTTTAGAATAATTAAAGATCGTTTTATATATTTTTGTTATAACCAATGAACAAAATACATAAAGCAAAAATCGGAGACCGTGGCGCTGCCAGAACGATGGACACGCGCGCTTTGCTGTTTGTTACCCATACTAAGTTTTACAATCCATACAGTTGTTAAACGCCTTTGATGACATGACGGCCGACGCCGCGGGATAAATTTGATGATTATATAATACATAATTTATTTACAAGTACCTATGTGCCTAATTACATGTACTTGTGTTGCACTGCCAGATGTTACGTGTCACTTTATTTTTGGGTTTTTTTCAGTTTTCTATCATTTTTAATTATGTAATGTATTTGCATTTGGATAAACAATCTTAATCATAAAAATTTGACCCCTACCTACCTACCCTTCGCGAGATCCCCTGCGTTGCTCTGCGCAAGTACATTCGTTTAACAACTGTATGGATTGTAAAACTGTGCCAAAATTCGATGCGCGAGCGGCACACGTCCTTACTCGACAGCGCACTGCGCGGTACTAACGAAGGCAGCTCCCGTAGCGCGCTGGTATTATAATCTTTTTTTGGTAATAACAAAAGTAATAATTATTATATACGATTTTGGTGCCGTTAGTCACTGGAATATGTAATTTGCTAATGATTTACATTAATTTTGCTCAGAAACGATGTATAATTAAAGAGATATTTCAAAAATTCCCCTAAAAAGGACATGTTTTCAGAAAATAAAAGTATCGAGCCAAACTCAATATTTCTGAAATTCTGCCGTCATCCACTTAATGAAGGTCCATAAAAGCATATATCTGAATTTGACATTCATTGAGATTATAGAGACGTCACTATTTGAGTTCAAATATTGAGAAATTCTGGGAGCCCCCTCTTAACTTTCATTCAGATAAAAATGTATAGTTCTCAAGGGATATGAAAATAACTGTCCACGCAGACGAAGTCGCGGGCGACCGCTAGTGTATTATAAATGTGAGAATTTGTATGTATGTATGTATGTATGTGTTTGTAACCTTCCACGCCTAAACGGCTGGACGGATTTGGAAGAAATTTGGCACACAGATAGTTTACGATCTGGATTAAAACATATGATACTTTTATCCTGGTCAAAGGTTCCCTAGGGCCCACGCAGACGAAGTCGCGGGCGGAAGCTAGTTGGTAACAAAATTAAAGCCGGCTCAACCTACCTTCTAGAAGAGACAGCATTCACCGACACCTGGTACAGATTGAGGCAGTTGAGCGAGCACATCATAAGCGCCTGCCCATTCGCCTGCACTCTTCTAATCATATCGAAGTTGTACTTCTTAACCTTGCACCAGTTGCATGGCATTATGTGCCGTGAGTTGCTTATGTACACATTCATGCATGATTTCGAGCAGAAGCAGTTTGGACTATTGCCATCATATATTGTAAAACATTTTGTTTGCTTGCGTTCGAAATATTTTTTGCACCAGCGGCATTGATCTGTGAATATTTAGATATGTAAGTGATTTGATTTTTAAATTATGTAATGAATTTTTAAATCAAATTCTTCTTTACTTTATAAAAAGGCCATATTATTAATAAAATACTAGAATTTTAGGATTATTCCAATGACTAGAACATGCTGAATTATAATGTAATCAAGAAAGGGCAAAACGATAACTAACTCACCTGGGAAAATATTGTTCACGAATTTAAATGCAGCGAAACACGGATCCGAACATAATCGTTGCATAACATTTTCATTGACTTCCACTTCAATAGTCGTGGCCTTCTCTAGCGAGCACACGGCACATTTGGCCCAAATCGGCTGCGGAACGGGGTTCTTACTCATTTGGTCAAACTTCTCCATACACAATTGAGAACAAAAGTCTTTAAATTGGCCCTTGTCTCCAACGGGCGCCAAGAAACCTTGATGGCCAACTGAAATATCCCTTTGGCAATAACAACAGATCTTCAACCCTTTTTTGAACTCTTCCAAGCAACCAGAGTTACAGAACTGTCGAATGTCGTATCCAAATCGCACACAGTATTTTCCTAAGCTCGTGTGCTGAACCGCTTTCTGGCAGTTAGCACAGCGAGACCCTATTTTGTTCTGATACCGTCCTAAACATACTTCATCGCAAAAGTCCATTGTCTCCCAAGTTAAAATCTTCTCATCCATCTCTAGTATTAGTGTGCAATGGTTGCATCGCCGCATAAATGTGCGCTCTCTTTCTTCGCGCGCCGCTTGAACCATCGCTGGGGTTTTAGCTTGAATTTTATAGGCCTCGTCTAAATACTTATCTGTGGCATTACTTATGACTTTTAATTTAAGCAATGGTGGTTTCACTGGGACAACCGTCGGCACAGATATAATTTTACGTTGGTATCTCTTCTTTTTAATGAAATATCTACCATTTTCGTTATTATTCAGAGTTTTAATACATGCAGTACTGCATATTATTTTAAACTGTCCATACCGAGTCATAGAATACTCGCACAGTTTTGTTTCATTACACACAAAACAGGTTGCTTCTATCGGCGCAGCTTCTTCAACAGTGATCTTTCTACGTTTGAAAACGTACTTATCTTTTTCGTCAGCCATCATGCTGTTTAAACAGTCCATTGAACAGTAATTTGTGTCCTCCCCATCATATTTATAGTAAAAATAGCAGGTCTTTTTCTCTTCACATTCTGAGCAGAGCATGAATCTTGGCATGATTTCTTCTATGGTATATTTTTTGCATGTAACTGAGTATCCGGGATGTTCCTCTTGAAAAGCTGTGACACAATCTTTGCTACACAAATAGTTGCAGTCACCCTCTTTAGTAGTGTACCGGAATGTGCAAGTGGTTTCCCTGTTACAATGTACACAGGTGCTGGAGAAAGAACTGACTTCCTGAATTGTGTTAGAAATTACAGGATCATCGACAACTACGAACTCATCTGGTTCATTTTCATTATCATTTTCCTTATCTGCAATACATAGAAAGAATTTGTAGAAAAAACAATTTATGATCGTATTTATTAGACTAGACATAATTGTTAATGTTATGCTAAGCAGCCGAGGCCACATAACTGCGCTGTTGTGAAGCTTTTCGTGTCGTGTTGTTGCACAATTAGTTAGAAACATCAAAGTTTCAAACTAAGGAATTCGTTTATTTCCATTGAATCTCTTTAATTTATTTCCTTAAATAAAATTGAGCTCTAATTCCTTGACTCAAAGTGTCTAATTGTACAACACGACAACGAAAAGCTTCGCGACAGCGCGATAATGTGGCCTCAAAGACAACAAGGACATAATAGCCCAGTAAACGAAAAGGTGTAGAGGGAAATAATTGGAACACAATTTTTGACTTCGTAACTTTGTTTGGACCAGTTAGGAGGTGAACATATCAAAAGTCCCCGCCCGTAGCCCCTATGCCGGGGGGAGGGGGGTTTGAAGGTCCCATTTTTCGGTTTTTCAGATATATCTCGAAAACTTTGCATTCCAGCGACATGAGCTATTTTACAAAATGAAAGCTGATTAAATTTGAATCAAGATTTATTATGTAAAATTTTTCGATATCTTGTATAGTTTTTGAGATATCCGCTCCTGAAAATCTGTAATTTAGGAAAATAATATTGTTTGATTGATGGTGATTCGAAAAAATCTGTAGAGGTTGCACAGCTGAAAGTTTGTAGGTGGATATCTACTTACTTTGGTGTTAGCTCAAACGAACCTATTGCTTTTCTGAACGGTATATTCTATCAAAATCGCATTTTCTATACACAACTTCATCCCCCTTTTCACCCCTTCGGGAGCAGAATTTTCAAAAACGCTGGGACATGTATATATTAATTTTTAATCGTCAGCCTAAACACGAAATTTGAAGATCCTAGCTTCGAAACTGACGGACTTTCATACAAACTTTGGACCCCCGTTTCACCCCTTTAGGGGGTGAGTTTTGAAAAATTATTTCTTAATGCACCCCTAGACCTCATAAGGAACCTATGTGCCAAATTTGGAGACTCTAGACCCAGCGGTTTGGGCTGTGCGTTGATAATTGATACGTCAGTCACCAATCAGTTTCTTCTTTTATATATTATAGATAAAATTACAGACTTTTAATAGTGAATATCTCGAGACTACACAAGATATCAAAAAAAAAATTATTGAATTAAACATGTAGCAAATTTAACCAGCTTTTGTTTTGTAAAAAAACTCATGTCGCTGGAATGTATAGTTTTCGAGATATATGTGAACAAAAAATGGGACCTTCAAACCCTCCTCTCCCCCCGGCATAGGGACTACAGGCGGGGACTTTTGATATGTTTACCTCCTAACAGGTCCAAACAAAGTTACGAAGACAAAAATTGTGTTCCACGCCTTTCCCTTACCTTCTTTTGAGCATTTATTGCCTGAACTATAACATAAAGATGGGTACAAATAGTTTCAATATTTCAGTGAAGTATCAAAATGTGAAAACTCAAGAATACATATTTTTTATTAATTGTTAATAGAATAAAATGATGAATAGCAAGAAATCAATAATAAGATCACCATGAAAATTTAGACCATTTAGGTAGCAATTTTTTAAGCAAATTATATTAGTTAACAAATTACCTCTACCATTTTCTTGTGTAGGATCTTCGGTAGTTGTTGATGTGTCCACGTGCTCAGTCAACTCACTATTAACGCAATCTTCTTTATTTACTGCTTCCGTTTCTACTGCTTCGTTTTCTTTTTTGGGCACTGTTTGCTCCTCAGCAAGTGCCGCTAATTTAATAAAAAAAAACAACTTTTTATTTTATTTTTCGATTACCTAAATTTATATCATGCTGCTCTTTTTTAGGGGAATTAATTAATTGGGTGACTGTAAAT
The DNA here is from genome assembly GCA_943789525.1 of Agriphila geniculea. NCBI lineage: Eukaryota > Metazoa > Arthropoda > Insecta > Lepidoptera > Crambidae > Agriphila > Agriphila geniculea. Next base: position 14,839,215 of record OX038890.1, read on the forward strand.
AATTAAAGGCGACTGTTAATGGAATAATTAAATACTAAACCTTGCAATGGTTAATTTTTTGGGCGACAAAATAACTAAACTTGCTACAAACTGTGGATTACAAAAAATACGTAAAACTGGCGACTACATGCGGGAGATAAATAATTTAAGTTAGCAGTGAAAATACTAAATGAGTGTAGGTAACTATATAACTGATTTAAGCTACCCAACATGGTATTTTTGTCATCTCAATTAGGATAATAGTCACCTTTTTTAAATAAAATATATGCCAAATTTTAAATGTTTTGTATGCCCTAAGGTTGTTGCCCAAATAGTAATTTGGTCGCCCATTCTGTAAAATTATAGCTACTCAATTTGTATTTTTTAAAGTAACCCATTTTAAACATTTGTAGTCGCCCTCAGTCCGTCGCCCACTTAGTATTTCAGTATAATTATTCAGTATTTTTGATACCCAAAGTGAGAATTTATTGTTACCTGATTGAATACTACCCTTTTTTTTATTAACACGTTTTTATTAAATAGAAGTGTATTTAAATTAGGAAACCATTTAACTCATAAGTCCGTTTCAAAATGGCAGTGTAAACTAAAGTTATTACAAAGTCTATTAGTATACCTTCAGCCTGTTTTCTTTGTTCAGCAAGTACTTTTTCAGCAGCTGCTTTGTCCGCTTCTGAAATTTCTCTTTCTGTGTCTGGGAGTAAGCATACTTCTTCATCTGCACCGGGTTCTTCCACGAGCTCTGTCACGTTGCTGTCATCCAAAGGTGGGTCCTCTGTTACCAAAACAAAAAAAAATTGAGTTCTATTCCACACTTCTATTCATTTTTAGGGTTCCGTACCAAAATGGTAAAAAAGGAACCCTTATGGTGTGACTCAGTCTGTCTGTCTGTCTGTCTGTCACAGCTGGATATCTCGAGAACTACTAGTGGTATCAACTTGAAATTTGGAATAGTTTAAGATGACATTTGCCCAACTATTTTGCAAATAAGAAAGAAATAAAAAAAAATTTTTTTTTACAACAGGGACTGAAAAGGGGTCTTAAAAATTTGAAGTGAGGTGACTAGGGCATGTGGGGTATCATATGAAAGAGCGCTGTTTGCACATTTTAAAACATTTTTTCCTTTTTTCTTAGGCCGCATAGTTTTCGACTTATGATGAAAAATGTAAAAAAAAATACCGTTCCCCCCCCCCTTATCTCCGAAGTTTGCAAAGAGAAAAATCTGAAATAATTCTATGTGATAGTAGTTTATGTAAAGATTACAGGAAAAATAAAACGATGTCTCAATATAACACACTTTTTTAGAAATTCAAAAAAACAAACAAAAATTCTTTAGTTTCACTACCAGTCAACAGATGGCGCTGTCCTAAGCATGCTAACCTAAGAAACATAAAATAGTTCCACTATCGGTCAAGAGATGGCGCGCCCTAATAATACTACAATAATAAATTGGTGGCTGGTTCTAATATAATTACCTACTATTTGCCGTATGAATAAACGAAGAATAAGTTCCTACTTAGTAATATAAACAGTTTGCAATGTGGAGTGGCTGAAACGTTTTTCAGTCACATAAGCAGCTGTGGCTAAGATTTGTAAATTAATTGTCCGCCTGTTCGCCCTTCCACCTGTCTGCCGTTTATCCTACTTTTTTAAAGACTACTAAAGTAACATATCCAAATATATTTATGATTGTACGGAACCCTCGGTGCGCGAGTCCGACTCGCTCTTGACCGGTTTTTTTTAATAAGAATTTGGAATGAGGTTAACAAACCTAAGGCTCGTATTATAGAATCAAACTCAAATTGAAAACTCTGCTTGAGTACAGTTAGAAAGGAATGGTGATGTAACGCCATCCCTTTCTAACTGTACTCAAGCAGAGCATTGAGTTTGATTCTATAATACGAAACTTATTCCTTAAATTTAGTACTTGATAAAGAAGTAGATTGAAAGCTTAGGAAGAATGCAGATGCTTTCTAAAATTTGCCTATCAAATCAAGATATTTCACATTGCACAGTATGTTTTTTAACCCAAAAAGCGGACAATCTCATTTTATGAGCTTATTGTATGGTATGTACTTTTCAAAACGAGGACAAAAACTCCTGCGTGTCTATTTTTAATAATTTCTAATACTCCGGGCAATGAAAAATACTTTGTTCGAAAAAATCACAATAAATCCTACAGAGATGATTTTTGGAAACATGATTAAAATAAGTTTGTCAATGATAAATTTCAAGTTTTCCCCAAAATATCTGGGGTGCTTTTTTTACAACGGTGGTTTAAATATTGTTTTTGTCTTAAAACATCGAGATTAAATCGTACACAAAGGGAATTTCCTTTATGAATTTCTTAAAACCATTAGAAATGAAAACTCAAAAATCACCACTTACATTTCAGAGGAATTTGCAAAAAAAGGCTAATAAATAAAAAAAATCATAACACAGAAACAAATATTAAAAAATCAGTGATTTTGCAGTATAAAGTTTCTTATAATTAACTATACTAAAAACAAAATTTTCACTCAGGTGACTATTATAGTTTTTTTTTAAATGCGTTTTATTCATTTTTAAATATGCAGCATAAATTCTACAGTCGTAAAAGTTCAATAATATATAGTGTAATAATTAATAACATCTTAAAATTAAGTAATCCCTCAATTCTAAGTAGAGGATTTCTCGAAATTTACGAAAATTATCAGCAAGGCGGAGCGTAATATAGAGTGGTGAGCGAGCACGAATGGCAGGCGCTCTGTACCTATGAGCGCCGATGACGCCACGGCGCGCGGCGTGTCACGAGTTTCCGGGCAATGAAAAATACTTTGTTCGAGAAAATCACATTATATCCTACAGAGGTGATTTTTGGGAACTTGATTAAAATTAACTTGTCAATGATAAATTTCAAGTTTTCCCCAAAATATCTAGGTTGTTTTTTTTACAAAGGCGGTTTAAAGACTGTTTTTATTTTATAACATCGAGATTAAATCGTACATGAAGGGAATTTTCTTAATGAATTTCTTAAAACCATTAGAAACTAAACCTTACAAAATCACCACTTACATTTCAGAGGATTTTTTCACAAAGGCCAGTAAAAAATAAAAAATCCTAACTCAGAAACAAATATTATAAAATAAGTGATTTTGTAGCATAACATTCCCTATAATTACTACATTAATAGCAAAAGTTTTCACTCAAGTGACTATTATAGTTTTTTTTTATTGCGTTTTATAAATTTTTATATAGGAAGCATTAATTCTACAGTCGTAAAAGTCAAATATTAAATAAGTATTTACTTTTTAAAATTAAGTAATCCCCCAATTATTCCCAAAGGATTTCTAGAAATGTACGAAAATAAATATCAACTGTGGGTAGTGCACGGACGGACGGACGCGCGTAAGGTAGGTAATCGGTGCGCGGCGGCGGGTGGCGCACAGTGACGCGAGCCGGTACAAAAGGTTACGAATATTACGATTATTTTGGTAACTTTTCAACGTTTGTATAAGTGATCAAAAAATTGTTTCGATGATCTATCGGAACAAAATAAGGGTTACTCAAAGTGGCACCATTTTTGCGACAAGATATATTTACCTATAGTAAATAAACAAAAAAAAGGTTTATTTACGTTGAGTTTGGTCAACGAAAGATGAGACTCGATTGGAAATGGAACTAATTTTGCGCCTTATTTTAAGGTCAGTTTCCAATGACTTAACCTCTAAACGTTAATTAAACAGGGAAAGTGGCGCCACCATTTCAATCTCATCTTTCGTTGACGTAATCTATAGGAAAAAAGAAACCAGCCAAGTGCGAGTTGGACTCGCGCACGAAGGGTTCCGTACCAAAAAACGGCAAAAAAAAATACGTTTGTTGTATGGGAGCCCCCCTTAAATATTAATTTTATTCTGTTTTTAGTATTTGTTGTTATAGCGGCAACAGAAATACATCATCTGTGAAAATTTCAACTTTCTAGCTATCACGGTTCATGAGATACAGCCTGGTGACAGACAGACAGACGGACAGCGGAGTCTTAGTAATAGGGTCCCGTTTTTACCCTTTGGGTACGGAACCCTAAAAACGAATTTTCGAAATTATTTTTAGTTGAAAAAAACCCATCAATTGCAACACGGATTTCTCGGACTCGACGCGAGTACTGAGTAGGGTGACTTGCCCAATACCTGGCCCCTATTTCACAGACAGGACAATTGTAAATTACAATGACAATTTGATGTCCGTTGTGGTATCTGTGTGTTATGTAGTTTGGTCAGTATATTTTCTAAATTCAAATTAGCAGACGCCATGGACACCAAATTGTCATTGTCACTTACAATTGTCACGTCTGTGAAATAGGGACCTGGCCTTTTAAGGAAGTAATTGACCATGACAACGAAGTGATCCTAAGATAAGATAGGTATCTGTTTTTCCTTTTGAGGTAAGGTCAATGTGTGGAAGTCCGTCTGGGAGGCAAGTCCATCTAGAGGCCATAACTTCCATTTTTGAAGGACTAGGTTCTTATGCCTCGGTCGTTAAAAAAGTATTACGGAGCTAGTTTGAACTGAGAAACATAGATGTCGCTAACATCATTAGGTTGAAAGAAATTGGTCATCAGTTTTTTTTCGCGTTAAGTACTTGAAGTTGGAGTGTAACGTCTCTTCGAAAAAAAATAAGAAAAATAGAAAATCAATGGAGTTTTTGGAGTTTCTGTGATTACGAAAGTCATTTAGTGATCCATATACCTATTTCTGGTGATGAATTCATTAATATCGCTTGAATTTCATAATTATTACATGCACAAAATACCAACCTTAAAATGTAAATAGTTGGGAAGTCCGTCTAGCATGCATAGGGAAAGTCCGTCATATGCCGGTCTTGCCTCGATTGCAGATATTGTCAACCTTTTCAGCTGCACGTATATTATGTCACTTTTGTCTGTCTGTCAATTTTTTGTTTTATAGCTCAAAACGGCGGTACACATGGGATAAATACTTATACAAAAAATTCAACTACGTTGACATATTTAAATACTGAATAAATTTGACAGTTATGCAAAAAATATAGTTGAAAAATTTCTGACCTCTTAAATGATAAGGAGGGAAGGTAATTGTTAATTTTGCAGTCACTACCTATAATTTTCAATTTGAAATAAAAATTTATGTTTTTACTTAGTATTTAATTTTACGGAAAAAACAATAGTTATAATTTTATTGAAAATGTTTGCAACCACTGTCACCAAAGTTATGCCGGACTTGCCTTAAAATAAAATAAAATGAATTATCATTGAAATCTAAACCGTAAACACAATGACATAAAACAAATATTTCAACGCATGTTTTGCATCACTGCTAGAAACTGCTTTCATTCATATAGCCTCACTAGTTATGGTTATATTGGTACTAGACGGACTTACCTCAAACTGCATGGGAAGTCCGTCTACACGCCGAGTTTTAAAAAATATCATATAAATCTAAAGATTATTGCAATTAATATTATTTTTAGACCAATATAAGTAAATTAATACATTACCTATAATTTCCGATGACACAAGTCACTTTAGGAAGCGTATCTGGTTCAATAAGTTCAGTTAAACTTAAATATTAGAAAAGTATGCCGGACTTCCACACACTGACCTTACCCTAAAACAAGTAATTGAGGTAAGCCGTTGTTAGGGCAGTTAAGGGTAAGAGAAAGTACCTAACAAAGTAATTTAAAAACCTTTTATTGAAATTACCTCACATTAGTTATGTAATTTAAGATAAAGTAGTGGCTAAGTGAGCTGTAGGTAGACCTTGCATTAAAAAGTAAATTGTTAAAAAAATATAGATGTCGCCCTCTCGCCACGAGGTTATCAAGCATATAGTGGGGTTCATGCTGTTTGGTATATTCACAGCTAGATGGCGCTTCTAATTTTGTATTTTCGAAATGTGTGAATTATTTATTTTTTTAGGACCAGTTTTTCGAACGGTATCAAATATTTCAAAAAACTGGCCTGACAAAAATGCCTATATAATTTTCAAACCTGCTCACAAAATTTCACGAGAATCGGTTGAGAAATGCGATCTGTAGAGGAGAACAAACCACGCTGAAAAACAGGGCTAAAATACGTTTTTTTTACATATCTCAGCCATTTTGAAAAAAAATCAAAAACTGGCTTGACGATAAAATTATATAAACTTTTAAATCTGGTTACAAAATTTCACGAGAATCGGTTGAGAAATACGACTTGATGAGGAAACGTTCGAGAAAATCCTTAGGGAACCTTTAACCAGGATGAAAGTATTCTATGTTTTAACGTCCTGCTTCGATACGCAGTACGCTTGGTGTGGACGAACCTCGCAAGGCAGGGCGTTTGCCGCTTGCGTTGTGGCAGGCCTCGCGCTCGACATCGCACTCACGCTCACCCGAGGCCTGCCATGCGCGAGGCACGTTCACACCAAGCGCGCTGCCTAGCGAGGCAGGACGTTAAAACATAGAATACTTTTATCCTGGTTAAAGGTTCCCGAAGGGTTTTCTCGAATGTCCTTGCGAACGAAGTCGCGGGCGGAAGCTAGTAGAAAATAATATAATAGAAAGCTGGCTTTGATTTTACTGCATGCATGTGCATTTTGTTTCTGAGAAATTACAATAGACCCAAAACTCCATACGTTTTTGTTTACTTTTAGCCATTGACCATTATTCTGTGCCAGATGTGGATACACCAGCTGGTCGGTTTTTCTAACAGTATAATTCCCGAAGATATTATTACAACAAAAATTTATCGTAAATTTTAAATTAGTTTAACTTTTGATTCAGTGAACCGATTGCGATGAAATAAAGATTTCATTATTTTGCAAGATACACCATATATTTGTATGTAAACATTATTTAGTATTAAGTTAGCGCGTTTTACATTTTTAGTGCACCATCATACAGACAACAAGACAAAATTCAAAAAATGTTATAAATGGGTTCTACTGGTAATTATTAAACACTCCAATCACTTTTTTTCAAACTATTTCTTTTGTAAAGACTCAACTTTTCTGTAGATTTATTATATGTATAGATTAAGAATTGTAAAAATGGCAGTAAGCAGTCATATGGTTTGCACTCAGTAACGATCTGACCAGTCACCTACGTCGTTGTGCCACGCATTGTACCATTTTGGTGTCAAATTCTTGTTACGAGCAAGTTCTGGGAAATAATATTTTAAATACTTTTACTACTTAAATACTTACTGATTTCTCAATTCATTGGCATTTATGTGATAAAACCTTAACCAAAGAATGATTTGAAGTGATATTTTTTCATATATTTTTATTAGTTAATTAATAAAAGCTTGTCCAAAATTAGGATTAAAAAAACCGGCCCAGTGCGAGTCGGACTCGCGCACGAAGGGTTCCGTACCAGAAAACGGCAAAAACACGTTTGTTGTATAGGAGCCCCCCTTAAATATTTATTTTATTCTGTTTTCAGTATTTGTTGTTAAAGCGGCAACAGAAATACATCATCTGTGAAAATTTCAACTGTCTAGCTATCACGGTTCATGAGATACAGCCTGGTGACAGACAGACAGACAGACAGACGGACAGCGGAGTCTTAGTAATAGGGTCTCGTTTTTACCCTTTGGGTATGGAACCCTAAAAACTAGTCAAAAATCTAAATTCGGCCGTTTTTGAAAGGGTGGCCGAAAATATAATAAATATGATCTTATATTCGGACAACGGTCAAACTTAATAAAAGTCTAATATAATTATTATTATGATTAATAATAATTATTATTAAAATTATTGAAAATACAAATAATAATACCAATAATATAAAATGATTTGAATTAAACTCAGATCTCATATACTTATTTTTTTCTATAATAGATTACTGCAAAAGAAATTTATAAAACAAATATTATAAATATTGCAGACATCCAATCTAATGAAATTCTTATTACAATACTTATAGATCTAAATGAAAAAACTTTCCACTCCAAAAAAGAACTTAATTATTTATAATAAAATAAAAAATAAAAACTTTTACCACAAATCAACATTTGAATTTATTTTTAAAATATTATATTTAATGGTAATCAATGTAATATTGATAATAAATATTCACGAAAAACTTCTGAATAAAATCTATAAAGTCCTAAATAACTATTATTAATATATTAACTGATAAAAATAGAACTACCTAGCATTAAAAATATTAATGTGAACATGACTGTATTAAGGCGGCTCTTGGTGAAGTGACAGCTAAGGATTTGACTCCCCTCACCCTGCCACCCTCTACATTACTTCGCGAGTCATTTATTAGCGACATCTATTAAAAAATTTGAAAAACTAAGATGTAATTTATTACCGACATCTATTAAAATTTTTGAAAACCAATGTGTAACCTACACAATGTTTGGCCAAAATTCACGGACCATAGAAAGTTGGAGACACGGCAGCATGGCATTGTTAAAATATTAAATTTTAATTTTATATAGAAAATTGTAAAAAGTGTTTTATAAAAAAACAAGAAATCAGCAATTTTCAATCAATCAGCCGCAATTTATATTAAAATTAAATTATGTATGAAGTCAAGTTTGTTTCATGTTTTAGTTATTTTACTGATTTTTGAATTGAAAACTTCTTTAACGGCGTTGTACGCTTTTTGTAATGGGAAAAAAATGCTAAACTTGCGTCAGTAAGAATCACGTGGCTGATAGAAAATGCGTAAGATGGATGTGACGGATGGAGAGTAGACAGCTGGCGGCGGAAGTATCCCCTACTTTCAAGTGTAATCTCTTTCTACGGGGCGCGTTGAAAATGGCGACGCGTCATTTTAAGACGTAAACACTTGTGTCACCAGTAACGCGCTAATTTTGAAAATGGAACTAATAGCAGCGATCTCTTCGGTGAAACCATAGACTTATTTATACTCTGTGACTATATAAGTTAAATCGTAGAGTGCGTACATGTAGAAATTAAAAAGGCCACTGGCGCGAAATCTTTAGAATTTTTCTCTAATTACAAACTGATTGAATTGTGTGACTGTATAGTAACAGGAAAGAAATAATTTTAATCCTTTGCCGCTAATTTCAAAATATCAAAAATGCACAACGTTAATATTCAAGTTTTCACTTCTGCCGGCACTCCCGGAGTGCCAACGGATTTTTTTACATTTTGCATAGTACTTATACTCGTAACTAGGTACGTCTTATGTCATGCTCACTTTAAACATTTCTGCGGTGGTGTCGTGTGAGGCGGGTCGTTACGTTCCCTCAAATATGGTTGAGCGAAACGATGGCTGATTCATGCGTCATGCTCGTGAACGGGTGCTGTCAGTGGGAATGGGTCTGCTTCTGTATGCTTGTAGTAAGGGCGTCGTATTTTTATATATTTATGTTTTGGATAAACAACAGTAATATGAAAACGCTTTTGACGTAAGTAGGTACTAAACAAAACAGGCAAACTTTTTTAGGTTGGTGTGCGTTTAGCATCACTGCGTCTTTAAATTCGATTACTTACTTACATTTACATATGATTTTAAGAATCGATTGTTAACGAAACCTTAAGAGCAGGCAAGCGCTTAACGCGAGTTTTGATAAAGTGCACGTTGAACGCTGCGCTAGCGCTCGACTATTGTCAGCACAGCGCGCGTCAATGCGCGCTTTGAGATCATTGGTTTTGTATGTTACCGTTCAGAATTTAGAATAGCGCGCGCTTTTGACGCAGATAGACGTATTTTAGGGTACGCTCAGTAACAGTTCATCCAAAAATCGTCCGAAATGGAAACGGAAGCTGTTAATACCGAATTATCGAATCTGAAAAAAATTAACGCGCGTTGAGCGCTTGTCATCCGAACGTACCCTATGTCAATCCCATACAGTTTCAAAAGCGAAGCGATAACGATTTGCAAATATTACTTTGACTAGGGGGTCTGATGAGAAACCCTATCGATTGGTATCGTAAAAATATATTTGGTGGGTTCGATTCCTGGATAAGGCAAAGTATTGGGATAGCCTTAGATCGCGTGATGCGTTTTATCGACACTTGACTGTCAAAACCTTTGTCCTTAAAAGTAATAAATCGATATTATTATGGCGTTTCAGTGGTCACTGGTCATGCTAGGGGGGGCAGGATGGTATAAACATTCTTACTCATACCCTACCTGCATACATCCAAATCTGTTCAGTTCAGGCATTTAAAAAGTTATAGTGGAATAAATTAACTCACAGTCGTGTGATTTATTACCTACAAATGTTTGATTTGAAGACTCATTTATAGTATTCAAAATTTATAGGTAGGTATTTTATACTAACCGTCCTTACGCGTAATTTTTATATCTATGGCAAAATAATGCATCAGAGAGCCTATTACAAAACAAAAAAGAAACCGATAGTCGGACGCAATTCGTCGTTCAATTTACTTGATATTGAACCTTACTATTGAAGTAATAGTGCCACGGTGTTGGACGAATATCGTACGCTTATCGCGATGCTTTTTTGTAATAGTCCTTCAGTTCGAAATGAATTTTCAAAACATAATTGTAACATTTTGACAGTGCTAAAGCAAGGCTAAAACAAACGAGCGAGACATAGAGAACTGTGTAGCTGTCAGTGGGAGCATGAGCGATACGTGTTCCCCGTCCAAGCGCCGGTGGCGGTCTGCCGCCCGCTCTCCTCGAGGGCACCCTCTGTCAAAAATGTATCTGAATTTTTGAAAAATTGCCGCGAAAATCCCATAAATGGTCTTTTCGAAAATGTCTTTCGTGGAATTTGTAGCATTTTTTCTCCTCTATCGATTGGTGGTAACGAGATTTCCATAGGACTCGACTAGTTACGGAGGAGATGCACAGAAACAAAAGTGTTAGTCGATTTTATTTATGATATTTTTGGCATTATGTAAAATATTTTAAACAAATGTTAATCGTGGAATCGATAGGCAAAATGTTGAAGATTCTTATGGTATATTTACTTTGTTTTAATATTCATTAAATAAAGAGGAGATAGAGAATGAAAACCTACTAATAACCACGTTTTGCTAGTACAACCACCTTAACTATGTTTATTAATTTTTGATAAATAATGTTTTTGATTAACATTTATAATTTTGATATGATTGTTGTTTGTTATACTCATATAAAGAACAATACATAGCCAACAATATTTTTGTTGTTTTTGAATAAGCCTAAAATTATTAATGTTGATAAATGTACAATAAATGTATTAGACTTGATATAATTTTTTAAGCTTATTTTTCGTTGATTTTTGTTATGCCTAATATGACTAACTTGCTTATTTCACCTTAGCCGAATTTAGGGAAAAATGGGTCGAATGAAGGACATACGCGTCCGAATTTAGGAAAATTGGGTCACTCGTCATAATTTAATTTTTCTTAATTTTATTATTATTGTTTCCTTGATTTTCTTACCATTATTATAAAAAACAATCATGTAGCAATCGTAAATAACAAAAATTACAATGCTGTAATTTCAATTTTAATATAAATATTTTAGATTTAATCTCTAAAATTGCTGACGTGGCCGAATTCAGGGCATTTCACCCTAGGAATGAAAGAGAGCACCGAACAGGCGAACCGACCCCAGTCGGTGAGGGAGCGGGTGTAAATGAGACAACTACACGTCCGTTGGTGCGTAATGAATGAGGCCCCGGTTAATCACTACGGTTTCGACAATACCTGCTGTCCTTGCACTTGCACCGGTCTGCGCGAGCTCATACTAGTGATACTCTATCGTCGTATATATGCAGCTGTTTCGAAGGCCGGGTCTCCTGCGCCGTGTTTTTGTGTTTTCAAACATCAAAACAATGTTTTCTCAACATGTTTGGGGCGTGGCCTATGAGTTTTGTTTTGCAAAAACACAAAACATGTTTGCCGAGACGAACGGAAAACATCCCCCGCTCTGGCCTGCGGGGAGGGGAAGTAACTCATTTTGTGTTAGCGCTCACTAGATGCAGACGTCTCGCCTGCGTTCGTGTGCCATTGTGTGATTTGAGTTTCGATGGATTGGTGTAATTTTCTTAGTGATGGAGTGGAATAAGGAGAATACTTTATTTTTAATTGAGTTACTCAGAGAAAGACCGCTACTTTGGAATGTTATGGTGATTGGGATGAGCCGTGATTGGACGCAAATTTTCTAACAAAACATGTTTTCAAAACAAAACCTAGGCGCAGCGGACGTGCGGTTATGCCAAACATGTTTTGAAAACAATGTTTTTTCAACATGTTTTGTTGAAAATTAAGCGCAGCAGATCCGACTTTAGCGGACTGTAACTTATCTACTAACCCGAACTTCTCGCAACTCGATGCAAACAGTTGCAACCAATTTAGTGTGAAAAACGATCAAGTGGTAGGAGTGGCAGACAATAAAACTTAAGAAACCCGCCAAGCGATAAAACTATTATGTATTGGGGACGAAATGATATTTTCGATCTGTCACTTGACTCCGTCCGATTGATGCGCAATTCAACTACAGCTATTAATGGCTAAAACTTCGTATGCTACTCATTAAAGCTGGTGATATTTTTTATGAGGGTTTATTGCAAGGGTAGAAATGAAGACGAGATAAAATATTTGGTGTAGGATTTTTTGTTGACTAAAATAAATGGCAAAAACCACGTAAAAACATAAAAATCACTAGATACATTAAAGTCACTGGAGTGAAAACTTAAAGATGCTCCTGGATTAAGCTTAAAAACATGTTATAAAAAAATCACCTTGTGTACGATTTATTAAGATACATTACTATACTTTCTCCAAAAATATGATTGTAACGCACCCTATCTCCTTAAACTTAAACATGAAATCAGTGATTATTTTTTAATTAAATATTAAGTATGTAAATAAGCAAACGCATCATAAATCTCCACTGTAGGATTTTATGAACATTACTTTCCAGAAGTTAGGTATTTTTTACCTATATCTCATAACGCTTATGGTGGAGAGGAAAAGCAGCCATAGTACGATGTTATAATAACCCTAAACCTTATTTAGAAAAACGAAAATGAACTGTAGGATTTAATGTGATCAAAATTTTATTTTGCCTGGACTATAAGGATTTTTAAAGAATTTCTGGAAAATTTCAATATTTCTTTATAAGCCCTCTATAATGCGATATTTTATTTGGCTGAATAAAGTGCAGTTATACTATTTAAATAGGTATTTTTTAATACAATATTCATAAGTTTTTAAATCTTTGAAAATATGAAGAAATTATAATTTTTGTGTTTTTTACTTTTTTATTCTTTGCAAATACATTCTAACTTATTTGGATTTGATTTCTATCCTAATTAATATTTAGAACTCTACTTAGAACTTGGTCAAAAAATCAGTGCCAAATCTCATAAGACCTAGGAGTTATTAACTTCTCAAGTTTTTTTTGATAATTCTGGTTTCACTTGATATTTTTTGGAGTTTTAGCAATTACTGGTTTTTTTTTGGGCACCATAGAAATTCTTAATAAAAATCTGTTATTATTGAAAATTGACATGTGGGAGTTTTTGTCCTCATTTTCAAAAAGTTTATACCATACAATAAGCTAATAAAACGAACATGTCCGCTTTTTGGGTCAAAAAAATACTGGGCATTGTAGAGAATTCTCTGAATAACCAACCCAGTTGACACAGAATTAAAGAAATTGAATGATGTATTAAAAGTATAAACCTGTGTGATGTTCTTCCTCAATGTCACCATCAACATGATCAGCGTTGTGGTCATCTTCATCATCATCAGCAGCATTAATGGTCTGCGCTTGAGAAGTAGTTGGTGTTTCTGTGTCCACTGCATTTGTATCAGTGCTGTCTTTGAGCAACGCATCAAAAGGATCAAGAGCCTGAAAAAAAGATAAGTATTAACAGGGGCCGTACCGGCTAACGAATCGAGTTTCGGAAAATTTGCCGAGTTTCAAATTAAAAAAGATAAATTGAAGTAAGGAATTGCGTATAGTACTATTTGTTGAAGTTATTTGGAAGATATGGATGTTTGTGTGACCTCATGAATTAGGGTTCGCCATTTTGGCCCAATTGGAGCTCGATTTATTTGTTTTAATTTGAAACCCGGCAGACTTTTCGAAGCTCGATTCGTTAGCCGGTACGGCCCCAGATCTTAACATCTTTATCATTGAAGGGATAACGCACCATACACCTAAAGCACCTGCTTTCGTATAAGAATTTTAAAACAATCAGTTTTCAGTTACATACTCAAATTATTTTGAAAAAAGAAATATATGTAGCTTACTTCCGCAAACAATATATGCAAGATGCACCGCCCGCCCGCCCGCAAAATTATGCACATGCACACACAAAATATCAGTGCACAAACCTGCATTTAGCAAGACAGCACCACACCTTGCACTTTCACCAATTAGGCTACTCTACACGTGTTTCGCCCCGACCCGGAGCATCCTCAGGAGTTAGATCGTGCGTAAACCAACACCGAATGCCGAAACCAGTCGGTGTTGGTTTACGCACGATCTAACTCCTGAGGATGCTCCGAATGCCGAAACCATTCGGTGTTGGTTTACGCACGATCTAACTCCTGAGGATGCTCCGGGTCGGGGCGAAACACGTGTAGAGTAGCCTAATTGGTGAAAGTGCAAGGTGTGGTGCTGTCTTGCTAAATGCAGGTTTGTGCACTGATATTTTGTGTGTGCATGTGCATAATTTTGCGGGCGGGCGGGCGGCGCATCTTGCATATATTGTTTGCGGAAGTAAGCTACATATATTTCTTTTTTCAAAATGGTTTGGGACTTCCGCCAAGTGACGCCTGATTCAATCAAATACTCAAATTAAACAAAATATACATCAGTATCAAAAAACCTTGTCAGATCCTGAAAAAGGTGATAGTGTTGCTGAAACTGAACAACTTTCTCCAAGGAACATATCGTCGCTTATATTACAACACCGCGAATATGCGATTTTCTAACTTTACAGTCGAGAAACAAAAACAATTATATTTTCTGCATAACAATGAAATAAAATCCATTTTATATCAAAAGTTTTATAGTCATTTACTAGTTATTCTATAAATAATTAAATGCAAAAATTAATGTTATCCCTACTTATTAAATAAAATAGTCACATAGGCGGTTTCACTCTTTAAAAAATGCATATTTGCGGTGTTGTAATATAGGCGACGATATGTCGAAAAATTTCGCCTTTCCATAGTAAGTCGGTCAGCTGACCAATACATTTTGTATGGGAGTATGAATTTTTTTTTTTCGTTTTTCGACCTATGTTCCATGGAAAAAGTTGTTCAGTTTCAAGCAACACTATCACTTTTTTCAGGATCTGACAGGGTTTTTTGATACATGATGTAAAAAGCAATGTTGTTTATTTGTAGTAATGTTGATGATGTCCTCTTGTCCCTTACTAGGGACATAGGCCTCTTAGAAGGGACCTCCACTTCTTCCGGTCTTGTGTGTAGTTATGTTACAGAAACTATACCTCGGAATGATCTTCTTGGGGTTCATCCATAGAAATATTTGGGGCTGTCTCAAATTCAGGTTTTCCAACTTCATCATCCTTTTTCTCTCCTTGATCATCATTTTTCTCTTCATCTTGACTATTGTCATTGGTCTCATTTTTAACTGAATTGTCATTCAGTTCGTTTTCAGTATTTAGTTGTGATTCTTCAGTATCTGGTTGAGTGTATGTTTGTGATTGTTGAGTGTATGTTTGTGACTGTTCAGGTTCGAGAATATCCTCCTCATTTTCTGCAATTAAAATTTAAAGTGCCTTAAAATGTAATCTGTTAGAAACAAAGTCAAACACTGTTATAATAGAGCTATTAAAAATGTGCAGACTGAATCAAATCATTTTTATCAGACCTCTTGCTCACACTTACAGTCCATGAAGGCCCCAGCTACCTGCGTCCAAGTTGATAGCGACTGATTTATGATAGAGTTCACAATTTATAAACAAAGTTCAAACACATTTGAGAAATATCATTCACATTTGAGACTGTGAAATTGTAATATGTCTTACTGAACTAACTATTAGATATATTACTATTATGATAAAACTTTAATAATAATATGGTAATTATTAAACTATAATTTTTTTTCTTTTTTTTCTTTTTATTGAGGAACAAACAGTCATACATTTATATACATTTCAAAAGAACATGATGTACTTAAAGACCTATAGTTCCCTAGATTGTTACATATGTAGATATAAAGTTATTGTGAAATTTAACTCATCTCTGTTACACTATTAATCCTTTAAGCCCCAGAAAATGAGACAATAGATTTTCCATTGTTGTGCGGCCCGATAATTAGGCCGCTCGGATATCAACAACTTAATTTACATTAGTTTTGTAACATACCATTGGTTTTAGCCTTTTCTTGACTGTCCGCTTCCACAGATTCTAACATATTAGTTTCAGATTTGTCATTTTCTTCAACTTTATCACTTTCAGCATCTGCTGTAACACTCACGTCATGATCAACATGGTTCTGCAGTTCACTTTTATTGGTTTCCAATTCACTAACGTCTGCTTTAGTATCACTATCACTTTTTACATCACTAGACACATTTTCACTTATATCAGCTGCCTCATTCAACTCATTATCAGGAGTCTGAGGGTTTTTAGTACTGGTGGCATCACCAGTGCCTTCACTGGGATTCTCAGAGGTAGAATCTTTCTCATCCATTGTGCCAACAAATTCCAATCTAATTGGTCTTCATTCAATCAGTATAGGATATACATCTGAAAAGTAATAAATAAAATTAATAAATAGCTCGGAAGACTACGCCAACGCCTGGTACACCCGGCGCAATAATTTTTAGGTTATATTTTCTTATAAAAAGGAACCCATCAAATTAATTTATTGTAGGTCATAGGAATATCTCTCAAATAAACAATTTTGTATGAAAACTTGAATTTATGCAGTGAATAAACCACCCCACCGATAGATTTCGTACAAATTACGCTAGATTAGAAATGACGCTAAAGCGGAGGTCCCGTCCCGCGCTATTTCCACCAAGATTCAAAATGCTTCAGAGTTGAAAATTTTGTATCATATCAATAACTGCTGCGTTTGAACAGACTACGACTGTGAATCACACAAAGGGTAATGTTATTGTGGTGTGGTCAAATTAACATCAATGTATTAAAGCGACTTTCAGGGAAGTTCCTTTGTAAGCAGATCAAGATTTACGAAAAACCGCTATCAATATCTGCTAGAAAAGCAATCGGTAAGTGACAAATTAGCTTTACAAAAATGTTAATACTTATTATAAATATGAGTAATGTTTCAATTTACTTACTGAGTGCAATAATTTCACAAATCACTGGAAAGCACAACAAACGACCACCATTTTGGATAACCTGCCCTGCCAAATGCCAAATTGTCGCGGAAGTTCGTTTGAACAAATTTAATTTATTTTTTTCTACAGACAATTTCTGAGATTTGAAATAAAATAATTTGCAAAAAAAAATTATAAGTTGGTTGAATAATTTATAATGAATTTATTAATACAATCCAATAAAGAAAAATAAACAGTACTTTTACTGACCCCCTGACGCCATGTGGCACAGAACATAAATAGTAAGTAGAGAGTAGAGTAGAGACACGTAATTTAAGCCCGCCAATTCACGATCAATTGCAATTGTCAATTTTTCCGTAATTGACGCTCATTGACGGAAAAATTGATCGTTTACGCGAGCAAATGAAGCGATTGTCAATTTTTCCGCAACATTGACGGCAAATGATCGAAACTTTTAATTGATGGCAATTGACGCGCCTTGCATTGATGCACATTGACGGCAAATGACAATCGTTTTTAGTTTCGATTGTGTCACGTCACCGGGCTTGGCGGACGTTCCCGAACGCGATGCTGCCGCCCGCGCCGCAGCCGACGTAGTAACAGAGCGGGATTTTGTTTTACTATTAATATCCTTTTATACAGAGATAATACTACCCAAAGAGAATGTAAAAATAACTAGCGTTATAAGAGACGGGAGTGTCATACAAAAAAGCGTGAGTATGAAACGGAGGCGAATTCAACGAAAACAAACAAAAGAGAAACGTCAAACGGCATTGGCGGGAGAGAGTTGCGCCAGGCTGATACTACCCTTTAATATCCTTATACTGCGATAATAACTACCTTTGCCTCTGTGGCTATTTGTAAACTAATATTGTAAGTTTTTGAGGCAATAAACTATTTATATTCTACTAGCGGCCGCCCGCGACTTCGTCTGCGTGGAAAGGTTTTTTGCTATCCCTCGGGAACTATACTTTTTTTCGGGATGAAAGGTACCCTGTGTCCTTCTCTGTACCCCTGACAACGTGTATGCAAAATTTCATGATGATCGGTTCAGTAGTTAATACGTGAAGGCGTAACAAACAAACAAACAAACAAACAAACAAACGGACATTCGCATTTATAATATTAGTAAGGATTCTATTCATTATCCAGTATTGTGGAAAATAAAAAATAAAGATTACATGGACAAAAATAAACGTTCCATGGCATTACGAAATATTGCAAAAGCTCTACGAATTTATAAGCCGAACTATACAGAAGTGCATAAGTACAATATGTTTATTTCCAAAATGTTTTTTTCATCTAGGGAGGGACCTACACTAGGTAGGTATATCTTTATTATACAGTAAGTAGGTAATATTGTAAGTATAATATTACTTACTTACTGTATTGTTAGTACAATATTACCTACTTACTGTATAATAAAGATATACCTACCTAGTGTAGGTACCTCCCTAGATGAAATAAACATTTTTTAAATAAACATATTGTACTTACTATATTACCTATTTACTGTATAATAAAGATACATACACTTTTGAACATTCGCGTTGCATTGTACACACGACAGCACGTCAGGTAGTACGTAGCACGTAGTGTAGGTAGGTACCTACCTCCCTAGATGAAATAATAAACATTTTGGAAAATAAAGGACACATTTTACTAACAATTCCCGACTCTTACCTCACTGTTTCCAGTGACATTAATTCTGGACATTTGGTCCAATAAAAACAAAAGTTCATCATAATAAATAATAATAACAACAAAGCGTTACCTACACTAGTACCTCCATAGATGAAATAAACATTTTGGAAATAAACATATTGTACTTACAATATTACCTATTTATTATATAATAAAGATACATACACTTTTGAACATTCGCGTTGCATTGTACACACGACAGCACGTCAGGTTAAACAGTAAAACTGCGAAAACAGCTTTCATTACGTAGGGCATAAAGGCGGTCTCAAGGTCAACATGTATAGTCTGAGGTGCCGTCGTGTGTACCTATTAAAATAACAGGAATTAAACCATAAAGTTAATATACCTGAATTAAACACGTACTTACCTACGTTACTAATAATAGGTATTTCACACCTACCTAATTACCCAAGGTGTTTCGACTACTAAGAGAGTAGGTATGTACACCCTCTCACCGACACGGAATCACAGGATAAATACAGAATAAATCATAGTAGGTACTAGCGTTACGCCAGTACCTACTATTATTTATTCTGTGTTAGCAGAAGTGAAGAAAGCCGACATTTTATACAACGTGTTATAAAAAACCCTAATGCCAAATAGGTATGGTAGATAGAGACCATCTATTATTAAAACAATTTTTTAGACCATCGTCTGGATTTTTACTGTTTTTTTAAAGCCACAGCAAGAGTTATTGCAAGAAATGCCTTGTCTGCGTTTGAAATCATTGTATAACCGACACGTCTTTCCGCAACACAGATCATGAATGAACTGAGCGCTGCGCGAATGACGGCGAATGATACGCCGTCAATTGGAGCATCAATTGCTCATCATTTGAAACCATCATTTGCGGAAAAATTGACAATCGCAAATGACCGTTACCGGGGGCCTTTATAGTAAAGCCTTAGGCATCCAATACACGGTAGATTTTGCTGTCAGTTTAACCACAGTCACGGGCTGTGACTGTGACTGACGATTAACCTACCGTGTAATGTAGTGACCAAGAATCTTATATTCATGTAGTGCAGCGGTTCCCGAATTCTTTTGGCTTCGGAACCCTTTTTGGTTAACCGATTTTCGGCGGAACCCCAGCTCTAGTAAGAATTAACTAACTAGAGTTGGTACTTTTAGGAACAGAAAATAAGACAAATACAAGGGTAGAAAAATTTTTTGGGTCTATTTTTTAAATGTACGTTGAAATCATTAAAACTAGCAGTAAAACTACTGTAGAGTCTGGTAACTGGTAAATCCTTCATTTACGATTTACCCTGAATGTATGTGAATGTTTGTAATTTAAATACTCAAAATCAATGAAAACAAACGGGCGGGTCAGCAAAGTACGAGTGTAATAAAAAAAAGGATAACTAGGTACCTAGGTAAAGGGAAAAAAGAGACTTTTGATTTAATGTTTTAGGTATTTTTTTTACTGTTTCCATTCCATTCATATTGTGTATTGCTACGGGCGGGCCTATCTCGTTAATTCCGCGTCATTTTTATATTAATGAATTCCGAACAAGACATGTCTTTTGCAATTCTGCTTTCATTAAATCTACAGAGCAACGGTTTCTGACATTAGAACATTTAAGCGTCACTTTAATTTTAATTTATTATTTATGATATAGTTTGACTTTAAAAGAAGGACTTTTAAGATATAAAATATTAATTTAGTTAGAACAAAAAGATAAGTAGGATCTTGACTTTATAAACTCTTGAATTTTCGCGGAACCCCTGAGAGCCTCTCACGGAACCCCAGGGTTCCGCGGAACCCTATTCGGGAACCGCTGATGTAGTGACTGATGGTTGCATGAAGTTGATTTCTTCTTTCCATCAGTCAATCAGTCAAACGTAATTCATGACTGATGGAATTTGACTGACACTTGCATGACCATGTATAGGCTGCCTTAGTAAAACTGAGATACACATGCCAAGCCGATCTAGCTCTGTCCCCCTAGCATGACCACCGAAACGCGATATGATATAGCGAATTATTACGTTTCACAGTGAAAAGACAATGGATTTTAACAGTTGAGTGTGGATAAAATGCTAAGTATATCATGCGATATATGTATCGTGTTATGGACCCCATAAACGGTCAAGCGTTTTCCGTCAAGCACGTAAATATTTCTGCTTGTCAATCACATTTTGATTGTCTAGAGCAGCGGTTCCCGATTTTTATTAGCTACGGAACCCTTTTTGGTTCACCATTTTTGGGCGGAACCCTAGCTCAAGTAAGAAGTAAACTAACCAGGGGTCTAATTGTCTAATTTTTAAAATCTATCGCAATCGCTTTCGTTTGACAGATGGATGTGACACATTGCTGCATTTCTTTGGTAAGTTTTTATTTGTGCCAAAAAGAAACTTCAATGGAAAACATCCTGAAAGCGATTGCGATAGATTTTGAAGTTAGACAATAGAAAGGCTGGGTTGCCAAATTCTGGAACAGAAAATCCAGGATTTTTGGGTCTATTTTCTAACTAAATGTACGTTGAAATCATTGAAACTGGCAGTAAAACCAGTGTAGAGTCTGGTAACTGGTAAAGGAAGGACATGATGAATGTATGTGAATTAGGGGTTGCAGTCCCGGTACTGTGGAGATAACTGAATTCCCGGTACTGCGCTAACTCTGGTACCGGGAAAACCGGGAAATTTCGGGACTTTTCGGTACTGAGATTTTTTTATTGTATCGTAAATAAAATAAAATAAGTAACTCATAGATACCTTACCTACTTTACGAATACGAACTTCTCCTTTTAACTCTTAAATTTCATTTTTTTTTATAATTATTTGGTTTACGAATTCAGAAAAGAATTTAAGGTAAATTCTTTTGCTTTTCTTTTGCCTTTAACAGCACAAAGTTACTTATTTACCTACTACTACTTTAATTAGTAGTAGATAATTAAGTAACTACAAAATCTTGAACAATCCTTCAATTTAAACTATAATGCCGCGGCCACCAGACACTTAATAGAAATTCTATTGTATGGGGGATACTTGTCAGCAAATGCCTTATTGAGGTAATTATTGGTGCTGAGGTCTTTGCAAAGGTGCCAAGTGGACTACAGGTATATCGAAGCCAAGTGCTGAGGAACCTATACGAAAATGCCACTATGTCGGTCGGTCCTATTACCAAACCAGAGCACAAATCCAAGCTTCCTGTCTCACAAGGTGTGAGACAGGAAGACGTAATTTCTCCGAAACGGTTCACCGCTGCCTGCGTTGGTGCTTTGAGGAGATCTTTAATCTCATGGCCTGGAAAGGATTCGGTACCAACACCTATGGCGAGTACCTTCGTTTTGCCGACGATGTAGTTCATTATGGTTGGCTGAGACCTTGGAAGACCTGAACACAAGAACCTGCTCGAAGATCTCCGTAGTGCTTCCCAAAGAGTGGGACTAAGGATTATAAGATGAAAATCATCTTGAATGTCCATCCAAGATGTGAGACAGGAAAACGTAATATCTTAGAAACGGTTCACCGCGGTGTTGGAGCTAGGAGAACATCTTTAATCTCATTGAGTGGAAAGGATTCGAAGATCTCCGTAGTGCTTTCCAAAAAGTGGGACTTAGGATGATAAAACGAAAATCATGTTGAATGTTTATGTACCTACCCGCTCCAGTTTATACTGAGAACACTACATTTAAAGTTATTGGCCATTATGAATACCTGGACAGAGTAGAGGTAGATGGACAGTCCAGTTAGATAGGTAATTAAAATTTCGAGAAGGATATCTCTCGTCGAATTCAGCTCGTATGGGCAGCATTCTAAAAGCTTTAGTAAATCTTGGTGTCCAACTTACCTCAATATCTCAAGACGAAAACCCGGTGTGTATCAGCTCGTCTTACTTCGCGCGTCATAAATTTATTTTCGTACGAAGGGCAATATAACGGCATTTTAAGCTAATAGTCGCTTAATTATTGCCCTATTTTTAAGTTATAACAAAAGTACCGAAAGTACTGAATTTCCCGGGAAATCAATTGTCAGTACCGCGTAAAAAGCCAATTTCCCGGGAAATACCGGGAAAAATCGGTACCGGGGATTCCCGGGAGCATGCCCTATTTCCAACATGGTTAGCGAATAAGGAATTAACTCAAGCACTACACATTGTTATCAGAAAGTGTCAGAACGAGCACTTCTCTCAAGAAATCAATGATTTAAAACTGAAAAAGACCATTAATAAGAAGAGTAAACTTACCGCATTAACTCCTTTCCTTGATCACGAAGATATCTTGAGAGTCGGGGGACGTCTTGAGAGAGCTGATATGGGTGTAGATAAAAAACATCCAGTGATTTTACCAGCAAAATCTCACTTGACTGATTTAATCATAACAGCCGCTCATGAAAAAACCATGCACGGTGGACCTCAGTTGATGGTTAACTACATACGGTCTAAATATTGCATTTTAAACGTCAAGAACCGTACAAAACAGTATGTCCGAAAGTGCATTCGATGTGTGCGTTACGCCGCACAAACAAGAGATCAACTTATGGGCCAATTACTTCCCTCCCGAATAAACCCTATTCGTTCATTTTATCAAAGTGGAGTGGATTTTGCGGGACCCATTCTAGTTAGAACAACCAAAGGAAGAGGTCATCGTGCACACAAAGGATACATTTGCTTATTTGTTTGTATGGCAACAAGGGCCGTGCATTTAGAATTAGTGAGTGACCTAACGGCCCAAAGATTCCTTGCTGCCTTCAAGCGATTTGTTGCTAGACGGGGTCACTGTCAGGCGTCCGTCACTCGCTCAAGGCCACGCGTTATACCTACCGCTCGGCGTATCGTCCACGATACAACTGGCAAAGGGCCTCACGCCCGCCCGAGCGCTCGCACCGCACGTTTTCCGCGTTTACTCCACC
Source organism: Agriphila geniculea (assembly GCA_943789525.1). Taxonomy (NCBI): domain Eukaryota; kingdom Metazoa; phylum Arthropoda; class Insecta; order Lepidoptera; family Crambidae; genus Agriphila; species Agriphila geniculea. The sequence continues at coordinate 14,863,003 of OX038890.1, forward strand.
TTACTCCTCGAATGCCGAAACCAGTGGATGGGTGTCAAAGTAAATAAACAAATGAAAAATTGTGTTGTTATTGAAATTATAATTTATAGACTAGGTAGGTGTGTACCTACCTAATCTATATTATAATTTATGTGTACATACCTACCTAATCTTTAAATTGTAGTGTGTGCTACAGCACGTCAGGTTATAATGTTAAACTGCAAAAACAGCTTTTATTACGTAGGGTATAAAGGCGTTCTCAAGGTCAACATTTATAGTCTGAGGTGCCGTCGTGTGTATCTACTTACTTACCTACTTACGAAATAAATTATTGATGACAATTTGATTTCGTAAGAAAGCATAATTTGTAAAAGGTGTTGTAGGTATGACACAAGAAACAAGAACTGTTTACTAAATAACTAAATAGGACAAGTAACGATAAACAACTACAATCCCCGTCAGTTGGTAATGCGCCTGGCGGCCATAATTTTAAGCTCAAAAACGAAACCCTATCTTATTGAAAATAATAATTCAATAATTACTATATGTATTAGATTACCTACCTTGGTATTAGAATTTTCTTATTTCATGACATTTTAGTTGCGGATCACGTCAACGTGATTGTTAATGTGACAAGGTTCCAGCGCATTACCAATTGATAATAAGTACCTATTTATCTAACTAAGTACCGATAGTTGACTTTTATTATTTTTGTGTCCCCCATATTTACGTCTACCTAGGTAGGTAAGTGCCTAGTTAGATTATTACTTATGTATTATAGTAATGTTCAAATATTATTGTAAGATTTTTTTTAACCAAAGCACCTACGTAAAATCGCTTTCCTTTTATGATATAATGCTACGCAGTTTATTTAAAAGCAGGCAACCCTAACGGCGTCAGAAGAGATGAGAGCTACGCGATAGAAAGAGAGAAAACTCTCACTCAAGCGAGTGATCTAACTCAAAGAAGCTTAAGATATCCTCACAGACTAGTACACGTAACTGTCCCAAACTCAGCGAAATATCGAAAAAATTGCTATTCCATGTGTATGACCATTTATAACAAATTGCCATTTAGCTTCAAAGATACTCCTACTAGTCGATTTAAATTTTTATTGCGCAAATGGTTAGTGGACATGGCATTCTACTCAATTGATGAATTTTTAAGACATGATAATAAATAATTGTGTAATAAAAAAAAGGGATTTATGGTCGATAAGAGATTATAAAAGGTTTGAAATTGGGTTTTAATTTTAATTTGTCAAAAAGTCGACTACAACAAATTTAATAATTAATATGAAATGACATTATTTAATTTAATCCTTGATAACATTAATATTTTCTGTTCATGTTTGCATGCTACTTAAGTTGGCTAAATAGGTTAAGCTTCTGATTCACCTACTTTTAAGATCTCCATTTGTACCCTATTTAAAGCAAATAAAGATATTTGTATTTGTATTTGTATTTGTAAAACTTCTAGGTGAATATAACTGTAGCAGCTGTAGCGGTGTGCGATCTGAATTGCGCCTTATTGCGTCGGAGCAAGAGTCGCTATTTAATTAAATGATGTTGCGGATTGCGGCTTCTGTACTTGTACTATTGTAAAGAGACTATATACTATAGATAGCTCTTTAGTTCTCTATTGTATATCTATGGTAGTAACCATGGCAAATTACTTGTTGATAGATTTTTCTATTCTTGACAACTGGTGATCTTTTCGCATATTCAAATACTTCTTAAACACTTGTTAATATTTAGTTTAACTACAAATAAACAACAATTCACTAAGTCAAATCTGTTTATTATTGCCACATAGTGATTCTTCAACTGTAAAAAGTTAATATGGTAGCAGAGCGTATACAAACAAAAATCAAGCGAATCAAGTGAAACGTTCTTTGTGCTATTACAAACATGCCGAGGACATACCACATAGATCCACTTGAAAAAGATAACTACGACACATGGGCAATCCAAGCAGAAGCAATATTAGTGAAAAACAATTTATGGAAGTATGTCACTATTCCTCTAGCCCCAAACGCGAGTGCCGAAGCCGTTGAGGGTGACAGACAGGCGAAATCAGAGCTAATCCTTATAATCGCCCCCTCACAGCTAAAGGAAATTAAAAAGTGCACTTCTGCAAAGGCTCTTTAGGATAAACTTAAAGAAATTTATGCAAGCAAAGGTCCCGCACGTAAAGCATCCCTTCTCAAGCAACTAATTCTTACAAAACTAGAAGGAAACGATGTGCGTGCACACTTAAACAAGTTGATGGACACAGTTGACAAACTGGCGGATATGGATGTAAACATAAACGAGGATCTGTTGACGATAATGATGTTATATAGCCTATCCTCAGAATACGAAAATTTTCGTGTTGCCATAGAGTCACGCGACATCCTGCCGAAACCAGAAGAACTTAAAATTAAAATTATAGAAGAGAGTGAAGCTCGACATCACAATGATGAACAGTACGATCCTGGTCAGCAAACCCAAGAAGAAAACGCACTCTATACTTTTTGTAAGGTCTGCAAGAAAACTGGAAGAAATATATTTCAGAAAAAGACACACAAAATATGCTCAAACTGCTGGAAGAAAAACAAAGAGAGGAAGTCCAACAAATCTCTCACTCCAACAACTAACTATGCTGAAGAGTGTCTTCTTACCTTGAACAGGAATAATCAAAACGATTGGGTACTTGATAGCGGTTGCACATCTCATATGACACATCAACGTGAATACTTCAAAGACATGAAGTCAGTGTCAAGAAAACTCAACTTTGCATCAGAAGATCATTCTGCTGATATCAAAGGAGAAGGCAGAGTTACTTTGAATTTGAAAAACAAACTACAAAGAATACATCTAGAAGACTCACTATTTGTACCCGCACTCTCTGTTAACCTACTCTCAGTGTCTAGTATGACCAATCACGGTGCCACAGTGAAGTTTGATAAAGACAAAGCAGTCATACGCAATAAAACAGGAAAATTGCTGATGACAGCAGAAAAATCAAATGGCCTCTACTACGTTAGATCGCCAAACATTGAAAGAAGCTTTACAGCAACGTCTGCAACAAGTTCTACAAACACAATACAAGACTGGCACAGGAAGCTTGGACATATGAACGACAAAGACCTCCACACAGCTCTCAACAATGAGACGTTAATTGGATTAAACTTTAATAAAAATGAGACTTTGTCAGATTGCGAAACCTGCATTCAATCAAAACTAACTCGAGTGCCAAGCCCTCCTAAACGAACTACACCCAGAACTACTGAACGTCTAGAGATTGTACACAGTGACGTATGTGGTCCAATTAGTACACCATCTCAGGGAAAAAACAAATACTTTGTAACTTTTATTGACGATTACAGTAGGTACGGACGGGTCTATTTTTTGAAGAACAAATCAGAAGTCCTTGATAAGTTCAAAGAGTATAAACAAGAAATGGAAAACTTTACAGGCAACAAAATCAAACATTTGCAAACGGACAACGGTACGGAATACATCAACGGGAAATTCCAAGCCTATCTAAGAGAACACGGAATTGCGCGAAGACTGACCGCACCTTATACCCCACACCAAAATGGTATCGCTGAACGGAAGAATCGAACATTATTGGAGAAAGCCAGAGCTATGCTTATTGACGCAAATGCACCAATGCAATTATGGGCAGAAGCAATCTGCACAGCAAACTACCTGTCCAATAGAAGTGTGAACAGTGCTATTGAAAACAAAACACCATTCGAGAAATGGGTGTTAAGAAAGCCCTGTGTTTCTCATCTCCATCCTTTTGGATCCAAAACGTTCATACTGAATAAAGGGCCCAGAGGTCATAAATTTGGCTCGAAAGCTATACCAGGACTGTTTGTTGGATACTCTGATACCAGCAAAGCCTACAGGGTCTTCGTTCCGTCCAAACGCAAAACATTTATTTCCAAAGATGTAAAAGTTGTAAAAGCAAACTATTACTCAAACTCTCTACTCAACAGATTGACATCAACGTTCAAATCAACAAATTGACATATAATGAAAACAAGATTTGTAATTCGGATTCAGAAAGAAAAAGCATGCAAGTAGACATCGATGACGAAGACAATAATCGCTTTGAAAATGTCATAGACGCAGAATCTACTCAGCATGATGATAATCAACAAGAAGTCGTTAATGGTCAAGCAACTGACAGTGACAATGAAGAGTATCATGAAATATCTGAACACGAAGCTCTTGTCAACGACTATGTAGCTGAAATCGAACAAGAACCTGAACCGAATCATTACAATCTTAGAGACAGATTAGCAATACAACCGCCACAACGGTATGATGACTTCGTACTGGCAGCTGTTGCTGAAGTAGAAAACTTACCTGATAATGAATCGGCTGTGAAACTTTCTCACAATCCTAAATATGAGTACCATAAGAGGACCAAACACATTAAGTTGAAGCACTTGTTTGTACGTGAATGTGTTACTAACAAAGAATTTGAAGTCAAACAAGTACCTTCTGCGAGACAGCTGGCTGACATGTGTACCAAGCCACTCTTTGGCCCAAAATTAGAAGAACTAAGTGGAAAGATTGGCTTAAAGAGAATTTAAAAATTCTTAAAAGTTCGGAGGGTGTAAAGAGACTATATACTATAGATAGCTCTTTAGTTCTCTATTGTATATCTATGGTAGTAACCATGGCAAATTACTTGTTGATAGATTTTTCTATTCTTGACAACTGGTGATCTTTTCGCATATTCAAATACTTCTTAAACACTTGTTAATATTTAGTTTAACTACAAATAAACAACAATTCACTAAGTCAAATCTGTTTATTATTGCCACATAGTGATTCTTCAACTGTAAAAAGTTAATAACTATTATGTATTCTGTGTCACTGTGCGGATCTCTATAGTGACAATGGTACCAATTTCGTAAGTGCCGCACGTGAGCTCAAAACATTGTGGTCTCAAGAAAAGTCAAACTTGACCAGAGAATTTGCCGAGAGTTTGGCAACGAATGGAACAACATGGCATTTTATAACGCCACATGCCCGACACTTCGGTGGACTATGGGAGGCTGGAATAAAATCCACTAAACACCACCTCAAGCGCGTGATAGGAACCGAGACACTGACTTTTGAAGAAATGAGCACCCTTTTGTACCAAATTGAAGCATGTCTCAATTCTCGACCCTTGTCCCCTTGTCTCAAATTAGTGTCAACTCACAAGACCCGACACCTCTTACCCCGGGACATTTTCTAATTGGCGAGCCTCTCGTCTTGGTCCCAGATGCGAATTACGAAACCTCGTCAGTTTCTTCTCTGAAACGATGGCAATTAACGCAGCGGATGCTGCAAAGCTTCTGGCGCAGGTGGTCCAATGAGTAGCTGACGCAGTTCATGCATCGTTACAAGTGGGCACATAAAAAACCGGAACCAAACATTGGTGACATAGTTCTCGTCAAAGAGGATAATGTTCCTCCAGCAAAATGGCTCCTAGGTGTTATCACTGATAAACATCGAGGTTTGGACAATCTTACCAGGGTCGTAAGTTTAAAATGTAAAGGTGTTACTATAAAACGTCCTATCACTAAACTATGTGTATTACCTGTAAGTCAGTAATTTTGTTTTGCCTAATTTTTATTATTTTTCATCCAATAATTGAATATTTAGTTATGTTGTATTTTGGTGAGATATTTTGTGATGATCATTTCTGACTACCTGCTGTGAATAGTTTTCACTATCTCCATTAGCCCAAAATGGGCTTAATAACCACGTCCACACTTAAGGTGCCTTCCAACCGGTGCGTCTTGAGACGCACGAGAGCGCACCAGACCGAACCGACACACCGTGGGAAACGACCGTGCGCCGCGGTGCGTCGTCGTGCGTACGATCCATCGAGCGTCGGTAACTTATTAGCGTATAGTTGGCAGCCTCACCATGGAATTATAAGGTTTTGACTAGGTCTAGAAATTGTTAGTAAATAGTTATAAATAGTGAACTATAGCATATAAATAGTGATACTATGGTTCAAAAGCTATTTGAGTATCTTGGTGAGGCTGCTATCTTGACGTCAAGCTAGCAGACACCTTAAGAAATACAGTTCGTATCAATGTGATTTATATGCCAAAAAATTGTTAGGAAATAGTGAATCGTATACGCAAAATTTCAATAATATTGCTTCAGTACAAGCCGAGATATTACGATCTCAAAGTGGGCTGCTAACTTGACGTTTCTGGCAATGGCGATTCCAGAGAAACGGGTACAAGTTATAAACAAATAAATATATCAAAAAATTGTTAGTGAAATTGTGATTCTTACGATTTAAATAAAAAAAGAATTCTTCATTGCTATTTTCTAAAAATCGAATGTTAACTTCTACATAGTACTCTGAATATAGGCTGTCGATCAATATTGAACTTTGCTCCACAGTAATAAGGTTTAAACTTGATTGCAATCATGAGGTGAGTACTATCAAGCAAATACACCTTAAGAAACACAGTTCGTATCAATGTGATTTATATGCCAAAAAATTGTTAGGAAATAGTGAATCGTATACGCAAAATTTCAATAATATTGCTTCAGTACAAGCCGAGATATTACGATCTCAAAGTGGGCTGCTAACTTGACGTTTCTGGCAATGGCGATTCCAGAGAAACTTGTACAAGTTATAAACAAATAAATATATCAAAAAATTGTTAGTGAAATTGTGATTCTTACGATATAAATAAAAAAAGAATTCTTCATTGCTATTTTCTAAAATTCGAATGTTAACTTCTACATAGTACTCTGAATATACGCTGTCGATCAATATTGAACTTTGCTCGACGGTAATAAGGTTTAAACTTGATTGCAATCATAAGATGAGTACTATCAAGCAAAAAAGTGAAATTTATATTTTTTGACTGTGTCAATAGTCATATCCTCGGTTCAAGGCTATTGATTTGGTATAAGTAAACAAATATTTTTCTACTTACTTTTTTTAATTCATTTTTTTTAATCTCATCAAAAAAAATTTGATTGTGTAATACTACTCTAATAATAATTAATACTACTACTCTAATCATCGGTAATACCACAGCCTAGAGAGTATTCTTCTTACAGTCGGACATCGCCCTTTGTGTTGGCGCAAAAGCCGCCGTTCGTCTAGACAGTTGACGCAACGACTAAAAGTGTAAGGATTGGCACGATGTGATTTATTAGCGTATAGTTGGCAGCCTCACCATGGAATTAGAAGGTTTTGACTAGGTCAAAAAATTGTTAGTAAATAGTTATAAATAGTGAACTATAGCATATAAATAGTGATACTATGGTTCAAAAGATATTTGAGTATCTTGGTGAGGCTGCTATCTTGACGTCAAGCTAGCAGACACTTTAAGAAATACAGTTCGTATCAATGTGATTTATATGCCAAAAAATTGTTAGGAAATAGTGAATCGTATACGCAAAATTTCAATAATATTGCTTCAGTACAAGCCGAGATATTACGATCTCAAAGTGGGCTGCTAACTTGACGTTTCTGGCAATGGCGATTCCAGAGAAACGGGTACAAGTTATAAACAAATAAATATATCAAAAAATTGTTAGTGAAATTGTGATTCTTACGATATAAATAAAAAAAGAATTCTTCATTGCTATTTTCTAAAAATCGAATGTTAACTTCTACATAGTACTCTGAATATAGGCTGTCGATCAATATTGAACATTGCTCCACAGTAATAAGGTTTAAACTTGATTGCAATCATGAGGTGAGTACTATCAAGCAAAAAAGTGAAATTTATATTTTTTGACTGTGTCAATAGTCATATCCTCGGTTCAAGGCTATTGATTTGGTATAAGTAAACAAATATTTTTCTACCCACTTTTTTATTTTTTAGAGTATTGACACAATCAAAAAATGTTTGATTAAATCTCATCAAAAAAAATTTGGTCATTTAATACTCTACTCTTAGTTCATTTATTTAGTTTAGGAAAAACTACTAATATTTTACTACCAATTAGGTACCTAACGTTAAAACTATAATTTAAAGGGAGGAGTCTAATGAAAATACCCTAACCTGTAATTTTTTGAAAATGAATATTTTGTATTTTTTTTAGTAACTGAAACTTTAACGTTAGGTAGCTATTTGTTGATATTTGTGTATTTTTGTTTGATTATTGGGCCGATTTCGATGAAACTCGGTTTTTGGTAGAATTTTGACAAGAAAACAGCAACGCAATGATAAAAATGTAAAAGAACAAGATGGTGGCCAAATTTTTTGTTTGCGGGCCGATTTCGATGAAACTCGGTTTTTGGTAGTATTTTGGCAAGAAAACAGCAACGCAATGTTAAAAATGAAAAAAATTCAAGATGGCGGCCAACTTTTTTGTTTTCGGGCTGATTTCGATGAAACTCGGTTTTTCGTAGTATTTTGGCAAGAAAACAGCAACGCAATGTTAAAAAAAATAAAAATTCAAGATGGCGGCCAACTTTTTTGTTTGCGGGCCGATTTTGATGAAACTCGGTTTTTGGTAGTATTTTGACAAGAAAACAGCAACACAATGTTAAAATGTAAAAAAAATTCAAGATGGCGGCCAACTTTTTTGTTTGCGGGCTGATTTCGATGAAACTCGGTTTTTGGTAGTATTTTGGCAAGAAAACAGCAACGCAATGTTAAAAATGTAAAAAATTCAAGATGGCGGCCAACTTTTTTGTTTGCGGGGCGATTTCGATGAAACTCGGTTTTTCGTAGTATTTTGGCAAAAAAACAGCAACGCAATGTTAAAAATGAAAAAAATTCAAGATGGCAGCCAACTTTTTTGTTTGCGGGCCGATTTCGATGAAACTCGGTTTTTCGTAGTATTTTGGCAAAAAAACAGCAACGCAATGTTAAAAATGAAAAAAATTCAAGATGGCAGCCAACTTTTTTGTTTGCGGGCCGATTTCGATGAAACTCGGTCCGCAAACAAAAAAGTTGGCCGCCATCTTGAATTTTTTACATTTTTAACATTGCGTTGCTGTTTTCTTGCCAAAATACTACGAAAAACCGAGTTTCATCGAAATCGGCCCGCAAACAAAAAAGTTGGCCGCCATCTTGAATTTTTTCATTTTTAACATTGCGTTGCTGTTTTCTTACCAAAATACTATGAAAAACCGAGTTTCATCGAAATCGGCCCGCAAACAAAAAAGTTGGCCGCCACCTTGAATTTTTTTCATTTTTAACATTGCGTTGCTGTTTTCTTGCCAAAATACTACCAAAAACCGAGTTTCATCGAAATCAGCCCGCAAACAAAAAAGTTGGCCGCCATCTTGAATTTTTTTTACATTTTAACATTGTGTTGCTGTTTTCTTGTCAAAATACTACCAAAAACCGAGTTTCATCGAAATCGGCCCGCAAACAAAAAAGTTGGCCGCCATCTTGAATTTTTTTTTAACATTGCGTTGCTGTTTTCTTGCCAAAATACTACAAAAAACCGAGTTTCATCGAAAACGGTCCGCAAACAAAAAAAAGTTGGCCGCCATCTTGAATTTTTTACATTTTCAACATTGCGTTGCTGTGTTTTTGCCAAAATACTACGAAAAACCGAGTTTCATCGAAATCGGCCCGCTAACAAAAAAGTTGGCCGCCATCTTGTATTTTTTTATTTTTAACATTGCGTTGCTGTGTTTTTGCCAAAATACTACGAAAAACCGAGTTTCATCGAAATCGGCCCGCTAACAAAAAAGTTGGCCGCCATCTTGTATTTTTTTATTTTTAACATTGCGTTGCTGTTTTCTTGCCAAAATACTACGAAAAACCGAGTTTCATCGAAATCGGCTCGCAAACAAAAAAGTTGGCCGCCATCTTGAATTTTTTACATTTTTAACATTGCGTTGCCGTTTTCTTACCAAAATACTACGAAAAACCGAGTTTCATCGAAATCGGCCCGCAAACAAAAAAGTTGGCCGCCATCTTGAATTTTTTACATTTTTAACATTGCGTTGCCGTTTTCTTACCAAAATACTACGAAAAACCGAGTTTCATCGAAATCGGCCCGCAAACAAAAAAGTTGGCCGCCATCTTGAATTTTTTAAAATTTTTAACATTGCGTTGCCGTTTTCTTACCAAAATACTACGAAAAACCGAGTTTCATCGAAATCGGTCCGCAAACAAAAAAGTTGGCCGCCATCTTGAATTTTTTAATATTTTCAACATTGCGTTGTTATTTTTGCGTCAAAATGATACCAAAAACCGAGTTTCATCGAAATCGGCCCATAAACAAAAAAGTTGTCAGCCGCCATCTTGGAACTTATTTTTTCATTATTATTTCCTAATTGAGTACTAATTTAAGATTTATTTTATACTTATTTAGCCCTAAATTAGTAATGATTTACAATTAAAATTATGATTATCATACATCCTTTCCATATCCTTTTCATAATTCCTATAATTCCTCGCACTTATGATGCAAGAAGAAGAAAAAAAAGAGAAAATACTAAGAAAAACTTTTTCTTTTCCTTATTTTAAGAGCATTAAAAGAAGGAAAAGAGACAAATTTGAAAAAAATATTCTTACCTTCTAGAAAAAATGACAATTAATAATTCAAAGAATAAAACAAGAATTTTGAAGTGTCTATCTTATTTTTCCTATATATTTTTAAAATTCGAAAAGGCAAATTACATTGTGCCAACCCTTACACTTTTAGTCGTTGCGTCAACTGTCTAGACTAGACTCTAGACGAACGGCGGCTTTTGCGCCAACACAAAGGGCGATGTCCGACTGTAAGAAGAATACTCTCTAGGCTGTGGTATTACCGATGATTAGAGTAGTAGTATTAATTATTATTAGAGTAGTATTACACAATCAAATTTTTTTTGATGAGATTTAATAAAAAATAAATTAAAAAAGTAAGTAGAAAAATATTTGTTTACTTATACCAAATCAATAGCCTTGCACCGAGGATATGACTATTGACACAGTCAAAAGATATAAATTTCACTTTTTTGCTTGATAGTACTCACCTCATGATTGCAATCAAGTTTAAACCTTATTACTGTGGAGCAAAGTTCAATATTGATCGACAGCCTATATTCAGAGTACTATGTAGAAGTTAACATTCGATTTTTAGAAAATAGCAATGAAGAATTCTTTTTTTATTTATATCGTAAGAATCACAATTTCACTAACAATTTTTTGATATATTTATTTGTTTATAACTTGTACCCGTTTCTCTGGAATCGCCATTGCCAGAAACATCAAGTTAGCAGCCCACTTTGAGATCGTAATATCTCGGCTTGTACTGAAGCAATATTATTGAAATTTTGCGTATACGATTCACTATTTCCTAACAATTTTTTGGCATATAAATCACATTGATACGAACTGTATTTCTTAAGGTGTCTTTGCTTGATAGTACTCACCTCATGATTGCAATCAAGTTTAAACCTTATTACTGTGGAGCAATGTTCAATATTGATCGACATCCTATATTCAGAGTACTATGTAGAAGTTAACATTCGATTTTTAGTAAATAGCAATGAAGAATTCTTTTTTTATTTATATCGTAAGAATCACAATTTCACTAACAATTTTTTGATATATTTATTTGTTTATAACTTGTACCCGTTTCTCTGGAATCGCCATTGCCAGAAACGTCAAGTTAGCAGCCCACTTTGAGATCGTAATATCTCGGCTTGTACTGAAGCAATATTATTGAAATTTTGCGTATACGATTCACTATTTCCTAACAATTTTTTGGCATATAAATCACATTGATACGAACTGTATTTCTTAAGGTGTCTGCCAGCTTGACGTCAAGATAGCAGCCTCACTAAGATACTCAAATATCTTTTGAACCATAGTATCACTATTTATATGCTATAGTTCACTATTTATAACTATTTACTAACAATTTTTTGACCTAGTCAAAACCTTCTAATTCAATGGTGAGGCTGCCAACTATACGCTAATTGTGATTTGCCTTTTCGAATTTTAAAAATATATAGGAAAAATAAGATAGACACTTCAAAATTCTTGTTTTATTCTTTTAATTATTTATTGTCATTTTTTTCTAGAAGGTAAGAATATTTTTTTCAAATTTGTCTCTTTTCCTTCTTTTAATGCTCTTAAAATAAGGAAAAGAAAAAGTTTTTCTTAGTATTTTCTCTTTTTTTCTTCTTCTTGCATCATAAGTGCGAGGAATTATAGGAATTATGGAAAGGATGTATGATAATCATAATTTTAATTGTAAATCATTACTAATTTAGGGCTAAATAAGTATAAAATAAATCTTAAATTAGTACTCAATTAGGAAATAATAATGAAAAAATAAGTTCCAAGATGGCGGCTGACAACTTTTTTGTTTATGGGCCGATATCGATGAAACTCGGTTTTTGGTACCATTTTGACACAAAAATAACAACGCAAGGTAACGCAAATGTGAAAATATTAAAAAATTCAAGATGGCGGCCAACTTTTTTGTTTGCGGGCCGATTTTTGATGAAACTCGGTTTTTGGTAGTATTTTGACAAGGAAAACAGCAAACGCAATGTTTAAAAATGTAAAAAATTCAAGATGGCGGCCAACTTTTTGTTTGCGGACCGATTTCGATGAAACTCGGTTTTTGGTAGTATTTTGGCAAGAAAACAGCAACGCAATGTTAAAAAAAATAAAAATTCAAGATGGTGGCCAACTTTTTTGTTTGCTGACCAATTTCGATGAAACTCGGTTTTTGGTAGTATTTTGACAAGAAAACAGCAACTCAATGTTAAAAATGTAAAAAATTCAAGATGGCGGCCAACTGTTTTTTTTGCCGTTTTTTGGTACGGAACACTTCGTGCGCGAGTCCGACTCGCACTTGGCCGGTTTTTTAACTCACTCTAATGTTCGAAACGACCAAGAACCTTAAATGTCATTAACAGTACAAAGTCTTCGTTTTCCATTTGGAATAGGAATAATTGAAACTTTCTTTATTTTGAATCAAATAAAATCCGTTTTTTGAGGATCTACTACGATCATTTTAAAAATTAAAATTACGCTCTAATGTTTGGAACGCCGCCGCCGTTAGAGCGTTTGGTTGCACCCGGAGCGTAAGTTCGGAACGCAACCCCTGCGGCGCTCCGCGCTCCGCGCTCCGCAGTGTGGCCAGATTGAATTTTACGAAAATAACGAAGCACCTCAAAAAAATACTGAAACATACCAAGTTGCACATGGAAAAATATACCGATAAAAATACTGATTTTCAAAACAGGTTTTATTCATTTATCATCACAATTAATGTTTAAATTATATTGTCCGTTATTGACAAAATTATTGAAAAACTCATTGTTGGACAAATGTCAAAGTTTTTAGAACGTCATAATATATTAACGAATACTCAGCATGGTTTTCGGAAGGGCGTAGCACCGTCTCGGCTCTCATTTCTTTTTCAGATTATGTTAATCAATGTCTAGATTCTGGTAAGCAATTAATAGCACTTTTTATAGATTATAAAAAAGCTTTCGGCACATTAGACCACGATATTTTACTACAGGCGATGAATGAATGTGGAATACGCGGCCCAACAAAGAGATGGTTTGAAAGCTACTTATCTAACAGAAAAATACGCACGGTAATAGGTGGAGTGTCTGGCGACGAAGCTATAGCCGACCTCGGGAGTGCCGACCGGGTCGGTGTTTGGGCCAGTAGGATATGTCATGCACGTTAACAGTGTCTCGAATGTAGTAAAAAACTGCGAGGTGTTTATGTATGCCGATGACATGTGTCTACTTTATGCCTCAAAGGATATATCGGAAATACAAAAGTACATACAAAAAGATTTTGAAGGTATTACAAAGTGGGCACATGACAATGGTATCATTTTGAATTTCTCAAAAACAAAATGCATTTACATACATTCGCCTTATAACCACCAAGCTAAAGCTGTCAATAGTGAAGATCTTGCGATAATAGGACACACATTCGAATGTTTGCACAGGAACAAACTTAACTGTACTTGTGTCAAACTAGAATATGTTGATACTTTTAAATACCTAGGTCTGGTTGTAGACACACACTTTAATTGGAAAACTCACGTAAATGTTATCTGTAATAGGTTAAGATCCGTACTAGGGAAGTTCTTTCAATTGAAGTGTGTGTTGCATAAAGATACACTACTGATGGTTTATTATGCACTGGCGGACTCGCTTATCAGTTACGGACTTATTGTGTACGGGCGAACGTTTATGACGTACCTGCAAAATATTAAGAATTTACAAATAAGACTACTTAAGTTCTTAGTAAGTAAAAATGTAAAAAAAAAAGTGTAACAAAGAATATCACAAGTTATTTAAACTGTGTAAAATATTACCTATAGATAAAAAGGTTGATTTTTTGATAGGATTAGAACACTACTACGGTGACCAATATAAAGTCAGTGTTGAAAATAGATATAATACAAAAAGTGTACGACAGAAGAAATTCGTTATTCCTAGGGTTAATAACTATTATGGAAAAAGATTGTCAAAATTTTTAGTACCAAAATTATTTAATAAGATAGATTTACTGAGACAGGATCATAAATTAAGTAAAAATTTGTTAAAGACAAGATTGAAGGGTGTGTTTCTCGATAGATTAGATTAACATTATTATTTATTGTTACAAATTCCTTGTAAAAGAACTGTGGAGAAGGGTAGGTTAAGATAGTTTTGAAAAAAGAGCGCATCTCGCCATCAAACTTTAAAGTTTGGCGAGTGATTTTTAAATTGTATTTTTTTTTGTATCTTTTTTGACAACAATAAAAAAAAATATTTTAACATTCTATTCGAAGGCTTCTTATCTGTAACTTAGAGTCTGTTCGGAACTTTTTTTGTTTGTGGGCCGATTTAGATGAAACTCGATTTTGGATACTATTTCAACAACAAAACAGCAACGCAATGTTAAAAATATGAAAAATCCAAGATGGCGGCCAACTTTTTTGTTTGTGGGCTGATTTAGAAGAAATTCGGTTTTGGGTACTATTTCGACAACAAAACAGCAACGCAATGTTGAAAATATGAACAATCCAAGATGGCGGCCAACTTTTTTGTTTGTGGGCCGATTTAGAAGAAACTCGGTTTTGGGTACTATTTCGACAACAAAACAGCAACGCAATGTTAAAAATATAAAAAATCCAAGATGGCGGCCAACTTTTTTGTTTGTGGGCCGATTTAGATAAAACTCGATTTTGGATACTATTTCAACAACAAAACAGCAACGCAATGTTAAAAATATGAAAAATCCAAGATGGCGGCCAACTTTTTTGTTTGTGGGCTGATTTAGAAGAAATTCGGTTTTGGGTACTATTTCGACAACAAAACAGCAACGCAATGTTGAAAATATGAACAATCCAAGATGGCGGCTAACTTTTTTGTTTGTGGGCCGATTTAGAAGAAACTCGGTTTTGGGTACTATTTCGACAACAAAACAGCAACGCAATGTTAAAAATATAAAAAATCCAAGATGGCGGCCAACTTTTTTGTTTGTGGGCCGATTTAGATAAAACTCGGTTTTGGGTACTATTTCGACAACAAAACAGCAACGCAATGCTAAAATATAAAAAATCAAAGACGGCGGCCAACTTTTTTGTTTGTGGGCCGATTAAGATGAAACTCGGTTTTGGTTACTATTTTGACAACAAAACAGCAACGCAATGTTAAAATATAAAAAATCCAATATGGCGGCCAACTTTTTTGTTTGTGGGCCGATTTAGATGAAACTCGGTTTTGGGTACTATTTCGACAACAAACGGCAATGCAATGTTAAAAATATGAAAAATCCAAGATGGCGGCCAACTTTTTTGTTTGTGGGCCGATTAAGATAAAACTCGGTTTTGGGTACTATTTCGACAACAAAACAGCAACGCAATGTTAAAAATATAAAAAATCCAAGATGGCGGCCAACTTTTTTGTTTGTGGGCCGATTTAGATGAAACTCGGTTTTGGGTACTATTTCGACAACAAAACAGCAATGCAATGTTAAAAATATAAAAAATCTAAGATGGCGGCCAACTTTTTTGTTTGTGGGCCGATTTAGATGAAACTCGGTTTTGGGTACTATTCCGACAACAAAACAACAACGCAATGTTAAAAATATAAAAAAATCCAAGATGGCGGCCAACTTTTTTGTTTGGTGGCCGATTTAGACGAAACTCGGTTTTGGGAACTATTTCGACAACAAAACAGCAACGCAATGTAAATATAAAAAAATCCAAGATGGCGGCCAACTTTTTGTTTATGGGCCGATTTAGATAAAACTCGGTTATGGGTATTATTTCGACAACAAAACAGCAACGCAATGTTAAAAATAGGAAAATTTCAAGATGGCGGCCAACTTTTTTGTTTGTGGGCCGATTTAGAAGAAACTCGGTTTTGGGTACTATTTCGACAACAAAACAGCAACGCAATATTAAAAATATAAAAATCCAAGATGGCGGCCAACTTTTTTGTTTGTGGGCCAATTTAGATAAAACTCGGTTTTGGGTACTATTTCGACAACAAAACAGCAACGCAATGTTAAAAATATAAAAAAATCCAAGATGGCGGCCAACTTTTTGTTTATGGGCCGATTTAGATAAAACTCGGTTATGGGTACTATTTCGACAACAAAACAGCAACGCAATGTTAAAAATAGGAAAAATCCAAGATGGATTTAGATGAAACTCGGTTTTGGGTAGGGTGTAGTGTGGTACAATGAAACACTAAAAGTTCTGAGTCTCATATTTCTCTCATTTTTGTAGATATGAATTCCATTTTTTACAGGAACGGAGTCTACTCAATTAGGTATAGTATGGCATTTATAGTTTCATTAATAAATAGATACATAACCAATAACAAGACTTTTAAAAGAAAATGGGAATTGTTTCATTGTGTACACCTAGGTGGAAGAAACACCCCGTGTCCAACAATGAAACACTGTTATTAATTTTGCCTTTTTATATAAAGTGGAACAAGTAAATTACAAAATCTGTTGAATTACAATCAATGAAGGTATTTTCAGAGTATTCCACAATTATTCAGACTTTAAAAGTACCTCTAGCTTTGTCTCCGGTACAATTATTTAGTGACTTAAAGATTAACGAGTCCTAATTTTTTAAATCTTAGTTAGGTACCTTTTTTTAGGCAAAAACTATTTAAAATCAACAGTTACTCATAATAGGCATTTATGTCTTAAGTAAAGTTTGAGCGTGTGCGGGGACTTTTATTGTCCATTTTAGCAAGTCTAGCGCTAAAATGAATGTTGCCTTCGTTGATTGATAGGACACTTTATAACCTTAGAAAGCTGCAGAACTGTATTAACCAAATTTTCCTGCTTGTTTTCTGGGACGCATTGTATTTTAATATTTGTTGAACGTGTCTGTAACTCAAGCTGTGCCAGTCTAGAAGAAAGGTTTTGATTAGCTGAACGTAGCGACTCATTTTCCTTGCGGACATCATTCTAAGTGGCCAACTGGCATATCATATTTTGCAAGGCAACAACTTTTGGATTAATAACATCCTCAAAAGCATTGTAAATCTCCTCTCTAATAATGTCCCTTAAATCATTGGCCGAAGGGCAGGAACAACTCGTTGGCGCAGGAAAACTTGACTTCAAGCGCTGGGTAACGAAGCTATCATTGGAGGCAGTGGGTAATTTAGCTCTCGTTGGTGTAATCGTGTTATTACCCTTTTTGGGCTCGCGAATGTGGCAGAAATCCCAAATTCAGGCGATTTTAGTATCAGCTGTCATCGCATTCTAATCTGCGAGTAAATATGCAGTGCACTGCAAATGATAATTGTCTTTGCAACGTTTACATTGCATGAATATTGCTCCATCCATGATATTAGGACATCCCGCGCACTCAGATGATCCTTTAGTCGACATTTTTTTATTCTTATACAATTACTCTCAATAATCTTATACCTTACTACGGCTTTGGTGAATGAAGATGTTTTAGTAAATCAAAATTAATTGAAAAGTAATGACCAAAAATATCTTCAATAAAAATAAAAAAAAAATATCTTTAAAAATAAATAAAATGTCTCTAAAAAAAATTTGGGAGAAAAAGTCTTTATAAGCGAGGATCGATCTTCGGGCCACTCACAGCTGAATTCAGTATGCAGCACTCAGTGTGCTAACGTATGCGCCAAAGCGACTTAAAGCATTCAAAGTATTGATCAGTTAAGTAGGGTTTGAAACTTGATGTATGAGTTGGTTTGAGTATGAGGTCAAGACGAAAATAATAATTATTGTACTACCTCAACACTGATAATATCACTGATGATAATATTTAGTTTTAACACTGGAGATGAGATTTATTACGCAAATTAAAGCGCAGTTTTATCACTTTTCTGAGGATAATGCTCAGACTATATTCAGCAGTTTTTAATAATCCACTGATTAAAAAAGGCACTGAATATTTTTTGAGCACAAATACACACTTTTAAACTATAGGTATAGTTCTACAAACGACATCACTGGTGAATCACTAAACAAATTATTGATTTAACTTGATTCCAAATGTTAGAATTGTGATTTAAAATTATTCGGCAATATTTAACGTAGAGACTATGTTTACTACAAAGCGCCATCTGGCGGATTTAGATGAAACTCCGTACTATTTCTAACATTGCGTTGCTGTTTTGTTGTCAAAATAGTACCGAAAACCGAGTTTCATCTAAATCGGCCCCCAAACTAAAAAGTTGGCTGCCATTTTGGATTTTTTATATTTTTAACATTGCGTTGCTGTTTTGTTGTCAAAATAGTACCCAAAACCGAGTTTCATTTAAATTGGCCCACAAACAAAAAAGTTGGCCGCCATCTTGGATTTTTTTATATTTTTAACATTACTTTTCTGTTTTGTTGTCGAAATAGTACCCAAAACCGAGTTTCATCTAAATCGGCCCACAAACAAAAAAGTTGGTCGCCATCTTGGATTTTTTATATTTTTAACATTGCGTTGCTGTTTTGTTGTCAAAATAGTACCTAAAACCGAGTTTCATCTAAATCGGCCCACAAACAAAAAAGTTGGCCGCCATCTTAGATTTTTTATATTTTTAACTTTGCGTTGCTGTTTTGTTGTCGAAATAGTACCCAAAACCGAGTTTCATCGAAATCGACCCCCAAACATAAAATTTGGCTGCTATCTTTTAGATTTATTTATTTATTATTAGTTTAGATTTATTACTAAAATTGTAATAATAGGCACGATCTGGCAACATTACCATGTGGTAAATACTTGCGTTTTCATTCCATCGTTGGAATTGGAATTATCAGTATTTACCACACAGTTGGACCACAGTAAATACTGTGTGTGTAGCCGTCGCCTTATACTTAATTATAGTGCGACTATCTTGAATTAATATTTATCTTGTTAATACAGTCGCACTAAAACGTAACAGTACCATCAACATTTCAAAAACGGTAATCAAATCAAGCATAAATCCCAAGTTTGTTCTTTTTCAAAACAGACTCTACTGATCTTTGCTTCTGAATGAAATATAGACTTAATCCGGGAAATTCCTTGAACATCAATGTTTGCGGGGACTTAACACCGTAGTTACCATAACTTTATAACCAAAATATACCGAAAATACTTACTTCCGCTAATATACCTACAAAAATACTGATGTTTTGTAAAGTCGATAAAATATACTGAAAAAGTATTAAAATACTGAATCAGGGGGGCTACTCAAATGGCCACTTTTCTTTTCGTACGCTAACTTAAAAATTAAAAATAAGCCATAAACTGAAAAATTACGTGTCGTAGGCTTGTCAATTCCATACAATACAAAAATGTCTGTGATTTACATAAACGTGCGACGTGTGACTTGATCGTTTAATTGCTTATTTTTAAGCTATAAGTTAGCGAACGAATAGAAAAGTGGCCATTTGAGTAGGGGGGCTGGTCACACTGGCGCTCCGCGCTCCGTGTTCGCGTGTTCGCATCGGATCCCAAATATGGAGCGCGCTCCGAGGTTCGCGGAGCGCGCCACACCCTAACGTTAAAGTTTCAGTTACTGAAAAAAAAACAAAATATTCATTTTCAAAAAATTACAGGTTAGGGTATTTTCATTAGGCTCCTCCCTTTAAGTTATAGTTTTAACGTTAGGTACCTAATTGGTAGTAAAATATTTGTAGTTTTTCCTAAACTAAATAAATGAACTGAGAGTAGAGTATTAAACGACTAAATTTTTTTTGATGAGATTTAATCAAAAATTTTTTGATTGTGTCAATACTCTAAAAAATAAAAAAGTGGATAGAAAAATATTTGTTTACTTATACCAAATCAATAGCCTTGAACCGAGGATATGACTATTGACGCAGTCAAAAAATTTAAATTTCACTTTTTTGCTTGATAGTACTCACCTCATGATTGCAATCAAGTTTAAACCTTATTACTGTGGAGCAAAGTTTAATATTGATCGACAGCCTATATTCAGAGTACTATGTAGAAGTTAACATTCGATTTTTAGAAAATAGCAATGAAGAATTCTTTTTTTATTTATATCGTAAGAATCACAATTTCACTAACAATTTTTTGATATATTTATTTGTTTATAACTTGTACCCGTTTCTCTGGAATCGCCATTGCCAGAAACGTCAAGTTAGCAGCCCACTTTGAGATCGTAATATCTCGGCTTGTACTGAAGCAATATTATTGAAATTTTGCGTATACGATTCACTATTTCCTAACAATTTTTTGGCATATAAATCACATTGATACGAACTGTATTTCTTAAGGTGTCTGCTAGCTTGACGTCAAGATAGCAGCCTCACCAAGATACTCAAATATCTTTTGAACCATAGTATCACTATTTATATGCTATAGTTCACTATTTATAACTATTTACTAACAATTTTTTGACCTAGTCAAAACCTTCTAATTCCATGGTGAGGCTGCCAACTATACGCTAATGGTAACTTCAAAGGATCGGTGCGTGGCGGTGCGTAGCGCTGTGCGTCCGCGTTCGTGGCGGTGCGTAGCGCTGTGCGTCCGCGTTCGTGGCGGCTCGTCGCCTTTGTCAATATGCCGCGCGTCACAGTATGATATCTATCAGTAGTCAATCGGCCCTGGCCTTTAAATAATTACCTACAGTATTTTAATTTCATCTAAGTACTTTCGTATCTTTCTAGTTTTGTGATTGTACGTATTACGTAAATTGCTTTTTAGCAATAAGGCCGCTTTTTTGTGTGCTTTGCTGTTTTTCTTTGTATATGTCCTGTCTTAGTGTGCAATTAAGTGTTTTTATTATTATTATTAATAATAATATTTTAAAATCAATATTATATAGGGTCTACCTTCAATGCGAAATACTTTCTAAGCAATGAAATACCTAGGTTAACAAATTACAAAACTAATAGTGAAAACAAAAAAACAAAAAATTGCGTATAACCTATATAGGATTTTTAGTTAGCCTAATAAAACCGAATATGGTAGAGCATCAAACTGAACAACTTTTACTATGGAACCAGCTCTGAAATGCGAAAAAAATCAGCTGTTTCATACAAAAATTAATAACGAAAATATCAAAATGTATAGAATAGCAGATTTTTTTCGCGATTTCAGAGTTGGTCCCATAGTAAAACTTATTCAGTTTGATGGTCTTTACCTACCATAATTATTCGGCTTTATAAAGCTATTACCAAACAGCCTGTATAAAAAATTGGTTACAAATCCTTTTGGCCATAGTTAGTAGGTAATACCTATGTACTAAACAGTATTTTGTAATGTTATTACTTTTACGTTCCCAGGAACGTAAACTGAAGGAAACTATAAAACCATATGTATAAATAAGATAAATAGGTAATCTAGTGTTAATAAAGCTAAGAAACGGAGTGAGGAAGAATATGTACCTTAAAGGGCTTGTATCATAGGAACGGCCCATTATAGGGCCGTGAGATTTTTCCCATACATTTTGTATTTTGCATTTTGTATTCTTATGTCGGTTGGAATCGTATTTAACACAATTTTTATTCTTTGCTGAGAAAATTATTTATTTGTAAACATATGTCTGTCACTATAATTGCCATAGCAACGCGCTAATTTTTTAATTCAATGTCAAAGCCATAGATTTCCAGCTTGTCTTCAGCCTAGCTATAGATAAGAACCTTTGTACAATATTGTTCTGTGTTCTCATATTTGAATGTAGAGTAGAATTTTAAAAAAATAAATACCGACGGTATAAAAGCGCGGTCGGCAGCTCAGGTGAGTCAGTCTTTCCACGAGCTTGTCCAGTTATTTTTATTATAGCTGCCGTGCTATAACTGTAAAAAAAATATACGTCCTATTATTCTATAATTGTAAATAGCGGCTTCTTCGGGGCACGGTCCTCGACCTTCGACCTTCGGCACGAACAGCGTCAATAAATCCCGGACGTGTCCTCGACCCACCTGGACGTCGTGCACCTTTCCGCCTGACCTGCAGAGGGAGCTCTCCCCTGGGCCCTTGCACTATCCGCGCCACCATCGACGTCGGTCTACACGGACACGCGCCCGGGCCCATCAGCGCGTCCCGCTGGGACTACGCTACGGTGCTACGTCGGGGGTCTGACTGCGTGCCACCCCTGCGCCGTCACGCTGAACCACGTCCGTGCTGAACCACGTGCCCTCCTGTGTTCCGCCGGGACTCCATATCTGCCTGCCTGCTTCGTGCCTGCTTCCTGCTACCCCTGCTACCTGGATCCACGTCTCTGCGTGCCTGTCCTGTTCCCGTCTACGTCCCACCCTAGTCATACTTTGTTAGTCCTACCTAGTTTTTAAATTATCCAAATTTCTGTGCTAGGACGTGTCATTAATAAACTCTTGAACTTCAACTTTATTTTTTTATTTAGCTTTCTTCCAAATTTTGCTCCGTTACCTTCCGTAACGCGACAATTTAAAGTACTTACTTATATTTAATCTTATATTTCGGAGCTTTCGGATTTTTTATCTCTGAATTAATAGGTTACTTACATAAATATAATAAAAACAGCACTATCTGCACTTTACCATAGTAAGTACAGGTATTTCAATCAATAAATAAATAGTACCTACGTAAATTTTTCGTTCGTTACTAAACTCGAGGCGCGTAGGTATGGCTCGCTTTTCGACTATTTGTACTGTGCCATCATCACTCGTGCATCGTTGCACGGACGCGGGCGCCAGGGTGACCATTTGTGGCAGATTTCTGCCATTTGGGCAGATTTGAAGCCTAAATTTTAGCTGTGGCAGACTAATCTGACGATTTGGCAGATTTCAAGGAAAATTTGTTATTTTTTAAATACACTTGTATAGATTAGTATCTTTGTAACTGATCGAGGTTTAATATTACAATGTGCTCAGTCATATAGTGCACAAACAAAGAATGTGAAACCAGGCTCAAATCAAACATATCTAAAAAAAATAATTATAAAATCTGGAAAAGGTGTTGGATTTCAAGGCTTTTTTATTATTTCGCATTAAAAATAAACTATCAGCCCATCTAAACACAATATAATATCGCATGTTATAGCGTTTTATCGACACTCAGCAATCAAAATCCATTGTCATTTGACAGTTTAAAGCGATTTTTTGTATGTGGCATATTTTTGAGACGGGTTTGGCAGATTTTGGCAGATTTTTTGCCAGGGTCGGGCAGATTCGCCATTTTTGAGATGGTCACCCTGGCGGGCGCACCGTGGAAACAGTACAGCGGGCCGTGCGCCGAACATGGCCGAACGACGCACGGCCCGTGCCAGCGTTTCCCACGGTGCGCCCGTGCTCGCCCTCGTGCGGCTCGGTGCGGTGCGTGGTAGCACGCACCGTGGGAAGGCACCTTTAGGATACTGTATCTTGTCAGCGTATCAACAACGCGTGTCGTGAATGTGGACGCGTACATTTTCCTCGTATCTTTCCCTAGTCAACAAAAAAACGGAGCAACAAAAATATATGTCATCGTCCAGCGGAAGAGAGTGCGAAAATGTATATAAACACGTACATACAAACTTGTCAAAATCGTGTAGCGGCATTGCGTATCCTCTTTGATGATCCGGCAAAAACCGCCTCGAGATGGATCGCGGTGTATCATCGTATCAAATCACATAGTCGTATCATGATACAGTATCAAAATGCGTCTACACTACGTAATACTGCCGATCATGATACACGACTCCGATACGCAAGTGTAAACAAGGCGGAAAGCCTTGTTTGATACGCGGTTACATACGGATCGGGCAGTATCAGATACGGTGCGTAGCACAGAGGAAAAATTTTTCTTTGTTCTGTGGTGCGTAGCATGATCGCGTATCGTTTTGAGTCCACACTAGTCAAATGATACACGTCGATGATACGCGACGGTGATCTGCGGGCTGATTTTGTAATTTTGTTGCAATCAACTCTGACAAAAATCACTGTTATATTGCTGCTTTAGTTAAGAACCAATGTGACGACTATCTTACTTAAAGCAGCAATGTAACTGCGCTTTCAATCGATTTTAATCGAGAATTGTTAGCAACAGACTTACGTAATTCGGGGTCTGATACACTCAAATTTTAGTAGTATGGACAAGGGCATACACTACACGTCGATGATACGCGACGGTGATCTGATACACTCAAATTTTACTAGTCTGGACAAGGGCATACACGTAGATGATACGCGACGGTGATCTGATACACTCAAATTTTACTAGTTTGGACAAGGGCTAAACTGGCTTTTTAGACAGACTCTAGGGGCCAAAGTTAACATGGCGTTAGACTGCGAACTAACGCCATTTTAGCACAAATCGTACTCAGAGTGACAGTTTAACGTTTGGTCCCACCGTTTAAGGATTAAGAGGTGTATCGTGATTGGTTTACAAGCATTAAACCAGGTTTTGTTAGAACAGACTTGCACCCCAGTTTTGTGAAACATCTCTGAATAATACAGTTAGCCCCATCTTTACGGCGCGACTGAAAATAAACTGGTTGCAAAATCTAATCACCAACGAGTTTCGAAATAGTCACAGCACTAGTATTTCAATGGCGGTTCGTACACCACGCTATCAATCACAAACTGGTTGGTAATGCGTCATAAACGCGTTGGCAACTAATCACTGGCGACCGGGTATTTCAATGGCGGTTCGTACACGACGCTATCAATCACAAACTGGTTGGTAACGCGTCATAAACGCGTTGGCAACTAATCACTGGCGACCGGTCATGCGGCACCCTGTGGGCTAATCAGGGTGCCGATTATCTAAAAAGAAACTATTTAGCGACCGGTTTCATTCCACATACGTTGCTACTTTTCTTTGGTATGTTTTTTTTTTAATCCAAAAAGAAGTAGCAATGGATCACTATCATCTATGAACTGCAACCGGTCGCTAGGTGGTTTCTAATTAGATAATCAGCCCGCTGGTCGCGCGCGACTGATTAGTAACCGAAACTGGAAACTCTGTTGCAGTTCAATGAAAATGAATGACTATTAGTAAATATACAATTCGTCTAAGAAGTGGAAAAGCGTTCGTGTTTGTATAATTACACATTAAAAGAGTATTCACGTTGGGATGTGACCGAGAAAGCTTGGAGTGAAGTGGGATGTAGTCTGGTGTAGTATAGAAGTAATAACTTCTCATAGCTCGAATCGCTAGCCATTTCAATATTATTCCGAAACAACACACACACCGCGTTTCGTGTATGTTTCAATAAAATTTGGTAGTGCCGTATACGAATCTCAGTCACTAACCAGTTTGTAACTGTAGTTACTAACTGGTTTTGGTCAGGTTTCAGTAGCGCCGTGTAAGAAGGGGCGAGCGATGCTTGACAAGCACCACAGAATAGGTAGATCACCGTGACCAATCAAAAATAGCTAGGTTAGAGTGCGTTTCACTTATGATCACGTGCGGTTATTTTATTACCTATGGCGTTATGTTGGTACCCCGTAAATTCATTATTATTGCGATGGAATAAGGTTCAAAATTGAATAAATTTCTGGGGTACCAACATAATGCCATAGGTAATAACCGATGAAACGCACTCTACGTGTACGTGCTTGACAAGAAATGCTTGATCGTTTAGTTAGGGAGTCCTTTTCAGTGTTCATGCTAGGGGGGATGGCACACATGACTCTCTTTGCCATACATAGGCTGACCCCAGGGCCCAGACCTACCGGCTTCATTTCTTTGCTTTGCTGTTCTACTTTGCTGTTTAGACCGCCGGCCAACCGGGGCCATTTTCAATCTATCGCATATTGGGACCAGGGGCCCTACCGCCTAACTCAAAGCTTTAGCCAGAGCGATAGCAATGCTCTATCCGTCCTTATCATATCATAACACGATGACAAGGACGGACAGTGCACTGACGTCATAAACCAAAGCCAGAGTCTAAGCGATAGAGGTAAGCGGTCCGGCAGCAGACCAAATTGGCAAGATAGCCATTAACTTGGTGTTATCAAATATCATCGACTGGATTGCGAAGTAGGAAGCTTCTGGGAGATATGCCATCCTGATCATGGTCTCCGATCGCTAAAAATAAATCGACTGCATATTTTTATAAATAGTGATGAGTTGCATTACCTGAACACTTTTTTTGGGTTTTCATATAAGGAACAAAGCTCACAAGAGCATATATGTGAAATGTACTTACCTGCCCTGACCTCCTAGACGCTTCCTGAAAGCGACGCAAGACTAAGGTTTTATGTGTACCTATACACCTGAGACCTGCCCCACCCCTGAATGTAATTACATGCCATGCCAATATTTAGTCGATTATTTTTTGGAAAAAAAGGCTCTATGTTTCTACCCTGGCCGCGCGCATGCTTCCTGAAAACTAACCAAGCCGATGTCTAACATGTTTGTAATGATGCCACCTACGACCCTGTTCACAAAGATGTATTAAAAAAGTATTTTATTTATATTTTATATCTATATAGTATTTATATTTATATCAATATGCGATCGATTATACAATGTGTTTGGTTAGCGATGTCGGAGCTTTTAAAGGCAGATAATATGATCAATTTTATCGACAAAACCCCCATGTTAATTGTAGGGTCTATCCCCTCTCCTGTTAGAATTACCAGCATTTTAAAGGTCATCATCA
Organism: Agriphila geniculea; assembly: GCA_943789525.1. Taxonomy (NCBI): domain Eukaryota; kingdom Metazoa; phylum Arthropoda; class Insecta; order Lepidoptera; family Crambidae; genus Agriphila; species Agriphila geniculea. The sequence goes on from OX038890.1 coordinate 14,889,955, forward strand.
GGCACATGAGACCCAAAAGTGTATAAACATAATTCTGCTTTTATAAATACTTTATGTTCCTAGAATAATAAAACCAGTAGCAACATATTTTTTTAACTCTTTCATTTAGCTTTAATTAGTTATTGAAAAAAAAGCATATGAATGAAAGCAATGAAACGGACATCTTTGTCAGAGATAGTACAAGTTTCAACACAAAAAGGTCAAAGCTTTTTTTTTTTGAGTTTTTTGGCGCCATATGTCATGTTCGGTTCGGTGTCTATTTCTTCTTCTTCTTTTTTAGATGTGGCAATCCACTCCTTTTTACGTCAGGGTGATGTTCCCCAACGAGGAATACTTCTGCCAGTTTCGGGTGTTGGAGGGGGGAAGGATGGGTTTGGAGTTGGGCATAGGTCACGTACGAAAATATATATAATAAAAATGGGTAAATAGGGAGTATAGATAGGCCGGATTATAAATAAATATTATGGTGAGATAAAAACTTAATTAAACATCTTACATAAACTCTATTAGATAAAGAGAGGATAGAGGACAGGTTATAGGGAAGAGGAGCTTTGTATTTTAAAAGGATGTCATAGAAGGACAAAGAGTTATAGAGGGGGCACTGGAATAGGATATGTAAGATATTACCATCGTCAAGTCCACATTCACAAAGCGAGGAGTCTCGAACGCGTAGTTTAGAAAGATGGGATGGGGAGCTGCAATGACCAAAACGTAAACGGGAAAGAGTGGATGTTAGTTTTTTGTCAAAGCGTAGTTTTGAGAACCAAGGTTTCAGTGTTATATTAGGCTGATTTTCTCGATAAAATTTGCCTTTAAGCTGAGTCGACTTCTCCCAATCACGACACCAGCTTTTTTCCAATAAATATCTAGGAAGAGAGGCCAAGTCCTGTGAGAAAATACGTTGCGAAGAAGAGTCACCTTGTCTGGCTGCCAGTTTGGCTAAGTAATCAGCAGCTTCATTACCCTCAATGCCCGCATGACCAGGAATCCAAGCTAAAGTAATAAATAAATTTAAAGTAGCACATTCTTTCAACAATGATTTTACTTCTAACACTAGGGGGCTCATTGAACTACTGTAAAATGGACACGACAGTAAAGATTGCAAAAAACTCAAAGAATCTGAGAATATGAGAGCCTTAGCAATTCTGTGACACATAATAAACTTTATGCATTCCAAAATTGCAAACCCTTCTCCATTGTAATTTGAAGTTAGACTTGAATATTGAAAAAGTTTAAAAAATCCATTTGACTGTCTTAAGAAAACGGCGCCTACATTATCAGTATTACTTGTATCAGGAGATTTAGAGGAATCAGTGAAGAATATTTCACTATCTGTAGCACTACCATGAGTTTACAAAAACCATTCTCGATATCGACCGCGTTAGCAATTTGTATGGGAAATTGAAGCAGAGCCTCTAGCGGATACGCGAAGAACTAAAATCTATAGTAAATGTGCTCACCATCCACGATTTTACTATCCTCGCACATATGAACTCGATACGGGGTAAATGTCCCATATTTCGGCATGTTAAGACTTAGGATATTCATTCTAAATGTATGGGGAAGATGGCGAAATTAATAGTTAAGTTTTAATGAGGCTATGTTATACCTTTAGGTGAGTACATTATAAAAATAACTCTCCCCCTCTCCCCTCTACCACGTCACCCCTCCCCCCTAGAAATGTGACCCGTTTTACAGATTTTCTAAATTTTCAGGAAAACCATACAAGCTAGGACAAAATGGTCAATAATTCAATTATTTAATGATAAATTACCTACAAATAAGTGTTACTATTCATTTTGATACAAATTATAGTTTCCAAGCTATGGTGTGTCAAAGTTTATGGTAGTGACTGTACTGTACACGACAAAAATAATAAAAATCCGGCTATTGCTTAGCCAAAGGTTTCCTTCACCAGGATTGATCTTTGTGTTCCTAAGATGGGTTTACGAAGTGGAGCCACCTGGATTTTTCATGTAAGTGGGGGGGAGGGGAGAGCTCAGCCTTCATGAAGTCTGATGTTAATAACTGCCTAAGTATAGTACTAAGCCAAGTTTGGTATCATTTTCGGAAAAATCAATAACGTAGAATTAATTTTTGATTTAAAAAATGCCATCTTAGGTTAGGTTTATGTTTACGTGATCGAGTATTGTGCCCCGATTTAAGAAATTGTGACATTTGCCTGTAGTTTCGCTGATATAAAAGGTACGCGGATGGGCTATATGTCAAATTGTACGTCTGCCAGAGGGCTTTAAAGTGGAATTAGAATTCCTAAAATAGGTCAGTAACTTTTTGAGATTTTCCAAAATTTTCGAAAATTGCAAATTCTTTTCGCCGACTTGGATCGAGAATTCCCCAATAAGGATAAATAAGCTTTCTACCTCCCCCACAACCCCCCCCCCCCCGTACGTTATTCTCAAACTGCTACAAATCTCAGGATTTTTCAATGGATATCGGGCCTTTACTCCGGACTTTTGATTTTGTCATCTGGTAACCCTACGCGCGGCTATACAGGGTATCCCAAAACTTTGCCACACGGAGGGAAAGTACGTTAAATATTGAAGATGGGAAATTTTACTGAAAGAAGACTTAATTTTATTTTTAAAAATAATTGGAACTGCATTCAAAGATTTTTGGAAAATCACCTGCCTTAACCAGGAATCGAACCCAACAAAAACGTTTTTTTTTTTTAATTTATTTTAACGATACCAATCAAAAGGGTTATTTATAAGGATTATTTTTTTCTTAAGTGAGACAGCATCTTAAACAAAAGGAAGACCATGAAATTTAACATTTAAATTATCATTATTACAAATTTGTATCAATTTGTATCAAAACGTAAGCGATTTAAAAAAATCTTTGAATGCAGTTCGGTTTCTTTTTAAAAACAAAATGGCAAGATGGCACTGTTAGATTAATCGTGCTATTGAGTTGTACTGTTAGAAGTATAAGGCATGAGACAATTTTGTTAAAATTAATTATTCCAATACACCTGTCGTGTACTAAGTGGATTTTTATTGAATAGTACACCCTCGAAATCAGGCCTTGGCTGCAATCCTTACTCGAGGGTTGTTCAAAGTTTCTTTCAATAAATTTGCCTATCTTAAATATTTAAGGTACTTTCCCTCTGTGTGGCAAAGTTTTGGGATACCCTGTATATCTAATTTTTATAGTGTAGTCGCAATGACCACTTTTTGTTCAAATTAGTCAATCAAAACTGGAGTAGAATCGAAAAATGATTACATATTTTGTTTTATGATATTAATCCTTATCCAACTATATAATTTAAAATAATCAAGGTTGATTATTTACATGTCAATTCTTATTTAAATTATTCTAATCGAACCTTTCGTTTAGAAGTTACTACGGGCATAGGGATCAGTTGTACTATTTAACTATTTAAAGTTTTATTCAAATTGACTTTCTGTGAGCTTAAGAAGTAGGTACATACGAGCGCTAATCTTATGGTGGTGACAAGGAATACACGCCATAAAGCTGTCTGTGCCGACGACTGAGAGTTTTGAACGTCGCATTGCCCTCAGTCACGGTAATGGATAGATACCGTAACCGTGTCTCAGTTCAGTTACCAAAATGTTGGTACTTGATTTTTAGACCGTTTATGTGGTATAGATTTTGTACTAATGTAGGTGTAATAATTAATAATTTGCGACAGAAAAAAAACTAAACGAAATAACGTACTAACGCGAAATATTGGTCGTTTACCTTAGTTGGTGTAATTTGCAATTATAATCCGACTAAGTAAAAAAACACTAGTTAGTGCGTGTATACCGAAAGTAAGTGAATTTTGAATTTATGTTGGTTACTATCTTTTTAGTTTCCTCTATGGTTACTATTTATGTCAAATCAAAGATGTCAAATGTAATTTTCACGTTTCAATAATTATTTATTTTGTGTTTTCTTTGCGTATTTTGTTGTGCAATAGCTAGCTTGTTAAGATTGATAAGAATAAAATTAGAAGCAGTCGATTAGAGGAGTTTATGGAAAGGTGAAATAAAAGGTTGGTACTTGATACAAATCCTTGGACGATCCGTCCAAGTACAAATCATTAGAAAACTCAGATAAACCTAAATCCAACCAGAAAAATATATTTATGAAAGTTTTTATAAAACTTACGCTGTTTTAGTTTAAGCTTCTCTTAATAATTGTTTCTTAATATTTATTTCCATTAGCTATCCATGACCTTGATTTGTTTTTACTATTGGCTATAGATGCATTTATTGCAATTTTTAAAGACGACCTGCCCCCATGCTCCGATGGCCAACCTTACTTTTAAAGCTTAAAATATGAGCAATAGACGATTAAATAACGTGTCGCAAGCTTATGTAAATCTCAGACTTTGATATTGTGTGACAAGCTTACGGCACGTAATAACGTAGCGTTCAAACGCATAGAATGTTGGCCATTTGAGTAGGGGGGACAGAGCGTGGTTACGATAATAGCCTAGGTCTTATTTCAACACAATAGAGCTTAATGAGAATCCCGCAACTTATACAACTTATGGTTTACTTATTTCATTACAGATCATGCGTGTATCATCCAACAATCGACAAAATATCCAATTTTCCTTCCAAATTAATAAAAACGTACAAATTGGACGAAATACAACCTGGCAGAGCGACATGCGGCAGATACCTACGTTTTTTTTTGTGCCTTATTCAAATATGATATTAAAGTGAGACCTTTTTTTTAGAATATATTATAACATGAATCTTTACTTTGTTATAATAAATATTCTATTGATAAGATGTTTTTATTTAATATGGTTTCATATTTAACCTCAATTTAACATAAAAAAGTTATAGGCCTTAATTTAATAAGTGTAATCGATTTATTACGGCCAAAGTCAAGTTTTCGGAAAATTACATTTAGTTAGAACTGTTTTCTTATATTCCTACTGTTAAATAATAAATTAAATAATATTTAAAGACTTAAAATTAAATAGGCCTTATTTGTATCAAGTACTTATTACCTTGATACGGACGGAATTAACATATTTGCAACTAAGTAGATTATTATTTAGATTTAACACAACATTTTCTAATTTTGTAATATGCTTGATGGGAAAGTACTTAATTAAACTTTTTTATATTAGTTTCAAAGTGGAGGAATGCATTACGTTACGGCCTATTTGAATGGTGACCTTAATAAGCCCACTGAATGGAGGGCCCACCTAGAAGGGCCACTATTCAGCGTTGGGCACAACCTGACCCACCCCCTGACTAGAGGATTTCTAACACGGGTTTTCATATTTATCGGTTTATAATTTGCCCTTGATTTCGTCGCATTATGCAGCTGTGGCGCACATATTTTATGCTAAATAAGCTCTGAAAGACATTATTTAGACTATTTTAGACACAAAAAATACTAAATTAAATTAAAATAGAAGTATTCACGCCAATGACTATGTTGTACCGCGGTTTGATTACATTCTCTTTTGTTGTACCTATTTTTTACATTCCTCTATGTCATAGAGGATAGTAAAACGTATACTCATTGATCTCACGCCTCAAAACGCAAGTGAGTAACTTTACTACTATCGTTATGGTATTTCTCAAGAACCTTATATATGACTCTGGACATTGCGTCACCTTTTGGGGCTTGAAGAACGAAAAAATAACCTTGAATGACGTCAACGATATTTTCCATCTCTTTCATTAGGGTGACAACAATGTTGTCCATTCGTAGGACAGTCACTACAAATAGGTACTTACTACAGACTATCAACTTATGCCTACGGCGTAAGTTTTTTGGACGACCAATCCAAACCAGTGGCGTAGCGATGGGGGGGCGGGGGGGGGCGGCCCGCCCCGGGCGGCAATTTTTAGGGGGCGGCAAAATTTCACAAAAATATTTAAAAAATATATTAGTACTACACTATCATTGACGATTTTGACCAAATAATCATATCGTATGGCCCGGAGCGCGCGGCGCGCTACGCACGCCGCGACTAGGCTGCACTAAGATTGATTGTAATGATTTAAAGCTTCGTACAGACTGAGGCGAATTCCGCGCGAAATTCGCGAGTGCGATCACGTAACTCAAAGCGATAGCCATAGCCATAGCCATTGTCAAAGAAATTGCTATGGCAATGGCTATGGCTATGGCTATTGCTTTGAGTTACGTGATCAAAATCTGTCAAAATGAGCGACGCGCGCGATTCGCTCGCGTCGGTGTGGCCGGAGCTTTAACCAATCATCACCGTATGGCCTGGAGCGCGCGGCGTGCTGAAGCACGCCGCGACTAAAAAGCTACGCTGTCGTTGGTGGTAATGATTTTTACCAAACTATTATCACCGTATGGCCCAGAGCATGCGTCTACATAAAAAATTATGCACCGAAAAAAAACCTGAAGAGATAATTTTTAGTAAATAAATAAGATGGATAATTATTACTTATTAAAAAAAACTGATTTTCTTGACTTATAATGAAAATAGGGGGCGGACGTGCCGGACTACAGCTGCGCCACAAAAAAAAAAGTTGGAAATCTGACTTTTTGACTATGCCATGATGAAGACGATAGTTTGTCGTAATTTGTCGCACAAAAACCAGAATTTGTCGGTCTTGCGTTTAGGAGATACGTGTGGCCCAGCTGTAGAGACGTCTCTACAGCTGCGCCACACAGACCTCGAAAACGGAAGGTCGTAGCGAAAATCTGATTACTCGTGTGTGCAGCCGTTAATTTGTCGGAATTTGTCGCACAAAAACCAGAATTTGTCGGGCTTGCGTTTAGGAGATACGTGTGGCGCAGCTGTAGAGACGTCTCTACAGCTGAGCCACACAGATCTCGAAAACGGAAGGTCGTAGCGAAAATCTGATTACTTGTGTGTGCAGCCGTTAATTTGTCGGATTTTGTCACCAAGAACCAGATTTTGTCGGTCTTGCGTTTAGGAGATATGTGAGGATACGCTGTGGAGACTTTTCTACCTGGATCTTGAGAAAAGAAGGTCGTAGCGAAAATCTGATAACTCGAGTGTGTAGCCGTTAGTTTGTCGGAATTTGTCACCAAGAATCAGAGTTTGTCAATCTTGCGTTTAGGAGATATGTGAGGATGCGCTGTGGAGACCTTTTTACCTGGATCTCGAGAACGAAAGGTCGTAAGCGTATCCTAACATATCTCCTAAACGCAAGATCGACAAAACCTGGTTCTTGGTGACAAAATCCGACAAACTACCGGCTACACATAAGAGTTATCAGATTTTCGCTACGACCTTCCTTTCTCAAGATCCAGGTAGAAAAGTCTCCACAGCGTATCCTCACATATCTCCTAAACGCAAGACCGACAAAATCTGGTTCTTGGTGACAAAATCCGACAAATTAACGGCTGCACACACGAGTAATCAGATTTTCGCTACGACCTTCCGTTTTCGATATCTGTGTGGCTCAGCTGTAGAGACGTCTCTACAGCTGCGCCACACGAATCTCCTAAACGCAAGCCCGACAAATTCTGGTTTTTGTGTGACAAATTCCGACAAATTAACGGCTGCACACACGAGTTATCAGATTTTCGCTACGACCTTCCGTTTTCGAAATCTGTGTGGCGCAGCTGTAGAGACGTCTCTACAGCTGGGCCACACGTATCTCCTAAACGCAAGACCGACAAATTCTGGTTTTCGTGCGACAAATTCCGACAAATTATCGACTTCATCATGGCATAGTCAAAAAGTCAGTTTTCCGACTTTTTTTTTTGTGGCGCAGCTGTAGTCCGGCACGTAGGGGGCGGCAAAATTCGGGCCCGCCCCGGGCGGCACAAACATTCAAAAGTGTTTAGATTCTAAACATTTGAATGTTTAGAATAGTTTAGATGTTAGTTAGTGCCAAAGTTTGTATGTTTGGGTATCTCTAAACGTACAAACATTCGCATTTAGAATATTACTGCATTTATAGGATTATTACTACTCTTGACCAACCATATTATAACCTTTCTATATATTCATTCAAACCCCCCTTTTGGCCAGCGGCGGCGCGCAACACAAAATATTTACTTAATGATTATTTTCGGTTGGCTCCTCTCTGGATGGACGATACTGTTTTGGAATGGTGGTCACACTGGGGGTCAAGTCTGCTATTGTTAACATCATATAATCGTGTTTCAATGGTGTTTGAACGGTAATGCTTTTTAACACAGTTCTTGATTCTTAAACCCAAAACTGAGACACAGTGTCTAACGGGTTTGGATTTTTAGGAAAATAATGTGTTTCAATTTTGGGGTTACAAAAACAAGAATTGTGTCAAAAAGCATTACCATCCAAACACCATTGAAACACGATTACGGCGTTAGTCACGATAATAGCAAACTTGACCCCTTGGTCCTGTACGGTCCGGCTGGTTAAAAGTCAAAACATGGAGATACGTGGTGAGGTTTAAGACTTAGGTACAGATGCCGGCATATATATTGGCAAGAAAATGAAAGAGACAAAAGATGCGCAGTAGCCATAAACTTAGTGTTTATGGCTACTGCGCATCTTTTGTCCCTTTCTTTCTCTTGCCAATATATATGCCGGGCAGTATACACACCTGCCCTTCCACCCTAAAGTCACGTGTATTTTTATTTTGTACAATGAGGAATGTCCAAAAAAACAAATTGGCTGAATATTTTTATAGGCAGGAATAAGCGCCCTTAGTAATAGAAAAAAGTTTTAGAATTTTCGGTTGTGTGAAAAAGAAAATTAAGTCTCATTATCAGTCATTGTATTAAAAAAAGTTGCAATATAAAATGTCAAAACTGCATTATTTTGGCCGTTGAAAATAATTTCCCTCTAATGGTAATTGGGATATACTATAATTGTTTCTTTTCCTCATCGTTTCGGAATCTGAAAAATAAAATAAGATTATTTTTTATTTTGTTACTACGAATAAACAATGGGTGTCAAAGACCATAATAACTAGTATAGTAGTAAGGTAGTAAGTTAGGTAGGTCCGATTCTTAGCTGAAACTGATCTAAATTGTTTAACTCAACTCCGTAAGATAATATTTTAGTTTACATTACATTTTTTCTCTCTGTTAAGAATACAAAAAAATTCCGCTCTCAAAGTTAAATGTGGCATAAAAACATAAAATGTAATGTTAGGTAGGATAAACGTAAATTTTTCATCCAAATCTTTCTTTCTTATTCAAAAGTTCTGCTGTGATTATGGTCACCCTGCGATATGCAGATAATATTTCTAAAGCTTCTTATGTGTCGAAAATGAATACAGATTTGTACATATTATATTTATTATATTGAAATAAAAAATACGTAATTAAGGTGGAATTATAATTAACTTCTATAATATTTCCGAATTAGATCGGAAACAATCTTTGAAATCTGCTAAAATTCAGATTTCTGAGAAGGAAAAATTGAATGCTGAAAATACTTAAAAAAACACTTACTTGTGAAATATAATGTTACAATTTGGTTTTGAAACACTTTTGCAATTTTGCACAATGCAACACATGCTTTGTAACGCGAATTTTATTTAAATAATTTTATATTTTTGTACATAAACGTGAGATGCGGTGGAAAATCATTGACATTAGTGACATGTCAAATCAAAGACAATTCCATCAGTGATGCCACCTTATTTTTATTTGGTAACTTATGAAATATGGAGAAATTACTGTTAAACGTAAAATATTGTAATAACAAAATGGACTCATCTGTCCTCTAAATAATTACTTTGGCATGTACTAATAAATTTTTACATCATGTAACTAATTTAAAGTGTGCCGATATTTACATTTATTTAGAAAATCTAATTAATTTTTGTACATGACCTGGGTAAATTGACTATGGATTGGGATATTTTGTACTTAGCATGGCAATTCCAGTCACAGTGTGAGAGGGATAAAAGATATCTGCAAAGGTGAATGACCTCATCCCCAACCATCCTTCAGTAGTAGAATGTCCAGTGTCATAGAATATGAATATAAGGTTCTTGGTATTTCTCGATACCATCTGTCAATTAGTAACTCATGGTACCGAATTGCTATGAAAAAGGCCAAAACGTTACTCGATGCTCGCTAGCGAGTATAGTAAACTATTGTAGTTTACTATACCAACTCATGGTAGAGCTACTGAAGCTTTTTCATGAATATAGGATAAAAGTTTAGAATTAGGATCTTTCGTTTGTTTGTCTATACCGATTGAAAGTAAAACACTAGGAATGAAAGTAAGACAGGAGTAATCGAAGGAGAACAAAGGGTGAGTGGGAAATTTAGATATATTATTACTCGAGCTGATATTATCAGCTTCTCTCAAACTGTTGACTAAATAAGGAATAGTTTTTTTACTGGAAATAATTTGATTTAATTCCTCTAATCTGGGGATTAGGGGATGAGAATTTAGTTGACATAATTTAAAAAGGTATCTATTCGATAAATATTGCCTTCTTAAATCTAAAGGAGGATCTGCATTTTCTACTTGAAGAGCATTTGTAGGAGTACTTTTCATTGCACCGATAACAATACGCAAACATTTAAATTGAATTGAGTCTAATTTTTTTGCAGCAGTTTTACTTAGGGGAGCCATAGTGAATGAACCATAATCTAAAAGGCTCCTAATTAGGGCATTATATACTAATTTCAGCGTGAAGGGATGTGAACCCCACCAGACGCCAGCAAGAGCTCTTAAAATATTAATATTTTTTTCACATTTATTTACTACATAATCAATGTGCGCAGCCTCGGTGTTTTTACTATCAAACTTCTTGCCTAAAAATATTGCTTCTTTGGAAACCGATAAATTGGCATCGTTAACAATAATGTTAATGTCTGGGCATTACCCTCTTTTTTGAAAATATGACTACTGTACTTTTAGAAGTTGAAAGTTGCAAATTGTTATTATCTAACCAAAGTGACAGATTATTTAAAGATCTTTCAAGGCTAGATGCTGAAGAATCTATAGAGCTATTTGCAGAATATACTAAAACATCATCTGCGTATTGCAGAACGTTACAATCAGGCTTTATACTACTTTCCAAATCGATAGTATATACATCATAAAGAAGTGGACTTAAGATTGAACCTTGAGGAACACCTTTCCATAGAGTTCGAGGCACAGGAGTTGCGCCTGGAACTCTTAAGGTAACAGATCTTTCACAAAAAAGATTGAAAATAAAATTTGAAATTTTTAGTGGAACCCCAAGATCTATAAGTTTTTGCTTAAGCAGACAAAGGTCAACGTTGTCATAAGCTGAGGAAATATCGAGAAAGGCAGCAGCTACACTCTGGTTCTTAGAAAAGGCAAGTAGTATGTCTGTTGAAAATATACTGAGACTGTCTTGAGTACTGCGGCCTTTTCTAAATCCAAATTGTGAACGAGCTAACAGGTTATTATGTTCTAAAAACCATTCTAGCCTGATTTTAATAAGATGTTCAGCTAATTTTGAAATAACTGATGCTAATGCAATAGGCCTATAGGAAGCCGGATCCGTAGGATCTTTACCAGGTTTTAAAATTGGAATCACTAAATGTTGTTTCCAGGAAGGTGGAATAATACCAGATTCTACAGTTACATTAATGATATTTAATAAAAAAGAAAGGGTTGAAGATTTAGCATTAGCAAGGAACGAATAAGGTATACCGTCTAGGCCAGGGGAGGAATCTGAAACATGATTTAATACAGATTTCAGCTCTTCTATTGTAAATGGAGAGTTAAGATCTGAATGATCGTTAATGCCAGCATAGCTGTAACTATTTGGTATTTCATAACGATTAGGAACGTAACACGGAGCTAATTTATTGTTAAAGGGGTCTATCCAATCTAAGTTAAAACTAGAAACATTGCTAACTGCTTTTTGGGAACATCGAAATCGTTTAATATTGTTCCAAACAACCGTTGAGGGCGTGTCTGGCGATAAAGATAAACAGAATTTTTTCCAACCTTCTTTCTTTTTCTTTCGAAATAAACGTTTAGTTGCAGCCGTAACATTTTTGAATTGTAAATAGTTTTCATTATTTAGAAAAGAATTACAATTTTCTTCGATATTATTTCGAGACGTAATAGCTGCCGTACACTCTTGATCCCACCAAGGCGGAGAGGAGATTTTTCCTTTGACAGAGTTTTTTTTCTTAAAAACTTTGTCAGCGACAGCGATAGATGAAACAAAAGAATTGTAGCAATCGTTGAGGTTATCTTTGTTTACTTTGGGAAGAGGTTTTATAAGATCGTCTAATAAATTACTATATTCATTCCAATCAGCGTTTGCAATATTATACTTAAGTAAAGGAGGAAGAGGAGGCACAGATTGACTTTTAGAAGGCAATGATATCAAGATTGGAAAATGGTCACTACCATGAGTTAATGGTAAACGTTTCCAAGAGAGAAGGGAAGACAGTGATGATGCACTCATTGAAATATCAACATAACTTGGTCGTTGACCAGGACGGCCTCTACGCGTTGGAGAACCATCATTTAAAACGCACAAAGAAAAATCGTCGACTATTTCTATTAGCTCATTTCCAAGCGGGTCATTGTTATGGGCACCCCAAAGTGCATGGTGCGCATTGAAATCACCTAAGGGTGGGTACCCACTTAGGTTCGCGAACCTCCGCGCTCCGCGAACCTGCACCGAAAATATCGTTTATCTTCTGCTGAAACAGGGCGCCGAGGTGTGTACGTGAGGGAACTCGTATGCGAAGCTGGTTCGCACAGGCACACACTGTAGCCATAGTAAAAATATTTGTTTTTGCTATGGATCACTGTTCTAGGTTCGCGGAGCGCGGAGGTTCGCGAACCTAAGTGAGTACCCACCCTAACACTATAATAGGAGACGGAAGAGACTGAAGAAAATTCTTCAATATGGGAATAATGGAAGAGTCTTTACATGATATATATAATGAAAGCACTGTAATATTACCCAGTCTAGCGGCTACTGCATTGATGTGGCTGTTATTGTGGGATGGCAAAGGTAACTGTGTAAACAAGTAACGTTTTTTGATGAAGAGGGCTGCGCCTCCACAGCCATCAGGCCTGTCATCTCGAAGTATATGGTAACCAGGAAATTTGTACATTGAACCCGGTTCTAGCCAAGATTCAGAAATAGCTAGCAAGAAAGGTTTATATTTATTTACAAGATATATTAAATCAGTGTGTTTGGATTTCACACTCCTACAATTCCACTGAAGCATCTGGTCCATTTTTGATTATTTTAAATATTGAGATAGACAAGTTTTGTATTAGAGAAACAGCAACGGGGTACGGTAGGGATGAATTGACTATGATATTTACAAGAGAAGAAAGAAGATTATTAAGATCATCTTGTGTAACTGAATCTGAATTATTATCTGAGGATTTATAGCCACAACCATTGCTGGGGGCAGGAATAGCATATTCATTAATAATATTATTGTGAGCTTTCTTATCATATCCACTTGAAGTTATGGTTGGTTGCTTTTTATTAATAAAAACTGTTTTTTTATAAATTTGTTTCATTGTGGAGGGAGTGACAGGTGAAACAGAAGGATTAGGTTGATGATTTTGGTTAGCGCTTGCAACTTCAGAATAAGATTTCTTAAGTGGAGGAACCATTTTGATAGCCTCTTGATAGGAAATAGAATTATATGACATATGATATTTAATGTTTGACTGTCTTACAAACTCTGGACATTTCTTGTCTGTGGCTTCATGGGCACCTGAACAATTAATGCACTGGAAAGTTTCACTATGGCAATTAAACCCTGAGTGATCCTGAGAGCATTTAAAACATCTAGGTTGGCTCCTGCATTGGGTTCGTGTATGTCCAAACCGACAACACTGAAAGCATTGAACTGTTGGATAAATGTATTGCTCAATGGGAATGGAAGAAAAATATGAAAATATCTTTGGTGGCAGAGATTGCCCATCAAAAGTTAATACTACTGTTTGTGTTGGCACCCAAGAGACACCCTCTGAATTAATCAACTTTCTATGTAAGCGCCGAGATCTAATAATTGGTCCAAAGCCATCTGGTATACGAGTATTCGCTACAATTTCGTCGTGTGTCCATTCCACAGGAATCCCTTTTGCTATTCCCATTTTGCAAATATTAAATGTTGGGATGGTTACTTTATAAGTGCTAGATGTAAACAAGCTGCTGTTAAGAAATTCATTGGCATCAGACGAGGTTTTAAAATTTATTGCCAGCCGATTGCGACCAACGCGTTTAAATGCCATCTTCCAAAATATTTTTATAGTTATTTTTATACAAAAAGTTTCCAAATTTAATGGGGTGCAAAGTGGTGCCGGCAGAGGGAGAAGCGTCGTCTAACTGGACATGGACCACATATGGACCTGTATCGGTGGGTTTGTAGAAAGTTCTATAAGTGAAATCCGAGCTATTGTTGTCTGTGGAAATAGGAGTAGGAGTAGGGTCGGAGTAGGGGTAGGGGTTGGTTTCGTGGTCACAACTTTAACATTATTACTATCCTTTAAGGATTCAGTAAGGGCCTGTTGTTGGTGTGGGAATAAACGAGTTTGTTTCGGTTTTGAAATCAGGGAACCTAGTTTTCTTTTTTGTTTCTTCGGTGACCTAGTTTTATGGGCTGTTTCCGAAATAAAATTATCTGCAGCGATCAAGGTCAATAAAGGATTAAACCTATTACCATCTGGTAGAGGTGGAGGGTCCGGATCGGGTTCGAGCTCCATATTGTCCAAGTGGCGAGAATAAGTAGACTAAATAGAGTTATTGACTTACCAATATGAAGAATATATACACAAACGAAAATAAATAAACTGTACACTTAAATTTACACAAATAACTTAATATTTACAATAAAACAAGAGAAAATAAAATTTTATAGACCGCCCTTTTCAACTTCCCGCCAAAAAGTCCCGGTGTCTATTTTAATTATTTGCAAATTGATTCATAGTGGATATTGTGTCTTAAAATTGGTGCAGTTTTGTGGTACAAGTGTCTACGCAACTGAACAATATGTGGGATAATTGAAATAGGCGCGATCTTGGTTGTGTGAAGCCGAGACTTTTACTGTAGTGGTGGCTACCTCGGCAGAACTTACCAAGTAAACTGTCTTGATATACTTGGTGCCAAAAGCTCCAAGCAGCATTAGAATGCGATGCACCCGCATTTTAATGTAAACTGAAACAATCTATCACTGAAATATTCAACACTTGACACTGGCAAAAATTACTTCCAAGAGGAAAGTAGATTGCCAAAACAAAAATAAGAAGAAGAAGCTTTTTTTTTAATACTTGCTGTGTTTGTGGCAGGTGGTGGCAAAGGTATAATCGCCATTCTGCTGTTACTTTCGTACATTTGTGACGTCGAAGAGACTTTAATTTATTAAAAAATTTGACGCAACCGAAAATTCTGAAACTTTTTTCTAAAACTAAGGGAGCTTATTCCTACCTATAAAAAAATATTCAGCCATTTTTATTTTTTTCGGACATTCCCCATCATTGGACCATTATCACTGACTGAGGCACTTTTTCAAGTCGTTTTTCAAGTCAAAATTAACGAGTTCAATAAAGAGAGCGATTTAAAAACTAAAACTACTGTTGCCAACTCTACAGAGCCAGTAGATTCTTACAATTGTTGTTTCGGAAGTGGATTTTCCACTTGTTCTGAAATGCATCCCCATGTTGTATTTTTTTTTAATTAAAACATTTCAATAGCTTTAAAACGAATCCTTAAGGCGGTTGTATGACCGAAAGTGGCGCCCTCAGAGGTTTTTATTTAATAAGTTATTAATAGAAAAAGATTTTAATAGTGTTTATCGTGGAGATTTTAGGGCCCATGGTCTAGTATTTTTAGAAGGTATCACTACATGCCCTCGTAGTCATTCGTAGAAGTAGATAGCAAATGTGTCAAAAACGGCCACTTTTAGCAGTTTTTCTATCTACTTCTAGCAGTGACTACTAGGGAATGTAACGATACCGTCTAAAAATACTAGACTGTAGGCCCTAAAATCTCCACGATAAACATAATTAAAATTGTGTATTAGAATTATAATATTAAATAAAATTCACCGCGGCGCCACTTTCGCTCAGGGTACCACCTTAAAAGCCATATTTTCAGAAAAAAAAAAACCGGACAAGTGCGAGTCGGGCTCGCCCACCGAGGGTTCCGTACAGACCTTACATCTATACATAAAATAAAGCTATAGAAAACTTGTGTCGGTACAAAGGAAATATTTTGAAAAAAAAGTGGTTGGTAGTTATTAGTTTTTTATAATGAAAACTGTACTACGGAGAGTTCAAGCTTTATCCCAGGTTCTACCTACAGAAATTATGTGAAAAATTGCTTAGATTATAAGTTGGACTCCAAGCTACCAAACAGTAAAAAAATACCATCAAAATCTGTTCAGCAGACTGCTATATATAGATAACCATTTGAAATCCTTTGTCGCCACGTAGAAAATAACCCTTCCAGGGATTACGACAAAGAATTGACCACGGGCGAAGTTTGAAATGGAATAGTACATTACTGCAGCGGCACTCAAGACAGGCATTGAAGAACATACGTGAGTCCATCAATGCCTAGTTGCGGCCAAGGCTTGTGTAGTACTTTTAAACTTTTAACTTTTTAGTTTTAAAAGTTTTAAGCTTTTTATTTTAATTTTAATTTACTTTCAGTAATTGATAAAAGAAAATGGAAAGTGGAATGTGCACATAAAGGCCTTTCGTTTGATACAAATATTGAAAAAAAAAAACCGGTTTTTTTTTTCCTTTATTTCCAGTTTTTCATTTTTTTTCCAGTTTTTTGGAAAGTGCTCATCAAGGCCTTTCATTTGATACCCATATTGCAAAAAAATTTTTTTTTGTTTTTTTTTTTTCAGTTTTTTGGAATGTGCTCATCAAGGCCTTTCATTTGATACCCATATTGCAAAAAAAAAATACTTTTCGTTTTTATTTTTTTTTTCAGTTTTTTGGAATATGCTCCTTGATGAGCATATTCCAAAAAACTTTTCAAAAAACTTACATTTGATACCCATAAAAAAAATTTTTATTCGTTTTTATTTTTTTTTTAACTTTTTGGAATGCGCTCATCAAGGCCTTTCATTTGATACCCATATTGCACCAAAACAGTTTGTTTTCGTTTTTATTTTTTTTTTTCAATTTTTTGGAATGTGCTCATCAAGGCCTTTCACGTGATACCAGTACCCTTAGCACGAACAGCTATCGAGAAAAAAAACGCGCGTAAAATTACTCGATAGAGAATTATCTATGGAAATTTTAATTTAGCTATTCGGCGGTAGATGGCGTTGTACAAATTTCCCATACAAAATTGCACTATCGAATGATTTTACGCGCGTTATTTTTTTCGATAGCTGTTCGTGCTGTATACCGAATATTAAAAAAAAAAATTTTGGAATGTGCTCGCTCATCAAGGCGACATTTGATACCTATATTTGTGTTTCATTGAAAAGTTCGCTCCATTTCTGAATTACACGTGTGTAATGAGTTTTAATTTAATAGAAACATTGCTGGACATACGCCGGCAATTTTGTATGAAAATCCATTATTACACGTTAATAATGGATTCTCATACAAATATTGACGGCGCGGTTTAGGTCTGTCCGTAAACTCCGGTTTAGCACGAAGAAGGTTGTCAAAATAATGTTCGAATTTCCAAGCATTTTTGAGAAAAAATAAAATAATTACAAACCCACCGCACCTGTTTATACAGGTGTGTACAATACAAGTACTGTTGATTGTCAACAGATGGCGCTGTATATCAATAGTACACTGTATAATGTTCTGTGAAATGGTTTTATCTATCGCAATGTTATTAGAGAAAATGGGTGTATTCCAACAGGACCCTTTGGTTGTGTGAAGCCGAGACTTTTATTGTAGTGGTGGCTACCTCGGCTGACCTTACCGAGTAAACTGTCTTGATTATACTTGGTGCCAAATGCTCCAAGCAACATTGGAATGCGATGCACCCGCATTTTAATGTAAACTGAATCAATCTACCACTGAACTATTCAACACTTGACACTGGCAAAAATTACTTCCAAGAAGAAAGTAGATTGCCAAAACAAAAATAAGAAGAAGAAGACCCCCGTCATACAGCGTGACATACCGCCATGTTGCGAAAATATTTAGAGCCAAATTTATTACTTATTAATTTTATTTTTAAAAGTAATTAACTATATCAATATTTGAAAGGATCTGAATAATTAATAATAATAAATATTGATATTTTAAAAAGAATTAGTGGCGCGATTAATCCAAAAGTAATTAGAAGTTAAACTATGACCGCGCATACCGTTGTTTCACCAAGATGATTAATAATTACGTATTTTAATGACCATATTTTATTATGATTTAAATACAAATATACAGTTTTCAGATTTATTCCTGTAAGTGTAGTATAAGACGCTATTACCTGCCAAATTTCATAGTTCTAGGTCAACGGGAAGTACCCTATGAATTTTGATTCCTTTGAGAGTATCGAAAATGCGTTTTTTGCGCCCTAAACGGCAGTATCTTTTTTTTACGTTAACTTAGAAGTTTGATTTTTTTACAGCTTCAAGGGCCCGTAGACCTTAGTATATGGTTTAAATTTCAATTCGATACCTCCACGCGTTTCCGAGATAAAGGGTCTTGACAGACAGACGGACGGACAGACAGACAGACGGACAACAAAGTGATCCTATAAGGGTTCCGTTTTTTCCTCTTGAGGTACGGAACCCTAAAAATGGTAAAGTTTCATTAAAAAAAAAAATACTAAATTCTTACTTTGAATATTCAGGATATGAGGATACGTACTGGGAAAGTGAAAAATTTAGTACTTTTTTAGCATTAAATTTGAAAATTAAAATAAATTATGCGTATAGAGCAATATTCTATTGAAAAAAGTAGAAATTAATGACCACAGATCAGATTACAAATTTTTAATTACTTTAGTCACAGTAGAATAAAAAAAATTAAAAAATTGCAACAAGTTACGAGACAGCCCCAAAACTCAATGTAGGTACCTACACTTTTTGTGAAAATGACCCAAATAACTTATTTACGTGTGGTACGGGTACTGCTAATAAGTTGAAAAGCAAAACTAAAGAAAAAATTTGTGAAAATATAGAATATATTATTTTTTCATAATAACTATCATACAATTTATTTCTTACACAAAGAATACTTAGACCAAAAGCTAAGCTAGTTTAAAATACGGTACAAAATTGTAATTTCAAAGCATTTTATTTGACAAGGAGGACTTCAAAGTTCTGAAATGTATATTAATCATCTTATAATAAAAAAATATCACAGGTTTAAAAACATTGTCAGAAACACATTAATTCATTCATTTACAGAAGAAAATATGTCCTAGCCTTATCAAAGCTGAAGTTTATTTTGTTTTATATTAAAACTTAACTCTTCTAAAGTTTTGAACACATGTCTAAGTGCTGGTGGTTTCTCTGTACTTAATTTAGTGGAAATTAAAATGGCGTGCCATCCAGCAGCCTTTGCTCCCACATAATCTTTATCTATATCATCACCTATGTGAAGAGCTTCAAATGGTCTCACTGAGGATTTGCATTGCTCTAAGGCATGATCAAATATCCTTCTATCAGGTTTGCTGTATCCAACCTGATACGATGTCAAAATAAAATCAAAATAATCTCTTATTTTGACACTCCCTAATATTTCATTCAAACGTGGATCAAAATTTGATATAACTCCAAGAGTTTTAGATTGATTTTGTAATTGGCACAAAAGCTTCTCTCCGGCTGTAGCCACGCACCAACATTCAGCTGTTTTAAACTCATTTATAAGCTTATTCGCTATATTAGTAATGTTTGCTGTGGGTGGTATTTGACCTTCAAAAGTTTTTCTTATGACTTCAGTCCACCATTCTTCCCATGTGATTTTAGATCTGCCAAAGTTAGGATATTTTTTTAGCATCACTTTGTAACTATCTTTGAATCTTCCCTTGACAAATTTTTCGTTTACAATAAATCCATGATCACGAGCTATGATCGTGTAATACTGCCAAGCAGGCATCCGAAATTTTAATAAGGTATTAGTAACATCAAAGGTAATCAATTTTATACCATTTAAGCTCATTTTTTGAGTTTAATGTAATGAGATTTCACGTAGATGATTCCTCTATCACAAGTATCACAACACAAACATAAAACACAATAGGTAGGCAAGTACAAACCTTAAATTATTGATTTGGTAATGCACCAACTATTTTTTTATCTTATTTCTTCCAAGAATAATAATAAAATCATAATTCCTTTTACATTAAACAAAGTAAAGTAAACTGGATTATATTTTGTTTTTTCTGACTCTCTGACAGGGTTGCCAGATACCTAAGCGGTCAAGTCGCCACTTCGCGATGAAAAGATAGCCCAAAGTAGCCCAATTAACAAAAAAAACCTAATAAATCCCTAAAAAAATAAACTGGAATTACTATTATGTATTTAATCGATATTTTAAGGAGTTTTGCTTCGTTTCATTGGGTATCGTATTTATATTAGTGCGACCCAGTTGACTGTATTCATTTTTGTGTTTCTTGAATTTTAGCAGGCAGACTACTTATTATTTAACTTAACATGAATAAAACAAACAATGAATCACTATTCATATATTATTACTTTCTCACACCTTTGACAAGATGCCAACCCTTTTTTCCTGACACACAACACTCTATGGTAGCAAATAAAGAGGTCGAATTAGTTTATGCCTAACAACGCCCATAACCTCTTGAATTTTAGCAGGCAGACTACTTATTATTTAACTTAACATGAATAAAACAAACAATGAATCACTATTCATATATTATTACTTTCTCACACCTTTGACAAGATGCCAACCCTTTTTTCCTGACACACAACACTCTATGGTAGCAAATAAAGAGGTCGAATTAGTTTATGCCTAACAGTGTTCTTTATAATATTTATAAGTGAAATATTTTAGCAATGAAAATCTTTATTATGCCTTTATTAATTTATTTATTAACGAAGAAAGAAATTTAAATCAAACTAATCGTCATCTGCTGCAAAAAGCTGGACTGTGTCGAGAAAAGTACGATCCAACATATCGACTTCCTCTTCCTGCAGGAGCAGGAACTGAGCAGGAGCACACTTCTTTTTTTATTTCGTACATAGCCGAAGTAAAACCTTGTACTATTAGTATTTTGTGGTAAAACGATTCAGCATCGTGTCTGATGGCCTGAATGCTCAGCAGCCTTCTCGACAGCAAAGTTCATGGATTTGAAAGAAATTGTTTAATGTCAAATTAAAAAAACGTATTTATATGATTCACGTTCGTTAAAGATTATTGAATGACGTCCCGTGTCGTGTGTGATTCATACCTGTAAAGCTTCGTACAGACTGAGGCGAGCGAATCGCTCGCGTCGCTCATTTTGACAGATTTTGATCACGTAACTCAAAGCAATAGCCATAGCCATAGCCATTGCCATAGCAATTTCTTTGACAATGGCTATGGCTATGGCTATCGCTTTGAGTTACGTTACGTGATCGCACTCGCGAATTTCGCGCGGAATTCGCCTCAGTCTGTACGAAGCTTTTATGTACCTAACCGTAATGTTAAGCGTGGCCTAAGAATGGCCGCGTTCACGAAAAACATGTAGCCCAATAGGCGATAAATTGAAAGACGTGTCGCCCAACAGGCGATATGTCGCCAATCCATAATTTTTTGTAGCCGCGATGGTCCCCAAGATAGCCCAATTGGCGATATGTCGCCCAATCTGTAGACCCTGCTCTCTGACGTCTCTGTCTGACTGACACACATATGACACAACACTGTCTGTCATGTCATGCCATGCCATTTTGACAATGACAAGTTTGGCACTCACACAAACAAAACTGTATTCCAAAGAGTAAAATAATCCACAGTCCACAGAGCAAGCCATTCATTAAGAAGATGAAGAAGAGTAAAATAAAACATAGGGAACTATACTTTCTCTAGAATCCTTCAGCTAGAATCCGATCGATACAATATACAATACGGTATATTATTATACGGCTGACCAAATTGGGTAGTGAATGTGCAAGTTGTCCAACTATTGGTTCGTGATCGTGAGTATTGGCATTTATGGCCGTGGCGCTCGACACCACAGATCGAAGTTATTAGAATATAATATAGAGAACAGACTAAAACAGCAACACGTAATGCATCGGTTTTACTACTTTATCTTATGAACCATCGGGTGTAAGAAAGAGATAGATATATTATTACTATTTCGAAATTTTGAAAATGAAGTTTGTTTGCGGTGCTGCGACTTCTTTCTTCAATTATGGCGGGTTTGTGTTTTTTCAAGCTCAAATACGAAATGAGTAGTAATGTGCACCGTTCGGGCGGCGACGTTGACAGCGTCGATTTGTCGAATAATCTCATGCGCCATTTTGTGAATGCTTTAGAATTTTGTGTTAAGTAATCACGACTTGAAAAACAAAAATCGGCTAAGTCTTCGCAGGGGTAAGTGCCTCCACGGTCGTAATGTTATTCGGAATATTCGGGACTCGTGCGTAATAGAGCCAAGGTACGCCCGCCGATATCGTTATGTCTTTGTTATTTTGTTTTTTTACGTCCTTAAAATTATAACCGCTATTTACTTTTAGGCTATATCTTGATCATCATATAACTTGCTTCCTCGCCTGTCTGGGCTTACAGATTCTGCTATCATGACCGAAAAGACAGTGGGTGGAAGGTCAGTACTCAAACGTCATGAAGTGGCTAGACCAATTCATATCCAAAGGTTAGAAGCTGCCTTAGATGTCCGGCCTTTTGTAAGCCAAGTAGAAAAAATCTTGAATTCTGAAGAAGAGGGTGAAAGTGAAGAAGATTCTGATGCTAAGTCTACAGGAAATGAAATATCCAAAGGAGATAGAATAGTACATGGGGTTGTCACTACTAAACAAGGTAAGATAACATACATAAATTGCGTTCTATTCCTTTAAAAACTTGCAAGAAAACAAATTACTTGACCAACCTTTTAGATATACAAGAACCGAAATAAGAAGACGGAGACTTTAACCTAACACCTATGTATAATACTTATAGTTGTTAGTTATTAATTGCTTTATTAATCAAATAGTATATGTAAATATTATTAACATATACTACTTACACATTCAGTGGTGGCCAGAAAATTTTAGACACTAGTTGATTTTCATACAAATGAAGTAACTTTGAAGCCTTGGTTCTCTGCCAAAAATTATCTGTCATCTGATGTTGGCCATCCAGGGAGTGAATGGAGGAGATTCAGATTGCTATAAACATCCAACTGATCTGATCAGCATTCCATAGAATAATCTCATCACATAAGATTTAAGGAATGTTTAAAAAACCTCAAAAATAGCAAAATGTATGGAAATCCTGTAACTTAAACTGTCCTTAGATCTTTTAGAATACTGATCAGATCAGTTGCGTTTGTATAACGATCTGAATCTCCTCCATTCACTCCCTGGAAGGGCGATGGCCATCATATGATCACAGCTAGGTCAATTCGTGGAGAAGAACCAAGGCTTCAAAGTTACCTTGTTTGTATGACTGATAAATGATGTTTGATGATTGATGAAGGTAGCCAGATAATTAAAGACACCAGTTACCGGTTGAAATCAACTGGTGTCTTTAACTATCTGGCCACCACTATATAATGTAATGTACACTAATTTGAACAAATAAAGATGTGTCTTCAATGGGGAAGGCAACTGTCGCTGCGTACGCTTGTTCCACGAGAACTATGAAAACAAAGGACTTTAAAAAAGTTGGCACTTACAAATTTCCGAAAAATCTGGATGTAGAAAAAATTGATAAATTCTGTAAGAATAAAAACGTCTTAATTTGGCTTTAAATTCCGGCATGTGCATTGTAGAATAGTCTTTTATATCCATTTTGGGTCAATGGGTCTTTTTCGGTAAAAAAAAAACCACAAAATAAATACCTACTTTCCCATACACTTTGTTCTGAACGTTTACTTTCTTAGGAACAGGCGTACGCAGCGACATCTACAATTAACTTTGCGTTGCATTCCCATTCTCTTACAAAATTAATTTTAATTTATTTGCATGAATTGTTTTAATATATTTTTTAGAACGTCAGAGTGACAAGCTGCGTTTGTACAATCTGGCATCAGTTGGTGAGGAGAGAGAATGGCTCCGTGATGTTCTTCTGTCTTCGGGTTCTGAGAGCAGCAGTGAAGACGATACACCAGCTGGCAAAGAACTTAGGCTAAAACGCATACTCAAGGAACGACGTAACCATAACAAATATGCAAGAAAATATTATAAGGATTCAGGGGTATGTACTTAAATGCTCAAATGAATTGAGATGACATGATTGAATATTGTCTATGACAAATCTCACATTGCCATGCTTTGACAAAGGTTATTCAGAGTACAGTTGTAATCAAACTTAAGTATGTCATGTGTCGCAAGCAAGTATACATATTAGAGGTACAGACTATTAGGGACAGATGTTTTGATAGAGTATATGTAATGAATCTTTACAATACACATCAGCCACAATTCGACAATCATCAGGGTTGAGAAAAAACTGTTTTTTTTTACTATATAAAACAAACAATTCAAAATTTTTTAAACTAGTGTTTTTTTTGTTTTTTATGTTTTATTTACTTTTTACTTTAAACTGTGCTATTAACCAATAAATTTCAAATCAATTAGACCTATAATATTTAATTTCAAGACTATTTTCAAATTTGATCAGAAGATAAACATTTTTTTATCTCTAATCAATACTGAACACTTTACATACACCTTGTAAATAGGTACCTATGTACAGTTTGCAATATAATAGTCAGTCTATAAATATGTATATGATTTAGATCTTTGTCACTCTAAAAGCTATTCTTTTTTGAACAGAAATCAAAGACAAATGACAACTACAACAAAGTGACAAAGTTCTAAACTGTATAAATATTTTAAGACGTCACTGTACTCGATGAGAATATTATAATACTTTTTGGAACTGAGACGCGCACGGTCCGTCGGCCAGACGTACCGTCGGCAAACTCGCGTCGATGCTCGCATTTATGTATGTACTTGTGTAGAACTGTGCGCGAGGATTTCTGCTCGGCTTTTATTTTATTTTCAACACAGTTATTTTTTTAAGTAACAACAAAGAGGATATATCTCGCTAAAAATCCATATATATTTTTGAAATAAATAAATGTGTACGTCCTTATTAAGTCAAACAAACATTTATTATTATCGAATTATTTGCTAACGTTACTTGACTGCTTAAGGCTGTATACAGAGAGCAAGCTGGTAGCCGCGTATCAAGGGTTCCTGATGTCCTACTTTTTTAATCAGCAATAAAAAGGCTAATAAATAGCTAAGATTTGTCGTCTTGTTCAAAAATGTGCTTTCAGCTGTCAAAAAACAAAAAGGTGCCAATTGAAAATCAGCGTCGGGTCTCACAAACACGACACATGCTGAATTGGCTTCCTAGTTTGATGCAGCCGTGAGATTCATTTATTTTCTTTTTTTTCTTTTATATTTGGTTTGTATAAAAAATCAGTTTTTTTCCATTAATGTACCTACATAACTAAGTATAGCATGTACTCTGTACTCATCTCATGTCTGTGTCTAATAAATATATTTTCTTTCAAATATATTTTCTCTTGGAAAAACATATAATATTAAACTGTCATTCTATGTATTTTCAGCGAAATCTGAAGTTTTTTTTCTCAATGTTTTTAACATTGTTTAAAACTTGTTTATAACTGTGTTTTTAAATAGTTAATAACGGTTTTCATCTTCCTTATTGCACACAGCCAGGGAGTGGAATTCCCTGCCTGCCTCTGTATTCCCGAAAGCATATAACCCAGCGATATTTAAAGCCCGAGTGAATAAGCTTCGTCTGGGCAAGCTCACTTCATCTTGGGCCTCTTCTTAGCCTTATGTATGGTTCTCGAATGTGGCCAAGAGAAAGCCCATTTAATGAAAAAAAAAACAATTTATTTCAAATTGTTTTAAACGAGTCTACCTTTTATGGCAGAACTTTTTATGTCATAATTTTATTATGCATAACAACTAATGGCATAAACTTCATGTCGCAGAAAATCGTTTGGCATACACTCATTTATCATACACTTAAAACGCATAATTTTGTAAGCCAGAATCATCTTTTGGCATACATTTCATATCCATAATAATCAAATAGTAGAACCATCATATCGCAGAAAGTTCACAGTCAGAACCATCATATCGCAGAAAGTTCACAGTCAGAACCATCATATCGCAGACAGTTTATAGTCAGAATCATCTTTTGGCATACATTTAATAGAAAATTCATATCTAGAATAATTTTGTATTACTTACACGCATGTTTCATGCTGCATGCATCCTTACATGCAGACAAATAAACATGCAGCAAGCAAGCAAGCATGCAGTATGCAAGCAAGCATGCAGCATGCAAGCAAGCATGCAGCATGCAAGCAAGCATGCAGCATGCAGCATGCATGCAAGCATTGTGGAGCTCCGCTCGCTTCGCTCGCTCCGCTGCGAGTGGTCAAAACACTAACCTAACCTAACCTACTGGTAGGTGCATTAAAAGTTTATCTTTATAGCGGGGGGCCTCAGGCCCCCCGACCCCCCCGAGCAGGGGGGCCAGCCCCCCTGCACCCTCCGGCAAGCATGCAAGCAGCATAAACGAGCATGCATGCATGCAAGCAAGCAGCATGCATATCGGTTTTGCAGCGATTCGTTCTGTTGTTGACTTTTGTAGCACAACATTTACAAAAATTCAACATATTGACTTTTTAAGACAAATTTTTAATTCAATTTGAAGTTAAAATGCATTTTTTTAGAGATTACAATATGCTTGATGACATTATTCTTAATGAAATGCTGCCATATTCGTAGTATACCATGTGAAAATTATACCAAATAATTGTCGACTAAATAAACGTTATGCCAAACGAAATTCTGCGAATAAAAATTTTGCCAAAGGTATTTATGCCTAATGAAATTCTGCCATCTGAATAGTATGCCATTGTAAATTCGGACATGTAAACATTCTGCCAAACAATAGTTATATTAAACAATTTTTATGCCTTAAAAATATTCGTTTAAAGAAGATTCTGCCAAGTGTGTTCTGCCAAATAAATTTCGGAGCATCAAGTTTCTGCCAGATAGAGGTAACCCGTTTTAAACACGTGTTTTATAGCTACTTGTTTTAATCATGCCAACCCTAATCATAGTCTTGCAACTCGGCTGCATGGGTGGAAATTTTTTTAAGCTTTAAAACTTTATTCTGGGGTATTAGTTAGAAAATTTTAGCAATGTTTTTTATTTTATTATTCATTTATTATTTGAGGGTTTTTTCCTCACAGAAATGCCACCCTCATAGTTCTAACAAAAAGCAACCCTGACTAACCTATACAATCTGACAGCATTTTCAGAGCACAGCTCCGCTAAACCCAGCTTCACCATTAAATTGGTTAATCATAAAGAACTGTGATCTTTCAGCTTTGTTACGGACACACTGATAATGTGGTACACATCTTCTACAACGTTACATTCGGCGCAATTAAGCTAGGGTTTCCTAGGATGACGGTGCCGTAATATAGCGGCGTAAGTAAACAACGTTATACATTCGGCATAGACATGTGTACGTTCGGCATAGACAACGTTCTATCGCCGCTTAATTATGCCGAGTTGACATGATAAGAGTCAGCTCGGACTGAGTCATGTCCGAGTCCACTCGTACGAGGCAGCTTCATACGTAGCACTTCCGAGTGCGCTCGGATATCATATTTACACAGTACCAGTAGCGTCCGAGTGCACTCGTCCGAGCTGACTCTTACCATATCAACCCGGCTTAACGGCCGTAAAATGACGGCAACGTCATCCTAGGAAACTAGCTTTAGGGGATGCACTTATTCTCAATATTTATTGTAATTTCAGAATTCCCGATACATGTACTACGGTGCCGGTCTCTTATCCACCATAGACCGGTACCCCGAGAGACGTGTCAGCCGCGCCGCGCCGCCGCCGCCCTCGAGCAGGGGCCGTAGGGGCAGACCCTCCGAGAGAGGGTCTTCCAGAGGTGTGCAGAAATCTAGGAGGGGACGAGCGAGGGAAGGCAGACCGTGTAACGAAGGAGGCGGTGACTTGGTGAGGGTTTTTGTTGTTTCAAAGTTTTTATTATATTGTTAAAAAAATTTTTTTTTCTCAATCATGCTTGGAAATTCGAACATTATTTTGACAACCTTTTTCGTGCTAAATCGGAGTTTCCGGACACCTAAACCGCGCCGGCAATATTTGTATGAGAATCCATTACTAACGTGTAATTCAGAATTGGAATGAAATTTTCAATGAAACTCTACAGCCAATGAGGTCTGTGATCATCATCAATATTTAAAATTAGAACTGGCTTTGCAAATGGAAAGTTCCGAATCACGGTAAAGGTATGATTCCGATCTCGGCAGCAAGCAGCAGTGTTGCCGCAGCACTACTGATCCCCATACATTCTCTATAGGTTTATATGAGATTACATTCCGAGCTCGGCAGCACTGCTGCGCAATAGTACTGCGCGGCAGTGTCAGCGGCAGTACATTAGTACTATTTCACTGCTTGATTTATTGTAATTTCGTTATTAACAGGCAAGCTGGGCCCCAAGTCTGGTATTATTAACGTCATAATCGTGTTTCAATTGTGTTTCGGTTTTGGGTTTAAAAAACAAGAACTGTGTCAAAAAGCATTACAATTCAAACACAATTAAAACACGATTATGATGTTAACAATAGCTGACTTGAGCCCCAGTTGTGGTTGTTACTGCTGAAATTTTTACAAGTTTTACTGTCTTAATTTTTGTTGTGTTACCACAAAAAGGTTACAGTTTGCGCAAACGTGAACCCAACCATAGATAATGAGGCTTGCGCACTAAACATTTTTGTACCTAAAATTGCTAGTGCGTATGCGCAAGTCACAAATGTTGGTTAAGTTATTGTACAGTAAACTGGGCTGGGCTTCCACAGTGTAAAATTTTCTCAATCAATTTTAAACTTAAAAACAAGCAGTTTAAGGTTCAAAATTCATTGGAGATTTTTGACAGTATTGTATAGCTTGATGTGCTGCTGCCTGTACATTTATTGTTATGAAGTGTTTTATTCTGTTTGTTTTAGGTTGATGGCGTTGATTGGGAAGAACAACTTCGGCATTTGAAACAAGAGAATGATACTGAGGAGTTTAGCCCAGCGATAGATAAACCAGGAGTAAGGTAAGTCATTGTTTATGTCTAAAGACAAACAAATCTGTTTGACAAGTAGAGTACCTACTAGAAGCAGTAATAGAATTTGACTAGTTATTTCTGTCACAAGTATTGCAGTATGTTTGTCGAAAGATATTTTTCTGTGATCTAAAGACTTTTTCGATTTTACAGTAGCAGGCAAACATCTTGAAATCGGGTGGGGATTGCACAGAATGCGTAATTTTGGGTATGAGGAGAGGGGCGCGCGCTATTGGTCGCTCACAAGTGCACATGCGCGAACTTATCCCCACTCCGACGAAAGATGTTTGCCGGAATCTGTATCAAATTGCCTTCTGATCCAAAGTAATTTATATTAGGGGTCGCAAGAAGCTTTCAACACTGAAGAGCCCTGAAGCCCTAACCGCCCGACGGCGCCGCCACTGGCTGCTTCTGGTCAAGAAGGAACTGGGCAAAGTGCAGCGAGCCAGAACGGCTGCCCATAGAGAAGTGATGCTGCAGAGAAAAAGGCTGGCCACTCTGTGCTGCAAGCATTGGAGGCATGTCGCTATGCAGGTAGATAATAGTCCATTTTAGTCCACTGCAGATTGTGGCGTCTGCCATGGCTAAGTTGCTATAATCTCCTCTAATTTAATAGAGATTGTATTAGCAAGGCTCTGTCGCTCCGCATGTGAGTATGAAGCACTTGGCGTCCTCAGCGAGAACCGATTTCATACGTCAGAAAAGATAAGAGCTACGCGATGGAAATAGAGGCAACTACTAGGTGAATATAATATAGGGAAGGGAGTGCTGTGCGATCTGAATTGCATTTTATTGTGTCGGAGAAAGAGTCGCCATTTATTTAAATGATTTTGCAGAGTGCAACTTTTGTACCGCTAGGTACGTATTAGTTAGTGTATATTATAGTGCTGGTGTTGTTACAACATACAAAGTACAGCAAGCCAAAACGGCTGCCCATAGAGAAATGATGCTGCAGAGAAAAAGGCTGGCCACTCTGTGCTGCAAGCATTGGAGGCATGTCGCTATGCAGGTAGATATTTTTGTATTATGCAATAGATCAGTGTTTCCCAAGTAGTGTGATTCACTAAGCACACGAGGTTGCATCGTCTCGCGTCCTACAGATACGTTTGTAATAATGTCCCTTTTGTGGCACAAGCCTTCCTTATGGATGGATAAAAAGGATGGGCCATAACTCACCACCCAGGCCCATTTGGGTTATTCAGTGTTAACAAGTGCAATTTCAGCCGGGACTAACAGCTGTAATCCGTCTTGACTCTAGGCACATAATGTCCTATTTTCAAAATGTCCTCTGCCTTCTCAAAATATCGATATTATAAATGCGAAAGTCCGTTTGTTTGTTTAGTACGCCTTCACGTTTTAACTACTGAACCGATCGTCATGAAATTTTACATACACGTTGTCAGGGGTACAGTGAAGGATATAGGGTACATTTCATCCCGAAAAAAGGAACTGTTCCCGAGGGATAGACAAAATACTATTCACGCAGACGAAGTCGCGGGCGGTCGCTAGTGTTGGTATAACGTTAGCTACATAATGCAAATACAACAATTTGTACAATGTGCTGGTAATTTTGAGGAAAGGGCGTTTTGAGAATAAGACATTTTCTCGATAAGAGAAAAGTACATTTCGCAGTGGACATTTTGAGAAAAGGACATTATGAGCCTAGACGCTCTTATCTTAGCCCAGTAAACGAAAAGATGTAGAGGGAAATGATTGGAACACAATTTTTAACTTCGTAACTTTGTTTAGACTAGTTCGGAGGTGATAAAGTCCCCCTCCGTAGCCCCTATGCCGGGAGGGGGGAGGGGGTTAGAAGTTCCCATTTTACAATTTTTCAGATATATTTCGGAAGCTATGCGTTATAGCGACATGAATTTTTTTACAAAATAACAGCTGATTAAATTTGCTACAAGTTTTATTCAGTCAGGTTTTTTGATATCTTTCATAGTTTTTGAGATATCACCTCCTGAATGTCTGTCAACATGCTTAAGGTGAAGCTTGAGGACAATGGAATGGCACATTTTTTCCTGTGCCAAATGGTATTGAAAGGTCAAATTCGGCTTCAGATCGGTTAACGGCATCAAAGTTTATGCACGGCAGATTGTCCTCAAGCTTCACCTTAAGCATGTTGACAGACATTCAGGAGCGGATGTCTCGAAAACTATACAAGATATCAAAAAACTTGACTGAATAAAACTTGTAGCAGATTTAATGAGCTTTTATTTTGTAGAAAATCTTATGTTGCTAGAACACATAGTTTCCGAGATATATGTGAAAAACCAAAAAATGGGACGTTCAAACCCCCCCTCCCCCCGGCATAGAGGCTACGGGCGGGGACTTTTGATATGTTGACCTCCTATTAGGTCCAAACAAAGTTACGAAGTCAAAAACTGTGTTCCAAGCATTTCCCTCTATGCCTTTTTTGAGCTTTCTTTGCCTGAACTATCTGCCGCAATCTCAAAACAAATTCGCTAACCTACTGCGCCATCGAGCACAATTTGTACTCATGCTTCTGCGATATTTATACAACTTATTAATTTCTAATAACAATTTGGTTTCCCAGTCCCAGAAGAACATGAAGGAAACAGTATGGCGCTGCAAACGGCTCAGCCGCGAGATGCAGGCGTACTGGCGCCGCTACGACCGCGCCGAGAGGGAGACTCGCCGCCGCATGGAGAAGGAGGCCGAGGAACAGAGAAAGGTATGTACAGTTGCATGTAAAAGAAAAGGAGGTACCGACGACGACGGTTTTTGACAGATCAAAAAAGTATTGAATGGAACTAAAATTATTTTTACTAGTAACAAAAAAAGGAGGTTGCATACAGAAGTTGTTAAGGGTTGCCATACAATAACACTAATGACAAAGGAAGTGGCTTACCTATTATAATCAAGACTTTTTTGATAGACTTATGTTTGGGGTTATTTGAAGCTGACAAGGTGGGTTAGTAGCCTTTACTACTTACCTTTACCACTCGGCCACAGAGTTAATATATGGTAATGTAAGTAAAAGTAATATATGGAAACCTAAACTATTCCTTTGCAAATTTGCGATATTTCAAAATCTGATAAAGTAATAACGTTGGATGTTGGGTAAATAAATACTATCCTGTTTGTCTTTGGGTGCATTCCAGCAGACTTATCGCTGAGCTATCGATCGCCATAGAGTACATTTTAGCCATGGAAAGTAAAAATTTGAACATTATTAACAAACTAGCGGCCGCCCGCGACTTCGTCTGCTTTCAAAGTTTCTTGCTATCCCTCGGGAACGTTACTTTATTTCGGGATGAAAAGTACTCTGTCTTTCTCTGTACCCCTGGCAACGTGTATGTAAAATTTCATGATGATGGGTTCAGTAGTTAAGACGTGAAGGTGTAACAAATAAACAAACAAACGGACTTTCGCATTTATGATATTAGTAAGGATTAGTTCCATGGGTAATATAATATGTATACTGTGGTGATCGATGACTTAGCGATTGGCCTGCGGCAATGCAACCATTAAAAACATAGGTGAAATTATCGGTTTACTCCTCAAATTCTGAAAAAGTACAATAGTTTTGATTTAGTTAATATTAAAAGACAATGACATAACATGACAATCTTCATAGAAAATTGCTCCAAGTTTATGTTAACAAGCTTTTTGATACCAAATCTGTTATAGTCTATAATAGGGTTATTATTTTAGATGGACGTAGAACTGATGGAAGCGAAACGTCAACGACGCAAGCTAAACTTCCTGATCACGCAAACGGAACTGTACGCGCACTTTATGCAGCGGAAACTGAACTTTGAGTCGGTAGATGGCGACGGTGGCGCCGACCGGATATTGCGACAACTCGACGAGGAACGCGACCCGCGACTGGCCGCTATAGATCACTACGACAGGTAGGACAAGTTTATTATGAACTAGCGGCCGCCTGCGACTTCGTCTGCGTGGAAAGTTTTTTTGCTTTCCCTCGGGAACAATACTTTTTTTCGGGATGAATGATACCCTATGTCCTTCTCTGTACCCCTGACAATATGTATGCAAAATTTCATGACGATCGGTTCAGTAGTTGAGACGTGAAGGCGTAACAAACAAACGGACTTTCGCATTTATAATATTAGTAAGGATTTACGATCCAAGAAAACAAAGTCTGTCATTCCGGGAGTGACTTGCTTACGCCACTATCCAGTTGCGCCACTTTAAAGTAACAAGCAAAGTATGATGATTTTTTTTCCGTCACACTCGTTACAAAATTATTATAATGCATTTTAATTGTGATTTGTTTCTCTCGGCAATCGAAATGTAATTGTCAATACAGATAGATACGTATTGTTAAGAAAAGGATAGTAAAAACGCTCAGTTATAAATAAAGGCCGGATTTGCGGTAGCAGGAATACAAACTTGCTAGTGATTATCAAATTATCGTAAATGTTTACATATCGATGTTTTGAAAATATTTTTGAAGTAGAACTTCTTTGATCGCGTCTGTATATTTTTTTGTGTTTTAAACAAGAAGGATGTATTTAAAAAAAATTGACATTGTATTTCACTCACTTTGACTTTGCTATCTTTGCATCAAGAAAAACTGCAGTGCATTTTATTTTTTCTACAATTCATGATTTTTACTTATTCAGTTCGTAATGCCTAGCAGAAAAAATCTAGTTTCGATTTTTACTCGTTTTTCACGTTACTTTGCCTTGCAGAAAAAATCTAGTTTCGATTTTTACTCGCTTTTTTACGTTACTTAAGTAAATTTATTCTTATCGATATGTCGCAGGCGTATTGTATATTTAGCCGTATTACATAGCAACTAGCTGTTTTAGAAAACGGCGCCGTATTGTAATACGGCGAGTCAACGATACGCCAGATTGACAGTGTGATACGTTGTTCAATACGGCGGAGCACGTTTAGCCGTTTTGAATCAAAGTTCTATTGTAGAGTGACCACACTAACAAAATGAAACAGTGCTTAATTGAAAATGAATTTAATTTTAATAATTATGAAAAAAGGTAGGTTTAAGTAACTTCTAAAGCACCTAGTAAGTAAAGTAGTAGGAAATATGTGTTCTTTTTATTAATTTTAAGGAATGTATGGGTTATTCCCAAAGCTCCATGAATGTATGGGTAAGTACTACTTCTATCAAATAAGTAGGTACGGCACAAAACGGTTTGATTCTTGTTTGTAAAATTGTAATATTTTAGACTTACTAGAACGTTATGCAATTTTTTTTGGTTTAAATAATTTTAAAGCCTTTTTGAATGTAACTTTTTTTTAAGTTATGTATCAAAATATTGTTCTTTGGGCACTGCCCAAAAATTAGGGTCTTCTGAAATATGTTTTTTTAATCTTCACTGACTACACTCATTACGTTGTATTTTTTACACCAATAATATTGAGTAGGATTCTGCACAATACCAGAAACCATTGCCACCTTAGCAGTTTTAATCTCGTTCTTTGATCCACGGCTTTTTCACACTTCCGCATTGAGCTGCGTAGAAACTATTTAACTGCATATAAAGAAAATGTCCTAAAAACAATTATCTGGACACATTTGGCACGTTTTCTTCATTTAATTCATCTATATTCTTACTTATTTTCGATGCAATATCCGCACTTGACGCCATTTTTATTGTTATAGTAGGCAGCGCGGCGAGTGTTGATAATTGGTACTAAAAACTTACGGAAAAGCGGCTTATGAATCGCCCAATTACATTACGGCTAGCCGTATTGAAAATCGCAAAGCGCTCTATTCAATGCGGCGTACTTTTGACCAGCCGTTTTGAATACGGCGTATCTTTAATCCGCCGCATTACAATACGGCGCCGTTTTCTAAAACAGCTAGTTGCTATGTAATACGGCTAAATATACAATACGCCTGCGACAGATACATTACACAAATAGATAATTAAGTTGTCCACGCACTATTAAACGTCATTTTATTCGTGCCACCGCAAGTCCGGTCTCTGGTTATAAAGGTGTTTCTGTCAAATATATAAATGTGACGTATATTATCAGTGAAATAGGTATAAAGAAACCTATTCTTAGATTATTTGCCTTATCTTGGCAACGAGGATCAGTAACAGGTTTGAATCCTATAGTTTTATTGGTATAATAAAAAAACATATTCCTAGCTATGAAACGCAGTGAAATATTTTCTGAAATCCGATTAGAAATGGTTGAGTTAATAAGAGTTTTAAGGAAATGCCAAGCTCAATGCAATATGTGCTTTATCACGTACGACATAATGTTCGCGTACGTCGCGATGACGTCATAAGGACCCCCCAAAATCCAGTATTTTAACTCTTCTAACTTCTTAGGTTTAAGAGATATCGTAAAATTTTTTTCACAGTTAATCATGTGGTGGCATAAGCTTTCTGATTAGCCACTAAACAAATCATTACTGATCCTCATTAAGAGGCATATTACGTTTCGACTGTGATTTTTGCGTAAAATGGCCAATTTTGGGGTTCTCGATCTCAGAAACAACAATACATTAACAGTTTTGACTTATTGAATAGTGTAGCTCAGCTATTGGAATAGATCATAGCGGCCTCGCTTTTTTGAAAATTTGCTTAACTTTATAATTAAACCCGAAATTGCAGAGAAAGATTTTCATTAAATGCGTGAAGCCTCTTTTTTGGGGTCATGGATTGAACTACTGTGCTAAACAAATGAAATAAAAAAATTTGAATATTATCTCTTATATAGTCGAATAGATCATAGCGGCCTCGGAATTTTGAAATTATGTATGGAATATGTGAAAAAAAATCCCAATCAAAAACCATAAAACTACTAAAAACGCTCAGAATTAACTGTGAATTTCTCCTAGATACATAATTATTATTACGTAAAATTTATATTAGAATAATCTTTACTTCATACGAAAATCAAATTTCACACTTTTATTTGTTGTTTGTACTTGTTTTTCTTTCTGTGTATGTTCAAAGTTGACTCTAAGAAATCGTTCACCAACTTTAATTTTCCTTTCTAACCCTTTTAACTTTCCAGTGTATCATCATATTACTTTTTGTCGCGAACACATATAAATGTATTTAGTAGACCCAAAGGTTTCTCTAGGTTGTAGCGCTAAAATCCGTCAAAATCGAAATTTCGACAAAAAAATGTGATAGGGCCCTTAAGCTTAAATGTATCCCATAGCGAAGCAATGAAAGCCCGCGCTTCCCGCAACGCCCGCGAAGCGTTCCACGCGGAGCGCGCGCGCACGCTGCAGTTCGACGCGGCGGCCGGCGCCGACGCCGAGCCGCATCGCCGCGGGGACTTCGACCAACCGGAAATATTCCAGGGGACTCTCAAGGGGTACCAGCTCAAAGGGATGAACTGGCTCGCCAACTTGTACGACCAGGTAAGCAAAAGATCTATAAACATTCCTAAATAAACGACATTACACCTCACACTAACACATTTTTTTTTTATTAATTTAATTTAAATCATTTATTATGTAATTTTCTTATTCTCTAGTACATATTTTTCCCCGCAAAACCATTTCCATGGTTTGTCTGCGAGTGAAGAGCTCACTAACATATTGAAAAGTAAAAAACATAATATTTTTATAACCTAACATTACATCATTTAAGTACATGCAACGGACTAATTGACTTTAATGTGACTTTAAAGTATTTTATAATTGAAGTTACTATTAATTATTATATTGAGGACTAAACAATGTTATCGAGGTAATATTGTTTTAACTTATTTTTAAAGTGGTTTTTATTTTCTAAACAAGTAATTTCTTGTGGAAGTGCATTTAACAAATAAGGCAGCCGTTTATTTAGTGTTCGGTCTCCATAGTAATTATCAACTCTTGGCACAACATACCTTCCCTTAGCCTCGGATCTAGTGTGATGGCCGTGTTGGAACGAAACCAGACGCTCCCGACAGCCACGGTTATTAGTTAAAAATAGTAATTTATGTTTTAGGCTTGCTGGTAGGATGTTACAGATTGCAAATAATTGGTAATAGTTGCCATTACATTTAGCTTTTGTTTTATTGTCAACAAGAAGTTTTAAAAATCTGATCTGTAATGCTTCTATTTTATCTATATAAGTTTTAAATTTTACACACTTTCCTGAAAACAGTCACTCAAAAATCACTGTGGAACATTATTCACACTTAAAACACTTTGATCCACGAAACAGTCACTACTCGTACAATTTAGTAACACGCTAGAGCAATCCGCGCTACTCTCAAGTCTCGTAACCCACTCGCACATTCGTGAGGCTATGAAAGCCACGCAACAGTTCGACGCGGCGGCCGGGGCCCACGCCGAGCCGCATCGCAGGGGGGACTTCGACCAAACGGAAATATTCCAGGGGACTCTGAAGGGGTACCAGCTTAAAGGGATGAACTGGCTCGCCAACTTGCACGACCAGGGGCCCTACCGCCCAAGTGTCGTCGACTTCGCCGTCGGCTTCATTTGACAGAAGGATGAGATACATTGCTACTTCTTTTTAGTAATAAAATAATATAATAAAAACATACCAAAGAAAAGTAGCAATGTATTACAACCATATGTCAAATGAAGCCGACGGCGAAGTCGACGCTACTTGGGCGGTAGCCCCACAGGTAAGCAAAAGATCTATAAACATTCCTAAATGAACGACATTACACCTCACACTAACAGTAATTTTACACAATCCACTAAACAGTCATTAAAAAATCACATGTAGATTAATATTTACACTTAAAACACTGTAATCCACGAAACAGTCACTACACGCACGATTCAGTAACATGCTAGAGCAATCCGCGCTACTCTCAGTCGCTTTAACCACTCGCACATTCGCGAGGCTATAAAAGCCACGCAATAGTTCGACGCGGCGGCCGGCGCCCACACCGAGCCGCATCGCAGGGGAGACTTCGACCAACCGGCCATATTCCAAGGGACTTTGAAAGGATACCAGCTTAAAGAGATAAACTGGCTCGCCAACTTGTATGACCAGGTGACCAAAAGATCGATAAACATTCCTAAATGAACGACATTACACCTCATACTAACAGTAATTTTACGAGTCTACCTTTTATGGCAGAACTTTTTATGTCATAATTTTACTATGCATAACAACTATTGGCATAACCTTCATGTCGCAGAAAATCGTTTGTCATACACTCATTTATCATACACTTAAAACGCATAATTTTGTAAGCCAGAATCATCTTTTGGCATACATTTCATATCCATAATAATTAAATAGTAGAACTATCATATCGCAGAACACAGTCAGAACCATCATATCGCAGACAGTTTATAGTCAGAATCATCTTTTGGCAGACATACATTTAATAGAAAATTCATATCTAGAATAATTTTGTATTTCTTACATGCATGTTTCATGCTGCATGCATCCTTACATGCAGACAAATAAACATGCATTGCATGCAAGCAAGCATGCAGTATGCAAGCATGCAGCATGCAAGCAAACATGCAGCATGCAAGCAAGTATGCAGCAAGCAAGCAAGCATGCAGCATGCAAGCAAGCATGCAACATGCATGCAAGCATTGTGGAGCTCCGCTCGCTTCGCTCGCTCCGCTGCGAGTGGTCAAAACACTAACCTAACCTAACCTACTGGTAGGTGCAATTAAAGTTTTTCTTTATATGCATGCAAGCAAGCAAGCATGCATGCGAGCAAGCAAGCATGCATGCGAGCAAGCAGCATGCATGTAGGTTTTGCAGCGATTCGTTCTGTTGTTGACTTTTGTAGCACAACATGATTGTAGCACAAAAATTCAACATAATTGACTTTTTAAGACAAATATTTAATTGAATTTAAGGTTAAAATGCAATTTTTTTGAAATCACAATATGCCTAATGACATTATTCTTAATGAAATCCTGCCATATTCGTAGTATACCATGTGAAAATTATGCCAAATAATTGTCAACTAAATAAACGTTATGCCAAACGAAATTCTGCGAATAAAATTTTTGCCAAAGGTATTTATGCCTAATGAAATTCTGCCATCTGAATAGTATGCCATTGTTAATTCGGACATGTAAACATTCTGCCAAACAATAATTATATTATACAATTTTTATGCCTTAAAAATATTCGTTTAAAGAAGTTTCTGCCAAGTGTGTTCTGCCAAATAAATTTCGGAGTATCAAGTTTCTGCCAGATAGAGGTTACCCTAATTTTACACAATCCACTAAACAGTCACTAAAAATCACATGAGACTTACTATTTACACTTAAGACACTGTAATCCACGAAACGGTCACTACACGCACGATTCAGTAACACGCTAGAGTTATCCGCGCTACTCTCAAGTCGCGTTACCCACTCGCACATTCGCGAGGCTATAAAAGCCACGCAACAGTTGGACGCGGCAGATAGTGAGCCGCATCGAAGAGAAGAAAACAAAGAGAAAGTGCATACAATAATAGGCACACAGTGCTGAGAAATTTAAATTTGAACTTTATTGCCGTGCAGCGAGAGCAGCTTATGATTTGATTGTCTTCGCGCGGGTAGGCTTCTGTATGTTTGAATATATTCTGTAGTTTTAGTTCATGAAATGTCACAGCCATTTTCCCAATACCCAGTTTGTGAGATGAATGTGATTCAGAATCGGTAGGTCTAGGACAGGGATGGTGAACCTGTTTGTACCAACGTGCCATTTTTCTAAAGAAATCTTTAATGAGGTCCTAGACGTGCCATCAAAAAAATATTTTGACTTTATTGGGAAAATAAGTAATAATAATAAATACTATCAACTACTGATGGGGAAAATGCCGGGCACTTTGGGCAGATTGGGAATATTCCCAATAAACGCCCATAAATTCCCGCCCACTGGGCATTTATCTGGGCATTTATTTTTTGTTACAAAATTGATCTACAAAATTTATTTAAACGTTAAAATATAGTAAATTTTAATTAAACTAGTTAATATTATTGTTCATAAGCTTATATTTTCATGAATTTGGATGTCCTAATTAAAATATTGTCTGTGAATCGTAGACGTAAGTATATATTTGTCACAAAATCTTCGAAAGTAGTAAAAATTTTACTAAAGGAAAATAATTATATGAAAATACAAGTAGAAAAGGACACTCCCGATTTAAACTCTCTTGGCCACCCTGCACCACTCGGTGAGGTTAATACTAGTAGGTTGCCAATCATCGTTTTCGCTGAGAGGCAAAACTTTTGTCAAACAACGGCATTGGCGAG
Organism: Agriphila geniculea; assembly: GCA_943789525.1. Classification (NCBI taxonomy): domain Eukaryota; kingdom Metazoa; phylum Arthropoda; class Insecta; order Lepidoptera; family Crambidae; genus Agriphila; species Agriphila geniculea. The sequence goes on from OX038890.1 coordinate 14,930,286, forward strand.
AGCGGCTCCCTACATTCCCGGTGTTCGCTGTTAGGCAAAACTTTTGGCGAATAGCGAGAGCGACGAGTTTATGCGAAATGACGGCATAAGCTTTGTCTATAAATCTGTATAATCTTATCATAAGTCGTCCAATAAACGAGTTGGTACAAATGGTTTATTAATCGAAGAAGTAAATTAATCATTTACTTTTATTGTAGGAACTATATCCGAAATTGAAAATACGAAAACATTGTTACATTAACATCCACGTTAACGTCATCCGCTTAATTATTTATTTATTATTTTCAATAAGATAGGGTCTAGGAAATAAAAAATATAAGCAATACAATTGTTTTTAGTTTTTTAATTTAAAAAATGGTCGCCAGGTATTTTTGCAATTTACGGGGATACTAGGTACACCTATAGAAGTATAGATTATTTATCTGACATTTTGCCGACATCTGTAATACAAGATACTACTATTCTACTACCTTACTACTATTCTTATTAGGTAGGTAGAAAAAAAGGGTATAATCGCAATAAAATTCTTAATGCTGAGTAGGTGCTAGGCATAAAATTTTACATTGCATATAATATTATTTTAAATTATTATTATGCTATTATTATTATTATTTTGAACTAATGAATATAATAATGGTTCAAAATAATAATAATAATAGCATAATAATAATTTATAATAATATTATAACAATGGTTCGAAATAAAATAATAATAGTTCCTAATAAATACAATAATAGTTCGAGTGTCCAATGTACCGACATTTTTAAAAGCTTTTATTAGGCTCACTACGGTAAATGTCGGCCAACTGGCGCGAGGGACAGCGGGAATCTGGAGAGATAGTTTCGCCTACTATACATAAAACTTAGCGAAACTACCCGAGAACCCTTTGATGTACCGACACATAAATAAATGAAAAATAAAAATAGTTTATTTCCCAAATACAATAACAAGTGTGTGTGTGTGTGTGTGTGTGTGTTATCTAAGAATTATTTGATTATTTATATGCATAATCAAAACGGTATTATATGATTTAAATTTAATTAAAAATGATATTTTTTAACTTATCCTTTCCAAAATTATTTCAGTTTCTGCATAATGCAAGGGTCTTTAGCCACTCCGTCAGAAGTTTTTTGCATTTGTATGTCAACATTGGGTAAATATTGTTTTCCGTTCTACGATACACATAGGGCTGCCATCTTTAAAACCTGCCGCTCAGGACCGGATGCGTAAAAACCCCGGACTTTGGAGCCTAGACCCCGGACATTTAATTTTTTATATTCACTTTTAGCTTGGTCAAGTTTAAAAGTTTAGGTAACTTTTACAATTTTAAGCCTTTTTTCACAAAAAAACAAAACCTTAAAAAAATAACTAAAAAAAAATAGCTTCAAAAATAAATGTTTTTAAAAGCTAAATAAAAAAATCTGCATAATTACTAATTCATTGCAATGGAGAGAGCCATGCTCGGGGTTTCCCTGCGTGATCGAATCAGAAATAAGGAGATCCGCAGGCGAACTAAAGTAACCGACATCGCTCGAAGGATTGCTCAGCTAAAGTGGCAGTGGGCTGGACACATAGCGAGAAGAACCGATGGCCGTTGGGGCGGAAAGGTTCTTGAATGGCGACCGCGCACCGGACGACGCTCCGTGGGTAGGCCCCGCCCCGACAAGGTGGACCGACGATCTGGTGAAGATTGGTGGAAGCCACTGGATGTGGGAAGCGCAGGACCGATCGTCGTGGAAATCCTTGGGGGAGGCCTATACCCAGCAGTGGGTGTCATGCGGCTGATATGATGAATTACTAATTCGGAAGTTTGTACGCATATCTAATATTAAACAACACCTTTTGAAGTCGGGTGGGGGGAGGAAAGATTTTATTTATCTAAACATCATCAATCATAGGTTTTAAAACAAACCCGACTTCATAAGACGTTGTTTAATATTAGATTTTATGCGTACAAACTTTCGAATTAGTAATTATGCAGATTTGAATATTTTATTTCTAGCTTTTTAGAGCCATTTATTTTTAAAGCTATTTTTATTAAGTTATTTTTTTAAAGAGGTTTTGTTTTTTAAAAAAACTTTTATTTTAAACTTTTTTGTGGTAGGTATATTTAGTGACGATTTATATAAGTTACAACAGCCTCATGTCAACGTCTCATCACCTTTTACAACATACTGCTTTTCCCGACGCAGGGGCGTTAATTGTTGAGGAGTTCTTTTGGTACTTCACTATCAGCTCCAATTCACCATGTGCATTATGATGAGCATAAATAGCCTAGCAATCATGTAAAAGTAACCATATCGCACCAGTGAAATAGTATTGAATAATTTCGATGGTCATCTATGGTCTTCATCATCAGTTCCACTTCACCAAAATGATACTTTCTAAAAGCAAATGCATAAATTACTTAAGAAAATACCAAAATCGCTATAGGTGCCTATAATATTTGAAGAGTTCCCTTGATTTCTCCAGGATCCCATTATCAGATCCTGACCTCATGACACTGGAACCAACTTGGAAGTATATACTTTCAAATAAAAAAAAAAGAATTTTTCAAATCGGTCCAGCCGTCTTCGAGTAATCGAGTAACATACATAAAAAAACAAACATTCCGACGAACTGAGAACCTCCTCCTCCGCTCCCCGGACGCCCTACAAACTAGGAGAAATCCGAGGAAACCCGCACGGATGGCGGCCCTACCGACACGGAATAGATAGAAGGCGAATATAAGCGAGTTTTTAAAAATGTTGATTCTATTTACCTTTGTTTGCTTAGACTAATCAGTAAAATATATACCCAAAAGACTTATTATTTGTTAAATAACTAATATTTCGTTCTGTTTCTTTAAAACATTTTCATTTATTCGTCGTTGAACAAAAGTTTTTTTTCTGCCCACAGATTGGGCATTTATTTGGGCATAAAAAATGTATGCCCAATGTGCCTGGGTTTTTTCCCAATTTTCCCGCCCGGGCAGAAACACTTTCCCATCTCTACTATCAACTCAAAAGTCTTTATTTACTACAAAAAATAGGTACATTTAGCAATGTTTTAATTATACGCGTAATTTAAATTAATGACTTAGTTCGTAATTTTTTCGTAGTGCATAATGAATTTTGTGATTGGGGACGTGCACAAAATATTGTGTCGCGTGCCAATAATGGCATGCGTGCCATTGGTTCGCCATCCCTGGCTAGGATATAGCTTGGATGTTTATTTGCAGGGCATCAGCGGCATCCTAGCAGACGAGATGGGTCTGGGCAAGACGGTGCAATGTATAGCGTTCCTGTGCCACGTGGCCGAGCGGCTGGGAGTGTGGGGCCCCTTCCTAGTAGTGTCGCCCGCCTCCACGCTGCACAACTGGCAGCAGGAGATGGAGCGCTTCGTGCCTTCCTTCAGAGTGGTAATAGCAAGCACTAGCTATAACATCCTTCCCGGTCAAGTTAACTCAGCACCTAAAGCGAAAGTTCTCCTGCTCTCTTTACCTCACGCTACCGGCGTATCTTTTTAAATTTTCGATAGATTATCGATAAATTATCGCTAACAAGTGTACTAACGCTACTATGGCCCCTCCGGGCGACTTCGTCATTTTCTTAAACTTGACACTTTCCCAACTCGCCTCATTTTTAACTAAGCTCTTTCTTAGTTGGTTTCTTTCTTAAACTTGACACTTTCCCAACTCGTCTCATTTTTGACTCGGCTCTTAATTGGTCTCTTTTTTATGTTTGACACTTTTCCAACTCGTCTTATTTTTAACTCGGCTCTTTCTACAATTTTCTAACTCGTCTCTTTCGCTGTTTTCCCTCTCTTCTTAGCCGTGGTCCATCGGATCATTTCACCTAGGTGAACCACGGGCCTTTTTTTTTTCTCGTGGATCACCTGGGTTTAGCACAATAGTGCATTTACTACAAGAGCGTCCGCTGCGTTAAGCGGGCTCCCGCCGCGGGTACACTGCGCGGGAGTATAGATTGCTGGTTTTCTGACGGATAGATGCTTGCAGTGCATGCATGTGTAAGCTCTAATCTATGTCGCCCCGCGCGCGTGTCCCGCTTAATGCAGCGGACGCACTAAATAATATCAAGAGTTTTTTGGCGCCATTTGTCAAGTTCGGTTCGGTGTCTATTTTAATTATTTGCAAATTGATTCATAGTGGATATTGTGTCTTAAAATTGGTGCAGTTTTGTGGTACAAGTGTCTACGCAACTGAACAATATGTGGGATAATTGAAATAGGCGCGATCTTGGTTGTGTGAAGCCGAGAATTTTACTGTAGTGGTGGCTACCTCGGCAGAACTTACCAAGTAAACTGTCTTGATATACTTGGTGCCAAATGCTCCAAGCAGCATTGGAATGCGATGCACCCGCATTTTAATGTAAACTGAAACAATCTATCACTGAAATATTCAACACTTGACACTGGCAAAAATTACTTCCAAGAGAAAAGTAGATTGCCAAAACAAAAATAAGAAGAAGAAATAACATCAAACAAGGTCGTCGGTTACGCATTAGAAAAATTGAACACTTTTTCTCTTAATACTGAAGAACTTGTTTTTCTCCTTTCTCCTTTTGTGATGGTATATTAAAAATAGTAACGTTTTACCTGAAAATAAAACGGTTATTAAACATACTTACCTTATTCGAAGCCTAATAATACACATGAGAGTAGCATACTTGACTTCCGGCCTAAATTCGTGTACAACAACGCCGTCCATTGGCTAAGGTCATCCAATCAGCGATCACTTCCGGTTCGCGCCAAAATTTCCACTACCGGGCATGGCGTTTTTGGGGTACCCAATTTGTTCGTCATTGCATCTCGAATATATGCCACCAGGCAGAATTTAAGATTATTAGGCTTCGAATAAGGTAAGTATGTTTAATAACCGTTTTATTTTCAGGTAAAACGTTACTATTAAACAGTACTGTACCGTTATTCGAAGCCTAATAATACACATGAGAGATCTGTTTGGTATCGCCTGGTGGTAGTGGTTGAGTGAACCGATGCTAATGTGATAAAAAATTAAAAAATGATGTTAAATAAAAGATGCAGAATTATATTATGATTGTTTGTTTAATTCGCTCTTTAATCTTCCATACAACAATAATAATAATTTGATTAATTATTCTATGGGCACAAACTGAGATCCAATCAGCAATGAATTACTCCTAAACTGAGGATTGTTGTTAGCCGGCTTTACTTCTCGCCAATAGAACTTTTTAAAAGTGTTTTCAGATTTCCAGTTGCCCCTGGATAGAATGTCTTCAAGAGGACAGTTTTCTAACCAACTTTTTGACGCAACGGCAGATCTCGTACTTCCTGGTGTAGCGTTTACGCCAGCTTCTTGTAATAATTTTCTAACCCAGCGCCCGATTACTGTCCGTGACGCTGCTTTTGGCTCACCAATCAAAGTGATGAATAGGTTGTCAGATTTAGCTATAGCTCGTCTGGAACGCGACAACTCTATTAATCGTTTAATCCAATCAACTATGTTTAAGGATTTATCGTAATTGTCCCTGTTACGATTTAATAACTTCCACCCAGACTGTTGGCGTTTGGCGCTATCTGTTTTAGAACCGTAAGTCGGCCAAAATGTTACATCTGATTCAGTGATAATACAGGTCTTAGGGGATATGCTAAGTAATGTTAAGTCATGTACCCGTCTGCCCGAGGCTAAAAGCAGTAGAGTCGCTGTAATCTTGGATGTATCGTAGAAATTTGTGGTTTCAGGATTTTTTGTAGCGAGATGTTGTATGACTACATCGACGTCCCATATAGGGGCCTTAATAGCTTTAGGCTTAGCCAGTTCGATAGACTTAAGGACTTGCTTGACGAGAGAATGGGAACTAAGTTTGATGTGGTTGTCTGGATCACAAAAAGTCGATACCACAGACTTATGTACTAAGATAGTGCTATAAGATAATCCTTCTTTTTGATGAAGATCGGCTAAAAATCGTGCTAATTGAGAGCCGGTTGGTCGACACACATTGATGTTATTCTGCTCGGCCCAGATCACCCATCTTTTCCAGGCTGGTCTATATGTATTTAAGGTGGATTTTCGCCAGCTTGAAGAAAGCAATGTTTTCTGATCTTCGGACCAATCATTCAGGATCGAATCCCACCCCCACAGCGCCAAACTTCGATCTGCATCATGTCTGCTCCTGGAGGAGCTAGGCCGGTTGATGTATCCACCAACACTTGTGGTAGGTTGTGCACCGTGAATGGGGCTGACAGTGCTCTGTGCTTGAGGTCCGGCCTCCAATATACTTTGTCCCAGCGGGGTACTGCTAGGAGATAAGTGCCTCGAGCCTCGTTTAGGTGAGCTAGTACTCTTGGTATTAGGTGTGGTGGAGGGAACACCCAGGCTAGTGGGTAATTCCAATTCTTTCCGAACGCGTCGTGGAGAACTGCTTGAGTGTCTGATCGATCTAAGGTACAGTAGTTCGGTACAACATGTGCAGTCGCGGAAGCAAAAAGATCGATGACTGGTGTGCCCCATTTTGCGAATATCACATTCATTGCCTCTGATAATAGGTGCCATTCCGGTGCCGGTTTGAAGCGGGATAGTCGATCTGCGTCTGAGTTGAATATGCCTGGTATGTGATAAATGGACAGATGGATGTTGTGTTTGTCCAGAATTTTGAGAACCTGAGACGCTATCTCCGTGAGGGTGCGAGATTTCGTCCCCCCCTCGTTTCGTAGGTATGCAACAACAGTCTTGTTGTCGCATTGGATCTGTAAGCCTTTTGAACTCAGGTGCAGACCACGATCTTCTAAAACTCTTAAAATGGCGATCATTTCCTTGCTGTTGCAATGCAACTTGCGTTCCGAAGCTTTCCATTGACCAGTTAGGTTTTCGTTGTCTAGTTTTGCTCCCCAACCGAGGTCGCTCGCATCCGTCGTTAGGTAGTGTGACGGAGGAGGTCTGTGAATTGGAGATGATCGTCTGCAATGCCGCAGCCACCATTCCAGTTCTACCAGAACTGTCTCTGGTAAAGGAATTGCCTTCTTTATTCCCATTTTTAAGACTAGATTTAATTGAGTTTGTAAAGCTCGAAAATTCAGTCGGCCTCTTGTAATTGGGAAACTGGCAAAGTTCAGCATGCCGACAATTTTTTGTAACTCTAGAAGATTCGCCCTCTTCTTGGTTAGAATTGCAGTAATTTGTGTTTCTATTCTTACAGCCAGTCTCTCTGGTAAGTATTTTATGTTCCGGACGGAGTCCCACGTAATGCCGAGAAATTCTAGAACTGTCTGTGGTTCGTATACCGTTTTCTCTTCGTTTATTATCCAACCCAGGTGTTTTAATAAGTTTATGGTAAGGGAAACATGTTTGCGCAGTGTGTCCTTGTGCTGATTGACCAGAAAGAAATCGTCGAGGTAGATCAGAAGGCGAACACCTCTTTCTCTGAGTTGCTGAGCTATCCAATTTGACAGAGATGCGAAAGTTTTCGGGGCAGAATTGAGACCGAAGGGTAAGGCTGTCATTTCGTACAGTTTTCCGTTGTAAATCAGACGGAGAAACCTTCTGTGGCTTGGAGCGATGCTCACATGAAAATATGCCTGGTGTAAATCTATTTTCGCCATCCAATCGCCATGTTGTAGGAAATCTGGTACCTTGTGCACATTCACGAGACGAAACTTGTCTGCACGAACGAACTTGTTCAGTTTCTTCAGATTGAAGATTGGCCGTAAACTTCCGTCGCTTTTGGGCCTTAAAAATATTGTCGAGACAAAACTCGGAGAGTTTGGAGCTTGTACAATTATGTGTTGATCGAGTAACTTGTGAATAATTTGATCCATTTCTGGCGACTGAGCAGTTTGATTGCTGCGATAGTCTGGCAGATGTAACGGAGGTTTTGCTTTGAAAGGAATATGATAACCGGTCACTATGTTTAGGATGTAGGGCGGTGCCCCAAGATCCATCCATTGGTCGCAATGATTTTGCAGTCGACCGGCTTGAAAAGGCATGACGTAGTCAGTACCTTCTTTTATATTGACCTCTCCTATCCCGGTGGGATAAGGGAGAGCGCGCTCGAGCATCTTTTTGCGATCCACCACCTCGAGATGTCCGAAAATTATTATGACGTCCACGAGAGCTATTTTTGTTACCAGAACGGTTGTCTTGCTTATATGGCGGTGCCGGTTTATGAGCTCTTTGGTGATTGATAATCGGTCGAGATGGGCCCGCCCGCGCCGGAGTGACAGCTTCGTTCTGCTGAGCTGAGAAGTTGCGGTCTTTTTGTTTCGGCCAGAATACATTCTTCATTCCGCCCGCTTTTTCAATCACAGCGCTAAATTTTTCACTATCGAATAGATTGAAACAGGTTGGTGGGATTTTGCGTAGTGCGCTTTTGTGATAAGTGTCCTTTGCCGATGCTAAGATAGCCTCTCGTCTGTGTTGAACCAGCTCGGCTCTATGTCCACAAACCAGCTGTAAAGTTTCACTGCAAACCTTTGTATATTCACTGTCAGTAAAAAGCTCGTTAAGCTTGACATACATATCATTATAACTTAACTCCTTTGCCTCGTAGGCCCACATCAAAAATTTTCTAACTTCAGATTGTAAAACATCTTTCTGTTTGAGTAATGCAAAAGTTACAGCCGCGAAAGCCTTTTCCATATTTATAGACAATTTAGAGTTATCAAATTGTTTAACTTCATCATTGGGGACAAGTTCAACAAACCCGGGGGTGTGCGCATACAGTTTTTGAAGTTCCGCATAGCGAACATTATTCCACTCAGGTGAATCGAAATGTTGCAAATCTTTCAACTGATCGAGATGTTCCTTAGAAGCTTTAGGAACGGTTGGTTCCTTAAGTTTTGTTGCTAAAGTAATGTTGAAGTCAGTATTGCAATCGTCAGGAGGCTCAGGCTGAGAAAACTCTGCTTGCTCATATAAATCACCACTAACGTTAGGGTTAACATAGGAATCGGCATATTCGCTATTTTCTTCATGATAAGATTTACTTAAATGATTTTTAAGATTATGAATCTCGTTAACTAAGTAATCAAACTTACGGTTTCGTCTGCGGCGCTTATGGTATTTTTTCCGTCGACAGTCCGATGAAGAACTGGACGATGAAGAACTGTCCGACGAACTATCTGAGCTGGATGACTCCGATCTTTTCCTTTTCCTTTCCTTCCGTTTTGTCTTTTCCTTGCTAGAACCCTCCATTCCTGTAAGATCTTTGCTAATGGACGGTTGTTTTTCCATACCTTAAAACACACGAGTAAATATAAATCCCTCGTTAGTATCAACGAAACTCTATTTAGTTTCACAAACTCGTATAAAAACAAAAGAAATTTAATGAAATCGAAATTGTATTGAATTTCACAGACTCGTAAAAGAACAAAACAAATTTTATGAAAAACGATCTCAAAACATAACGATTAAATTTGACGGTATTCGGAAAAAAAAAAAAAAAATTTCAAAACCATGATCATGAAGACAAAGAATCGACATTTTGTCTCAGTAATTGTTCAATATTTTACACATACATTTGCAAAATAATAGTAGAAATGTAAAGAGAATAATTTCTTTTCTAATGAAAATCGAACGGAAAACTCCGTTTTAAATTGTAAAAATCGAACGGTAACACCGTTTAAAATTGCAGTGGCTTTACGACAAACTTGAAGAAAAAACCTGCCATTGTTAAGCAAAAAGAAAAGTATTGTACTTTACCTTTGTTGCACACGACCTACGTGATTAGTGTTTGGTTTTCCGAACGCACACACTTTTCTATACACGTATTTCTTTAGGCGACCTTTTCGGTCAAAAATCACGATGCTAATAATGACGAACAAATTGGGTACCCCAAAAACGCCATGCCCGGTAGTGGAAATTTTGGTGCGAACCGGAAGTGATCGCTGATTGGATGACCTTAGCCAATGGACGGCGTTGTTGTACACGAATTTAGGCCGGAAGTCAAGTATGCTACTCTCATGTGTATTATTAGGCTTCGAATAACGGTACAGTACTGTTTAATAAACCAGAAGCATGTGCTCCTAGTTTAATTTGTTATGGGAAAGCAACATACCTTTACATAACTCGCTCGTCCGCTTTACTAAGAAAAAGCCTAGTTAAAAATGAGACAAGTTAGGAAAGCGTCAAGTTTATTAAAATGACGAGACGTCCAGACAAGTTTAAGAAAGAGACTAACTAAGAAAAAGCCTAGTTAAAAATGAGACAAGTTAGGAAAGCGTCAAGTTTATTAAAATGACGAGACGTCCAGACAAGTTTAAGATAGAGACTAACTAAGAAAAAGCCTAGTTAAAAATGTGACAAGTTAGGAAAGCGTCAAGTTTAAGAAAATGAAGTCACCCGGAAGGTTACTGCCATGTGACGGTGGCGTGAAGCAAAGAGAAAAGGAGAGGGGTTGCTTTTGCTTCAGGTGCCAAGTTAACTTGACCGGATTGTACCTAAACATACATTATACTTTTGCATTTTAGGTGTATACTATATGATTTGTAAACATATTTTGAATCTGCTACTCTTGCAAAATAAAATGTTACTCCGACTTGCACCATAAATTAAACATTGTTTCGTATATGAAATTGTGTTTAAGTGGTACTTTATACTTAAACAATATTTAATTTATGGCGCAAGTCGCCCTATGTCAATAAATAAATTATGGCTCAAACGGGAAAAGAGATGAGGCTTCCAGGGGGTAATTGTCTAACTTTGTTGCAATCAACTCTGACAGAAATCGCAGTTACATTGCTGCTTTAGATAAGAACCAATGTGACAACTATCTTACTTAAAGCAGCAATGTAACTGCGCTTTCAATCGATTTCAATCTAGAATTGTTAGCAACAGACTTACGTAATCAACTAGCAGCTATGTCCAAAGGCCTTGAAATTAACCGGTATTATTTTTATGAATGAATTAACTCTAATAGAACTACATGAGACGAGACACGTGCTATAAATAATAAATATAATTATTACTTATTTTCTAATTACTCCCTTCTTATGACAGGTGCCATATTGGGGTAGTCCAAGCGAGCGCAAAATCCTCCGTCAATTCTGGGAGCGTAAGGACCTTCACACACGTCAAGCCGCGTTCCACGTAGTAGTGACGTCATACCAGATTGTGGTCTCCGACCTCAAGTATCTGAATCGGGTGTCGTGGCAATACATGATCCTGGATGAGGCGCAGGCAATCAAGAGTTCCGCTAGTATGAGGTGGAAGCTGCTACTGGGATTTAGCTGCAGGAATAGGCTGCTATTGTCGGGTAAGTAGACCACAATATAGCTATATCTGGGCCACAGTATAGCTACACCTTGATTAGTGACAGTATTATACTGGATGAAGCGCAGGTAATCAAGAGTTCCGCTAGTATGAGGTGGAAGCTGCTACTAGGTTTTAGCTGCAGGAATAGGCTGCTATTGTCGGGTATGTAGACCACAGTATAGTTACACCTTGGTTAGTGTCAGTATATGATACGGGATGAGGCGCAGGCTATCAAGAGTTCCGCTAGTATGAGGTGGAAGCTGCTACTATGCTTTAGCTGCAAGAATAGACTGCTATTGTCGGGTAAGTAGACCACAGTATAGTTATATCTAGACCACAGTGTAGCTACACCTTGATTAGTGTGAGTAAATGATACTGGATGAGGCGCAGGCTATCAAGAGTTTCGCTAGTATGAGGTGGAAGCTGCTACTATGCTTTAGCTGCAAGAATAGACTGCTATTGTCGGGTAAGTAGACCACAGTATAGTTATATCTAGACCACAGTGTAGCTACATTTTGATTAGTGTCAGTATATGATACGGGATGAGGTGTAGTGTGTGTACTAACATGTATGTAACCTATACACACACGCATCTCTCCTCATATATATAAGCTCTTACGGAGCACAATAAAGGAGTCAATAATCGCAGTCAGATCTTTTCATTTAACGTCCCGAACCGCCAACATTGCATGGCGACCCTGCCAGTGCCGCCTGCGTCGGCGGCGCTGTGCAGCTGGTTTGTTCGTAAAGTGCAAATAAATTATAATGCGAAATAAAAATGGACTATAAAATAGAATAAAATTATGTGCGCGTTAATTATAAAAATGGGAACTTTTATAAGTTAAAGACTTTACATTTATAAATAATAATATGATATGAAATATTAATCTTTAAAAACAATATAAGTGAATAAAATAAATTCTTCAAGTCAGTGTAAATGAACTCAACAAAGTTATAATCATAATTATGAACAATCTATGACAAAGTGTTCGTTGCCGAGTACTCTGTTGCCGCTGTGATGATGCTACTGCTGGAAAGATGATGAGGGTGAAAAGCAGGGTGCCGGGAGATGATGGAGTCGGATGTGGACGCTGCCGGCCGATGATGGTGTCGTGAGGATGGAGCAGGGGCAAACGCTGAATTTACCAACGGAATGTGGCCAGAGTCCAGACAGTTTACAACGTGGAGCGACATGAAACATTATTATTCCAAAGACATTACTATTAACATCCTATGTGGTTTGATTTTTCTTTTTTTTTATGGAACTTCAATAACACTTTATTAAAGATACCTAAGTAGTACTTATATGATTGTGTCAGAGTTTTTTTTTTGGTTTGGTAAAGTTTGGTAAACGTTAAGTAATGAGTAAATATATAAATTTTAAATGTAATTTGTTGGAAATAAAAATAAGAAATTTAGAATGCACATTATGAAGAATTTATTTTAATTTGATTGTAATATTTTATATAGTACTCCTCTTTTGTCATGTTTAATCGATTAGGATTTGTTGCTGACGATTAGCTAGATTAGTAAGTAATATCTGGAGTACGAGAAGAAAATGAAATTTAATTTTCGTAGATAATGTTTTAAGTTAGTTTCTTAAAAAACTAAGTTTCTGATTTATACAAGTGATTGCACAGAAAAAGTAGGTAACTGTTATTTTTAGTGGTGTTGGTATTAATGTTTGTTTTTTATTTTACAGTAACTTTGTACGAAGATTGAACGTTGATAAAGGTAACTCTACGCTTTTGAAGGGTTGATTTCACATGAAATATAATTGGTATTATAATTTTATGTACATTTTGGACTTATTTTTTTTCTCGTAGTTTTAAAGTGAGTAAAGGTGAGGTAAATAAATTTTATAGCTATTTTTGTTTAAAATTATTTTGTGGTTTTCGTTACTTAAATCATTTTAAAGAATATTTATCGATGTCAATTGTTTTTTTAATTATCATTGCTGTGCATTTCGTAAGTAAAAGTTTGGACTTTGTAATACGTTTTAAATAAGTGACCGACATCGTAACTGCTGACATAGCAACACGTGTGATATTGTAATTAGGAATCATTTTTGTTGAATCAAAGAATTTAAATTTCGTTAGAGTTTTTTTTTATCGTAAACTAAGTTGTTTAAATAAAGTCTTTCATTGAAATTACAAAAAGGTTAAAAATGGCACAAATTTTACATTCTTTCGCAGGACACTAAAGTTAAGAACAATTTTATTTAAGTAGGATTTATTTTTATTTAATGTGAAAAATTTTCCCTTATATCTATATTGTATACCTTTTATATCTACATCGATATTGAAATCACCCTGAGGTTGACTGGTAGAAAATGCCTAAGGCATTAAGTCCGCCTACTTATATACAATAGATATTTGATTAGGTTCTATTTTCTTTCACTCTTATCGTACGTAGGTGATGCAATAATATTTCTCTAGTAACAATACTTATTTAATTGTTTTTCAACAATTCTTCAGTAGATATAACAGCGGCTTTATATACTTGTAGTATTCATTCTTATAGCAGACTATCTTTTGTCTTCAGATTAGTACATATTTAATTTTCTTTGCGATATCACATATTTATGTAGGTACAAGTAATTTATAACATATTCTATCTTATAAAATAACTAATTAAGTAAATAGGAAAGTTCGAAAATTCATTTTAGTTTCAATGTTTGGCTGACAAAATTTTATTTACGAATTTGATTTCATAATATTATTTATGACATTGACAAAACAAAAATTAGATTTCAATACTTTTGCGTACGTTCATAGTGTCAGATTATGTTTCCGCACTAATTTTTACGAAGAGCATAATATATTTCATTTATGTATAATGTTTTTTACGTAAAGTAAGTAAATAAACGCTAGATATAATTTTAATTTTATTAGTTTTTGAAGTTAAATTATCTTCTTTTATGTTTTAGGAATGAAATAAAAAATAAAAATATGATCGATTATGTAGCTATTTTTGTACATTTGATTTCAAGTAATAGTATTCTTATTCAATTTTTTTACATTAGTGTCCTAGCATTTTATTATACAAATAAGTTACAAAGTAAAATTACTTTTCATTTTGTCCTGAATTTAAACTTATTCCATTTTAAAATTGTAATATCTACGCAATTCAATTTAATAAGTATCGGGGTAGTAAATTATCATGTGACAAAATTATTTCTTATTAGAAGTGATGCAATCATATTGTTTTGATTAACGAACAAGGTATTGGAATGTAAAGTGTTGTATTTCGATATCGGTAGATTACAAAGAGGTAGCGCAGCTGCACTTATGCAAGTTGATATTTAGACGAAGCAGTAATATTAATCTTGTCGCAAAATATCACACGGGTTTGCTAGTCAAGCTGTAATATAAACATTGTTTCATTAGGAAAATATAATGAGTATTAATTTGGTGGGAAGAAAACTTTAAGGAACTTATTAATTTCGGATGTGGAAGTTTATGTTGAGGTATGATTGAGATAGTTTGTGGAAATTTTATTTAGTTGAGGTTTGAAAGGAAAAAGTTAGAAGAACAGTTTGAAAGCTTGGTATACCTATGATTAGAATAAAGCAAAGGTATAGATTTTATAGGTAGAAGGAATATTGTAGGAAAGTTAATGTAGCTGTATTAAAAATCTTTTTGTAGCTTTTTAGTTTGCAATTAGATACAGCAAGGTTTAGGTATAGCTAATGTGATGCGTTTTTTTATGTAGGATTTGGAATGATGGTAAGGATTTATTTATAGAAGTTAGGGAATATACGGTTTATAAGGTTTCACATGCGATTGGACTGATCACCCAAAAGCGATGAATCTCTTATTTACTTTATATTAAATTTTGGATTGATAGTTTTTTTATAGGTTTTGGAATGAAATGGTTAAGATAAAAGCTCGATTATGCGGTACACATTAAAGGAGAGGTACTATAGGGTTCAGGTCCTTCAGTTGCATCAAGGTGTGAACGAGATTTCCCCTTTGAATCCTGTTTGGAGACCAAATTAGTATGTGTCTTAATTCATGACCCTATTAATAATGGTACATACGTGGGGTGTCAGATCCTTCCATTGGATCATGGTGTGAACGAGATTTCCTCTGTGACATAGTTGGAGTCCAATAGAGACTTAAACCTGCCCCCATTAATAATTGAGCTGTGGCCACAGCCCAAAATGGCAATTGTCCATTTTTATGTGTTATGATAATGAAGTCGACTATAAATAAATATGATAAAGTATGTACCAAAAATGATGAGTTAAATAAAAATGAAAGTACGCCGGCGCCGGGCGAATTATGATATGTGAGTACCTAGTGGTGTAAGTGTACCGATAGTGTAATTATGAAAATGAAGTTTATAACGAGCAAGAGTAGGGTTTAGAGTGGGAATATTGTTATTGACACAGGATAATTTAGATAAGAATATTGAGAGATAAGAATACACGAAACAGGAGATTATATGATAAACAATAAATGTTTGGGGATATTTATATTAGGAATATGATGAATGATTATAATTTGATTAAAATATTGAAGGAAAGTTTTTTTTTGTAGAAGTTATGAACGATGTATGTTTTTTTTAAAGACGTGATGAATGAAAGTAAAGAACGCGTAAAGCTTTGTTTTTTTATGTTAGCGAAAAGTTATTGGGAAACAAAGAGTTAATAAATAAATGAAAGAGAAATAAATAAGAGATTATAGTGATATTTTTATTTATTTTTATTCAGTTA
The DNA here is from genome assembly GCA_943789525.1 of Agriphila geniculea. Lineage (NCBI taxonomy): Eukaryota > Metazoa > Arthropoda > Insecta > Lepidoptera > Crambidae > Agriphila > Agriphila geniculea. The sequence continues at coordinate 14,946,233 of OX038890.1, forward strand.
CCTTTTTCAACTGTTGATTATAAGATTTTTGTAACAAACATAAATTTTGGAATATGAGTAAGTATGTGCAATCTATTTCTGTATAAATCAGAAGGATACCTAATACATGTTGTAGTGAAGATTTCAATTAATATGATTAAGAAGTAACTAATATATGTTTGCTTTGAAATGTGAACTTTATATTAACGAGAGTTAAAAAGAATGTAAGAATGTTGCAAACACAGAATAATATTTAAGTATCCATTGGAAATCTGCAATTTTAATGATTTTTTCTGCATAACCTAAAACCTAATGTAAACTAAATAACCTACATTTTAATAAAAACCTTGTACGAGTATGTACTTATCGTGACGTAGTGTTTACGTTATTATTTGTAACCTGTTTTGATACCGATATTTATAGTGTTAAAAATTCGGAATACTGATTTGGTTACCTATATTTTAATGTTTTATTTTAAAAATAAAGCATATTTCTTACTTACTTATTTTTAAAATATTACAGGATTGGATGTTAGTTTTATCATGTAACATATAACGTTATACGAGTTATTAAACGTTATTCAAATAATAATAATGTATCAACAGTTTTCTAAATATCTATATTAACAATTTAAATTTCAGACTTTCAGTTCAGATTTTTTTGTTTGTATGCAAAATTTACGATTTTGTTATTATAAATACCTTATTACTTTACATTATTGATAAATTTTATTTTGTGAGTGTTCCTTTCTTGAATAATGAGATACTGTACCTATTATAAGTACCTAAAAAAATATATATTTCTTATTTCCTTAAACAATCGCTTGCGATTAAGAGAATGATATTGTTATGATTGAATTATTATAATAGATAGATATAAAAAATCTAATATAACTATGTACTTACCTTACTTACTTACCTTATAAATATTTTGGATATTATAATTGTGATTTCTTTGTTAAATTTTTGTTGTAGTTGTGAAATTATAAATACATATTATTGTGACAGAAACAATGGTACTAAGTTAATGGTAAAATAAAAAAAAATCTTAGATAATCTTTATATATCTTTTTAGTACTTACCTGTATTTTATTGTATTACTGTATTAGGGTTATTATAATCTTTTAATGGTATAATAAAAAAAGGTTTTTTTTTCTCTTTTTAGGGGGGAGGTGTAGTGTGTGTACTAACATGTATGTAACCTATACACACACGCATCTCTCCTCATATATATAAGCTCTTACGGAGCACAATAAAGGAGTCAATAATCGCAGTCAGATCTTTTCATTTAACGTCCCGAACCGCCAACATTGCAGAGGCGCAGGCTATCAAGAGTTCCGCTAGTATGAGGTGGAAGCTGCTACTATGCTTTAGCTGCAGGAATAGGCTGCTATTGTCGGATAAGTAGACCACAGTATAGTTATATCTAGACCACAGTGTAGCTATACCTTGATTAGTGTCAGTATATGATACTGGATGAGGCCCAGGCAATCAAGAGAGCAGATAGCTATACTCTTAAATATGATGTGAAACATAATAGAGATGTGTCTCTTCATTTTAATTAACCAAATACACCTGAGGCGGACACCAGACACAATAGAAATTATGGTTTAGTAACAAATAGAAATTATATTGTTTACCAGCCACTTGGCAGCATGTTTGTTTGTCTTTTTAAACATCAGCTTTCTACATTTTTGTACTCTTGACATTTATCAAAGTCAAGGTCCTTGAACAAAGAGTACAAAAAACTATATTTTTAGGTACGCCCATACAAAACAGTATGGCTGAGCTATGGGCGTTACTTCATTTCATAATGCCCACGCTGTTCGATTCCCATGAAGAATTCAACGAATGGTTCTCCAAAGACATTGAAAGCCATGCAGAAAACAAGAGCACTATTGACGAAAGTAAGTAAAATTATGTAAAAATCTATTTTATTGTAACAAACTGAAAAAAAATGTTTTGGGAGGCCGTCCACGTGTTGACGCTTTCCCGCTCGCACATAACAGTTCAAATAACTGTTAGAAACTACAACTTTTTGTGCTTCAGCAACACGAAACTAAAATATACAGGATCATTTTGAACTTACCATCCAAATTTTAAGGATGTGTCCAGGCCATGAAACTAAACAACTTTCTCTAAGAAACATGTGTCAAATTTCGCCAGAAAATTTTGGTCATCCCATACTAAATTGATCACGTGATCTCTTTAATTTGTATGGAAAGTCGATTTTTATTTTACATATTTGACCATGTGTTCCTTAGAGAAAGTTGTTCAGTTTCATGGACTGAAAACACCCTCAAAATTTGGATGGTAAGTTCAAAATGACCCGATATATCGGGTTGTTAACATATATGTTAAAATGTCCGTAATCTTATATTGCTTAAAGTGGCCGGAACACTTTTTTTAATTACGCACTCGTATTTAAGAATTCTTGAGAAAACTTAAGAAGAACGAAGAATATTTGTTACGAATTCCTCTTGATTATTGTGTAAACGTCACATCCGAGTTTTATTTTACAGAACATTTATCGCGTCTGCACATGATTTTGAAACCATTCATGTTGCGACGGATAAAGAAGGACGTAGAAAATGAGCTTTCAGATAAAATTGAAATCATGGTACACTGCCCCCTTACGATAAGACAAAAACTTTTGTACATAGGTAAGTGCAATAACTCATAACCTATTTCTTAAAACCTTTTTTAAGTAATGTCAAAACATAAATGTTGACAAAACAAAATTTTTGACAAAATTAATGGGATTTTTACATGAATAAGGTAAACTTTCAATTAATAAGTTAAATTGCAAGCAGCGAATTAAAATCTATGGAACAAGTTCCGCCTAAAAAATAGCACCACACAAAAATTACAACCAAGTGGGTAGGGCTAAAATTCTGGCATTTATTTATGCAGCACAAAGCAACTGAACACTGGTTGCATAATAGCCTCCATAATTTGTATGTACGTGACTGGAAATAATTAAAGGCGACTGTTAATGGGACACTTAAATACTAAACCGAGCAGCAGTTTATTTTTTGGGCGTCAAAATAACTAAACGGGCGACAAACAGTGGATTACAAAAATACTTAAAACGAGCGACTACATGTGGGTGATAAATAATTTAAGTTAGCAGTGAAAACTCTAAATGGGTGACAAAAATACTGAGTGGGCAACTATTATACCAAGTAGGTAACTATATAACTGATTTAAGCTGCCTAACATGGTATTTTTAACACGTTTTTATTAGGTTGCTTTCTCGTTTGTTTGTTTGTTTTTTTGTCATCTCGATTAGGATAATAGTCACCTTTTTAAATAAAATATATGCCATTCTTTTAGGTTTTGTCGCCCGTTCTGAATAACTAGTTACTCAATTTGTATTTTACGGTCACCCATTTTCAATATCTGTAGTCGCCCTTGTCGTCCACTTAGTATTTCAGTACGCTATATTCAGTATTTTTGATACCCAAAGTGGGAATTTATTGTTACCCGATTAAATACTACCCATAGATATTTTCTATACTTAAACGAAAAAAATTAATACTTATGATACGTTATCTCCACATCTTTTTGCCTTCTTTGCGTCTTTTACACAATTTGACTACACAGGATGTCATTTCTAATAAACTCTTTTCTTTAAAATACATACTGCAATTACTGTAAAGAACGCTAAGCCCGGCCATATACACGACGGAATCCCGATTCGGAATTCCGAACCGAATATTGATAATGTATGGAAATTCCGTACGGAAAAATCCCGCATGTGTGTGGTAGGGTTTGTATGGATTAGCTGCGTTCGGAATTACGTATGTACGGAATTCCGAAACGGATTCCGTCTGTGCCACTCTAACGGTTGGCCTGACTAGGTGCTGTGCGGATTGTAATTTTTTAGCCACGTGGTGCTATTTTTTAAACAATATTTGTTTGCAATTCCACTTCGTAATAGTAAGTTATACACTTGTTTCAGCTTTAAAAAAGAAAATAAAAATAGAAGAATTATTACACTATTCGGTAGGCGCCGAAACTGGTCATAATGTAGATAAGAATTTTACTTCAAATCTTCTGAATTTGGTTATGCAGTTCCGTAAGGTATGTTACAGTTTTTCTTTACTACAATCTTGTATAAAAAAATATTGTTCTTTGTTTAATTTCATAAAAAACTTGATAATTTATTTTAGGTATGCAATCACCCAGAACTATTCGAAAGGCGAGACGTAAAATCCCCTTTTGCGATGCAAGTAGATGACTACCACATACCAAAGATAATCGCCGAAGATGGCATACTCCTACGTTCCATTCCATCTAAGCGTCATTTGCTATACAACATTTTATCTGTGTTGATACCTGAACACGTGCATCGGAACGCGAATGATAGCGAAGGCGTGGAAGACAGGCAAGGGGTTTATGGGAGCGATAGATGCTTTGCTTTCACTAGGTTTATGGATTTATCGCCTATGGAGTTGTATAGGGTTATGCTGTGCGGTTGGTTGTATGCGTAAGTTAATTTTTATTTAAGAATTTATTTTATTTATGGTTTCGAAAAAATGCACTGCCATTTGGACTGGACACAATCTCATTTTTTGTCGACGTAACGCAACTAGGCAGTTGACTGCCTTATTAAACAAAGATGTTCCGACCTTTGATTGACTTATTTACGGTTTTATTTGTTTGTATATGCCAATAGATGAAGCAATATTTCTTGTAGATCTAAGATTTTAAATGATGCCATATAAACTTGAAAAGTGTTTGTTTGATATCTTACAGAATGCAACACATAGAGTATTGTTTAGAAAAATATGATAAACTACGTCACAGACAATGTTGGTGGGATAGACACAAACCGTGCGACTTAAAGCAAGAAGAGACAGAGACAGACGATTGCCCAGACTACTATGACAGAGTGAGAAGCAAAGACTTGTTGTTAATATGCCCGGATGGGGACGTACTTGGGAGCAGGAAAGAAGATAGTTTGTTGTGGAAGGAATTGTTGTTCACAGATCCGCTATGGATAGATGGTAATAATTTTTGAACATAGTTTTACAAATAAATTAACTACGGGTTTAATAAGGTATTTAACATATAGATCAAAGAGATATAGATATATCTAACAATACAACTAGAAAGCAATATTGAAAATATAATAGGGCTGGTTTAATGGTTGGTTCTTTTACCTTATTCAGATTATATATCAAACAATACACATTTTCTATGTGTAAGTTAGAATATAGTAAATTTGTTTTGTAATGTGTTTGCATTAACTTTTACTAAAACGTATAAATAACACACCTTTTTTTTTGCGTCGGGGGTTAAAAGTAAATTACTTTTCTCTTGAAGGGTAATAAGGAAAAGGGTTTGAATATTTTGGCATGTGGTAACCATAATTTTAAATTTTGACGGGGATTTTGGAAATATAGCGGCGCACGATGTAATCTGTGTATATCGATAGAGTATCCATAGATGAACAAAAAGTGTCAAATAGGCTATTTGACTAATTTTGGAAAACCATTTTAAATTATTCTTTATTACGTAATAAGCGCACTACATTGATATTTCAGGAAAAATCAACGTATTTAATAAAAAAATCAAAGTTAAAGTTTAAAATTTTAAAACCGCGCCAAAAACGCTATGGCGCTGGAAACGTCACTGGTTGACGTCACTAGCCTGTAAACATTGTAATCATCATCATCATCATATCAGCCGCACGACACCCACTGCTGGGTATAGGCCTCCCCTAAGGATCTCCACGACGATCGGTCCTGCGCTGTCCGCATCCAGTGGCTTCCCGCGACCTTCACCAGATCGTCGGTCCACCTTGTCAGGGGCCTACCCACGGAGCGTCGTCCGGTGCGCGGTCGCCATTCCAGAACCTTTCCGCCCCAACGGCCATCAGTTCTTCTGCTATGTGTCCTGCCCATTGCCACTTCAGCTGAGCAATCCTTCGAGCGATGTCGGTTACTTTAGTTCTCCTGCGGATCTCCTCGTTTCTGATTCGATCACGCAGGGAAACGCCGAGCATGGCTCTCTCCATTGCACGCTGGCTGACCTTGAGCCTCCTTATGAGACCCATAGTTAGCGACCACGTTTCACTGCCATAAGTCATCACTGGCAACACACACTGTTCATAGACTTTCGTCTTGAGACACTGAGGTAAGTCGGACGCGAAGATTTTTCGAAGCTTCCCGAATGCTGCCCACCCGAGTTGGATTCGACGAGAGATCTCTTTCTCAAAGTTGGACTTACCTAACTGGACTGCCTGTCCTAGGTATACGTAGTGGTCAACAACTTCAAGTGTAGTGTTCCCAACATGAACTGGAGAGGGTACAACATGGCCATTTGACATAATTTTCGTCTTATCCATGTTCATCTTGAGACCCACTCTTTTGGAAGCACTACGGAGATCTTCGAGCATTGTGTTCAGGTCTTCCATGGTCTCAGCCATAAGGACTATATCATCGGCAAAACGAAGGTGTGTTAGGTACTGGCCATTAATGTTGATGCCGAGCCCTTTCCAGTCTAAGAGTTTAAAGATATCCTCCAACGCAGCTGTGAACAGTTTCGGAGAAATAACATCTCCCTGTCTCACACCTCGCTGCAGTTGGATAGGATTTGTTCTCTGGTTCTGTACTCGGACCGACATGGTGGCATTTTTGTATAAATACCTCAACACCTCGATATACCTGTAGTCCACTTGGCACCTTTGGAGAGACTGCAGCACCGCCCAGGTTTCAATCGAATCAAAGGCTTTCTCATAATCCACGAACGCCAAGCAAAGTGGCAGATTATACTCTTCGGTCTTCTGTATAACCTGCCGCAGCGTATGGATGTGGTCTATGGTGCTAAAGCCTTTTCGAAATCCGGCTTGTTCGGAAGGTTGGAAGTCGTCGAACTTGCGAGCGAGACGATTCGTAAGGACTCTCGAAAAAAACTTATAGACATGGCTCAGAAGTGAGATGGGTCTGTAGTTCTTTAGGAGGGACTTATCACCCTTTTTAAAGAACAAAATCACCTCACTTATGTTCCATGCCTTCGGCGTTCTGCCCTCGACGATGACGGAATTGAAAAGCTTCTGGAGGACTTTAAGTATCGGCTTACCGCCCGCTCTCAGAAGTTCTGTAGTGATTCCGTCGTCACCCGCCGCCTTGTTGTTTTTCAGCTGTTTGAGAGCCATACTAATCTCGTACATGCTGACGTCCCAGAGCCAAGCTTACCCGACACTATACCCAAGAGGTATAGTGTCGGGTAAGCTTGGCTCTGGGGTCTTTAGCCTTGCTTTCAACAGGTGTCTGCGTGGAATATAACTGCCCATAGAAACTCTCGATCTCCCTCAGGATTTCAGGTTTCGATGAGATGATGCGTCCGTCGTCAGTTTTCAGCTTCGTCATCTGGCTTTGCCCAATAGACAGATCTCTCGCGAACACTTTGGAGCCTTTATTCCGCTCGATGGCCTCTTTAATACGGTTCGTATTAAATTGGCGAAGGTCGCTCGTCAAAGACTTAGATATCTGTCTATTAAGCTGCCGATAACGATGAGCATCCGCTGAACTCTGGAGCCTCATTTCTCGTCTCTGATCCATGAGTAGGAGTGTGTGGTCGGAGAGTTTCTTTAGCTTGGGACGGCGGGTCTTAAAGAGCTTGGACCCTACCGTACGGACAGTATCCACCACCATGTTGTTTAGATCGTCCACATCTATGCTGTTCTCAAGGGCTTCGAAGCGGTTTTGGAGTTCGAGTTGAAAGCTTTCGGGGTTTTGAGTATGGGCCGGTAATGGTCGGAGCGTAGATTTTATCAGTCGACTTCTTTCCAGCTTTGGGTTGATATTCAATGTGCCACGTACCAATCGGTGATCGCTCCCCGTCTTGACGGCGTTGATCACAGTGACATCATTGAATATTTGCTTTTTCGTCGACATGATAAAATCTATCTCATTTCTGACTTTACCGTCTGGGCTCATCCAGGTCCACTTCCGGCTTTCCGGTTTCCTGAAGAAGGAGTTCATCATAAAGAGGTTCTCCTTCTCCATAAAGTCGGCATCTGGCCTCTGGCATTCCGTTGCCCAACTCCAAATTGCCCCACTCTCAGCTCATCACCGCATCGTTTCCCCAACTTTGCATTGAAGTCCCCCATCACAACAGTGTAGTGGGTTTTGTAGCTATGCATGGCTTTAGAGATCTCCTCATACATAGCCTCCACTTCGTCATCTTGGTGCGTCGAGGTCGGTGCGTAAACCTGTATGACATTCAACGAATACCGTTTGGATATTCTGAGTATAAGGTACGCCACCCTGGTCGACACACTTCCGATGGTAATCACGTTGTTGACAAGGGACTTGTGGACGATGAACCCGACACCACCTAGGGACTGTTGGTCGCCCTCCCGGTAGTACAGCAAGTTACCGGAGTTAAGGATTATCGAGTCCTCTCCCTCTCTTCGGACTTCAGATTCAAAACATTGTAATACCCTTAGCCATTTGACAGCCATCAATCGCGGATCCTAAGTCTATGGTCGTGTCAAACGCCTGAAGCCATATTTATTTACAGGCAAGTGACGTCATCAGTAATCTTAGAGCGTTTTCGTCACAGAAAAAAATTCAAAAAATATTGCATTTTCTAGGTGAAATTAATCAAAATAGACTTAATTTAGTGTATATAATAGTTGAATATGTTTTTTACGCCATTATCTGTTAGGATGACCACAATTTGTAGTATATTTTCAATGTTGTCAAATACCTTATTATAAAAAATCCTAAAGCGCAACGTTTCCGAGATAATCCATGTCCTGTATAGATAAAAATCCAATTTTATTCCCCTGATTATCTCGAAAACATTGCGCTTTAGGACTTAAAAACATAAGACAATTTTTGTTCGTCTAGATTCCCTATCCTTATACACAGATTACAAAGGTTTCATCGTGCCGCTAAATTTCCGAAATTCGCGTTAAAAAAAAATGGTTACCACTATGCCAGCCGTTCATACAGAAGTTCAAACCTAAAGAGGTTTTATTTATTTAAATTTTCGTGTCGCGAGTTCAAACTCTTTTTTATTTAATTAAATCAGTTTTTTGATATTTCAATTTGTAGGTGGTCCATTCTACGCACACTTGGATCATGTAATACATTACATGCCAGAGACGATAGAACATCGCGCCATGCGCACACGCAACCTGAGGGAAGCTGAAGGACAGGTTAGTATTTTAAATTTTACGTGGTGTTACGTGTGTTTTTCAATTTTACTTAGTTCCATCTGGTTAAATTGACTCTAATTCTGTGTCCTTTGTGTGTTTTCTTTGTTATTTGATTTATTATTTTAAAAGAAATGATTTGCTAATGTTGATTTTAGTTTTTATGGGTTTGACGTATCATTTTGTATATTCTTGAAACTTATAGGGAGTAGCTCGGTAACTTCAAATGACTACCATTTTTTACGGTTATGATTTTTTTAACTGCCTATGTGGTCTACTGGTTCCTCCACATGTGTGAGACGAAGGGATCCCGGGTTCGATTCTCGGGAGGGAGGTACCATGATGGGCAACAGCGTCGTTTAACCCTGATAAGGTTAATATCGCTTGCACGCCGCGCCGTCACCGTCACGTTTAGTTCGTGCAGGGGCGATACGCGCGCATACGAATTTTGTTGCTAATTGGTTAAGCGACGCTGTTTCCCATAGTACATTTGTACTCGGCACTGTACTGGCATTTTTCAGGGAAAATGCATACTGTATGGCAATAAAATTCTATAATAAGCTACCATCACACATAAGAGATTTACCGATAGACAAAAATAAATTTAAGAATAACTTACTGCGTTGGCTCCTTGATAAGAACTTTTATTCAATCAAGGAGTATCTAGAATCCAAAGAACACTGACATTCATATTATTGTTTTTATTAATTTTGTACGTACTATTTATCACTTATTTGACATCAATTAATTTTTATTGTTATTTTGCGCTCTTGATAATTTGTAATAAATACTAGCACTAAAAATATTTGCATGCCTACATTCATAAGGTATAATACTATTGATCCACATTGACAATACCCTCTAACTCTGTCTGTACATGGTATTATGCAAATAAACATTCTTATTCTTATTCTTATTCGGTTTGGTTGGTGGTAGGGCTTATTTCAAGTCCGCCTGGCTAGCTTACCACTCTCTTACCTAAGTCTGACACCATAACAACAATTATAAACTGTTGTGTTCCGGTAGTTAGAGGTAAGATAACCAATTCCTCAGTGGCGAGGATTCCGGGTATAGTGCGATTACACTTTCGGCTTTATCGTCACTTAACATTAGGTAAGGTGCACCAAGCACTATCCTGTTGTGGATAAAAGAATAATAAGGAGTTAATGTGATTTAATTCGTCATCCATCGCACAGACGGAGATGTTGACGGAGATAAAGACGGAAGAAGGTGGTGTAATACCGGTGGCGGCGACCGAAGCAGAGTTCCCGCACGTGGAGCGCGCGCCCGTACTCAGGGCGGCCGAGCCCACGCCGCTGCCCGCCTGGCTGCACACCGCGCAACAGAAGGTACATTGTAGTGTATTTTATGTGTATTGTATGTGTATTTCGTGACAAACTATTTAGGTTGATTTTTGGGTATAACTTTTAAACCGAATTCCTTTAATAAAGTAATAGGTTCTATGAATTTACTTATATTATTATTATACATGGTGTTAGTAACACCCTAGCGAAAACTTTAAGGGTTGATTCTACCCTTAGAGTTAAGCAACTTCCTCTATGGAACCACTTGTCACAAATGCATAGTTGATTCTGATTTTTTGTTGAGAAACAATGTACGCGGTCGCGTAACAATTCGATAAGATCGCGGGAACGCGCGCGCGCCCACCCGCTGCCGCAGTCAGCCGGCAGCGCGCGCCGACCGAGCAGTGTCAGGTCAGCGACCCTAACTATAGCAAACTGTTGTTGTACATTGCGGGTTTATAAAATAAAATTTCGATACTTTAATTTTTTTTCTGTTTATTTAGGATCTATGCAACTAAGTCAGACTGTGATAGAAAAAAAAACCACTCAATTTTTCATGATTTTCGCGACGGAAAATTCCACTTCAGGTAGATTCAGAATTATGAGACGACTATGCTCTGAAAGTTTTTGCTAGGGTGCTACTAAACACGGTATATTTGTATCTTTACGGATTTTGGTGTAATATATTTCACGTATCGCGTTAAACATTTTAAAATTTATCTCTTGACGAACTATCAGCGTCCCCGCTGACGGGCGATTAATCGCTGAGCGATTTATTGTCGCTGGGAATAGAACATAGTACGGAGTTCTATACGTAAACGCCCACGAGCTACTTTTTGTAGCTGCGATAAACGCGGCTTTAATCGCGGCGCTTTTTTGTCGCTGGCTAAGTAAATCCTTTGTCGTGTCATTTCGCGGGCGATTATCGCTGCGATTATCGCAGCTACAAAAAGTCGCCCGTGAGCGGTTACGCTAACGCCGTTAGTACACCGACGCATTCGCATGCGGCGACGAATCTCTGCGAAACCAATGCGGTAGCGAAACCTTTGCGAAACGCTAGTGCAAACGCAGTTTTTTCGCAAAGAGGTGTCATTGTAGATTTCGTCCATCCGAATAGACATAGGGCAGACATAGCGGCGTTTAATGTTAGAACACAAATTGTAAACTATTTTATGGAAAATTAAAACAAAAATAAGTAATAATCAGTAAGCAATAAAATCTACCCCCGTGTTTTATTGAAATTTTTTCCATGCCACTTCTTTTTTGAAGACATTTTTGTCATCCTGATGTCCAACTGCATATATTTCGGGATAATTTCGAATAAAATTTAACATTAAATCTATATTTTCGGCATCCATGGTGCGAAAATCTGTCCCCCCGGACAGAACGCTTGCATTCGCATTGCGAAACAAAACACCACTTGCGAAAGGTCTGCGTCTGTGTAACGAGCATTTCGCAGTTATCTGCGGAACAGGGACGACAAGGACGCGACTATCTCATATCGCTAATAGTAGAGTGAGACATAAGCATATGCGAAACGCTGCCTACAACTTACAATTTTGTCGTTGTTTCGTCGCCGCATGCGAATGCGTCGGTGTACTAACCGCGTAAAACTTTCCTCAACCCACAGGTGTGTGTCCACACGCGCGCACCGTTCGCGACGTCGCGATCGTTCGCGTACGCTGTGACGCGGCACCAGCACGCGGAATGCCGCGACGGTGGCGCCACAGTGGCGCGCCTGGTGGCCGCCGCGCGCCCGCCTACTGGCTGGGCCTCGCTGCAAGTGCCCGGTCAGTAGTCACTAGCTGTAATGTTGTACATAATGTAGCGACAGCACGCGGAATGCCGCGACGGTGGCGCCACAGTGGCGCGCCTGGTGGCCGCCGCGCGCCCGCCTACTGGCTGGGCCTCGCTGCAAGTGCCCGGTCAGTAGTCACTAGCTGTAATGTTGTACATAATGTAGCGACAGCACGCGGAATGCCGCGACGGTGGCGCCACAGTGGCGCGCCTGGTGGCCGCCGCGCGCCCGCCTACTGGCTGGGCCTCGCTGCAAGTGCCCGGTCAGTAGTCACTAGCTGTAATGTTGTACATAATGTAGCGACAGCACGCGGAATGCCGCGACGGTGGCGCCACAGTGGCGCGCCTGGTGGCCGCCGCGCGCCCGCCTACTGGCTGGGCCTCGCTGCAAGTGCCCGGTCAGTAGTCACTAGCTGTAATGTTGTACATAATGTAGCGACAGCACGCGGAATGCCGCGACGGTGGCGCCACAGTGGGGAATGGTGGGGCACACGGTTACACGTATAGTAAGACGCAGAAAGAATTAAAACGCATTATACATCATAATGGAATATGTTACAAAAGCCGTCTAACTGAAAGTGAACAGGGGGATAGTAAGCTATTAAAAACCAAGCTTCACAGTCTTTCCCACCCCCGTAAAGTAGCCTTTCTTGCGGTGTTCATCAGATCATAATTCGGAGAGCGTGCTCTTGAGCTGCATGAGCTCATTCCGCCATCCTCGTTCTACCATCGGTCATCTAGACGCACGGCGGGGTTTCACCCCTATTAGCTTGACATTCCACGCATGCGCACCAAGCGTTTTTTATCTTTTTAATGCGCACAGCTAAGAGCCCATTTAACGTAAAAAATACTATGCGGATGAAGTATATTGCACTTCGTAATATACAATTAAGCTTAAATATCTACACGCAAAACATGACGTTTTTATCTGAACAAAGAGCATCGTCCAAATAGATAATATTACACGGAAGATAATACATATTGCAGATACGACATTTTAAAGCGAAGCTATAATTTTATATAATTTGTAATACCAGACACCCGTCGAAATAAAATATTGTTTTCTACATTGACCTGTCCGCTGAATACCAATGTTTAATTAATACCAAAGCTTCAAACTGATTATTCCAATTTGTTTGCAGACAAAAACCAGTTGGTTAGTGACGCTGGGAAGCTGACAGTTCTAGACTCGTTATTGAAAAGACTGAAAGAGAGAGGCCATAGGGTACTCATATACAGCCAGATGACCAAGATGATTGACTTATTAGAGGTAATATAACAGAATATATAATCATAATAAACGTTCTGAAGTCTATCCGCGCGAGGACAATCAAATAATAAGCTAGTACGCACGCTGCACGGCGATAATAGTAGTTTATGAAACTGATGCATAATACCTAGTTATGTACAGTTTCATACACTACTTTATCTACTCTCATACAATTTTGTGATTGCACCGATTGAACCTACAAAATAAAATATCAACGATAACAAGAGTTCGGAAGATCGGCAGTACTTACCTAGGTCACCCTAGGTTAAGTAAGACGTTTTTCCGTCGCCGCATCTAAAATATCGGGTGGAGTCAAATTTTCACTCACTACACTCACTATTATGCTATTTTAAGCAAAAGTAAAAATTAAAATCTAAAAATGGCGGGATTATAAATAGAAAAAAATAATGAAATAAGTGCATTCCAGCAGACTAATCGTTACGCTAAGTCATCGATCACCATAGAGTACGTTTTAGTCATGGAAAGTATATGGGAATATCATTGTTTTTTTTTAATATCGTGGCACTGCCTTCTTCTTTGATTTACCCTGTATCGTAATGAGAAAAAAAAGTTATTTTATAACATTGCATAATATAGCGAAGGTATGTTATAAAATAACTTTTTAATTTTTTTTCGGTATTGCCTGTATAAAGTATGTCAATATAAATTCGTTTTGAAATTCATAATTCGAATTTTACGATATGAGAGTAGATAATAGTAGTTTATGAAACTGTTGCATAATGAGGGGTATTAAAACATGAGTGTGTGTTTAATAGTATCACACGAGTGTTTTAATACCTAGTTATGTACAGTTTCATACACTACTTTATCTACTCTCATACAATTTGTGATTGTACCCACAAAATAAATTAATAATGATAAAAAGAGTAGGTAAGTAGTTTCTCGACTTTCTACGTCTAGGTAGGTAGCAGGTACTTACCTAGCTTAAGTAAGACGTTTTTCCGTCGCCGCATCTAAAATATCGGGTGGAGTCCACACTCACTACTATCAGAAATTTTTAAGCAAAAGTAAAAATTAAAATTAAATCATGGCGCGTATTCTGTTAAAAATAATAATAATGAGGTAGTGCATTCCAGCAGACTAATCGTTACGCTAAGTCATCGATCACCATAGAGTACATTTTATCATGGAAAGTATGTGGAAATATCTTTTCTTTTTAACATCGCGGCACTGCCTTCTTTTTGGATTTGCCCTGTATCGTAATGAGAAAAAAAGTTATTTTATAGCATACTTCAGTTAGCGAAGGTATGTTATAAAATAACTTTTTAATTTTTTTTCGGTATTGCGTGTATAAAGTATGTCAATATAATTTCGCTTTGAAATTAATAATTCTAATTTTACGATATGAGAGTAGATAAAGTACAATTTCAAACTGCACAGCGCTGCGTGCCTATTATTGTATGCCTTCTCTATCTGTCGCGTTTAGCGAACTAAAATCTATGGGAGTGTAATTGCAAGCAAATATTGCTTAAAAAATGGCACCACGGGGCCGAAAAAGTACAACCCGCTCAGCTTTAATCGGGCCAGCCACGCACCCGGTGACTAACGTTAGTGTTCTTTTCAATAAATTGCAGTTTGCATTGTAGAGAAAAGATAGAGAGAGTTTAGTAGAAATGACGTCCTTTATAGTCAAATGGTGTAAAAGATGCAAAGAAGGCAGTAAAAAGATGCAGAAAAAACATATCTTATTTTTTCGTTTAAGTATAGAAAATATATATACAAATTATGGTCGCTAATAAGCAACCAGTGTCGCTTTGTGCTGCATAATTAAATGCCAGCATTTTTAGCTCTATCCACTTAGTTGTACTTTTCGTGTGGTGCCATTTTTTGAGCAGAATGCTTATTCCATAGATTTTAGTTCGCTGGTCGCGTAAGTCGCGTAGCTCTGTACAATATTTTCTTTTAGTACACACACGCATACACACAAACGGGCATAAACATGAAAATATATATTATTATGTATAAAAAGTATTAATTTTGTCTACCAGGAATACATGTGGCATCGCAAACACAAATATATGCGATTGGATGGTTCCAGTAAGATTTCGGCGCGACGAGATATGGTTGCAGATTTCCAGGTAAGTAATATTTAACATTAACATTGATTTTCAAGATTAATAAGACACCATTTAGATAAAAAATGATCTTGAATAAAATAAGGTTTTCTACGTTACTTCGTTAGCATTGTTTTGTACGAATATCAACTATACTAAGTGAAGACTCGTTTAACGTATTTAAGAAGAAACTTGCTCAGTATGTTATCAGTGCTCAATAATTATGAAAATAGTGCGTTAAGCGGGACTGTGCATTGAATTGTGAAATTGTACTGTAATTTAATTAACTTTTACCCAGCTTTGTTAGTAAGTACCTATTTAATCTGTTTTGCTTTTGCGACCACGAACTGTTTTAGTCTTTTTATTTATTATGTTTTCATGTAAGTGACTTATGTCTTTATGAGAATAAAGTTCTTTAAACCTAAACCTATACTAATATCTGGGCGACCGAGCTTTGCTCGGTTATTACTATTTATTGTAATATGGTGGTGTTTAGCTACATTTTTTAAACTTGTCTAAAAACAATAAAAAAATATATAAACGTGAACATATAAAAAAACAAAACTAAGTCACCGAGCGGGATTCGAACCCCTAACACTCGTTTCTTGCCTTCCGCTTGTTAACCCGCTGGACCAGACGGACAGTGGCCGTCAGGACGAAATTAGCGACCATATTCTGCGTCGAAAGAAAAACGCATGATAACTCGAAAACACGCGTTTTCCCAAACATAAGACTTATCTAGATCGATTGTTTATCCCCGAGAACCCCCATTTTCAGCGAAATCGTTAGAGCCGTTTCCGAGATCACAGAAATAAATTTGTACAAGAATTGCTCGTTTAAAGGTATAAGATAGAACGTGGACGTGTGACGTCACACAATCAAGCAAGCAAGTCTCTTTTTCTGAGACATGGAATCACACCCAGGAGCAAAAAATACGGCATAATACTTAGTCCTAATACCAAAATAACTCGATAATTTGATAACAAAACAAAAGTGCCAAAGCTGTCATTGTTTTTGCCCAAATTTACGTCATAGTTTCCACGATTTATAGTACTTGGTACTATCTATCTATCTATCTATATCAGCCTCTCGTTCATCCGTCTTCGGACATAGGCCTCCTCCAAAGCTTTCCACGATCTTCTATCTTGCGCCACCTGGAGCCAATTGTTACCAGCATGACTCCTTAGGTCATTGACCCACCTTTCAGGTGGACGACCTCTACCTCGCGTAGTTTCTCTTGGTTTCCATTCCAGTACCTTCCTGGTCCATCTCTTAGTGCTCATGCGACCAATGTGTCCTGCCCACCTCCATTTACGCCGTTGAATGGTATCCACGACATCGATGACCTTCGTGTTGCGCCTAATCCATTCATTGCGTTTGTGATCCAGCAAAGTGATTCCAAGCATTGCTCTCTCCATTGCTCGCTGTGCGACTCGAAGTTTTTCGGCAGACTTTTCGGTGAGTGTTGTCGTCTCCATACCATAGGTCATCACTGGTAGAACACATTGATTGTAGACCCTTGTTTTAAGGTGTTGCGGTATTTTCTTTGAGCCTAGAATGTACTTGTTTGCACCATATGCAGCCCAAGCATGTGTAATTCGGCGATCCACTTCAGCGGTTTGGTTCGCATTACCAAGTGTGATCACATGACCAAGGTAAATATACTGATCCTTGGTAGTACTTGGAGTACTTGGTACAATGCGAGGCAAACATTTTAAAATCGAGTGGGGATTGCGCAGAACGCGTATTTTGGGTATGCGGAGCGGTGAGGAACGCGGGCGAGGGAGAAGGGGGTGTTCTTATTGGTCGCTCGCAAGTGCATATACAAAAACTTATCCCCACTCCATCGAAAAAGTGTCAAGATGTTTGCCTCGTACAGTACGAGGCATATAACTTGAAATCGGGTGGGGATTGCGCGAAACGCGTATTTTGGGTATGCGTAGCGGTGAGGGGCGCGGGCGGCGGGAAAGGGGCGCGCGCTATTGGTCGCTCACCAGAGCACATGCGCGAACTTATCCCCACTCCGTCGAAAAAATTTCAAGATACGTGCCTAGTACTGTACTGTAAGTTTTGTTTTGTACGCAGGCTCGTGCAGATATTTTCGTGTTCCTACTATCGACGCGCGCTGGAGGCCTTGGAATAAATTTGACTGCTGCTGATACTGTAAGTTCTTTTATTATTATTTTTTATATCTGATAGAAGCATTCACAGCTTGACCAGAAAGAGTAGAAATAAAATAAAAATGAATTATCATTTTTCAGTACAAAATATAGTCAATGTTGCTAAGTCATTCGTGATTTTGAAGTGTTTGCATAAGTTTTAATTAACAAATTAATTAACTTTTAAACTATTTAATTTATAAACTTGACAAGAATGAGCACAGCGTGAAATCAATGAGGATGCAAACTAAGGAACTAATGGCGCCACAAACGCTTGTACCAGAATCGTTTGATTGGTTGTTTCAAATGTCATTTCTGACATATTATAACCAATCAAAAGTACTGTCTTAGGAACAAGCGTACGCAGCGACATCTACAATTAGCTTTGAGTTGCCATCTCCATTGAGGTTTCGACATTGTAGAATAGAATATTCATGATATAGAAATTTAGGAAACACAAAAATCTGTCATAATAAAATCACAATGCAGTCTTATATCTATCTTCTTACAAATTACGATGAAGTTAACTCTACAAATCTTTTTAGAATTAATGTTGATGAATCACTGTTGTTGACCATTCATCCAGCTCAGTTACGTCGACGACGGTCAGTCAAAGGATCATGCCGCATTTTGGGCCATGATGCGCATTAACCATACATATCTGTGACAGACTCATGTCATGTCAAAAAGGGGTAGATAACAAAATGTCATATAATAGGAAAATGTAACCCCAAACGGCTCCTTGAGATTTCTCTTTTTTCCCGCATTATATTTTAATGATATTCCTCCCACGCAATCACTATAAAATTACGATAGTATTTTGGTAATTTCATCAAAGCGCATCATGGCCTAGCTTGTATAGTAAAATCGACATAATCCTTTTCAACACAAGTTTTAACTTGCCGGTGACTGACCCGTCACCGGACTGTCAAAACTTGTATTGAAATTTGACTGTCCGTTGACGTGATTGAGCTGTGTGATGATCCATTATTCATAAAAAAATAAAACGCTTAATAAACCTATTTTAGTTAAAAATGTTTTGTCTCTTTCTTTAGTATTATGATCAAAAAAACACGGTAAATGTGTCAAATAATGTTGGTCACCAGGTGATATTCTACGACTCTGACTGGAACCCGACGGTGGACCAGCAGGCGATGGACCGCGCGCACCGCCTCGGGCAGACCAAACAAGTCACCGTGTACCGACTCATCTGCAAGGGCACCATCGAGGAGCGCATCATGCAGCGGGCCAGGGAGAAGAGCGAGGTATGTGCACAGAATATAAAATAGTACTAACGTACAGATAAGACAATCAAATAATAAGCTATTCTCACTGCACGGCAATACAGTACAATTTCAAATTGCATGCAAATTGCATTACAGCGCTGCGTGCCTAATATTGTAAGCACCTACGAAGCGTCTCTCTTTCTGCCGCGTAGCTCTGTCTCAACAGATACAACTCGGGAATCGTTAAGGTCGCTACTGTCACATGAGTAAATAAACGGACGGAGTACAAGCTCTCACAACTTATACCGATTCTCAAAGGGTTGACACCTGTCGCAAATTAAAAAAGGTAGTATGGAGAAAAATAAAATAAGGCAAGTCCATAATAAAATGTGTGTTTGAACGAAACGAACGAAAATGAATACTTACTGCACTTGGATTATTCAGTACGAAAAAAAAAATTTTTTTTCCTCGAATTATTCATACACACACGGTGCAGGAGTTGGGCATATTTAATTTATTAAACACTAATGTAAATAAAATTAGTTTTATTTTACACACTGAAAAATGGTAGAACCTAATAATATTTTTTTTTAACAAAATCTTTGCCACGACTCCTATTTTTTCTTCGAGTCAGTAATTTGACAAATCAAACTGTCATTGTTCACATTAGTGTATTCTCTTAGAAAAAAATTGAAGGTGGTATAGCAGTTAGTGGCCCTGTCGGTTATACCGCAACTAAGCCGGTGCAAACCAGTTTTTACCCCGGCGGCGTGCCTGTTACACTGTCGGTGAGAGGTCACGCACACATCGCCGCGCTATGTATGAGTGAACCTACAGCGGACCGTTTGTAGGCAGCTTGGACTTTGTTCAGTTTACGTTTTTTTTACTCACGTGCTGTACTGTCTTAATGGTATCATTGAAAACATCCGATGCCGTTATGCCTATAAATATACAATGAAATTACTAATATAAAATAAAATAAATGCAATGTTAGATGTTTAAAGTAAAGGAACAATGTATAAAGTTCGGGATGATTTATGTAAAAAGTAATAAAGAATTAAGAATTGACTCGTTCGTTTTGTTCGCTCGCAGACAGCGCGCGTCGGCGCGGTGATATCCCTCGACCATGGCTCGACTGAATAAGCCGCGAGCAGTAGACTAATATAAAAGTTTAGGCGCGAAGTGAGCCCCCCTTGTATAAGATGCTTGTAATGTGGTCATTATTTTGACAATCTTCTTTGAGCAAAGTCAACCTTGACCTTAGCGCGCTACTCCGATGGTGGAGCAGCA
The DNA here is from genome assembly GCA_943789525.1 of Agriphila geniculea. Classification (NCBI taxonomy): domain Eukaryota; kingdom Metazoa; phylum Arthropoda; class Insecta; order Lepidoptera; family Crambidae; genus Agriphila; species Agriphila geniculea. The sequence continues at coordinate 14,966,507 of OX038890.1, forward strand.
AAGTCGTATGATATATTATATAATATAAGTATTGTCAAGTTTTAGCTACCTGCAATTTCTCTTGAATATTCATTATTATCGAATTTTGTTTCAAACATAGGTGAAAGAAAATGGTACACATCGAGGGGAAAAAACCCTATTACACAGATGATGTTTTTGTACTTTTATTAAAAGTGGGTAAAAAAAATATAATAACATTTCATTAAATACCTTTAATCTTCCTCCGGGGTATCACAGGCTGTCGAAAATAACCTTATTTTTTGGATTAACATCTAGGCTACTTTTTATCCTGATCAAAGGTCCACGCGGGCGATGTCGCGGGCGGCCGCTAGTTATGTTATAACCATGAAATTAATCATGATTTCGATTTTTAAATTAACCTTATTTATTTCACTAACAGATACAACGAATGGTGATAAGCGGCGGCAATTTCAAACCGGACACTTTGAAACCAAAAGAAGTTGTGTCCTTGCTCTTGGATGACGAGGAAATTGAACTCAAGTGTAAGTACTTTTTGTAAACATTAACAGCTACATGTCTCCTAATTAGAGCAGTATTATTATTGGAATCGATATTAGCCATTTTTAATGTCCCCGCTGCTGGGGCACAAGCCTTCTTTATGGGTGGATGAGGAGGGTAGGCCATAACCCACCACGCAGGCCCAATGCGGATTGGTCGGTGTTAACGACTGCAAATGCAGCCGGGACTAACGGCTTAACGTGCCTTCCGAAGCACCGAGGAACTCGAGATAATACATTTTTGGTCATCCATCCCACGACCGACCCTTGCGTAAGTTGCTTAACTTCCGCTATCGTAGGGCCAAGCGCTAAACCACTGTGCCACCGAGCTCCTAAATTAATTAGGAGCTAATGTACTTCCAATCCAATAGAATTAAAGTACATTTTCCGTTGACTGGGGCCGCATTGTTGTGGACCTGTGTCTAAGTGAAATAATCATGTCAATATGTTCAGTAATTAACAATGTACTTGTTTCCAACAGATCGTCAAAAGTCAGAAGAGAAGAAATTGTTTGAAGACAGAGAACGAAAAAGAAAAGTGGGTCTACTGCCACCGGTAAGACTTATAATAAATGAAAGACAATCAACTAATAAATACATGTATATAAGATCTGATCGGCTTCCAATTAAGTTACTTGACTGATTAAGTTTTGTTCTGTTGTTAAATTAAACCAGAAGATTGCGCCTAACTGTAGGTATATTGAAACGGGCACTAATATACACTAATTGAATCTATATAAGTGTTTAGGTTTGATATTTTTGTGTTGTAGCAACCTCCTCCCGTGGAAGTGAAACGCCCCCGGGACTCGATCTCGGAACCCGGCAGTCCTCTACAAGTGGACGACGATGGAGATAACTTAGTGGTCGATGCGCCGCCCTTGCCCGTGATGCCCGTGTGTGAGTAGCTCTTATTGTGTAGGTTATAAGATTCAGAATAGGGACTCGGAGGTCCGGTAGTGACAAGTGTATCTTCGGTTTTACGAAGGTGTGAAATGTACTACATAAGTTAGAAATGACATAGTACAAGTGTACAAATGTACGCACTAAAGTTGTATTCGCCAAATACTACTAACATTATGATGATGATGTCGGAACACGCTGAAGTTTATTGTGTAAAAGTTAAACCATGTTATGTGCCTACAATAGCGAGTCACGTGCTAATGTTTAGCCTTAAGCTAGGTCTACATGGCACCAACTTACGCTGTGCAATCTGTTGCACAAACAAAAGGTGCAAGTCTCATCGTCCACACGGCACAAACAATTCACTCTCAAATAAATTTGCTGAAGGAATTGTCAATAAATTCGATTATAAATTCTCTGGAATATTATCTCAGGTCATTTCTTTTCAATTGTAATTACCATAAAACACTCGAACAAGTTTGAATATACGTCCACACGATGCAATAGTTTGCGCAAACAAATACCTATATGTTTGCACCGATTTTTTGATACAAAATACAAGTCAGCACAAACTTTTGCGCCAACTGCAAACTCGACGTCTACACGTTAGTTTTGCACAAATTCGTTTGCGCAAACACGTTGCGCAAACATAAGTTGGTGCCGTGTGGACCGGCTATTAAAGACATTTCTATCTGTGAAGGAGCATAGTGTAAAGAAACCAACTAGTTTTCTTTACACTATGGAAGGGTTGTGAACACACAGCAATGTTAACACTCCACTTTTTCTTCCGCCTCTGTGGTTTAGTGGTTTGCCCATCCGTGTAAGATGCAGGGTTCCCGGGTTCGATTTCCACCAAACCGAGTACAAATTGTACTTACCCTGTACTGTACATACCCTGGCGACCACCATCTTATCTAAATCTGACGCCATAACCACAATTTAAAAATTGTGTTACGGCAGTGGTGAGGATTCCGGATGTAGTGCGCTTACACTTTCGATCTTATCGTCACTTAACATCAGGTGAGGTGAAGGCCAAGCACTATTCCGTTGTGGATAAATAAATAAATGTTTGGATAATTTCATACAGCGTTATCTAGCCCTAAACCAAGGAGCAAAGCTTGTAATATGGGTGATAGACAATAACTGATTACAGCCATTTTAATGTCCCCACTGCTGGGGCACAGCACAAGGCTTCCTTATGGGTGCATAACCCATCACGCGGGCCCAGTGCGTATTGATGGGTATTAACGACTGCAAATGCAGCCGGGACCAACGGCTTAACGGAGGAGGAGAGGAGGAGCTCGAGATAAAAAAAATTGGTCACCCATCCCATGACCGACCCTTGCGAAAGTTGCTTAACCTCCGCAATCGCTGGGCCAGGCGCTATTTCACTGCGCCACCGAGCTCCTCGATCTCATAGTAACACCTAATCCGTCACAGAAATTAAAATTCATCATTTCAATTTCTGCCCGGCCGGGAATCGAACCTGGTGTCCCAGGTTCGATTCCCGGCCTGCTTGGTAAACCAGCATGTTGACCATTGAACCACTTCTTCTTCTTATCGTATGAGGATTAGTGGCCACCTCTGGTGATAGAATTTATCAAACCGGCCTGTAAGGCTTCTAACTTGGCTTAACGACTGTTATCGGATGACGACAGCCGGGACGGACGGTTTAACGTGCCCTCCGAAGCACGGAAGTGCTCAGAGTTGTAATGCCACTTAACGGTCACCCATCCTACACCTGGTCGGACCAAACGTTGCTTCACAAACGTGATCGAGTACGATCAGTCTGTCGTCACTCAGACCGTAAAAAAATGTTAACCCTCCATTATTTCAGGTTTCTGCGAAACCTATTTCGGGCACCAGTCCTTCACAAATTTAGGTTATAAATGCTTTGATCTATGTACACATCCATCAATGTATTAAGTTTGTGAAGTGACGAATAAATACATTTTATTATTATTATTATTATTATTCTTGTAGCGTACTCGCCGCCCGTCCGTTCAAGCTCGTGGGGCGTGAGTCGTTCGTCGCGCGGCGCCCGGCGCGGCCGGCCGCGCGGCTCCAGGCACGCGCTCACAAGGAGACCCGAAGTTGCGCCCGCTGAAAATGCCGTCGCCATAGCCGCTGGTAAGTTTAGCGGCAATAGTAGCTGGGGTAATGTAGTGAAGTATGTACAGTGGTGGAGTAGTGTAGTAATGTGTATAATCAAATTATTTATTAAATTGGCATGAACTTTTGGAATTAAAAGTACCTATTTATAAAATAATCTCGGGTGCTAATGAAAAAAGATGAGAAAGATTTTTGTATGCTTTTTAAAGAAATCAATTAATTAATGGTGTCTATTTGGTGCAGTACGACTTAACTGAATTGACGGGTGTAAATTTAATTGTAGCATTCTGTCCTTGTCTTTTCCATACAGAAAGAAAAGGATAATGCTAAAATTTAGTCTGTCAGTCAGTCAGTCAATTGTGCTGCTTAAAATCGACACAATTGAATATTTTTAATCAAAAATATTTACAACTTGAAACATATCTTCTTCCTATCTGTAAATATATAAATCAATATATATTGATTTAATTTTATTAATAAATAATTTCGCAGAATATATCTAGGATGACAACGCACGGTCAAACTCTCACAAATAATTACAAGGTTTTAGAAGTAATATCTACAGGGTGTATTATCGATAAGCGTTTGCAATATATGTGTATAGTAGATGTCACTTAAAAAGAGCGCTGATAAATGCCTCAAAGGTGAGCGAAAATGTATCTTATGTCTTTGGCAAACAATATGTATTCTTCCTTCATTTGTTTGTTGTTCAGCGCTCTTTTTACGTGACGCGATATTTACCTATATAGTATGTATGTATGTATGAACAAAAAGGTGCAGCACTTCTCGAGTCAGACTTGCCCCTGGAGTCGGTGGAGGCGCCCCCGCGGGGGCCGGAGCGGGGCGCGCGGCGGGGCCCCGGGCGGCCGCGGTCGCGCGCCGCGCCCCCGCGCCCGCCCAGCCGCCGCCCCCGCCGCCCCCGCGAGCCGCTGCTCGTGCCGCTAGCGCCGCCGCCGTAGCGACTCATAGGTACGGACTACGGACACATACACAGCCTTGAAGTAGGGGTTCTTTGTCGCGTATAAGTGCACGGTACATGCAAGCAAATATTGCAAGCTGGGTTGTTAAAGTAGGGCCACTTTAATAGGTCACATTTGAACTTCACTATGAATCTAAAATTGACAAATGGTCAATTTTAGATTCATAGTGAGGTGACCGTAGGTGTTCATAGCTTCAAAACATCGATTAAAGTGAATGAATCGATACAGACTTCAAACATGGGATTTGAATTCAGATATTATGACTTATGAGGATACTGTTTCACATCTCGTTCAAAATCTTGTAAAATTATTTTCTTTGTTTTCCCTACGAAGTTGAACCACCTGAATTTTTTACGTAGGTGGGAGGAGGGGGGAATTGGGCCTTACTTAACGAAGTCCGATGTTAAAGAATGCCTAAGTTTAGATACTAAGCCAAGTTTGGTATCATTTTCAAATAAATCAATAACTTAAGCAGTTTCTTAAAATTTAAAATATTATAACAAAAGTTTTAACCACATTTTTTTAACGCCATCGTAAATATTAAACTGATGTTCTTATTTGCAAATAAAAAATATGCTAACAAAGCTATAATGAAGATTTAAAATAATTTGACTTTTAAATATTTTTACCTACAATAAATAAAGGAAATAAAATATATTGTCGCGTGCCGTCAATTTCTTATATAAAAATGTCATTCTTTATTTATGGTGAAAATATTCATTCACAAGTAATCACTGCATTCAACTTTAGATTTTTCGATTTTTGGGTAACATCCCTAGTGTTTAAAAAGAAAAAGTTTCCACTGATGTAACATTGTAACAACGTTAAGTTTTATTAAAACAAAAATTGTTTATTATGTTTGGAATGGTTATTCAGTGAAAATAAATCGTAAAGTTAAATGTTTCGGTCATTATACAGTAAATATACCTAGTCTGGCCATAAGTTCTGTTACTTAAGTAAAATTTCAAATTTAGAATGCAAGCTGAAAAAAATATTGTGGGCATTCGAAAGTTGAACATTTAAAGAAAATAAAAACATATGGTTTCTGGAATTTTCTACATTTTCTAAAATGGAGGGGACGCTCAAAGTAGACAAAATCGTAGTAATTTCATTGCATCGTTGCGGTCTAGCGCCAACTGAGATTTTCAAACTGCTGAAAAGTTTGAAAATTCCACTGCGATTTATTTATCGTACTATCAAACGATTCAGAGAAGATTCAAGATTAGAAGATAATCAGAGGAGCGGTCAACCTCATTCTGTTCGGACTCCAGCGGTCATCAAAGCAGTGAAAGCGCAAATCTAACGAAATCCTGTCCGTAAGCAAAAAATGTTGGCTCTGCAGATGGGACTAAGCAAAATCACTGTTAAAAGGGTGTTGAATGAAGACCTAGGACTGCATGCTTACAGAAAAAAACTGCACACCTTCTTAACGCATGGCTGAAGAAAATCATATTCGAAAGATGCCGGGTTTTATTAATGTGGTACGCGGGAAAAAAAATCGTGAAATTTATTTTTGTGCGAAATTTTTTTTAATGTTTTGGAGAGTTTCAACAAACTAAATGATAAAGTGTATACACACTCTAGTGAAGAAGCAAGCACACGTGTGCCATGTGTTCAGCGTGGTCATCACCCTTCAGAATTCATGGTTTGGTTGGGGGTCTCCTATTTGGAGCCAACAGAGGTGTTTTTTTGTGAAAAAGGAGTGAAAACCAGTGCCCTCATATACCAAAACACAATCCTAACAAACATTGTGGAACCTCTTTCACAAACAAGGTTCGAAAACGGACACTGGGTTTTCCAGCAAGATTCTGCGCTCGCTCATAAGGCGAAAAGTACCCAAAACTGGCTCAAGACCCGTGAAATCGACTTTATCAGGCATGAGGATTAAGCCCTCCTCCAGTCCAGACTTGAATCCCTTGGATTACAAAATATGGCAGTACTTAGAGGAGAAGGTCTGCGCTAAACCCCATCGCAACTTGGCGTCACTTAAAACATCCCTGATTAAAGCAGTCGCTGCTATTGACATGAACTTCGTGCGTGTTTCGATTGATGACTGGCCTCGCAGATTGAAGGCTTGTATCCAAGCAAGTGAAGGACATTTCGAATAATTTTAGTGTGGTTTAAATCTGTATTTTATACCCTTTCATTTGACACATATATGGTTGTAGTGCGTAACTCACTGTGTCACTTATTTAACTTTCCATACGTAACATAATTTATGGCCAGACTAGGTATATTCGTAATTGAAAAAATTTTATTGTGCAGTTCTAACATCGAAAAAATATATAATATTTTATGCGTTACAAGGTTACGTTGAAAAATTTTGATGAAGTGTCAAATTTGGCCTTTTAAAGTGGCCCTACTTTAGTTGCGCACAAACGTTCTGCATATCGTTATCACGTTCCGTTCGAAGTACGCATCAACTTAGAACTTTGTTGTACAATAGTTGTCATTTATTTCTCTTCAAAAAAGTAATAGCTTTATTTAGAGTGACTTTATATATTTAAAGAGGTGATTGTACGTCAAGCACGCGCTGCGTTTATATGCTGCGTAAAAACGCGTCAAAGAACTCTTAACCTTTATTAATAAATGAAGAGTAACCGTCTTATTCATAAAAAGTTATGGAAGGCCTATTATAAGCTTGTTATAAGGAATTTCTTAAAAATCATTATTCGTATTCGCTCAATAACAACCGTGTCGTTATTAGGGCGTTCCCTATAAACCTTTGATAAAGTTATAGGTACTGTCTGTTTTATCCCTATTTTAGTGAATAACAAAGACAACTACACTCGCGAGCAAAAGTATGGAATCACAGGCCTATTTTCATACAAACGAGGTAATTTTGAAGCCTTGGTTCTCCGCTAAGGATTGACCTAGCTGTGATCTGATGATGGCTATCCAGGGGCCGTACCGGCTAAGGAATCGATTATCGAAAAGTCTGCTGGATTTCAAATTAAAACAGATAAATCGAGCCCCAATTGGGCGAAAATGGCGAACCCCAATTCATGATGTCACACGAACATCGTTATCTTCCAAATTACGTCAACAGAAAGTACAAGACGAAATTCCTTACTTTGATTATTCTGTTTAAGTTGAAACCCAGCAGACTTTTCGATAATCGATTCGTTAGCCGGTACGGCCCCAGGGAGTAAATGGAGTAAATTCAGATCACTATACACACCCAACTGATCTGATCAGCATTCTAAGAGATATAAGGATCAGAGTTCTCAGTTTCAGGATTTTCATACATTTTTATGCTAATTTCGCGGTTTTTTTAAACATATCCTAATATCTCACAACACGCTGATCATATCAGTTGGAAGTGTATATCGATCTGAATCTCCTCCATTCACTCCCTGGATAGCCATCATCAGATCACAGCTAGGTCAATCCTTAGCAGAGAACCAAGGCTTCAAAGTTACCTCGTTTGTATGAAAATAGGCCTATGATTCCATACTTTTGCTCGCGAGTGTACATAACAGCTGATTGAAATAACAGATTTTACGTTATTTTACAACACAGACATACACATTTAATGTCAGATAATCATGTTTTTTCCGGAGGATATGGATATCAGCCAGTGTATTTGCCTGTTTTGTCTACGAATTCGACAGAATGACAACATAAACAGAATAACGCTAAAGTAACATTTTTTTAAATACGTTTATGAATAATGACGATTAATAAGCCCTTTTCAAACTTAAAATTAACTTTATCTCTATTTCATTTACGAATAAGGCGCTAAGTTTATACCCGGTTTAACAAAAAATACTGTTTAGCTATATTGGTCCTTACGTCTCAAAGCATTTATATTCCTAATAGGCCAATCAATAAGAAGTTATAGAGTGCGTGAGGAGGAACCTAAGCGATTTCTTCAGAAATGTATTCAGGGTGCTTAGGGAGAAAACATACTAAAAGTCCTGACGTCTAGGAGGTGAGGCGGAGGGAGGGGAGGGGGACAAAGGTCCCAATTTTAGGTTTTTCACTAATATCTCAAAAATGGCGCGTTGTAGCGAAAAATGATTTAAAATAAAATGAAAGCTTATCAAATTTTCTATAACTTTGGTTCTATTCACTTTTTCCTATTTCCCAATAATTGTTGAGCTACACACTCCGGAATAGTGAATTCTACAACTCTTTTTTAGACAAATATTGAGAGCCTTATAAACAAAGTCAAGTTATTTACACAACTGATAACTCAAGAACGGTTGCCCGGATTTAAATTAAATTTAGCATACATATAGTTTATAACCTAAATTAAAACATAGAATACTTCTTATTCTGATCAAAGGTTCCCTAGGGTCCACGTGGACGAAGACGCGTGCGGAAGCTAATTGATCTTTAACTCCAAAAATACTAACAACTGATATAAAGTTTGTTTGTAGTAAATATTTGTCTAGAAAAGGCCTTTCTAATGATATATCATTCGTTGGTAGAGGGTGTGTAGAACAACTCTTTTGGCCATCTTGCCCATCATCCAAATTTTCACATTTCCTGAACGAGTAGCCCAAAAACGGTTGGAAATACGAACAAAGTGTATTTAACTAAAGTCATAGATAGCTTTCATTTCATTGTAAATCATTTTTTCTTACAACGCACCATTTTTGAGATATGGGTGAAAAACCTAAAATTAGGATCTTTGCCCCCCCCCTCCTCCCTCAGCCTCACCTCCTAGACGTCAGGACTTTTAGTATGTTTTCTACCTAAGCATCCTGAATAAGTTTCTGAAGAAATCGCTGAGGTTCCCGCTCACGCACTCTATACCCTCTTTTGAGCAATTTGTTAATCGGACTATAAGCAAACTTTTTGGTTAAACTAGGTGTAAACTTACTCTTTGTTAAAAAAAAGACAGGTGGTAGAGTTACTGATTATGGATAAGACAGAGCATTGAAATATTTATATATATTATACTTTCTATTTTATTGTTTTATACTGCTTTTTTCAATTGCAATGGTGTGAAATAAACTTTTATAAAAAAGAAATTTTTTTTTATCGTTTTTCTAACTAAATTAATATAGGTACTTAATTTAGTTTAAAGGTGATTGGTTTCTGTTATGTTTGTGCATAATATTTGTATACTTTCCGTAACAACATATAAGTAAGGCAACACGCACCTTGTTTTTGTTGGTTTGTTTTGTATTATATGAATGATAATAATAATAATGAATTGGAATTTTTAATTTTGTAAATATGGGCTATGGTATGACTTTTTTGTGTATTTGTGTTTGCATGTTCAGTGTATAACCTTGGTTGTCCTAATAAAAAAAGAAATCACTTTTCCAGTTGCAGATGTCCAAAACAAATTTATGAATTCAATATTGTTTTGCATGAATAATTTTCTGTTATTAGTTTATTTTATCAATTTGTAGTCTTAGAATAATAACACCTAGAAACCGAGTCCATGCATATGAAGTGAGACAAAAACTGATCTAAAATATTTCAGTTTTCAGATTTATATTCTTTATACGTTACCCAATCGTAACTAAAATCCAATAAAATAGTAATTAATCCCCTAAAGCATGGGTCTCCAAACTTTTTAACAAAAGGGCCAGACTTACTCCTCCACCAAGTCCCAAGGGCCAGGATCTAGGTAGCTCATCAACATACTGTAAAATACAGTATTGTTGGTACGATACGGCTTGCTTTCGCGGGCCGGATTGTTTGTGCTCGCGGGCCGGATCAGGCCCGCGGGCCGTAGTTTGGAGATCTAGGCCCTAAAGCATGGGTCTTTATGGGCCAGACTAACTCCTCCACTAAGTCCCAAAAGCCAGGATTTAGCTAGCTCATCGTACCAACGTACTGTAAATTACAGTATTGTTGGTGCTCGCGGGCCGGAGTTTGGAGACCCCTGCCCGAAAGGTTGCCTCACTTTTGACAGTGCGCATTGTAGGGAACTATCGTTCTAAGTTGTTATTATTCTAAGTTCGTAGTAGTATTATTATCATTTTAAGTAGTTTGTAGTGTTCGTATTATGCGCTTGTTTCCCGATAAGTACAATCTGGGGCCTTCAAGTCGCGAGTGAATACGAGGTTACTTCTAGCACAGTATTATAAAGCACCTACCAGTAATCCTACTCTTTTGTTGATAAACGTATGCCGCCACTGCGTAGGTATACGCACAGAAAATTCGTCAAGGGTCAGGATTGTTACCAGGACTTTGTCACCAGGGATTGATATACCGTTCAAAAAACGATACAAAAAAATAACGTTAAAAATACCGTCAAAACATTTTATCGGTAAATTTACCGGTAAAAATAACGTTAAAAATGTTGTACCGGTAAAATTACCATTAAATATAGGGTTAAACTTTACCGGTACAATAGTAGCGGTAAAATTATCGGTAAAAAGTAACGTTATTAATTGGAATAACGTTAATTTTAAAGTAACGGTAACAAAAAGTAAGAAATAACGTTGAAATTAATGTTATTTACTGAAATAACGTTAATTTCGTTAAAATAACGTTAAAATTAACGTTATTTACTGAAATAACGTTAATTTCAATGTAACGTTATTTACAGTAAAGTTATTTATTGACATAACGTTAATGTTAAAATTAACGGTAAAAAAGTAAGAAATATCGTTACATTTAAAAATAATGTTACCATTCCCTGGTTGTCAACAAAAACGACTCAAATATTTTACCCGCCCCGCGCAAGTACATGAGTCGGACGAGGACGACTGTTAGTAGTAATGAGACAGTGCTTCTAGGTAAGCGCGATTCATCGTAGATCGCATCATCGCTTACCACCAGGCGTGGTAGCGGGCAAGCGCTTGCCTATCTAACATAAAAAGAGCTAATTTCAAATATTTTTATTTTCAGGTGACATTCAACACAATGGGAAAATTCGACGTAATCGAAATAAAAAAATCCACCTCTAGTGCAATTTGTAATTAACCTCAAAAATCTTAACAACTGATGTACAAATATTGAGAAACATTATTTTACGTAGGTAATAATATAACGGGTGGCGCAAAAGTAAAGACCCTATTTGGTTCAGCTATAACATTTTTTCTAAATTAGAAAACTAGATTTAGGTTTTTTTAAATGTATATTTGTGCCATTAAATTTCGTACCATTAGGATTTAAAGATGATGTCTTTTAAATGGTGACCTCCAGAGTTGATACACATTTGAGCCCTATTTATGACATTTTGCATAACTTGCCGTAACACTTCCTGCGATATGTTCGTTATTTCTTGACGAATGTTTTCTTTTAGAGCTGCGAGAGTCTCCCAGACTTAGGTCTATCCAATGTTGAGCCAGTTGCTTCAAGGCGTGTGGCAAAGCGTCGAATTGTGCGACCAATCGGTGCCGGACGGTGGGGAAATCGTCGACGAAATTCACGTTGTGTTCTTATCACTGATGAATTATTCCGTAAGAACATTGACACAATTATTCCACGTTCTTGGGGAGTAAAACGGTCCATGTTTATTTTCAGTGTATTTTATATTTGTTCACTACACAATTTTCAACAACAGAATGACAGAAAATGTCATATAAAAAAAATAAAAGTATTTTCTTTAGTGCCAGTACTTTTGCGCCACCCGTTAGATTGAGAAATCTCTAAAGATTAAGTTATTCCTTAATAATGTATAAAAAATGAATTTGCAAGATTAAAACCCAGTTTTTAGTTGTTATAAATGTTAAATTGTTATAATTGTTTGAAACTAAATAATTTTGCAACATATTTATTTCACATTAAGAACTTTAACATTTTAGTTGTTGAACAAATTCATATTAGTATTATTTTTATTGTAAAATAATATTGTGTATCTACTTAAAACTTAATAAAAAATGTGTGCGACAATTCGCTAAACATCTTGATAATTGTACGAATAAGAACCTGCTTATTTTAAACCATTTCATGATCACAGTATCGTAGACTTTATTTTAAAACTTATGTAAATATACATGGTTTAAGTCGTTCGACGAATTGTGGTAATTTATATAAGTAATATAAAATGTTCTATGACTTGGAAAAAATTGAAATAAACGAATGTGAATAAGATAACCTTTTTTTTTCTTTATACTTTCCTAATTACTGAATAGAATAGGTATATTCAATTGATCAACAAGATACAGTTTTGATGAACTTTGACTGAATCGAATTATAATAGAACTAATATACTGACCGCTATCTTAATAAAAATTAACCATAAATGACTATGTACATATTTTTTTAGTAGTTATACCCCTTAACAGCAAATGAGAAAGAAAAATCTCTGCATATTCGAAAAAACCGGCCAAGAGCGAGTCGGACTCGCGCACGAAGGGTTCCGTACTAAAAAAGACCACGTTTATTGTATGGGAGCCCCACTTAAATATTTATTTTATTGTGTTTTTATAGTATTTGTTGTTATAGCGGCAACAGAAACACATCATTTGTGAAAATTTCAACTGTCTAGCTATCACGGTTCATGAGTCAGTCTGGTGACAGACATACAGTGGAGTTGTGGTGGAGTTATAGTAATAGGGTCCCGTTTTTAATCCTTGGGTACGGAACACTAAAAAGAGAAAAATACCGATTTTAAAAGACTAAAGCAATCTTATAGCTGCGAGTGAGTACCTAGGTATACCAATAACGCAATATAGAGTGTTCATTTTCAAATCCTTCCAAACAACATCTGACCCCAAAATTCCAGGTCACATAGCAAACGTTCAAAAAACAGTGGATTTAACGAGGCGTGCGTATGCGCAGTTGCATAATAGAGACGTCTAACAATTGACTCGCCAGGGAGGTCTCGCGCCGCCGCTAAACATTCTTATTAGTATAGCGTTGTCGCCTGTCAATCTAACATTTTTGTTCGATGCCAGGTTATGTTAAACTTCATGTGAGTACGCTGAGAAAGGTATTTTTTACAGAAAAATGTTTAGCTGCTTCTCAGAGAAAACAACAGATGAGTTTTAGTAGCTTTGCCAGTTGTTTGTTATTACGGTTGGTTGGTATAAACACAGAGGAAATAATTACTACCAAAACCAAATCATAAAATCGAAAATTCGATTGTTCCCTGGTAAGTTCTCTAAATATTAAAATGTAGTTGTAGTTGGAGATTTTTAACGTTTTCGTTATTCGGTTCTGTAATTATAATAAAAAAAATGCCAGACAGTACTTTTAGAAGTGCTTGATCAGGGGGGTTAATCACGATTGTCGGAAACCGACTTTCCGAATCGAATCGGGAAGTCTATAGTCTTCGATCTTATTTTTTCTACCTTATGCTACCAAACTTTTGTACTACTGGCCCGTAGAACATTTAAATCACCAAAAAGGTTACCGTTTGCCGTTGTGATATAGTTAATTATTACGAAATTATAGATACTTTAACCCAAGTTTTACAGATCGCAACCCGCCGTAACCTATATTTGTATATAAATTTATATTTTTTTATTTTTCAAGGTTTACCACATGGTTTAGCTACTGTCGTGTTCTACATCTTTGTTAGATTGCCACTGATAATAGTAAGACTATGGAAAGTGATCATACACAGATTTAAGACAAGATAAAGTCCAACCATTTTCATCAGGTCTTAAATCTGTGTATGGCTACTTTTCATAGTCTTACTTTTATCTGTGGCAATCAAACCAAGCTGTAGAACACGACAATAGCTAAACTATGTGGTAAACCTCGAAAAATAAAAAATAAACATTTTTGGAGACATACAATAAGTTACGGCGGGTTGCGATCTGTAAAACTTGGGTTAAAGTATCTATTATTTCGTAATAAATAACTATATCACAACGGCAAACGGTAACCTTTTTGGTGATTTAAATGTTCTACGGGCTACTGTACCATTTGTAAATGCATTGCGCTTTCCCGTCGGTCGGAAAGTGATTCGAATGCCAGTCGAATGTATTTGTGAATAGCTATACTTTTTAAATATCGGAGGATACGGATTCGAATCGAATGCTTTCGAGTAGATTTCCGACAATCGTGAATAACCCTACAGAGGTGCCCATATGGTCAATCGCGAGTGGTTGTAAGGTCGATCGCCAAGGTTAAAATTAGGTAGGTATTAGTGATAAATATTGGGCGGGTAAAACGGTGACTTGATAAATATTTGTTGGGTTAAACGGTTAAAATGTCGAAGTTATAAATTTTTGCTTGGTTAAATGCTCTAAGTAGACAGGTGCACGGAATTTAAGTTACTACAGTATAAAGAGTAACTACCAATGAAACCGAAAGTTTGACGAAGCAACTACACAAATTAGATTGTTATTAATAAGATCGTAGGAGGCAGTGAAACGCTCGCATGGACTGCACCGAGCTTTCTCATGACGCCATGTGAATCACCATGAGAACTATCTTTCCACAAACTTAGAGGACGTGGAACAATTTGCGAGCCGTCTGCATATACGGGCTAAGTCATAAGCGGTAGCGAAAAGACTACTAAATAAGTAACTAAATGTAGTTTGACAGTGCTTTTGTAGATTAACACATAAAGAAGTGAAACATTTTCAGGACCAGCCCCCGTATTATGACCTCTTATTTCCTGGCAGTTTTCTGACTGGTTATCAATCTATCTCTTTTATTTGCCATACAGCGAGAAAGAGATGTAACTACAGCAATTCATAAACCTGGCAAGTTTTAAGAGGTTGTAATACCCCCCCTGTTTTGATGTAAAGTACCTGAGTATTTCTTACTCAGTGAGTAAGTACTTATTAAATATTGGGACTGGAAATATCTAAAGGCGACTGTTAATGGGATACTTAAATACTAAACCAGGCATCAGTTTATTTTTTGGGCGACAAAATAACTAAACGGGCGACAAACAGTGGATTACAAAAATACTTAAAACGGGCGACTACATGTGGGTGATAAATAATTTAAGTTGGCAGTGAAAAATCTAAATGGGTGACAATACTGTACCCAATAATAGTGGGCAACTATTATAACAAGTAGGTAACTATATAACTGATTTAAGCTGCCCAAAATGGTATTTTTATTAGGTTGCTTTCTCGTTCGTTTGTTTTTTGTCATCTCGTTTAGGATAATAGTCACCTTTTTTAAATAAAATATGTGTCAAATTTAAATGTTTTGTGTGCCCTAAGGTTGTCGCCCAAATAGTAATTTGGTCGCCCGTTCTGAATAACTAGTTACTCAATTTGTATTTTAAAGTCACCCATTTTTAATATCTTTAGTCGCTCTCGGTCCGTCGCCCACTTAGTATTTCAGTTCGCTATATTCAGTATTTTTGAAACCCAAAATGGGAATTTATTGTTACCCGATTAAATAATGCCCTTAAATATTTTAGGAAATGACAGCATACACTTACCATACAATGAGAAATGCCTGAAAAAAATCAAAATGGCTGTATTCACCCATTTAGATTTTTTTATTGGTAGGAATCAAATCAGTATTTTTGGTTTCGTAGAAAAAAAATGAAATTAAGTAGGTACCTACTTTGATTTCGCAAAACGTACAGAAGTAACAGCAGAATGGAAAATATTCCCTTGCTATACCTAACCACTTTAACTGAAACGAAACGAAAAAGTCTGAAACTTTTTAATATTAAGTAATAACTATTAAGAGAGCTATTCCTATCAATAAAAAAAAAAAAATTCAGACATTCCCATTGTACGGGGTAAGGGTACCTACAGCACTAGATAATACCCATATTTCTAGTTAATGAAAAAGTACTTAAAACTTTAGTAACAAACAACCTATCTTTTAAGACTTGTGTGTATATGCGCAGGCGCATAGTTCACGATATCTCTCTATTTAATATGCGCCGCACACGCGCGGGGGCGCCCGCCGCCGCTTGATAACAACATTTCCTTGTCTAATTGTTTTAGAAACTGATGCTTGAATAACAATTTGCAGGCTTGTTTGGTGCGAAAACAATTACCTACCAATGCACTGGAAATACGTGGAAATGATACACATACAAAACAAGCAATGAAATATCAATATGACAGGACAGAAAGTAAAAACTAGAAATCTAAGTATACTTACACCGACATTTTGTAGTCGTTTTAATTAACTTAAGGGGTAGTGTTCTTTCTACCAATGAAACTAAACATTATTGCCTAAGAAACATGGGTTGAAAATGACAATATTTTTTTAACTTTCCCATACTAATACCATAAGAATAAATATGCTAATACCTTCATTCTCAGAAGATCCATTGGCCAGATCCACAATGGAAATGTTTTAGCTGTCTCGTTAGTATGGGAGGAGCGACATTTTTTCGTTTTTCAATCCATGTTTATTTGGCAAAAATGATTAGTTTTATTCATTGGTACCATGTGCAACAGCGTCGCTTAACCACTGCTAAGGTTAAAATCGCTTGCACGCCGCGCCCGCTGTCACATACGTTTAGTTCGTGCAGGGGCGATACGCGCGCACACGAATTTTGTTGCAAACTGGTTAAGCGACGCTGTTGCCCATAGTACATACAACACTTGTACTATTAGTTATTCTGTGATACAACACCAATACGACTACAGATACACACGGCTAACGCGGAATCATAGGTTTAAGCTACTAAATGTATCCCTCAATTACATAATATAGATATAGACAGACAGAAATTTCTTCTCTTTTTCAGGTCAGTAACTGGTGGTCATTATATTTTTCATCTCCACTTTTTATGCTGAAATCCCGATATCGAGATTATAACATGTTTTATAGCCCGAAGTTTTACCTAAAACAACCGATAAACTTTTAAATTTTTTTCGTAAATACGTACATGTAGGTACCTACTAATTATATATAGAAAACACCCAGACCAATAAAAACATTCATCCTTTCTAATATTATAAATGCGAAGTTAGTTTGTTAGTTTGTTACGCCTTCACGTCTTAACCGAGGAATACTTAGCGAAAAAACTTTCCACGGAGACGAAGTCGCGGGGGGCCGCTAGTACAAAATAAGTTTGTACTGTCGAACCCGCGATCTCTTGGTCTGCAGTCAGATCGGTCTTATAAAAAACAAAAACAGTTGTGGAGTTCCATACATAGAGAAATTATTTCAAGAACATCATGGAAATTCAAGAATCCTGGATTTGTTTGATTACCTCGTACGCAATGGTGTACCACGTTCACGCGCTGCAGCAAATACCTCGCGTACACGTTGTCGTTAGTTGATTTTGCAATCTCTGCGTCGTCGTTAGACAATTTTAGGATTCATGGCAGCTTTTTTATATCAGCTGTTCAATAAAAAAAAAATTGAGTGTTGCGTCTAGAAGTCTAGAGAATGTCATTTTACATTGAAATAAAGTTATATTCACTGAAAAAACGATAAAAAATAAAATTTTCCTGAGGTTCCGGTGAAATATGGTTTGGAATAAAGAGCTGAATGCACCCTGTCAGTTTGCGGAGAGCTGTCTTTTACACCTTGTATAGAGATACCTGACATGGTTGACCGGTCGCATCGGCTGGGCGATCTTCAGCGAACTGAGAGCGGGGTCACTTCACACTGGCTAATGAGGTGACGACCCCTTTGTTCTAGCCGCCTCTCCTGGCACCGAATAGGTATGAATGGAAATATTATAAAAAGGCCAAATAAAAACAGTCACTACTACAATTTTTGTAGGTACTGGAAAAATAAATTAAAAACACGACTGTCCTGCCAAAAACTAATTAAAAACTTAAATAACAAACAAGTGCCATTGCAGTCGGGGGACTGTTTTGTGGAATAATTTTTGTTCAAAAAGGTTTTTTTTAGTTCGTTTTTGGCAGGGCAGTCGTGTTCTTAATTTTTTAAATTATTTTATTTTTATTCACACATTTTAGTAACAAATTAAAGTACATAGTTTTGGAATCAAGGCCTTTCATTTGATGCCCATATTGTAATATTTGTAATAATAGAAGAAAAAAACGTTTTTTTCAATTTTGAAAGTGGCGTCGTAAATACTGTCGCCATATGGTTTTTTTTCAAAAAATATAGCAAGTGTCACTGGGGATGATGTAAGGATTCTTAAGATACATCCAAATCCGTTAACGTAGTTAGAAATAATGGTGGAATAATAAAGAAACTCACATCTACCCACAAACATACATGAGCTCTGAACACATTACACTCTGTTTTTTGGGCAGTCGTGTCATCATCATCATCATCATATCAGCCGCACGACACCCACTACTGGGTATAGGCTTCCCCTAAGGATCTCCACGACGATCGGTCCTGCGCTGCCCGCATCCAGCGGCGCACCGCGACCTTCACCCTCACGTCGGTCCACCTTGTCGGGGGCCTACCCACGGAGCGTCGTCCGGTGCGCGGTCGCCATTCCAGAACCTTTCCGCCCCAACGGCCATCAGTTCTTCTCGCTATGTGTCCTGCCATAAGTCGTGACGTTAATTAAGGTTGATGGTCTTAGATGATTATTTCAAATTAGTAATTTTATTTAATATTTCCGATTCCGACCCAAAAATAGCTTTATTACAGTAAATCAAAACACATGAGTTTCCACCTCCGACCCGGCTAGGTCATCCATCAGTAACACCGACAGTAACAGAGTGTCGTCGCGTTTTTATTGCCATACATCATCACAAACCACCCCGGTGATCGCTCGAGTTTTTGCCACTGCTGACACTAAGCACATTCTTTGGAAATGTTGTATAGGTGATTAGCGATCTATTTTAAGGTAGAGTTAGGATGATAAAGTTGGATAAAATTTGGAGTTAACACCAATTTTAAGTCAAACTTTTACTCGTTATGTTAGAATATCTCTCACTAACTTTAAAACTACTTAATTCAGAAACCTATTATGTACCTATCTTGAGACAATTCTAACTTAACGTTTTCTTTGAATTAATTTACAATATCTTAAAGTAGGTATTCGATTAAAGGTACCTACCTACCTATAATTATGCTGTAAAAACAAAATTGAACTTGACACCGAAAACCGAGGATTTCCATCACACTAAAATATATTTCGGAAATGGCATATTACATGCGTTAAATCTCACCCAAAGTTGCATGAGCTTTTACTTTCATTCACGGCTTTGGGGTTTAAATTTTTTGGGAGGTCTTCGTTAGTTGGTGGGGATAAAAGTGGCTGACTAAAACATAAGGGTGGATAAATCGTCGCGGAGTGTGGATGGAATGACGGATGTCTTTACAAGCTAGCGGGGACAGCGGTGGGGCCTAGCGGCGGTGAGCTTCTCAAAGTTTCGCCACACAACTGACTTAATTTATATATTTATTTTGTCTATTAAATATGAGCGTTACCAGTTGCATTGGTTTTGATTATAATTATTGTTAAATTTACACCAGAAGGATTTGGATTTGCCTTTCAGTCTTTGGTGGAAGTAATTTGATGTAAGTGTGGTTCACAATAGTACATTATGAGACAAGTTAGCTAAGGTTGCTCATTGCACACAAGGCTGTGGTTTGCAGCCTGAGCCGCAGGCGAGGGCGTAACTCAGCCGAGTGTGCAATGAGCAAGAGCTCACGAGTTTCATACGACGTTTTTCAACACATTTGCGAGGAAAATACAAAGTAATTTACCACACAGCAACAAATACGACAAAAACAAAATATGACAATTATGGGAAAAGGCGCGTAGGTTTTTTTTTGTTTTTTTCACACGCCCAATGCAAGAATATTTTGCGAACAAAGGGGTGAGTGAGCATATAGCCAACTCATAAATTATAATTTTAAGTGATAAAATGCAAATATTTTAATACTTTATAACAAAATATTGTGAATAATGAATAATTTGATAATAATAAATATTTGTTTGGCTTAATTAAGGACTTACACATTTATTTAGTTCAAGAATAAAAATGAATTTACAGCGGCAAAAAACCTCTTTGTCTTGTACTATTAGGTACTTATTCTGTGTCTTTGTTGATACTATAAAAAAATAACTGTATTACCCGGATAAATTGGGAATGCTCTCTTTACTCGCATAGAACTTGCAGTAAGGTACTAATTTAACTTTGTAGGGATAATTCTATAACAACCTAGTGTTTTATATATTATTGCACGCGTTTGTTATAGCTCGGTTTACGGCCCTAAAAGCGATGTATTAGGGCTCACTTTACGAGCAAGTGTGTTGAAAAGTTATATTATGATACTCCTCAAGGAGAGATTGCTATCAATAGGTAGGTAAGTAAGTACATCTACATTTTACTTTCGCCTCCGTAATTTTTTCCTGTTAAGTGTTCTACCAGAAACTTGATTTCTTAGAAATTTTCTTTAATAGTAGATATATGGTAGATATTACAATTAGTGTAATATCTTGTCTGACATCGTAATCATAATAAAAATCGCAAGGTAATAATTTATCGCCGTAATATTAAGCAATTACACCGAAAAGTGCTTACCTACTAAGAAAGTGGAAGTTGTTTGCTTAAAAGTGCATTAAAATTGGGAATTAAGTATAATTAAATAACAAAAAGTCAAGGAAAACTTATTATAAAAGTTTGAGAAACTCCGAGATGAAAGTGATAACATATAGTTCGCGCGAAAGATATGTGTAAGTATCCACGCCCTACCTTTGCACTTTTTTCATAATTTTTTCATGCGGAATTAAAACGTTACCGCTTTGCCACAAAAAACGTATCCTATGACACCCCACACGTGCCACGAAGGACAAAAACTCACAAAAATAACGCTCAGGAAAAACGTGTATTTCATTACGTGAAGATTTTGTTATGACTAAAATTATTTATGGATTTTTACTTTTTTAAACGAAAATAGATATCCTACATACTTATTTCTGATATTTGAGTGGTTCTCGTAATGATAAAAAAAAAATACTTTTTTACCATCGCCACTCGAAAAAGTGCGTTTAATTCAACGATAAGAGTGATTAAAACGTTGTTTTATTCACCGAGTGAATAAAAATATTTTGAATTTGGAATAAGCGCGCATAGTATGAATTATGTACAAAAAAAAAAACGTTCTGAAAGTATGGAGCTATTCCATAGATAATGCCTCCCGCCAATTTTACTAGATTCTTTTTAGTGTCTTATCTTTGGGTTATTTTCTAAAAAATATCCCGCTAAATTAATTAGGTTCTTTTTCGTGTCTTACCTTTGGGTTCTTGGTTCTTTTCTATATTAATAATATATGGAGATTAGATGTTCAGTCATGCATTTGCATCCGAACATTTCATCAGTCTGGTACGATCTTCAGACTGTAAAAATTCAAAGTCTAAACTGATGAAATGGACTGATTCCAGACCGATCATGTAATTTCCCTCTTAGCGTGGTTGTTTTATATCATCCGAAAACTTCTAGTTTCACTATTTTCTAATGTTTAAATATTTCTGATTACCTATCTAAATAATAAAAATGTAATAACTATAAATACTAATAAGTACTGCTATTTGTTTTCTCGCAGTCAATGGTAAAAATAGAGTACACAACTCGTGAAAAAAAAATTTCATCTCGGTCCTTTGTATCCCTCGCTTCGTTCAGGATTCTACTTTTGAATCCCTCGCTACCTACGCTCGGGATTCAACTCTAGAATCCTTCGCTGCTCTCGGGATCCAACTTAGTACCTCGAACTAAATTCCCTCTTTTTTCACTTGTTGTATAATCTACTATTTTACCTAAGTTACCTTACCTTAATGAAAATAAGTTTCCTATAAAAATTCAAGCCGTCTCTAAAGTTGCATAATTGATTGCAATAAAATTGCATTATTCATAATATTTATGACCGATGAAGTTAAGAAGCTAAGGTAACTAGAAGAGTTTGTAGGTAACATTATTATGCATGGTATCCACGATGTAAATGTGACCCAAATATACTAAGAAACGTTTTACGAAAGAGGCGTATTTTAGGTAATTTTAATACATGAGTAACCTCGGTAGGTTGGTATCGGTATTCACTAAATTATTGGGTAGGTACATTTCTAAGTTAGTGGATTTCTTGGTAAATATATCTATAAGGTAACTATTGTATGAAGTCGTTAGAATGTTTTCCATATCAATGATTGATTCGGATCAGACTTAATATAAATTTTTTTTTAGCCCTGGTAAAACGTATCTGATCCACATTTTTGCGCGATTTCAGGGTTGTAATCTTGTTGTAATAAACGAAGTCGTTCATAGGACCCTATATTTGAGAATTCGTTTTGTTTACGGAAGGTAGTGTTTTGACATAAAGTCCTTATGTAGTAAATGTGTCAAAATTCTACCATCCGTAAGCAAAACGAATCGTTTCTCGAATATAGGGATTAAGGGGTTCATAGTAAATCTAACAAGTCTACAAATTGTTTTCAGGTCTTTTATTACTTAACAAGAACTAAAGTTGTATAAAGTGTATAATAATATTACGTAACGTATCTATGCGTGATGAGTTGAGCTTGTTCATCAGTTTTATGCGGCTTCACCCATTTACCATATCATGCATGTTCTCGGATCTCGACCTACTTGTTTGTGCTATAAACATAATTGGAAAATTGACCTGTTTTAACAATGAAACCAAACAACAAATTGACTTTTATATGGTTTTTTGTTATATAAAAAAACCGGTTACTACCGGTTGTTATATAAAAAAAAGCGAGGAACAAAAAGTTATTTGATTATCAGTAAACGTATACGCAACGCAAAAGTAGTGGAACAAGTAGGTACCTACGACGTCACAAAGGTGGCGCTCCTAGGTTTAGATTTTGTCAATTATCTAGGTAACTTTTTATCTGATTTAAGCAAGGTAGGTATGCATTGATAGGTTATTAAAATTGTAACAAAACATGAAAAGAAACTGTTATTGTAGGTATTATGTTTGAAAAAATACTGGGACTTTAATTTTAATACCTAACATTAAACGATGTTCAGTACATAGCAGGAATGGTGCAAACTTGGAGGTATCTGATATTCATGTCTTCTAATGATTCCATAAAAAATTACAACTACATGAATTACTTCCGATCTTTTTGCAAATTCGACCTAATTTGACTACACTAAAATACGACAAAAACAAAATATGAAAGCCTCTCTTTCATAATATGAATTGTCTGCGTGGAAAGTTTTTTTGCTTTCGGGATGAAAGGTGCGTTCTTCTCTGTACGCTTGGCAACGTTTATGTAAAATTTCATGATGATCGGTTCAGTAGTTAAAACGTGAAGACGTAACAAACAAACAAACAGACTTTCGCATTTATAATACCTATTAGTAAGGAAGGCGCGCAGGTTTTTTTTCATATTACGCCCAATGCAAGAATATTTTGCGAACAAAGGGGTGAGTAAGTAATGAGAGCATACAGCCTACTTAAAAATTATAATTTTAAGTGATAAAATGCAAATATTTTAATATTTTATAACAAAATATTGTGAATTATGAATAATTTGATAATACTAAATATTTGTTTGACTTAATTCTTACACATTGATATATTTCAAAAATGTATATCAATTTTCAGCGGCATAAAACTTCTTGGTTACTAAAATAACTGTATTACCCGGTTAAATTGGGAATGCTCTGTTTACTCGCATAGAACTTCCAGTAAGGTACTAATTTAACTTTGTAGGGATAATTTTATAACGCACTAGTGTCTTTATAATATTGCACAGTGTTTGTTATAGCTCGGTTTATGGCCCTAAAAGCGATGTATAAGGCTCACTTTACGAGCAAGTGTGATGAAAAAAATATTAAAGCATGAAAAAATATACAGGAGCCATTTAGATACTTTTTTACCGTTATTTTTTATATAAAACTTGCACAGTAAAACATGCCACTTCCGGGCTCCGCCAAACATCCGGCGACGGCTAACAGATACGTCCTTATTTTTAGTGTCAAATGAATTTGGGCTGATGGTTGTGAATTTTGTCTAACGATCGCACTCGACGACAAAAGTCGATGAAAAATTTAAACTATCACTTCGCACACAATTAAGACTACAAAGACATGCATTTGTTTTTAGTAAAGTATTTTGTTAAATCACACCACATTTTATATATATTGGTGTTTTTGCAAGATTTTTTAAAATCTTCATTTCAATTTTGGATCGGTAAAACTTTCTATTCAAAGCCAAAAATATTCATTTGCCAAAAATCCAAAAATCCTATGCTTTGATTATTTCAACTTTAAGGTATATTTAGCTTTTTATTTTGAAAAATATTGTTATATTGTTAGGAGTAGATTGCTTCGGTATATTTTTTGGATTATTGTTTCCTGTTCCTATTCTTCAGTTATTTTAGTTACGCAGTTAGTTTTTCCAACCTAGTCAATTAACTCTAGTATTATTGGTGTATGGTCGGTCGGTGACTCTACGCCACTGTATTTATCTAAATGAAAGGTTTTTATTGGTACCAATAGGCTATTTGACTAATTTTGGAAAACCATTTTAAATTATTCCTTATTACGTAATAAGCGCACCACATTGATATTTCAGGACAAATCAAAGTATTTCATTAAAAAAAACAGTGTTAAAGTTTAAAATTTCAAAACCGCGCCAAAAACGCTATGGCGCTGGACACGTGACTTGTTGACGTCACTAGCCTGTAAACATTGTAATACCCTTAGTCATTTGACAGCCATCAATCGCGGATCCTTAGTATAGACCATAGGGTCATGTCAAACGCCTGAAGCCATATTTATTTACAGGCAAGTGACGTCATCAGTCAACTTAGAGCGTTTTCGCCACAGAAAAAAAAATCAAATATGATTGCACTTTTCTAGGTGAAATTAATCAATTAATAGACTTAATTTAGTCAATATAATAGTTAAATATGTTTTTTACGCCAATATCTGTTAGGATGACCACAATTTGTAGTATATTTTCAATGTTGTCAAATACCCTATTATAAAACTCCCTTTATAGCAGTGTTTCCTACACTTTTTGCAGTCATGTCCACTTTCAGAATTTAAAAATTCCACGGACCTCTGTCATAGAATATTTTTGGGAAAGGAAATAAGGCTTAAATATAAAAAAAAAACTTTTATTTGTAGTTTTATTAGGGGAACTTTTAACTGTCCTGCCTGATATACATGCTACGGACTCTTAAGGGGTAAAAAATAAACTACTTAGGTATAAGAAAACCGCCTGACGAGCTGATGACGAGTCGTTTTTAGGGTTCCATAGCCTAAATGGAAAAAAACGGAATCTTTATAGATTCGTCATGTCTGTCTGTCTCTCTATCTGTCCATCCGTCCGTATGTCACAGCCACTTTATTCCAAAAGTATTAGAATTACACAGTTGAAACTTAGTAGGGAGATGTATTTTGTTAACCGCTTACCGATTTTAATACAAAAATAAAAGATTAAGAGGGGGCCTCCATACATGGCACTGAAACTGAATTTTTTTTTCTTCAAACCCATACGTGCGGAGTGTCTATAGATAGGTCAATGACATTGAGGTCCGTACGACATTTTTTTCTCAAAGTCAATCGTTTGAAGGATATACACTGCCAAAGTGGTAAAATGTGTGTCCCCCCTCTAACTTTTGAAATACAGGAGGGAAAAATAAAAAAAAAATATATGCTATAGATCTTAATAAACACTTTCAATAAAAATTGGTTTGAACGAGATATAGTAATTAGTTTTTGAGATATAGCACATTTTCCAAAACCGCAAAAATAACTTGTCATTCATAGCAACAATGAAAAACAAAGTTATTTTTGCAGACGAAAAATGATAGTGGTATTAAATACGGTATGGTATAAGGTAACTACGGAACCCACCTGCGCGTGGCCCGACACGCACTTGGCCGGTTTTTTTCTAGTAAGTATATTATCTAAGATAATATAAGATATACCTAGCATTTTAAAGCAAACATCTAAAATGTAGTAATGCTCCTATTATTGGTTTTCAGTTCCCACCAGTTCCCATAATTTCCACGGGCAGTAATTAGTCGGCGAGTGCAGCGGATGGCTGGCTGCAAACTGCACTATCGTTCGGCTGCACTAAATTTAGCAGATCAATAGAGGAGTCTGTGTAGCTAATGGCTTTGTAGGCTCCGCATCGTCGACCGCACAAGTGATTCCAGTTATTGTTTGAAATGGCTAATATAGTCTTTATTTATTATCATAAATGTTTATTTCATTTTTAACCGCCCTAGAGCCTTAGAATAATAACACCTAGAAGGTGTGTCCGCGTATGCAAAGTGAGACAACTAATACCAAGCAAGAATGGCTTAGTTTTCAAATTTATATCCTTCATACGTTAACTAATCGTAACTGAAACCCAATAATATAGTAACTAGTCTTATAAATGTGGGAAAATTGAAACTGTTTTGTACTTAATCGGTATGATTAGGGAATAATGTAGAATAACAATCTGAAAACGGAGCCATTTTGTCTGTTTTAGTTGCCTCACTTTTGACCCGGGTCCCGTGTGGTGGTAGGGCATATTTCAAGTTCACCTGGCTAGCTACCACCATCTTACTTAAGTCTGACGCCATAACAGTAATAATTTAAAACTCCGGCAGTTAGAGGTAAGATATCCAGTTCCTCAGTGAAGAGGATTCCGGGTGTAGTGCGCTTTCACCTTCGGCCTTATGGTCTCTTAACATCAGGTGACAAGACCAATAGCACTATCCCGTTGTGCATAAAAAAAGTTACGTAGAATTCACCATTATATTCACCTTTGGCTTTTGATTAAGTTGACTTACCTAGTTGTTCTTCAACTCAATTATGACGTTGCGTTCCTAAGACAACAATGCTCTTGATAAACAGACAGACGGGCGACCACGAGATTCTAAAAGGGTACCTACTGTTTTTCATTAATAAATAATTACCTAAATAAACGTATAAAACTCCATGAAACTCATGCTGCTGCGGGTTGTGGTAAACTTTTAAGAATTTTTTTACGTAACGTATTATACAATACACGTTTAAAATATACTCTTTTTTACTAACAAACATTATATTATCTAGTTGGAAAAGTTTGCGACCTTTTGTACTAAAAATAATAAAGATACCACAGCGATGAACATCTTTACCATCAAAATTACCAGACCTGAAGTTGTTAAAGATCTTCTCCACAAATCTTTCTTTGAACACTAGGATCATTAATTTTTTTTTATTTAAGGGTCTGAAACTCTGAACCCTTATCGAAAAAAAAATTGCAAAATGTACCTAATATAAATTATTAAAAATATAAAAAAGCAAAACCAATTTGTTTTAATTTTACCGCCATACCGGAAAGTCAGCAGTCAAACAATATTATATTCCCGCCTAAGTTTAGTATTGCCAGAAATATACCCCGCACAATGAGGATCAGTAACGATTTTTGTTTAATGGCTAATCAGAAAACCACATGATTAACTATGATTTTTTTTTACGATATCTCTTAAACCTGTGAAGTTATAAGAGCTAAAATACTGGTTTTTCGGGGTCCTTATGACGTCATCGCGACGTACGCGAACCTTATGTCGTACGTGATAAAGCACATATTGCCTTGAGCTTGGCATTTCCTTTAAACCCTTTTAACTCAACCATTTCTAAACGAATTTCAAAAATTCTTTCACTAGGTTTCATAGCTATCAATATGTGTTTATATATCAATAAAACTACAGGATTCAAACCTGTTACTGATCCTCATTAACGCTTCAAAAAGGCCGCGAAGTTTTCCTTTACCTATTACCTAATTATTTTAAAAAACATGTAATTTCTCGTCGCGTGTACTTCCGGCGCGCCAGCAGGACAATATTTCGGGATATTGTCAGCAGTGGCTGGTCTGGACTTTCATTAATAACGATTGGGTTATACTGAGTACCGACCATTTACAGATTCAGAATCATTTATTTGCTTTGAAGGTGGTACAAAGGTCAAAATATATTATACTAGCTTCCGCCCGCGACTTCGTCCGCGTGGATATTAGAGAAAATCTTTAGGGAACCTTAACCAGGATCCGACCAGCCGTTTTTACGCGATTAGGCGGGTCACCACCAAGCGCGCTGCCTCGCGAGGCAAGACGTTTGCCAAGACGCAAGGCGTTTGTAGCACGAGGCTCGCTCGCTCGGTGGGGAACTGGGGACCCGCCTAATCGCGTAAAAACGACTGGTCGTTCCCATTCCCGTTCCCGTTTCGTCCCGCTCCCTTTCTCGTTCCCGTTACCGTCCCGTTCCGTTGCCGTCCCATCCCGTTGCCGTCCCATCCCGTTGCCGTCCCGTTCCCGTCCTGACCCGTCCCATTCCCATTCCCGTTCCCATCCCCGTCCCGTCCCGTTCCGTTCCCTCCCGTCCCTTTACGTTCCGTTCTCGTCCCCGCTCTCATTCCGTTTCCGTCCCATCCCATCCCGTTCTGTTCCCGTTCCCGCTCTCGTTCTCGCTCCCGTTGCCGTCCCATCCCGTCCCGTTCCCGTCCCCGTTCCCGTTCCCGTTCCCGTTCCCGTTCCCATCCCCGTCCCGTCCCGTCCCGTCCTGTCCTGTTCCCGTCCCGTCTGGTTCCCGTTCCCGTCCCGCTCCCGTTCCCGTTCTCTTCCGCTCCGTCCAGTTCCCGTTCCCGTTCCCTTTCTTCCCGTCCCCTGGGGCTGAATCATGCATGTCCACCCAGTTGGACTTCAAAATGAATGTCATTTTCGCAATCACCATCCCATAAAACCTCAAGAACGTCATCCATATATAGTATTTTATGATTACTTACCCCATTTACCACATAAGGGGTTGATTTTCAAATCACAAAATATATGTTTGCCTATTTATTTTAAGACGTGCTCTTACGAAGTTAAAATTTATAATGTCTATTTTATATTCTTTTTCCATAAGTTTTCCATACAAAATTTTAACCCCATTGTCAACCTTTTAGGGGTTAAATCATGTACATCGTGTTGGACTTTAAAATAAATGTAATTTTTGCAATCACCATCCCATAAAACCTCAAGAACGACATCTATATCGATTTTTATGTTTACTTACCCCAATTACCCCCTAAGGGGTTGATTTTCAAAACCACTAAATATATATTTGACTATTTATTTTTAGACGTACTCCTACGAAGTTTAAAGTTGTAATGTCTATTTTATATTCTTTTTCCCTACAAAATTTTAACCCCATTTTCACCCCTTTAGGGGTTAAATCATGTACATCGTGTTGGACTTTAAAATAAATGTCATTTTCGCAATCACCATCCCATAAAACCTCAAGAACGATATCCATATCGATTTTTATGTTTACATACCCCATTTACCCTCTAAGGGGTTGATTTTCAAAATTACCAAATATATGTTTGCCAATTTATTTTTAGACGTGCTCCTACGAAGTTTAAAGTTATAATGAAGGATATTTTTCTATACACAACTTCATACCCCTTTTCACCCCTTCGGGGGTAGAATTTTGAAAAACGCTGAGACCCGTATTTATTAATTTTCAATCTTCAGCCTAAACATAAAATTTTAAAATCCTAGCTTCAAAACTGAGGGACTTTCATACAAACACTCATCCCTTATTTCACCCCCTTAGGGATGGAATTTTCAAAAATCCTTCCTTAGTGGATGCCTACACTGTATGAGGTATCTGTGTGCAAAATTTCAAGTCTCTAGGTCCAGCGGTTTGGGCTGTGCGTTGATAGATCAGTCAGTCATTCAGTTTACGATTTTATATATTAAGATAGGTATCTCACAATGAGTCTTTGCAGATATACAATCTCATTTCATCTTTCTCATTTCATTTCATTACAATTACATATGATTTCATTACATTACATGAGTTTCATTTTCATACATTACATTAAATTTCATTTCAATTCATTCAACATTAATTCTTATTTATTATTCTCAATCAATCAATTACAAATAAAAATGTCAACAATTAAAATATTATATAATAACAATGTCAGTTTAAAATTGAATCATGAATGTCATATTTAAGATAGATATCATTTACTTAAGAGTTTTGTCAGAAAGATATTCATGCACTGTATAATAACACTTAAAAATAAGAAGATTTCTTAATTTATATTTAAAAGCATTCAAGGGAAGTTTTTTTATGTCATCCGGTAACTTGTTATAAATATACACTGCCATTGGGTAACAGCTATGCCTCCATAATGAAGAAATAATTTGCGGCTGCACAAGTGTATTAGGATATCTTCCTCTGTAGTTCCTATTCACAGTGATATTGTCTTGAAACAAATTGATGTGTGTCTTAACGAATTGGCCCATTTCATATATATAAATACATGGCAATGGTAACAATTAAAGTTTCAGGAAGTATGGTTTACAGCTCGTTCTGGACGCTAATTTGCATGATAACTGTCTTTTTTATTTTATGTTACATAAATTACCTCTCAAAAAAAGAGACATTAGTAAAATAATTATTTAGCTAGCATAAAAACTGCCCGAGATATCACAGTTTGAAATGCACACAAATAGACTCACCCATAAACGCTCCATACTAACGGCTACTCAATTATGACGTCACGCTTGAGTAGTTTGTATGCAACGCGTGGGAAATTTATTCGGCAGCTATATTAAATATTGTGTTTATCAAAATGGTTTCTTAGACAAATTTGCTATACATTTTACGGACTAATTAAAGGTATTATTTATTTTAATAAATTTTATACTTTTAAATGGACTTGTCCACCCACCTTTGAAGGGTCATAAAACAAATAATACGCAATATATGAAACCAAGAGGTATACAAGCTACTCTAAAAGTTTAATATGTTTACGATTTTTATTAGTATTTCGTTATTTTATTCATGAGTCATCATCCCAATTGCTCGTGTGAAAGTCATTGCGCTAATATTAATTTAGTACCTTCTGCCAACGACTTTCATAGGACCCCGCGAGCTGCGCGCCCCCCACCCGCGCCCCGCTGCCGCCGCCTACCGCGGTGGCGCCGCGCGCGCCTGAGAAGCGTGCGCCCGTGAGCTGTCAACGGAATTTTGCTGCCGTTGCTGCCGCCAACAACTCAAGGCCGCAGTCGCAGCAGCCAGCTCCCGTCGATGTAAGAGCTCCGTCGCCGAATGTCGTCCGACCGGGCCAAGATGAAGACGGTTTCATTGAAGTTTGGAACAGAAAGCGTCAGCGAACGAGGCAGAATCACCATGGCACCGCACCGACAGGGCCCAACTTCCTGCTGCGAGCTGCCATTCCGACCACGGCTGTGTATCTGTCCCGCCTGCACCACACCACCACCGTGCAGGACGTGATAGAGTACATCAAGAAGAAAAGCAACTTTTGTTTGAGAGTTCAGCATCTGGAGTCGCGCCATAATACCAATTTCAAGGCGTTTGTGGTGCGCATCCCGACAGCAAGGCTGGACCTCTTCATGAAGGAGGACTTCTGGCCGCAGGGCGTGGTGTACAGGCGCTTCCGAGGAACATTGCCCTGTGCCCCCGATTCGACACAGAAAATAGTGTCAAATTAATTATTTACTAACATTAGGTACTATAAGTTATTAACTAACACCATTGTTTTTATATTTTTATATATGTTTAGTTTGTAAGGTATATATCTATGGGCCATTGTTGCCTGAATATAAATAAATGAATGAATGAATAGGGTTTGTGCTTTTGCTACTGTAATTTCGGTTTTTGTTTTTGATTTTTTACTAATATCTTACGAGAAAAAAGCGCGTGTAAAGTATTCGATAGAGTAATTATCGATGGGAAATTTCATTTAGCTTTTCGGCGGTAGATGGCACTATACAAATTTTGAGACCTTTAAATACCTAGTTCTCTTGAAAATGTCATTCACTCTACTGAAAAACTTTTACAAACTATCACATTTCGCTGTTCTTCAAATGAATTCTTCATTACTTACGCACAGCATTCTGTAGTTAGATTCCCCATAATAGCAGGGTCGTCGGCCTCTTTATTTGTTTTGTTCATTTTGTGAATATAAAATCGCAATCTAACTTTTCAGACCGATCCCAGCCTACTTTCATCGCGTGACTAAGTATCCAAACCGGTGACATCAACGAATTGGTTTCGAATATTCCAAGAAAAATACGAGCTTTCGAAAGGAAATAAATGAGCTTTTCATATCGCTTGTGCATGTCTCATTCCGTTTCGAGTCGAAAACTATAAATTTAATGAGATTATTAAAGTTTCATTGGTATTGCCATCGCAGAATGTCTCTATGGACATCGTGGAGGTTGTATAGTATTCGAGTTTTCTTTTGTTTTTCTTTGTAAGCGTTGTACTTAAACCTAACTTAAATGTAAAATAACTTGTTGAAGTTATGGAAACTTAGCTGAATATTTTGAGAAATTCATTTTTCTAGCCCACATTCTATTTTAGGGTTAAATA
The DNA here is from genome assembly GCA_943789525.1 of Agriphila geniculea. NCBI lineage: Eukaryota > Metazoa > Arthropoda > Insecta > Lepidoptera > Crambidae > Agriphila > Agriphila geniculea. Next base: position 14,999,103 of record OX038890.1, read on the forward strand.
ATGAAAAAATATAAGTACTTACATTTTATTAATTTTAAGGCTTATTTTTTTAATAAACCTTATAACTATTATCTAGGTACTCTTAGGCTGTGCGCACTTTGGATTGGTTTTCGCTTAGAGCATTAGTTAAATGCTCTAAGCGTTTTCGTACGAATTTTATTCGTAGGTACCACTTTTTTACTATGGGAGAATATTTATTTGTTTGTTTTCTAGACTTGTATACTGATTAATATCGTACTTTTTATTAGGGTTCCGTACCCAAAGGGTAAAAACGGGACCCTATTACTAAGACTCCGCTGTCCGTCTGTCTGTCTGTCTGTCACCAGGCTGTATCTCATGAACCGTGATAGCTAGAAAGTTGAAATTTTCACAGATGATGTATTTCTGTTGCCGCTATAACAAATAATAGTAAAAACAGAATAAAAATAATATTTAAGGGGGGCTCCCAAACAACAAACGTGTTTTTTTTGCCGTTTTTTGCTCGATATGAATAACGACAACAGGGAGACAGTTGAAATTTTCACAGATGATGTATTTTTGTTGCCGCTATTACAACAAATACTAAAAACAGAATAAAATTAATATCTAAGGGGGGGCACCCATACAACATACATATTTTTTTTGCCGTTTTTGGTACGGAATCCTTCGTGCGCGAGTCCGACTCGCACTTGGCCGGTTTTTAGATTTAAATCCTGTTTTAGCTAGTGTTTGATCTTATCCTTGCATGTACAAGCTAGCAAATAGTGTATTGTGCCTTGCAACATTTCTGCAAAGTTTGCAACATTGCAGTTTGCACTAACCTAACCTATGTTATTACTAGACTGGTACTTCATAAAGTAAATCGCTCCAAATTTGCCTGTGCGCGGGCGTCACTTTCATAACAATCGATGGTGGTACATTCCCATCAGGTAAATTATGTTTGATTTTCAAATATTCTTGTGAAATTGATGCCACTTAATTTTGAATACTAAAGTGTTCGCTTGTATTTTTATGTTTTTTGAATTTTTGAAACAAATAGAACTGTTTTCTCTAATATTTCTGTAAGCTACGTCGTAGATTGCAATTTGTCTCTAAAGAGCAATGCCATGATCGATTGTTGATAAGTTATGTTATTTAAAATATCTTGTTAAGTTAAGTGCTGTGTAAAGACGAGGAAAGCAGGAAACTAAAATGCAAAAGCTATTGTCGTTTAAAGTCGTTCGAAGAAAACCAATCCGAATTATAATTAATTTTATTTTAAGAGCCTTTCTGGATTATACCAGATGAGCAGTGAAAGCAAGTGTGGGAGGACATGGATCCTAAAGGTAGCCCTAAACAACAACCCAACCTGGCCCATTCATTATTCTCATATCGATCTTAAATGTCAAATATTAGAGTTTAAAATAGAATGCTAGATTAATTTAGCTAAAAAGGATGTCTACATAGATGAACAGGCAGCTGGAGAGGCAAATGAGGGCTATTTCATAACAACAATCATGTAGCTTGGTTGTTGGTCATGTTGAAGGCTCCTGTACTCAGTAATGGTATATTGTAGTTTTTGCATATATTCCGCAACGCCTAATTCTATTAATTACTAGGAATCTTTCGTTACAATTGTTGAGGAAATTTTGGACTCCGCAGTTCAAACAATATGTTATAAAACTTAAGACCCGTTTAATAGGTTCATATTTTCAGATAAATTTGCTGTCAGATATTTTCATACAAATGTTTCATTTATGAATTAAACAAAAAAAGTCGCTAAAACTTTTGTACAAAAACAAAGACAATTACTATTAGAATTTTCAATAGTTATCCTCCCTAGAAAAGAATACGGAAAGTTAGACATAGGGACGAAATACATTAAGTATCTCTACTTACATTCTCAACTGGTTGATGATATCTGTAATACCAAAGCTACTTGGTATAGGTACATGTTTTGCCCAAAAGCATCAAATAATTTGAGTTTATTTCTTAAGAAACAACGCTGGAAGCAATTTTCATAGTAAAAGTTATCGAAATCATTGTGAAATTTCTACTAAACTATTTCTTATTTTGGAAAACTGTCAATCACAAAATTAGAGAGCTAGTTAAGGTTTATTTTTATTATAGTTTAAGATTATAGGTTTATAATTGGGTTGGCATATCGTAAAAAACTACAATATTGGAGGTCACTTTACGATTTTTTTCTATCGAGAAAAGTTTTATCTATCATGTTTCTGTCAATCACAAAACTGGGTAATCTATTTTCAACATTATTTTTTTGGGAAAAATGTGTATTTGGCGTTGTACGGCCCCTTAACATATTGGTCGTTATGTATAATTTCATAATAAGTCATACATGTTTATGAGATTTTGTCTGATTTTATAATGAAGACGAAATGATACACATTATGGATTTTAATGACGAAATTACAGGAACGATGATTTGCCTGCAAACTATTAGCGACTATTTGTCATTGAAAACTTCTACGGCGTTATTCGAGGATCCTTAGAATTCAATATAACTGACTTAAAACTGGGCATACAATTTTTCAGGTTTTCTCTTATGCCAAACATTTTTACATTGCTATGAAACCTATATCATACTAACGATTTTTTTTCCGAATTGCAATTGTTCGAAAACCGTACATGACGAAGTTAGAAATGAGATAAATAAATAAATAAATAAAATATGGTAGTTAGAGTTTGATAATTAGATTATTTTCGTATAATTTTGTTAGTATGTTGATGTTAGTACATCAACTAATTTTAGGTAGGTATGTTTCTTTCTCAGCTGAAGCACAGAATAACTAATAGTACAAGTACAGAAGCAGCACGCCGCAAAGTCATTTAAATAAATAGAGATTTTTGCACCGACACAATAAAGTGCAATTCAGGGGGCTAATTGTCTAATTCAAAAAATCTATCGCAATCGCTTTCGTTTGACAGATGGATGTAACACATTGCTGCATTTCTCTGATAAGTTTTCATTTGTGCCAAAAAGAAGCTTCAATGTGTTACATCCTGAAAGCGATTGCGATAGATTTTTAAATTAGACAATAGAAAGGCAGGTCGCGCAGCGCTAATGGCCTACAGTTATATTCACCTAGTAGTTGCCTCTCTTTCTATCGCGTGCTCTTACCTCTTCTGACGGTGCAACGTTAGGGTTGACTTCTTTTAAATGAACTGCGTAGCATATATCATAATGTGAAAAACGACAATTGTTTATTGGTTTTTTGATTTAGACATCCGTTTACGGCACAGTAATGTCGACTCGACATTGTTACTATTATAAAAAGACAATACCTACGCAGGCAGTAAGATGCCGCGCGACTACACGGGCGGTCGCTTGGCGGCCCTCTGTTCACTTGTGCCTCCGTAGGCACGGCTAGCGGTAGGTGCTTATCGCGCGACCTTGAGCGAGTGAAGGAGGCCTGGCTGAAGTCGCAGTGGGCGGCGGGACACGTAGCGAGAAGAACCGATAGCCGTTAGGGCGGGGTTCTGGAATGGCGACCGCGCACCGGACGACGCTCCGTGGGTGGGCCCCCGACAAGGTGGACCGACGTGAGGGTGAAGGTCGCGGTGCGCCGCTGAATGCGGGCCAAGCAGGACCGATCGTTGTGGAGATCCTTGGGGGATGCCCATACCACAGTACCTATTATAAAGCACCGACTGTGCCAAAACCCAGCAGTGGGAGAAGTGCGGCTGTATGATGATGTTTATTTTAAATAGTTTTCTATTTGGATACTATTTGATAGGTAACTGTAATATAATTCGAGCGATTCCTGTATAGATTCTTAGTTAGGCAAGTGACTATGCAAGTTGCCTAGGGTATTTTCGCAATGCTTGGTATTGACGCGTGCTGAAGAATTGTGTGGCCTATTGTAAGGGGTTAAAGTCGAAGTTGATAAATGACTTGTTGTTGCTTGTACTTTGGTATTGCGTATCGTGTATTGCAGTCACTTTATTGCTTGGTATGGATGCGCTAAATGAGTTACAAGATTGAGTTAATGTTTGTTTTATAAATATTATTATATCGAGTTCTGAGAATATCAAAAGTATTACTTTGAAGTAAGTTCACGTAACTGATTATTTCTCTGAGAAATCAGTCAGTGAATCCCAGTTCTTTTATTACTCATTAATTCTATCATGTTTTCATTTTTTTATGTTCGCATTTTGCCTTACTGGAAAAGCAAAAAGTTTCCATAAAAATAAATTTATGACGAAAAGTTTGAAAATTTTTGAACTAAAATTATTAAACTTACATTATCTGATATAAAAAAAAATTACATTTCCAGATTAATCACTTAAATATTTAATTCTTTAAATCGAAGAAATAATTTGGTTGAATCAGGCGTCACTTGGCGAAAGTCACAAACCATTTTGAAATAAAACCGGTCAAGAGCGAGTCGGACTCGCGCACCGAGGGTTCCGTACCATCATAATTGCACCATTAAACCACACTGCAGAGTAGAATAATAAAATTAGTATTGCAGTTTTAGGTCAGCGCCATCTCTCGACCGATTGTGGAACTAATGTTAACTTTTTTTGAAATTTGATGATTTCTAAAAAAGTGTGCTATATTGAGACATCGTTTTATTTTTCCTGTAATCTTTGTATAAACTGCTATCACATAGAATTATTTCAGATTTTTCTCTTTGCAAACTTCGGTGATAAGGGGGGGGAACGGTATTTTTTTTACATTTTTCATCATAAGTCGAAAACTATGCGGTCTAGAAAAAAGAGAAAAAATGAATAAAAACGTGCAAACGGCGCTCTTTTATATGATACCCCACATGCCCTAGTAGCCCCACTTCAAATTTTAAGACCCCTTTTCAGGCCCTGCTGTAAAAAAGATATTTATTTTTTTATTTATTTCTTATTTGCAAAATAGTTGGGCAAATGTCATCTTAAACTATTCCAAATTTCAAGTTGATACCATTAGTAGTTCTCGAGATATCCAGCTGTGACAGACAGACAGACAGACATACAGATAGGCAGACAGACTGAGTCACACCATAAGGGTTCCTCTTTTACCATTTTGGTACGGAACCCTAAAAAGAAACATATGTATCTTACTTCCGCAAACAATATATTATGCAAGATGCACCGCCCGCCCGCCCGCAAAAAAATGCACATGCACACCACAAAATATCAGTGCACAAACCTGCATTTAGCAAGACAGCAACACACCTTACACCTTTAGTAGGGCGGTAAAACAAGGTTTGAGGTTAGTTTTCGCACAAGTCATCACGGAAATACAAAAATGTGGTATCGATGCATTCAGTACGATGCCCTGATCACAAATATATAAGATGACAAGCGCGAAAATGGCAGGGGTAGAAACTGTGACGTCATAAAGTTTTCAGTACAAAGAAATTTTTTTTCATTCCATACCATACCATACGAAAGTTTATTTATTTATTTTTTATTAATTATTAAAGGAATCTGAGAATTTAGAAAAAGCAGAAAATTATGCTGTTATTAAAACTGATGTACTTTTCTAATTTTTAAATATCTTCGGTCAATTACCTTTAGACATTCGAAAAGAGTATGTGCAGAGTTATTTGTTATGTATTTTGTAAAAATCAATTCAGTCGTTTTCAATCTGGTTCCTTTTTTTTTCAACCTGTTCAATGGCGACTCTGAATTGCGAAATTTTCCGACGTTTGCTAATAATTTGTTAGACCAAGTAGTGAAAATGTTATAGTGTGTTATATATTCGCAATCTACTCACAAAGCCCTTTCATTTGATATACCACATAGTATGAAAAAAAAATTTCTTTGTACTGAAAACTTTATGACGTCACAGTTTCTACCCCCACCACTTTCGCACTTGTCATCTTATATATTTGTGATGAGGGCATCGTACTGAATGCAACGATACCAAATTTTCATATTTCCGAGATGACTTGTACGAAAAGTGTTTTCTAAGCGTCTTTTTAAAGATTACCGCCGCTCTACTTCACCAATTAGGCTATTCTATACGTGTTTCGCCCCAATCTGGAGCATCCTCAGGAGTTAGATCGTGCGTCAACCAACACTGAATCTTCGGTGAAGGTGCAAGGTGTGTTGCAGGTATTGTGCACTGATATTTTGTGGTGTGCATGTGCATTTTTTTGCAGGCGGGCGGGCGGTGCTTGTTGCAAATATTGTTTGCGGAAGTAAGCTACATAATATATTTCTTCTTTCAAAATCGAAGAAAGAAAACACTTTTCATAAAACCTTTTTTTATTTATCTTAACTCTTATTTATCTATCAACGAAACTTAACACTAATTTAAATTATTATAGAAAAGTCTCTGTGTACTAACTAAGCGTCCACTTTTCTGCAACGTTTGCAACGCAGATTTTTGTATTCTTTTTATATGAAGTCATAAAAACTGCCCCCCTACTCAAATGGCTACTTTTCTATTCGTTCGCTAACTTAAAGCTTAAAAATAAGCAATGAAACGATCAAGTCACACGTTGCAAGTTTATTTAAATCACAGACAATGTTGTATTGTATGGAATTGACAAGCCTACGACACGTTATTTTGGTGTTTATGGCATATTTTTAATTTTTAAGTTTGCGAACGAATAGAAAAGTGGCCATTTGAGTAGCCCCCCAGATCTGCATTGCATCGTACGGGACGCAGAATTATTTGTGATGCGACGCGTACGTTGCGTATGATGCTGATTAGTGAACAGTTATCTTTATAAGTTTTAGCGCTCCCGCCCACGAGCGATTAATCGGTAAGTGATTTTTTGTTTTTCGCCGAGAATAGAACATACAGAGTTCACGAGCTACAAAAGTAGTTCGGCTACTAATCACCCGTGAAATGACACGACAAAGGTTTTATTTAGCCAGCGATAAAAAAACGCCGCGATTATCGCAGCTACAAAAATCGCTCATGGGCGGGTAGCGTTAACTTTAGTCTTTAACGAAAAAATCTTCTGTAAGCGGTATGGGACTGAGCTGGTCATAAGTGTAAGCGTCGAAGAATCGCTGCGTGACGTTCATGGCGTAGTCGATGGCATAATCCAGGATTGGCCCTCCAAACTCGTGGGCGAACAGCTGCGAGTCCCGGTTCAACACTTGGAGGAGGTTGGCACCTGGAATATGAAAAAAGATTTAGTTTATTTTTAAATAATTTTTAAAATTCTGAAAATCGAACTAAGATAAATAGATGACGTTCGTTCCGCTTTGTGACATTATTAGATCAAAGATAAGGCAGAAAATTCTGCAAATCGAACGATGAACAACTTCGGTTTATAGCGTTTTTGTAGTTGGTTAAATGAAGGTTTTTGATAGAGCAAAATTTTGATTCACTAAATATCCATAAAAGGTGTAAGTACTAAACACCTCAAAGCGAGCCACCTAACTAAATTGTATAGTAGAGCATCAGTCGTAATCTGCAAAAAGCTCTGGTTTAACTTTAGAATTATCACTTAAATTATCCAAGACTGGCATCCTAAATATAGCTTTGAACAATTTTAACAAAAAGTATTTTTCTGCAAACGAAACTGAAAAGGTGACTACCTATTTGGTTTTGGTTCTATCGTTGAAAATTTGCGTGATTGGGCCCCTGATCAGAAGTCTAAAAACATAAGACTTCTGATTCTGACTAGGTCAAAAGCCAAAGTCATATTATTTTAAACATTTAAATATATATTTTTCGTGATGATTAATGGCTAGAAAAAGACATCAACGCGTTGGAATAAATTACATGATCAATTATTTATATTTTGAACAGATAAATATCGTTATGAGACTAAAGCATTTGTAAATTTAGTGTGTATTAAAAATTATGAAATAAACATATAATTGAAATGCATAAGTTCATACAAATATTAACATTTTGTTTAATGACAGATTCTATAAATGATATGCAATTTCATTTACAAGTCATTTCATCGTACGCACGACGTACGACAACACGCTATACTATCAGTTGAACAACGAAAAGAGATTTTATTATTTACGGCATAAAGGCGGTTTCAAGGTCAACATGTATAGTCTGATGTGCTGCTGACTGTACCATGCGTTGTTTAGCAAAAATATTACCAGACTATTTAATAACAAAGAACAATGATCACTTCCTATACAAGCGTTGACCTGTTATATAGCTTTTTTTATTAAAGTTGATGTGTAATGATATTTAAACTATAGATATTTGAATAATTGGTACATGACTGAAGACACTGTATTTATTTCAATTTGGCAATCAGAAAAAAAATAAATGGTAAAACCAATATGTTCCAGTTTAAATTTATTGAAACTATTGCTAATATTTATTATTATTTTCTATTAATTCTCTATACACGATTCTTAATTGATAAAATCAACATTTTAACAGATCAGAAATGAGACCCTTCTTTCTGTGATTTCATATTATTTTGCTAGGTAAAGGTTAAAATGATCAGATCCGATATCTTAAACACATCATCCGGATGCTGAGAAACTGGTTCTCAGTAATGACTGAGAACCAGTATCTCAGCTACCGGCTTATGCTAAATAAATTTAGTTTAAGTTAATTAATTAAACAAGTTTACAATATACTTGTACTATTATACTTCTGTGGCCCTTTTCAAATCACAAAACTCACTGATTTCAGGGTTCCCTCGTATCAAGTTGGTGAGGTTCATCTTGAGGTCGGTTCCGTAGTCGGCCTTGTATTTGTACGAGTTGATCTTGTAGTGGCCCTCGCCCTGCTTGTTGCGGACCACCTTCTCCACCACCTCGAGGTGGATGTGCTGGTTCCCTGGGGAAGAAGACGTGGGATTAACAATGGCATTTGCTATTTTCGTAACTCGAAACGTCGTCGGTTTCATCATCATATCTGCCGCACGACACCCTCTGCTAGGTATACGCCTCCCCAAGGATCTCCACGACGATCGCTCCTGCGCTGCCCGCATCCAGTGGCGCACCGCGACCTTCACCAGATCGTCGGTCCATCTTGTCGGGGGCCCACCCACGAAGCATCCGTCGTCCGGTGCACGGTCGCCATTTCAGGGGCCCTATTTTTTAATCCTTCGTCGAGCGAAGACTGCCTCTAGGTACATATTTTTAGCAGGTAATACGTTGCTATAAATCAATCGATACTCACACAGATTTATAACTTTGTAATCTATCCAATGTGAAACTGTACTCAGCTGAAGTGGCAGGGACACATAGCGAAGCGAGAAGAACCGATGGCCGTTGGGGTGGAAAGGTTCAGGGGCCCTTTTTAGTGTTCCGTACCAAAATGGTAAAAAAGGAACCCTTATGGCTCATGAGACTCAGTCTGTCTATCTGTCAGTCTGTCTGTCTTTCACAGCAGGATATCTCGAGAACTACTAATGGTATCAACTTGAAATTTGGAATAGTTTAAGATAACATTTGCCCAACCATATTGCAAATAAGAAATCAATAAATAAATAAATATATTTTTTACAACAGGGACTGAAAAGGGGTCTTAAAAATTTGAAGTGAGGCTACTGGGACATGTGGGGTATCATATGAAAAAACGCCGTTTGCACGTTTTCAATATGTTTTTCTTTTTGTTTTAGGCCGCATAGTTTTCGACTTATGATAAAAATGTAAAAAATACCCCCCCCCCCTTATCTCCGAAGTTTGCAAAGAGAAAAATCTGAAATAATTCTATGTGATAGCAGTTTATATAAAAATTACAGGAAAAATAAAACGATGTCTCAATATAGCACACTTTTTTAGAAATGATCAAATTTCTAAAAAAGTTAACATTAGTTCCACTACCGGTCAAGAGATGACGCTGATCTAAAACTGCAATAATAATTTTATTATTCTACTCTGCAGTGTGGTTTGATGGTGCAATTATGATGGTAAGGAACCCTCGGTGCGCGCGTCCGACTCGCTCTTGACCGGTTTTATTTTGACTGGTGTCGAGCGCTCTTTACAAACTTATCTGACTCGGTGACAGCGTCCGTCGCTGTCATCTATAGCCGACGGCGTAACCTAGGTAACAATATGTACATAATAATAACACTTAGTTCCAGTTTTGGCCACCGGCACCCTGATTATCTAAAAAGAAACTATTTAGCGACCGGTTTCATTCCACATACATTGCTACTTTTTTTTGGTATGTTTTTTTTTAATTCAAAAAGAAGTAGCAATGGGTCACTATCATCTATGAACTGCAACCGGTCGCTAGGTGGTTTCTAATTAGATAATCAGCCCGCCGGTCAGATAAGTTTGTAAAGAGCTCTCGACGCCAGCGGAAGGATTCAAAGAAAGGTTCAGCTTTCCGTTTCCGTTCTTCTCGCTATGTGTCCCTGCCACTTCAGCTGAGCACAGTTTCACATTGGATAGATTACAAAGTTATAAATCTGTGTGAGTATCGATTGATTTATAGCAACGTATTACCTGCTAAAAATATGTACCTAGAGGCAGTCTCCGCATACATACACTGAACGATCTGACAACGCTTATGGTTTTTTAAAAAATTGTGACATTCTTATGTAAACGGGTTATGATAAAATCACTTTGCAATATAGATTTGATTTGAAAAAAAATCTGTTGCCCTCTGGCCCACACAAATGTCACATATTCATAATGTTCAGAAAGAAAAAAATATTTAAGAATTTAACCGACGATTTTCCTATTAAAAATTATTAGGAAAAATACGTGTATGTATCATAATAACATAAGTGAAACATTACTCAATTTCAAAACCAAGCATTTTCTCCTAGTGATATTTTTTTAATTTTGAGATGAGAATCCGACCTTTTGCGAATCCAACCAAGTAGGTAGTAATAAAATTGTTTCTTAAGGATCAAAAAAGGATACTGAAGTATAATACTAAGTATACGTACAGATCTTGATCTTGGCCGTGCCCTCAGTGTCCAGGTTGAACAGCAGCAGGCGCCCGCGCAGGCTGTACAGCCCCCGTATTATGAAGTTGCAGGTAATGTCGAAGTCTCGTGAATCACCTAAGGGTAACAAGCCTCACTAAGGGATGAGCCCGAAGGTGCCGCAACACTCTGTACCACTTCCCTTATAATTCCTTTTTACTTCCTTTTCCCAGTTAAATCCAATTTTTGGATCACCTATTCTGTATACCAAAAGTAAAAAAAAGTTTCGTGAATATGTTGAGTGCTGGACTAGTTGGTATACGTACAGTTCTTGATCTTGGCCGCGCCTTCAGTGTCCAGGTTGAACAGCAGCAGGCGCCCGCGCAGGCTGTACAGCCCTCGTATTGTGAAGTTGCAGTTCATGTCCAAGTCTCGTGAGTATGTTGAGCGGTGGACTAGTTGGTAATGTTGGTATACGTACAGATCTTGATCTTGGCCGCGCCTTCAGTGTCCAGGTTGAACAGCAGCAGGCGCCCGCGCAGGCTGTACAGCCCCCGTATTGTGAAGTTGCAGTTCATGTCCAAGTCTCGTGAGTATGTTGAGCGGTGGACTAGTTGGTAATGTTGGTATACGTACAGATCTTGATCTTGGCCGTGCCCTCAGTGTCCAGGTTAAACAGCAGCAGGTGCCCGCGCAGGCTGTACAGCCCTCGTACTGTGAAGTTGCAGTTCATGTCCAAGTCTCGTGAATATGTTGAGCGGTGGACTAGTTGGTAATGTTGGTATACGTACAGATCTTGATCTTGGCCGTGCACTCAGTGTCCAGGTTAAACAGCAGCAGGTGCCCGCGCAGGCTGTACAGCCCTCGTACTGTGAAGTTGCAGTTCATGTCCAAGTCTCGTGAATATGTTGAGTGCTGCACTAGTTAGTATACGTACAGATCTTGGTCTTGGCCGCTCCCTCAGTGTCAAGGTTGAACAAAAACAGCAGCAGGCGCCCGCGCAGGCTGTACAGCCCTCGTATTATGAAGTTGCAGGTAATGTCGAAGTCTCGTGAATCACCTAAGGGCAGGCTAGGCGCACTCCGCGCTTTAGGTACGAAGCTACAAGTAGCCGGCGGGTCCGTCCGGACGGACTAATTTCAGAGGGCCGCCGCGTGCCGGCTGGGACGCACGTTAGCAATTCAATTTCGATACTCACTCACGCACCGCATTCGCGTATTGTCGCGTCGTTCGTTCGTACATTTATGATATTTAACCCAAATGAAGGCATATTGCATCGCACTTTCGAAATAAACTTAATTATTAATGACAATTTGATTTCGTAAAAAAGCAAATTGCCTCAAATCAGTATGTATAGTCTGATGTGGCGTTGACTGTATTTAAGTACACATTTTATTTCACAAACACATAACTTGTAATAAAGTATTGTAAGCTATTATTTCATTATTATTTAAAAGAAGAAACCCTAATGTCGTTAGAAGAGATAAGAGCTACGCGATAGAAAGAGAGGTAACTTGTAGGTGAATATAACTGTAGCGAAGGGAGCGGTGTGCGACCTGAATTGCACTTTATTATGCCTAAAATAGAGTCGCTATTTATTTAAATGACTTTGAGGAGTGGATCTTCTGTACTTGTACTATTATGTATTCTGTGCTAAGGGTAACAAGCCTCACTAAGGGATGAGCCCGAAGGTGCCGCGACACTCTGTACCACTTCCCTTATAATTCCTTTTTACTTCATTTTCCCAGTTAAATCCAATTTTTGGATCACCTATTCTGTATACCAAAAGTAAAAAAAAGTTTCGTGAATATGTTGAGTGCTGGACTAGTTGGTATACGTACAGATCTTGATCTTGGCCGCGCCCTCAGTGTCCAGGTTGAATAGCAGCAGGCGCCCGCGGAGGCTGTACAGCCCCCGTATTGTGAAGTTGCAGTTCATGTCGAAAATGAAGGTGCGTTTTTCCCGCCGTGACCTGAACGAAAAAATAAGTACCTACTCGTAGTTTGGGTTTTATTATTTCAATGTTTAGAATAATAACAACCTAGAACGATAGTACCCGTTAAAGTGCACTGTCACAAGTAGGACAAATAAAACTGAGTTGAAAATGGCTTAGTTTTCAGATTTAGTACAGTCGCCCGTAGAACAGTTAAATCACCAAAAAGGTTACCGTTTGCCGTTGTGATATAGTTATTTATTACGAAATTACAGATACTTTAACCCAAGTTTTACAGATCGCAACCCGCCGTAACCTATATTTGTATATCTCCAAAATTGATATTTTTTTATTTTTCTAGGTTTACCACATGGTTTAGCTATTGTCGTATTCTACAGCTTTGATTGCCACTGATAATAGTAAGACTATGGAAAGTGATCATACACAGATTTAAGACCAGATAAAGTCAACCATTTTCATCAGGTCTTAAATCTGTGTATGGCTACTTTTTATAGTTTTACTTTTATCTGTGGCAATTAAACCAAGCTGTAGAATACGACAATAGCTAAACTATGTGGTAAACCTCGAAAAATAAAAAAATAAACATTTTTGGAGATATACAAATATAGGTTACGGCGGGTTGCGATCTGTAAAACTTGGGTTAAAGTATCTATAATTTCGTAATAAATAACTATATCACAACGGCAAACGGTAATCTTTTTGGTAATTTAAATGTTCTACGGGCTACTGTACTTATTACCTAATCGTAGGTACCTAACGTATGAAGGATCCCTACCTTTAAGAACGAAAAAGTTTAAATTTCCGTACTTTTAGGAGATATGTTATTATTTTATTGGATATTAGTTACTATGAAGGATATAAGTAAATCTGAAAAGAGCCATTTTGGCTCAGTTTTTTTTTTGCCTCACTTTATATACAAGGACTCGGCTTCTCGGTGTTATTATTCTATTTCAATGCGATTGTTTAAAAAAATAACGGGAAAAGGTGTAAATCGGACCTACCTACTTTGCAATCCCGGCGAATGCTATTTGGAGGAGTGTTGATTTTTTACCGTATTAAGTTATTTACTAGCGGCCTCCCGCGACTTCGTCTGCGTGGAAAGTTTTTTTGCTTGTTTTTTTTTAAAACCGTTTCGCTGATATTATCGCCCACACTATAAAATGTAATAACTTGCAACTATACCAATGTACGCAAACGCACTTTTGGTGGTTGCGTGTGCAGTACGTATAGTAGGTACTTACGTACCTAATAATCTAAGTTACGTACATAGATGAATGAGGTCGGCGTGCAATTCTAAAGCCTTGACCGGCAAGTTGATGATACCTCTTTGAATGGCAGTGTATAAGTACTTAGTATTGTTGTCACTAATGTCATTGATGCTTTTTTGGAGGTGACAATAGAGAATATGCATAAGTCACTTTGATCTTGATCGCTTCGGACACATAAAAACACGATTAAACAGAAAAATAAAAATAAAATTTATTATTTAAGTTTTATCAAACGATGAGATCACGGAAAAATTACGTTTTTTTTCATTTTCGGATATAATGCACTTAACAATGAGATACAATATCGAATAAGAAATAATATTTTGTATTACACATACCTAGTCTAGTCATAAGTTTTGTTACATATGGAAAGTGAAATAAATGACACAATGAGTCACGCACTATAACCATTTATATATCAAAGGAAAGGGTATAAAATGCAGATTTAAACCATATTAAAATTATTCAAAATGTCCTCCTTTTGCTTGGATTGGACCTTTCAAACTGCGAGGCCAGTCATCAATCGAATCACGTACGATGTTTCATGTAAATGTCGGCGACTGCTTTAATCAGAGATGCTTTAAGTGACGCTTAGTTGCGATGGGGTTTAGAGCAGACCTTCTCCTCTAAATACTGCCATATTTTGTAATCCAAGGGATTCGAGTCTGGACTGGAGGAAGGCTAATCTCATGCCTGATAAAGTCGACTCAACGGATCCTGAGCCAGTTTTGGGTACTTTTCGCCTTATAAGCCGGCGCAGAATCCTACTGGAAAACCCAGTGCCTGTTTTTGAACCTTGTTTGTGAAAGAGGTTCCACAATGTTTGTTAGGACTGTGTTTTGGTATACGAGGGCTCTGGTTTTCACTCCTTTTTCACAAAAAAACACCTCCGTTGGACCCAAATAGGAGACCCTAAGCCAAACCATGAATGCTGAAGGGTGATGATTACGCTGAACACGTGGCTCGCGTCTGCTCGCTTCTTCACTAGAGTGTGCATACACTTTATAATTTTTTTTGTTGAAACTCTCCTCGACATTAAAATTTTTTTCGTCCAAAAAAAGAATTTCGCGTTTTTTTTTCGCGTACCTTAACAAAACCCGGCATCTTTCGAATATGACTTTCTTCAGCCGTGCGTTAAGAAGATCTAGGTCTTCATTCAACACCCCTTTAACAGTGTTTTTGCTTAGTCCCATCTGCAGAGCCAACATTTTTTGCTTGCGGACAGGATTTCGTTGGATTCGCGCCTTCACTGCTTTGATGACCGCTGGAGTCCGAACAGTACGAGGTCGACCGCTCCTCTGTTTATCTTCTAATCTTGAATCTTTCCTGAATCGTTTGGTAGTACGATAAATAAATCTCAGTGGAATTTTCAAAATTTTCAGCAGTTTTAAAATCTCAGTTGGCTTGAGACGGCAACGATGCAATGCAATTACTGCGACTTTGTCTTCTTTGCGCGTTCACTCCATAGTGTATTTTATCTATGCACTCCATTTTAGAAAATGAAAAAAATTCCAGAAACTATTTGTTTTTATTTTCTTCAAGAACCTTATATTCATTGATTTTCTTTAAATGTTTAAATTTCGAATGCCTATAATATTTTTTCAGCTTGCATTCTAAATTCGAAATTTTACCATGTAACAGTACTTATGGCTAGACTGTATGTACTTAAACGCAAAATTTAGGGAGATAAATGAAAAAAATTGAAAATTCTTGGCTAACTCCATAATATACGTGCCTGAAACGTCACATGTGAAGTCACAAATCATGACCGCTTTGTATAGAGCATTTTATTTATTTATTTATTTATTGCATACATTAACACACTTACAAGGGAAGACTTATAATAGCTATACATGCAACCGGCAAGTTTTCCTTAATTTTACAAACTATTGTTAATACTTAAGACTAATAGGAACTACAAATTTTAATATAGTTTTACCTAATGAATTTCTTAAAACTATTTTAACTTATCACTAAAAAATCTTTTATTGTATAATAACATTTTTGTATTAATAATGACTTTAATTTGTTAGTAAATATTTTTGAGTCTTTTGTTTCTGTTATAGATAGATATTTTATTAAATATTTGGATGGATTTTTAATAAGGGCTGCTTTTAAATAATTCTTATTTTGGTTCTGGTAGTAGGAGTTTGTTTTTCCTTCGTTCACTTTTAACTTTTTCACATAGGATTTTGTTTTTATGGACAGAAGTTGCTGTTTCTAAAATATATTTATATTGATGTTAAAGTAAGTATGTTGTGCTTAATAAAATACAGTCTACAGCTAACTCTTTGACGAATGTTTACAATGATGCGGAGGCATTTTTTTTGTATTATAAATAGATCCTTAACATCGCTACTATGGCCCCATATTACGATTTTCGGCGGTTGCTGCTGCGTGCTAACTTCAAGTTACTATATCACAAGAAAAAAACGCAAGAGCAATTTAATTTTTTTATAAACACCTAGTCAAATAGTCTCGGTACACCCATGGCCACCCATAAGGAAGGCCTAATGCCCCTGCAGTGGGGATATTAAAAAGGCTGATATCGACAATGACTAAGCACATCATTATATTCAAAATTAAAGTTGGTAAGCAAAGTAAGAAACAAATGGAAGGACTCGAATGTTACTTTCTCAATTGTTTAGGTACTTCCATAAGGAATGAGGCCTCTGCGCCAACAGTCTCTACTATTAAATCTGTGACAAAGGCTGATAATTACAAAAACAACTAATTACTTACGAGACTTTATTCGGCACGCAGGTACGCAGCCCCACCAGCTTAGCATTATGGAACTGCATCTTCAGATTCCCTGGAAGCTCGATGCTGATGTTCTTGTCGATAAACAGAGGGTCCAGGGTCGGAATGCTGGCTTCAGGGATGCCCTTCACCATACCAGGCAGGGCGTCTAAAGTAGCCTTGGTGAAGCATTCGTCTGTCAGCTCGTAGCATGGGTGGATGAAGTCAGCTGAAAAAAAAAGAAAATCTTTAACAGCCTATCATCAGTCCACTGCAGGACTTATACGAGGGCGGTTTGATATGTCCATGACTTTGAAAAGAATAAATACTTTTTTCATATTTTTTTTATATCTTAAAAGGAAACTCCTTAGGAATCTTAACACTTTTTTTTTTCAAATTCGGCAAAAGATTAAATTACTTTTGGAAACAAAAAGTTCAAGCAACTCCTAACTTTTTTTAATGACCCTATCGACCCTCTCGGCGGCACTCATGACATCATCACTTATCGAATGAAGATGCGAATCATTCCTATTCTCTAGGTTTAGTTCTCTGAGATTTTTCCTCCTATCAAACATGAATTAATGTCTTGGCGAGCAAAGATTTTCATCAAGCCAAAAGATGGTGTCTGATCCATTATTTTTTCTTCCATCGCCTGAAAACTGTGGTAACTGAAATGAGGGCCCATCCCTCATTTCAGTTACCACAGTTTTCAGGCGATGGAAGAAAAAATAATGGGTTAAAGTGGTAGGAACTTCGTAACTTCGAACTAAATATGCAGAGCTACAAGAAGATTATGTAGAAAAATAAAACAAAATATGCAACTATATTTTCTTTCTGAATACCAAGAATATGTGGCATAATTTGCCAGTTGGCAGCAGATTTTACTTTTCAAATCATATCTATATAGCATAAGATTTTGTTTTCCACCCTTGGGAGGTGAGCTGGAGATTGCAATGATGGTCCATTTTCATCAGTAGTTGTTGTCTATTTTCTGGTCCACTAAGTTTTTAGATGTCTTTCTCTAAGTGTAAAGGGTTGATGCAATTTTATCGCTATACGGCTAATAGAAAATCATAATTATCAATATTTTTTCTCTATAAAGATGCGGGAGGGACCCTAAAAGTCATAATAGCTACCGTTGTGATGAACGTTATGGAATATAATGACAGCTATAATAATAAAGACAAAGCCATTATATACGATATGGCTTTGACAATATAATAATTAATTAATTATATTATATCGTTATCCATTTTAGCAAATGGCTGAGTTGATATTGTTACGAGGAGCATCTATCAAAAGCAATAACAAATTATGAGGATAATACAATAAGGATATGTAAAACAAAAGATTATAATATCATCCTTATATTGAAGAGATTTTATGACAGGTTTTTGTTAGGTTTTAAAATATTGTTACACAAGTAACGACGACCAAACAGCATTGCAGAAACTCTAAATAGAATAGAATAGAGTATCTTTATTGCTTTAAACTGTGTTACAAGATTTTAAAGGCTTTAGTTTCCGATTAGAATTAATTATTAACAAAAGAATCTTAAAATATTGTCAAAACTCCCAAATACTTAGATAATGTAATTCCACTTTACTCAAAGTAAATAAAAAAACCTGAACTAGGTATTAGCATGAATGGGAAATGAACCTGAGTTCATGATGGCTCTGAGGCCGAAGATTTATCATTTCATAAATGATTAATTTATTCCTCGTAACTGAGCATGAGCAGAGACTTTGTCGTATTTAGTTAGCTTAACTTAGTGTTAAAAAACGAGAAAGCAACCTAATAAAAACGTGTTAAAAAAGTTTCATAAAAGTTGTGTTACAATAGCGAGCGTTCGTGGTTGATAATAAATAAAGAAAATGTTACTATGAAAACGCAAAATATTTGAAAATTTTCAAAATAATGGGCAATTTAATATTTAAACACCTAATATAAAAATAACAATAGGTAAGTCTTGTGAATAGCTAATTAGGTGTGTCAATGTTATTATTTTGTCAGCATTGTATGTAAAATATGTATGTATGTACGTACATTCGAGCCATAAAAATGTTGAGCACTTTAGTACTGTGTGAACTGTGACAAATTAATAAACAGTAAATTAATATATTAAATTAAGTAACAGATAAGGCAAAGAGTCACAGTGACATATTAGTATATGTCATTTGTCAATATGACAAGGATCTAAGTATGCTCAACAGTTTCATAGGCTGCCTGTACTTTTAAAATTGTTTCGTACAGCGTATGGTATGACCATAGAAATAGAGCGCAGCGAAAATTTTTCTATGTCTATGGGTATGACCAAAAGAAACGAGAAATAATTACTCTTTGGCGAGAAAACCGGCATACTTATGTTTATTGCGGCTTCTTGGTACAAGGTTGTCCGACCCGACTTATGATTTAGAAGCCGTAGTCCATAAGTGGATTTGTCAATGTTTCGGTGGACTACTTAGTTAATTTTAGCAAAGATCAAAATAAGCATTTGTTTCTTTCTTCCTTCTATCGTAACTTAACAGTAAAAATAATTATACTCTCTGATATGAAACTCCTAAATATTCCTCGATCTCATAACTCATGCGTAGGTCAATTAAAGATGTACATAATGGGTTTTACAATATTTATGTAAGTATTACAATATAAAATTAATGAATTTCAATGTTCAATACTGAATATAAGTCATAACAATAATTTAGTCCCAAGGAGTGTTTGTACTATGTGAACTATTAACGAATATTAACTTAAAGATGAATAATCTTATACCAAAATTACACAGTTCACTTTTAGGGTTCCTTTCAATTTGAATGAAGCGACCAAATCTAATCATGCATGTAAACATACAAGTGAAACATACAATGTCATCAACAGAAACATTCTTTTTTGCTCCGTGTATTTTCGTATGAGATCCATAAGTTTGGGAAAAATATGCTTATTTCACCGCATACATCATTATTTTTTAATTTGATTTACTAACATATGTGTGCAAGCTGTTTGTTACTAACAATTTATGGACCCTTGGAAGTCTGAAATAAACAAATTTTATTTCATTTTATTTTATTTTTATTTTATTATGCCAAAACCAAGGCTCTAGCTTGGCTTAAGAGGCAGTAACACTATCCTTGCATCAAGCGCCTGTCAATATACAAATTATACAATAATGATATTGTACTTATGAAAATAATCGCACACTTCAACGATTAGTAAAACATTTGCGAAACACCAATAGTGTGCGTATGTTTGGTTACCGCCGAGTTACCTACTTAACGTTGCCGCAACCGCGCGGTTACAAACTGACCCACTAACTGAGCCCATAGCAAGTACTGCAACTCGAGTCATATTACTTAGTTAAATGTGATTGACAAACTTGGGATCAAGAGTTATAATGATAATTCTTTATTCATGACAAAAATTTATAGTCATAAGTTAAATTGGCTACAGTAAATATGTAGCAAGTATAAATTGTATTAATATGTACTAGCGACCGGCCCTCGCTTCGTTTGGGTGTAGTGTGGAATTTGACACCATGTATTATACATATAAACATTTCCCTTGAATCACTCTATCTATTAAAAAAAACCGCATCAAAATCCGTTGCGTAGTTTTAAAGATCTAAGCATAAATCTAAGACAGACAGAGGGAGGCGACTTCGTTTTATACTATGTAGTGATTCTGTGGTACAGCTACAGAGTAAACATGAAAAAAAAAACATGAAAAGGTCGCAGCTGAGCCTTCGCGGTTAGGATACAACCTTTTTTTGGATTCAGACCACTTACCCAATATGTGAACAAACCCCTGTGACCCGTATATTTTTTTTATTAAACTCTATACAATTGGCGGACTTAATGCCTTAGGGCATTCTCTAACAGTCGACCAGTAAGGGTGTTAAAGAAAGAAATCGTTATTATCTTAGCTTAATACATGAATTTGACGTTGGTAATGTAAGGAACCAACCTAAGTTGTAGGATCATAGCACTTTTGACTTTTGACATTTAGATTAAAGTTTTTAGGTGTGCTCCACGGACCCCCTAGGGGTCCGTGTTATGTGTATCAGGGGTCCGCAGTTAACCCTTCCCGTAATGAAATTACCAATGAAAGTGATTAATAGGGTTGTTTTTTCCCTAAAATATAATTAGACAGAGGTCCGTGATTTTTTGAATTCTAAAAGTGATCCGTGACTGCAAAAATTTTTTTTTTCAAAACAAAGTTTAGTTATTTTACTGTGCGATTTAAAAATAATGGAGCGAGAGAACGACTTCCGATGATCGAGCAAACTCATGCATTATAAATGCGGTGGAATAATCAAGGATCCATTGAGGTAGGTTAGCTTTTGTATTACGAATTACCTAACTATATCTTTTATTAGTAGGTAGTTTGTGATACAAGGTTGGTAAGGAAGTTTTAAAAAACCTTAACAACCGTGTGCCATACTACGTTTTTCAATACATTTTCGAGAAAACATTATCGGTACTACTGAAATTGTAATCTAAACATATAATAAAACTGTGAATTCTAATTATTTGTGCGCGAATTACGCAAAAACCGCTAAACTAATTTTGATGGTGTTTTCACAGTTTAGTAGATTGAGGTTCAACTTAAATTCCAAGCTATGTTTCATCAAATTCAGGCGGGTAGAACCAGGAAAACAGCTTGAACTCTCCGTAATACTTGCTTACATACACTAAAGAGGTCATTTTAAAGTGGTCATTGTATTTTTCTACTGTCCACGCGGACGAAGTCGCGGGTCGAAGCTAGTAGAAATTAAAAAAAATGTACGTAAATAAAAACGCACGGCGCGGGCGTGCGGTAAAATCAACTTACCGCACGCTGTACTAAACCGTAAACAAAAACGCACGGCGTGCGGTAAAATCAACTTACCGCACGCTGGCCTGTCAGCGTAAGCTCACATTTTAGAGCAACTGTATTGAAAAAACAATTACCGTAAACTCCCCAGTTTACGGTAATCGTTATCACCCCTGATAAGCAGCTTGCGTTACTTGAATAACAGCAGCAACATTTTCGATAGAAAAATATCGAAAATTCAAAATTAACCGCTTGGGCCTGTTCATAGATGATTTTTCTATTGACTAATGACATTGAGGTTCCTAAGACTATTTTTTCTCAAAGTCAACCGTTTGAAAGAAATACACTGCCAAAGTGGTAAAAACAGTGTCCCCCCCTTTAACTTTTGAAATAAGAGAGTAAAAAATCTAAAAAAAATATATGCTGTAGATCCTAATAAAAACGAAAACTTTCAACGAAAATTAGTTGGAACGGTATATAGTGATAATTTCTAGAGATATATCACATTTTCCAAAACCGCAAATATTACTTTGTCATTTATACAAACACTATGAAAAACAAAGTTATTTTTGCAGACGAAAAATTATAGTGGTATTCAATATGGTATGGTATAAGATAACTACGGAACCCTATTGCGCGTGGCCCGACACGCACTTGGCCGGTTTTTTTTCTATCGAAAATGCCACTATTGTTATTCACCACGCAAGTTGCAAATCACCCCTGTTTACCGGTATCGAACCAAGTGAAAATGCTGAAATTATATTAATAGGAAATTCGGATATTATGTCTTTCGTATGTGCAATCAAAGAAAATATTTTATGTTAAATTAGTTCCAATATAATAGTCGGTAACTTATTTAAATTAATTACATGTACGTTATTACAATACGGCATTAGATATTATAATTACATCAATTAATGTCACGTAAGTTTCAGTATCAAATTCTTCTGAAAAAAAATATAACGCGTTTTTTATCGTATCTACTTTCTGTACTTACGTAAAGGTATCAATTGGAAGCTGCAATGGAAAAACAAACTGATCACGAAAAGTCTTAAAATCCTATCCATTGTGACTTAAGTCGTTATTGCACACTTAAAATATTTTTTTATCACGTAGCCACGTTCGTAGCATGCAGCGTTTGGCTCACTAGTGGCGGTAACACCTGCCTATGTTTAATTTGGTGTGATCATTAAACCGTTCTCAAGGATCCGTAGTTAAGTTACCACAGCAGCGGTTGAGCAACGACGACGGAAAAGATGGCGGCTGGGTTGCGTGAGGTTGAACTGTCATGGTAGGTTGTAAAGGACTAGGTTCTATGTCATGATAATGAAAGAACAACGGCGAAAATATACCGGTTAAAACGTTAAGCGTTTAGAAAAATGATTTTCAAAGCTTTCCTACTAAGAATTTTGATGCTGAGTTCCTAGGCAGTTTTTCATTTCTAAATGCTAAAATTAATCAAACAAATTCATGTATGGCAGGTCGCCATTGTTCTTTTAGTTTTCCGCCTTAAGTAACTTCTACCCTAAAAAAAACCGGTCAAGAGCGAGTCGGACTCGCGCACCGAGGGTTCCGTACAATCATAAATATATTTGGATATGTTACTATAGTACAGTCTTTAAAAAAGTAGGATAAACGGCAGACAGTTGGAAGGGCGAACAGGCGGACAGTTAATTTACAAATCTTAACCACAGCTGCTTATGGTGACTGAAAAACGTTTCAGCCACTCCACATTGCAAACTGTTTATATTACTAAGTAGGAACTTATTCTTCGTTTATTCGTACGGCAAATAGTAGGTAATTATTTTAGAACCAGCCACCAATTTATTATTGTAGTGTTAGGTTGCGCCATCTCTTGACCGATAGTGGAACTATATTTTTCCTTAGGTTAGCATGCTTAGGACAGCGCCATCTGTTGACTGGTAGTAAAACTAAAAAAAATTTGATTGTTTTTTGAATTTCTTAAAAAGTGTGTTATATTGAGACATCGTTTTATTTTTCCTGTAATCTTTACATAAACTACTATCACATAGAATTATTTCAGATTTTTCTCTCTGCAAACTTCGGAGATAAGGGGGGGGGAACGGTATTTTTTTTTACAATTTTCACCATAAGTCGCAAACTATGCGGCCTAAAAAAAAAGAAAAAATGTTTAAAAACGTGCAAACGACGCTCTTTCATATGATACCCCACATGCCCTAGTTGCCCCACTTCAAATTTTTAAGACCCCTTTTCAGTTCCTGTTGTAAAAAAGATATTTATTTTTTTATTTATTTCTTATTCGCGAAATAGTTGGACAAATGTCATCTTAAACTATTCCAAATTTCAAGTTGATACCATTAGTAGTTCTCGAGATATCCAGCTGTGACAGACAGACAGACAGACAGACAGACAGACAGACAGACTGAGTCTCACCATAAGGGTTCCTTTTTTACCATTTTGGTACGGAACCCTAAAAGCTTCTACACGATGTTCGACTTGTGTTTTCTTTTTAAACTCGTGAATGGTGTGGTTCTGGATCCAGTATCGTTAGAGCAAATCAATTACCGTGTTCCTAGGCCAAATAGTCGGAACACTTCTAAGAAACTTCTTGCACTTGACGCGTGAACTAATTTGGGTAGACACGCACCGCTTATACGAATCTGCAATACATACAACAATGCTGCTGATGAATCAATAGACATTTTTGCTTCAAAATTACTACACTTAAAAAAATCTCTTCTGTGTAGGCTGCTTAATCATGTAGTTCCTGATTGATTGTTATAAGTTGTTTAATTTGAATTTTAATTTGTATTTTACTTTTTTCATTTTTTTTGCATTTTTATAAGTAGTTAGATTTTTTTTGTGTTGCACGTTATAAAAATTGAATGTTGTGTGTACCTGTTATTAAGGTCATGCAAAGGCCAAAGCTTGCAAATTTATGTTTTAAGCTTGTTTCTGTATGTACTTTGTTGGTATACCTAATAAATAAAATAAAATAAATAAAAATAAAATAAAAAGACTTCAGTTGCAGGCATTACTCATTTTCTATAATATTAAAAGATTGGCATGCGCTTCAGCAGTCATATTTTCCTTAACTTCTTTCGGGCCTGCTGGAAATTTATTCCAGGGATTTTTCCCTTGTACAAGGGCGCACCTTATTTCATATTGAAATTTCAAGAGGACTACTAATTCTGTCCATTTCTTTTATGTTAAAAATTATGTGTGTTGATTGATAAATAAAATGGTTGATCGTCGAAGTGATTCCATCATTTTTATCTTTTTATCAAAACCATAACGTTTTACTTCTGTCTATTGAAATTCATGACATTATAATTGTATTATGTTGTATAATGAATTTATTTTCAAAAATAAAAATAAAATAAAAGGCTAAATAATTTTTTTAACTTGAAGATATTGAGATCCGTATCTTTTTATTCTTGTTGCTGCCTTGATTTCTTTTTACTGGTTGGCTGGTAGAGAATTTCTTAAGGCATTAATTCCGCCCTTTGCGATACAGTTTAAATAAATAAATATATACTCTGAAATCCTGTCAAACAAAGACTAATTATGTTATTATTATTCTGTATATCTTTATGTTCCAATAAAGAATTTATTTTTCCTTGATTAAAAATTCGTTCTTTAAAAAAAAGTAAAAGTTGATTCGTTTATTTGAGATAAAGAAATCCAGTTTTAAAATGCAAGGATTTGCATAATTTTAAGATCTATTATGATATTGTTTATTTTTTTTCATATCAGAATTATTAGATTTACAAATGTAGAGTTATTTTTTATTTACAATTTATTAAATCATATTTTTAAATAGGTATATTATTCGGCGCAGTAGCCTATCGCATTTGGCATAGTGATTGCAGCCAGCGGTTAAAAACCTATCGCCAGGGTCAAATGGGTGAACAAAACTTTATTGTATCAAGCTCCTATGTTCTTCGGAAGGCACGTGAAACCGTTTGTTTGGCAGTCATTTACACCCACTTATCCGCATTGGGACCACATTGTGAGCTATGGTCTGTCCTTAAGAGTAAAAACATGAGGAAGCTGGTCGCAGTCGCACCTCGATGTCGATGCTGCTGTTTTACATAGGTGGATGCATTCGTGAAAACAAACTAACCAAAAAGTTGTATCGTTGAGAAAGAAAAACAGTTGATCCGTTTCAATTGGTCAATTCAGTTGGTCGGAGTGGATATCCAGAAAATATTTTGTTTCTACATTGCATCGCTTTGCATCTATGTAAAACAGCGAGCATCGACATCGAGATGCAACCGCGAGCAGCTTCGGTATCTTCTTCTTCTTATCGTATGAGGATTAGTGGCCACCTCTGGTGTTAGAGTTTATCAAGCCACCTGTAAGTCCTATAGCTTGATTTAACGACTGTTATCAGATGACAACAGCCGGGACCGATGATTTAACGTGCCCTCCGGAGCACGGAAGTGCTCAGTTGTAATACCACTTAACGGTCGCCCATCCCACACCTGACCGGACCGAGCGTTGTTTAACAGATGTGATCGAGTACGATCACTCTGTCTAGCTCTGCCATGAGCCCTTCGGTATGTTTTGACTTTATGTAGACTTAGGCCTGCTCCATAGCAGCGAGTAAATTATAATGTCTTATGATTTTGATTAAGTATAAACTAGCATTATTACTCAAGCATTAAAGATATATTTATGTCGTAGGATAATTGTACAAACAGTATTTTCACAAAAATCCTAGTATGATTATAAAATACCGGATAGTTAGAATCTAAGACAGATTTTTGCAATCATCCGAGTAATGTTTAGGATTTTTACAAAAATCTAGCGTATCTTAGGTAAATCACGAATCACCATCTTTTCGCGCGCGCTGATTGTCTGACGTCATCGTTATTGACTGACGGATGCTCTGATTGGCTATTTGTTATTGTTGTGATTCTTGTCGAATATTTCTCTAGTGTTTTGTACGAATTTTACGTTTTTTTTAAAATAAATCTGAGTGCTCACATCAATCAAGAGACATTGAAGTATGATTAGTGAAGTGAGTGAATTGGATGTTATGCAAGTGCCGGGCTCGATCAATCAGTTCAGACAATTTAGAGGTTATTTTTCTTAATTTAGAGGGCATTTATATCTTAAAAAGAATCTATCTACACAGAGCTAAGAAAGTTCTACAGCACTTGTCAATATTGTTGTGCAAAACTTAAATGGACTTTCGAGCTAATTAATGCTCTCAAAACTTCTATTGAAGAATTAAATTCGGCAAGATTACGAAATAACCCCAAAACCCAACAGCAATATATTCTGAACAATCAGACTGAAGTTGTTATAAATCGTCTCTTAGATTATTCAATCAGCATTCAAGTTTACGATTTTCCGAAACATACTAGGATTTTTACAAAGATCCTAAAAATTGCTCGGACGATTGTAAAAATTTATCTTAGATTCCAATTATCCGGTTCTTTACAATCGACCTAGGATTTTTGTAAAGATCCGGTTTATACGATTATCCTACGACATATATTTTTCTTTTTAACAACTTACCGGTTCACTGGTAGAGAATGCCCTTGGGAATTATGTACGCCATTTGCTATTTTTATTATAAGCAATAAAGATTAAACAAAATAAAAATAAAATAAATAAATAAATATACAAGAAAAACAAAACAGTTCTCGCGTTACCAGGGTTGTCAAGCCCGAAGAGAAATTTAACCAACCCGAAAAAAAATTAGTACCAACCTTAATAATGATACTTATATCGAATCATAATAATGAATGCGAATTCACACGGTGGTCAACCATTGAAAATAAACTACAAAGCAAATAAAAGCCATTGAGCCAGTGTTGGCAAATTACGGGGCTTTTAGTCGTTGGCAACCTGCGTGCCTTTTATCGATGTCTAATGGAGTGATGAATCAAAAAGGAGATTTAAATTGCATTTCCACACTGGCTGATGGCAGAATTTTATTTCCCATGACAAAAGAAACCGGTCAAGAGCGAGTCAGACTCGCGCACCGAGGGTTCAGTACAATCATAAATATATTTGGATATGTTACTTTAGTACAGTCTTTAAAAAAGTAGGATAAATGGCAGACAGTTGGAAGGGCGAACAGGCGGACAGTTAATTTACAAATCTTAACCACAGCTGCTAGTCATCTCACTTCAAATTTTTAAGACCCCTTTTTAGTCCCTGTTGTAAAAAAAATATTTTTTTTTATTTCTTTCTTATTTGCAAAATAGTTAGGCAAATGTCATCTTAAACTGTTCCAAATTTCAAGTTGATAGCATTTGTAGTTCTCGAGATATCCAGCTGTGACAGACAGACAGACAGACTGAGTCACACCATAAGGGTTCCTTTTTTACCATTTTGGTACGGAACCCTAATTAAAACGACGACTCCCCGTGGGTTGCGAGAAGCCGCTGGATGCGGGCAGCGCAGGACCGATAGTTGTGGAAATCCTTGGGTATGCCTATACCCAGCAGTGGGTGTCGTGTGGTTGAAATAATAATGATGATGATGACAAAATTAATCGGATTGTCTTTTATAAGTAGGTAGTAACATAATTAGGAAAATATAGACGATTCAAAAGTTGAATAAAATCATTTTGATTTTGTTTTTGATTATAACGCGTAACAGGTGATGACAAAGTATTTTATTTTTAAAAGTTAAGATAGTAAAATGAAAATCAATATCTACTTGTATATCAATAATATCTAGACCTTATAATAGAGAAAATAAATTGAAACGTCTGCAGATAATAATCGGAATCAAATAATATCGGAATCTTTTTTGAGTATTTTCAGGAAATGAAACAAATTATGAAAAATATAGGTGAAAAACCAAACACCGAGTTGAAAGTGATAGCAAAATCTATTTCGTCAGTCAATTTCACTTTTTCAGTAGGTAATGAGTTATTGCAGTTTTTCATACAACTTCAGTATAAATTAAACTTCGCGTTTTGTTGATGCTGGTCTCAATTTCTATTTATGTCCGTGATATAGGACATTAAATAAATGGACAAGTAATCTTGTAATCATTATGTTGAACACAGTGATCCCCTCGATACCTCCGCTTGCGTCACATATCAGGGCCAGTCTTTGTTCGTAGTCATTGAACAAAGCACTATGAACAATTGTCTTGGGGTGATCATCGTATTATAATAACGTCACTTGAGTACAAATTGCTAATATTAGCCATTTAATGTTGCTTTACTGACCCAATGCATTAAAGTCTGAAAAACGAGAAACCGATATTTTATAAAAACTAGTAGAGTGCTCAAAGTTATAAGATTATTTTTAAATTATTTTTCCTATAACCTACGTCGCATTACGCAACTTTTGAGGGGTCTTGTAATGCAAAATTCAAAAAAACGATTAAAGTCGGCCCACCTTAAACTAGGTTGCTTATGATAAAATACTAGGTTTTAGGTTACATAGCAAGCATTCTACTTAGCGCTTACGATAATAAATTATGCAACGTAAGTTACATAATTGTCGCTTGGAATAATTCTGAAAAATATTATAAAAAATCCTTCTTCTGTAAAATATGCGAAATGGCGGTTACGATCTTCTTCTTCTTCTTCTTCTTATCGAATGAGGATTAGTGGCCACCTCTGGTGTTAGAGTTTATCAAGCCGCCTTAAGGCCTCTAACTTGGCTTAACGACTATTATCAGATGACAACAGCCGGGACCGACGGTTTAACGTGCCCTCCGAAGCACGGAAGCGCTCAGTTGTAATGCCACTTAACGGTCACCCATCCGCCACCTGACCGGACCGAGCGTTGCTTAACAAACGTGATCGAGTACGATCAGTCTGTCAAGTTCCGCCATGAGCGCTTGTTGCACGATGTTCTTCCTGAAAAGGCTCGGATTGTTCTACGCGTCCGGGATGAGTTTTCTGGTAAAGTGTACCTATGAACAAAATCGTTAAAAATGTAAAAAATAATTGCCAAACATAACAGTTATTGACATGATAGGGATGACCCGATGGCGCTTCATTGATGACAATGAAGCGCTCATGGCGGAGCTTGACACTCATTGGCGGAGGTGTCGGATGGGTGACCGTTAAGTGGCATTACGACTGAGCATTTCTATACTTTGGAGGGCACATTATACCGTTTGTTTGGTTGTTGTCGTTAAGCCAAGTCAGAGGTCTTACAGGCGGCTTGATAAACTCTAACACCAGAGGTGGCCACTAATCCTCATACGATAAGAAAGAAAGTGTCATCAATGTAATCTGCCAATCTGCTAGTTCGGTTACTATACCTAATTGCTCGTACGTCTAGCTAGTGCATAAGTGGGCAGCCAGGGAGGGCCAGCCGTAATCGACCGTGGAACTGCTTTCTCACGCGTGCAGCGCGCGTTTGAACGTATAGGCTGTGCATGTCCACACTGCGCAACACATACTAATTAAAATTATTTATTGACAACAACTAAGATGATTTTACATAGACACTAATCCGTAGTGTATATTTTTGTGTGCAATCTTATTTTATAGGTACCTATAATCTTATTAATTCTACCTGAACGAAGAAGTTTACATTTAGTTTAAGGTGGTACCCTGAGCGAAAGTGGCGCCGCGGTGAATTTTATTAAATATTTTAATTCTAATACACAATTTTAATAATGTTTATCGTGGAGATTTTAGAGCCTACAGTTTAGTATTTTTAGACGGTATCGTTACATTCCCTAGTAGTCACTGCTAGAAGTAGATAGAAAAACTGCTAAAAGTGGCCGTTTTTGACACATATGCTATCTACTTCTACGAATGACTATGAGGGCATGTAGTGATACCTTCTAAAAATACTAGACCATGGGTCCTAAAATCTCCACGATAAACATTATTAAAATCTTTTTCTATTAATAACTTATTAAATAAAAACCTCTGAGGGCGCCACTTTCGGTCATACAACCGCCTTAACCAAAAAGTTTGTTTACGAATATGAAAATGATGCTTTGATAGTGATGTTTTTACTCATAAACCGCTTCACTTTGATAATAGATTAGTGTAGTTTGCTATTATTTCCGGAAATCTATGCAGAAGTAGACGCAAAATCAGACAGTACTTAGATAAATAAAATTTACTTATTTATGTAATACTACTATTATGACGTTCCACATAATTTTACAAATATACGACTACTGATTTAATGATAACACAAATAAAATTTGATTTTGATTTCCCCGTGACCAAGACAGTCGGTAGAGATGGTGTCGAAACATTGGGCATACTTTAATGAAGAACGAGGCAATCTCTGAAAAATGATTTATTTTAAAGACATTTATGATTTCGTCACGACCGACACATTGCCATTGGGCGGCGTTACGGTGAATCAATGACTACAAAATCATATCCACCAAGTATAGGCTTTACTAAGCAGACGTGAGGAGTAGATAATTAAAATTGCCGACAAGAACTATCAAGGAGTGGTGTAATGATACCTAATGAAAAATATACATTGTTTAGGATTATTAAAATTCCTTTGTAGTATTGCAATTTTATTCGTCATCTTTACGTAACATTATTCATTGTAGTATTTATATAAATGCGTGAATCATTGGTGTGAACTCGGCTTGTGGTTCCCATGATTTTGTCTGAACGTGTTACTGAATGACTCAATACCGAAGGCATACGTATTACACGGTCAATTTGTATGGCGATGCCATTGTTGGATTGTTTAATTCATCCGATTTATATGTAGTATTGTCAACAGTTCATCAGTTTACCACAAAATAGAAATTAAGGAGAAAATAAACATTTAATTTTTCCTACAGTACTTTTTGTGTTATGTTAAAATTTGATTTCAAAAGTGACTGAGGAGCTATAAAAATTGTA
Source organism: Agriphila geniculea (assembly GCA_943789525.1). Classification (NCBI taxonomy): domain Eukaryota; kingdom Metazoa; phylum Arthropoda; class Insecta; order Lepidoptera; family Crambidae; genus Agriphila; species Agriphila geniculea. The sequence continues at coordinate 15,030,423 of OX038890.1, forward strand.
GTAACTTACTAAATTATAAAAGACGAAAGCTAACTACTTCCTTTTTCAACTGATTATTTTTTGTGCACGTCATAGTGTCATTATGAGTCTGTTCTATTCCATACTTAAGATTTAGGTATCAATTCTCAAGATCTTCAATATTTTAACAATATTCGTTGTTTTTTCATCATTATTATTAGCACAATTATTGTGCTAAAGATAATTATGAAAAAATAACGAAAAACATAAAAAAGTGCAGAAGTGAGGTTATTTTCCATACTCTTTACACGTAAAGAAAAAGACCGAGACAAATGATTTCGCATAACCCGAGCCTTAAGAACGTTAAAGTAAGGATGTATGGAATGGACTTGACATTTTTAAAACGCTTTTATTAGTCCATGGCTAGCGAAACTTATGTCAATGTTATTATACATCTTTATTTTGATGTTCGTTATCTTCGTCTTTCATTAGAGTGACGACTGAACCTCCAGACCGTGGTAAAATATGAATTAAGTATCACGTAAATGACTTTATTCTCAAGACTACTTTTGTTTATGTGATATTTAAGGCTAGTGCAGTCCAAGGGCGTAAGTGGCAACATTTCTCTATGAGCGGTGCGCACGCGCAAGATGCGCGCCATAACAGTAAATCGCGGTCGTGCCGCCGCTGCTACGCCCCGGCATACTAATGCTGATCTGGGCGAGGATCCATTGCCACACGGCACGGTAAGACTTAGGTATTAGTATTAAGATTCTAGGCTAGTCATATTCTACATTAAAACGCAATACGCGATGTAAAGCAGCTTTTTAGGGTTCCGTACCAAAATGGTAAAAAGGAACCCTTATGGTGTGACTCAGTCTGTCTGTCTGTCTGTCACAGCTGGATATCTCGAAAATTACTAATGGTATCAACTTGAAATTTGAAATAGTTTAAGATGACATTTGCCCAGCTATTTTGCAAATAGGAAAGAAATAAAAATAATATATTTTTTTTACAACAGGGACTGAAAAGGGGTCTTAAAATTTTGAAGTGGGGTGACTAGGGCATGTAGGGTATCATATTTTGAAAGAGCGCTTGTTGCATTTACATAAGTTCCAAATAGATGTCGCTGAAGCCTCCTAGCTTTCGATGATGAGGTTGTTGTCTAAACATACCTATACTTCATTGTTTATATAATATATTGTCTCCGTCATAAGTGGCATGAGTTTTATTCATATCCCTCATCCCACGGGCTTGGGAATCTGTACCAGTTTGTACAGGGTCCTAACGAGCCGATGGCGGTTTTTGACGAAAACGCACAGAATAAAATAGTTTAAAGTGTAGTAGTATAAAAAAAGCAAAGTGGTGAAGTGTCATCGGTGCCACAGTACAGTGATGTCAAGAAGTGCAAACGGGTAAAAAGTGCCAAAGAAACTGTAAGTACAATCCTGTGATTCAGTGTCTTAGTAACTCGGAAGTGTAGCGAAAAGTTTGAAGTTAAAGTAAATTTGTGGACTTGTAAAATTTTCATGAGAATTTAGGACTTAGAATAGTTCGTCGGAATTGGTTGAGACGGGGAATCCATGCCGGTTTTCAGAGCAGTTGACAGATCCACTCAAACACTTAGAAAAATTCCGACAATTTTCACCATAAAGTTTCCTCTATGATTCTCATTGACATCAGTCACCAACGAGAGTCAATTTAGAATTGTCAGCCACTGTCAAGAAAATAAAATAATTAAAAAGGCAAACTTGATATAAAGAAAGCGAAGCGATTACCAGTAGAACTTGGCTTTATTTAACTTAAAGAAGGAAACTATAATAATAACATCGTAAAATATAAAATGCAGACATAGGTAGCAAGACAGATCGCTGACAGACAACGTCTTGTCACGCAACAGCTCTATGGTTGTTGCATGCAGGTTGGCAATCATATGTCATTCTCCCCCGCTTGAGTTTTCATCCCTTCCATCTACCACGAAGTCTCTAAGGTGGGTCGGAAGCTTTATGGCACGGTGAGATCTACGCAGGCCATCATTGTGAGTTATTTCATTAGGTGGAGTCACGTAGGGTTCCTCTTGTTCCACTGCGGGAGGCTGATTCTGTTCTTGCAGATTTTCAGGTTCATCTCCGTCTTCAGCGTCGGTAGGAAACGGAGCCAGTCTTCTATTTGACACTGTGGCAGTTTCGCCATCGCTCCGACGAATGTAGGAATATTGGGGATTACTTTCTAAGAGCTCCACTTCCTCGACTAGGGGATCTGTCTTAGACTGCCGCACATATTTTTTCATTAATACGGGGCCTGGAATCATCCATGAGGGTAGAGAATCACCATTCGGAGACCTTCTTGGGTAGGCGAATAGTCTTTCGTGCGGGGTGGCATTTGTTGAAGTGCAGAGAAGAGAGCGCACACAATGCAATGCGTCCTTTAGGACTCTCTCCCAATATTCGATTGGCAGGTTCTTGGCGCGCAGACTGAGTTGGATCGTACGCCATAAAGTGCCATTTAGGCGCTCCACTTGTCCGTTCCCTTGGGGATTATAAGGTGTCGTTCTCGAAGACGCTATATTTGAATCTCTCAGGAAAGCTTTGAATTCCTCTGACATGAACGACGACCCTCTATCACTGTGGACGTAGAGCGGTTGGCCGAAGGTTTGGAAGAGGTCTTTCAAGCAGTTAATGACCGTGGCTGATGTCATGTCACGACAAGCATAGGCAAAGGGGAAGCGACTGTATTCATCAATGATCGTGAGTATATATTTATTCGGAGTGTTTGAGGGCAAGGGCCCTTTGAAGTCAATATTGATACGTTCAAACGGGGACGTAGCTTTGATTAAGTGGCCACTAACTTTCATAAATCGAGGCTTAATCTCGGCACAGATTGGGCAGGAAGCCGTCATTTCTTTGACATCATTTGCCGAGTAAGGAAGATTCTTAAATCGCACCCAATGAAACATGCGGGTCACACCAGGGTGACAAAGTGCGTTATGAAGTTCTCGTAGCTTATTCGTGTTCATATACGCACATACTCGGGAAAGGGCGTCGGCTGCAGTGTTCTCAGTACCTGGCCTGTATATGATGTCGTACTTATAGCATGATAACTCCAAACGCCAACGCATAATCTTTTCATTTTTGATCTTGCTATTGTGGTTCTGATTGAGCATGTATGCGACTGATTGTTGATCCGTTATCAAAAGAAAGTGCCTCCCGATCAAATAATGTCTCCATTTCTTCAGACTTTCCACTATTGCGCTCGCTTCTTTTTCTATCGATGAGTGCTTGCATTCAGAGCCTGATAGCGTGCGAGAAAAGAAGGCAACAGGGCGCCCTTGTTGCGATAGTGTAGCTGCTAAAGCAAAGTCCGAAGCGTCAGTTTCTACCGTGAAGATCTCGTTATCATCGACTGCCATGAGGGTAGCTCTTTTGATATCGTCTTTGAGCTGTTCGAAACATTGTAGAGCGTTCTGAGACAATGGAAAACTGGTTACATTGGTAAGTGGTTTTAATTTCTCTGAAAATCTTTCGACCCATTTGGCGTAATGAGCGAATAACCCGAGGATCCTTTTTAGCTCTCTCGGCTTTGTAGGAGCGGGCAGCTCTAGTAGGGGTTTAAGCCGTTCGCTATCAGGTTTTATTATATTATTTTCAACTGTATATCCCAACAGATCGATTTTAGTTTTGTTAAAGACGCTCTTTTGTTCATTCAAAGTTAGGCCGTACTTTTTCGCAGCATCCAAGAACCTTTTCAAATTGTGATCGTGCTCGGCCTGCGTCTTCCCACAAACTGTGACGTCGTCGAGATATGTAAATGTGCCAAGCAATTTTTCTGTAGATATGACAAATTCGAGTGCGCGCTGAAACGCGGCTACACCGTTGGTCACGCCAAAAGGTATTCTGGTGAATTGATACAATTTGCCGCAGGCTTCAAATGCAGTATATATCCTCTCTGCTGGGAGGATCGGGATTTGGTGGTAAGCCGATTTCAAATCAATTTGACTAAATATTTTGTATTTCGAGACGTCACTTACAACTTTTTCAATGTGAGGCAGGGGGTAGGCATCTAGCTCTGTGTATTTATTAATCGTCATCGAGTAATCAATTACTAAACGTTTCTTATGAGCCCCTCCACCTGCTACTAGGACTTGCGCTCTCCAGGGTGAGATGCTCGGTTCTATTATCCCATCTTTGATTAGCTTGTCCACTTCTTGCGTGATAAACTCTTCATCTTCCTTGCTATAACGTCTACTTTTGACGGCGATCGGCTTGATATCGTGCATAAGGTTTGTGAAAACAGAGGCCGGTGGCACAGAAGCTTCTAGTACGTTGCATATTTCCAAGGGTTCCTTCGGGCCGCCAAAATTGAACTCGAGTTTTGAGTGGTCTCTTAGTAGATCGTGACCCACGATGACATCCGCACAGAGGTTGTTTACAACGAGTAAAGGTCGTTGTTTGTATACGTGATCTTTCATTGTAATGGTGGCGAAGCACACACCCTCGACAAACGAGACGTGGTTGAGCGATGCGAGATTGATAGTTTGTTTGCTCGGTCTTTGGCGCAACTTCATCAAACGTGCAATTTTAGAGTTGATGAAACTCACCGAACTGCCCGTGTCAATTAGTGCATCTGCTTTGTAGTCGTTCACAGTTATAGGAATGGTCGCACTCTTCAAACTTGATGGGGATGCGGCAGAAATAGCTCCACTGCAAGATGGTCCATCGGAGATGTCGCTCTTGACTATTTCGTCAGCAGGAATAGCATTGCTGGAGTTTGCCGATCGGCAAACGCTTGCGAAGTGGCCTTTCTTCGAGCACAGTTGACAAAAAGCGTTATTCGCTGGACACTTAAACCTTTGATGTACGTTTCCTCCGCAGAAGAAACAGCGACTCGTTGATGGTGTTGATCTATAGGCAGAAGTAGGAGTAGAAGGGGGGATAGAGCGTACTGGCGAGGGCCTGGCTGCTGCTAAGTTGGGAAGTCCTGGGTCGGAGATGATACTGTTAAGTTGTTGAAAGATGTTGCTACTTATTGTGTTGGAATCTTTTTCTGCAGTCTCGAGAGTGATAGCTTGGTTAAGCGTCTCATCCAGGGAAAGTTTACTATTTTCGAGGAGGCGTTCCCTTATCCTCTTAGAATGGAGGCCAGAGATGAGGGCGCTGTGAATAGCTTGTTCTTCATGTTCTTTAGCCGTAACGGCTTCAAAGCTGCAGTCTTGTGCACATAAACGTAATGCCCTTGCGTATTCAGCTATAGATTCATCAGTTCGTTGCTTCCTATTGTACAGGACATGGCGAGCAAGTATCGTGTTTTTCGCCTTCACATAGATACCGTCTAAAGCCTTCAAGGCATCGTCAAAGTTTTGGAAAGACTTTACGTACTTGAAAATTGAGGCCGACAGGTGATTCACTAAGATCTTAAGCTTAAGATTGTCGGGCGTACCTACAGCGCATTCTTCGGCAAGAAAACTTTCGAAGGTCGACTTCCAATAAATCCATTTCGAATCGGAATCTTGGGCATCAGGTTCAGTGTCGAATTTTTCCGGCCGTAGATACTTTGCGAGTGGCGATGGTTTTGTTTCCACAGACATTTTAAGTTAAATAAATTGATATAAAGAAAGCGAAGCGATTACCAGTAGAACTTGGCTTTATTTAACTTAAAGAAGGAAACTATAATAATAACATCGTAAAATATAAAATGCAGACATAGGTAGCAAGACAGATCGCTGACAGACAACGTCTTGTCACGCAACAGCTCTATGGTTGTTGCATGCAGGTTGGCAATCATATGTCATTCTCCCCCGCTTGAGTTTTCATCCCTTCCATCTACCACGATTGCATTCTTCCTTTCTTATTGCAATTTTAAATTGAAAACATAATTTTTCTTGTTGAAAACGCGATGGATGCGAGTTTGCGAGTTTTAAATGACTTGAAGTCACAAATAGAAAAAGGGTTTATCAACTTTAAAAAGTCACCCAAAGACCGTATAACAGTTAACTATGTAACCGCAAGATTAGAAATACTGGAAAAACAATATGCTAACTTTGTGGATAAACATGAAAACTTAATCAGTAGCTACACGTCAGAAGCGCTAGATGCAACAGATTACATGAAGAAGGGATTCTTTGAAGATGTGCTTGACACCTTTTTGAGTTATAAAGTGGAGCTGCGGAATGCATTACCCAAAGTTGTTTCTGAAAGGAAGGAACCAGATCGCAATGTCTCTCCTGGTGGTTCCGGTGCTAGAAAAGAATCGATTTTGAAATTGCCCAAGATCAGGTTACCGACGTTCAGCGGGGAATATCTTGACTGGTCATCATTTCGTGATTTATTTGTATCGCTCGTTCATGACAATGAGACACTTGATGAGGTTCAAAAACTTCATTACCTCAAGACCCAGTTGTCCGGTGAAGCGGAACAACTGATAAGACATTTAGCGATCACAAAGAACAATTACGACAAATGTTGGAATATGTTAAAAGATAGGTATAATAATAAAAAGTTCATCTCTAATTGTATTCTAAAGCGTTTATTTAGTCAGCGTAATATAGTGTTTGAATCTTCTAGTGCCCTTAAGGAACTTCTGGATACTTCAACTGACTGTTTACATGAATTATCTAATCTTGGCATCGACGTCAGTTCTTGGGACGTCATTATAATATACGTAGTAAGCTTGAAGTTGGACGTTGAGTCAAGGAAGCAATGGGAATTGCAGGTTAGTAACAGTTCTGATGATTTGCCTTCATTTGATCAGTTTAAAGAATTTTTAAGTACTCGTTTCCGCGCTTTAGAATTTGTTGAACCAAAAAATAAACCGAAGGGTGCATCTGTCAATATTTCTAACCCAAAAGTTTTGCATACTACTACACCTATTACTTGCCCACACTGTTCAGAAGAACACAAATTGTATAATTGCAAAAAGTTTGCAAAAGAGGATGTTGACCAACGTCGTAGCATTGTCCATACTTTAGGGCTTTGTTTCAACTGCCTCGGATACAATCACTCAAACAAAGTTTGTCGCGTTTTCAGCAAATGCCGTATATGTAAACGAAAGCACCATACCTTATTGCATCCCAAGACTCAAACTGACACAGTCGTAGCAGCTACAGCTGCAACTGGAAATACGGAAACTGAATCAGCTGTGTCAGGGACCGAGACCGTTGAAAATATTGCCGCCCATTTTTCGAAAGGTACAGCTAACCGCCAAGTGTTGTTAGCCACAGCCCTTATAAGGGTTGAGTCAAAAGATGGGTCGTCGCAAGTTTTGAGAGCACTTCTTGACCAAGGCTCTCAAGCTTCCTTTATTTCAGAAGCTGCAGTACAACTGCTGCGTCTTCAAAAAATTGCAACTACTAGCGCCATATCTGGCCTAGGTGGGGGGCAAGGTGGCCTTACCTCTAGATACACGGTAATGCTTAATATTCAGTCACATTGCGACTCCTCATTCATTATTCAAGTTAAAGCCCATGTACTGGGCACACTGACTTCTGTGTTGCCTGAAAGAAAATTTACATTAGTAGATTGGCCTGAAATAGGTGATATCAATTTAGCAGATCCGCACTTCAATTCCCCTAACAAAATAGACATTTTGCTAGGAGCTGACATCTACTGTCATATTCTGAAGGAAGGTCTAATCAAGGGTCCGCAGGGTACCCCAATTGCACAAGATACTTACCTCGGATGGATTATTTCTGGCGAAGTAGAAACGAAGCTAAGCTGCCATAACGTAATTATCAGTATGCATGCAAAAGTGGACGAAAATGATTTACTCAAAAGACTGTGGGAACTTGAGCCAGAGCCGTACTCGGTTAAGAAGAGACTGACTCAAGAAGAACAAGCGTGTGAGGAGTTTTTTGCTGCTACTACACGGCGAGATGATACTGGTAGATACGTTGTGAGGCTTCCATTTCGATATGTGGATCCTCCATGTAAATATGGAAATTCGAAAGGTATAGCCATTAAGAGACTTCAAGGTCTTGAGAGGAAGTTTGCTGCAAATCCTGAAACAAGAAAAAGGTACTCTGATGTGATCAATGAATATTTGAGTCTCGGGCACATGGAAAAAATAACAGATAAAAAAGATAGAGAAAACCCGCATGCCGTTTATCTGCCGCACCATGCGGTTATCAAGGAAGACAGAATCACTACCAAATTAAGGGTAGTATTTGACGCATCGTGCAAAGGTCAAAATGGAGTGTCTTTGAATGATACCTTGATGGTAGGACCCAAATTGCAAGCAGATTTGCGACACATTGTGTTGAAATGGCGTTTTCATCCTATTTGCATGGCCGCTGACATTGTCAAAATGTACAGACAAGTAAAAGTTAGTGAGGAGGATGTGGATTTTCAAAGGATAGTTTGGAGGGAAAGTCCACATGATGAAATTCAAGATTATCGGCTCTTGACGGTAACCTTTGGAACCTCCAGTGCTCCGTACTTGGCAGTCAAAGCATTGCAACAGATAGCATGTGATGAAGGTGAAAACTATCCTTTGGTTGCTCATAGAGTAAAGGAAGCGTTCTATATGGATGACGCCATGACTGGCTGTCAAACGGAAGAAGAAGCCATGGAAGTTTATAAGCAGTTAAATGAGCTTCTAGAAAAAGGAGGTTTTAAGTTGCAAAAATGGACTAGCAACTCAGACAAGCTATTGGAAGTGTTTGAGGAAGATGCTGGAAGAAATAAAGAAATAAAACTGGATAAAATAACAAAAGTTTTAGGGCTTACCTGGAACCGAACTACGGATCAATTTGACTACTCAGTGAAGCTGCCGTCACCGTCGTCGTCTTCCGCACCTGAAACAAAAAGAACTGTTATATCCGAAATATCTAGATTATTTGATCCACTGGGCTGGATAACACCATGTATAATTACCGCTAAAGTCTTCATTCAAAGGTTGTGGATAGCTGGCATTGGATGGGACGAAGAACTGCCACCCGAACTTCTGAAACAGTGGAAATGCTATCGAAGTGAACTAGAGAAATTAAATGATTTTCACATACCTAGGTGGCTAAATACGGCAATTGATGACGTTATGGTGGAGTTGCACGGTTTTAGTGACGCCTCCAACGTTGCATATGCAGCTGTTGTATATATTCGTGTAGTCAATTCATCGGGTAAAGTCCAAACTTGTCTCATAACTGCCAAGTCGAGAGTAGCTCTGATTGAGCAAATTTCTATTACTCGGTTGGAGTTATGTGGTGCGCTCCTTGTTAGCCATCTGTTGACGGAAATATCGGAGGTGTTAGGAGTGCCAAAATCACATTTGCACGCGTGGACAGACTCTGCAGTGGTTTTGTCTTGGCTGAGTGACCATCCAAGTCGGTGGAAAACGTTTGTGGCCAATCGCACTTCTGAAATTCTCAGCATGTTGGACGGCAATCAATGGTCGCATGTGCAGTCCAAGGACAATCCTGCGGATGTCGCTTCCCGGGGTGTGACGCCGTCCGAGCTCTTACAAAGTGCTCTGTGGCTACAAGGACCGGCATGGTTACGCAATGATTCCATAGTTTACTCACGTCCAAGCTCCAACCAGAAACACGATGAAGAAAGGACGATAAAGGCTCATGCCACAGCAATAGCAAGCGAAAGTGAAGATGGATGGCTGTGGGATAAATATTCTTCTCTAAGAAAATTGATAAGAGTTTTGGCATTTTGTAGGAGATTTCTTGTGATAAAAGCTTACCGTGAATCTAACACCCCAATTCTTCCATACCTTTCTGTATCAGAGCTCAAGGAAGCTTTAAAAATATGCATCAAAAGATGTCAAACTGTATGGTTTCGCGAAGAAATCAAATCTCTTCGTTCAAAAGAGCAGGTTAATAGTTCTTTAATTTCACTTTCGCCCTTTCTTGATGATGATGGAATCATACGAGTGGGTGGTAGAATTCGAAATTCTGAATTATCATACGAAAGTAAGCATCCAATAGTGGTTCCTCACGATTCGAAATTAGCTCAGTTGTTAGTTGCTGATGCTCACGAGAAAACATTTCATGGAGGACAACAATTGACGCTTCATTCGTTGCAAACAAGATACTGGGTTATAAGAGCTAAGACATTAATTAGGTCGCACATTCACAAATGCATTTATTGTATTCGTTATGCAGGTGTGACCCGAAATCCACTGATGGGTGAGCCTTTAGTGCTAGCACCTGATTATAATTATGAACAACATGCTAATATTGGTACCTTACGGCGTTGGCAATTGACGCAGAGGATGGTTCAGAGCTTTTGGCAACGTTGGTCTTCAGAATACCTGACAAACTTTTTTCAAAGACGTAAGTGGTCCGTTAGAACTCGAGAATTTAAAATCGGTGATGTTGTTCTCATTAGGGAGGACAATTTGCCCCCTGCTAAATGGCTATACGGTAGAATCGAAAATTTGCACCCTGGTAAGGCAGTGTTACACGTGTAGTATCAGTTCGATGCAAGGATTCTGTGATTAAACGTCCAACTTCAAAGTTATGTCTTTTGCCTGTAAATGAAGCTATAAGGTGATTTGTTTTCCTTTTTGTTGTGTTTTAATGTGTATTCTCCTTAAATGATAAGACTATTTTGTTTGTTAGTTAAGTAACTAAATGTTTATGCTTTTACACGTATGATATTGTGTTTATGTAATAGTAGTGTAAGGTGTACTGCAATGGTGGGCGGCTGTATGTTAAGGACACGTCCTTGGTGGGCGGCATGTTGCATTTACATAAGTTCCAAATAGATGTCGCTGAAGCCTCCTAGCTTTCGATGATGAGGTTGTTGTCTAAACATACCTATACTTCATTGTTTATATAATATATTGTCTCCGTCATAAGTGGCATGAGTTTTATTCATATCCCTCATCCCACGGGCTTGGGAATCTGTACCAGTTTGTACAGCGCTGTTTGCACATTTTAAAACATTGTTTTTTTAGGCCGCATAGTTTTCGACTTATGATGAAAAATGTAAAAAATACCGTCCCCCCCCCCTTATCTCTGAAGTTTGCAAAGAGAAAAATCTAAAATAATTCTATGTGATAGAAGTTTATGTAAAGATTACAGGAAAAATAAAACGATGTCTCAATATAACACACTTTTTTAGAAATTCAAAAAACAAACAAAAATTATTTAGTTTCACTACCAGTCAACAGATGGCGCTGTACTAAGAATGCTAACCTAAGAAAAGAAAAATAGTTCCACTATCGGTCAAGAGATGGCGCTGACCTAATACTACAATAATAATTGGTGACTGGTTCTATTATGACCTACTATTTGCCGTATGAATAAACGAAAAATAAGTTCCTACTTAGTAATATTTAAACAGTTTGCAATGTGGAATGGCTGAAACGTTTTTCAGTCACTATAAGCAGCTGTGGTTAAGATTTGTAAGTTAACTGTCCGCCTGTTCGCCCTTCCACCTGTCCGCCTTTTATCCTACTTTTTTAAAGACTGTACTAAAGTAACATATCCAAATATATTTATGATTGTACGGAACCCTCGGTGCGCGAATCCGACAGCGAGGTTTTTTAGTTTGTTATTTGGATTCCTAAGAAAGTGTGAAACTAAGTTTTGCAAGAAATAAAATAATACGTGAAAAACTTAAAAGAAATCAGTATGTTTTGAATAATTTTGCAGTTTTTCACGCGTTTACGCAGGTAGCACAACTTTTTTTTTGCTTGCAATACGTATTTGCACCAATAAGGGGGTCCAAATAGCATACTAAAAACGCAGCTTTACATCGCGTTTTGCGTTTGTAGGTATTTTTTTTTTAAGATTTTACTGGCCTACACGGCAGATAATACGCCATGAAGCAAGATGATAAGTGATGAAAATCCGAAAAACGTAATTTGGTTATATATATTATTATCTTAATACGCAGCAAAATAATAGCCCTGTCTCGTCAGAATCCTCGTATGCGAGTCAGATTTGCACCTGTTTGAATTTTCACTATTGATCGGCAGCATAAGTGAAAATCTTTTAAAAAGACGTAGGTGCAAAAGCACTAAACTTAAGAATCGCCTTAGTCTTTTCTTATTTATAACTCTACCAAGATAACTAGGCGAATGACAGCTACATGACGGCTAAGTTTACGACACCGTTTTAATTTGGTCGTGTTGTAGTTAGGAAAAGACTTAGGCGATCCTTAAGTTTAGTGCAATCGGGCAGAGCTATTTTTCTTTTTGCCATTTGTGTTTTAATATGGCAACACTTTACTGTGGAACCAAGGTCTTTAAAAATACTGAATCAGGTGATAGTGTTGCTTAAATTGGTCAATTTTCTTCAAGGGACATAGTCTATGTCCCTTGAATATGTCCCCAAAATGTATTGGTCAGTTGACCGACTTACTATGGGAATGCGAAAAAAAATATTATTAATTTTTCGATTTATGTCACATAGATCGAAAAGTTAATATTTTTATTTCGCATTTCCATAGTAAGTTGGTCAGCTGACCAATACATTTTGTATGGGAGTATGACATGTTTTTTTTTTCATTTTTCAACCTGTGTTACTTGGAGAAAGTCTATCCTTTCAGTATTGTTTGGTTCCAATTTCCAATAATTTGGACTAAGTTAAAAACTAAAATAATTCAACCTCCGTTCCAAAACTTTTAGGCCAAGTTGTACTTCTGACTTTGTAATCGACATTAGTCAATGGAAACAATATTCCTTTTGAAGCCAGAGTTGAATTTTACAAAAAGATCATAGCCGTTTAAAAATTATGTGGAAAGTATGAGTGCTCTAACCATAAATTGCAGAAGTAGCGTTGCATTGCGCACTCTCCACCATCTAACGATACGAATGATACTTATGAAATTTTCGTACTTTTCGACGTGACTTGACAACTTAATTCTTTGTAAATGAGGCTTGAAAAGGTTTCATATGACATGGGAATCGGAATTTACGTACAATGGGGGTTGCAATAGTGAAGAAAGAATAGCTCCATGAAATGTATACGATTGCTGTGTTGCATGTGATTTTATGCCGCTCGCACAAAATTAATGTAATAACTGAGTTGAAAGAAAATGCCTAGGTACAAAAACCAGCGATTGGTAAGCCCTTGATGAATATTAAAAAGGTTTTTCAAATCATCGAACTATTATTACTAATAATTCGAGTTTGCAAATAGGGATTTATTAATGTATGTATATGTTATAGTCAAACCCCGAAGTCCAGGCGCTCCTAGGTTTGCCAAGTCAAACCTCAGGTTTGACAAGAAGGCTTAGTCAAAATCCAAAACTAAAGCGTGTTTCGGCCTTTGACTAACAAAATGGGCAAACCTAGGAGAGACCAACTTCGATAGTTAAACCCCGAAACTCAATACTATCAAATCGGAGTTTGACCAGTCAGACATAAATTAGGACATAAATTAGGACAGAATGTGTTATTTTGTACGTAAATGTGTAAAAATACATTCTATAGAGTGAAAATGTAACTAAATCAACAATCTTCCTGTGAAACAAAGATTTCTGTTGTCTGTTAAAAAAAAACCCACGAAATTTAAGACGATTGCTCCGCTGCGCTTCGCGATCGTCCTAAATTTCTAACCTATCACGTGACCTACAAGTAAGGCAGCTTTGACTAAGATAAACCTAAATATCTATGAAAAACAGCATTCATTTCCGATGTTAGATTTAGTCAAAGCTGCCTTACTCCTGTAGGTCATGTGATGGGTTAGAAATTTAAGAAGATCGCAAAGCGCAGCGGAGCGATCGTCTTAAATTTCATGGTTATTTTTTTAACTAACAGACAGAAATTTTAGTTTCACAGGAAGATTTATTAATTTAATTAAATTAACACTGAAAAGAATGTGTTTTTCATACATTTAAATACAAAAAAACATATTCTGTACCTAATTTAATTCTGATTGGTCAAACCCCGATTTGATAGAATTGAGTTTCGGTGTTTGACTGTCCAAGTTAGTCTCTCCTAGGTTTGGCTACAAATGCGTTAGTTAGTCAAAGGCCGAAATACGCTGTTAGTTTTGGACTTTGACTAAGCCTTCTTGTCAATTCTGAGGTTTGACTAGGCAAACCTAGGAGCGCCTGAAGTTCGGGGTTTAACTATAACATATAAATACACGTTAACGTGGTTATATTGATTACTAAATCTCCAGAAACAATAATTATTATTTATGTTTTGTTTTGATCTTAATTCTAATTCGAGAAATTAATATACTACTTACTTACTTAAAGTAGTTGGGGAGTTGAAATAGTAATTTCATCGCCAAAAATAATTTTTCATCACAGTAAGTAGGTAGCCTACTCAAAGTTATTTATTAAGTAAGGTTTTGTTTTAAAATTTTACATAAATCGAGGTATGACTAGGTAAGTATCAACATGATTCTATCAGAGAGCTTACCTACTTTTCAAAAAGAAAAAGTTATCAAACATTATCAAAATTATTACGAAGAAACCATATTTGACGGATTTTTGACAAAAATCGGTGGACAAACCCTAGGTCGTTTAGTTATGTAGTAGTATTATTTTATTTGTGGTTATGTGAAGTATTTTTCACTATCGTAGACTCTAGCTCATAGACATAGAAAAATTTTCGTCACCGAGCATAGTGCATCTAATCGCTACTAGATGGCGTTACCAGTAACGCTGAAAGCCCATTCATAGCTGTCATAGTGAAGTGAAATAATTCTCAATCAAAACATCTTGGTATACTGATCCTAGTCTTAGTACGTCTCTAAATAGCAGAGTGCGATAGAAATTATATTATTTTAACAAGAAAACAACATCCTTGAAACATTTATCAATGTGAAACTGAATGAAATAACATATGGATTAGATTTGGCAATATTATGTTTATCGTAAGCTCGTAGCTTATTTTTGCATCAAGTGTTTCCGTGCAGATTAGGGTTGCCAGGTTTTTTACCCTGTAACGGACAAATGCTTAATTTGGCAAAAAAAATGGCAGAATAAATACGATATTTTATTTTTTTCACGGGACAAATGAAAACTAGTATTTTACATTCTTATTTTAATGTGTTTTTATTGCTACTTTATTTGAAAGAAGATCATGTATGTTATTCACATCTTTGTTTAATTTCACATATTTTGTAAATGGAGGCTGCCCCGGCGGGACGCTTAAAATTGTGCCTGAAATACGGGACGTCCCAGGAAATACGGGACGTCTGGCAACCCTTATGAAGATGTTGATTCAGCCTATATTTCTAGGATTAGTAGCTCGAGTCTAGTGTAGAAATAATTATTTATAGTTGCAACAATGTTGCGCCCTGGCTACCTTTTAGTAGCTTTTTTTATTTTACTGGTATGCCCCGACAAATTGCAACAGGCATTTGTGATTAAAGGTACTGCAATAAAAACATAAACTATGTAGGTATTGATGTTTCATTTTAAAATACGCTCATTGTTGAGTGCTGATCGCATCAGTGTATAGCTGCATCTGCCGATAGAATAGACACTCGTTAACATTTTAATACTAAATTCTTCATGTACAGACTCTATTTAATAGTATAAGAGTTGCTAGCGGTACAATTACCAAGATTTTTACCGACTTCAAAAGGAGGGAGGTACTCAATTCGACCCGTTTTTTTTGTTTTTTTTTTTGTTTTTTGTATGTACATCGATTACTCGAAGGCGGCTGAACCGGTCGAAATGATTCAAACGTTATTACATTAGGTACACTTTCAAGTTGGTCCCATTTTTTAAAATTTTGAAATCGGTTCAGTACTTTTCAAGTAATCTTGAAAAAAGCACGAAAATAGTATGCTTTTGTGTGAACTTCCTCGATGATCAGTCGTATAACTTCTTTGTTTATGAACTGAATAAGATAATTATTTTTTTGTTGTAAAAGGGATATCTTTAGTGTAGTTCTTTAACCGACTTAAAAAAGGAGGTTCTCAGTTTGACCCGCATGTATGTATGTTTCTCCGCGATCAACTCACGTTTGGCTGAGCCGATTTTTCTACCTAAATAATATACCTACACTACCTACAAAAGGTAACAACACTAAAAATAAAAAAAATAAAAAATTGTTTAAAAAACAAAAAACCGACTTCAAAAAACCTACCTCTAAAAAGCAAGAAATAATATTCGAAATAATAAAAACACGTCTATTGAAGTCGGGTGGGGCTTTTAGAATAAAAAAAAGGAATTTGTACTCCAGCCCCACCCGACTTCAATAGACGTGTTTTTATTATTTCGTTTTTTTTTGAGTACCTACTTACTTTTGCCGAGGGATTTACTATTGTGTTTCGAAAGTTACAGAGGCCAAACTAGAAATTCGATGTATTAGCAGCTATTTATCTCATAATTTAGAAATGATTACGTCTTACAAAAAATATTTGTTATTGATATAATAAACCTTCTGCGAGGAAAGATTAGTAGTTTTAAATTTTAAACTAAATTTATTAATGTACAAAATATATTTTTTCGAAACGCCTTTTTAGCTGAGTTTTTAAGACTGTATCCAAATTATTTCGAAAGTAGGTAATCTAGTTATTACGAAGACCTATTATAGTTTTTAAAAAATAGTTCTTTGTAATAGTAAAACTAATTAGTAGTACTTACCATATTTTTAAGTTAAAAGTAAGGTTTCCGTAAATTACCGGTTTTTACTTTACTTTTGTATAGATTTGCTGCGATCTGAATCCGAATCAAAATTCAGTCTGTATGTGGCGGGCCTAAAAGTAAAATAACTAAACAATACAAAGTCATAACACAATTTAAACATCGCCCTTGTCTTGAATATTTATTTTTTCAGCAAGTTTCATGAACCTGTCCGATCCTGTTCGCTCCACAAACATGTTGACGTCAAAAGTAGGGCTTTGCTCTCATAGCCGCGGTGGTCGCACGTGCCTCCGTTCCCACGCCCGGGGGGCGCAGCACCCGCCTGGACCTCCAGTGCCAATCGGTTTTTTTAATCAACAAACAACATGTTTTGAGAACACGGCAGTATTTCGTGTGAAACGTTTTTTTGAGGAGACACTTGAAGTCTAGATTTTAGAAATAAAAATAGATGAAGTGTTTATTTACTGGTAATTGTATATTATAAATAGATACTTTGTAACACGTTTACTTTATGTTCAGCTGGAATTATTTATTCAGTGTATAATCACCGTCAATTGGTAATGCGCTGGAACCTTGTCACATTAACATCCACGCTAACGTGATCCGCAACTAGAAATGTCATGAAACAAGAAAATTCTAATAGGTAATCTAATATATTTATTATTGAATTATTATTTTCAATAAGATAGGGTCTAGGTATATGAAAAAATATAATTGTTTTTCATTTTTAGGTTAAAAAATCATCGCCGCCAGGCGCATTACCAATTGACGGGGATTATAAGTTGCAAAAATTTCATAGATTCCATAGACTAGAGGAGTGATTCTTAACCTCGGGTCGCGACCCGTATTCGGGTCGCGAGAGGTTTTGGGTTGGGTTACAAACGACTTTAAAAAGTGATAAAATTTTACGTTTTCAATAGCGAATATTTTTATTTTTTATTGTTAGGTCGATCGATGTCATAACACAAAGTATACTAGTCCTACTTACTATCGTAAATTCCCTTTTAGCGACAAAATCGTTATGGTGGCAACACATAATCACAACAACTTGGCAATATCTCGCCGAAATTTCATCGCTCGCTACCATGCGCCGTTTAAGATTTGGCCATTGTAAAATCCAGGGGCGGCCTTAGGACGGTGCAAGCGGTGCGACTGCACTGGGGCCCTATTTTTGAATCGCTTTCGCGTTCGACATCTCATTGTTTTTAGTCATATGTCGAACGAAAATCAGTAGAAACGAGCGCTCGACGCCAGCCGAGCGATTAAAAAATAGGGCCCTGGGCGCTCTCGTGTGTGCGTCGAAAACGCCCGACTAACGGTCGAGTATCAATCGTATTGTTCCTGGTAACGAGTGACGACGCGACGAATAAAACTAACTAAAAATAGCACTGCGTGGCCATTTTTTAGTATAAATAAATGAAACTGACTAAAAATCGCGCTGCGCGGCCATTTTTTTTTCTTATAAACAAGTGAGATTACAAGATTAGTAGATGAAACTGACTAAAAATCGCGCTGCGCGGCCATTTTTTTTTTTCTATAAACAAGCGAGATTACAAGATTAGTAGATGAAACTGACTAAAAATCGCGCTGCGCGGCCATTTTTTTTTTCTATAAACAAGCGAGATTACAATATTAGTAGATGAAACTGACTAAAAATCGCGCTGCGCGGCCGTTTTTTAACCAACAGGTTAATTTGATAATCTTGGAATCGCGGATAGGGGGCACCCGTAGAAATGTCGCCCAGGGTCCAGGGCGCTGGTAGTGCTAAAACCGGCAATGCTTTCACGTTAACTATTGAACCGATCATGAAATTTTGCATTCATGTTGTCAGGGGTACAGAAAAGGGACATATTCAGTTCCCGAGGGATAGCAAAAAATCTGTCCACGCAGACAAGACGCGGGTACCTGTCACTGGAAAATAAAATAAAAATTGAATTAGGGTCGCGGACTTCGAATATATTTCTACTTTGGGTCGCCAGCCAAAAAGGTTAAGAACCACTGGACTAGAGTCTAGAGGACGACCATCAAATATAAAGTTTTCCACTAATTTATATTATTACTTACATATTTATGTAAATTTATTTTGAGAATGACAAGCAGAATCCCATTAATTTGAACCAAGAACTTTATAATCATATCACATTTCTTTGATTTGAACGAATTAATCCAATTTTGTAAAATACAAACATCATATTTTTTAATTCATTTCGACATTGGTACAAATCCTTTTCAGTTTGATTCCAGCCAGCCATAAAATGTCGCAAGGACTAGCGCTTCGTCGGTCAAGGTTATGCGTTTCAGCGGGGTCAACGACCGCAGTAAACAACATGGCGCTGCGTGTTTTTGCAAGGAGGTTTATAATGGGGAGTGAGTACTCTACAAAAATTTTCACCTATCGTTTAAAAGAAATTCAACTTTATAGCATTTGGCATAGAGTTGAAATTCTATCGACGACATTGACTGAAGGCACTACTGTGTGAATGAGATAACACCAGGTGGAGGTCGGTGTCTCGTTCGCACAATTGCCATTACTAAACAATAATACCACGATAGTAGGACTAAAAATATGTACGTTACCAATCAAGTAGTGTATCAAAATTAAGGATTCGGAATGGGAAGTCGAATATATACTATTTAAATATTAATTTTGAATGACACATAATAATTGTAATATAAAACAGAACTTACTCTTTTGATTTAATTAGATATCTACAATAATGCTAATCAGCTATCATCGGTGAGGTGGTAATAAATAGAAGTGTCAATCCTGGCAACTCCGATTTTGACCTTGGCGCCGAATTTCAATTTAAGAATTTCAATCTAAAGGAAATTTTACTTTACAAAACTAGTGTGACCATAAATACTGCACCATTTCAGATTTCCAAAAAAACGAAATTGTTCTATTGAAATGGCTAGAGGTCGCAGGCGAGACGATAAAATTAATAATAATAATCAAATTCATGTTTGTGCGCCTATTTCGATGAAACTCGGTTTTTGGTACTATTTCAACATGAAAATAACAACGCAATGTTGAAAATTTAAAAAATCCAAGATGGCGGCCAACTTTTTTGTTTTTGGGCCGATTTCGATGAAACTCGGTTTTTGGAACTATTTTGACAAGAAAATAACAACGCAATTTTTAAAAAACTAAAACTCCAAGATGGCGGCCAACTTTTTTGGTTTTTGGGCCGATTTCGATGAAACTTGGTTTTCGGAACTATTTTGACAAGAAAATAACAACGCAATTTTTAAAAAACTAAAAATCCAAGACGGCGGCCAACTTTTTTGTTTTTGGGCCGATTTCGATGAAACTTGGTTTTTGGAACTATATTGACAAGAAAATAACAACGCAATTTTTAAAAAACTAAAAATCCAAGATGGCGGCCAACTTTTTTGTTTTTGGGCCGATTTTGATGAAACTCGGTTTTTGGTACGATTTTGACAAGAAAATAACAACGCAATGTTGAAAATTTAAAAAATCCAAGATGGAGGTCAACTTTTTTGTTTTTGGGCCGATTTCGATGAAACTTGGTTTTTGGTACGATTTTGACAAGAAAATAACAACGCAATGTTGAAAATTTAAAAAATCCAAGATGGCGGCCAACTTTTTTGTTTTGGGGCCGATTTAGATGAAACTCGGTTTTTGGAACTATTTTGACAAGAAAATAACAACGCAATGTTGAAAACTTACAAAATCTAAGATGGTGGCCAACTTTTTTGTTCTTGGGCCGATTTCAAAAACAAATTAGCAGCCATTTTGATCTTTTTTGATTTTTCCTTCAGTTTACATTGAGTTGTTATTTTCTTGTCTAATTAGTAACCAAAAACCGAGTTTCATCGAAATCGGCCCAAAAAAACAAAAAAGTTGGCCGCCATCTTAGATTTTTAGTATTTTAAAAATTGCGTTGTTATTTTCTTGTCAAAATATTACCAAAAACCGAGTTTCATCGAAATCGGCCCAAAAACAAACAAGTTGGCTGCCATCTTAGATTTTTTAATTTTTTCTATACATATTGTGTTATTATTTTCTTGTCAAATTAGTACTAAAAACCGAGTTTCATTCAAATCAGCCCACAAATAAAAGAGTTGGCTGCCATATTTTTTTATATTTTTAACATTTCTTTGTTTTATTTTGATCAAAATAGTAACAAAATCGAGTTTCATAAAATCGGCCCACGAACAATATAGTTGGCCGCCATTTTGTTTTTTTTTATATTTTTAACATTGTGTCGTCGTAAATCTCTTGCACCCATTTTATTAATTTCACAAGTAAAGAAATTGGTGCAAGTATTTTAGACCTTGTTGACATCTTTACCAAAATAACAGTTTTTAATGAAACAGCAAAGTAAATGTACAAGTATAATTATGGGAAAAAGCAATCGAATTTCAAACGTCAATAAAGTCGAAAATCGTTTCCATATTTTTTTAACTACAGATCACTAGACAATGTTTTCCTACTTTTACTTGTTTTTCCAACATTTATTTGTTTTTCCGAAGTTCACGCACATTGCATTTTTATTAAAAATTGGAATAAACTTTAAAGTTGCGTAATTATTTACACTTGAAATTAAATTGAATTGAATAAACTAGATTTTAATTGGTTGAATTACCATATTTAAAAAATAAAAACAAAAAAGCAACTTAATAAAAACGTGATAAATAATTTGTTCTTAAAAAATATTTTTTTTAATCAATATTAATTTTCTTTTTAGGGTTCCGTACCTCAAAAGGAAAAAACGGAACCCTTATAGGATCACTTTGTTGTCCGTCTGTCTGTCCGTCCGTCCGTCTGTCTGTCAAGACCCTTTATCTCAAAAACGCGTGGATGTATCGAATTGAAATTTAAACCATATACTAAGGTCTACGGGCCCTTGAAGCTGTAAAAAAATCAAACTTCTAAGTTAACGTAAAAAAAAGATACTGCCGTTTAGGGCGCAAAAAACGCATTTTCGATACTCTCAAAGGAATCAAAATTCATAGGGTACTTCCCGTTGACCTAGAACTATGAAATTTGGCAGTTAATAGCGTCTTATACTACACTTACAGGAATAAATCTGAAAACTGTATATTTGTAATTAAATCATAATAAAATATGGTCATTAAAATACGTAATTATTAATCATCTTGGTGAAACAACGGTATGCGCGGTCATAGTTTAACTTCTAATTACTTTTGGATTAATCGCGCCACTAATTCTTTTTAAAATATCAATATTTATTATTATTAATTATTCAGATCCTTTCAAATATTGTTATAGTTAATTACTTTTAAAAATAAAATTAAAAAGTAATAAATTTGGCTCTAAATATTTTCGCAACATGGCGGTATGTCACGCTGTATGACAGGGGGTCTTCTTCTTCTTATTTTTGTTTTGGCAATCTACTTTCTTCTTGGAAGTAATTTTTGCCAGCGTCAAGTGTTGAATAGTTCAGTGGTAGATTGTTTCAGTTTACATTAAAATGCGGGTGCATCGCATTCCAATGTTGCTTGGAGCATTTGGCACCAAGTATAATCAAGACAGTTTACTCGGTAAGGTCAGCCGTGGTAGCCACCACTACAATAAAAGTCTCGGCTTCACACAACCAAAATCTCGCCTATTTCCATTATCCCACATATTGTTCAGTCAATATTTGTATGAGAATCCATTACTAACGTGTAATAATGGATTTTCATACAAAAATTGCCTGCGTCTGTCCAGCAATGTTTCTATTAAAACTCATTACACACGTGTAATTCAGAAATGGAGCGAACTTTTCAATGAAACACAATTAATATAGGTATCAAATGTCGCCTTGATGAGCGAGCACATTCCAAAAATTTTTTTTTAATATTCGGTATACTGGTATCACGTGAAAGGCCTTGATGAGCACATTCCAAAAAATTTAAAAAAAAATAAAAACGAAAAAAAACTGTTTTGGTGCAATATGGGTATCAAATGAAAGGCCTTGATGAGCGCATTCCAAAAAGATAAAAAAAAAATTAAAAACGAAAAAAAAAAATTTTTTCAATACCTATGGGTATCAAATGAAAGTTTTTTGAAAAGTTTTTTGGGATATGCTCATCAAGGAGCATATTCCAAAAAACTGGAAAAAAAATAAAAACGAAAGGTAAATTTTTTTTTGCAATATGGGTATCAAATGAAAGGCCTTGATGAGCACATTCCAAAAACTGAAAAAAAAATGAAAAACTGGAAATAAATGAAAAAAAACCGGATTTTTTTTTCAATATGTGTATCAAATGAAAGGCCTTTATGTGCACATTCCACTTTCCATTTTCTTTTTTCAATTACTGTAAGTATTTACAATTAAAATAAAAAGCTAAAACTTTTAAAACTAAAAAGTTAAAAGTTTCAAAGTACTACACAAGCCTTGGCCGCAACTAGGCATTGATGGACTCACGTATGTTCTTCAGTGCCTGTCTTGAGTGCCCCTGCAGTAATGTACTATTCCATTTCAAACCTTCGCCCGTGGTCAGTTCTTTGTCGTAATCCCTGGAAGGGTTATTTTCTACGTGGCGACAAAGGATTTCAAATGGTTATCTATATATAGCAGTCTGCTGAACGGATTTTGATGGTATTTTTTTACAGTTTGGTAGCTTGGAGTCCAACTTATAATCTAAGCAATTTTTCACATAATTCCGGTAGGTAGAACCTGGGATAAAGCTTGAACTCTCCGTAGTACAGTTTTCATATAAAAAACTAATAACTACCAACCACTTTTTTTCAAAATATTTCCTTTGTACCGACACAACTTTTCTATAGCTTTATTTTATGTATAGATGTAGGTCTGTACGGAACCCTCGGTGGGCGAGCCCGACTCGCACTTGTCCGGTTTTTTTTTTTTAGTTAACGAGCTAATCTAAAAATATACCACCGCTTATCAGAGTACTCGTCAAGACCATTCAAACGAGTCCAAACTCGATGGGGTTGAAAGGTTTTATTGCAGAGTTCCTGTGGCCTTCTTCCGGCTCCATCATCAGACTCTTGGATAGTATTAACCAACAGAGCACTCGTCAAGACGATTCAAACGAGCCCAAACTCGATGGGGTTGCATGATTTCAATATTGAGTTCCTATGGCATGGAATCCAGACTTCATCATCCGACCCTGAACCTCGTCTCCCGTCAGAGTACTTGTCAAGACAATTCTAATAAGCCCAAACACGATGGGGTTGTATAGTTTCATTCATCATAGAGTTCCTGTGGCGTTCTTCCGGCTCCATTATCAGATCACCTCAATGACACTGTAATATTGCATTTCCTTTCATTTCTGACCTGTGTTCAAAGTTTCAAGTCTCTAGCTCATCGAGAATTTGGTATAAAATCGTTTGCAAAATTTGTGCTCAAACAAACAAAAGAGCAAGCAACCTAATAAAAACGCGGTAAAAAGTGTTAATTATAAATAAAGAACTACCTAGGTATTTAAGTTATATTAAACAGTTTAAAGTATTATGTATGTCTCCGGCCAACCATACGGTTTGGTCACCCTAATGAAGAAAAGGACACATACATCTACTTGACCTCTCTGTCGGCTCGTTTTGGGGCGAAGCACTCATTCCGGTTTATAGTACTATTTCCATGTGTTTTTGTCACATGTGTTGCCGTTTTTAATATTGAATTATGACTGAAATTAATTAGTGCTCACCGTGCCCAGTTTTAGGAACTTTATTTTGTAGCTCGTGCCGGTGGCTTTTTTGTTGTTGACAGATATTTGTTTAAGTGCGCCATGTCTTAAAATATGTTACCAAACTAAGCCAAACACTCTGAAAGACATGTTTTTTTTACAGAATGTATTTATGTCTTTTTACAAAAACTACAACTTATCTGGATTTTGTGATCGAATCATGTACCTTGGATGATACCCATGTCCTTCTATTACCTACTTATCGGGTATATAAAATCAAATATGTGAGTACAATCATAAGAATCTCTATAATTTTTGAATTCTAATAACATGTATCGTAATTGCATGTAGGTATTTTGTTTCTTTTTTACTAGAAAAGGTTAATACTGCAACTACGTATTTAATACTGTTCGAGTATAATTATTAAATTAGTTACTTAGATGCTCATTACTGGTGATTAAATTAAATTAATTACCTAAATTAAAGAACGTTAGTTAGAATAGGCACGATATTCCTTGTATTTTACATTTTAATTTGCAATTACTAGTATAGCTTTTGTACCAACCAAGCACTTTTATTGGTACAAGAGCTTAATTTTATTATGATCACAATTGTGCAGTATTGTGCAAATCTGTTAAAGCTCTAAAGACTATTGATGGTCACGTTCGTAAAAATTAATTGGCGAATTATTGATATGTCGCATTCAGACATAGACATAATAAAGTAACAGACATGACATATTAAAAAATAACATATTTTTACAATTTGTTAAAAATTGAAAATAATCTAAACATTTTATTTCATATTAACAATTTTAGTTTTCCATTATTGTTAAGTTTTTTTAAGAGATTAAAGTAATATTAAGTCACCCTTTAAAGCTATTATTAGAAGACCTAAAAGTATATGGGTTTTTTTCCATGAATTCCAATTTCAGGATAGAATCCTGAGAAGAGTAGTTATTTGGGACAAAAGTATTAAGCCACGTACGCGCCGACGAGTACGCCGAGGTGGCTATTGCTTAGCGCCTAGCGCCTAGAATCTAGGCCTTATTACCTAGCGTGTAGCGAAGTAAAAGAAAAGTTCTTGCAACCGACCGCACTTGGCGCCTTCGCTATGCGGCTGGTTGAGAACTTTGTGGAACATTCCCTTAATTATGCTACACGCTAGGAGACTCGCTAGGCTCTTGATAAAAGCTAGCAAGCCACCTGTCAGTGCGTATGTGGCCTTAAGTAAGTGAAATCCTACTTAATATTATAAATGTGAAAGTTTGTGGGTTTGGATGTTTGGATGTTTGTTCCTCAATCACGCAAAAACTACTGAACGGATTTGGTTGAAATTTGGCACACAGATAGTAGATAGCCTAGATTAAAACATAAAATACTTTTTATCCCGATATTCCCACGGGAACGGGAACCATGCGGGTGAAACCGCGGGCGGCCGCTAGTTAAGTATATGGTGCAGTGTAAGGTGCAATAATATGTAATAATATGAATCAGATTTTTGATATTTATGTTATAAATCTTCTTTTTAAATCTATGACCGTGTCGTTTATTTGAATGCTTATAACACAAAAATTTGACTGTGACGTTTCTGGTAAAAGCATTGATTCTGTCAACACTAGAATTTGTAAAGCCGCCGTTTTATCGCGGTTCTGACAGATGACGTCTATATCCAGCCGTCATGCGCATACGCAAGCATTGTGCAGTCTAATGGACGGGCGTCCGTAATCCGCGCTTCTTTGCGTATCTCACGTTTGTACGTTTAGGGCTGTCAACGGCCAAATACTTAAATGAATCTTAAAGTGCCAACTCTCATAATATCTCAAAATGCCACCTTAAATAAAACAAAAGTTGTCAGAGTTGACAGAAACTCTATGAAACTGACAGCTTCCTTAAAGTTAAGGAGACCTTAATTAGATTTTAGCTAAAAAGCCTTTGAGTATATCCGGCCGTAAAAACAAATAATTTTGCAACAAAATATTGTTGCAAAATTTTTTTAAGTCAAGTAGTTGAGGCACTATTATTAGGGTAAAACAGCGGCTTTACAATATTTGATAAAATCTAAAGATGGAAATAAAATAAGTAAATTTTACGTTTTTGACATCCGCACACATTTCAAATGTCTGACTACAATAATATGATATGATAGCTTTTCCTTGCGTGAAAGTATAATTTCTATTTGTATTAAATCTTAAAACATATAATTATTGTTTTTCAGCTGCAAAATTTAAATAGAACTTTTTAATTTTCAATAGCAGCCCTGAGTTTTTATCTCTCCCTTGTAGTCATTTAACATTTATTGATAGTAAAATCGAGTTTATCGCTGTTTTACGCCAGATCTCGTTATAGGGTGAGAATGCACTAAAGTCGATAGCTTGTGCGCCCTCCGAACGTCACGTGTTGAAGAACTATCAAAGAATCGATAGGGAAACAACTAACTTGGACCTAATAACGAATCAATGATCCCGCAGGCCTATTACTTAAAAAGAATCTCGATTATCGGACGCAATTCGTCGTTCAATTTACTTGATATTGAACCTCGTGAGTCAATAGTGTCACGGAGTAAGACGAACATAATATCGTTCGCTTATCGTGGTTGTTTTTATGTAATAGGCCTGCTGCAATAATAAATCTTGGAAAACTTAAACTAAATTTGGGGTTTTTACTGTACAGTAAGGTATCATAGGTTCACACAGTAAGGTTACAGGTAATACAGGATAACCTCGCTAACTAATTATTATATAATAAGTATAAAATATGAACATAAAATAAGAAAAAGTTTCAGCTATAATGCAATTATGAAAACAACTTTTAAGGGGCCATAATAGGAAAATGGTTTGCGCGGGCCATATTTTTATATAGAAAACGTAAAGTTGTATTCACAAAAAAAAATCAGTCTTCTAGTAGCTACAAGTATTAAATTGCGTATAAACCTCACAGATGATTGTAAAAAAATATCAGAATATCATCAAAAGCGCCTGTCGCGGGCCATATTTTTGGCGTAAATAATAGCGGAAACGTATTGAATTCCACATCAAACTACACTTTAATGTACTGTGCAGTTGCTCCAATAACTTTTTTTCGAGAAAGATAATTGTGCTAAAGGTAATAATGAAAAAACAACGAAAAACATCGAAAAACTGCAGAAGTGAGGTTATTTTCCATACTCTTTATACGTAAAGAAAAAGACAGAGACAAATGATTTCGCATAACGGAGCCTTAAATTGCACAGATGGTAATGTGGGTGGATCAAAACAGATTATAAGGACTGGTTAAGTTTAAATTACTCACATAACGATAGATAATTTCATATTAATTCTGATTTTAAAATTATTTTTAACCAGAAGATAGTGTTAATTGTAGACTATGAAACATTTACAAATACCAAATTTGCATTAAGCTCGCCGACAAAAAGAATAAAATGTCTTACCAATATAATTTGCCCTTTAATTTACATACGGTAATAGATAACATAAATTGAAATTACATTTCTAAATTGATAAATTTTCTTATTAACATTTCAATAAACACGCAAGGGGAGCCGATTAACAGTTAAAACGGTTTAACATTCAAAGTTTATTAAAACTTCTTTTATTACCACTTCAATGCGTCAACAAGGTAGTTCTTTTTAAGCGTCACGGTATTTTCTATTTCTAATCAAATGTTTTCTTAGTAATAAAACACAATCTTTTTATATTTGAAACACTTTACTACCTAATCAGTTTATACAAAAAACATTTCAAATTGATTTGACATCTGACAATGATTTCTACACTAGAATCACAGTATAATATACTCGTATTATAGTTGAGAATATTATACTTGAGAAGTGAATACTCGTATTAGTTTGTGCTATTATATTTAAACTATGATTATATTCTGTTAGTTAACTATGATAATCAAATATTTTAGTATCGTCAATATGTTACTAGAATATTGAACTTTATTTCCATGGATTTAAAGTAGACGTGTAAGTTATATATATTTTTGTTCTGTTTATTGCAGTGTTTGTGGTTTTATGTGGGTGTAACATAGTTATGATACACTAATTCATTTATCATCGGGAAGCAAAGGCGTTTTCAATAATATACTGGCTTCTTTATAATATTATAAACATGCTTTTCGTATTGAAAATGGATTTGCCATGAAGATGCGGATACAGTTTAATGAAATTAATACTGTTATTTTAAGAAATATGAAATTATACTTTTTGCTGTCCTAAAATACCTACGCTCTTCGTTATTATCATGTTTTTTAATCAAAAATACAGTGGTTAGAGCATGCTAACTTTATGTAATACTTATTCAAATTATTTTACTTACTTCAAAAGCTGAATAAAACAACTGAAATTATCATGGGATCTACCAACATTGAAGGTCTATGTTAAACTTTACATCAGAAATATTTCATTGAAACTTATATTTTTCTTCGACTTCAAAAAAAGGAGGAGGTTATCAAGTCGATGGTATTTTTTTAAATTCTAAAATCCTCACCAGACGTATTTTATTAAAATTGATATGCGTATTGGATTTGAATTTATTTCTTGTTTTTTAGAGGTATTTAATTTTGAAGATGTTTTTGTTTTCATTTTCAGGTTTTTTTACTCGTAAGTACATTTAAAAATAGCACTGTAAACCTGACTCTTGATTATAATCAAGAGTCAGTTTTTCCGTGGCGTAAACGTAATACTGTGGCGTCCCGCAGTTAGTTACATAAAACGGTGTCTATACGACCATAAACAGTGTAAGAAACACCAAACGCCAAAATTATTGTGTTATAGCTATTTCTTACATTCCATGAAAAATTGAATGTAATCTAAGCACAAATATGTTTTTACTCAAAAAAGCTTGTAATATGGTCATTATTTTGACAACCTTCTTTGAACAAAGTTGAGCTTGCCGGTGTCCTCCGATGGTGACGCAACAAAGTTATATGGGATTTCATTATTGTTGAGTTTTAGCCACCAGCAATTTCCTTTGAGAATCCATTATTGTAGAGTTTTCTTTCAAACATAGTTAGGTGAAAAATACACTGTACAACCCGCGCAGATACAGAATAGGATTAGAAATGGCGTAGTTCATATTCACTTCTCGCTCGCACACTTAACGCCACACCTATCGCTCTCTCAGTCACACTCGTTGTGGTAAGCGCGGTGAGCCGCCATTTTGAATTCCATCCTATATCTGCGCGGGTGTTGTATTGTTGTACCTAGATGATGTTTTTGTACTTTTATATAAAATTAGTATGGAAAAATATAAAAAACTCGCACTTGACCGTTTTTTGACCTTTCATTCAATACCCCTTATCTACTTCTGCGGTTACTAAGGGGATCAAAAAAAACCTTATTTTTTGGCTCCGACGCACCTTTTCTGAGATATTCGCATTTTTGTATTTTTTCGAAATTAGGTTATAAGTACCTACTATAGTAGGTATAGTTGGCAGTATTCGCATTTTTTGAGTAAAGTACTATACAAGCCTTGGTCCACAATGACTGCACTGCTGGCCACGTTATGATGGCCTCGAGCTAAGCTTAACTACGCTCTCGGCCTTCAAGCTTGGTCATCATTGCAGCCCTTGCTGTCCGCGCTATAAAGGCCTCGACCTCCGGTCTCGGCCTTTATTCTAGCTTGTCCATCAAGGGCTGCAAAGCTGACCGCGCTGTGACGGCCTGGACCTGCGTTAAGCTCCGCTCTCGGCCATCATCATCGCTGCCAGCAACGCAGTCATTATTGACCGCGGCAGTAATGTACTATTAGGAACGGTTTTGTTAATAGATAACACTTTTTTGATAAACTTTACGTTAAATGCTCTAATAAGAAAAGGAATAAATACTTGCAAATTGACTAAATGATAAGAAAAAATATTTTTTCATAATTTCAGATAAATTGTGTATTTTGAGGTACCTTTATTAACGGATAGGGTTTTGAATAAGTACATAGTAAGTACATACTATTAAATTTAAACATACCTTTGGTCACTTTTTGCACATTTATTTGAGGTTAAGCTTTGAGTAGGTTCACTACACTACATTTAGCTTACAGCACACAACCGAGCGATAGGCTGTATATCCGCATTTCAAAGAAATTAGCGTTTTTCCAATGAAGTTATCTAAAGAATGAAAGCATTATTATTGATGTAAACTTAAGTTTTAGGAAGCAAAATTTTAAAACGAAGACAATCTGTTCAAGTGGAATTTCAAATTTGCTTGTCAGAGGTATTTTTCACGAACGTTTCAGCTGTAACAAATAAGAATACGACTCATATTTATTTTTTTACTTATTGTTTGTATTGTCAAGGAGTGCCCTATAGAGAGAAAGTTTTAATTTTTTTAAATCCCAGAAATATAAAATATTAAAAAAATGCTTAAATCGGTAAACTTTTACATGTTTTTTACTGGTATTTACAGATTCTAAAGTCATTTCTTATTTTTCTTAGGAATAATGGGGTATTTATCTATTATATTGCGTGTTTTGTATTTACTTATATCTATTTAATAGGAATTTTCAAAGTTCGCCCTCATTACGGCTCGCGCAGAGTTGTTTAGATCATTTGTATTGAACATTTAAAAATGGAACGTGATGCGCGTCTACACCCTTAAGGCTGTAGACGCGCATCACGTTCTATTTTTAAATTATATACATACTAATATATATAAGTTTAAACAAAACACGCAATACATTAGACAAATACCTCATTATTCCTAAGAAAAATATAAAATGACTTTAGATTCCGTAAATACCAGTAAAAACGCATGTCAAAGTGTACCAATTTGAACATTTTGTAATATTTTATTTCTCTCTGATTAAAATTTATTTTTTAAATTTTCTCTCTATAGGGAACTCCTTGACAATACAAACATTAAGTGAAAAAATAAATATGAGTCGTATTCTTATTTGTTACAGCTGAAACGTTTGTGAAAAATACCTCTGACAAGCAAATTTGAAATTCCACTTGAACAGATTGTCTTCGTTTTAAAAAAACCTGTTAATTTATTATGTTTTTCTCTCTATACGGCACTAATTAAAGAATTTTGCATCCTAAAACTAAAGTTTACATCAATAGTAATGCTTTCATTCTTTAGATAACTTCATTGGAAAAACGCTAATTTCTTTGAAATGCCGATATACAGCCTTAAGAGTTAACATAACGATGAATAAACATCTAAGATTGCTTAATAAATTACAGGAAGAGGTGTATCTACGATCAAGAATACTTTGCCTATACCAGGATAACGAAACTGTTTCTATTTTTTTTTATAAAAGTCCAAATAGGTTCAAGAAAGAGTTCGAATACCAATTACTCTATGGTACACGTCAGTACGGTGTACAGCGTAAGGAGGGCTCGTGTCGCTCCGAGACGCCCCTGCCCCTGTCGATGCTATCTCTACTCGGGGTCCGAGTGGCCTTCTAGTGAATTGGCACATTTGAAATTAACATTTTATGTAATACCTCTTAAAGCTCCCTGTCATTTTTGAGTCCTATTTAAGTCATTAAGTTCGACCCTCTTTCTTTCAAACGTCATAATCAATTCAGTACGTTTGAATAATAATCGTATTATCCAGGTTTTTAATATAGGTATTAAAGTAGCGTCTGATAATATAAAATTCTTGTTTGTCCTTCAACATCAATAATCAGAAATTTATAAAATATCTTATTACGAATGAGGTATGCGGTATGCTGCATTAAATCTTCACCAAGTTTACATCACATGCCTTAAATCTATAATTTATAAATCCTAAAAAACCCAAAACATTGCTAAGCTTTAGTTAACCTTAGCCATTCTGACAACCATTTAGCCAAGGTGACAAACTGATTCTCAAAAGTAACTTTAGCCATTCAGGTGACAAACTGATTCTCAAAAGTAACTTTAGCAATTCAGGCGACATACTGATTGTCAAAAAGCCCTTAACTAATTATAACGTCAACCGTGAAAGCCACCATTACTATGCGAGGCCATAATGTCGGTTGGGGCAGGATTTATTCGCGAAATTGTTTATAGGGCCCGCGCGGGCGCAGGTTATAGCGAAACACTCAACATTATTCAGGGCCGACTCTAGTCCCGCTGGAATCCCGGTTTGTTCCCGACTGACATCCTTATTAAATGGGAGAAAGGCTGAAAAAAGGTATTCTAAATACTTGAGTCTAAGGGTGGATCCCCACTTACGTTCGCAAACCTCCGCGCTGCGCACCAAAAATCTTCTGTGCTGTGCTGCAACAGTGCGCCATAATGTTTACGTGTGAAATCACGTATTCGAACCTGGTTCACACACGTACACAATACGGTCAAAGTGGAAAAAAAAGGCTATGGTGCACTGTTTCAGCCCTTAGCCGTGTGGTAAACGACAGTGTAGAATAGCACTAACCTTTCCATTCTTCATTCAAGATAGCAAATATAACACCTCCGAGGACTAGAAACTGCAGCGTTTTCCGATGAAATTGGTCCAACACTGCAATCTCCTTCGTCTGTAAAGCCTGCGTGCGTGATAATGATGATAATAAAGTCAAGACTGATATAACATTTAATGAAATTAAATATTAGGGGCAATACTAAAGAGATTTACTGTTGTGATCTCTTTCAAACGCTGACGTCGACGTATGAGAAGTGTAGGAATGTTTACGCTGACGTCAGACGTCGGTCGCGAATATCATAAAATAGGAGTAAGTATGTGTTGTCCCCAATCATCATTATGATCATCATCATATCAGCCGCACGACACCTACTGCTGGGAATAGGCCACCCTCAAGGATCTCCACGACGATCGGTCCTGCGCCGCCCGCATCCAGTGGCTTCCCGCGTCCTTCACCTGATCGTCTGTCCACCTTGTCGAGGGCCTACCCACGGAGCGTCGTCCGGTGCGCGGTCGCCATTCCAGACCTTTCGCCATTCCTTTCTGCCCCAACGGTCATCAGTTCTTCTCGCTATGTGTCCCGCCCATTGCCACTACAGCTGAGCAATCCTTCGAGCGATGTCGGTTACTTTAGTTCTCCTGCGGATCTCCTCGTTTCTAATCGATTACGCAGGGTCACACGTTGTCCCCAATACCCATTGTCAATGGATAAAAAGATCCGATGCCGCACATGGCTTGATTATGGCACTATTTTCAACTTGGTAATGAGTTCCGGTAACGTAAATAGGCGTGTGCGGCCAACAGCTTGCGAGACCCAAGAAATTGTGTGCTACATTTGAGGTTATATGCTGACGATGAAGAATAAGGTAAGTACGCCCAACAGTGTGCTGTTTGATCAAGTGAATAAGTGGCTCACAGGAACACACCACTCGTTCCCCTGATACGTTACCGCGCTCCCAGGCGGCGAGTCACGCTTTTCGGCTCTTCCTTGTACAAAATCTGCATAATGCAGCAAATGCATAATGGAGTGATTAGAATTGTTTGTGGGCGACGAATTTGCCCCTATCTCTTATTCAGAAGCTCTTCGTTTAAAGTTATAAAATAAATTAACATTGGTTATGTTTAAGATGTTAGAGTCGACATTGAACTTGATTTTTAGATGGATGAAATACCTAGATCACTTCATACCTCTATTTAAATTAAATAGGTAGGCATAATGTGATATAGAATTGACAATAGACAGTGATATTCTGCAACTTCACTCGAGAATGTATGAAGAGAAAATTATACAGTTTAAAATCGTTTTGTAACGCAAGCTCTGAAGTTGTTAATTTAAAATGAAATTGATTAAACGTGAATGAAGTTAAAGAAGATATTGCCACTTTTGTCTAAAAAAAGACATGTACCATAACGATATTGCACCTGAACCAAGA
Organism: Agriphila geniculea; assembly: GCA_943789525.1. Taxonomy (NCBI): domain Eukaryota; kingdom Metazoa; phylum Arthropoda; class Insecta; order Lepidoptera; family Crambidae; genus Agriphila; species Agriphila geniculea. Next base: position 15,064,279 of record OX038890.1, read on the forward strand.
TCAGTCACAGAATACATTACTTGATCAGTCTAGCTACGTGTCCATTAATATCTTAGTTAGAGCATTGGTTTAATGCTATATTAATTTGTGCAACGATTTAAATATCTTTGAATTTGTGATTTAACAAACCATACTTTTTAATTTATTCTGAATTCACTATACATAACAAAAACTTGCTTAAAAACTTGATGGTAATTAAGAAACTTATTCGAATTTCAAAGAGATCGCACGCAAGTTTCAGATTTCAAGGCTACCGCGTTTCCATGGCAAGGAGACACCGTGTTTCTTTTTTAAAATTTCAAAAATAGAATACTAATATGAATTAATAGGTGCGTGCGTTGTCGTGTTTATTTCCCGCCACGAACCACAGACAATAAAAAAATTAAAACAGATTACGTACGCTCCAAATATTTTGCTTTTCGACTGTGAAAAATTGCGTTTTCGACGGTTTGCGGTGTTTTTAAGTAATACGAATGACGGTATTACAATTTCCCGGTTGGGTTGCAGCTGCTGGCACATCGCACACGTGATTTTGGTTTCGTAATCCATTTGTAGAACTAATTGAGGCTTAAAAAAACGCGTTGAGGTCTAAAGCTGCGGTGCTACAACGGAAAAAAGTGCATGACAGTTTGAATAGTTTGTATAATTTTTTTGCATCTAGCTTGTAAGTATCTACCTGTGGAAGCTTGTAATTAGCCCTTAAGTACCTATATTTATTTTCATAAGTTAATTGTAAATGATGCTGTAAGCTCCCAAAAGAAAATAAAATAAAATTTAGCTTAAACCTACCTTAATAGTTGTATAAGTTTATCTTTAAGTTATACACGGTCGTAGGTGTTGTTATACAATTTCTGACGTTTCACTGGTAAGTAAGACCTTATGGTCGGTATTGAGTTACGCAAAATAAATCTGTAACCTGTATGTAACTGAAAAGTTAGGTATTCAAATCAAAAATATTATTCTCGTAAGATGTGTGACGGAGATATTATTTTTTGAAAATATAAATCGAAAAAGCAAGCAATTTTTAAGTTAAAGGACACGAAAAACGATGTTATCAAGATAATTAATATTAATTATTCTAATATATTCTAATATATATTAGAAAAAATACTAGAAAAATCGACTCACCCGTAACACCTCAGACGGGATGGTGCTACGGGTGAGGCGATTTTGTCTAGTATTTTTTAAATATATTAATATAAAAATAGAATTGGGAATGCCTAAAATCAAAAATTCCATAAATATAATTTATCGTTGTTGTTTTCAAGCTGATCACTTACATAAAATAAATTAAAGAAATTGAAAATAGAGGTTACATCATCTATTTTAATTATAAGCAATAAAAAAATCGTAGTTTTGCATCATTTTCACAAAACATTTAATCACTGAAACTAAAAACCTCCATAAAGTACACCTACCTTTTCTCGTGGAACGTCACACTTAGAAAATATTAGAATATGACTATAAGATTCTTGGAAAATGTACATGACAGTCGCAGGTACAATTCAATTTACTGGCCAAAATTTGCCTCAAGTCAACCTGAAAGCCATTCACCACAGCTTGACGGTAATATATTGCAACTGTCTAATTACTTCCTGGCACAATGAGGTGTGGACGTTTATCCCTCGTAAACTTGCTGAAATGGCGCCAAGCTGTCAATATTTGTTAGTTATACAATCTGTGTTGAGAGTAAGCGTCCTAGAGTTATTTACGTAATTGCCATACAGTTTATTAGATTCCTATAATTTTATAAACTGTATCTTGTTAGATCCAATTTACTTAACAAATAATTTCATTAAAATTCTTTAGGTAAGTATATGTATTTTTAAGTAAACCAAAAGTAAATAAAAAGCGTCCAGGAAACTGAAGAAGGCCTTAAGTAAATATTTTCTCTAAAAACTTATACAGTTTTTTTTATAGAATGTGATAATAATTATTTATCTCTGCCTAATTACAGTTTTTCAATAATAAGAATATAATATTTTTACATTTGTGGATAAGCTTATTAAGAAATTCACAGCACAAAAAGAAAAAAATAACAAAGTTATCAGTATAACAAAGCTACTTTAACTTGAAAAGTTAATTCCGAGTAAGTATATTTTTACCAATCGTATTTGTAACCTGCCCCCCTACTCAAATGCCCCATACTCCAACTTTCTATTCGTTTGAACGTTACGCTTACTTTTAAAGCTTAAATGTAAGCAATATATAATATACATCACATGTCGCAAACTTATGTAAATCACAGATTTCGTAGTATTGTATGGAATTGTCAAGCTTACGGCACGTAATTTATAGTTTTTTGCTTATTTTAAAGTTTTGTTAATAAGCGTAGCATTCAAACGAATAGAATGTTGGCCATTTGAGTAGGGGGGCTAATGATGTAAAGGTTTTTCATATATCGATAACGTTTCCGCAATCAATTAAAAAAATTCACTGTTAACTACCAACTTAAAGAGAAATGCACACATTTAGCTAAGAATTTGGGTACATATTTTTTTGTTTTCTTCCGTGCATTCCATCAATGGCGACGACAGAGGACACGTGTTCGTCACACAGTTTGATAAATGCCACACCTAATTATGTCTGAAATTTTACTTCTTTCCCTACAAAATCTCAGCCAAATGCAACATTTTAAATGATAATGAACTTAACCCAAAACAACATGAGGTGCATTTTGCATTGATTCTCCGTTAATTTTTTTTGTAATTTTCGGAAAAGGGAATTTTTGAGATGTGTTCCGCATGGGTGTTAAATGTTTAATAGTGACTTTTGACTTTAAAGAATTGAAGTTCATTAATTTACTTTTCATTACGCAAGAAGTAACATGGTAACTGCGTAGCGTACGCACAAAAATAATAATGTGAGGTGAAGGCACTATCCCAATGTGGTTAAAAAATAAACAGAAAAAATAGATATTTTACTACTTATTTGTGCTGTTGTGTTTAATTTCTTTGTTTTTTAATTTTTTTTATTAGCTTTTTTGCTTACTAAGTTTCTGTATCTGCGTCCGAAAGTTTTGATATTTGCGATGCAACAAAAATTAGGTAGTACTTCTTCAGAATTTCGATTAAATAAATACTAGTATTATATATATATATATGTTACCGGCAATGTGTATAATCCGGCATTGTATACAATGCCTGAAACGATCAGGCAATGTATGAAATGATATTCATTTTATATATTGCCTAGGCATTGTATACAATGCCTGCTGGTCCACCGGCAATGTGTAAAATAAGTATATTTCTGTTGACTGTTATAAAAAAATAACCTCGAAATTTAAGGCTCACGCTCCGATTACCTAATGGAACGCATAACTTTATTTGTCCTAAACATGAAACGCATACTGTTAAATGGCATAATCATCATTTAGCATAATATTTTATAGCACAATTTCAAAACGCATAATATCATAAGGCTTAATTTTGTAAAGCATAAATATTCAATGGCATATTTTCAAAAAGCATAAATGTCAAAACGCATATTTTTTAATTGGCATATTGTCTAAAAAGCATAATCATCAAAAGACATAATCTTATTACGCATTGTAATAAGAGACCTAATTTCTTTAGGCATATTTTTTAAAACTCATAATTATTTTATGAATAAGTAATCATTAAAAATATGAGCACTTCTGCTCCCTGCACCTCCCGGCTAGCACTCTGCAAGCAAAAACCCAGCCTGCAGCATCCGTGCGAGCAAGCACCCAACACGCAAGCAAGCATGCAGACAAGCAGGCAATATGCAAGCAAGCATGCAGGCAAGCATGCAGCAGGCAGGCAAGCATGCAGCATGCAGGCAAGCATGCAGGCAAGCATGCAACATGCAAGCAAGCATGCAAACAAGCATGCAGGCAAGCATGCAGTATGCAAGCATGCAGCATGCAGGCAAGCATGCAGGCAAGCATGCAGGCAAGCATGCATGCAAGCATGCAGGCAAGCATGCAGCATGCAGGAAAGCATGCAAAATGCAGCATGCATGCAAGCACTATAGAGCTCCGCTCGCTTCGCTCGCTCCGCTGCAAGTGGTCAAAACACTAACCTAACCTAACCTACCTAGTACACAAAAAGTTTTTCTACATAGCGGGGGGCCTCAGGCCCCCCGACCCCCCCGAGCAGGGGGGCCAGCCCCCCTGCACCCCCCGGCAAGCATTTTGCAAGCAAGCATCCACAATGCAAGCAAGCATGCATGCATGCAAGGAAGCACAGCATGCAAGCAAGCATGCAGCGTGCAACATGCATACAAGCATTATGAAGCTCCACCTGCTTAGCTTAGAGTGGTCTAAACTCTAAACACTGACCTAACCTAACCCACCAATGGTGGTCACAATTTAAGTTTTTTTTCATAAGTTAGTATTCAAATTAGTTATGTTTCCTTTTATATTATGCTGTAAAACATTAGTAGTTATGTATATTAGACATAACAAAATTATGCCTTTCAAAATATGCTTACTAACAATATGCCAATTGGAATTAGGAATTGTAACCATTATGCTTTGAAATATTATGCTTTTTAAAAGTTATGCAATTTGATGGTTATGCGTATTGAAATTTATGCTAAATAAATAGTATGCTTTGTGATTATTATGCCAATCGAGTTATGCCAAGTGACTTTAGGACAATCGAAATTATGCGATGCGAAGGGCACCCTCACGCTCCGCTACGCTTCGCGCTCGCCTTTTTCTAACCTAACCCGGGACCTACAGGAGTAAAGCAGGTTCGATTCCAAACTCACTGAGCCCCCCTTGAGCACCCCTCGAGCCCCCCTCGAGACGCGATACTACAAAAGCCTGGTTGGTTGGTTGATTTCGCAGGGGGGGGAAGGGGAGGGGAAAGGAATTAAGGAGGAGGAGGGGGAGAGGGAGGGGGGATGAGGGAAGGGGAGATTAAGGGATAGGGGGACGGTAGAGTGAGGAGAAGTTAAGTACAAGGTCTAATACAAGTTTAAAGTCAAATACAAGGTCAAGGTCAAATACAAGGTCAAGGTCAAATACAAGATCAGATACAAGGTAAGCCAAAATTAAGTAAGCTAAAACAGACCTTGTATCTGACCTTGTATCTTACCTTTTGGCTTACCTTGTATCTTACCTTTTGGCTTACCTTGTATCTGACCTTTTGGCTTACCTTGTATCTGACCTTGTATCTGACCTTGTACCTGACCTTGTATCTGACCTTTTATTTGATCTTGACCTTGTATTTGACTTTAACCTTTTATTTGACCTTAACCTTGTACTTGACTTCCCCTCACTCACCCCTCCCCTTATCCCTTAATCTCCCCTTCCCCTCCCCTTCCCTCATCCTCCCCCCTCGAGGTCTGCCCTCTACCACATAACCACATAAGATCAAAATTTTTTTTGGTCGGTGGACCAGCAGGCATTCTATACAATGCCTAGGCATTGTATAGAATGCCTAGGTAATGTGTGAAATAGACAATAATATTCATTCTATTTCATACATTGCCTAAAAGGGCCAGGCATTGTATACAATGCCTGCATTTCATACATTGCCGGTAACATATATATTTTATTTATTATAGATAGGATTTACTGCTGCAATTTTGCATTCAACAATGCATTATTGTATTTTGAGTCTTTGGTATACCTACCCCGTTAGTTAATTCCTCCAATTTTACTTAAAAAAACCTTGTTCAATTTCTCAGTAGGTATTGGAGCACTTTTCACTATAGTAATCCTACAAACGAATCTCCAAGTGTATTATTAAAGAAATATGTCAGTTCCCATACGAAGCTCGTACAAGGTGTAATTGCTCGTATAGAAGACATAAAGGCCATTACACACCGCCGGGCGCGCATTAGGGTAGTAACACACCGTCTAATGACCCACCTCGTTAACGCCCTAATTGTAAAGCCAAGGACTCACCGATGTAACTAATAGTGATGGGATGACTACATATCGATGTCATTATCATAGAATGCCGATTGAAAAAACTATGCATATGAATGAGATAGACTCAATCACGGTCTTAAGTGAAGAGACTTGGTACTTTGTCGCTTTGACTTAAAATGCATTTGTGGAGGTTTAGAGTGAAGTTTGGAGTTCTTTTTAGTTTGAAAAAGTACTAAAGCTGATGGTCAAAATGTGATGAGGAATTCTAATAACCGTCTGATTGGCAATGCCCATGTTTATTCAAATTTGTTGGGATTGTTCACGCTTGTAAAAGAAATATCTACAACTGATTTTGAAAGTTAAATATTGATAGGATCGTTCCTCGCTGCATGTATTTATACTTGCTTATTTAGGTTGTATTTCTAGGAAGGAAATAACATGAATTTTCAAAGTGATACAATATTTTTAAAGCAGGAAAGCGTTTCTAGGGATCTGAAAAATCCTGTAGGTATCTGAAAAAACTAACCTGAAGTTTTTTGTAGCCAATTGTAATTAATTCTCCAAAATTAATATTTCCAATATTGTTTTCGATCTGGGGGTTTTATGGTGCTGGGGAATAAGCTTTCCTTATGGATGGATAAAGAGTATAACAATAAAATAACTTTTCTAACTTAGTAACAAATATAAATGTCCTTATTATAATACCAATGCAACGCAGCATGTATGAACGCCGCTCGTAATTCGCCTGCACTAATATATGTTCATGCTTGCCTGCGCGCAAGCTTATATCTCTTGCTAATGTGAAATGCAGTGTACCGTATTTAATAATTTCAAGTTTTGGGGTAGTACAGACTTTAAATCGTTATTTATGTCTGTTGTTTTAAAAGTTACGGCATTTACTTGGAAGTGGTATGTTATGTATACTATTGCTACACATACACATATTGGTACTTTGTTATACCAAGTTAAACGATTGTCTAGCTAGTAAGTTGCAACTCATGAAGTAGGTACTGCATGGAGAAGGAAATTGAAATGCAATTCTCATTTTTTGGGTAGAGAAAAAACACTACAATACAAATAATTATCTACATTTAGAATTGGAATAACTCATAACCGAAGTGAGGGCGGGTCGCTCTTACGTCATAAATAGAACACCAAATGAATGATCAATTAAATTATTAAGTTTCAAATACGATGTCACCACCGCTGCGGCGACGCTGCGTGCGTCGCGCGACTCTCGCACGACAGCAGCGCGTGCGATCGCGCCGTGACCGCTGCGCGTGCGTTTATTGATAAATTAACTATTGTTTACACATCTGCGGTGGAGCTCGTGCTAACAACTTGAATGTTAATTATTTTCCATGTCATGTTTTATTGTTTTCTCTAGAAATCACATGATCTTTAGTATTCAATTAGATTCGAACGAATAATTCGACTAGAATAAATAATGTGATACAACTGTCAATATCTGCTTTTTAGGGTTTAATGAAATTTTGACACAGAAGTCTGAAAGGAATTTGGTGTTATTATAAAACAAATTCTAACTGAGTTTATAGACTTTTTTTAAAGTTTATTATCAAATATGATTATTCGTTATGGAAATTCTAATGTTTAAAGCGTTCTAAATTTCTGCTTAAAGTCATTAACAGTATTCAAATATCACTTTCAATGCTTTTGATTTCCATATGCTTTTGTGTTAACAGTAAAATTTTCAACAATTGCAACTGCATCTTTCCAAAATTTATCACCCGAAAGGTGCAGAAACCAAACGTGTCCATCACAATAACAATTGTGACTAAAATGTGCAATAGTTGCACGATTGTGGTAGAATAATGTGCAATGCAGATTGCGTTTGGTCGCAACTGACGGAAGTGCACATTTCGGCAGAGTATGCACCGTTGCACAAAGGGTGGTTTGTGTGTCATTCCACATAGGGTTTGTGCGTTCAAAATCGATTTTGTGAAGTTGTTTTGATGTTGTTTACCTAGTATTTTCGTAGGCACTGTGCTATTAATTTATTATGATAAAACTGTAGTACCTATGTATAAACCTACTAATATAATTCCATACTGCCATTTAAATTTATTTTAACTTGGAATTTTCGAGCTTTGTTTATTAAGAACAGTACCATACAGCACAATATTATTATGATATTTGTCGTTCTCGTTACCTCCAGTAGGAAAGAAGATTAGGTTAGCTTAGGAAAGCTTCATTTTCTCGACTTTTAAATCAAGGGAATGAAAAAAAACACAATTTTGTACAGCGAATTTTACGTGCAACTGAACTGAGAGCCCATTTTTTTGTCATACTTAAGTACGCCAATAAATCAAATCCTAATCCCAGATAACTTTAGGGCACACACAGACTGGCTAGGAGAGCATGATCTTACAGCATAAGTTTAGAAATAAAGGTCAAAATTGTTAATTTGTAAATTATGTTGGTCAATCTGACTTCTATTTTCGTAAGAGTTTTATAGTTTGTCAACAACCAACAAGTTTTCATCAAAGAGAATGTAAAAATAACTAGCGTTATAAGAGACGGGAGTGTCATACAAAAAGCGTGAGTATGAAACGGAGGTGAATTCAACGAAAACAAACAAAAGAAAAACGTCAAACGGCATTCGCGGTAAAACGGTCAAAGATGATAGATACTCTTTGATGGGGCGAAGTATAATACGCCTAAATTCGAATGTTGTCAATTATCTACTGCTTTGTGGATTGTCAACGTTCTTTCAAACTTAGACGGGTTAAAAATTCGCCTTCGTTTCATAGATCGTTTTTTACTGAGAGAGTTGCGCCAGGCTGGTTTTCATGGAAAGCTCGGTACTGCGGTCAGATTTTTAAAATAATTACATACTTATTTTCTTTTTTAACTCTCCTAAAACTTTACCTACAAACCTCCTTCAAATTGTCTATGCACATTCGTTAGATGGCGCGCACCGGAAGCACCCCAGAGCGGCATATGCCGTAGAAGGGTTGAAGTCTCTTTGGCACCTCGGGCCATTGTGCCGCTAATTTACAGAAAAAATCCGGTGACACCCGCTGGTTGGCCATTTGCGTAGGTTATTACTGCAGGGCCGGATTCAGGGGGAGTTAAAGGTTTATTTTAATTTTGAAGCAGCAACGATGAAGTTAATTAAAATTTGTTTTTCAACATTTTATGGAAGTTTTTCGGGTTCCGTACCCAAAGGGTAAAAACGGGACCCTATTACTGAGACTCCGCTGTCCGTCTGTCTGTCTGTCTGTCTGTCTGTCTGTCTGTCACCAGGCTGTATCTCATGAACCGTGATAGCTAGACAGTTGAAATTTTCACAGATGATGTATTTCTGTTGCCGCTATAACAACAAATACTAAAAACAGAATAAAATATATATTTAAGGGGGGCTCCCATACAATAAACGTGATTTTTTTTGCAGTTTTTTGCTCGATATTAATAACGACAAGCATTGAAAGAATGCGTGCTGCAAATATCGTCAAAGAGGATGTAAAAAAACGATGCTTCGGTCGAAATGATTTTATTGATGAAATACATGAAAAATAATTAATTTATTATTTCTAACAAAAATGATCTAAGGAAACTGAATTTCTTAGTGCTCATCACGGTTAGTACAGAGCCATCACGCCTAAAATTAAATTGGTAAGTTTGGATAGACCATAGACATAGAAAAATTTTCGCTGCGCTCAAGAAGACCAACAAAGCGTGGAAAAGAGAAGTTAACATCATACGGACACGGTCTATGAAAAAAAGAGACAAAGGATCAAGTGACATGTGCCAACATTTTTTACAGTAAGAGCCCCTAGCGTCCCGCCTACCAAATGAGCAATCACAGTTTGTTTAAAATATTTTTTAATCTTAATTAGAATTTAAAAGAAAGGTATCGTGGAGCTATGGTCTCTTCTGTTCTAAGTAATTGTAATGTGACAAAAAGAAACAATCCAAGTAATCACACTTTTCAAAGGTAAATAAGATATTGCCACACATTTCTCTAAAACCAAATTTCGCTACATTTATTCGTTTATCGACAAAGAAAACAGTATGGAACATAGTTTATTAACTTCCTTTGCCATAATATAGTCATATTTTATGAATCTAAGTCATATTTTACGAATCTCATATAAAATGTATTGATTCGTTTTTGGATCACCTGTTTATTGACTTTGTTGTTCTTTGACATTCTATTTCTATGGGACAGACTAACATACACGTTACTAACATAACAAGTGATATATACTTGGTAATAAAGCTGTTGAAGGGTGTGGTAAGGAGGAGCGCGGTGGCGCAGTGGTTTAGCGCCTGGCCCAGCGATTGCGTAAGTTAAGCAACGTTCGCAAGGGTCGGTCATGGGATGGGTGACCAAAAATTTACTATCGCGAACTCCTCCGTGCTTCAGAAGGCACGTTAAGCCGTTGGTCCCGGCTGTATTTGCAGTCGTTAATACCCACCAATCCGCATTTGGTCCGCGTGGTGGGTTATGGCCCGTCCTACATATCCACCCATAAGGAAGGCCTGTGTCCCAGCAGTGGGAACTTCAAAAATGGCTGATGGACAATAAAGCTGTTGAGTTATAAAGTAAACGGGAACGGGAACGGAAACGGAAACGGGAACGGGCACGAGAACGAGAACGGTAAGGGAAACGGGAACGGTACCTACTAATATCTCTGAACCCAACTTTTCTATAATTATACCAATTCAAATTCAATATTCATAACTAAGACAGGACAACGTCTGTCGGGTCAGCTAGTCATGTTATATTTTGACTAAATAATATTACAAAACCATAATTAACGCACACCCTACTATCGGGATAACACAAAAAGCTTGTAACTTGGTGAGTTTTTAAGGTATCATTATCATTTTTTTACACATACTGATTCTGCAAATGAAAATATGTGACCCTTGTTTCGGCTTTCGTTTATACAAAAAATAATGTTATATATTCTTCTCACAGAATTGTACTCATATTAACTGTAAAATAAGATGTCCCAATATTTATTTATGTTCTAGGAATCAATCAAAAGATAATAATTTAAATAAAAAAGCACACTTTATATTAAAGAATCATTTGCGCGGCCGGATTAAGACAAACACAATTGCTTCACAGTTTCACACCCATATCCAATTAATTATATCTATTTTAGATTTTCTTACAATAATACTATTACCAAATAATCCCCTAAAGCCGGCCCTCCACCCGGTCGCACCGCGCACCGGCCAGCGTGCGCACGCGTCGTTAGATATTATTATATTAGAAGCTCCGCCGTCACGCGGTATGATAATACACCCGCCATCATACCACGTGCCACACGAACGTACAAATTTACGAACACGACCTCCAGTTGCATAATTTAAAAAGTATAATTAAAAAACTAATTTTCGAATTTCGATCGTGAGCTCGAATAAATGACGATCGTTTCTTTTTTGTTTACGCCTGTCTGAGTTTGATATTTATTTTTTACTAATTTGAAGAATGATTAGAATAATATTTTAATTCAAGTTATGTTTTTGTATTTCGATTAAAATTTTAAGCAAGTAAGTCTTTTATATCCGACTATTAATCCTGTTATTATTTGTTCATTCATTGAAAAAATAGTTTATTTAGAAATTTCTAAACTAAAACTTATAAAATCCTGAACAACTCATAATTTAAGCAATAATAAATTTATTTCTTAACGATTTAAACTGTTAACTGTTAGATCTGAATAAAAATGTATTGTCTGTCCGTTAAAAACAAATAAAAGAATCATAATCATACCCGTTGGACATACGCCCCTATGAAAAGTTTAATTCATAAACTAACCAAGATTTTGTTATTTTTCAGCTTAGCAATGAGTTTAATAGCACAGTATTTTACCGTGCGTGCTTAGTGCGTGAGAAAAAGCTGGCAAATTGTATAGGTAAGGACTTAATTTAATATTCAAACCATCCTGAAACCATTTGGCCGGCAAGTATAATAAAACTTTATTTATAGCCATAGATACGTAATTATAATAAACTGAACTAGAAAGATTACTAGACGCTACATCACGGCTACTCATAAGTAAGTTAATTTAAGTTAATTTAAGTCAATTAATGCACTTCAGTCACACACTCTAACGGCTGACTTGGCAATTGCTTGTCTCAGCTATAAGCACGATTCGCATTAAAACACAATAAAAAGTTGTTTCTTGGCAGGTCAATAAATTTTGAATAAACCCATCCCAAGTTTAAATTATGACCATGTTCATAATTTGGACGGCGTCACCCTTCTGTTCACCCCTTTATGAGAGAACTCAGAAAAACTTCGACCGTTGGATGGACACATGCTAAGATTTTTAATCGTCTTTAAAAAGGGACTTCTGTTTTAAGGGACTTTCGTGTTTATAACTTTTAACCCTTCAATATCGGTAAAATGATAAGTATTCATTAGTTGTTAGAATGGTTAAATTCAAGTGTAAAACTCTGTTGAGCTTTTAGTGAATTTCGTTTAAAAGACTCGCTTTTGAATCCGGCTTTCTATGGTTAGTAATGGTTTCATAGCAATTTTAAATAAAGAAAAGGTTTTTATTCGAGGAGCTTGGTGGAGCAGTGGTTTAGCGATAAGCTACATTCGCGAGGGTCGGTCATGGGATGGGTGATCAAAAATGTATTATCTCGAGCTCCTCCGTGCTTCGAAGGCACATTGAGCCGTTGGTACCGGCTGTATTTGTAGTCGTTAACACCAACCAATCCGCATTGGGCCCGCGTGGTGGGTTACGACGCGTCCTCCTTATCCACCCATAAGGAAGGTCTGTGCCCCTGTGTATCTAAAGCCATTTTGGGTAACAATATTTTGCAAATTCTGCAAAAATACGTACACACTTGACGTAATACAGACTATTTTTCTCATGAAAATGTGAAGGCAAAATCAATATATTCTTGTGATCATAAAACTCGTGCCTTAGCGTAACCGCTCACGGGCGACTTTTTGTAGCTGCGTTAATCGCCCGCGAAATGACACGACTAAGGTTTACTAAGCCAGCGACAAAAAAGCGCCGCGATTAACTCCGCTTTTGTCGCAGCTACAAAAACTAGCTCATGGGCGTTTACGTTTAGAACTCCGAATGTTCTATTCTCAGCGACAAAAAATCGCTCAGCAATTAATTGCCCGTCAGCGTGGCACGCTTACGCATTTCGCGTGTGTGGCTTGCGTTGCGATGTGCGTTTGTTCCTCGTACGAGTCACTTACGATCGCGTGACGTAACACGTGCGTGACGTCTACTTTGCGAAACCATAAACAATTTACTATTTTACCAATCGAATTATATGACGACATAAATATTGACAACATGCCAGCAGCAGCAAACTGAAATGGCATGCCAATAATACGTATATTTCCAAAATATTCTAGGAGTGGTCTTTGTTTTTACACGACTGCCCAAAAAGGAGTGTATATGTGTTCAGGGTTCATGTATGTTTGTGGGTATGTGAGTTTCTCTATTCTACCATAACTTCTAAATGGCTCAACGGATTTACGCTGCGGTCCGCTTGGCGATTACATCGATTACGGCGTTTACAACGCTCACACGAGGTCCGCATTCGATATCGTGCTCAAATCGATAAAATCGACAAATGACAGTTGGCGAATGCGAACCGCTCGTAAGCGCGCTAACGTTTTATTCTAACCTCAAATACAAGATGGAATAATTGCTAGATACTATTTTTGCTCTCTAAAGCGATGATAATGATGATTTGATTGAGTCGTGTGCACCCAACATCTTTTTTTTTCAACTTTTTACATCAACCACCTTTTTGGATAAGCTCCAAATTAATATTAACAAAATATTAACCAATATAATGCTCTATCCTTTTGTTGTGAAGTGAGGAAAAGATCCTTCTATAACGAACTCTCTAATTTTTTGATTTTTTGACGAAATAACATTCTGACACCTGTTTCGTTTGACAGTCACTTATAACTTTTGACAGGACGTTCACAGTGATTACGCTCCGAGGCATGGTCGCTGTAAGCCCAAGATGGCGCTGGTAATGACGTCATGAGTGACGTCACGCTAGATATTGTAAACGCGCTAACGTGCATGCGGACCGGCTGTTATCGCGATAATATCGATATTATCGCTATGGGGACCGCAGCCTTAGTTGTATGTGGTATCGTTAGAATCCTTACATTGTTCCGAGTGACACTGGTTCAAGTTTTTGGAAAAAACCATAAAGTTAATATACCTTTAACTTTATGGAAAAAACTCAATATGGCGACTGCACGACGCCATTTTCAAATGTGAAAAAAAATGTGCATCAAATGAAAGGCCTCAATGAGCACATTTCAAAACTATATAATTTATCACTAAAATGTGTGAAATAAAATAAATAAATTTAAAAAATATTAAAAACACGACTGCCCTGCCAAAAAACGAACTAAAAAGTTAAATAACAAGTGTCATTGCAGTCGGGGGACCTCTTTGATTAAAAAAAAACCGGCCAAGTGCGTGTCGAGCCACGCGCCGTAGGGTTCCTTAGTTACCTTATATCATGCCATATTTAATACAACTATCATTTTTTGTCTGCAAAAATAACTTTGTTTTTCACAGTTTTGGTATGAATGACAAAGTTATATTTGCGGTTTTGAAAATTGTACTATATCTCAAAAACTACAAAATGTATGTCGTTCAAATTATTTTCATTGAAAGTGTTTATTAAGATCTACAGCATATATTTTTTTTAGATTTTTCACTCTCTTATTTCAAAAGTTGAAGGGCGGGCACTTTGGCGGTGTATATCTTTCAAACGGTTGACTTTGAGAAAAAATTGTCTTAGAAACCTCAATGTCATTTTTAAATACCTATCTATAAATACCCAACACGTATTGGTTTGAAGAAAAAAAAAATTTCAGTATCAGTTCCATGTATGGGAAGCCCCCTCTTAACCTTCAATTTTTTTATTTTTGTGTTAAAATCGTTAAGCGGTTAACAGAATACACCTACCTACCAAGTTTCAACTGTGTACTCTTAATACTTTCGGAATAAAATGGCTGTGACATACGGACATACAGACAGACAGACAGACACGACGAATCTATAAGGGTTCCGTTTTTTGCTATTTAGGCTACGGAACCCTAAAAATTGTAACGCGAAACGGTCCCCCGACTGCAATGACACTTGATAATTAACTTTTTAGTTCGTTTTTTGCAGGGCAGTCGTGTTTTTAATATATATTTTTTTCTAATACTTAGATTCCAATATTACGGATTATTTTGCACCAAGAGGAAGATTCCGGTGTGCATAACGATAGTTGAAATTATTTAATACAATAAAAGATCTGCTTTCAACAATAAGTCTTCTATTATAATTTTTTTCGACGCTTTTCACAACTTCATTACTTTATTTGTTTGCATAAATCTGCAACACAAACTATTAAGCCATCATCATCATCATCAGCCTATCATCATCCACTGCTGAACATAGGCCTCTCCGAGTGCACGTCACTGCACGATCCGCGGCTATACTCATCCAGTTTATGCCAGCCACCTTGCGAAGATCGTCGCTCCACCTTGTCTGAGGGCGTCCCACACTACGTTTGCCCATACGCGGTCTCCACTCAAGAACTCGTCTGCCCCATCGGCCATCGGTTCTACGGCTAATATGGCCGGCCCACTGCCACTTCAGCTTGCTAATCCGGTGGGCTATGTCGAGGACTTTAGTTCTCTGTCGGATCACCTCGTTCCGGACACAATCTCTCAGAGAAACTCCGAGCATAGCCCTTTCCATAGCTCGCTGCGCGACTTTAAATTTGTGGACCAGCCCTACAGTGAGTGTCCACGTTTCGGCTCCGTATGTCATGACAGGCAGGACGCACTGGTTGAAGACTTTCGTCTTTATACTCTGTGGAATAGGCGACTCAAAAACTCGACGAAGTTTCCCATATGCTGCCCAGCCCAGCGGTATCCTTCTGTTGGCCTCTCCCTCGAAGTTGTTTCTACCCAATTGCAATGTTTGCCCAAGGTAGACATATTCGTAACAACTTCGAGAGGACTTCCTTGTACTGCAATCGGTCCTGGAAGTACATGTTCGTTGAACATAATCTTGGTTTTGTCCAAGTTCATCCGAAGACCAATGCGTAGAGAGGAATCAGCTAGGCTGTTCAGCATGCATTGTAGATCCTGCAACGTTTCGGCCACAATGACGATGTCGTCCGCAAATCGCAAGTGTGATATGTATTCGCCGTTAAGTACATTATTCCAATTAAGAACTATTAAGTACATTATTCCAATTAAGTACCTAGTACCTACCGTGTTATAAATAACAACTTAATTTACACCTTAATAAAAGTATAACGATAGACAGTCTAGACGACTAAAATCGTTATTGATAATTCAATTTGTCTCCAATTACCTCCTGGGGAGATTTTTCGGGAGCTATTTGATCAGGAGTCACTCTCTCTCAGTGATCTTTAACTCTTTAAGGTTTTTTCTGTATAATTGGCATAACGAATATTTTTTTTCACTTCTCATGCTTGTAAAGTTCGTCATTATGTTGGGTATAGCCTGCATAAAATCGCTTTTCATGCTCTAGGCTAGAGCATAAAGTAAAATTTTCGTTTAAGTTCAGACAAAGGTCGTCTGGTAAACAGCCACACATGCAATTAAACTTTGTTATTTTCTTCATTTGAAACAATCCATGGCATAATACATTTATTTTTATTTTTGAAAATGGGTATCAATTGAAAAACCCTGGAAAAAGAATTTATTTTTCATTTTTTGAATATGGGTATCAAATGAAAGGCCTTGATGAGCACATTCCAAAATTATATGATTTGTCACTAAAATTTAAGGTTTTTTTTTTCAATTTTTACATTAATTTTTTTCAATATTGTTGTTTAATTTCCTCACAATGGAAGTGAAAAGCAGAGTGTATAAATCGTACATAAAACCCATTTTACCCTCGACTTGACTATCCACCCGATCCACCCTCACCTACGGCTCGGGTGGATATACAGAGTGCATTTGTAACCACTCTCCAAATTTTAAGGATGTGTTCAGTCCATGAAACTGAACAACTTTCTCCATGAAACATGTGTCGAAAACGCCAAAAAATTTTGGTCATCCCATACTATACAATGCCTTTGTTAGGTTTAGGACAGATTCGCTTTAAGACAGATTCGTTTTACGACAGATTCGCTTTAGATTGCAGGATGCAGGAATAAATGGCCTGATGATGGATGTAAAGTTATGTTGATTTTCAAAGCTTTATCTTCGTAAGTTGTAATGAACCTCTTATTAGCATTAATAACATTTTATTTAAATAAGTAATATTTTGCGTTGCGATACGTTATTTAAGATATTTAAAGGTTTAAAGTATCACGAAAGTTGTTGCCACATCAAAACAAAAAGACTCATATAAGAGTCATAAGACTTTTGTATACTTATTGCCCCTAATTCACTGTCGACATACGAAGTAATTTCATCAAGCAACAGGTGAAATATTTTTAATGTCCATCTAAATTGACTGGCTGACCAGCGGGCCGCGTTATCTCACAGATTATCAATATCATTTTAATTCTTCGCCACAGACTAAAATACTTTTTAAGCTTCTGTAAAAAGGTTCAATCTTGATCACCAGTTTTTTAAGAGATATCGTGAATAGGAAACTTTAGACTTTGTACCTAATTTTTATCAATTCAAAGTTTTGTTTTCTTCGTTCACTATCATGTGACAATTATAAGTTTTGGACAAACATAAAGTTTTAGTAATATTATGAACACAGAGTAAGTCAGTGATTAGGTTCTTAGAACGTGATGATATTAAGCGGACTTATTAACGCTATGTTGGGTTTTGTAATAGGATCTACTTGAGAACGTAAAGATATATGGGATAATGCTGGAGTTTTAGAAGATTCGGATTGTGAATGATATTTTATTTGTTTAATTGAGGTTTATAACCATATAGTGTTGTAGCTTAGGAGAGTACTCCATCCACCTGACCGCCATCTGACAGTAGCATCTACTTTTATTATAAAACAGGAACACATTGTCCCATTGTCTCCGCGTCTGAGTGTAGATTTTCGTCGAGTATTACGTTACAGTATACAAAAAAAAACAAATCTGTGGTGTTTTTCAATGTTTTGTTTATAATTTGTAATTAGATGGAAGATCGTTTACCCTGTAATTCCAGTAAAACTTCGTTCATCTTATTCTTATTTGAAGACGGATTGGATATAAGTAATTCTGTTTTTTTACAGGTAATGGGTTTGTTCTTGCTTGACCCTAGTCTAGCCCGAAAGCAAAGACAGGGTCTACGATGGAGCGAGCGAACTTGCCCAGAAGGTGCCTATTCACTCTGGCCTTGAAAAGAGTTAGGTTGTATGCGCTCGGAAACACAGACGCCGTAGGGAATTCCACTCCTTAGCTGTGCGCATTATAAATGATGTTGAGTAGCGTTTGGTACGCAGAAGAGGTATATCAACCAAGAACAGGTGGTAACCTGCAGTGCGTCTGGATGTTAACAAACTTTTCGAAGAATTCTGAAACAAAGAAGAATAATATTTATTTTGTCAGTTGCTGGTGACACAAGTGTTTACCTCTTAAAATGACGCGCCACCATTTTCAACGCGCCCCGTAGAAAGAGAGGGGGATACTTCCTCCGCCAGCTGTCTACTCTCCATCCGTCACATCCGTCTTACGCATTTTCGATCAGCCACGTGATTCTTACTGACGCGAGTTTAGCATTTTTTCCCCATTACAAAAAGCGTACAACGCCGTTAAAGAAGTTTTCACTTCAAAAAAATAGAGCACACCACAAATTGTTTGTTGTATGCTGTGGTAATCAGAAATGTTGCTATGCCACAACCAAACATAAATATATAAAATACGTACCCTCGTTTCATAAAGATAAGCTTTTCTCATCAGACTTTTTCTCGGACCCAACTTAGCTCAAATAATTATAACTGAACTTCACGTAGCAGCTTACTTAATTGTCATAAAATTGGCATCAAACGGTATACTGACCGGAACTGATAACACCGGATGAGCTCCCCGGCAAGGCTTGCTCCAACAATCAAGACCGATATCATCTTGGCCTTATACTTGAATCGGTCGAGTTTTGGAATTATTTCACTTTGTCCCACCAAGCGCCCCACTGGTGCTATTGTTCGCTTTACGACAGATTCGCTTTACGGCACATTAGCACGTGACTCGCTATTAAAATCATAACGTGGTTTCTCAGGGTTTAGTTTAGCTAATATATTTTAGCGTGTTCCGACAACTGATGGCAATTACAATGCCTGCAAATTTACAATTTCGAAATATCTTAAAACTTTAAATTACGAATCTACAGAAAATCTGCTTCATACTCTGCGCTAGGATCCCTTTTGTCACCGTTATGTTTATGTTTTCTTTATTTTTTTTTTATTCCGACTGATAGCTTAAATACCTAAGTGAATATTTAATACACACTCACACACACTCCTCTCACACACACACACACACACACACACACACACACACACACACACACACACACACACACACACACACACACACACACACACACACACACACACACACACACACACAGAAGGTTAAACCCACCTTGCTTCATTTACATTTACATCATACGTACACGTACGTACACGTACAAGTACAGCAATTCGTTCTAGCAGTAAGTATTTATAACTTTTTTATTTTTTGTAATCATTTTATTTTTCTTACACGTCCATGGCATCTCATATACGGTGTTTACCTAAATATTTAGCAAGAGGGCCCTGGTGACCTGTGGCACAGGTTCTTTTAGATACCTATATCGGGCACCAGTCTCTCACAATGCAGGTCATATTGTAACATTGTTGTTATCAACATCCTAGTTAAGAGTACCTATTGTGATGAGAAAATAAATTGATTTATTCATTCATTATTCATTATTTACTATGAACTATGTTATGAAAACAAAATTATCTTATTAACTGCAATATGTTTGTATTATTTACCGAATACAACTTTAGTATGTACTTATTCACTAAAGTTTAGTTGTCAGAATACGCTAAAATAATATATTGTGTAAAAGCTAAAATCCTGGGAAACCACGCTACAAGCCTACAATAGCACCGCAAGTCACGTGCTAATATTTAATCTACATTCGATGGAGAATGATAACATAGATATTTTAACTGTTTGATACTTATATTCAAAGTGGAATAATTCGAGTTTTGCGATCAACTTATTGTCGTGTTGTCGCACTTGTTGCCTAATGATACGGTTAAGTATTTTTGATAATATTGTTCAAAAGTTTTTCAATATAAAAGAGTGAGCTTTATTCTGCAGTTGTTTATGCAGAATGTAAATTTTAAGGTATAAATGCTTTAAGACCCCGTTTATTACTACGACCACGCATAAAAATAAATCGAACATTTCACTACCGCAAACCCTCTCTTCAAACATAACATAAAAGTGGAATGTTTGTCTATCGGTTTCATTGTCAAACCAGTTAAATTGCAACCGGTAATTAGATGTAGGCAGTTCATGTTTATGACATTTAATTAAGATTTTAAAAGTAATTGTCCTCAATAATAATTGGCAAGGGCGAATATATAATTATGTACACATTAGAGTCAAAAGGCAATGTCTTTTTTAATAATTCGTGAGAAAATCATTTACAGTGAATTGAATTAAGTCTAATTGCTGAGGTGTTTTGAATTATAGAGTGAAATTAATTGTAATTTTATTTAAGATATATAAATAAATCTATGAAATCCGAGCTGACAACGTTAATGGTTTATAAGCTAAAACTATCATAATGTTGGAATGATTAGTTTTAATTTATCGTACGACGATTTAGCGAATTACCAATTAATAATTACTAAATTGCAGTAAACAAATGCGTTCGGAATGTCAAGCTTATTTACGTGAGTGGGCAATAAGATATTTATTATTTAATTATTACCCATTTTGTACTATTTCACCTTTAGTATCATTACCTCGATGATGTCTTTATCTTGTTTTGCTTATTTGCTTTATTTTTGTCTCAATCATACAAACTTTACCTGTTCACTTCATATTAAGATTAAAAGAACATAGAATTGTTTTTCTTTTATTTTTCTCAGGAAAATGACGGCACGCAATTGCCAACACACTTATACATATAAAAGTATAATAGTTTTTTACAATGTATAGTATAACAGAATTAATGGCTTAACTAGAATATGGTAGACAGGAACCATCAAACTGAACAATAGGACCAACTCTGAAATCGCGAAATAAAAATCATCTGAAACATACAAAAATTAATAACGGAAATATGAAACTGTATTAAACAGGAGATTTTTTTCGCGATTCAGAGTTGGTCCCATTAAAAGTTGTTCAGTTTGATGGTCCCTATCTAACATATTCTGGTTTAGCCATTAAGTCTGTTACACGTTGTAGGTATATTGGTTGATCCATCGGAGAATAGGATCCAGGACCTGATAAAATAGTGTGTTGTTAGCCTTGGTGTACCAGCTCTAAGCTTACGAGATGTTTAAAATACCAGTATAAATAAAGCTTGATATGTAATTTTCTAATAATAAAAATAATTACTCTCAGTTCACGTAATAGTAGTGTAATTATTATCATATTATGTCTCTGATGTGTAATTTTCGCTCACATTTTGTGTTTCGATGCAACAATGTTGTTACTTTTTTATATTACTTACCTACTAAAAAAGTTATAGAGTGTGATTAATTTGATTGCAACAATTCATTAAAGCTGTTTAGGGTTTTCACATCAACATTTTTTGTAAAATCGTGTGTCAATGTGAAATGGCAGAAACCTACAGCCAAAGATGACTTATTTTTATTTGATATGATATGATTTTTGTTGATTTTTTAGGGTTCCGTACCAAAATGGTAAAAAAGGAACCCTTATGGTGTGACTCAGTCTGTCTGTCTGTCTGTCTGTCTGTCACAGCTGGATATCTCGAGAACTACTAATGGTATCAACTTGAAATTTGGAATAGTTTAAGATGACATTTGCCCAACTATTTTGCAAATAAGAAAGAAATAATAAAATTAAATTTTTTTTTACAACAGGGACTGAAAAGGGGTCTTAAAATTATTAAGTGCTGTAACGCTGTTTGCACATTTTAAAACAATTTTTCCTTTTTTCTTAGGTCGCATAGTTTTCGACTTATGATGAAAAATGTAAAAAAAATACCGTTCCCCCCCCCTTATCTCCGAAGTTTGCAAAGAGAAAAATTTGAAATAATTCTATGTGATAGTAGTTTATGTAAAGATTACAGGAAAAATAAAACGATGTCTCAATATAACACACTTTTTTAGAAATTCAAAAAACAAATTTTTTTTAGTTTCACTACCAGTCAACAGATGGCGCTGTCATAAGCATGCTAACCTAAGGGCAAAAAATTGTTCCACTATCGGTCAAGAGATGGCGCAACCTAACACTACAATAATAAATTGGTGGCTGGCTGTAATATAATTACCTACTATTTGCCGTACGAATAAACGAAGAATAAGTTCATACTTTACTAAGTAATTATATATATTACTATATAGTAATATAATAATAACGAGGAGCTCGGTGGCGCAGTGGTTTAGAGCCTGGACCAGCGCTTTGTATTTAATTATACTAATCGGGTAATGGGTATGCTGTAATTTCAATTTCGGGATTTAAAATTACTCGAACGGGCGATGTGTCATGTCTCTTAGCGCCGGATATTTTTTACCCTAAATCTAGGGTAATTTACCCTAAGCTGGCACCACTGTTTTTTTTAAATGGAAGGCAAAGAGACTCAACTCAAACTTCCTATATGGACTAGATTTTAGATTTTTTTAATTAACATTAAAATTACTGATCTAAAAATTCTGAAAAAAAATATATGAGCTTAGAACACTAAAATCTCGAAATTGTTTTCTAATTTTAGTACTTTCTCAAAATGAAATGTTGTCAATTGCGGAGGTTAAGCAACGTTCGCAAGGTTCGGTCATGGGATGGGTGACCAAAAATTTACTATCTCGAGCTCCTCCGTGCTTCGGAAGGCACGTTAAGCCGTTGGTCCCGGCTGCATTTGCAGTCGTTAACACCCACCAATCCGCATTGGGCCCGCGTGGTGGGTTATGGCCCGTCCTCCTTATCCACCCATAAGGAAGGGCTGTGCCCCAGCAGTGGGGACATTAAAATGGCTGATGGACTAGTAATATAAACATTTTGCAATGTGGAGTGTCTGAAACGTTTTTCAGTCACCATAAGCAGCATTTGTAAATTAACTGTCCGCCTGTTCGCCCTTCCACCTGTCTGCCGTTTATCCTACTTTTTTAAAGACTGTCCTAAAATAACATATCCAAATATATTTATGATTGTACGGAACCCTCGGTGCGTGAGTCCGACTCGCTCTTGACCGGTTTTTTTTACTGTCATTACAGTCTTTTGGTCCGCATTAACGCATGCACCCCCTGGGGTATGCGAGGTAGCATCAAGGGGTACGCGGTACAATCTCTTACTAAAAGTAAGGTATTATATTAGTAACCTTTTAATAAGTCGTTCCTGTGAGGGAGGAGGGGAGTGCAATCAGGGGTACGCGAGTTCGGAGCCTTTCTTAGAGGGGTACGTAGAAAAAACTAATTGGGAACCACTGATTTAATTATTCAAATTATATAAAATTACATAAAAACATACATTTTTATTTGTATATTCAGTTTATTGGCTTATTTACAAAATATAATATATAAAGTGCCAGCCAACAATACAGATTTTGAAGTTGTCAATGGGGAAGGCAACTGTCAAAATGGCGCTGCGTACGCTTGTTCAACGAGAGCTATGAAAACAAAGGACTTTTAGTTTAAAAAATGGTTTTTGTGCTTTAAAATTATTAAATTCTGTGTAATTGGCTTTAAAAATGTTGGCACTTACAAATTTCCCAAAAAACCTGGATATAGAAAAAATTTATAAATGCTGTAAGAAAAAAAACGTCTTAATTTGGCTTTCAATTCCGGCATTTGCATTGTAGAATAAATAGGCTTTTATATCCATTTTGGGTCAATGGGTCTTTTTCGGTAAAAAAATACCACAAAAAAAAAATTTTCCCATACATTTTGTTCTGAACGTCTACTGTCTTAGGAACAATCGTACGCAGCGACATCTACAATTAGCTTTGCGTAGCCAACCCCATTGTGTTGCATCGTTTTATGGTTACTACTATTGATAGACATTGACAACCCTATACCTTTTCTAGTAAAAAGACTGTGACCTTTGAGAGACAAAACATCACTTGCTGGGCGACTAAGTTGCCCGTGTGCGATAGCGCTAAGAGTAAAAACTGTTATAATTTCTCCATTATTTCAAGAGGACGATTCGGAATTTCAGAGTTTTGTCACTGTATGGATTGTTGTGCGGGTTACAATTTTAAATATAGGTAAGTATATTAGTTTGCGATTCCTTTTTATTGAGGTTTAATAATAGGTTTAATACCGATTTGTATGGACAATTTTCAAGAAGTTGCATTTTTCATACTAGCATTTTCTTTGTTCATTTAACAACGCTGTAACAAAATTTTTATGTACTAATGTTTGAACACTATGCTAAAAGCGAAAAAAGGAAATTTTGGCTAAGTGACAGCCCCTTCGGTCAACATTTTTTGCTCACAAAAAAAGAGTCATTTTCAAGTTCTTTTTTTAATGGTATGAAAGCTAAAATAAGGACTTTATTTTTACTGATAGTTGACTAATCATGCTCATAATTCAATATATATCAAGATATTGTTATTTTTTTAAATCACAGTATAAAATATTGGCAATTTTATAAGTAAAGAATTTTATAACTTATAACTTCTAATTGAGACTTCTATTTGATCGCGCAGTCCGCTGGAGACAAATTCAAAAAATAAAGACATTGTAAGGATTATGTAAACATATATTCTATCTATAAAGTATTTATTTAGAAGGGCACATGATATTCGTGAATTTTTTTTATACAGGGTTATTTGTAAAACACCAACAACCTAGCAGGAGTGGATTACTAACATTATAAACAATAACGTTTGTTCTAAGAGTTATCCGAAAAAGACAAAAAATCGACTTTCCATACAAGTGTCCAAACAGCTATTCGAGAAGTCAATATTTTTTTAACTTTTTCGGAAAAGTCGTAGAACAAATTTTGTTGTTTATGATGTTAGTAATCTACTCCTGCGAGGTTGTTGGTGTTTTACAAATAAACCTGTATAGACCAACGAAACCAATCTTCATGGATTTTTTCACTAAGAACATAAAAATGACCTTTTTAAAAACACATCAAATTAGGAAAAATAAAGTAAGTAATAAAAAATAACAAGCTGCACGTTGCATAGTTCAAATTACTTCTAATAAGACACAATGTTTTAAAGTACTCTTGTCGTAAAGGTCTCGTGAGCATCACAAATGGGCCAGCATTACGCAAATTACCCTGGCCAAGAAGACAGATGAATAAAAATTGTTCAAATGCTGACTGAAACATTAATAACTTTGGACATTGGTTGCGTTAATGAGTCGTATTGATTAGTAATAATTCGTCTTCTAAAAGGTAATTTGTGTTGCAAAATTCACCTGTTTAATCACATTCTCTACTTTATTTATGTAACATTGAATTTCGGTTTAAATTAAGCCTGCCTAAATCAACGATTTAAAAATGCTTAATATGTGAGCTTATTTAAATAAAGAATATTTCACTTTCACTTTCACTTTCACTTTCACTTTCACTTTCACTTTCACCGACTTCAAAATATGTTGCAGTTCAGTTTTATTGTCTGCCACTAGCTAGCTTTTAGCTCTTAAGCTTAGTTTTTTTAGCTTTAGCGTTTTTTTCTCGATAGATGTTCGTATCTATCGAGAAAAAAAACGCGCGTAAAAGTACTCGACAGAGTAATTGTCTATGAGAAATTTAATTGCGCTTTTTGGCGATAGATGGCGCTGTACAGTTTCTTTCCCATACTTTTGTTCTTTTTTTTTTACCCGCGTTTTATTTTCTCGATTGCTGCTCGTGCTACGGGTATTGTTGTTTTACCACTTTCGTTTCTGTCATCCTATCACCGTTAGAAAAGTTTATTTCATCAAAGGAGTTATTTCGGCCATTCCCAATTACATTATCGTTAGTATTGTAAGATATCTACTTCCTGTATGTACTATATGACTATGTTACTATATGACTGTTGTTATTTCCTAGCCCATCTTGGCAACTAAGCTTTTGAGGCCTATTTCATATTGAGGAAAGGTTGAAGCGGCTTATTGTGTCTCAGCCCTAATATAATATATCAAAATATGTCAAAATTCATTTTTTAACTATGATAAAACCTGTCAGAATCAACGCTCGGCATCATAGAAGTAACTGATATCCTAGTTATATTTGCGAATAGATAGAATTATCGTGAAGGCAAACAAGGGTGCTTTTTGCGGCAAATCGACGGTGGCCTAGGATGTGATTAGGTTATCAGTGTTTTGACAGCTTATTATAACATTTTGCTTGATAATTTTAATAATAGGTGATTTAATTGTAGAGTTTTAACTGAAATATGTAATTTTTCAAACGCTTCAGATCCATAGGGCTTGTTTGTGCATGCGCAAAACACAATTAAACCGAATTTATTTTCAAACGATAATGGCAATCTTTATGTGAGACGGTAATATATGAACTTTTAGAATGAATTTAGGTATATTCTATTATTTAATCTATGGCTTACAATGTTCAGTTAATTTTTTTTCGAAAGGTTTAGTAACGTAGAGGAGAAAAAGAAATATAAATCTAATTTAAGTACAATATTTTCAAATTTTGTACTTAAATAAAATCTTAAGGCGCAGCATAAGGATGGGCTCTCGTGAAATTTTTACATAAAACCACACCCCGGACACTCCATACAAGCGTCGCGCTTCAACTACCTATTACACAGACGCTACACAGTGACGTTTTGCACACGCGCAACTGTGTGCGTGAAGTCTAGAGCTATTGAATGAGCACACGGATCGGTACACGAACCCGCGCGGTGGGCGCCGCCGCGCGTCCGTGGGATTGTGAGGCGGGGCGCAGAGTTTCCTTTCTGTACGGTAGTACTTTTATCTATTCTGTGACAAAATCTGTTTTTTCACGTATTTAATTTCACAATTATATTTTTTTAATTTTCTTAACATTGTAATCAAATGACAAATATAAAAAATAGCGGTGGTAGGCTCCGAAAGGGGCCGCCTGGCTCGCAACCACCATCCTGCCGGAGTCCGGCGCCAAGCAGCTCTTCTGTGTTCCGTTGGTGTGCGGGAGTGCCAGCTCCATTGGGGATTGGAAATTTAGACAGTTGCACTGCCTAAAACCGTTCTGGAGGGTAGCGGGATCCGAAGCACGGTGCCAGCCGTTGGCCGACCGCAGTTAGTAGGGGGCCCGACTTGCGCGCTAGCCACGTGTCAAAGGCTGCCCCGCCAACTCGCGAAAAATCCCGTAATGCTCCACCGTGCCAGTTGGCGACTGGATGGGAGGACCCGGTGGAGGATTATCGGGGGGGTTCGGGCGTCCCCGCAGTCTCCAAACGAGTTCCCCCTCCGATCAGCTGAGCTGAAAAGTACTGGTATAGGTTAACTGAGCAGTGCCTCGACTGTATTAACCTATCCCCCACAAATCACTCATTATGTCAAAGCAAAAAAAGAAGAAAAAGTTAAAACAACGGCCACACTTCCTCCCACTAAAAGTGCACCTCACTAATATCCGAGGTATGCACTCAAATCTCGATCCGGTCCACCACCACCTCGAGACCGAAAAGCCACACCTATTCTTCTTAACGGAGACGCAAATAGCAACACCGTCGGATGTGGCGTACCTCAACTACCCTGGCTACACTCTTGAACATAAGTTCAAAAAGCACGCAGGGGTCTGTGTGTACGTTCGCGATGACTTATGCTGTAGGCGTCTCCGTTGCTTTGAAAAGTCAGGGTTTTCAGTGCTGTGGCTCCTGGTGGACACTGGGGTAGAAAAATCGATCTACGTCGGTGTCTACCGGTCGCACAGCGGTGACCAGGAGACAACTGAGCTCATTGAACACCTCATTGAGACGACGGACACTGCACTTCGGCGATACCCAACGGCGGAGCTTGTTTTTCTGGGGGACTTCAATGCCCACCACAAGGAGTGGCTGTTCCCATACCAGAAAACTGACCGTGCTGGGAGAGAAGCGCGAAGGTTCGCCTTAGCACTTGATCTCACTCAGCTGGTGGATCAAGCTACGCGAATACCGGATATCGCTGACCATACGCCCAACTGCCTTGACCTGCTGCTGACAACTGATCCACACAGACATTCGGTATCAGTCTCAGCTCCCCTTGGTACATCCGATCACTGTGTGGTAAAATCCGTATCGAGCCACTCGCCTCCAGATGACAGTCCTAGAGGCACGAGACGAGTTTGGCGCTACGAGTTGGCAGATTGGGACGAGATGCGTACCTTCTTTGCATCTTACCCATGGCGGCAAGTATGCTTCTCTTCAGGAGACCCCTCCTGCTCTGCTGATGTGGTTGCTGACGTGATTCGGCAGGGAATGGAATATTTCATTCCATTCTCCGACATACCGCTCGATCACAAAGCCCAACCGTGGTACAATGCAGACTGTGCTCGTGCTGAAGCCCGTAAACAGTCTGCATACCAAGTCTGGGTGCAAGCTCGCGATCGCAAGGTTCGAGTGCGAAGTGTCCGGGCCAAAAAGAGAGCATTTAATTTAGCCACAAAATCATGCAAAAGGGTGTTGCGTAAAGCTAGATTTGACCATGTCAGCCGCATAGGGGCGAAACTCGCATCCTATCCACCTGGTAGTAAGCAGTTCTGGTCCTTGTCGAAGTCGGTCGAGTCTAACTTCTGCCGTCCCACATTGCCTCCCATGCAGAAGCCCGATGGGACGCTGGCTCACTCTGCAGTTGAGAAGGCGAATCTATTTGCCACTCTGTTTGCGAGCAATTCGCGTCTGGATACTGGCTCTACGCAACCACCAACCCTACCTCACTGTAATTCTTCGATGCAGGAGATTAAATTACACAATAAAGAGGTCCGTAGAGTCCTACTTAATCTAGACGTGCATAAGGCCAGTGGCCCTGATGGCATACCAGCAAGAGTGCTGAGGTGTTGTGCGCCTGAGTTGTCTCCTGTATTGACGCGTCTGTACCGCCTTTCCCTTCAGACCAAAACCGTACCAAAGTCTTGGAAGCTTGCCAATGTGCAACCAGTACCTAAAAAAGGTAGTCGTGCCGATTACCGACCAATCGCCATCACTTCCATACTGTGTAAAGTTATGGAGAGAGTACTGAACGGCAAGCTGCTCACTTACCTAGAGGATAACGATCTCCTCAGTGATCGTCAATATCGCTTTCGCCGGGGACGATCAACTGGGGATCTTCTTGTGTATATGACGCACTGCTGGGGCGAGGCCATTGAGAAACACGGCGAAGCACTTGCTGTTTCGCTTGACATCTCAAAGGCTTTCGACAGGGTTTGGCACGCAAGTCTGCTGAGCAAGCTCACAGCGTACGGAATCCCCGCTGGCTTTTGTAGCTGGGTAGCCGACTTCTTGAGTGAACGGTCGATCAGAGTAGTCATTGACGGCTGCTCCTCTGACCTCATGGCGATTGATGCCGGAATTCCTCAGGGGTCGGTGCTCTCTACGACGCTTTTCCTGCTACACGTC
This sequence comes from Agriphila geniculea, assembly GCA_943789525.1. Taxonomy (NCBI): domain Eukaryota; kingdom Metazoa; phylum Arthropoda; class Insecta; order Lepidoptera; family Crambidae; genus Agriphila; species Agriphila geniculea. The sequence continues at coordinate 15,093,759 of OX038890.1, forward strand.
AATGACCTACTAATATCGGGCATTGTTGGGTACGCAGATGACAGTACTGTCATGGAGAGATATCTGTCTAGCGCGAAAGTCGGTAGAGATGAGGTAAAAATATTGAGAGAGGCCATGGTCGAGCGATTGAACCTGAAGTTAAGTCTCGTCTCCCAATGGGGTGATGAAAATCTCGTCAGTTTCAACGCTTCTAAAACGCAGGCGTGTCTGTTCACCGAGCCGCAGGTTGTATGCGTCCGTTTCCGAGCGCATACAACCTGACTCTATTCAAGGCCAGAGTGAATAAGCACTTTCTGGGCAAGCTCGCTCCATCGTAGGCCCTGTCTTTGCTTTTGGGCTAGACTGGGGTCAAGAGCAAACCCATTTAAGATAAAAAAAAAAAACAAAGTTAAATTAATTTGTATTACTTACTCTAATTAAGACTGTATCTTATATTTTTTGCACGTAGTCACTTTTCAGTAATTATAAAGGGCTTTGTTTTGCGATGTTCTCACGAGATGGTGCGATGATCGCTGGCAACTGGCATCGCGTGCGCTCGCGCACCTAACTTAGCGACCAATATAAGATGAACTCTAGCGGATTTTCAATAAAGGCAACATACAGAGTGATTAAAATTAACTAACGGGTTTTCTTTAATGGTTTATTTGAGAGCTTTTAATGTTTGAGGAACAAGTGGACCTAAAATGATTTTTTTATCCACAACGGTATAGTGTTTGGCCTTCACCTGATGTTAAGTCACGATAAGGCTGAAAGTGTAAGCGCACTACACCCGAAATCTTCATCACTGAGGTGGCTATTTTACCTCTAACTGCCAGAACACAACATTTTTAAATTGATGTTATGGCGTCCGACTTAGGTATAATGGTGGTAGCTAGCCAGGCGGACTTGAAATAAGCCCTACCACCAACCAAACCGAGTACAAATTATAACACCACTCCTACGAACCACTAGACCACAGAAACAGCTGGATTGTTAATTTCTGCCACAGAGGCGGATTTTTTTAATTGTCTCCTTAAAAATACTAATTGCTCCATTTCTTATCATGTTTTTAATGGCAACCAATGGCGGACTCGCGTACACGAAGGGTTCCGTCAAAAAAAAATTTTTGTCGTATGGGAGCCCTCTTAAATATTTATTTTATTCTGTTTTTAGTATTTGTTGTTAAAGCGGCAACAGAAATACATCTGTGAAAATTCAACTGCCTAATTAACATGGTTCATAAGATACAGACTCCCAAAAAACCAGTGTTTAAGCTCGTATATCTTCTCAGGTTTAAGCGATATCGTAATAATTTCTTCACAGTTAATCATGTAGTGGCATAAGCTTTCCGATAAGTCACTAAACAAAAATCGTTACTGATCCTCATTTTCAAAATGTTGATTTAAAATAAAAAGTTACCAACGCAGTGTGTTACAATTGGCAAAATGTTCAGTTTTTTAATAACATTGTATTGTTATGTTTCCGATCTCAAACAAGTTTTGATATCACCTGTAACGGTTACTTAATATCTGATAGCATAATTCTATACTTCCTTTAACGAAATTTTGATTCGCATATTGAGGGTTTCGTAGATTTATTTAAAATATTAGTGTCACTTTCCACCTATCTACCTCTAGATGTAAGTTAGAGAATACTAATTTGCATTAGCATAGGAAATATTTTTCACTTTTTTCATTTTTAGGGTTCCGTACCCAAAGGGTAAAAACGGGACCCTATTACTAAGACTCCGCTGTCCGTCTGTCTGTCTGTCTGTCTGTCACCAGGCTGTATCTCATGAACCGTAATAGCTAGACAGTTGAAATTTTCACAAATGATGTATTTCTGTTGCCGCTATAACAACAAATACTAAAAACAGAATAAAATTAATATTTAAGGGGGGCTCCCATACAACAAACGTGATTTTTTTTGCCATTTTTTGCTCGATATTAATAACGACGACAGATATACAGTTGAAATTTCCACAGATAATGTATTTCTGTTGCCACTATAACAACAAATACTAAAAACAGTAAAAAATAGATATTTAAGGGGGACTCCCGTAGAAAAAACGTATTTTTTTTACCTTTTGTACGGAACCCTTCGTGCGCGAGTCGGACTCGCACTCGGCCGGTTTTTATTTTTCATACAAAATAATTATATTCATTTTTCATACAAAATAATTCAATAAAGTTAAAACTACCTATGCAATTTATGTGAAATATGGCAATGTCGCATTTCCGTAAGAATTAAGTCATCAATGAAAATCTTAGTAGTTCCTATTTGTTAATGAAATCTAAACGTCATCTGTGGCTTTGTGAACAAAATAAAAAATCGTAATAACTTAAAATTAATTTAATTAAGATCGATAATATCTCCAAAACTATGCCTTTTTGGACCACATGTTCTAGGAGATTTTTTTTATTATTTTGAACTATAGAATAGGTATAACCTCAGAGTTAAAGGATATCGAAAAATACAGGGTGTATAATTCTTTTTTATAAGTATTTATATCACAATTATATTTATATACAACTAAAAGATTTGTAAGTTCATTTTAAACTATTTGAATGGCTTTGTTGTTTGTGTGAAAGTAATCAGTAAATTTATAGAACAGAAAAGTATTATTTTGTTAGGGACCTTCAATTTTTTTAACGATGTTAAAAAGCCATAAATTGACTAGGTACTGGCATTGGTTAGGTTAGGTTAGGTTAGGTCCTTATCTATTTATTTACATTCACTGAAATAGCATGCCATCATGATAAAAACACGAAATTTGCACGCACGCAAAAATAATTTCATTGAAGTGAAACCTTTTTGAAATCCAGAATAAAGCATTTAAAAAGACAATCTAGAAGTTTTCAAGTGTTTCATGCAGCGTTAAAAATGTGCATAGATATTTAAATTTTATCTCCATGAAATAAAACGCGTGACAATAAAACCAACCATACAGAAAAAATAGAAAATGCATATATTTTATTTTACTTGTTTATTACACAACACAGATTACAATTATTGCAAATTAATATCAACAACTACATTGTAGTTCTTAACTAGATAAATTGCAATCCAGACAAATGTGTACAATAAAAATTTAGTGATAACAGAAATGAATTATATTAGATATGTAAAATTAACAAAGACAATATCGTAAGTGTAACTGCACAGACTCAGCGCCTAAGCTGAGTCAATTTGGTGTGGAATAGAGGATATCCTTTACGCCCGATTGCACTAAACTTAAGGATCACCTAAGTCTTTTCCTAACTACAACACGACCAAATTAAAAAGGTGTCATAAACTTAGCCGTCATGTAGCTGTCATTCGCCTAGTTATCTTGGTCGAGTTGTAGATAAGACAAGACTTAGGCGATTCTTAAGTTTAGTGCTTTTGCACCTTAGTGTTTTATTATAAGATGTAAGTTTAGGTGTGAATATTTCAGATTGAGAGTTATCCTTTGCCAAATCATTATACTGACGAGCCATCCTGACCAGAGGATTGTAATAGGAAATGTTATTTTTGTAAGTACGTAAGACAAAAAGATTAGTTTTATTGGACCTATAATAAATCAGGCATTAAGTATGGCTTGGGTAATTTCAGCGCTTTTTAGGGTTCCGTAGCCTAAATGGCAAAAAACGGAACCCTTATAGATTCGTCATGTCTATCTGTCTGTCTGTCCGTATGTCACAGCCACTTTATTCCGAAAGTATTAAGACTACACAGTTGAAACTTAGTAGGTAGATGTATTCTGTTAACCGCTTAACAAATTTAATACAAAAATAAAATAAATAAAAGATTAAGGGGGGGCTCCCCATACATGGAACTAAATTTGAAAAAAATTTTTTTCTTCAAACCAATACGTGTTGGGTGTCTATAGATAGGTCTTTAAAAATGAAATTGAGGTTTCTAAGACAACTTTTTCTCAAAGTCAACCGTTTGAAAGATATAAACTGCCAAAGTGATAAAATGTGTGTCCCCCCCCCCCCCTTTAACTTTTGAAATAAGAGAGTCAAAAATCTAAAAAAAATATATGCTGTAGATCTTAATAAACACTTTCAACCAAAATTAGTTTGAACGAGATATAGTAATTAGTTTTTGAGATATAGCACATTTTCCAAAACCGCAAATATAACTTTGTCACTCATACCAACACTGTGAAAAACAAAGTTATTTTTGCAGACGCAAAATGATCGGTTGTATTAAATATGGTATGGTATAAGGTAACTACGGAACCCTACGGCGCGTGGCCCGACACGCACTTGGCCGGTTTTTTTCGCTTTTCGCGCTCGCTGACTTTAGCGATCAATAATTGAGCCACTTCGCCAGCCCAAAGCGCAATCATCATGTGCTTTGAGATGTGTGAAGAGACGTACTAGTGCTGTCGGATTATCGATAGTTTTGCCATATCGATATTTTTGACGATAAAAAGTTCATTCAGTCCATTGTACAGATTAAAAAAAACAGCCATTCTGAATTGAGTTTAGAATACAAAAAAAATAATATAAAAAAATATATTATTATTATTTTATTTTATTGAGTGAAAATCAACCACTTTATTTACCACAGCGTTTCAGAGCATTTATGCAGGTATAATTTATACAGTACATAAGCCAAATACGGAAACAACACTCTGTAAAAAGTTAGCAAAAAGTGGCCTTATAAAATACCCTAACGAAATATTTGCCGAATATTCTGAATAAGCTTTGGAAAAGTTACGAATGTTTAACATTCGTAACTTTTCCAAAAAAGTAATTATTTAATTCTTGTAATCTTGATTACAATACAAGTACACAGTTGTAACAAATAAAATGTTATTAAAATATAAATCGGCTTTAAAAAAGACAATGACATCATGAAATTTAATATGCATAAATGTCTTAAGCCACTAAGAAAAAAACTCAACGTTAATGTACCCAAGTATAATAATTGATTACTCCAATGAAAAAAACTTGAGTTAAACTTTGTTTGAAATATTTAACAGCTATCTCTAACTCAAATACATACAAATATTTCAATAAATATAGAATCGTACCAAAGCAAAACCATGCAAATTGACTTTTTATTTTTTTACAATGCCTAAATGAAAAGATTGTCTTGATATATTTTTTCACATTTTTTACGGAATTATTTGTTTTGTAAATTATGAAACAATCGATACAGTTGTATAGGTGTCAGCACTAGTCCGCATCTGTGTCAGATGTGCGCGGGCGGCAGGTGGCGCGCGCAGGTGGACGCCATACTAGGCGCGCAGCCTTCTCCCGCCAAAATCTTCGCCGCCACGCTGCTTCTAGCCATCCCATCCTGCTAATCACTTGGAATAACAGACTACATTCGATCTCCTTCGAGAATTACAAAGTTTTGTTACAGGAAACCGCAGACCATACAACAATACTGTGCCAGAAACTTTTTGGAATGGTCCCAAGCAAGACCTTTAAATTCATTCTACATAAAGTTCTTGGTCCCAAGGAGCTCGGCGTTTTCAAAACATTCGTGGTTCTCTAATGGATAGTATCGTCATGATTACTTTATAAAACACATTTTTTTGTAAAGATTGATATACATAAAACACTTATTACGCGATTTTACTAAAGATTGTAAGTAGGTGTGGTATTTTGATTGGGTTTCGCTTTTATAATCATTTTATATTTATTTAATTTCTGGTATTTTAAGAATAAGTTAGTCATCTACTAAACACTCTTTTTTTGTAAAGATTGATAAATAATATGAAACACTTTTTACGCGATTTTATAAAGGGTTGAGGTGATTTGATTGGGTTTTTTTTTGCACTTTTCACTACCACCAAAATATTTGTTGTTAAGAGAATTACTAATACTTACTTAGTCATCTAGTAATCTAGTTAAATTATTAAGTCAATTTAATGCTAATTTAGGCCCATATTTATAAACCGCTTTCAACTTTGAGAGCTATCTTGAGGTCATATCTGAGATGCTGTTCCTATAAGAAGAACATCTCAATGATTGAGAGACGATGCATATTGTTTTTTATTTTTTCAAAAAGCCTCAATATCTAATATACACATAATATTAGTACCTCACATCCTATATAGATGGAGCGTGAAATCACTCCTATATTTATTATTAAAAAATTGTCTAATTTTAAAAACATATACGCAACTTACAAGCTCATAAGTCCTTACCATATTTATTACATAACATAGGTAACTAAGAATTACTCACTTAAACATAGGATCTGTATTTCGTTAACGCTGTATCTTAAATAAATTACCCAAACAGGTTTGTGCTGAAGTCCTAACGAGTATCTTAGGGTAAAAAAACATCTAATTGGTCATAAAACAATATCGCAAGGAGCTTGTTGGTTATGTCATGCCGTCCCGCATTGGAGGGCACAGTCCCGCATTTGTCGCTATTGTACCCCTTTATCAAAAGCGTCCCATATTGTACCCCAAACGTCAAATGTGCCCCACATTTAAAATATGCGCACATAGACAGCTACAGCCTTAAATTAGCGCATTGCGCAAGAATCTCACTCAACTAAACGAGTACCTAAACAAATATAATAATGTAAATAAATGTAATAAATACTAGTAGTGTAGTTGATGTAGCAGACATCAACACTGTCTCGTCATTTACGTACATACTTTTCGGGACGAAATAAAAAAATTGCAAAGAAAATCCAAATTCCAAATCAATCGGTCCTATGGATTGATTAATTAGCAATGTCATTTGTGTGTGTTTGAGGCATCGTAGCTCACAACTCAAGCGAATGGACCGATATTGATGCTGTTTTTTATCTGAAAGCTGGCGAGATCCAAAAGGTTTCGCGCACCCTTCCGCCGACTTTTCTCATTCCTAAAGGTGGCAACCCCGGTTACTTTACCTCTTACTTGAGCTAGGGTTCTGCCCAAAAACAGTAAACCAAAAAGGGTTCCGTAGCCAAAAGAATTCGGAAACCGCTGATCTAGACAGATCAAAATCGGTCCATTCGCTTGGGCGCTACGATGCCACACCGTCCCCAATTTTGTTTAGGGAAAGTTGGCAGCCCTAAAATATAGTAATAGTTAGTATTCTTTGCCGCGAGCGTCCCTGAGATCGTAACGGGGAACCGGCAGATGGCGCCACGATAAACAGATAAACAACTCCTTTTCCGTCTTTCACATAAAGGTACAAATAGAAAGAGACGTAACATCTTGTGTTCAAGATAAACACGCAATTATGTTACTCCTAAAATAAGGGATGACCACTTCAAAGTTTAATGATAATTTATTTCAGTAACTTTTGAATAAAGGTAAGATATTAACTGAAATTAAACTTAGTTTTATAATTAATTGAATTGATACCGTAAGTGCATTGCATTTAACCTACAGATAAGTATCTTGTTCATTAGTTCTTATAAAGAAAAATAACGGTTACCTATCTTAAATTCGAAATTTCTCTGTGCGAATTTTGGATTACCGAAATCGTTTTACTCTTTTTTGTTTTCCATAATTTTCATTTTACCGAAAACATTATTGATAAATTATCGAAACTCCGAATTTCACTTATATTTTTTTTTCAAATTCCATATGTTATGACAACCCACTCAACGTTTGGCCGAAACTATTATTGAAAGATGATTTAGTAACCAGAAAAACGTCTCCAATATTATTAAATTACAACACTTTATCCGGCAAATAACTAGAATCCTATACGTATCTAAAATTAGAAATTTCTCTATTCGAATGTTAATTTACCGAAATCAATTTCCTTTTTTTTTTGTTTTCCATAAATTTCATTTTACCGAAAACACAATTGACAAATTATTGAAACTCCGAATTTCACTTATATTTTTTTTTCAAATTCCATATGTTTTGACATCCCACTCAACATTTGGCCGAAACTATTATTGTTAAATGATTTAGTATCCAGAAAAACGTCTCCAATATTATTAAAATACAACACTTTATCTGACAAAGAATCTTATACCTCTCTTGAATTCGAAATTAAAAATAATAAATAGGTACTATACATCTAAGAAATTATTATTGCAATCTCAGATAGTTACATTATAATCTCAGATAGTATGCAACATGTATGGAAGCATTGTGGAGCTCCGCTCGCTTCGCTGCGCATGTTCAAAACACTAACCTAACCTAATGGTCTTTGCATTAAAAGTTTTTCTTTATAGCTTTATAGTATGCAAGCAAGCTTGCAGCATGCAAGCAAGCATGCAGCATGCAAGCAAGCAAGCATGCAGCATGCAAGCAAGCATGCAGCATTCAAGCAAGCATGCAAGCAAGCATGCAGCATGCAACATGCATGCAAGCACTATCGAGCTCAGCTCGCTTCACTCGCTCCGCTGCGCGTGGTCAAAACACTAACCTAACCTAACCTAATGGTCTTTGCATTAAAAGTTTTTCTTTACAGCGGGGGGCCTCAGGCCCCCCGACCGCCGGGGGTGCAGGGGGGCCAGCCTCCTTGCACCCCCGCAAGCATTTTGCAAGCAGTATGCAAGCAAGCATGCAGCATGCAAGCAAGCATGCAGCATGCAAGCAAGCATGCAGCATGCAAGAAAGCATGCAGCAAGCAAACAAGCATGCAGCATGCAAGCAAGCATGGAGGATTTAAGTAAGCATGCAGCATTGCAAGCAAGTATGCAACATGCATGCAAGCATTATGGAGCTCCGCTCGCTTTGCTCGCTCCATTGCGCGTGGTCAATACACTAACCTAACCTAACCTAATGATCTTTGCATTAAAAGTTTTTCTTTCTAGCAAGACAATAATATTAGGGTTAAAAATACACCCGAATTTTCTAAATCAATTAAATATTATGAAACACGAAATTCTATCAAAAGTTACTTCGATCTTTAGTAATTTCTAGTAAAGAAAATTATGGTTAGATAAACATCTGTCAAAAGAAAAATAAGTGATTTGATATTTGAGTAACTGTGTTTCTGGAAAATAAAATATACGTGAAATAAGTTTATGTTTTAACAAAATTATGTAAAACAACCAATTTGATATTTAAAACTTCGACATACTGTTTTCGAACAATTGAAATTCGAACAGAAAAGTTTCAAAATAATGAAAGGTTACCTAGTAAAACATCTGTCAAAAGAAAGATCTATCAAAAGTTACTTCTATCTTTAATAATTTCTAGAAAAGAAAATTATGGTTAATAAAACATCTGTCAAAAGAAAAAAAAGTGATTAAATAATTGAGTTAGCGTTTTTCTGGAAAGTGAAACATCAGTAAAATAAGTCTATGTTCTAACAAAATTATATAAAACAACTAATCTGGTATTTAAAACGTCGACGTACCGTTTTCGAACAATTGAAATTCGAACAGAAAAGTTTCGAAAGTATGACAGGTCACCAAAAATAACACTTGGTTGAGTCATTACGCTAAATCAAAAGTCTAATATGTAGAGGTATATACAGGGTGGAATTTTTTAATGCCACCTGGAGGGAAAGTACTCTAAACAACGGAGATAGCAAATTTCACTCAAAGGAAACATTCGTTTATTTTTGAAAAGAAACAAAACTGCTTTCAAAGATTTTTTAAAATACGCTTCCCACATCCAGGTATCGAACCGGCTAAAATTCGAAAAAACAACACCCTGTACTTCTATGATATCTATCGTTAGGGTCAAACATAAGGATCAAATCTCTCTAACAAACATGGTTAATTAAATGAAAGGACAACCATGAAAGACACGATAAAGCACTGTTACTCAAGGATCCATTAAGTTTTAGCGTCTTCTGCAACTGCACTAGGTCATCCGCGAATCTTAGGTGGCTTAAATAAACATCAATGGTACCTACCATGCCATTGATGTTTATTGCGGTCTCCCAGTTAAGGTTCTTAAAGATTTCTTCTGAAACTGCTGTAAAGAGCTTAGGTGATAGTGGATCTCACTGCCTTACAGTTTACAATAAACTATCTTTGACGTAGAACTATTTCGATAAGATGTTCATAATGCATGTTTGTCTATTAAATGAGACATAACTGCGTGTGGCAGTTATCTAAATTATGGAATTTTACATTTGAAAATGGTACAGGGAAATACCATCAACATGGGGCCCATTTCGAACTAAAAAAAATTCTCGTTCAATTAAAATAAGTTTAGATTTAATGGTTTTCCTTTCATTTAATTAACTATGTTTGTTAGAGAGATTTGATCCTTATATTTGACCCTAACGATAGATATCATAAAAGTACAGGGTGTTTTTATTTAGAATTTTAGCCGGTTCGATTCCTAGGTGTGGGAAGCGTATTTTCAAAAATCTTTGAATGCAGTTTTGTCTCTTTTCAAAAATAAAGGAATGTTTCCTTTGAGTGAAAAGTGCCATCTCCATTGCTTAGAGTACTTTCCCTCAAGGTGGCATTAAAAAATTCCACCCTGTATAGCATGAAACTAAAATATTGCTAAATAATAATAATTAGCTCTACATGATGAAAACTAATTAATGATGGATATTAGGCGCGATATTGAAAATTCTACAAATTCAAATAAAAAATTCTACATTACAACTACCTAATTGTTTTGTAGAATTTGCTAAGCACAATTCAGATATTAGGTTGATATTTTGGATTTTTACGCGTTTATTACTATTATAAGTTTTCTAATTTCTTAAAATCGATAGTTGTGTGTGAAATTATTTAAAATAGCGTGATCATTAAATTGTGTAAAACTTGAATGAACATTTGTATTGAAATTTTTATAAAGAATTCTTTTGCTATCATAGTATTTTTAACAATGAAGCGAATAAAAAAATATGATGTGTTTTTACTTTGTTATAGATATAGGCTTATTAGGTATTTTCATTTTGTTAAAAATATGAATCAGAATAAAAAGTACCCAGTTCATTACTTAGGATATTAATTAGAAGCTTGGATGCTTTTTCGTAAGATTAACTATTATTGTAGATCCAGAAATTAAACCATATTTGTTCTGCTGTACGTACATTATAGAATAATGATGATGAATCATTGATTTTAGTTAATAATCAACGATTTTCTACATAAAATAAAAAAAAATACGTGAGTTTGCTTTATTATTGGTAGACCTTTTTTATTGGCCAAGATAAAATAAATAAAGTTATTGACTAAGAGTTGTTATTTCAAATACATAAATAACATATTTTTAGCATTGCATGTAAGTAATTTGAATTGAATCATAAATTCTTATAAAAAATTACCACTCTTTTAAAGTTCAATAGTAGTCGTAGCCTATTGAACCGTAAAATCCTATTCCTTTTTAGCGTGTTCTCAGGCTTTTTCTAGAAGTATCTAAGAAGTGGATTGCATAAATAAATAATTGATATAATAGATAAAAAAAATATTAATATAAAATATTGTTTTAAAGCTCTCTCAACTTACAATTAGATAATCCATCAACATACTACTTAAATTTTTTAACCCTAAAGTAACTGCGTTTCAATAGATCACTAAAGAATCAATGAAAAACAGCGACTGATTTCTTATCATAGCATATTGTGTTAATTTATACTTGACCATGAGCCATTTTTAATGTCCCCACTGCTGGCGCACAGGCCTCCCTTATGGGTGGGTAAGTAAAAATTTATACTTATTTAATGTTTATTACTAAGTACGGTAATTTAATGGAAAACCTGTAATTAGCCTTACTAGCGGTTAGAATTAATAGTTAAAACAAAATTGTAACGCTGTTGATTTTCAAATAAATAAATAATAATATGATGATAATTATATATTTTACCTATATCAAGCCAAAATAAGTAAGGTAATGCAAGCGTTCTGTAGCGTAGCATGGTAGTAGTCAGACAACATAATACTAGTACGAAAACCCACGTTTTTACTGTGAAATGATTGTTCATATTCAACCTCAACTTTGCCGAAACATTAAGCAGTCGCACACGTCACGTGGTGCTCTAAAATGACACCTGCGCACGCGCATGATCGCGGCGAAACCCAAACATAACTGTCCCCATCGATACTGCACCTTGCCCGTGTGTTTTTACACTCCCAGAGCAAATGTCACGGCCCTTTGGTGTATCTCGTACATTGGCTGATGTGACGGCACGAGACATCTTTGCCGTTACTTACACCGAAGTGACACTTTAACCCTATAACATATGAACTTATCGCGAATTCAAGTAAAAAAGACGGAATAAGTATTTATTAAGTTTTCGTGCTGTTCGTAAAAAAGTAATCAAGTCTACTCATGTTCTTTTTTTAAACTTTGTTTTTAAAGAGGTTCTATCCTTTTGAATATGTCAACCCCATCTACTCATGTCACTGACCTGCATATATTTACACTGACAGGCTTATGTCAACCTGTTTTTGTGCCTATTTGATTTCCGCCATTTTGGCGCTGTAGGACATAGCGTGAGCATAGCGTGAGGGACATGGTACTAAAGTTTGAAGTCTGGAGAGACCATTACGGCAACCATTTTCATATTGTACGTCAAAATTAGTTCTTTAGACGCACGCTGACATTTCAAATAGGCACAAAAACTTAGCTGTCAAATCATACAGACAGCCAGTCTAGTTAAATAAAAAAATTTTTTTTCATGTCAGTGACTCATGTTCTTGTAAACCTATATCATGGAGAATTTATATGTATTTTCCTCAATACACACAAGACAAAAGGTAGGACACAATGAACTGTGCGCTGCAACTTAATGATATTAAATTAATTAGTAAATTAAAATATCGCAGACACAAAAGTTACATCAACACCTTTAAACGCTAGAACACTGACCAAAAATGCTCTATACTTTTCATCGAGTGAGCCTATCGATTTAAAAATTGTACTTTTAATCGATTAACATAAGATAACCGTTAAAATGAGTATGTTTTATGTATGATTGCTTTTGAAGTATTTTGACAGCCGTTATCTCAATAAATTATAAATCAACAGGTGAGCCCTTTCAATCAGTCAAAGCATCAAAACGCTGACAGTGAGAAATTGTAATTTGTTCGTACAGTGATGTATAGAACAGAGCATTGGTGCAATGAGGCTGGGGTGTTAATATACTGTTGGATAATTCTAGCTTAAACTTAAGTCATCTAATAATATAGTAAAATTCGTTGTATGTAACTGATTCTAATTGTATAGAAATTAGATACAGTTATCACCATCGTATTAAATGAGAACTGTTTCCATCGTATGTACAAGTAAGTAACGACTTGAGTAAACTTGAGTAAAGCAATTTTCATATGCTTCTAATAAGTCGTTTCTTACTCGTCTATAGATACGAGGGTTAGATTTCACTGATTTAAAAATTCAAGTATTTTTTTTCTTTAACTGCTCGAGTTCTTATCACCCAGCCTACTTATTGTCTAATTTTCAAAATCTATCGCAATCGCTTTCATTTGACAGATGGATGTGACACATTGCTGCATTTCTTTGGTAAGTTTTTATTTGTGCCAAAAAGAAGCATTAATATATCAGATCCTGAAAGCGATTGCGATAGATTTTGAAATGAGACAATATTGGAATATAACTAAACAACTGTTGGAATATGGCCTGGAATATATAATGGCCTGGCTAGCTACCACCATCTTACCAATTAACAATTTAAAAATTGTTGTGTTCCGGCAGTTAGAGGTAAGATAGCCAGTATTCCGGGTGTAGTGCGCCTCCACCTTCGGCCTTATCGTCATTTAACATCAGGTGCGATGAAGGCCAAGCACTATCCCGTTGTGTATAAAAAAAAAAAAAAAAAAGAATCAAAATATACGCCTTTTGCCATGTTATAATAGAAAATATAATAGTATATATACTGATAACAATATTGGGCTAGATTATAACTTGTTTCAATCGTTTACTCTGTCGAAGAAAAAAGTAAACTTGCAAAATTGTAGTATTAATACGGTAACGAAATTCCACTTTGGAAAGTAGCTACTTTAATATTTAGGTCAGTCTTATTACAGTACGGTGTGAGTGACATCCGTGATAATGATAATTTCGCGAATTCACACCGGAATGTAAATAGCCCAAGTTTAAAAGTAGGTACGTGTTAAAGAGACACTTTTTATGGTGTTTGTTTAGCGGATCAACTTATTGCGACAACGTATAGCCCGTCTCATTGAAATAACGGGAAAGTATTTCAACTGCAGCTTAAATACTAAGAAGTTTCGGGTCACATTTTGTTACTAATAACATTTAAATGCAATAATAAAGGTCTGTTACACACATAGTATTTTCTGGTTTAACTTAAAAATGGAAAACAATTTTCAGTTCCGGAACCTGTGAAATTGGCTCTTTCTAAATAATAAAATGCTTCTTTCTAAGACAAATTTTGTAATTATATTAAAAAAAACCACGTCTTTCCACTTCACAACAACTAAGTGCCACGTCTAAGTAGACTTCTCTAAAAATTTTGAATCAATATGAAGTAATTACAAAAGTTGACAATAGACAGTGATTCGCTGCGATTTCACTCGAGAATATATGGCAAATATATTTTTTTACAGATAAAATACAAAGTGGGTCACTTCTTTTGTATATTGTTAAATTAATTGCATTGAATTTTCAAATAAGAACTTGTATGGCCAGAGCCTTAGAGCATCGCGGAAGGGAGCAGCCTTAGCGATTATTACTCTATTCAATTTTTTCTGGCATTTTTTGCGGGGGGGGAAAGTGCACACAAGTGCAGTTCCGGATACTCACATAAAAAAACAACACTGTAAAGACGACACCAACACATAAAAAATAAAACAAAACAGCAAAAATTTGTGTACGGATGAGTCACACATCAAAATATGACACGTTTTTGACATAAAGGGCTGGGCTCAATTGTCGTTGCAGCAATATCGATACGGAAAAAGGAATAAAGGTAACAAACTCAAACATTTTACATGGGGTGAATAACAACAAAGAGCCCAACAAGCAAAAACCTTTCTGAAAAAGTTAATACGGACTCAAGAACACTCAGTCTTATTGTCAAGTCTCATATACGTATTAAGAGCATTTTATGACGTTTTTCTATTATAAATGATCTTATTCCATTCATTTTTATACAAGGTGTTACAAAAATACCCCTAATCCCGAAAGGTAAAAAAAATGAATCTATCAATACTAAACATGCGATTAAATTGACAATAGACTGTGATCCGCGGCAACTTCACTCGAGAATGTAGCTATGGTGCGGTGTGCACAGATTTCAACAAATTAAAATACATCCTTATGTACCGCAAGCGCTCTGAAGGTGTTCACTTCTGTTGTACAAAGCTAAATTAATCGCATTGCACCTACAGATATTTTAATACCATAAAAACTATTAACGAATTTTACACTAAACGGAACAACTAAGACTACTGACATTTTTTTACTGTACATTAGCGCGCGTCGCGGCGGCTTCGTTTGATGCTTTGTGTGATGCCGATATTTGTCCGCGGTCATGACCGCGGACGTGTCCGCGGACACGACCGCAGTCAAACACGATTTCAAAGATTAAACAACAACAGATAGGACTTCTGGAACCTGCTTGAAATTATCTATCAAAGCAAGAACTATCTAGGTAAAATTAGTAATTTACTTAACTTATCCATGGTAGATATTTAAATACAGATGACGCTTACGTGTCTTTTCGAATTGATGTGCAGAGATTAATTTTACATTTTTGAAATAAATATTAATTCAGTAACTATTTAATTTAGAAATTACGTCACTGTTATGTCTGAGGTATTTATGTTATTTTAAATACGCTTATGTCATAACTAGCTTAGTTAGGTAACTGTAATGTAAACGTAGGTACAAATATCTACAGATGTGACCAGTCTGAAAA
This sequence comes from Agriphila geniculea, assembly GCA_943789525.1. NCBI lineage: Eukaryota > Metazoa > Arthropoda > Insecta > Lepidoptera > Crambidae > Agriphila > Agriphila geniculea. Next base: position 15,109,466 of record OX038890.1, read on the forward strand.
ACGAATAGTCTTTGATTTAGAAGCCAATGACCGGAACTGACCGGAACAGCTGATTGGGAATCTTTCAAATTCTTGTCGATATTTTTGCAAAACTTCGACATCGTTTTTACCGACTTCAAAAGGAGGGAGGTACTCAATTCGCCCCATTATTTTTTTTTTTTTTTGTTTTTTGTATGTACACCGATTATTCGAAGACGGCTGAACCGATTGAAATGATTCAAACGTTATTACATTAGGTAAACTTCCAAGTTGGTCCCATTTTTTGAAATTTTGAAATCAGTTCGGTACTTTTCAAGTAATTTTGAAAAAAGTACGAAAATAGTATGATTTTGTGTGAGCTACCTCAATGATCAGTCGTATAACTTCTTTGTTTATGAACTGAATAAGATAATTATTTTTTTAAAACGGGATATCTTAAGTGTAGTTTTTTAACCGACTTAAAAAAAGGAGGTTCTCAGTTTGACCCGCATGTATGTATGTTTCTCCGCGATTAACTCACGTTTGGCTGAGCCGAATTTTCTACCTAAATAATATACCTACACTACCTAATACAAAAGGTACCTACACTAAAAATAAAAAAATAAAAAATTGTTTAAAAAAACAAAAAACCGACTTCAAAAAACCTACCTCGAAAAAGCAAGAAATAATATTCGTAATAATAAAAACACGTCTATTGAAGTCGGGTGGGGCTTTTAGAATAAAAAAAGGAATCTGTAGGTATTCCAGCCCCACCCGACTTCAATAGACGTGTTTTTATTATTACGAATATTATTTCTTGCTTTTTCGAGGTAGGTTTTTTGAAGTCGGTTTTTTGTTTTTCTCCGTAAATATTATAGCTAAAAAATAAAGAACAGCGCCCATCATTTCTATTTCATTAATACTCATTGGCATTTCAGGGATTAGGGGTACTTTTGTAACAGGTTGTATAATAATATAAGATGTATCAAAAAGATTATTTATTCTGTAAGAGAACCAATTAATTTATGCTGTGATTTTATTTTACTCTTTGACGCAGAATGTAACAGTGCAAAACTGCAAAGACCAAATTGAGTCTGTCAGAAGTTAAAAAGAATTAATAAATATTTAAGATTTTTTAGGTATATCACATTTATGAGAATGCCTGGAGCAGGACCAGGCATATCCTTTATCGACAAACATTGTGATACGGTAACATCACTAAGTTGCTCATCCGCGAGAACTCGGATTTATCTAGCGACAGATCTGAAATTTGTACGGAGGAGCCATGGACGAGTAGACCCGATGTCACTGAATAAATTTGACAACTAATCAAGAATAAAATATACGAATTTAATGTTTAAATGTAAACAAATAGCAATAATACGACAAAAAATTACTTTCATGTGAAATGTAACACCGACTTTTTGTAAACTTTGATGTTCCAGACCTCTTTTAACAGTAAAAAACTCATCAATTCGGCATTTTAAACACTGCAGCGTTCACATGCGCGACTGGACTCGGTCTAGAAAGAAATCCGGGCGCGACTGGTTTTATCAACTGCATATGCCCATTTGGGCTTGTACTTCGGCAGAGGGGAAAGCTTCGTATGGCTTCTCTTTCTGGGACAGAAGCGCGTCTTACTCTAAGGCCAGAGCCAATATGAAAAATGTTTTAAGAATATAATAAAAAAGCATGACAGCTACTTTTTAAAATATCGCGTTCGAAATTCAAAATGAGCATCGACAGGGTCGTGGGAAAAAGGCCTTCTGTTCGAGACTCTTTTTTCAAATCCTCATTGAAGATTTACACCTGCTGGCCGTACGCAGCTTTTGATTGAAAAAAAAAATCAGTGCGTTCTTTTTTCGAACGGGCCTATCGGTCGATATTCTGATGGTTACTTTATTTTTAAAGTAGTCGTGAGATACTGGCCGCTACGATTATTAAGTGGTAGAATCACGGTTGTAATTTTGTTTTTTACGTCACGACAGATGAAGGGTTTATTATAGTCATAATGCCATGAGCCAATGTTTTTCAAAACGAACTTACTCCCATCATTATCGTATTGTAGAACTGTAGCAGTGTTTAAAATTAATCAGTTCTTAAAAAGCTCAGAGCTACCTACCGCATGCATAAATAATCAAATGATACGTGTAAGAAGCAAAAAAGTTAGGATCTCACGGGTAATAGAGAATCACTATTTATAAAATCAGCTGTGACAGTGTCACGTACGCGATTTGACTATAGAATTGGTCACAAAAACTTCGGCCATATAAAAAGCTGAACTGTTTTGCCGCTTTCCCATTAAAATTGGATGTCTTGTATACATGGCTTGAACACCGATAAACTGATTTACATGTAACTTTTTATACACCTGTCTCATTTCCTGTATCTTTTTAAATTCTGTGCCAGATTAATGAGTTCTTCGCGGTGCATATTAAACCAGAAAATTTTTAATTAAATAATTTGTCATCAGCTTTATTGAAATTATGTGCAGCGTGATAAAAAAAAATGTCTTAATAACTAACTTGTTTTAATATTAGCCTATAAATAGTGAAATTTATAGCTTTACTAAAGCCACGGAATCGAATGGTTTTAAATTGCAATATCTTATTTGTAACTTTGGTGCATACCACATACCTACTTACTTAAGCTATAAATAACATGGGTATTACATGGTTACAGAGTTTATATACAATATCATACTATATTTACGAGGGTGGTTTGATAATAAGTCCATGACTTTGGAAAGAAGAAATATTTTTTTCGGCTTAGTTTTAATGCTCTACTTACATAATATTTTTGTAGCTCTTCGTGCTCAGTCCAACGAAGTTTCTACCTCTTTAACCCATTATTTTTTTCTTTCATATCCCGAAAAATGTGGTTACTGAAATGGGGGCCCTTTCAGGTGTTTTGGCATGATGAAAATCTTTGCCCGCCAAGATATTTATTCATGTTTGGTAGGAGAAAAAATCTCAGCGAGCCTAATCTAGAGAATATGAAGAATTTCTTATTGATCCGATGAGTTTTGATATCACGAGTGCAGCTGAGAGGGTCGACAGGGTGTCATTAAGAAACGTTAGAAGTCGGTTGAGCTTTTTGTTTCCAAAAGTAGGGAATGTAGGGATTCTTTTTAAAATACAAAAATAAATTATGAAAAAATAAATGTGTGAGCTAAAGTGATGAACTTATTTCAAACAAATCACCCTCGTAATTGAACCTTTATTAAAAGCACTAGAATACATAATCATCCGGCTGAAAAAAAGCGGATATTTGTCTATCAAAAAACTATTTGTGAATATTAAATATTGTAATTCTTTTGAGAAAAATACAAGTTTCTACGTTGAAGAAAACCATATATTTTTTAAAAATGATTTCCCAAGTTTATTTAAATTTGTAATTATTTTATGTACGCATATACTGGATGGCAATAAGAATTAGGTGTCGAATATTTACGACGATCGCGTCACCTTATAAGGAGAAGCGCGTGCGCACCGGGCGCCATTACTCGGCGACGCATTCCATTTTTAAAATTGGAATTTAATGTAAACGGCCCTTAGCAAAGGAGGCGTGCATAAAAAGTAAAGTCAACTTTTGACTTTTAAAAACACTACTCTATGCTCTTGCTAGTTGTAACAATTGACTGTCTGAGCGAGTTTCTGACGAGTGTATCGTATCCAAGGTCAAAGATATCCTTTTTTGACTTAATTTTGAGTCTTATTCAATGGAAATAAAACAGCTGCCAAACCTGTAAAGTATCATACTTAACTGTTCATCTTTAAATGTCACTGTATTTAAACATAGCTCTCATATGGCTTATAAAATATTTATTACTTTAAAATTTATTTTATTCTTTTAAATTACCTACACAAGTCAAACTATATTTCCCTAATTGTTAAGATACATGATAATAAAGGAATGTCCGTAATAAAATATATAAAGACATAAAAGTAACTTTAATAATTTATGATTTTACTGTGTAAGCCGCAGGCTTATAGAATAGTCATTAAATTAACTTGTGACATTTTTATATTGAAAAATAAAGCAATGGTGACATCGTCATTAAATTGAATTAATAATCTTTAATGGTAATTAAAAACAAGAAGCTTGGGTTATTAATCAACGAAAATAGTGTCAAACATTAATTTAATTACACAGCTTTTAGTATGAGAATATTAAGGTAATTATTTTGATTGAATCAGAAACTTACAAGAATTGTGACTTTGAATATTTTATTATACCTACATCGACTTGTCTTCTGTCCTACGAAGTTTTTTTATTCAAGTACTTAATATTTGGTCTAGACTAATTTTCATGAACGATACTTTAGATTTAAGTGATCTGTATTAAAATGAATGTAACATATTTTAATGTTAGTAGAAAATCAAATAAAAAACATGAATAACATTTAAAGGTAAGATTAATTAAGATCCTTCAATAACATGTGCTAAAAATACACATGTCTAATGGAAGAGCGCAACCTGCGCGCGCGCATTCGCGAAGCTTTCGCGCGTTTCCGCTGAAGCAGCCGGTTCCGGTGGCGGAAGTGAGCAGATGAGATTCGGACTTTTTTCCTGCGCAATCCCCGCTTTGTCACGTTTCCGGTACTTGCTTGAATGAAGGTGCATTCTGACCTTGGGATCAAATGTCGAGTTTCCTCCTTTTGGTAATGCCCTTCAGATAGAAAGGACAACGTGAAGGGTGTAAAAACAATGAGTGAAACTAGACAGTATCAGCTGCACATTGACTAATGCATTTATGTTTAATAGTGTTCTATAGGTAGCAATTGTTACTATTTAGTATTAGTGCATTAAATTACTGAACAATTGCTTCATCTTCACCTGAATTTATTTTTATTTTGCTAACTTAATAGTTCCTCCTTATCCACCCATAAGGATGGCCTGTGCCCCAGCAGTGGGGTCATCAAAAATGGCTGATGGACAACTTAATAGTTCTGCTTAGATTTTTTGAAAAATATTCATTAGTATTACAGAAGTAATATTATGACTACATATTAAAATATAATTATAAAAAAGGATGACTTTTCAATTGAAATATTTTTCATTCCTTTTTAAGTTTTTAAATTTGATACCCAAGATGTTTTAAGCTTACATCCCAGATCAACATTTCTAAGGCATCCTGTATCATTTTATCACAGATCAGACAATAAGGTGCGATGCGAGCAGATGGCAAATATGTAGGTACCTCTACCTTACAAAGCACTTGTGCCGAACGATTTATTTTTTCAAACACCATATGCATCTAGAAATTAAATCTACCCATTTTTTCTGAGCGTCATATTTGCATCGTACTGGCACATGTCGCTTTTAGAAAAAAATACAGAGATTTAGAAAAAATACAGTCAATTGAAAAAAGTCTCAAGGATCGACAGATGTACGAAAAGAAACACTGTGGAGCACGTGCCATCTGCCAAATCTCTTAAGAAACACGCTCACAAAGGAATAGTGTGTGTGGATACAAAAAAATCTTGTAAGGATACTCACACTAGCGCGATTGTGTGCGATCGATCAAACGTCGCACGCGCCGCGGCAGATGGTCGCTCGTGATTGGTCGGTACCTATTTGAATTCATACTTCCGTGCAATGGCGATAAGAATACTACGAGACATTATCTCCTCTGCCAGTGATTGAGAACAATAACACTGTTTATAGTCAATCGCAGTGTTAAACATCCATAGAAAGTGTTACTTCGACATATTGCCTCTGATTTCTACTTTCTTGCGATCAATCATCGGTGTTGTTTTGTATTGAGATTTTCTTAAGCTTTAGCATCATTAATTTCATTGCAAATGTAAACTGTATTGTAGAGAACATCAATAAATTGCTGGCAACATTAACTGTTTTAGCAATAAAATAATATTCTCCAATGTCTACCATCTTTCTGTTTGTTAATTTTTTATAAATTTAATTACTTATTTTTGCAACTACATAATTGAATTTTTAGAGTTGGCACAGCATTACAAACATGTACTTTGAACAACATAAAATTCGTACCATCACATCCCGCTTGTGTATTTTATTTGTATATCTTAGGTATAGTTATTTGGTCACGAAGGTTGTCGAGAATCGAACCTATTACTAATCGTATCAATATCCTGTTTCCAATTGAAGTAATTTCCCATAATCAGATTGCAAATGGATTCTACTTATTTTAAAGTAACGGGAAGTAAATAAGCTCAATTAAATTACTAGAAAGTAAAGTACTCCAAAACGACATAAAATAAAGAGATGATAATCATGCGTTAGTAAAGGCACATATTTTTTATTAATTCAAAATTAAGTCTTATTGACAATAGATTGAGTTTTTAAGCCAAATGACAGAGCTCCGACTTAAAGACGTACCGTTTTTGTATGATAAACGATTCTGACAAAAAAGGGTTTAAAAAAATAAATAGTCCAAGATTCTCATGGAGACTTGCTACCTGGCAGAAGACGGCAGCTGCTCTAGCAAGTCGATTCGATACTGATATTATACTAGTGACAGTTTGATATAAGCATTTAGTAATGTTAGAAAAACAAGAATACTCGTATCTATGATCTAAATAAAAAATAAGCGTTCGCTATTAGTGAAACTATTTTTTGAATTTCATTTACACGAAACGATAAAACTTAAAACCTTGGAGTTTAATTAAAAGAAAAAAAATTCTCTTCAAATACTTTATACAGGGTGGATTTTTAAAACGGTACATTAAGGGCAGGTACCTTAACCGTTATAGTTACAGGAAAACGTTCCTAGGAGACCATCCATAACTTTTTAAGATATTCTGAACTGCATTCACAGATTTTGGAAAAAAATTACCGTTAGCAAAAAAAAAAATGCTAAAATACCAAAAAAAAAATGTTTATGCCGTTTATGCCAATCGATCCTATTTCGTGTGGGGATCAAAAGACTCTATGAGATCATTTAAGGTATGAGTACTAGAAACGACAGAAATCGCCAAAAACATTTCCTATACATTTTGTACTGAAAAACGGTAAACCAACTCGAAATATTTTTTATTGCCAAATGATCCTATTTCGTACTGTGATCAAAGTGCTCTTTCAGGCCAACTGAAATTTGAGTACAGAAACTACAATAAGTGACAACACCTGCTTCACACGCAAGCACAATCTTCTACAACATTAGATCTAAAAAAAATATCAGTTTCTGTACTCAAAATTCAGTTATCCTCAAAGAGTATTTTGATCACAGTAAGAAATAGGATCGTTTGGCAATAAAAAATATTTCGAGTTGATTTATCGTTTTTCAGTACAAAATGTATGGGAAAAGTTTTTGGCGATTTCTGTCGTCTCTAGTACTCAAACCTTAAATGATCCCATAGAGTCTTTTGATCCCCACACGAAATAGGATCGATTAGCATAAAATATTTTTTTTTTGGTATTTTAGCATTTTTTTTGCTAACGGTATTTTTTTTTCCAAAATCTGTGAATGCAGTTCAAAATATCTTAAAAAGTTATGGATGGTCTCCTAGGAACGTTTTCCTGTAACTATAATAGTTAAGGTACCTGCCCTTAATGTACCGTTTTAAAAATCCACACTGTATAAACTTAAAAGGGTACAGTCACGTCTAAAAATATGTATACAGCTTTAACTTTGTTGTAGTTATCATTTTGTCATTGATTTCTGTTCAAAAAAGGAATAGCTTTTAGAGTGACAAAGTTCAAAACTGTCTACATATTATTAGATATAACTGTACCTTGTAAATTGGAAACAACGACGTTCCCACAGACACCCAGACTCGAGAGAAAATAAAAAAGCAAGTTTTTCAACATTGACCCAGCCGGGAATCGAACTCAGGATTTCAAAGATTTATTGTCATAGCTACAACCACAAATATGAATTCTGATCCAAATTCAACCTCTGCACGTGCAATTCGTGTGCACAAAGGTATCTATTTAATCAAAACTCTAAGAAAACTTTAAACATCCTACGAAACGAAAGCGTCCTACGAAAGCTTTGTACCTACTTTTTAAAAGTCGACCTGAACTCTTCCTTAAATCTTAAACAGTAGAATTGAGTTTTCAAAATTGAGATTCTATTGACACATCAGCTGATTCCCAAGGCTTTTACGCACACGTGTGCGGGTCATATTTGCAATTTTTTTCTTCCTTAAGATTATCCTCGAAAAAATCTTTTAAAAGTTGCGTAAGGTTCGTGGGAACCAGAAGGTTTTACTCAACATCATACGCTTCAAGGTTATACCTGAGTTTTGCAATGAGGTTTAGGTGCTATATAAAAAAAAGTTTTTCATACAATGCAAGAAATGTTTAAAATTGTTTGTGAAGTACGTAAGTATAAAGATTTTGCTGACAGTTGAATAAATATACGATTGGCACCCAGCTGTGACAATTTCTAAAGTTTACGAGGTCATTCCGTAAATAAATAATACTGGGATCTTTCTCAATAAGTAATGCGTTACAGAAAGTTTTAATTATCTTAAAATTTTAAATCGTGAAACTTTAAGATAAAATTACGGGAAAACGCGATATTAAATTTTGATGTTACAAAATCATAAAATTATTTAACGATACCGTTTTTGGTGTTTTCTTGTATAAAAATTAAGTTCAATAGACGTAAACAGGGTTATTGACTAACGAACACAAAGGCTCGACATAATTCAAGTAAAAGCTGATCATACATTCCCAATTATCGTAAGATGCATCCACCGTTACCTGTAACTGTGCTCCAATAATCGAATTATATCGATTCTAAACGTAATAATCGTATCGAATCGGTACAAAAATCGGGCCGTGTCGCGTGCGCTCACAGAATATCACGCTTTTAGTTGTATATCGTTAACTAATAACTAAAAGTTAACGTTCTTCTTAGATTGGTGTAAAAAAGTGCCGCGGCACACGCAACGTTCCGCTATCAACACCCAATAAGGTTTCTTAACTAATTTTTAGGGTTCAATACGTTGGAGTACAATGAAACACGAATGACATGATGATACTCACTGTACGTTTCATACAATATTAATTGATATGATAGTTAAATGATAGTGATAAATTCGGGGATGATAAATCAAACTGCCCGTGTAGAATATCGTAATTGAACTAACTTTATTTCGTCATATAAATTGATACTCGCGTTGCGATCCAGTACATAAAATAGCGACGTAAGCATACGTCAATGAAATGCATTATTTCGTAAATATGTATATAAAAATAATCGTACGGTTCCGTACACTCACCAAAACAAAGACAAAAGCCGAAGGCTGACGGCTGAGTACGAGTTGATACAAAAATAATAGCAAACCGTTTTCGGTACATATATCCGAGTCGGCTCGTAGTGAAGAAGAGAGAAAAAACGAGAAGTAATAGTTTTGATATCAAGAGAAACTTTACATGTCTGTACTCGTACTTTTTAGCTGATTCCAATGAAGACAATAGTTTAATTTATTGAATTTAAGATCTACGAAATCTTTCGTAAAACTTCTTAGGTAAAACTTATATAAAAAACATTACAGCATAAAAATATATATTTTCATTAATAAAAATGTGTTGAAAATTTTTACCAAGAAAATTCCAAATTTTGCATTCGTCTATAAGTTGTTGACAAATTAAATTAAAATTTTGAGTTTTCATCTACCTATAAAAATATTGAAAGTTACTAAAGTTACCAATTTAGAAAAAAACTCTTTAGTAATCTAAAGCTCGGTGGTGCATAGCCCTGTGATTGCAGTGGTTAAGCAACATTTGCAAGGCTCGGACATGGGATGGGTGACTAAAATTTATTAATGCTCCGTGCTTCGGAAGGCACGTAAAGCAGGTCCCGGCTGCATTTGCAGTCGTTAACACCCACCAATCCGCATTGGGCCTGCGTGGTAGGTCATCCTCTTTATCCACCCGTAAGGAAGGCCTGTGGCCCAGCAGGGGATATTAAAATGGCTGATGATGATGATGTTTTCAAGAAACAAATAAATTTGTTTACTACCTATTCATGCTTATTTCAAACAAACTGCACACACACAACAGTGGGGTCATTAAAAATGACTGATGTCGAATCGATTTAGTGATCAATCACCGAAAACCCAACTCACTCTTGACGCTGTTTTTAATAAACCCTTTTAATTAAGACCACAAAAGTATTTATATAATGAAGCATGCCATTAACCATAGATATATTAGTCACAGTAATAATTCTAAGAAGCTATTCCGTAGATTAATTAAAACACAACTTATACGTAACTTATTGGTTGATTGACGCAATAAATGGTTACCAAATTAACTGTGCATCTTTCGGAAAAAATACAATTAATTTATAATGGTAAATAGATATTTTACGAAAGCTCCTATTTGTTATTACATTTCTCCTATTATTTAAGTGGTTAATCATTATGTTGTATTGATTAATTAGTTACTATAGGAACAGGAACCGATGAAATTAATCAATTAGTAAGTAGTTAATAGGTAGTAAAATTATACCTATTTATTTCCTTGTTTTATAAAGATGCTCGAAGTATTTAAAAAATAAAAATGAAAAATGTTTTAATTATATGAATAAGTAACTTATTTTAGAAGAAAAGGTAGTCCATAGACTTTTAGACGTTAGTGTTATTAACATAAATCATACATACTTAATAATAACATCAATCATGAAACAGCCCCGAAGATAAACGTTAAGCAAAACTTAAAGATAAACTTTTAACTCAAGTTTAAAAAAAAAGTATTAGCTGAATTTTGAAGAATATTTTTATGTTATTATCATACCGCGTTATAACTATGAAGATGAAAATGTAAAAACTTTTAAAAATTATTTAAATCCGCACACAATTTAATACCTAGTTACAAAGGTAATAAGCAAAACTTTAAATTTTTTTCTAAATAAAGGATTTACAACTTAGTATCTACTTATTCAACTATCTTGGGTAAAAATATCAATATTGTAATGTTACTTAATTACAACGTATTAGTTTTTCATTTTATTTTCGCCCGTTTAAGATGTAAAACTATCCCATTTAAATGCATCGTTATTTACAAATAACTCTTCTAACAATTCAGTTACAATAAATAATACTTTTATCAATATTAGATTCAATAAAGTAGAAAATAAAGTTCAATATGTTTTGAAGCAGTTTTACCTAAGGAGTTAGTATAGGTAAATTCCTTCGCCAGGTGATGGTAAATCTAATGGAATTCTATTAAAAACACATTCCAATTCACGTAAAGAGAATAAGCGAAACGCAATCTCTTTGTGAAGCGATCTGTGCATACAATGGGACAATGCAAGGACGATTTTCGTTCCCTATTTAAAATGCTATTACGGCATCGCAAGATTGTCTTTTGGCCGTGTGAGCACTTGAAAAGGGATTTGCTTCTTACAGCCACGCTGATAAAGTTTGAATTTCAGTCGAGATTTATTTCTAGCTTTTAAGTTTAATTTAGGATATCACGCGAAATTGTTTTGCTACAAACTCAGAGCAACAAATACGACGAAACTGTAAAGTTGACCAATTAGCATTATTTATAAACAATACTAAATAATATACTAGAAAAAATACGACTCGCACCAGATCAATACTCAGACGGGAATCGAACCCGCGACCTTTGGATATCCGGTCCAATGCTCTGACCGCTGAGCTACCGAGTCACTCGGTAGTAGGTACTAGAAAAAATACGACTCGCACCAGATCAATACTCAGACGGGAATCGAACCCGATTCCCGTCTGAGTATTGATCTGGTGCGAGTCGTATTTTTTCTAGTATATTATTTAGTATTGTTTAAAAATAGCATTGTAAATGCAAAAATCTCAAATTTAAAAAAAGCATTATTTATGTCAATAATTTAGGTAGGTACTTATGGATTCAAAAAGCATCAAATTTTACTAAAAACAAGCATAATAGAGCATAGCTAAAAGATAACCATTACTTCAACTACTTATTTCAGGAAAATATAAGAACTTAAAAAAACTACTTTGTACGGAGTCATACGATGTTTAATCATCGATAGCATTTATAATTAATTAATTCAAACTAGGTAGTTTCACCAGATACCTGCGTCTATTACATTGAAGTCATTACAAAAGTTCAAAAGCTCCGTTAAGGAGTCCATACGTCGAATCATTCTTTTCTCTCGATTCAACATCGATCAATATCTTGTGGTCGCACCACAATAGAACATAGACCACAGACGATTGTTGACCCGAGATCATATCGTTTTCACGTGGTCCTTATGGCCTATTGTAGCAGTGGCAGGATGCGTCTTCAGAAAAAAGAAGATTGTCTATGCCTTTAGAAAAAGTTGTCTATGGATTGATGAGGTAACGGCATGACGTTAATATCAACTAACCATTGAGTTTATTCATGATTTTGTAGGGTGCTATACAATAAGTAATTTTTATTAAAAATTTAATAATACGTCATCCCGACTTTGAGTAGGTTAGAGTAAACATTAATATGCACTATTCAAATGCGTTTCATATTTATTAGCAGAGTTTTTGTTAATGTTATGTACGTGATTTTATTTATTATTTGTTTCTTTTACGTAGCATGAAATGGAAGCAATAATTAAAATTATATTATTATAAGATCCCTTCTAGTAAATTTTATTATATCTTATGTTTTTTCTTATAACCTTTCTCTCTAAAACCATGTACCACATTATGGTACTCCATCATTAGGTTACAACACCACATTGTGAAGTGCACCATGCGTTCTATTTTTAAAATTCAAAACGCAAGCACCAGATGCAGCCGGCAGGTACCAATGCCAGCATCATGTTGCAAATTATGTAACCCGGTTGAAAAGAAAGTCACCGCTTAAGGCTAACCTTCATACAAAGTAAAACGTTCCTAAATAGGTCGCATAACCGCCGAAAACCACAGCTTGAACGACAGATGTATGGCACCGAGCCGCGGCGCTGGCTGGTTGGCATAAGGAAGCCTTGTAAAAAACTGGCCACGTGCTTATTTGAAAAAAATTGCATGCGGGCACAAGTTGTCTGTCATTTAGAGGAAAAAATGTAGGCTGCCGGTATTGCGCCTTTTCTCAGAATTCGCGGTGAAATATTATTTTTAGAGTTTAGCACGTACCAAAACAGCTGCTGTAGGGATTAAGCGGGTAGGCTTGTTCCAGTGCATGGAGCCAAGCTAGTATTTTTTTTCATAAATCTGAGAATAAACGAAACGTATCGAATATCAAAAGATTGCAGTTTCGTGAAAATTGCAAGCAGCACCTTTGTGTAACATAGGTGATATTTTGGTGGTCTATTTTCATAGTATAGTCACAGTATAAAGAAGTACTACCAGTAAACTGACTCTTTTGTTGATAAACGCATGCCGCCACCGTGTAGGTATATGCACAAAAACTTCGTCAGGGGTCAGGGTTGTCACAACAATTAAAAAAACAAAAAACCGACTTCAAAAAACCTACCTCTAAAAAGCAAGAAATAATATTCGTAATAATAAAACACGTCTATTGAAGTCGGGTGGGGCTGGAGTACAAATCCCTTTTTTTATTCTAAAAGCCCCACCCGACTTCAATAGACGTGTTTTATTATTACGAATATTATTTCTTGCTTTTTAGAGGTAGGTTTTTTGAAGTCGGTTTTTTGTTTTTTTAAACAATTTTTATTTTTTTATTTTTGTGGTACCTTTTGTATTAGGTAGTGTTAGTGTAGGTATATTATTTAGGTAGAAATTAAAATCGGCTCAGCCAAACGTGAGTTAATCGCGGAGAAACATACATACATGCGGGTCAAACTGAGAACCTCCTTTTTTAAGTCGGTTAAAGAACTACACTTGAGAATAAGATATCCCTTTTCCAACAAAAAAATAATTATCTTATTCAGTTCATAAACAAAGAAGTTATACGACTGATCATCGTGGTAGTTCACACAAAATCATACTATTTTCGTGCTTTTTTCAAGATTACTTAAAAAGTACTGAACCGATTTCAAAATTTTAAAAAATGGGACCAACTTGAGAGTTTACCTAATGTAATAACGTTTGAATCATTTCAATCGGTTCAGCCGTCTTCGAGTAATCGGTGTACATACAAAAAACAAAAAAAAAAAAAAAAAAAACTGGTCGAATTGAGTACCTCCCTCCTTTTGAAGACGGTAAAAACTACTCAAATATATTACATAAAAGTTTCAATTTGTAATAACGAAAGAATAAAAATAGTCAAAAAGGCCTTTTCAAGAATAACATCGTGACACACAAAACAGAAACAGCAAACATGAAACTACTGATTGTTTTTCGCGATTTGAAAGTTTGTTCCATAGTAAAAGTTGTTCAGTTTGATGGTCCCCATCAGACCATGACGTGAATTTACAATTAAAAACGGAACAAATCCTGTAAACTATTATAACGTTTTGAAATTTCGTTACGCTTCTTAAAACGTACACCCCTTTAAGTTAGAGAGCGCAAACTGGAGGAGATTGCGCTCGCCGACTATGCCGCTCACTTCCCCGCGTACCCCCCATCGTTGCCCCGCGCAAGTACATGAGTCAGACAACTGTTAGTAATATTAAAACTGTGGTATAGTATGTATGTTTTTTATTATGTAGTTACAAAATAAATCATTTTAAAAGTATTTTAAACTGTATTTTTTAATTTGCCATTGCCTACATTAATTTAACAATGTATAACAGAAGTGACTAACTTCAGAGTGCTTATACGGTTCAAAACGACGTGTTTTAATCTGTAAAATCTACTGTTTGCTATTACTCTCAAGTGAAGTTGCAGCGGATCACTGTTTATTGTCAATTTAATCGCATCGTATATCAGCTTCGTCAACTTTAATGCCTCATTTAGATTATCGGCGAATATACTCGCCGAGTAACTCGTCGAGTAATTCGAGCACGAATACAGACCCGTTTATATATTCGTCTATATTCAGTGAACATAGAACTTTCAGAAATGGATGACGTGCGACTTGCTGCTTCGGCTTCACGCATGTTAAATGTATTTCGACTTATAAAAGTAAAACTTTAACAACACCATTAGCGAATCTCTTCTTTATTTAATTCTGCAATGGATATCTTCATTCAACGGACCCAAGCATCATTAATGGATTTTTAATCTTTATGCAACCGATGTTTATGGTGACAAAGTTCGTGAACAATGACGATCATGTAAACACCGCCGCGAATACGTACGAATAATCCTTTGATCCGCATCAAAAAACCGACACCGCACGGAGAACAGACGAATATTCGCGGCGAGTACCGAATATACCCGAATATGGTGTTTACACACACGTCTTCGTGCCTATTCGTCTGTACTCGGCGAGTATCTAAACTAGGTATAATACGATAGATGGATTACTAATGCGACGAGTGTGGATTTATCATAAAGTTAGTCGAATCTAATGAACAACTGACTGTTGTTCCAAAAAGGAACTATAGAAAAAAAAAACAAATCTTGTAATTTTATCAAAAAGGTCGTCAAACACCATCCCGGAAGCTGCAGTGTTGACTAGCACGTGTCACGGGACCACCCACCTACGCCACTTGGTGCCATGTTTGTAAACAATGCTACTTTCAATGATACGGGCAGGATGTATCGAGAGGCTAATTCCTTTGCCGAAATTAAAAAGTTTGAACTCTGGTCAGTTAAACCAAAAATGGAATTGAGTGCTTACAATTTTTCGTATTGCTTTTGTAATCTACCTAAATTCAGTAACGTAAATCAAGGAAAACTGATTGTACAAATGGTTTTCAATTAGTTTTTAGCAAGAGATTGTTTCTCGTACCTCTTGATACCATCGCGTACTAACCCCGAATTATGTAAGGCTGTTGCTAACAATTCTCGATTGAAATCGCAGTTGCATTGCTGCTTTAAGTAAGATAGTTGTCACATTGGTTCTTACTAAAGCAGCAATGTCACTGCGATTTCTATCAAAGTTGATTGCAACAAAGTTAGACAATCAGCCCCCGGCTCTAATACTCTAATACCCAACCCAGATAAGTATTTTAATTTTAATAAGGACTAAAGTTCTAAAACCAACGTTCTTCGTATTCTCACAAAATCGTCCGGTTATTATTGTCTTTATCTAAGCCAACTGTTAACACCAACATTTTAATAAAACAATTTTTAACGGATACTAGCGCGGTTTTATTGAAAGCACTTTGGTAATTAGTTGGTATTTGGTTTGATTTTTGGTTTTCCCGACGTTTCGGCAACTTTGCAGCTGCCGTGGTCACGGGGGACTGAAGCTACCCGTGAGTCTACCCTCAAGCGATGAATTTTTTTAGACGTTCAGAAATTAAAATTTTAACAAAAGGATGTCACCAAAAATGGCCCAAATGATGTACCGAGGTACACTCTGCGGAAATAAATACCCTATAATACCCTGAGTAATATACCAGTAATATTTTTTCTGATTATTTACAGATGAGAAAAAAATATGAAAAATTCACTCGATATAGAACCTATTACACAGATTATATCATACCCTTAGAATAATTACACATAGAAGGCGAGTCCGCGTCCGTATAGTGAGGCAACTCAAACCAAGCCAGAATGGCTTGGTATGACTATTCGGCCCGTTAGTGCTCAAGTGATATTCGTGTCGAAAACAACTCCCGAAAATTTCACTAAAAATGAGGGTTTACGCAATGAACGGATGTCACAATCAGGTCACATTACATCGCAGAAACACAAGAAACATTGTAGATTACATTTCACGTGAAATTAATGCGTTTGAACTTACATTTTTACGTAAAACATCCATCAAAAATAACCATGACGTGTCACTTCACATTTTACGAAAATGTTGCCAGGACGGGGAAAAAAATCTCCCGCATTTACTGTTGTTCAATTAAAAGCAGGGATTGAAATACCGTTAAAAAAAATAACGATATAAAAAAACGTTAAAAATATCGTTAAAACATTTTATCAGTAAATTTACCGGTAAAAATAACGTTAAAAATATATTACCGGTAAAATTAACGTTAAATATAGCGTTAAATTAAGTACCGGTAAAATTATCGGTAAAAAATTAACGTTATTAATTGGAATAACGTTAATTTAAAAATTAACGTTAAAATTAACGTAATTTCAGTAAATAACGTTAAATTTAACGTTATTTCTCAAATTAAGGTAAAAATTAACGTTATTTATTGACATAACGTTAATGTTAAATATAACGGTAAAAAGAGTAAAAATTAACGTTATATTTAAAAATAACGTTAACATTCCCTGATTAAAAGTTAAATGAGTCAATTATATTCCATGCGATTTGACAATTACTTATTTTCTATTAGGGTAGCATTGAAAAAAACGCAATGTTCTCATTGAAATAAAATGTATGATGATTTATACAGAAATTGTATGACAAAAATTACGCAAGTACGGAAGCGTTGTCACAAAAATTAAAGGACATCAGGCACACGAGACCCAAAAGTGTATAAACATAATTCTGTTATCTATAAACACTTTATCTTACTAGAATCATAAAACAGTAGCAACATTATTTTTTAACTCCATCATTTAGCTTTAATTAATTTAAGAAAAAAAACAAAAGCATATCAATGAAACGGACATCTTTGTTAGCGATTTCACAAGTCTCCCCTGAGTATATTTGTTCTGTGGCACAAGTTGCGCATTAAAAATAAATGGCCGAATGTCAGTCAACTCAACTGGCAAAAGCGTTTTGTTACGTGCGACATATGCACAGATTTTCCGTTTGATCTGGATCCAACTCGTACTATGGGCAACAGCGTCGCTTAACCAGTTTTCAACAAAATTCGCGTGCGCGCGTATCGCCCCTGTACGAACTAAACGTATGGTTGTGACGGCGCGGCGTGCAAGCGATTTTAACCTTAGCAGTGGTTAAGCGACGCTGTTGCCCATGGTACATTGTGGTGCTAATCTGTATCACTAACGCAGCTAACGAAACGTATTGTCGTGAAACTGGTGTTGCTATTTAGTGTCGGGGTTACCAAAAAAAAAACTTTCAAACGTAAATAACTCTTAAAACATAAATCTTCGTAAAAATCTGAATATTTTCTATGACTAACTAATTACATGTCTACATTTTGAAAAAAACAGAAACGTTATACATTCTGTGGTTTTTTTCTATGGGACTCTGCCTGATGTCCTTTGGAAAGTGGATGTCTTTTACGACCCCAAGTGGTACATATTTGTATTGCGAAATTATAAACTCGCAGAAGGTTGGTTTTATCTCGTATTAAAATGAATGTGAGTACTTATTCGTAGGTAATTTGGTATGAAATAATTTAGTCTAAAAGCTGATATCATTTAAATGAAAACTTTCAATACTAAAATAATTAATTAGGGGTGGCATATTTTTAAATAAAGGTTTTATAAAATGATTTCTTTATACGCTGCCGCTTGCCGATGACACCGCACTCACTCGTAGTTAGTTTGTTTCACGAATCTTGCTCGATTGCTATAGTCGCACGCAGGGTTCGGGAAACAGGTAAATATTATAAAAAAATCCAAAATGGCGGCTAACTTTTTTGTTTGTTGGCTGATTTTGATAAAACTCGGTTTGGGGTACTATTTTTAAAAGAAAACAGCAACGCAATGTTTATAATATGAAAAAATCTAAGATATCGGCCAAATATATTTTTAGTGGGCCGATTTCGATGTAACTCGATTTTTAGGACTATTTTGTCAAGAATACAGCAACGCAATGTAAAAAATTAAAAAAATCCAAGATGGCGGCCAACTTTTTTGTTTGTGAGCTGATTTCGATAAAACTCGGTTTGGGGTACTATTTTCAAAAGAAAACAGCAACGCAATGTTAAAAATATAAAAAATCCAAGATGGCGACCAACTTCTTTGTTTGTGAGCTGATTTCGATAAAACTCGGTTTGGGGTCCTATTTTCAAAAGAAAACAGCAACGCAATGTTAAAAATATAAAAAATCCAAGATGGTGACCAACTTCTTTGTTTGTGAGCTGATTTCGATAAAACTCGGTTTGGGGTCCTATTTTCGAAAGAAAACAGCAACTAAATGTTAAAAATATAAAAATCCAAGATGGCGACCAGCTTTTTTGTTTGTGGGCCAATTTCGATGAAACTCGGTTCGGGGTACTATTTTGACAAGAAAACAGCAACGCAATGTTAAAAATACAAAAAATCCAAGATGGCAGCCAACTTTTTTATTTCTGGGCCGATTTCGATGAAACTCGGATCTTGTGACAAGAAAACAGCAACACAATGTTAAAAAAATAAAAATTCCAAAATAGTAGCCAATTTCTACTTATTTGTAACATTGCGTTGCTATTTTCTTGTCAAATAGTACCCTGAACGGAGTTTCATCGAAATCGGCCCACATACAATAAAGCTGGTCGCCATCTTGGATTTTTATATTTTTAACATTAAGTTGCTGTTTTCTTTCGAAAATAGGACCCCAAACCGAGTTTTATCGAAATCAGCTCACAAACAAAGAAGTTGGCCGCCATCTTGGATTTTTTTATTTTTTACATTGCGTTGCTGTATTCTTGACAAAATAGCCCTAAAAACCGAGTTACATCGAAATCGGCCCACTAAAAATATATTTGGCCGATATCTTAGGTTTTTTCATATTATAAACATTGCGTTGATGTTTTCTTTTAAAAATAGTACCCCAAACCGAGTTTTATCAAAATCAGCCAACAAACAAAAAAGTTAGCCACCATTTTGGATTTTTTTTATAATATTTACCTGTTTCCCGAACCCTGCGTGCGACTATAGCAATCGAGCAAGGTTCGTGAAACAAACTATTGCGTTACTGTTTTCTTGTCAAAATAGTACCCCGAACCGAGTTTCATTGAAATCGGCCCACAAACAAAAAAGTTGGCCGCCATCTTGGATTTTTTATATTTTAAGATTGCGTTGCTGCTTTCTTGACGAAATAATACCATATTCTTATGATAGTACCCCGAACCGAGTTTCATCGAAATCGGCCCACAAACAACAAAGTTGGCCGCTATCTAGATTTTTTCATATTATTAACCTTGCGTTGCAGTTTTCTTGTCAATATAGTGCCCCAAATTGAGTTTCATCAAAATCGGCCCACAAACGAAAAAGTTGGCCTCCATCTTTTTCTTCTTTTTTGACATTCTTAACATCGCACAGTCGACTAACTATAGTTACAGTAAAATGGTGAAATCAATACAATCGCAACTATAAATACGATGATGGTTTCAACTTCCCTACTTTTAAGGGAAAATTTCATGTACTGGTAACATCATCTTTTTTGCTGTGTGCGTTTCGTCGAGCGTAAACACAAGCACCTTACGCACACATAAATTTCATTTGTGCCTCACTTTTGACAGACCACTTTCTAGGAAACTATCGTTCTAGGTGTAATTATTCTAAGATCATACCATTCAAGTGGCTAATTGTCTAATTAAAAATCTATCGCAATAGCTTTTGTTTGACAGATGGATGCGACACATGCTGCATTTCTTTGGTAAGTTTTTATTTGTGCCAAAAAGAAGCTTCAATGTGTTACCTGAAAGAGATTGCGATAGATTTTGAAATTAGACAATAAAGAGGCCGCTCTTTGATACTTGAATAAACTGTCAAGTTGACATTTGTCATTTTCAGTTGAAGTTGATTTTATCAAACTCGGAAGTCGGAATGACGACTCTCATGAAGTTTTGTTTGACAGTTCTTTATAGTGAATATCCAGTATTGCCATATAATTTTATTGTGTTACAAGTAGGTAGTTCACACTTTTAATGATATATTTCTAAGTTTTGAGTAAAGATTGAACTAAAATAACATTATTTTCGAAATTCTTGTATTTTTCCCTACATTTTGGTATACATGTACCTCAGGTACATGAAATGGGCTGAAATGTATGAGTGATTAGCGACCTCCTTTTTAATGTTTTATGTTGATTTATAATTTAATTTTATGAATTATTTAGTGCTAAACAGAGAGAGAATCTACTGAAGCTACCACCATTTCATAAAATTGGGAGGCCCCTCCAAGAAAGAAAAGGCGAAAGAAAACTTGGAGAGGAAAACCGTCATCCGTCTTTTATATTAATTTATTTATTTGCAAAAGGAACTAACTGTATCATTAGATCTTACAGTGTGTGTGAGGGGCTTTAGCTTGTGAATGATGGGGTCCCAAGCTGGTGTAATTTTCCAACCATCATCTCTATTGAAATTAGGGTATTTATTTATTTCGATAGCCTCGCCGAGCATTCTAGGAATAAATCTACGTTCCCTAGCAAGGATTTGGGGTTTGTCAAATCTAATATAATGGTTGGGCCCCTCAAAGGCGTGTTCACTCACTGCAGACTTGTTATCGCGCCTATGTTTCATGTCAGCTATATGCTCTTTGACGCGGGTCCCTATGCTTCTCTTTGTTTGCCCGATATAGGAGAGCCCACAGTCACAATCTAGTTTGTAGACGCCTGCGGCTTGAAGGGGGATATTACACTTGACAGGTCGTAAGAATTGGTTGATCTTCTTCGGCGGCTTGAAGTAAGTTTTGATTGACGCTCGCTTCAGAATGTTTCCAATCTTGTCAGTGACACCCTTCACGTATGGTAGGACGGCAGGTTGACGCTCTACTGTGGCTGGTTTGGCGCGTTTTTTGTGATGAAGGCGTGGTACTTGCAATTTGTTGTTACGCAGTACTTGTTTGACATGCTGAAGCTCAGCAGTCAGGTGTTGTTTATCACAGATGCCGCGGGCTCTCTGAAACAAAGCTTTCCTATATCGGGCAAACAAAGAGAAGCATAGGGACCCGCGTCAAAGAGCATATAGCTGACATGAAACATAGGCGCGATAACAAGTCTGCAGTGAGTGAACACGCCTTTCATTTCATTTCATTTCATTTATTCATTCATAACATGCAAGTTAACAGAGACAATACTCCAACACACAAGCAAGTCATACAACATAATTTTTACACTATGAAACATTAATACATAATTATTAAAATATGATATCAAAAAATTATAATTACAATCTACAATGTCAGATAAAATAAAATTCAACATAAAAATCAATAGAACATGTCAAAAAAATTGGTTAAAAAATATATATATATATATAGTAATCCAGAAATGAAAACGCAAAATGTCAGTTACAATTTACAGAGGTATTTATAGACATATTTATAAATTACACCTTGACTATCAGCAAATAGATCTATATCTTCATACTGAGTGAGCATATCACCGATCAAGCGAATTGCACGTACCGTAGGTGCATTAGCAGCATACTTCGTGCGCGTAGCTGGTCTGTTTAACAATCGTGGGCGGCGGCGCGGCGCAAGTGCCCCTTGGTGATCTTGAGGTATACGCGTAGGGACCAAAATACCAAAGCGCGCCAATAGTGCTGGACTGTCCAATTTATTGTGCAAAATACCCATATAATGTTTTATCAGAAGTAGTTTCCTCCTAAGGTTAAGTGTTTCCAACTCCACCATACCATAAATAAATAAAGAAGGATATAGGAAAGGATAGTACCCATAATTTCGCTTGTAAAAATATCGAGCAAACTTTCGCTGCACTCTCTCAACCATAAGATCATACTTTTCCTCATGAGGATCCCAAATAATAGCTCCGTATTCTAATTTACTACGAACATACGAATAGAACAACACTCTAGCTACATAGGTGTTGCTGAACTGGGAAGCAGTTCTAATAATGAAACCCAGCGTCCTATTGGCTGCCTTACAAATTTCAGTCAAGTGCTGGTGGAAGTCAAAATTACTGTCTATTGTCAGTCCAAGGTCTCTAATTGAATTAACTCTTTCCAGAGGAGCGTCAGATAACTTATAAACTACCTGCATTGATTGACGCTTACGCGAGAATGTTATTGATTTGCATTTGGTAGTATTAGTATGGTGGCCTTTGAGGGGCCCAACCATTATATTAGATTTGACAAACCCCAAATCCTTGCTAGGGAACGTAGATTTATTCCTAGAATGCTCCGCGAGGCTATCGAAATAAATAAATACCCTAATTTCAATAGAGATGATGGTTGGAAAATTCCACCAGCTTGGGACCCCATCATTCACAAGCTAAAGCCCCTCACACACACTGTAAGATCTAATGATACAGTTAGTTCCTTTTGCAAATAAATAAATTAATATAAAAGACGGAGGTCGGTTTTCCTCTCCAAGTTTTCTTTCGCCATTTCTTTCTTGGAGGAGCCTCCCAATTTTATGAAATGGTGGTAGCTTCAGTAGATTCTCTCTCTGTTTAGCACTAAATAATTCATAAAATTAAATTATAAATCAACATAAAACATTAAAAATTTTGTTAAATTTTTAATTTCTGAACGTCTAAAAAATTCATTCATAAAATTCATCGCTTGAGGGTAGACTCACGGGTAGCTTCAGTCCCCCGTGACCACGGCAGCTGCAAAGTTGCCGAAACGTCGGGAAAACCAAAAATCAAACCAAATACCAACTAATTACCAAAGTGCTTTCAATAAAACCGCGCTAGTATCCGTTAAAAATTGTTTTATTTCATGTCTAGTGAGCGCGTAAGCTTGAGAAGTGAATATACCAACATTTTAGTCAATAGAACAATCATAAAACGAAAGATATATTATTGAATTTTATGTACGCGCAGCGCAACATACCAAGATGATGCAGGTGTAGGCATATAAAAATTAACAATAAGTATTCACTTTCATTCAAAAAAGACAAAGTAGCTTTAAGAAGCGGTTATTCAGGCGAACTGTATAACTTGGCTTGTATGAAAGTCATTATTTTCAACAGATGACAGAGTGACCATTTTAAGAATTGTCAACTTTTCCAATTAATGTTGAATGTAAATTTCAAAGAAGTTATTAAAGAGTATTCTTCCGATTGTAATGTTTACTACATTAAATTAGGGCTGGTTTATATTATGTTAGCTGTTAGTAGAGAGTAGACGTACATTGGTACATTGACTGCTGTGTTCGACGTTCTTTTAAAATTAACGAACATGCCAGGCAATGTATGTACCTCTACTCTCTACTAACAGATAATATAATGTAGATAAAACAATACTCAACTCTGTACACATATAGCACGAACAGCTTTCAAAAAAAAAACACGCGTATTTTTGATAGACTAATTTTGTATGGGAAATTTTTTAAGCATCATCTAGCACCAAAAAGCGAAATAAAATTTCCCATAGAGAATTACTTTGTAGATAGAGTAATTTTACGCGATTTTTTTCTCGGTAGATGTTCGTGCTTTGGGTACTTACAGGATAGAATTACAATACCACCTACAGTTTTATACTCATAAATGCACTTTTGATTGGATTCCAGCTCCACACGAGCCTGAAAATATGAGTTTTGTTGACACTTTACTAAGAATTTAAAAATTTGCATAAGAAGTCTCAAAAATAGTTACTAGTCCAATAAAACTAGCTTTATCTGGACATAATTAATAAACTCGTTGTTTTTATTAGTTTATCGTATATTGATATTAAGTGTCAAATATTAATTAGATATGTGATGTAAGAAATCCGTGGTGGTAACCGTTTCATATAAAAATCATGAGGTTTCGTACATTACCTAGCTTTTTCCTAAAAGCAAAATAGTTAACTAAATACCTTGTTAGTATAATTTTATGGTGCATTAAAATGCTATCACCTAATAGCAAAATTAAACTGAATCCAAATTCGCATGTTCGTTTTTTTTTACAGTATTCATCTGATCTCAATATATAGATAAGCCAAAATGGTAACTATGATGCTTGTATATTATTAAGCTATGATGCGTCTTTTTAGACATTTTAGACAAAAATTAAACATTTATTTTTTACGTTTTAATAATAATGTATTTCTTAGTAGTTAATTTTTTTTAGTTTTATGCGAAGTTTCTAAATGTTTAATTCCTTTTATTTTAACTATAACTAACACTAATTTATGACATAGAAAAAGAAAATTTCAGTTATCTTATTATGTCCCGATAAAGCTAGTTTTATTGGATATACCTACATTTAATTTTCAGTACCGCTGGATTCCGATAAAATTATTGATTAATTAATATAATAAGTAAGTAGTTTTAAAATTCCTCCTAATCGCCACAAAATGTAGCCAATTATATTTTAATTTTTTCAACAAGTTAATTACTGCACTCAAAAGTCAAAATAATGATAAGAGCAAGTTAAGAAAATGTTGAATTGGCGAAAGGTTAGGAAGTTAACTCTGTGATAATCATTTTTTCTTGGTCAATTAGTGGTCGTACTGTCAGCAAAAAAACAAAAAGTTGGTCCCGTTATAATGAACAGGTGGACTGCCATACCAGCGCGCACGCGTTCAAAATATTACATATGAGGAGGGTCGCCATGATATTCGCATAATACAGGACATTCCGGTTTCACCAAACTGGATTGGGTACTAAGGAGACTTTCGGCCCTTTCAAAGTGACCAGTTTTGTAAGTTTAGTGATATTGGTTTCAATTGAATTGCCAACTTTTCTAATGTTAATAAGCTACGAAGTAATAGTAATTTAGAAAAGTAAGTGTTCAACATTGAGATATAGATAAAGTATTTATTATATTATATATGTATTGTATCAAATTATCTAATAACTTTTATTATATAAGTGTTTACGAATGTTACTTTACACTTCAATTTATTATGATATCTTTGGATTATCAATACAGTACCCTTAGCACGAACAGCTATCGAGAAAAAAACGTGCGTAAAAGTACTCGATAGTGTAATTGTCTATGAAAAATTTAATTTCGCTTTACGGCGATAGATGGCACTGTACAAATTTCCCATACAAAATTACTCTATCGAATGTTTTTACGCGCGTAATTTTTTTCGATAGCTATTCGTGCTAAGGGTACAGAAGATGTTAATGAATGAACTCAAAGTGCGAAAACCGCTTCTTCGTACCATTAAACTGAAACACTTTTAATATTGTGGTTTTGATAAGTTAAACTAAAATTAGTAATACCTAACCATATCCGATTGCTCAATCTGGAAGCTCCTCTATATTAATCTGACACCTCTACTGTAAGGGTTTTATTAAAAAGTGTTAATGCTTAATTTATTTATTAATAATGCCTTAAGGATTCGAGTTACCTATGTTTTCTGTGTTATAATGGCCACCCTAATGCGAGGTCGTATAGGCATGCGCAAGATCAACTTATTTTTATTATTCGCAAAGTCCTTACTTTAACTTTTTATTTTAACGCTATTAATAGATAATCTTTCACAATTTTGTTAATTTATCAGAATTAGCGATGGTAATTGATGATAGTTATTTGTCTTGTTAATAATGATTTTAAGCATTTCAAGCCAACATTACTATTTTTATTGGTTTAGTGATCACGGGATGACTAATCACCGCCTATACTTGACTTACTTGACTTAATATCCTGTGACCCCTAGATGGGGCAGAGGGCGTCCACAGTGATCCTCCATCGCGTTCGGTCTTGAGCTTCGCGTTTCACTTCGCTCCAAGTCATCCCGATGTCTTTCGCCTCGTCCGCTACAGTACGTCGCCATGTTTGCTTGGGGCGGCCGCGTTTACGCTTTCCTTGGGGATTCCAATCTAGGGCCTGTTTAGGAATATGATCGGAGTCCCTGCGTAGAGTGTGGCCAATCCAGTTCCACTTGCGGCGCCTATAAGTAATCTAAAAAACGCACGAAGGGTTCCGTACCAAAAAACGGCAAAAAAAACATGTTTGTTGTAAGCAGCCTAACTTAAATATTAATATTATTCTGTTTTTAGTATTTTTTGTTATAGCGGCTACAGAAATACATCATCTGTGATAATTTTAACTGTCTACCTGTTGTCATTATTAATATCGAGCAAAAATGGCATAATAATCACGTTTGTTGTATGGGAGTCCCCCTTAAATATTTCTTTTATTCTGATTTTAGTATTTGTTGTTATTGCGGCAACAGAAATACATCATCTGTAAAAATTTTAACTGTCTAGTTATCACGGTTCATGAGATACAGCCTGGTGACAGACAGACAAACAAACAGACAGACAGATAGCGGAGTCTTAGTAATAGGGTCCCGTTTTCACCCTTTGGGTACGGAAACCTAAGAAGAACGTATTTAAAATACAATAAAAAAAACATCTTTAATCTTTTGTTACTAGATTTAACAATGATATCAAACTACCTAACTAATATAAGTTTATAATAAAATTGTACTCCAACGTCTGAGATTTTATAAAAAGTCTTATGTGATGTCTAAAGTCGATATTTTTGGTTTTGCAAGAATTGTTTAAATAATGTCCGGGTAATTGTTTTTAATATAGTACATTATGATACAAGTTAGCTTAGGTTACTTATTGCACACAAGGCTGTGGGTTGCAGCCCGAGCCGCAGGCGAGGGCGTAACTCAGCCGAGTGTGCAATAAGTAAGAGCTCACGAGTTTCATACGACGTTTTTCAACACATTTGCGAGGAAAAAACAAAGTAATTTACCACACAGCAACAAATACGACAAAAACAAAATGATAATCATGATGACAAAAGGCGCGCAGGTTTTTTTTTTGTTTTTTTCACACGCCCAATGCAAGAATATTTTGCGAACAAAGGGGTTAGTGAGCATACAGCCTACTTCAAAATTATAAATTTAAGTGATAAAATGCTAATATTTTAATATTTTTTAATAAAATATTGTAAATAAGAAATAATTTGATAATAATAATTATTTGTTTGACTTAATTAAGGACCTACAATTTTATTTATTCCAAAAATGCAAATGAATTTTCAGCGGCATAAAACCTCTTTGTTGTTACTAAAAAAATAACTGTATTACCCGGTTAAATTGAAAATGCTCTGTTTACTCGCATAGAACTTGCAGTAAGGTACCTATTTAACTTTGTAGGGATAATTCTATAACCAACTAGTGTTTTATATATTATTGCACGCGTTTGTTATAGTTCGGTTTATGGCCCTAAAAGCGATGTATTAGGGCTCACTTTACGAGCAAGTGTGTTGAAAAATAAATAATAATAAGTTTGTAAGATGCGTTCACGTTCTTAATTTCATTCACGCTTGTATTTTTCTATCGCACACGGCAGATGTCCTTTGCTTCAAAGCAGTTTTCAAATCTCAAGTCTACGTGTTTATGCCACATACACCCAGACTTAAACCCAATTCTTGTCGCACAATGGACAACAATTACCAATAATCTTTTTTACCAAAAATCCCGGTAGCTATAGCATGTGGCATCGTCTTTGCATCTGCCTTTAGTTAAACCCTTTCTTGAAAAAATAGATCTGTATACAATAGTCCCTCGTTTCTTAGGTAAAATCGCTGAGTCAGTAAGAAGTATTTTAAGGAGCAGTGATTAAGAAACTTGATATTAAATTTTAAGCCAAGCTAAATAAAGTTCAATATCAATTGAGGAAAATTGATTTTTTGGGGTAGGTTTATATGCCGTTAGTCCTATGCAGATGTGAACGTAAATGATCTCGGTTTTTTTTGGGAGAAATATATTAGTATATGGGATTTGCATGCTAACAGTAGTTTTTTCAATTAAAAAAAAAATAAGGTATATCATATATCAATACTATGGTCCCAGTTTCATAGTCAAGATTATGAATGCTGTGGTTCAGTCCTTAGCAAGTCTAGTTTTGATGTACTTAATCTTACAGAAATTTAGTTTTAATTTTTTGGTAAAACTTTGCAAAGTACCGTTTTGAAAAGTTGCGATTAGGGTAATACCTGTTAAAATAATAATAATAAATAAATAATAATAACTATAAATAGTCGTTGAGATAAATGAAATTATCTGAATATAAAAAATACTAAAAATTAATTTAACAATTTGATAGAATTTCCTTCAGGAAATGGGGTGTTAGATTCCAATCATTAATTACTTTAATTAAACGATTATAGACATCGAATTTCTTAGTAATTTACTTAAAATATATCAAGATGCGAATATAAATATAATTTTGGATAATTATCAAAATCCTGTTCGGCCTGATTGCATGCCTGATTTCAGAACCTGAGTTTAAAGTTATTAATAACCCTGCACCTGCCTTTTGCATTAGTATTTTTGACGCAAGGTGCTATAGCCCAAATGGAAAAGATTAAAATAAAGTTCTTTTATTCAAAAAAGTCCACTTTTCAAACAAACTAATTTAGTTTTTGCTTACTTACACGGCAAAGAAAGAATAACTTTGGCGTCTTTAGAATGACACTGGTTCATGAAATATGTAAGTATGTATGTATTTTATTTTAAAAGCAGTTAAATAATTGATAAAACTATGAAAATATTTTTGTGAGTTGTAATATTCTTATTTAATAACTTTTGATGAGCTACATTGTTTTATAACCTATATGTTAAAAGTTTAACTGAATTTATTGAAAGACAAACATTATAGGCGATTAAGCTTTTAATTAAGTATTTAAACGGGTCGAATTGGCAGGCGATTTTAGTCAATTAGCGATTTTTATCGACAATCGCTTGTAAAATCTAATCGCAAACCTAATTTCAATAAGGGGGTGATTCGATTTTACAAGTGATTGTCGGTAAAAACACTTATTGACTAATATCGACTGACTAAAACTATTTTTTTTTTCAATAACGTACTTATAAATTCAAAATTTCATACCCTTTTGTTACATTGTATCTAATGAAATGTAACAATGGTTCGTAGAAACGTGTTTTTAAAGAAAAACCTTGCTATCCGCAAATTGTTTGCCATAAATGCGCGTATCAATTGAAGATGTGCCTGTCGCAAATATCTTCAAAGCAAGTATAGTTTAGGAGAGAGGATGCAACATGTTCACATTATTGGTACTGTCGGCACATGAAACTGTACTTAGTACCGTGTCAAATTAATTTTATTTTAATTATTTGAAAGATCAACAGCTAAATTCAATACAGTAGGAAGCTAATATAACACTTGAAAGTAAATTACAGGTCCTCAACAACTTGATAGGGCATTTTTTGCTCAAATCGGCTTTCAAAGTTTATAAGGTGAAAAATCCGTTAACATAATAAAATTGTTTGAAAATTTATTTTAATAAATATTTTCATAAATGTGTTTTTGCGAATTTTCTACCGGACGGACCAAAAAATTCATAATATAATAAGTCTATGCATAACTCCTTTCATATTAAGATTTTCTTGGGTTTTCTTTTTGCAACATAATTGTCTTGAAACACTCTTCCATACATAAAATAATCAACTATACAACATCCAGATAAGTGATATCTTACTAATTTTAGCGATAAGAATGAATAAAATTGTTAAAATAAATTTTCAAACAATTTTATTATGTTAATGGATTTTTCACCTTATAAACTTTGAAAGCCGATTTGAGCATAAAATGCCCTATCAAGAGTCACTTTTTTGTTTCATTTACTAAGCTAAGAAGCCACTTAAGTTTTTAAAATCATTTTCAATTGATGAAATATCCATTGTTTTTTTAAAAGAATTGTTCACTTTCGACCCTTTTTTCAGGAACTTATCTGGATGTCGTGTAGTTGATTATTTTACTTATGGAAGAATGTTTTAAGACAATTATGTTGCAATAAGAAAATTCAAAAAGTTCTCAATATAAAAGGAGTTTTGAATTTTTTTGTTCAGTCCGGTAAAAAATTCCCAAAAACACATTTAAAAATCATTACTTCGAAACTACGAAAAATTGCGGAACATACATAGGGTATTTTCGACTGCACCCAGGTGTGAGTAATCTAAAAAAAAATCTTGGACGTCACTGTCTGGACCACCCTGTATAATGACAGATAAGACAGAGTGACAGTGATATGTTAGCATAGGTACAGAAGTTTCAATATGACAATGTTCTAATTATTCTCAACATTTTAAAAGCCGACTGTACATTATGTTTATTCAACTTAGATCTTAAAATATTTATGCATTTTAGTAAATTACAAATACAATATACTGACTACTAATGTTACTTAGAAAAAGTGGCGTGAGACGAACGACGACTTTGAATGTCAAATCATATTTCTCACCTTTAACACGTAATAAATATTTTTTAGCTCTTAGTCTATTCTTCATAATTACTATTTAATAAGCGATGGCACATGATACCGCGGTTAATGCAGATAGCTACGATAATTGTTAAAACGGTACAATTAACCAAACATTAACCAAGACTTTACTCCGCAATTATGACCCTTAAACAAGCTTAATAAAACACGATAAAACATGTTTTAAATTTTTTGTGACTTAAATAAATGTGTTCTCGATTGTACACTGATAGGGTTGTAACGGTATTCGTTACATTGTAAGATTAACCCTTAAGTAACTGTGAAGTTAATAATGTGTTGAGTGTAAAATAAAATACAATTGCTTCCTCTCTACATTACATTACAGTACATTGCACTTTAAGTTGCTCTTTGAGTTTTGTTTTTAATTTCCTTTTTTATTATTTCAAAGGAATAAATATATTGTATTATTAATGTACTACAAATGATAGTGTAAGTAATGGTTCAAAAAGCTATACGTCTCGTATTAAGAGATAATACTCATCTCCAATTTAAAATTTTAAGAAGAATACTGCAAGTCTTTAGTCTGCAATGGTTAAATAAAAACATTTTAAAGATATCCCTTCCAAACAAAAGATAATAATTAAATATCAGAACAAAACAACTTGTCTCTGCAAACTTAATTGTCACAATTAAGTATGCATATTTATCGATAAAAATAATTCGCGGCAGCTTATAAAAAAAGTTGCCGAAAGTTGCAATTATTAAGCTCTGGTTGCACTGTATACGGTTTGTGTTTTTATTCAACTTATGAATAACAAACTAATTTTACTAGTTTTACTGTAAATCCATTTTAGGGTTCCGTACCCAAAGGGTAAAAACGCTGTCCGTCTGTCTATCTGTCTGTCTGTCACCAGGCTGTATCTCATGAACCGTAATAGCTAGACTATTGAAATTTTCACAGATGATGTATTTCTGTTGCCACTATAACAACAAATACTAAAAACAGAATAAAATAAATACTTAAGGGGGGCTTTTTGGTACGGAACCCTTCGTGCGCGAGTCCGACTCGCACTTGGCTGGTTTTTATTTAATGTTGATTAAGAAAAGTTGAAAATATGACGTAGATCAAAAGTTTTAGTTATTTCTGTTTAAACATTACTTAATAATATGCTATATTTAATTACAATTGATTACTGAACTTGACGCAATACAAAATTCCTTATTAGGTCAATCATTAAATTATTGAGATAGTAATTTTGTTTTGTATTTTCAATTCATCGATCACTGACCAATATTTTTGGCCTTATAATTAATGAAAATTGAGTGACTCTTTTGAATTTTATTTTGTTTTTGTTTTCAGTAGACAATCTGTGACAGTGTGTCCTAGCCCATCGCTGGATGTTTGCGTCTGGGAGTTGAGCAACATGGCGGAGGCAGGTGACCACGGGCAGCTGCGCGCCAAGGCTGCCCTCCCGGGTGATAACGCTAGTGATGTAACTACTCACTTTTGTGAAGACTATTTTGTTCTTCCTTTTACGTCAGGTTTGAGGGTTAACTTTGTTGTAGTTTTTAAGGTGTCTAATTGTGTATGAATCTGGATAGTGAGTATATCCTAATGATTAGGGATAGTAATAGAATAACTGATATATTGGAAGATCTTTATATTTGTCGGTTGTTGTTAAATTAACATCGATAAATTGAAAAAAAATCAAAACATTATGTTTGTTTATTATGAATATGGCATATTTCTAATATTTTTAGAGGAATAACAGCAATAAACAAAATACATCTTAGAGTAGCTTCTGTAGCTACATGTGTCTCTTGTTTTTGGCAACAAATCGATATCGTATCGTAGCCGATGGAAAACCGAAGTTTGTTATTAAATTAAAGTTTCTGGCAATTCAAAGTTTTTTCAGCGTAATGTCTTGACAAAAAAATAGATAACGATAGGTACTTTACCTATATTATCGCTCAACTAATAGTTTTCGTCAGTAGCATTACTTAATAAAATTAAATATAATATTATTGTCCCCTCACTATTATAGGTGGATTGCCACGTAGTCTGCGCACGCGCCTTGTAGATAGCGTCTTCCAAGTTAATACTCACAAGACGCTATTTGACCACTGCCAATATTTGTTAGTGTAATAATATTTATACTAACGATTTTGTACGCAAATCACAAAATACAATATCTACGATTATGCGAGTTTAATTAATAACTTTTGGTGTGAAAATTAACATAATGTGGTATTTACATCGGCACCCTGATTATCTAAAAAGAAACTATTTAGCGACCGGTTTCATTCCACATACATTGCTACTTTTCTTTACTATGTTTTTTTTTTAATCCAAAAAGAAGTAGCAATGGATCACTATCATCTGTGAACTGCAACCGGTCGCTAGGTGGTTTCTAATTAGATAATCAGCCCGCGGGTCGACTTGGCAGGCGACGCAATCTAATTTCAATGAGATGGCGATTGGATTTTACAAGCGATTGTCGATAAAAAGCGCTAGTTGACCAACCAACAATCGATTGTAACATAAACCATTATCGATCTAAAATATAAATCCAATCCTTACTAATAGTATAAATGCGAAAGTCCGTTTGTTTGTTTGTTTGTTACGCCTTCAAGTCTTAATTACTGAACCGTTTATCATGAAATTTTACATACACGTTGTCAGGCGTACAGAGGAGGACATAAGGTACATTTTATCCCGAAAAAAGGAAATGTTTCCGAGGGATAAACAAAATACTATACATGCAGATGGAGTCGCAGGCGGTCGCTAGTATTAAATAAATTGCAAGCTTTAACTTTAAAAGTAAACAAAAACCAATTCGTAAAAGCCACTTTTGATAACACGCTGCACTATTTCCGAGTAACTGAATAATGCAGATTTTGTTTTGAGTTTCGCAGGACAAGGAAATCGAAGGTTTGCAAACTTGTTATTTTTAAAAACATATCATTGATAGTTAAAGGTATTCGTGTCTATTAAACATGCTGTATCTGTTGAAACTTGTATATAGCATTTTAGTATTAATTTCTATGTAAATGATGCTGTAAGCTCCACAAATAAAATAAAATAAAAAATAAATTGTACACCACTTTCGTTTTTTTAAAACTTAACTGTTACCCACTGGTTCCTAATTATACGCAATTTCTTTATAGACTGTTAGCACTAATGGTCTTGGTTAATTAAAAATTGAATAGATTTTTGCGAAATTATCTGTAAAGTAAAGGAACCTGGCCATTAACTTCAGGATGTTGTAAAGGATAACAGGCATAATCATTTTATCTTTTCATAACAATACAAAGTGGAAACACTTATGTGCATTTGCACTAAACTTAAGAATTAAGTTCTTGTCGAATTTGTTTATATAGGCTACTCCTAGCAAAAAATTTGCTCGTACTAACCTTAAGCCATTCCTAACTCCACTTAAGATATTCCTAACTTAATGAGCTAGAATAGGAAGCGCCCAACGCGGTTTCGCTCTTAAGATTAGGTGTATCTTAACTAGGACAAACCTAACTCAAGTTTAACGGCAATTCCTTTTTTAATTACTTCTATTCATGTACTTACATTTCTTTTGCTTTTTTCATTTAGGATTACTCTATACATATGTATAAGACCGTAATATAACCGTATATATTTCAATGAACTCTAGAAATGCAGCGAGTGAGACACAGCGGCGGGTCAGACAGAACACCGCGCTTCTCAGTGCATCGCTTTGCGCGCGCGCCGTGACCGGTGCACACGGGGGCAGAGCGGACGTAAGTTGTTTTTTTATTTGTTTAATTTATAAGTTTTGAATATTGAGATAAAAGATACAGACAAAACAAATAACACCAACATAAACGTCTTCTTCTTCTTCTTTTTGTTATGGCAATCTACTTTCTTCTTGGAAGTAATTTTTGCCAGTGTCATGTTTTGAATAGTTCAGTATTTCTAGATTTTCTAGTAGATTGTTTCAGTTTACATTAAAATGCGGGTGCATCACATTCCAACGCTGCTTGGAGCATTTGGCAGCAAGTATATCAAGACAGTTTACTCGGTAAGTTTTGCCGAGGTAGCGACCACTACAATAAAAGTCTCAGCTTCACACAACCAAGATCGCGCGTATTTCCATTATCCCACATATTGTTAAGTTGCGTAGACACTTGTACCACAAAACTGCACCAATTTTAAGACACAATATCCACTATGAATCAATTTGCGAATAATTAAAATAGTCACCGAACTGAACTTGACAAAATCCCGCCAAAAACTCCAACATAAAAGTCAGAGTGGCACGAAACAAAAGCGACCTTTTTTGTGTTTCTCCTCCTCGTGTCGTGTTCTACTGAGGGTCATGATTCCCCTGACGGGAAGTTAATTTTTCCTTGATGATGCCTATCCTTGGCGTGATGGAGTGCATCGTGTAGCATGGTGTTCAGCGTTGAGCGTATTTGGGTCAGACCTCTCGGCTGTTTCCCATCGAATTTGCTAGTGACCATCAATTGTCGGAAGATCATCAAAGGGAGTATTAAGTATTCACTATATCCAATTGCTTACCCATCTCTATCCACAATTTTACTATACCTCTACCTATAGTAAAGTTCCTTGAAACCCACCGGGGTTTCATATTTTTAATAGATTTTGTAAGTGGTGCGGCCTAAATGGTACGTATCGAGGAATAGTTTAGGTGCGCTTCATTTGGTGCATTTGAAAGTGGATGAGGAATACCTCAGTGTTTTATTTCAATCTTTATCATTATTCATTTGAAATAAAACACTCATAAAGCAAGGATGGTCAACAATAACAGACATCCTCGCCGAGTTTCTTCATCCAGTGCTTGTCGAAATGACTTTCCGATTTTTTAAGTTTACTTTATCTATCAGCCAGGTATAGGTCAATTATGCGCTACTCTAGCGCCGCCAATGGAAAAAAAATCGTAGTGCTTAAATAAAGACGAAATTGTGAATTGTGTTCTTCTAATGTATTCCGAAGAAGCTTTGTGGTACTTTTTATCCTGTGAACAATATTTTATAACCTGTCGTTTAGTTGCTACTGCTAGAAGTGGTCACTTTTAGCAATAAAACTCCATTAAGCTAAACTACAGACTAGAAAATATTGTTTTAGCTATAAAAAGTGCCACAAAGCTTCTTCACAGTACACTAGAAGAACACGATTCACAATTTTGTCTTTATTTAAGCACTACGTTTATTTTTCCATTATCGGTGCTGTGTAGCGCATAAACCCTATTACTATCTTGGTTTTAAATTTTTTTGCTTTTAACATGGCCGGTCCAGCCCTTAGCGAATGCCCTGTGCTAAGCGGCGACTTCCTACATCGCGTTCTGGAGAGTGATCCCACTAACTACGTGCTTTATGGGAACACCCCTCCTCCCCCTTAAACGCCTTCCTTAAGCAAGTCCATAAAAATACAACTACATCTAGTGTTAAAAAGAATAAGAAAACAATTTTGACGACCAGAGTGGTGCAGTGGTCAACATGCTCTGGTATGTTATAACAGCGGGTCAAGTCTGCTGATGTTAACGTCATAATCGTGGTTCAATGGTGTTTGAATGGTAATGTTTTTTGACACAGGGGCCCAATCGCACTAATTCTGAACGATAAAACCAAAACCGTTACGTTGTCATTGAGGTTATATTTACCTAAAAATCTTTGGTTTAGCTTAAGAATTTTCATTTAAATTGTCCGAGATTGTCATTCTAGGCTCCTTAGGCACAGCTTTGTACAATTTTAACATAATTAAAGCGAGTATTTTTCTGTAAACAAAACTCAAGCGGTAACGATTTGGTTTTGGTTTTATCGTTGTAAATTAGCGCGATTGGGCCCAGTTCTCGTCTCTTAAACCCAAAATCGAGACACAATATGTTTCCGTTTTGGGTTTAAGAAACACGATGTCTTTCGGTTTTGGGTTTAAGAAACAAGAACTGTGTCAAAAAGCATTACCATTCAAACACCATTAAACCACGATTTCGACGTTAAAAGAATTGACCTCCAGTTAGATTAAGAGGCCATAACAAATTTGGTAACGATGGCGTAAGTGGCTGATTCTGGGTTTACAGGATGGAGAGGCACTCTCTGATGCTAAATATGTCAGTGTTTGCGTGAAGTGGTTGCGTTCTTTTTATATGCAGGATGAAAAAAGGCTATATTTTTTTTTGAAAATAAATTATAGCCCATGTTACTCGCTGATAATGTAGCTTTCTATAGGTGAAAAAATTTTCTAAATCGGATTATTACTTTTTGAGTTTATACATTACAAACAAACAAAAAGTTAATCGCTTATACCTACGAAACACAACTGATATTTGGTCAGTCCTTACACAGTTCACGTGAGAACAACTAGTCCTTACTTGCTGTACTATTGTCAGCCATTTACCTTATGGTTTTTTTTCTCGTAACGATAACACATTTTTCACCCTGCATTTATATGCATATTTTTTTTTTATAAAGAACGCAACTACTTCACGCAAACAGACTGACATAATTATTTAGCATCAGAGAGTGCCTCTCCATCCTGTGAACCCAGAGTCAGCCACTTACGCGATCGTTACTAAATTTGTTATGACCTCCTAATATAAGTTGTCTAGCACCCATATCACCCCATATAACAAGCTTTGCTTAGGTTAGGGTTAGATGGCGCTTTGTGAAATTGTCTATTTATTAAAAATATTTGCGAGCACTAAAATGGTTTACTTAATTGTCTACCAAAATTTCGATTTCAGTAAAAATTGCATTCACAGTTTTGTTGCATTTTATTTATTGCGAGATTTAACTTAAACGTATAACCTTCACAAAAAAAGTATAAGTGTTAAGCAACACTTATACTTTTTTGTAGTTTAAATATAAAAAAAACCGGTCAAGAGCGAGTCGGACTCGCGCACCGAGGGTTCCGTACAATCATAAATATATTTGGATATGTTACTTTAGTACACTCTTTAAAAAAGTAGGATAAACGGCAGACAGGTGGAAGGGCGAACAGGCGCACAGTTAATTTACAAATCTTAACCACAGCTGCTTATGGTGACTGAAAAACGTTTCAGCCACTCCACATTGCAAACTGTTTATATTACTAAGTAGGAACTTATTCTTCGTTTATTCGTACGTCAAATAGTAGGTAATTATATTAGAACCAGCCACCAATTATTAATGTAGTATTAGGTTGCGCCATCTCTTGACCGATAGTGGAACTATTTTATTTTCTTAGGTCAGCGTTCTTAGGTTGGTGCCATCTGTTGACTGGTAGTGAAACTAAAGAATTTTTGTTTGTTTTTTGAATTTCTAAAAAAGTGTGTTATATTGAGACATCGTTTTATTTTTCCTGTAATCTTTACATAAACTACTATCACATAGAATTATTTCAGATTTATCTCTTTGCAAACTTCGGATATAGGGGGGGGGGGGGGGACGGTATTTTTTTTTGCATTTTTCTAAACTATGCGGCCTAGGAAAAAAAAATGCGTTAAAATGTGCAAACAGCGCTCTTTCATATGATACCCCACATGCCCTAGTCACCTCACTTCAAATTTTTAAGACCCCATTTCAGTCCCTGTTGTAAGAAAATATTTTTTTTATTTCTTTCTTATTTGCAAAATAGTTGGGCAAATGCCATCTTAGACTATTCCAAATTTCAAGTTGATACCATTAGTAGTTCTCGAGATATCCAGCTGTGACAGACAGACAGACTGAGTCACACCATAAGGGTTCCTTTTTTACCATTTTGGTACGGAACCCTAAAAATCGGTAAATACCTAAACATTGCAACGGTTGAAAGATAATAACTACATTATTTGTGTTACGCAAAAAAGAACATAAGGTTGTAGAGCCTTATTTTATTGATTAACTTTAACAAATTTAAATCCAGAACCACGAAGATAAGTGTCGTTTAATCCACACAGGTCTAAAGAATTTCTCTGGGTACTTCAAATACATAATAGTTTGTTCCTTGTCTACTTTTAGAATAGAAACTATTACCTATTACGAAACATTGAATAACAGACATCAGACACAAGTGAATGTGCTTCTAAATAACCGGGACATAATTAATTGTTTCCTCCTTATATTAACTCAAGACAATTATTTGTCGCACCAGATTTACTACCTAGAATAAATCAGGTATTGCGAGATATCTCTTAACTAACTTAAAGTGACGTACTTGTTGTAAAACAAGTCTTTTAATTGATGGTACCAGCCTGTGAGAAAGGATGTGAATAAACATAGGTACAATGTTTAGATCGACTATGGTAAAGACTCTCTAAACTTGATTTTAAATACAGAACGTATTTTTCTTAGCTTTGGAAAAGAAAAAACCGGACAAGTGCGAGTCGGACTCGCCCACCGTGGGTTCCGTACTGTAAGTACATATTATAAATAGTTCACGAATCGAGTATCGCAGTTTATTTCCGAGATTTTCCTAAAAAAGAATTAATAATTTAATTACAGATGTATAGTTTTCAGATTTTTCCCTGCACTTATAGCAAAAGATGATATACTTACTTGCCAAATTTCATAGTTCTAGGTCAACGGAAATTACCCTGTAGATTTTGATTCCCTTGAGAAGTTGAAATATGCGTTTTTTGCGGCATAAATTGTCGTATCTTTTTTACAATAACTTAGAAGTTTGATTTTTTCACAGCTTCAAGGGACGGTAGGTTTAAGTATATGATTTGAATTTTAACTAGATACCAGCTCTATCTGGGCGTTCCCGAGATAAAGGGTCTTCAGAGACAGACAGACGGACGAACAGAAGGACAGAGGGCCAACAAAGTGATTTTATAAATAAGGGTTCCGTTTTTTTCCTTTTGAGGTACGGAACCCTAAAAACATATATAATTTGAATTTAATTAAATTGCACCACGTATTAATGAGTAAGTAATGATTGCGAATAATTTTGATGACTTCCGTGGTCAAGTGACTTGCCCACTGGTTTTCAAGGTGTCGCCACTCTGAGGTCCCGGGATTGATCCCCGGCTGGGTCAATTTAGAAAACGAACTTTTCTATCAATATACCGTTGTCTCTGATTTTTATAACACACGTGCTTTAGCCACTTACATTGGAATCTGAGCAGTGTATGGTGATATATTCTAATATTTATTACTTATTTATAATTTCTAGCTATTTGAAACAAACCGGCCAAGTGCGAGTCGGACTCGCGCACGAAGGGTTCCGTACAAAAACGGCAAAAAAACATGTTTGTTGTATGGGAGCCCCCCTTAAATATTAATTTTATTCTGTTTTTAGTATTTGTTGTTATTGCGGTTACAGAAATATATCATCTGTGAAATTTTTTACTGTCTACTTGTTGTCATTATTAATATCGAGCAAAAAATGGCAAAAAAATCACGTTTGTTGTATGGGAGCCCCCCTAAAATATTTCTTTTATTCTTTTTATAGTATTTGTTGTTATAGCGGCAACGAAATACATCATCTGTGAAAATTTCAAATCTCTAGCTATCACAGTTCATGAGATACAGCCTGGTGACAGACAGACAGACAGCGGAGTCTTAGTAATAGGGTCCCGTTTTTACCCTTTGGGTATGGAACCCTAAAAAGAGCTTTGCATAAATAACTTTACATAATCTTACAGATTTGACGTTCGCGAAAGTCGATGGATGCACTGTACTCATTTTTTTTTAAATTTCCTAATAATACTTAGCTATATTTTAATAACAATATAAATTAATCGTTTCCGTGAATAAATTTTATCTTATCTTACTAATATTACAAAGGCGAAAGCTAACGTGTGTGAGTGTGTTTGTTACCTCTTCACGCCTAAACAGCTGGACTAATTTGGATGAAGTTTGGTTGGTAGACAGATTATGACCTGGATTAACATTTAAGCTACTTTTTATCCTAGTCAAAGGTTCCATAGGATATAAATCAGCAAATCATTCACGAAAGAACAAAACGAGGGTAAACGCAAATTATGGTTCAAATCTAAAATGAGATTTCACGATTACAAAAGGTTCTGACAGAATCTGATTGATAAATGAAGTTGTTATAGTGATTAATATGAAAACTGGCGATTGCCAGCAATTCGCAAAATCATGCGCGGATGCTTCGGAAAATCTTAATTATAACATCATAAGGTATACTCGGGCATAAAAGTAAAAAAAAACATCGGATTGAATTGACACCTTCCTATGGCATTACCGATGACTCCATAGCAGTGTTTTCGAACAAATTGCAGCTTGCGAGTAATTTTATGGTTTGAAGTAGTATCAAGCGTGCATATTAGTAACATTTTCTATTTTTCCCCTAGTGCTCCGCCTATTCAAATGGGTTAAAGAGTTGAGGGCACACGGGAAGAAGTTGATTGCATTCGATAGCATTTTAACGAGTCTTTCAAATGACATATTGAAAACAAAAGGGGCCTATTTCTCGTAAAATCGTAGTAATAAAATCTTTAATTAGCAATTTTCTTCTATTTTGCTAATTGTTCATTTCAAACTAGCAATTGCATTTGATGGCATGGCATTGACATACAAAACAAACTAGGGTCCATTACATATTTAAAACAAACTAAAAGAGGCCCATTTCTCGTTAAATTGCCTTAGTATAAATAAACCATTCAACTTTAAACAGCCATTTTCTAAAATTTTGCTAATTGTCGATGAGCCCCTTCTTCCCGTGTTCCCTTCGTTAAGTTATGTCTATATCTAGATTTAAAAATATACTTATTCAGACTTATAACAAGAAAATAACAAGAAACAAGAAAAATAATATAATTTCAGTAGAAAATCAGGCTTCACTATCACTTTTACATTCGATAGTCCGATTCGACAACAATACGAGAACGATATCAGGTTCTACAAAACGGATAAAAAGATGAAATAGTTCGATAGCGTCGAATCGGCGTTGAAACTTTTGTCTGTATACACCTTTAT
Source organism: Agriphila geniculea (assembly GCA_943789525.1). NCBI lineage: Eukaryota > Metazoa > Arthropoda > Insecta > Lepidoptera > Crambidae > Agriphila > Agriphila geniculea. The sequence goes on from OX038890.1 coordinate 15,151,158, forward strand.
AACAACAAAAGCTGTTTTGACGTACAGCTGTTGTTGACGACTGTATTTGTGAGAGATAAGACTATACAGAAATGTGTTGATATTCGAGAGAATCCATTTTGTTATCGAGATCTAAATAAATGCTCATTTTGGTAGCAAAGGGGATTAAAACGTAAATGTTGAAATGTGAATTAAAACGCTTTTTGTTGAGTTTTTGTTGATTGGTTAATTTGAATTACTCGTGTATATTCGGAAATGTGCGTTCGGTTTGTGTTGTGAAAGTTCAAATTATTATCGTAAAAGATGAAAAAAATATTGTCTTGAGTTTCAGAATTACTAGTTATTAAAGATTTGGCGGTCTAAATAAGCTATCCATCAGATATGAGGAATCCAAAAGGTTGATAATCATTTCATAGCTTATTGACCGAGCGAGCACGAAATGCGAGCTAAGCGTCTCTGCTTCAGCTTGGGCAAAAATTCTTTCGTATGTCCTTCCGGCGGCGGCTGTCCGTTTGTTATCCTTTACAGGTCGCATTTCTCACCCGATTCTCGTGAAATTTTGTGAGCATGTTTGAAAATAATATAAAATTTTTTTGTCGACTCAGTTTTTTTGAAATTTTTCAAAACGGCGAAGTTATGTTAAAAAAATCATATTTCAGTCCGGCTTTCCGGCTCTGTTTGTTTTCCTCTACAGGTCGCATCTTTCAACCGATTCTCGTGAAATGTTGTGAGCAGGTTCGAAAAATATATAGATATTTTTTATCGAGCCAGTGTTTCGATTTTTTTTCAAAATGGTGAGGATATGTAAAAAACATATTTTAGTCCGGTTTTCTGGTGCTGGCTGTTCTCTTCTACAGGTCGCATTTCTCAACCGATTCTCGTGAAATTTTGTGAGCTATTTTTCGAAATTTTTAGAAACAGCGGAGATATGTAAAAAAAGACATATTTCAACAGTTGCAAAAAAATATCAAAAATGTAACAAAACTTTTTTGTTAGCGGTGCAAAGCACACGTATTTTTACTCATGTGGTGCAAACACAGACCATACAACAAGTCCTTGCAAAGTAACATTTGTTTTTTTATTTTTAGAAAATCAAAACATTTTTGGCCAATATTCGAAATTTGAAAATAAATAAGGTTGTGACTTTGTGACAGAACCTAGGACTGCGTATATTATTTGCACAGTATAGATACTTATTAGTTGGAAGAACTAATAATACCTATTCTGTGTTATTTGTTTTTAAAAAACATACAATTTGAGCTACTTTTCAACGCGAGGTCTACAGCTCACGGAGACACCACTATTAACTTGCACTACTTTGTTACCTTTGATGTTTCCAAGCTGCGCATTGTCGACCCTAAAACAAACAACAACAAAATATCAATACGTCCACACGTCATTTATATTTCACCGGTTTACTACCAGCTTTCTACGATTATTTACGAGAAATATGACGTCATAATGACGTCATTGCGCACGCGTCACTGGAATGGAGTGTTTTGTAAACAATCGCGTACAATCGGCATTCGGATGAAGACAAATAAACAGGTGGGGAATGTTGCGACGTAAGTACTTATGTCCGTTTATGACTGATCGTTCTTATTATTTCCAATTCTGTTAGGCTGCGCGTCAACCAGAGATGTGCTAAGGAAGATGAGCGGAGCTAGGATGTATAGCGAAGCTGTGAAACGGTGTGGTTGTTCCCACCAGAGATGTGCTAGGAAGATGAGCGGTGCGAAAATGTTTAGCGAAGCTGTGAAACGGTGCGCAGATGAGCGGTGCGAGGATGTGTAGCGGGCTCTTTTCAGATGCGAGCGAGCGGTGAGGTGTCCCTCGCCTCCATCCATAGCACACATACCTCGCCCACATCTCTCGCACACTTTCCTCGCTTGTTTTGTATGTACAAAAACTTCGCTCTGCTAAGCCAGTTCCACCAGAGCTGTGCTGACCTAGGCGAGGTAAATGAAGTGATTCTATTGGTTCTTTACAAACACATTCCTCGCTACGCATCTTCGCACATCTCTGGTGGAAACGCAGCCTACCGCATTTTTAGTTCAGCATCATACGAACTCATTGTAACCCACTGTAGTACTGTTATTGTTGTCGTTGTAACCCACAGAGCTTTGAGAAACCCAAGTTTTGTTTTTTAACGTTCAAAATTGTACACTGTGTCCCGAAAAATATAGGTAATCTAGATAGCGGGCCAATTTTCACTAGGTGATATTTTTTACAAGTTAGAGAGATTATATCGATTGATCGATTTCTTTATGGTGGAGGTCCAAATCCAATATTTTTTTCTATTTCTATCCATAATTCCTGGAGAAAGCCTGTAGAGTTTCAGGAATAGAACATATCTGAAAAGTTTGGACACCTACGGTGTTATTACAACACACACCTATTTAACTTAGACACTGTTTAAATGTGATTTTTGTCTCTTTCAAACAATATTAACAATTAAACCGGCCAAGTGCGAGTCGGACTCACGCACGAAGGGTTCCGTACCAAAAAACGGCAAAAAAATCACGTTTGTTGTATGAGAGCCCCCCTTAAATATTAATTTTATTCTGATTTTATTATTAATTCTGTTATAGCGGCAACAGAAATATATCATCTGTGAAAATTTTAACTTTCTAGCTATCGAGGTTCATGAGATACAGCCTGGTGACAGACAGACAGACAGACAGACGGACAGCGGAGTCTTAGTAATAGGGATAAATATCCCATTTTTACCCTTTGGGTACGGAACCCCAAAAAGTGATACCATCACAAAATAGTGACAGTATCACAAAATGTACTGAAAATCTTTTGTAATAACACGGTTAACGTTTAATTACTTGCATGCGCTACACAGTAGTGAAATATAATAAAAGTCAACATTTCACTCAAGAATTTAATAAATTATCATTTTTATATTCTCTATTGTATTATGTTGTATCATTCCTTTATTCGTAACCAATGATTAAGGAGATTCTTCATTCAACCAAGAATTTAATTTACGTTTTTATGCCAAGAAAATTGCCCCTGTGAAATATAATTAAATCATACGATTTTTATTAAACAACAGGTTGTGGGTTTTATAGGCCTGTGGTTACTTATTTAGAAAAATAATTCTTATACTTAATCGTGTTCATGAAAACCTTTAGGTAAGCGTTTGATAATCCATAAATTCTTTATAAGTAGAGATTGCTTAAATATTTTTCTTGCAATTGTCTAACTATATTATTTTATTGCAGAGGTGTTAAAAAAATAACCTATGTAAATAATAGTAATTGAAATAACTTCTAAGATTAAAGTAACAATTATTATAAGAAGATACTTTTTTTAAAACAATTATTAATATACGCGCTAAAATCCGTACGCGCGGAAGCGCGTAGAGTTCATTAGAAATAAAACACTTTTTACGGATTACATCGCGTATATTATTAATTCAGGTAGTATTTTAGAATTATATAGTTTGCATATATTGGTTTTTTTAATTCTCGATGTGTTCAACACCTTCCAAATATATCCAAACTAAATAATTCTAAATTTCACCTGAATTATTAATATACGCGCTGTAATCCGTCAAAATTGTTTTATTTCTAATTAAATCCTTTAATTAGGATTAAAAAGGATTTAATTAGAAATAAAACAATTTGACGGATTACAGCGCGTATATTAATAATTGTTTTAAAAAAAGTATCTTCTTATAATAATTGTTACTTTAATCTAGATTTATGGGCCTCAAAACACGGAAGCCAACTTTTGTATTAAAAGCAAGCTTTACAAAACTCAACAAGGCAACGTAGTTAATTTTTATTTCGCTTGCCATAAATATCAATTTGCATTAAACGTGTCATACCTGATATGGTTTCGATAGTACTTAATCACGATTTTCCTTATAAATAAGATCGTGCATCAGATAAGATATAGCTTAGAGCTGTAACAACAATGACGGACAAAAACATAATATTAATTATATATTAAAGATATTTATTTACCGAAGTATATCTATATACTTCATCATCAGCCGTTTAAAAGGCACATGCCTTCCTTATAGATGGATAAGTTGCCACGTGGGCCCAATGCGGATTGGTGGGTGTAAACGATTGCAAAATGCACCTGGGACCAACGGCTTAACGTGCTTTCCGAAGCACGGAGGAGCTCGAGATAATACATTTTCGGTCACCCATCCCATGACCGACCCTTCTTGCTTAATTTCTGCAATCGCTGGGTCAGGCGCTAAACCATTGCACCATTGCGCTCCTTACGTAGGTATGCACTCAAAAGGGTTTTACAGACATTCGCATGTAACTTCTTTCAAAATCTTCATACATAATAAATAGTTAGTTTTATAGGAAATATCTTAGAATAAGATAATAAGAGGAGCTCGGTGGCGCAGTGGTTTAGCGCCTGGCCCAGCGATTGCGGAGGTTAAGCAACGTTCGCAAGGGTTGGTCATGGGATGGGTGACCAAAAATTTATTATCTCGAGCTCCTCCGTGCTTCGGAAGGCACGTTAAGCCGTTGGTCCCGGCTGCATTTGCAGTCGTTAACACCCACCAATCCGCATTGGGCCCGCGTGGTGGGTTATGGCCCGTCCTCCTTATCCACCCATAAGGAAGGCCTGTGCCCCAGCAGTGGGGACATTAAAATGGCTGATGGACAAGGTAATATAAACATTAAATTAATGTGTCCTATTAAAAATGTTAAGGACTCTGATAAACGAAATGACATGGGTGTTTAATTATAGCTAATGCAGAAGTAGGATGTTATTAATAATCTTAAAAAATCTCTGAAATAACATCACTGTATCGTTTTGGTTATTTTGCTTTCGGATCGGCGGACGTGGCGGTTATACTGCGAGTGTTTAATTTTAATAACGACCGAACGAAACAGTTAATTAAAATTAAACATAAATTACCGCCAGTATCCGGGATTTTGGCGTTTGTGATTTTTGCTTGTTTATAACCAAAGACTACACTTTACCTAAATTAAAAGTTTTCATACAAATGTTAATTAAAGTCACTATCACATACAGTCACGAGCAATAAGATGTACACACCATAGAACTTACGTTTTGAATAACCTAGGTATAACATTATCACACTGAGATATATTGTTTGAATGTGACATAGTTCTAAAGTGTGTATATATTATTGCTCGTGACTGTACACCATGTATAAAAAAACCCTGTCAGATCTTGAAACAGGTGATAGTGTTTCTGAAACTGAACAACTTTCTCCATGAAACATAGGTAAAAAAACGAAAAAAACATTTCTGACTCCCATACAAATACAAAATGTATTGGCACAGAATACATAATAGTACAAGTGTATTGGTCAGCTGACCGACTTACTATGGAAAAGCGAAAAAAAAAATCGTTTTTCGACCTATGTTCCTTGGAGAATGTTGTTCAGTTTGAGCAACACTATCTCCTGTTTCATGATCTGATAGGGTTTTTTGATACATGATGTATACTGCCCGGCATATATATTGGCAAGAGAATGAAAGAGACAAAAGATGCGCAGTAGCCAAAAACTTAGTGTTTATTGCTACTGCGCATCTTTTGTCTCTTTCTTTTTCTTTCCAATATATATGCCGGCATCTGTACTTATAGTAAGCGTAAACTTAAGCCTACAAAACGTATTTTTTTCCAACCAAAAAAAGAATTCCAATACAGTACAACAAAGTCGTGCCCAAATTAAAGATGATATCAAAGCATGTGGATATGTTTCAAATTTTTTGTATTATCTGTCACTGTGGCCTGTAATTATATAGGTTTTGGTACGGGTGTCTGGTATGGCACAATGACGCTTGTAGGTCACGCAGGACAGACCGGGTCAGTCTGGGTCACCGATTCGATTCCGCTCGATGATGTAAATATTGACTTTGGTCGTTGCGTTCAAGAGTTATGATCGCAGAGTGACGATCAAAGCGATGAAATGTTTATAAATGAAACATTTTGGGCCAAGCCACACAGCGGGCGTGGCGTGACGGGACGGGACGGCGACGCGACGCTGAGAAGTTGTAATGTACTAGATACTATGGACGACGTCACACAGGCCGGCGTGGCGCGATGGGTCGCGTCCCGTCGCGCTACGCCGCCGTCGCGCCGAGCGTGAATACAGATCGGAAGCGCGGCGGGGCGGAATGTAGGCGAGATCACGCCCGCAGTGTGAACTCCCGTCGCGCCCCGTCGCGCCGCGCCCCGTCACGCCGCACCCCGTCACTCCCGCTGTGTGGCTTGACCTTTTAAGTCAACGGGAAACAGACCACAGGTTTTACATAAATTTATAGTCGTACCTATAATAATGGCCTCATCTTTTGATCGATTTGATTTCTATGTTACGCGGGCTATTTACATGGGTTGATTTTAGTCACCTGAGACGGTTGACTTTAGTTTTCTAGCAAGTCGCTTCCAAAATTGAATCGCAGGTGATGGCGTCGCATGTCGTCGTAACCTAGGTAACAATGTGTTATAACGTAGTTCCAGTTTTGGTCACCGGATCAGATAATTTTGTTCAGTCACCTGCGGTAGGCCGAATTGCCATGTACACGGTCGATTTTCGGCGTGCGGCGAAAGTTGTGCGGCTTTTAGGTCGCCCATCTAAATACCTTATAAGCATTAAGTATTTATTCTGTGGTCAAGCAGTAAACATATTTGAGTTTCAAATTATTTTCTTAGCTCGTAAAGTAAACTGCCTGTTACATATTACCCGTAATTAGAAACTCATAAATTGATTATTATAATATCTGTGATGTGATAATGAGAGATGTTAGTAAAAAGAAATCTAGAACTTTAAAAAAAATTTTCACCTGCTTATAATTTTTGAAATAAATAATTGTCCACAACAATCGTAACTATGACAGGCTTAAATTTTTAAAATGACTTTATTTATACGATAACATAATATTTGTGTTCGCAACCGCAAATCCTATGAGCGTCCATATCAAAAAGTTTTACGATTCCATATATTTATATTTAAACAAGATCGTAAACAACATTCGTGACCATAAAAGACGCATCTGTCTGTCTGTCCGTCCGCGACCCTATTTCTACTCCCCTAACAACACCACCTGTCAATTATGAATTTTGATTTGGTATGCTAAAAAGGGTGATATAGTTTCAGAAAAAGCTTAACATTTTAGAACCTTGTCGCACCAATTATCTCACCCTACAATAAGGTTCCAACTTAGTAAACAAGGTTTATAGTTAGTGTGACAAGATACTAAAATGTTCAGTTACTTCTGAAGCAGTTTGTGGCACAGATAATGCATCTAATGATTTCAAGGTTAGAACGACTGGACATTTGGACGTGCGTTTGAATTTTAGTCTCTTGATAATCGTGTGGGGTATAAGTTTACCATTCAGAATATCTAATATTTCTAACATCTGAGGCTTACTTAGACATCTCACCAACTAACGACTCTACAACATGTTACAGAATAACCCCTAATGCAGAATATAGTAGATAGGTAGTAGATAGATTCCAGAGTTGGTACTATATAAAAATGTGTTCAGTTTGATGGTCCCTATTTACAATATTCGGCATTAGGATAACCCCTAGCTTAAAATAACTAGCATCAAAATTATAAGTATCGTTTTTTTATGGATTATGGAATGACACTTTATAAGATAGGTCGCGAGCTTCGACCTTCGCTCAAAAGGAACTGACATAAATTTTTAAATGATGTGTCTAATAGCAAAATAAGATATAATTTTTTTGCCGCCAATTTTTTTTGGGGTCCCACGGACTATTCCAACGGTTGCTTCTAATCTTTTTTGTCGGTAATAGGAGACGACCGTGTATAATGCGCTTATCTAAAATACTCTATTCAGAAAGTCGTTCGTCATTCGTCACCGACTACTGTGATGACTTCTAACCGAAAATCTATTTGGGGTGTCATTTTGTGAGAGTATTTAAAGCTTCATCCATGTTTCATACATTTTTGATCCAAACATGAAAATGCCGGCCAAAAGACAAAAGTGCTTTATTCTGATAGATTTTGTCCATCTAAGCATTTTTATTATGGCACCGAAGCTAGCAAAGCTTCACATTTGTGTCAAAATATACATTTTGACACAAATGTGAAGCGGTGCCACAAAGGTGATAAAAGTCTGTCTTTTCATACGACAAGACAGACTTTTTGAACTCAATTGAAATCAAGTACAGCGGTGCTACAGCTTCGGTGCCATAATAAGAAATGCTTAGGCGGACAAAATCTATCAGAATAAAGCACTTTTGTTTTTAGGCCTGCACTTTCACATTTGGACCAAAATGGATGATGTCCTTTCGTTTTTTGGTTCTTTTCTTTTAAGTTACACTAAAAAAAGTTTTTGATACTATCACTTTTCTCGATATTTTTCTCATTACAGCATTTAATTATGATGATAACAGCGCTTTGAGCGTAAAGCGGTACGATCTATTATACTTATTTGTTTGTTAGGTTTGCCAACATCTTTTGCTTTTTGCTGTTTGCTGCCAAAAAATTAAAAAATGCACCATCATCAGCACTATAACGACTGAGACTTTACTGAGGAAAACTGGCATGGAACTTGAGCTTGAACAAGAGCTTTCAAGCATCTATACAAATCTTGGTAAGCATTTAAACTTTGTGTATGATAATGTCATAATATTGAATTAAGGAAATTTGGTTCTTTATTTGGTAATGGTGTTCACCATTGAAATGCGTAGCAATGCTTTTGAGCTTACCAAATATTGGTTGGGGATCGCAAACCGTTTCCATCTTCTGTAGTAATGCAGTCCATTTTCAATGTTTTTCCAATGTAGTCCATTTTCTGATTCACATAGGTATAAGATGTACCTAATCTTATGATGAGTTAAGATGATCAAAGTAATTTTTCGAGCATTCTCATTCTACGGTGCCGAACGCCACACGGCAAACAGGTCAAACAAATCAACCGAAACATGACATTAACAAAATTATAATACAGGAATACATCATGAGCATAAATGGCAAATCTTTCACTAAAATGCCAAAGTGACATTCAAATAGACATGTATAAAGCTAGAAACAAACTTGTGTTGTGACCCATTTGTGAACACGTACAGCAATAAAACGTGATCGATCACAATTATTACAAGTGTTCACTTGTTCATTAACAAACAACTTCGTGCACAAATTAACGTTTATACAAAATCTCCCGAAAGGTCAATTAAGTCATTACAATTTTTCCCGATTGCTTTACATTCCGCGACATGCTAGCAATGTCTTTATGTACGTTACTCGACAAACTCGATGGTTCGCGTGTGCAATAACTATTTGATTATCAAACTGTGCTGTATCTGCGGTGAAATGTGGCCAACTGTATAGTTAAAAATTAACTGCCGGTTACATAATATGGATTGAGTGTACGGAATAAAGTAGAACACGATAATTGTTGAAGACATCAACTGCACGATCGCTTTTGAGTGATTTTAATGCTTATAAACTATATGAATAATAAATAGGAACCAAAAAAGTAACCGAGCCTCCTGATGCAGCTTAGACTTACTTAAGATAGAGGTAAACTTCATTCTGGGCAGCTTAATTTTCAGCAAAAACTATATCACTTTTCTGATCATGTTTTGATATATTATTTAAAAGTTGATACATTTGATCTGCGCTGAAGTTTCAGCAAAAACGATCTCACTGGGATGACTATGTTTAATTTTATGTTCTTTTCCAATGAATGGTTCATCATCATCATCATCATCATATCAGCCGCACGACACCCACTGCTGGGTATAGGCCTCCCCCAAGGATTTCCACGACGATCGGTCCTGCGCTTCCCACATCCAGTGGCTTCCGGCAATCTTCACCAGATCGTCGGTCCACCTTGTCGGGGGCCTACCCACGGAGCGTCGTCCGGTGCGCGGTCGCCATTCCAGAACCTTTCCGCCCCAACGGCCATCGGTTCTTCTCGCTATGTGTCCAGCCCACTGCCACTTTAGCTGAGCAATCCTTCGAGCGATGTCGGTTACTTTAGTTCGCCTGCGGATCTCCTCATTTCTGATTCGATCACGCAGGGAAATGCCGAGCATGGCTCTCTCCATTGCACGCTGGGTGACCTTGAGCCTCCTTATGAGACCCATAGTTAGCGACCACGTTTCACTGCCGTAAGTCATCACTGGCAACACACACTGGTCATAGACTTTCGTCTTGAGACACTGAGGTAAATCGGACACGAAGATTTTTCGGAGCTTCCCGAATGCTGCCCATCCGAGTTGGATTCGACGAGAGATCTCCTTCTCAAAGTTGGACCTACCTAACTGGACTGCCTGTCCTAGGTATACATAATGGTCAACAGCTTCAAGTGCAGTGTTCCCAACATGAACTGGAGCGGGCACAACATGGGCATTCGACATGATTTTCGTCTTATCCATGTTCATTTTAAGACCCACTCTTTGGGAAGCACTACGGAGATCTTCGAGCATTGTGTTCAGGTCCTCCAACGTCTCAGCCATTAGAACTATATCATCGGCAAAACGAAGGTGTGTTAGGTATTGGCCATTAATGTTGATGCCGAGTCCTTTCCAGTCTAAGAGTTTAAAGATATCCTCCAACGCAGCTGTGAACAGTTTCGGAGAAATAACATCTCCCTGTCTCACACCTCGCTGCAGTTGGATAGGATTTGTTCTCTGGTTCTGTACTCGGACCGACATGGTGGCATTTTTGTATAAATACCTCAACACCTCGATATACCTGTAGTCCACTTGGCACCTTTGGAGAGACTGCAGCACCGCCCAGGTTTCAATCGAATCGAAGGCTTTCTCATAATCCACGAACGCCAAGCAAAGTGGCAGATTATACTCCTCGGTCTTCTGTATGACCTGCCGCAGCGTATGGATGTGGTCTATGGTGCTAAAGCCTTTTTCGGAACCCGGCTTGTTCGGGAGGTTGGAAGTCGTCGAATTTGCGAGCGAGACGGTTCGTAAGGACTCTCGAAAACAGCTTATAGACATGACTCAGAAGCGAGATGGGTCTATAGTTCTTTAAGAGGGACTTGTCACCCTTTTTAAAGAACAAAATCACCTCACTTATGTTCCATGTCTTCGGCGTTCTGCCCTCGACGATGACGGAATTGAAAAGCTTCTGGAGGACTTTAAGTATCGGCTTACCGCCCGCTCTCAGAAGTTCTGTAGTGATTCCGTCGTCGCCCGCCGCCTTGTTGTTTTTCAGCTGTTTGAGAGCCATACTAATCTCGTACATGCTGACGTCCGGGATATCTTGGGTATAGTGTCGGGTAAGCTTGGCTCTGGGGTCTTTAGCCTTGCTTTCAACGGGTGTCTGCGTGGAATATAACTGCCCATAGAAACTCTCGATCTCCCTAAGGATTTCGGCTTCGCTGAGATGATGCGTCCGTCGTCAGTTTTCAGCTTCGTCATCTGGCTTTGCCCAATAGACAGATCTCTCGCGAACACTTTGGAGCCTTTGTTCCGCTCGATAGCCTCTTTAATACGATTCGTATTAAATTGGCGAAGGTCGCTCGTCAAAGACTTAGATATCTGTCTATTAAGCTGCCGATAACGATTAGCACCTACTGAACTCTGGAGCCTCATTTCACGTCTCTGATCCATGAGTAGGAGTGTGTGGTCGGAGAGTTTCTTTAGCTTGGGACGGCGGGTCTTGAAGAACTTGGACCCTACCGTACGGACAGTATCCACCACCATATTGTTTAGATCGTCCACATCTATGCTGTTCTCAAGGGCTTCGAAACGGTTTTGGAGTTCGAGTTGAAAGCTCTCGGGGTTTTGGATATGGGCCGGCAATGGTCGGAGTGTTGATTTTATCAGTCGAGATCTTTCCAGCTTTATGTTGATATTCAATGTGCCACGTACCAATCGGTGATCGCTCCCCGTCTTAACGGCGTTGATCACAGTGACATCATTGAATATTTGCTTTTTCGTCGACATGATAAAATCAATCTCATTTCTGACTGTACCGTCCGGACTGACCCAAGTCCACTTCCGGCTTTCCGGCTTTCTGAAGAATGAGTTCATCATAAAGAGGTTCTCCTTCTCCATAAAGTCGGCTAGCATCTGGCCTCTGTCATTCCGTTGCCCAACTCCAAATTGCCCCACTCTCAGCTCATCACCGCATCGTTTCCCCAACTTTGCATTGAAGTCCCCCATCACAACGGTGTAGTGGGTTTTGTAGCTATGCATGGCTTTAGAGATCTCCTCATACATAGCCTCCACTTCGTCATCTTGGTGCGTCGAGGTCGGTGCGTAAACCTGTATGACATTCAACGAATACCGTTTGGATATTCTGAGTATAAGGTACGCCACCCTGGTCGACACACTTCCGATGGTAATCACGTTGTTGACAAGGGACTTGTGGACGATGAACCCGACACCACCTTGGGACTGTTGGTCGCCCTCCCGGTAGTATAGCAAGTTACCGGAATTAAGGATTATCGAGTCCTCTCCCTCTCTTCGGACTTCAGATAACCCAATGATGTCCCAGCGTAACTTGCTTATAACTTCTTCCAACTCGATTAACTTCGTGTCGGTCCTCAGTGTGCGCGTGTTATAGGTTGCCAGGTGCAATTTTCGTGATTGGTGGTAGCCGATCCGCACCCGGGGATTCTTAGCACCCCCTGCCCCGCCGTTACCATAGCCGCTACCGTAGCTAGGAATAGCGGGGCCGCCGGGGACTGGGGGCCAATTTATTTGTGTGTCCATTCATGAGGGGGTTTGCCATAATCGCCACGCTTGGCAGGCGGGTTGGCGATCGCAGTAGGCCAAGAATTTTGGAGACGCTGCTGCCCGTCTCCTGATGGCTGTGTTCCCTTAGTCGCCTTTTACGACACCCACGGGATGAGAGGGGGTAGTGCTATTCTAAGCCGGCACATACACGGCACATGAATGGTTACTATTTAGCTAATATTATTATAATGATTTGTTCCGGATCCGTCATGTTCCTGACTCATCGTATTCCAGATTCGTCGGAATACAGTCGATGACATATTTTTTATTTATTTATTTAAGTATATATTTAATTATAAGGTACAACAACAGCATAATATACATTACATTTTTGTTCAAATTTTAATGAAGCCAAAGCGTGTTCGTAATAATAATAAAACAAATACCAAATTGACACTTACTTTAATGATAATTTGTTCATACAAGTAGTTTTTTTTTATTGTGAGACCATTTCTGACCTAGCATCGTGATGGCGCGGCTTGCACGCAATTTTAAACTGGTAAAGCGTCAGTGTTATTGATTGTACGTATTACAATGAATCAGGAAATCGGCTAATCTGGAATTCGGTGAATCTGGGATACGGCGAGTCAGGAACATGACGAATCCGGAACAAATCATTATAATTGTAGAACTGTAAGCTGTTTACCATAAATAAATTGGTACAGGTAAGAATTATTCGGGATCTTTTTTGTGTCCACGACCTAAATTCTGTCCAGGATGGTGGTAAACCTTCTTAATTTCCGATTTCCCAAGTTGACTGCTACGCGTCGACATTTCGCGAAGTTCGTGCCAACAATAGGAGTTCAAACAGAGATTTATAGCAATGGGGAGTCGTGGTGGAGCCCGCTCATACTTCTGGGATGATACTGAAAGGACAAGAATGATAAGACAAACATTTATAATTACACGGTAAATTTTTAAGTATATCTAAAAAAGTAATAGGTGCATTTCTTCCCTTTCCTAATCAAGTATGTGTAGTTAAAAATATCAATATTTCATCATTAATCAAGATATTGACGTATGGTTTTGTTTTCAAATTTAACTGATTTGTGGACTTAAATGAGCTTTAAGTCCACAAATCAGTAATGAACGGTTATTTTTTCTTCTGACTTTAAAACAAACTTTTATTTTTATTTATTTTAATGTTTCTGTGTTGACGTATTCTCAACATTAAATACGAGGATACGGGTGTCCTAAAACTCTGCCACACGGAGGGAAAGTAGACAGCATAAAAATTGAAGGTAGGGAATTTTACTTAATTTTAAAAAGTATTGGAACTACATTCAAAGATTTAAAAAAAATCGCAAACGAAACGATACAAATTGATACAGTACGTAATAAATATAATTTAAATGTTAAATTTCATGGTCTTCCTTTTGTTTAAGATGCTGTGTTACTCAAGAAAAAAATAATCATTAAGAGTAACCATTTCTATTGGTAAAAGATAAAGATTTTTTTTTCATATTTGCTGGGTTCGATTCCTGGTGCAGTTCCATTATTTTCTTTTAAATCAAAATGAAGACTTCTTTCAGTAAAATTTCCTACCTTCAATATTCCCTTCGTATGGCAAAGTTTTGGGTCACCCTCTCCGATCAAAAAACTGCAGTCAAAATAAAAACTTTAACTTTTCCTCACTCTAGTCTAAAGAAAGTAAACAAATACTAAACCAATTTAATTTCTTTCAGCTATTAATGTTTTTCTATCATATCCACTTTAATCTTTAGTCGCTGAAAAATGAGTGGCTCCTCGCCACAGAAGCGGCACAATAACTTGGATGTGGGATGCTAAAGTTCATCGCACCGGTTTATTCCGACCACAGATTAAATATTAGTTGTTCCACTAATGTCTTTGAGCCAACAGCTCAAATAGCTTCAAGTTATATGTAACTTTATTTGCCAATATTTGCAGTCCATTTCAATCAAAAATATTCTAAACTTAGCAATCAAATTTGTTTATACAGGTTTATTTGTAAAACACCAACAACCTCGCAGGAGTAGATTACTAACATCATAAACAACAACGTTTGTTCTACGACTTTTCCGAAAACAAACAAATAAAATCGCCTCTCCATACAAATGTCCGAATAGCTGATCGAGTTTGATATGAAAAGTCATTTTTTTTGGCTTTTCTTGAAAAAGTCGTAGAACAAATGTTGTTGTATATAATGTTACTCTACTCCTGCGAGGTTGTTGGTATTTTACAAATAACCCTGTATACTGAAATTAAAATTTGCACTAGCTTAAAAACATTGTACATATAGTTTTACAGATGTATTATGTAAAAAACAAGAAATGCTTATTTACCTTTTGAATAAGTATTTTTTGATAGAAATGGACTAAACGTCGCGTCGACGGCGATGTTAATAACAGCCGTTTGCACTGAACTTAAGACTGAGTACAACCCGACCAAGATAATTAGGCACATGACAGCTAAGTTAATGACACCGTTTTAATTTAGTCGAGTTGTAGTTGGGAAAACTTAGGCGATTCATACGTTTAGTGCAAATGTCCGTAAAACAAATAGGTACGAGATATTTACTTATCTACTTGTAAGTACCTATTCTAAGTTTATTGAAATGTTGATAAATATCACAAAACACTTTTGGAACGGTATATACTAAAGTATGGTTAAAGTGTTATAATGGCGATCTTATCATTGAGAGTGATCTTTGCCAGGCGTTTAAATACGAATACAAACAACAATGAATATATAAATAAGTAACTGTTACCTTGGTTTATTTATACACTGATGTGAACTGCATCACAATTAAGTCCTAATATTACATTAATTTGTTAACTTTTAAAATACAAATTATATGTTATTTGTACTAGGCAGGACTTGATTTACTAAAATCATAAATAGCAACGTTTGTTCTACGACTTTTCCGAAAAAGACCATAAATCGACTTTCCATACAAACAGCCCAAACAGCTAATCGAGTTTTATAGAGCGGCGGTAATCTTAAAAAAGACGCTTAGAAAACACTTTTCGTACAAGTCATCTCGGAAATATGAAAATTTGGTATCGATGCATTCAGTACGATGCCCTGATCACAAATATATAAGATGACAAGTTCGAAAGTGGTGGGGGTAAAAACTGTGACGTCATAAAGTTTTCAGTACAAAGAAATTTATTTTTCATACCATGTGGTATATCAAATGAAAGGGCTTTGTGAGTAGATTGCGAATATATAACACACTATAACATTTTCACTACTTAGTACTTGGTCTAACAAATTATTAGCAAACGTCGAAAACTTTCGCAATTCAGAGTCGCCATTGAACAGGTCTACATTGAAAACGACTGAATTGATTTTTACAAAATACATAACAAATAACTCTGCACATACTGTTTTCGAATGTCTAAAGGTAATTGACCAAAGATATTTAAAAATAAGAAAAGTACATCAGTTTTAATAACAGCATAATTTTCTGCTTTTTCTAAATTCTCAGATTCCTTTAATAATTAATAAAAAAATAAACTTTCGTATGTTTATCCTTACTAGAACAAGTTAGGATAAACAGACGAAGGGTTAAGCAAATTTCAACACTTTAGATACTTCTTTCAAACTTAATCACAATATTAAAATATGTTGTCTTATTAAATCAAATATTATTAACAATTTACAATATTTTTGGTATTCTATGCGTGGTAAAACATTTGTTGTACTTTATGAATGATTATTTACACCCGTTAAGCCCCTTTTACACCCATTAGAAAGAATGTGATTTTTGTGTATTGTTTCGATTTTTTGTAAATAACTTTTGCCTATTGAGTTTCGTCAGGTTATTAAGGTCTCCGAGCAACTGTGTGTGTTTTCCATGTGTATTTGTCATTACTTTTAGTTATCCTTACTTGTCCTATTTGGTAAACAAACTTTACTCAATTATTTTTTGAAATAATCATGTATAAAATTCAACAAATGGTTTTCCACGCATTGAATACCAAAGAAATGATTTAAATTTAAAATAAGCATGGAAACTGTCAAATACTGTTTCCTGAAAAGGACAAGTGAGGATAAACATACGAAAGTTTATTTATTTATTTTTTTATTAATTATTAAAGGAATCTGAGAATTTAGAAAAAGCAGAAAATTATGCTGTTATTAAAACTGATGTACTTTTCTTATTTTTAAATATCTTTGGTCAATTACCTTTAGACATTCGAAAACAGTATGTGCAGAGTTATTTGTTATATATTTAGTAAAAATCAATTCAGTCGTTTTCAATCTAGACCTGTTCAATGGCGACTCTGAATTGCGAAAGTTTTCGACGTTTGCTAATAATTTGTTCGACCAAGTAGGTAGTGAGAATGTTATAGTGTGTTACATATTCGCAATCTACTCACAAAGCCCTTTCATTTGATATACCACATGGTATAAAAAAAAAAATTTCTTAGTACTGAAAACTTAATGACGTCACAGTTCCTACCCCCACCATTTTCGCGCTTGTCATCTTATATATTTGTGATCAGGGCATCGTACTGAATGCATCGACACCACATTTTCGTATTTCCGTGATGACTTGTGCGAAAACTAACCTCAAACCTTGTTTTACCGCCCTACTATTAGGTAAAAAGTGGATTTTTTTGTTTTTTTCGGAAAAGTCGTAGAACAAATTTTGTTGTTTATGATGTTAGTAATCTACTCCTGCGAGGTTGTTGGTGTTTTACAAATTACCCTGTATTGTTCAAAAGCTTTTGCCGAGCAAAAATTGCTCTATGATGTTTTTTAGGTTTTTTTGGCGCCATTTTGTTGGGTTCGGTTTGGTGACTATTTTAATTATTAGCAAATTGATTCATAGTGGATATTGTGTCTTAAAATTGGTGCAGTTTTGTGGTACAAGTAGCTACGCAACTGAACAATATGTGGGATAATTGAAATAGGCGCGATCTTGGTTGTGTGAAGCCGAGATTGTGTAGTGGTGGCTACCTCGGCAGAACTTACTTACCGAGTAAACTGTCTTGATATACTTGGTGCCACATGCAGCAGCATTGGAATGCGATGCACCCGCATTCTAATGTAAACTGAAACAATCTACCACTGAACTATTCAACACTTGACACTGGCAAAAATTACTTCCAAGAGAAAAGTAGATTGCCAAAACAAAAATAAGAAGAAGAAGATGTTTTTTTTAGTAACCCCTTGATAACTAAGTGTGGAAATTATAATTATCATTTTCGAAGGAAGAAAATCTCCAAAATAAGATAAGACTGACAAAATATATAAAAAACAAAACAAAAATAAAATAACTTTTTATTTAATAACGGATAAAATAGGATACGTTTGGCAAGTAGGTTAGTTATTTGTATTATAATTTTTAAGCATTTTATTATTTTTGTTTTTTATTTGCGTTGATAAAATCTATTACCAAACGATTAAATTTGTTACTCAGCCATAAACATCTACATAAGATATCCAGGATTAGGTTAGGTACTTACATTTAACTGATTGAACACGCGGACAATTCAAATTACTGTGAAAACAAGGCAATGTTACATGCAAAATTACGCAATACTGTATTTAATCTACTTGTTTAGCTTAAATCGGTCACTCTTGTCTTCATGGTCCTTTCACAGAATTTCCATATTCAATAAGCCATACATCGACCACTAATTAACCCAACCACATCTAAAATCACAAATTGCTCAATAATCACTATCAGCATTGTGTACCACGAAAATTACATGTGGTCGTGGGAACAAATGATCGTAATAAAAATGTCACTCGGATTGCGTTTGTTAAGAATGCACTGTGCAAAACTTAAGAAATTAACAACCTTATGCAATAGTTTTAAGGTCGGTTTTTAAGGTGAGTTTTGAGTGGCATCGTAAGTAAATGCATGGCAGATTTAATGTGGTCCATCATTATTATCGATGAGACACGCACTAATTTACTCAGTCGGTTGGGACTAGTGAATTAAAACGGTTTTACTTGATTTTTTTAAGTTTTTTAAGTGGGGATGTGAAATTTCCACATGCGTTTTACAAAATGATTTTGTAAATTCAGAATCAAATACAATAAAAAAAACCTTTGTAACAAAAAAGAAAAACCTCCTTCAAAAAACCTGAAACAAAAACAGCTTCAAAATTAAATACCTCTAAAAAAGCGAGAAATAATATTCAAATCATTAGTTACGCATAACATTATTAATAAAACACGTCTATTGAAGTCGGGTGGGGCTGAAAGACAAGTATTTTTTTTTTATTTCTGAAAGCCCCACCCCACCCGACTTCATTAGACGTGTTTTATTATAGTACATTATGATATAAGTGCGGTACGTTGAAAATTACAGCCGAGGCGATATTGCTAGCCCGAGCCGTAGGCGAGGGCTACAAGAAAGCAGAGGCTGTAATTATCAAAGCGCACGTATGTCATACGACGTTTTATAACATATTTGCGAGGAAATAAATAAAACTCGGACTTTGCACCTTTGCTTGTTTTCCATATGATTAAATTTTGATACGCTTGTAAGTATCTTATCGGTCAATTTTTCGGGCAAGAGGCTTAGAGTAGCCTTTTCCGCTGCCTCTGAGACTTCTGGCGGTGTTGAATTAATAAATTCATCACTACTTGACGACATTTTCAAATAAAAACAATACAGCAAAAAAAAAATTAGCAATTCGCGCGCATCAGCGCTTTTTTTAAGGCAAAGGCATAAAAACAGCCAGTATTACTAATAAAGTAAATTAATATTTTTGTGTTTTTGTTACAGATAAATGGTTGTAATTTATTGTCAGCATTAATTAAATTGAATAATTAAATGTTTATTTATTATATTTTATCTTCCAAAGTTAATTTTATCCATAAAATGTTGACCTCTTTTTCTGACATAAAAACTCTTTGCTAAGATTTAAAAAAGTACCGTTCGTTTTAGACGAAGTATCTTAATAAACCGTGCGGTAATGTAAAGTAAAACGCACGGTTTATCAAGGAAACCGTGCGTTTTACTTTACATTACCGCACAAGTTCGTAATGAGATACAATACGTTATTGAAATTGGTGTAATAAGAGACCCTTTACGAGCAAATATGTTATAAATAATGTTATGCGTAACTAATGATTTGAATATTATTTCTCGCTTTTTTAGAGGTATTTAATTTTGAAGCTGTTTTTGTTTCAGGTTTTTTGAAGGAGGTTTTTCTTTTTTGTTTAAAAGGTTTTTTATTTTCAACTTTTTAGTGGCAGGTATGTAAGCATGTAAATATTTTTTAACTTTATAAAATATTTTCAATGGTAAAATGCCCACAACTCAAATTCCCAATTTACGCTGTTTGTTTTTGAGGAGTTCCATTGTGTCTTCATAGTCCAAGTCTAGTCCAGAACCTTGCATTGCAGACCATGGTTTGGTTTGTTTTGGATTGTCATAAACCTACCAAAATCCAAATCACTTTACATATACTATTTGAATTTGAGGAGTTCCCTTGTGTATCTTCTAAGTTCAAAGTCCAATACCGATGAAATTAAAATGTGACCACTCTTGAAGTATACCCTTTCAAACAAAAAAAGAATCATCTAAATCGGTACATAAACAAAGATATTATGTTCGAAAATCCGTAAAAACACGTGTGATGGCAAGCTAAATAATTGTCATTTTTCAGGATTATGAAAAAACTACCAGCCAGATCTCTGTAATTTTTTTATGGGACCACACACAAACTATGTTCTTTAAGATAAAAAAAGAATTGTATAAATCGGTTAACAAATGACGAAGTTATGGTAAAACATACATAAAAAAAAAATACCGACGACTTGAGAACCTCCTCCTTTTTTTTGAAGTCGGTTAAAAAGAAAATGGGATTGCTGTCGGATGTGTACGCAAATAGATTACAAAATTGATAAAAATTAAATTGATTTATAAGCTGCGGTGGTAATATTCTATAATATCATATAAATTTAATAAGTTAGTTTAATACGTTACTAATAATAAGTTTAATAAGTTGTAGAACTCACTCAATCTAAAAGTTCTGAAAACTTAATTACTAAAGTAGGTTGTAAAATTATTAAGTCTATTGTTTTTCAACACACTTGCTCGTAAAGTGAGCCTTAATACATCACTTTTAGGGCCATAAACCGAGTTTATAACAAACGCGTGTAGTAATATATAAAACACTAGTTTGTCATAGAATTATCCCTACAAAGTTAAATTAGTACCTTACTGCAAGTTCTATGCGAGTAAACAGAGCATTTCCAATTTAACCGGGTCATACAGTTATTTTTAGGGTTCCGTACCAAAATGGTAAAAAAGGAACCCTTATGGTGTGACTCAGTCTGTCTGTCTGTCTGTCTGTCACAGCTGGATATCTCGAGAACTACTAATGGTATCAACTTGAAATTTGGAATAGTTTAAGATGACATTTGCCCAACTATTTTGCAAATAAGAAAGAAATAAAAAAAAAAATATTTTTTTTACAACAGTGACTGAAAAGGGGTCTTAAAAATTTGAAGTGAGGTGACTAGGGCGTGTGGGGTATCATATGAAAGAGCGCTGTTTGCACATTTTAAAACATTTTTTTCTTTTTTCTTAGGCCGCATAGTTTTCGACTTATGATGAAAAATGTAAAAAAAAAATACCGTTCCCCCCCCCTTATCTCCGAAGCTTGCAAAGAGAAAAATCTGAAATAATTCTATGTGATAGTAGTTTACGTAAAGATTACAGGAAAAATAAAACGAGGTCTCAATATAACACACTTTTTTAGAAATTCAAAAAACAAACAAGAATTATTTAGTTTCACTACCCGTCAACAGATGGCGGTGACCTAAGAATGCTGACTTGCGAATTAAAATAGTTCCACTATCGGTCAAGAGATGGCGCAACCTAATACTACAGTAATAATTGGTTACTGGTTCTTATATAAATTACCTACTATTTGCCGTACGAATAAACGAAGAATAAGTTCCTACTTAGTAATATAAACAGTTTGCAATGTGGAGCGGCTGAAACGTTTTTCAGTCACCATAAGCAACTGTGGTTAAGATTTGTAAATTAACTGTCCGCCTGTTCGCCCTTCCACCTGTCTGCCGTTTATCCTACTTTTTTAAGACTGTACTAAAGTAACATATCCAAATATATTTATGATTGTACGGAACCCTCGGTGCGCGAGTCCGACTCGCTCTTGACCGGTTTTTTTTTAGTAACAACAAAAAGGTTTTATGCCGCTGAAAATTCATAAACATTTTTGGAATAAATAAATGTAAGTCCTTAATTAGATCAAACAAATATTTATCATTATCAAATTATTCCTAATTCACAATATTTTGTTATAAAATATTAAAATATTTGCGTTTTATTACTTAAAATTATAATTTTGAAGTAGGCTGTATGCTCACTCATCCCTTTGTTTGCAAAATATTCTTACATTGGGCATGTGAAAAAAACAAAAAAAAAACCTGCGCGCCTTTTCCCATAATTTTCATATTTTGTTTTTGTCGTATTTGTTGCTGTGTGGTAAATTATTTTGTTTCTTCCACAAAAATGTGTTGAAAAACGTCGTATGAAACTCGTGAGCTCTTGTTTATTGCATACTCGGCTGAGTTACGCCCTCGCCTGCAGCTCGTGCTGCAACCTACAACCTCGTGTGCAATGAGCAACCTAAGCTAACTTGTTTCATAATGTACTATTTTCAAACATTCCTGTAGTTCTTCAACCGTTCTACCCTTTAATTGCACTTGCCATTGAATTTTAACCATTTTTGATATTAAATAAGTACCTATACCCAATTTGTTGAAATCGGTTTTCCATCGTATTAATTTTTCACATTAAATTACCTTACAGTAAAAAACACGATGGGGTTGTATGGTTTCATCATAGAGTTCCTGTGGCTTTCTTCCGGCTTTATCATCAGATCAGCTCAATGACACCATAATATTGCATTGCCTTCCAGTTATGACCTATGTACAAGTTTCAAGTCTCTAGCTCATCGGGAAGCTAGTATAAAATCGTTCGCAAACTTTGTGGAGAAACACACGAATACACAAACAAAAACCCACAAACACACAAACGAGAAAGCAACCTAATAAAAACGTTTTAAAAAAAATTAAAAACACGACTTCCCTGGCTAAAAACAAACTAAAAAGTTAAATAACAAGTGTCATTGCAGTCGGGGGACCGTTTTGTGGAACAATTTTTGATCGAACAGCCCCCCTACTCAAATGGCCATTATTTTATTCGTTTGAACGCTACGCTTACTATTAAAACTTTAAAATAAGCAGTAAACTATAAAATTACATGCCGTAAGCTTGACAATTCCATACAATACATCTGAGTCTGTGATTTACATAAGTTTGCGACATGTGATTTAATCATCTATTGCTCATATTTAAGCTTTAAAAGTAAGCGTAGCGTTCAAACGAATAGAAAATTGGCCATTTGAGTAGGGGGGCAGGTCCCCCGACTGCAATCACACTTGTTATTTAAATTTTTAGTTTGTTTTTAGCAGGGCAGTCGTGTTTTTAAATTTTTCAAATTTATTTATTTTATTTAACACATTTTAGTGACAAATTAAATATTTTTGAAATGTGCTCATGCCTTTCATTTGATGCCCATATTGTAATAATTGAAGAAAAAAATATTTTTTTTCACATTTGAAAATGGCGTCATACAGTCGCCATATTAACTTTAAAAAAATAGCCAGTGTCACTCGGAATAATGTAAGGATTCTAACAATTACTAAAGTATACCTTCCAAATCCGTTGAGCCATTTGGAAGGTATGGTGGAATAAAGAAAGTCACGTAACCACAAACATACATGAACCCTGAACACATATACACTCTTTTTTCTTTGGGCAGTCGTGTAAAAGAAAAACCCTGATAAACAATATGCTTATTTCATAATTTTAAATTTTCCTTTCAGAGATTCGAACCTGTAGGTGTAGATTTAAGGCGCCCTGGTATGCCAACAGAGCACTTGTAAAATCGATTTAAGGCGCCCTGGTATGCCAACAGAGCACTTGTAAAATCGATTTTTTTTAATGAATTCTTTTCCTATTGGCTTTAAAAAAATAACGTAGTTATTTCAGCATATAAATAAGGGATTTATCTTTTTAAAATTTTAAAATCGTAGACTTCACTCGATAAAAAAAAAACGAAAACATACCTCTACTTTTTATGTAAAATAACTTTTATATGACTTTCACTAAGTTTATAGCTTTGAATTTTATACCAATAAATCGCAAACATTCAACTGCGGGGCGTGATTTGAGGATTTTCTTTAATTATTATTAGTTCTGTTTAAATATCAATTTTAAGCAATTGGCGCTTACGTAAATTCAGAAAAAAGTTCAGACCCAACAGCGTCTTAAGTCAAAGTCACTAACCGCTAGACCAAAAAAGAAGTACTTTAGTAATCCGGTAATGACGGTGGTTTCAAAGCGATAAAATTCAAGTGTATGGTATTATTATATTGCATGGAGATGTCAACATTAAACATGGTCATTAAAGGCGGCTACCGTTGTGGTCCATTTGGCACGTCATTACTGCTTGATGGTTCTTTTATAATGCGTGTTTTGTTGTATTAAATAAGATAAGCTTATTTAAAAAAATATTTTTTCTTGTATTGTCTCTTACTATTGGTTTTAGGTATAAAAAATGAGTTAGTAGAGTTGGACTAATGAAGGTACGGCTATATGATTATATTCTATGAATCTTCAGTTTTTTATAAATATTTTTGGAGAATCTTCATTTTCAATACTAATATTTTCTTTAATAATTTTCTTTTATGTGGTATAATAAAATAACGGAGTAGTAAATAATAAAATAACGAGGAGCTTGATAGCGCAGTGGTTTAACACAGCGATTGTGGAGGTTAAGCAACTTTCGCAAGGGTCGGGCATGGGATGCGTGACCAAAAATGTATTGAGCTCCTCCGTGCTTCGGAAGGCACGTTAAGCCGTTGGTATCGGCTGCATTTGCAGTCGTGTTAACACCCATCAATCCGCGTTGGGACCGCGTGGGTTATGGCCCATCCTCCTTATTCATCCATAAGGAAGGCCTGTGCCCCAGCCGTGGCAACAATAAATATGGCTGATGGTCAATAAAATAACTCACAAATTCATACTAGGTTCCGGGTAATGCGCCAAAAATCACACTATACAGATAATTTAATCAAAATTTCATGCAAATTCCGTTCCATTTTTAAATCAATCAAAGCTGTATAAATGCAGAACCTGTAAAACAGGAGCCCAACAATCGCACTAATTTTCAATGATAAAAAAAAACGAAACCGTTACTGTTTTAGTTTCGTTTACAGGAAAATACTCGCTTGACATTTGTTAAAATAGGGTATTCTCCAAATTTTTGAAAACTGCTTATATTTAAAAATTGGGACGAACAATTTAGCAGAAAAATAAAAATAAATAAAATAATGTCTTATTTTCTACATTAAACCTATTAAAGTCAAATATATTTTTAATGGTTTTGAATTTACAGCCAAAACGTTCAGTTCGATAGCGTCTACTGTATGACGTTACCTTTGTGCAAACCATAGAATAAATTGTAACACAGACTACATAGATGTTAAAATTGTTTAAACAAAGTTGACGTCACACAGTAGACATCATCAAATCGAGCGTTTTTGGCGGTAAATTCAAAACTATTAAAAATAAATTTGACTTTAATTGTTTAAATAGAGAAAAAATACATTATTTAAAAAAATCTGTTAAATTCATCCCAATCTTTAAATACAAGCAGTTTTGCAAACATTTGGAAAATACCCAATTGTTGAATGCTATGCTTAGGGAGCATAGGAATTTGAATGAGAATTCTAAAACTAAATCAAAGATTTTGGGTAAATATAATCTCAATGAACACGTAACGGTTTTGATTTCGATTGGGCCCGGCCCTATAACTATTTTCTCCAATATTCTGTCAAATTATGGAAAACAAAGCCCTTTTTAACAATAGCAGAAGTATCAAATTAGAAGCCAAGATTGCAATGTCATTCCCATTCTCACCATTTCCTGTCCCAATTCCTTTTTTCAACTAAAACCTTCAATAACAGCTTGATTTGTTTCCTAACTTGTCCTCCAAAATTGTAAATTGCCCAATTACGAGGAAATTACCCAATTTTAGTTGCCATACTGTAAACTAGCTAGCCGTGTAATTTTAAATAGTTAAAGAATATAAAAGTCTGTCTTTTGTTAAGGTCACCGTTTAAGTTGTAGTTTTTTTTATTGCAAATGATTGTTTCGTGCGAAAAAACTCACCCTGATAATAACAATGGTTGCAATTAGATGTCCATTGTTTTAAGTTGACAATATTTATGTCTTTTGATCTCTTTTGATACAATATTTCGGGCTGCCCTTCGGATCGCATAATTTCGATTGTCCTAAAGTCACTTGGCATAACTCGATTGGCATAATAATCACAAAGCATACTATTTATTTAGCATAAATTTCGATACGCATAACCATCGAATGGCATAACTTTTAAAAAGCATAATATATCAAAGCATAATAGTTACAACTCATAATTTCAATTGGCATATTGTCAGTAAGCATATTTTGAAAGGCATAATTTTTTTATGCCTAATATACATAACTACTAATGTTTTATAGCATAATATAAAAAAAAACATAACTAATTTAAATACTAATTTATAAAAAAACCACCATTGGTGGGTTAGGTTAGGTCAGCTCCACCCGCTTAGCTTAGAGTGGTCTAAACTCTAAGCTTAGACCACTCTAAGCTAAGCGGGTGGAGTTTAATAAAGCTTGCATGCATGTTGCACGCTACATGCTTGCTTGCATGCAGTGAGCTTGCTTGCTTTCATGCATGCATGCTTGCTTGCATTGTGGATGCTTGCTTGCTTGCATTGTGGATGCTTGCTTGAAAAATGCTTGCCGGGGGGTGCAGGGGGGCTGGCCCCCCTGCTCGGGGGGGTCGGGGGGCCTGAGGCCCCCCGCTATAAAGAAAAACTTTTTGTGCACTAGGTAGGTTAGGTTAGGTTAGTGTTTTGACCACTCGCAGCGGAGCGAGCGAAGCGAGCGGAGCTCTATAATGCTTGCATGCATGCTGCATTTTGCATGTTTGCCTGCATGCTGCATGCTTGCCTGCATGCTGCATGCTTGCCTGCATGCTGCATGCTTGCCTGCATGCTGCATGCTTGCCTGCATGCTGCATGCTTGCTTTCATGCTGCATGCTTGCCTGCATGCTGCATGCTTGCTTGCATGCTGTATGCTTGCCTACATGCTGCATGCTTGCTTGCGTGTTGGCTGCTTGCTCGCATGGATGCTGCATGCTGGGTTTTTGCTTGCAGAGTGCTAGCCGGGAGGTGCAGGGAGCAGAATTGCTCATATTTTTAATGATTACTTATTCATATAATAATTATGAGTTAAGAAATTAGGTCTCTTATTACAATGCGTAATAAGATTATGTCTTTTGATGATTATGCTTTTTAGACAATATGCCAATAAAAAAATATGCGTTTTGATATTTATGCTTTTTGAAAATATGCCATTTAATATTTATGCTTAACAAAATTCAGCCTTGTGATATTATGCGTTTTGAAATTGTGCTATAAAATATTATGCTAAATGATGATTATGCCATTTAACAGTATGCGTTTTATGTTTAGGACAAATAAAGTTATGCGTTCCATTAGGTAATCAATATTTCGAGGCGTCCGACATACAGTGTGAGTCTTTATAAAGTGCACAAATTGGAAATGAGTGAAACTGTGCTTGATTTTATCGACAGGAAAAATATGAAAAAAGCGATTTTTTTTTTAAATATATTTCATGTATTTTTTAAACTTCTTGTTTGCTACTGTGAACAAAACGTTGTAACTTTTAAACTGAACGATCTATCACTATGAAACAAACTGAATAATGATTGGAAATAATAGGTCGTCATGTTGAAAAACCAGAATAAGATGCATTTTTATCAAAAATAAGATTTTTTTAGACTCATACTGTATAATATAAGGTTGTAAAAAAATCTTATGTGTGTACTTTATGGCCCGTTAGGTTTCAGATAGCTAGTCAAAAAAATAAGACAGAATTTTTACGAATTTATCTGTCAAGAAATGTTGAAACTTTTTCGGAACTTGTGAAATTGGTTCTAAGAATATTTTTTTTCAATATCTGATTGAAGCATATTAGTATCATCATCAGCCTATTATCGTCCACTGCTGAACATAGGCCTCTCCGAATGTTAAAACTTCAGTTTTTCATATTTTTCACAGCTTAATAGTTTTTTCAGTACCTTCAGTCAAAGTCAAAGTCAAAGTCAAATAAGCTTTATTCAAATAAACTTAATTATTAAGTACTTTTGAATCGTCTATATTTTCCTACCACCCGTTCCAGACTTTTTTAGCTGACAAGAAGAACGGGCGCAAGAAACTTATCAGCTGTAACAGCCATAAGTAACGATATTTACAAACTTTAATATATCGTTACCACATAATTACAACAGGGTGACAGGATTATTGGCAACAACATAGACTTATTGTTATATTACTTCAACAAAGTACTTATAGTAGCAAGTTATGTGTTACATCATTTCCACGCATTTTGATCTTTAAGATAATCGTCTACTTTATAAAAACCTTTACCCATGAGCGTTTTTTTAACATGGTTTTTAAATTCATGCAAAGGAAGATCAATCACTTGTTGTGGAACTTTATTAATAAAGGCTATGCCTTTCCCCATAAATGAACCTCTAGTTTTTGCAAGCCTAAATCTTGGAACGGCAAGTTTATCTTTATTTCTTGTATTAAACTGGTGAATATTGCTGTTCTTAGCAAATGAATCATAGTGTTTCCTTACATAAACTAAATTTTCATAAATGTATTGGCCTGCCAAAGTTAAAATATTTATTTCTTTGAACAATTCTCTCAAGGTATCTCTTCGCCGTAGATTGTATATGGCGCGAACAGCTCTTTTTTGGAGTACAAAAATATTTTCAATACTGGCAGCTGAGCCCCACAATAGCAGTCCATATGACATTACACTATGAAAATAACTAAAGTATACTAACCTTGCCGTTTCAATATCAGTTAAAAGCCTTATTTTCTTAACAGCGAATGCCGCTGAACTAAGTCTACTTGACAAGGCCTCAATATGTGGATCCCATTGCAGTCGAGAATCTAGTGTGATACCTAGAAATTTTGTACTCTCAATAAACTCGACTTCATCGTCATTCAAATTAATATTTAATTTTGTCTGCTCAACATTAGGTAATGAGAATATAACACATTTAGTTTTTTTGGGGTTAAGTGCTAAATTATTACTATTAAACCAGTATACAAACATAGTTGCAAACATAGGATTTTTCTTTATTTAGTTACTCGGCGAGTATTTCATTTATAATAAACAATGCAAGGGCACAACCAAATATTGCATAAGCAGATAATTCATATTTTCAGTTAATGAAACTTTTCAAATTACAGTCTGTCAAATAAAGCTGGTTTTACACTCGAGCGACTGTGTGTGTATTATTTCATTCGCACTTATCATTAAGGGATATTGCCCGCATCGGAACAGCTAAAAGCTCTGTCACAAAGCTTAAAATAAAACGTAGATCAAAAGCCCCAGGACAGACGAATCAATCATTTTTGCTCTCCGCTCCCCAAAAAAACAAATCGTTTTCAAATCCGATTTCAGGACAAAAGCGTTTTTTAAAATAATGGACGGCCAGATGCGTGAGTGATTTATAGTCGTTTTTTAATGGATTTCCAAAAGATATTTCCGAGTTTTTGGCGCATTTCGTTAAAACGCTATGACATATGGGATTCCTGTGTTGTGCTGTCGCTGCTGCTTATTGGGAATTCTTTGTGATAGTTTTGATATAATTTTGGTACTTTTTAACATATTACAAAAGTTTTTCCTAAAGGGATTTTTATTTCACAAGGGATAACAATAGGCAACTCTTAACTAATATAGGATAAAACAAAGTTTGCGCCAAAATTGATTAGGCTAAAAACTTTATCCACAAAGCTAACGTTATATCATAGTGGGTACTTATCATACAACTTTTTAGACTTCTACAAAGTAGTTTGTCAACAAATTGACATAACCTCCTAACTTACAATAGGAAAAATGTTACAACTATGCGTAATAAAAAAAGCTGGAACAATTACGAGATCCAGAAAATATAACTGTCAATCTATTATTTATTTTCTATTTACCTTGAAGAATTAATTTTACTTACTCCATATTATAGGTTGGTCAAATGGCGATGTATAAAAAAATATGTGTGTGTAATTTAAAATTATGGTTGTAAAAAAAATCCATTTCCCTATTAAAATCGTACTTATTATGTTATTTTGCTTTTTGTGCTTAGGTATATCCATAAGCATATTTATGAGTCAAAAGCACATTCAAAAAATATACTTTACGAAGATCGGCTATAAAATAATTAATTCGTGGGTATCTGAATTGGGTGGGTAATATAAATTATGAAGTGTGAAATATTGCTTCAGGGCAAATGTTGGGCTTGATTTGAACGTTAATTCGCTTTAATTAAATTCAAGTCAGCCACTGGATTGTTTTATTTCACCCCAATTACATAGTGTGACCACAAAATAGAGAGACTAACAGAAGTTTAGCTTAGTACTACGGGCGCTCGAGCATCGCACACACACAAAGACAGCTCTCGCCGCTGCGTCACGTACTCGAACTGACCCCCTAGCTAAAGTAACATTTGCAAATCTTCGTTATCGCTTCGCTTTCGAAACATGTATGGGATTGACATGAGGTTTCGTTAACTATCGAATTTTAAAACGTCAAATCCATACATTTTTCGGAGCGAAGCGATAGCGAAAATTTGTAAATGTGACATAAGCTACAGGCTCTGTTTTGAGAGTGGTATGAGATTGCAATTATACAGTGTCGGTGAGAGATGTCTATGTGTGCGTTGCTCGAGCGTGCAAGTGCTAAGCTCAACTACTGTACTCTCTCTATATTGTGCTGTGACCTTTATTTTTTAAAAGAGAGATATTAACATTTTTTACTTGGTTATGAATAAAAATTGTTGACGTTATTGAGCAGATGAGATAGACACAATTGAATTAAGTAATAGTAATAAAATGACTAATGTTATAAAACATTATTTCTATGAAACTTTTATTTACTATACTTACAGATTTTTTATTTTTAGGATTCTATGGATTATTTACGTTTAAAAAATACTAAAAGGAACTAACAAAACTAAGAAATTACTCGTAACTGCTTATTGAATACATACAATATTTTATTATAATTAAAGAGTTAGAATAGAATAAACATTTATTGACATTCACACATAAAATTAAACACTTGATTACTCTTAATATTACAACCTACACTTTAAATCCTTGAAAGAATAAAGAAAACTACAGACAAAGCCTCCGGAAGCATTTTTTTATTAACATCCACCTCCAAAGGTATTTCATTCATAAAGTCTATAATAGCAGCTATTATATGTTGAGCTCTGTCAGTACTAAATCATGAACCAGACTTTACTAGCAAAATGGGGTGAGAAGGGTCAACATAAATTTGTTATATCGTAAGGAGGTGGTTCGAATATGTATGCCATAGAATTATTTCCGATTCTTCCTTTCCGCAAGTAAAATGCTGCACATGTGTTGAGGACACGTGCTTACGACTGAATACTTGCCTTTTTTCTAATTCTGATTTAATTTTTTTATAGTTTTTAGGTATTTTATGGTGGGAAGAATAATGTGGATAAGATTATTTTCATACTTTTACGATAATGTGGATTAATTTATACCAAATTAAGGTGAAAATAAAACATAGATTCCATTTTCCTTGAAGCATCACTTTTTCTATGTAAATATTTTTCTTGATAATCCCTTTAAAAAAATTTGCTAAAGAGTCAAGAGATAGCTTTTTTCCTACCCATCTTTCAATATTCCTCTAAATAAAATACCAAACATTTTAGTTTCAGTACCTAAGTATACTTTCACAGTGTTACAATAAACAAGTAGGTACTTACTGTGTGATGTGATTTTTGGCTCTTTATTGATTTAATCTCATGATCCTAGCACCGATGTCTTCGGAGCTAGGATCATGAGCGCTCCTGGCAAGATTTAAATTTTGCTCCCCAAGTCTTATTTCTAGGATCATGAGTGTTCCTTGCAGGATTTGAATATTGTGCCCCAAGACAATTTCTAGGATAATGAGCACCCTTGGCAAGATTTGAATTTTGCGCCCCAAGTCTTATAGACTTATTTTCTTTCTAGTTATGGGTCAGAAAAGTGCGTCCCCCTGAGGGATGCACCCCTGGCAGCCGCCTCCCTTGCCAGCCCCTAGCTACGACGCTGAATATACCCACAAATATTTCAAGATAAAAACAATAATTTCCTGGCATATCCACCTAACTCCTTACAACACCAACTTGCCCTAATCACCGACTGCACTTGGTAAACGCGCTTCCTTCTCATTGTGTCGCAGCTGCGCACGCGCTTGCTCACATACGCGTTTAACACTGATAAGGACAATCTTGTGATACAACCGTAGAAGCTTAATATGACTGATGATGTAAGCGGCAGCTGTGAATTACTGGTACCGATTAAAGATGCGGTGAATTTGTGGATTAAGGAATAGACGTTTAGGACGTTATATAAAATATTACACTTTATAGCACATAGAAGAAAATTAGTGTATTTAAATTTTCCATGATAGACGACATCTTTTGACTACGTAATTAAACTACACACGGTAAAACAGATTTCTTATAAAAAGACAAATTGCTTTGGAATAAGACATATTCATTGAATCCAAGAAAATGATCTTATCCCTAAAGACGCTAAACAATTATTTCTTCGTAATAGTAAAAAGTATTCTTTAAAATGTTTAGTCATTACAAGATTAATAAATTTAATCCAAGACATCTGTTGTTTCATTCAAGACACCCCTATTTAAAATAAGTCAATTTTATTGATATAAATTTGAAAAAGTCTTGATTTAAAAATATTTCTCTTAATATTTAAGAAAAAAGTTGTCTGAGTAAAAAATGAGCAGTATTTTGTTTTTAAAATATTGCATTGGCCTAAGTAAATATATTTTTAGAATAAACAAATATTTCAAGAAATTGCTCTTTCTTATTTAAAGAAATCCTTTTTTACCGCAGTTTAATAAGAAATAATAATTCGGTCCACACTATATTTATTTAAAAAAAATAAGTATATTACTATTATATGTAGATTTTGGGAGAGCTCGTAGACAACGTGTCACAGCGACTTGTCGTCGAATGCTGCTGTGGTTTCTATATATTTCTATGACGCCGACGTGTCTCTAGCTACGTAAGGTATTTCATAAAAATCCATATAGAAATCAGTAATTTCGCTGCGATACGTCGTCTGCTGCTGTTGTCTGCAGTCGGCTCGTATTAGGACTTCTTTTGTTCAGAAACTTTGTAAATTATATAAACTTAACCGTTTATTTAACTTATCAGTTTTATCACTTTACCTCCTTATTAATAAACGAAGATTGTTTACACCTAATTTAGCCAAAAAATGTGCTTAGGAATATGTCGCTTTGAGACGTCAAATGTATGGAGTAAGGCAAATTTTTGGTTAAACCGGATGTTAACTTACTCTTCAGTTATAATGAGGCCGTTTGAGAATAGGTGGACTAGTTAGTTTAGTTAAGTATTCCATATTACACTTGATAAAGAATAAGCAAAAGATAAGCATGCACATATTATTTACACTTAATATCAATTCACAGTCGTATAAATCACATAACAACTAAACCTGTGGCAATAGTTTAAAAGTTCACAATTGTTTTTATAAACTTTTGAAATATTTACGAACAAGATGGATGGAGTGTTTCGAAGTCAGGTCAGGGGTCGCGGCGGTTAGTCACTGATATTTGCGGCTAACTGTATTTGTCATAGTACAACATATTTTTTACTGCTCAAAAGAAAATTGGGGCCACTACTTATATGGTTTTCCATACAAATTAGCTGATTTCTGAATGTTTTTTTTTATATGAATTCAATCTGATTTTATTTGAATTTGATGTCAACTTGCGGACTTTACTGTCGATTATACTGTCGACATCGGTATTGGATTTTAATACATTTTTCAATTCTGACAAACGGCGAATAGAAATATACAGTAAATTCTACAGCTGTTGACTATTACAACTTTCTAATAG
The DNA here is from genome assembly GCA_943789525.1 of Agriphila geniculea. Lineage (NCBI taxonomy): Eukaryota > Metazoa > Arthropoda > Insecta > Lepidoptera > Crambidae > Agriphila > Agriphila geniculea. The sequence goes on from OX038890.1 coordinate 15,184,931, forward strand.
TATATTTAAATAATAGTATAAATACAAATCAAGTACAAAATTAAAATAAACACTGGCTGGTTCACGATTATTTTTAATCCTTGAAAAAATATCCGTTACAAATTAAAACAACGCTCAATAAAATGCGAATTACGACCGTCATTTATTTTACATTTTCGAACATATGAATTGGAACTTTGGAACTCAAAAGAAGTTTTTAAAATTGCTATTGTCGCAGTTGAGTTACTTTTCTCAAAAGGATCGAGAAAATGTTGTTTTCTGTTTTCTTAAACAAAATAGACAAAAATCACATTTAACGTTAACAGTTTTGCATGTAAATAATAAAAATATAATGTGTAATGTCTAACAAAGAATTCCATGATGAAACGTAACCAGAAGACATACGAAATGACTGAACATTTAATATTCTATTGTAAGCACACATCATGCTAATGCAACGTCAATAACTGACGTGAACAAAACCAAAATGACAAAGACTTCAGCATCACCATGTTACAAAACCCAGCAATTCTAAAAGGCATACAAAAAAGATACAATCTAATCGGAGATTTTATCTGTGCATCCCCAGAATACTGGCAGGCAATCTGCAGGTCGGGTCAAAGTGCGAACCGACCACTTTCTCTGCTATTCGGTCCATTAGACTATTAGTTCTACTGCCGCATCTGTCTCAGTCAAATTAGCCATAAACACGATTCTTTATTTTTAAAACAACGACTATGCAACCTCTCGATTTCTTTTATAGACATGAATCATCCACAATGACTAACATTCTCGATAAAAGAACACTCTATCAACAATTTAACAACCAGTTATTTAGAAAAAAGAAGTGAGCACCGATAAATCTTTCCCAAACTATTTTTCGGATCGCGTAAAATGAAACGTCACGTTCTATAATTGAAACAACATTACACAAAAACATTACCCCTTTAATTATCAAAAATAAAGGAGTGACATCACCGTCTGTCGCGAATGGTGCTGAGCACATGCTAACCTAAAAATAACTAATAATCTACCATATGCACGCCAAAAAACGCCAAAACACCATTCGAGACAAAACCCCTGATAACCATCAGGACAGAGAAAAACTGCGAAGACCTTCAAATTAAAAATAGAAGGGTTCGGAAAGCTGTTACAACCTCCTCCTAACTGCGACGGAACGCACCCGAGCATAGACAAGAAGGAATTAAAATGGCGGCTTCATTGTGAAAAAATAAATGAAAAGGGGTAAAGGAGCTCTTCCCCCGAATTCGAATTTCGAAGGGTTAATATGGTACAAAAAGTGGAGTCTTTTTAAGTTGTTTTCGGCCAGGTGTTTTTGAATTCGGAACGTCTTACCGGAAATCTGTGGCGCATGTGTCTGCGCAACCCGTCCGCGGCGGAAGTGGCGTCGTGCATCCCTCACCTTCTCTACTCCACATTAAAAAGCATCCCTTCAGTATCTTTATGAATGTGGTTTTATTTTGATTATCGAATTCCTTGGAGTTGCTTTTGTACGTACAAAAAAATATAACATTTAATAATCTTGACCATGAAGTATAATTTCAGAAAAAGATACACAAACTTTTCAAGTTTCAGGTAGGAAATAGAATGAAGTCAGGATGTAACGATTGGTAGTGTGTTTTTTTAAAGTTAACGACTTATTACAGCACTCAAAATATTTAAAGATATCATCGATCATCTTATATATTCTATTCTATACCTACTCAAAACTATCGTATTACATAAATGAATTAACATTAAGTCGAGACAACTCTACGTCAGACTTTAGGCACACCCTGGGCACTCCATACAAGCGTCGCGTTTCAACTACCTATTACACAGACGCTACACAGTGACGGTTTGCACACGCGCAACTGTGTGCGAGCTATTGAATGAGCACACGGCTCGGCACACGGAACTCGCGCGGTGGACGCCGCCGGTGGGGTGAGGTAATTGATTGTGGGGCGGGGCGGAGTGTCCTTTCTGTACGGTAGTACTTATATCTATTCTGTGCTTTAGGTTAAGTAATAACTTAATAAAATCTGTCTTTAATTCTTCATATTGACCATCAGCCATTTTAACTTCCCCACTGCTGGGGCATATGCCTTCCTTACGGTTGGATAAGGAGGATGGGCCATAACCCACCAAGCGGGCCCAATGTAGATCGGTGGGTGTTAACGACTGCAAATGCAACCGGGACCAACGTGTCTTCCGAAGCATGGAGGAGCTCGAGATAATAAATTTTTGGTCACCCACCCATCCCATGACAGACCCTTGCGAAAGTTGCTTAACCTCCGCAATCGCTGGGTCAGGCGCTAAACCACTGCGCCATTGAGCTCCTTAATTCTTTAGTGGGTATTAAAGCGAAAAGTTTTATTAAGTTATCCACACAATCAAATCCATAACTTTACTTCTATTTCTCTGTAATATTAGATTAGCTAAGAATTTGAAGTTCATAGGTGAGTGTCATAGAAAAATATACACTAAACTCCTCAACCTATAAGAAATTGAAAAATTATAGATTTTAATCATAATATTATAGTTATTGAATTTAGTCCACTCAACGAATGACTCAAAAGCCTGGTTACCATTAGGGCGAGTAATTTAGTAAAATAGAGATACATTGCTTGGCATGTGTGTTGATTTTATTTGATTTTAAAACAACGTCAAAGACACCACGTAATGTATCTTAACTCGACTGTAATAGGAACTAGGCAAAACGGGGGTGTAAAGCGTGCTAGCGGGTATGTACGTACATATACGATACGATTTTTCAGAAACTTGTTTAGGGTGCTTAGGGTGTGAACACACTAAGGAGACCTTTCTCCTCGACTTTAATTTTTAATATTACATGTTTTTTTCTGTTTATTATCATTTATTCTCCAACTGTACTTTCGCTAGCGGGTGTTACAAAATCAAATTCGTCATCATTAATTATAGATGTAATGCGAGTGTGAGCAACAGATCGCGCGATCGATCAATCTGTTTAGACTGGCCCGCCACTTTATTTAGGCGGATGTAACGTTAGCATAATATGTAAATTGAGCTGCTGACGGTATAAGAAGAAAACGAAAGTAATGTGATGATAATGGATATTGTAGTCATTTAAATATGTTGTTTAGTAAAGTGTGAAGATAATTTGAAGCTAGTTAACGTGATTAAAGGATGTGTTATTAATATGGGGCCATAATAGGAAAAAATGGTTTGCGCGGGCCATATTTTTATATAGAAAACGTAAAAACATACGACAAGCTAAAGATATTATCTAGTAGCTACAAGTATTAAATTGCGTGTAAACCTCACGGATAATTGTAAAAGAACATCAGAATATCCTCAAAAGCGCTTGTCGCGGGCCATATTTTTGGCGTAAATAATAGCGGAAACGTATTGAATTCTACATCAAAATACACTTTAACGTACTGTGCAGTTGCTCCAATAACTTTATTCAAGAAAGATAGTTGTGCTAAAGATAATGATGAAAAAACAACGAAAAACATCGAAAAAGTGCAGAAGAGAGTCATCGGTCATGGGATCTGTGACCAAAAATTTAATATCTTGAGCTCCTTTGTGCTCCGTGAGGCACGTTAAGCCGTTGGTCCCGGGTGCATTTGCAGTCGATAACACCCACCAATCCGCATTGGGCCCACGTGGTGGGTTATGGCCCATCCTCCTTATCCACCCATAAGGAAGGTCTGTGTCCCAGCAGTGGGGACATTAAAATGGCTTATAGGCTATCAACCGGACAGAAATACCAGTTCAAAATATCTCTCATACGAAAAATGTACCAAAAATGTGTTTTAAAATTCAGTTTTTCTCATAACTGCCGAGCGGGGTCAGATTTTGATGCCCTTTTGCATATAGGCGTAGTTGAGGTATCTTCACAGAAATAACACAACAGTTAGCTTTTGGTTCTTAGATCACTTTTAAGTCTCCAAAAGAGTATAAAAAAATTACCAATATTTTTTTAACTTTTCTATTAAAATAATTATCTTAATTACCAATATTATCAAAAATACTGTTTTTTTGTAAAAAGTGACTCCAATACCATTCGATATTCCTCGGGGCGCAGCCGGACTGTACCTTACCCCATAAAATCTGATCGCAACAGGTGTTTGCTAACAAAGGGTTGGGATATTTTTGCTCGCCAAATGCCGCAAAAACAACATCTTATGGTAATAACTTACAATTTCTTGAGAACTTTGGGCACTGTAAAACTTTCTTTGTTTGTATTTATATTAAAAGTTTTTTTCACGTGACAAACTTTTTTTTACTGAAACCTCTTACATTTTAACCTAAAAAATGTAAGGAAAATTGTATGATCAAAAGTTTAATTTTATTTTACAAAGCCAGAAATTCCGGACGACTTCAAAGAAATAAAATTGAAAAAGTCAATTTTCTTTACATAAAATAAAAAATCAAAATTTTTTAGCAGCTGTTAACTAAATCTGTTATCAGCCTTGTCAAACCTACTTAGTTATTTCTTAATTTGTAAGAAAGGTTATAAATCATACCTCGTTATTAATACTCACCCCACTCTCCCTATGATTTATGTAAAGGGTTGTTTTGAAAAGATGCATCTATTTTTAGAAAAGTTTTTAGAACAACGTTCTATACTTATCTGGCTGTGTTTTTTAAGATCTTTCGTAAGAAAAGTAACGGGTAAAAAAGACCATGAAAAACTGGAACAAACAACCTGAATTAATACAAAATGTGAAGAACCAATTTTATATGCCCTTTTTTATTTTTTATAAATTATGAAATGGGAGTAACTGTGTGTGAGGGCAACAATCAACATGCTAAATATCATTGTTATGAAATAACACAATTTTTTTTATATGAGTAAGAAATTACAGTGTATAATATAAACTAGTAATGACCATCTAATTAAATTACATTCTCAATTCCCATACGTAAAAATTACCACAGATAATAAATTGTGGTTTTAGTCTAGACAGCTATAAAGCAGTTCCTGGCCTCGGGTTTTTTTTTCACAATTTCCTGCATTATACTGCTACTTACGTCTTAGTCACCGATTAAAAATTAAATTATTCTAATTAATTGTCAGGATACCCGCTTTAATGGCTTTGCCGTGACCAAAATTTTTGGTAATAGTTTCCTCTAAAGAGACACGTCATAGAAAACGGAATATTTTTTACACTTATTTGTAGAAACAGCAATAAATAATTGTTTTACATAGGTATACAAGTAACGTTATGTAAGTTAATAAAGCGTCCGGCAAACTAAAATAACACCAATCCTTTCATAAAAAGCTACTTTTATTATAACACAAGTAAGTACTATCGACAACACTTCCGCTTTACCACTCTTAAGGTTAAAATCGCTTGCACGCCGCACCGTCACCAACATACGTTTAGTTCGTGCAGGGGCAATACGCGCGCACACAAACTTTTCTGCAAAGTGATAAAGCACGTGAGTTCACCGTCTTTAGACCAAAATATAACTTTTAAATATAATTTTCCAATGAAAACGGTGCCTGCAATCTCCAACCTGCCAACGCCTGGCAATCGCGATGATTATGGCTATGGCAATAACAGCGCATGGGAGTACTGGAGGAGGAGTCTGTACTGTACTAAAATGGTCTAATAAAATGAGGACTTAACAAAAATAGAAACCATTGCTGAACCGGTGAAAACTTAAAGTTACTCAAGTAAAAAAGGCATTTCGAAATTTATCTATCTCATTAAAAAATGATAATAAGGTAATTGCAGATTTGACAACTTTCAATCAAAAGTTTGTGTGCCCATTATCAGGCGTCGTAAAGCAATCAAGAAGGTAGGATGAGAAAGATCAATGCAGGGGTCGTCAACCCGCGTGATCCATCAAGGTGATATGTTGGGACAACAAGCTAGTGTTTGCAGATCACTCTCTCATGAGACGCTGTCTGGGACATAAATATGTTTAAAACTAACGTACGAAAATCTATGAGGCATATTTTCCATCCAGATATTTCAAACTAATCATTTAAACTTAAAAAAAACCGGACAAGGGCGAGTCGCACTCGCCAACCGAGGGTTCCATACAAAGTAGATACTTTAATGAAGACTATATTTTTATACTTTTCAGACTTTTCCCTGTACTTGAAGTAAGTATAAGACGATATTACTTACCAAATTTCATAGTTCTAGGTCAACGGGAAGTACCCTATGAATTAAGATTCCTCAAAGTGTCAAAATATGCTTTATCTGTGGCATAGGGTTCCGTACCAAAATGGTAAAAAAGGAACCCTTATGGTGTGACTCAGTCTGTCTGTCTTCTGTCACAGCTGGATATCTCGAGAACTACTCAACTTGAAATTTGGAATGGTTTAAGATGACATTTGCCCAACTATTTTGCTAATAAGAAATAAATAAAAAAAAAATACCTTTTTTACAACAGGGACTGAAAAGGGGTCTCAAAAATTTAAAGTGGAGCTACTAGGGTATGTGGGGTATCATATGAAAGAACGCCGTTTGCTCGTTTTCAATCATTTTTTCTTTTTGGTTTTTTGCCACATAGTTTTCGACTTATGATGAAAAATGTAAAAAAAAATACCGTTCCCCCCCTTATCTCCGAAGTTTACAAAGAGAAAATTCTGAAATAATTCTATGTGATAGCAGTTTATATAAAGATTACAGGAAAAATAAAACGATGTCTTAATATAGCACATTTTTTTAACATAAGTTCCACTATCGGTCAAGAGATGGCGCTGACCTAAAACTGCAATACTAATTTTATTATTCTACTCTGCAGTGTGGTTTGATGGTGCAATTATGATGGTACGGAACCCTCGGTGCGCGAGTCCGACTCGCTCTTGACCGGTTTTTTTTCACGTAAACTTAGAAGTTTGATTTTTTCACGGCTTCAAGTTATTTGACTAAAAAAAATCTCTAAAATGAAGCTTCCAAATTATCTATTGTGCTCAAACTAAAACAAACCTGCATCAGTCGCACCATATGATAGCAGTCAGTTGTTCACAACATTTTTTCCCCACCAGCAGGTGGCGAACGCTCACAATCTGTGCTCGAAACCTGCGAATATAATGTACCCACTTAAAAAAAATATCGGAAGACGCCAGACAGGGACGTCAATACGTTTTAGACAGAGAAATCGTTAGCTCGTCTTTCCGTTTCCGTTTTATTGTAAAAAATGTTGAGAACATCTGGAGATGTATTCCTGTGATTTGGTGGGAAGATTTTGTGTTAGACGAAATTATTAACTGATATTATGTTTCAAAGAGATCTATTTTTATCAAAATAAGGAATGATTCAATAACTTTGCCTTTTAGTGCCTTAAAATTGACGCAACAAAAGATATTGCTTCTAATGAAAAGATCAAAGAGTTATTTCAATCAAGTATATGGGTAGATTAACATACTATGCTTCTGAGTATAAATATAGATATGATGCACCGGCATACTTAAGAGATAAATCATAATACATTCTTACGGTGGCAACTGGCGGGGTCTTATTCTGTATCCGGAAGTAAAAAGACCAATTTGTTGTTATTGCGGCTATAATAAAAAAAATACAGAACATGAAATCATTTTCTTTGTTCTGTGCGAAAATAGATAGTTTGCCTTATAATTTCAAGTTTTTAAATGTGTCAAAATAGTTCAACAACTTGAGTTGTTTTAGTTTTTATAAAGTTCTGAAATCCAAAGATATCAACGAACGAGCATTCAAAAACTTAATACAAAAGTTACAAATTTTATTCCCGCCATTTCGAAAGGTTGTGTTAAACGAATCGTATCACAACAATTCAAAACAAGTGATGCGCGATACCCAATTACATTTGTACACTGAATAAAACTCTGATTGGTTGGTTTTGTGTGATTTTGATTGATGGAAAACCCCCTGGTTTATTGACCATTGATCTGCTGTGGTCACTCCCGTGTTTTTTTTTACACGTTCCAATTATTAAATATAATGTAAGTGCTTAAGTTATAATAAATTGTTTTACGTCAATCGTATTATTGTTTGATTTATGGAAGTTCTTAAATTTAGATACCGGAATGGTTTTTAAAAGGCTTTTTGAATATATTTCTGTTTGGATGCACTGTTACGAGTTACGAGTAACAGTTTTCTGTCTGCTTGGTGTGTGATTTATTTGTATGTTGATTGATATTTGTTTATACTTAATAGCATTTGGTCTATCTTCAGAAAAAGTAATCTAATAAGACATCCGTTACTTAGCGGAATTCTGAAAGAAGTCTTGACAACCACTGAGTTTTACGATTCAAAAGCATTTATTATATTACTTATTTTTAATTTATTTTGATTGAAGATGTAAAGTATTTGATTTAAACGGAATTGATTGAAATGCATTTATGTGACCCTGCTTTCCTTATTTTATCATTACTTTTGTAAAGGAAAAAATATTAATAAATGGTTCTCTGAAAATACTGAAATCATTCTTACATGAAATATATAAGGAACTGTTTCCTTAGTAGTTCAAAATTTCGTTTTGTACCAGAATAGTCACCTACAAGTTTATTTTTAAACAACCCTTTTATACCGGAATTACGTTCATTAAAGGTTTTTTTATATGTTTCTATTTTCATTAGAGCGGCATATGGCTCTTATTGTTAAGTACAACCCTTTAAGACTAAATAGTTAAGACAATGTGGTTTCCATTAGACAAAATCGGTGTTGAATTTTATTTGACATAAACTTTTTAAGGCACAAGCTATTTAAAACTGTAGGTTTTCTTTTTATATCGTGTAATGTAGAATCATAGAATCATAGAATCATTTATTTGCGAATACTGAGTATACAAGTTGTTACATAAGTACAAAAATAATACTATTTTGTCAGTTCTACAGTATTTGCCTTATTAATGTAGGCATGCAAATATTTTGTAAAAAAAAAGAACAGGAAAAAAAGGCTGATTATAGATAATTTAAAGCAGTCACATTGATTAAAATTAATAAAATTTAGGTCTGTCATAATTACAGTAGAATGTCAATAATAATAATATAAAATGTCAATCGTTAAATTAATGATCATTCTAGAAAAATTGTATTAGGTATTAAAATGTCATCACTATTCATCAGCTTATTATGCTTAAAAGTACGGTCAGAAAAACAACAATGTGCCATAATAAAAATAAAGAAACAATACAATGTCAAGAACTTTTCTGATCTAAGTACTCTTTGATCGAGTAAAAACCCTGTTCTGAAAGCCAGGAAAATAATGATTTCTTAAAAATATTTTTCTCCACGGGTAGGTCCCTCAACTTCAGTGGTAATTTATTATATACTTTTATAGCCATGCAGTAAACATTTTTTCTGAAGAAGGCTAAATTGCTTGTTGGTATACATAATTTGTTTTGTCTACATTTACGTGCATTTACATTTCTTTGATATTGAGTGACAAAAAGTTCGGGATATCGCTTTACAAAAAGACATAACTCAGCTATATACATACATGGCAAGGTTAATATTTTATATTTTTTGAACCATGGTTGACAAGATTCCCAGCTTTTTACGCCAGAGAGTGCTCTTATACAACGTTTTTGAGCTTTGAAAGCCCTTTCAAAATCTACACTGTTTCCCCAGATTACTAAGCCATAGCGGAGTACGGAGGAGACATATCCATGATATGCTTGCAATGCACTTTGCATTGATGCAACTCTTTTGATTCTATTCAAGGCGAAGACAAATTTATTAATTTTTTTACATACATTATCAACTTGATCTTTCCAACTTAAGTTTTCGTCAATGATGATACCTAAAAATTGTGTGGAATTTACTATGTCAATATTTTCATTTTCATGCTTTATGTCAAGATTTAGTTTTTTAGCCTTATATGTACGAAATTGTATAGCCTTAGTTTTATTGATATTTATTTGTAGGTTATTTCTGTTCATCCAATCGTGAATGTCATTTATAGTATTATTTATATCAGTTTCTAGCATGGCTAAGTTTTTGTTTTTAAATAATAAAGTACAGTCGTCAGCGAATAAAAAGCAGTCATTTTTAGTTACATCTGGCAAGTCATTAATGTATAATAGGAATAGCAGCGGACCTAATATGCTACCTTGTGGAACGCCATTTTTTGTATTTCTAAAGTCGGATCTAGCCGTGATTTTTACATTATTTTCCACTCTTACTATTTCTGTACATTGTTGACGGTTTTCAAGATAACTAGAAAGCCAACTATTTGCGTTTCCTCTCAGGCCATAATCAAAAGCTGTAATAATGAGACTTAATTATTTGAGGGTCTTTATAATACGTATTTTTTTTTTATTAACACCAAGCTAATTTAATGATAAAATAAGGCAGCTAGACGTTGAGTGAAGAAATTTCATTTTAAAATAATCTCCTGGGTTTTTTCCATAAAGTTAATAGGGTTTTTTCCTAAACTTGTGCAAAATTTATTTTTTTAAAGACCTAAGCACACTGACCTACATATATTTACACTGGACAGGCTTATGTCAAACTGTTTTTGTGCCTATTTGATTTCCGCCATTTTGGCGCTGTTGGACGTAGCGTGAGCATAGCGTGAGGGACATGGTACTAAAGTTTGAAGTCTGGAGAGACCATCACGGCAACCATTTTCATATTGTACGTCAAAATTAGTTCTTTAGACGCACGCTAGTGGCGTTTCAAATAGGCACAAAAACTTAGCTGTCAAATCATACAGACAGCCAGTCCAGTAAAAATAAAATAAGTCAGTGCCTAAGCACAATATTTTGACATCCAGGATGTTTTGACATTATCTTTCATTCACTTTCTTCAACCAAAAAGTGTCCCATTTCACTCTTAGCAAACGCTAGAAAAAAAGAGTAACATAACACGTTCCAATTTTAAATGTAAACGGAGCCTATAATTTCCCACCATTCCTAACTTCCGCCCCACCTACATCCGTGTCCTACAGGTATCCGGATTGGCCCAATTGTACAAATATTCGCAAAGGATATGCCGACATTTGATATCGTTCTTTTTTCAAAGTTAATACATCGTTATGTTTAAATATTACATCGTTGTGTTTAGTTTCCATTGGTGATTGTATGCGGGTCCTTTTTGAAATGATTGAAGCAACTTAGTAATGTTTGTTAAATTTAACTTTATGTTGCAAAAAGGTGGGATTGAGATTGGAATGAATGAAAATGAATAGGGTAGGTACTTATTTCATCGGGGGTGTGTACACAAGTGTAGCGAAAGTAGATCATATATATTTTTTTAATATTGGATAGGCACTTTATTCTGTTTTATTAATATTAATTGTAATACAAATTTGTTTCCTGCCATAATTAACGTGATTTGATATGTTTTTATGTTTAATTTTTTCTGTGTAAACAATTACATCAGAGCGTGTTACTTATTATAACCGAGTTCAAAAAAAAGGAGGAGGCTCGTTTGATTTTTTAATGTAAATTAAATAATAATTTGTAATGTAATCTAATAATGATGATATAATTAGATCTAAAAATCCTTTGCTAGCTAATCACAGCCCACAAGAATATCCTAGATAACGTTTCACGAACTAAAACAGTATGCAAAAATGGCACCTCAAATAGCGTCCCACTTACAAACTTGGCGCTTATTTTGTACATAATCACCTCTTATTTTGTACAAGCTCACATTTTATATTACTTATTTTGTACAAAATAAGTTTTATTTTGTACAAAAACACATCTTTTATCACTTACTTTGTGCAAAATAAGCGCCCACTTTGTAAGTGGGACGCTATTTTGAGGTTCCATTTTTGTGACTCTGACCGGACATCTAGGTATTCTTGATCGAAACCCACAGGCTGTATAGATAAGAGAGGGAAGAAAACATAATTAATAAAAAAAATATAAAGAAGCGCCAAAAGAATCCATAGAGTAAATATCCCAGAAGGTCAACGCACCTGCAATTAGAGCAGGGTGATGAAAGCTCGAAATGTAACGAGCTTGCATACAAACTTCAATCAGTTGAGCCAACACGCCGCGTTTCGCTGCATTCATTATTAATTTAAATAGCTGCATTTACAAAGATTAAGTAGCGGTGGTAGAAAGGGCAAGCCAAGGTAACTTTGTCAAGTAAGTCATCAGTAAAAAAAGGGATATACCCATTTGTACTAAACTTAAGAATCGCCTAAGTCTTTTTGACATTCTTAGCAAAAAATTGCTTTGCACTAACCTTAAGACGTTGCTAAATGCACTTTAAACTATTCTTAACTCACGGGCCCAATATCGAGCGCCTAAGGCTTAAGAAATTCCTATAACAGTGGTTATAGTCTGTGTCATTGTGAGCAAGGAGTAAATAGTTTGTGAGAGACGCAACAAATATGTCATGTGACTTACGTCACATCATCTTTGTTTTGTTGACTGACTTGACTTTTTCTTTTCCCGGTGATTTTAGCCCACCAAATAAAATAGACAACACCTTAGCTTTTGTCTCCTTTTTACTCACGAATGAATCAATGAGAAGTTTCAACTAAAATAATATCCTGTGACCTACATAACCTCGCTAGTTTAAAAACCATAAACAATTAATATTTCCATTCATTTATTCATTCTCTTAGCTAGGCGAAGCCCAAGTTACGACGTAGTCTGTTAGTACCATAAAGTTAATATTCCACTGGAATAGAGGAACAGAGTTCGCTTGGCTGCGACACCAAAAGTGACATGAGCCAGTGTGTGAAAATTTGTAAACGTGTGCGTGAACTTTAGAGATGCCCTGAAGTCCATTTTAGATTGTCGATAACCATAATGTATTATTGCTCTAATAAATAAAACACAAACAAGATTTTGAACAATTTTATTTAAATAATTTCTTAAAGTCTCCTTGAGGCTCCCAGCCTATTCTATATATGACATTTATCCAGTAACTTAATCACTGGATTTACAGGAAACCTGGAAATATTGTTAAATGAGTACTTAAGTAGGCATAATTTACCATTTGAAAACTGTCGGTTAAAAGCAGCTTTAGATAAAGCTATCAGTGTTCACAAAGACAAACAAGGCTATACTGGAAATCATCGACATGAGTATCGATAATATAATAATATTTGATCAATCTCTACGCCTTATTTTCTCAAGTTCACGGACATAATATCTTTTTATCTAACACATAATGTTTAGAAATCAGCCTTTATTTAGAAAATAGGCGGTTAATAGCATGATATTGGTGTATTACTTAGTGTGTTTGGGAATATATTCAACTAAAATATGAAATATGAAAATGGTACTTGTACAATCTTATTTACCTGTGAAATGAGTGTTTATTTGGGTTTTTGTCGTAAATAACATTACAATTCAGTACAGAACACGACACCATTATTGATTTATATAGCTTTATGAGCCAAACCGATCAGATCGCGGTCAAAATTACAAAATAATCGTGTGGACGCTTTTCACCAAGATGATAACAGACGATAAATGAAGTCAAACTAGGTTCTGCTGTCATTTTTTTTTAACTCTTTCTCGCACATCGCATAAGCCGTAAGAATCGGTTTCTCACTCGCACCATTGTCCGTCTACTTGAGCGTAGCGAAATTTTTCTATGTCTATGGTTAGTACAAACAAAAATTTAATTTCGGCTGTTCTAGGCTGTTCCTAAGCTAAGATATATCTTAACTAGGACACGCTTAACTTGAGTTTAGTTTAAATGGCTGATAGTTTTTGGAACTTACCTATACCTCCTTAGCTGCTTAGCTAGTAGGTGGTCAAAATTACACCATAACCGTTTTGAAAAGAGGAAAAAATACATATGAATTTGCATGTTTCCATTTTTTAAGAAAATCGGTTAACAAGGGAGAAATACATACACGAACTATTTTGTCTTTACCTATTACTCGTCATAAATATTATAAAGCTAAGGATTATTGGCCCTGAAGTATTCTTAGCATAATCACGTAAATCAGTGATAATCGATTCGATTCAAACGATTAACTAACCTAGTCATAAAAGCACAGCATTAACATTAAAGACGAAGTTAAAGACCTAATATGATGCGAACGTATTAAATTATTGTGAAATCGCAATCATAATTCAAGTAAATAAATAATTGATACTCTATGTGATGATACTATAAAGACTTTACCTTGATTATAGGTATTTTAAAGTAAAGAAATAGATTATTGAAATGTACCCATAATTATGTATTGGCGAACAAATCAAACAGACAGAACAACATAGAGTGAAACTGCTATTAAACAAGTTAATGTCACAATTATGGTACTAGATTCGCTTTGCTCGCTCAATAATGAGTTATGTTCATGACCAACTTGAATCTTTAAGGTTCAACCACATGAAGCGCGTTTTCTAAAACGTTTTCTAGCGCTCTAACATACAAATTAATTTCAAATTAGAAAAATAAGGATAACTACTAGTACTGGAAATGGTTTTCCTATAAAAATACATTTCCGGGTAACTCCAGACATCTAGTTAACACTTGAAAATAATCCTAGAAGCCTTGTCCATCGTATGCAACGTGAGGCAACTAATACTTAGCCAAAATGGCTCAGTATTCAGATTTATATCCTTCATACGTTATCTAATAATCGTAACTACAATCCATTAATATAGTAACTAATCCCCTAAAGGTTGGGAAATTGAAACTGTTTTGTACTTATTAGGTATGATTAGGTAATAATGGACAATAAAAATCTGAAAACGGCGCCATTTTGGCTGTTTTAGTTGCCTCACTTTTGACGGTGTGCTTTATAGTGGATTATCATTCTAGGTGTTAGTATTCTAAGTATCTATCATAATTCATAACAGAAGTCCTGCTGCCTGTCGTAAATTGTAAACGGCTATTATTGTTCCGTTAAGATTAAAATACAGTAGTAAATTACTTAATGGCTTCTTTAATGATCCTTTTAAATCCCTTTATTAATCCTTACACGATATTAAATTTATAGATCTTAGAAACTTATCAATTGCATATGTACACATTTCCATTAAGCGTTACTATTATAATAAACCGTCTGGCACCCGCGTTCCTTGTGTAAGGGGCACTAAGTGCAATCCAACCCGTATCCATGCAGTGAATACCTCATTTCCATCACAAATTTCACCTAGCAATTTCAAATTTCAATTACTATACGTCATTATAATGAACCGAGCTTTGCAACTTCGAATGTTTCTACGCATTTTAAAGGATGGTAGACCATTCATAACCTTTTTCTTTGTTAGGTCTGCTAATTTTTAGTAAGCTTATGTTTATTATGTTTTTCTATTGTTTTATGTACTTATAACATCGTCATTAGCTTTCGTTGTCTATGAAACAGGTCATTTATAAGTATATTTTTGAATAAGCTACACCGACCACCGACTACTTATCATGTTTGTACTATAAACTACAACTGTATTCTAACTATTAATAGATAAACACAACGAAGCTAATATTGTAAAAATACATGATGTCAAGGCATTTTCCAAAAATGTCGCGATGCGCAAAACAACAATAGTACGCAATATCTTTAAGTAATTTTCGCCTTAAAAGCAATTGTACGTGACATCGTTTCCTCTATGTCAATTGATATTATATGGTTAGGTACCTAGGCTACACAGGTAGTTCTATAGAAATGCCTCTGTACTGTAACTTTAATCTTTGCCTCACAAACTTACGTGTTAAACGATTGCTTATTGATTTGAGGCCACACTTAAGTTATGCGGAAGCTCGAATTTCCTCTGTTAATCATATTAAGTAAGAATTTGATCAGCTCAGTAACTTTTTAAATGTTCCTATGCTCAATTTCTGAACTGAAAATAGGTATTGAGAAAAATGTTGAGTCAATTAAGAGGATTCTTTATTTATAAACATTAATATTTCGATGAATTTCTAATCAAGAAAATAAAGATAACACCAAACTTTTTTCAAGTTTGGAAAGTCATAAATTGCCTACAAAAAATAAAAGGAAAATAAAATTTTCACTAGTTTCGAATAAAGACCTCTTTTTTCTTTACATGAAAAAACTTCCACTAATTTGTCCAAAAAGGTTAAATTATATTTTAGCGTAAATTTTACAGCCAGCTGCTAATAGGAAGCGCGTCTTACAGGCCTTAAATAAGCAATAGAAATTCCTCATCAAGTCTTACTACATTCGCACCAATGGCATAACTGTGATTTCCTAAGGCAAATGACATACCAGAAGCGATAGGTCTATAAAAGACCTTTCAGTGAACATTCTTGAGGAGGTATTAGGGTGAAAGGTCGAATGCTTAAGTTTGACTATCCGGCTTAACGTTATGAGGGTCTAGGTCAGTTAATGGTTTGTAGAAATTAAATATGAATGGAGATTTATAGAAATACATTACAAAGAGTAGTTTGAGCTGAGAGTGTTATGTGAGTTGTGAATGCTAAAGTGCAGTATTGTGTGTAGCCGCGGAGCCCGCGGATTCGAATCCTAAAACTATCTTGGAGAGTTTTGTATTTAGTCAATTGTTCAAATAAATAAATAAATGTAATATGAAATGTGAGTTGTTAATGCTGAAGTGCAGTATTGTGTAAATTTGTGTATAGCCGCGGATTCGAACCCTAAAACTATCTTGGCGAGTTTTGTATTTAGTCAATTGTTCAAATAAAACATATAATAAATAAATGTAGGTTGTATAACAGGTTGAAATTAGCCCCAAAATTAATTGTTTTCCGCTATTGGAATGCAATTTCACTGCCCTACTTTTGTAATTAAATAGTAATTCAAAATTAATTGTTTATACGTTATATCCAAGATTTCCTGGACACAAAAGATCGTGCTGTTTCACATCAAATACTGGACAGATTTTACAGAATCTTTCGACTTGCAATCTCAACCCTAAAGCTATGGTAAAAGAGTAGATTTCTCCAATTGTGATTTCGCCTGGCAAAGTTGTGATTTTCCTGGCACCCTGGCTATGACGAGTCACCTGCGGCTGGCATAAGTCGGAGAAAGTGGATATGATAATTGGATGCGCGTCCACGTGAGACCGGTCGGCTCTGCTGCGCACACGACAGAGTAATATGGATACGACATAGAGGGTTTAGACAGCACACTAGCGCCGCCAATGGGAAAAAAATACACGCTGAAATTTCAATCATTTGGTTCCCGCTGTGGGATGGTTCCACTCATGATTACAAGCAAATTTTACTATGGGGCCAACTCTGACAGCGCGAAAAAAAATTTCAGATAGATTTCAGAGAGATTTCAGAGTTGACCCGATAGTAAAAGTTGCTTGTAATCATGAGTGGAACCAACCCACTACGGAAACCAAATGATTAAAAATTCATTCGCTCAAACAATATTTTCTAGCATGTCGTTTAGTTTAATGGAGTTTTATTGCTAAAAGTGGCCACTTTTTGCAAACCACTTTTAACTCAAAATCTATCAATCGCTTTTAATTTCACAACCGTGTACATCCATCGCTGGGTCTCAAATACAGTCTCTGTGACAGTGCCTTGTAATGCCACAGCAATGGACGTAGCATTCGTACTAAATTGAAAGCGATTGCGATAGATTTTAAGATAGACAACTTAGGTGGCAGATTGTAAGAAAGAACCGAATGATAAAAATCGATTTTTTGATTTTACAATTTTATTTGAATACTAGCGGCCGCCCGCGACTCATCCGCGTGGAAAGTATTTTTACTATCCCTCGGGAACAATACTTTTTTTCGGGATGATAAGTACCCTATGTCCTTCTCTGTACCCTTGACAACGTGGATGCAAAATTTCATGATGATCGGTTCAGTAGTTAAGACGTGAAGGCGTAACAAACAAACAAACAAACGAACTTTCGCATTTATAATATTAGTAAGGATTATCATTGAACAAAAAATTTCCGAAATTGAAAGATTTTAAGTTGAAAAAACATGCTTTATTTAGAATGTTCAAACGCTAAAGAGAGAAAGAGAGAGACGAGAGACTCAGCGTTGGCAATAGCTAAATTAGAGAGTCAGGGAAGTCAAAATATGACTTTTCTCTAATTTCTCTACAATCCGCTTAAATTGTAACCAACAAAGTCAGTCAAATAACAAATTAAACAAACCTCCTGGGCATAAAATACCCGAAAAGTTCTCGGCCTTATTAATGTGCTCGTGATAAGTTCAAAATTTGGCATATAATTTCATTCATCATCATCATCATATCAGCCGCACGACACCCACTGCTGGGTATAGGCCTCCCCCAAGGATTTCCACGACGATCGGTCCTGCGCTTCCCACATCCAGTGGCTTCCGGCAACCTTCACCAGATCGTCGGTCCACCTTGTCGGGGGCCTACCCACGGAGCGTCGTCCGGTGCGCGGTCGCCATTCAAGAACCTTTCCGCCCCAACGGCCATCGGTTCTTCTCGCTATGTGTCCAGCCCACTGCCACTTTAGCTGAGCAATCCTTCGAGCGATGTCGGTTACTTTAGTTCGCCTGCGGATCTCCTCATTTCTGATTCGATCACGCAGGGAAACGCCGAGCATGGCTCTCTCCATTGCACGCTGGGTGACCTTGAGCCTCCTTATGAGACCCATAGTTAGCGACCACGTTTCACTGCCGTAAGTCATCACTGGCAACACACACTGGTCATAGACTTTCGTCTTGAGACACTGCGGTAAATCGGACACGAAGATTTTTCGGAGCTTCCCGAATGCTGCCCATCCGAGTTGGATTCGACGAGAGATCTCCTTCTCAAAGTTGGACCTACCTAACTGGACTGCCTGTCCTAGGTATACATAATAGTCAACAACTTCAAGTGTAGTGTTCCCAACATGAACTGGAGCGGGCACAACATGGGCATTCGACATGATTTTCGTCTTATCCATGTTCATTTTAAGACCCACTCTTTGGGAAGCACTACGGAGGTCTTCGAGCATTGTGTTCAGGTCCTCCAAGGTCTCAGCCATAAGAACTATATCATCGGCAAAACGAAGGTGTGTTAGGTACTGGCCATTAATGTTGATGCCGAGCCCTTTCCAGTCTAAGAGTTTAAAGATATCCTCCAACGCAGCTGTGAACAGTTTCGGAGAGATAACATCTCCCTGTCTCACACCTCGCTGCAGTTGGATAGGATTTGTTCTCTGGTTCTGTACTCGGACCGACATGGTGGCATTTTTGTATAAATACCTCAACACCTCGATATACCTGTAGTCCACTTGGCACCTTTGGAGGGACTGCAGCACCGCCCAGGTTTCAATCGAATCAAAGGCTTTCTCATAATCCACGAACGCCAAGCAAAGTGGCAGATTATACTCCTCGGTCTTCTGTATGACCTGCCGCAGCGTATGGATGTGGTCTATGGTGCTAAAGCCTTTTCGGAACCCGGCTTGTTCGGGAGGTTGGAAGTCGTCGAACTTGCGAGCGAGACGGTTCGTAAGGACTCTCGAAAACAGCTTATAGACATGACTCAGAAGCGAGATGGGTCTATAGTTCTTTAAGAGGGACTTGTCACCCTTTTTAAAGAACAAAATCACCTCACTTATGTTCCATGTCTTCGGCGTTCTGCCCTCGACGATGACGGAATTGAAAAGCTTCTGGAGGACTTTAAGTATCGGCTTACCGCCCGCTCTCAGAAGTTCTGTAGTGATTCCGTCGTCACCCGCCGCCTTGTTGTTTTTCAGCTGTTTGAGAGCCATACTAATCTCGTACATGCTGACGTCCGGGAT
Source organism: Agriphila geniculea (assembly GCA_943789525.1). Taxonomy (NCBI): domain Eukaryota; kingdom Metazoa; phylum Arthropoda; class Insecta; order Lepidoptera; family Crambidae; genus Agriphila; species Agriphila geniculea. The sequence continues at coordinate 15,204,472 of OX038890.1, forward strand.
ATCTTGGGTATAGTGTCGGGTAAGCTTGGCTCTGGGGTCTTTAGCCTTGCTTTCAACAGGTGTCTGCGTGGAATATAACTGTCCATAGAAACTCTCGATCTCCCTCAGGATTTCAGGCTTCGCTGAGATGATGCGTCCGTCGTCAGTTTTCAGCTTCGTCATCTGGCTTTGCCCAATAGACAGATCTCTCGCGAACACTTTGGAGCCTTTGTTCCGCTCGATGGCCTCTTTAATACGATTCGTATTAAATTGGCGAAGGTCGCTCGTCAAAGACTTAGATATCTGTCTATTAAGCTGCCGATAACGATTAGCATCTACTGAACTCTGGAGCCTCATTTCACGTCTCTGATCCATGAGTAGGAGTGTGTGGTCGGAGAGTTTCTTTAGCTTGGGACGGCGGGTCTTGAAGAACTTGGACCCTACCGTACGGACAGTATCCACCACCATATTGTTTAGATCGTCCACATCTATGCTGTTCTCAAGGGCTTCGAAACGGTTTTGGAGTTCGAGTTGAAAGCTCTCGGGGTTTTGAATATGGGCCGGCAGTGGTCGGAGTGTTGATTTTATCAGTCGAGATCTTTCCAGCTTTATGTTGATATTCAATGTGCCACGTACCAATCGGTGATCGCTCCCCGTCTTAACGGCGTTGATCACAGTGACATCATTGAATATTTGCTTTTTCGTCGACATGATAAAATCTATCTCATTTCTGACTGTACCGTCCGGACTGACCCAAGTCCACTTCCGGCTTTCCGGCTTTCTGAAGAATGAGTTCATCATAAAGAGGTTCTCCTTCTCCATAAAGTCGGCTAGCATCTGGCCTCTGTCATTCCGTTGCCCAACTTCGTGTCGGTCCTCAGTGTGCGCGTGTTATAGGTTGCCAGGTGCAATTTTCGTGATTGGTGGTAGCCGATCCGCACCCGGGGATTATCCGCACCCGGGGATTATCCGCACCCGGGGATTTTTGTGTGTCCATCATTAGGGGGGTTTGCCATAATCGCCACGCTTGGCAGGCGGGTTGGCGATCGCAGTAGGCCAAGAATTTTGGAGACGCTGCTGCCCATCTCCTGATGGCTGTGTTCCCTTAGTCGCCTTTTACGACACCCACGGGATGAGAGGGGGTAGTGCTATTCTAAGCCGGCACATACACGGTAAATTCATTATTTTTAAATAAAAACCTGTCCTTATATAAAAAAAATATATATATAGCTTTATATCATAGCTTATCATAGTTTTTAAAATGTTAACGGCTTAAATATGTCGGCATGTATGTACTCTAACATTTTGTGCCTGAAACAACTTAATTTCACGAAAAAAGGCATTGATATCACACGAAATATTATCACCATCATATACTTTGCTGTCTCATCCGATACTCAACTATTTCAATTCTTCGAACACAATAAACATGTTTAACATACAGTCGTATCCACCCTATTCTAACGTGTTCATCCTCGCACGCAAACACACTACCGCATTATCAATCATTCATTTTTACTATTGCTGCCACAGACATTTATGCAACATTGCTATCTATTACTGAATGCACGTAAATATTTTAATGCAAAATAGTAAACGAAGTTATTGTAAATGTTAAGTTACTTTGGTGAAGGTCAGTGTTTGGATGGGTTTGAGAAAGACCATGTAATCTTTTAGGCATACCCGATTTTTTGAAAAAAATTGGAAATTCTTCGCAACTGATAAAACTAGTTCTATCGGTTAAAACTAGTTTCATCAATTGCGATGAATTTCCAATTTTTTTCGAATACATATCCACCAGGCTCCATACTAAAACGTTACATGCCTTTTGTTAAATAACCTTTATAATAGGTGTTGAAGTATGAAATTGCCGATTTTTTCTCCCACAAAAACAGAGACTCTCCTATCTTCTATGATAATAAAGATGCTATTCTTATTATTTCGAATTATTATCATGACGGCTCGCACTATTAGCAATAAAAATATTTCTGATTTTCTTTCCTAAACGTTAAAAAAAGTATCTTAAAAAGTTACTCCTTTTTTCATTAGCAGAAATGACTACTTAATTCGTTGTAACTTAGCTGGGGACCTATTTTTTTGAATCGCTCGAAGCCAGTCGTGCGCTCGTTTCTACTGATTTTCGTTCGACATCTGAACGAAAATCAGTCGAAAAGAGCGCTCGACGCCAGCCGAGCGATTCAAAAATAGGGCCCCTGATACTTATATTTTCACTTATCACATAGGGCATTAGTTAGATGAGTGCTTAAACATTTGTGCATAAAAGTTTTAAAGCATTGGCGTTCATGGTTATTAAATAATTTAAGACATTGTTAGTATGGAAAATGCAATTTCTTTAAAATTATCCATACAAAACGGCAATTTCATACTTAAACCCCTAAAATTTAAACACAGGTACAGTACGAATAATTTAACAATGTACAGCTGAAGCGGCTAACTTCAGAGTGGTACAAAACGAACTCTTTGCCATACATTCCCGAGTGAAGTTGCAGCGGTTCACTGTCTATTGTCAATTTAATTACATTGTAGGCTCAAATGAAATAATTGTAGTATTATATCTTTTATATTGTGTTTGTAAGTCCGTAATAAGGCCAGTAGTCATGTATGGGTCAGAATGTTGGGCTATGAAGAAGATGGATGAAAGGAAATTACATGTAGCAGAGATGAAAATGTTGAGGTGGATGTGTGGTGTGACGCGAATGGATAAAATAAGAAATGAGTATGTCAGAGGAAGTCTGAAAGTAGCACCAGTAACAGAGAAGCTGAAAGGGAAAGTCTGGCTTGGTTTGGGCATGTTGTGAGAAGGAATGAAAGACATGTTACTAGAAGAGTAATGGATATAGATTTTGAGGGCTGGAAAGTAAGAGGAAAACCGCAGAAAAGATGGATGGATTGTGTGCGGAATGATATGAATGTGAAAGGAGTGGATGAGGAGATGACGAGTGACAGGAAGGAATGGAAGAAAAGGACGCAATGCACCGACCCCAAATAAATTGGGATAAGGGTAGGAGGATGATGATTGTGTTTGTATAAAAATAAATCAGTTTTCATAAAAACATTTCTATACGGCGACAAGATCCAGATAGCACCACGGTTTGATTTAATAATGTAAAGAATTTGTATCTGAAACATATTCGAAATCTGTTAAACTAACTGATATATCTGTTAACTAAACAAATAAGATAAGAGTTAATTAAACACGTAATATTATATTCATTAAATAAAAAAATTACATGTTAGATAGGTAGGTACGGGTACTTTATAACTCCGTGTATAAGTTTCTCATATGGTTTAAAAATATTTTTAGAGCGAAACATTAATTGATTTTCACACATTACTTATATTAATCATATTTCCATTTACTTTCACTTATTTACGAACATGCCAAATACCGACCATAATTAACACGTTACATAATTAATACGATTAACTTAGAACTTACATAAAAACGTCGATACAGCATTCAATTAAAAACGTTTGATAAATAACTTTCAAAAAATTTACATGAGAACTTTTGAACCTATGAAATAGAACCAGGTTAGGTGAATATTGCAAAATGATAAAATACTTTCGAAAAACGTTTGCACGCTTCACCGCGCTCGCTGTAGGGTTGCCATGACTTAAAGAGAGATATAGGACTATCTTGAGTAATGTTTTGTATGAATTTTATATTAAGACTTTACTGAACTTACCTAAAAACAAAAACTATTTTGATAAAGTAATTTTTATGTCATTTTATAGAGTTAATGATACTAGATTGGTAAAATATTTTTTTTCGTCTAGCTATCCCTATTTTCGGAACAGATTTTTTTCTGGATGAATGATACCCTATTTCCGTCTCTGTACCCCTTAGAATGTATTTGTAAAATCTCACGACGATCGATTGAGTAGTTAAGATGTGAAAACTTAACAAACAAACGGACTTTCGCATTTATAATATTAGTAAGGATAAAGAGCAGTTTCGCTAATAAACGCGAAAATATCAAGAGATTTCTAGAAATGTGAAATATTTAGAGGTATGTCATATTTCCCGACTATATAGGCTCTCAAATATCTTCTTGTTAAGGCTCCGTTATGCGAAATCATTTGTCTCTGTCTTTTTCTTTACGTGTAAAGAGTATGGAAAATAACCTCACTTCTGCACTTTTTCGATGTTTTTAGTTGTGTTTTCATCATTATCTTTAGCACAATTATCTTTCTTAAAAAAAGTTATTGGAGCAACTGCACAGTAGGTAAGTTAAAGTGTATTTTGAAATAGAATTCCATACATTTCCGATATTATTTACGCCAAAAATATGGCCCGCGACAAGCGCTTTTGATGATATTCTGATTTCTTTTACAATCATCTGTGAGGTTTATATTCAATTTAATACTTGTAGCTACTAGAAAATATCTTTAGCTTGTCGTATGTTTTTTTTTGTGGGCTACAACTTTACGTTTTCTATATAAAAATATGGCCCGCGCAAACTATTTTTCCTATTATGGCCCCTTAAATGTGAACGATATGACAAAGACAGCTTAATGTTTAAGAGCCTCTCAAAGTTGAGTAGTATTTCAAGTATTCGGCAGAATGACTCTTAGCATTAAGTAATCCTAAAAAAGCACGTCAAATAGTTACCTACAAGATTCCGGCAAACATCTTGGTGCTCTTTCGACGGAGTAGGGATAAGTTCGCGCATGTGCACTTGCGAGCGACCAACAGCGCGCGCCCCTCTCCGGCCGCCCCCGTACCTCATCGCTGCGCATACCCAAAATACGCATTCTATGTAATCCCCTCCCGATATCAAAATGTTTGCGGGCTACTTGTATTATTACTTTTTACAAGCTACGCCAATTATGTCGCCTAGAATCTAAATAATTTATAAACCCAAATCAGGAGTGTCCGAGGAACTGCTTCGTGCACGGTGGCCCTAGCTGCATTACTATGATGCAACTGCCGGCAGACTGGTTAGGTCTTCTTTGAGCACTAAATTGATTATATTGCCCGTCGAATAACTCGTGTGAATCTTGATTTATTTCTCCGATGCCAGTAAAAACATGTTTGTGTTAAGTATACATTGTAAACATTTGTATGTGCAGTGTAAATTTTTCACAACTGTCAAAGCACTAGGCAATCCGTTTCTAAATGAATAAATCATCTCATTTGATAATAAATAAATATTAGATATTACAAACATTGCTATAATTGCAAATTAAGTAGCTAAAGCACCTGTGTTATGAAAATCAGAGACAACGGTGGAACTACAAACACCCAGACCTGAGCCAATATAGAAAAGTTCGTTTTAGGTTTCCGTACCAAAATGGTAAAAAGGAACGCTTATGGTGTGACTCAGTCTGTCTGTGTGTCTGTCACAGCTGGATATCTCGAGAACTACTAATGGTATCAACTTGAAATTTGGAATAGTTTAAGATGACATTTGCCCAACTATTTTTCAAATAAGAAATTAATAAATAAATAAATATTTTTTTTACAACAGGGACTGAAAAGGGGTCTTAAAAATTTGAAGTGGGGCTATTAGGGCATGTGGGGTATCATATGAGAGAACGTCGTTTGCAGATTTTTAATCATTTTTTCTTTTTTTTACGCCGCATAGTTTTCGACTTATGGTGAAAAATTTTAAAAAATTACCGTTCCCCCCCCCCCCCTTATCTCCGAAGTTTGCAAAGAGAAAATTCTGAAATAATTCTATGTGACAGCAGTTTATATAAAGATTACAGGAAAAATAAAACGATATCTCAATATAGCATACTTTTTTAGAAATTATCAAATTTATAAAAAACGTTAACATTAGTTTCACTACCGGTCAAGAGATGGCGCTGACCTAAAACTGCAATATTAATTTTATTATTCTACTCTGCAGTGTGGTTGGATGGTGCAATTATAATGGTACGGAACCCTCGGTGCACGAGTCCGACTCGCACTTGGCCGGGTTTTTTTTAAATTGTCCAAGCCGAGAATCCATTCCGGGACCTCAGAGATGGTGTCACTTTGAAAACCGGCGTATGGACCTCAGAAATTTCGAAACCGGTATAAAAACCACTCTAGCACAAAGATCGTCGAAACATAGTGATATAATCTTATTTTCTTTACATTATTTTTCATTAGTATTGAAAATGCACTAAATTTGCGATTACAATTGCAGGAAAATCATATAAAAAATAAAGCATTTTTTGTTCGCGCCGTTAGTCTTGACATGAATAATGGTTAATTTAATCTTTGATATATTAAATCACTTAAAGTGTAAAAAACAAATTAAAATATCTACATGGCATTTTTGATTACTTTTAAATATATAGTTTTTAGATAGCGAATCGAACACTACCATATATTTTCATAGGAATTCGATCGAAGCAGACAAATTAAAAACATCTTAAGTAAATCCTCTATTTCCTGTACACATCAATTTCTATTACCGTTTTCAATGTAACTAAACATAAATAAAATACAATTTTATATCGAATTGTGCAAAAAAACTAACCTGTTCGTGATTGTAAGTCAAATACCTGTCCACATATTTTCGTATTTTTATTTTTGCACTACAATTTTACTGCTGATTCTAACGGCGGTTTTCATTAAACATTTTATAAATAATAAGAACCATTAATGTAACACAGTACCAATTATGAGTTTTATTACATCTTTCTTTAATTACGTTATATCGAAGTTTATTGACTCAAAACAGTTAACGGTTAGTGCCGGAAACTGGCGTTTTTTGAGACAATTTAACGCCGCCTTTTAAGATATTTCTAAATTAATATATTGCAGTATGAATCGATACCATTATTCACGCAACATCGATTCGAAAAAACTATTCTGGAGTCAATGGGTGCACTTAATGAGGTAGGATGTGGTCCAAGATACAAGCTTATTTAAATGTCTATTGTTGATGAAATAAAAAAGAGTAATCAAAAGACCTTCAAACAACACCATACAAACTCGGATTTTAAGTTTAATTAAACCTGTTCAAATCATGGATTGTATATTGCAACATAGATATCTACAGGGTGACATGGAAATTCGACATATTCCTTGAAAGGGGTTATACTAGAGGTCATTAGCAACAAATTAAGCCCAGTGAACCAGGGGTCAAAATTGGATGGTTACTGAACTGTAATGGTTCGTCATTTTTAAGATTTTTTTTGTACTTGTTACCTAAAAAAACCATTAATAATGAATAAACTACTCCAATCTGATCATTGAATTGATATTTTTCTGAAAGCTGCAAAATAAGTGATCAGTTTAAAAAAAACGCTGGCCCAAAACATACATCATCTCAAAAATAAAAGGTCCATAGTGTATTCTATACACTATGGGCCTTTTCATACCAGACTAAAATATACAGTGTACAGTTTAGTCTGGTATGAGGTTTCGTTGAGTCCGTTATGGTAGTAAGGGAAAATAAATACGGGAACGAGGATATGCCTGTACGACTTGGGCTTTATTGCTTAACACAAATCTATCACGATGGTTTTTAATTTGGCAATCGTGCATTCATCACTGGGTCACAAAGATAGTCTGTCACATCAGATTGCCTTGTAATGCTACAGCAATGGACGTAGCATTCGTGCCAAATTGAAAGCGTTTGCGATAGACTTTGAGTTAGACAATAGGTATCACCTAACATTTGAAAAAAAAAGGTTTAACAAAATACTGGTTTTTTCTCGCCAACTTTCTTTCGCTCTCAATAAATAGCGTTTATTTTCCGCCATCTCTCAACTCTTGTGCCACAGACGAACATAAAGGGGGCTACACATTTGAATACTTCACGCACCGTGCGCCGCGCGTGGCTCTCGCGCAGGAAGTTCAAATCCTTTTATTCAAATCGCCAAGGAACGGCGGTCAAGGTCCATAACTTTCAAGGATATGTTGTGGACTATGCATTCTTTCACAGTACACGTAAGTTGCGAGGTTTTTTTTCATTAAAAAATTCACGTAAGTTACCAGTTTTTCTTTACCTACATGATAAAAAGTATGGCCGATAATACGAGTAGGTTTCCATATTGGATGTCGAGAGCTTCGTAAGCAGAAAATTAATTAAAAAATTTGACTGATTGAAGCTGTACCTATTTTATGTATGAGGTAGGATGACACAACGCGCTTAAACCTTTTTTTTAAACAGTAACAACCGCAAGTATAAAAATAAAACCGGTCAAGAGCGAGTCGGACTCGCGCACCGAGGGTTCCGTACCATCATAATTGCACCATTAAACCACACTGCAGAGTAGAATAATGAAAATAGTATTGCAGTTTTAGGTCAGCGCCATCTCTTGACCGATAGTGGAACTAATGTTAACTTTTTAGAAATTTGATAATTGCCATATTGAGACATCGTTTTATTTTTCCTGTAATCTTTATATAATCTGCTATCACAGAATTATTTCAGATTTTTCTCTTTGCAAACTTCGGAGATAAGGGGGGAACGGTATTTTTTTACATTTTTCATCATAAGTCGAAAACTATGCAGTCTAGAAAAAAAAATATTGAAAACGTGCAATCGGCGCTCTTTCATATGATACCCCACATACCCTAGTAGCCTCACTTCAAATTTTTAAGACCCCTTTTCAGGCCCTGTTGTAAACAAGATATTTATTTATTTCTTATTTGCAAAATAGTTGGGCAAATGTCATCTTAAACTATCCCAAATTTCAAGTTGATACCATTAGTAGTTCTCGAGACAGACAGACAGATAGAGTCACACCGTAAAGGTTCCTTTTTTACCATTTTGGTACGGAACCCTAAAAAGGAACAACACAAAAACTTTGGATTGTCAAAATGTCTTAATTTAATAAATGTTTTACGAATTTGTAGTTTATTAAGAGATTTTTTAGTAGAAGTACTTAAACTAAGTCTCCTGACTTTACATCCGAACATCTATTGAGGAGCTATTATTTCAGAAAGAAATAAAGCTTAATTGACACCTGCCTTAATTTTCCGTATAATAATATTACTAAAAACGCTGTCTACTTTTATTATTGTTACACTTTTAAACTGACACGTGACCAATCTATGCTAACTAACCCCAAAACAAGACCCTAATAGGGGTTCCGTAAAATTACTAATGGCTATATAAATTTCACCCGTCACTTTAATGCACCTGCCACTGAAAATGCAATAATTAGAATTAACTCCTGACGTGACCATTATTTCTACGTCATAAATTCAGTTTTTTATTTCTTTGAATTAAGAAACGACTCGGTTGTCATTTGTTTTAAAAAAGTTCGTTTGGAACTTGGAATTGGGTCAGCTGTCACCTTGTTCGTAAGTTTTTGTTTCAAAATAATAAAAAAAACAATTTGAATTAAAAAAAAACGAAAAAAGATTGCACTTACCTAGCTAATGATTTAATTGTCATTCAAGTTTTTAAAAATACGGTGCTTTGTGTAAATAATTCTGAATTAGTCAAGTTTTAAATTAAAAAAGTGGTTACTAAGATACATGTAAAAGGTTTTTCTTTTATTTTAAACAATGACAATTCAGTTCTTATACCATACCATAGTCTTTGCTAGTGTCAATTTTTTGAATGTGATTTGTCATTTTCCAAAAATGGCCTTTATCATAGAGTAAGCATGTTACGAGTCCTAAAAATAAAATCTCGAGAAAGAATAAAATAAAGTCCTCCTTGAAATAGTTACATAATGAAACTCATAGGGTGCCCGCATAACAAAGCAGGTTACAGGTCGGTACCGGTCGGTACAAGTCTGTACCGATGGGTACAGGTAAAGTAACCTCATACTTTTCGGGAGGCCGCATAAAGAAAACAGGTTGTCGGTACCGGTCTGTGCATACATCCACGGCAACATCCACGGCATCCACGGCAAACCGGTACCGACATATCAGGACCGGAAAGTCTGCGTCCTTTATGTTTGCACCATAGACCAGATGCTTCATCCAAGCTCCTTTAGTAAATTTACCCAACCTCTTCTCACTTTTGGGAATGAATTACAAGTTAAGTCCAAGTTGATCGGTTAAAAACCCACTGTTTGTCCGCCCATTAGCGCGGCGCGTGCACCGTAACGATAGAGTTACCCCTCTGCTTTAACGTCTAATCTCTTATCTACACACAAAAAACAACCTTATATTTACTACACATAAATTAGAAAATGGCATGGCAAAGTTGTCATCGGCGCAAGAGTTTTGACTGACACCGGTCAAAGATTTATACAAGCTATATTGGGTTTTATTTAGTTAATTGAAGGTTGAGTTTTGTATACAGTAAATGCGAAGACTGCTCTCGTGTTAAGTTCTGCTTGGAGGACCACGGAGCAATATCTTTTTAAGGATTTTATCGCAACTCTTAAAGTGAATGAAATAAGGTTTATATTTGAATAAATGATAAGGTAATTGAGTTAATAGGGGATAGTCGACCGCAGGTTTATTGTTAGATATTTTTATTGTTCCTTCAAGGGTTACTTTTGGGAGGAAAGGAAGTGTTACATATCGTTGGGTTTTTGGACGTTATTTTATTACAGTAAGCCCTCGGTATTCATTAATTATGTTGGTTAAAAAATACTTTCTCTGGGTTTTAAATTTTTTCTTCAACTAAAGTCGTGTCAGATGTTGCAATCTCTGAGGTTCCACGATCAATACCTGCCACCTTATTTTCGAACTCAAAATGTATCGCAATCGCTTTCAATTTGACACGAATGTTACGTTCATTGCTGTGGCATTACAAGGCACTATGACAGACTGTCTTAGAGACCCAGTGATGGATGTACTCGATAGCCAAATTAAAGAGCGATCGTGATAGATTTTGAGTTAAGTAATAAAGCTCCTTATTATTATTTATTATTTTAGAATAACCAGGGGGTCATTCTAAAATAATAAATAAGTAGCAAAGTAACTGAAGTATCTATTCTATTTAGAGCAACTTTCAATATTTTTGGAAGTTGCTCTTATTGAAAAACATTCAAAATTGCTCTAAATGAAATACTTCAGTTGCTATTCGCATAGCTAAAGTCGCATTACTAATTTCCCAGCAAAAATGTAAACAAATGTGTTGCCAGAACAAAACAACAGAGGCCCTACCATGAGTAGATACAAACTGTTTACGTGACCGTAAACTATCGGGTATACTGCTCACAGTCAGTGCGAGTGAAAGAGACAAAACGATAGTTTACGGTAACGTAAACAGTTTGCTTCAACTCATGGTAGGGCCACAGAAAAGGAAATAGTATATTGCTAAGTCAAGAAATAAACACACTTACATGTTTTTTCATCACAAACCTAATAAAAATAAATAGATAAATATTCTGAATCATGAGTTTTGCGGAAAAACAGTGATATAATTTAATATTTCATAGTAACAGTTTTATAGTAGAAAACATTTTATGATGCTGTCTGTCAACTGCAAACCATACACATCAACCTTTGGTTCATTTCATTCCATAAAACTTTTAACCGCCTCTGTGGTCTAGTGGTTCGCCCACCAGTGTAAGACGCAGGGGTCCCGGGTTCGATTCCCAGGGGGGTACAATTTGTACTCGGTTTGGTTGGTGGTAGGGCTTATTTCAAGTCCGCCTGGCTAGCTACCACCATCTTACCTAAGTCTGACGCCATAATAACAATTTAAAAATTGTTGTGTTCCGGCAGTTACAGGTAAGATAGCCAGTATTCCGGGTGTAGTGCGCTTCCACCTTTGGCCGTATCGTCATTTAACACCAGGTGAGATGAAGGCCAAGCACTATCCCGTAGTGTATACAAAAAAAAAAAAAATCTTAAAAATGAGTATTACGAGTTTTAGCTGTAGTAGTAACATTTGTCTTTTGGTATTGGTGGGAACTGGCGAAGTTGCAATGTATTTTTGATAGTTTACATGTTAATATCTAAGTAAAGTTTTCTTATCAGTTCGTTTCAAGAACATTTAACATCAAAAATTATGATAGGTTAAAATAAAAGTTCTTATTATCATCCTACTTTAAAATTACCCTGTATGGCATTATATTTATTATGACTCAAAATATAATAAACAAATTAAAAAAATATAATAATGACCAAAGGTTTTGAATATCTGAAAATGTCACTATCAGGGTCAGTTTGTCAATTTGACAGTGACGTTTCATTGTTTACATTTTTGCTGGGAAATTAGTAGTGCGACTTTAGTTGCTATACGATCAGTTGCTGTAGGGCGAAAACTTCCGATAAATAATCCAGTTTAAATTCCTCACACATTTAAGTTCAAGTTTTACAAGAAATTTTCAATACAAAAAAAAATATTTAAAAACTCGTAACAAACGGAAAGTATCTAAATGCAATTAACAACCCCAATCCAAATCAAAAGACCACATCTCTATCTAACGCGAACCATCTCTAATCTGCGATCTCAAGATTTAACGAACTTCAATTAAGTCCCATTAATATTCATACAGGACCCAGTAGCGGTGCTCATTATTTCATAAATTAATTAACAAGCCCCATCAATCAGTTGGTGATATAACTTTGTATCATGTTAATGTAAAGTAAATGATCCTTATAAAATTACCTGAAGCGATTAAAGGCTATTTTTAAGACTAGATATTTATTTGGTAACTGAGGCCTTTAGACGCATAATACCACAAACGCAAAATACCAACTCGAGATTTTGTGGTGTTTTGCGGATTTGTAGAAAAAATACGTAAAATACCAACTACGTATAATCCCATAAACGCAAAACACCACCTGGGACTTAGAATTATTTTGTCCCTGAAGTGGAGTGGCCGAAGAAACTATTTCGCAGCCCTTTAGACGCATACTCAGCTATCCTAGCTAGGTTATATCTATTCTGTGACTAAGCTTAAAACTAAAAGTACCAGGCTATCAGGAATGTAAAGGAGCTAATCAAAGTACCTGTTCATCAGATCCGGTCAGCATTTTCCCCACAGCTCTCAACGCAGGAGTGCTAACTGCTGGAGAGTTGGTCTAACAGGGCAATCAGTCTATCGAAAAGTACCAGGCTAGCATGAATGTAAAGGAGGTCTTATCATACCTGTTCATCAGATTCAGTCAGCATATTCGGTAACGGGAGTAGTAACGGGAGTCCTTACTACTGGAGACTTCGACTTTACTGGTAGCAAATCAAAGTACAGAAAGTATTTTTTTTCAATCAGTCAATTACGAAAAAGTTGGTGTTATGCGTACTTGGTATTTTGCGTAGGTAAATCAAAGTTGGTGTTTTGCTAAGTTGGTATTTTGCATAAGTGGTATTTTGCGTTTATGGTGTATTGCGTAAAAGTGGTATTTTGCGTATGTGATATTATGCGTCTAAAGGAACTGAGGCCCTATTTATGAATCAATTTTTGAAATCGTTCGTGTGACTTATGGGGCATTTACATGGGCATACAATCACTTGTAAAATCGAATCACCATCACATTTAAATTTGGTTTGCGTTTAGATTTTTCCCTAGTCGCTCCATGTAAATACCCCATTAGGTCGCATTATGCGATGTAATGTCACTATTGATAACTTTACTAAATTGCACTCCAAACCGCTGACCGAAGAGACTGACTGACAGCTGACCAACGAGCGATTCAAAAATAGATTCCAACTAACTGAAAACCTCCTATTTCTGCAGTTGGCTAAAATTAGTTTTTTTACATTCAAAATCATTAAAAATACGGATATCGAATTTTGCTATATCGAATGAAAATGGTAAGTAAACAGCGCTCGATTAAAAGATAGGGCCCCAGATTACGATGTGGGGCCCTATTTTTGAAGTGAAAACTCCTTTAGCGGCGTTGTACGCTTTTTTGTAATGGGGAAAAAATGTTAAACTCGCGTCAGTTAGGATCACGTAACCCTGATCGAAAATTCGTAAGACGGATGTGACGGATGGAGAGTAGACAGCCGGCGAAGGAAGTATCCCCCTCTCTTTCTACGGGGCGCGGTGAAAATGGCGGCGCGTCATTTCAAGACGTAAACACTAGTGTCACCATAGCAACGCGCAAATTTTTAATTCAATGTCAAAACTCTAGATTTTCTGTCAAGCTATGGATAAGACTTTCGTACAAAAATGTTCTGTATTCGTAAATTCAAATGCAGAGTAAATTCGTAAGACGGCAATTCGTACAAAATTATTACCTAACCATTCCAAAATATAAAAAATGCACAACGTTAATATTCAAATTTCACTTCTGCTGGCACTACCGGAGTGCAACCCGTTTTTTTTTTTCGGGTACTTACATGTACTAATATTATTCTGGAGTCAATGGGTGCTACCTAATGCTGAATATGGTAGATAGGGACCATGAAACTGAACAACTTTTACTATGGGACCAACTATAAAATCACAAAAAAAATCTGCTGTTTCATTCATTTTGATATTTTCGTGACGTTATTAATTTTTGTAGTTGTTCAGTTTGAGGGTCCCTATCTACCATATTCGGCATTAGGAGTTATTTTGTAACACGTTGTATATGTTACGGCTAATACCCGAAGTGCGGCTAAACCTAGTTTTAGCCGGCTTAAACTAGGTGTAGCCGATAGCTGTTGGCTAAAACTAGGTGAACCGATCTGCTTTACTCCTGTAGATCCCGAACATAGGTTAGAAATTTAAGGCGAGCGCGAAGCGCAGAGTAGCATGAGCCTTAAATTTCGAGGTTATTTTTTTTAACAGACAACAGAAATAACTTTCTTAATACCCCATGCTACACCTAGTTTTAGCCGGCAACACCTAGTATTAGCCGCGAGCAAATCGGCTACACCTAGTTTTAACCAACAGCTATCGGCTACACCTAGTTTTAGCCGGCTAAAACTAGGTTAAGCCGCACTTCGGGTATTAGCCGTAACATATACACATTTGTACTGTACACTGATTACTCGAAGACGGCTGAACCGATTGATGTTTTCGATCATTTTTGGTACGTACACTTGTTTGACCATAAAACCTCATAAAACTTTTCTAAAATCCTATGTGCTATTCTAATAAAACTTTGTTTAATATAACTACGAGTAATTACCTACTTCAATAAGAGTGCAGCAAGAGGATGAGATTCAAAATAATTTTCTTTATTAAAAAGTATAACGTGTAATAAAAAAAAAATAAGCTAAGTATGAGCTCTTTGTTTTCAATCATTCTGTCCGTAAGCTAACGAAGTCTAGATTAGTATTTCAAAATATTTCTGCACATGTAATTTATGAATATTATTTCCATTAAATCAAATTTAACGAAGGCTACTATAATAAGTTGGGAAACCGACGAGTGTGGAATTCATACAAAATTAATTTAACGATAAATCTATTGGTTGTTAATTACAGTTTGAGTGAAGCTGAGTTAAGGCTGGCAACAGACTACATAATACGTGATAAGATAATATACTGGGCCGCAAAGAAAGCGGATTAAAACTAGGATTTGAAATACCGTTAAAAATAACGATACAAAAATAATAACGTTAAAAATACCATTAAAACATTTTATCGGTAAATTTACCGGTAAAAATAACGTTAAACTTTGGTACCGGTAAAATTATTATTTGAAAAAACGAATAATTGAAAATATTACGTTATTAATTGAAATAACGTTAAATTTAAAGTAACGGTAACAAAAAGTAAGAAATTACGTTAAAATTAACGTTATTTACTGAAATAACGTTAATTTCGTTAAAATAACGTTAAAATTAACGTTATTTATTGACATAACGTTAATGTTAAAATTAACGGTAAAAAAGTAAGAAATAACGTTACATTTAAAAATAACGTTATCATTCCCTGGTTGAAACAATGCTCTCTTCACAGTCTTTTTACCCGATTGCAAGAGGGTTATGTCTTTCGCGCGTATCTTGTAAGTATGTATGTAAGTAAGTATGTTTGTTTGTATGTAATATTCTTTATTACCTCATATCTCTTAAACGGCTGAACGGATTTCCATGATTAACATATCGTTAGATTTGTCTTGCCAGCCCAAGTGTTCTTAAGAAAAAGGCGTTATAAAAAAACCAACATGGCGGCTGCACGGTGCTATTATACGTAGTGGAAAAAAAATTTTTTTTTTAGAATACTGCAATATAGGTGTCAAATTAAAGGTCTCATTAAAAAGATTTCAAAAAGGTATATCATGATTGTAATAAATAATAACTAAAAAGAAATAAATAAAAAAATAAATTTAAAAAAATTAAAAACCCTCCTGCATAAAAAGACAAGTCAACTGAAAAGATGGAAACAAGATTAAATATTAAAGGCAACATTTTAACATGCAGTCGGAGGCATATAACTCAAATCATTCATAATGTCACTTTCTTTATGCATGCCTCCGACTGCATGTTAAAATGTTGCCTTTAATATTTAATCTTGTTTTTTACCCGACTGGAAGAGGGTTATGTTTTTTTGATAAATAAAATTTAGCATCTCTGCTATGATGGTCGATGGATGATTTGTAAATATGTTTAAGTGTCGATTAAGCATGTCAAAGCCCTCTTGATTTCCTCAAAAAGAAATAACGTAAACCGCAGTAAAGTTCCAAACAAAGACTTTTATTTTAATATGGAATTGATATCATGATTATTTTTATGTATGTTTCAGGAAATTTAAAGGTTTTTGCAGTTGCTTTAAATGCTTATTGGTAAGTTGAACTGGTATACCAGTTATGGCTAGAGCTGTCAATTTATAAATCCATTGCCGAGATGCTTAATTATTTTTATCAATAAGATCATGAAATGAGCATATTTCTTGAAATTTGTATGAAAATAACGTAATGACCATTTTTCTTTGCAGTCCAGTGTAGAATGTAAATTGTAATCACTATCGATGCAGATTATGCAGATTGCTTATGAACTTTGTTTAACGATTTCAGTAATTACGAGTCTTTTTAAATTCAGATCATTGGATCTCATATTTTAATTTGATTTATTTTATTTATTAAAGTGATTCAATCTTACATTCTAAGGATTCAATGATATTTTATGCAACAGTGACCTTTAAACCCAATTGGGCTATTGTCTTGTTGTTTGTGTAATTTATTTGCGCTTGGCCCCCTGGTGTCTATAGTGCATACCAAGCCTAATATTTTAGCGAGCCACGATTATGTAAAAGCGAGTTATGCGTATGGCACAAGCAGCACCGCGGTGAAGAGATAGGGACGTATTTATGCGGTAAGGAGCAATTATGTTACTTGTTCTAATTATTGTTACTTGTTTACAAGACTATACATAAGGTAATCTTTAATTTTTTATGTAAATGAGTCCGTTTTGGTTCACTTAAAGTACTCCTATGGTGTTAAGTGAGTTGTTAAAGAATAATTTAATGATAAAAATTTATGTAACCGTCTGGCGAGTTAAAACGACATATTCTATTTTGGAATTATTTGTTATTTTATATTATACGACTCATATTTTTTACTTATATCAGAAGTTTAATTTATTTAAGCTTAGTAAGTTGCCAGTAAGTGTTTACTTAAATATGTTTTATTTAATTATTTCTATTGATAAAACTTACAGAGAACAAGCAATAAACTTTAAATAATGAATAGTTAAAAAAGGTTAATTCAGTAAAACCGATTAATACATTAAAACACATAAATAACGTAACGCTGCATACATAACGTTGGTCAAGAAACGGTTATTCGCAACAAAACACTGAAAAGTCCAAAAATAATGCCCAACCTTTAAAAACGTGATTGAATAAGGAAATTATGGATTTAAATAAAATAAGAAACTTCAGACAAAAGAAATTGTTTCGGACATGTCCAAATCCAAATTCTGGACTAATCCGAACATATGGTAACCCTATTCGCAACTCGCTAATCTGGTGTCGCACGTTGCACAACAATAGTGCAGGTGTAATACCTAGTCAATTTTAGGTCGTTCGCCACGGATGCTCGGGCAACTTCAGTACTACATATTAGTTATGCAGATTGAGACTAAGCTAGTTAAAGCCATGTGACTTGGTAGAATAATAACAACCATTCATAGGGTGTCAGAGACTCAGGTACCTAGTAAATCTAACGGTTCCCTATGTATTTGCATAAAATTTTAAGGCATAATATGTCATAGCATAATATGATTTAGCCGAATGATGTTTACGCATAATATTATTTAGTCATAACAGCTTTTGCATATTTTTTTAAGCATAACTACTTTAAGCATAATCATGTTAAAGCATAATATTATTTAGCATAAATTTAAACACGCATAATGTTATTAACGCATATTTTTATAAACAAAAAAAATTAACGATGTTTAAAATCACGAAAGAACATTTTACCTAAAATACAAAATCCCAAAGCTTAAAAAACCGAAAGTTAATTGAGGGTTACATGCCAGCAGGTTGGTTCTGGCACTTCGCCGGCCGCTGCCGCGGCACGCTCGCTTCGCTCGCTCGGCTCGTGCGTTGTTGGTCGCAATCGCGATGGAACCTTAGCTCCTCCTCGCTCGCTACGCTCGCTCGTCGTCGCATCTAATAGACCTAAAAAGACTATCTGAATTTTTTACTATCGGCATTTTAACTTTCACGGCTTGGTCTTATGAGTCGATATTTAGGTCATATGTGTTATGATATTTTGGCATTTTAATACAATTTTGCATGAAAATAAATAAGTGCGTAAAAATATTTATTCTTATTGTTTTTGATTTTTATGTCTAAATAATATTAGGCGAATAGACAATATGTCTAATAACAGTATGCGAAAACAAATTAGTCTTAATGATAATTATGGTAATATAAATAGTATGCCAAACCAGAAAAATGAAGTTTACAATGAAAACGGTCCTATTATAGACCTAATCACGATAAGCGGACGGTTTTGTTGGTTTAATATCAAGTAACTTTTTTTTTTCTATGAATAGAATCTTTAGAAAATAAATATTTTATTTATTCAAATTAATAATCAAATTAGATTTTTATTCCTTATTCTGAGTTCATAAGTATTAAAGAAAAACAAAAATTTAATGGAGATTTCACTGTGCGCGACTTTAAATGTTGCCAACTGTTGAAAACTTGGTACTATTAAACCAAAAAAGTAATGTAGGTTTAAAAATGAACAGAAAACTATAATATAAACTCTTAATTATTAATCTTTGATGGAAACTTCTTTAATGATTTTTATTTCTGTATTCTTGAATAAAACATGCTCCTCTCACGGAAGAGGTCATTGTCCTGCAGTGGACTTTTGAACTGAAACAGCTAAACTGAAAAGCTTGAACAGCTATTTTTTTTCGCGATTTCAGAGTTGGTCCTTTAGTAAAAGTTGTTCAGTTTGATGGTCCCTATCCCTATCTACCATATTTGGCATTGCGGGTTGTCTTGTAACACCCTGTTTAGAAGTTAACTATGTTCGCTTCCAAAGCAAAGAAGAACAAATAAAAATAACACCCCTTGATTCTCAACAATTTGTCAATATTGAATTGCACAGTAAAATAGTAACGTCAAGTGTTCGCGACCACAAATACTAAGCACAATAAAACGTGTTCGAGTAATTATTACAAATGAACGTAGGGTGTAATACCCTGCCTTAAAATAATTAAATCATACATTAAAACTTCAACCTTAATATATTACAATAAATAGCAATATCCTTTACAGTTGTACCGTCAGCAACGGTCTTCATTACGGATACATTATTTACTTCGACGCAGGATTTATCGCTCGATCGTCAAATGTTGTGGGGCTAAATAAAATATCGATTCGATATCGAATTATTGCAAGGATATCTGCAATGACCACCCAACATCGAGAAATTAATTCGATTTAATGAGTTAATACTTATGATAGGTAATATTGTGGGTGAATTCCGTCAGGCTTTTTAAAGGCGAAATTTTATTTAATTCCAAACATGAGCTAAACCAAAGGGTGCACAAAGAATTTATTATGATTTATGCTCTACTATGACCACTAAGAAAAACCCAAGATTCTTGTAGTAGGTACCTATACGCTGCCATCTGTTGTATAGAATCGTTGACATGTTAATTAAATACGAGTAAAGCCATAGCATTATGTTGTATTGTGATGTAATGTAACGCTTAATGGTTGCATTTCTATACTTTCTGTATGAGGAAGGCGAACGACATCGGACGAATTAGGGTTGGCAACTTACACTTAATATTTTAGTAACTTACTGAAGTTAGAAAATAACATGTTGGGGAGTGTAAATATAGTATGCAATGTAAGTACATATTCTTTAAGATAATAAATCGACTCACCCGTAGCAGCTCAGACGGGATTCCGTCTGAGCTGCTACGGGTGAGTCGATTTTTTCTAGTATTTTTTATATTAAATTAATTATCATTATATAAAAATAGCTAAAATCTAGAATTTCAATAAGTATTCTTTTTTAAAAATATGATATAAGTATAAATAAATATCTTCCAATATTGTAAAGAAATTAAAGAAAGGGTATGCTTATAAATGTATTTTGTATTGTTGGATATAAGACCGTAGGCTTACACAGTAACTACATTAAAATATAGATTTTGAAGTACCTACTGCATTTATGCACATAATAATATTGTTTAATTCAAAATATACCAACGATTCACGACTTCCGTGTTCGAGTGACTTGCACGCCGCTGGTTTTCTTTGCCGTAGTTGTTTCCGATTTTCATAAAACAAGTCCTTAGCTACTAACTTTGGAATCAGAGTGACTTATGTGATGTTGTCTACCATTTATTTCATTATTTATGTGCTGGCAGCCCCGACGCGGTCACGCTCCGGAACGGCGCACGTCACGGCCCCGGCGGGCGCGCGACCAACATGTGCCCGTAACTGTCTTTAATTGCTTACGACAATACCGACCAACGATCTTTCACCCAAGACAGTATGTTCCATTTTTAAACAAATTTAAAAATATTTAGCTATTTCTTTGCTTTTTGCTTTTGCCATCCCTATGTGCTTTGATTTTGCGGCTATTATTCGTAAGCGAGTAGCCTCCCTGATGTGCCGCGTGCGCGGCAGCGCCAACAGCATTCTGCAAAGTATAGCACAGAGGGTAAAAGGGCCGATGCTGAAACATTGGGTTTCAGCTCATGTTATGGCGTTGGGACGTGCCGCAAAATAATTGTAATCTGTATTATTTTAATTTATTTTCATCAATCATTTAATAATGAAATTTTACTAACATAGTATAAGTGAATTGTTACTAACAAATTATGGATGTATATTAATTCTGAAATAAATGATTATTATTATTATTATTATTATTTGATAGTTTAGGACAACTACAATTTTCTACATGAGAAAGTTTCATATTTTTAACAACGTTGTTTACAAATTTTGTTGGTAGTAGGCCTTATTTCATGTCCGCCTGGCTAGCTACCACTACATAAGTCTGACGCCATAACAACAATTTAAAAATTGTTGTGTTCCGGCAGTTAGAGGTAAGATAGCCAGTTCCTCAGTGATGAGGATTCCGGGTTTAGTACGCTTCCACCTTCGGCCTTATCTTCACTTAACATCAAGTGAGGGGAAAGCCAAGCACTGTTCCGTTGTGCATAAAAATAAGCATGCAGTTTGACAAGCATAAAGCTCTCCTGATAAATATGCAGCTCACCTGATGAGTATACAGCTTACAAGCACGAAGCTCCCTGACAAATATAATGTAGTAGCTCCTAATAGCTCCCCTGAAAAGATACAGCTTTGCCATATGAAGTGGCCCACGCTTATTGTATGACAAATCAACGACGCCGCTAAATTAGCTGTCATCGTCAGCTAACTTACGGCCAAATACTCAAACGAGTCTTAAAGTTAAGGCCACCTTAAATTCAAAAAAGTTGTCAGATTTGACAGAAACTCTATAAAACTGACAGCTTCCTTAAAGTTAAGGAGACCTTAACTTAAGATTTTAGGTAACTCTACTGTTAAGACTAGTTATGTTTTTGTCTTTATTATGTATCATAGATTCCTCAGTCAAACGAGACATCAAACGATACAATCAATCATTAGAAAATACAAAATCATTTTTATAACGGCATAGAAGTAAATATTAGACCGCAACAAACATGAAACTAGAAATCAGCAAACATTTTCTAGTCAACAACATAGTAACCTATGTAATAGTCACAAAAATTACATGAAATTTTCATGTTTCTTTTAATAGAAGCACGTGTAATTCTTACTGTATCATTTTTTGCCATTTTTCCTATCTTGAAATCTCAGTGGCAATTTACACTATCATGTTTGCCTGTCACAATGTTTGGTTCGATCGATCAATTATATACGCTAAACTAAATTTACCTGTTACTTAACTTTGATAATAATATACTCGTACCTAACCTAAATATATTTTTTGAAGGGATTATATTGATTTAGCCTGTATAGCACACGGATTTATTAGGTACTTATTTATTTTGCAAAAAATACGGATTTGTAGATCGGACAGGGACTCAATCTCTACTAACATTATTTTAACTGGTTTTTTCATGAACTTAAAATATTCGTGTTTTTAAATACTTTTTCAATTTTACTATTTTAATTAAGCCTACAAAAACTTAAATAAAAATTGTACGGTTTATCGTAGAGACTTGATACCATAAACACAGTCCAAACATTGTTTCAAAGCAACTATACTTCCTTTTCTAAAAGCTAGACGCGTGCTTCTACCAATTATACCAAGATACCTATATCTATATGAAATTCTATTGCCCCATTCATATTTTTTCGCCTTACGGGGGCCAAGTAAGCATGGTCGCTGTAATGGTACCCTGCGCGCAGACCACAGGCGTTCCGGTGGGGTACCATGATATATGAGATGTTTTTATTGTCTGACAGCCATGCGCTTGACCTCAACTCCGAATACTAAGTAAAGTCAGCGCAGATAGTTAGAAGCAGTCAAAAAGTTCATTATATTTGAGTAATTTTTTTGTTCACAAAGCTTATTAAAGTAATATTTACTTTTCTTCTCAAAACCTAATACTAGCGAGACTTTTGTTAGTCTAATACTTAGAGTCAATCATATTCCTTATAGTGTTATACTTTTAGCTAAACGTAAATTATTACTGGCGGCTTTTTAGCACTTAAGGCTGTAGACTCGCATCACGTTCCATTTTTAAATTTTCAATACAAATGATCAAAACAACTCTGCGCGAGCCGTAATGAGGGCGAACTTTGAATATTCCTATTAAATAATTAAATAGATATAAGTTTATACAAAGTACGTAATACATTAGACAAATTCCTCATTATTCCTAAGAAAAATTAAAATCACTTTAGATTCTGTAAATACCAGTAAAAAAACATGTCAAAGTGTACCAATTTGAGCATTTTTTAATATTTTATTTCTAAGTGATTAAAAGCGTTTTTTTAAATTTTCTCTCTATAGGGAACTCCTTGATAATACAAACAATAAGTGGAAAAATAAATATGAGTCGTATTCTTATTTGTCACAGCTGAAACGTTTTTGAAAAATACCTCTGACAAGCAAATTTGAAATTCCACTTGAACAGATTGTCTTCGTTTTAAAATACCTGACAATTTATTATGTTTTTCTCTCTATACGGCACTAATTTAAGAATTTTGCTTCCTAAAACTAAAGTTTACATCAATAATAATGCTTTCATTCTTTAGATAACTTCATTGGAAAAACACTAATTTCGTTGAAATGCAAATATACAGCCTTAATAGGTTATAGTAAAAAACAGATGTCTAAAAAAGGTGAGCTTAATCAAACTTGTTGTCTTTCCTGTATCTCCGTTCCGATCCTGCTATGCTTAAATAGATAACACCTCATTATGTAAGTATGGCTAATACAATAAAAAGTGTAAATTAAAATCTCTCATTAGTGCTTTGAACCAACCAATTTTGTACTATAAATAAAACAGGCCACGATCATTCCTAAAATAATCAAATAGAAGATCAAACTAACTGTTAATGGTAGGCAATATTAAATCAAAATGATTCTTTATAACTTCCGGTGCAAGCTACCGGCACAATTAGCTGATACTTCACTTTATAATTATAAGCATTAATCATGCTACACTAATACATAATTATAACAATTTTATTTTTAACATGTAAGAGGTGATGACTTCTGAGAAATGTGGGATGAACTTGCAGAGATATCTATTAAATACTGGATGTCATTGAAAAAATACCTAATTAAGTATAAATAATAATAAGTACCTAATTATTTTTATTAAGGTTTATTTTAAAATAAACATTAAATCTATATCTTTCCCTGTTTGACTTAAGTTTGTTTGTAAGCCGAAGCGATATCGAACATCAAGTAAACATGACTTTAATTGTTATTTATTACAAAACGCTATTATTAGTTTTACTAAAACTTATGTTAATATCATCGATAATATTTTTATTTTGCGTTGTTCGTTAACGCTTTTACAAGTGTGAAATTGTCTACAGGACTAATGCTTTGACAACAAAACGTTTGTTGTCAGACTTTGTGGATTGGTTAGTAGGTACCCTTAAATGATTATGCAAGAATTAATAGAATAAGCAACTTATACCTATTCTGTGGTTATGATATACTTACCAATCATGATGCAATAACCGTACGACTATAACAACCTCATATTTATTTCGTGGAGTTTTTCACTATGACGTCAGTTTAAACCTCAGTTTTTGACAAAATTCAACAACGTTGGGTTTATCCGTAGAATAAATTTTGTTCAACAAATACAATAAATCTGAAAAACATTTTGTGATTGCTAATTATTTCTATTATTCATTCACACATAATCCTTGATATTTACTGGCATTGCTTCACATCCGACTCTAATTCTTATATGCAGTTAAGTAGATGCATGCAGTGAATCACCGATTGTGCAATCTATGACGTCACATCTCCCAAGGTAAAGGGATTCTATCGGAAATCGATTTTCGATCGGCGGAACTGACGACATTTACAACAGTAAATTGGATTTTGATGATCTTATTGCGGCATTCAGGTCTGCATTCAGGTCTTATTTTAATGTGTTTGGTTAGTACCGTTTTGAGACTTTCAACTTTAAAGTATGGGAATCGGTAAACAATCACTATAAACATTATTTTATGTTTATCGTTTATATCAAAGTCAAAAATAGCTTTATTCAAATAAACGTAATTATTAAGTACTTTAAAATCGTCTGTATTTTTCTACCACCCGTTCCAAACTTTTTAACTGACAAGAAGAACGGGCGCAAGAAACTTGTGTAAAAAACATGTGAAACTTATGTAAGATTTGCTTAATGTATTTTATTGATCTCTATACCGCCAATCCTCCTTATCTAAGGAATACTTGTGCTGTTCTCCAGCAGTGGGAACATTAGAATGGGCGACTATGACAATATCAAAGATACATATTACCAAAATTATACCAGTTAGTCACAAAATTCCGTAAATCATTACCAAAATTATAAAAGTAAATTAAGTTTTTTTTCTATCTATTGACTAGGTACTAAAAATTACTGTTGATAAACAAAGCCTTTTCTTTTATTAACTCAAATGGAAATGAAATGAGTGAAAAAAAATATATTTTAAATCTACGATAAAAACATCCAAAAATAACTAATAAAAAGCATTTCCTTTCACTGTCTCCAATGGTTAGTGGATGTGTGAACAATTTATTTCAAATCCACAACAAATTGTAAAATTCTTGTGCACTATTCTATAAATTCTTGTCATAGTTCAGCTACCAGCGTTCACATACGGCTGCGCTGCGACGGATCGGCGCAGGCGCAGACTTACAATTTTCCCCTCAATTTGAGATGCTTTCTGATTGCTGACAATGACAGCCTATTAGAAAATGTCTAACGGTACTTAGAATTCCTTTGCTGTAATATTGTACAGTTATGATCGTCCTTATGGAATGAAACAAATTTTGCACGGAAAAAAGAAGACTGAAAAATAATTTCTATGCAACTGTAACGAGCGAGATAGAATAAGTTACCTAAAAAGGTATACTTACTTACTTAAAAATTTTGTCAGTGATCTCCAAGGAAGAATATTGATTCGATTGAATAAAAGTCGAATCCTTACCAGCTAGTAGGTATTTACTATAAAGTATAAACCTTTTACTAAATACCTTTTTCAGCCGCCAGTTGCTCAGGTAACCTAGTTCAAGTATGTAAAATACAAAAGGTAAATATTTATAACCTCTAATAAATAATAGGTTCAATTAAGTTTTTTCATCAAGGTTATTAAAATTTGTAAAACACCAACAAGCAGGAGAAGATTATTACTAACATCATGAATAACGACCTTTTGATCTAAGATTTTTCTGAAACAGACAAAAAATCGACTTCCTATACAAATGTCCGAACAGCTGATCGAATTTTGACGATTTTTTTGTGTTTTCGGAAAAGCCGTATAAAACAAATGTTGTTGTTTATTTATGATGTTAGTAATCTACTCCTGCGAGGTTGTTGGTGTTTTACAAATAACCCTGTATATTTTTTATCTTCATTTACATTATTTTCAACACTTTACGATTGAAAATAAAGGTACAAATACTTCGTAACTAGAATGTTTTTTTTCACATAAGAGTAAAGTTACGCTAACTCGTCCCCGCTAGATGGCGCTGTTCGTCGCGGTCTGCTTGCCGCACTTTCGTAAGCCGATCCTGAAGATAAAGTGCGCGCACCACCGGAACGACCGATGCCGACTTTTATACAGGGTGATTTTTTGAACACTTGACAAATGTGGTATGTCGTGTCAACTTAATCAGAGCAAAAAATAATAATCAGCTGTTCCATAGCAAACGTCAATATGTACTCGACCAAAATTTATGGAACAGCTGATTGTTTTTTGCTCTGATTAAGTTAGCCCCATAGACAAAGTTGTTCAGTTCGACTGTCTGAAACACACCAAAAAAATTTGTTGATTGTTTTCGAATTCACCCTGTATAGACGTACCAAGTACCGAAGGAAGGTAATTCACAAGTTTTCCAGCTACTTTCAATTAGGATCTATTTGTAATTGATACTATGGAGAGTCTAATTGATCATACTTTTTTTTTAACATTGAAAATGTTGATGTTTTCGTAATCGAGTATAGTGCCCCGATTTATGAAATTGTGACATTTACCTGTAGTTTCCCCGACTTGGATCGAGAATTTCCTGACTTTTTTTGAGCTCGCTGTTCAAGAAACGGAAATATTGGATCTCGGGATTGAATTCAGCTGCAGTTTGAGCACAGTTTAAAAACTGTGAGTTTGAGCCATCTTAGGGTGGGTACCCACTTAGGTTCGCGAACCTCCGCGCTCCGCGAACCTAGAACAGTGATCCATAGCAAAAACAAATATTTTTACTTTGGCTACAGTGTGTGCCTGTGCGAACCAGCTTCGCATACGAGTTCCCTCAGGTACACACCTCGGCGCCCTGTTCCAGCAGAGGATAAACGATATTTTCGGTGCAGGTTCGCGGAGCGCGGAGGTTCGCGAACCTAAGTGGGTACCCACCCTTAGGGGTGGGCAGACCAAAACTGTAGTCTGTAGCGCGGGTCCCTTACGCGCGAAGTCAGTCTACGCTCCGTTCATTTAGCGTCAGTACGATAGAGAATGAATTTCTAATTTGTCAAATTAGAATTAATTCTAAATTACATTTTAAATGCCTTTGATAGTTGCGCGTAGTGTGAGATCTGTAGATTTCGTGTTAAAATATTTTTACAAATTAACACGCGATTTTATTTCTCGGAGATTGTATGCTCGAATACCTACAAAATTCAAAGGTTGTTTTTGATCAAAATAAACTCTTTGAAAGTTGATACTCAACTACCGTCTTCTTTCCACAGCATTTATAAAAGATAATAATACTAGATGTCAATAACTAAGTAGAGAGGAATGCATCATCATAATTTTTTACTCTAATTCCATCTTAAGTATTTTTTTGTTCTTAAATAAATGGAATATTCTGCCGCTAACTTGATTGCCCAATTCTGAAATAGTGAAACCGTATAAACCCCACTTACGACTTTATCGTCGTCGACACACCCGCTCACGTCACGTAATTGCGCATACTTTGCCTTAACGTATTAATTAAGCAGGAATGTGATTTATTCAACTGGCAATACCGCGCGAAATGCGCTCTTGAAATCGCCAGCGTTTCCGACGACTTACTTTTGGTAATAAATGTGGAGTTTATTTGAGGGAATACTTTGAATTCGTATTATTTGTAATATTCGACCTCTGATATTCTTGAAGAATAGTTTTATAGTATTTTGCGAATGAGGGCTTTTCAAAGTGACATTTAAAAAATAAAAATACTTAGTAACTATTCGCCTCACTAGATGGTGTTGATACTCTTCGAAGCTTAGTAAAAAAATCACATTGACACACATTTTTATCAACGCCATCTATCAAGCCTACAGTTTAAACACGACTGCCCAAAGCAAAAAGAGTATATATGTGTTTAGGGTTCATGTATGTTTGTGGGTATGTGAGTTTCTTTATTCCACCATAATCAGCCTGATGTCTCAACGGATTTGAATGTATGGGGTATTGTTAGAATCCTTACATCATTCCAAGTGACACTGGCTTTATTCCAAGTGATACTGGCGTTAGATTCCGTAAATTATTTGTGTAACGAAACCAACGGAACGATAAGAAAACATCTACAATGCGGTTAAATTGATAATAGACAGTGATCCGCTGCAACTTCACTCGAGAATGTATGGAAAACATCAGATTTTACAGATTAAGATATGTTGTTTTGTACCGCAAGCGTTCTGAAGTTAGCCACTTCAGTTGTATCAGCCAAACAGAAGTCCAATCTTTAGTTTTCTCGCGTTACCTTTTGTTTTATCTCTCATCACTTTTTTGGCGGATTATTTTCCGCCGTTTCTTTGGTCATGATAGTTACTTAAACTTATTTGCAGGTTTCAATAAAATACGAACTGCGTCTGAAAACGTCCATTTATTTTTGCACACCAAATCATAGAGAAAAAAAGATACATGGGTATTGCGTGCGTTCCAACAGAAAGTCGACATTCGGTCGCATTCACTACACACTCCCAGGGGGCAGAGTTACAAGCACTAGTTCTAACAAAACAATTACACAAGAACGACATAGTATGTAGTTACATTTCTTTCACATTAATACAATTCTATCATCTGTTGTTACAGTTACATTTATTAATTGTTACATCTAGTTTTATTTCAAGTTTTAGTTACAACAACAAACATAAGAATCTGAGATCAAGTTTAAAGTCATTATTTAAAAGGTCTTAATAACTAGGTATCTATGCTTATATCCTAATTCCTAACTAAACACATAACATGATAACAAACATATTATAATCAATCAAAAAATCTAACAGGTTTTCTTATTAAACGACCTGAAGCAGAGGTACGAATAGTGGGAGTCGCTGATGGTATGGCAGGGACAAGAAAATCAGCACTCTTACCTGACAACTCCTCGGTCTCTTGACTGGCATTGCTGGGATTAGACAACCACGCCTGTGAAGCTGCTGACAACTCGAGAGGAAACAATCTCTGATAAGCCCTTACCTTTTCTCCTGATGCAGTCTGTACCTTGGCCACACGTGTGCATCCATCTTTACCTAAAAATGTTTCTTTGATTATGCCTATGGGCCACTGCATTCTTTTACCCTCTGTCTCTATCAATACTATATCTCCTATTTTAGGTTCTATTTTCTTCTCTTTTCCTTTACTTATTAAAAGAGCTAAATATTCATTCTTAAATCTCTTTCTAAAATCTTCTCTAAGTTGTTGTAAGTATTTATATCTAATATTCAATGTTTTGTGATCAATTTCATCAAGGTCTACAGTATCTGTAGATGGTAATCCTTGTAAGAACATCATTGGTGTTAGGGGTTTCATATCTCCCATTTCCACATAAGTTAATGGTCTGTTGTTTATTACCGATTCGCAGTCGCACAAAATGGTTGATAATTCTATAAAATTGACTGTTGCTCTACCTAATATTTTGCGCAGCATTTCTTTTATTACTCTTATTAATCTCTCCCACCAACCTCCCCACCAGGGAGCTGCTGGCGCAGAAAACTTCCACTGTATTTTGCTGGTTTCTTCTTCCACTTCTTGCCAATTTATTTCTTTAAGAAGGTTTGCAGTACCAACAAAATTGGTCCCATTGTCACTGTATATTATTTTGGGTCGACCTCTTCTACTTATGAATCTTCTTAATGCCATGATGAAGCTTGCCGTAGACAATGAGTCGGTCAATTCAAGGTGTATTGCTCTGTATACCGCACATGTGAATAAAACGATCCAACATTTTGAACCATTTTTCAGGAACAAAGGTCCAGCTAAGTCGGTTCCAGTGACTTCGAAGGTTGCTGTCTTAGTGATTCGGTCTGCTGGAAGTGGCGGTTGAGGGACTTCATAGTGTTTTGCTTTATATCTCTTACATACAATACATTCTGATACTACTTTCTTTAATACTCTTCTTATTCCTGTTATCCAGTATGTTTCCCTTAACGCGACCAACATAGTTTGAGTTCCTGCATGATTCAGCTCTATATGTTTGTCACGAATCATTCTTTTAATTATTTCATGGTTACCAGGGATCAATATAGGGTATATAAAATCTCTGTCTTCACCGCTATATTCTAATCTGGTTTTGACTCTCAATACTCCCTCTTGTTCTATAGTTATTAATTTATTATTTTTATCTTGTGTAAATGTTTCCTTTTGTATCAATTTTATCAGACATTGTTCAGCATCTTTGTATTCTTCATATTCTATATGTTTATTTTGATATTTATTTCCTTTTCTCATTCTTAGTAATCTGGCTATTAATCTTACTATCTTCTTGTATTTGCTGAAATATAATAGTTTATTGCTGAAATTATTTTCATTTATTTCTGTTGATACATAAACTTCTGTGTGTTTTTTCTCCTCGTCACTAATAATTAATTCTTCTTCTTTTTCAGGGTTAGAAATCACCGACTTTGGCCAGTTTTCTTCTTTCAGGTACAACCATCGTGGTCCCGTCCACCACTGTGATTGAAGAAGTGACTTCGCGTCGCATCCACGTGATGGTAAGTCTGCAGGATTTTGATTGCCAGGTAAGTGATTCCATGCTTCTTTTTCTGTATTCTTACATATTTCTTTTACCCTATTGCTTACAAAAGGTTTCCATGTAGTTTGTCTTCTTATCCATGCTAATGTTACAGCGGAGTCTGTCCAGCAATACAGTTTATAATCTTTGCACAAAGACAGTAAGTTTGATTTTGTAACTTCATGAAATAGTCTAGAAGCAATGAGAGCTCCCATCAATTCTAATCTTGGTAAACTTAATTTTCTTTTTATTGGGGCAATTCTACTTTTAGCTAAGACAAGCTGTACCGTTACCTTTCCTTTGTGTTCTGTTCTCAGGTAAATACAACCAGCGTAAGAATCTTTACTAGCATCACAAAATACATGAATAGACACATCACAATCTTGCAATGGTACTTCTGTTAGTCTTCTTTGTATTTTACATTTGTTTATATCACTTATTGTACTTAACCAGTGTTTGTAATCCTTCTCTAAATGTGTAGGTATTTTCTCATCCCATCCTGTTTTTAAAATCCAAGCTTTCTGTGTGATTAATTTTGGAATCATTGTAACTGGGCTTAAGAAACCAATAGGATCAAATATCTGTTGTGTTATAGAAAGTAGCTCTCTCTTTGTGATGTCTTTAGGTACAGTTTTTAAATTCAAATTACAGTATAAACTATCCTCTTGTCTGTTCCACATTATACCTAATACTGAAATAGGTTTTTCTTCATCGGATACAGTATCTGCGTTTGTCATCCAATCTCTTAATTCAAATTTACCTTTATTCATTACTTCTGTTGCTTCTTCTCTGAAATGTTTTACTTTTTCTATAGAATCAAAGCTAGTCACACAGTTGTCTACATAAAAGCTTTCTCTTAGTCTGCTAGATGTTTCGGGGTAACTTTCTTGCTGTTTATCCAAATGGTGGTTAATAGTAGCTGCTAGAAGAAATGGGCTGCATGCAATGCCAAATGGTACCCTCGTTTGTCTGTAAGTGACAATCTCTTCTCGGTGTTCAGGATCTTTCCACCAAAGCATCTTTAAGTAGTCCCGATCACTTTCTGAAACAGATATTTGTAAAAATGCTTTTCTTATGTCAGATGTAACTCCATAAGTACCTGATCTGAAGTTTAGCAACAATTTAGGTATCACTTCCATTAGATTTGGACCTTTTTCTATGCACAAATTTAATGAATTTTTATTTCTATCTTTACATGAAGCATCAAATACTGGTCTTATTTTTGTTGTATTGCTTTCCAGTTTGATCACTGCATGGTGAGGTAAGTAATGGCCTATTTCCTTTTCATCATCTTGTACCATTTCTATAATACCTTCAGTTTTCCATTCTTCAAACACATTGTGATATCCTTGTAGTGTTTGTGTCGATTCTAACTTCATAGTAGTAGACAGTAACCTTTTGTGTGCCTGTGCATAGTTAGATTCTAGTTCTTTAGGTTCTTCTTTCCATAACAAACATACTTCATATCTGCCTTCCTTATTTATTATAATATTATCATTAAAATTGTTTAATATTTCCTTCTCAGACAGTTCATCTTTTGTATATGGATCTTTTATACCTAAACTTTCTATATTCCACATGAATTCTAAATTGTCATCTTGAAATGTCGTTGCAAAATTAGAATTGACTATTATGCTATAAATTCCTTGAATAGGACCTTGTAACGTCCAGCCAAATTTTGTAGGAATCGCTACCAGACTGTCATCTATACGGACAAAGTTGCCTTCTAAAATGGAACCTAATTGGTCTGAACCAATAAGCATACTAATTTCTGAAATATTCTCTTCTGTATCAGTCAAATTGATCTGGTGTCTCTTCAAATTTTTTATCAAGTTTGGGTCTCTAACTTTAGGTAATTCCCCACAAAGTACATCTTGTTCCAAAGCCGTCATAGTGGTAAGATAACTATTGTCTAAACTGCTTACATTAAACTTGAATACTCGGTGCGTCTGTGTTGGTTTCTTCACACCTCCAAATAGTGAGTGTCCGAGGTTCTCGTTGCTTGTAGCGGTGAGTCCAAGGTTATCTGCCAACTCCGTTTTTATATATGATCGCTGTGAGCCAGAATCAAGAAGCGCTCTTACTTTCTTCTCTTGGCTGCCCGATGAAATTTTAACAACCAAGGTCTGTAATAAAGTAGTATTATTAATACTTGAAAAGTTACTAATTGCTTCTGTTTTTCCTACTAATTTATTTTCTTTCTGTTCACAGGTCGTCGATTGCGGATGAAGATTGGGACATAAGACAGTATAATGTCTTCGGCTACAAGACATACATTTCACATAAGCCTTACACACTTTAGCTAAATGTCCTCTCCTTAGACATACATAACAACCACCTTTCTTTTTTATCAATTGTTTTTTCTCTTCTAGACTCAGATTACCAGCTTTTACACACTCTAAACTACTATGAGCTTTGTCACAAAAATAACAAAATTGCTTACCAGGTTGCTTATCATTTGGATATTCCTTTGTCTCCTTATTTACCAAACATGATGCTGTAGGCACCGGGCTGACTGCTTCCTGCTCTTGCTGCTGTCCCTGTGAGAATGCTGTCCTTGCTAACCTACACCTACCATCAGCTTCTACCTCACTTTTCAAAAATGACAACAACTGAGTTAATTTACTTTCATCGTCAACGAGTTTAGTTTTAGACCATGCAAGAAGAGTACTATCTGGCAGTGCAGATTCAATTAGCGGTAACAAAATAGAGTCCATATGCTTAATCCCTAATGAATTTAAAATTTGTAAATTAATAACAATTTGGTGATACAAATAGTCAACTGTCATATTTTGTTTACCTAGCACCAATTGCATTAACTCTCCTACATACACCCGTATTAAGACTTCATCCCTCCCGAATTGATCCTTCAGTAATTTTATAATATGACCATAATTGTCCTTAGTCGGTGGGTAACTTTCCACTAATTGTCTTGCTCTTGATCCTTCTGCCATTCCTAGCAGTAGATATTGGTACTTGTCTTCTGCTTCTAGTTCTTTATCCTCATGTATTCTTTTGAACTGGGTCCAAAAGGCAACCCAATCTTTTGGATTATCACTGAATTTTTTAATTTCCAGCCGTGGTAATCTCACGTGCATCTTATGATTGTCACTTGTCGTTGTAGTTGTAGCACTTGTAGCTGCACTTGCACTTTTTTTTTCCTTATCAAGCCACCTATCTTTCGCACGACGCCATTTTATTTGGTATTCTTCGCTTTCATCCATTTCTTTCTCAACAAGAGTTTCGTCATAGTTTTGGGTTTGAAGCATGATGTCTTGTATTTTCATATCTAATTTTTCCAACACTGATGCTTTCTCGGCCGTCGCTTCCAGTTCTGTTTTACCTTGCTCGTCTATATTTTTCAAGGCTAATGTCAGCAAGCGACGCTTTTGGGAGCGCTCTCTTCTCAAACGTAATAAAATTTCGTCTTCGTTTTGCATCGCAGTCGTACATTTCTCTTTACGGTCGCCACTATTTGGCGGATTATTTTCCGCCGTTTCTTTGGTCATGATAGTTACTTAAACTTATTTGCAGGTTTCAATAAAATACGAACTGCGTCTGAAAACGTCCATTTATTTTTGCACACCAAATCATAGAGAAAAAAAGATACATGGGTATTGCGTGCGTTCCAACAGAAAGTCGACATTCGGTCGCATTCACTACAACTTTAGTTATCTCGCGTTACCTTTTGTTTTATCTCTCATCACTTTAGTTATCTCGCGTTACCTTTTGTTTTATCTCTCATCACTTTAGTTATCTCGCGTTACCTTTTGTTTTATCTCTCATCACTTTAGTTATCTCGCGTTACCTTTTGTTTTATCTCTCATCACTTTAGTTATCTCGCGTTACCTTTTGTTTTATCTCTCATCACTTTAAGATGTGATGATCGATCTTAACGGGGGGAATGTTATATCGTAATTTGCAGGGTTAATAATATAAAATAAAACTGCTGAGTTTCCCATTGCATTGACGTCAATGCAATGGAAACCGCTGTCCAGTTTTTCTAGTTAGTTCAGATTGGACATCCGTCGGGCGCGAACATCTTATTCTCAGTTCGTGTGTGAATTAAAATAGTTTTTTTTTTTAAACTCTCCGCTGACCCGCTCCGTAACAGTACATTACCAATGGTGAGAAAATGTACGGCCGATCAATTATAATTATAAATAAATAACTTACGGTGATAAGTTTTTCTGAAGAACTACTATTACTTATTAACACGAAAAATATATTAAAAAAACCTTTTTGATATCAATTTACTTATTTAAAATGATAGGAATTAAACGCGTGCAACTACGATAGGGATCAATTCAATTCAATTCAACTGATTTGGCTTATTTTTGTTCAGAAAAAAGTCGTTTCAAATTACTTTTTTAAGGCTTTCCTCCGCGCATGTCTAACACTAACACCGACAGACGGACAAACCAATTAAAGTAACAGTCCACTGGTTAAAGACGAATCACACATCTGCCACAACCCTTGCTGCTGTGCTGGCTGCCCAATAATGACGCAATTATCGACGGACACGCTAACAAAGGGAGGAATTAAAGTTTTTAATAAACTTTTTTTTAGTGAACCCTTTGGTGGATGTTTCGGTGTAGATTCGATAGAAGCGACATTTGGAATATTTTTAACCGACTTCAAAAAAGGAGGAGGTTTTCTGTTCATCTGTATGTATGTTTTTTATATATGTCTACCGATTACTC
Source organism: Agriphila geniculea (assembly GCA_943789525.1). Taxonomy (NCBI): domain Eukaryota; kingdom Metazoa; phylum Arthropoda; class Insecta; order Lepidoptera; family Crambidae; genus Agriphila; species Agriphila geniculea. The sequence continues at coordinate 15,240,039 of OX038890.1, forward strand.
GAATTCGGCTGAACCGACTGAAATTATTCAAACGTTATTGCATCGTATCCATCGTTTTCATTTTTTGAAATTTTGAAATTGGCTCTGTAGTTTATGGAATTCCTGAAAATACTGTCGTTGTTGTTACCATTATATGATCTTAACACGGATGATCAACAATAACTTCTTTCTTTATATCATATAAAACTATTTGCGATGTAAAATTAGAAAAAAAGTAAATCGCATACGTTTGTGGTGCTGTAACTTTTCAATAACTTTAGGGATTAAGTAGTTTCAATTTACTGTAAGTTTACATACTCGTACTTATATTATGCGGATAAAGTCATACAAATGTTTCAAAGATAATATTAGTGACGAAAATGCTATTTAATTAAAGAATATCCAAATCCCGTATGAGGTGCTACGGTTGAGTCGATTTTTTCTAGTATTTTTTTCTAATATATAAATAGAAAAAAAAAATATCAGAAATATCAAATACATATTTACATGATGTCACGTCCAGGGAGCCCTTTACAAAATATGGCATAATTAATCGATTGTCATGAGCGAAGGAAGGAAGTGTGCGTCGGAAATCGGGCCAGAGGGCGCTAGGAGCGGACACGTGCGCACGCGCCCCATACTCGATAATACAACAGTTTAAAAAATGACGGCCATATTGTACCGCTCACAATACCGGCTTTATAAATCAGGGTTAAAATAACATTACTTAATTAGAAGATTTACCTTGCAATCACTCCTCTACCTACATAGTTAATAACAGTGATAAATTAAAAAAAATAGAAGTATAAATAAAATAAATCTTTGAATGTAAAATTTCAGGTAATATCTGAACAATGTAAACATGAAAAAGGGTAAAGTTAGGTACAGTTCTTAATTCTAAATAGATATTGTACAAGACACATTCACCCACTTCTGGGCATGCAAAATACATTTAAATCTATTAGCTAATCCAGAAACTCATATTTATTATATTAACTTAAACTATTCCTTCATTAATTTATATTTATTTACTACCTACCTACTTACATGTTTAATAGTTTTATAATTTTGAATAAGGGGTTTTTTTTTGTCATAATAAGTGCCGCATTTTATGTGAAATGTGAACTATGCGCAATCTTTATGCACTTCCATCTTTTAGCCTTATACAACGAAGAATGATTTCAGCAAAATTTTTCTCTGTATCTGTGTACCATACCAATTACAACATTTCCTCAAAAAGGGTTAATTTTCAATCGACCGATTCAAAAACATTTTCATCAGGTCAACTGGACCAACGGGGACCGCGTATTAGGTTAAAGAGCCTATATTCAGATACGCAGTGTGGTCCCCTTAGTAAATAAGTGCCTCCTCGGTACCCGTTCACTAGCAGCAAATCCCGATGCGTATCGCATCGCAAGTGTTTTGTAGCAACACCGCTATCTGCCATCTGGTACTTCACAATGCAGGAAATCGCCGATTGTGTGGAGGCATAATGCGGGCAGCTCCGCCGTTTGCTCGAATGCCGGAAAAATGTTGGTGGTTTTTAGACATTTGGTCGAATGTCGGAAAACTGTAATCTGCCGTGTCACACCTATCTCACTTATCTCAAAAAAGCCTACTTTTGGGAAAATGGCTATGAAGTATTTTTCTTAGTTTCTTTCATATTGGATGAATAACAGGATTTTGTATTTTTTTTATATAGTCGTTATTGATATCAATCTCTACAAAAAGTTTTTTTTATTAATTTAATATTAATTTTATCCTATTTATAACCTGTTTTTGTTTTCATGCGGCTCAGAATCCCATACAAATCCTGTAACGCACTGCGCGTATCTTGACATAAGGGAGCATTTCCGTTAATAGCTTCATAGAAGGAAAATCATTTATTGTTACGACCATCTCTTGTATCTTTAAATACTCAGATTATTTCAGAGTTGGTCCCATAGTAAAAGTTGTTCAGTTTGATGGTCACTATCTGCCATATTCGGCATAAGGGGTTATTTTGTAACACGTTGTATTATCTTGTAATGTGATCATATTACAAAATGAAAACCTACCGATATAAAATAAAAAACGGTCAAGAGCGAGTCGGACTCGCGCACCGAGGGTTCCGTACCATCATAATTGCACCATCAAACCACACTGCAGAGTAGAATAATAAAATAAGTATTGCAGTTTTAGGTCAACGCCATCTCTTGACCGATAGTGGAACTAATGTTAACTTTTTTAGAAATTTGATAATTTCTAAAAAAGTGTGCTATATTGAGACATCGTTTTATTTTTCCTGTAATCTTTATATAAACTGCTATCACATAGAATTATTTCAAATTTTTCTCTTTGCAAACTTCGGAGATAAGGAGGGGAACGATATTTTTTTACATTTTTCATCATTAGTCGAAAACTATGCGGCCTAAAACAAAAAGAAAAAATGATTGAAATTGTGTAAACGGCGTTCTTTCATATGATACCCCACATGTCCTAGTAGCCCCACTTAAAATTTTTCAGACCCCTTTTCAGTCCTTGATGTAAAAAATATATTTATTTTTTTATTTATTTCTTATTTGCAAAATAGTTGGGCAAATGTCATCTTAAACTATGCCAAATTTCAAGTTGATACCATTAGTAGTTCTCGAGATATCCAGCTGTGACAGACAGACAGACAGACTGAGTAACACCATAAGGGTTCCTTTTTTACCATTTTGGTACGGACCCCTAAAAACGTATATTTTTGAGAGTTTTCGCACAAAATAAGAGTTTGAAAATGAGATTTGATTGAATTTTCTTAAATTGTTCCGTAAATCATGTCAAAGTTTAAACATTTTCATTGAGTAAGTATTGTAAGATCCATCTCCAAATTAATTGCTGATATACTACGAAACTGTTCTAACAATCTATAACGTCTCTTACCATACGATATTTTCTGGGAACTATAAGAAAGTAAAGTACTTTTCTTATAGTTCCCAGCCGATACTCAAATAATATCAAATTAATATTAAATCACAATTGCAAACTAATGTAAATCACAGATTTTGATGTTTTGTATGGATTTGACAAGCTTACGACATGTAATATTATAGCTTACTGCTTATTTTAAAGCTTTGTTAGTAAGCGTAGCGTACAAAGGCATAGAATGTTGGCAATTTGAGTAGGAGGGCAGGTGTCTTTTTAACACATCAGAATTTCAAAAAATCAAAGCAAAACTAAATGGTCTTCCAAACTTGAAGTGATCAGTGTACTTCAGAACTACTAGCTAATCGTCTGAATTACCTATAGCCTAATCCTAGGGTACCTATTGTCCGGGCTATCTAGACGGCTTCCTCAGTTAATGACCCTTCACGTGAGGACTGTGGTCCTAACGACCCCTGAAACGTGGAGAAGTGCCGATAACGGGAGTGCCACTTGACAGCGAGGCTTTTTTTTTAATTTAGTAGTAATACTACGTGTAACTTGTCTGTGGGTTTATCATTCAGCTAGTTTTTCAATTTTGACCTGGCTGAGGATCAAACTCAGGATCTCAGAGGTGAAAACACCATTAAAATCAATCGGTGAACAAACCACTGGGTATCACAGTCCTCGGTATTTCAAAGTCAACCTCAAAGGAAAAATTCCTTTATTCAAATAAACTTAATCATTCAAGCACTTTTGAATCGTCTATATTTTCCTGCCCCAGACTTTTTAGTGGGAAAAACCTAGATATCTTTTATATACTTAATGGTTTTCTGCATAAGAAAACATTTTTTAAATTTAAAAATACTTATATTTTATATTCACAAAAAACCTTTTTTGAATCTATAAAATTAAATTAATAAGCTTCCAACATTTCTTTAATGTTAAATCACCGCTATTATAATAAAACTTTTCGAATCACTTACCACCCTCGTCGAAATCTCTCAATAACTACTTCAACCCTTCGGTTCAGGCTCGAACCTGCAACTCGACACGTGCGGTTGTCGATAACTTCCGGTAGAGGGCGATAAAATTCATATGGCGCAAATATTTTTGATGACAACAGCTAGATAACTTAAGTGGCCTTTTTAGTCACTTATATTTATGACCTGATTGACAGTTTGTGCTTGCTTATGACTTTAATTTTATTCAAAAAATGCAACATTAATTTTCTATGAAAATTGTTCTCAAGTAGATTATCTGGAACTTATCTGAAACCCATAGCAGTGGTTAATAAAATTCATTACTAATAAAAAAAACAGCTTGGGTTTAAATTAAACTCTGTTCAAGACAAAATGCATTCTCCCTCCATTATACCTATCTCAAATTGTTTTCAATTTGTATTTGATTCCCCGATATTATTAATAAATATATCATCATATTTATACTTATCTATTAGTTCTAATTCTTTCTGGTCAACCCGAACAAAAAATACCTACTTACTCTAATTCTTAAACATAATTCTGGCATTTACCGTAGCTTGAAATACATTTGTGTTGTGAATGAATAAAACGAAAAACAAGATGGAATCAGTCATTTGCAGTTTAAAACACTTTACGCTGCATAATAATTAGCGCGTTAATAAAGTAATTATAATAAGCGACCGAAAGCTTAACAAGCGTACAAGCACAGCAACCGCACAAGGCCACAAACGCCCTGTCTCGAGGTAAATCGCATCGTGTCTTCGTCTCACAGATTCCTACACCCACGGCTGTGTGTAATCTTACATCGCATAGTTATTTCAATCAACTATCAGTTTAAGCCATTGTAATCGAGTTAGTCATAAACTTATTGTTGCAACAAAGCTGGCTTTATCACTTTTTAATTTAAACGTATTAACATATTAAAGGTCCATTTTGTAATCTAAGTTGACTCTTTTTTGCACACAAAAACAAAACTTATTTTATTAAATCCCTTTAGGTTCAAAATGTACTCTTCCCAAAATATACACCGCATCGGTTTCAAAAGGTACACTTCCCAAAAAGTACCTTTCCCAAAATGTCCATTTCCCAAAATGCATCTTTCCCGTAATGTACATTTCCCAAAATGTATATTTCCCAAAGAACAGGTAGGAATAACTGATTTGAATTTTTAAGTATGTATGTAGGTACTAGGATCACGTAAATAAAACGTAAAAAAGATGCATTTCGGGAAATGTACATTATGAGAAGTGTACCTATATTTTGAACCTGAAGGATTAAATCTAGCTGTAACGACCGGCGTGCGTTTCAGAACAGAATAATTATCATCTGTCAAATAACTTAAAACTTAATCGTAACTTGTGTCAAACCCTTAAAATTAACGAACAATTGACCTTCTCCCATCATCCCACCCAGATCCAGTATCTAGCTAAATTAAGTTTTTGATTAATCAACTGTTAGTTTTTCTAAACTATTTATCACTATAAAATGCCAACCGTCAAATCTCATCGAACCGAATAAACACTCAATACTTCAATGGCAAACAATAAACATCATTTGTTTGTTTATCCATCGCCATTGGATGGACAATAAAAAAACAATTGTTCAAACAAACACACACTCGCTATTGTTATTCGTATAAACACGTCTGTGCGCGGGAGTTGACACACTGACCAATGAGAGGTTTTATTTTGAATGATCGATTATGTTAAAGATTATTAGCCAACATACATATTATGACGAAATGCAAAATATTACATACAAATTCACCTCTCAAGATTACGCGCTCACTAGACATGAAATAAAACACTTTTTAACGGATACTAGCGCGGTTTTTACCGACTTCAAAAGGAGGGAGGTACTCAATTCGACCCGTTTTTTTGTTTTTTTTTTTTTTGTTTTTTGTATGTACACCGATTACTCGAAGACGGCTGGACCGATTGAAATGATTCAAACGTTATTACATTAGGTAAACTCCCAAGTTGGTCCCATTTTTTAAAATTTTGAAATCGGTTCAGTACTTTTCAAGTAATCTTGAAAAAAGCACGAAAATAGTATGATTTTGTGTGAACTACCTCGATGATCAGTCGTATAACTTCTTTGTTTATGAACTGAATAAGATAATTAGTGATAATTAAGGATATCTTAAGTGTAGTTCTTTAACCGACTTAAAAAAGGAGGTTCTCAGTTTGACCCGCATGTATGTATGTTTTTATAAGGTTTTTATAGATTCATCGCTTGATTCTACAATCAAGTGACGAGCCTATGCTCACGGGCAGCTTCAGTCCCCGTGACCACGGCAGCTGCAAAGGTGCCGAAACGTCGGGAAAATAAAAAATCAAACCAAATACCAACTAATTTCAAAGTATTTTCAATAAAACCGCGCTAGTATCGTTATAAAGTATTTTATTTTTAGTTGCAGATATTAATGTGATAGACCAGGTTCCAGCGCATTAGCTATTTGCGGGGATTATAAGACAAATTATAGGTACAGTCAGCAACAAAAGTCTTCTTCTTATCGAGTGAGGATAAGTGGCCACCTCTGGTGTTAGAGTTTATCAAGCCGCCTGTAAGGCCCCTAGCTTGGCTTAACGACTGTTATCAGATGACAACAGCCGGGACCGACGGTTTAACGTGCCCTCCGAAGCACGGAAGCGCTCAGTTGTAATGCCACTTTAACGGTCACCCATCCGACACCTGACCGGACCGAGCGTTGCTTAACAAACATGATCGAGTACGATCAGTCTGTCAAGTTCCGCCATGAGCGCAACAAAAGTTGCTCAACACTTTAGTACTTTGTCATAACATTTTTTTGATATAATGTTTCAAACTGAGATAATTCTGTCATAAAAGTTGCTATGACAAAGTACTAAAGTGTTAAGTGAATTTCGTTGCTGACCGTACTACAAAAAATCGACTCACCGTAGCACCGTAGGCGTAATTCCATCTGAGGTGCTACGGGTGAATAGATTTCTTTGTAGTATTTTTTATAGCATATTATTTATCTTAGTTTTATAAAACAACTAAGTAGCTTACCTTCATGTTCATCAGAAAATCAGTGGCATCATAATTCATAATCATATTACGCAAGATGTTGCATCCTACAGACCGATCTCAAGATGGAATTTAAATGAAGTGTTGTCATAGATGACTCCATTGTTGCGAGCTATTGGGTATTATAACATTCAGTGCTAGAGCTATTCACTAACTAAAGAAAGTCACTGTAATCAATATTCTGTCGTTTTTAGGGTTCCGTACCCAAAGGGTAAGAACGGGACCCTATTACTAAGACTCCGCTATCCGTCTGTCTGTCTGTCTGTCACCAGACTGTATCTCATGAACCGTTATACCTAGAAAGTTGAAATTTTCACAGATGATGTATTTCTGTTGCCGCTATAACAACAAATACTGAAAACAGAATAAAATAAATATTTAAGGGGGCTTCCATACAACAAACGTGATTTTTTTGCCATTTTTTGCTCGAAATTAATAACGACAACAGGTAGACAGTAAAAATTTTCACAGATGATGTATTTCTGTTGCCGCTATAACAACAAATACTAAAAACTAAAATTAATATTTAAGGGGGGCTCCCATACAACAAACGTAATTTTTTGCCGTTTTTTGGTACGGAACCCTTCGTGCGCGAGTCTGCGAGTCGGACTCGCGCACGAAGGGTTCCGTACCAAATTTCCGTTCCGTTGGCCGGTTTTTTTTTGCTTTTGAGATTTTGAAGATTGTTCGTTAAAATTATATAAGTAATAATCAATCAACGCTAACAAAAAAATTAAACAACGATTTTAAGTTATAAAGTGTTTTGTCTTTGTCTTTCGTAATATGAATTGAGTTTAAACAAAGAAGATAAAACTCATTTTAACTAAGATAGGTTTATCAAGCATTTTTTTAACAAATAACACGGTTAAACGCTACTATTTTGACTAAAATTTTCTATTCACGCGCTTCTAATAATACGAATTTAGTTTTATTTAAAATACTGACAATGATATTCAAAAGGTAACGAAGAAAAATTGGTTAAGTTAGGTTAAAATAGTACTGTGACTAACAAAATAAAATCAAAATTGCAGCTGAATTTAATTTGGCTGAGTCCTTGGTCGTCTTCCTTCAGGACACTCTTTTGTGTAACTTACACAAAAGAGTGTTTTAAGACTGACTGTAAAGGGTCAGTGCAGGGGTCGCCAAGTGGTGGACCGCCGCGCGCCGACCCATTTTGTGCGGACCGCGAGAACACAGAAACTTACAAAAATCGCTACTTTAAGTACCCAATAATTACATTTCTGTAATAAATATTATTTTCTATAAAATGTTGAGCGGACCGCGATGGTCATTTCATTTCTTAAAACGGACCCCGAACTGGGTAAGTGCTTTACTCCTCTGCCGGACGCCACACGGTAAATACTTCATCGTAACAGTACTTGTTTTGATATAATAAAGCTGTAAATAACAAAATTGCATCCAACATTTAGCAATAACATAAGTGCATCCATGCAAGTTATTACGCTTTGAAATCACAACTTAATTGCATGCTATTATATCAAGTATTCGATCAATGAGTTACTTGATCAGTTCGTTTATGTCATCAAGTGAAGCTTAGTTAGTTAAGGTGACGTTATAAAAACAAACAATAATTTTAGTGACGACAGTTGCTGCTGGGCTTGTTGTGTTGACCGAGCGAGCGCGAACCGTGGGCGATGCGTCTCCGTTTCAGCTTGGGCGAGAATGCTTTCTCCTCGGTCGCATTTCTCAACCAATAGGGATGACGATTAATGAATAAAATAACGAAATACTAATAAAAATTGTAAACATATTAAACTTTTAGAGTAGCTTGTATACCTCTTGGTTTTATATATTGCGTATTATTTGTTTTATGATCCTTCAAAGTTGGGTGGACAAGTCCATTTAAAAAGTATAAAATTTATTAAAATGAATAATACTTTTAATTAGTCCGTAAAATGTATAGTAAATTTGTCTAAGAAACCATTTTGATAAACACAATATTTAATATAGCTGCCGAACAAATTTCCTACCGTTGCATACAAACTATCTAGGCGTGACGTCATAACTAGGTAGCCGTTAGTATGGAGCGTTTTCGGGTGAGTCCAATTTATGTGCATTTCAAACTGTGATATCTCGGGCAGTTTTCATGCTAGCGAAATAATTGTTTTACCAATGTTTATTTTTTTGAGAGGTAATTTATGTAACATAAAATTAAAAAAATGTTCGTCATGCCTATTCTCGTTAAACTTTGTGAGATTATAGAGAGATACAGGGTTATTTGTAAAACACCAAAACAACCTCACAGGAGTAAATTAAGTAGAAAAAAAGTTGTTTATGATATTAGTACTAATATCTTAACTACTTTTTTCTACGACTTTTCCAAAAACAGATAAAAAATAATCGGCTTTTCATACGAATATCCGACCAGCTGGTCGAGTTTTGTATAAAAAGTGGACTTACGTGTGTCCAGTATCTTGTGTCGAGTTGGTGAATAACCCCTCCTGACAACGTGTTTGCAAAATTTCATGATGATCGGTTGAGTAGTTTAGACGGCCTACTCCCGTTGTCCCCAACGTCCCCGTTGTCCCGTTGCCCCCACCTTTGTCCCCCAGTGGTGGACAAAGGTGGGGGACAAGTCACTTTAGCATTCATAAATTATGTTAGGATTCGTGATGCGTTGATATTGAAGGTACTTAACATAACTAATTAGAATCACAACAATATATTTTATACAATTTACTTGTTTTTAGGGACTCATCGTGATCATAATAACATCAAGAACACATGATTGTGTTAGCACTATTACATCTCTTCCTAATAAAGCCATATTGCATAGTAATAAGTTGGATATTTCCTCAAAGGTGATACCAGTGATGTGTGGTTTAATGTACGGATTAATGCATAAAATGCATTATTTCTATCACGATGGACAACGTCACGACGCAGTAAACGCATCGTTAATGTCTGTTTGTTTGTTTAATATCCTTATTTAGGTATACCTCATTAAATACTAATGTTATTAAGCAACCTATTATAATGTTTTATCAGATTTCGATCGAATGTTTCAGAGGAATAATGGACTTATAACAATACATTGATTGAATGAACTTAGCAGAAATCTGTCATGCATCTAACGATCGCACGAATCTGACACTATTTCAGGTACCCTGTCTCACCTTCTGTGGGGAAATGGAGGAAAGAATGTCGTCCTCCAGAAGGAGACAGCGGAGAGAGAACGCGAAGAGGATGCTCAGGCGGCTCTTCTCCGCCGCAGACGGATGAGGGTGAGGAGGCGTCGCTACGCGAACCTCATTGCCCCCTAATCGAGGCCAAGCTCACGATGGGCGGGTGACCCATTGCTTGCCTTGCACGGTCTCAACTGTCTAGGGAGATGACTAAACTTGCTCGGCCATCTCTCAACCGCGAGGGGGCCCGGGAAACCGGGCCGCCGCCGGGTCTAATGAGGCGACTCCCAAAGGGGACCCTTAGGGCCAACCGGCGGTGCGAGGGCAAGTGCCGTAGTTTTTTAGCGGGTATTCCCTCCTCCTGAGATTCCACCGAGCTTTGACTTGGTGGAATTACGGGAGGCAGTCGTGGAGGGAGCCGCAACGTTGAATGTTACGGTCCCCTCCTGGCGAGTCCCACATGCCCCCTTCCCGTCTACCTGCGGGAAGGGAAGCGCGTAAATGCGTTTTTCTACGGCATATAAAAAAACTTTTTTAACAAAAAAGAAAAACCTCCTTCAAAAACCCGAAAACAAAAACAGGTTCAAAATTAAATACCTCTAAAAAAGCGAGAAATAATATTCAAATCATTAGTTACGCATAACATTATTAATAAAACACGTCTATTGAAGTCGGGTGGGGCTGGAAGACAAGTAATTTTTTTTATATTTCTGAAAGCCCCACCCGACTTCATTAGACGTGTTTTATTAATAATGTTATGCGTAAATAATGATTTGAATATTATTTCTCGCTTTTTTAGAGGTATTTAATTTTGAATCTGTTTTTGTTTCAGGTTTTTTGAAGGAGGTTTTTGTTAAAAAAGTTTTTTATTTTCAACTTTTTAGTGGCAGGTATGTAAGCATGTAAATATTTTTTAACTTTATAAAATATTTTCAATGGTAAAATGCCCACAACTCAAATTCCCAATTTACGCTGTTTGTTTTTGAGGAGTTCCATTGTGTCTTCGTAGTCCAAGTCTAGTCCAGAACCTTGCATTGCAGACCATGGTTTGGTTTGTTTTGGATTGTCATAAACCTACCAAAATCCAAATCACTTTACATATACTATTTGAATTTGAGGAGTTCCCTTGTGTATCTTCGACGTTCAAAGTCTAATACCGATGAAATTAAAATGTGACCACTCTTGAAGTATACCCTTTCAAACAAAAAAAGAATCATCTAAATCGGTACATAAACAAAGATGTTATGTTCGAAAATCCGTAAAAACACGTGTGATGGCAAGCTAAATAATTGACATTTTTCAGGATTATGAAAAAAGTACCAGCCAGATCCCTGTAATGTTTTTATGGAACCACACACAAACTATGTTCTTTAAGATAAAAAAAAGAATTGTATAAATCGGTTAACAACTGACGAAGTTATGGTAAAACATACATAAAAAAAAATACCGACGACTTGAGAACCTCCTCCTTTTTTTGAAGTCGGTTAAAAAGAAAAAAAAAAGGTACCCTGTCTCATGAGAAAAACGGGAACGGCTAAGGCAACAAGTAACAACGGCGTAACAAATAAACAAACTGACTTTCGTATTTATAATATTAGTAAGGATTTTACTAAATAAATTATCATATTTGTGCTTTAACGAGCACGGATATTCAGATCGTTTTGCTGTGATCAAGGATGCTGAAAAGGACTTCATCGTTTAATTAATAGTGAACTGACACAGAGTGTTGTAGGTATACACTTTACTTGTTTTAAACTACATAATAACAAGTGTTATCATTTAAACCAAACTTTGTGCACTTTACCACTTATACATGTCGTAGGATAATCGTTTGAACAGGATCTTTGCAAAAAATCCAAGGTCGATTAGAAAGGACCGGATAATTGGAATCTATCAGAGTTCGAGCAATTTTTAGGAACTTTGTAAAAATCCTAGTGTGTTTCCGCCAATTCGAAATTTGAAATCAAATCAGGATAATCTAAGAGTCAATTTATAACATCTTCAGATGTTGATGTTGTTGATCAACATGACTCTTCTTAAGGACTTCAGGTAGCCGTTAGCCAATTAGAGCATTCATCAGTCCATAAAGTTAACGTCAGAGGTGATGGTCATTCGCGATTTACCCAAGATACGCGGGATTTTTGTAAAAACGCTAAACATTACTAAAATCTGTCTCAGATTCTAACTATCCGGTTTTTTGCAATCATACTAGATTTTTTTAAAGATCCGATTTGTACGAATATCTTATGACATCATATAATTATTCCCAACAATATCTTTATTATAACAAAGGTCAATCAAGCGAGAAGTCACGTCATCATTAACTACAAATCATAGTCATTGAAGCCAAGGTCCAGATTGACTGACATAAACAAGTGATATCTTCCTCCGACCTCTATTAGCAACTAATATAGCGTGTGATGTCTTGGGAATTAAGTTCGATCACATCAACTTAAGCTTATAATTTATTTGATCACCCTAGCATCAATGTTAACTTCAAAATGTTCACATTACGCACTAGTTACATAAAATACAAGTTTAGTTTAAAAACCTTTGTCTTTGCGGACAGTCGAAAAATCACTAAAGTACTTTTGTTATCCTGGACAAAAGTTCTATAGTAATTTTTCGACTACTCTTTAGTTAGAGTATCGTATGTAGTCCAAACTATGGTGTGCCACATCAAAAACGATTCAGCCGTATTTGCGCATCCAAACATACAATACTAATTTGATTAAACCCTTGCAGTTTGCAGGGTTCATGATTTGAAAATATCTAATGGATATTTTCAATTATAGCTGGCAGATTTTCAGTGGTGGGGGTTCGAGTGATTGGGAAATAAAGAGGCTGAAAACTGATTGAAGGTATACAATTTCTACAGCTCTGGATTTGGTGTGGTATTATAGCAAGCCAATCATTTATTTAAATCGAATATAACATCGCCAGGCATTTTGGCTGGTTGAAAAGTAGTGCCAGGTGGCATCATAAGTGCGCGAAAAAGTGGTAAGTTTTCCAAATCCAGAGCTCTGTAAATTGTATATCTTCAATCAGTTTTCAACCCCTTTATTTCCCAACTATCCCCACCACTGAAAATCTGCCAGGTGGCCGGATTTGTTAATAATGATAGTATGGCACACTAACAAGACAAGAGGGGTTTCGTCGCTCTGTAAATTGTATACCTATTTCCGGGGCCAGCTCTTAGTATATATGTATATTTTGTAGTCTTTGGTCTATTTTTTGGCCTATTTACGCCGTCCGTCGGTCGCTTACAGCTTCAGCGTCTCGATGTTTTCTATAGAAATGTACTGTTGTGGTCTCGGGGCGTATATGAAATGTCTAGGAATGTTTACGCTGATGTCAGACGTTTCGTATAGCGTAAAATAGAAGATCAAAGCCCTGTACATGTATTTCCCTACAACTTGTAATTTACTCCATAGTTTTTAATTACCCATAAGTGAAAACTTGTAAATAGCTCTTAGTAATCCTATTTTGCAACTATACTCATACCATATCACGAAACTGTTAGTTTTCCTAATGAAATAAAAAAATGGCAACATTTATTTTATCCCAATAAAATATCAGTGTCGCTGATGTCAGTGCCTATTTGTATGAAAATTATCTGTCAGGTGTGATATCCTTCTATCCTGCTAATATTATTTATATTTTTGTATGTTTTGATGTTTGTTACTCAGTCACGAATAAACAGCTGATCGGATTTGGATGAAATTTGGCACACATGACCTTAGGTATTATAATTACGCTTAGTTACTAATCACTTCTGTATATTTTACTGTAGACTTGCACAAATGGTAGAGAGAGACATTCAAATTCCTCAACGGCTAAAACTTCCAACGACTAATGTATTTATGGGACATTCTGTATCTTTCCTATTTTATTTTTGATGTATATATAGTTACGATTTTCTGCGTATGAGTTGAGCAGAATGACAAAATTCATTCGGAGTTTATCAGTTAAGTAAAGTTATTTAATTATTATAATATAAAAATCAATGCCTCGCAAAACGATCCGCAAAAAAGAAATTATGAAAATTTAGTTAGGTATACTTTAATTATTTTAAACATTAGTTTAAATATAAGTTTCTTTCATATTATGCTAATTCCTAAAATGATGATTTAACCAACTTTTTTTGAATCTTCGTTTTCAGCATATCCAGCATAAACAAACGACAGTTTTCAAATTATCTGCCAACTGTCTTGACATTTTAGTAGTGAGGTTTGAATCACACACAGTAGTTTTATCTACCTTCAAATCACCAATAGTCGCTTTGTATCAGAATAAATAGATACGTATCCCGATACAAGTCACAGTAAACAGAAAGAATGACGATATATGTTAAATTTCTTTACTTTTTCTTAGATAAGACATGTTATCGTAATTTTAAATTCCTATTAAACATTTATTTCCATTTAGTTCAGACATATTTTTTTAAATACTAACATAGTTTTTATGAAACATTGTTACTAACAAATGAGTTATTTTAATTACTTGAATGAATAAATTATTATTATTATATTAGAATAGAAATTTATTGTTTTTTTATCACTTTGCAGTCTACAGGTATTAAATTTTCCTTCTTCCTAAATGTATTTTTTAAATTACGACGGATTTTATACCCTGATAAGGCATTTTTGAAATACTGATACAAAAATAGCTCTGCTATCGGTATGGCCCTAGATACAACCAAATATTTACACTTATTTTAAAGGTATTTTCATTTAATTAGATTGTGAAGCAGCATCGATAATAATATTAAAAACTTTGGAATGCGATTTTATCGAAACAGCCTTGTTCTAGTAGCCTTTTAAAATAAATATTCCGATTTCTAAAAACTAAATTAATCATTAACTTTGCGAATATACTGAATATTTCTATTTGGCGAAACACTTCTTAGCTATTTTATTTATTGTAAGTACTTCTTCTGTCAAATATCGAAAATTTAAAAAATATTTACTTTTATGATAACAGTATCATAGACTTACAAATCTTTATGTTGTGGACTTACCATACTTACCATGGATTACCTACTTAAGTAACATAAGACATATTATTTGAACCAATAAATGAACTAATTACTTGAACAAAAAAGTCGTAAAGTTTCAAGACCGATTGTTAAATTCTGACCTTATTTAGACATATAAGTGTCTAAAAATCAACTTTAGACCTGAGCAGCGTTTCGTCATTCTTATTCCAACGGCGTACAGATTACCATTTGTTACTAACAGAGCAAATCACATAGTCATCCATATTTTAGTAAATCACCATCTATTTTTCAGTTCACGTTACACTCAGATCGAAAAACACTGACTTCTTAGAAACAGTTCTATATTTTGACACTATTTAACGTCACTCAGAAAAGATTTATGAGAATCAAAATCATAACTTAAACATAAAACAATTCGGACGTACCGCGACTAAATAAAATACATACGAAGCCATTAAAAATAAGCAACAAACGTAATGGAGCAACTCTTGATTCAAGTACCTACCCATAAAAACAATCACACACAATCGTAATTATAATAACCGTGAGATGATAAAAGAAATAAAAAAGAAAATAAATGAAGAGAAAACTGTCGACAAGTTATCGATGAACGTAATTAATTAATCAATCAAAACAGATTTGCATTCAAATCAAAAGAAAGTAGGTAACAAAGAAACACTTAGCGATCCTATTGAAATACAAATTGAAGAAAGTTTCATTACAAAAGCTCACGCAGACTTTTTAGATAAGCCTTCAAAAACTTAAATTACATTTAGTTTCCGTTTGATTTAAAAACACTTTTCTTTCGAGACGAGCCTCATTCATCACGAACCTAAACGCTATACAGGTCCTGGTACAATTAATATTATTATGTTCACTGCTTATATCTTCACTATAAAACAAAAATTTACCGCTACTTAACGCAAACATGTCTTAAACATACGAGAGAGAACTTAAAATCCTTCACAGACGACTCTAAATACGAATTTCAAATTGTGCTCTTCAGACCGAGCGTCTTCAGAGAAGGGCACTTCCAATTTTGAATCTAAAGACTTTAGCTTTTAAGTTGGTTTTGTCAGAAACTGTTGCAGATGTAACAGTAACAGGCTTTGATGCAGAAGCAACTGTAATTGTTAGTGCTAAGGTAGATTTTAAAATGGTAGCTGCAGTAGGTTTTAATAATAACCCGTTTGTGGCAGTCGTGGGAACGAAGTCGGATATGCGAAGTATAATCGGCTGTCGGAACACAGAGAGTGCAATAGTCCAATTTTGCAGCCTTTTGCTTAGATTATGTTTGTGGTGGAATGGTTTAAAACCTGTTTTCTTGTTGGATTTCGCTTTTTTACTTTACTAAATTTTGAGAGCTTCTTGAAGCTTTATCTCGATCTCAGATATTGATTTATGCGTAGATTCTTTCGTTGCACAATTTCGGACACCAATAAGCTGATGTATGTATATGTCTGCATTGAAAATAAAGAATTGAAACAAGGTGTATAAAATTTATATCCAATTTGCATATTTGGTGAGCGTGATAAGCGTTTTTAGGGTTCCGTAGCCTAAATGGCAAAAAACGGAACCCTTATAGATTCGTCATGTCTGTCTGTCTGTCTGTCTGTCTGTCTGTCTGTCTGTCTGTCCGTATGTCACAGCCACTTTATTCCGAAAGTATTAAGACTACACAGTTGAAACTTGGTAGGTAGATGTATTCTGTTAACCGCTTAACGAATTTAATACAAAAATAAGAAAAATAAAAGATTAAGGGGGGGCTCCCCATACATGGAACTGAAACTGAAAAAATTTTTTTTCTTCAAACCAACACGTGTTGGGTGTCTATAGTTAGGTCTTTAAAAATGACGTTGAGGTTTTTAAGACAACTTTTTCTCAAAGTCAACCGTTTGAAAGATATTCACCGCCAAAGTGGTATATTATGGACTGCACCTTATCTTGGTCTCCGCATATTAGTGAAGTAAGCAAAAAGATCCATTATTCTTCTCACTCCCTCAAGCGACTTCAATACTTCCTACCTTTCAAAACTAAAATTATGTTAGCCCAATCTCTTCTTCTTCCCCTTCTCGACTACGCCGATGTCTGTTATCTGGATGTGACCGAGGAACAGCTGAACAAGTTGGAACGCTTACAAAATCGGGCCATTCGATTCATTTTCGGTCTGCGCAAGTACGATCATGTCTCAATCTTTCGCCAACATTTAAAATGGCTTCCCATTCGCTTTCGCCGTGATATGCACATCCTCTCTACCTTATTCAAAATTCTCAAAGACCCTAACTCACCCAAGTACCTTTCTTCCCGCTTCCAGATGCTTCCTCCTCCCTCTCGCTCCAGGCGACCTTGCATCACTACAATGCTTGAGCTGCCTTGGAGCAACACCAAATTCTTTCATAATTCCTTCTCTGCCAGCGCAGTACGGCTTTGGAATAAACTCCCGAGTAATATTCAGGACTCCCCAAGCATCCACTCATTTAAATCCAAAGTTAAGTCGCACTTTTTATCACAATTAACCCAATCAGACTCATGAGACACTTAGTTAACACCATCTCTCATTTATTTATTTATATGTATGTATATTTATAATGCAGGTTTAATATGTATGTATGTATGTTTAAGTATGTATGTGTATGTATGTACAAGTTAGGTATGTATATGTATTTATTACTATATTTTAGATACCCGCTATATTTTGGACTTCTATTATCAGTTTTTCTTATTTAATTTTCGCACTTTATGTCACCCGCTTAATATTAAAATCACAAACACGTCTCAGGTTGGCTGGAAGAGATCTCTTCTAGAGATAAGTCCTCCTTTGTGTACATATCTCAATTTATTTATGTGTAACTGTTTTTATAAGTGCAATAAAGAGTATAATAATAAAATGTGTGTCCCCCCCCCCTTTAACTTTTGAAATAAGAGAGTGAAAAATCTAAAAAAAATATATGCTGTAGATCTTAATAAACACTTTCAACCAAAATTGGTTTGAACGAGATATAGTAATTAGTTTTTGAGATATAGCACATTTTCCAAAACCGCAAATATAACTTTGTCATTCATACCAACACTGTGAAAAACAAAGTTATTTTTACAGACGAAAAATTATAGGTGGTATTAAATATGGTATTGTATAAGGTAACAACGGAACCCTATGGCGCGTGGCCCGACATGCACTTGGCCGGTTTTTTTAATGCATGTAATGAAACAATGACGATGATTACATAGAATAATCGATCGCGGAAGTGTTTTTTTGTGGTGCATTGAAGGTCTCGGCCTCCAAACATAAATGAGGGTCTGGTAAAAAATGCTAGATGATCATCAAATATTTTATGTTCCATATCCCATCAATAAATTTAATCGAATGGATAATTTTACGGGGCCCGATATTGATACGCTTAATGAAGACAATCTTATTAAACTTTACCGTGTAGCTTATTTAAAAGCTGAATAGTTAATTTTGATGTCCTAATAATCAAATCCAAATCAAATGTTTATTTGCAACTAAGTGAACAGAGGTGTTACAATAAATAGATATAGAAAGAAGTAGTAGGAAAGACTTTGCAATTACTCAACTTTCTGCAAATAAAACGGAATTTGCCAATATGTAATACTATGTCGCAAGGTGGTACGCATTGTTATCCACTAATTCATGGGTGGACCTTAACTATCTTATGAATAACAAGTAGTTGTCAAATCATGTTAAAGCATTAAATTTTCTTGGCAAAAGGATGATCACTGTGACATAACTAACTGTATCTAAAAATTTCATTTAGGACTTCACTAATCGCATAAATATTTCATTATTCTATTCTGTAATAACCAAATTATCTATTTAAACTTTGACAAACCACAAAAAAATACCGGTAACTACATATTCAACTAAGCCCTTTTGAAAGCTCCGAGCTTTAACTTCTTTGTTAGTCGGTGCAACTAATAAGCCGTCTTAACCGTCTTTATTTAATTATACATACTGATCTCGAAGAGCACCACAAAGACAAGACAATAAAGAAACATTCTTATGCTTAAAGTGTGTTTGAGTTGTCCCAACAAAAAAATACGTGTTGGAACAAACGTCTCTATTAAATCTCACACTTGTTACAAATACCAAAACAATGAGATATTCACTTCCACTTCCAATATAGTTCCTATTACAAAGTCATAGAGTAGTCTCTTACTTAAATTTGTAATCATTTCTCATCTGTCCTCTGTACATCTATGTAACATCACATTCGTATGTAAACAGGTGCTTAACTGCTCTTAAGTTTACTGACATCCGTAATAATATCGGTAAATGCATACTCCTTTTTATCGCTATCTTTATTTACATTGCTTGTTTTATACCCGGTTGTTATTTACATGTTATAACATTAGATACTGAAGAGGCAATGGAAAGGGCGCATAGAAGAACGATTGAAAGGTTTGAAATTTAAGTGAGTATTAGTGTGAGTTCTAAAGTTTGAGTGTGTGCGTCCAAGTTGCGCAAGCGCAAGACGAGACGAGACGAGTCTGTCTGACTCACCGGCGCGTAAGGGCCGTCCCACACTTGCTGTTCTACTTAACTCTGAACAATGTGGAGGTAGAGTGTAAAATGAACAAGATATTGATACAAGAGCGTCGATTGATAGATATGATTAGTATTTAATTAAGGTCAAGGTAAAAGTCTCGATAAAAATGCGTATTTCATTTAAAACAACTAATTTCAGTATCACTTATAGAATATTTTGATCATGTCCGATGATTTCGAAGAAACTAAAGAGATGAAATATTGATCAAAAATAGCTCCACTTATTACAAAGCTTTCATTTCGTAATTACTAAACTCAACAAAAATAACCATTTCTACAACTTCATCTATTGAACTCACTCTTTTTGTTGCGACAGAATACATTACAAAGTAAATACTTAAAAATAGATATCCCAAACTTCTTTTTTTCACAAGTGTTTGTCCAACCTAACTCAAGCAGTGTCAAGTCTGAACTCCGCGTCGACCTCGAAAATTAACTAAAAAAAAACAAACACCATAGCTCTTTGAACTTTAGGCATTTTTTGCCGGCAACCAGTTCGGTACCAAATTAAATTACCTGCTATTGCCTTTGTAATCTGAATCGAGGCGAGTAATTACACTGAATTGTTCCAAACAGATTGCAAATGTTTCACACTTCTGTAAAACCGAGTATCTCTCGCTTTTAGGAAACTTACATAAGATTTAACTTGAAAAGATGCAACATTTCTGCGCACATCATAATAATGTTGGATAAGAAGTCCTAAAAAGTGGTAAAAGTTAAATTGTCATCATTGATTTAATATAATATCTTCCAGTAGAATAAAAAAATACAGAAAACTATTTATTTATCCTTAATTTCATATTACCAGACTGTGAAGTTAATTGTCACGTTTCAGGATAAGACTAATATAATAGACTACTAATAAATAACATAATAATGATGCTATAATATGCTTTTTGATGTTTTGAAGTTGCATTAGAAACTATTCTGTTTTAGTAACAGAGTCCTATTATAAATTTTAAATAATAGCACTGATAAATCAGTTTCATCTTCATCCATATTTCCATATTAGTATAACATTTAATAATAGACTCACAAAACTTATATAATTACATACTCAAATAATCATTACATTAACTTAAACACTAAAAGGAGTCGGCCCCAAGATTGTGCCTTGCGGCACACCGCATTAACATCTCGTAATAACAAAAATTAACAGTTACTTGAAATCGATCATTAGCTTTATACACGTATAAAATATGAAATTACACACAAATGTTGAATTACCCGGATGTTATGGGTAAACATAATATAGATATCGATGCACGACAAATATTTTATCAAAGATGTAATATAACCCAAGTAGCTTATGTTAATATTTAATTTTGGCCAAAGCGAATGCTAAAACGGCGTAGTTTTTTGTGAAATTGTCGGTGAAAAAATCGGTATAGATCATATCACATTACGAAGTGTTTGAGTATTTTAAGACGCACATGATAGACGGATTGATACTAGCTTTGATCTCAATGATAATTAAGTAAAAAATACTAATACTTAAAGTTAATAGTTTTCCATGCGAAGAAAACAATCATTTACATAATTATTATCAAAGTCAAAAGTTATAAATAAATCTAATAATCACTTACAAAAAATAGTAAATTGAAATTAAATAGAAGCTTAATAACTGCTTTTATTAGTCTGGACTCTGGATTTAAATTAAAAACTCAATAAAACAATCATTAAAATATAATTAACGCGAACATTTCACACGATATCGAATTTCAATAGATTTGGGATTGTGATTGCATCAATTGGGGCTTTTAGAGAAATAGAACTAATTCGAATCAGGGGGTCTATTACGAAAAGTTTAATGCGATACACGCAACTGCGGCCGTGCTTCGTTTCGATTGTTTCCTATACAAATCACTTTCCTATGCGATATTGCGAAGTGATTGCGTGAGTGTGACAGTTTCTCTCTAGCTAGAGTCTAGCGTATCCGACATCGTTCGTTCAGTAGTCTACAATAGCTACGAAAGCCAAATTCAAAATGTTTGCTACACCCAAAGAACTACGGACGACTATCGTGGCCAAGTGACTGCGTTACGCAATTGCGTACGTTATTTTTGTAATAGGCCCCCAGGAAACGCAACAGACAGATTCTAAGAACAACTGATAAGCTGAATTATAGACTAAATCAAAAGTCCGTTTCATTTTACATAAATATAAAAGAACTAATGGGGAAATAGAAAGCTTGAGCTTGAATGATATCAATCAACCGGATTTTCTATAACAATGTACTTAGGGTTGCCAGATGACAGGAATTTTCCTGACATATCAGGAATTTAAGGCATCTGTCAGGAAATCAGGGAAAAACTGTAGTTGTCAGGGATTTTTGAAATGCCAAAAAGTGTAAGTTTAAAAAACACATTATTAAATTGGTTAATCATTTGGTGACAAAAGATTATCCCACCAAAAACATTTTCATGTAAATATTGCTGCCAAGACCTCGCACTGTCAAAAAGTTATGAGACCTCATGTAGAGCCAAGCTTCTTATTCTACAAGCCTTTACTTCAAAAACTCTACACCTTAGTCAAAATACAATGTGGCTTGGCCATTTCGCTACATGTAAAAATATATTCACTGTTCATACTTTTCTGATAAACAGTTCTTGTAGTAACGAAACGGCCAAGCCACATATGTATTTTGACTAATGTGTAGTTTTTGAAGTAAAGGCTTGTAGAGTTAGGGCGCGTAGAGTTAGAAGCTTGGCTCTACATGAGGTCTCATAACTTTTTGACAGTGCGAGGTCTTGGAAGCAACATTTATATGAAAATGTTTTTGGTGGGATTTCACTTCGTTTTGTAAGTAACTTTCCATATACCGGAAAAGCAAGCTGGGGTCAGAGATTTTCAAAATCAACTAAATTAAGAATGTAGATGTAGGTGCATAAATCGTCAGATTTACTGAAAAGTCAGGGGAAAACTCAGGAAATCTCATTATTAGATCTGGTAACCCTAAATATACTAAGCTTATTTAGGCTGACGCAAAACTTATTTTTATTTGAAACTCTAAACATTTAATTAAATCTGTACTTTGTAACATGTACGACACTCTATACTGGGCATCATAATGAGCATGAGGGACCAATCGAGGATCTCCACGACGATCGGTTCTACGCTGCCCGCATCCAGCGGCTTCCCGCGACCTTCACCAGATCGTCGGTTCACCTTGTTGGGGGCCTACCTAACCCACGAAGTGTCTGTTCATCTGGTACGCGGAAAATAATGATATTGCACAATAATTTAATATTAATAATTATTCATTTACTTTTATTTATAGAAAAAATATCTTAGATATTAAAAAGTAAGATTGTATCATTGTTAACAAGATTAAGTTCTGACTGTTCTGTCAGTAACTATGCAGGTATTAGGTATTTTGTGGTCGTACTCAGAGATAGCAAAAATAAAAACATTTATAGCTAATGATTTACACATCCTAGTGTGTTTGTCTGATTAGTAGTAACTAATGTGCAGATACTATATCATTGCAGTAACTTGCCGTAGTCAGACATTTTATAAACGTTAAAAATGTATGTTTTACCCTAATGACAAAAAGCTAAGAAAAAAGTTACAATAAATTGACCACTATTTCTAATGGAAAAAATGCTTTGTATATTTCTTACTTTTTTCCGAAAGTTGCTGTTTTGTTATAGCTTTATAATACCTGCTTAAAAGTAAAAAAAAATACTCTATATATTCACTGTAATAAAAAGCTCTTTGAAAAACAAAATATACTTTAATTTTGCGAGACGTCACAGTTAGCAAAACTATTGACTATTTAATAAAGCGGATTTAATAGTCTGACTGCAACATATAACCGGTTTAGTATGATCACGCAAATAAAATTTATGCGACGATAAGTTTGTATATATAGAGCCTTCCAAATAGGTGGCTAATTTATTATATCTAGATCAATTTTGGTTATATTTCAAACGAATAAGTTTATTTTGACTGATAAGTAATATTAGTTAATTAATATTTTATGCAAAATAAGTATGTGTTTTACATTTTTTCCTTGTATGGCGGAAAAACTGTAGACAAATTAATACAAAATAAATCTTGTATTATCTGCACTTAACTTACTTCTTAAAAATATGAGGCTCTACTTACTCAGTTCATTGACACGGAAGATAAATAAATCGCTAAAGCATATCAATTTTGTGATTAAAACTACATTATGATAATTCAAATTATATAAATAATTCAGGACCTAGTTACATCAATTATTTAATTCCAAACTAATCAAAACATCTCACTGCGGTTACTAATTAGTGGATTAAAAAAGTATAAAAATTCACGATTCGGACCAAATAAGTAAGTCGTATCAAAGTCATCAAAAATAATCGTATCAAAAATAAGTATTGTTAAACAATGGGAAGTGTCGGAAAAAAAATCTTTGTTCTGTGGAAGTGTCCATTAATTCATAGCAAAGAAATATTTTATAAGAAATGTTTAGTAAAAGATTGATTTTTTACAAATTTTTATGTATATCGTAAAGGTTTTTTTTTATATTATAGTAGAGTATGCATTGCTGGTCCTTTGTAAAATAAAACCGGTCAAGAGCGAGTCGTTCCGTACCATGATAATTGCACCATCAAACCACACTGCAGAGTAGAATAATAAAATTAGTATTGCAGTTTAAGGTCAGCGCCATCTCTTGGCCGATAGTGGAACTAATGTTAACTTTTTTTAGGAATTTGATAATTTCTAAAAAAGTTTGCTATATTGAGACATCGTTTTATTTTTCCTTATCTTTATATATACTGCTATCATATTGAAAACGTGCAAACGGCGCTCTTTCATGATACGATACCCCACATAGTAGCCCTAGTACCCTAGTAGCCCCACTTCAAACTTTTAAGACCCCTTTTGAGTCCCTGTTGCTTCGAGCAACGACGGCTTCGTCCCGAGAAGCCCGTCTTACTCTAAGCCCTGTTGTAAAAAAGATATTTATTTTTTATTTATTTTTTATTTACAAAATAGTTGGGCAAATGTCATCTGGGCAATTATATCCAGCTGTGACAGACAAACAGACAGACAGACTGAGTCACACCATAAGGGTTCCTTTTTTACCATTTTGGTACGGAACCCTATTCAATATTCAAGTTTTCACTTCTGCCGGCACTCCCGGAGTGCAACCCGATTATTTTTTTAACACAATACAGATATTCTTACAGGGATCCTAATATAATAGTTTAATATATAGTTTACAGATACTTATACAGATAAACAATCTTCACCCAACTCTTTATTGAAATAATCATTAATTTATAAAATACAACAAATGTTTTCCA
This sequence comes from Agriphila geniculea, assembly GCA_943789525.1. Lineage (NCBI taxonomy): Eukaryota > Metazoa > Arthropoda > Insecta > Lepidoptera > Crambidae > Agriphila > Agriphila geniculea. The sequence continues at coordinate 15,264,944 of OX038890.1, forward strand.
CACATATAATACGAAGGATATCATTAGTTATTAATGACAATTTAATTTATTAAGTTAACACATTTTATTCAGAAACAGTATTTAAGATTAAAAGACGTACGTACGACAACTGTCAAAAACTGTTTACTAAATAGGACAAGTAAGGACAGACTTTGGGCCCAGTCAGGTGGCAATATGGTCAAAACTTTTGACACTGTGTACAAAAAATATTGTAACTCAATAATCAGCAAAAAATATTTACGGGAATTCCAACTTTAACCCTTACAAAATAAAGCTGGGTTTTAAAGTAAACGCATAACGCAGGCATCGTTTTTGCAAAGTGCAACGCTTAAGACATTTAAAAAGCAAGTTATGCATCTGCCTTTTGGGAAAATTCGCGAAGTGATTACTTCGACAGCTGCAGTCACATTTGGTACGTGCCGGTTTAAGAAAAAAAAATTAGAAAAAAAAACATTAGTTGCCTAGTTTTTGTTTTCTTGAAAAAATCTCTCATATGCTTCGCTTGAAATCTGTTGCAGCAAAAAAATGACGCCGCGAGCTGTGCAGCGTGCGGTTAGATATGGATTACAAAAATCTTATTTTATTAGACCATTTTCATTACACATTTTTTACTCTACAGAATATAAAGACAGTGATTTCGTTAAATTATAAAGGTTTAAAATTTATATTTTGTGCAAAAAAAAACTATGATACGAAATAATATGTAGTTTTGAGAGTTTGTTTGAGTCATTGTTTTTTAATCATTCTTCTTGAATAAACATCAGATTTTTTGTTGTTTTTTGTCTAGGCAAACCAAACAATTAAAATGAATTTAATTTGATGTTGGGTTACGCAGATGATATTTAATTTAAAACTCATTCTTAAAAATAATGTGTGCAGATAATGCTGTCAATTTCTTAAACTTTCCAGAATCTGACCGGAAGATAACAGTTAAAGTAAAAATGACCTGACAGCAACTACGAGTAGCATCTGTCCGCTTCTACCTGGCGAAGCTACACATGGCCTTCTTGACGAAAAAAAAATCTTAATACAATAGTTCTTCACATCTGCTCTAGAAGGCTTCGATGCAACAGTTTCAAATCAAATTTTCGCTCTAAAACCAACCCTAGCACCTTAACACCAAAGACTATAATAATTCACAAAAGTTTCAACAATCGTCTTCGGATGGGCTCGGTAATTTTCGGCAATCTTACGGCCACGTGACCACTGCTGATCAAAACAATCTTTGTAACCAAAAATGACTTTATATTCAAGACCGGAAGAGTAGAAATCGTATGCAGAAAATTTGTCAACTCGCAAAATTTGTGTTGACCGATTATACGGCAATTTGAAAAAGGTTGTATCTTAAATTCGTGTTATTTTAAAACACGTATTTACTTAAATTATTGTCATTGCCGATGTGGAATTGGACGTACCTAATAAAGTGGATCGTAACTGCTGCATAATGTATCCGGTGTCGACAACGATTGCCGATCATAAATTAATCGTTGTTTATGGTTTTGGATTGAGAGTAAATCGCTTTGTCTATGGTTAAGTAAGTCTGTGAAGTTTTAAATTAGCATTTAGTAATCCGTAATCACTTTATTTATCATTGGGAAATCAGTCCAGGTGATACTGAAAAATACTTAAGGATTAACAATATTTAGTATAATTTTCAATTATTTCCATTTCAAGCAAGTAGGTACCTAAAATTTTAATTTAATATCTTTTTTCTAGTCCTAATGTAAAATTTATTTTTTTAAAAACAAAAATAGATGTAAAAGTAAAGAAATGCTTAAAAGATAATTCTTTAAAAGGCAAGTAAGTAAGATACTTAAAGGCCAAATGCCTCTAAGCATATCACATAAGCATCTTTCGTAAAAACACAAAAAAATGCCTGATGGACTCCAAAGCAAAGGTGTTCGTTTTTTTTTCGCCAAACATCTTCAAGGCCTCTATGCATCTGCCATCTCGGAAGCGTATTTTAAAAACACATCTGCATAATAAATTGATAGCAAAAACTTGACCTACAAAATTGAAATCTTAAAAAATGAGCTTTTTTACTTACGACTCTTTGCTACTTAACCACTTTAATTTATGCGTCTCCGAATTATGATATCAAGCTGATTTGAATCTTCACTTTAAAGTAATAAGGATGTATAGTTGTGTTGTTTTTGATGTTAGAATATGTTTTGTTGTAAAAAGGTGCCAATTTCCGTTCATTTCTTATGCATCCGTAGTTAAAAATCGGCATCTAATGATTAGTGTCGCATGCGCCGCGTTTTTTGCCATTTTTTAAGTATTTTGGCGTTGTTTGTAGGCAATTTATCAAGTTTCTACGACACGCAGCTGGTATTAAAACAATATGGTAAAAATTGTTACCATATTGGACATTTTTGAACTATTTCTAACTCATAGATTTATGTTATAAATAGAATTATTTTTATTTAGAAATACATACAATGTACTCAATAGTTAAACTGCACATAATACATAGTAACATTATGTATTTATAATTAAAACTTTTTTCTCTACATTAATTAATTTATATTTCAAATTATTAATTTTAATTAAAAATAAATTATTGCAAATCATTAGTTTTGCTCAAACGAGCTATTTCTTTTTACAACTTCTCTTTTTAATAACTTAATACTTCTCACTAATAAACCTATTAAGAATACAATATTAGTACTCCTCAAACTATAATGTGAAATGAATTAAAAAAAAAACAAATTTACCGATTCTAACGATCTAAAGGAAGTTAAACGAGGACTCGTTTTTGTCATTTCCGTGGGAATACATTTGGCAACTGTATCTGAATACACTGACAACTTCCTATAAAGAGATTTGGTGCACAAGTTTGTCCGTCTGATATTTTCCCACCACACAAAGGATACACCTTTCTACAACAAGTTGCCAAAAAAGTGTGCACGCGCACCTTGCTAACCCTACCACATCTTTAAGCGATGGTGTAATATTCATATATCACTCGAAGTATTAATATTTAGTTTAGTTCTTTATTAACATTACTTATTCTCAACTAAATTAAGAAATAGAAGAGCTTTAACAATCTTTTAGGTTTAATCTTGAGATAAATACAAAAGTTTTGTTTTTTAAAACTGCAATCAAATTAATATTAAATTTTACACAAAGAAATTGAATATTTTCTCAAATTGTTTCTTTTGTAATGAATATGATAATAAAAATTGTATTTAATATAATACTGAATTTTGCTTGTTGAAAAAGTAATGACTCGCTTGTAGTAGGTAAGTTTTTCATTTAATGATTTTTCATACAGAAAATAGAACGAAAATACTGGCGGAAAACATCTTTTGTCAGCAATAAAATGGCGGAAAATATCTTTTGACAGAAGTGGAATGGCAGGAAATATATTTTATCAATTGAAATGGCGGAAAATATTTTTTGTCAGAGAGAAATGGCGGAAAATATATTTTGACAGAAGTGAAATGGCGGAAAAATAACTTCTGTCACAAGAAACGGGAAATGCAGTCACAAATCGCTCGCCGCTCGCTGCTCATCGCTCACGCCCCGTACGCGCAAGCAGATGTATGGAATGGATGGAAGCCCGTTAACTTTTGTTGTGGAGATCTGGAGTCCCGCAAGGTACGCATCTGTTCCTTACCATTTCTCCGTACATCTTATGGTGCGACCACGAAAATGATGATAAAGCTAATTTTTGTAGTTTTTAGGGTTACGTAGCCTAAATGGCAAAAACGGAACCCTTATATCTATCTGACGAATCTTCGTCATGTCTATCTGTCAGTCTGTCTGTCTGTCCGTGTGTCACAGCCACTTTATTCCGAAAGTATTAAAATTACACAATTGAAACTTTGTAGGTAGATGTATTCTGTTAACCGCTTAACGATTTTAACACAAAAATAATAAAAAAAAGATTAAGGGCTCCCTATACATGGAACTGAAACTGAAAAAATTTTTTTTCTTCAAACCAATACGTGCGGGGTGTTTATAGATAGGTTTTTAAAAATGACATTGAGATTTTGAAGGCAATTTTTTCTCAAAGTCAACCGTTTGAAAGTTATACACCGCCAAAGTGGTAAAGTGGTAAAACTTTAGAAATAAGAGAGTGAAAAATCTAAAAACAATATATGTTGTAGATCTTAATAAACACTTTCAACAAAAATTAGTTTGAATGAGATATAGTAATTAGTTTTTGATTTAACACATTTTCCATAACCGCAAGTATAACTTTGTCATACATACCAACACTGTGAAAAACAAAGTTATTTTTGCAGACAAAAACTTTAGTGGTATTTAATATGGTATGGTATAAGGTAACTACGGAACCCTACGGCGCGTGGCCCGACACGCACTTGGCCGTTTTTTTCTATATTACGAACGAACTTTTGAGATTTGATATTGTATAGTTTCACAGACATAGAAAATTAGGATGGATTCCTTCAAGCCCCGGAAAATAAGACACAATAGATTTTCTATGGTTGAGCGGCTCGATCAGGCGTTGGCAACTAGCTTGATAACTTTTTAAGTTTTTTTTTAGAATTCAATCTTTCTCATTTCAATCTGATCGTGTTTTGATAAAATAAAACTAAAACAACTTCTAGAGCACTCTGATTATGAAGTGCGAAAGATTATTTTTTTTTACCTCCACCTACTTTTGATTCAATCATAATGATATTGACGGCCCGGGACAAATACTAATATAATATACTGTACGTACCTACCTATGTAATTTTAACCAGTCTATGTGTAGGTTCGGAAGAAGCAAACGGTACATGTTATTTTCAATTTCAAAATTATTATTTTAATTTTACATTTATAAACACAACTCTTTCGTAGTTGGTAAACTTTACATCACCCTGTAAAATAAAGTAGGCAAGCAACAAAATTATCTACTGATTTCTTTTGAAACAATTTATGTTCTTTTTCGAGTTTATATTTTTTTATTGACAATTAATTAACAGATTCATGTTACTTCTTGTCAATTTTCTGTTAAATATATGCGCCACTCAACACTGTACTACAGTATGTTACATTTATTTTTCGAAATTGAATTTTTTTAAACTCTTTAAATTTAAATAAACTTGTACCGTTGACTTCTTTTCACACCTACACACAACCTGGTTAAAATGATTGCCTTTAGTTAATTTACATACTTACTGCTTTTAAAAATATATATGTTGGTAAAAAAATATAATAAATATTACCGAGTGTTCTAGACATAGTGGACTTACACTTTTTACACTTGACATACATCCATCTCTCTAATTATCCTTAAAGTTCACAACAACGGGGCTAAAATTACTGCCTTTCAATACCGTTACAATATTGCAATGAATAAAAAAAAACCGGCCAAGTGCGAGTCGAACTTGCCCACGAAGGTTTCCTTACCAAAAACGGCAAAAAAAACACGTTTGTTGTATGAGAGCCCCCTTAAATATTTATTTAATTCTGTTTTTAGTATTTGTTGTTATAGCGGCAACAGAAATACATCATCGGTGAAAATTTCAACTGCCTAGCTATTACGGTTCATGAGGTACAGCCTGTAGACAAACAGACAGAGAGACGGACAGCGGAGTCTTAGTAATAGGGTCCCGTTTTTACTCTTTGGGTACGGAACCCTAAAAACAAAGTTCTGTTGAATGCTCGTTTCTACAGTAAACTATTTCGCAAGGTCGTGAATGAAAAGTAAACGTCACCAAATAGAAAGACTTGTAAAAGCTTATTATTTTTATTAAGTAAAATTACATCAATAAAAATACATTATGAATGGGTTACAGCCCGAGCCGCAGGCGAGGGCGTAACTCAGCCGAGTGTGCAATAAGCAAGAGCTCACGAGTTCTATACGACGTTTTTCAACACATTTGCGAGGAAAAATTAATAGTACATTATGAAACAAGTTAGCTTAAGTTGCTCATTGCACACAAGGCTGTGGGTTGCAGCCCGAGGCGTAGGCGAGGGCGTAACTCAGCCGAGTGTGAAATGAGCAAAAGCTCACGAGTTTCATATGACGTTTTTCAACACATTTGCGAGGAAAATACAAAGAAATTTACCACACAGCAACGAATTCGACAAAAACAAAATATGACAATTATGGGAAAAGGCGCGTAGGTTTTTCTTGTTTTTTTAAACACGCCCCATGCAAGAATATTTTGCGAACAAAGGGGTGAAAGAGCATACAGCTTACTTCAAAATTATAATTTTAAGTGATAAAATGCGAATATTTTAATATTTATAACAAAATATTGTGAATTATGAATAATTTGATAATAATAAATATTTGTTTGACTTAATTAAGGACTTACACATTTATTTATTTTAAAAATGAATATGAAATTTCAGCGGCATAAAACCTCTTTATTGTTACTAAAAAAAATAACTGTAATACCCGGTTAAATTGGGAATGCTCTGTTTACTCGCATAGAACTTGCAGTAAGGCACTAATTTAACTTTGTCGGGATAATTCTATAACAACCTAGTGTTTTATATATTATTGCACGCGTTTGTTATAGCTCGGTTTATGGCCCTAAAAGCGATGTGTTAGGGCTCACTTTACGAGCAAGTGTGTTGAAAAATAATTTACCACACAGCAACAAAAATGACAAAAACAAAATTTGGAAATTATGGGAAAAGGCGCGCAGGTTTTTTTTTTTTTTCTTTCACGCGCCCAATGCTGGAATATTTTGTGAACAAAGGGGTAGGTAAGCATACAGCCTACTTCAAAATTATAATTTGAAGTAATAAAATGCAAATATTTTAATATTTTATAACAAAATATTGTGAATAATGATTAATTTAATAATAATAAATATTCGTTTGACTTAATTAAGGACTTACACATTTATATATTCCAAAAATGTGTATGAATTTTCTGCAGCATAAAACCTCTTTTTGTTGTTACTAAATAAAATAACTGTATTACCCGGTTAAATTGGAAATGCTATGTTTACTTGCATAGAACTTGCAGTAAGGTACTAATTTAACTTTGTAGGGATAATTCTATAACAACCTAGTGTTTTATATATTATTGCACGCGTTTGTTATAGCTCGGTTTATGGCCCTAAAAGCGATGTATTAGGGCTCACTTTACGAGCAAGTGTGTTGAAAAACCTATTTAAGTTTGACCGTACTCTGTCTGCATTCATTATCATATACAATCATGTTTTAGGTTAAGCTTGAATTCATCGTAACAATCAATAAAATTGTAGGGTAAAAATAAAACAACTCTTTGTTGCGTTGTTTTATTTTCAGTATGGAACTGACCTTACTTAAGCTTTTCAACATGTGCGAAAATAATACATTTGTGGCCAAATGCCACCTTTTTATTTAGGGTTCCGTACCCAAAGGGTAAAAACGGGACCCTATTACTAAGACTCCGCTGTCTGTCTGTCTTGATTCGTCCAAGCTGTCTGTCTGTCACCATGCTGTATTACATGAACCGTGATAATTAGACAGTTGAAATTTTCACAGATGATGTATTTCTGTTGCCGCTAAAACAACAAATACTAAAAACAGAATAAAATAAATATTTAAGGGGGGCTCCCATACAACAAACGTGATTTTTTTTTTGCGTTATTTGGTACGGAACCCTTTGTGCGCGAGTCCGACTTGCACTTGGCTGGTGTTTTTTAAAATTAATTTATGTTTTTTTTTTCATATTATTTTGTCATTTTGATATGTTTTTCATTTCTGATTTTATTTTGCATTGTCAATGAAAAATATAGTAAAACCGTGCATTTTTGAAGGTGTTTCTTTTAAATATTATAATTTCACGCATATTATTAATGAATTTTATTTTACCAAAACATTAAATTAACCGAGTGAGCGTGAAGCGCGAGCCAAGCATATCTGTTTCAGATTGGGCAAAAATGCTTTCGTATGTCCGTCCGGCTGTCCGTTTGTTCTCCTCTATCTGGTCACATTACTCAACCAATTCTCGTGAAATTTTGTGAGCAAGTTAAATTATATAGAACTAGCGGCGGCCGCTTCTTCGTCTGCGTAGAAAGGTTTTTTGCTATCCCTCGGGAACTATACTTTTTTCGGGATGAAAGGTACCCTATGTCCTTCTCTGTATCCCTGACAACGTGTGTGCAAAATTTCATGATGATCGGTTCAGTAGTTAAGACGTGAAGGCGTAACAAATAAACAAACAAACGGACTTTCGCATTTATAATATTTTTATTATATAGAATTTCTTTGTCGATGCCAATTTTCGAAATTTTAAAAAATGACAGATATGTTAAAGCGGTCTCTACAGCTCACAGAGCCACTTTACTACTTTGTTATACTTAGTTTAAATCGTCTAGTAAAAGCTTCGTTTACGTAGCCTATGTTTGATGTGACATATTTAAAGGTATTTGTATAATACACGATGTATTCAGATTATTTAATCGAATTCAATCAGTATTTAGTTCTATTTTCCTCATTCGATGACCCAAATCGATCAGTGCTAGTTAATTTAGGTAAATATGTAGGTTGATCTATAAAACAAGGTCTGATTAGATTTTACTGCCTGTGATTGGACATTGTCTGCCGAACAGCTGTCTTGCCAAGATGTGCCAAGACTGGGTTGGAAATAACGTGGATAATCCTGAGAGTTCTCTGTGTTTAAGGTGGTACCTTGAGCGAAAGTAGCGCCGCGGTGAATTTTATTTAATATTATAATTCTTATACACAATTTTAATAATGTTTATCGTGGAGATTTTAGGGCCCACAGTCTAGTATTTTTAGACGGTATCGTTACATTCCCTAGTAGTCACTGCCAGAAGTAGATAGAAAAACTGCTAAAAGTGGCCGTTTTTGACACATTTGCTATCTACTTCTACGAATGACTACGAGGGCATGTAGTGATACCTTCTAAAAATACTAGACCATGGGCCCTAAAATCTCCACGATAAACATTATTAAAATCTTTTTCTATTAATAAATTATTAAATAAAAACCTCTGAGGGTGCCACTTTCGGTCATACAACCGCCTTAATAAAAAGTGCTAGAGAAAATAGAACATTTAACTACCTAGTTCCAGTGAAAAAGCTTTTTTAACACTAATTCAATATCATTATAATATTTAGCTCATGGACTACAAAATGTTTGTAACTTTGAATTATATCATAATTGCATAAACAGTATTTTTATATTTTACTAGCGGACGCCCGCGACTTCGTCTGCGTGGAAAGATTTTCTGCTATCCCTCGGGAACACTATTTTTTTCTGGGTGAAAGGTACCCTATGTCCTCCTCTGTACTCCTGAGAACGTGTATGCAAAATTTCATGATGATCGGTTCAGTAGTTAAGACGTGAAGGCGTAACAAACAAACAAACAAACGGACTTTCGCATTTATAATATTAGTAAGGATAAAAGTTGAGTACCCAATTTTTTCATGATCATAATCTTAAACTATGCTGCTCAAAAGAAAATAGGGGACACCATATGATTTTCCATTCAAAAAAGCTAAGTTCGAAAAGGTATTTACTGATAAATTCAATCTGATTTTATTTAAATTGGATATTATTCGAAAGCTGTAATACTCAAGTTACTTTACTGTCGAATTTATAGTATTTTTCTCCCATTCGCAGTGTGATAGAATTGAAAAATATTAAATTTAGCTTATTTTTGTATGAAACTCCAAACACGGCGAATAGAAGAAATTATATAGTAAATTCGGCAATTTGACCAGCTTTTGAACAATATCAAATTTAAATAAAATCAAATTGAATTTATCAGAAAAATACCTTTCTAAACTTATCTCTTTTGTATGGAAAATCATATGGACGCCCCTACTTTCCTATGAACAGTATACAACTGAAAAAATATTGTAAAAAAAGGTAGTAAAATATAATATTTAACCCGATCACTCAAGACCAACTTATATTTTCTTATTAAAAAAAGTTAACAATTAGACTGTTCAGTTAACTTCTACTTGATAACTTTTTTTATTCACGTGGAATTATTTTCTTTAAGATTTAGAGATTATTAGCTTATCCTCCCTATTGCCACCGCTGCAACATCTCGGCCCATAGCCGGCACAAAGCCATGTGTATCTCAGCAAAAGTTTGTTTTTTACGCTTTTTTACGGTTGAATTATTTTCAGACACCTACAAATACATCTGCCAGTGAACGACTTAGCACAGATATACCATCCCTTTAGATAGCTTTAGTTAAGACTACTTAAATAATTTTACATTGTTAAATAAAATTGCCAGAGTTACAAAGAAGGGTGGTAATTGCAAAATGTATTCCTTAGAATTAAGACACTTTTTACGGTTTTGCAGCGCGTATATTATTAATTCAGATGTTATTTTATAACTATATCGTTGGATTATTTGGCAGCTTTTAATCATATTAGTGGATTTATTAGGCAGCCTTTTTTAGGGTTCCGTACCCAAAGGGTAAAAACAGGAGTTTATTACTAAGACTCCAATGTCCGTCTGTCTATCTGTCACCAGGCTGTATCTCATGAACAGTAATAGTTAGACAGTTGAAATTTTCACAGATGTATTTCTGTTAGCGCTATAACAACAAATACTAAAAACAGAATAAAATAATACGGAACCCTTCGTGTGTGAGTCCGACTCGCACTTGGCCGGTTTTAAGTCATCCCGTGACCACGGCCCCTGGTAAGGTGTCGAAACGTCGGGAAGTAAAATAAAAAAAACAATAAATCTAAACTAAATAATATGTACTTCTAAAATAACAACTACGCTATCCGTAAAAAGTGTTGTATTTAAAATGAACTGTACGCGCGAAAGTGCGCTGAACATCTGAAATTATTGTTTTCATGATTTGAAAATGTGTGGTATTTAAGTAAGTATCACACATTAAAAAAATAACCCTTTAAAGTGAATCACTGGTTAAGTTAATTCTATTTACTTTATTATTTTATAACGGGTGGCGCAAAAGTACTGGCACTAAAGAAAATACTTTTATTTTTTTATATGACATTTTCTGTCATTCTGTTGTTGAAAATTGTGTAGTGAACAAATATAAAATACACTGAAAATAAACATGGACCGTTTTACTCCCCAAGAACGTGGAATAATTGTGTCAATGTTCTTACGGAATAATTCATCAGTGATAAGAACACAACGTGAATTTCGTCGACGATTTCCCCACCGTCCGGCACCGATTGGTCGCACAATTCGACGCTTTGCCACACGCCTTGAAGCAACTGGCTCAACATTGGATAGACCTAAGTCTGGGAGACCAAGAACAGGCCGTTCAGCTGAAAATATCGATGCTGTGCGCGAAGATGTGGAAGAGTGTCCAGAAACATCAACGAGGCGACGTGCCACGCAATTGGGCATTTCCAGACGGACCCTGCAGCGTATTTTGGTGAAAGACTTAAAGATGTTCCCGTATAAAACTCAAATGACTCATCAGCTGCTGCCTGCTGACCACCGAGCTCGTCTAGATTACTGCCAGCGCGTCATAAACCTCAACCTTGAAGAGGATGATTTTCCTTCAAAATTGGTTATGAGTGACGAAGCGCATTTCCATCTCTCAGGGCATGTCAATAAGCAGAATACTCGGTTCTGGGGCACTGATAATCCGCGCATTATTCAAGAAACACCTCTACACCCACTAAAAGTTACTGTATGGTGTGGCATCTGTGTTGACAGAGTGATCGGACCCTATTTTTTCGAAGACGCTGGAGGCAATGCGATAACTGTCACTGGAGAACGCTACAGAACCATGTTACGAGAGTTTTTGATACCCAGTTTGGACGAATTGGGGCTGGAGCACATCTGGTTTCAACAAGACGGCGCTACGGCACACACAGCGCGCGACACTATAGACTTAGTGAGGGACGCTTTTCCAGGCCGAGTTATCTCTCGTTTTGGCGATTTGCCTTGGCCTGCAAGATCACCCGATCTGACCAGTCCAGACTTCTTTCTTTGGGGTTTTTTGAAATCTCGGGTGTATGTGAACAAGCCACAGACTCTCGCAGCTCTAAAAGAAAACATTCGTCAAGAAATAACGAACATATCGCAGGAAGTTTTACGGCAAGTTATGCAAAATGTCATAAATAGGGCTCAAATGTGTATCAACTCTGGAGGTCACCATTTAAAAGACATCATCTTTAAATCCTAATGGTACGAAATTTAATGGCACAAATATACATTTAAAAAAACCTAAATCTAGTTTTCTAATTTAGAAAAAATGTTATAGCTGAACCAAATAGGGTCTTTACTTTTGCGCCACCCGTTATAAACAGGAAAATTCCACCGCAGTTACTTAAAAGCGTTTTTAGGCTAGGGCCTAGGCCAGGGATGGCGAACCAATGGCACTTGACACAATATTTTGGGCACATCACCCATCACAAAATTCATTACGCGACGATTTGATGCCACATTAAACATAAACATTTAGAAAAATGGCACGTTGATACATAAGCGTGCCCGCAGATTACAGACATTCTATCGGCCAATAGTTGGTCCGATAGTTGGTTTTGTATGAAGAATCGGCCGATACCAAATCGTTGTAGTGTGCGCACTTGCATACTTCTTCATACTGATTCCAACTATCGGCCGACAGTTTGGTCTGTAGTTTCGCCATGCCTCGTCTAGGCCTATCTTAGGAGTGCATAGTTAAGAATATTTTAATGGGATTGCGTCTTGTATGTAGTTGTTAGGTTAAATATAAATCGTATCAAGTGCTGTCTAGCGGAAGTCCGTAGCAAAACAAACATTTAAGTTAATTACCATAAAAGTAATGGGTCTAAGGCGCCCCCTACCGGAAGGACAACATCTCTTCGTGATGGCCAATTGAATCTGGTTTCAGAGAGGTGGATATGGTGGAATTGACACTCATGATTATTATTAAAATCAATTTTCCATACCAATTTCGATCATTAGGGGCCCAAGTCTGCTGTTGTTAACGTCATAATTGTGTTTCAATTGTGTTTTGTTCTGGGTTTTAAGAAACAAGAACTGTGTCAAAAAATATTACAATTCAAATACAATTGAAACCCGATTATGACATTAAGGCTGTATATTTGCATTTCAACGAAATGAGTGTTTTTCCAATGAAGTTTTCTAAAGAATGAAAGCATTATTATTGATGTAAACTTTAGTTTTAGGAAGCAAAATTCTTAAATTAGTGCCGTATAGAGAGAAAAACATAATAAATTGTCAGGTATTTTAAAAGGAAGACAATCTGTTCAAGTGTTTCAAGTTCGCTTGTCAGAGGTATTTTTCAAAAACGTTTCAGCTGTAACAAATAAGAATACGACTCATATTTATTTTTTCACTTATTGTTTGTATTGTCAAGGAGTTCCCTATAGGGAACTCCTTGACTCCTCTCTATAGAGAGAAAATTAAAAAAAATGCTTTTAATCACAGAGAAATAAAATATTAAAAAAACCGGCCAAGTGCGTGTCGGGCCACGCGCCATAGGGTTCCGTAGTTACCTTATACCATACCATATTTAATACCACCTATAATTTTTCGTCTGTAAAAATAACTTTGTTTTTCACAGTGTTGGTATGAATGACAAAGTTATATTTGCGGTTTTGGAAAATGTGCTATATCTCAAAAACTAATTACTACATCTCGTTCAAACCAATTTTGGTTGAAAGTGTTTGTTAAGATCTACAGCATATATTTTTTTTAGATTTTCCACTCTCTTATTTCAAAAGTTAAAGGGGGGGGGGGGACACACATTTTACCACTTTGGCGGTGAATATCTTTCAAACGGTTGACTTTGAGAAAAAGTTGTCTTAGGAACCTTAATGTCATTTTTAAAGACCTATCTATAGACACCCAACACGTGTTGGTTTGAAGAAAAAAAATTTTTTCAGTTTCAGTTCCATGTATGAAGAGCCCCCCTTTAATCTTTTATTTTTCTTATTTTTGTATTAAATTCGTTAAGCGGTTAACAGAATACATCTACGTACCAAGTTTCAACTGTGTAGTCTTAATACTTTCGGAATAAAGTGGCTGTGACATACGGACAGACAGACAGACAGACAGACAGACAGACAGACAGACAGACAGACGGACAGACAGACAGACAGACAGACATGACGAATCTATAAGGGTTCCGTTTTTTGCCATTTAGGCTACGGAACCCTAAAAATGCTCAAATTGGTACACTTTGACATGTTTTTTACTGGTATTTACAGAATCTAAAGTCATTTTTCTTAGGAATTATGAGGTATTTGTCTAATGTATTACGTGTTTTGTATATACTTATATTAAATAATTTAATAGGAGTTTTCAAAGTTCGCCCTCATTACGGCTCGCGCGGAGTTGTTTTGATCATTTGTATTGAAAATTTAAAAATGGAACGTGATGCGACTCTACAGCCTTAACGATAGCAGACTTGGGCCCCTGATTAAGTTTTGTATGAAAAGTCTTTTTATTTTCTTCTGCGGAAAGTCGTAGAACAAACGTTGTTATTTATTATACGTTAGTAGAAACTCCTGCGATGTAGAAATTTAATATCATATTATTTGATCTAAATAATCAGACATGTTTCTTAACGAAAATGTAAAGTATTTTTTAAACATAAAGGTTGTAAAAAAAAAACATGTAAGTATTATGATGATACTCAATATAAGTCTCATTAAAACTTAAAAGCTTCTTATAAAGTCACTGATAACGCTAATTAAATATATAAACGACTTAAGACTAATGATGAGTGGACAGATAATAATCTTAAGACCAATTTAGTATCAAAGGTGAAAGATTATAACGTTGATAATATTCGCATACATATAAATAAATACTTATATAAATAATTTAGAAAACGCAAAATTCAATTAGAACCGATTGTTAAAAGCGCTATATATTTTCTTCAAAATCAAACGTACGAAATCATCCTAATTATTACCTCTATAAAATCGGAATCTGCTTGCTGACTTTTGCTTTGACTTCGCGAAAAAAGTAAATAATTGGTTATGTGAATTAACGATAGTATAATACGCTATAACTTTTATAAAACAAGCTTAACAGCCATTATAGTTCGAATTAAAACATTTAACTTGCATATAAATACATAGATTAGTGTAATTAAAACGGTTCTTAGCCATTGTTTGCTGTACGTCTAAGAGATTTATAGCTATAAGCTACTGTACTTACTTATTTGTGGTCTATTTCACAATTCAAGTATGACATCATGTTGAATTCAATTAAGATTAAGATAAAATTAAGTTAACCGCCTCTGTGGTCTAGTGGTTTGCCCACCCGTGTAAGTCGTAGGGGTCCTGAGTTCGATTCCCAGGGGAGGTACAATTTGTACACGGTTTGGTTGGTGGTAGGGCTTATTTCAGTCCGCCTGGCTTGCTAGTTGCCACCATCATCTTAACTAATCTGACGCCATAACAGGTAAGATAGCCAGTTCCTCAGCAGTGAGGATTCCGGTTGTAGTGCGCCTTCGGCTTTATCGTCACTAAGGCTGCGTTCAATCGATAACGCACGACTTGCCCTCAACCCGAACTCAACTCAAACTCACCTCAACTGCAGCACACCTTGAAATACATCGCTTACAATTTTGTGTCTTATGACACAATAATAAGCTCTTGTGTAATGTTCAGGTGAGTTTGAGGTGAGTTCGGGTTGAGTTTGAGTTGAGCTCGGGTTGTGTTCAGGTTGAGTTTGAATTAAGTTCGGGTTGAGCGCGAGGCGTGTGCAGTTGCTACGACAAAATATAACGGAGCTTATTAATGTGTTATAAAACTCAAAATTGTACGCGCTGTATTTCAAGGAGTTGGCTCCGGTTGAGTTGAGCTCGAGTTAAGTTTGAGTTGAGTTCGGGTTGAGGGCGAGTCGTGCGTTATCGTTTGAACGCAGCCTTAACGTCAGGTGAGGAAGGCCAAGCACTATCCCGTTAAAAAAAATTATATTAGTTATTATCGCATAAAAAATAGAATATACATATAAAAACTTATTTCATTATCAAACTGCTGTATTTTAAGAGCTACATATTTAATATTTTTTTATTAGAATCGGTATTAAATAGTTTTATTCTTTTTATCAATAACATTAGCATTTAGGTAGATACCTAAAGAACGACTGAAATATTGAAATAAAAATATTACCAAAATATTTTTATTAAACGATATCAATAAGTACTATACCGATATCTTTATGTTAGCTGTGACTCGGTAGATCAGCGGTCAGAGCATTGGACCGGATATCCAAAGGTCGCGGGTTCGATTCCCGTCTGAGTATTGATCTGGTGCGAGTCGTATTTTTTACACGACTGCCCAAAAGGAGTTTATATGTGTTCAGGGTTCATGTATGTTTGTGGGTATGTGAGTTTCTTTATTCCACCATAACTTCTAAATGGCTCAACGGATTTGGTATCGTTAGAATCCTTACATCATTCCGAGTGACACTGGTTATATTTTTTTGAAAAAAGTCAATTAAGCGGCTGTACAACGCCATTTTTCAAATATGAAAAAAAAAATTTTTCTTCAATTATTACAATATGGGCATCAAATGAAAGGCCAAAATGAGCTCATTTCGAAAATACATAATTTGTCACTAAAATGTAGGAAATAAAAATAAATAAATTTATAAAATATTAAAAACACGACTGCCATGCCTAAAACGAACTAAAAAGTTAAATAATAGTGTCATTGCAGTCGGGGGGCCAATTCGATTAGAAATTGTTCCACAAAATGGTCCCCTGACTGCAATGATACTATTATTTAGCTTTTTAGTTCGTTTTAGGCATGGCAGTCGTGTTTTTAATAATTGTTTTTTCTAGTATATTATTTAGTATTCTTAATCTTATCTTAGTTTACTTTTTAAATAAGTAATAAAGATAAATGAATTAATTGTATCAAATGCAGTAAGCTTCAGAAGTATCAGAAGTAAGGCTTTTTTTCATTAAGATCTATATTTTTTTTATATGTAGTTTTAATACATGTGGTTGCACCTAAATGCATGGTGCATTCAAAGTCAACCGCAACAAAATATGGTTAATTACACTAACATTTTAAGAGAGCAGAATTTAAGGCTGTCTGAAACTACACCTTTGCAGGCAGGTGAGACGATTTTTTTTTCGTTTTTAGGGTTCCGTAGCCAAAATGGCAAAAAACGGAACCCTTATAGATTCGTCATGTCTGTCTGTCTGTCTGTCTGTCCGTCTGTCTATCTGTCTGTCTGTCTGTCTGTCTGTCTGTCTGTCTGTCTGTCCGTATGTCACAGCCACTTTATTCCGAAAGTATTAAGACTACACAGTTGAAACTTGGTAGGTAGATGTATTCTGTTAACCGCTTAACGAATTTAATACAAAAATAAGAAAATTAAAAGATTAAGGGGGGGCTCTCCATACATGGAACTGAAACTGAAAAAAATTTTTTTCTTCAAACCAACACGTGTTGGGTGTTTATAGATAGGTCTTTGAAAATGACATTAAGGTTCTTAAGACAACTTTTTCTCAAAGTCAACCGTTTGAAAGATATTCACCGCCAAAGTGGTAAAATGTGTGTCCCCCCCCCCTTTAACTTTTGAAATAAGAAAGTGAAAAATCTAAAAAAAATATATACTGTAGACCTTAATAAACACTTTCAACCAAAATTGATTTGAACGAAATATAGTAATTAGTTTTCGAGATATAGCACATTTTCCAAAACCGCAAATATAACTTTGTCATTCATACCAACACTGTGAAAAACAAAGTTATTTTTACAGACGAAAAATTATAGGTGGTATTAAATATGGTATGGTATAAGGTAACTACGGAACCCTACGGCGCGTGGCCCGACACGCACTTGGCCGATTTTTTTAATTAAAACGAGGCATCATGTGTCGCGATGCAATCGGCACGTTATGTCCGCGTGGATAAAAGCACAGCGGCAGTTAGGAGATTCAAAATTAACGCTTATTGCTCATAATTTTACTTGAACATTAGCCATTTTTAATGTCCCCACTGCTGGGGCACAAGCCTTCCTTATAGGTGGATAAGGAAGATGGGCCATAACCCATCGAGCAGACCCAATACGGTTTGGTGGGTGTTAACGACTACAAATGCACCGGAGACCAACGGCTTAGCATGCCTTCCAAAGCACGGAGCTCGAAATAATACATTTTTGGTCACCCATCCCATGACCGACCCTTGCGAAGGTTGCTTAACCTCCGCAATCGGTGGGCCAGACGCTAAACCAATTTGCCATCGAGCTCCCCTTAAAAATTTACTTAGGTAGAATTAAAACTTCGAGTTCAAGTTAAAACGATTATATGAAAGATCCTAATCGATTAAAAGTCGTACGAAAGCTCTAATTCGTTATAGTGTGATTGTGAGGCTGCGTTCAAACGATAACACACGACCCGACCTCAACCCGAACTCAACTCAAACTCAACTCAAACTCAAACTCACCTCAACCGCAGCCCACCTTGAAATACATCGCTTACAATTTTGAGTCTTATGACACATTAATAATACTTTTGTGTAATGTTCAGGTGAGTTTGAAGTGAGTTCGGGTTAAGTTTGAGTTGAGTTCGGGTTGAGGGCGAGTCGTGCGTTATCGTTTGAACGCAGCCTGATTTTTGGCGATTAGCCCATTAACACGAAATACGTCATAAAAAACTATTTCGTTGTCTTAAATTAAAACATATCTTTATGTATATATTTTTTCTAGTACATTATTAAGTATCGTATAAAAAAAGCATAGTAAATACTAAAATCTCAAATTAAATAATATTTAGGTACAATACTAAATAATAATAATAAGTAATTTATTTCAGACAAAAAAGTAGTCCCTATAGTGTTAGTAACAATGTGTCTTAAAACTATGTTAGTAAGTAACTAGCAGGTAAGTTTAGACACAAGTTGCGTTCTACATACGCGCAGGTGGCCTCGCATGCAGACGCAACCAGTGTGCTAGCAATGGAGAGTCCCATCGATCAACAACTGCCGTCAGGATGCTGTTGGGATTACTACGTGTTCTGCTTAGCAATGCTTCACAGCGTTTCCTCATTATAGTATGAAAACCATCAACATCTTCTGCGAACATATTGGAAGCACTACAAAAACTAGGCAGTCCCAGCAGCATCCTAAAGGCATCGTTGTACTGGACACGCAGGTAATATATGTACTAGAAAAAATACGATTAACGAATTGAACTTCGAAAAGTCTGCCGGGTTTCAAATTAAAACATTAGATAAATCGAGCCCCAATTGGGCCAAAATGGCGAACCCTAATTCATGAGGTCACACAAACATCCATATCTTCCAAATAACTTAAACAAATAGTACAATACGAAATTCCTTACTTCAATTTATCTTTTTTAATTTGAAACTCGGCAAATTTTCCGAAGGTCGATTCGTTAGCCGGTACGGCCCCAGATCAATTCTCGGACGGGAATCGATAGCATAGTGAATACAAAAATCTCAAATTTAAAAATTATATAGGTATATTTCATCTTTATCAATTGTCAAAATACATGGAAACATATATTTCAATTGAATGTAGAGGTAATGAAATAACGCTGACTTACAGCGTAAAAGCAGGATATACTAGAAGAAATTCGACGATGCCACTAGTGACTCGATAGCTCAGTGGTCAGAGCATTGGACCGGACATCCAAAGGTCGCGGGTCCCGTCCGAGAATTGATCTGGTGCGGATCGTATTTTTTCTAGTTTATTATTTAGTACTGTATAAAAATATCATTTAAAATAGCAAATAGCAAAAAATATTTAAGTATCTGTCACTCATACTTCGTTGTATTAATATATTCATGACATAATTTTCCCCGGCCATTAAATCGCTCATCGCATTATCGAGCGATGACATAAAATGACCGGCGATTGTGGATCGGGCGTGTTGCGTAACAACCTAATGTGGCACGTGAGCTTAATTTGTTAATGAGAAATAAAAAGCGTGATTTTTATAGTTTTAAAATTCTAATTTTTAACTATAAGCGTTAGTAAAAATATTAGACAACACTCAACAGGATAATAGAAAGTGGTTGATAGTATGAGTATCGCCATCATTATATTCTGTTGTGCCAGTTTGGATGTATGTTTGTTACTCAATTACGCAAAAACGGCTGATAGGATTTGGATGAAATTTGGCATACAGATAGTTTATTGCCTGAATTAAAACATAGAATACTTTTTATCCCAGTCAAAGTTTCGCTGTTTTGATTGGTGGATTTTCCGAATGTCCACGCGGGATAATAAATATGACGTAGGGCCACGGGAGAGGATATCGCGACCTCTCCCGTGGGAGAACTTCTATAATTTCCACGCTTGGCATGCAAGTAGTAGATCGTAGGGGAATCTCGAATGGGGAATGTCCGAAAAAAATCAAATTGGCTGAATATTTTTCTATAGGTAGGAATAAGCTCCCTTAGTAATAGAAAAAAAATAAGAATTTTCGGTTGCGTGATAATTAAAAAAAAATTAAAGTCTCTTCGACTTCACAAATATAGGAAAGTAACAGCAGAATGGAAATTATACCTTTGCCAACACCTGCCACAACCACAACTTGGTATTAAAAAAAAAATTCAACACAAAATATCAAAACTTTTTTTTTTAAGTCTTGTTGTCATAGTGGCATGTAGTGGCAGGTGTTGGCACAGGTATAATCTCCATTCTGCTGTTACTTTCCTACATTTGTGAAGTCGAAGAGACTTTAATTTTTTAAAATATTTTCACTCAACTGAAAATTCTGATTTTTTTTCTATTACTAAGGGAGCTTATTCCTACCTATGAAAAAATATTCAGCCAATTTGATTTCTTTCGGACATTCCCCATTGTCTTTCATCGGAAAATGACAATTCGTGGATCAGAAAATGACCATTTTCTAGCTGTTCAAAAAGTGCTACGAAAAAAACACTTTTTTTAAATAACAACTTTATTCATAGAACAAGGTGAAATCGAAGTCATTGGCAATTGTTCAACCAAGAATCTAACAGCGATATTGATAACTGTCGCTCGGAAAATAGACCCGTGGGGGCAAATTCCCCTAAATAGATGACTCTAAATAGAGTCCCCGCAAACTACAGACCAAACTGTGGGCCGATAGTTGGGTCGGACCTTTAATCAGTAGGAAGAAGTATGCAAGTGCGCACATTACAACGATTTGGTATCGGCCGACTCTTCATATAAAAACCAACTATCAGCCGATAGAAAGTCTATAGTCTGCGAGAGCTCTTACACGGGTCAATTTTCTTGGTGACTTGTTAGCTGACTTTAGTCGACTAGAGCTTTTTAACGACAATCGCTTGTAAAATTAATTCGCCACTTCATTCAAATTAAGTTTTGGATTCGATTTAACTAGCGATTGTTGATAAAAATCCCTATTCGATCTAATTAAAGTTCCCTACCAAGTTGCCCGGAAAATCGGCTCAATTTTCCGGGCGACAGTTATCACTTTAAAAGATTACTAATGACTTCAATTTTACACCGTAAACTTATTTGCCAAAGATGACAAGTCTTTACAAAGCAAACATGTGGCAAAATAATACTATTGAATTAAAAAACAGCTATTTTAAAGTCATGATGTGTCTGTTCCACCATTTGTTCGACTATGAAATAAATAATTTTAAGCTGGATGAGAAATGCTTCTAATTAATTTAAAATGTCTTAATTTATTAAGTTAATTGTAACATTTGTCTTGTCCATAGTAGGCGGAAATTAGATAAGATTAATTGGCCAAATTGCAAACAAACGATTATTTTTAATTCGCTTACTCAACGCAAAAAAATTCGTAACTTAAATTTTGGTGCATAGTGATATTTAAATGAATATCCATTTTTACAGTTTATTCTCTATTTATAAAACTTTAAGAAGAATAGGATGAGATACCTAGTAAGAGAGATTATGGAGTTTTTGGCGCCATTTTGTCGAGTTTGGTTCGGTGTCAATTTTAATTATTTGCAAATTGATTCATAGTGGATATTGTGTCTTAAAATTGGTGCAGTTTTGTGGTACAAGTGTCTACGCAACTGAATAATATGTGGGATAATTGAAATAGGCGCGATCTTGGTTGTGTGAAGCCGAGACTTTTATAGTAGTGGTGGTTACCTCGGCAGAACTTACCGAGTAAACTGTCTTGATATACTTGGTGCCAAATGCTCCAAGCAGCATTGAAATGCGATGCACCCGCATTTTAATGTAAACTGAAACAATCTACCACTGAACTATTCAACACTTGACACTGGCAAAAATTACATCCAAGGGGAATGTAGATTGCCAAAACAAAAATAAGAAGAAGAAGAAGAGATATGATTTAGCTAAGTAGGTACTTATATAAAATAACGATTATGAACATATTAAAACAATTTTTTAATTGGAACACCGACGTGATAAGGCTGAAAGACAGTAAAAGTAATGTAATATTAGCTTGTCTTCCATTCAAACTAATACATACAGGTAATGCCGGCAAAGAAGAAATAAATAGACTTTTACTTTTTTAGGGTTCCGTACCCAAAGGATAAAAACGGGGCCCTATTACTAAGACTCCGCTGTCCGTCTGTCTGTCTGTCTGTCTGTCACCAGGCTGTATCTCATGAACCGTGATAGTTAGAAAGTTGAAATTTTCACAGATGATGTATTTCTTTTGCCGCTATAACAACAAATACTAAAAACAGAATAAAATTAATATTTAAGAGGGGCTCCCATACAACAAACGTATTTTTTTGCCGTTTTTGGTACGGAACCCTACGTGCGCGAGTCCGACTCGCACTTGGCCGGTTTTTATTATTTCAATAACAATGTTAAACTTTACACTAGCAAAAAAATATTCATTTCAAATCGTTCAAACGGGAAACGAGTGTTTTTTTTAATATAAAATTCAAATAGACCTATATCACATAACTTGCTTTTTAGATCACCTACTATACCAAACCGACGTATAGTATTTCTATCTTACAATGCTACAAAATATACATAAAAATGCAAGCTGACGGTTCAAATGAATTCATAAACATACAAATGATCATTTGTAGGGTTCCATACCCAAAGGGTAAAAACGGGACCCTATTACTAAGACTCCGCTGTCCGTCCATCTGTCTGTCTACTGTCTGTCTGTCTGTCACCAGGCTGTATCGCATGAACCGTGATAGCTACAAAGTTTAAATTTTCACAGATGATGTATTTCTATTGCCGCTATAACAACAAATAAAAACAGAATAAAATAAATATTTAAGGGGGGCTCCCATACAACAAACGTGATTTTTTAGTACGGAATTCTTCGTGCGCGAGTCCGACTCGTACTTGGCCGGTTTTTTACTTAATGAGAATTTACCCAACAAAAGGGCAACAACTGGCTTTATTAATTAAACAATTAAAATTCAATGTTTGTTTCTTGATCCGCGATACAAACGAGTGAGCATTTTAAGTAAAACTTTTTTGTTAGAACATCATTCAGTAAGAAAAAAGATGAACCAGTTTTGTCAGGACTTTATAACTTAATAATACAGGTATCAGAAATCATAGAAATTGCACTACCATAGACATTTTAATAAGAAAATCTATCATTAAGTATTTCATAAATTAAAAATTGAGAAACATTAATATTTCCAATACAGCGCGGTAACAGTAGGGTTGCCAGATCAGCTGTTGTCAATTCCGGGACAACGATAGCGGGGGGGAAATTACCCATTGACTTTTTAGACAGACTCTAGCAACAACGTGAAACGCAGACAGCAAACGGTACGCACTATACAAAGAATGGTAAAAAATAGTGGTAAGTAGAAATCCGGGACAGTAAGGTGTAATTCCTGGACACAGGACAAGGCACGTGATTCCGGGACAATCCCGGAAATCCCGGGCGTCTGGCAACCCTAGGTAACAGCACTATTAAATCAACGCGTTCGTTTTTCAAAATAAAAAAATCTGTGTTATTTTTTTTCGTTAGGCAAATGGAAACGAAACAATGGCTTAATTCTCACCTCGGGCCAGGTAGGGGCGCTCCGCACCAGATGTTGGCCAGCATTAAATCCTCCTTATATTGTCTATGCCCACTCGGACCTTTTTAGATATTACTGGACACATGGCAAGGGTTCGGTTCGACAGATGCGAAACTTCGTGTCGATTTTACGATTCGATATATAATCGAGAGATTATAGATAAGCCTAACTCGATTTGCAATGTTGTGAAACAGAAACTAAGTGTCTGTCTGATTAGCTTTGTTTGTCTGTTTGAAAATAATTAATCAATTTGGCGGTAACAAATGCAATTATCTTTGAGTAATAAATTTTCCCTTTCAAAGCTCAATTTACATTCGTCAAATAACAATTTATAAATGTGCGTTGTCTAATAAACTTTATCAGGTAATTTATGATAAGCATGTGATAAATACTTAAATTATCTAAGTATACCTACTTAAAATTTCTTACGCAACAGATGTTCAAACATCAAACACACATTTTACTACAACCATTTCCACAGCTATCAAAATCAATTTAAATGGTAAAACAGTCCAGTAAATCAGATTCGATGATATATAAAATCAAAGATACTATCTTATACGCCATACTCATCGCCCACATACCCAAGTATCGGTTACAGTTCTTCATAAACAGACCGACTAGTAGATTATCTGTATAAATATGTTAATCGCATTCCGGATTACTTAAAAGTCTAGTTAAACCATACGTAAATCAAGGTCCTCATTTTTTTTAAAGATTTGTATCTTTCTGTGGGTAAAGTTAATCACTTCTGTTTAAATATACCTCATTCACTTAGTAATATGATATGATATAATTTTAAATTTCATAAATTTGTCAGTCATTGCAGAAGAAAGAGAGTATTAACAAATATATTATTTTCAGTGCATGCTAAAATTCAAGGCTAAAAATAATTTGATACCTAATTTTTTTTTATATGTTTTATACTACAAAATATATTGAAAAATGCTTTTAATCTTTTTTATATTGATTATAATTTTTTCATTACAAAAATAGTAGATTGCTATACAAGGGGCTAAAATCACCTTTAAACGAGGTAGTTTTAATCCCGAATTTTCAGCGGCGAGGGAGTAAATAGAAACCGAGTGTGTGTTACACTCTACTTTTCACTACGTTTGCGAAAAAATAAAATAATTCAATACAATATTAAAACAAATTAAGGTCACCAATTCAATTTGTGATTAGTCTTTATTCATGATTATTCTCCCTATGAATACCTAGTTACCTTTTCGTTTTTGTAGGCTCGTTGGTAACAGACAAAAAACCGGCCAAGTGCGAGTCGGACTCGCGCACGAAGGGTTCCGTACCAAAAACGGCAAAAAAAACACGTTTGTTGTATGGGAGCCCCCCTTAAATATTTATTTTATTATATTTTTAGTATTTTTTGTTATAGCGGCAACAGAAATACATCATCTGTGAAAATTTCAACTGTCTAGATATCACGGTTCATGAGATACAGCCTGGTGACAGACAGACAGACAGACGGACAGCGGAGGCTTAGTAATAGGGTCCCGTTTTTACCCCTTGGGTACGGAACCCTAAAAATTAAAAAAAACTTTTCCCCCTATAGGCAAATATGGTACACGCTACAATGACGGAATTTTTGAGCAAGAGGAGTGTAAATATAGTTTTTGTAATATGAAAGCAAAATATCAAGCCTCTGAAAATCAAGTTATAGAGATACTGGCAGGTACATACTTTGAGATAAGTTATTTTATGAATTGATTATTATTGATTGATTTTGAATGGATCGTAAAGCACACGAAAATTTCATTGGAACCCAATCACAACTCAGTGATATATGGCCCCAAGTGATCATTATACCGAAACGTAAAAGGATAAAGGGTTATGATTGCAAACCGATCGAAATATTATCATTTTATCGATCAAAAAGTATCTATAAGTATACCGCACTACATTTTTCTACCATTGCATTGTCACCTTTTGAATTGGGTATCAAAACGGGAAGAACTCTATAAAAAAGCAGTCCCTACTAATGACGTCATATGAAAATCATAATGGTTTTAAGTATCAAAAGACTTACCGTGTTATTCATAAAAAAATAAAGCGCTAAATAAACCTATTTTATTTAAAATGTATTTTATCTTCTTTTTTCAGACTTGGTTCATACGACGAAAGAAAAAGACAAAATCCTTAATTTTTGACAAAAATAGGTTTATTAAGCGTTTGATTTTTGAATGAATAAAGGATTTCCATGAGAATCGATCTTGCATTGCCCTCATCCAGCGATAATTTAATAAACTAATTTCTGTTAGTCGCACAATTAAATACTAAGTGCCTAATACATACAGATTATTAAAACCAAGCTAAACCTAGGGTCAGGTGAAGGTAGTCTATGGAATTCGGTACTCCCTCCCCCTTCCCTCATGCCGCTCACCTCGCGTCTCGGATGATACTTATCTACAAGAAGGGATTCAATTTATGATCGGCTCGCCAGCTATCGATCCCTATTCGTTAATCGATTGTAATAATCGATTAGTCAACATTCGGTTGTTATGGTGCTTTTGTTATTGATCGATTTACCGATGTTTTCGGAGGGGATTTGAAATGATAATGATGGATTATGTTTTTAATAGTAGTTTTATGAAAATCTGATATGTAAAATTTGACATGCTTTGTCAAACTACAGATAATATAATACTATGTCAAACCCTTAATAAAGTACCGTGCGTAATTTGTATGGTTATCGCAGTCATATTTCGATGCCAACAAAAAAACAAACTCAGGTTCTGGATAAGTTCCAATTAACTTGCAAATAATTTCATATAAATTCTGTTAGTTGTTACCTTTTTATGTCAAACAAGAAGATAGTACTATCTGGAACCTGATGAAGCTCTTGCCGAAAATTCGATTCTAATATCATAACTGCACAATTAACAAGGCGACAATAAATTTAATTCAAATGCAATCTGAATATTAAATTACTGAATAAAACCCCAACCCCAATAGGGAATATGCATAAGTCACCGATTTCAATAAATTTGTGCTTGATCGCTGCGGACACGTAAAAAATATGATGGAACAGAAAAATTATAAAAAAATATGTATTAGTATAATTAGTTTTATCACACGATAAAATCAGGGGAAAATAACGATATTTTTTTCATTTTCGAATATAATGCACTTAACAGTCAGATAGAATATAGAAGAAGAAATAATATTTTGTATGACACATATGTACGAAACGCAAAATTTTTGTATGGAGCGTTTTCGACGGGTGCTGCTGCGTGATAACTTTAAATAACTATATCACGAAAAAAAAAACGCGAGAGAAAAGTTTTAATATTTCAGTTGATTTTCTTACGCCATACTTTTGATACAAAAAAAATGATGCATATTCCCTATTTGGTTACTCAAAGGAAATGCCCAAAGTGTCAAGCTGGAAAGTGGGTGAAATGTTCGCAGCTCTCCGTTGCATCATCGGAAATATTCTGAGAATGTCGTGTGTACTGTGCCTGCGCCCGCGCACGAGCCGCACACACCCTTCATTGTATATATCCATACATAGATATTAAACACTACAGCAGAATATATGAAGGCTGTTATCACTAAATAAAGTATTAGTAAAATATACAAAAACAAACAAAATATTTTTTTAGACTATTAATTAAGTATAATTGTTATGGTGTATGTACACATTGTTGAAGAGCTAAATAATAAAACAAAAAAAAAAAAAATTTTTTTCAAAAATTTTTTTCATATAAAAGTCTTTAGTATTTATTACTTACTTATTTTGAAAATGAAATATTTAATATGTCTGAAATTATTCGTTATTAGCAGAAAAATAAAAAAATAAATTGGCCGTGCGAACGCGAAGCTTGAGCGACGCGTCTCCGTTTCAGCTAAAGCAAAAATGCTTTCGTATGTCCTGCTGTCCGTTTGTTCTCCTCTACAGTCGCATTTTTCAACTGACTCTCGTGTCTGTAGGCAGGTTCTATAATTATATAGAATTTTTCTATCGATTAAATTTTCGAAATTTTTCAAACTGTCGGAGATATGTTGAAAATCATATTTGAGCAATTTCGAAAAATGTTCAAAAATGTCACAAACGCGACGTCTACAGCTCTACAGAGCCACTAGTCATAGTCTTATTAAGATAATACTACTTGATAAAATTATCATATCGCTAAAGTTGTTATAAAGTAATAAGAAATCCTAAAATTTTCAAAATGTCATAGATATGTTTAAAATCATATTTCAGCCATTTCAAAAAATATTCAAAAATATCACAAACGCGACGTCTACATATGACTATAGTGGCTCTGTAGAGATATTATAGAGCTATGTAGAGTTATTTAATTTTTATAAAGTCATTTAAGTTATTAACTACTCGAAAAAATTATCATATCGCTGAAGTTGTTATAAATTAATAAGAAAGCCTAAAATTTTTCAAAATGTCGGAGATATGTTAAAGTAAAGTAATAAGAAATCCCAAAATTATCAAAATGTCATAGATATGTTTAAAATCATAATAAGCCATTTCGAAAAATATTTAAAAATGTCACAAACGCGACGTTTACAGCTCTACAGAGCCACTAGTCATAGTCATTTAAGTTATTTACTACTCGAAAAAAATACGAATATCATATCGCTGAAATTGTTATAAAGTAATAATAAATCCTAAAATTTTTCAAAATGTAGATATGTTGAAAATCTTATTTCCGCCATTTCAAAAAATGTTTAAAAATGACAAAGGCGAGGTTTAAGCTCTACAGAGCCACTAATAGTCTTATTAAGTTACTTACTACCCGAAAAAAAATCTCATATCATTTAAGTTGTTATAAAGTAAACTAGTCATAAGCTTTTAAGTTATAATTCTCGAAAAAATTATCATATCGCTAAAGTTGTTATAGAAGAGCACGGTGGTGGCGCAGTGGTTTAGCACCTGGCCCCGAGATTGCGGAGGTTAAGCAACTTTTGCAAGGGTCGGTCATGGGATGGGTGACCATTATCTCGAGCTCCTCCGTGCTTTGGAAGGCACGTTAAGCTGTTGGTCCCGGCTGCATTTGCAGTCGTTAACACCCACCAATCCGCATTGGGCTCGCGTGGTGGATTATGGCCCGTCCTCCTTATTCACCCATAAGGAATGACTCTGCCTCAGCAGTGGGGACATTAAAATGGCTGATGGACAAAGTTGTTATAAAATAATAAGAGATCCTTCTGTATATCGTTTACTTGGCATTCTTGACCCGCGGGGATCCGCAGCCGGCCTTAAAGGTCGCCCGACACTCCGATTCATGCCGATTGTTCGATATCCGTTAATGTCACCGTAGACATTTTGGAATGCGAATTAACAGGTATTTGCATCGAGTGCTCATTGATATCTGTAAACAGTTTTAGTAAGTTTTGGTTTTAGTAAGTTTTGGTTTAAAATGTACTTAATTAAACGTAAGTAAGTATTTTTTTGGTATAATAATAATATTTCTTTTCAAAGGTCGTTAATCTAATTGAAGAATTTATATTAAGTAATATCAACTA
Source organism: Agriphila geniculea (assembly GCA_943789525.1). Taxonomy (NCBI): domain Eukaryota; kingdom Metazoa; phylum Arthropoda; class Insecta; order Lepidoptera; family Crambidae; genus Agriphila; species Agriphila geniculea. The sequence continues at coordinate 15,294,287 of OX038890.1, forward strand.
ATATACCGGGTGCATGGGACAGCTTGGCCAAAACTGGCCAAACTGGTAGATTTATTGCAATGCAAGAAGCGTGCATATCATTACTCTATTTTAGACATTACGACATATTTACGACTATTGAAAATAGCTGGAATTTTCCTCAGGAAAATTTTCTAATTTTCCGACTTTCTTCCGAAGTTATCAACACATCACAGATTAAGTGGAAGATTAGAAAATTTTCCTGAGGAAAATTCCAGCTATTTTCAATCATAAATTATGGTCTGAAGCTACTGTTTCAGTTTTTGCCAAGCTGTCCCATACATCCGGTATATCATGTCGTAATGTCTAAAATAGAGTAATGATATGCACGCTTCTTGCATTGCAATAAATCTACCATACACTGGTGTGTTATTTAGCGCACTGTATTTTCTTTCACTTTGAACTAAAATAAAATATCCAAAATAAAATAGGAAAACGATTGGCAAAGTGACCAAACAAATGCAAGAACAAGAGCAAAGAAAATTAGTTTGTCTAATGACGTAACAAAAAAGAAAAAATATTTTTATTTTCTAATGGCACACGGATTGGGAGTATTTGATTGAATCAGGCGTCACTTGGCGGAAGTCCCAAACCATTTTGAAAAACGAAATATAATGTAGCTCACTTCCGCAAACAAGTGAAAACAAGCAAACAATGTTTGCGTTAAGCTACATATATTTCGTTTTTCAAAACACGGATTGGAGTTAAAATAAACATTATTTTAAACTGTAAGTGACAGTTTCAGACACAGTATAGGTAGGTACTATGCAAAATTGAGCGTTACCCAGAATGCAAAGGATGGGTAAACCATCGTGACACGGTATGTCATTAGTATTCCCGATGGTCGGTAGCAGGTTCGTTCCCGACACGATCGTCACTGACCTTTCTCTCATCTGATCAACGCCGACGCCGCTTTTGTATGAATACCGTACTTAAATGTTGCTTAGGGTTAGCATATTTAAGTACTATTGTTTGCTTGCAGCATACTTTGTACAAACGTGCCTATAGTAAGAAGTCCATTGAGGAGAGACAAAAACAGAATACTTAAGGAAATATTTGTGTAGGTATACCATTTTCGTCATCCTCTATAAATTTTGCATATTGAAGAATATTATTTTCTTTTAATATTTCGTGTTTGTTTTTAAATAATGTATTAATTTACAAAGGACGCCTTATTGACTGAGCGAGCGCGAAGCGCGACCGAAGCTTCACCGAAGTGTCTCTGCTTCAGATTGGGCGAAAATGCTTTCGTATGCCTGTCCCGCTGTCCCTCTGTCCGGTTGTCCGTTTGTTCTGCTCTACAGGTCGCATTTCTCAACCAATTCTCGTGAAATTTTGTGAACAGGTTCTACAAGTACTTTCGGTCGATTCAGATTTCGTTTTTTTTTTAAATGGCGGAGATATGTGGAAAATCGTATTTCACTAGGGCCACTATAGTTGTATTAAGTATCGAAATTTGCCAATATTGTAGTGTATAAAAAAACAAATCCAAATTCAGTTTCTTTATGTTAATTTTGCAATAGCGTATTTGTTTATTTTGTTGACTTAAGTATCTTTTTTAGAATAACAGAACATACAAGACCAGAACACCCTGCGAAAAATTCCTTACCCCAAGAACATTTGCAACAAATTCAAATTATCACCGATATCCGCAAAAGTTCAAACAGGACAGTACCAAAGTTAACTCTTACCACCTCTTACTTAGAAAAGTGCAATAAAACATCTGCAATTACCAAACGCCATAAAACACGTGTACAAACTAAGCACAGCTTTGCCGATTATACTGGTTAACAATAGCGTTATGTTATAAACAATAGGCGTCCAAAAATGTTAGCCACATCTGGCTTTTAATCTATTATTTTGTACTAAGCATGTTTTAACTTGCCAAGCGGCTCATCAAAACCAGATGTGTATGTAGGTAAGTACACAATTGGACACCTGCAAATAATGCTTAGCTTAAAAATGTTTTGCTTGACTCATTCTACACTTAGTTGTTTTTAATAACAGGGTGCTTTGAACAATATTTTTTTGTTGTCTTTGGTAGGTACCTACCTATTATTTAAATGCTAAAACGTTCAAAATAAAAAATGTTGGGAAAATCCATCAAAAGCAAGATCGCATCTGTGGCGACTAGCGGGTAGGTAACTAATATAGTTAAACTTTTTAGAGGTACTCGGTACTTTGCAGAACAGCAATAGCAAAGGCAAAACAAGATTTCAAGATTAGGCAGCGGTTTCAATGATTTCAATGATCCCATGCGGCTTAACTTTTTCCGACACTGCCAACAATTATAATTATATTTCAACTAATTTACGCAAAACCTTGACAAATTAACCTAAACCCTCCTCATAAATCACTCTATCTATTGGTGAAGACCACATGAAAATCGGTACAGTAGTTTATCGCGAACAGACAGACAGACGCGGCGAAGGACTTTATTCTACAACGTGTTACAAAATAACCCCTAATGCTGAAATTGATAGATAGGAGGGACCATCAAACTGAACAACTTTAAGTATGGGACCAAATCTGAAATCGCGAAAAAAAAATCAGCGGTTTTATACAATAATTTATATCGGAAATATCAAAATGTATGAAACAGCTGATTTTTTTTCGCGGTTTCATAGTTGGTCCCATAGTAAAAGTTGTTCAGTTTGATGGTCCCTCCCCATCTACCATATTCGGCATTAGGGGTTATTTTGTAACACGTTGTATTGTATAAATATTTTACTTCTTTAAATATTTGCGTCTAACTTACGCAGTTTAGTGTCTGTAAAAACAAGAAAAGTTACTGTTCGAGTTCCTATAGTAATGTAATTAGTGTCTACCTACAGTTTTGTAGTGTTTTTTTTTATATCTAAAGTTCCACAGATTGTCACAAATTCCTTATAATTGTCTGGCAAACTACATTTATATTTAATATCTTTTTATTTTTGTTATGTTAATTTTTGTTAAATCCTTTTACGTTTGCTTGTGAAAGTTATATATTTTTTCTTTTTTTTTTAATATTTGCGACTAACTTACGCAGTTTAGTGTCTGTAAAAACATGAAAAGTTACTGTTCGAGTTCCTATAGTAATGTAATTAGTGTCTACCTACAGTTTTGTAGTTTTTTTTTTGTTTATATCTAAAGTTCCACAGATTGTCACAAATTCCTTATAATTGTCTGGCAAACTACATTTATATTTAATATCTTTTTATTTTTGTTATGTTAATTTTTGGTAAATCCTTTCACGTTTGCTTGTAATACATCCTTAATTGTTACCATGGGAGGAGGAGCTGCTGCCTGAGATACGGGTATATCCCAGTTTGGGTAGTAGTTTGTACTGCCATGCTATTGATACAACTTTTATTTTTTGTTTGATCCATTAGCAATAATAGTTACCTAGTTGTTTACGGTGGGTACCCACAGTATGGTTTATCAATTTATAATGTGGATAAGGTGGGTACTCCTACTCTTTGCTGCTTTTATATTTTAATTGTTAGTTGTAAGCAACCTTTTAATCATTCTGTAATATATGGTTGTATATATAATAAACAATATATAATAAACAATTTATTTATTATTATTATATGATTAATATGTTGTAATTGTAAGTGCGACTGCGAACAGTGCTTGGGTACAGAACCATACTATCAAACTTCTTCAACAAAGGCGATATATATTAGGAGGTCATAACAAATTTGGTAACGATCGCGTAAGTGGCTGACTCTGGGTTCACAGGATGGAGAGGCACTCTCTGATACTAAATATGTCAGTCTGTTTGCGTGAAGTGGTTGCGTTCTTTTTGTATGCAAGGTGAAAAATGTGTTATCGTTACCAGAAAAAAAACGATAAGGTGAATTGGCTGACATTAGTACAGCAAGTAAGTACTAGTTGTACTCACGTGAACACGTACTGACCATTTTGAATTTTTTTTCACTTATAGTAAGGCACATTATCAGCGAGTAACATGGGCTATAATTTATTTTCCAAAAAAATATAGCCTTTTTTCAGTCTGTATATAAAAAGAACGCAACCACTTCACACAAACAGACTGACATATTTAACATCAGAGAGTGCCTCTCCATCCTGTAAACCCAGAGTCAGCCACTTACGCGATCGTTACTGAATTTGTTATGGCCTCCTAATCTAATACGAGGGTTCTTTCATCTACGAATGCAGATTTTGCAACTATGGAAAACTTATTTTCTTTCGTAAAGATTTTTCATTTTTCCCGTCCAGTTTATTTTCCGAGACTTTTCCATCAAAATAATGAGTTTACCAAGTCATGTGCATCGCAAAGTAGGTAATGAACGTTTCACGACTTCAAGGATTATGGGTCACATCAACCAGTTTGCTTTGCTGACTCATCTGAGTGTCATGGGAAGCTGACTGACTCATTGGCTCGCAACTCGGAACTCGCATTTTTTGAAACACTGATGAATTGTTGTGAAATTTAATCATATTCGGAGGAAATGATGCGAAATATTTTTTGGTTCAAAGGTCAAATAAAGTCTTGATACATAGATCTTCGATTTTCGTATGTGCATTTTCAAAATATTTTTTCTCTAGATAAATAAAGCCTCCTTCATCTTTTTCAGCGACGGTAGACGCCTATTTCTTTCTAGAAATAAGTAATAAGCGATCTTTTGTAATTTATTAATTATAGTATTTTCTTTTCAATGCCACTTTTTAGGGTTCCGTAGCCAAAATGGCAAAAAACGGAACCCTTATAGATTCGTCATGTCTGTCTGTCTGTCTGTCTGTCTGTCTGTCTGTCCGTATGTCACAGCCACTTTATTCCAAAAGTATTAGGACTACATAGTTGAAACTTGGTGGGTAGGTGTATTCTGTAAACCGCTTTACGATTTGTACACAAAAATAAAAAAAAAATTAAAGATTAAGGGGGGCTCCCCATACATGGAACTGAAATTGAAAAGATTTTTTTTCATCAAACCATTACTTGTGGGGTGTTTATAGATAGGTCTTTAAAAATAACATTGAGGTTTCTAAGACTATTTTTTTTCAAAGTCAACCGTTTGAAAGATATATGCCGCCAAAGTGGTAAAATGTGTGCCCCCCCCCCCCCCCCTTTAACTTTTAAAGTAAGAGGGTGAAAAATCTAAAAAAAATATAAGCTATATCTTAATAAACACTTTCAACGAAAATTAGTTTGAACGAGATTCAGTAATTCGTTTTCGAGATATAGCACATTTTCCAAAACCGCAAATATAACTTTGTCATTCATACCAACACTGTGAAAAACAAAGTTATTTTTTCAGACGAAAAATGATAACAGTATTAAAATATGGTATGGTATAATGTACCTACGGAACCCTACTGCGCGTGGCCCGACACGCACATGGCCGGTTTTTGTTTTTGTAACAATCACCTGTTGTAAACCTTCTGTTTGGCGTTATTGTATAGAGAAAAAACACTGCACCTCAGATACAGGGGGTCTATTACGAGAAGTTAAATGCGATACACGCAGCTGCGTCCGTGCTTCGTTTTGTTTGTTCCCTATTACAAATCACTTTCGTATGCGATATTGCGAAGTGATTGCGTGAGTTTAAAAGTTTCTCTCTAGCGTATCCGACATCGTTCGTTCAGTAGCCTATGGGCTACGATAGCCAAATTCAAAATGTTTGTTATAACTACAACCAACGAACTGCGGACGATTATCGTGGCCAAGTGACTGCGTTACGCAATTGCGTACGTTATTTTCGTAATAGGCCCCCTGATGTTTTTAAATCTAAATTGTTTAATGTTAAGGTTTAATCTAAATTGTTTTAAAAAAGTTTTTGTTTTCGTATACTTGTGTGAATAAAATTTTATTATTGATTATTATTACTATTAAAAGACACTGTTTCAAGAAGGTTATTTTAATAGTTTTTTGTCACAATTTCGTAGGAGTTATAAAAATAGTTACGTCAGACGGGATTGTGATGTATTTTAAATTTGTATACTATTGTGAAATGTTTACCTATCAGCGTTCCTTTATACCCAGAGGAGAAGAGATTTGGTACCAAATGTACACTACTTTTTTACTATAAATACATTACACCCATGCTTTAAATCCTCTGTAAGGGGTTCTGAAACAGTTAGCTTACTGCCATCATTACAATATTCCGAGCGAGAGCTGGTCCTGCAGCGCCGCGCGCCCACGCGCGAGCGTTGCATTATGAAATTCAGTACAACATTATAACACTCTTGCGGAAGACATAATGACGAGGAGGGAGAGGAAAGTCAAAGTCAAAGACAAAGTCAAAGTCAAAACCTTTATAGAGGATACTATTTGTGATGACCTATAATTGGCTTTCTGATACTATGTAAGTTATTTTATCTGTTTAATATAGCTGTTGGTAGTCCGAAAATAAATAAATAAATAAATACATATCATGGGTTTAGATAAATATCATGGGTGTTTTTAATCCATATGTATTAAAATATTGTTTGTTTCCCTAATAAAAATAAAAAAGAATAAAAATGGGTGTAAATAAAGTCTGGTATGCAACTGTACATAATTAGGTATTAAAACACTCATGTGATACTATTATCACACGAGGCGAATGTTTTAATACCCCTCGTTATAGTACAGTTGCATAAATAACTATTAAAGTCCGGTCGGCTATGAATGTTGTTAGGCGTGCACATGCACATTGTTTTAGTGTGCGTCTACATGTTCTCGTATTACGCACACTAAAATAATGCGCATGTGCACGCCTAACAACATTCATTGCCGAACGGACTTCGTACGATAGAAGAACTTATAGGTACCAGCTTTCGACCGGAGACGAGCGCTTTCTGTGGCATTCAGCATTCCACGGGTCGAGTTAGACACGGATTCGTTCACAACCTGGAACTTCGAAAGCTCTAATAGTACCTGAAAACTTTGCGATTCTTTTGATTATAAGTCCACAGTCCACCTTCGAGAGAAGCTCGGTGACGCAGTGGTATAGCGCCTGGCCCAGCGATTGCGTGGTTAAGCAACTGTCGCAAGGGTCGGTCATGGGATGGGTGACCAAAAATTTATTATCTCGAGCTCCGGGCCCGTCTCCTGTGTGCTGGGGCACACCCCAGCAGTGGGGATATTAAAATTGCTGATGATGATGATGATGAGTCCACCTTTGCTCACAGTTTTCTCCTGTGTACCTAACTGTGCTCTTGGTAATGTAAATTACAATTCTAAAATCTAGTAGGTACCCAATAGGATGAATTTAAGAGTAAGCTTAAACTTCGTGCTTATTTAATGTTTACTTATTGTTTTAATTCTCAATTTCTTTTATTTCATTCATAAGCCGTAATTCATTTATGATAAAGTAGAAATTATATCTCTTACTAATTTTAAGAAGGTTCTATAGATGCATTTTAGTTCATTCTATGGCTCTAGCTTGATCTTTGACTTCACATGAAACTGTTTTTTACTCAGTGTGCCCTCTATAGTAAACTGTATTACCTAATCTACTTTTTCCTGTGTGTATGTCCATCAGCCATTTTTGATGTCCCCACTGCTGGGGCACAGGCCTTCCTTATGGGAGGATAAGGAGGACGGGCCATAACCCACCACGCGGGCCCAATGCGGATTGGTGGGTATTAACGACTGCAAATGCAGCCGGGACCAACGGCTTAACGTGCCTTCCGAAGCACGGAGGAGTTCGCGATAGTGAATTTTTGGTCACCCATCCCATGACCGACCCTTGCGAACGTTGCTTAACTTACGCAATCGCTAGGCCAGGCGCTAAACCACTGCGCCACCGAGCTCCTCCTTCCTGTGTGTATGGGCTGTGGTAAATAAAGATATTTTTTACTTCCGTTGTGATCGAGCAAACCTGCAGTTTAATTTATATCATTTTTATATTAGTTTTTTCCTCCTGTTTTTAAACCACATCCATAGTTTTACAGTTCGTTGATCGCGAATAAGTAAATACTTAAGTATAATGATAGTTCCAGCCAGCCGTCGGGTCGCCGCGCATGCGCCGAAAGGTCGACATGGGACAGACGGACAGACAAACAAATAAAGCGCTTATTTACTGAATGAAATACTTAGAAATAATAAATGAATAAATAAATATTGAGGAGCTCGGTGGCGCAGTGGTTTAACGCCTGGCCCAGCGATTGCGGAGGTTAAGCAACTTTCGCAAGGGTCGGTAATTGGATGGGTGACCAAAAATTTATTATCTCGAGCTCCTCCGTGCTTCGGATGGCAAGTTAGCCGTTGGTCCCGGCTGCATTTGCAGTCTTTAATACCCACCAATCCGCATTAGTCCCGCATGGTGGGTTATGAATGGTCCGTCCTCCTTATCCACCCATAAGGAAGGCCTGTGCCTCAGCAGTGGGGACATTAAAATGGCTGATGGACAAATAAATATTAGACTAAACTATAATAAGCCAAAATAATTAGCTAAAGTATGTTATAGAAATCAGAGGTAATGCGGTTGAGACAATATAGAAAAGTAAAAATTTCTACAGTGACCTAGCCGGGGATCAAACTTGGGACCTCCGACATCAATTAAAAGCCTTTAAAATGTTAACAAAAAAATTATCAAAAGGCAGCGTTTTTAAATACGGTCAAAGCGGACTTTTGCGGTCTAAAACCATCAAGCTAATATTCCTAAGAAGAGGAATACTAACTTTATGTCTAAAACACACAGTTTTTTGTGCCTATACTGCGTTGTTTGGCATATTATACCATTACCATGTGCGATTCCATTCAACCAGTACGAATCTTCAATCCGTTGGTCGCATACCAGCCATCGCACTTATAATTTTTCCGCTCTAATCGATTTAAGTAATCGAGAATCGAGACCATTCGCAACGAACAGACCACACTGGCAACTAAAAAAAAAAAACACTGGTATTTCTAATTTATGATTCTGTATTCTTTATTTAAATATTAAGGATTAGCATCTGGTCACGCGATACTGTGGCACATTGAAATAACGTAAATTGTTTATTTAATATGAAAATGAAGGTTATTGAACGGTAGTATTAACGATATTTAAAAAAAGAACAGAAATTATTACCGTTTGCATTCTGAGTTTATTTTCTGCTATACAAATGCTTTAGTTAATAATTTTCCGATGTTCAAAACTTTTTATTATGATTTCGAACGATAGTAAATTTTTAACCTGTTTCCTCGTGGTCCTACTAATTTGTCCTACTAGTGGGACCACGAGGAAACCCTATTCCTCGTAGTCCCATAGGAGGACAAAGAATTAAAAAAAGGTTATTGCCTTTTTCTATTACGTTTTCTTCTTCAATCCTAAAGTAACTTCCGTTCCATGCTCAAAGGTTTTTTATTAGTCCCAGATTCGATTGGCGAATAATGCAATATGTATAAATAATTATTTTTCCGGCAGAAAAGCTTTAGTGACTTGCTCTGTTCGCTCTTAGATAATGGTTCGATCCGTATTCCACACTTTCGTCTGCCGTTAACATTACAGTATTAAATTATCTGTGCTTAAACTTACTCGTGCTTAACTATGGTGCCAAACTAGGCTAATATAGAATTGACTGTGATTGTAAATTAGGTGAAATCCAGTTTGGGATAGACCGGAGGACTTACCAAGGCCGAGTTTAGGCATTCTAACCATTCCACTCACTGGACTTAACACTAAGTTACATACACTAAGTAAACATACCATCTGTCTTACCAACCATTAGACATTCGACCATAGTTTTATGAAGATAGGGCTTAAAATCGACTGTGTCAGTTAAAGTATAAAATTTCCATAGTACAATATGTTCGCTGCCGATTTCGTTCCTGCGATATATTAGTGGTCACAATATCACCTGTTTTTACAACACCTGTTCACCCGAATCACATCTGACTTGGCTTTGCTAATTATTTTATACTCTATTGGTTTAAAAATAAGGAATGATTTACTTTTTCTTACTTTTCATGCAGCAAAGTACCTATATCAAGAAGTCGAAGTGGTATAAAAACCATTTGGGACAGTTTTTTGTGGAATTTCATTCGTTCATTAATAAATTATAGCCATTAAGATAATAAAGAGACCAGCTAAGAAAAAGCCTAGTGTTAAAAATCAGACAAGTTAGAAAAGTGTCAAGTTTAAGAAAACGACGAAGTCATCCGGAGGGTAACATAGGGTGCATTTAAGTACCTTTATCATGAACATTTTGAAGTTCAAATTATTTTACTTATTTTATATTAATTATCATATTTTTATTTAAATTCAAAAGCGTTATAAATTCCCTTAAAAGGTATTTTTCTGTTTGTGTTTCTTGAAAAAAATTCACAGATCTCGTGCCTTCCACGACCTTCTGGTACATTGAAAATGAATTTAATGAATTAACTAAAACAAAATTTATTCGTAAACATTTTTTATTATTATTAAATATACCTATGTAAGTACTATAACTAAAAACATCTTAGAATTTCTACAAAAAAATACCTAATAAAAAATTCTAATCAAAATCAAATGCAGTCTCGCGCTGATTTCATCATCATTTGAATATATGCGATAACAATGTTTATCTAGGCATCATCTTCACATTCTCATTTAGAGACCGTTGTAAAAAATCATTGGGAATCGTAGCGTACTAAGAAAAACATGAGACATGCCCGATCGAGTAATTTCAAATCTCAAAATTGAAATAACAGCAACCCACGAATATACAGCAACATCTATAACATTGACATAGGTACCTATTTATTTCACTTTTTACACGTTTTGAGTGTAATTTATCTTAAAAATTCTAACCAATTAGTCTAAATGCTTTTCTGTATTTACGACTAAGTATGGAAACTACAAACTCTCTTCTATTCAACCTTCGCTCAAGATTCGTTTATTCGTTTGCCTATACAATAAAGTGCCGGGTATCACGAAATCCTACGGGCAATGGTGAGGAAATATAGGCCAAAACAATAGAAACAGATACGCCGAAATAGTTTTTTCGATGCTCACGTGCAACTGCAAGGCAAAGCCCGGCCTTTTGCATGAGTATAATAGGGTTAATAAATAAATGATATCTTGTTCTTCGTATGGGTAATACTAATGGTGTTTATTTAACTTAGTTGTTTTACGTTAGATTTGACACCTAACCATTAAAAAAAAGGAAAACCTCCTTCAAAAAACCTGAAACAATAACAGCTTTAAAATTAAATACCTCTTAAAAATGGAGAAACTTCAATAAACCTGAAACAAAAACAGCTTCAAAATTAAATACCTCTAAAAAGCGAGAAATAATATTCAAATCACTAGTTACGCATAACATTATTAATAAAAACACGTCTATTGAAGTCGAGTGGGGCTGGAAGACAACTTATTTTTTTTTTATATTTCTAAATATAAAAAAATCACCGTATCTTTACTATACATCGCTAGTTTGGTTGGGCGTGCGTTAATATTATTTCAACGCACGCCTAACCAAACAAGCGATGTATGGTAAAGATACGGTGATCTGATACGCCAAAATGGACTAGTCTGGACAAAGCTTAATATGTATTTTTTTTTCTAAAATTTCAAAGAGGTTGTTTGAAGTTTTTATTCCTTTGCCAAGTTGCCTTTCTTGTAATGTTTTGATCGATAAAATCTTTCTTTCCTTGTCTAATTTATTTAGTAATAGTATCAATGCGTTTATGGCCTATACAAGTACATAATTCCACTACATAGTAGGACATAAAATGCTAAAGCGGCTGCTCATAGTTATTTAATTGCCATGAATGGAGATGTGACACTTTACTGTGGACATAGTTTTATGGACGATTTACTCGCGAACGAACGGCGCGCTTCTCGCTCGGTGCGGATTTTGCATTTGCCAAAGAAAATTATAGAGACTACACAGTAATTAAGTAGTCAAATTTCATATTTTTCAAGTGTCAGTCGATATGGCCGAAGGTGGAAGCGGAACCATAAGAATTTATTTATTCTTATGGCGGAACTCTCAACTACTGAAGAACTGGCTGTCTTACCGCTCTAACTTTCGGACGCCGCCGCCGCGGCCGTAGGACTAGAACACAATAGTTTTAAATTGTTGTTTTGCGCAAGACCTACATAATATGATGGTAGGATGGTAGATAGCTGGCATTCTTTAAAATAAGTCCTACCACCAAACAAACTGAATACATAGGTCCCGTCCTGGGAATTAAACTCCAGACCCCTGCGTCTTACTCAGGTGGACGAACCATTAGACCAGGGGTCTCCAAACTACGGCCCGCGGGCCAGCTCCGGCCCACGAGCACCAACAATCAGGTCCGCGAAAGCGGCCGGATCGTACAAACATACTGTTATTTACAGTATGTTGGTACGATGAGCTTAGCCCTGACCCTTGGGACTTTGTTGAGGAGTTAGTCTGGCCGTTAGGCTAAAAGCCGTGGCTCCGCACGCGAATATGAAGACGCTTCAATTTCCTTTGGCAGACGTAATAAATACGCTACGTATGTCACGCGACGTCCGGTGTAAATCGTACATAACCCATCTTCCTCTAAAACCGGTCCGCTCATCCTTCCTCTTGCACTAAAACCCAGTACTTTCACTCCAACAGTCTATAGTAAAGTACAACCAACAACATACTAAAAACATCAAATACTATTTTCGACCTAAACGCAAACGTTTAAGACTTATTATCCGTAAAGCAAAAACGGAGATGAACAAATTTCTCCATAATTTCTATGCCCTTAGTATTCCTGACTTAAATTGTCTATGGAAATGGAGGTTGAAGGTTAGTTCTCTGAATTTATGAGACTCGTATTTTGTAGTAATTGTAAAGTATTTAATTACTAGTTGGTAGAAATTTGTGTTTTAACTAGCTAGCTACTAGTGTGTACACTTAGTTATAATTATAAATTATATGATGTACTTAGTTTCTGTTTCCGAGTCTATGATTAGGCAGGTACTAACTTGTGATTTAATTAAAAAAATGGAACAGGATTTATAACGAAGATACCTTATTAAGTATACTAGTGGCTCCGTAAGCTATAGACCTCGCGATATGTTTTTTTTTTATATATCTACGCTATTTTGAAAAAAAAATTAAAAACTGCATCGACAAAAATAAATCCATTTAACAATCGAACTGCTCACAAAATTTCACGAGAATCGGTTGGCAATACGACTTGTACAGTCGAACATCCGGACATACGGATATCAAGATACCTGGTAAACTTTTTGTCAAAGAGTACTTTTGTAAGTAATTGATTTTTGTCCAAGCTGAAACGGATTCAATCGGACTTTGTGAAACAATCGCTCAGCGATTAATGCTCGTGCATATAAAAGAAAAAATATCTCCTAAACTACGCGCAATGTAAAACACTCATTTTTGCAAAAAGTGTCCGATAATCATAGACTTATTATATTAATCGGTTTTACCTCTGGGTGTGAAATACAGTTTTCTTTTATTTTTGAGCACTAAGTTAATAGACAAGACTTTAAAAATTTCTTTTGAAAATTTTATTTTTAAATAATATGAGTTTTATTCAGTTATATTACTTTCCGAACGAAACAAAATCGGCGTCAAGATATTTGACCAAGAGTTAATAAATATAGATTATTATTAAGCTACGTGTATTGGTTATATTATATTGCACATTTTTCATTCTTGCACAGATCCTTCTTGTAAATCAATAAATTATCATAGTGTCAACACAATCACTCGTGATACAAATAGCCTCTAAATAAAATAAAAGTCCTATTTAGACCCACTGTCCATCGGGCGAGCTATGGACAAGCGATAAATATTTCTCGCCTTAGATTTTTTTTTTATTTCTATCATGGGTATTAAATATTATTATAATTCTCGTTTAAAATTTATGAAAATTATCTAAAAAAAATAAGTACTTTTTTTAATCTATTTTTTTCAACTTAAACATAACTTATCTTCGGAACAAAACCAATATCTTAATTTTCATGAATGCAGATTATTTGATAAAAGAATCTCTCAAAGGAAAATAAAGCTCTTCTGTATTTGATATTAAATAATATACTAAAAAAAAATCGACTCGCCACCAGATCATTTTCTCAGGCGGGACTCGAACCCGCGACCTTTGGAATCCGGTCCAATGCTCTTTCAACTAGCTACCGAGTTACTAAGTGGGATCTCTTCTGTATTTGTGACACATAATTTTGATATCTGTTTGTGTGTACAATATCAGTTAAGTACTTATCAGTTTTCTGTTATTTTTTTATATTATGACCTACATTACATCGAAGAGCTCAACCTTAATCCCCACATTAAAATATTTCACAACCAGTTTCGACACGTTAATTTTAATAACATGAAATTAACATTTAACCCCAAGCATTACGCATCATATAATATTGAGCAATAAAAACAAATGATTACTCCTTTAGCAATTTCAACACTTGGAAATTGTCGTTTACTGTCTAATAATATTTTCTGTTACGTAGCTGTGTGTGCCTATGACAATGTTTGCTTGAGGTAAAACCCCCTTACTTAAAAAAACGTCTAATACATGTATTGACCATTTAATTCATTTGAAATGTCTGAACCGGAATAAGTTATCCGTAACTAATAATAATAATACAAATAATCTTAAATGTATTTCGATAATTTAACATCACAAAGGAAATATTACATTCTATAGTTTGTCACCATTGTTTCGTCAAAAATAATATAGCTAGTTAACATATTTTAATCAATTAAGCTTTTAAAAACACTATTATATTTTAAACAATTAACCCAACTGACACGTATTTCACATAAACATAGTTTACAAGTTAATAAAGTAGTTACTAACAATAAACTTTACAACTTAAGTAGACAGTTGACCTTCCATTTACATCATTAAAAATACGATTAATTAGATCACTCAGTTGCATAATGCGCTTTTATGTTCTCATAATACCATTATACTAATGATTTGCTATGACACCCACGGACAGCACGAATTCGCTTGCTATAAACATAGTAATATGTCACAATAATAAAAATATATGGTTTGGCGTGTTGTGAGAGGCTGGTAGTCAAGTTGTTGTGAATTGGCCATTTTACGAATTTTAAGAGGCCAGTGAACTTCCTATACAAACGTAATACCAAAGTGATTTTTAACCGACTTCAAAAAAGGAGGAGGTTCTCAATTCGATTGTATGTTTTTTTTTATCGTTGTTCGCGCATATCTTCGTCATTTATGGATAGATTTTGAAAATTCTTTTTTTGTTTGATTGAGTTTTGTTGCGAGATGGTCCCATTTATTTTTTTTCCGATCGGTTCAGTAGTTTTCAAGTAATCCTGAAAATACTATGATTTTGCATTAACTATCTTGACGACTTTTTTATCGTTGTTCGCGCATATCTTCGTTATTTATATACCGATTTTGATGATTCTTTCTTTGTTCGATTAAATTTTCTTGCATCTCATTTAATTTTTTTTCTGATCGGTTCAGTAGTTTTCAAGTAATCCTGAAAATACTATGATTTTGCAACAATTACCTTGACGACTTTGTTATTTATGAACCGAATTAACTGATTTTTTGTTGGAAAAGGGATACCTTAAGTGTAGTTCTTTTCATTTCATTGACATTAAACCTTGGACCTCGAAGATATCCAAGGAACTCTTCAAACTCAAATAGGAAATGTAATTGTGATTGAGATATTGGTAGGCTTATGAAAATCCAAAACTAACCGAGCTATGGTCTGTATGCTACGTTCTGGACTATACTTGGACTAAGACGACACAACTGAACTTCTTTGGAAATTGAGTAAAAGGCATTTTGAAAACATATAAAGTTAAAGAATATTACACACGTACAGTACCACATAGAGTACACGCTTGCGTACCACAAAAAAGTTGAAAATAAAAAAGCTTTTAAAAAAAAGAAAAACCGCCCTCAAAAACCTAAAAATAAAAACAAAAACAGATTCAGAAAAATTAAAAAGCACTAAAAAGCAAAAAATAATATTTAAATCACTAATACGCATATCAATTTTAATAAAAACCGTCTAATGAAGTCGGGTGGGGCTTTTAAAATAAAATAAAAAGTTGTCCTCCAGCCCATAGCATTGTAAATGCAAAAATCTCAAATTTAAAAATTATATAGCTATTTCATCTTAATCAATTGTTAAAATATCTGGAAAGATATTTCAATTGAATGTCGAGGTAATTCCTCACATTGGTGAAATAACGCTGGCTTACAGCGTAAGAGTTTAGGATATACTAGGAAAAATTCGACGATATGTCACTAGTGACTCGGTAGCTCAGCGGTCAGAGCATTGGACCGGATATCCAAAGGTCGCGGGTTCGATTCCCGTCTGAGTATTGATCTGGTGCGAGTCGTATTTTTTCTAGTATATTATTTAGTATTGTTTAAAAATAGCATTGTAAATGCAAAAATCTCAAAGTTAAAAATTAGTAGGATAGCTCAGAAGTACGCCTTATATATTAATTCTAATTTCTTACAAAACTTAGGAATGCCAATTGTCAACTTTAAAACTCGATTGATAGATTGATAGATTACAGGGACACAGATCACTTTTTGCTTGCCTAGTGAAAGTCATTTTTTTTTTAAATTGTATATATATTACTAAAATAAACTATTTATCTAAGTATAAACATTCTCAATAATTCCATGCACATTTACATCAAAAGACAACACACAAAACCACATAATAGATATTAAAAAAACAGCCAATTCACTACAGCGCGATAACACTACCGTACGGTCGGTAAGAACAAAGGGGGACCCAATTAACTATAAAAAAATCAATCATATCCGAAGCAGATTGACCTTTTAAGCTTATGAAAAATTGTATATTGGTTTGGGTTCTATTGTGTATTAGCCAACGACGAAAGACTATAATTTTTTTACTAATATGAAAGAAAACACTTATATTTTGCTCATTCCTGTATTTAAAAATGTATGGTGTGTATCCGTTCTATCCCTTAATGTATCCGACTTTATTTGTGCTCGGAATGGTGGGGTACAATAAATTGGAAGTCGGAAGAGATTTAAGTTTGGTAACATATTTGTTTAAGTTATTGCGAGGCAAGGTATCCAACCAGGCGGTATTGCAGTTGGTGGGGTTGTGTGTCCCAGACCGGTATGTGTGGCGGCGGAGACGGCCACCTTTGTTCGCTATACCGCACGCGCGCACTAACTTATTAAAAAAAGCACCATTTACTCGAGCACTGAGGATGCTAAACAACATAGCTGATACCGTGGACATATTCGGTTGCTCACTGGACGCATTCACAAAGGCGGCATTATTTGTTATTTGTTATAATAATAATAGTTAATTTTAAGAATAAGTAAATAAGTCTACACTATCGCATTAGGTTAAGAGCCTGTAATGATAGTTGTAAGTTGGAAAAATAAATAATAATAATAATAAAATAATAAAAATTCTAATATATAAAATACTTAAAGCAGAAAATAAATATTTTTTTTATTTTAGTAAGTATTCTTTAAAAAAATAAAAAAGTAAATATGTCGACCACGCTGACCGAAGGGTAAAGCTTTGTCCAGACTTGTATCATTTTGGCGTATCAGATCACCGTATCACGAAGAAAATTTATTTTTTGTATGATTATTTTTTACTACGTTTAAATCAAACACTTTACTATGTACTGTGTATAATACAACATAGAAGTCTTTGTATGTACTTATGTATGCAGAAAATGCATTGAACATTAGGCAGATAGATAGTTTTATGACATTGTCGAAAAAAAGCTTTACTACTTACAGCAAAAGAAAAGCTCATAATCTTTCTGAGTAAAGTGTTTGTAAATTCGCTGCATCCTGTTTAAAAGAACATCATTAACATGTCCATAACTGTGTTATGTGAACTTTTAAATACATACATAAGTACAATTTCATCCACAATATGTTATAATTAATTTGTTGTCCACTATACTTATCTAAAACCTGTGAATTATGTCGCGACCGTAGCATCTTCACTTTCGCTACAACACTAATGAATCGTGCGCTATAAATATTCGTAGTTATACAACATGAAAAGTTGTTTTTGCGTAGAACTGCTAAACAACTGTTCGACAAATTAAGGAAAAAGATAAAAAAAAATCAGTGGTGGAAGGAAAGATTTTTACAAAACCTTTTTGAACAATTGGTAAAAGACACTGTTCAAATGTGATGCGGTCACTTTTTTGACAATATTATTTGAATGAGACGGTCTTTGTTATTAAATTAAACAGTGTTTTAAAATCTTTCGCGGTGAGGCCTTTTGTGTACAAAACACGCTTAAAAATGTGCAGTATTGAAGTGTAGCAATCCAATTTTTAATTTTACCCACTTCGAGACAAAATGTAATAAACTTGTTTTAAGTACCTATTATTCTCATGTTATGAGAAATAGAGATCTATGAACCTAATACTTATTTAGATTGGAACTCGTGCATCCTTAGATTAAGTGGATGTAAACAATATTAACAAAAAAAAATTTTGCAATCTATGTAAGTGGTTTAAAAACATGCATGTCTGTAATACATTGACTCAAACTCTCGATTTACTCAATAGCAAAATAATTTCGCATACAAATGAAATATGAGTCAGAAAACTAGAAATTAATTTAAAAACTGTTGTATCGAAATCATCCAAGGTTAAACATTCAATTAATCTTAACCGATTTCTATTTCTTGTCTGGCGGAATCGCATTTGGTGTATGCGCCTTAAAGTGTATTTGTAACAAATTTTTAGGTGCAAATAAGATTACGTAGGTGATTAATTACAAATCGCCGTCGAAAAAAAAATGGGGTCTTTAAAAATTATGCCATATTCAGATATTTCAATGATGGTCGTAGGTAAGTGAAAATTAAAAGAAGGGAAAGCTAAGCTTCAAATTAATATTTCTCAAATTAAATAATAATTTTCAAATTACACAGAAAGAATAAAAAGTAGTAAGTAGTATCATATTTATAAGTTGATACCTAGTAAGGTTTTAAAAACAAGAAAAACCTCAAATTTCTTTAATCACAGGCAACGCGACGCGGTAAAAGCTTTAGCACAGAATATACAGGTGACCCAAAACTTTGCCACATGGAGGGAAAGTACCTTAAATATTGAAGATAGGAAATTTTACTGAAAAAAGACTTAATTTTGTTTCTAAAAAGAAACGAAACTGCATTCAAAGTTTTTTTTTAAATCGCATACGATTCGACACAAATTTATACAATCCGTAATAATTAAAATTTAAATGTTAAATTTCATGGCCTTCTTTCTGTTTAAGATGCTGTGTCACTTACGAAAAATTAATATGTAGTTTCGATTGGTATCGTAAAAATTATTAAAAAAAATCTTTTTAGGTGGGTTCGATTCCTAGTTAAAGCAGGCGATGTTCCAAAAATCTTTGAAATTAGTTCCAATTAATTTTAAAAACAAAATTAAGTCTTCTTTCTGTAAAATTTAGCATCTTTTCCCTTCGTGTGGCAAAGTTTTGGGACAACCTGTATAATAGTACTACTTTTAGTTCGATATAAACTTCGACAATTTTGTATATAAAGCTGCTAATTCTGTCCTATGTAATCCCCTTATCAAAGAACATTATTTCCAGTAGCCCATTAATATCCCATCACCACCTCTGAAGAGTTACCTATCCTTAAGTACTAAAACAGCTTCCGCTATAAAAAATTATGGAATTTATTGAGTTCCATTCCTTTTTAATCTCACAGCGAACAATCGAATTTTTAGTTATTCATTATTTTTCACTGTGCATAAATGAAATTACAGGGTTAATACTTTTATAATTTTACTGCCTAGATACTTTTTAGCATGTACACACGATAGCACGTCAGATGTAGCTGTTGCACTGCAAAAAGATCTTTTATTACTTACACGTAGAGTCGTAGGTAGAGCATAAAGGCGGCCTCAAAGTCAACATGTTACGTTTGATGTTCCGTCGTCTGTACATGCTTGTTCAGATATTATATTGATTGGTTTGGAACAAGGTAATACAATTTCATAGTAAAAACGTTTTCAATTATTTTGAACACCTTTTCAATAATAAAATGTGATTGTTAAATAATTTTAATTTACTTACTTAGTGCTGTGGCTCAGGGACCTGAAGTAGATCTTGGCCTCTGACAATAGAGCTTGCCATTCCTTCTTACTTAGTGCCAGCTCCGACCAATCTGTGGCTTCCTCGGCGAGACCTTTGGTGACCTGTACGTCGATTCTGTAAAATTCAGACAACAACACGCATCTCACCTCGCTATTCACTCTCACTTCGCATAAGGTTCAAAATGACCTTGATTTTGCATTCTGTAAGCATCACCTCGTCACTTGCGAAGTGAAGTGAGCTCCGAAGCGACCAACGTTGTACTAGTGACGGCCAACCGCAACTTAATGTTAGTCGAGTTTTATCGATTCCACTTTTTTGACACAATTATTGAGTTTTGGCACAGAATTTTAACTAATTTATGATTTTTAAATTAAAATATTTTATTTAAAAAAAAATTGAGACAGTTTATAAGTAAAAAAACAGAAAACTCTAAATACGTGCCGCGAATATAATCTATGCTTCCCTTACGAAAAAAATGTCAGACAGGTCTCTCACAATAATATTTTGATAGTGAGTGCGACAGTGCGTTGTGTTCGTTCTTTCAGTACTGAAAATAATTGTGAAATAATCATGAAGTAAGTTTATATTGTGCTTGTGGAATTTATAAGCGATATGAATTAAAATACGTAAGTATTTATTTTGTTTCCTAATCCAATAATAATGTTCCAGTCCAAATGAGACGACACGTTCCTCTCACCCTCTCACCCATCGTCGGCTCAGCTAGAAACTTTGGTAGATTTCTTGGGAAGAAACCCTGGCATGGCGAAGGGTTTCTTGAGGACTCAAAACGCCAGAGAACGGTGTTGACGCCAGTGGAAGGAACTATCACAAAAGTGGCACGATCAAAAATTATAAACAGTGGACCAAGGTAAGCATCGCTTTTATTACTACATGTTAGTTAGAACCACTTAACATTCCTCGGCTCCAAAGCAAACCACTTCAAATGTGCGACGAATCTTTGTTTAAAGTGTGTTCCTTGGTTTCATAAATATCTTATTGTTAATTTTACTCAACCAATGACTAGATATTAATAATAAGTCAATGCAGTTTTTAATACAGTTCGAAATATAAGGTAATTGGTGTAATTTATAACAGTATAACAGTATTGGTGTAATTTATAACAGCAAACATAATATTTTTACAATTTTTTTAAATGTCTGATTGTAGTAGGTATTGGTCTGAGAAAAAAAGCGCCATTAAAAAGTTGGTAGCAGCGCGCTCTCATATTATTCGACTAACTAGGTACATACCTATTAATTATAAATTTGATATGTCTAGATTATATTACCTACCAAGACCTAAGTGTAATAGGTACCTACCTATCTATATTTAAATTCATTTCTAATATAATTCTAATACTAAATTTATCTTTAGGATACTTTTTTCAGTCAAAATATTTTTTTCTAATTTTATTCCACAAGGAAGATATGGAGTAACATTTTATCCAATTTACTTTTCAGGGTTCCGAGACGTCTTTAGTTCCTTATTTTTGTTGATTATTATTTAATAATGTCTATACAGGGTGCATTTGAAATCACTCTCCAAATTTTAAGGATGTGTTCAGTCCATGAAACTGAACAACTTTCTCTAAGAAACATAGGGTCAAATATGTTAAAAAAAAATTTGACTTTTCATACAAAACAAAGAGATCACGTGATCAGTTTAGTATGGGATGACCAAAATTTTTTGGCGTATTTCGACACATGTTTCATGGAGAAAGTTGTTCAGTTTCATGGACTGAACACATCCTTAAAATTTGGAGAGTGATTACAAATGCACCCTGTATAAGTATTTTATTTAATTTATTTTGGAAAAACTACTTTCACTAGGTAGTATGTGGCTTTGCTCATGCTCAATGATGAACTCAGGGGGTCAAGTCTGCTAATGTTTTCGTCAAAATCGTAGTTCAATGGTTTTTGAATGGTAATGCTTTTTGACACAGTTCTTGTTTCTTAAACCCAAAAATGAAACACATTATGTTTCTTAAACCCAAAACGGAAAAATATTGTATCTTGATTTTGGGCTAAAGAAACAAGAACTGTGTCATAAAGCATTTCCATTAGAACACCATTGAACTACGATTTTGACGAAAACATTAGCAGACTTGACCCCCTGTTCATAAACATATCTCTGTTGATTTGTACTTTTATTTTATACCTATTTGATTGGGAAAAAACTTGAGATTAAAGAACCTTATGTAAGTACGAAGTAAGTTATGTAAATATTTATCTTTTAAGCTTCACGTCACGCAACGTCCATTGCCTCCCCTTCTCGCCGCCTCAGGACAAATATGGCTCGTACTAGTCGAGGTGCTGGTTCTATGTGTAAGTACTTAAATAAAAATAACTATATTAAAAATAATCATCAAAACTTTATTTTTCAAAAAGATGACTACGAAAAGCTGCTATTTAAGATGATAGTTACATATATAGTAATCGATGATCTTTTTTTTTCAGCATCACGTCACACGTCTTCAGTTGCTGGTCCTCCACCACCTCAACGGCGAACGGAATTCTCCACTACTACCGAGAGATTCTTAAGGGTGGAAGAACAGCAGCTGGGGATACAGCGACTAAATGCACAAATCCTGCAGTCCTTTCTGGAGAGGAATGCGAAAAGGGACAGGGCCATGGATGAAAGGGGTGCAGAGAGAGATAGGGCCATAGCTGAAGCTGTGGCTGCAGTGGGGAAAGGGCTACAAGCATTGGCAGAGACTAAGAATAGAGATTGGGTGTAGTAATTTAAGTTAATATAGTATTATAATATATTCTATGTTTTAATCCAAGTAATAAACTATCAGTGTGCTAAAGTTCATCAAAATCCGTCCAGCCATTTAGGCGTGAAGACGTAATAAACACACACACGTAAAATCTATCTGATTTATAATATTTTATGTAAGTCTGGCCTATCTAACCGATAATTATGTATTATAGATATACATTTTTATACCTACTTAACTTTTATTAATAAGTAATCTTCTACCAATGTAATTTCTTTAAGTAGACACAGTCAGACTTAAATTGATAATGCTCATATATCAATTTGACACTGACTGTACCAAACTACCAGGTACCTTCTAAATATTTAGTAATAATTGACACTCATTGAGACGTTTGAATAAAACTAACCAAAGCATTGCCTTTTGCTTTTATTATTTGAAGTAAATACTTCGGATTTGTTGAATAATTAAGTAATTTTTCATAAAATCCGAAGCATTTACTTGAAATAATAAAAGGAAAAGGCAATGCTCTAGTTTTATTCAAACGGCTTGTTGTTTATAATAAAATAAAAAGAAAAAAAATATTCTGAAGGAAAGTGACCTCACTCTAAATGCTGAGCTGAGGTCATTTTTATTTGACAACCCTGTATGAAATATACAGGGAGAAAAAAAGTAGCCCTTGACGAGTTTCTTGCCGGTTCCTCTCGTTACAAGGTCTCCCGCTTAGGGTTTGCGAACCGATGGCGTAGCTTCTATGACATTCACAAGTGCTTGTAACAGACTAGACTGAAATATTGAAATAAAACATTTTTAAGTAAATGGACGCTAGAGCGGTTTTATTTAAAGTCCATTGGTGATTAGTTTGGATTTCCCGATATGTTTCCCGATATATTTCCCGATATGCTAAAAAAAAGATATCTACTGAATCTACCACCATTTGACAAATTGGGCGGCCTCCAAGAAAGAAATGGCGAAAGAAAACTTGGAAAGCGTTGTTGACCTCCGTCGTTTATATTTATTTATGAATACATAATTACTATTTACTATTATTAATTTATCGGTGGTGTCGGTTAGTACTGTAACCGACTCCACCGATAAATTAATTATGACGTGAACGCCATAGCCTATTTACTAAGTCTCGCCTACGTAATTGCCCTATAGAGCTAAGTCGGTGTTAGATGGCAAATCCCAACCTCCTATGAACTTCAGCAATTGTTTGTAGCTCTTCTAGTCTCTCTTCATCTGAAATTGTGAATGGCAATTCGCGATTGCACATGTTGTGCAAAACACAACATGCAATAACAATTTTTGCGACTAGCACCTAAATCGTCCTATAGGGAGACCTATTGTTCTCTCTACTGAATTGCGAGCAGTTAAGTGACTGTCATTGTAGAAAGCTTCTGGGGAATTATCTTCAGCACCACTAATTGTCGTCATAAGGTAGGCGCGCTGAGCATATCCTGAATCACCTGAAAAAAATAAGTATAGAATAGTTATGTAGTTCTTAGTACCTAGGGGTAGGGAGGGATTAAATAATCGAGCAAAACAACTTCTTCACCAGCATTTGTTAATGCCTCTTAGTGGGCTTTTGTAACACTATTATGAGTAGCTTAGTAAATATGTTGGATCCACATTTAAAACGTTTATGATTACGATTTCGATGGTTGCGATAAATGTATGTCCTTATATTTTCTTTTATTATTTTTTGGTAACTGCCATTACCTAATAATGACAAGGTACATAACATCTGTGAAACAATAAATCAATAAAAAAATTAAGTAATC
The DNA here is from genome assembly GCA_943789525.1 of Agriphila geniculea. NCBI lineage: Eukaryota > Metazoa > Arthropoda > Insecta > Lepidoptera > Crambidae > Agriphila > Agriphila geniculea. The sequence goes on from OX038890.1 coordinate 15,318,780, forward strand.
TGGATCTAGTCAAAACAAAATAGGGATCAATCAACAATAATACCAAGTACCTTTATTAAAACTATAAATATAGAGCCCTTAGACTAACATGATAATATTAGGTATTATTATAGCTAGGGACACAAACTAAAAGGAATACTCCTTATTATAACTTTATTTTTATTTTTAAGCAATAAATTATGTCGGTGTGCTTGGTTACAAATCTATCACCGATAAACTGTGTAAATACTTACAAAAGTAACATTATACTTAGTAAATTAAACACTTACTTTAATACGAGCTGAAAGTCCTTTGCCTCAACGTTTTGTGGTCTTTATCAGAAGCAGTAACTCATCTATAGTTGGTCAATTAGTTCCTTTGACAATCTAAGTATATACGCTTACATAGTCGTCGTCTCGGGTTAATAGAGATAAACTTCGAATTTGGTTAGATTGTCAACGTTTTTCTAGTTTATCCAAAGCATGAGCCTCTTCTAATATAGATATCATCAAAAACATTCTTGCCATTGTTATCACTTATGTAAAACTTTACACCAACACCTCAAAAGTAGTTTCTAACCACAAATTATATAGTTATTGTAATAATTTTTATCACTGTGACATAAAAATATTGTTTTAACACTATTTTTAAAAGATTTCTTCTATTTTCACTCGTAAAATAGATGCTTATAATTTGACACATTGAATCGGGTTCGAGTTCGAAGTGAGCATCGAAGTGAGGGGGGAATTACCTTACAGAATGCCAATTCTTACGTCATCTCATACTTTAGCTCACGATAAATTTAGTTCAACTCGCTGACACGCTCGCAAGGGCAGCGCTAGTGTAAATTCGAATTATCAACCGAGTTTATAGAATGCCAATCAAGAAACTCACCGCGGATTCAGATTCGAAGTTAAGAATGAAGTCTTACAGAATCACACTGCTGATCTGCCCAGCGGTATCTGGGTCTGCTAATCGTGCCGGGCGGCGCCCTGTGGGGACTCCCGTGTACGCTCTTTTCACCGCTCGATCGTCCCAGCCAAAACGTAATCGCGTTGATTTTATTTCTCCCAAGATGTTAGGAGCGGAAACTAGGTTTTCTATTTCCTTGTTTTCTTCTTTCTCCGTGCTTTGCATGGCACGTTAGCCCCTGGTCCCGGCAGTATTTTGGAATCGTTTACACCTACCAACCCGCACAGCCGCCGTCAGCCGCACAGGGCTTGCCTGGTGGGTTATGGCTCATCCTTATCCATCCTTAGGGAAGGCCTGTGCCCAGTCGTAGAGAGATTCAAAAGTGTTGTTATTATGATGAAAATATCTAGCTTGCGTGTGGGCACAAACCCACTAACTACCCATGACCTAGCGAACATCTAGGTTATGCAGGTCGAAGCAGCGGGAGATGCGCGCGGAATGGCCTCCACCACGCGCACTTTCTTGACTCCCTCCAAATCTTTCGATATCTGTCTCCTTTGTCCCTATGGTCTCTCTCCCCTTTCTGGGGTGGACGTACACCAAAACGCCTCCGGTGCCTCCCAGGTCGCCTCGTGCCCACTACGAAGTGGTACCGCTCCGGCTCCGTTTCTTCTTTCTTCGCCTCGGTTCTTCTTTCTTCACCTCCTCTCGAGTCAACTCCGAATCCTGTGCCACTTACACGCAAATTCTCGCAGCCGCCTGAAGTTCGCCTCCAATCCTACGAGATCACTGTAGTAAACCAGTCCAACCTCGAGCACTTTCACCTTATCTAAAAGTTCCCTACGCTCATCCCCGTAGAGCTTGCACTCCCACAGAGCGTGGTATGCGTCCTCTACCTCGCTCTCCCCACAGTAGCAGGACCCCATGCAGTGTTTCTTTCAGGTACTAATCCGGGGGGGCGGTGCCCCCCCGGAGCAGCCTTGGTGCCCCCCCGGAGAAAAATGTGTGTAGGTAGACGGGCTACCTAGTGTAATGATCGACGGACGAGCTCCACCGAACCTCTTAATTGCCCCCCCGGAGAATTTTGTCTGAAAGAATCCGCGAGCTTCCTCCGGTGAAGCCTACCCTACGTGTGGGCACAGTCTATAAATTTAGACTGTGGTATTGGCACATATACACATGGAATGGCGACCGCGCACCGGACCGAGACGCTCCGTAGGTAGGCTCCCAACAAGGTGGACCGACGGTCAGGTGAAGGTCGCTAGAAGCCGCTGGATGCGGGCAGCGCAGGACCGATCGGTGGAGATCCTTGGGGGAGGCCTATACCCAGCAGTGGGTGTCGTGCGGCCGATATAAAGATGATGATTGGCTTGGCACATAATACATAATAGGTATTGGTAACCTTGGCTCTATGTAACCCAATACTTATTACCCCATGCGATAACCCTACATTACTGTACTACATTCTTAATAAGTTCATACTAAAAATAATTATTCTTAATTATAATACGTATTTAAGTCGCATAAATATTTATCAGTTATTAGTTTTTTTAAAGAAGTATCAGGTCGAAAAAGATGTTTTACTAAATAAGTACATACCTAGGTATACCAATTAGTGATTGGTGCTAAAACAGGATTAAAAGCAGCTGGGAGCCTATTAAATATTTTCCATAAGTTTACATTACTTCTTCTGACTTGATTTAGTTCGACCTCGTAGCAGAAAGTTTTTTTATATCTATATTGATTGCTTTACGTTTTACCCGAACATCACAAAAAAGGTTTCATACTCGGTATTTTCATTAACTATAAGCCACAGAAAATGAAAAAGTAAAGGAATTTATCAGAATGTCAAATCTGAATCGCATAGTATAGCGAGTCGGTGCGAAAAGATAATTTGATTACCGTTTTTGTCATGTTGACGGCACTGTTATACGACATTATAGTATCTCGACTTGATACATATCGAGGTATTGCAGTCGCAGTGACAGTCGCACTATAACGTAACAGTGCCGTGCCGTCAACATGACAAAAGCGATAATCAAGCACAAATCCACAGTTGTGACAAATCCCAGCCCCCCTACTCAAATGGCCACTTTTCTATTCGTTCGCTAACTTAAAGCTTAAAAATGAGCAATTAAACGATCAAATCACACGTCGCAAGTTTATGTAAATCACAGACATTGTTGTATTGTATGACATTGATAAGCCTACGACACGTAATTTGGGAGTTTATGGCTTATTATTAATTTTTAAGTTAGCGAACGAATAGAAAAGTGGCCATTTCAGTAGGGGGCTGGACCGTTCTATTCCGCACGGACTTTAAAATAGGTAAAACAACTACGGAACCCATTTATAATACCTACTCTATCTATAAGTATGTGAGGTGACAAAATTTTGGTGTAAAAGTCGTTATTTCTGTGATTCGACGAAAATATCATAAGGTGATTGGCCTTAAACGGAGCACGTACCAATTAGTTGTTTTATTACTAATAGATAATACGCGTGTCCGTCTGTGCGTCTCACGCGATCCTGGAAATTGTGCCGTGACGGCTGTTACGCGATTTCAGACAATCAGGTTACAATCGAGAACTTTTTTGTTTTAAATCGATTACAAAGTGATTGTAAAAATCCTTTTGATGTTTGAAAAAAAGGAAGAAAAAGTTCACGTATTAAACTTTTCTCATTCATAATTACATGTAATAAATCTAAACCTTTTTAGCTATCTGCCCAGCCGAGCGCCAAAACAGGAAATCTCCTCATCAGAAAAACCACAATGAAAAAATTTCTAGAAATATCTTCATTTAGTTACTTATGCAATTGGCTTTGATAACTTTTTGAACATGACTGGAAATCTCAAAACCATTTCGAGGAATAAGCTTTCGGTACAGTGTCTACTAATTAAATTTAAAGATAAGTCTATATTTTTAAAGATATTTATAATATTCAATAAAAAGCTTTAACCTTCAAATGACCTTCATATGACGTCATCACATACAGATCCCCAGCCATAATAAAAAAAAAGAAAAAAGGGCAAAGACAATTTTGACAATGAACTTGGCATTAGGGATGTGGAAGGTGGAAGTGAAAAAATATCGATATAGGTAATATTTCTCAGAGAAAAATGGGATAAAATAGGATGATGACTAAGTAATGGATTCTAATTTTAAGGTATTGTAAAACATAAAAAATAGCAAAATAAACCCCTACGCGAAATTTTGGCTCGATTTGACGATGATTTTTAAGACTCAAAAGTTGGAAAAAAACAAAATGCTCCAGTGACAAAATAGTGTCGACTATTAGAAACCATACGTAATTACAAAAAAAATGTTTTGGAAAAATTATTGTAAAAACATCTGTAGATATATCGAGTATTTAATATCGCCCGAAAAATATCGATGAACTTATCTCGTAATTTTTTCCACATCCCTACTAGTAAATGTTGGAAATAGAAATAAAGTATGCACATATTTTCACAATGTTTATTATGTTATCCTGCAAATTTATCAGTCCACAAGCAATCGTTACAATTTCATCCATGTAGCATACATCCAAAATAGACACAATACATACAACACATTTCGCAATTTGGGTAAATTGGGCGTGTCAGTTTTTACAAAGTTTTTCAGCTGAGTTTCCACTGGTAAGCATTTTTATTATAATTTTACCACCTCAAAAATTATTGCGGCAAATTAAGAAGGTAGGTTAGAACCGTCACAACTGGATTAAATGAATAAAATAGAAGAAATATTAACTATAACTTATTTGTTTACAAACAACCATAAAGTGATTATGACAGGTAATGACACTTGGCCGTTCTTTTTCTATAAGTAGATGGAAAAGGTTTTCCTTCTTAAACTTTCATGCCACTAATGACGTCATTCCGGTTGACCATATCCGCTCAACAAATATATTTATAAAAAAATAAATACGGGACCAAATGTTAAAATATTCAAATTAGTATCTTAAATTTGCCTAATCTGTAGAAAAAAAATATAAAAAAAATACCTATTATTTTTTAACCAAAGCCAATTATGTCATAATAATAGAATGTTACTCGTAGTCTTGCACAACAAAAGATTTTTAATTCGGTGACTGTTTACTGAAAAAAAAAATAGTAAAAGTTAGTAGTTAGTAGTAGTATTAAGTAAGTAGTAAATAGTAGTGTTAGTAGTAGTTAGTATTAAGTTAAAAGTGTGGTATTAAGTTTTGAAGTACTGTACTGTATTTAGTAACGATATATTTAAGTTGTAAATATCGTTCCTTATTCCTGTTAAAGCTGATAAGTTTCTTGCGCCCGTTCTTCTTGTCAGTTAAAAAAGTCTGGAACGGGTGGTAGGAAAATATAGACGATTCAAAAGTGCTTAATTATTAAGTTTATTTGAATAAAGTAATTTGTGACTTTGACTTTGAAGGCTAGTGTATTTTGAAAGTTAGGTTAAATAACTCCAAAATAGGCCCTCGCTACGAGGGACGAGTGACTCTTCATAAAAGCTCACGTCTTGTGCCTTCATCTAGCTGGCGTTTTCTGTTTTGAGAATTACTTTATTCCTGCCCCCTACTCTCGACAGGAATTAACGAGAACGAGTTCACATCAGGATCGAATAAACGCCAAAAATCTGTTATTTTGGTACATTGAAAACGGTTTCCATGGTTTACATTGCACTGCTTTTAACGTTTACTCGATACCAATTTGATCTCAGATTCTCGATCGCGTTCGGGAGTAAAGCTAAAGTTTTCCAGGATGACGGTGAGGTCATATTACGGCCGTAATTTAGCGGCGTAGAACGTTGTCTATATAACCAGTACGGCGCACCGTATTGTCTACGTAGACAACGTTCTACGCCGCTAAATTACGGCCATAATATGACGGCACAGTCAGCCTAGGAAACTCTAGCTTTACCCTCGGTCTAGCTTGATCTATTGACAGAAAGAGTTGGTCAAACAAGCCAGCTTCGTTCGGAAACCTGATGTTACAAGTATGTAAAATCGTCACTTATTATTTTCCTTGTGTGCCGTTTGCCGTAACTGGCGCTGAACCGTGTCGATCGCTAACGAGCGGCCGATCGGCCACGGCTGTAAAAACTGTTCCGTACCAAGCCATAAACGCCTCGCCTCTATTTAATAGGCACAAATCGACCCTTAAGGAGTTCCCACAGGACCTCTGGTCGGTTATGCAATAAAATAAATAGTATGTAATAGGTTAAAAAATGTTTAGTCGAGCTTTTAATTTGTCTACGAACTTATTGTTATGATTTCATAAAAAAAGTCTGACTTTTTTCAATTAATAAATGTAGAGTACCTATAAATTTAACTTGATATAGAATAAGAACTTAACATTTAACCTTAATCCGTCAGAAATGGGCCTACGTTCTATGTCCTGTAATGGACTATAATGGACTGTTACAGTATATCTATCTTATCTACATTCTGAATGTGATAAAACCCGCAATTCCTGAAAAGCTCACTCACTGTTTTCACTATTTTAATCACTCTTGATTAGTTAAGCCAGTCGCTTGACTGGCTTAACTAATCAAGAGTAATCAGAGTAGATGTTTTTTTTTTTATTTCTTTAAAAAGTGACATAGGTATACATCTCTCAGACTACAGACTTTATATCGGCCGATAGTTGGGTCAAACCGTTTTTAATGTGAAGAAAATTCTCTCTTATATGCTGAGTGCTTACTCAGCATATAAGAGAGTCCCCGCAAACTAAGGCCGATAGTTCGGTCGCGGGCCTAATCAGTATGAAGAAGTATGTAAGTGCGCACATTACAACGATTTGGTTTCAGCCGATTCTTCACATTAAAAATGGTTTGACCCAACTATCGGCCGATATAAAGTCTGTGAGATGTATACCTATGTCACTTTTTAAAGAAATAAAAAAAAATCATCTACTCTGATTACTCAACCGATATTACTTGTAAGAGGAAACAATTAGCAAAATGTGATTTCTTGACACGCTATCATATTAAAATGAATGACCACACGATCTCAATTCGATATCGAAGCAATATGTTAATTTGTTTGGCAACATCAGAAGAAGCGCATATCAATAGTTTTGAACAATATTATGTAAATATCTTCTCGACATATTATAGTTACACAATAAAGTCAGTTTTATCAAAGTCTAGCTTTCAATAAATAAAAAAGAAAGCCTCCAATACATTAGGAGATACAGTCATGTTGCCGAACATTTCCCTCAATATTTACGTAATATTCCTGTCTAGTGTTTACCCTGTCTACCCTACAAATGTCACGTATATGCGTCGCGTGCGGGGCACGTGGTGTCGATTATGTTACGGGACATTTTTGTCCCTTAATGTTCTGATCTGTCTGAGGCTTCGTAGTCGAGTAACTCGAAGGCACAGTGGGTTAGCACATTCGGTCTATGATTGCCAGTGTTGCCAGCAGGGTATTGTCAAAAATTACATAAAATAGAAAAGTAACCTTTTAGTGAAAAAAATTACCTTTCACATTTTGTTTTGTGAAAATGTATTCAAAGTTGATTAGATGTTAATTGTATTAACTTACAAAGACAAAAAAAAAATATTTTCAGAATTTGCAAAAAAATTTTTTTTGTTATCTTTGAAATGATATAATTTGGTTCGGACTGAAGTGACAGATTTGGTGTCATTATATATTTTGCTTGTTATACTTTCTACAATATACAACAATATTATCGATTGCCGTAAAAAAAACGAATGCACCACTTGCCCATACAAATTGGTCATTTTCTTTTATAGCTCTTTCTTTTCACACAAAACAAAATACTATAATAGTACATTATAATACAAGTTAGCTTAGGTTGCTTATTGCACACAAGGCTGTGGGTTGCAGCCCGAGCCACAGGCGAGGGCGTAACTCAGCCGAGTGTGCGATAAGTAAGAGCTCACGAGTTTCATACGACGTTTTTCAACACATTTGCGAGGAAAAAACAAAGTAATTTACCACACAGCAACAAATACGACAAAAACAGAATGATATTCATGATGAGAAAAGGCGCGCAGGTTTTTTTTTGTTTTTTTCACACGCCCAATGCAAGAATATTTTGCGAACAAAGGGGTTAGTGAGCATACAGCCTACTTCAAAATTATAAATTTAGGTGATAAAATGCTAATATTTTAATATTATTTAACAAAATATTGTAAATTAGGAATAATTTGATAATAATAAATATTTGTTTGACTTAATTAAGGACCTACACATTTATTTATTCCAAAAATGCAAATGAATTTTCAGCGGCATAAAACCTTTTTGTTGTTACTAAAAAAATAACTGTATTACCCGGTTAAATTGAAAATGCTCTATTTACTCGCATAGAACTTGCAGTAAGGTACCTATTTAACTTTTTAGGGATAATTCTATAACCAACTAGTGTTTTATATATTATTGCACGCGTTTGTTATAGTTCGGTTTATGGCCCTAAAAGCGATGTATTAGGGCTCACTTTACGAGCAAGTGTGTTGAAAAATAGAATTACAACATGATAGGTAACTACCAAACAATTCAAACAAAACTACCTATGTAAAATCTGTCTGCGACTCACTGAACTGACAAACAAACTGACATTGACAATGACAAGTGATGGCGGCGGGCGACACGACATGAAAAAAAACATAAAAACCGGCCAAGTGCGAGTCGGACTCGCGCACGAAGGGTTCCGTATCAAAAAACGGCAAAAAAAAAAAGTACGTTTTTTGTATGGGAGCCCCCCTTAAATATTGATTTTATTCTGTTTTTAGTATTTGTTGTTATAGCGGCAACAAAAAATACATCATCTGTGAAAATTTCAACTATCTACCTGTTGTCGTTATTAATATCGAGCAAAAAACGGCAAAAAGAACACGTTAGTTGTATGGGAGCCCTCCTTATATATTAATTTAATTCTGTTTTCAGTATTTGTTGTTATAGCGGCAACAGAAATACATCATCTGTGAAAATTTCAACTTTCTAGCTATCACGGTTCATGAGATACAGCCTGGTGACAGACAGACAGACAGACAGACAGACGGACAGTGGAGTCTTAGTAATAAGGTCCCGATTTTACCCTTTTGGTACGGAACCCTAAAAAGCACTCCATTTCACGTTAGTTTAAAAAAAAATAAGAATTAATTTTGAACTTCCGAAAAATTACCTAAAAGTTACCTTTCCATTAGTGTAAACTTCTAGTAACCAGACAGATTCTAAAATCACCTAAAACCTTCTGGCAACGCTGATGATTGCGGCTATCTTTACGATCAGCGGCGAAGGGTCCATGAAGCCGATTCTCATCGGCTTACTTTTAGAAAACCCAATCGATCCACTATGCGAATCATAACATTTTTGTAGAACGACTTACCTTCGCCATGATTTCACCCCTCGCTACTGAGTATGGTCGGTCTTTGGGTGGGTGACCAAAAATTTTCTATTCTCTAATCATAGAGTCGTTGTTAGTTTCGACTGCCACCCCGATTGATCATGCATGATGGATTATAATCCACCATGCCATATGCCACCATCATAGGCTATAGCCTATCCTCTTCCTATAACAAAGACCAGTGGCTCTACCATGAGTTGATACAAACATTCTGTTACCGTAAACCAGGGGTCTCCAAACTACGGCCCGCAGGCCAGCTCGGGCCCGCGAGCACCAACACTCCGGCCGGCGAAAGCAGGCCGGATCGTACTAACAAAACTGTAATTTACAGTATGTTGGTACGATGAGCTAGCTAGATTCTGGCCCTTGGGCCAGGAAGTCCCTTGGGACTTCGTGGAGGATAGTTAGTTTGGCCCTTATGCTAAAAAGTTTGGAGACCCATGCCGGTAAACGATCGTTTTCTCTCTTTCACTCGCATTTACTGTGAGCAGTATATCCGATAGTTTACGGTAGTGAAAATAGTTTGCATCAACTCTAGTGATGTAACATGAAATAAAAACATGTTTTTTTCACAATGTTGAAAAAAACATGAAAAACCAGCCAAGTGCGTGTCGGGCCACGCGCAGTAGGGTTCCGTAGGTACATTATACCATACAATATTTTAATACCGCTATCATTTTTCGTCTGAAAAAATAACTTTGTTTTTCACAGTGTTTGTATGATGACTGATAAATGACAAAGTTATATTTGCGGTTTTGGAAAATGTGCTATATCTCAAAAACTAATTACTGTATCTCGTTCAAACCAATTTTCGTCGAAAGTGTTTGTTAAGATCTATAACTTATATTTTTTTTAGATTTTTCACCCTCTTACTTTAAAAGTTAAAGGGGGGGGGACACACATTTTACCACTTTGGCGGCATATATCTTTCAAACGGTTGACTTTGAAAAAAAATAGTCCAAGAAACCTCAATGTCATTTTTAAAGACCTATCTTTAGACACCCCACAAGTATTGGTTTGATGAAAAAAATATTTTCAGTTTCAGTTCCATGTATGGGGAGCCCCCCTTAATATTTTTATTTTTTTTATTTTTGTGTAAAAATCGTAAAGCGGTTTACAGAATACACCTGCCTACCAAGTTTCAACTATGTAGTCCTAATACTTTTGGAATAAAGTGGCTGTGACATACGGACGGACAGACAGACAGACAGACAGACAGACATGACGAATCTATAAGGGTTCCGTTTTTTGCCATTTTGGCTACGGAACCCTAAAAAGACATTGCTTAATTTTGCTAAGCACCGTTGCTTAAATTTGGTTTTTTTTCAAGAATCAATCTTTGGAAAATTAATGTTTTATTTATCAAATCAATAATTATAATAAATTTTTATACCTCGTCAGTGTCTCCAGATATGAATTTCAATTTTTTCCCAGATCTCATTTAATTTTTCTCCAAAATGATACATTTGTACGAAGGGAAGTTTAAAATTTTTCCCGAAACGCGATTTTTGTTCCTCAAATGTTACTTTCGTATGAAGAACAGATTTTCTATTTCCCCCAATAATTTAAATTCCCTAATCTAGAGACACTGTTCTTCGTTCTGATTAAGTTCAAAATAATTAAAAAAAAAAATTAAAAAAAAAAACCGTGCGCGTCTTTAAATGCTGCCAACTGTTGAAAACTTGGTATATACTATTCAACTTAAGGTGGTACCCTGAGCGAAAGTGGCGCCGCGGTGAATTTTATTTAATATTATAATTCTAATACACAATTTTAATAATGTTTATCGTGGAGATTTTAGGGCCCACAGTCTTGTATTTTTAGACGGTATCGTTACATTCCCTAGTAGTCACTGCTAGAAGTAGATAGAAAAACTGCTAAAAGTGGCCGTTTTTGACACATTTGCTATCTACTTCTACGAATGACTACGAGGGCATGTAGTGATACCTTCTAAAAATACTAGACCATGAGCCCTAAAATCTCTACGATAAACATTATTAAAATCTTCATCTATTAATAACTTATTAAACAAAAACCTCTGAGGGCGCCACTTTCGGTCATACAACCGCCTTAAAAAGAAATGTAGGTTCAAAAATGAACAAAAAACTATAATATGAACTCATAAGTATTAATCTTTAACGGAAATTTCCTTAATAATTTTGATTTCTGTACTCTTGAAAAAAAACATGCTCCAGAAAAAAAAACATGTTTTTTTTCATGTATTTTTTCACGTTTTTTTTTTCACGTTAGAAAAAAAACTGTTTTTTTATAACACTAATCAACTCATGGTAGAGTTACATGTGCCCCAGCAGTGAGGATAATAAAATTACTGATTATGACAATGCTCACCCATTCGAAAACAGAGCATCCCGAAGGTTGCTTAACATTCATAAGCGTAAGTATATTAGAACTAGTCGAGCTCCACATTTAATTGGCATTAGTTCTAAGTATAAAACAACGAGTCTATTTTTAAAAGCCACCCGTTTCTCACAATTAGTCGACTAGGTGTTCTAACACAATAGTATTAATTACATTATAAACTATTAAACGTATAATAAAAGTCAAAGCTCACATAAAATGTCAGTGAAATAAGAATCAGAGGGTCTATTACAAAAAAGAATCACGATAGTCGGACGCAATTCCTCGTTAAATTTACTATGAGTCAATAGTGCCACGGAGTAGGACAAACATCGTACGCTTATCGCGATACTTTTTTGTAGTAGGGCCTCAGATTCATTTTTTTACAATAAAATATTTTGGTAGTTAGTCACGCTTTGCTTGTCAATGATTTTATAAAATAATAAAAAGATAATAAAATTCTAGTTCTGGTTTATGTTGGGAATTTTTCCAGTAGCAAAGAACTCACTAACTTTTGCAGTACATTAACCATGACTCGTGTAAACTTCATGATTTCTTGTATTTTAACCCGCGAGCGACCGAGAGTTTTATTTTGCAAACTAAATTAATATACACACATCAACTTTGTCTAGGGATACAGGGGTGCTATTTTCATACAAACGAGGTAACTTTGAAGCCTTGGTTTCCTGCCAGGGATGTACTGTGCTGTGATATGATGACGGCTATCCAGGGAGTGAATGGAGAAGATTCAGATCGCTATACACACCCAACTGATCTGACCAGCATTCTAAAAACGTAATGGACATGTTTAAAAAAATCGCGAGAATAGCATGAAAATATATGGAAGTCCTCAAACTGAGAACTCTGACCCATTAATCTTTTAGAATGCTGATCAGATCAGTTGGGTGTGTATAGCGATCTGAATCTACTCCATTTACTCCCTGGATGGCCATCATCAGATTACAGCACGATACATCCCTGGCAGAAAACCAAGGCTTCAAAGTTACCTCGTTTGTGTGAAAATAACACCTGTATCCCTAGCCAAGTTGATGTGTATATTACAAAATTCAATATTAGAAGAATTTTAAAATAGTTTGCAAACGTACAGTAATAAAATACTAAATTTTGTCTGCGAATTTTTCCGCTGTTATCATAACAATAGTAACCTATATCCTTTTCCAAGATCAGATATGTCTCAATATCAAAATTCATCAAAGTTGGTTCAGCGACTTACGCATGAAAACGTAACAAAAAGTTACTTTCGCATTTATGAGTTTATTAAATACGAATACAAACGCATTTTAGGCTTTTTTGAAGACGTGTGCTAAATAACACCGTGATGCTATTTTTATAATAAACAAAATTTTATACAAGAAATATACAACTCGTCTCACGGCCGAGAAAAATTGCAACTTGATGATATAACCCTAACTTACAGCGAAAAAATAAAAACTACTTACGCATGTTTTCTAACAATCTGCTAATATTGACTAATTGGTAACCGGTTATGCGTACCAATATGCGCCACAGGTACCATCCTGACCTAGGGTCAGCTTTCTACGTGTCACCGGAGCCCTAAGAAAGTGGCACCCGGCCCTAACATGGTGGAACAACACTTTTTAGGGTGAAAGCAAATCTTGGAAAGGACTTTTTAGACCTGGGTAATAGGTTCTTGTTAGTAGATGTTTAAAAAGTGGTTCGCCTAATCAAAGTTTTAACTTTGTAACAAAAATATAGTTTTGTTATATATATATTTTTCATTTTTGTCTGTGCTATTACCTCCGTATAATAAATAGTGAACTAAACTCTATTTTATTTTATTTATTATCACCAACATAATATACATTGACACAAGCAATAATTATAAAAGAACTAGCGGCCGCCCGCGGTTTCACCCGCATGGTTCCCGTTCCCTTGGGAATATCGGGATAAAAAGTATTCTATGTTTTAATCTAGGCTATCTACTATCTGTGTTCCAAATTCCAACCAAATCCGTTCAGTAGTTTTTACGTGATTGAGGAACAAACATCCAAACATCTAAACATCCAAACCCACAAACATTTACATTTATAATATTAGCAATTATATTAGTAATTATAGGTTAAGACCTCATGCGTAGTTATAGAAAGAAGCAACAAAAGTATTACAAATAAAAATTCCGAATATAAATGAAAATTCCAAAAATAAATCAAAATTCCAAATATAAATAAAAATTCCAAATACAAATAAAGTTAACAATTATAAATTACAATTAATGATGATTCCTAAATAAATAATTAAATTAAAAAAGAACTACAGTCTACATATGAAAAACTTAGCCTAAAAACAATCGAAATATTTCTGTAAATTAAATGTATAATAATATGCTATAAGAGCGCTCTTTTGAATTTGCGAATGCCATCTATGAATAATTCCAGATCTTTAGTCCTACTCACGCTTTATAGTTCTCCGGTTTAAGGGTGCGTAATGACCAAGATTGGATTTGCTATAAGAACTCTACTTGACTTCTTCCTCATATAAGTAAACAAACTGCCTAAAACTGTATAGACATGTAAAATTTCAAATAAAAATTTGAATCGAATAAAATTTAAAATAAAAATAGGTGGGCCTATTTTTATATTGGAGCATAGTATAGTATTACCAACGAAGAAAATTTCATGTTTATTTTAACCGACTTCAACCGACTCGTCGCGTATTTTTTTATGTGTATTCACCGTATTTTTTTGTCAATATTAATTCAAAATTAACTTAATGTTAGTTAATTAACGTAGCTCGTTAATTGCTCGTGTCTTTGATAGAGCAATTGAAATCTGTTTTGTAATCCAGGAACTAGCAACCTGTGACCTGTGAAAATGTGAAGGTACGACAGGCTTATCTATGTAGTTAATATTTTATGCAAGTTAGCTGGGCTACAGATAATAATCTTAGATGCAATCATGTTATTAATTGAATATGATAACATGTTTTTATCGATATTATTCCAGCCAAAGTTTATTATTGTAACATCACATCACTGAAAGAAAACTACAATAAAATAGCCAATTGTTTCAGTGAATAACTTTTTGATAAGTTGTTAATACGAGTATTAACTCATAACATAATTCATGTTTTCTGTTGTAAATTGTGTATTCTCTGTTTTAGATCCGTAAATAAATATTAATAACGATAAATCAATCTGAAATCACGAAAACTACAGGCCTACTACTACATAAAAACAAGAATTTTGTAACTTTACCTACAATCTTCTTGCATAAAAACTATCGCGATAAGCGGACGACGAAGGTTCAATATCAAGTAAATTGAACGACGAATTGCGTCCGATTATCGCGATTCTCTTTATGTAATAGGCCTGCAGTTCAGCTATTTCTCATTTTTTAATTATCAAATATTTTCTTTTAGTATCTGTACTACTACTTCGCAACAATTTAAGTTTTCATTAGATTTCCTTTAATCTTTTACATGTATTAGCCCAAATCCCGGTTTATAGCAGCACTTCAGAATCGTTTTCGATAATTGGATGAGTCGGTTTATGCAAAACGGCCGCGCGCTCATTTGCGTTGCGTAACACTGCATTCTTGCACCGATATGCGTAAGCGCATGAAACCGTAGCTGCATGAAGGACAGAAGACTATCTTTTTAGGAGATTAGCCAATTACAATCAGTTTAAATTCCAAAATTACCAAAAAATAGGTCTTTTCCTATGAAATTGCCGATTAGTATTGAGAATTTTTAAGAAGTTGCATTTTTTATACTAGCATTTTCTTTGTTCATTTAACAACCGTGAACACTCATGTAACGAAAGTTTTATGTACTAATGTTTGAACACTATGCTAACTTATTCCATTTACAATGCGAAAAAAATAAGTTTTTGCTAACCGGTCCTCCTTTTTTTTACCGACTTCAAAAGGAGGGAGGTACTCAATTCGACCAGTTTTTTTTTTTTTTTTTTTTTTTTTTTTTTTGTATGTACACCGATTACTCGAAGACGGCTGGACCGATTGAAATGATTCAAACGTTATTACATTTGGTAAACTTCCAAGTTGGTCCCATTTTTTTAAATTTTGAAATCGGTTTAGTACTTTTCAAGTAATCTTGAAAAAAGCACGAAAATAGTATGATTTTGTGTGAACTACCTCGATGATCAGTCGTATAACTTCTTTGTTTATGAACTGAATAAGATAATTATTTTTTTGTTAGAAAAGTGATATCTTAAGTCTAGTTCTTTAACCGACTTAAAAAAGGAGGTTCTCAGTTTGACTCGCATGTATGTATGTTTCTCCGCGATTAACTCACGTTTGGCTGAGCCGATTTTAATTTCTACCTTAATTAACCTACACTATCTAATACAAAAAGTACCTACACTAAAAATAAAAAAATAAAAAATTGTTTAAAAAAACAAAAAACCGACTTCAAAAAACCTACCTCTAAAAAGCAAGAAATAATATTCGTAATAATAAAACACGTCTATTGAAGTCGGGTGGGGCTTTTAGAATAAAAAAAAGGGATTTGTACTCCAGCCCCACCCGACTTCAATAGACGTGTTTTATTATTACGAATATTATTTCTTGCTTTTTAGAGGTAGGTTTTTTGAAGTCGGTTTTTTGTTTTTTTAAACAATTTTTGTTCTCTAAAATAGAGTCACTTTCGAGATCTTTTTTTTAATGTTAAGAAAGCTATATTATTTTACTGATAGTTGACTATCACTATCAGTCAGTCGGTCATGTCACAATTTGATATAATACCTATCAAAATATTGTTAAAATTTTAAAATCATAGAAGTTACTATTTTCTCTGTATGTGACAAAATATCGACAATATCATAGGTAAAGACCTAATATTAAGCTTTCGATAGCTCTGGCTAGAGTCACTGTTCTTAAACTTTTGGAATTTAAACCATCCACAGACCCCTATCCAAAAATATTTAGGAAAAAAATCAAGCTTTATATTAATCAATTTATTTGTAGTTTCATTACGGGAAGACACCGGATCACACATGCATCGGATTCCTAGCTAGAGGGTCCGTGGACCACACTAAGAAATCCTAAGCTAGATTGATAGAAAAAAAGGCTTTGTTTTAAAGTAAAGAGATCTTAAAGTTTTATATTCATAATTTAATTATAGGATTTCTTGTAGTGTGGTCCTCGGACCCCTTACTTAGGAGTCCATTGCATTTGTATCAGATCAGGGGTCCACAGTTAACAATACAACTTTATTTTTAGTTAATACAAAACCTCTCGTGTGGTTGATCAGACCATCAAACTGAACAACTTTAATTATGGGACCAACCTTGAAATCGCGAAAAAATATCAGCGGTTTCATACATTTCGATGGAGAAAGATTGTACTTTTGAATGGAACAGCTGATTTTTTTTCGTGATCAACCCCACGAGAGGTTTATGACCTTGTATATTCATACTTACGTTTATCGTAAGACAAGGACATGTTAGATGAACTACCTATGTTTCAGTTATATCTTGTGTAGACGTTTTACGTTATCTCTGTGATCTCGCTGTATTTAACCGCCTCTGTGGTCTAGTGGTTCGCCCACCCGTGTAAGACGCAGAGGTCCCGGGTTCGATTCCCAGGGGGGGTACAATTTGTACTCGGTTTGGTTGGTGGTAGGGCTTATTTCAAGTCCGCCTGGCTAGCTACCACCATCTTACCTAAGTCTGACGCCATAACAACAATTTAAAAATTGTTGTGTTCCGGCAGTTAGAGGTAAGATAGCCAGTATTCCGGGTGTAGTGCGCTTCCACCTTCGGCCTTATCGTCATTTAACATCAGGTGCGATGAAGGCCAAGCGCTATCCCGTTGTGTATAAAAAAAAAAAAAAAAACTGTGTGTGTAATAGTAGTGATAGCTACTATTAAAAGATTATAATCATAGAGTTTAGTCATTATTGTGCCATTCATTACAATTTTGATACCACTGATTTAATAAGGTCAATTATTAGGTCAAGTAAAAGCGTTTTCTAACATTTTAATTTTAGTTACCTATCTGAAAAAAATGTTCATTATGTGGTATTTACACGAGTCGACTTGGCAGGCGACTTGTTGGTCTAGCAAGTTGCCCGGAAAATCGACCCGTCTAAATACCCCATTACAGATAAGCTAAGGCCCGTATTTATTAACGACTCTCAACGTTGAGAGCTATTTTAAGATCATACTTGCTGCAATCTTATCACCACCAGACGTAAAGTCCAAGTATGTAAACCCTTTTCCTGCAAATTCTCACATATAAGAAGATTTCCATGTTTTCAAGGACCGCACCTGTATAACAAGCTCAATCAAAAACTTACCTTCTACGCACTACTAGGGCATCCAATCCCGCATGTGATTTGTGATCTCGGTATTTGCGGGATCAATGATTTACGATCCCGCGGGATCTCGGAATTCGCGGGATCCCGCCGGTGTAAGATGAACGGCCTATTAAATGTTGTGTAAAGAGGTGTTTTTAGTTAAAACTTTGCTGATAAACTAAAAGAAAGTCCAAATTATACTGAAAATCTAATTAAACTCGTATTAAGTAGTACTTCTTAGTGTCAACGAAATCAAGCAAACAAAACAAACATGGCAATATTGGCGATATCAACAGCGCGGTGCATCCCGCGCAGAGGACAAGCGCGCAGAGGACAAGCGCGCAGTCGTTCGCCAGTCAGTCATTCAGTATTCGCGCGTTTGCGTCCCGCAAATCCCGCGGATCCCGCGCTGGTAATCTCGGTCCTTGCGAGACTGGAAAATGACGCGGGATCTCGGTATTTCGAGATCTCGGTATACCGAGATTGGATGCCCTACGCACTACCCCTAAGGTCACTCAAGGTAAAATAAAAAAATTCGCTCCTCACTCTTAACTACAACGATACTGAAAGCTTATTGCTGACTCAATAAAACACCCGTTAAATTAAATTAATTAAGATAATGATCCCAAATAAAATATGCAAGACAAATCCTTACGTTACAATCACACTTCACTTACACTACACACACCTAACACACACATACAAACATACATACACCCCTCACACACAAACACACACATCCCACGCACACTACTCAAAATACACACACTTACTGAAACTGTACACACATTAAATTACCATTTTTTATTTCTTTTTAAATTTATATTTCAAATAATTTATTTGTCAACAAACCAAATACCACTAGCCGACGCAATTTGATGTAACTTTTCTTTATATAACATCTTTCAGGGTCGGGCCTAGCACTCTTTATACAAGTTGTCTTCTCAACTTAGCAAGGGTGTTAGTGTCGCCAAATTTTATTTTGTAACCATTTGTGTCAAATCTGTGTTATGATTATGAATGTATTAACATGTGTAATACTTTTATGCAAATAAATTATTATTATTATTATTCGTTTAAGAACAGCACCTCAAGTATGATCTCAAGATAGCTCTCAATGTTGAGAGATGTTTATAAATACGGGCCTAAGTATGTTGATCATACTGTCATATTTTTCACTATGCAATTTATCTTCAAATTCAGCCATCCCACCGAAAACTGAACTTAATTCCTAAAATGATAAGATTTCAACTACAATTGAAATATTACCCATTCAATTGAATCTCTCTGTGGTAACTAACAGAGGCCACTTTTATTGGTTTTAACAACCAAAAGGTAATAACTTGTGAAACTTAATACTGCACAGAGGTGAAAGTTGAGTCGTTTTATTACTTATCTAATTCCATTCATACTTAGTTTTACCGATACGAACTTACTTAATCGATTTGCAAATGAACATTTCACTCGATTATAGCTGAAACTAAAGTTATGGCATTTCGAATAAAACGCTTTCGACATTTTCGCGCGGAAATTGAGTAAGTAGTGAGACGAAATGTGTTTCGAATTTTTATTCGAATAAGTAAGTATATAATGTGAATTTATATGCTGAAATATGTCGACACTTTCGTGCACGGCTATGAAACTAATTCGGTTTATGAAATTACATAGTTGTGGTTTAATTATTGGCAAGGAATGAGTTGTGTGTTACGAGTTACAACAACTTTGTACGTTATTGAAAATATATGTGTGTTAGGTAATTTTACGTCCGTTTCGAGAAGTTAAAAAATTAACTAAGTATGTTATGAAACCAAATAACACCGACAATTAAAGCTGAAATACCTATCCTTTTATTTTGTATTGTCTTTTGATCGAAGTATATTGTGCTCATTTTTTAAGACTTCCTTTAACTAGTTTAAATTGCTATGTCTGTGGAGGGTTATGGCGCCTGAATGCTGAAATACAGTTTTTTTTTGCCTAGTTCTGCAGCAGAGGCTTATAATATTAAGAGTCTGTCTGTTATCTAGTCCTAAGTTGGTATTATTTAAACACCTGTCACCAATTGGTCAATAAAACAATTTTTATTTTTATTTTATTTCATTATTATTTATTTATACAAGATAAAGTGTAAACAAAGTATGGAGTGTTGAAAAAAAAATCGGTTGGCACTCCGGGAGTGCCGGCAGAAGTGAAAACTTGAATATTAACGTTGTGCATTTTTGATATTTTGAAATTAGCGGCAAAGGATTAAAATTATTTCTTTCCTATTACTATACAGTCACACAATTCAATCAGTTTGTAATTAGAGAAAAATTCTAAAGATTTCGCGCCAGTGGCCTTTTTAATTTTTACATGCACGCATTCTACGATTTAAACATAAAGTCACAGAGGATAAATAAGTCTATGATTTCACCGAAGAGATCGCTGCTATTAGTTCCATTTTCAAAATTAGCGCGTTGCTGGTGACACAAGTGTTTACGTCTTAAAATGACGCGCCGCCATTTTCAACGCGCCACGTAGAAAGGGAGGGGCATACTTCCGCCGCCAGCTGTCTACTCTCCATCCGTCACATCCGTCTTACGCATTTTCTATCAGCCACGTGATTCTTACTGACGCGAGTTTAGCATTTTTTCCCATACAAAAAACGTACAACGCCGCTAAAGAAGTTTTCACTTCAAAAAACTATTCGAAAATTGTTTGTCATCGCATTATCTAAGAGCTTTGATATTTAGAACTTTATACTTTGTTTTTGTGTCTGCTGACCTGCTCCTGGGTAGTTAACGAAAAATCAGTTAAAAGTTGGTCACGACCCATTAATTACCAGATTGAAGTGTTTCTCTGTGCAAATTGAGTACGAATTGGAATTCGTATAGTCTGTTCATCCTGACTTGTCTTATTAATTTGCTTAACAATCATCACCCAACTCTTCATTGAAAAAAATCAAGTAAGTATAAAAAGCGCAAATAATTTTCCACGCACAGATTACGAAAAAAATTACTAATTTATTAGTTTTTTAAACTTACCCAATGCACTAACCATTATGCTACCGAATCGTAGCGACTCTAGCATAATGGTTAGTGCATGCATTGGGCCGGAATCCTAAGGGTGCGGGTTCGAGTCCCGTCTGAGCTGCTACGGGTGAGTCGATTTTTTTAAATATTTTTCAATTATATTAATAATCTTAATTTATTAGTCTCAATTTGATTTAACAAGGCAACATATTTTAAATAACGATTTAAATTCAAAAGCCGTGTATGATAGCTTTCTAAATTTGTTTACTAAATAGGACTAGTAAGGATAATCAGACTATACCTCTAGAATTCGGTCATATTATGTGGCACTCAAAACAAATATGTGCAGTAGACCTAGGAATGGAACAAATCGCGATTTTCCGTGCACGCAATACACATTACAAATTTTATACAGGGTTATTTATTTGTAAAACACCAACAACCACGCAGGCAGTAACTATTATCTAATCTGTGACACAGGAGTCGATTACTAATATCAGCATTAAACAGCATTTATTTGTTCTACGACTTTTCCTAAAACAGACAATAAAACCGGCCAAGTGCGAGTCGGACTCGCGCACGAAGGGTTCCGTACCAAAAAACGGCAAAAAAAATACGTTTGTTGTATGGGAGCCCCCCTTAAATATTAATTTTATTCTGTTTTAAGTATTTGTTGTTATAGCGGCAACAAAAATACATCATCTGTGAAAATTTCAAGTGTCTATCTGTTGTTGTTATTAATATCAGGCAAAAAACAGCAAAAAAATCACGTTTGTTTTATGGGAGCCCCCCTTAAATATTAATTTAATTCTGTTTTTAGTATTTCTTGTTATAGCGGCAACAGAAATACATCATCTGTGAAAATTTCAACTGTCTAGCTATCACGGTTCATGAGATACATCCTGGTGACAGACAGACAGACGGACAGCGGAGTCTTGGTAATAGGGTCCCGTTTTTACCCTTTGGGTACGGAACCCTAAAAATCGACTTCCCATACAAATGTCCGAGAAGCTGATCGAGTTTTGTATGAAAATTCAATTTTTTTTTTCTGTTTTCGGAAAAGTCGTGGAACAAATGTTGTTATTTATGATGTTAGTAATCGACTCCTGCGAGGTTGTTGGTGTTTTACAAATAACCCTGTATTTTACCTATATGTTCTAAGTAACGGATGTTTTACCTTAGCAAACACTTTACGGCCAATCTTCACCTTAGGATTTTCTTCGCAATACCCACAAAGACATGACGTCTAACAGCCATAGACAACAGCCAATCCCAAACAAAAACTTCTATGAAACTGCCCACGTCAATCTACGCAATTATCATAACAATCCCATAGAATAAAATGAACCTTATGCCCTCCCATTAGGGAGGAATATAAATGCAAAGTTAATTCTGTCAGAACACAATGACGCATCAATGAAAATTCCTCCGGTCGTAAATAAGACCAATATTGAAGACAAACTGAATACGAATTTTGTACAAAATTAAAATAAATTGACCCATTGTTCAATTAATTCATTTATTCGATACCGACGTTATTTGGACCCATTGGAACATTTTTATAACTTATTAAATACAACATGCTACAAAAAAACCCGTAAAGCCGAATATAGTATATAGGCTATACTATATTCTATAATTGGTATAGTATATCGGGTGTATGGGACAGCTTGGCCAAAACTGAAACAGTAGCTTCAGACCATGATTTATGATTGAAAATAGCTGGAATTTTCCTCAGGAAAATTTTCTAATTTTCCGACTTTTTTTCCACTTTATCTGTGATGTGTTGATAACTTCGGAAAAAGTTGGAAAATTAGAAAATTTTCCTGAGGAAAATTCCAGCTATTTTCAATCATAAATCATGGTCTGAAGCTACTGTTTCAGTTTTAGCCAAGCTGTCCCATACACCCATGTATCAACCCCGAAAAACTATTATAAACATTGAAAACTTTTTTGAAAAAAAAAACTTATCATGATAAATTGCATTGTGGCAACCCTAGACCAAAATGTGTTTTGCTTTGCTTATTAATGAGATTTATTGATCGAAAACAATAGTCTATTTATATATAACAATTAATAAAAAAATAAAAAATTGCGTCTAGGGTTACTTTGCAGTTTTCCATAAAAACAAAAAACTTAATTTTACGGTTTATTTACTATGAAACACCCTGTATAGGTAGTATACATTAGTAATTATTATCTAATGAGGATAAGAACTACTCGTATTTAAATTAATAAACTTCAGTACAAGGTTAATTTTAAGGTAAATTTTAAGTGTACATTTTCATTATTTTATACATAAGTGTACCTACGATTTTGACAAATATATTTATAACAACAGCAAATGAAAAAAACTTTATAAAATATTAACAATGAACAATGTAACCCTACTCCATAAAAACATTTTAACCAGAAATTAAACAGTTTACAAAAATCTAGATATTAATACACAATTCATAGCATAATTATTTAATCGCGTAAATAGGTTGTCCTAAAAATTCAATTAATAATTAATTTACTGGGTATGAAAAGGTGCGTCCAAATAATCTTAATGGAATTTTCGTGTATTTAGTTCATAATTGAAAACCTAACCCATTATCGTATTATGGCAGGAGTTGCGAATAGTAATAAATTGAAGGCTTTTATTGTAAAAATAACTCCTTTCAACCTTGTTGATAAAGGATGTTCATTTACAGAAATATTTGTTTTTGTAGTTATATCGTTCTTTACGACCACAACCCCAAAATCATGTATATGTCGTAGGATAATTGTAGTACCAGGAGTTTTATAATCTTACTAGGACTAGAGGCTCCGCGAGCTTGAAGACCTCGAGTTAAAAATATTTCAAATTGTATGTTGTTTATAAAAAAATAATATACGAATTCCTAGATTCTGTTACAACCTTATTATTTTCAAATTTAGAATATTGGCCAGAAATGTTTTGATTATTTTTTTACTAGAACCTTTGAGTCTTCTAATTTGCTTTGCACCGCTTGCAAAAAAGTTTCGTTCACTGACATGAAACATTTTTTTTTATATGCAGGTCAGTGGTTTCGTTACATTTTTGATCATTTTTCGAAACGGCTGAAATATGTTTTATTACATATCTACGCCATTTTGGAAATTTCGAAAAAATAGCTCGAAAATGTATGTAATTATCAACCTGCTTACATAATTTCACGAGAATCGGTTGAAAAATGCGACCTGTAAAGAATTTTTGCCCAAGCTGAAGCAAATACGCTTCGCTCGCTTGGTCAAAAATTGTGATGATTGAAGATTATCGATTTTCAAAAAATCTTGTGACACCGACTTTTTCACGTTCCTGATGGGAAATTTCTGATTCCCGTGAAAAAACTTTTTCCCGGGAATCAGAAATTTTCGATATTTTTATGAAAAACTCAAGATTCACTTCTGAAGCTTACTTAGACTTAAAATAAAGCTTTAGAAAAAAAAGCCGTAAAAGTTTCTTATTTCTAATGGAAAATTGCAAAGTGACAATCCTAGACGCAAATAGACTATCTTATGTTTTAGTTTTAAGGAAGGTATGTATCTATGGGCCATTGTTGCGTGATTGTAAATAAATAAAAAAACTATTGTTTGCGATAATCAATGCCATTAATGGGCAAAATGAAATCGCAATTTAGGTCAAGGGTTGCCGCTATGCAGTGTTTATCATGAAAAGATTTTCTTTTTCAAAAAAAGTGACCGTTTTCAGGGGTTATAGTACTTTTCCAGGGTTGTATGCATGGTACCCTGTCTACAATATTCGGCTTTAAGGTTTTTTGTAACACGTTGTTCATTTATTTACGAAAAACCCGATGTTTTACAAATGAACCCTTTTATTCGCAAACTAAACTTATTCCTTTGTTATCAATTAACTGCAGTGACCTTATATGGCAAGGCCGGCCGTTTGTTATCAAACGGAAGCAGGTAAACAATAGTTTACATGCAAATATCTTTAATAAAGGATGGACTTAATAATGGTGATGTCAGCAAAGGTTGCCATTTTGAAACGGTAACGAAATCGCAACACATTTTTAAATAAACCTTTTCTTGCACGGCAAATAAATACGCAAATATTTTTTGTGCCAGTAAGTTGCAATTGCAAACATAGTTTACAACATTAGATTATTTCAAAAAAAAAATTAATAATTTTCTCATGGAAAATTTAGGTGGGTTGGCAAAATTTACCAACAACATTATTAGCTAGTGTGAAACTCTGCAGGAAATCTTTTTTTAATTGATTAGCAAAGGTTCTAATTTCGTGATTAAATATAAAAAACAGATTTTTCCTAGGTGCGCCACTTCGAGGTGTGGATTGTTTGTTCAATTTCGATTTATTATTGCTTTAAATCACGCTATCTGTAGGTGATGTACCTACGTATGAACAAATCAGCAAGCAAACTATTGTACTAGTGGCTCAGTGAGCTGTAGACGTCGCGTTTGTGCGTTAAAAAGTAGCTCAAATTGTATGTTGTTTAGAAATTTATCTAATAGATGTCGCCCGCAACGAGGTTTTCAAAAGCAATACTATGTGCTGTTTGGTAGTAGTATTCTTTTATTATACTTAGGCCCTTCTGATTTTGAATTTTTTTCGAATTGGGCGAATTTTATCGAAATTTCTCGACAGTAAAAAAATCTACCTAATACTTATTTGCTCACAGGCTCACAGGATAACCATTTATCATGCTTAAACGAAGTATTTTTCCAGTTTTTTATCAGACTGAACAGGAAAATTATTTTCCGCTGTTTTCAAACGAAATCAGACCGATATACTTTTTAATGTTTCTGTAGATGTTTGACATTGCTACGCTGTGTAATGGACGCATTTATTTTAATATGAAAATTAAAATGTTTTCCTTTTCTTATGAAAACAATCCTCAGTTCGGTACGGTAAACAAATAAATGAAATTAAGACCCTTATCAATTTTGGTGAGTAGTAAATTCCGGTAGGTAGGTTCCTATTTAATAACCTAATTAATCACATAGGTAATTTTAATTTTATTCGGTACCTCTTTCGTCTTGCGTCATAGCGATTAGCGTTTGCGTGTTAACTCGTTTTGGTGGTTCTGAAAAAGTAATTAATATGTAAGTGCCTATTTTCCAAAAGGATATAAACTTACGGTAAATGGAGTTACTTGAGTTGCTTAAATAAATAATAATTTTGATATTAACCCCAGATTCTTCCGGTAGAATGGTAGATATAAGTCACTGGCAAAACTCTGTTTTGAAATAATGATACCTGTGGCCTAATTGTCTAATTTCAAAATCTATCGCAAATCGCAATTGCTTTCTTTTGACAGATTCTTTTCTTTTCAGCTGCATTTATTTGGTTAGTTTTTATTTGTGTTAAAAAGAAGCACCAATGTGTTACATCTTGAAAGCGATTGCGATAGATTTTGAAATTAGACAATAGATAGGCAGGTTGGAGTTTAATAGATTAATTTATCAACTTCAGTTATCTTCCATTTATGTACTTAGAAAATAAAAGGAAAATAGTTTTTACAAAACTTAATTTAGTTTATCAGTGGGTTTAAAACGTACTTACACCAGTTTTTTGATGTTAGGTAGGTAATACTATGGACACACACACACTCATATGTATGATGTATGATAAACGATAATTGTGTTGTTTTATGAGTAACGTACATTAATGTATGTAGTGATATAGGTAGGCGTGGCCTGAGCGACCAATAAAATTGACTCTCAGATTAAAACAGGCATCATAATAATAGAGGTAATAGTTTCATAAGAGTTTGTACGATAACTGAAGTTAATCAAGTTTTGTAAAGGCTGGCTTTCAGATGGGTGACCAACATTGGGATTTTTAAAAGTTTTTTATTCACAATGCCGAATTTTTGATGATGTTACACTAGCATTTTCTTGATATCTGCACTGCCTAAAATTACATTACATCTTACCAACCAACTTTAATTAGGTGCCTAAGGTTGGCAACCTACGCAAAATTTAACGTACTGTAATACCACAGAATACATAACAGTACAAGTAATACTTACCTATGTTTATTATAACCATTTGATAGCCCTAGAGCCTTAGGTGTGAAATACACAGAAGCGACGCGGCGCGGATACGGCGGCGATACGGTGCAGGATGTGAGACTTTCGGATGCTTTCGGCCAATCAGATTCACGTATCGCCGGCATCGCCGCCGTATCTGCGCCTTATCTCCGCCGCATCTCTTCTGTGTTTCACACCTTAGTGGTATTAACAGGGCTCTGTCACTCCGCGCGCGAGTCTGAACCGGTCGGCGTCCTCTGAGAGGATAAATTTCATACATCAGAAAAGATAAGACCTACGCGATAGAAAGAGAGGCAATTACTAATTGAATGTTTTGGAGCGAAGGGAGCGCTGTGCGAGCTGAATTGCACTCTATTGCGTCGGGGCAAGAGTCGCAATTTATTTAAACGATTTTGCGGAGTGCAACTTCTGTACTCTAGTACTATTATCTATTCTGTGGTAATAATCTATTAAACGTTGAACGTAATTAACATTTTTTCTGCAAGATTTAAAATTATCCTTATAAAAATGTACAGACTTAATACATTCAAGTTACTTATAAATTCCTGCCAACGTTACTTGACAAGTGATTAATAAATGATACAAACATCAAAGCTACTGTAATCTTTACTGAAAAGAAATAAAGTTGAATTTCGTACGAAAGTTGGTTATGTGACCATGGAAGAAGCTAACACATCTTTGGATCGCCAAGACGTATCCTTTTATGGTGGTTTATAGAATCAATCATAATTCAATGTAGGTAATATAAATCAAAGGTTATTTTAACTAGCAACTTTGTAAAGTATTTTTTAATGATTAAGGCAAGTAACTAAATATACTAGGTACTTATACTAAGTCTAAGAACTAAGTATACTACTATAAATTATTTTTTACCTGGTAGTATTTAATCGGGTAGTCCCATTTTGGGAATCAAAAATACTGAATATAGCGTAGGTACTGAAATAGGTACTAAGTGGGCGACGGAACGTACTGAGGGCGACTAAAAATATTGAAAATGGGTGACTTTAAAATACAAATTGAGTAACTAGTTATTCAGAACGGGCGACCAAATTACTATTTGGGCGACAACCTTAGGGCACACAAAACATTTAAAATTTGGCATATATTTTATTTAAAAAAGGTGACTATTATCCTAATCGAGAAG
Source organism: Agriphila geniculea (assembly GCA_943789525.1). Lineage (NCBI taxonomy): Eukaryota > Metazoa > Arthropoda > Insecta > Lepidoptera > Crambidae > Agriphila > Agriphila geniculea. Next base: position 15,346,872 of record OX038890.1, read on the forward strand.
ACAAAAATACCATGTTGGGCAGCTTAAATCAGTTAATAGTTACCTACTTGGTATAATAATTGCCCACTCAGTATGTAGTCGCCCGTTTTACGTATTTTTTGTAATCCACAGTTAGTCGCCCGTTTAGTTATTTTGTCGCCCAAAAAATAAACCGCTGCCAGATTTAGTATTTAAGTATCCCATTAACAGTTGCCTTTAATTATTTCCAGTCACCCAATTAATTAATTCCCTTTTTTACCCGTATTCGGGTGATGTGCAATTCTGCTCGAGCTTTCTCGAACTCGAGAAAACTCGAGAAATTTGGCTTGATTTGAGACGAAAAAAAATACCGGAACTCGAGAATTCGCGAGTTTCGAATTTGAATCGGGGTAGATGCGACGCACGACTATAAGCGCCTTAATACTGCCCGCGCTACGTGCTCTTTTATTAATTTGTTTACCTTTTCTTCTAATATTCTTAAACGTCTATTTTCTAAGTCAAAAGTAAGTTCCTATTAGTAAATTATAAAGTTTTTATAATTGGCTAATAATATGTAAGAAGATTTGAATGTTTGTTTCTTTCCTTACCCAAATAAGAGGTATCAAATTCTTAATTTAGATTATGGTACAATAAAAGTATCTTAAATTCTTAAATATCCTGTATTTGTATTAAATTACAACAGATTTCAACAGTTTCAATTAAAAGACTCGAGACCCGAGAAAACTCGAGAACTTTCCGTCGAGAATTCCCGAAACTCGAGAAAAATAAAAGGTCTAGAAATCAGAAACCCTATGTGCATTTGAATTCGGATTATTTCGGACAACAACACGTGTAAATGCGTGAAGTCGAGATTTCTCATTTTCGCTCAAATCCGACCGACGACTTCGTGAAGAACCATAAGACCCGAATTCAGATATTAAGACAATCTAAACGTAAATATTTGTGGGGTCGGCTGATACCTACAAATTAAATTCAAGATAATTATTTTCTTCGAGACTAGCTAAGTCAACGACACGTTGTTTGCCATGTTTTAACGGCCTCGGTGGTTTAGTGGTTCGCCCACCCGTGAAAGACTCATAGATCCCGGGTTCGATTCCCAGGGGGGGTACAATTTTACTCGGTAGGGCTTGTTTCAAGCAAGCTACCACCATCTTACACGCAAGCTACTACCATCTTGACGCCCTAACAGCAATTTAAAAATTGTTGTGTTCCGGCAGCTAGAGGTAAGATAGTCAGTTCCTCAGTGATGAGGATTGCGGGAATAGTACGCTTCCACCGCCTTATCGTCACTTAAGATCAGGTGAAATGAAGGCCAAGCACTATCCCGTTGTGAATAAAAAAATGTCCACCAAACTTCATTAATTTGTATGTGATTCTCATTCTCGTTTGGTGACATCAAACAAGACATAATACAAACAAACAAGAAGTCTTTGACAATGTTTGTATTTTCCTTAGTTTTCACCCGACTACGGCGAAACAAAACGAAGGGTAGGTGCAATATGATTTTCTCTCAGGCTAAACCAAAACCAACAGAACGTAACAAAACAATTATTTACCACCAAATACCTACAATTATTATAATTCAAATTCGATCCAAAAAGCTACCGATTTTATTCCAAATTCATCTTCCGAATAAAAACTTGTACTATTATGTATTCTGTGGATAAACTCTTTTTTTAAGAATCTTTTAAAACAGTCAATCAATTCGAAACCACCGGAGGTAACCATCTGCCAAATATGGTTGAAAATTATACAAATTTGCATTTAGTAGGTTATCGCCATCATATTATAACAAGATTATGACACGCAATGTCGAGCAATCGAGCTTTCGAGTCTAGAGCTTTCAATGAGTTTCCTCTTTGATTTTGTGAATAGGTTAGGTTTAAGCACTTATTTAGGTTTTTCTATTCTAGCTTTTTAGGTGGGAGTGTAATGGTTTATTTGTGTATTCTGTGGTCTATGTTCTTTGTTCGAGTTTTTCATCTATGATAGATAAAATTTATTATTAATTAAATAAGTAACTGGGTAGGTGTACGGGCTAGCGCCGTACAGTTTGTCACATCAGCAAATTTACGCCACATGCGTCAATTTAGGTCATTCATTAACTCAGTACGTGTTCGAATATCATAGCCGTCGCGCACTCTCATATCATTCTAATTTTAAGACGTTTTTTATATCAATATATCAGTTTTTTACATTTATCAAAAAGTTTCATTTATCTATCATTATCAACTATCATTAAAAGAGTGTATAAACCATACATTCTTTTTGGTCCTTCGCAAAAGGGCCTCGCGAGTGACTCAGTGGAAACGTGGACGTGTAAAACGTGACTCTGTGTTGCAAGTGAGGTGAACTATCACCTATCACTGAAGTTATCGGAGAAATCAAGCAGCAGAAAGACGTCCCACTCAAGGACTATCCTTCTTGGGTTCGTGAGTACCAGCAACATATCCAGCAACATCAAGTAAGCCGTATCATTTCCTTTACTCTATTCAATAACATCCCAGCAAGATGACCACTATGGAGGATTTACTTCTCACTCAAGATCAACTATCAACGGGTATAGAACAGGTATTTACTAATTTTCTTTCCAGCGATATTACCAGATGCAGTCGAATCATCAAATTTAGAGAGCTTCAATTTTAAAGGATCAGAATATACTAAGACCTTAGGGTTGGGTTGGAACCCACAAAAGGATGTTTTTGTGTTCGAGTCAAAAATAGATATATCAAAAGATCACGAGACTAAAAGATCACTTTTATCAAATATATCAAAGCTTTTCGATCCGTTAGGTTGGTTGTCACCCCTATCAACAAAATTAAAAATAATTTTTCAGAATGTTTGGCTATCAGAAATTAAATGGGATGACCCATTACCAGAGGAAATAGAATCAGAATGGCGAAAAATCAAATATGACATAAAGAATATCAATCAGTTGGAGATCCCACGTTGGATAAAAACACAAGAAAATGACACCATTGAGCTGCATGGATTCTGTGACTCCTCGATTAAAGCTTACGCCTGTGTAATTTACGTCAGAGTTACAAGAGATCAAAACTCAAGTATACATTTAATAGTAGGAAAATCAAGATTAGTTCCAGCTAGTGCTAAGCCTTCTCTTCCAAGATTAGAATTAAGCGGCGCTCTTCTCTTGTCAAAATTAATATTAAAGGTCAAAGAATGTTTGAAAAGCTATGACATTAAGGTATATGGATGGTCAGATTCTATGATCGTTCTGGGATGGTTGAACGGTGACCCCTCAAGATGGAAGACCTTTGTTGCAAATCGAGTGAGGGAAATAACAAACATCATGCCTCGGGAGTGCTGGAACTACGTAAAGTCTGAAGAAAACCCAGCAGACTGCGCCAGCCGCGGAATGACGGTTACACAGCTTAAAGATCACTCATTATGGTGGAAGGGGCCCTCATGGCTGTCAAACTACGTTCACAGTGAACAAAAACAAAGTTTTAAAACAGAACAAGAGATAAAAAATAAAAAACAAGTCAACGTTGTCACAGAAAATTATACACAAAATAATATCATTAACCAGTTACTATCAAATTACAGTTCATTCAGCAAAGTTATCAGAATACTATCATGGATACTACGGTTCACAAAAACAAAAGAAAGCAAACCAAATTACTTATCATTACAAGAATTAGAAACAGCTAGAAATATTGTAATCAAAAATATTCAGCATGCAGAATTTTCAAAAGAAATCAGCTGTTTAAAGGAAGGCAGCAAAATTCATTCAAAAAGTAAAATCATTGAGTTGAACCCAGTTTTAGATCAAAACGGCCTCCTAAGGGTCGGTGGACGCTTAAGAAAAGCTAACATAAGTTTGGAAATGAAACACCCCCTAATCATACCAAAAAATTGCCGTTTAGCCGAACTTTTAATAGATCATGCACATTTAATTTCATTTCATGGCGGAGCACGCTTAACTTCATCAATTCTACGCCAAAAATACTGGCTTATAGGAGGATACGGAGCCGTTAAGAAACATCTTCGAAAGTGCGTCAAATGCAGACACCATAACCCCGATAAACATAATCAAATCATGGGAGATTTACCAGCATCTCGTGTTAACCCTACAAGGCCATATTATAACACCGGCGTCGACCTAACAGGGTACGTCGACGTGAAATCGAACAAGGGCAGAGGTATCAAAACGACGAAGGGATATATCGCTGTTTTTGTGTGCATGGTGACCAAAGCCGTGCACCTTGAACTCGTGTCAGATTTAACATCATCTGCCTTTTTAGCAGCCCTTCGGAGGATGGCAGCAAGAAGAGGTGCCCCACGTCACATCTACAGTGACAATGGGACAAACTTTGTCGGTGCCAGTAGGGTTCTTAATCAAGAATATATCAATTTAAAACAAACATTAGATAAGGACTTTTTCGATGCTGTCACTCAAATGGAAATCAACTGGCACTTCAACGCCCCATCGTGGCCTAGTGCAGGCGGCCTTTGGGAAGCCGCAGTCAAAAGTTTAAAACACCACTTAAAAAGGGTAATTGGCGAGCAAAAGTTGACCTATGAAGAATATTCGACTCTCTTGGCTCAACTGGAAGGGTGCCTAAATTCACGACCACTTTGTGTTTTGACTGAAGACCCGGACAACATTGACTATCTCACCCCGGCACACTTCCTATCAAGTGGACCCACATTGACTATCATAGAAACAGAAAAGGACTTAAGAACCAGATGGCAATTGACGCAAAAGATCTTTAATGACATCTGGAAAAGATGGAAATCTGAGTACCTTTGTCAATTATCAGTTCGAAGTAAATGGCGCCAGCCTAAGGAAAATCTTAAGGTGGATGACGTCGTGATAATACAAGACGACAATTTGCCCGCTGGAAAATGGGCATTGGGCCGCATAATTGAGTTACACCCAGGAACCGACGGCTTGGTGCGTGTCGTCACCCTAAAAACAAAAAATGGTCATATGAAACGGCCCATAACTAAAATATCCCGTTTACCTGTAACTGAGACAACGGAGACGACTAAAGAAAACAAAGAAACAACCGAATCAAATAAAATCATTTCTGCCGCCGCCGTACATGAGAAACAGAAAAGATCAAGCTGGAAATTAAATTTACCCCACTATTTATATTTGATATTTACATTGTTATTTATAATTACTCCTACAGTGCGCTGCGAATACAAAATATCAAGCTTAAATTCAAGTCATGGCTTTTACTTTGATAACATTGGAAAAATGCGCCTAGAACAAGATCAATGGAAATTAATTATTTATTACGACATGGCTCCGTTTTGGCAAGGAACAGAATTACTAGAAAAATATATAAATCATATCGAAACCGCATGTACGAATTCAAAGTTATTACAATACAAAGTAATGATTCTCCAATTACATCACGGGCTCGCCGAGCTCGAGCATTACAATGCAATACTGCTCGGTCAGCAACTCCCAGGGCCCGGGGAAGCCGCGCGCACGCGACAGCGCCGCGGCCTTATCAACGGCGTCGGTAACCTTGCCAACACACTGTTCGGAGTACTCGACGACCGCTTCGCTCAGCAATACGCCGAAGATATAGAAACCATCAGAAATAATCAAAAACATCTCGAGTTATTATGGAAAAATCAGACATCTGTAGTAGAAGCTGAGTTAATCAAAAGAATAGAAACATCTATAGATAAACAACACAAAAGTTTTAATCAACATCTAAATACATTGGAAAATCAAATGAACGTGCAGCGTAGTGAGCTATATGTCGCAATCAAAGCAAATGACTTAACTTTATCGACAGTTATCGCCAACGGAGTTTTGATGAATCTGCGAAACATACAAGAAACGCTGGTAGACGTGCTTACTAACATTTACTTAGGCCGATTCAATTTTCATCTTTTAACCCCAGATCAATTAAGAAATGAACTAAATTTAATCACTGGATTGTTAACACAAGACTTGACGTTGCCATTCAATAATATTCAATCAGACATATCAAGAATATATCATTTACTAACTGTAAAAGCTAAAGCCATGAAAGACTTCATAATTTTTGAAGTCGGCATTCCTTTGGTGAGACGAGACAGTTTCGATATTTATAAGCTAATACCAATCCCACAAGAGGTAAACAACAAAATGATTACATTAATTCCGATTTCAGATTACGTAGCAGTTAATATACAAAAGGACTCCTACGTAACTATGTTCGAGAACAACCTACAAAACTGTGTTAATTACGATACCGAAACCTACATATGCCCATTAAATCAGCCAGTTTATCAAATGAGATCAGATCAAAATCTATGTGTCAAAAATCCTATCAGCGACGAGTGCGAGACAACGACCTTTACATGTAAACATGAATGGGTCGAATTACGTAACATTAATACTTACCTATATTTCTGTTGCGGACAATGCCCCATTCGAATCATATGTGAGCATCATGTTACCGCCGTGCAATTAGAAACGGCTGGAATAATAACATTAAGCGACGGGTGTATTATCAAAGGTAGATCCTTTTCAATTTTCACGCATAAAAGACTGTCAAATACCATGGAACAAAGGGCTGACGTCATCAAGATCGACATCCCGCCAATCAACAATCTCATTAACCTGTCTATACCCACCTCCGCTATTGATACACAATATGTTGCTGAGGATCATCAAAAAGATATTGAGAATATTAGTAAACAGATCAAAGACATGAAAGCTGCCGCCACGGAAGGAGTACTGTCGGATCAGGTGTCATACCACGATGTACACCACTACGTGGCCATCTACATCATCGCGGGAGCTGGTGTCGCAGCCCTGGTGTTCGTCGTCGCCCGACGACTGCGGAGGCGAGCGAGCCGCCCGCCCCACACCAGCGCCGTTGCTGCGCCCACGCCGGCGGCGCCGCAGCCGCAGGTCATCTTCTACGCTGATCCCTCACAGTCTACGGTTCAGTGTACAAGTGAAAGTCAAGTGAATCTGTGTAGTGCTAGTGTTAATAAGGGCAATCAAAGTGTAAACAAAGGTGTAACATCAAGTGCACGCGTACTTAATAAGGCTTCGTCGCCTATACTTCAAAGACATTTTAGCTTATAAGTTCTACATTGTTCTATCACCTTGTAAAAACTTTTATATCACCTTGTAATTCACGTCATTCATGATCATACTTTTTTCATCTCCCATTGTTTGGCCCGGGAGCATGTACGGGCTAGCGCCGTACAGTTTGTCACATCAGCAAATTTACGCCACATGCGTCAATTTAGGTCATTCATTAACTCAGTACGTGTTCGAATATCATAGCCGTCGCGCACTCTCATATCATTCTAATTTTAAGACGTTTTTTATATCAATATATCAGTTTTTTACATTTATCAAAAAGTTTCATTTATCTATCATTATCAACTATCATTAAAAGAGTGTATAAACCATACAGTAGGTACCTAATTACAATGGGCAAATTATAGGTGTATCTATATGTCACCGGCAATGTATGAAATGCAGACATTGTATACAATGCCTGGCCCTTTTAGGCAATGTATGAAATAGAATGAATATTGATATCTATTTCACACATTACCTAGGCAGTGTATGCAATGACTAGGCATTGTATAGAATGCCTCCTGGTCCACCGGCAATGTGTAAAATAAAAAGAATTTATAGAATAGGTTCCAGGGGGGCTCGGAGAAAGCTCGGGGGGGGGGGGGGCTCAAGGAGGGCCCGAGGGGAGCTTGAGGGGGCTCGAGGGGGCCTCGAGGGAGTCTCGAGGGGCTCGAGGGGGGCTCGAAAGGCTCATTGAGTTTGGAATCGAACCTGCTTTACTCTTGTAGGTCCCGCGTATAGGTTAGAAATTTAAAGAAATTGAAAATTCAATGCCTAGACATTGTATACAATACCGGATTATACACATTGGCGGTAACATTTACACATAGACCATAAAATCTACTTTTTGTATGGGTTCTAACTCTTCTCAGCTGTTTCATACAATTCTATTCGAGTAAGTAGGTAGGAACGCTACCTACCTAGGTAAATAATAGTAATGTATGGATCAGCTGAGATTTTTCATAAGATTTCAGAGTCAGCCCCTGAAAGAGGTAGGTAGAGGAACTAAGTGGGTTTAGTTAAACCTAATAGGGTTTATTGAATTGAAGTCAGTGTTATTATGTAAATATTCTGGTTGTAAATAAAGAATTATAATAGAGAATAAGTCGTTTGTAAACCACTTGCTGGAATTTCAATAATACAAGCAGAGGTATTTTTCCTGATGACATAGACGTAGGTATGTAGGTACCTAAGTGCCTACTTAGGTAAGTAACTTTAAGTAAGTAGCTACTTACCTACATATCGCGATAAAAATCGGAAGCCGCTTCAAAGAGAAACAGAAAAATACCAAGATCGGTATCAGCACTATCAGCTAGCCGCAGTAGAAACTGCATATCGCTCGATTCTTCTCCGAAGTTTTTACATACGGGCACGTGTTCGCGATGTGAAGACGCCTGTTTTCCGTGTATTTTCTGCTTGGCTGACAGCGGGGCGCGCGCGCGGGGAGGGTCGCTGGCAGATGCGCCGCGCAACGCCATCTATCGGCAGCCGCCGGCCGTGCGCCAGGTGCGCGATGCCCGCACCGCGCGGCCGCCCGCCGCCGCCCGCCCGCCTTCAGTCCGCCGACACGCGCCCCATAGAACACACGTCCGTACGGCCTCTACACGCCGCAACACGCGACGCGCGCGTTTCGAACGTAGTGCACTATCGCGACCGGTTCGCCGATGAGCAAACAGTGACATCTCGATTTTTGTGCTGTGTGACTGCAGTGAAACTCAGTGTGTACTTGTGCAAGTGATGGATTACTGCGGATCCTCAGTCGAGTGGTGACCACGCCGGGTCTCGGGTCGTATGCCCCGGCGCCGCTAGCACGGACGCGCCCAGCATGCGCGCCCCCGCGGTGCTCATCGCCCTGATAGGGTTTCTACCCCAGGTACTGACACTGACACCGAAAACCGCAAATCCCCGTTTATGCGAATGTGCCAGTCGAAATCGTCAGTTCACATCGGTAGTATAAACAACTAGCATAAGCAAGCCGGTGGCCGTAGGCACGAGGCCGTTGTGCATTACCCGACCGTCACTTTCCCACGCGGCGTTCAGCAGATTGTCCTGGATATACCTAGCCGGGTGAGGGTGTAGGTTAGCCGAGTCGTGACCGGGCCCAGCTCTGACCGCCTCGTAGCGTGCTTGTGTGTGTTCGTTTGCCAAGCAAACATAGGTAGACAATGTACATAGTTATAAAGAAAGTTCAGGTTTAATACGGCCGGCGCGCGGGGTCAGCTAGGTCGCTTGAGCCTCTTCGCTTTAAAATTAGATGCATTCCAAAGCTCAGTAGTGAAGTTGATACCGAAAGAGGCGAATCCGCGACGTTCTGCGTGCTTACGACAGAAATAACTCCTCCAGACGACTCTGAAGGCGAGATATTTCAAGCAGGGTTAGTAGTTCGGTCTAGTTTACCCTTTACGATTACCATCGCCAATCGTTTGAAGTAGGTAAGTACACTCCGAAAGCTGTAAAGGTACATGTAAATAAACATAGCAAGGTCGATAGCAGTTGGTTGTTTTTGGGATAAAAGAAAGAGAACAGTTTAAAATCTCGTTTTGTTAATATCAGAGAAAATACCTACTAAGATCTGGGGGTCAATGCCCTATGATCGGTCAAGGTTACCTAAACTCGCGCGAAGGGCTATCGCACCCGAAACATAAACCTATGAACTGTAACTATTTTCGTGATCTCATGCAATTTCCATATTAACTCCTTTCATAATTTGAAGATTGAAAACTATTTTAAGTAACCTATTACTCAATCTGTCAGTAAATCACTTGATTAAGTCAGATCTAACAATACAAACGGTACACAGACAGACATTGTTTGTTTATTTATACTAGCAACAGTAACAAGAACATTAGGAGAAACATCTCAAATAGCCGCAAACGCTTAGCTCATGATTCACTCAGCATCGACCTAACTCGATAATTCCCCAATCGATTTTAATGAAACCTGTGCGTTGCCATTTCCGATAGCATTTCGCGTTTATGCCAAGCCAAACCGGCTATTATAGGCCGAAATGTCAGCAATATCAACAAAAGCAATAACAAAAAAAATCGATACTCCCGTAGTCGTTTGACTTTTTTGTTCTCCCGCATCGTTTACCCGTCTACAATAGCAATTTGCAGTGAGGGAACCTATTCCCCAATACATGCGTAAGCGCACACGAAACGTATACTTATTTAAGATCGAATGTACCGTTATTAACAAACACAGATGCACATCGGGTGGATATTAAATAACTCGTTTGCGTGCGACGGGAAACCATCGATATAAATAAATATATCTGGTTCATAAGTGTGATTTTAGTAACCACTTTGTCGTCAATGAGTTGTCTACTTAATTGTTTTGAGCCAGTTCAATTAACCTGTTGTGGGCACGGTGCTTCTCACCATCATCTTCTGCATTTATTTATAGTTTGGTGTATGTGTATGCGTGCGAGTGAGTTTTCAAGGCGCTGTAATACATTATGAATGAAGTCTCGTTGTTCCATAAAAAAACGGTATTTTGCGCACTACCACAGCCGCTCTGGACTGGTTTGTGTTGCCCCCGGTCCTGTCTACGTGACGATCGCCGTACATTGATGTAATTGTCCACGACCAGTCAACTCGATTATTTTATCCTCCCTCCTTACATCCGGAGGAATCGGTACCCTTCCCTTTTCAAACCCCACGTGCAAGACGCCTTTGATTGCGCACCACAGACTAAGAGCTAGCCCCGGAAATAGTTGGACAATTTACAGAGCGACGAAATCCCTCTGGAAAAGTAGTACCTACCACTTTTTCGCCCATTTTGATGCCGCCTGGCACTACTTTCCCATCAGTCAAAATTCCTGGCAATGTTATATTCGATTTAGATACATGGTTGGCTTGCTATTATACCATACCAAATCCAGAGGTCTGTAAATTGTATACCTTCAATCGCTTTTCAGACCCTTTGTTGCTCAACCAGTCCCACCCCTACCACTGAAAAGCTGCGAGGTGCCCGGATCTGTCTAACTAACTAGAGGGATTTCGTCGCTTTGTAAATTGTCCACTTATTTCCGGGGCCAGCTCTTAGTATATACAGACTTTTCTCAGATCGCGTTCGAAATATAAAATTGCGTGACCATTCGACCGTCCGTCGATCGGAAGCGGCGTCGGAAACACGTCTGCCCTAAACCGCAGTAATTTCCAATTTTAAAATAAATAATTCACCAAAGGTTGCTTTTGTTCGTATTGTTCTCAACCCCGACGAATTAATGGGATAAAACAGTTTGAATCTCTGCATCCTTGTACCATAAATGGATTGGTTTTTATTGCATTGCATTACAATATTGTATCTAAGCACCCATTTGTCGACTAGAACACACAACACAACATTCTGTTTCTTGATTGAGTACGCCTGGCGTCTACCTGTCGCATATCTAGGACATAGCATGTCATAGCTCGGAACGTTAAGTGCAGAGTGGTGCGTGTATGTTGCGTTATGATTTGTGATATAATCGATTCTGTTACTTATCGATATATTTGTACGAATACGTTGACCGCGTTGCGCGACCACGCGCATAGCTCCCCAGCAGGTGCAATTAAATGTGCACCCTAAAGAACAGCCAACATCTGCTTTTTCGTAATTTACTCTTGTACTCGATTTAAAGTCTCAATTCGGTGCGGGTTCGTTGTCTCTTGCATTAACAAGCTCGTTTAATTGTTGTTTTGCTGCCCAAAACTGCCGTAATAAGTGCAGTTATTTCCAGCTAAGTACATAAAACTTAATTAATAGTTAATAAAGTATGTGAATGCCGCACGGAAAACTAGGATTATTAGTACTGCCTTATATGGTTAAGTAGATTCAGTTGAATATGGTAAGAAAATAACTTACGTCAACTTTAACTATGATTTCAATAATGGCACTTTTAATAATGTCTCCCACAATTGTTGTAAAAGACCCATAGAAACGTTTATAAGTGTCTTGAATATTCGAAAATGGCTATACAAATGTCCGAATTACATTTCACACAATAGCAGTTTCAGTGTAGTTTCTCAGGGATGACGTTTAAACTGTTTCAATTGCCGAAAACCACCTGCGGAGACAAGTACCCATTTTAACAATTTCCATTTTGAGTCTCAAGAATTTCCTCAGCTCTGGTAATTAATCTACGTATGTCATGTTAGTAGAAATAAGCATTTAAGTATGTGAAACCCTAACGGTGTTCTGTTATAATTTCGTCCATTGTCCAAAAATGGTTTTTGTTCTATGAGAACCGACTCAATTATGAGACTGTACGAAATCCGTATAATCGTCGGTTTTTAACGGCTTAACTATGAGAAAACCGTATTTTGGTCTCATTGTGATATGAGTAGTTGGGTGCGTCTAGCACATAGAATTGCGCTCGCGCTTCTGTGACAAGTTTGACAAATGATGTGTTCATTTATGCGTATGCACGCGCAATCGAAGCTCCATTGTTTCTGGCGATAATCGATTCTTTCACTCGGACTTCTCGATACCGGACGTAAATGCATTTTCTTTCGATTCCGACCGGACGTTAATTGCATCTTGATGAGAAATGTAAAAAAATGTACACCAGCTCGGATCATTGATCAGATTGCGCAATGTCGCCAAACTGGATGCCCGCCCGAGATGAGCATTTATGTATTATTTATCAATACTTTTTGATGTGAGCTCCTTCTCTTGTTAACATTGTTTTGTATTGATTCTTTAGCAATTATACTCAGCCTGTATTATTTACTCACAAAAACATTAGCGATGCGTAGCTTAGCTCTTGAGTTTCCTGTTTAATTATAAAACTCGACTATAAAATGTATTTCAAGTCCGCCTGACCTTCCTGAATAACGGATCCGATATTCAGAGTCCGATTTAGGACGAAATTCAGTCGCCAAAGGACCTGGGGCCGTACCGGCGAACGAATCGATTATCGAAAACTCTGCTGGGTTTCAAATTAAAACAGATAAATCGAGCCCCAATTGGGTCAAAATGGCGAACCCCAATTCATTATGTCACACGAACATCGTTATCTTCCAAATTACGTCTACAGAAAGTACAAGACGAAATTCCTTCCTTTGATTTTTCTGTTTTAAGTTGAAACCCAGCAGACTTTTCGATAATCGATTCGTTAACCGGTACGACCCCTGGAGCTCTATTGGCTAACTTACATGGCTATCGTAATCGCTTTCATTTGACAGATGGATGTGACACATTGCTACTTTTCTTAGCTAAGGTTTTATTTGAGCCAAAAAGAAGCAGCAATGTGTCATATCCATCTGTCAAATGAAAGCGATCACGATAGCCATGTAAGTTAGCCGGTAGGGCCCCTGATTAGACCTGAATAACAAACAGATTCAATATTCAGTCGTTCTAAATTCAGAGAAGTTTAATTGCATTCAAGAAGGCAGGATGACGCCATAACAACAATTTAAAAATTGTTGTGTTCCGGTAAGATAGCCAGTTCCTCAGTGGTGAGGATTCTGGGTGTAGTGCGCTTCCACCTTCGGCCTTATCGTCATTTAACATCAGGTGAGGTGAAGGCCAAGCACTAACCTGTTGTGCATAAAAAAGACCGAGGTAGAATGTACTACATAAAAACATAAAATCGAAATCTCTTCGGCATATAAATTCACAGAATTATCTCTCTTTATCTACAAAACAGCTACCTTACCGTCCTCTATTTCTGATTAAATATTTAGTCATCGTTTCGAAATTCGAATATCGTGTGATTCCAAGTAACCTTCTAATTTAAGGTCCTATTGTTTAGTGTTGCCAGCAATTTATTAAATACCGATTTGGGTAAATGTGTCAGTTATTTTAGCGTGTGGGTTGCGCAAGCGCTACGCACTAGAGATGAGTAGAGCTTTCAGCTGTAGGTTGAAAGTTAAGGCCGATGGTTGACAGTTATGAATACCTCTTTAAACTATGCATGCGAAATAATTATTCTGTGTAGGTGTCATTTAGCTAAGTAATAGGTGATTATTAATTGCACCTTTCGCTTTTGTCTTTTGGCAGCCCACGCCATTGCAAACCTTCTGACATTTTTATACGCCATAAATCCGTTCCATTGAAAATCTTTTTCTACTTTAATCATATTTTCCACCGTCGGAAATACGTGACATTCCGTAACACATCACAATGTTTATTTTCTCTTATTGATTTACGTATTTTTGTGGAGATATTTACACTTGGGTGCCTATCCGGCACTCTTGCGCACACACAAGTTTCATAACGTTACAACAAAATTACTGCGATACTCAGTTCAGTACCGTTCAAAGCTAAATTGAATATAATCGCATACGTAATTCACCAAGTCTTATGTTACAAAAGCAGGCTCAATTTACATTAGGTAGCTTGGATTGTTTTTCTTGGAGACATCGTTAAGTCGAAAGTTCCGTATTCCACCTCGAATGAGGTTCACAGTAGTTCACTTCACACGTATAGTTATAATAACAATCCAGTGCATGGAGATCTGGTCCACGATAGTGCTCCTCCGATCATAGCTCTCGGAACACCAACGCACGAAATCACAATTCGCTTGTGCAACACGCTTAAATAACCGCAAAATACCTTATTATGCGCTTTCCATATACGTTCCAGGCAATCTGCAGGCTCTATTACGCTCCACGCTCATGATTCTCCGTTAATTTCGAATTCCAAAGTCAAATCGTATGTTTCTTTTATACCGGCGCAGCTGCCAGCGAAATTAACAACAACAAAGAGATCGCAACTTTTGTCGCGCTAACGCCGAATTTCGTTTTGTTCCCTTTAAGAAGAGTGTCCTTTTTAAAGACATTCTTTGAAACGGAACGCTCTTTGTTGCCATTCGGCCCGCGTTCTCCCTTATTACACAATAGTAGGTAGGTATACACTTGAATTGAAACGCTCTGTAAAGTTAGGTCAGAAAAACAATTAGCGACAACGCTCGTTCGTCAGCTGTAGAAGGACAAAATTAATAGTTCGTTTTTGGACAAACCAATTTGATCGCGAGAGCGAAAGCTATTTTTAAAACAGGAACATCTTTATAACATGTGTACGAGATACGTTACCGAAAAATGTCTACGCACAAACGGTGAAAAAAGATCATGCGTGTTTTATGTTCCAAATATAAATTTGAATGAAAATGCGAATTCGATGCAACGGCCACATCGTCGCGCTATTAAAAGAGTGATGTTTAGGTGTTTATTTTAACACATTTCGCGTGTGTACTTATAACGGCTGAGATGAAAAACATTCCCCTGCGTTTCATTATTTGAGTTATTTTTAGACTCAACCTGCCGACTGGAACGAGTGTTTACTCTGCTTGGCTTACTTACATACAATGGTGTTCACATTATTACGCCTTATTATCTGGCCCCCATGAACCAATAAAAGTAGCGGAGCTGTAAAATATCTGTTTGGGCCCGACCCGGTATCAAATAGAAACCGTATATCATTTTGACATAGCAATTCTTTTAAAAAATATGTCTAGATCGTGATCATAGTGAGCTGCAATTAAATTTGAAAAAAGAATTAATGTAACACGATATATTTGGAATGGTGTTGCGCGATCGTCGATTAGGTACTCAAATCAATTTGGACGGTATTTTGAGGCGCAAGCAATTAACGTAACATGCCAGTGTTACTTTCCTTACGAAATAAAAAAGGAGTATCCTCACGACTGAGGTTTAATGCATTAATAGTTTTAATGTTTCTTCATAACAACTCGCATTTGTGAAGGGCGGTCCGAAAGCTTTTTATTTTTTATCGAATCAATCAAACTAATCTGTAAAGGTATTCAGTATTCCGGCGTCGTCGTTCCTATCCTAAAACATACAAAAGGGAACTGCTAGCAGCCATTTTATTTCAATCACAATCGATGACAAATACTATAAAGCTAAGCGCCTTTTTAAAGTGAGTAAAAGCATTAATCAGAGGCACCGCGTCAAATCGCCTCGAGACAAACATGACTTATTCGGTAGTAAGTATTATTTAATTGTTAGCCTGCAGGCAAAGCTCAACTCGACACCGATTTTTTTTATTTTAACACACCATATCTTACAAAATACGCTTCTCGTCTTTCAGAACTAACGTTTGGACCTATAATTAGGCCTCTACGTTTAAATGGAAGCAGATTTTAAAAGGCACTTAATTATAAACAATATGTTAAAACAGTAAGCCACAATTCATCACAATCTGTGCTACTATAACTCGTTTTATAAACAATACGTCAACAAAAAAGGGGATGTTTAGTGTGTCCGTGAGTTTTTTCGACCATTTTTTTGGTTCCGTTCCTACCTGACGTAGGGTGACGTGATGATACTTCGGTTAGAGGTGGTACACATTCGTACATACAACTCCATCCAACCCTCATGTAGACAGGAAGTCGCTTGAAATCTGGTGTCTTTTTTACCACAGTTTTGTTTAAACTGGAGTTAAATTTTGACATCCACAGACTTACCGTCTGCATAGCGCGAGATAACACCTCAATGGAGCATTGTTTCCCTTTCTACTTGTTTAGTAAACTTTTGACGAGCGATAAGCTTGTCGTGGGAAATAAGTTAATTTAAAACAATCGATTTTGATCCGATTCAAAATACTGTCACAACACTATTTATAAAAAGTTGTCAGCGCCCGAGCGGGGGTCTTTCGTCGATTCATACCAGGGCTGGTTCATCCCACGGTATGAATCGCACATGGACGCTTTTTGAATTCGCTGTTTCATACCATGGTATGAAAATAAAATCAATGTTACCAAAAAAAAGTCGAAGTAAATGCTGGCAAAATTACATTAAAAAGGTTGCTTGGTATGAAACAGCGAATTAAAAAAGCGTCCATGTGCTATTCATACCGTGGGATGCAACACTCATGGTATGAACCGACGAAAGACCCCCGAGCGGGCCCGATCGGACCGCACAACAATGGAAAATCTATTGTTCTCATTTTCCGGGGCTTAATAAGAAAGAACCTACTGAATATTCAATTCTCGTAAACTTTAATGAGTGCTAGTAAACTTTACGAATGTAATTTATTATAGTATAGGACAGTAAAATAATTACAATCAATTGTATCGAAAGTACGCAGGAAACGATTCATTTTTTGTCCGCCAGTGTGTCCGTCCGTCTTTAATAACTCCCGGTAATGATTTGCCAAGACTTGGACGCCATAACTTAATACACACACCACTTCCTTCCGATGCCATATAAATATCGCTTCGCACCTTACTAACCTTTATGGAATACGACATTTTTAATATACTCTAATTTTAGACGCACAGCAAACAACGTAAAAACTTAAGTAGCTTATTATTCAGAATTCAGAAAACATTCACGCGCATTCCCTTATGCATTAGCTTTCAAACTAGTTGACCCCGCATACAATGCAACCAACTGCACATTCTTTCATTAATACAAGGGTTATACCACCCTGGAGGGCAACAAAAACCAGTTATTATTATTCATAGCTATTGAAAAAACTCGAGATATTCAAGTCGTTAGCTGACGACTGCTTATCATCAACACGAATCGATTACCTACATTTTTCATCGAAATCAGTAGTCCTGGCAACATTAAAAAGTTAAGATTGAAAACAAACTGGCCATCAATAAACACAGTTCCAGAAAAATAAAAATAAAAGTTGCGTTTCGTAATGAGCATTGCGTTCGAATTTTAATTCAGGTTAGGGGTGTCGCCGCGTACAGTCACCCCACATGTGCCAGCAACCCCATTTTTGTACGACCTACATAATAAACTATGTCCAGTAAAACCGTTAATGTCTCGACGGGATCGATCCATCGATCGCTCCGACAGTTGTGCAAATATAGTATGTTTGAGGATTACATCTTGGGGGTGTTAGAAGCTGTTGTTTGTACTGTCACTCTGATATTGATAAATTGACTCAAGCTGCTAAGTGATATGTTTGTTTTTCTTTTCAGGTGCTGACATCTGGTTCCTTTGAACTTAGGATAAAAAGTTTTACGAACTCATTGGGTAGGTTAAGTAGTGGGCAGTGCTGTGATGGTTCCTCAAGTAGTAGTGATGCGCCGTGTTTGGCGCCGTGCAGGACTAAATTCCGAGTGTGCCTCAAGATTTATCAAGCAAACATCGATACGACATCACCGTGTACCTTTGGTGATATCACGACACCAGTGTTGGGTGGAAACTCATTGGATGTGCCTAATCTCAACGTGAGGGGGTTTAGCAACCCCATCGTCTTCCCGTTCGACTTCACGTGGCCGGTAAGTGCATTCTTACAGTCAATATTTGTATCTATCTATAGTTGCGTAAACAAAATACGACACCTCATTAATTTTGTAGGCACAAAATCAATACATCGTAAAAGAAGCATTAAGTAGCAACCCTACATCAATAAATCAACGCCGCCGAAGTTACCAACATTCAAATTCCAATAATCCACGCGGAGGCCAGTGTGAGGCATCCCATTCGTCGTGAATAATAGTAAAAAAGAAATTAAGGGATTCGATATTCAAATTTGACAGAAGCGATGACGATAAGAATACTTGATGGTTTAACGAGCGGCCGCGTGGGACGATTACAGCGCTCAATGGTTCATTTTTAATTAATTATGAAGTCGCGCTGTACAGCCACAGCCAGTCGAATGTCATTAAAAGTAGTGTAGGTTAATTGTGGCTGCGTTCTCATCTTCAACGAGCGATTACACCGCAGAGGTCGATCGGGATCGTGATTCGATAATGTAATTACCTGTTATTTATTTACAAATCGCGTTTAGATCTATCTTGAATTCAAGGATAACGGACATCTTAATTGGACCTTAGTTACGGCTATTTCGCTGGCGTGAATTGTCTATGGTGTACACAGTGCTGTCATGCTGTGTGGACACTGGTTCGAGGGCTATTTGTATTTTATTTAGCGGCCCGCTTCAAATGTCGTACCGTCTCGTAATGTTTGAGTAAACAATCGCTCCTAAGCTCGGCTGCTTGCACAAGCTCCGACCATCTGGAGAAAACGTTACATTTGTTAACCAAACCATATTGTCCAGGTAGAAATTCACGAAAAGCTGTTAGAAATTCTAAACTTTTTCGGATCATAGACAACCATCCTGTTACGTAGATCGCCATTCCAAATGAATTGGCACTAAATTGAAACTTCCTGCTTAAATTCCGAGTTCTCTAATGACATATGTTGATTGTTGACATGCGATCAATTGAGCGAAAGTGACGCGAAATAATCCTGTCGATCGAATTTCAAACTAATAGGCAAGTTAAACTGGGGATCGGCGGATAATTCACGCCATGTGCAGTTTGTCTTATTGATAGATCCGATCAGGGCACCTATCTCCCACATGTCCCGTGCCATATGTCGCGAGGAAGATCTTTAAACCGAAACCCTTGAGGCAAATACCATATGTAACGTCAAAGTCAGATCCCGTAAGCCAGTTAACCCAAGGATGGGGAAATGGTGGCCCGCGGGCGGCGGGCCAAGTCCGGCGACAGGATTCAATCCAGCTTGCGAGTCATATCATCTAATTGGAACATTCGCGATAAAAACAAAGATGACTGACCAATGGACCAACATCTCGAGTTCGAGTATTACTTCAAGTAATTTGGGGAATGTATTTTGTGCCTGGGGTCAAATTTCGTTAGTAAACAGTCAAAATTTCCTCTGTCACACCGACCCAGAACGTCCAAAACAATGCACCTAGGCCCACGTAATTGTTGTGATTATTTTATATGGCTCATCTCAATCTAATTTACCATCCGATAACGTTTTTTTCATAATGAGGTCATCTTTCTTCCTTGAGCCATCTGTTCCTGTAACGTTCTCTGCAGAATCGCAAGTGATTCTATTTCAATATAAACATTTTATTTTAAGCCGTTATTGGCACAAAATTAAACATTCTAATTTAGAAATCAATCAAGATTTGCGATCGAGACAAGTTAAAATAAGCATTCTAATTTTGAATGACTCCTCAGGAAGTTCGATCTTTTGTTGACAGACAGGTCGAGTAAAACATTCTTATTTTTTACCCGACTACGGCGAAGCCAAAACGGAGGGTATATGATTTTGACCTGTATGTATGTATGTATGTATGTATGTATGTTTGTAAATTCATCTGTTCCGTCATAACTTCTAAACTACTTGTTATAATTTGACAAATGAGGTATCGTTAGAAGCGTCTTAATCGTCCAATGAACATAGGCTATATGACGTCACATTAAATTGAATGTGGTGCCCTCTAGAGGAGTTAAAGACATGAACTAAAAAAAAAATATTTTTTAATAATGCCGTGTTGGGTACCAAATGAAAGGGCTTAATGAGCACTTTTCAAATATGTATATATTGTTAGCTTTTGCCCGTGGCTTTGCTTGCTTTCACCCTTTGACAACTCCAAAATATTTAAAATAAAAAAGAAGTTTTAAAACTAAAACCCGACTACGGAAAAATCGTACTCTAAAAAGTAAGAAACAAGAAAATATTCGAGTCCAAAATTCAATAAAAAGGATAACCGTAGTCGCATGCCACCTCCAGCCTGTTGTTCGTGTCGTACGTGTCTAGGACAAAGTGGCATGCGACTACGGTTATCCTTTTTATTGAATTTTGGACTCGAATATTTTCTTGTTTCTTACTTTTTAGAGTACGATTTTTCCGTAGTCGGGTTTTAGTTTTAAAACTTCTTTTTTTGAAAAGTTCTCAATGTTCATAGGAAAGTTTGTAGATAAAGTTCCAAATTTAAAATTTACTCATCGAAGCTCGATTGCGACGGACAGCTTCATAATATTTTGAAACTTGACGCCGTCGGTCGCGTATCGCTGCCCAACGCAACGGTCCCGTATTACGATACAAGTAATTTAAAACGCAACTGCATCCGAACTTTTTATCTGATCGGTCATGAAATAAATCGGTGCTAGGCCATGCCTGAGATCTGACCTGCCCGATAATAGGTCATGAGCATATTAATATAACTGACAACATCGAACAGTGAAATTACTGGTAAACCAGTCAGCGTTAACGACGCATAGAAACGATTTATCATAATGCATTTAAAGAGAGATGGCTCACTCGTAAAAGAAATCTCATTTGTATGCAACCGCTCGGCTCGGCGGTGGAGTTTCATTTATTTTGCTCTTAAACAATTTGTGTTTGTAAATCACTAGTTTTATATTGTAAGCTCTGTGTGCCCCTTAAGGCTCGGTTATGCGGAAACATTTGTCTCTGTCTTTTTCTTTACGTGTAAAGAGTATGGAAAATAACCTCACTTCTGCACTTTTAATGTTTTTCGTTGTTTTTTCATCGTTATCTTTATCACAATTATCTTTCATGAATACAAGTTATTGGGAGCTACTTCACAGTACGTTAAAATGTATTTTGATCTAGAATTCAATACGTTTTCGCTATTATTTACGCCAAAAATATGAAACTACACAAGCGCTTTTGATGATATTCAGATTTTTTTTACAATCATCTGTGAGGTTTATACGCAATTTAATACTTGTAGCTTAGTAGCTACAATTAAAAGAGATTCTCTAGTGAGAATCTCTAGCTTGTTGTATGTTTTTTTTTGTGGCTACAACTTTACGTTTTCTGTATAAAAATATGATCCCCGCAAACCATGTTTTCCTATAATGGACCCTTAACTAGACGGATGTGTGTGACAAAGGTGAAGCGAGACTAGTTATTATGACTGTCTTAGCTCGACATACTTTGAATTAGTTCAACAGGAGAAAGGTTAATGGAACAGGGGTTAATTATTTTATTATTGTATAGGGTTGGGGGGTGCTATTTACCCCGTTCATGAACGGTCCCATTCATGTTCGTGACCGTTATACGTTGCTTTTTAATGTTAAAAATGTTGTTGTAACACTTATGCAATTCAAGTGAAGAATTTTATTATGCACCTGCTGCCTGACAGCGCAAATGTCAGAGTATGCTTCCGCGCGCATGAAACTTTAGAGCGGTGGCAGCGCGGCGGTATCTCCTTACATTGCTCATTAAAAAGTTAAAAGTTTTTCTCACTTAGGCCACAGAATATACTTACACGGTTAATTTTTTAGTATATCTAAAAACCGGCCAAGTGCGAGTCGGACTCGCGCACGAAGGGTTCCGTACCAAAAAATAGCAAAAAAAAAATACGTTTGTTGTATGGGAGCCCCCTTAAATATTAATTTTATTCTGTTTTTCTTTTTTTTTGTGAAATCATCTGTGAAAATTTCGACTGTCTACCTGTTGTTGTTGTTAATATCGAGCAAAAAAATCTCGTTTTTTGTATGGGAGCCCCCCTTAAATATTAATTTTATTCTGTTTTTAGTATTTGTTGTTATAGCGGCAACAGAAATACATTATCTGTGAAAATTTCAACTTTCTAGTTATCACGGTTCATGAGATACAGCCTGGTGACAGACAGACAGACAAGACAGACAGACAGACAAACAGACAGACAGACGGACAGCAGAGTCTTAGTAATAGGGTCCCGTTTTTACCCTTTGGGTACGGAACCCTATAAATGGGGTTTTCAGACCACGTAAATGAACAACTTTTACAATGGGGCCAACCACGAATTCGTGGAAAAAAAATCAGCTGTTCCATAATAAAGTACAACTTCGACTCGATTCGACTATAATGTATGGAACAGCTGATTTTTTTCGTGATTTCGTGGTTGGCCCCGTAGTAAAAGTTGTTCATTTACGTGGTCTGAAAACCCCATTTATTTTTAGATATACCTACTTAAAAATTAACCGTGTATAATAGTACTAACTTATGCTTTAAAATGCGGGAATGAATTTCAATACTTTCTCCCCGCACATATCATTTCACATGGCTACACCAACTAATTTTAAAATTGCATTGCACATTTCGTGAGAAAATCACTATACTAAAAGCCTGTACGAGAAGCAATTTACATTGCCTTGAATGGTTAATTAATGCCCTCGCGCCTCGGCTCTGGCTACAAACCATCCTCGCCAATGTAAATGCTGACTTCCCACACTCGCCTGTAATGTAATGTAAGGACTGACTGACTGTAATGTAATGTCAGTGACTGAACCCAAATGACCCAGTGATTCGGAATTTCGGACCCAGTAACTGGGTACAAGCCGTACAAGTAGACAGGGGCCGTACCGGCTAACGAACCGATTATCGAAAAGTCTGCTGGGTTTCAACTTAAAACAGAAAAATCAAAGTAAGGAATTTCGTCTTGTACTTTCTGTTGACGTAATTTGGAAGATAACGATGTTCGTGTGACATCATGAATTGGGGTTCGCCATTTTCGCCCAATTGGGGCTCGATTTATCTGTTTTAATTTGAAACCCAGCAGACTCGATAATCGATTCGTTAGCCGGTACGGCCCAGGATCGGCAGTAAGTCGTACTGTGCGCAGAACAGAAAGTCAGCTGGACTGACTTGCGAGCAAGAAGTCAGCACTGGACTGGGTTGAAACTAGTGTCCTACACGAGCCCAGTAGCAGGGCTGGACTGGATTACTGTACTGCCATGTTACTGACTGACCCCGTATAAACCAGACATAATGTACTGTCAGCAAAGCTATGAGCTGAACACCTTAAAGTTCATTTCTAGATTGGGTAGTCTGTATTCTCTTGCATTTACCCAAAAATTACAAAAGCATCTTTTGTATAAAAACATGGAGGCAGGTAAAGATAAACTTTTAGTTCCATCCTTGCAAGCGATTTATTTTCAAACTGTTAAGGTCATAACTTTGCTGACTGTACCTACTATTATTTAACAGAACACAAAATAATAGAACATATTTTATTTACACTGAAAAGAATTCGACATTTAAATCTTTATGTCGAAAAAAGTTTTTAATTTATACATAAGCCTTGTCTTTACATTTGGAACAAAAACTAATTAGGGTTTTCAAAGTGACATTAAAAAATAAAAATAGTAACTATTTGCCTCACTAGATGGCGTTGATCGAAAGATAAGTGTCAAAATTGGCTTTTATAAATAAATGGCCTGTACCAAAGAGGCAAGTAAGCGCTCGCTGGCTGACATCTGCCTAAAGAGAAACATTTTAGGTTTACATCCGCCTGCCTCCTGAGTACTCTTCGAAGCTTAGTAAAAAAAAACACACTGACACATACATTTTTATCAACGCCATCTATCGAGTCTACAGTTTTTTGTCATTTTGAAAAGCCTTAACTTATTTATTTATAATATTGCATTATGGTAACCCTAAGCTGAGCGCTTAGAATAATAACGCCTAGAAGCCGCGTCTGAACCAAAACATAAGAATAAACGCGTGCCATTTTCATTATGCTTGTGTGCGTAAGGTGTATGTATCTACGCTCTTCTAACGCTATGTATTAGAAGAGCGAAGATAATATAAAACTTAGCCATATCTGGCTTAGTTTTATTTGCGCGTTTTTCGTGCTTGCAATAGGTTTCTAGGCGTTATTATTCTAAGGCGAGCGGCTGCGCGGGCGCACAAGCGCTGATTACGCTGTGCTATGTTGACCGTGAACTATATTTTTTTATGGATTCACTGTAGATCCGTTTTGAGTATACACTCGTCCGCTATTGTTGTGTTATCTTACTAAATGTCCATCTTATTGTCTTGCTTCAATAAAAAAGATGGCATAAAACAGCGCTGTAGGACGTAAGCTATAAATTAGCTTGTAAAATACACACATCATATCAACTTTGTCTTCTGGGTTTTAAATTAAAACAGATAAATCAAGCCCCAATTGGGCCAAAATAGTACAATACGAAATTCCTTACCTCGATTTATCAGTTTTAATTTGAAACTCGGCAAAATTTCCGAAGTTTGATTCGTTAGCCGGTTCGGCCCCTGCATTCTAAAAACGTAATGGACATGTTTAAAAAAAACCGCGAAAATAGCATGAAAATTAATGGAAATCCTCAAACTGAGAACTCTGACCCATTAATCTTTTAGAATGCTGATCAGATCAGTTGGGTGTGTATAGCGATCTGAATCTACTCTATTCACTCCCTGGATGGCCAGCATCAGATTACACCACGGTACATCCCTGGCAGAAAACCAAGGCTTCAAAGTTACCTCGTTTGTATGAAAATAACACCTGTATCCCTAGACAAAGTTGATGTGTATACATATTGTCCATCAGCCATTTTTAATGTCCCCACTGCTGGGGCAGAGGCCTTCTTTATGGGTGGATAAGGAGGACGGGCCATAACCCACCACGCGGGCCCAATGCGGATTGGTGGGTATTAACGACTGCAAATGCAGCCGGGACCAACGGCTTAACGTGCCTTCCGAAGCACGGAGGAGTTCGCGATAGTAAATTTTTGGTCACCCATCCCATGACCGACCCTTGCGAACGTTGCTTAACTTACGCATTCGCTGAGCCAGGCGCTAAACCACTGCGCCACCGAGCTCCTCTTACATACATATTACCTACATTAAACTAATTCTCATCAATAATATAAGGAGCTCGGTGGCGCAGTGATTTAGCGCAACTTTCGCAAGTGTCGGTCATGGGATGGGTGACCAAAAATTTACTATCTCGAGCTCCTCCGTGTTTCGGAAGGCACGTTAAACCGTTGGTCCCTGGTGCATTTTCAGTCGTTAACACCCACCAATCCGCATTGGGCCCGCGTGGTGGGTTATGGCCCATCTTCCTTATCCACCCATAAGGAAGGCTTGTTTAAGCCGTTGGTCCCGGGTGCATTTTCAGTCGTTAACACCCACTAATCCGTATTGGGCCCGCGTGGTGGGTTATGGCCATCCTCCTTATCCACCCATAATGAAGGCATGTGCCCCAGCAGTGGGGACATTAAAAAATGGCTGATAGCAATGCCGAGGTATTCAATTTTATCGAGGGTAAGGTCACCTGTCAGAAATGTATGACAATTCTACAAATAAGTAAACTTATATATACAATTATGTTTTCAATAAAGCAGTTTTTCCGACAAATTTGTAAATTGTCACCTGTACAGGAAAATGTTTACTGAACAAAAATATGTCAAATTGTAAGTACAATACGACAAGTATGTAAATTTTCCACCACTATTTTGTAACTTGAATTTTTTATTGAACAGAAACTTGTAAAATTGTAACCTGTAATTGTAAATTGTAAGTTTTATTGAATAGGGCCCAGGCGCACCAATTGGCGGGGACAGTATAAAATAACTCAATTCTCATCAATAATATTAGGAATGTCTCAAATAGACTAAACCATAAGTCATCTTGTATTGTCAACAAAATGCTCCTTAACTTGTAAGAAAATAAACCGATTCAGCAAGTCACTTTCCCACAACAACGCGGTGAATAGGGCTGCCACTTGCCACCTCTTTTGTGGACTTATAAAGTATATTGAATGCTAAAAGCACCACTTTTAAAAAAATTCTAATATCTTTGGCTAAAAGTAGAAAAAAAACTACATTGTATGGAAATAACGTATTATTTCGAGTTTTTGGCGCCATTTAGTCGAGTGCGGTTCGGTGACTATTTTAATTATTTGCAAATTGATTCATAGTGGGTATTGTGTTTTAAAATTGGTGCAGTTTTGTGGTACAAGTGTCTACGCAACTAAATATGTGGGATAATTGAAATAGGCGCGATCTTGGTTGTGTGAAGCCGAGACTTTTACTGTAGGCAGCTTTTACAGTAGTGTACCTCGGCAGAACTCACCGAGTAAACTGTCTGGATATACTTGGTGCCAAATGCTCCAAGCAGCATTAGAATGCAATACACCCGCATTCTAATGTAAACTGAAACAATCTACCACTAAACTATTCAACACTAGACACTGGCAAAAATTACTTCCAAGGAGAATGTAGATTGCCAAAACAAAAATAAAAAGAAGAAGAAGTAAATTATTTCTTTTTACCTTTAAAAACATACCTTGTATTACTTTTGGCAATATTTAAACAAACCATGTGAATTAAAGTATTTTCACGTAGTTTATTTTCCTCATAAAGTATAGAGTACAATTACCCGGCCCGGAATAAAGTTTATTATTAAGTACGGGTGGCAACCCTAGCGGTGAACCATTGTAAAACTCGACAAAAACAGATACCTCACACACTGTCGAGGCGGATTTACTACGCACGTATTTTCAATTAAATACTTTTTCGAAAAAGGAAAAAAGAAAGTAATCTATTTGATCATGACCCACTTTTTCAATTGAGGCTGTATAATTTAATTCCTTCGCCTATTCTTTCATAATTAAAAAATACCGAAAAATAATTGCTATTTGTTATTCGTAGCGTACCTACAGATAATTATCAGTTGAATAAGTAGCTGTAGAAATCCGGTTAAATACGTTTTTCTATATTAAATTGTGATTGCCTTTAATACCTAACTGTTGTGTAATATTTTTTTAACAATATAAATTCCTATTTTATTTTTATGTTGAACTAAGTAATTAAATATCTTTGTTAACTAGCTTTGCGACCGTTTTTTTTCACATGGCTTATGCACTTTTTATTAGAGAATCCATTTCTATTGTCGTTAATTTGTTACTGTAACTTGACTGTAACCCATTTCTTACTATGACTCAATTCTAGGTCGAGTTAACTCGGCACCTGAAGCGCGGTAGACCCCCTTCGTTTTCTCCTTGCCTCACGCCACTGTCTTCATGCCAGTAGCGTTAGTACATTTGTTAGCGATAATTTATCGATAATCTATCGAAAACTTTCAAAAAATTGACGACGGTAGGAAAGGAGAAAACGAGAGGGGTCTATCGAGCTTCAGGTGCTGAGTAGCGACCGGTTTCATTCCACATACATTGCTACTTTTCTTTGGTATGTTTTTTTTTAATCCAAAAAGAAGTAGCAATCGATCACTATCATCTGTGAACTGCAACCGGTCGCTAGATGGTTTCTAATTAGATAATCAGCCCGCGGGTTGTAAGTATTATACTTTACCCTAATTAGTTAATTAGTAGCATTAGCGCAGGAAACATAATATAATGAATTATTCCTGGCTGGCTGTAACTAAGCTTTTGTTCACTAAACTTGAATAACCGTAAAAGCATTTTCATTCAATAAAAATGATATGAACTGATATTATGACTCATATTATATGAACTAAATATATTTTTTATCAAACATCAGAAATGATTTATAAGTTATATGTTTAATTTCTTTCGCATGACGCGTAGCGTAGCCAAAAGTAAACCAGATTTTATTACTGCGCGTGAGACTAAAGCTGGCATTTTTCAAACTTAATTAAGGTTAATTAAATCAGAAAAGCAAGAAAATACTTATGGTCATATTTGCATCTTTATGCTTATTGTATTCAAGCGCAGCCAAGCGAAAAGTTCACATCCTTAGAAATGCTCTGAAATACCATACCAGTTGTGATTACCCAACTCTTGAATCATGAAATAGGGAGCTAGGTAGCGCAGTGGTTTAGCGCCTGGCCCAGCGATTGAGGAAGTTAAACAACTTTCACAAGGGTCTGTCATGGGATGGGTGACCAAAATTTTGTTATCTCGAGCTCCTCCGTGCTTCGGAAGGCACGTTAAGCCGTTGGACCCGGCGGCATTTGCAGTCGTTAACACCCACCAATCCGCATTGGGCCCGCGTGGTGGGTTATGGCCCGTCCTCCTTATCCACCCATAAGGAAGGCCTGTGCCCCAGCAGTGGGGACATTAAAATGACTGCTCATGAATAAAGAATTTAGTAACACTTTTATCAGTTATACTATTTCTTTAGAAAAAGGCATCAGTTGACATTAGATAGAATAGACAAGCGGTTCCTGAATAGTGTTCCGCGAACCCTGAGGTTCTGTAAGAGGCTCTTAGGGGTTCCGCCAAAATTCATAAGTAAATATCTTTTTATTCTAACCAAATAAATATTTTTATCTTAAAATGTCCCTCTTTTCAAGTGAAATTATACTTCAAGATGCGAACACCAATCCAAAAAGCCACAGTATTATATGATTTCACGTAAAAAAAAAAACAAATTTACAGTTAGTTTACTTCTTTATTACTCGTAAGGTAGGGTTCCGCCCAAAAACGGTGAACCAAAAAGAGTTCCGTAGCCAAAAGAAATCAACCGCTGCCAACATTTGAAATTGTTATTTTAAAGAAAACAGAAATTGTATTGATCTTCAAAGCTGACAGCGGTAGTCATACGACACAAGTATTTTGTTCTTTCATACAACCGAGTAAGTAATATTAATAGGTTCTTCGTTTTACTAAGCTCACAAAAAGCTCGCTTGATTAATGTATCTGTGTCGTTTGGTGAAGAAACACGCATCTTTATCGTGGAACAAGTAGACTAAGCAACAGCGTAACTAATTCGAGAGATTGTTACTTATTTTGCATGTTTCGTAAATATTTCACGCTCTAAATAGTGGCATTCAAATGAAAGTATGGAAACTCCTTGCTTCCACATGTGACGGTAGCGAAGTACAGCCTTGTGTGGAAAAAATAACGCCACGCAATGTTCACGGAAAATATCGTTTAGTGACGTCACGTTCTATTCGAATTTCAAAACAATTGTTAGGTAAAGCACGAAGCGATCGTCTGCTGTCTTAAACCATTGTCGCGCATGTGAACATGTTTCTTGCCGTCTCCATTAGAAAGTAATTAACAGACACCATCACGTCCTTTAAAAACTCGCACTTCACGATATCGAACACTAAATCCGACGATTGGGCGCCAAATCGACCATAATCATGTTCGAATCGTAATTGAGTGCACGCTCCGCATTGTTATTCGGCCGGCGGACACCGCATTATATAAGTTTTCATTGGGCCGAAAAGCGTAAATAAAGCCTTCGCACGGATCATCGGCTTTATTACTTCATACTGCAACGCGATACGTGCTCCGGACGCTTCATAAACTATAGACTCGGCGACTTCCGTCTACAAAGTTCCACTTTTTTTATTAAGAAGAGAGCTCTTAGTAATTTCCTTTATACCAATCCGCTCACGCCGGTTCCTCTTAAAATACTTGCCCCTACATCCGCTTCTTTTAATAAAGTCTACCATAGTCATAGTCATACGACTTTGTTCCCTCTTTTATCTCTCTCCTTTCCGACGATGGCAATTAATGTTCGACAAAAAAGATCGCGAAATAAATTCCCCGTAACAGTTCGAGAGATATTACGGCTTAATGCGTGCCATTACAATACGTCTGGTGTAGCAAGATTTCATAAGTCTCAAATTTAAACAATCGGAGCGTGTATAATTACAACAAGTTGCATTGTTCGAAGCCACTGCACAGGTATTCAGCAACCTATCAATTAGTGGACCCGAATTTTGTAGTTAATCCGCCTAAATAAACTTATTACTGCATAATGACAGCCAACGTTATAATTATGTGAACCGTTTCAATACCTCTCCGGGTGCTAAAATAACAATGACTTCGAAATACGAAAAGTGGAGATAGTAAATAATGATTAGTCATAAGCAAAGAGATAAAGAGAATAAGCTCATCAACGGAGTGAATAGACAATAAACTTTGCCGGTCTTGTTATTACAGCGCCTCGCGGCGGGTGCTAAAGAAAACACTCCTTTTTCCTATGAACGGATACTTTACGGTCAGATTCCAACATTTTAACTGCGTCTCTCCAACATTTATGACCGCTAATAAAATTGTTCAAAGAGACCGATTTATAGTAGCTGAAAACTAATTTGCGGTCATTTTTTTGTCATCGTAAGCGTGAGGATTAAAAATGGAGTTGTGTCAATCAAAATTTGAATTTGGAATTGGAATTGCAAAACTTGACTCGACGTCCATTTAAGGAGGTGGGTTGCGTTCCAATTTTATTAGTTTAGAAGTTAAGGTGGGTTCTCACGTATCGCTGGGGCGGAGCAGCCCTCAAATCTGCACTGATGAAATTCCAAGCGTTCCTGACTTTATTCATCACACGCGCGCGTTTCTAGGAATTGTGAGGCAGTGTGAACACTCGGCCGTATCCGACTTTGGCGAATAAATCCCCCACGTTATTTAGTATGGGAGGTGCGCCGGTACTTACGGTCGCGCGTTCTTCGACGAATTTATGGACGTGTCAAAGGCCGGTCATCATAGTCTGAGAACCACCGCGAGCGACACATGCAAATTCCAAGATGACCCCCCCGATTCGTTTGTGAAAATGCATGCTGTTTAGTTTTCAAACATTCACAGAAAACTAAACAGTGCTGTTAGCAAGATTACAGATCATAACCTCTTTTACGTTCTTTATATCTTGTTTATTTCCAGCCGGAGTGCCGTGGCTAGAATATAAACGTTCCACATTACATAGGTTATATTACTCATCGAATACACCGCCTAGTTTTACTGCTCACGTATGCAAAGTAGATTAGGTAAAAAATTAAGATAATATCAAATCGAATCATGTCGAAACTTGTAAGAGGCTGTACGCGTCATTCTCGAATAAAATCCGGATGAACTGATCACGAATTTGTTTATTTTTTAGTGCGGTTTCGGTTTCAACGCTTACCCTTCTCATGCCCGTTATCAGATCTACCATAGAGGCCGGCGCAAACGTCCCACAAAATTTGTAGTTGTTTATTTTTTTAATTCCTATATTCATTCAAATCGTTTCGTTGTTTATGGTCGACATTTTCATTTTTGGAATCGTTGACATTCCAGTGACGTCGGAGTCCCGTCCGAATACCGCCGATGCCTCGTGAAATTAAAGGAAGCTTTTTAGTTTTTCAATTCGCTTGGGATTTAAAAGTCCCGAATTCTTGAGTCGATGTTGCTTTTTTCGCGATGATTGTAATTGAGGGCAATAAATTGTTAATGTCTGACTTATTTCGTGTCTCATGCAGCGGACTGGTCGTTAGCGGTAAAAAAGTGGTTACGTCTGTTTTAATGTTTCCTAGCTGGGTTTAAAGTAATCGTCACATATAAAAGCATACATTTCGTTTAAAGTTACGAGCTACTTTTCGACTTTTTAATGTTTCTCAGTAATGCGGCCATGTTAATTAATCCTTTCAAAATGGCGCTCTAAACATTTTGATTAATTTTTGTGTTAGCTCGAATGTTTACTTTCTTGCCGAGAGTGTGGCAACTCGAGAACTCTTTATCGTCTCAATTTAATGGTTGTTTTATGATTGGCGTGTGAGAACGTTTGACAGAAATGATTGGTCGATACTTAAACGCCTTCGGTGATACGTTAAATAAGTCATTAAACAATTAAACGACCACAAGAGTTCAACAATTATAACTAAATCTCTTAACCGCATGATATTTAAAATGAGTCGTAAAGGTGCCAAAAACATTTCAATTTCGTCAGTAAAACATTAAATTCTTTATGCAAAATTTCAGCGCTGTAATTATGTCGTTAGTTAATGTCATAAATTCAGCGGTGCCGGTGTAAAGCCCTCATAAATATGAAGTGTAACAAATAAATCTTTGTGGGGAAAAAGTGGTTTTTAGTTGGACGATCTCCAAAACTCTTAATACTGATGGGATAGAGATGATTTAACGCGCGAATAAATAAATTCAAAAGAGTTTGTTTATCAAACGGACATAAAGGATTCTCTATGGCAGTCTATGGCAAGGCAATATTGAGGACAGATCGCGAGGTCGTTTCCGATCGTGTTATGGCATTAACCGACTATATTCGAAGCACAGCGAATACCATTATAACCTCCTTTTTAATCGACTTCATTTCATATCGACTTCATCTGTCAGCATAACCTTACCTAGGTGCAACTGCTTACCATTCAACCGAATGCACAGCACCTATAAAATGTGGTCGTCGCCCCAAATATTTTAATACCAGATTTTACAGGAAGTTCACACGATATCTCAAACCAATTTATCAATACCACTTACCATCAATTTTTCAACCAGCATTCCGATTAGCAACAGAATTAATATTCTCGAAAGTAATATAATATTCACTTATGTCAATGTTTTTATAACAAAGTGGTATTCTGGTTTGGTATGATTCATGGGTCAACGCACCTCCCAATAAGAAACGCCAAAATAGCACGAGATAAACTTAATTAAAAGCATTAATAATCAGAATTAAATGCGCTCGGAACACTTTATAACAAAACACATTTACGTTTATCTGCCAGACAGGATTTGCATATCTTTTTAATTTGATGAACTCTTATGGTAATACGTCTTTGACACTGTCGATACTTAATGTTAGTGTAATAAAAATCATTTTCCCATTTGTCCGTCAGAAAAACCAAGTTTGTATTGAACCGAGTGAAAAAAAACACAGACGTTACCAACACTGGCGAAGTGTGAAATATGAAATCACGATTCTTGTCAAGTGTTTGTGTTCCAAATTTCTTCTCGTGTCGAAACACTACTAACTTCTTTTTTTTTTCGAGATTTTTAAAAAGTAATACTTTCGTTATTCGTCCTAAAGTATTGACCGAATAATTCGATGGTAGACGGGTCGACCTTGTTCCATTTTTTTGAATCGTTACCGAATACAGCGATAAATACACCATGGAATTTCTACTTGCGACATTTTTTGTCACCAACATAAATAGTTAGCGCTATAACCGATGACAAAAACAAACGGTCCATTCGGACCATCTGCTGCGATTTCTAAACAACTAAACAATAAAAACCAAACAAAAGTGTCCGAAACACGTGTCCAAATTTTCAAACAAAAGTATCATATACCTGATTACACAGCACACTCCTTTTGTCGCAGCCTTGTAAATCCGAAACACATGGCGCTTACGATTACGAATAACTCACGAAACACGAGACCTTTCCCACGAATCCTTACTGAGATCATTAATAAATAACGAAATAACCTCGTAACAGGCTCCATGGAAGTAGCTCCTTTAGGCACCCTCATAAAACGATTATCAAATAATTCACCGGCATTCAAGCCGCACGATATTTCGTTTAAGTCTTTAATACTATTTAACGCATCATGTGCAGGGAAAGAAATAATGCGTCGCGTTACGGCTCAATCTCTTATTATACTTTGCGTCATAAATATCTTCGTTTAAAAAAAAAGATAAGAATTCTAATTTGAAACGGCAATCAACACCGATCGATGGCCAATGTTCAAATTCAAAATTGGAACACGCTGCATTCGATTGTGATCGACGTATCACAAATAATAAAAGTTAGACATGGCCAGTGTGTTTCCTTAATTACAGGCCAGTTCAAGTAGAGCGGGTGTATCGTAGGATATTCGTACTAATCGGATTTTTACAAAAATTCTAGTATGATTGCAAATAGAATGTGGGACAGATTTTTGCAATCATCCTAGTTATGTTTAAAATATTTTTACAAAAATCTAAGCGTATATCGCGAATGACCATCACTTTGGGCGCGCTGAATGGCTGATATCAACGTTATGGACTGACGAATGCTCTGATTGGCTAACAGCTACCTTTAATTCTCTCACTCTTAGATTATCCAATCGCATTCAAGTTTACAATTATCCGAAAATACTGGGATTTTTACAAAGATTGCGATAATCTATCTTAGATCTTAGATTCCGATTATCCGGTCCTTTACAAACGACCTAGGATTTTTGCAAAGATCCGGTTTATACTAATATCCTACGACACATACATGCAACCCGTCTCGTTGTAAGCATACGGTATCGCCGACTCGACGGACGCGTATATAAAGGCTACCTGCACACGTACGCTGACGTCGACCGCTTTTTATGGGCTGCGTCGAGAGTCACTGTCGTGGGAACCGGCATATACTTACGACCGGCCACAGCTGACCGAAATGCGCTCTCCATACTCGATTAACAAATCAATACGCTGTATACTATGACTACCATATTTGATCGTCGCCGCCGCCGCGCGCCGCTACACAAATCATAATAAAATATTTTGACAACCGTCCTTCGCTTCCTTATTTACACCGTATAAGGTTTACGATATATCGATGTTGCATTTAACAAACTCGGATCAGTGATACGGGAGCGATGTCATGCGATGCTCGGGCCCGCTCGGTCGCACGCCTCAGCCTGTTTAGTATTCAGAATCAAGCGATAACACGTCCGCTTGTACAGTCCACTTATTTAACGAAACCTTATTATAAATTCGTCAAAACTACCATTCCACAATGTATCTATAAATATATGGCTCTAATGAGAGTGTGCCGCGAAAAAGTGGGAGAAAAAGCGTTCGCTTTTTATCGCTCACCGATATCGTACGTTGAGAAAATGATTTTCTCGTATTGACAATAATCATTGTTCGTAGGGAAGCGGCGGGTATTCCCATGCAAATAAAGGCTTTATTGTTCGCGCATGCAAATGATGTTTTCATTCATCAAGTTCTTAATTGACAACGGGGGACATCTGTCAGGGAAAACTGAATCACTCCTTAAGAGAGTGGAGTGATCAAATTAATAAGGTGACCCCTTCATATCCGCCGGTGAGGCAGCTGCGGCCACTAGCCGTGACGTGACGCGCGCTGCATGCAATATTACAACATTTACAAATGTAACTTGAATACTTCGCTTTACTCGAAATCGGCTTAAGGCTCGGTTATGCGGAAACATTTGTCTGTATTTATTATCTTTAGGTGTAAAGAATATGGTAAATCGGAATATGCACTTTTTCGATGTTTTTCGTTGTTTTTTCATTATTATCTTTAGCACAATGACCTTTCTTGAATAAAAGTTATTGGAGCTACTGCACAGTACGTTAAAGTGTATTTTGATGTATAATTCAATACGTTTTCGCTAATATTTACGCCAAAAATATGACCCTACGCCAGCGCTTTTGATGATATTCTGTTTTTTTTTTACAATCATCTCTGAGGTTTATGCGCAACTTAAATACTTGGAGCTACCAGAGAATCTCTTTAGCTTGTCGTAGTTTTTTTGTGGCTAAAACTTTACGCTTTCTTATAAAAATATGACCCCCGCAAACCATGTTTTCCTATCATGGACCCTTAAGAGGAAACACCCGTGGTGTTTCGAGAGAATTGAAAAATTCCTATAGGAAGTTGACAAAATCAACGTTTCGAAGTCCCCTGTCCTCCAAAACTAGACAGATTTAAATACTTTTTTCACCAAAAAATAAAGATATGCTTTGGCTGTGTTCCTATGTTTTCCTTTTTTATATAATCTCTTTTTGAGCATTTTGATTGCCGGATATCTAAACAATGGGATTTTTTTTAGGTTTTTAAAGATTAATATCTATTTTAATAATTAATTTATGAAAAAAGGGAAAACATAGGAACACAGCCAAATCCTTTCTTTAAATTTTAATGAAAAAAATATTTAAATCGGTCTAGTTTTGTAGGAAGAAACAGGGGAACTACGAAATTTTGATTTTGTCAATATTCTATAGGAATTTTTCAATTCTCTTGACCGTGGTTACGACTCCACGCGCGCTTCCCCGTTTGCAATTGTTTCTCCTTTTGTTCCCCAAGATTTACGAAGTACGTACGCAATTAAATTCCGATTACAGATCTAGAAGGTCGTGAATCGAGTCCGTTCCCGACTAACCGCGACGCCGTGGGATCACTGTTTTATGAGCGACCGGTTCTTGTGCCCGAGCATTTTCATAATACCTCCACAAAGGATAAATGCCCATTTTCGCGGTGCGCCTGGGCAATAAAAGCATCGACAACGGGCGCCTAGAAGGTGTTGACTCTTGTCTTATCACCCCCATAATCGATTTTCGACTGCCGTTTCGCCTCCTTATGTAAACAGACAAATGTCAATATCTTACTATCTGATATGTACGAGTTCATGTTTTTTATAAAGGCACGACCATTACATGCACCCATATTGGGCGGCTAAGTGCGTGCGTCTCGGTCTCACTTGTGTATTTTTAGCCTGATATTGAAACAATTCCGCTGCCATCTGCTGTCTGCTTCACCTGTCTATCGTCCGGCATACCGAGTGACTACAACTATGTCATAAACTAAAGGAAATATTTGAACTGGCCAACAACTGCCTCCTCTATTAATGTTTAATTTTTGTCTCGTCAAGCCATACTTATTAATATTATAATTGCGAAAGTAACTGTCTGTTACGTTTTCCCGCCTAGACCGCTGGACCGATTTTGACGAAATTTGGTACAGATATAGATGGGACCTTGGGAAAGGACAGGCTTACTTTAGTATCCGATTGCTGGGCACAGGTCTCCGCCCGCACGATTTAACCTGTTGTACACGCAGGTGATTTTAGAAATAATACTGGCATAGCACAGTCTGCGCATTCCAAGTTTAAATATTGTGAATAAAACTTAACTGCTTGGATAAGTAACAAAACACGGTCGGCATACGGATGACAAAGTGACAAAAGACGATAGATATAGTTAATTCGACTTTCGTTATCGCATCAAACCAAACTTTTTCTTATTAGGTTAAGCCGCTATCACATTTTACTTTGAGTATTTATGTTTGTTATTTGATAAGATTCGCATTTATATCTTGCCCGTGAAACGAGTTTAACTTGATTTTATTTTTTTCAGGGCACCTTCTCGCTTATAGTCGAAGCGTGGCACGATACGAACGAAACGTCGAGATCAGACGGTGAGTGTTCTCTTCCTAATACAATTATGATTATCCATGAAAACGATCGCAGTTTGTAAAATTCATATCACGTAGGTCACGACTCACTCGCATTCAGGTTTCACTGTAATTCTGGGTGTTTATCGTGCATTTAACGGACAGTATGTATATTTGAATGCTCATATTATCATATCGTGGAAGACAAAAATGTTCCCATGGTGTGGCCGATTGGCGTTCAGGGCACGCCGCGCCGCGCGTGATTCGCTTCGCAATGCGCACAGTATTCTAATAAACTCAGCCTTCTGTAGGACGAAAATTTTGTAGAAATGTTCTAATGTATTCAATTGGCCATTGACCGGTGCCTAGACGTCGCAATACGAACGCAACTGACGAAAAAAGTGGTCAAATTATTTTTATTGCCATGTTTTGTTCTCACACGCGACGCGACTCATCCAAAATAACGTTTATGAAATTATAGATGCCATGTGCACGAATAATTTGGAGATTGTTATCATTGAAACAATCGATTGGTTAAGTTGAGCTCATTTCGTTTTGACGATATCGCGCGCAGTCTAAACGCCCAATAACGAATCGACAGCCGTTTACGGCGTGCATGCGACATGGCGTGACCGAAAAAACGATTCCGAATGAATTGTACCCGACCCGGTCGTAAATACATCATCATGATAATTCGCCTCGTGCAATGTACAATAACTCCGTACACGAAGACACCCGCACTTCTTGAACCAAGAACGGTAGAATTAGAAGATTCGATTTTCAATAATAATAAATCGGCGGACGCGAATAGTGACCGGCGACGCCCATTTCTTAATTAGATTCTCATCCCGCTGCACTCTGACCGACATAATTACTACTCCTGACCGAATAACAAAAAAGGCCCGGTGATTTACTTAAAACAGATTTAGAGATACGGCGAGGTGTGTCTACGGCCGGTTTACCGAAAATCATTAGCGTCCGAAGTAGATAGGATAGCTTTAGAGGACGGGTATATTTTTAATACGAGCGGGAGCGATGGGCGGCGCCGCCTCACTACCGAGAAATGTTACCAACAGAAATCTAATCAACCTTAATAACAGGTTACACGGACGCCGTTTGTGTTCACTCAGCATCGACTCACTGGGCTAATGCTTAATTAAATCACATTCAATTTTTTATCTAATATCAAAACAGCTGCAGTTCATAGCACATTGCACAAACTAATCGATCATAGCGACCCTAGTCATTGAATTTTTCATTCGCCTATGACTTCGTAAGAAGTGAACACGAGTAAATCATCCCATATATCACAAAGATAAACATGCCCGGAGAATAGGCTGCCGGTTTAAAGACGCATAAAGAAATTCTCGTGCTAAACAACACAACAATAGTATAGCGGACGATCCCGATGTTGTCGCTCGTTCCTTCACCGAAATCTTTTGTGTGGAGCCCGAGGCGAGCGGGCCGCACCTGGCAGCGAACTAACGGCCCCTTATTGTTTACCCGATGCTAAAAAACATAGCTCCGAGGGAAGTAGCTTTAGTTTACACTTCATCTTTCGTCGTCGTAGGGCTTGAACTGGATAAAAAGCGCGGAAGACGTCCCGGAAGGCTCAATTTATGGATACGTGGCGCTCTCAGGAAGCATTGTCGACAGATGCGATGCACATGTCTGGGTAATAGGTGGGCACACTTCCACTGTCCTGTGCCGGCTTCTGTTTTGTAGAACAGCCCAAAAGTTTAGAGAAGCGTGTGAAAAGTGTCTGTAAGATTGGTGGAGGCGCGTGGTCCCGTGGTCGGCGGCGGGCGGACGAGCCCCGGGCGCTGCTACCGCCCGCCGCCTGACATTACACGACCGAGATGCGATTATCGATACAGTTATGTTGTGACGGCTGCTTATCTCGTTATCCGGCCGCGCATTATTAGTCAATTCATTACGCTCTAGCCTTCCTATCGCCGTTCCCAGAGCTCTCTCGCGTCTCTTTATGATTACTTACGTTCTTAATTGGCTTTCTCAAAGGTTAAACGCACCACGTCAGCCGTCTGGAAATGTAACGACTGCGTTGCACAATCCTCCGCATTCATCGGATTCTCTGTCCGGAACGAAAATGCCCATTTTCTTACAAAACAATAGTGAATTTAAAACGGCGGCGCGACCTCGCACCGCATTATGCGAAATCTCTTTCGAATAAACTCACAATCGTTTGTCAGTTTTTAAATTAAACCTCTCGAACGATCCAAACACTCGAGCGTTGAGAGCTTAAGTTATTTATCTAGTCCGTCCGAGACCCGTCAGAGGCTCTCTCGGATTGTCTCGTCGCGTCGAGCGTTAGAAGTGGACAGTTTTATAAACAAAAGTTATGAGTCTGAGTTTACACAGTCCATTGATGAGTTGCCCGTTTCCCACAACGCCGGCGGCGGCGGCCGGCGACCGGCCGGGCAGGTGTCCGAATCGAGAAGTGGAAATCGAGACAACGTTAATGATGCGGGCCTCAGCTGCGAAGTCGTCGAACCTTCGCGCAGAACTACGCGTCACCGATTTCGATTTCGTTCAACGCCCACCGCCGACTAATTAGACCATCGCCGATCCAGTTTGGGCGATAGGTAGACGATGTCAATCCGCGGCGTAATGAATTAGAGGCCGTCATCCGCTGGCCTTATTATCGATCGATCGATCATATTGGCGGAAGCTGCATCGCGTGATCGCATCCCCCGCGTTTCCCCAAAATCGCGTTTCGAACATCCCAAATCGGCCGCGTCCGCCTCCGATAGCAGCCGCTCAAATTATCTGTTATTTCGCTTTCTTTTGTTTTTGTTTATCGCCGTTTGAGTGTTTTATTTTCATTTTATTTGTTGACCTCTGCGCCCGTAATAACACGTTTGCTCGCCGGCGCAGCACGTACGAGAACTAACAGCCTCGTCCTTCTTTAAATGTGTTATTTATTTGTGAATTGGAATTACATTAATAGACTCGATAGCGGGGTACACCTTCATTTAATATCGTTACGGCTCGGAATTAGGATGATGCGATGGCTGTAATTTGTGCAGTTATTTCGTGGTACTGAACGCAGATTCGAACGCTCTGGTAGGACGGGAAAAAAACTTAACTCAAAATTTTCCAAGTATTGTTTGTGCCTACCTCTATATTGTAGGTCTATTATGTAGTTAAAGAATAATATCCTTAGATATAAATAAATTTCAACGCATCATTAGCATCAACTGGAGACGCTTTCAAGCTTATGTTAAATTCTGCTGCATGATTAATAGTGTTCTGAATATGCTATTACCTGGCAACCCTGATCCGGCAGCCGTGCAGGTTGCCATAATTCCCGTGCACATTCGTGGCAAATTGCACGCCGCTCTCGGTTCCCACACGTCATTTTTCTAATTCCCTCAGAACTATACAGCCGCCTTTAATAACCTTCTGAATCCCCTCCAATAATTCCGATGTATGTACGCATAATTTCTACATCATTAAAAACTTTTCTAATTTACTTTACCTACAAATATGTTTTCTCTTTCTCGCTCCACATACAGGTTTTTATTTTTTTATCGAAACGCAAGCAAGAGTAACTGTCTCCCATTTTCCGCTATAAGCAAGCTTAATTGGTCTTTTACGATCATTAATCTGTCGGCAATTTATCTCGGTATCTGTCAATTTGTTA
The DNA here is from genome assembly GCA_943789525.1 of Agriphila geniculea. NCBI lineage: Eukaryota > Metazoa > Arthropoda > Insecta > Lepidoptera > Crambidae > Agriphila > Agriphila geniculea. The sequence goes on from OX038890.1 coordinate 15,387,886, forward strand.
TTTGCATCCATATAAAGAGTTAACAACATGCTATATTTTACTTTTCGGTTCACTGGTAAGCTGTAATCCTAAACTGGATACGGCACATGTTATAGACGTCAATTGATTTTGCTTCAGACAGCCTCTACCAATAAGAGAATCTTTTAAAATGTATAAGAGAGATAACATCTCGGACGTCCTTCATCAGTCGTGCCCGCCACACAACGCAGCATCGTCTGCGTACGTTTGGAATTATAACCACTCCAATTACTTGCGATTATCGATAAAACATTACATACCGATTATCGAATTTCTAAACAAAAGACGGATCGAAAGAGTCGATCAGAGATAGCGGCCAACGGTCTCATTACCGGGCACCCTATCGCCGAAACTCCAAAAATAAAACAAAGGACAATCGTATCGAATACCATACGCCACGAAATTAGTAGGGATCGATCGTTTTTATATATCTTTTAATTTTGTTTCGCGTCTGGTTTAATTTTATCTGCTGTCGGGATTACCGGCTTAGGAATGTACCATCGCGGCAATAAGAGTAAAAAGCGGGCATACACGACGAGAAATAAATAAAGGTAGGAACAGGTCGGGCTGAGATTTCTCAGCGTGCCTTCGACTCGCCACTTACATCGCTTTGATGAATGGAGTGGCAGTTTTTTTAATAACCCGGGTAGTTTTCACAGACTAGTTTTTTACGCGAGTTATGTCATGGAATCCTAAGTGTTGGTCGCTCTGCTTTTTTCCAGCTTAGTATGTTAGATTTCCTGCACAAGTCTAGTTTACAAGCGGTTAAGTTGCATGAAGAATGTAGTTAAAACTATTAATCAATCACACAACGGGCGCCTCGGTCGAATCAAAACAGTGAATCACGCTTGGGAACAATGAGATCTCACGGTTGAATGCGGGCGTCAAACGGTCGACGTTAACAGGTCAATTTACTTCTGTTACCCTTTCCCACGATGATAAACAATATTTGATTTTCCTCAGATAATAATCAGATTAATTACACCATTATCCCTTAAATTCCTAACGAGTTCAGGTCCATTCTGTACCAGATAACATCGAGATGTTCACATCACTACAGCGAAATGCATTGGCCGAATAATTTACCAGACTTATGCTGTCTTCAATCTTGAAAGTATGTGTCTGCATATTTTAAAACTGGAACGTTGCCTTTTTGCCTTGGTTCAAATGCACCTCTCTCAAATTGGAATCACTGGAACATGACCATCAGCCATTTTTGATGTCCCCACTGCTGGAGCACAGGCCTTCCTTATAGGTGGATAAGGAGGATGGGCCATAACCCACCACGCGGGCTCAATGTGGATTGGTGGGTGTTAGCGACTGCAAATGCAGCCGAGACCAACGGCTTAACATGCCTTCCGATGCACGGAGAAGCTCGAGATAATAAATTTTTGGTCACCCATCCCATGCGAAAGTTGCTTAACCTCCGCAATCGCTGGGCCAGGCGCTAAACCACTGCGCCATCGAGCTCTCACATGTGTTCCGAATTTTAGTAATAAGTTCGTGTACCTAAAACTCGTCCTCATTTTTCCAGATACCTTGATCGCGCGGATGACGAAGCAGAGTATAGCTGACGTCGGTGGCCCATGGGTGGAAGAAGAACAACGGTGGGGTGGCCCCGGCGGAGCTCACCTGAGGCTTACGTACCGAGTGACCTGCGCCGCGCACTACTATGGCGCGGGGTGCGAAGTGCTGTGTAGGCCGAGGGATGACGCCTTCGGCCATTACACCTGCTCGCCTGCTGGGGAGATCGTTTGCAAGCCTGGATGGACTGGAGATTACTGCTCGAAACGTAAGTTGTACAAACTAAATAAATAAAAAATAGTAATTCCACCGTCTGTGTGGTCTAGCGGTTCACCCACCCGTGTCAGACGCAGGGTGTCCCGGATTCGATTCCTAAGGGGGGTACAATTTGTACTCGGTTTGGTTGGTGGTAGGGCTTATTTTATGTCTGCCTGACTAGCTACCACCATCTTACCTAAGTCTGACGCCATTACAACAATTTAAAAATTGTTGTGTTCCGGCAGTTAGAGGTATTGTAAGATAGCCAGTTCCTCAGTGATGAGGATTCCGTGTGCAGTGCGCTTCCACCTTCGGCCTTATCGTAACTTAATATCAGGTGAAGTGAAGGCCAAGCACTATCCCGTTGCATTATAAAAAACTAGAAATAAAATTCAAGTTTGAAATAATGTCCAATTTGTATCTTATCTTAATACTTTGACTTAACTAGCCACAAGCATTCGAAAGTTTTCAATAGCTCTTCAGACTTCGAGTACATAATTAAATAAGTAAGTATGAATCGGAACCTAAGTGCGTCCGCGCATTGCATCAATATTTTTACAGTTAAGAAGCCCTGACCTTTATACGTGAAAGTGGTTTTGAGCCACTCTATACTATCTTCAACTTGACATTCGGCTAATCGGCTGGTATTCATACTTTTTCTAATATCAAAACTTCTTGGCATCATAAAAAATTATATTGATTCTTTATTGTCTTTGATCTACTTCTTAAGCTCCTTTCTCATATTTGGAGTTTCACAGGGATCTGCTTTTGGGCCAGTATTGTTGGTGAAATGTGGCCACTATTTGATTATGTCCTAATTTTGTGTGGCCCCCAAATTCATTCTTCCTCATTAACGCACACGGTATGACAATTTTTAGCGGGCATCCTCTCATAAAAATAATTGAAACGGAACTCACGGGCAGGAATTATATAATGCTTTTATACTTGTATGTTAGCTGGATTAGTTTTCACGGAACATCTAAAACTATTTACTATGTAACTTCTAGGAAAGATATTCATTCATACATTATTCAAGTTAAATAATAAAACATATTTTTTCCGCTCATTAGAGTGAGAAAAATGTCTTTAATTCCAAATGAAGGAAACGTTTCACTTCCAATTTGAATATTTAACAATAGAGATAGCGTTTGGTTAAAATTATGCTCGTTCAAACAATACAAATAAAAATGAAACCTCCATGGGTAAATGTTTAAATGACGACAAAGGCTCGCTAGCTTTGTTTATCTAAATAATATTCCATTTCGAGTTACGAATATTTCTGGTATGACAGCAAACATTTTCTGTACGGCCACATCTAAAAATTATTTATTTCAAATGGATTATTTTAATGCTAGACTATGATAATTATTCTAATTATCTTCTAGCATCTGAGTCATAAATCGTGGTTTTAATTAGTTCAACCATTTTTATTTATTCCATAACCGAGTATTAGCCTATTCGTATAAATTATAAGGTTATATCCACTTCCTGTGAACATCGGCCGACCTCCAACCGACTGAGTAGCAATAAATTTATTTTTTACTTATTTCGGTATGCTAAAACAGACCAAGTTTCTCGCCAATTGCCTTATTTTCTGTAACAACCATTCATATTAAAATGTTTCTACGTTAATAACACAAATAGTTCAACAATTTCCAACTGGAAGAATTTCAGAGTATTTGAGAAAACTTGACGTAACGATTTCACAATTCATAAATAAGGAAATGGAACAACGGCGGCTTTTTAAATAACAGCAATGCCTTAAATACTTGTGCAGTCTTCAGAAATGTCAGAAATCTTTGTCTTGTCTGTCAGTGAGTCTGTCACGCCGAGCGTGTGACCGCCGTCCGTGTGGTCTGTTTGCGTTTCGACGTGAATGCATTCCAATTGTAAACAAAAGCAATGGTCGTACCATCATTAGCGGGCGATAATAGTTTTTGTACTATCGATGAACAGATTTGACCAAAAACTACATGTTTCCAATTCGTGACGTATGATAAACACATCGCGTCTCGTATTGTAAAACAAAGCGGTGCGTTTCAAGATGCATTGTGGCTGGGCGGATGTCGCGTCGCAATCTCAGCAGCCCCACCTGCCGCCGCGTTCCCACACTCCGGCGCCGCAAAAAACGCGACAGACAGAGACAATCAACTCGCCTACCGTAGAGCGCCTTCTCACTCTCGCGCCAGGGCTGCGGCCTTCTGCCTCCACCGCGCGCAGGATCACCGCGAAATCACAATTTAGAGGAAAAAGTAAACAAACGACTATCGTTCTCGCAATTCAAATTCGAAATAAGTATCGCTGATTTCACAAAATATCACCATTACTAAAAGCGTTAAACTGTAAGAAAACTGTCATATCAAGGATAAAATAAGTGGCGTTATGCATCTACAAGCCAATAAAATTCTCGCCAACCCTATCAGTGGAGTTTGTATCGGCGATTACGAAAATGTAAAAGCGAGAGAAGCGGCCATAATGAAATGAAAACAACGCTGTACGCTCGCACACACACAGCGGGCGCAACACACGCCCGCAAACCGGGTCAAAAACACCTTTAAACGAGAACTGAACACCAATCGAAATAAACTCTGTACTTGACCGTGTCACGAAACTTGCCTCACATCTGCCAAACGGTATATCGCCTTCTGGGAAAGCTTAACAATCCCGAAAAACTTATTTGCATGTCCAGCCAGCATTATCCGCATCCCATTCGGCTAATGACAGGGTAAACAACGAAAGAGGGAACCCTTTACGGTGGTTTAATTTCGCCTAATTGTTAACGAGCGTCGATGTTCTCACGAATATTACCTTCTCTCGAGTCGCGAATCCCACGCGCTCTCGATATCTGCGTAAATAGATTATTGTTTGACGGAACACATGGAAGGTATCCTCGGGGAAGGTCACTTTTTGCCGCCATACCTGGCCTCGGCAAAGGTCGAGATGCTCAGACCTTGGTCGCAGTGCGGCACACGCTAGCCTTTCATTAGAAATCGATACTGTTCGTGCCCATCGATAATTAATAGCTCTGCAGGACGGTTGAACATCCTCCCGCGGCTTTATTGAAACCACTTACTGTCTAATACTTACAGTGTAGTTTTTACGACTCCCGTTTTACCTACCGTTCGAGGGTCAAGATAATCTCGAGTGTGTATGAGTGCACCTTCCAGTTGGCCTAACACTTGAACCGCTTTGATCTCTACATGGATCCCGCCGAGGCGCCACTATTCTTTTAACTTTATGAATCTCGTAAAGTTTGATTGTACATTCAAAGTAATGGTCATGAGAAGACTCGAAACGATGCAACGTTCGCGAAAGTGAAATTCTCCGTAAAAGCCGATTGTTTTTTCAATTTCCTCGACACAAAAGCGCGGCTGCTAAGCTTCTAACGTCGGAGCGAGCTTTAAGCCGATTTGCAAACTCCGAGCAAGTTTTGGGAGCTTTGTGCTCGCCTGGCTGGCTTAAACCTGCTATCTAGGGAGCGCGCGGGGAGCCTAATCTGTTTTATTTAGCCGCCGCCGCCTCGACTGAGCTCGGAAAATCCGCGATACAGCGGTGAGAGCTTCTCTAAATTGCTTCCTTATTCAATTCTGCGCGCGAATAATCCTAACATTTGCATTCGCAGGGTCTAGAACTTGCGTTCAAGATGGCGACTAGTATTTTTCTAGCGAGTTAGGGGAATAGTAACGGTCGAGTGACGGTTAGGCTCCCCGCGCTATCTTCCCCCTTTGTATTCGCTCCGATAACTTGCTCATGCGCACCCGACCGATACGACTTCGCGTTACGACTTCTTATTTCAGAACACTTTCCAACGTTCGCCATACATTACTGCACGGTCTTTTGTTGAAAGTAATTCACTGTCTTATTTTAGCGCAATGAAAGCCGCTAGCTCGGAGTAAACCGCACTTTTTCTTCGCTTTGCTTCTTTAAAACGGGGTAAAGTTCGCCGTGTATAGAACGTAAATCACAAAGTTAACAATGCGCGCGCACATATTACGCCTCTAATACATCATACCCGTCGAGTTTGAATTCATCATTGTAAATTTATCTAGGTTTTGAATAGCTGGAGGATTCTACCTAGGGAATATCCAACGTTCAATAAAAATAATTTTGCGAAGAATAGTATCTACATGGAATTGCGTAGTTGTGGGATCACAGGACTGAAGATAAATCGTCGGAGCTCGCGACCTCGCCCCCGGCATGGGACGCTAACGAACCTCTCTCTTTGTTACACTCGTCGTGTCCTTTGCAGCGAAACTGCGCGAATATTTCGACTTAAATGTAATGCGTTCGGAAACTGATTTTCGATCGGGTAATCTCGGCTAAGCTCTCCGTCAAAATTTAATCCTGCACGTAGCATCCTTATTTCCTGCTGTGAATGTGTTTTGTCTTTTGACGTAATAACTAAGGCATTTCTTTTGTTACAGCGAGATGTCTGCCCGGCTGCGACGCGGAGCACGGCCACTGCCTCAAACCCGACGAATGCATGTGAGTACCCACTTCACACTTTTGTGCTAAACGCTTAACGTTACCTCCCCGAGTCTAAATCATTCATCCTCCACATTGTTCCGCGCGAGGTGAAAGGCGAAGCTATTAGCCCCTTGTTATCACGTATTCTTTTCTTACGAATGTTTTTCTTCGTTTCCAGTTGTCATACGGGTTGGGTGGGCGAGCTCTGCGACCAATGCCAGCGGCATCCGGGGTGCTTCCACGGCACCTGCTCGAAGCCTTGGGACTGCATCTGCGAAGAGGGCTGGGGTGGCCTCTTCTGCAACCAAGACCTGAACTACTGCACGAACCACCGCCCCTGCAGGAACGGCGGCACCTGCCACAACACCGGACAAGGCAGTTACACCTGCGTCTGTCCACCTGAATACACTGGACTTAACTGCGAAAAGTCCCTACATTCCTGTGCGGTTCGACCGTGCCTGAACGGAGGAGCTTGCGTGCAAGAAAGCAAAGAACTCGTCTGCGCTTGCCCATCCGGATACGAAGGATCCCAATGCGAAACTAGAATACTAACCTGCGCCGATCAACCTTGCCGCAATGGAGGCACTTGCGAAACACGATCTTCGGGATACGTTTGCTCTTGTCCACCTAGATTCACTGGGCCCGATTGCGCTCTAGAAGCTGATCCTTGCGCTGGCAACCCTTGTCGAAACGGAGCGACGTGTTCGAAGGCCGGCGACAGCTATAGATGTTCCTGCAAACCTGGCTTCAAGGGCAACAGATGCGAAATCGACATCGACGACTGCGCGGGTATAGTGTGTGAACACGGAGGCACGTGCGTGGACTTGGTAAACGACCGACGTTGCCAATGCGCGCCCGGGTTCGTAGGGGCTCGCTGCGAAACTCGCGTCGACCTATGCTTGATGAAACCCTGCGCGAACGGTGGCAAATGTTTGGACCTCGACAACGACTACGAATGCAGGTGTCTACCCGGTTTTACGGGGAAAGACTGCAGTATCGACATCGACGAGTGCGCGTCATTTCCGTGCCAGAACGGAGGGACGTGTCGAGATAGGGTGGACGGCTACCACTGCGACTGTTCAGCGGGGTGGGGAGGGAAAGCGTGCACCGTATTGCTAGCGGACTTCGTGTCGAAGCCGGCGGGTGGTCATCTTAGGAGAGTGGGGGAAGATATGGAGGAGGAGAGTTTATCGGGGCGGCACGTGGCGTTGATCGCGGCGCTGTCGGCGGCAGTGCCAGCGGCGGCGCTGGCGGCGGCGGTGGGCGTAGCGTGCGTGCGGCGGCGGCGGAAACGCGCACAAAACGCCGCGGACGCGGAAGCTCGCGCCCAGAACGCCGCCAACGCGGGCGGCGGCGGGCGCGTGATCCGCAACACGTGGGGCAAGTGCGAGGGGCCGGTGGCCGAGTGCCAAAACGCGCACAACGCCGCTGCGGAGGAGTGCAAGCGGAAGACGCTCAACACTGAGAGCGCGGCGCGCCTGCTGGCAGCGCTAGACCCCCGACTATCGAGGCTCTCAGCAGACTCGGCGTATTGCGCCAATAGGTCAGTATCCGCCATAACTTTTCAGTAACTTTTGCACACCCTAAGAGTGCGTACGCACCGACAAGTGGCTTGTTTAGCGCCAGCTAGAGCCTAGGTATGTATCGAAGTAAAAGGAACGTTCACGAATGGTCCCAACCGGCCGCACTACGCGCTTGGCGCCTCGCTAGGCTAGTCGCCTACTAAGTACATATGTGGACGCTAAGCAAGCCACCTTTCGGTGCGTGCGTAGGTCGCTTGGCCTAAAAGATTTTACTACTTCGATAAATAATAAAATTCCGATCTCTGAGTTACATTCAGTCAATTTATTATTTTGATCCTTTTTTGTATATTGACAGCTCAGTAACATATATTTTCATTGACTGAACTCTGTAGAACCTATAACGATGCCTTCAAACTCGTCATACGTGCCCATTAACCTATTTTTCTTTTCTTTACAGCGATACGTCGTTAGTGAAAAGAGCGCTCGAAGGCGGAGGGGTGTACGTTTTAGACGACCATTGCTTGCCGCCGACTTTCGCCACGCAAGTGTAGTGTACGAGTACGCGATGGACGATAAATAACTTATTTATTCACAACGGACGCTCTTGCGAACCAGGCTGTGCGCCGCGTGTAAATATAGCGATAAATAAAGTGTAAAGTGACACCCTGTATAAACGGCTAGTTTTAAGCATTCGGTGTATTTATTATAGCGATTCGGACCACCTTGTAAATAGTAATGGCGGGACGGATCGCATTTTTCCGCCCCTTATCGGCTGGCGTCACCTTCCAACGTGCGATCGTGTACTTCTTGATACCTCAACCCGTACATAAGCTATCAAGAATATTCTAGACAATAACTTTAGAATCGTATTTTATATACTAGATAACGCTTCATTATAACAGCACGCAAGTATTGCACCGACTGACAAAACAAAAAGCTATTCGAAATTTTGAAATTCGAAGCCACCAATTTTTTTTATCTGGGTACAAACTATTATTTTCCAAATTCAACTTTAAACAGTAAGAAACAAAGAAGAAAATACTTCGAACAGAATAAGATTCCGGGTTGAAAATGGTGCCTCGAAATATCGAGGTACCCTACCGCCTAAATTACATTGCTATTGTAATCGCTTTCATTTGACAGATGGATGTGACACATTGCTACCTCTTTGGCACAAATAAAAACTTACCAAAGAAAAGTAGCAATGTATCACGTCCATCTGTCAAATGAAAGAGATTACGATAGCCATGTGAGTTAGGCAGAAGGGTCCCTGACCAGACATCTATGGTATTCTTGATTGAAGTTCATAGGGCTCTGAGTATTCTTCAATGTCTGTTGAGGTGTGAGGAAGTACGCACACGTCACGTGGAAGGTGTAGACCGCGCGAGCTGTGGGGCCAAGTGGACCACGTCCACTGTCTGCGATCTCCGTAGGTATCGGTGCGGAGCGCGCGCCCGCGCCGTGTCGGTCCATGAGCGCGCGGCGCTCGCCATTCACAGAGACAATACTGCTCAAAAATTTTACATCTCAATATATCTTTCCAATCTTCTCATATTTTTTTACTCTTTTAATTTAAATTATCTTTGTATTAACTACACTTTCACGTCACGCATGTATTTTTCTGTTAGGCTTTGTAAACGACCAGTATTGTCCCTGCGAAGCTGTCTCACCACTAACACTATCTTTCTCGACTCGCACCAGTACAGAAGCCAAACCGTGCGTAAAATAAGATTTTTAGACTAATTTATAAAAGAAAAACGCGAATGATGCGTTCATCAGTTTTACATTGATTGATTTTTTTTGTGATTGACTAATTATTGTCGTTTGTTCCTATGATTTACTATAGTGAAAGTTATATTTCCGTTAAAAATCTTGTTTAGGTTTTCTTGAAAATCAACAAAGATTTTTTTCAATCTTTTTAGCTTCCGTTTTTGGGATGTAGATCAGTTAGCACAATAACGTAACGTTCCTGGCTCGAGCGCCATTTTTGTCTTTTCTATTTCGTTGACGCTAATAGAAGAGGCACAAATCGCTCTCGATATATTCCATTGTGAAGATCACACGCGTTATTAGTCCATAGGTTAAAATATCAGGTGTACTTATAACTAAGAAACAAATGTCGAAACCTAAGTCATTGTGTATAGAAAAAACTATTAAGTTTTAGTATTGTAAGTATATTCTCCATTATTTTCATAAGAGTACTGTGACAATATAAAGCGTCTTTAGGCAACATAGGACACGATATTTCAGGTTGTTTTAACTTATTTATTTTAATAGGTACAGTTCTCGAAGTATGTTGTGTTGGAGATTCTTGTCTCGATGACTTACTTATTCTATGCTGAATTAGTGTGTTGTCGACACGGAATCGTCTATGAAATAATTTATGTTAAATTACAGTTTTATAAAACATTTGTAGATATTATATATTTAGTAAGTGGTAGGCGGTATCTCTTATGTTGCCTTTTGACCCAGGACGTAGTATAGAAAGGTAAAAGGACAATTGTAAAATTTATATCGAGATATGAATAGACTGATGATCAATAATAATGTTCTTGTATTTAATTTTGTAAGATGACAAATTGTAAGTTTAAATTATGCGGAAATAATCAAAGCCAATTGTAACTAAGATAGTCGGATATTCTGTACCCTTAAATTGATCACAGTGAAGGTCTTTCATTTTTCTTTTTGAGAATTTTAAATAGTTCTAATGATTTATAAATTATTTTCGCACCAGACCAATAAAATGACAGTATTTTAATTAATTTATTGCTACTTTATAATTACTTACAACATTTGAATATTCCATGTTTTATTAGAGAAATATTTGATTTAATTATTTTTTGAGCTTTCTTTACAATTGACTGAAGCGAATTGACTTCTGATTATTTTGGACACATTTTTATACTGGAAATCATGAATGTACTTATTTGTATTTAGGCCTGTGAGTATACTGAAAGTTAAAAATTCAAATCATTCCACTAGCTTAATCTTTTTTTAAATCTTATTTTCATAAAATTGATTATTTTGCATGAGACCGGTGATTTACGACGTTTATGTGGTGAAAGTACAATTCCTTTGCAGATTACTTTAGTATATTCACATTTTTTCTTTTTCAAAAGAAAAATGAAAGTGATCGCCCATATTTAATTAATTCCATAGATTGTATTGTCAGAATAAAAGTCAAATTGTATAATTCATCTAGCTAGCTTACCGTCGGCATTTCCGGACGGCAAGCGGTTTATAGTAATTGCCAGAATGCTTGTGATGAATGTGTGCAGTGAGCAGCGAAGAATAAAATGTTAATAAACAATTGTTTACAAAAGATTAAAAAAAGGATTTTATTTTATTACCCAATCACTATAAGATTACCGGGAAATCTTACCAAAACTAATTAAAAAATATACCCATGAAGAATTACTTTTGAGCTCAGTAGCGTAGCGCCACCAATGGAAATAAATAAATTATTTTTTTATTAAGGGCTTAGGTTAAAAGATTTGGTTTTTTTGCGAAAATAGAAGAGTAAAGTGCAATTTTTAAATATTTTTAGTGGCCTCTAATATAAGCAAGAATAAGTTATGAATCTCGATATTGCTAAATGTGGTCTCTTTTGACACTATTGAGATGCACTACTTATTGCTTAAGCTTGAGTTCTTGAAACTATATTTAGAAAATGCATTTTACTCTTTTATTTTCGCAAAATTATCAAAACTTTAATCTAAGCCCTTGATAAAACGTAATTGATTTATTTCCATTGGTAGTGGCGCAACTGAACTGAGCTCATAGTTCCACTTCCACCTCAATCTAAATGGTTCGCAAAAAAAATCAACAGTTTCATTATTTTGCCAACAAATAAATATTCGGTTCGCGTTAAATTAAAATCAGGCAACAAACGTTGATCTGCAAACAACCTTACGTTTTAATGTTTATGTGTACTTTACTGTTTAGTTGGAGAGCAAAATATCTAATTTGGTTAGAAATATTTTAAAATTGGTTAGCAGAGAAAACGGGTAGGGGGGATGGTAACACTGACCAAGGGGACGGCAGGAGGAGCGCAACCCTTTTTTTTGTTGCGCAGCCCCCCTAAAATAGTCGTAGAAATAAAAATCCCTCTAGATACTAGGCTCCCATGACTCCGCTCTCATCTCATGGGATCCGCAGAATACGGAGGGATTTTTCTGTCTATAAAGTTTGAGAAGCCACGTCAGGTTTTAAACCTTTAGCTGCAGTAGTTCGGTTGTTAGTCCGGTTAACCGAACTAGTTCAACTCTCAGACCAAATAAAATTGGTCTGAGTTTGTAATATAAATGCAAAAATCAACATAAGGTATAATATTGTACGTTACTTTGCTCTCATACTTTTAACAGGCGCTAGGACTTTTAAACTCGTACCTAGTTTATGGAAAGAATAACAGGCTCTAGGCTTGCAAATTGTTTAATAAAGCACGTGCCGGACTACAGCTGCGCCACAAAAAAAAAGTTGGAAATTTGACTTTTTGACTATGCCATGATGAAGTCTATAGTTTGTCGGAGTTTGTCGCCAAAAACCAGAGTTTGTCGGTCTTCCGTTTAGGAGATACATGTGGCTCAGCTGTAGAGACGTCTCTACAGCTGCGCCACACAGATCTCGAAAACGGAAGGTCGTAGCGAAAATCTGATTACTTGTATGCATAGCCGTTAGTTTGTCGGAGTTTGTCGCACAAAAACCAGAGTTTGTCGGTCTTGCGTTTAGGAGATACGTGTGGCGCAGCTGTAGAGACGTCTCTATAGCTGAGCCACACAGATCTCGAAAACGGAAGGTCGTAACAGAAATCTGATTACTCGTGCGTGTAGCCGGTAGTTTGTCGGAGTTTGTCACCAAGAACCAGAGTTTGTCGGTCTTGCGTTTAGGAGATATGCGAGGATACGCTGTGGAGACCTTTCTACCTGGATCTTGAGAACGGAAGGTCGTAGCAAAAATCTGATAACTCGAGTGTGTAGCCATTAGTTTGTCGGAGTTTGTCACCAAAAATCAGAGTTTGTCAATCTTACGTTTAGAAGATATGTGGAGATATGCTGTAGAGATATTTCTACCTGGATCTCGAGAACGGAAGGTCGTAGCGAAAATCTCACATATCTCCTAAACGCAAGACCGACAAACTCTGGTATTTGGCGACAAACTCGGTCGAACTACCGACTATAGATATGACTAATCAGATTATTGCTACGACCTTCCGTTCTCAAGATCCAGGTAGAAAGGTCTCCACAGCGTATCCTCACATATCTCCTAAACGCAAGACCGACAAACTCTGGTTCTTGGTGACAAACTCCGACAAACTACCGGCTACACACACGAGTAATCAGATTTCTGTTACGACCTTCCGTTTTCGAGATCTGTGTGGCTCAGCTGTAGAGACGTCTCTACAGCTGCACCACACGTATCTCCTAAACGCAAGACCTACAAACTCTGGTTTTTGTGCGACAAACTCCGACAAACTAACGGCTATACATACAAGTAATCAGATTTTCGCTACGACCTTCCGTTTTAGAGATCTGTGTGGCGCTGCTGTAGAGACGTCTCTACAGCTGAGCCACATGTATCTCCTAAACGGAAGACCGACAAACTCTGGTTTTTGGCGACAAACTCCCGACAAACTATAGACTTCATCATGGCATAGTCAAAATGTCAGATTTCCAACTTTTTTTTGTGGCGCAGCTGTAGTCCGGCACGTGACCGGCGATCCTGACGTTCACGAAGTGCCATACATACAAAAATCACCGATTTTTTTTTATATACGACGCCCTTAATACAAGCAGACAGACAGAAGCAGATTGCCACTGGCAGCACCCGTTCACGAGCCTGACGCATGAACCAGCCATCGTTTCGCTCACATCATCGTCACCGGCTAGGCCACAGAATACATAATAGTACAAGTCTGGAGCAATAAAACCGCATTTAAGGGCCTCATGCTCTTTCCGAGTTTCTCACTCGCCAACGTCGAGCTATTTTTGTCAATGCTCGCAAGAGATTCGGCATATAAGGAGATGCTGGACGATGGATGGCATAGACATAGAAAAATTTTCGCTGCGCTCAAGAAGACCAACAAAGCATGGAAAAGAGAAGTTAACGTCATACGGACACGGTCTATGTAAAAAAGAGACAAAGGATCAAGTGACATGTGCCAACTTTTTTTACAGTAAGAGCCCCTAGCGACCCGCTTAGCAAATGAGCAATCACAGTTTGTTTAAAATATTATTTAATCTTAATTAGAATTTAAAATAAATGTATCGTGGAGCTATGGTGTCTTGTACTCTAAGTAATTGTGATGTGACTAAAAGAAACAATCCAAGTAATCACACTTTTCAAAGGTAAATAAAATATTGCCACACATTTCTCTAAAACCAAATTTCGCTACATTTATTCGTTTATCGATAAAGAAAATAGTATGGAACATAGTTTATTAATTTCCTTTGCCATAATATAGTCATATTTTATGAATCTAAGTCATATTTTACGTATCTCATATAAAATGTATTGATTCGTTTTCGGATCACCTGTTTATTGACTTTGTTGTTCTTTGACATTCTATTTCTATGATGGATGGTAACGTGATTTTAAAGCTGAAGGATGGTTCGAGACAGCGGATTTTTACTATCGATGACCTATCATCAATTCCTGAGACCGAAGACGAACCAACGATATTTGAAAGAACGTAACGACCCGCCTCACATGATTCCACCGCAGAAATGTTTCACGTGCCGGACTACAGCTGCGCCACAAAAAAAAAGTTGGAAATCTGACTTTTTAACTATGCCATGATGAAGACGATAGGTTGTCGGAATTTGTCGCCGAAAACCAGAATTTGTCGGGCTTGCGTTTAGGAGATACGTGTGGCGCGCAGCTGTAGAGACGTCTCTACAGCTGCGCCACACAGATCTCTAAAACGGAAGGTCGTAGCGAAAATCTGATTACTTGTATGTATAGCCGTTAGTTTGTCGCACAAAAACCAGAGTTTGTCGGTCTTGCGTTTAGGAGATACGTGTGGCGCAGCTGTAGAGACGTCTCTACAGCTGAGCCACACAGATCTCGAAAACGGAAGGTCGTAGCGAAAATCTGATAACTCGAGTGTGTAGCCGTTAGTTTGTCGGAATTTGTCACAAGAATCAGAGTTTGTCGATCTTGCGTTTAGGAGATATGTGAGGAAACGCTTACGACCTTTCGTTCTCGAGATCCAGGTAAAAAGGTCTCCACAGCGTATTTCTGGTTTTTGGCGACAAATTCCGATAAACTATCGTCTTCATCATGGCATAGTCAAAAAAGTCAGATCCCAACTTTTTTTTTGTGGCCCAGCTGTAGTCCGGCACGTAGCCAGCAGAACGTTTTTAATTAGGTAGATAGTAATATGATTTTAATCAGCTTTTGTTCAGTTTCTAATGGAAACCTATCTGAGGAATTCAGTTTAAATGAAAGACATTTTACCTATATTATATTTATTTGGTAATTAGTAACAAAATTCTGTATTTACAAATACATACCATTTACCCCTATTGAAAAGGTATCTCAGAGAAATAAATTCACAATACATCACCCAAAAAGTCTATAAAATGTACTTATGTAGTTAGCAAGTCAAAATAAAATCAGGATTGGAATAATTTATAACAAAATTTCTTTAACTTCTTAACCACTGACCAGTTGAAAATGGTTTAAATAATGATGTCGCTTGTCAGCAAAAATGAAATATCCGAATGTATGTACCTTAACTATATCAAGATGACAATACATTGCTAAGTGATAGAGGAAAAAAACGGTGCGTTTAAAATAATTTATTACAATCGAGACTTCGCTCCGACACCTATCGCCTCCGATTAATTGCAAACAGTATGTACAGTACAATAGCGCGCGCCCCTCTCCCGTCGCCCGCGTACCTCACCGCTACGCATGCCCAAAATACGGATTCCGCGCAATCCCCACCCGATTTCAAGATATTTGCCTAGTACTGTACGCTATAAAAAAATCTAAAGAGATCAATAATAAGTTAACTCGGTATTTATGCAAATGCGAATAACCTATCTGACAATTAGGTAGGCGAGGTGACGACACAAGACCGGGGAAGTCAGGATTTCATAAAATCTAACACGTAAATCTAATAAGACTCCCCGCAAACTACAGACCAAACTGTCAGCTGATAGGTTGGGCCTTTAATCAGTATGAAGATATACGCAAGTTACAACGATTTGGTATCGGCCGACTCTTCATACAAAAACCAACTATAGGCCGATACAAAGTCTGTAGTCTGCGAGGACGCTAAAAGTCTTAAAACTAGTCTTAAGTCTATTTTGTAAGTTTTAGTCCCCACTGCGGGGTGAGCGATCTGTGCTGGCGCGGTCTTTGCCGGTTCCGTTTTGGCGAGGGGAGTTGGATCGAGACCTTGATGGAGAGCGGTCGCGGGAGGCGGAGCGGCCGCGGTCGTTGTCGCGGGAGCGCGAGCGGGACCGAGAGCGGGAGCGGGAGCGGGATTTGGTCGCGCGACGTTCTTCTCTCTCCTCACGTTTCGGCGACGCTTCCTTGCTGCGGGAGCGCGATCTTTCCCTGAAGGATGAAGAGTTGATTAGTGCATAGCTGAACTAGTAAACCACATGGTATAATAATATACTGCGCCAACCTCCCTAGCATGACCACCAAAACGCATTGTGACTCACGTTTAACTGCCAAAATACAAAGGATTTTGACAGTTGAGTGTCGATAAAACGCTTTAACACGATATAGGGTTATTTGTAAAACCGACAAAAAATCGACTCTCTATACAAATGAACCGAACAGCTGATCAAGTTTTGTATGAAAAGTCGATATTTTTTTCTGTTTTCAGAAAAGTCGTAGAACAAATGGTGTTGTTTATGAGTTTAGTAATTTACTCCTGCGAGGTTGTTGGTGTTTTACAAATAGCCCTATATACATCATGGTTCGGTGGTCATGCTAGGGGGAGCAGATACAGCATTCCGAGACAGAGGAAGTCACGTGGGTAACCTTGCTTACATCATCTCCGCTATCGGTATTAAAAATAACATTCATTCATATTTAACGTGAACTGTTTCTATTGCTAATACCGAGTTCACAGGAGACGATTTTGGTTGTTCAATAATTATCAGTCAACAAAAAATGTATGTGGTCGCTTGCGATTTCAACGTTCAGACAGTTTAAATTACAAACGATTTAACAGTTGATCAATTAAAATCGCCTCGTTTGAACCCGCTATAAAAGAAACAATCACAATGCACTAATAATGACTGTGACAGAATAAATCCTTCATTCTTTGCTTGTTACTTATAAAGTCGTGCAACTGGTTAGTGACATAAGCAAGTCCTCCCGGAATGCCAGATCTTGTTTTCTTGGATGGTGCCATGATCTAAGAAAAGAAGATCTGGCATTCCGGGGTTTACCATGATCATCATGGTAAACCCTATCACTTACACAGTCATGACAAGATTATATAAGGTCCTTCTTAAATAGTGCACAAAATTTTAAGGGGTCAATGTACTCATGCATACAGACAACTTTTACTATGGTACCAACATTGAAAACGCGAAAAAAAAACTGCTGTTCCATAGAAAATTTAAAAACGAATAGATCAAAATGTATGGAACAGCTGATTTATTTTTCGCGATTTCAATGTTGGTACCATTGTAAATGTTGTTTGTATGCATGAGTACATTTACCCCTTAAAATTATGTCCACTATTTAAGAAGGACTTATCATTATTATTTAATAAGGATTATTTAATCTTAAAATAAGGAATTAAACAAACCATATTTGATTTTTTTTTATAAAAGCTAATCGGCGATTTTTCGGAAAGAATGCTATGATCATTCACAGGCCCTATTCTTTTGGTTAAAGATTTTTAAAGTTTGCACAGTAAAAAACTTGAAATAACATATAAGACAAAATTAACTAAATAAATAGAACAAAGCATTTTAACTGTAAATTATTCAACAAAAAATAAGAACACAAAACTACTTACAATTCACTAAAAATAAGAAAAAACTATAAAATTACAATAAAAAAAAGATAAAGCAAGCCACACAAACTAGCAATACTATATTCTCTTTGCTCACCTTGCTGGTGCGGTCTGTCTGTGATGCAGGAAACATGGATCGAGTTAATATTGTGATATTTAATTGTGCAATCAATATTATTCTTAAAAACTATCAATTTTGTTAAAAATTATGCCAATGAATAGCTTCAAAAATAAACAAACATCTGACAACAGTGGTCATATATGGATGAGAAGTTAAGTTTTTTTTTTAGGAAACATTGAAAAGTCAATTTACTATATCTTAAAGAAAGATGCCCATTTCTGACCTGTCAAAATGTTGATTTTATCAATTACCCTGTATTGAGAAGTAATGTAGATCATAAAATTAATTTTTTATTATTATTTATAAACTACTACAACTACTAACTAAAATAAAAATTGGTAATATAGAAACAGAGAAAATTAATAGTAAAGATTAGCATTAATTACAATTAGTAGAAACTAGAACATATTGATTTTACCATTACAGTCATATTTTTCCGATTGCCAAATTAAAATTTAATAATTTCAAGTGTTCTATGGTCACAGCAACTGTTCAAGTATAATTTTATAATTATTATACATAAACTTTTAAAATTCTATTTGGCAGGTCAACACTTGTATGGGAAGTGGTCAGTGTTCTTTATGAGTAAATGTCCAAATTGACAAAACACACCTTTTGTTCAATCGGTAGCACTTTTTATAACCCTAAATAAATAATAGAAAACTGAATTATGTTTACTTCACAACTTATGCAATAACTTTTAGACAAAATTTTGTTAGTGGTTATCGATATTAACTGATAGGTTCATATAAGTCTCTGGGCCTAACTAGTTGGCAACTATTACAGACACAAAAAATTGTTAATGGTTATCACATTAACTGGCATAGGTTAATACATCTGGATCGATGATGGCAACTTACAGATTTAGTACTAGAGCAAAAACTTAACTTCTCACACCACAATGGTCAGAGGTACAGATTGACGGCACACGGGACTTACTTGGACTCTGCTTTAGGCGATCGGGACTTAGATCTGGAAGCGGAGCGGCGTCCGTTCCGCGCAGGCGACTTGGAAGCGGAGCGGCGGACCTCCGAGCGGCGAGCGGACTTACGCGTCGTCGGCGAGCGGGATTTGGAACGACTGCGGTCCCTAAGCGACGCGCGCGCACACCAAAAATACGTGTAATGATACAGCTTTAGTTACACTACCGCTACTTATCGTTAAAATACTGGTGTATCATGATCATATTTCTTTCACGTTGAGTGGCTACACAATCTTAGAGGCTGACAAATATACAAGAAGTGACTAACTCCTATTTAAAAATAACGCAATTTGTGAGTCTAAAATTCTAAATTGTCTGAGATACAGGTGTATCTAGTTCGGAGACTACTAACGGCCGATATCAATAAACTATCTTCAGTAAGAGATAGGCCTACTATGGATCTGTTACTAGTCAACTGTTGTCCTCCCCTCATTTAACAGAAATATCTAGGTTAATCTCTAGTAAGCCTATCTACTGAGATAAGTTATTGAAATCGGCCATAAGTAATTTATCAAAATGTCAGTGATTTTAGGCATTATAATTATATTTAATCGTTTTCATAATAAATAGATTGGCCGCTTGTGCTACACCATGAAAGAAATATTGTCATATAAATAAGATATAAATGCTATACAAACACTACATACAGAATAGAAAGATATAAATACAGTAGTACTATTTTCTAAGTACTTACATCTTTAAATTTTGCTCAGCGCAAGTAATAACACACCTAGCCAAATGAATACTCAGTTAATTTGATACAGATTCATGCTGGACTATGGTAACTAAATATAATATGTTGCAGCATTGTCTAGTATATCTTAAAGAAAGGCAAGCATGCAAGCTTTTCTTTTAGTTTGTATACAGCTTTACATTTCTGTTAATCGTGACAGTAGGTGTGAAATAGATGCCATTTTAAATAATCTTTTTTTCTTTTAGGTTAATAAAAGATATCGGCCAGAAATCTAAATTAATTACTTGAGCTTACTAAGTTTGAATTAGTAAGTTACATAATCAAAATTTTCATCATAACCAACTCATGACGCGAATCTCAGAAATGTATTTCATCAATAACTTTTAGCTAGCTTAGAGCTAGTTTTTCAACTGTCCCAATCAAAATAAGTCAAAAAAGCCTTTCAACATAGATCAATTTGTCATTCATATAATATGTGAAACAAGTTTAACCAGGCGACTGAAAAATCAGCTTATGTCTAATAATTTACTTTAAATAACATTCAAATGAAACAGCATAAAGATATATAAAGATAAGCACTTTTTAAAAGGGTCAGTATCATATCTCGCTTGGATAACTCGTGCCAATAATAAAAAAGTTTGCTTATTGTTATTAACTATTGTTTCAATAAAGAATGACTATCGGCGACGGGAAAAGATTTTTTTTCAGGAGAGAAGTAAATATAACAATGAGAAAAGAGTAAGTGAAAGAGAAACTAAGCAGGATTATGTTCATTCATTATTGAAACATAGCTTATTGACTATCTATAACCAATCGTCAAAGCTAGTCTAATGAATTAGTTATTAGAGGATTCGATAGTATTGTGGTGGCTAAGTCTTTAGAGCTTTGTTGTATAATTGTATAATCATCAAAATGTGTTATAAATAAACCAATTTAATACCACACAAAAGTGGTCTTGTCAAACGTTTAGCGGCTTAATCACGCGAAGCGATGCGCGAATTCCTAATACATGGCATCTGATGACGTAAGTCTTCGCATATTATTCGCTCGTCGCTTCGTCGTTCGCAGCTTCGCGTGTCCAAGCGGTAACTCAATTATGATAGGTGTAGTTATTGTTAGACAATAAGCCCTCAAATGTTAGCCTTTAGGCGCGATTGGTAAATTAATTAAAATTCGCGGGTTGTTGAAGGTGAAAAATTGAAATAACGTTATGTGCATTTCGCGGTTGGCAATTAAACGAAACGCGATAAGATAAAACGGCAATTGGACCTGCCCCCGTATTACAACCTCTTAAAACTTGCCAGTTTTCTGAATGGCTATCATCAATGCGTGTCCTTTTTAGGGTTCCGTACCCAAAGGGTAAAAACGGGACCCTATTACTAAGACTCCGCTGTCAGTCTGTCTGACTGTCTGTCTGTCACCAGGCTGTATCTCATGAACCGTGATAGCTAGAAAGTTGAAATTTTCACAGATGATATATTTATGTTGTCGCTATAACAACAAATACTAAAAACAGAATAAAATTAATATTTAAGGGGGGGCTCCCATACAAAAAACGTAATTTTTTGCCGTTTTTTGGTACGGAACCCTTCATGCGCGAGTCCGACTCGCACTTGGCCGGTTTTTTTTTGCTATACAGCGAGAAAGAGATGTGACTATAGCAATTCATAAACTGGCAAGTTTTAAGAGGTTCTAATACCCCCGAGGGCCTCGATTGTGTTAATGTTAACACTATAATCGTGTATCGATGGTGTTTCACTAGTATTGGTTCTTTTAGGGTTCCGTAGCCTAAATGGCAAAAAACGGAACCCTTATAGATTCGTCATGTCTGTCTGTCTGTCTGTCCGTATGTCACAGCCACTTTATTCCGAAAGTATTAAGACTACACAGTTGAAACTTGGTAGGTAGATGTATTCTGTTAACCGCTTAACGAATTTAATACAAAAATAAGAAAAATAAAAGATTAAGGGGGGGCTCCCCATAATCAAACCAACACGTGTTGGGTGTCTATAGATAGGTCTTTAAAAATGACATTGAGGTTTCTAAGACAACTTTTTCTCAAAGTCAACCGTTTGAAAGATATTCACCGCCAAAGTGGTAAAATGTGTGTCCCCCCCCTTTAACTTTTGAAATAAGAGAGTGAAAAATCTAAAAAAAATATATGCTGTAGATCTTAATAAACACTTTCAACCAAAATTGGTTTGAACGAGATATTTAATTAGTTTTCGAGATATAGCACATTTTCCAAAACCGCAAATATAACTTTGTCATTCATACCAACACTGTGAAAAACAAAGTTATTTTTGCAGACAAAAAATGATAGGTGGTATTAAATATGGTATGGTATAAGGTAACTACGGAACCCTATGGCGCGTGGCCCGACACGCACTTGGCCGGTTTTTGTGTTTTAGTAACCAAAAATGTGTCAAAAAGCAATACTACTAAAACATAACTTTAGACGTGAATGTAACGTTAAACATTAACACAGAGCCGAGGTCCTGCTGATAAATAAGACAATTTGGACCAACCGGGTGCACCAATCGCGCCTAAGGGCATATTTTCATCACAATGTTACTCACTTGGATCTCGAGCGAGAGCGGGACTTGGCCGCGGGACTCTTGCTCTTCGGGCGGGACTTGGAGCGGGAACGGCTGCGGGACGAGCGAGATGCGTTAGCGATCAGTACGAACAAACACGCGGGTTATTATAGTGTTGCTGATTCAGTAGGTATGCTATCATCAAGACCGTACAGCCCCGAAAGATGGTAAATAAGTAATATCATCATTATAGTCAAAGGGGTTTCAAATGTTTTGCCAAGGGTCCTTGTCAAACATTTTTAAAACTCGCACTATGAAACTTGTATATTTCAATTGCGGACGATGAACAAAGGTTTTTGCGAAATATAAGGGTCCACCAAAACTTCACGTTTTAAAGATATTTGGACAAAAGGATTGCAAAAAAGCAATCATGCTCCATACAAAAGTTTTCAAACCCTTTTCTACACAAGTAGTCAGTAACTAATTTCATGTCTGAAATTCGTTTAAAATTATGCAATAAAGCGGTCGTGCTCGGTGGCATGCACTTGGAGAGGCCTATGTCCAGCAGTGGACAATGATAGGCTGATGACCTGTGATTTTAATCTAATAAATATAGCTCACCTAGAGCGGCTGCGGCGGCGCGAGCGACTGCGCGAGCGGCTCGACGACGAGCGCGTGCGGCGACGCGACGAGCGACGATCCTCAACCAAACGGATGCGGCGCCCGTTCAGCTCGGTACCGTCCAACTTCTCGATAGCGGCGCGCATGTCCGAATGGGTCGCGAACTCCACCACACTGGTGAATTATGGTGAATTTTGAAAAATCTCTACTGTTTTTTCGTAAATTTATTGGAGTAAAGGGTTATTCTTCAGATAGAAAGTTAGCATCAAGGTATTCAGCCCCGAAAGATGGTTAAAAATACGATATCATCATTTTATTTGTGTTCTCGTTTAATTATGACTCCAGTTACAGTACGAGGCAAACATCTTGAAATCGGGTGGGGATTGCGCGGAACGCGTATTTTGGGCATGCCTAGCGGTGAGGTACGCGGGCGGCGGGAGAAGGGCTCGCGCTCTTGGTCGCTTGCAAGTCCACATGCGCGAACTGCCCACTAATTATCTAATTTCAAAATCAAACGCAATCTTCTTGCTCTTTTTGGCACAAATAAAAACTTACCAAAGAACTGCAGGAATGTATCACAGCCATCTGTCAAATGAAAGCGATTGCGATAGATTTTGAAAATTAGACAATTAGCCTCCTGATCCTCACTCGTCGAAAAAGTGTCAAGATGTTTGCCTCGTACTGTATCTCTAATTAACACTGAAGAGAACTTGCATTTAAAATCTCCGACTACCTTACTTTATCCATAAGCAGATAATTAAAATGTAATCAATTACTATCTGATTCTAATTTTATAGCGACTTTGGCAAACATAGCTAGATTCGCGAAACGTTTGGGAAACCATAATGAGATATGATAGAAAAACTTATGACAAACAAACAGCTTATGAGATTTGTATGGAATATGGTAATGGTAAAATAGCTCACCCTTCATTTCTATGCTGTTTGTGGGCGTCAGCGTAAGTAACTTCACCAGCTTGACGCATATAATCCTTCAAGTCCTGAAAATCAATTAATAGTATTAATGATAAGGTAAAGCGATATCGTAATAATTTTTCCAAAAGTCTATAAAAGTAGTCAGATAAAAAAATATCATCAAAGCTTTCAGCCCCGAAAGATGGTTAAAAATACGATATCATCATAATAATAATTTGTTTTAATGACATAAGACTTTGGGAAAAATTTCAATAAATTGCAAAAAAGCCCTAATGTCCTAGCAATGTCTAGATTATTTATATGTAAGTTAAGAACCAGATGAACAAAAATGTGAAAAAAATATGTGCCAACAACACCATTTCGTAAACGGTTACCCATCGGTAATCATTGTTTACAAGTCATATCTAAGCTGTGTTCTGATTATCTTGTGGGCAGTATATGGTGGAAGGATCCGTCCTGTCCGATCAGTTTCCAAGCAATGAACCATGGCCTCTTTGTCCGTTATCCTTCATGCTCTTTTCTATTTCCTCTTGACTAAGGTCTTTAATTTCCTGTCTCTATCTTATCGAAGTCTCTCTGGGACCCTCACTCTGGATGTCTGGTAGTGCACTCGGATCGTCTCTCCCTGTCCATCGGATGTCTCCACTAATCCTGTTTGTCCAGTCCAGTCCACTGCTTCCAATGCTCAAAGGTTCTGGCATGCATGGTATCGTCCAGTCCAGCTGTACATCAGTCTGATTGTCCACTGTTCAAGATATCTGGCATGCGTGTAATGGCTTCCTTCAGACCATCTGTCCTTTCCGTCCGTCCTCCGGGAATGTCGCCTGTCCGTCCGGGCCGGCCATCCACTTTTATAAACAATGACACCATCAGGGAAATACCAAATACGAAAAGTTATCGAGGCCGAAACAGAACGATAAAAAAAGTGATCAAAATGACAGTTCACAACAGCCACCACTTAACGAAACATCGCGTAGGCGGTGCGCCGATTGCGAACAACACAAAAGTTAAATTAACGATGGCAAAATGAATTAAAATGGGAGATTGCACATAACGAGAGCGGCTCCTGTTGTCTGTGCCCCCTGTCGACTTTACCTTGGAGCCACCGGCGGCTGCAGAGGGCGGGGGATCGTCTCGGGCTCAGCGGCGCAGACCAAACCCTCCTAACATCGGCTCAGACCACATCTCACACAGCGTTACATCGAGGGCTCTGGGCACGATACGCCACCTTCTGTTGTTTAAAATTATCTATAAGCTCGTAAGTAATTCGCATTACAGATTTAAAAAGTATACTTTAGAATAATGGATGTTAAGCTACACTAGTTTTCTGATATAAGTGTTAAACTAAATAACAATATGAGACTAACTGAATAAACTGTTTTTTATGTTTTTGTTTTATTAGTAAAGCAATAAGTGATGAGCTCTCGTGGTAGCTGGCGCGTCCTCCAGTCATCTCCGGGCATCCGTGGTGTTCTTCCAGCCATTTTGAGCTTTGATTGTCCGTCTTTCTGGATTTGTCCTTCATGGTGATATGTTCATTCGTCTTTCCAGTTCTTCTTTGTTGCTTCGTCATAGTGGAGTCTTCGGAGTGTCATCCGTGATATTGCCCTTGTGCCGCGTGCGAGATTGCCTCGTGGTGACAGTGCCCAGCCCTCAAGTAACCGCGAAGCATGTCCAGGACCCTGGGTGATGTTTGGTGATGGTATGATGATGGACCCTTGGCAGATCGGCGCCGGTTCTTACCTGCCAGCTAATGCGGCTAGACAGATTTTCCACGATAAGACGGTACTCGGTGCGCGTTGGCGGTCCGTATCTATAATTGTAGTCACTGTGGAAATTAAGATACCTGGATTATTTAAGAAACGGGGCCAATGTGATTACGGAAAGGTTTTTACATAATAATTTATCAGATTTCTATATGATCATGGACTGCTACGGGGTCAACCAAAATTGAGATTAATAATAGATTTATGTTGGCAATACAGACAACAGCAAAATTGAATATAGTCTGTCTATTCTTACTTGTTTTATAAAATACAACAAATGGTTTTCTAGACATAGTTTACGAAATAAATTGGTAAATTATTAATATCAATTTGATTTAATAAGAAACATAATCAATAACATATTTTTAAATAACGATTTAAGTTAAAAAGACGTATGAAAACTGTCAAAAGTTGTTTACTAAATAAGACAAGTAAGAATAAACAGACTATACAGGGTCACATCACATGTAATGATTTAGAAAAAATCTTATGGAGAATTTAAGGCATATGAATTAAATGGGGCTAAGTATTTAAAGGGAAAACTGCTTATCTAATACAAGGACCAAATAGGTGACTAACAACAAAACATACTTATTCTATTTTCTACAGCAGGGGTGCCCATACTTTTTCTTCAGGTGATCGATATAGCAAAAATTTATGATTAAGAGATCGACATTTTGACCGTTTAACCCAACAAATATTTATCAAGAAAAAAAACTGCATAAGTAAAACTACATTGGGTGCTTATACTGTCAAATGTGTTATCCTTGGCGATCGACCTTAAAACCTCTCCCGATCAACCGTTTGGACACCTCTGCTCTACAGGGTAATTTTGAGACCCCTTTACAAAATCAAATATAAGTTCAAGTAATAAAAAAAATAGGTGAGATAATTATGAATGATTTCGTTTTATATTCACAGTTTTCAGTCTTTTTATATCCTAAAAAACTATGCACGCACGCTCACCCTCGCTCACGGGACGCCTGCGGGGGATGGCGGGAGCCGGGAGGGGGGCTCGCGCCGGTCGACCTGTGCGATGCGCAAATAGTGACAACAATTTCAATTTGAGTACGGAAAATGGGGTAAAAATGGAAAAAAAAATTTTTTTTTACTTCATTTTGATTGTACTGCTGTTATAGAATGACCTGACAAAATTTGAAAAGGGGTCCAAAAACTACCCTGTATATTTCCAAATCTTTGTGACAGTCATACTCATTTTAAACATTATTGATGTACAAGTCCATTATCCTTACTTGTGCTATTTGGTAAACAATTTTCACCCAACTCTTTATTGAAAAAATCATTCAAATACAACAAATAGTTTTCGACACATGGATGAACGAAAGAAATTGTTAATTATTAATAACAATTTAATTAAATAAGAAAACATATTTTTACACAAAAACTGTTTACCAAATAAGACAAATAAACAGACTTTACACAGATGTTCGGCATATTAAGTTATTAACTGTCCCAGTTCTCAATGTTATCTACTATTGCGACGTTACAAAGATAACAACTATAGAATATTATACTTACAGATAGCTGCAAAATGTATTATACAATTAAAATATAATCAAAACTACAAAATGTCAAAAGTGCTCAAAGCAGGGAATAAAAACTGCATTACTATTTAATCAAAGCTAATGTACTTAAACAGGATTATGTACTTTAAAACAAAGAGGATGTGTAGCTACATGAAAACAAAATGTTAAATAAGCAAAACTAAGGGGAAACACAGACAACTGACTAGTTAAACATGATCTTTATTTCTCATAGAATAAAAATGTATTATATTGGTGTCAATTCAGTTGGAACGACCTAATTAAATTAAGGGCTGGAATAAACTTAATTTTAGCATTCTGTTGTCTTTTCGATGCAGAATGAAAAGGATGGAAAACTTAATTTAGATTAGTCCTGTCAATTTAGTTGTTGCCAACCAAATCAACACCACTATCTGTGACTTTAGTTACATTTTATCATTATAAAGATCATTTCGTAAATCAGTCAGTGTGTCAAGACACAAAACTCAAATTATTGTCACAACACCACTATGCAAAAAACAAAAATATGTGTAAAGTAAAATAAAAACACAGTTGCAATTAACGAAATAGATATTAATTAAATAATTTTGTTTTCTTTAAGAAAAATGTAATTAAAGATATTTTAGGGTACATAATTAGCAAGCCACTTATCCTGCCACCATTCATAGAATGGGTTCAAGGTTCCACTAATGGTTGTATAAACATACTGGAAAACAATGTCAGTGCAGCAGATTTATCTGCTTATTACAGGAAGTTGTTCAGTTTTGGCATCACATAGCACTGCACAAACGTGTTCAATGTAGTTATGTATAGGTTAGTGATGGGCCAACTCAAGCTCCAACCCCAGTTGACTCGAGTTGCGGTTGTTTCGGGTCAACTCGATTTAGATGGTTATGAATTGAGTTGTGTACTTTTGTCTCGAGACGCTTACTGGGCCGTGCGCCGTCGCGCCCCGCGCCTATTTCTTTTTCTTGTAACTAACCCTACCTAAAATCTATGAACAAAAAGTAAAGGTCTCCACAGTTGTTGACATCTGTGCAGGTATCGGTTCTGACTCGCTCACAGCTAGAACCCGCGAGCTGAGATGGTGTCAGATTGATCCAACTCGGGTCGGCTAACTCGAGTTGAAACAAGAGTTATGCGAATTTCGAAACAGAGAGTTGGAAATAAACCAGGGACCGGAGAACCCTATAAAAATCTTACCAAATGATAGGGTTTCCCTTTCTATAGGTATATTAGTTGATGATATGCTTACCGTATTGATAAGGTTTTTACAAAAAAGTCTATGAAATACCCAATCAAAACCGCTATTACAGTAAGCGGTTCCAGTCTTTCGGCCCAGGTGGGACTAGGTATAAATTGCTTGAACACATTTTAAAACCCCTTCATAAAGCATTCATAGGGTTTCCTCGATAGGGTTTTCGTATTTGGTAAGTGCTTACTTGGGTTACCCTTTCGATAGGGTTACCATATATCGATAGGGTTTTCGAAAACAAGTCTATGAAATACCCAATCATAAACGCCTTCAACGGTAAGCGGTTCCGGTTCTTGAAATAACCGAGTTGGCCCATCTCTAGTGTGGGTAATAGTATTTCTTTTGTTGCCATTTTTAACTGTTGTGTACGTGTTGTGTTGCCAAATATGTATAACTAATAAATTTGAAATATGTTGTTGTTTAGTACTTTGCTTTTTGCTTAGGGTGTTGTGTAGGTAATACAGACGCGTCTCGTCTCGGCGGCGGCCGGCGCGGCGCTGGCGGCTGGTCGCGGCAGCGCCAGCGGTCGGACCCGCGCGGCATGCCGCGAGCTCGCTCCACCGACACCCTACAACACACGACACTCACTCGTATCGTGACCGGCCGCGGTCCCGCTCGCGGTCGGTGAAGCGGTCGCGCCGGTTACGGTCTGCGCTGCGGTCGATCCCTCGCGCCGGCTCCACCACGACCCTGTAGCACGGTCTACGTTAGCATGCACGCACAACTGCATAGATGCTCGACAATTCAACTTGGACTAACGACTCGCCAGTTGGTGTAATGTGTGGATACAGTCCTCAGTGGTGGGAATTGTTGGGCTATCTCACAAAGTCAGCTTGCGATGGGCACATGTCAACAGTCACATTATTGAAGGAAGTCTTAAAAGTAGGGATGCAACGATACCGATGCCGATAATCATAAACCGCAGGTTATCATAATTTTTGACAATTATCCGTATCGTAAAAAGTATTACGATTAAAAATGATTCTTAAAACTGCTATGATGTAGTTTTTTGAGGGAAAAGAAAAGCAAGACAGCATCGATGTTTGCGCTGGCAGCACATGACAGCCATCTTAATGTTTTGTACGTCTGTGTTATTTTTTTAATAGAAAATCATGCCAAAAAAAGCATGAACAGAGTGTGATATGATAGCGTTTTTCTAAGGGCCCTCCAAATATACAGAAAAATACTGAAAATTTCGTAACTTAAAGAAACTGGCGGGCATAAGTATTTGTCCATCAAACTAGCTACTGTAGATTCAGAAAGATTGTTCTCCACAACTGGTTTAATCCATACGTATAAAGAAACAGACTAACCAGATAATTTAAAAAAAATGTTTTCTTAATAAAAATTTAAAAGAATTTATTATAATTATGACATATAGGTGGTATATTATCATTAAAATTTAAATAAATGTTGACTTTACTCAATTGTCTTGTTTTATTAAATATAAATAAAATAATCCTAATGCATTTGTTATCGTATTCGCTATTACGATGCATTCATCATTTGATATCAATGTATCGTAATAGAAGTATTGTTGCATTCTTACTTTAAAGAACTCAAATAATTATTTTGTTGCAAGAGCAAGACAGGAATTTTTAGAGCAGTATATTGTGGTTCTTGCTTATTAACTTACTTACAAATTGTGCCACACTTACCTATAAAGTAATCAGCTAGACTTTATGAAATACACAAAATAAATTGTATTAATCTGAGTCATCAATGTGTTTGAAAATATGTGAAAATAATTGTTACAATTACATATAGATATTGCAATATTTTTAATATTATAATAAAAGTATAACAATGAAATAATAATAAAAACTATATTACATATTTGAAATTATAAGTGAAAACATTACAGAAACACCTGAAATTCCTAGAAAACGTGATTAACTGAAATGACATTTTAAATGGTAAAATATTTAAAATTATGGGTTGTGTAACTTGTGCTTATTTTACACCAATTGGTTAGTCAGTGAGTAGTTAGCAATTGACAAGTGATCAATGCAGTAACTTTCTTCCGTCCCTACCATCACCAATAAAAGCATTCACGGACCTCCAAAATTTTTATTCAGAAATCATACTAAGGCGTTACAGCCTTATGAACAAGAAATAAAAGTTAACACTGTTCATTCAAAATATTCTCATCCAGCCTTCACTTTTTATTATCTCAGTTCTCCATACAATTCTCACAAAAAAGTGGAGCCGGCTGATAAAGAAAATTAATAATTAATTTGAAAATAATTACTTATAAAAAAGAAAGACTACCTAACAAAAAGCTATAGACTTCAACTAAAACAATGCCATATTATAATGAATCTTACCTATCACCGAGCAACTCTTTCCCATTTAATTCATACACTGCGTCATCAGCGTCTCGATAATCTTCAAATTCCTGTGAATATAAGGATGTATTAGCAAAGCATAGGGTATTCTTGCTTACTTTATAAATGAAATCTATACTCCAGCCAACTTATAGAAAGAATGTCTGCAAACAAAACATTGCAATTTTTTCAAATTGTTCCACAAATATGTTAAATTTCAGTGAATTAACACCATATATCTAATTTGGACAACATATGTAAGCTATATCAATGATATTCACATATTTATAAAACATGTGATAAAAATACTTTTGAGGTTAAGTATGGGCCATCTGTTCACAAGGATTATTTCCGAAGTTGGCTAGAGTATAAATGCATTTATTTTTGTTAAAATACTTACCACAAAACCATAGCCATTTTTTATAAGAATGTCCCGGATTCTGCCGAAACCTCTGAAGAACTTCTCCAAGTCCCTGTCTCTGACTCCAAATGGTAGACCGCCAACGTAAACTCTTGAACCCACCATTTTCTAATCTAAAAAAACGTTAAAGGTGTAAATAAAACAAGGGTTGGAGCCTCCGCTCCAACCTGACTCCGGTCAGGTTCAGAAGTTATTTTGATCAGGAACAAACACAAACGAAATGGGAAAATTCAGTAGTCAATAGTGCACAATATGCGAGAATGTTGGTAACTGTTATGTGCATTTCCTAGCAAGAGGACTTTGAACTGAAGGAGATAACAGCACTGATATTAGATCAATAGTCTCAAGTGTATGGATTTATCTGACCTATTTGTTTGCGACAGCGATAGTTTAATATAGAGCATGTATCAAGTAGTAGCTGTCAACAAAACGAGCGAGCACAAGCATCCGCGATGGCAGACCGATAAGGTTCACTCACTATGACCGAGCAATATTGCAATACGAAATGACATGAAATTAATCCAACCGTGATGGTATTTTTATTAGTTTTACGTAACACAAATATTTTTTTTATCGATCCCTAGTTCCCTACTCATGCATTGCAAATTCAACACTTACTTCTCGGGAAATAACAATCGGATGAAACTAATTATCGTGTTTCGTCGATAGTACAGTACAAGTAATAAATATTGATCGATGACTTGTTGAAATTTACTGGAATAAATTACCACGCCGCTGGAGACCAACCAAGCTGACTTCGCTAACAATATGGCGGGCGGGCGGCTTTCGCACGACGCAATTTTAGCACCATAATATCATTATTACACTTACAAATCTATTCTTCAAGTAGTGTCACTGATGCTTTTCAAGAATACACTTTTGTTTATCAAGTTTTCACTCGCGTTAAATAAACATTTGAAGAAATATGCAACTCAATATGCGCAACTCGCTTGCTTGATGTTGCCGGATCCAGAAATGCCAGAGTCTATTGTCTATGTCTGTCTACTACCACAACCATGAATTTAGTACATTAAACAGGATTGTGCGTTTCGCCCCAAAATAAGCCGACAGAGAGGTCTAGTAGATGAATGTATCTTTTTCTTCATTAGGGTGACCATACCATATGGTTGGTCAGAGACATACATAGTACTTAAAACTGTTTAATATAAACTTAAATATATAGGTAGTTCTATATTTATAATTAACACTTTTTACCACGTTTTTATTAGGTTGCTTGCTCGTTTGTTTGTTTGTTAAACAAACTTGCAAACGATTTTATACTATAATAGAACAATTTAGTTTTTTGGAAATCTGAAATGGTGCAGTATTTATGATCACACTAGGTTTGCAAAGAAATATTTCCTAAAGATTGAAATTCTTAAATTGAAATTCGGCGCCATGGTCAAAATCGGAGTTGCCAGGATTGGCACTTCTATTTATTATCACCTTACCGATGAAAGCTGATTAGCATTATTGTAGAAATCTAATTGAATCAAAAGAGTAAGTTCTGATTTATATTACAATTATTATGTGTCATTCTAAATTAATATTTAAATAGTATATATTTGACATCCCGATCCTTAATTTTGAAACACTACTTGATTGGTAATGTACATTTTTTTGTCCTACTATCGTGGTATTATTGTTTTTAGTAATGGCAATTGACAACATTTCCACAACAACAGCAAGTATTAAAAAAAAGTTTTGACATTTTGTGTTGAAACTTTTTTTTAATAGCATGTTGTGGTTATGACAGGTGGTGGCAAAGATATAATCTCCATTCCGCTGTTACTTTCGTATATTTGCGAAGTCGAAGTGACTTTATTTTTTATTTTTATTTATACAAAACCGAAAATTCTGAAACTTTTTTCTATTACTAAGGGAGCTTATTCCTACCTATAAAAAAATATTCAGCCAAATTGATCTTTTTCGGACATTCCCCATTGCCATTACTAAACAATAATACCACGATAGTAGGACAAAAAATATGTACGTTACCAATCAAGTAGTGTATCAAAATTCAGGATTCGGAGAGGGAAGTCGAATATATTCTATTTAAATATTAATTTAGAATAACACATAATAATTGTAATATAAAACAGAATTTACTCTTTTGATTTAAATCAAAAGAGTATAGAAAATATTGTGTTATTATTTTCTAGTCAAAATATTACCAAAAACCGAGTATTTATTTATATTTATATATTTGAGGACAACCAACAAAATATACACCAATACAATACTGTGATACATTCTCCGTTGATAATTGAGTGCTATTTCAATTATAGGTTGCATGCATTTATAAAATAGGCAAACTAAATGATTAATAGGTAAATGAAGCACATTATGAATAATACAATAATAAAAACGAACAATTGAATTAAATAAATTAGAGCATTAAAATATAAAATTACTTAAAGCAGAACTAAGTAGAAAATTTGATTTAATTATACAATTATTATAAGTCAGTCAGAGTTTCATCGAAATCGGCCCAAAAACAAAAAAGTTGGCTGCATCTTGAATTTTTTAATTTTTCAATATTGTGTTATTATTTTCTTGTCAAATTAGTACTAAAAACCGAGTTTCATTAAAATCAGCCCACAAATAAAAGAGTTGGCAGCCATATTTTTTTATATTTTTAAGATTTCGTTGTTATTTTGATTGTCAAAATAGTAACAAAATCGAGTTTCATCAAAATCGGCCCACGAAAAATATAGTTGGCCGCCATCTTGGTTTTTTTATATTTTTAACATTGTGTCGTCGTAAATCTCTTGCACCCATTTTATTAATGAAACAGCAAAGTAAATGAACAAGTATAATTATGGGAAAAACCAATCGAATTTCAAACGTCAATAAAGTCGAAATACGTTTGCATCTTTTTTTCAACAACAGATCACTAGACAATGTTTTTCTACTTTTACTTGTTTTTCCAACATTCATTTGTTTTTCCGAAGTTCACGCACATTGTATTTTTATTAAAAATTGTAATAAACTTTAAAGTTGCGTAATTATTTACACTTGAACTTAAATTGAATTGAATAAACTAGTGTTTTGTGGAGGAGAGAAAATAATTATTTTCTGTTTTTTAGTTAACGAACTAAACTAAAAATATACCACCGCCTATCAGAGTACTCGTCAAGACCATTCAAACGAGTCCAAACTCGATGGGGTTGAAAGGTTTTATTGCAGAGTTCCTGTGGCCTTCTTCCGGCTCCATCATCAGACTCTTGGATACTATTACCCAACAGAGCACTCGTCAAGACGATTCAAACGAGCCCAAACTCGATGGGGTTGCATGATTTCAATATTGAGTTCCTATGGCATGGCCTCCAGACTTCATCATCCGACCCTGAACCTCGTCTCCCGTCAGAGTACTCGTCAAGACAATTCTAACAAGCCCAAACACGATGGGGTTGTATAGTTTCATTCATCATAGAGTTCCTGTGGCGATCAGCTCAATAACACTGTAATATTGCATTTCTTTCCATTTCTGTTTCTGACCAGCGTTCAAAGTTTCAAGTTTCTAGTTCATCGGGAATCCTACTAATCTTACTAATATTATAAATGTGAAATTTTGTGGGTTTGGATGTTTGGATGTTTGTTCCTCAATCACGCAAAAACTACTAAACGGATTTGGTTGGAATTTGGCACACAGATAGTAGATAGCCTAAATTAAAACATAGGATACTTTTTATCTCGATACTCCCACGAGGACGGGAACCACGCGGGTGAAACCGCGGGCGGCCGCTAGTATTATAAATGTTAAAGTTTGTGGGTTTGGATGTTTGTTCCTCAATCACGCAAAAACTACTGAACGGATTTAGTTGAAATTTGGCACACATATAGTAGATAGACTAGATTAATACAAAGAATACATTTTATCCCGATATTCCTACGGGAACGGAAACCACGCGGGTGAAACCGCGGGAGCCCGCTAGTTTAGTATAAAATCGTTTGCAAAATTTGTGCTCAAACAAACAAACGAGCAAGCAACCTAATAAAAACGCGGTAAAAAGTGTTAATTATAAACAAAGAACTACCTAGGTATTTAAGTTTATATTAAACAGTTTATAGTCTTATGTATGTACCGGCCAACCATACGGTTTGGTCACCCTAATGAAGAAAAGGACACATACATCTACTTGACCTCTCTATCGGCTCGTTTTGGGGCGAAGCGCTCAATCCGGTTTATAGTACTAAATTCATGGAAATATCTAAATTTTACTGACTCGAAAGCGTCGGCGAAGAGTGAAAACCTCGTAAATCCTCTTTCTTGTCTAAAACACTTTTGCCGAGTTTTTCGTCACTCGTTAACCAGCTTCTGTCATTGAAGAGGTTTTCATAAAATGCAATAGATAGCGTTGTTCGCGTTTGAATGGAATATGAGTGAGATGGAGTCGTGATGGAGATGGATAACAGGTTTTCTGTCAAAAACTGCAAAAAAATGTTCTAGACAAAAATTAGATTTACGGAGGTTTTCACTCTTCGCCGACGAAAGACATTGTGCGCCTTAGAGTGCTATTAGACTATCATAGAAATATGATCATATATGTATGAGTCATTTTTATATGAAGAACATAGGACAGTTTAATAACTACATGTGATTCATATTGTCTGTGATCATAGTTATGGCAAGGAGGTTTATAATAGGGAGTGAGTACTCTACAAAAATTTTCACCTATCGTTTAAAAGAAATTCAACTTTATTGCATTGCTCATAGAGTTGAAATTCTATCGACGACATTGACTGAAGGCACTACTGTGTGAATGAGACAACACCAGCACGCGTAGCATGACCAACATCGAGATAAGATTCGACTCAGAGAACAATGGCTTGTCTACACCGAAATGTCACTTTTGTCGGGTTGAGATCGAGATACTCATGCTCGCATTTAGAACTAGTAGACTCGTATTGTTCTTTGTCGTGGCCTAATGTCAAAAAACGACAAACACGAGCTTTTCTCTTCAACTGACATTAATTTGACAGTTGAATCAGAGAAACTTGTCTACCACCCTTTTGAGTAGTCGAAAAGGTCGAGAAAGAATCACAGACTAATAAGAAGATTCGAAATAGTTTTCTACGTATTTTATTTTATATGAATCTAAATTTCGCAATAAAAATAAATCTAAATTATCCGTGTTTATATTTTATTGCTTAAAAACTTAAATTAAAATTATTTTCATACGTTGATTTTAATATTTCGTAATTTTCTCGTCATTTTACACAGATTACTAAATTAACAATTTCGTTAGTAGTCTGTGTTATCTTTTCAAAATACTCTCAATAAAAGAAAGGCAAACGAATTTATATCCATACAGCTATATTTAATTAGTTTTAAGAGTTTAGCGTTGTGAAATCTATAGAAAGGAACGGTGCTTTATGAGAAATAAAGTAATTATTTTCTATTGGCAATATTATTCTTCTCGAACTCGAGAGAGCTTGTCTACGGAAGAGAACGCTTTCTTGAGTGCCTCTTTATCTTAGAACTTATAAAAAAAATGAGAATCATGTTTAAACTAAATTATTTCGGATCAAATTAGATAATTTTGACGTTTATCGGTGTTGAAATAAAAAGATTACCTTTAAAATTAACTTTTTTTATTAAAAGACATAAAAAGGTTTCGAAATTCTGAGAACGAGTCCCACCTGTCTGTCAAACTGTGCTCAGCAATCGAGAAGGTCGAGACGACAAGTCTTCGTAGACAAGAGTCTCGTTTGCTCATGCTACGCGTGCAGGTGGAGGTCGGTGTCTCGTTCGCACAATTGCCATTACTAAACAATAATACCACGATAGTAGGACTAAAAATATGTACGTTACCAATCAAGTAGTGTATCAAAATTAAGGATTCGGAGTGGGAAGTCGAATATATACTATTTAAGTATTAATTTTAGAATGACACATAATAATTGTAATATAAAACAGAACTTTTTTGATTTAATTAGATATCTACAATAATGCTAATCAGCAATCATCGGTCAGGTGGTAATAAATAGAAGTGTCAATCCTGGCAACTCCGATTTTGACCTTGAATTTCAATTTAAGAATTTCAATCTATAGGAAATGTTACTTTACAAAACTAGTGTGACCATAAATACTTCACCATTTCAGATTTCCAGAAAAACGAAATTGTTCTATTGAAATGGCTAGAGGTCGCAGGCGAGACGGTAAAATTAATAATAATAATCAAATTCATGTTTGTGCGCCTATTTCGATGAAACTCGGTTTCTGGTACTATTTCAACATGAAAATAACAACGCAATGTTGAAAATTTTAAAAATCCAAGATGGCGGCCTACTTTTTTGTTTTTGGGCCGATTTCGATGAAACTTGGTTTTTGGAACTATTTTGAGAAGAAAATAACAACGCAATTTTTAAAAAACTAAAAATCCAAGATGGCGGCCAACTTTTTTATTTATGGGCCGATTTCGATGAAACTTGGTTTTTGGAACTATTTTGAAAAGAAAATAACAACGCAATTTTTAAAAAACTGAAAATCCAAGATGGCGGCCAACTTTTTTGTTTTTGGGCTGATTTCGATGAAACTCGGTTTTCGGTACTATTTTGACAAGAAAATAACAACGCAATTTTTAAAAAACTGAAAGTCCAAGATGGCGGCCAACTTTTTTGTTTTAGGGCCGATTTTGATGAAACTCGGTTTTTGGTACGATTTTGACAAGAAAATAACAACTCAATGTTGAAAATTTTAAAAATCCAAGATGGCGGCCTACTTTTTTGTTTTTGGGCCGATTTCGATGAAACTCGGTTTTTGGAACTATTTTGACAAGAAAATAACAACGCAATTTTTAAAAAACTAAAAATCCAAGATGGCGGCCAACTTTTTTGTTTTTGGGCCGATTTCGATGAAACTCGGTTTTCGGTACTATTTTGACAAGAAAATAACAACGCAATTTTTAAAAAACTGAAAATCCAAGATGGCGGCCACTTTTTTGTTTTAGGGTCGATTTTGATGAAACTCTGTTTTTGGTACGATTTTGACAAGAAAATAACAACGCAATGTTGAAAACTTACAAAATCCAAGATGGTGGCCAATTTTTTTGTTCTTGGGCCGATTTCAAAAACAAATTAGCAGCCATTTTGATCTTTTTTTATTTTTTCATCAGTTTACATTGAGTTGTTTTTTCTTGTCAAAATAGTACCAAAAACCGAGTTTCATCGAAATCGGCTCAAAAAACAAAAAAGTTGGCCGCCGCCTAAGATTTTAAGTATTTTAAAAAATTGCGTTGTTATTATTTTGTCAAAATATTACCAAAAACCGAGTTTCATCGAAATCGGCCCAAAAACAAAAAAGTTGGCTGCCATTTTGGATTTTTAATTTTTTCAATATCGTGTTATTATTTTCTTGTCAAATTAGTCCTAAAACCGAGTTTCATTAAAATCAGCCCCAATCACAAATAAAAGAGTTGGCTGCCATATTTGTTTATATTTTTAACATTTCGTTGTTATTTTTTATCAAAATAGTAACAAAATCGAGTTTCATCAAAATCGGCCCACGAACAATATAGTTGGCCGCCATCTTGGTTTCTTTTTATATTTTTAACATTGTGTCGTCGTAAATCTCATGCACCCATTTTATTAACTTCACAAGTAAAGAAATTGGTGCAAGAATTTTAGACCTTATTGACATATTTACCAAAATAACAGTTTTTAATGAAACAACAAAGTAAATGAACAAGTATAATTATGGGAAAAAGCAACCGAATTTCAAAGGTCAATAAAGTGGAAAATCGTTTGCATCTTTTTTTGACTACAGATCACTAGACAACGTTTTCCTACTTTTACTTGTTTTTCCAACATTCATTTGTTTTTCCGAAGTTCACGCACATTGTATTTTTATAAAAAAATGGAATAAACTTTAAAGTTGCGTAATTATTTACACTTGAACTTAAATTGAATTGAATAAACTAGATTTTGTATTGGTTGAACTACCATATTTAAAAAATAAAAACAAAAAAGAAATTTAATAGAAACGTGATAAATAAATTGTACCAATTTTTTTTTTTTAAATAATTATTTTCTGTTTTTTAGTTAACGAGCTAAATTAAAAATATACCACCGCCTATCAGAGTACTCGTCAAGACCATTCAAACGAGTCCAAACTCGATGGGGTTGAAAGGTTTTATTACAAAGTTCCTGTGGCCTTCTTCCGGCTTCCTTCATCAGACTCTTGGATACAACTACCCAACAGAGCACTCGTCAAGACGATTCAAACGAGCCCAAACTCGATGGGGTTGCATGATTTCAATATTGAGTTCCTATGGCATGGCCTCCAGACTTCATCATCCAACTCTGAACCTCGTCTCCCGTCAGAGTACTTGTCAAGACAATTCTAACGAGCCCAAACACGATGGGGTTGTATAGTTTCATTCATCATAGAGTTCCTGTGGCGCTCTTCCGGCTCCATCATCAGATCAGCTTAATGACATTGTAATACTGCATTTCCTTCCATTTCTGACCTGTGTTCAAAGTTTCAAGTCTCTAGCTCATCGGGAATTCAGTATAAAATCGTTTGCAAAATTTGTGCTCAAACAAACAAAAGAGCAAGCAACCTAATAAAAACGCGGTAAAAAGTGTTAATTATAAATAAAGAACTACCTAGGTATTTAAGTTTATATTAAACAGTTTAAAGTATTATGTATGTCTCCGGCCAACCATACGGTTTGGTCACCCTAATGAAGAAAAGGACACATACATCTACTTGACCTCTCTGTCGGCTCGTTTTGGGGCGAAGCGCTCATTCCGGTTTATAGTACTATTTCCATGAGTTATGGGATCCTATTTGACAGCGAGCGTACAAGTAGGATCATATTCGTTGCACCAGTAGTGATTCTTTGCTCTATTCGCCTAATTTCAAAAAATGGCGTCTTCAAGTGCAAGAATTTCGACTGGAATATTGAAATAACAAAAATTTTAATTAAACTTTACGAGGAAAATGAGTGTTTATATTAATAATCTTGTTTCGGATAACGAAATAAGTTTTTACAAAACCCAAATACGTCTTCTATTTTTTGCTTTGTTCTTAACAGTTTTCTTCTATTTTAATGCTATTAATAAAAATTGCACTCATAGCAACGGAAAACACAGCTAAATCGTTATCCATCTTGATTTATGACATCGTTCATATGATCATAGGTGGATCATAAGTGTAATATGTAAAAATGAAGGACAGCATCATATAACTATGATCATAGAATTTGACAGATATGAAATCATATATAAATGATAAATATATGATAATGTAATAGCGGCCTTAGAGTAAGACGGGCTTCTACAGAAAGAGAAGCCATACGAAGCGTTCCCCTCTGCCGAAGTACAAGCCCAAATGGGCATACGCATTGTCAAATTTGTTCAGGGGCCGTACCGGCTAACGAATCCATTATCGAAACATCTGCTGGGTTTCAAATTAAAACAGATAGGTAAATAGAGCCCCAATTGGGCGAAAATGGCGAACCCCAATTATATAAACACTGTATTGAGAAAACACAAGTCTCTTACGTTTTTTTTTAATTTATTTTTATTTATTTGTTGTTCAAGACATACATAAATACAGATTATATTATACGTTACTCATTAGCAAAAACCTTTAGGGTTTGTGTGCCCATGAGAGTTCGCAAGTTTTGAGCATACTGTACTTTATTTAGAACATAACATGAAAATGGAAAGGTAAACATGCTTAACTAACATTATAAATACACAGACTGTAATTGCACGAACATTAGTCTTTATTTAGATTTTATTGATTTATTTAAAATTTGATTTATTTTTAAGGTAAGTATTTTTTGTTTTTTTATTATTATTTTGGAATAGGCTAAAAGACCAATGTTGGTGCAAGCACCCTGTTTCTATTATTACATTTGACTTAGAGTATATAGGTAGTTTCGTTTGTGTTTATTAGATATTTTTTTAAATGATTTTTAAAATTTGGATTATTAAAGTAAATATTGAGTACTTCGCTTGTGTGTGTGTGTACGTACAAATGTAATCTGAATAACTCCAGAAGGATACGAAACGTGGCGACTGAAAAGCAAGTAAAGTCAGTTTTTGCCAAAAGGCAATTTGCAACGAGGGCTTCTGTCCTGTATAATGAGGTCAATAATGAGCTAAATGTGTACCCTTTGACATATAAAAAATCGGCCAAGTGCGTGTTGGGCCACGCGCCGTAGGGTTCCGTAGTTACCTTATACCATACCATATTTAATACCACCTATAATTTTTCGTCTGTAAAAATAACTTTGTTTTTCACAGTGTTGGTATGAATGACAAAGTTATATTTGCGGTTTTGGAAAATGTGCTATATCTCGAAAACTAATTACTATATTTCGTTCAAACCAATTTTGGTTGAAAGTGTTTATTAAGGTCTACAGTATATATTTTTTTTAGATTTTTCACTTTCTTATTTCAAAAGTTAAAGGGGGGGGGGGAGACACATTTTACCACTTTGGCGGTGAATATCTTTCAAACGGTTGACTTTGAGAAAAAGTTGTCTTAGGAACCTTAATGTCATTTTTAAAGACCTATCTATAAACACCCAACACGTGTTGGTTTGAAGAAAAAATTTTTTTTCAGTTTCAGTTCCATGTATGGGGAGCCCCCCCTTAATCTTTTATTTTTCTTATTTTTGTATTAAATTCGTTAAGCGGTTAACAGAATACATCTACCTACCAAGTTTCAACTGTGTAGTCTTAATACTTTCGGAATAAAGTGGCTGTGACATACGGACAGACAGACAGACAGACAGACAGACAGACAGACAGACAGACAGACAGACAGACAGACGGACAGACAGACAGACAGACAGACATGACGAATCTATAAGGGTTCCGTTTTTTGCCATTTTGGCTACGGAACCCTAAAAATGCAAAATAGTGCTTACTGAGTGGCTAAAAACAAAAAGTTACACAGAAATTGAATTGCTAATCTGACTCAAATCGTATTAGTTACAATAGTTGTGGAAAATCCATTGTAGGTGTCCGATCCCAAGGCAATGCCGTAGGGCAACATTGTATTGAATACACTTACACATACGTACGCACACATACACACACACACACACACACATCACACACACACACACACACAATCACACACACACACACACACACACTCACACAATACAATATTTAAAAAAAAAAACTTGCTTATCATGTAGTTTGTTGCAATTAATAATGTAATAAAGGAGTTACAAATATATATTAAAATTATTTTTATAAACCTATATTAAACCACTTTTTAGTTAATATCAATAAAAAATGTACTCTGTCGTTATTATATGGTTATGTTACTAGATAACGTTACAAAAAATAACCTTATTTTTACCGGTAATTAGTATCATTATTTTCTGTTACGCGACGTTGCCAGCTCGCCCGTCGCCCGCCGGGCGCCGCCGCCGCACCGCCGGCCGTGCATGTCTAAAGAAGTCTAAACAGGACATGACTCCGAACCAAGAACCTTATATTCATAAATGAATTCTTTCTTTCGGTATAGGTGGCTGAAATATATCAATGTGATATATTTTTGGAACCAGCTCAGCAAGCCCTTTCATTCGATACCATAAACGATAGGTTTTAGAACATTTTTTTTATATATATTCTTTATTGCACTTTTTTCCCATACAAAAAAAAGATGACACCATACTCCTCTCCTAAGGGAAGAATTTTTATGATCTGCGGGTCCAACATTTTTTTTTCATCATGTATACGTGTACCAAATGGCTATACTGTACATCGATTTGCAGTATTCCATTGATTTTGAGCTCGTAGAACGACCACTATCGTGGACGATGGACGATACGCTGAGCGGTAGGTATATAACGCGTGGCCTTGAGCGAGTGACGGAGACGCCTGCTTTAGGTACTATTTGGTGGAATTATAACTACCTATAGATTTATATTGGGTACCTACGCCTTAATTTTAAGAAAATTGTCGACTAGGAATAACTGTCAAATAACTAAAATTAGGTAATAATTTTATTTTTTTACGGTTTATAACGCATATTTGTTACCAGAATCAGAATATTTATTTGACAATATTATATATGGCGCAGGCAACTGGCTTAATCAGCCGTTCAATTAGCGGCCTAGCCCTTTCATTGAACGTCGCCGTTTTATCAGCGGCCTAAATAATATTCAGTCAATACGTCTAAAACAACATCTAATTAACGGGCTGGCATATGCTCAGGGGGTCAAGTCTGCTAATGTTTTCGTCAAAATCG
Source organism: Agriphila geniculea (assembly GCA_943789525.1). Lineage (NCBI taxonomy): Eukaryota > Metazoa > Arthropoda > Insecta > Lepidoptera > Crambidae > Agriphila > Agriphila geniculea. The sequence continues at coordinate 15,431,095 of OX038890.1, forward strand.
TAGTTCAATGGTGTTCTAATGGTAATGATTTTTGACACAGTTCTTGTTTTTTTAACCCAAAACTGAAACACATTGTGTTTCTTAAACCCAAAATGGAAACATATTGTGTATTGATTTTGGGTTTAAGAAACAAGAACTGTGTCAAAAAGCATTACCATTAGAACACCATTGAACTACGATTCTGACGAAAACATTAGCAGACTTGACCCCCTGCTCAGCCGTTGTGATTAAATAGGGTAACCAAACCATGTAACTAATAAAATATGAAATATTTTATGTTTTATCGAAAAATTCAGTTCCGGTGTGGAACCAAATAGGAGCGATACTTTGAACCTAAATAAACTGGTTTATTCCTAAGTCATCGCCCGGTCAGTCATATAATTGGGGATTCTCAGAAATCGTGACAAGCTGGGAGAGCGCAGGGAAACCAACTTTTTTGTTTTCAGGCCGATTTCGATGAAAATCGTTTTTAGGGTTCCGTACCCAAAGGGTAAAAACGGGACCCTATTACTGAGACTCCGCTGTCCGTCTGTCTGTCTGTCTGTCACCAGGCTGTATCTCATGAACCGTGATAGCTAGACAGTTGAAATTTTCAAAGATGATGTATTTCTATTGCCGCTATAACAAAAAATATTAAAAACAGAATAAATTAAATATTTAAGGGGGGCTCCCATACAACAAACGTGATTTTTTTGCCGTTTTTTTCTCGATATTAATAACGACTACAGGTAGAAAGTTAAAATTTTCACAGATGATGTATTTCTGTTGCCGCTATAACAACAAATACTAAAAACATAATAAAATACATCTTAAGGGGGACTCCCACTCCCATACAACAAACGTGTGTTTTTTGCCGTTTTTTGGTACGGAACCCTTCGTGCGCGAGTCCGACTCGCACTTGGCCGGTTTTTTGATACTATTTTGACAAGGAAATAACAACGCAATGTTTAAAATATTAAAAATCCAAGATAGCGGCCAACTTTTTTGTTTGTGGGCCGATTTCGATGAAACTCTGTTTTTGATACTATTTTGACAAGGAAATAATAACGCAATGTTGTAAATATTAAAAATCCAAGATGGCGGCCAACTTTTTTGTTAGTGGGCCGATTTCGATGAAACTCGTTTATTGCTACTATTTTGATAAAAAAACAGCAACGCAATGTTGAAAAAATTAAAAAATCCAATATGGTGGCCAACTTTTTTGTTTGTGTGCTGATTTCGATGAAACTCAGTTTTAGGTATTATTTTGACACGAAAACAGCAATGCAATGTAAACATTATAGTTCTACATTATCGCGCACTCATTACTCAGTTTATGGCACTATTTTGACAAAAAAACGGTAACGCAATGTAAACAGTGAAAAAAAACAAGATGCCAACTTTGATTTTGATGTAACTCGGTTAAAAAAAGAAGAACAAATAAAGAATATGGCTGCCACCTTGGATTTTTTATATTTTTAACACTGCGTTGCTGTTTTCTCCTCCAAATAGTACCAAAAACCGTGTTTCATGGAAATCGGCCGCCAAACAAATGAAATTGGCCGCCATCTTTTTTTATTTTTAACAATGCGTTACGATTTTCTTGTCAAAATAGTACCATAAACCGATTTTCATCGTAATCGGTCCACAAATAAAAAAGTTGGCCGCCATATTGGATTTTTAACATTTTCCGTTGAACATGTTAAAAAAAGTTTTGCGTTGCTGTTTTCTTGTCGAAATAGAACCAAAAACCGAGTTTTATCAAAATCGGCCCACAAACAAAAAAGTTGGCTGCCATCTTGGATGTTTTATATTTTGAAAATTGCGTTGCTGTTTTCTTGTTAAAATAGTATCAAAACCGGAGTTTTTTCGTAAAAGTTGGCCACCATATAAGATTTTTTATTTTTACATTGCGTTGCTGTTTTCTTATCAAAATAGTACTAAAAACCGAGTTTCATCGAAATCGGCCCACAAACAAAAAAGTTGGCTGCCATCTTGGATGTTTTATATTTTGAAAATTGCGTTGCTGTTTTCTTGTTAAAATAGTACCAAAACCGGAGTTTTTTCGAAATCTGTCCACAAACAAAAAAGTTGGCCGGCATATTGAATTTTTTAATATTCTTAACATTTCTTTGCTGTTTTTTTGTCAAAATAGTACCAAAAATCGAGTTTCATCGAAATCGGCCCACAAACAAAAAAATTGTCCGCTATCTTGGAATTTTTAATATTTTTAACATTGCGTTGCCGTTTTCTTGTCAAAATAGCACCAATGAGCACGCTTCGCTTCGCTTCGATACGCACCCAGCTGGGATTGACCCTTACATTTCGGTATTATGATAAGAGTGGCTCCATATCGGTAGAAATACTAAAAATCGGTAGGTTCGAGACCACTGCAAAGATTTCATTAATTTCAGTTCGTTGGCCGGAGCGAAAAGTTTATCGGTTAATGAAAAATACGCATATTTTTCCGACCGATTTAAAAACCGGTTTAGAGGAACAGTACCTTTTTCAAAAAGATCCATCTATAATTTCGTCGAACCAGTTCAAAAAATTTACAATATCGTAAGTACGAGTACGACATAAGTGTTTATCCAGTAATAGTCCTTTTCTGCCCAGAACTCATGGTCACCTGAGCTTTCTCGTTTATCGTTTATAAATAAACCTCTAAGATTCTTTCTAACTTTACCGTGAGATCTTAAAAAGAAAACATAAATCATATTTAAACTTGACAATAACAGTGTTTACCTCACATCACGGAACAAACAATAAATTACGAAAAATACAAAACAAGTCAAGGATGCGGTCAAGGAGGAGGTCATATTATTTGAGTTTTTTTTTTCAAAATATCCTTAAAACGTCCGTTCAAAGATTTATTTGCACTAGTTTTCTCACCAAACACTTTCATTTCACGATATTTTCATGTACACGTAATTTAATTGTAAAAAGCACCATATCACAGCTGCTCGCCGCCAAATTGATATTTTGACAGCAGCACCGCCTAGAGCGCAGTGGTGATAGAAAATGGAACTAAATTACAATGACACGGCTAGGCAAGTGATTAAACGTTATCAAACCAAGTCATTTTCCTAGGCATTTAATTAAATGCCGGGATGTTATTTGGGCCAATGATTGAATGGCGCCTATCAATGAAAAGGCTAGGCCGCTAATTAAACGGCTTATTAAGCTAGTTGGCTGCGACATATACATTACATTGAGATGGATAACAATGTTTCTAATCTAAAGTATCAATAATATTCTGCCTTAAGTCTGTAGGCATGCAAATGATAGTAAGTGTCAGCTATCTATAGACTATTGTTACTACTAAGTATTACTATTTAAAGACGTCAATTATAATTACAAAGTTGTCAACAGAAATCTTATAAGTAATCAAAATTACATAAATAAAGTGATTTTTCTGTTTAGGTACTTTTAGGTTTTTCCCGATATTTCGTCACCTTTTCAGGTAGGTAGGTATGGTATGGTAGGTAGGTAGGGGCCATATTAAAATATATATATATATATATATATTTTAATATGGCCCCTACCTACCATACCTGTAAAAGTACTTAGTTGTAAGAAAAAACCTAAAAAACAAACTAAAAAGTAAAAAATAAATTCTTCTGTAAATATTTATAACCCTAATAACCTATACCTACAGAACCTGATAATTAGAAACCAAAAAACGTGGGGCGCATGCTATAGACAATATGGATGATACATTTTACAAAACGCACCCCACGTTTTGAGGTTTGAAATTTCTGTAGGTTAATATTTACAGAAGAATTTATTTTTTACTTTTTAGTTTGTTTTTACTAGTCCGTTTTAATATTTAAAGTCCGATATATTTTGTAATAATTTTTAAAAACGTGTTTTTTTTTAAATTCAGTAAATTATTATTTTCTGCTTTTTAGTTAACGAGCTAAGACTAAAAATATACCATCTCCTATCGGAGCACTCGTCAAGACGATTCAAACGAGCCCAAACTCGATGGGGTTGCATGGTTTTATTAAAGAGTCCCAGTGCCGTTCTTCCGGCTCCATCATCAGACCCTGGAAACTGTTTCCCAACAAAGTACTTGTCAAGACGATTCAAACAAGCCTAAACTCGATGGGGTAGCGTGGTTTTATTATAGAGTTCCTATGGCCTTCTTTCGGCTCCATCATCAGATCCTCGGACACTATTTCCCAACAATGTACTCGTCAAGACGATTCAAATCAGCCCAAACTCGATGGGATTGCACGGTTTCAATATTGAGTTCCTTTGGCATTGCCTTCCAGCTTCATCATCAGGCCCTGGACCTTATCTTCCCTGAGAGTACTCGTCAAGACCATTCTAACAAGCCTAATCACAATGGGGTTGTATGGTTTCATCATTAAGTTCCTGTGGCCTTTTTCCAGTTCCATCCTCAGATCAGCTCAATGACACCATAATATTGCATTGCCTTCCAGTTCTGATCTATGTTCAAAGTTTCAAATGTCTGGCTCATCGAGAAGCTAGTTTAAAATCGTTCGCAAACTTTGCGGACAAACAAACAAACAACCAAACAAACAAAGGAGAAAGCAACCTAATAAAAACGTGTTAAAAATAAGTGTTTTATTATTCTTTGTAGGAAATATTATATTCGTTATGCCGATGGCAACTTATTAGAAAGAAAGAAAAATAATTTATTTGAGACATGAACACAAAACACAAGCACTGAAAATCGAACAGCTAGTCCCAAAACGGTCCCGACTCAGCATAATGCATGGTCTGCGACCAGCGCTGGTCTTCCGCCGGGACCGGTTCGTTGACGCTGCGATAAATAACATAACGTAACGCAACGCCTTTTGCAAAATCCTATTAGGGGTTATTTTCATAAATGTAGTAGGTAGGTTATTTATTTTACCTTCCATTTTCGTCTTGTTCAATTTAAATAGGTACCTACGAGTAGTTGCAAACTGCGCAGAGACTGGTCACGTCACGGCGCGGCGCGGCGGGGCGTCAACGTCAATTACACAATTACTTTTGAATATTTTTAATACACGCTGAAATTTTAATCATTTGGTTCCCGCCGTGGGGTGGTTCCACTCATGATTACAAGCAACTTTTACTATGGGGCCAACTCTCCTGCTCGCAAAAAAAAATCAGCTGTTCCATACATTAAGGTCAAGTAAGTACTGCACTTTTGAATGGAACAGCTGATTTTTTTTTGCGAGCAGGAGAGTTGACCCCATAGTAAAAGTTGCTTGTAATCATGAGTGGAACCACCCCACGGCGGGAACCAAATGATTAAAATTTCAGCGTGTATGTATAGTGTCATAACGTTACCCAGGAACGAAAAAATAACGTTATTATTCTGTTTACCGTTATCAATTTTATCGTTACTAATTTCCAGTTATAACGTTATTTATTTTAACGTTATTTTTTTCTTACCGTTATCGATGCAAGTACATCGATAACGTTACTCATTTTTAACGGTATTTGAAGCCCTGGCTTGGAGCATTTGGCACCAAGTATATCAAGACAGTTTACTTGGTAAGTTCTGCCGAGGTAGCCACCACAGAGTACTTTTGTATAAACGGAAACGGTAGCCACCACTACAGTAAATGTCTCGGCTTCACACAACCAAGATCGCGCCTATTTCAATTATCCCACATATTGTTCAGTTGCGTAAACACTTGTACCACAAAACTGCACCAATTTTAAGACACAATATCCACTATGAATCAATTTGCAAATAATTAAAATAGACACCGAACCGAACATGACAAATGGCGCCAAAAAACTCCGTTTGTACGTTTTTTCAGCGCACACGTTCAAACCAATGTTTGCAAACGCGTTTGACAAACCAACCATAGACAAAAAACGTAGTTTTGTTTATGGTTTGTTTGTCAAACACGTAGTTTTTGCTCGCAGACGATCAAACTGTTTGACGAACATGTAAAATTTGACAAACACTTTTGAACGTTTACCGGCGGGCTGATTTTGTAATTTTGTTGCAATCAACTCTGACAGAAATCGCTGTTACATTGCTGCTTTAGTTAGAACCAATGTGACAAATATCTTACTTAAAGCAGCAATGCAACTGTGATTTCAATCGATTTCAATCGAGAATTGTTAGCAACAGACTTAAAGTCGCATTACTAATTTCCCAGCAAAAATGTAAACAAAGAAACGTCACTGTCAAATTGACAAACTGACATTTTCAGATATTGAAAACCTTTGATCACTTTTATAACTTTTTAATTTGTTTATTATATTTTGAGTCATAATAAATATAATGTCATCCAGGATAATTTTAAAGTATGATGGTAATTAGAAATTTTATCTTTATAACCTATCATAATTTTTGATGTTAAAAGTTCTTGAAACGATCTGATTAGAAAAAATTACTTAGATATTGACTGAATGTAAGCTATCAAAAATACGTAGCATCTTCGCCTGTTCCCCCCCCCCCCAATACCAAAAGACAAATGTAATTACTAACAGCTACTACTCGTAATACAATTTTTTTATGAAATTTTATAAAATGACCAAAGGTTGATGTGTACGGTTTGCAGTTGAAGTGTGCACAGCATCATAAAAATGTTTTCTACTATAAAACTGTTATTATGAAATATTAAATTATATTACCGTTTTTGCCGCAAAACTCATGATTCAGAATATTTATCTAATCTATTTTTATTAGGTTTGTGATGAAAAAAGATGTAAGTGTGTTTATTTCTTGACTTAGCAATATACTATTTCTTTTTGTGTTGTTTTGTTCTGGCAACACCTTTGTTTACATTTTTGCTGGGAAATAGTAATGCGACTTTACGTAATTCGGGGTCAGGTCCTTAAGAGCTCTTAGAGTGACGTCAGCCGTCAAATTCGAACGCATGGAGCTCCTTTACTGTTTGAAAAAACTTTTAAATATATACTGTGGCTCGGAGCTCTAGGAAGGTCTATAGGGTTGAAAGGATTTGAACAAATAAAAGTAAATGTTTATTTTTAAAATTTTATTTCCGTTCCAAAAGCCAACCTACTACTAAGCAATCTTTATTTATTATGCTCACCGTCTATTTCCTCGCAAGGGGAAAATAAATGCACATACTTAGCATGTATATTTTCTTTCATTTGTCTAGTGTAAAAACTAACATAAAAATTAAAAGAAATATGACACACTACAACGGCCATTATGCCTTGCATGAAATCATAGAATGTTTAATTAACATTTTTCCTTATTAGGGACAACACCCTTTATATTAAGTCGTCATCCTTCTCTATGGTTTGAAAACAAATAAAAATCGTCTACAATAATCACAACGCCTAAAAAATACGTTAAACACGCTTTAGAAAAATTTTAAAATCTGTAAACCATAGAGAAAGATTTGTAAATCTTATTAAAAATATTCATAGAATGCGCCTAATAAAAATACCACAATCAAACATTAAGGCAGTTACATACAAATACATAAAGTTAGCCTTTAGTTTCTGAAATAAGATGGATAAGGACTTAAGTAATTCGTCCATGATAAGGACGATTTACAAACAATACGATTTTTATTGACGACTTTATTATTGTGTTGTGATTTGAACGCAACGTGTCGGTCGTCGCAACCTATGTTTTTAAACGACAGAAGTAAAGAGAAAAATAGATACCCGCGCAGATAAAGAATGGGATTGAAAATGGCGGTTCACCGCGCTTTCCACAATAAGTGGGAGTGAAAGAGCGATAGGTGTCGCGTTTAGTGTGAGAGCGAAAGTGAATATGTGCGACGCCATTTTTAATCCCATTCTTATCTGAGCGGGTTGTAAGTAATTTTTATTTTATTTTCATTGAAATAAATAAAAGTCCAGTTTAGTGAGTCCTATTGGCAAAATTTAAGATCAAATTGTAAAATGACGTCAGATAGTTACTTAAAGATTGTAATATTCATCTTACAATAGACGGTAGGTAAATAGCGTAAAGTATCTAGGTAGCTTTAGTACCTATACCCACCAAGTTTAAAGGTGCCGACATATTATTCTGTGTGTTGTTTTGTGTCGACACAACACCTTTAATATTGTGTTTCTAGTCATACTATGTATGAAACCGATACGCTTCTGTCGTGACACAACACAACTCTACAGAGTAGTATGTTTCCGCCTTAATCCTCGCGCGATGACAATGGAATGGAACATTGTCAAAGAGAGACGCGCACGGCACGCCATCGCCGTCGGCCAGCCACAGATAAGAAAAAAAAATTTCATGTCAGTGAGTCACAGGGATGTCCAAAAACACCATGTCACGCATCTGTGAGGGAACTTTTGCTGCAGCAACTTCAAGCAAGATAACAAGTATTACAATAATTAGTTAATCAATTAAATTAAAATTAACTAATTAGGTAGTATAGGTAGTTAATTTTCGATTCACTTTGACAATGTTCCATCCCATTAGTATCGCGCGCGGATTATATTTTTTTACAAAACCTTTCGACTGTCACAAAAGTACCTATGTCCTTATATTCCAAATACATCATACTCTAAAGGCCAAATTGTGGATTTCACGGAATTTAAGTAGTTTTTACTTAATTTTAAAATATGGCTTACTAAAAAGTGATTTTTATACTCACATTTTTAAATAGTTTATAATAAAAGAAATTAGTATAAAATAATGCAATGAGGATCAGCGACGATTTTGGTTTAGTAGCTTATCAGAAAGCTTATGCCACCACCTGATTAACTGTGAAGAAATTTTCACGATTTTTCTTAAATCTCCGAAGTTAGAAGAGCTAGAATGCAGTTATTTATTGGGTCCTAGTGACGTCATCTGCCACGTACGCCAACCTTACGTAGTACGTGATAAAGCATATATTGCATTGAGCTTGGTATTTCCTTAAAACCCTTATAACTCAAACATTTCTAAACGGATTTCAAAAAATCTTTCACTAGGGTTCATAGCTCTGAATTTTTATATTATATCAATAAAACTTTAGGATTCAAACCTGTCGCTGATCCTCATTTCATTACCACATTATTATTAAATCTAGTATGCATCTCGTGAGCAAAACTTTATTTTTACGTTTATTCAGTAGCAGGGTTTATGGAACATTTTTTTAACATAGCATAAGTTATGCTATGCAAGTGATTATAACGTGTTGTTGGTCTCAAGATAAGTAATTATCATTGCTATAAAATAAAACAAATCAAAATATATTCCTAATGAGAAACAAGATCTTTCTACAATATTATATAATAATAATATGAAGTAAATATATATAAGTCTATGTATATGTGCTACACATAGGTAATTGACTTCAATATAATTTCAGTGCGTCTTTCTTCGATCACAATACAATATGAGATTAATATTGATATTTTTTATGTCAGAAAATATTATAGATAAATATTCAGAAATTCCAAACAATATTTCTAACATAAATAAAGATTCATTAAATATTTGGGCTCAATAAAATTAAATATTATCATGATAATTTAATAAAGTAATAAAATAAAATATGAACCAATAACAATAATAAATTCAATAAAGTAAGTTATTATATTTTCAGATTTTTTAAAGACTGATCATGATAAATAAACACAATGAAAGGAAAATTATACGAAATTCTTAATAATCAATGTGGATATTATTGCAAATTATGATTAACCAGTCCAAACTTTTATTGTTTCCCAAATAAGTAGTTATGTTGTTTAAAAAACCGTTGATGGAACACATTAATATGTCATCATTTTTATGACAATAAGAACGATAACGACTAAATTAGATGCAGATTAGATCAGTCTTCTGTAGAACTACAATTAAGGCCACAATTCAGCAAAGTAGGAATTCCAACTAATTATTAGTACGACGATTGCTAATTTACTGCTAGAAATTAGTAATTGGTTTACGGTCGGATAAACGAAAAGATAACCGGTTTTTAACTAGAGATTGGCAAAAGACCCGGTTTAAACCCGACTACTGGGTTTAAACCCAGTAAAAACCCATTATTGTATGTTATATCAACTTTTTACCGTATTTTTTTTCTATTGATATGTTAGATGTGACGTTGCTATGGAAATAATTTCTTGTTAAATAAATATAGAAAAGTATTCAAAAAATACAACATCACTTATTCATAAAAAATATTTAGATCTACAGAATGATCTATGGGCTGGATTTAAACCCAGTAGTCTGGTTTAAACCGGGTATTTTGCCCATCTCTAGTTATAAAACTAAAACAAGGTACTTTGAAAGATTTCTTTCACACATAGCGCACTCTCACCTATTCAAGTAACCTATTAAATAATTGTACTAAAATAGGCATGCTTCTAGTCTACGACACAAACTTAGTTATGTTTGTCAAAACGTTAGTAAATTACTACTATAAAACATAAGTTCTACCTATTTTGAACTTCATCTGATACAGATGATTATTTTGGAACACTTTTGTTTATTTGAACTTTCTTTTGCTATGAGCAATTCAGTTTTCTATTAAAAGGGAAGTTTCAATTTTATCTAATACTTTAATGGCTATGTCATTCTTCGATTAGTTCTCCTTCAAGCTCCACGATACGCGACAAATTATGCTTTCTAAGTGACTACAAATTGTATTAAAATCAATGTCATTGTATAATCTACTAACTATCCTCGTAATACTTAACCAAACACTACAAGTTTCTTGTATATCATGTTAGTAACAACATTAATAACTCTCTCAACTCTTACCAAATTTCAAACCTTCTCTAGTCAAATCAATGTTAGTAAAATAGTACACATTATTGCTTATGCAATCTTCTACGTATACCACAGTATACACTTCACATCATAATTCAATTATCCACCGTTTTATAGCAACGGGGCATTTATTGGCCCATTTTGCATTGGCCCATGGGCATCAAACAATCACAACCATAGCATCACCCGTGCTAATGTAATTTGCTCATACTCTGGCTTCGAAGCAAGGTCGAGCGTAGAAGCCAGGGTTGCTAGACAGGAATTCAAAACTCCCCAGACCTCATTTTATTTTTCCCCAAAATGATGCGTTGGAAATAAGATTATCTTTTTTCCCCAATAATTAAAATTTCTACAAAATTGCGAAAAAACCCCAAATCTACCAACCCTGGTAGTAGCTAGTCATGTAGCTAGGAATCACAATAATAAAACACAAGATGTTTATTCAAACTGGTGGGGGTCCTCGTACGTAACGTAATTGGGGGGTTAAAGTCTGGGCGAGTGAGTTTAAGGCATCGCAGCATCGAGGTCTTTCAACCAACCAGGCTGCTAGAAGCAACGCTACTAAACACAGCTGGATGGGGAGCGAGGAGCGTAGTACGCGCCAAATCCATCCTCCACGAGGATTGTAATCGGGGTCTCCTGATCCAGTTTTGTTGGCAGTGACAGCGGTTATTGTAAGGTCTCTGCTGAAATGAAAAATAAGGAGATTAACGGCCAGAATTAATAATTAGTCCACAGATAGGCTTGATCCAATTAGAGTAGAGATGGGAAATATGATCCATATTAGTTGCTAATCTCTACTAGAACTTATCTGGATCATTTTTCCCATCTCTACTCCTTCCTCTTCTACTTCCTCTCTGTAGAGGCAAAAAACCCGGTTTTAAAAAGAGATGGGCAAAATACCCAATGAAAACCCACATTGTGTATGTTATAGAAACATTTTTACAGTTCTTTTTATTTCTATTAATATATAATACAGAGAAATATTCAAAGGACAAAACATCTCTTATTTCTAAAGATTTTACTCAGTTCAACAAAATGGTCTATGGGTTTTAACTGGGTTTAAACCTAGCAGACGGGTCGAAACCGGGTACTTTGCCTATCTCTAGTTGCTAGGCTACACCGCAACTGTCGATTATTATACAGGGTTATTTGTATAACACCAACAACCTCGCAGGAGTAGATTACTATCATCAAAAACAACAACAATTTGTTCTACGACTTTACGAAAACAGACAAAAAAAATCTCTCCATACAAATGTCCGAACAGTTGATCGAGTTTTGTATGAAAAGTCGATTTACTTATTTACGTTACGAACCTACTTCTGCGAGGTTGTTGGTGTTTTACAAATAACCCTGTATATTAATATTAAACGTTGCATAGCAACTAATCTGAATCAAGCATATCCCAATCTGTGGCTTGATTTTTTTATTCAGGCCGTCAATGTACACACTTCAAGATTTTTAATTACATAAGGATAAAAATATGTAAGAATTCAACTTACGATTCGTCGTCAATTTTTAAGTCCGGAATACTTTGCTCCACCAGAGCTCGGCAAGACTCTTGCAGTATGCGCACTTCATTCTCAGTTTGTTCCATGCGCTGAAAGAATAAACATTATTAGTTTATATGTTATGGTTAGAGGACGGAATTCGTAAAGAACCTGTTTGCCTACTTTATCTGATCCTTGGTCGTTAATCTGCAGATTACCTAGTTAAAGTACGAAATCAATCAATTATGCACTCGTAACTGAATCAGTGATTTCCGCACTTTAACGGTGACATATACATTCAACTATTGAGCACAACACACTTCCAAAGATTTTAGTTTGCTCGCTTCAATAATGTCTGCGTGTATACCCGAGTCGGATAACGAGTCAAACGTATTAAACTTACCTACAAACTGTTTTATCATTCAATAATGTCTGCGTGTAATACATTAGCTATATGCTATATAGCCCTATGTGCTGGAGAGTTGGGAGCTAAAGCCGCTTGCAGGCGACGCGCCAGTTCCCTCAACGCGCTCAGGCGTCGGGCGCGACCACCGGCGCTCTCCGTCCGATATACCCGAGTCGGATAAGTCAAACGTATTAAACTTACCTATAAACTGTTTTATTAATCAATAATGTCTGCGTGTAATACCTTAGCTACAGCCCTATGCGCTGGAGAGTTGGGAGCTAAAGCCACTTGCAGGCGACGCGCCAGTTCCCTCAACGCGCTCAGGCGTCGAGCGCGAACACCGGCCGTCTCCGTCCGATATACCCGAGTCGGATAACGAACGTATTAAACTTACCTACAAACTATTTTATCATTCAATATTGTCTGCGTGTATAATACCTTAGCTATAGCCCTATGCGCTGGAGAGTTGGGAGCTAAAGCCGCTTGCAGGCGACGCGCCAGTTCCCTCGACGCGCTCAGGCGTCGGGCGCGACCACCGACGCTCTCCGTCCGATATACCCGAGTCGGATAACGAACGTATTAAACTTACCTACAAACTATTTTATCATTTAATATTGTCTGCGTGTATAATACCTTAGCTATAGCCCTATGCGCTGGGGAGTTGGGAGCCAGAGCCGCTTGCAGGCGACGCGCCAGTTCCCTCAACGCGCTCAGGCGTCGGGCGCGACCACCGGCGCCTTCACTATCTCCGTCTGATATACCCGAGTCGGATAACGAGTCGCAAGTTGAGCTTCCCTGTGAAAAAGGAAACAGTTTACTAGAGTTCCCGTTATCTTTAGACACATAATTTCTGTTGCCCTGATCATTTGTAAGTCTTGTTATATTTTAAGGGGTCGTACAACGCTGGAAGCATTTTTCATAGTAATAATTATTGAAATTATTGTCAATTATGTCGTTTTAATTAATAACTAGTAAATTATTTCTTATTTTGGAAATGTCAATGACAAAACTAGAGAGCTAGCTAAGGCATAAGAATAAATAAAACTGGGTTAAGTTTTCTTTTTATTAAGTATAGTTTCAAGAGTCTAGGTTCATTATTGGTTGGCATATCAGTGAAAAACTACAAAATTGGAAATCACTTTACACTTTGTGATTTTTTTCTATCGAGAAAAGTTTTAGCTATCATGTTTCTGTCAATCACAAAACTGAGTAAGTACTTTAATCTTTTTTCAGCATTATTATTTTGGGACCGATAAATCAAGTAATACTGTGTGAAATCTTTGTTCAAAAATGTGTATTTTGCGTTGTACGGCCCCTTAAGGCGAGGCCAGTTCACAATCCAATGAAAAGATTGATTTTTGGTGTGATGATTCCTGACATGACCACGAAGGATTTTCTTATTTTTTTTTGTGGTACATATTCATAAAAATAAATGTACTTTAATGTACTTTTGAACAAAAAAATTGTACTCGTCTAGTTTCGACGTTCCGGCATACCTAAAGTGGTCGTGCCCGGGACGAGTTTTCTGGCACGACCACGCTAGATTTAAGGATATTTCGATCAATTTAAGGATATTAAGAGGTACAAATTGTAGAAAATATATGTACTCAACTTTAGAAGTGCAATTACAGGTGAATTAAGCGGTGTCAGCAGTATTATTCAATTTCAGTACTTTTGATAGGTTCAATGAGCTTCTAATGACATTCACATCAAAAAAAAATCCTGATTAGGTGGTAGGAAAGAAAGAAGAACAATCGCATGAAACATGACAAACTGAAAATGAAAGATTACATTTCTTTAGTATACAGGGTGGATTTTTGAGACGGTACATTAAGGGCAGGTACTGTGCACTATAGGTCCCGTAGTTGGTTTTGGAAAATGAAAGATGCTCCGTTACAATTTAACAGCGTTTATTACACCTTTTACACGCACTTATAACACAAATAGACAAAGCCACGAAACAGAGCTCGTATCGAAAGCGCGGACGGTCGCAGACTGCCGCGGTGTACAAAGACACTTTGAACGCAATATATGACTACCTGCGGTTTACATTTTTATCGAAACTTACAAACTAAATAGGGATGGAGCGCGTCGTTAACATCCCCCACCCCAGTGCTGGGCTCAGCACTCATCAACCAGACTGATAGAAGCGACGCGCGCCACTGACCGCCGCCATACACCCGTTTTTGTTTTGACGTCGACAAGCCTGATACGTCCATCCTTACCTGGATAAACCTGCTCGACAATTCCCTTCCGCCAAGTATTCCGAGGACTGTCAGGATCGACCACCAGGACTAGATCGCCCACCTGAATCGCCTTCTGTTCGCCCTTCCATTTCTTTCTAGGCAAAAGTTCAGGCAGTACCTCCTTCACCCATCTCCGCCAGTACATATCTGCCAACCGTTGGGATATGCGCCACTGCTTCCTGAGAAAAAGATCTGAATCATCGAAGACACCGATCACAGGCAAGTTGGATGAAGATCCCAAGAGAAAATGATTGGGGGTTAAAGTCTCGACGCTGCCAGGCTCGACTGAAACGTGGGTGAGAGGTCGGCTATTAACTATATTCTCAACTTCGAGCATGAGGGTACTCAACACTTCGTCTTTTGGAGCTCGCTCCTTCAATATAACTTGAAGCAACGTTTTGACGCTTCGAATCAAGCGCTCCCATGACCCACCCCAATGAGGACTGACAGGTGGAATAAAATTGAAAGACATGCCATTGTGCATACCCTCGGCTTTCAATTTTTCTTCGTCTAGTGCTTGTATTGACTTCCGCAGCTCGTTATCAGCACCCCTTAGGTTTGTTCCATTATCTGAGAAAAGCTTCAACGGCCAGCCCCGTCTGGAAGCCATACGTCGAATTGCCATAATGAGGGAGTCAGTTGTCAATGACGCCACGATTTCTATATGTACAGCACGTACTGTTAAACATGTAAAAAGAACTCCATATCTTTTTTCCCGGCGACGGCCTACAGTAACTTCCATCGGTCCAAACAGATCTAAGCCGCAAAACGTGAAGAGGCGCTGGTGGTGCGCGAGACGAGCAGGCGGCAAATCACCCATCATTGGGATCCGAGGAGTGGCCTTTCTTATTCGACACAGTAAGCACCTAGTTACAACACTCTTAACAGTAGGTCTTAATCGCAACAACCAGTATTTCTGTTTTAGTTCATTGACAACTGTTTCCTGGTTTCCATGCGCGAACTTAACGTGATAGTGACGAGCTATCAAACGAGCCACTGGATGCTGACCATCAAGGATGACGGGATGCCTCGTCTCATACGCAACATCAACAGCTGCATCAATGCGGCCACCAACACGCAATAAGCCGCGCTCATCTAAAAAGGGGGTTAAGCTTAGTAGCCGACTGTTTTGTTGCAAACATTTACCATTATTTAAGGCAGCTATTTCGATAGAAAATGAGTCAGCTTGCGCTTGTTTGAGCTGTAAATACTCCGCTCGCAACATCATATCGCAGTCTACGTCTATGGTTAATCCTTTGAATTTATTAATAAATCGGAAAACCATAGTCGTAGCTCCCAACAGTCGGCGCCAGGACGACATATTGCTCGCATCAGGGATAGCCAAGCGGCTATCTGATGAGCATTGAATCGTCATCACGAAACCTGATTCAATTTCATTTGAATCTGGTTGTGTAACATCAGCGGGCCAAGACGCTTCGTTGTCATATAAAAATTTCGGGCCCGTAAACCAATTATTTTGAAAGGAAATATAGTCAAAATAATCACGTGTTGCCAAGTCAGCGACATTTAATTTAGTTGGTATGTAACGCCATTCCTCACTACGTGTAAGTTCGTCAATTTCTCCGAGGCGATTAGCCTCGAACACTTTGTACTTACGCGTGTTGTTTCTAATCCAATAAACAACCGTAGTGGAGTCGCACCAAAACTGTCGTTTCACTGGGACCAGTCTGTGTTCTTTTTCAATAGTGTTAGCAAGTCTAGCAGCCAACACCGAAGATTGAAGTTCCGCGCGTGGTGTTGTTATTGGTTTCACCGGTAGCACGCGGCATTTACTCGCTATAAACGAAACAAATACCTTCCCGTTTCCAGTAACCCAACGCCAGTAAGCGACAGCACACATTGCTTTGGAAGATGCGTCACTAAATACATGTAACTGTAGGTCGTTATAATGTTCACTAACCATAGAAGGAAACACGGAATTCGTAGCGCTCGTAGACGATGCGTTTGTGTCGTAGCAATATTCGGTGTCGTAGCACTTACCTGTAGACGCTGACGTCACCGCAGGTGGCGGCGGCGGCGGCGGGAGAGGGGTCGACTCCTGTGCTACGGCTGGCTCGAAAACCGGTTCCTTATTCGGTGACTTGTACGTGTAACACCGAGGAGTACGTAATTGAGATATTAACTGTAGCATGTCAATCCATTTGCACCATTTGCTGTAAACATCATCGGGAATAAAATCGTCCCATTCGATATTTTGACGCCAAGTGTCTTGAAGCATAATTTTCCCTTGAATAGTAAACGGTGACAGAAATCCTAAAACATCAAAGACTGACATAATAACACGCAACATTAACCTTTTAGTTGGTCTTTGATGACCTTGAATAATGTTATCAGGGATGCGTTTTAATGAAACATCAAAACCTAACATATCTTCTTTTGGAAACCAAATTAAACCTAAAGTACGCTCGCCCTGTGTGTTTTGATCAATTTTGAACCTAATAGAAACATTACCTAAGGTTTCTTTTGGAATGCTGTCCAGTACAGCCTCACTGTTAGACGTCCAGTTACGAATTTGAAAGCCTCCGGACTCATGTACAAAACTTACACTCTTAACCATTTGTATGGCAGTTTGTTCGTCCGGGAGACTATCTATATAATCGTCCATATAGTGTGAGTGACGAATAGCGTTTACAGCGGACGGCATGGATGACTCAAAACGCTGAGCGTTTTTGTCCCTGATAAATTGAGCAATAAAGGGGGAACAATTAGCGCCGAATATTAAAGACGACATAACATAAGTTTCCACTGGTTCTGTGTTATTATTTCTCCACAGAAATCTAAAAGCATGCTGATCGTCAGGGTGGATTTTTATCCTTAAAAACATGTCTTTTATGTCACCGGTTACTGCAATTTTATTTTCCCGGAAGCGCAGCATTATACCAAACAGTGATGACAATAAATCAGGACCCGTAAGAAGGTAATCGTTTAAACAAAACCCATCCACCCTATCAGCGGCGTCAAAAACCAAACGTAATTTACTTTTGTTGGGGTTGTCCACCCCGAAATGTGGTAAATACCAAGTTTTAGGTGTGGTAGATGTATCTTTTAGTTTTATTGCGTAATCGTTATCTAACAAATGATCTATTCTTTCCTTATACTTACTCGCAAAATCTGGACTGCGCGTCATTTTTCTTTCAATACCTTTGAGCCTTTTAAAAGAATTAGGATAAGTATTCGGAGTTGTGGCGTTCGCGTCACGCCACGGCAGACCAACGTACCAGCGGCCGTCGATTAGCTTCGCTGTCTTCTCCAGATGTGCTATCGCGCGGACCTCGTCAGCATTTTCGCGTGGGTGACCTGAAATACCTATGGAATCCAAGGCGAAGGAACGACGGACCTCATGATGCATTTCTCTCAACAAGCGTTCGGACTCATCGCGGCTTTCGCAGCGGTCGTTTACAAATAACACGTGAGACGGATGGTGGCGGTCAGCAGTAGGTATTGTGGTCATACTTCCATGTACGCACCAGCCCAGGGGAGTGAGAGTAGCGCACGGCTCATTTAGTTTCCCTAACCTTATCTCTAATGGCACAAGCAAGTGGTGATTATCCTGCCCTATTAACAATTCAGGCTTTAAATCAGACGAACACAATTTATATGAAATATCAAACAAGTTATCAAACTGTTTATAAGGAATAATAGACATTTTTTGCACAGGTAAATTTAATTCATTAACACTACGCGCACGAATAGAATGAATCTTATTGTCCATACCTGCAAGGTTCACATTTACCACAGTCGTCTGTAGAACCAGTTCGTTGTTTAGCCACGCGCCGTTCACGTGCATGGGCTCGCGGCGGCCGCGCAGCCCCGCGCGCTGTGCCAGCGCCTCGCTTATCAGCGAGACAGTCGACCCGTCATCGATTAGTGCACTCGTATCGATTATAACACCATTCTGACCGTGTATACGTATAGGAACAACTTTGAGTAACACTGACTTTCGATCACTCGCGCCTATATGATTCACGTTTTCACTAAGCGCACTCACGGAAGTAGGTTGCGAGTTCGTAGTATTTTCACGGTTTTGAATCGGGTAATGCAGCAACTTGTGATGAGACTGGCCGCAGCCCTCGGCATCGCAGGCGGGCGCGGTGCATGTTTCTCGGTTATGACGAAAACAAAGACATTTGTAGCACACACCGTGACGTTTTACGTAGTCCCATCTTACTTTTCGCAGCGCCTTTTTAAACATTTTACATTCTGGTAAACTGTGCTTTGACTTGCGACAAAACTGGCAGTTATAGTTGTTTGCGTGGTCTGACTGCATCAACACTGTATGTAACCGGTTATTGTTGTGCTCACTCTGTCTAAATCTATTGTTTTGCTCGGTGCGCTGCGTCACAAATTGCACATTTGAAGTTGCTGATATTTTTAATGCTTCTTCGTGTAGAAAATCGGATAGAATAAGCAAACGGGAGCGGTTTCCGTCGGTTATTAAAGGGTAACTGTAATCTGACCATTTAGATAGTAACAGCGCTGGCAGCTTAGCTAAAATAACTGAGACCACACTCATTCCCTGAAGATACTCTTCACGTTTCAAGGACTTTATAGCTTCAATTAAATTCTGTACTTTCACGGAAAATATGATAATATCCTTGTGGTAATCATTAGACAACGGCTGAAGTTTTTTAACATCTTGTAAAATCTTTGTTATGATGAGGTCAGGGTTTCCAAATCTGAGCTCCAAGGTGGAAATTATTTTATCAGGTGATGTTGCACTTATCAGTAAGGCAGCCACAGCATCTTTAGCGGCACCTTTTAAGCACTTGCGGAGCCTCCACAGGTTTTCTTTGGAGCTGAATTTGCACACATCAGTTGACTCATCATAAGCTTCTTTAAACTGTAGCCATTCCATCGGTTCACCAGAAAAATCTGGCAAGTCTCTAGGCGTACATATACGGCTCAATAGCTTTCCATTCGGTTCCTTAGCGACTGAGGCAGCAGCCAGGTCCTTCAGTGCTTTGGCAAGCAGGTGTACGGTATCGCCGGCGCCGGCGTCGGCACCCTTTTGTTCAGGTACTGACGTTTGTCCATGAAGTGGCGCTGATGAACGAGGCTCACCCATTTGAAGATCTCGCTCGGGGGTCAGCCTTTCCGCTTGCTGATAACTTTTTTCCAGCCACTGCTCAACGTCGTGGGTGATGAACTCATCATCATTGTGCGGACTGTATACTTCTTCGTCTTCGAGTTCCGCTATGTCCGCTTCCAACTGTTTGTCTATTAGCTCCATTTGAATTTTTGCCTTTTGTTTCGCAGCTTCTAGCTCTAATTTCTTTTTCTTTGCAATAACAGATGATGTTGAAGAATTTCGAGATGCATTTTTCGGCGTAACGTATACGGTTGGCGGCTGTAACTGCATTTCCGATTTCACACTAGAGCCCGCCATTTTGGTTATGTCGACACGACACGTTTCTGCCTTTTGCGCATCAATTTCACTTTTCTTGGTGGAAAATTGCGAAGATTCTACATTTGGCTGCGTGTTTTGAGGCACTTCCACTTTATTTAAATCCATTTGCTCGCGATCGCGACGCACGGTACTACGGGTGTTCACCATTTTCGGAGGCGTGTGGAACATGTATGTCCGGCCGAAGACCAACTTGTGCACTATAGGTCCCGTAGTTGGTTTTAGAAAATGAAAGAGGCTCCGTTACAATTTAACAGCGTTTATTACACCTTTTACACGCACTTATAACACAAACAGGCAAAGCCACGAAACAGAGCTCGTATCGAAAGCGCGGACGTTCGCAGACTGCCGCGGTGTACAAAGACACTTTGAACGCAATATATGACTACCTGCGGTTTACATTTTTATCGAAACTTACAAACTAAATAGGGATGGAGCGCGTCGTTAACAGGTACCTTAACCGTTATAGTTACAGAAAAACGTTCCTAGGAGACCATCCATAACTTTTTAAGATATTCTGAACTCCATTCATAGATTTTGGAAAAAATATACCGTTAGCAAAAAAAATGCTAAAATACCAAAAAAATTTTTTTATGCCAATCAATCTTATTTCATGTGGGGTAGAAGGTAACTACATTCCTTCTAGGAGTAGCGCCATAACACGAATTTTAAGTCGTTTGTGGTGCGCATCCCGACCGCCAGACTGGACACTTTTATGAAGGAGGACTTCTGGCCGCAGGGCGTGGTATACAGGCGCTTCCGAGGGGCGTTACCTTGTGCAACCGAATTGACACAGAAAGTGCTAAATTGACTTTATACTAACGTAATAATATAAGTTATATTTAATAATAAAATTGTTTATACATATATTATGCTTTAGTTTTAAGGTATGTATCTATGGGCTATTGTTGCCTGATTACAAATAAAAAAATAAAAAAAATCTATTCAAAAACGTATACAGGGTCACTGGAAATATGACGTATTCCTGCTAAGGGGTTATAGATGAGGTCAAAACAAATATTTTTTGTTAGATAACTTTTTCTCAAAAAGTTAATAGTTTTTGAGTTAATTGAAATTAAGTATTTTTTTACCAAAAGTACGTTTTCAGTCACAAAAATTTAAAATAAAAGATAACTAACTACTCATTCGATTCCGGATTTTTTATTATTTTGGGATAGAAAAGAATCTGAGTGTTGATAATGAATAAAAATAATTTCATAAAATACAGGTGTTTATAAAAAAATCAATCCTTAAATGCATTTTTTATTTTATTTTTTTTAGATTTTTTAGAAATAGCTTCTAATATCTTTAAAAAAATCCTAGTAACTAAGCGTGCATAATATTTTAAAAACATCACCATCTATTCAGCTTTCAGTTGAGGCATAAAACTTAATAATAGCTTAAATAAAAAATGAGAAATTAAGACTTAACTAAATAGCAGTCCCATTTCATGTAGCAAAAATTTCCTACTTCAAGCGCTTCGGAGGTGGCCGTATTATGCTACTTATTCCATAAATGTGAAAGTTTTCTTGTTTGGATGATTGTTAATCAATCACGCAAAACGGCTGAACGGATTTGGATGAAATTTGGCACACAGATAGTTTATAAGCCGGAATATTACATAGGGGGATACTATTATCTTGGTTAAAGGTTCCCTAGGGATTTTCTCGAATGTAAATGCGAATAAAGTCGCGGGCGGAAGCTAGTTTGCTATAAATGATCGTGCTTACTAAAAATACTTTCGTCCGAGTGAGTTTGAAATAGGATTATTTTCCGCCGATAAGTAAAAATTTTATACAGACAGCATCATAAATAACCATGCATATCAGCCATTTTTAATGACCCGCTGCTGGGGAACAGGCCTTCCTTTCCTTTTGGGATAAAGCGGACGGGCCATAACCCACCACGTGGGCCCAATGTGGATTGGTCGGTGTTAACTCAATGTACCTTACATTGAGCCCTTGGTTCTGGCTGCATTTACAGTCGTTAACACTGACCAATCCACATTGGGCCCACGTGGTAGGTATGGCCCGTCCGCTTTATCTATCCACAAGCCAAAAGGAAGGCCAGTTCCCCAGCAGCGGGGCATTGAAAATGACTGATATGCATGGTTATTTTTGATGCTGTCAGTTTAAAATTTTGACTCATCGGCGGAAAATAATCCTGTTTCAAACTCACTCGGACGAAAGTATTTTTAGTAAGCACGATTATTTATGGCAAACTAGCTTCTGCCCGCGACTTCATTCGCATTTACATTTGAGAAAATCCCTAAGGAACCTTTAACCAAGATAATAGTATCCTCCTATGTTTTAATCCGGCTTATAAACTATCTGTGTGCCAAATTTCACCCAAATTCGTTCAGCCGTTTTACGTGATTGATTAACAATCATCCAAACAAGAAAACTTTCACATTTATGGAATAAGTAGGATAATACGGCCACCTTCGAAGCGCTTGAAGTAGGAAATTTTTGCTACATGAAATGGGACTGCTATTTAGTTAAGTCTTAATTTCTCATTTTTTATTTAAGCTATTATTAAGTTTTATACCTCAACTGAAAGCTGAATAGATGGTGATGTTTTTAAAGTATTATGCACGCTTAGTTACTAGGATTTTTTTAAAGATATTAGAAGCTATTTCTAAAAAATCTGAAAAAATAAAAATAAAAATGCATTTAAGGATTGATTTTTTTATAAACACCTGTATTTTATGAAATTATTTTTATTCATTATCAACACTCAGATTCTTTTCTATCCCAAAATAATAAAAAATCCGGGATCGAATGAGTAGTTATCTTTTATTTTAAATTTTTGTGTCTGAAAACGTACTTTTGGTAAAAAAAATACTTAATTTCAATTAACTCAAAAACTATTAATTTTTTGAGAAAAAGTTACATGACAAAAAATATTTGTTTTGACCTCATCTATAACCCCTTAACAGGAATACGTCATATTTCCAGTGACCCTGTATAATTGTTCTTATCATTTCTTCCTACCACCCAATCTGGACATTTTTCTAGATATGGATGTCATTAGAAGAAACTTATTAAACCTATCAAAAGTAGTAAAATTGAATAATACTGCTAAAACTGCTTAATCTGACTTCTAAAGTTGAGTACATAAATTTTCTACAATTTGTACCTCTTAATATCCTTAAATTGATCGAAATATCCTTAAATCTAGCGTGGTCGTGCCAGAAAACTCGTCCCGGGCACGACCACTTTAGGTATGCCGGAACGTCGAAACTAGACGAGTACAATTTTTTTGTTCAAAAGTACATTAAAGTACATTTATTTTTATGAATATGTACTACAAATAAAATAAGAAAATCCTTCGTGGTCATGCCAGGAATCATCTCACGATTTTTGAACTTCCAATGTGAAGGACTGATGTAGAATTCTACTTCACAAAAATTACTGTAGACTTAAAAAGAAACAAAGAAACACAATAAGCGAACAGCACTGACGTCCATTATACAAGTACGCTGGACAGGCGAACGTCACCTGTCATTTGTTCCGATTTGAAAATTGCCATATTGGCGCTGAAGGCAGTAGATTCTACTATGACAGTAGTGAGTGTACTTGGTACTGATTAGTTCCAAGTACACTCACTACTGCCATAGTATAGAATCTACTGCTCTCAGCGCCAATATGGCGATTTTCAAATCGGCACAAAAAATTGTTGTCATTTCATGAGATTAGCCTGTCCAGCGTACTTTGTATAATGGACGTCAGTGGCGAACAGAATATTGAAAAATGCCATGGTAACTCTGTAAAAACATCCTGAATAACACCATAAAAACTTATAAAAATAAATTTCCAATCGTCAGATTTCGTAATTTTCAACGACAATCATATTATTTTTTATGCAAAAAGGATAGCTTTTTATCGATCTAACACAATAACCGAGTAAATTTTTAATAAATGATCCAGTATTTCAGAAATCCATAAAAAAGTACTAAATTTCGTCAAATTTCTGGCGAAGCGTCAATTAAAGCTATGCAATATTCAACCTTATTCTAAAGACATAGTGAAAGAGTAAATTTCGTGAACTGCCTCGCCTTAAGGCACGCACTGGTAAATAAAGTGATATCTGATAAAAATCTTAAACTAGAGTATCTATTTAATGTTTATTTCGTTACCTTTTTCTTATCCACCAAAGAAGCCGCAAGCTGCCTAATCTGTGCTGCGACCTCGGTCTGGTCTCCGACGACGGCGCCCTTGTCTCGGAGAGCTTCCAGCGTGGCCAGGTCACCTCTCAGGGCGCCTTGAAGGTCACGCAGTGCGTTCTCCCAGTCAGCCCAGGCACACACCGCTTTCTCTAAAGACAGCAACTCGGTGGACGTGCTGAAGGAAAATATAAAAAGTCATTAAATAGTGCCTATTAAATGTTTATTAAAAAAAGGGCATATTTTTAATTTTTACTCAGCTTATTAGCTTCAAGAACTTTGGATTACGTTACAAAAGTTTAAACCGCCTCTGTGGTCTAGTGGTACGCCAACCGACGCAGGGGTCCCGGGTTCGATTCCCAGGGGTGGTACAATTTGTACTCGGTTTGGTTGGTGGTAGGGCTTATTTCAAGTCCGCCTGGCTAGCTACCACCTTCTTACCTAAATCTGACGCCATAACAACAATTTGAAAATTGTTGTGTTCCGGCAGTCACAGGTAAGATAGCCAGTTCCTCAGTGATGAGGATTCCGGGTGTAGTGCGCTTCCACCTTCGGCCTTATCGTCACTTAACATCAGGTGAGGTGAAGGCCAAACACTATCCCGTTGTGCTTAAAAAAGCCGGCCAAGTGCGAATCGGACTCGCGCATGAAGGGTTCCATACCAAAAAAACCGGTCAAGAGCGAGTTGGACTCGCACACCGAGGGTTCCGTACCATCTTAATTGCACCATGAAACCACACTGCAGAGTAGAATAATAAAATTAGTATTGCCGTTTTACGTCAGCGCCATCTCTTGACCGATAGTGGAACTAATGTTAACTTTTTTAGAAATTTGATTATTTCTAAAAAAGTATGCTATATTGAGACATCGTTTTATTTTTCCTGTAATCTTTATATGAACTGCTATCACATAGAATTATTTCAGATTTTTCTCTTTGCAAACTTCGGGGAACGGTATTTTTTTTTTATATTTTTCATCATAAGTCGAAAATTATGAGGTTTAGAAAAAAAAAGAAAAAATATTAAAAACGTGCAAATGGCGCTCTATCATATGATACCCCACATGCCCTAGTAGCCCCACTTCAATTTTTAAGACCCTGGAAAGGGGTACCCTGCTGTAAAAAAGATATTGATTTTTTTATTTATTTCTTATTTGCAAAATAGTTGGGCAAATGTCATCTTGAACTATTCCAAATTTCAAGTTGATACCATTAGTAGTTCTCGAGATATCCAGCTGTGACAGACAGACAGACAGACTGAGTCACACCATAAGGGTTCCTTTTTTACCATTTTGGTACGGAATCCTAAAAACGGCAAAAAAATACGTTTGTTGAGTGGGAGCCCCTCTCAAATTTAATGTTATTCTGTTTTTAGTATTTGTTGTTATAGCGGCAACAAAAATACATCATCTGTGAAAATTTCAACTTTCTAGCTATCACGGTTCATGAGATACAGCCTGGTGACAGACAGACAGACAGACAGACGGACAGCGGAGTCTTAGTAATAGGGTCCCGTTTTTACCCTTTTGGTACGGAACCCTAAAAAAGGGTCGAATTATCCAATTGGTATTTCATAAATCTTGAATGCAGTAGCAATGGGGAACGTCCAAAAAAAATCAAATTGGCTGAATAATTTTTTTTATAAGTAGGAATAAGCTCCCTTAGTAATAAAAAAAAGTTTCAGAATTATCGGTTGCGTAAAAAAAACTTTTAAAAATTAAAGTCTCTCGACTTCTCAAATTTACGAAAGTAACAGCAGAATGGAGATTATACCTTTGCATCGGTTGCGTAAAAAAACTTTTAAAAATTAAAGTCTCTCGACTTCTCAAATTTACGAAAGTAACAGCAGAATGGAGATTATACCTTTGCCTCCACCTGTCAACACAAAAAGTCATTTTTTTTTTTAATAATTGTGGTTGTGGCAAAGGTATAATAGTAGGTATGAACCTCTATACAAAAAAAAGTTGGGAGTTACAAGTCGTGATAAAGTTTGGCCATATGATAGAAACTGATCTGTAGGCTGTTTCTAACTAATATTGAGCTGGGCCAAACTATCCTTACATACAGTTCCAATACGGCGGCGGGTTGAATAGCGCACTTTTCCCGGCTCCATTCTAAAAACTATAACAATTCAGGTTTAGGTAATAGGTCAAATGTGGTATCATTTTCGGATAAATCAATAACGTAGAATTTATTTCTGATATAAAAAAAAACAATTTATTAAGCAGTTTCTGAAAAATTACACAATAACCAACATTTTTAAACTTCATTTTTTTAGTTTAGGTATTGGCACTTGTTTCAGTATTTTCAAAAAAACTACTTTATAGAAGCGTTTTTCAGGTTAATTTGTTATATGCTTTTGTTATGTTAACTATATTTTATACAATTTGAGCCTAACCCAAGTAGTTTAAGTCCATTGTTTGCGGACATACAGCTAGTCAAAAATATGCATTTTTTCACGAAATAAAAAAGGTTTCTGTTTCGTTCATAAACATTTTTCAGGTTTTTTGTTTATATTTCTGTAAAGTTAATTACATTTTCTACAATTTGAGCTTAATTTGAGTAGTCTAGGTCTATTGGTTGCAGAGACATAGCTGG
Source organism: Agriphila geniculea (assembly GCA_943789525.1). Classification (NCBI taxonomy): domain Eukaryota; kingdom Metazoa; phylum Arthropoda; class Insecta; order Lepidoptera; family Crambidae; genus Agriphila; species Agriphila geniculea. The sequence goes on from OX038890.1 coordinate 15,458,080, forward strand.
TTAAAAATGGGCTTTTTATTGAAATTAATTGAAAAAATCTTATCTTTGACTAGCTGTGTCTTTGCAACTAGTAAACCTAGACTACTCAAGTTAAGCTCAAATTGTAGAAAATTAAATTAAATTTACAGAAATATAAACAAAAAAACTGAGAAATGCTTCCGAACGAAACGGAAACCCCTTTTATTTCGTGAAAAAATGCATATTTTTGACTAGCTGTGTCTCCGCAAACAATGAACCTCAACTACTTGGGTTAGGCGCAAATTGTATAAAATATAGTTAACATAACAAAAGCATATTACAAATTAACCTAAAAAACGCTTCTATAAAGTAGTTTTTTTGAAAATACTGAAACAAGTCCCAATACCTAAACTTAAAAAAATGAAGTTTAAAAATGTTGGTTATTGTGTAATTTTTCAGAAACTGCTTAATAAATAGATTTCTTTTATATTAGAAATAAGTTCTTCGTTATTGATTTATCCGAAAATGATACCACATTTGACCTATTAGCTAAACCTGAATTGTTATAGTTTTTAGAATGAAGCCGGCAAAAGTGCGCTATTCAACCCGCCGCCGTATGGAACTGTATGTAAGGATAGCTTGGCCCAGCTCAATATTAGTTAGAAACAGCCTACAGATCAGTTTCTATCATGTGGCCAAACTTTATCACGACTTGTAACTCCCAACTTTTTTTAGTATAGAGGTTCATACCTACTATAATCTCCATTCTGCTGTAACCATAGATATAGAATGTCAAAGAACAACAATGTCAATAAACAGGTGATCCGAAAAACGATTCATACATTTTATATAAGTACGTAAAATATGACTTAGATTCATAAAATATGACTATAATATGGCAAAAGAAATTAATAAACTATGTTCCATACTGTTTTCTTCGTAGATAAACGAATAAATGTAGCGAAATTTGGTTTCAAAGAAATGTGTGGTAAAATCTTATTTACCTGTGAAAAGTGTGATTACTTGGATTGTTTCTTTTTGTCACATCACAATTACTTAGAGCACAAGACCCCATGGCTCCACGATACCTTTATTTTATATTCTAATTAAGATTAACAAGTATTTTAAACAAACTGTGACTGCTCATTTGCTATGCGGGACGCTAGGGGCTCTTACTGTAAAAAATGTTGGCACATGTCACTTGATCCTTTGTCTCTTTTTTACATAGACCATGTCCGTATGATGTTAACTTCTCTTTTCCACGCTTTGTTGGTCTTCTTGAGCGCAGCGAAAATTTTTCTATGTCTATGGCTGTAACTATCATACATTTGTGAAGTCGAAGAGTTTAAATTTTTTTTTTCAAATTATCATGCTGCCGAAAATTCTGAAAAAAACCTATTACTAAGGGAGCTTATTCCTACCTATAAAAATATTCAGCCAATTTGATTTTTTTCGGGCATTCCCCATTCTTCCTTATAATCAAAAAAATTACCGATGATGCGCGTCATCCCAGGCGGCGAGGAGTGAGGAGAGGTCAGCCGCTAACCCAGTGTCATCTGCTTCCATATCGCCCAGGGTCCGACGGACCGACACTGTCAGCTTCAACATTGACACTTTGCATTCTAGAAGACGCGATAAACGTTCCTGTAGGGAATAAATATTCGTGACGTTTATTTATCAAAGTGTTGCAGTTGGCGGCTTGTTCCGTGGATAAACGGAATAAGCCCCGTTGGCAGATTGCTGAAAACGATTCTAGAACTTATTATTTAATTATTGGTACTTTTTCTGTGACGATTTTCAGAAACAGAAAATAAGAAAGCATAATTAATTCCAAAGTTATGACTCGCTACAATGTTATTTTAATCAGCCTTCCTAGCATGACCACCGAAACGCGATATAATATAGCGATTTATCATGTTTAACTGTCAAAAAACAATGAATTTTGACAGTTGAGTGTCGATAAAATGTTATATCACGCGTTATATATCGTATTTGGTGGTCATGCAAGGGGGGCAGACGTCAGACGGCAAGACATAAATCAATGAAGGAAAGCAATGAAACAGGTCTAATCAGGTCTATAGTAGTGTAATTGACATCTGTTTATTAAAATCGTGTAAGAACCATCCAGCTATTGTTTTGAAAAAGCACTTGAATGCAGATCTCAGCACGGATCTTGAGCGGTGACAGTGATTGTTATTACGCAGTAATCCCCTCCAATTTCTCTCACCGCTGAAGAACCGTGCCGGGGCGGGAGAGTAGGTCCCTCTATTTCCATTGATTGAGAATTACCATTAATGGTAATAGTGCAGTGGGACTACCATTACGTTTTATGGATGTCATATAGGTCAAATCTTAAATCAATGGTTATAAGTAGGTAGTGGGACTGTTTTGAGAAAAAGTGAAGTCTGAGAGTCTGCGGTATATGGGAAAAGTGGGACCGAGCTGTGCCCGCACCTATGGTAAAGCATTGTTTCCACTAGATTTCTTTCGAGTAAATTTTACCTTCAACTCCTCGATTCTTCGGTTGAGCTGAGCCTTGGTGTGTGGCTGAGGGGCGCAGTCACCAGGCTCGCAGACCTCATCCAGGGTGGCGTGGAGGGCTGCGATCTCGCGGCGCAGCCTCCTCGCACCACCACGCCTGGTAGCTGCCACTCGTAGGGCAGACCATCTCGCTGATACGGCTGTAGACAAAAAGTGACGAAATAAATACAAATATTGAATGGCAATAGCCAAGATGATCTTTGTTACTACGCACGCTGTTGGGAGACCGTATAAAGAAATAGTAACAAACTCGACAAGGGCTGTTTTCTTTTTTGTCAAGTACTTAAGTACCTATAACAGATAGGTATTTGTTTATAGTTAAGCTCAGAGTAAGACGGGCTTCTGTACCAGACGAAATCGTCGCTGCTCGAAGTAGTTAAGCAATATTTTCATAAGATAATGAATATTTATAAAGAAAAATTAAGTACTTAAAATAAAGAGCTTGGCGAATTGAAACAATGAAAATTATATATGTATTTAAATAATTGGCTGTCATGTAAATATTTGTGACGCCAATGATACTGATCATAGTCATAGGTAGTTACATAATATTTGTCAACCATACCTCAGGACAGGAAGCTGTTAATACAAATGTAATTGTGTAATGTATACCCTGAAAAACAGTGCGATGACAAGCAAGGTTGACGAAAATAGGTAATAATGTCAAAACTAAACTGTTAGCATGACTTTTGTATTTGGTTTAATAGGGCAGCCTCTGCCTCTGTGGTCTAGTGGTTCACCCACCCGTGTAAGACGCAGGGATCCCGATTCCCAGGGGGGGTACAATTTGTACTCGGTTTGGTTGGTGGTAGGGTTTATTTTAAGTCCGCCTAGCTAGCTACCACCATATTACCTAAGTCTGACGCCAAAAGGACAATTAAAAAATAGTTGTGTTCCGGCAGTTAGAGGTAAGATAGTCAGTTCCTCAGTGGTGAGGATTCCGGGTGTAGTGCGCTTCCGCCTTTGGCCTTATCGTCACTTAACATCAGGTGAGGTGAAAGCCAAGCAACATCTCGTTGTGCATTTAAAAAAAGACACAGTTGCAACATTTTGGACTTAAACAAGTAAATCGACGTTCAATAAAAGCTGACCTTTGCCACCAAAAGTGAAAAGAGACAAGGTCCAATGATTTCAAAGCCATTACCAGGTATTTGTTAACACGGCAAAGGTGATGCAACAATAGTACAATACCTAGTTCTAAATGCGCCCGCGCTGGCATCAAACCAACTTTACGACTTATTACGGCGCGCATTAGCCCAGTAACCAGCTGACATGCAGGAGTGGCCTGGATCGATGCAGTTTCGAGTAAACAACACTATTTTTAACGGTACTCTTCTTGATGAGTTTGTTTGATGATAACGTTGTTCGTAACGGCTACTCGATATTGTAGGAGTATGGGCATTACTGTGAAGACATACGTCTATTTAAAAACCGCGCCGGTATAGAAATATATGTACTTACGTAAGTATTGACTATTTATTGAGCGTCATTGACATGTTTTACAATGTAAAAGTTATAAGACTTCTACAGGGTGATTTTTTGAACAGTCGACAAAAGTGGTGTGGCTTAGACCATGTAACTAAACAACTTTCTATGGGACAAACTTAGAATAATAACACCTAGACTAGAAGCCGTGTCCGCGTATGCAAAGTGAGGCAACTTATACCAAGCCAGAATGGCTTAGTTTTCAAATTTATATCCTTCATACGTTAACTAATCGTAACTGAAACCTAATAATATAGTGATTAGTCTTATGAATGTAGGAAAATTGAAACTGTTTTGTACTTAATCGGTATAGCTAGGTAATAATGTAGAATAATAATCTGAAAACGGAGCCATTTTGGCTGTTTTTGTTGCCTCACTTTTGACAGTGCGCTTTGTAGAGATCTATCGTTCTAGGTGTTATTATTTTAAGGGGACAAACTTAATCACAGCAATAAAATAATCAGCTGTTCTAAAGAAAACGTGATTATCTACTCGACTAAAATGTATAGAAAAGCTGATTATTTTTTGCACTGGATTAAGTAGGCTCCATAGACAAAGTTGTTCAGTTGCGACTGTTTTTCATTTCACCCTGTAGAATCTTGTAAAGCGATCGTGATATTTCATAAATCTTCCGCGATTAAAAATTTGTCAATTTTTTAAATCAAGGGTGTTACCACACCGCGAAGAAATGTAGCCAACGACAGAAAGAGTTCTACCTACACTTAATTAAAAGTTACCCTTCAGTTGACGCAACTGTATTTAAAAATAACTGAATTATGTCAGAGATCGAATGATATGTTAAAAGAGTGCTATGTTTAGACAACTTATAAAGATGCTAGAGACTATTTATAAAGCACTAAATAACTCTTTTAAAAACAAATAACATAAGTGGAATTATTATCGAAAGTATCTTGCATTACGTTGCGCAATATCCCAAAAATGAACGCGCAATGTCAGCAAAATCACGAAAAACTATAAAAACTATAATTCATAATTATGTCAATCCTATAATATTACCATATTATGTTACGCCTTTTTAATACGAATTTCCTCACACATGATAGCAAATAATGTCAATTAGATTTTCGAAAATGATTTCGTGTTTCCTTCAGATCTACATATCTCAAATGCAACGCAACATAATCAAAGGCAGAATACTATCGGTTCAATATGGCATGATATCTGTTATGGAAAGGAAATTGAAATGGCCATCTGTGGAGATGTTGAGTACATTAGAGCAACTGTTTTATGCGAAAATGTCGGAAATAGATTATGATTCAAAGAAAACTTACTGTTTGATCATCAAAGAGAAAATCTTGGCTGTAATATAAATAATGACATGGATCAAAATTCAAATAAAGTTTTGTTAGATTTTAATTTATGTAAGTAAGTACTTATTGCCTCCTGGCAATAAATGAATTTCAAAGAGTTTTTAAAGCACAGAACTGATATCTTTTGGGTACCTACATTCAAATAGAATCCTTGATCTGTGTGTACTTTAGGGAAACTTTTGCAAAACTAAGTGAAACCGAAAATAGCGTCTAAACTACAACAAAAAAAATCACTATGTTTAGAAACAATGGGTTTCGAATCATTGAAAAACTGTGGGAAAACTACCAATGATTGTTGCTCAATGTTCAAGAAAGGTACATAATTAGAATTGCATATATATTTTTATCTTTATTTTAACCTAAGTCTATCGGGTAAAAATATAGGTATTTATTACAATAGTGACCCAAAGTAAGTCGTTTTTAGGGTTCCGTAGCCTAAATGGCAAAAAACGGAACTCTTATAGATTCGTCATGTCCGTCTGTCTGTCTGTCCGTATGTCACAGCCACTTTATTCCGAAAGTATTAAGACTACACAGTTGAAACTTAGTAGGTAGATGTATTCTGTTAACCGCTTAACGAATTTAATACAAAAATAAAAAAAAATAAAAGGTTAAGGGGCTCCCCATAAATGGAAAGGAAACTGAAAAAAATTTTTTTTTTCTTCAAACCAATACCTATTGGGTGTCTATAGATAGGTGTCTTTAAAAATGACATTGAGGTTTCTAAGACAACTTTTTCTCAAAGTCAACCGTTTGAAAGATATACACCGCCAAAGTGGTAAAATGTGTGTCCCCCCCCCCCCCATTTAACTTTTAAAATAAGAGAGTGAAAAATCTAAAAAAAAATATGTTGTAGATCTTAATAAACACTTTCAACGAAAATTGGTTTGAACGAGATATAGTAATTAATTTTTGAGATATAGCACATTTTCTAAAACCGCAAATACAGGGTGCATTTGTAATCACTCTCCAAATTTTAAGGATGTGTTCAGTCCATGAAACTGAACAACTTTCTCCATGAAACATGTGTCGAAATATGCCAAAAAATTTTGGTCATCCCATACTAAACTGATCACGTGATCTCTTAGATTTGTATGAAAAGTCATTTTCTTTTTTGCATATTTGACCCTATGTTTCTTAGAGAAAGTTGTTCAGTTTCATGGACTGAACACATCCTTAAAATTTGGAGAGTGATTTCAAATGCACCCTGTATATCTTTGTCATTCATATCAACACTGTAAAAACAAAGTTATTTTTGCAGACGAAAAATGATAGGTGGTATTGGTGGTGGTGGTAACTACGGAACCCTACGGTGCGTGGCCCGACATGCACTTGGCCAGTTTTTTTAAAGATGACATAATAATATTATGTTTGCTATCAACTTGATGCCAAGCAGAACAATTAAAGAAATGAAAATGAAAATGGAATGAAAAAATGTTTATTTCTGTAACAAAAATAGTTTAACAGAGATTTAAAGGTGGGCTCCCTCTTTTAAGTGCCAAGACACTTGTGCCAGAAGGAGTCACTCTTCCTTAGCAAAGCATACATGTACAGAATTATAAACCATTGGATATATTTCTAAAGAAATAACAATTATAGTAATGAATGAATGACGAATGATATAGTAATGATGAAGACTAGGGAAAAATAGGTATAGGATAGGCTATAAAGACAAGTATTCCAAACAATAATAGAATTCCAGACAATGCAGGAAACCAGCCCATAACCGACTTCACAACACCAAAAAGGACAAACCGTCCCGAACGTTACTTGTCCATAAAGCGAATGAGAATAGACGGAACGGATGATCCGCAGACTAGCTAAAATAGCGTCTTAAATGTCACTAGGTCCATGAACTTGTGTCGTATATTGCTAATTTACTGGGCAGTTTGTCTGAAGTAGCCGTTTTTGTCTATCGGAAAGCAAATTTAAATAAACCGTTTGAGGCATTTCTCTCTAACAAGATTGTAAATCATAGAACGGGTAGTCTATGACTTTGCAAAGGAAATATTTAATACTAAAAAAAGCTTTGGAAACAGCATGTATAGATAGCTATAGCTGCTATTAATTAATCAAACTATGCTGACATAACTTGACTGGATGACCAGCCCCCGTATTATGACCTCTTATTTCCTGGCAGTTTTCTGACTGGTTATCAATCTATCTCTTTTATTTGCTATACAGCGAGAAAGAGATGTAACTATAGCAATTCATAAACCTGGCAAGTTTTAAGAGGTTGTAATACCCCCCCAGGAACTTATTGTCTAATTTCCGAAATCTATCGCAATCGCTTTCATTTGACAGATGGATGTAACAGATTGCTTCATTTCCTAATATCTTTGATTTCTTTGGTAAGTTTTTATTTGTGCCAAAAAGAAGTATCAATGTATCATATCTTGAAAGCAATTGCGATAGATTATAAAATTAGACAATAATTAACGGTATAGGCAATAAACCCATAAATGTTTTACGTGCTTTCTACTCCTATTTTTAGATTCTGCTGTACTGTAAGCACTATATCTTCTTTTCAGTTTAGTTTCTTTCATATCTCATCATTTCTGTCAGTAACTATTATCGGTCTAGCACTTAATCCTTGGACGAATTAATCATTTTAACTATTCGATGTCAGAGACTAGACAGTTATATCCATTACCTCCCGGCCTGTGTCATTGTCAGCACCCCAGCGCAACTTCATTTTAAGCCTCCATTCAAAACAATACAGTATTACCGAATAATTTATATGCGCTTTCACACAGCTCTTGACACGAAATTGATGAGTCAGACAACTGACGGATTGATTTGAGCACGCAACGAATTGTGATCCGGCAAGAACGGAAGGGGAACCAATTTTCTGGTCCGAATGGCGAACTGGCGATGGTGACCTATTACCGTTTCCTACAGGGGACTGCAGAATGATGTGCAGTTGAGCGGAAAATGTCTCTTGAATTTTTTTGCGAGGCACACTTTTTCGGCTGAATGTAGTCTAGTCTAACTGTTTGTGACGTCTACTTTATAGAAGGAAACGTGCAAATAATTCTTAAATTCTGGGATGGCTGTGGATCTATCTGCACTGTACTCGTACATATACTTTTGTCGCTAAAATCATACAGATGGCGAAATAGGGAATAAGGAATAACAGACAACAACAAATTACGAGTATTTCTATAGATAAACAAGTGTAAATTAGTATGATTAGCTTAAAGAAAAGTACTAGATATCGATTTACATAAGAACTGCGAGTTCCAGACCCAGTCCAACTTAATGCGGCATACCATGATTTTGTTGCTAAAATGAAATCTCCAGCTACGTACGAGGATATGGAATAGTTTTTAACTTATTAGATTTTTTTTAATGTTGCTCTAAGCGCTTTTTGTAAATTCTATAACTTATACCCTGATAAGGTAGTTACATAAGCTGCTGTAACTGGTTAAATTGACGATACATTCCAACATTTGGTTTCGAGAAATGCTTTACCGGTTATTCGACTTTTTATTTTGTAAGCCAGTGCCTGTTAAATAACGAATACGATCATTTTCTCATGACAGCTCTAATGCCTTCCGGAACACGCCCAAATTACGAGTAGAACTATTGTACATTTGTACAAATTTACGATAAAAATGCTTATAGGTTTTAAAGACTTGAAACTCTTCAGTCAACACATTTTTAACATAAATAATAAAGTTGATTAAAAACAAGAGATAATTTTGAAGTAATTATAAGAATAAGAAAGTCTGTTTTCATTAGTTTAAGATTTTTGTTTTTATGTTGTGCAGTTCTGATCGAATCACATAAACTGAGCGAGAGATGTAGTTTAAAAAAGTAATTGATGTATGTTGTAAGTAATGTAACTTGCATTTCCAACGACAGTAAAACAGGAATGTCACCGGCTTCCCTTGGCTTTCGAATACGAATACATATGTGGTGTGACGAGCCGTTAAAACGAGAACCACTGCGATGGGTGAAAGCAAACAAATTGTATAAGTAATCGATTACGATGCGCACGCGCATATTTTACGTTTAACTAAGTTCAAACTGCACTCTACCATCGTAAGTGTGAGAAATGCTGGTTTATTTGTTTAAGAAATGTGTTTGCTATGTTATTTACATTTTCTATAAACACTTTTACAATCCACAATTGATTCTGCGACGTCGTATATTTAAGTCAAATAGATTTAGTACTGGTAGTTTTTGCTACTCTTACATCAAAGAAAAAGGTTCCATTAAAAGTAAGAATGTGAAGTAAACTCACCGTAAATCATTATTCTGAGGAAGTAACAAATCAGGAGATTATCTACATCTAGAATTCTAGACTCCGTGGGATCGCATCGCACTACCTGAGTTAAACGGGACGGCTATCAATTTACTACTGTCAACTCTATCATGCGGGAGCGCAGGATCGCGACAAGGTCGGAACTGCAAGATTATTTGCATCACTGACTACCAAGCAACAGCAGGAAAAAAAAACAAACAGAAAGAGACTCTATTGTAAAGAAATAAAACACAATTTACACTCTTTAAAAAAATCAAGCACAAAATAGTTAGTCTGTGTGTTAATCAAGCGTGACGTTACTTTAGATAGGAAAGTCTTTAAACGTTCTAAGAAAACAGACAAAAATGATCTCGCAAATTCTCGTGAAGTGAAACACAAAATTAATGCATTTGGGTCAAAGGAAAATGATGCCTGTTACAATGGCAATAATGTTTGTGCAACTGCAACTACAAGGCTGTTTTAGAATGCACAAAGTACACTGTAACGAATACAAGGTGACCCCGATATGACTATTGAGTTTCCTCTTAGACTACTGTAACAGATGTGTTATATTTGTGAGAATACTAAAGCAATAACCGTCTCGCATAAGTATTGTTATATAAACTGACGCTATTGTATCTATCAAAGGAATTAAGATCACAGATTCCTTATAGCATTATGGGCATCTATAGATACTGATCTGAATTATTGATCAATTTTTAATGGTGTACCAGAAGAAAATGATGTTATTGGAAAATACGATTGATACCTACTTTTCATTTTAAGAATCCAATAAAATAGCATAATCAAAGACAGTAGTAGTGGCCAAATTTTCTGATAGAAGACGATTATACTATTTATAAATGTACCGAGACGTTTTATTCATAACCGATAACGAAGGCTATCAACTGCAAGCTATAACCTCGGCCTTTAATAAAACGATCAACTAAAATAATACGTAGGTAGGGACACCATTTGACCTTCTCTTTATTACAGATAATGACATAATGATAGGAGATACGTAATTACGACGAGTCAAAAGTGAATTATAACTTTATTCTCAGAACAAACATTGAAACAAAACAAATGCCAGTCTTAAATACTTTATTATTTAGCAGTATTATAATGACTTGTGCAAAAACTTACAAGGTATAATGTGCAAAAATTTAATAATGATATTCAAAATAAACAAAGAAAGAACTATGATGACTGCAAAACTACTAGAACCAACCTTTCACATTTTGAACCGATAGTAACGGTATATAAAAAATACTATTCCTAACACGTTATAATTTGAACGGATCACGCTCCGTGAATGAAATCATAATTACATAATAAATTCACGTAAGTCACTCAATGAATCTGTTTATTAGTCGACGAATTAGATGAAAAATTGTTGCATAATGCATTTAATGAAGTCATACGCCTAATAAAGGATTTATTAAAATTGGCACATCTGTCCGTTGGCTGGTTTTTGTCGGTTGCGCAAGAGTTTTGCAATCGCAACATCACGGATAATGATCTGAACAGGGGCGAGTATTATAAGACTGCAGCTTGACCTACTGACGGCACCACAGCTAATTTTGGAGTTACTGCTTTGTTTTGAGTAGGCTAGTATAAATTGATTGGTGAGTAAGAAGAAAACAATACTGCATGGATAGACATCAAACAAATAGAAAACGATTGTGTTGGCGGCAGCCATTTTAAAAACAAATGAAAAAAGGTCGCACTTTTGTAATGTTTTTAAATGTCTGTCTGTAATACATATGACGATCTTCATTTAATTCAACATCATCCACAGAATTTAAAATCCCATAAAGCAAACGTTGAAGTTGGTATTTTTGCGTGTAACTTAACTGTTCAAAGCATATTTCTCTGTGCGATATTGAGGAGATGCAAATTGTATAATTAGCACTAGAGAAAACAGCAATGCCGTCTGTACCTCGGTCGTGGGCTGTATGTAGGCGAACCTGAATAGAAGGATCGGGTCAAGTACATTGTACGCATGTTAGAACAGCCGTGTTTATAAATATTTATTATTCCAGGATTAAAGTTTGCAAATGCGTGGGTTGCAGCACACGGTTGTAGTTTAAAACTGAAGATGGGGGGATACATCCCGTAAAAAGTAACAACGATCATAAAATACAAGGCCATGAGAAAACTACGTTGGTGATTCTAGCGCTGTGACATGACATCCTAGACTCTAGGTCGGTCGTTGTTTGTTATCTAGGTTTGAGGAACATGTGCTTTCGCATATTTATAAACCTCAAGACACGTGAGTGCCAAGCAAGTTTCTTAAGAATAAGAACATTAAACAATCTGAGAATTCTATACAGACATTTCAACAGAACATAATTTGCCATCATTATCGTGATTCACTCGTTCATTTTTTTTTAGATTACTTCGACGACATTTTCTGTAATGAGAGATTCATGATATTAAATCTGGACTTACCGACTTCATCGTTGTTACTCGTTGTCGTTGTAGTAACAGAGAGACTCATTTTGCATGCGATCAAATTTCACTTTTCAATTCAATAGCTTCACCTCACTTAATTTAATACCACCACTGTTGAGCACATCTTAAGCCTATTGTTCTAAGTTCATTGACTTCTCGATCACTGCAATTATCGCGTAGGATGATGCAACTTATTGACGGAAAGGAAGATGATTATCAGTTTCTTCCTCTATATTGAAGTGCTTTCTGTGGTTCTAACCATTATCTAACCATGGAAGTGGATGCACTCGAGTTGTTTCGCGATTACGTCATTGTGTATTTTCACTTCTATTTAATTAACCAAGTTGTTACAGACGTCATTGTCTCCATAATGAATTACTTCTGTTAAGGATTAAGTTTGCGCTTTGATGACATAATTAGTTTCACACACAGATTTGCAATCTGCAGAAAGATTAATGTCTACGATTGCTTATTAAGATAGATCTAGTTTCAATTATTGTCTAATAGCTTCAACCGTGTTTGAAATAACGATTAAGAATTAAAGTCTGATAAATGACGATAAGATTTAATATAAAATGACTAACAATTTTATCATAGTTGCAATGATGTAATCGAATTAAAAGCAAACCGGTCAGACGAAAACGATACCTACGAGATTTATTGTAACCAGAAAGTTAACAATAAGCCTAAATAAGTAAGTGACTCATTAACTAACTCAGTAACTGTAGATACCTTTAGAAGAGACGTATTGAAATGATTCATTTTATGGAGACAAAGGAAACACAAATTTAATATGTATTAGTTTAAAAAATAGAATGCCTACTAAAGTATTGTATTTATCGTATATATAACTATAGCTACAACCAATAATTGCAGTGCATGCTTCACTAGCAAGCAAATAATGTAATCATCTACGATAAGATATGATAATCTGCGCGCATTGTTCTATTCATTTTGCATGTGGGTGTCTACATTGAAACAATGTTTTTATAGTTTTTTAATGATTGTTTTATGGCGTGTTTATTCCGTGTTTGGTCCATATAGCATTTAACTAATTAAATAAGTTGACTTCCTTTTATAATCTTTGCAAAGGTAATGATAATGAAAAAAGATATAGCTATCCACATATCTATTAGAATAAATAGGTCTTTGACACAAAGTATAGAAACCTTATCTAACCTAGTAAGAAACAACAAGTAAACTTGGTAAGTCGAAAAATCAACGTGGTATCTGGATCTGATCAAATTCCTGTGGCAAAAGCAAAACAAACCTAAAGTTTTTTCATAGAAAATATTTCCAGCGAAACCAAGCTTCAGTTCGACATGCATACCACAAAACCATTCCTATCTTCACCTAAAAAAGTATTCAATTTATAATTCTCAGTAAAAGTCTAGACATATCTAACTCATTTCACAGAATCAGAAGAGGCATAAAAGTAACTTGTTGGAATTAAAAATAGCGGTAAACGAGAACTAGAATGGCCGGTCTGATAAACCGTTACTGACAGACTCAATTAATACCATAGCTTAATCTACGACAATAGACAAGAGAGGTGAAAACATAATTATAGGGGGATGTTAATCGTATTAATAATGATTCGTAGCAAATAGCCCGTGAATAGAATCTCAAGGAACAATTTGAAGTTTCTCTAAGCATAATATTTTAGTCGATTAAATTAATCTTAAGATGTTTCCGGAGAAAAGATTTCTTATAATCAATTTCGTAATTGCTGGCGACACGCATGGCTCACGCTGTTGAGAGCGACGACATAATATATTACCTACTTTTTTTAGCTTTGTTTGTGTTAGAAAATTATTAATAATTTGTCGGAATGTTGTGAAATAAAAGATCATTTCCTTTTAACGTAATAAAGAATCATAATAATCAACTTTCATTTGTAGATAGGAATTTTAAGAAGCCTTCAATTAAACCCAAACTTATCATTTCAACAAAAATACTGTTAAACCATTTTGTGTTTTTAAGACCTTGATCCGGTGAGGGTAGAAACTTATCGCTAGCAGTGGTCGGCTTAAAAAACAAAAGGAAGCTTCAGGAACTAATCAAAGATTTTATAGTTTTGATTCAAATGGCAGTAATATTCATGACGAATGATTTCCGACGTCAAAGCACTAGACAGTTGCGATTTCTCAGACTATCAAGGTAATTTGCTGGGAACTGATGGAAGTGAAACTTTTGTCCACACATGACGCTGTCAGGCACTTTCATAAGAACGCTTATAAGCACTCCTATGGGCGATAAAAAAGGAAATCCAGAACTATAAAACGGACTGGTGATGACGGCTGACTACGGAAGATATGCGAATGGAGAAATTCAAGAAGTTAAAATAACAACATTTGGAAATGAACGTGTTTTTTAAGACTACTTAAATGAATGTTATCTTATATCGTTTTTTGATGGTTTGTCTGAAGACATTAAACTTATTAGATGCCACATTAGAGTCTGATGACAAGAATAAAAAAAAGTTTTCATCTAAGGTAAATTGCAACAGTTTTTAACTATTTTCACTTCAGCCTCAGTTTATTTATGGACAACTAACACACTTTCATGAAGATTACTTCGCCACTTATTTTCCCATAACTCACGAACTCAGCAATATTGTCGTGATCTGAAACGGAGCTAATTTCTAGGATGTTTGGAGGTTGAAATACTTTAGTGTCATCATTTAGACTTGTTACTTCTATTTGAATTTTTAACATAGACGGCGATATAGTTTACGACAGTAAGTAAGACCGATAACGTTCAATTAAGCATAGTTATCGAGACGAATGAAGCTTAACTCTTTCATATCCTGTGTTTAATGCTTTAACAAAAACATAATTGTTCAATTTGCCGTTTTGAAGATGACATCTATCAAACTATCAAGGCACATTTATGTCCTCTAACCGGTTTCTAATATGGCGAAACCACTAACACTTAATATTTTAGTAGATTTCCTGTATTCGGTAGTAGGCGGTACTTAAGTTACCATTTTGTAGTTAAGATACGTAGGCGTTTAAGCATTCTACAAATTTTACTAAGCTGGCAATTATGATAAGAAATGAGGTCGACGTTAAAATATTTAAGTAAAATCATTAAGTTTAAGTAAGTATATTACTATCGCTCTTAAAGTATTTATCATTATTTCGAAGCATTTAACTCTGGGATCGTCTATAAGTTTTGTGTTATATGGTTCAACATAATTAGTTTATTTTATGGTAAACGGTAGCCATCAATTATGTCAAACGTAACCCACATTCAATATGTTGTCGTCGAATACAGTTTTGTAATTTCCTCCTTCATGTATTGCATCACATCCTTTAAATAATTACAGGTTAGCAATATTGACTTGACTATACTTAGATTGAAATCCCGTTAAAAGCCAATTTTTGAGTATTAATATATTTTATCTTAATCGTGTAATTTTGCTACACATTGTGAAGCTATATGAAGATATATCGTATTTTCTCAGAGTTTGATATCTATTTCCAAGTCCGATATTAGCAACTCTTTTCGTTTTAAGTTCGAAAACGAAGTTCATATTTTCTTTAAAATACTTTAAGTCTTTTTTAAACAGACTTGTTACGACTCTTGAACTCCTGATATTACAAACATTTGAAATGGAGCAATTTCACAGTCCAATTCACAACAAGCACAAAGGATTGACATATAAAATTAGTTTCATTTGTGTCAAATCTGCAATGGTGCGTGTATCTGAGTGGTGCCTCTTTTCATGCTCAAAGCTTTTATAAGGAGTGGTCATGATCTCATGCTCTGCCATCCGAATGTAAGTGCGATGAACTTTTAGTGGAAAAGAACCGTATTTGAAGCCAACGAAACTAGGTATTCTTTTTAAATTGGCAACATAATGTTTAACGAAGCCTCAGGTCTTAGTGATAAAGTTCGCAGTCATTAATTAAGTGTAAGTGCCAGACTGCCAGTATAATCTTCTTGCAAATGTCAAAATGGATAATGCATTTCTTATCAAAGTGATAAATCCCATCATGAAAGCAGTTGATGTTACTAAAAGAGAAGAGACTCGTGAAAGTAAACAACCAACTTACATTCAGAATTGGTCGTGAATAAAAAGATTACATTTTACAGTGTTTATAGCCTGCAATTTGAGGTGGAATAAATTACTTAGAACAAAATAAAAAAGCTGAAAATTCTAACCGCAGGTTTTACTTTCACAAGTGTGGAGAAATAGCTCGTTCTCCTATAATGAGGCGTTATGCAAAACATTTCATAGTTCTAACAAGCATACAACGATTGTTGAATGCAGATACTATTCACATAAAGGGCAAATAATTCCACTTTATAAATGATACCAGTTCGATAATTGTCAGCTTGTTTTCTATCTATGACTATTATCATTGTAATGTTAGGAAAAGTATCTCAAGAATGTTTTTCCAATCTCCTTGCTTTGGTGCCAAAGCAAAGCTATGTTCAGATTCCTACAAAAAAAAGAAGGTATATATATTCCCAATTTCCTAATGTCTGAAACGGAACTGAGTGTCTAGAGTCGGTAATGTTATATGTTAAGATTCCTACAAAAAATGTATTTTGAAGCAAAAAACTTCAAAGAAGAAAATGCAACAAAGCAATCTTTTGATGTGGTTTTATTTAGTAACGAGCAATCATTTTAAACTCGATTGTTAAGGCTGGACAAAGAGAAACCAGTTATGTAACCCGGCTTCTGTGCAACACAGTGAATTAACAAAAATACGAGCTAACCGACATACAAACATAATTGTGGGTTATCTGATCGATCCCGAGCCACATAATGACAAGTTTCGATGTCCGAAACGGCTCAATTTCGTATTGTCTATGGAGAATAAATTGTCGTATCTATTTCAGTATTATCTTGTTATACAATAAAGTATTACATCAATCAAAACGTAATAATCCACGAAGTTAATTCGGAGCACTTATAGATTAATTGGAAGAAAACGTCGTCTTTATCTGATTAATTTATAAAAAGATAAAGATTTTTATTCCTGTCATGAAAGATGCAAATTTAATTACCTTTGCATCAGGGATTGCATTT
The DNA here is from genome assembly GCA_943789525.1 of Agriphila geniculea. NCBI lineage: Eukaryota > Metazoa > Arthropoda > Insecta > Lepidoptera > Crambidae > Agriphila > Agriphila geniculea. The sequence continues at coordinate 15,475,145 of OX038890.1, forward strand.
GCATTATTATTAAATGTAACGTTATTTCTTACTTTTTTACCGTTAATTTTAAAATTAACGTTATGTCAATAAATAACGTTAATTTTAACGAAATTAACGTTATTTCAGTAAATAACGTTAATTATAACGTTATTTCTTACTTTTTGTTATCGTTACTTTAAAATTAACGTTATTCCAATTAATAACGTTAATTTTTTACCAATAATTTTACTGGTACTAAAGTTTAACGCTATATTTAACGGTAATTTTACTGGTACAATATTTTTAACGTTATTTTTACCGGTAAATTTACCGATAAAATGTTTAAACGGTATTTTTAACGTTATTTTTTTGTATCGTTATTTTTTTAACTGTATTTCAATCCCTGCTTTGCACTGACTTTGGTTTGAAATTCTTATTTTTGTAATGTTAGAAATATATTAAACTAAATATATGCTATTAAATTAAAGATTATGATAAACATTTTGAGTTATGAAAATTCTTTGATGGTATTTAATAAAATGTTCAGTTACCGCTAATATTATTAGCGTAGCAAGTCTTCAAATAAGTACTTAGGATTTTTATTGTAATCTAAATTTGTACTAATTCAGGAGTTTTAAATGTTTAGCTATGGTCAAATTCTTGAAACGTACTTAGTTATTTCTCTAAGTTTATGTAGATAAATAAAAATAAATGTAGGTAATCACAACGATAAAGTTGGACAACCTTGAATATTAATTTCTTTCGATACAATACTTTTTCCGGCATACATTCAGAAACTCAGTTTAAAATAGTTGATTCCTTCTACACAGCTGCGAATATTCAGCCTTGATCGGGTCACAGTAAATTATTCAAGATAGTTACGGCATAAGTAAAGTAAAAATCACGAAAGTAGCGAAAGTGATAATAACACTCGATAGCATCCACTTCTCTTTTGCATGTATTTACCGTAATCATAAATAAATCACTTTTAAAAGAATCACAGAAAACAGAACTTGATGCTAACCACAAAATACTCGGATAACATACGACGCAATAAACTCGCGAGTTTTTAATGAAAATTGGCGCGCGCGACCGTCGCGTGCAACGCGCGCTTTTGATCTACGGTAGTCTATGGACCGCAATTTGACGTAGCAAAGCGCTCAAAGTAATAAAGCGGTTCAAGCGATCGAAATATAAACTGCCCGTGAAACGATTCGCGCCATTAAGCTACTGTAGCGATATAAATTTTATTTTGCCTTTAGTTCCGATACAAATAAGACAAAATGATAATAATATCATTGGCGATTTGAAAAGAACCTATTTTATACTTGGTTGAACTTAAATTATCGGTAGATCAGTAACGGTATTGTTGCCAAATAAAATACGAAAGGCCATTTCGCTAGACACTCGCTAAACTGATGAAAATTGCAATTTTTTATCAGTAAAAAATGTTAAGTTGATAAGAAGTTTGTAATGGATTTGAAAACTGGTTACAAAGAAGTATTTTCTAATAAATAGTTTTATAGTCGATGATGGCATTAAAATTCAAGTCCTTGTGCATAGAAACGTTACTGGATTTATATGTGTCTGTCATAGCAATTACTTTGCCTTTTTAAATGGTTGGATGCGTGTGCGGACTGCATTCCATTATACTTTGCCCTGAGCGATAAACAAAGTATCTACCTATCAAAACATAATAAATTATATTAATACTTACATTATGGAGTTCATACAAAATTCCGATACAAAACATTCTTAAACTGACGTTAGATTTTTAAAGTTGCACTTTTTAAAAATAGGTAATATGCTAAATCTCATGCATTGTGATTTTGTGATTTTTCACGTTTGATTGGCATCGTGACTATGACTAGGTATGGGTCGTTCGTTTCTGATGCTGCCTGCCTAAACTTCATCATATCAGCCGCACGACACCCACTGCTGGGTATAGGCCTCCCCCAAGGATATCCACGACGATCGGTCCTGCGCTGCCTGCATCCAGCGGCGCACCGCGACCTTCACCCTCACGTCGGTCCACCTTGTCGGGGGCCTACCCACGGAGCGTCGTCCGGTGCGCGGTCGCCATTCCAGAACCTTTCCGCCCCATCGGCCATGGATTCTTCTCGCTATGTGTCCATCCCACTAACACTTCTGCTGAGCAATCCTTCGAGTGATGTCGGTTACTTTAGTTCTCCTGCGGATCTCCTAATTTACGATTCGATCACGCAGGTAAACGCCGAGCATGGTTCTCTCCAGCGCACGCTGGGTGACCTTGAGCCTCCTTATGAGACCCATAGGTAGCGACCACATTTCACTGCCGTAAGTCATCTCATCACTGGCAACACACACCTGCCTAAACTTATGCAACATAAAATTTGTTTTATTTTAATGAAACCCGTTAAGCCAGACAAAATGAGACACAATAGATTTTTCATTCTTGTTCGGCCTCGCCTTAAACAACTCGTCAATTAGGTTAAAATATTAACAATGAAAAATATTTCTCATAGAAAAGAAAGATTAAATTTAATCCCTCAAGCGATAACCCAGCGATATTTAAAGCCCGAGTGAATAGGCTTCTTCTGGGCAAGCTCGCTCTAACTTCGGCCTCTTCTCAGCCTTGGGTTCTCGAATGTGGCCAAGAGCAAGCCCATTTAATGTAAAAAAAATATATCTTTAGACGCTTCTTTATGTACATACCTTTGGTTTTATTTTTCTTTCAGTTAGGAACCAAAAAGCAGGATTTTCTTACACATCTTTTTGTGCGTAGGTGAGTACCTATATACGATGATGATTGAATCGAGCTCGGTATAAATCTCTCAAACAATATAAAAAATAATGAAGATACCAATGTTTTGAAATGTCATCCGGCAAAGCAAGATTTTTTTTCATCTCTACAAGGTGTATGGTAATTGGTATGACAAGGCCAGTCCTTTGTAACAAAGGTTAGTCATTTGTTTGAATGACTTTATAATAACCAGCTGTCAAAGCATTATTTATTTTGATTTTGTGTCTTGTCAATCTAAATACACACATACTTACTGAAAAAAGGTTCTATATTACAAACGATACCTAGGTACTGAGGATTTTCATGAACAAAGAAAATATATCTCTTAATTTTTAAAAGAATTAATTTTATATCTTACACACTTATGTTATATTAAATGTAGTGTGTGGTAGTGTCATGTCGTTATTTTATATCTATCTAATAATTAATTAAACTAATTAAGTTACTGACTAGACCGTAACATGTATGACACCCATAACTTATGGGCCTTAAGGCAAATGGTACTACAGGACAGAGTCACTTGTTTAATTATCTTGCGAGCATGTTAACATAAAGTTACCAGTGCCTAAATTATGAGTTTGTAGTTACGTTTACTATATACGATAGTAAGCAATTTCGTATGCAATTTAGTACAACGCCTCTGGCGGTAACTACGCTAAACTAGAAGTTGTCATACAAAATGTCAAGTACAGTCGGTATCTAGTATAGAAGGCGTTAACTAATTAAACGCCTACACTTCTTTAAGCGCTCATGGCGGAACTTGATAGACTGATCGTACTCGATCATGTTTGTTAAGCAACGCTCGTTCCGGTCAGGTGTCGGATGGGTGACCGTTAAGTGGCATTACAACTGAGCGCTTCCGTGCTTCGGGGGGCACGTTAAACCGTCGGTTCCGGCTGTTGTCATCTGATAACAGTCGTTAAGCCAAGTTAGAGGTCTTACAGGCGGCTTGATAAACTCTAACACCAGAGGTGGTCACTATTCCTCATTCGATAAGAAGAAGAACTTCTTTAAATCAGTCAAAATTACATACGTAGGTAGGTAACTTTTCCTAGGCCCTACTAACATAATTGTGTTTAGATAATGTTATTATTTTATGTTAAGCAAGTTTATAACATTCTTAAGCCTCATGATGGAAATTCATTACGATGCCACACTTCCATCACGAAAATCTATCTAAGCAACTGTAAAAACATACATTGCTTGCTTACTTAGCATACAATAGGGCATTTCGCTTGCTTTTATTACATCGAGTTGTATTACGTACACTACTAAAAGACTGCTAAAATGTCGTCGTTACTTAAACGAAGTACAGACTACAAGTTATTTTGCATATGATCCTGTTTAACATAGCATTGAACCTCCTTTTTACCCCAACAAGTTTAAATTCGTGTTTTCATACAATCGTTTCGACCTTAATACGTTTCGTTCGTCCATTTATTTTGATGAATGTTGTAAGGAATAAGTACGAATGTTGTATTTACGAGCGACTTTTTTAGGTCATGTTGTTTTCAGCACAAAATTATTATGGTAAATGTTCGACTTGACATTATTAATCTTGGCTTCATCGTGCTTGTTGTTTATTTTGTGTAAAAAGAAATAAGTAGTTAAGTTTAAAATAAGTAAGTATAAAAAATACGATTTCAGGTTGGCCTATCACTTTGTCATATCTCAAGATTTCAAGATAAAGTTTTACATTCATTGTTGATATCTAATAAAGGAAGTATAAGTATTGCAAAGAGCAACTGGGCGAATAGAAACTGAAGTAAGTAATGCACTAGTCCACTTAGAAAAACATTCAATATTAAAATTACTATATTATTTAAATCCTACTAATGTTATTAATGTGAGAGTTTGGATGTTTGTTACTCAATCACGCAAAACCTGGATTAAAATTATAGGCTTTTTATCCTGGACAAAGGTTCCCTAGTTCTGCTAGTTCTTAATACTTCAGTTTCTATTCTATCAGTAATACTTAAGAGGTAAGTATGTATAATTAATAAAAAATATCATAATCGAAATAGTGCACAAAAAAGCCTCATCGTCTTGATATTTCATCATTTTCGGTAACAAAACATTTATGAAACAACCTTCAGTGGCTTCAAATGTTTTATTTATATTTCGTCTCGGTTTTGTTGGCCTTGCCCCGTAGCTTGGCATTACCAGTGCAAATATCAGATACCTATTTATTTACTAGCAACAATGGCCGGCGGCATTGCCAAAGAATGCAGCTAGCCGACATTTGCAAGACGCTTCTATCGTCTATTTGAATCAACCTTGCATTTATTTGTTAAAAAAATATTGCACTTGCCTACCAAAATGAAATGAAAATTGCAAAATAAAACATAAGTACTTACCTACTAGGTATATTTTACTAGCAGCATTATTATGTCTATTTCGCAGTGTCCATTATTATACGGTATAATTATTACGTAACGTTTTGTTACAACAATAGTTATGTTATGATACTCATAGAATCCGTATTTGTTGTTTCCAAAGAAAATTCAAAAATATTGTCTTTTTTAAGATTTGCAATTTTCACACGAGCAAAAGACATAAACGAAATCTTTTTTCTATAAGTATTAAATTTCTTTTTCGGTTAAAACTAGCTGGCATTCGCGAGCTGCATAGTATTATTAGTATTTATTAGTTATTATCTTATTATCCGAACTATTATTCTCTTTAGGGTCTACGAAAAGTAAAAAATAATCATTTGTTAAATCAAAAGGGAACAACTTACATCTAAAACCTCTCCTTTTTTCATGGAAAATCACAAGCACTTTACTAGACAAAATCATTTTAACTATACTTCAACATACGACCAAATCCTATCAATTTCAAATTACCACTGATATGGAAAATTTCAGAATTCAATTGCACAAAACTACATTAAGTATGTTATTTATTCATCGTTTTCACATGTTCATCAGCTATGATGTCATTCGAATCGTGAACATAAGTTTATGATAGTAAAAAAGTTGATATATTGACTTTAGTCCAAGCTATTGACACCTACATGGTTAAGCGACGGCAAATCTAGGCGAGTCTAGACGCAAACAACTTTTGCATAATGTTGTCGCTTCGTGTTGACGCAATGGGAACTATAATAATATTTACATTTTGACGGTTCAATTACTTACAAATTTTCATTTTATTCAAATTGTATACCAATAATAACATATACGAGGGCTTGAAAGTCCATGACTAAAAAGAAGACATACTTTTTTTCATAATTTATTTTTGTAAAAAGAAACTCCTTAGGAATCTTTACACTATTTTTTTTCCAAATTCGGCAAAAGACGATTACTTTTGGAAACAAAAAGCTCAAGCGACTTCTTAATGTGCGCCGAGAGGGTCGACAGGGTCTGTCGACCCTCTCGGCGCACTCATTACTTCAAAACTCATCGAATGACGATGCGAACCCTTCCTATTATCTAGATTTAGCCCACTGAGATTTTGTCTCCTACCAAACATTAATATCTTGGCGAGCAAAGATTTCCATCAAGCCGAAAGGTGGTGTCTGAAATGAGCCCTCATTTCAGTTACCACAGTTTTCAGGCGATGAAAGAAATAAATAATGCGTTAAAGAGGTAGGAACTTCGTTGGACTGAATACGCAGAGCTACAAAAAGATTACGTCGAGAAATAAAACAAAATATATCGAAAAAAGATGTTTCTTCTTTACAAAGTCATGGACTTATCAAAACATCCTCGTAATATAGGTATATTAGCTGATTGCTGTCCCTGTAATCTGTGCTAATTAATATTGGTTATAGTTAGCCATGTTTCAGCCTTAATTTCGAGAAAAGTCTTAATACCTAAAAACAATATTATGCAAGTAGGTAGTTAGGTACTATATTTATTTATCCCTAAGTTTAATTTCTGTATTATGGTTGACCATAACGACTAATTCCGAAGTAGGTAGTTCCGACGTGCGTGCGTGTGTGTGTGTGTGTGTGTGTGTGTGTGTGTGTGTATCTATTTTTGGTCTATTATTTTAACCTGACTATTTGTTTTTACAAGACAGTCCTAAGTGGCATCTGGCTACACATAGATAAAGTGATTTAAAGCCACTATGGCAGTTATTTAAAGTCACGTAGAAGGGGTTTGTTTTTAAAACATTATATCGTAAGTTGTTAAATTAAGTTACAATGTAAAAAATATGAATAAAAATAAATAAAAAATAATAAATAAAATTCTTTATTTCAAAATTGATTACATGTAGGATTCTTAAAACTAAAATTCCACACTAGGCTTAGCTTGTATCGTGGTAATCTTATATGAATTATCCGGTCTAGATGTAGCGGTACCTACCGCAACATTGCCAAAAAAAATTTTATGAAAAGAGTAATAAATTTCTTAATTAATTTAAAAATATGACAATTGTTAATTTCCGATACAAATATTTTAATAAGTTACAAGCCAGTGTTACCTTATCTGTCATTAAAAGTAATACGTACTATTATAGAAGATTGCTAAGTTTTTGGCGATTTGTTAATTATAAATTGCTATTTTAAACATACTAATAAGTCCTCCGAATCACGATAGTTCCAGTTCAGTAGTTCAGATTTGAGTTTGTTTTTAGCTTCCTGGGTGCCCAAATTTAGAATATTGCAAAAACTATTTATTCTGTTGTAGATATAGGGCTTCCTGTAGGTGTTAAACCGTGAGGCAAATGTGGTGTTTACTTGAGGGATTGGGAGTCTAACCGTGCGCTTATTCAACATGATCCGATGAAGGTCAGAGTTTAATAATTCATGGTGGGCCTTGATTGTAATATTAAGCAGGTACAACCTTCTGACACTGAGAACTTTTGATTCCTGGTATAAAGAATCGGTGGGGAAACGAGTTGGCTTTCTCAACATAGTTTTGAGAATTGCGCGTTGGGCTCTTTCCAGTGTGATAAGATGGGTAGTGGCTGCTCCTCCCCATGCCAGTATGCAGTATGACAAAACGGATTCACATAAGGTAGTGTAGACTGTCTTAAGAAGTTTCCACGTCGCAACGTCACGTAGGAGACGCATGATATAAATGAATTTTCGAACTTTCCTTGATAAAGCGGCTACATGGTCCCTAAATGAAAGTTTTTCGTCAATCAGGACACCTAAATATTGGGTTCGACTAACTTTTTGTAATTTTAAGCAACTACACACATCTGTGGGAGGACCATTTGGAGGTGAAGAATTCGTACAGCATGTGTGAACAGCAAGATAGAAATCGGCAGGAGGAGATGAAGAGGCGGTCTTATGGAAACAAACAAAGTTTGTCTTGCTGGCGTTAAGCGTTAAAAGATTGCTGTTAAACCACGAGGTGATTGCCCCAAGACCAGCCCGGGCCATCTGAAGCACTTCGTTCCAAGTATCGTCGTAAAACAAGATGCATGTATCATCGGCATAGTTTATAACATGAGCATTTACCAGTTTTAGCGTAGAAAGATCGTTTAGATAAATGATGAAGAGTGTTGGTCCAAGGATACTGCCCTGGGGCACACCGTAAGAAGATTCTGAAAGGTTACTGATGAAGGAGCCAACCCTGGTACGCTGATACCTGTGTTGGAGATAACTGCGAAACCATTCAAGACAAATGCCCCTCACTCCGATCATCTCAAGTTTTCTCAGGAGAATGGGAAAAGAGACAGTGTCGAACGCCTTCGACAAATCCAGAAAAACACCAACACATTTTTTGTTTTCATCGAGACATGAGGCCACAGTCTCGGTCAAACGAGTAACCGCCTGATCAGTGGACCTGCCCCGTCGGAAACCATATTGGTCAGGAGATAGGATGTTATTTGACTCGAGGAATTGCATCAAGCGCGTATTTACCACTTTCTCTAAGAGCTTTGAAAAAATACTCAGCAGAGCAATCGGCCGATAATTGCTAGGATCACTTGTACTGCCTCCTTTATGGACAGGTGTCACTACGGCTGTTTTCCATACCTCTGGAAAAATCCCAGTTGAGACACTGAGATTGAAGATATGAGTGAGGGGAACCACAATGTTTTTCCTTATGTGCTTTATAAGAACACCAGAGAACTCATCCAGACCCGGGGCACATTTATCTTTAAGATTGAGAATTAGATTATTTATTTCCTGTTCACTGATAGGGTGCATGTAGAAAGAAAAAGGCGGGGAATATCGACATTTCACTTTGGCCGCAAGGATGTCCTGTGTAGTTTTATTATTCTTCAGTATCGTGTCAGCAAGTTTACAGCCAATCGAGGTGAAGTAGCTATTAGTTTTGTCTAAGGATTTTACTTCATCTCCCTCAGACTTGCACAGGTCATAAGCGGGTTTCTTTTCAGCATTGGAGTGGGTAATGCGCTTAATGGTTGACCAGAGCTTGTCGGGCTGTTTTTTGTACCTGTCCAGTTCCCCACTGTTATAGTCATTTCGAAGCTTGCGAACGAGATCATAGTAAAAGTTTCTATATCTTTTGTAAATGTGGGTTTTAAGAACATCGTCTTTAAATTTTTTGGCTTCCATGTGAAGTTTGTCCAAGTGCTTTGAGCACCTTAACAAACCAGGGGACATCCACGGCTTCAGTATTAACTTTGAGCGACTGACACGTCGGCTTTTGCTATGTCTACCAACGACTTGAGTTAACAGTCTATCAAAGTTTTGAGCTGCTATAGAGGGACATGACTCCAAAAGGACCGGTGACCAGTCGCACTTATCCAGCTCCTTCAGTACACCCTCGAAATCCACGACTTGTTGGGTTCTTTTGGGATACGAGTTTTTAGGAAGAATCTGATCAACTCCTAACAACACCATATCGTGGTCAGTCACAGCTGAAGATGATACTATGGATTCCATTTTTGAGGTAGTTTTCCCGAAAAAGTGATCTAAACAAGCCTCTTGTCGCGTGGGTTTATCGACTGCTTGCTTATAGCCCAGTTGGCCGAGAGTGCATAGATAATCTGCGCTTTCACCTTCATTCAGAATATTTATATTGATGTCCCCAGTAATTAAGTGGCATGGACATTTCGGCATGCCTGAGATTATTTCTTCTAGTGAACTCACGAAGTTGTCTGTGTTTCTAAAAGATGGAGATCTGTAAATCCCCAGAATCGTGACGCAACCTGAAATATGAACGAGCAAACAGTTTGCATCAGCCAGATCGGGCTCGCTGACGGTTGGATTCCATTTGTTGTTGACATAGATAACCACGCCACCAGCCCTATTTATGTATTTTGTTGTGGAAAAAGACGCAAACCCATCAATATCACCTATCACTGAACTGTCGTTTATCCAACATTCGGTAAGGACAAGAACATCAAGCTCCATGTTTAATCTCTTCAGCACAACCAAAAACCCATCAAAATTCCGTTGTAGACTTCTTATGTTTAAAGTAAGGATTTTTAGTTTGTACGGGCATAAAATACCGGTGCATTCCTCTGCAAAATCTACTTTTAATAAAGGTGATAAAATTGTCGTATGTCGAGTTTATATATTATGAGACGAAAATGGAAATAACATTTAAGATAAAACTGATTATATAATTTTTGTAAAACGTTATTTAATCTTTAATCCTCTGTTTTTCCGAAAAAGCGGATTAGCTTGGCAATAATCAAAATTCCTAAATCCTTCGTTTTGCAGTTTGAAAATGTGCAGACATTTGTTTTAACTTTTTTTAAAGTTATTTTGAATGGGGTTGGGCATAGGGTTACCATATCTCAGGATTTGTCCGGAGATCTCAGGATTTTTGGACTTTGCTCAGGATTGCGGCCGGATTTTGAAAATCTGAGGAAATCTCAGGATTTTTAGAATGTTCAATAAAATTCAGTACATTTAATAAAAAGTAAATTTAATAGAAAGATAAATAAGCTTTCTATTATTTAATCAGTTCGCCGCTGCCGACTACAACCCCCCCCCCCCCCCCCCTCCCGTACGTTATTCTCTAACTGCTACAAATCTCAGGATTTCTCTATGGATATCGGGCCTTTTCTCCGGACTTCTGATTTTTTCATCTGGTAACCCTAGTTGGACAACGCAAAGCTAATTGTAGATGTCGCTGCGTACGCTTGTTCCTAAGACAGTAAACGTTCAGAACAAAATGTACATGTTTGTGTTCTACAATGCAAATGCCGGAATTGAAAGCCAAATTAAGACGTTTTTATTCTTATGGAATTTATCCAGTTTTTTTCTATATCCAGATTTGTAAGTGCCAACATTTTTAAATTATACAGAATTTAATCATTTTAAAGCTTAAAATAATTTTTTTTAAGTAAAAGTCCTTTGTTTTCATAGTTCTCGTGGAACAAGCGTACGCAGCGCCATTTTGACAGTTGCCTTCCCCATTTGAGTATGTTTCGAACATCGCTAACTGTTAAATTAGCTTAACACATCTGGCCTATCTATGCCGATATACTAAAACTGAATCTATGCTAGTACAAGGTGTACTTAAACCGAAAATAAACAACTCCAGTCTATTGTTAGCCGTTAATTATGTTACAAACGTCACTTAAGTAGGGTTTCCACGATTCGCCAATGCACGGGACGGTTCCGCTTTCGTTGGCAGAAATAGACGGAGGCGAGCGAGTGGGCGCGAGCCGTGTCGCCGCTTCCGGGTTACGGGTAGGGCTGCTACGTTGCAGTATTTATTGCGTCACGTAAAAAGAGCACTGAACAACTAGCAAATGATGGAGGAATCTATACTCTTTTCTAGAGACATAAGATACATTTTCACTCACCTTTGAAACACTTATGGCCAAATACTCAAACGAATCTTAAAGTTAAGGCCATCTTAAATTCAAAAAGTTGTCAGATTTGACAGAAACTCTATGATACTAACAGCTTCTTTAAAGTTAAGAAGACCTTAACTTAAGATTTTAGCTAAGAAGCCTTCGAGTATTCGGCCGTTATCAACACTCTTTTTAGCTGACGCCTACTTTATTTTGGTATTCATCGTAAGATTCGTAAGTTAAGTAAAAAAGTAACGTAGATACACAGCTTAGATAAAACATGCGTTAGTAAAATGTTTATAAGTTAAATGTATGGGATTGATTCAAAGGTTCTAGGTAAGAATTAAGTTTCTTTATCTGAAATTTTCTTTGTTCAATAAATAGTTTACTGATTTAATTGTGGTACAGTTACACATATTCAACTTCAAGAAATTAAATTAACAAAACCAAAACTAAAGAGATATAAGATACCTATATAATTCCTGTCAGTTAGGAATGATGATTTAAATCGATCTCTAATAAAAATTAAAAGGTGTATTTGAGAAACCAAATGGAAATCGCAAAATATATTTGGAGGACCTGAGTGGGTCTACCATTCAAGAGGTCCCGGGTTCGATTCCCAACCGGGCAGAAATTGAAATAATTATGAATTTTAATTGCTGTGACGGGTCTGGGTGTTTCTATGTATAATAAGTAAATAGGTATTTAAAAGTATATAAGTAGTAAATCAGTTGTCTTAGCATGGGTAATATGGGTATTACAAGTTTTGCTTAGTTTAGGGCTAGATGGAGCTGTGTGAAATTGTCCAGCAATCATCATCATCATCATCATCATCATATCAGCCGCACGACACCCACTGCTGGGTATAGGCCTCCCCTAAGGATCTCCACGACGATCGGTCCTGCGCTGCCCGCATCCAGTGGCTTCCTGCGACTTTCACCAGATCGTCGGTCCACCTTGTCGGGGGCCTACCCACGGAGCGTCGTCCGGTGCGCGATCGCCATTCCAGAACCTTTCCACCCCAACGGCCATCAGTTCTTCTCGCTATGTGCCCAGCCCATTACCACTTCAGCTGAGCAATCCTTCGAGCGATGTCGGTTACTTTAGTTCTCCTGCGGATTTCCTCGTTTCTGATTCGATCACGCAGGGAAACGCCGAGCATGGCTCTCTCCATTGCACGCTGAGTGACAAGCAATATTTATTATTATTTATTGATAGCCCTACTCGCATTTTTCAAACTGCTTTATCAACGACGTGACTACACGTCACGGTTGCATACGGACCGTTGATGAGCTCTTAGTTCGGAACGATTAACAGTAATAATACGACATCAAAGGTCCCACTTTCATGTCCCGATATAAAACGACGACGTGGTGACCTCTTTTTTACTTTTTGCTGTTGCAACGGCTATAAAAATGATTCGGTGTGTTTCGCCGGAATAGCATTAAAATGATTATTGATGTTAAGATATTATATTTGAAAATTGAAAATGTTAAAATTAATTAAGCGAGTTCTTAATTTAATTAAAAAAATTGTTCATGATGATGCTTTTAATATTTACCACCACCATGTAAAACTCATGAGACAATAAAAATATTTGTATTTGTATTATATTTTGGATTTGTAAAAAATGATGTAAAGGATTTAATTACTTTAGTTTATGTACTTATTTGTAAATTAGTTTATTTGCAACGAAAGATGTCAATGATATTGATTTCATTTGTATGTGTTACAAAACAACCCTTAATGCCGAATATGGTAGATAGGGACCATCAAACCAAACAACTTTTACTATGGTACCAATTTTGAAATCGCAAAAAAAAACAAAGATATGCTCGCGATACTTTACAACACAAACGCAGGGCAAAAAAAGGTTTGGGCAAGTTCAAAAACAACTTAGATAGAACCTATAATTATATATTTTAAAGTACCAATGGCCAACCAGTTTGATGCTCCAAATAAAGTAGTTCTGTGCTCTGTACTTATTAAGCCAGTCAGTATGATATCTTCGAAAGATTCAGAATCTAAAAAAACATTAATATGAATATAAAAATCTTTTACATGGTAGTTTTTGTACTTTGCAATTCCGCCATTATGACAATCACATTAAAATAATCTGAAAACTGTTTATTTTAGTCGCTTGGTTTCATCAGAAAACGCTCCATTTTCAAGTTCAGAGGTGTTAGATGTACTATAGACAACATTTCCGCTTTGCCACTCCTAAGGTTAAAATCGCTTGCACGCCGCGCCGTCACTAACATACGTTTAATTTGTTCAGGGGCGATACGCACGCACACGATTTTTTGTGAAAAGTGATAAAGCACGTGAGTTGCGGATCGTACCTACCCTAACTAACCTAGTGATTATCTTCAAGGCCTAATCCGTCTTTTACGAGACATCTATGAATGAATGAAGGGCTGGTGTTAATCTGCTATGCCGGACGATACACATTACACGGCAACATTTAATAGTATACCTACTGGTTTACATTTACTATGGCTTTGATCTTTGGATTGGAAGCAACAAAAGATTCGTTCGGAAACCGGTTGCAACGTGAGGAAGAAACCGCGACCGCGACCGCTCGCATTTTTGCAAGAAACACGATATTTTATGGTCGTTGCAGCGTTCTTAATGCAATTGCTTTATTCACTTTCAGGGTTGAGTATACATATATTGTGGTTGAGTGGCGTTAACACACATACCTACTGCTACTGTTTACATAGGTGAGTATATACCAGTTGTTTTTTATGACTGTTTTTGCCACGATTAAACATTTCTTGTTACAAAGACAACTTACTAATCAATACTTATTCACCTCTCTAGCTTACGCGCTCACTAGACATGAAATAAAACACTTTTTAATGGATACCCTTACTAGCGCGGTTTTATTGAAAGTACTTTGGTAATAAGTTGGTATTTGGTTTGATTTATATTTTACCGACGTTTTTATCAGTAAGTACTTGCTTTATTTTGTATCTTACTCTACTGATTACTGCAGTTTTCTGACACGATTTTACGGATTTCTATTTGATTTTTATTATTCATAAATTGTTACTTAGTATTTATTGTGATATAAAATCGGTTTAGTCGGTACCTATGTCTCAAGAGTGTATTTAAAGACGTACAAGAAAGTGTACTTGAGCCTAGCAGACATATACAAGGTCATTTTGTATCCACCATCCAAATTTTGAGGATTTGTTCAGTCCATGAAACTGAACAACTTTCTCTTAGGAACATGGTAAGTTCAAAATGACCCGATATACTCCCACATATGAAGAGTGAATTGACATATTTCCCTGTGAGTTAAGTATACTTAAGTAGAACCACACCCCGGACACTCCATAGTCCATACAACTGCGCTATAAGACAGATGACGAAATCTAGGGCTACCGTGCAGTTTGTACTCTATGAGCGGCGTTCAATTCATAATTCGAACTTTTTAGGGTTCCGTACCAAAATGGTAAAAAAGGAACCCTTATGGTGTGACTCAGTCTGTCTGTCTGTCTGTCTGTCTGTCTGTCTGTCACAGCTGGATATCTCGAGAACTACTAATGGTATCAACTTGAAATTTGGAATAGTTTAAGATGACATTTGCCCAACTATTTTGCAAATAAGAAAGAAATAAAAAAATGTAAAAAAAAACACCGTTCCCCCCCCCCCCTTATCTCCGAAGTTTGCAAAGAGAAAAATCTGATATAATACTATGTGATAGTAGTTTATGTGAAGATTACAGGAAAAATAAAACGATTTCTCAATATAACACAGTTTTTTAGAAATTCAAAAAACAAACAATAATTCTTTAGTTTTACTACCAGTCAACAGATGGCGCTATCCTATGAATGCTTACCTAAGAAAAAGAAAGTTCCACTATCGGTCAAAAGATGGCGCGACCTAATACTACTATAATAAATTGGTGGCTGAGCCAAAAAATAATATAATTACCTACTATTTTGTCGTACGAATAAACGAAGAATAAGTTCCTACTTAGTAATATAAACAGTTTGCAATGTGGAGTGGCTGACATGTTTTCCAGTCACCATAAGCAGCTGTAGTTAAGATTTGTAAATTAACTGTGCGCCTGTTCGCCCTTCCACCTGTCTGTCGTTAATCCTACTTTTTTAAAGACTGTACTAAAGTAACATATCCAAATATATTTATGATTGTACGGAACCCTCGGTGCGCGAGTCCGACTCGCTCTTGACCGGTTTTTTGGTAAATAAAGTTACGACGCATTGCTTTGAATATCAAAATAAGTTGACGTTGACAAGCACGACTAAATGAGCCATAGAAATAGAATGTCAAAGAACAACAAAGTCAATAAACAGGTGATCCAAAAACGAATCCATACATTTTATATGAGATACGTAAAATATGACTTAGATTCATTAAATATGACTATATTATGGCAAAGCAAGTTAATAAACTACGTTCCATACTGTTTTCTTTGTCGATAAACGAATAAATGTAGCGAAATTTGGTTTTAGAGAAATGTGTGGCAATATCTTACTTACCTGTGAAAAGTGTGATTACTTGGATTGTTTCTTTTTGTTACATTACAATTACTTAGAGCAGAAGACACCATAGCTCCACGATAACTTTATTTTAAATTCCAATTAAGATTAAAAAATATTTTAAACAAACTGTGATTGCTCATTTGCTAGGCGGGACGCTAGGGGCTCTTACTGTAAAAAATGTTGGCACATGTCACTTGATCCTTTGTCTCTTTTTTACATAGACCGTGTCCGTATGATGTTAACTTCTCTTTTCCACGCTTTGTTGGTCTTCTTGAGCGCAGCGAAAATTTTTCTATGTCTATGAAATGAGCACACGATTCGGCACACGAACTCGCGGGGTGGAGTGCGGTAATTGGGATGAAGACATTTTTTTTTAATTTTATGTTACATAATTTACTTTCAAAAGAAGAAACATTGGTAAAAGAATTATTTCGCTAGAATGAAAACTGCCCGAGATATCACAGTTTGAAATGCACACAAATGGACTCACCCAAAAACGCTCCATACTAACGGTTACACAATTATGACGTCACGCCTGAGTAGTTCGTGTGCAACGCGTAGGAAATTTGTTCGGCAGCTATATTAAATATTGTGTTTATCAAAATAGTTTCTTAGACAAATTCGTTATACATTTTACGGACTAATTAGAGGTATCATTTATTTTAATAAATTTTAAACTTTTTAAATGGACTTGTCCACCCAACTTTGAAGGGTCATAAAACAAATACCATGAAATATACAGGGTCATTTTGAACTTACCATCCAAATTTTGAGGATTTGTTCAGTTCATGAAACTGAACAACTTTCTCTAAGGAACACATGGTCAAATATGTAAAATAAAAATCGACTTTCCATACAAATCAAAGAGATCACGTGATCAATTTAGTATGGGATGACCAAAATTTTTTGGCGAAATTTGACACATGTTTCTCAGAGAAAGTTGTTTAGTTTCATGGACTGAACACATCCTTAAAATTTGGATGGTAAGTTCAAAATGACCCGATATAAAACCAAGAGGTATACAAGCTACTCTAAAAGTTTAATATGTTTACGATTTTTATTAGTATTTCGTTATTTTATGCATTTGTCATCATCCTAATTCATTCTGGGGCGGAGTGTCCTTTCTGTACGGTAGTACTAATATCTATTCTGTGGTATAAGCAGAACTTACCTCTGACATCGCGTTGCAGGGCTGGCGACAACGCCCCGCCCGCCAGGGCTGCATCCAACAAGTTGATGTTTTCCCGACACCGGGTCACAATCTCCGTCTGTATAGCGAAAAAAGAACAATTGGCAAATAAACCACAACAGCTGTAAAAACTTCGATCAACAATACCACTAGATAACGTTTCACGAACTAAAATATAACGCAAAGATGGCCGACTAGTAAATAAAAAAAAAAAACAACATACCTAAGTAGTTTTAATAATTTCAATCTAATTTATGCCTTATCTGCTAACTTTAAAATACAGTTTTGTTTGTGTTAAATACGACTTCAACTTATTTTCGTTATTTTTTGAGCAATTTTTGAGAGTCTGACCGTCCGGTTAGATTTCTACTACATCCATTATCATATATGTATATATTAAAGGACATCTTATGTAGATGTCCTTCAATATATACTTAAAGGACATCTAAAGTAGATGTCCTTTTAAATATTTTTAATTCGAGTCAGTAAATTGACATTAAGAACTGTCAAATAGTATGGCTGACAGTTCTAAATGTCAATTTCACAAATTACAAATCCTACTTTAAGGCCTGTTTTACAATCGAAGAGTAAGTTCTGAGTACCTTATTTGGCAGATGATTTGACAGTTGTAATATGAAATATCAAATCATCTGGTAAATAAGCTACTCAAAACTTACTTTTTTATTGTGAAACAAGCCCAGTGTACCTATTGTTGATCGAAGGTAGAAAAAACTGGTGTACTAATCTGAGCTGTGAGGTTGAAGGTATAACAGCAAATATAGTTCATACTAACTCACGTTGGGTATTCACAGTCACTTTTCATGTACGTATAAGATATTTTACACTCATTAATAATTTCATAAGAATCCACATGCACTTATTTAATGTTCAATCACAATCATGCAATTTCATAAACTACTTTAAGATTTTTTAGCTTGCAAAAATCCAGTTTAAATATTCCTGTAATTGGTTCTGTGTAACTAACGAATTAAAAAATAGCAGCCAAACATAAATCAAACAAGCAAAGCTAAAGGCTCACACATAAAAAATTTGGAATTTTGAAAAATAAGCTTATCTCTATTGACTAGTCTAATTCTAATACTGCTTAACTGATCTACGTGTAAGTGATAGATAACTGTTAATAGAGAAAATAGAGAAGGGTGTTAATTGACTGAAACTCCATTTTAAATTTTCGAACTGACACATTTATTCGTCTAAATATTATACAATCAGCAATATTACTTTTAACATTCTGTATAAAAATAAGATCAATTAACAACCTATCCCTATTGGATATAAGTACAAACAGATTACACCGTGAGTAAATTAGGAGTTCAGTCAAGTGACATTTACAAAGTTATTATTATGCGAGAAATACTAATTAAGTTATTACAAAATTACAACAAACATAAATTAGTTTATTCATAACACTAGTCTTACGAAAACTACTATCACTCAATGACAAGAAATCTCGTTTCATTTGAGGTACTTATAATCATAAATTATATAAATTATCCGCTCATAAACCCTGTCATCGGCTCACATTTTATGAACGTTAATGAAAACGTCAAATGTGACATCTGTCAACGTGACATTTCGTTTAGTCGATTCGATGTGTGCCTCAGGTAACTTGGAATGATTCCATCGAAACTTTCAGTACCTCTGCACCATTAATTTAAGCGTACAAATTATGTATTCGTTACAAGCTCGGTATAAGTTAGACTTTACTTAGCTAGCACCAAGTTATCACCACCCGAAAGAGACGAGAATATCTTATGATAAGAGAAAGAATATCAGGCTGTTAGTAAAAAAAAACTACTTATAATCATTAACATGACAAACGCAAGTGTTAGTGAAAGGCAATATTATACAATGGATGGATATATAAAAGTGAAAACAATCAAAACACTCGAGAAAACATTTTCAAAGTGAAAGGGCCTTCAAAAAAATATATGCATAGGTTATTAGTACTTTTTCTGCTTTAACTCATTTGCAATGTATCGATCTACGATCATCAGACTTAAAATGGAATGTAAGGTAAAATAGATCTTTGTACATTTTTTTTTGTTTAAATAACACGATCATAACTGTTCATACTTTTCAGTCAATCGGACGATCGCAGCGAATTTAAGGCATATACTTACACATATAATGATAAATATCACACAAGCCCAAGCCAATTGTCATTGAAGATGAATGTAAACTATTACTAAGATCGAGAAGGCGGCTAAGGCGAGGCAGAGCCTAGCGCGGAAAATTGCGGGGCGGCGCGTGGTCACGTACGAGGCGCAATCGTCCGACTCTGAGTAGCTAGTGTAATCGGTATCGAATTTGTTTCTTACGTAGTCGAAAGCTCGGAGAAGATCGGGTGAAGCTTCCTGGCGCGCCATCAGCGCCTCAACCGCTTCCAACTGCGAACTCGAACGGCGAACCAGCGAGCGGACCTCTTCGGATTCCGAATCGGAATCCTCCCCCCAGTTCCGTCTGCTGTGCTTCTTAGGACTCGAAGACTCGTCTTCAGAGTCCGCGCTTTCAGTCGAGCGCCTCCTCAATTCGGAAAGAGCGACTTTCTGCAGCTCGCTCTCCCCGTTGTCGGGCCTCCGCCGTCTGTTCAACGAGTCTAGTATATCCGGGCGGTTGTTCACTTCAGTGTATTCCAGCGAGCTGTTCACTTCGTCGCTCGTCAAGTTTGAGCTGTGGCGCCTTCTGCTCAGTGCTTGGATATTGAGTAAGTCGAATTCGGGTGAGCGTTTATTGCTCTTTCTGTCGCTTTCGGAAGGTTTACGTCTGCGACTACCATCGTTGCTTTCGATGCTGGTGTTATTTCGGGACCTTTCCAAACTATCTAGGAGAGACTTCTTCCGTTCAGCGCTGGACATGGACTTCTTAGGTTTTCTGGGAGGTGTGTTGATGGGGGATCTCGTAGGTCGTTTGTGTCGGGGCAGGCTTCTCTCTCGGGATAGTTCGGGTCGTCGTCGTCGGGTGCCGCTCGGGCTGAGGTCGTGTTCGGGCTGGGCGGACAGACTGGAGCAGCAGTCGGATTGGGAGTCGAGGAAGGCGCGGTAGTCATCACCGAACTCTAGTAGGCGACGCGCCGCGTCTGAGTCGGGGGCTTCTGAGTACGGCTCAGAGTTGTACTTTTCCTGGTAACGAAATTAAATTATTGAGTTTTCAGATTTAGGGCATTCATAATGTCATTTTTATTTTAAGATAATTAATATACTAGAAAAAATCGACTCATCCGTAGCACCTCAGACGGGCTTCGTGTCCCATCTGACTGAGGTGCTACGGGCGAGTCCATTTTTTTCTAGTATATTAATTGACAATCAGTCATTATTATTGTCCCCACAGCTGAAGCACAGGCCTTCCTTATGGATGGATATGGAGGATGGGCCATAACGAATGATGCCATGCGAATTGATGGGTGTTAACGACTGCAAATGCAGCTGAGACCAATGGCTTGACACCTGGCCCGGCGATTGTGGAGGTCACTCCACAATCACCGGGCCAGGTGTGCAACTTCGCCATCGAGCTCTCGGTATACGATGTACCCGTAAATAGTTATCGATTTGACAATCGATGCTTTAGGAGACTTTATTTGGGGGAAAATATTATAGAGGACTGAAATGATTACAAAGTGGCACCTATCATCAAATTACTGCCGAGTACCGATTAGATTGAAATCGAAACATAATAACAGACAAAAGTAAAAGTGGTCGTACCTGATAAAAGTCCCAAGCTTGCTCCGAAAACGAACTATGCTCCTCAGTGCCAGCGGTCACACTCTTATCTGAGTCTTTGTCCATACTCAGATCCCATAGTTGATTAGGGTCCCCTAAGCTTAGTGCCAAAAACGACCTTTCCCTTTCCGTACTCCTCGCTATTCTTGGTCTAACAGCGCCCCCTGCCGGGCCTAACTTGAAGCTTGGTGCTACAGAAGATTGCTCGTTCTCGTTTTGTTCTGGGATAGCGCTGTCTTGCTCTCTGGAGGAAATGTGCGTCTTTTCTATGCTCTTGCGCAGGTCTTCGTCGCTGTCGTTGCCAGAGGTGGATGTCGTGTCAAACCTGTTGAAAGGGTAAAATTTTGTTGATCGATAAAGTAGCCGATATATCGGGTCATTCTGAATTTACCATCCAAATTTCAAGGATGTGTCCAGTCCATGAAACTGAACAACTTTCTCTAAGGAACACATGGCCAAATATGTAAAAAAAACGACTATCCATAGAAATCAAAGAGATCACCTGATCAAATTAGTATGAGATGACCAAAATTTGTCATCTCATACTAATTTGATCACGTGATCTCTTTGATTTCTATGGATAGTAGTTTTTTACATATTTGGCCATGTGTTCATTAGAGAAAGTTGTTCAGTTTCATGGACTGAACACATCCTCAAAATTTGGATGGTGAATACAAAATGACCCTTTGTAACAGATGAAGATAACAATATTATCATATAAAACAGTAATAATGTTTTTTCAATCACGACGAAGCTTTCACCTTAAATATACCTAGCATATTGATTCAGAACTACCTACACAACGTAATGTCCAAATTCATAGATCATGCTCGTAGACGGTCGCCACGCCAGTCGTTGCGCGTCTATTTTGAAGTTTCGACTCTTGTGCCCCTATGGGCACATATTTCTATGAAATAGAATGTCAAAGAACAACAATGTCAATAAACAGGTGATCCGAAAACGAATGCATACATTTTATATGAGATACGTAAAATATGACTTAGATTCATAAAATATGACTATATACGGCAAAGGATATTAATAAACTATGTTTCATACTGTTTTCTTCGTCGATAAACGAATAAATGTAGAGAAGTTTGGTTTTAGAGAAATGTGTGGCAATGTCTTATTTACCTGTGAAAAGTGTGATTACTTGGATTATTTCTTTTTGTTACATCACAATTACTTAGAACACAAGACACCATGGCTCCACGATACCTTTATTTTAAATTATAATTAAGATTAACAAATATTTTAAGCAAACTGTGATTCTCACTTGCTAGGCGGGACGCTAGGGGCTCTTACTGTAAAAAATGTTGGCACATGTCACTTGATCCTTTGTCTCTTTTTTACATAGACCGTGTCCGTATGATGTTAACTTCTCTTTTCCACGCTTTGTTGGTCTTCTTAAGCGCAGCGAAAATTTTTCTATGTCTTTGCTTGTGCCAATATGAATAGACTCTGAGATGTTAATGTATCTTTATAGTCAAGTGTCTAGAGTTCATTGATTCGATTTTCATATCTGTACAGTACATAGATGAACGTTTTGGTAAGTGGTTGTGTCAGTGTTGTTATGTTCCGGCAGTTAAATGGAATCGAGTGCAACTGATCGAACCTTCGTCAGTAAAGGACGAATTGATACGCTCAAGTCAAAAACAGACCAAGTAGCAATTTTGGCGAAATAGAGTTAATGATGCAGATCGGTAGTATTTTATGAAATCTACAGGCCTAATATATAAAACTGACCAAATAATCACTATAAACGGTCAAAATTAGGTCAAAATACATGACCGAAAATTCTACTGAAATCAAAAACAGACCATGTGTCGGTTAGATGGGCGGTTTTTGTCTTGAATTCTATTGAAGAATAAAGAATAAATCCCGGTGATCTACCTTAATCTGGAAAAAACAGATTAATATATATGAATCTATTAAATATGCGTATGAAAGAAGAGAAACTTAATGATAAAAAAGCTTTATCCATATATTTTTGAAAATGCCTTTTTTATTTTAATTATATAAATATGAGACCTGATGATACAAAAATAATTCCGAGTCTGATGAAAATTATGGGAATGAGACTGGTTATGAATAAATATAAAATTTTGTATATTTGTATCATTTTACTAAGTCAAACTAAACCTCAAGTCAAAAGCAGACCATATAAATAATTTTGTCTTAATTTTTAAAAATATAAAGAGATTACCTTTATTTATTTTCATAACATAAAAGTGTGGCTAAAGAATGAAATTACTTTATTATATTTTTTATTTCCGATGTTTGGTACAATTTTTTTATACCAGGGAGTTTTTTTTGAATTCCCAAAATTTTAAAATTTGCTCTAGGTCTGTTTTTTGTCCCTTTCCTGATAGTAGCGGGAACGCTCGCCGCATTCCTCACATTCTTATCCAAAATCTCCGAGTTGAGGCGTCCGCAGAAAGAGAGCGATTTGACCAATCTCTCTCTTCTCGCCGGGTTGTTGTTACGCCACAGCTTGTTAAAGCATATCATGGTTACATGAAGGCCAAGCTCAACCTTCGCATAAAAGACTAATTAAATACTAACCGCCCTTTCCTACTAGTAGCCGGATCGCTCGCCGCATTCCTCTCATTCTTATCCAAAATCTCCGGACTAAGGCGTCCGCAGAAAGAGAGGGACTTGACCAATCTCTCTCTCCTGGCCGGGTTGTTGTTGCGCCGCAGCTTCAGCCTCTTCCTGCGCAGCCAGCATTGCTTGTCGCTCGCCTCCACGCAAGACGTGCACGCTTCCGTCATCGTGTTTGTGCTTGATACGTGTCCCTATAAAACAAATAAGCAATTAGAGCAGGGGTTTTCAAAGTGGGGGCATAGAGGCTTCCTAGGGGGGGCGCGGGCCACCTGTGTAGTAAGGACTTTTTTTAGAGATAGCCAAGAAACAACGTCCGTAGGTAGAAAATGGTGTTTGTACACCTATTGAAAGCACCTATTCAACACACTAACCGCGGCTAGCGGTTAGTTCGGGCGTTTCGAACCGTTGTCTAGGTAGAGCGGGGTGCGGAATTTATTTATTTTTTGGTAGAAAGGGGACCCATTCTAAATAACTTATTTAGAATGGGACCCTCTGAATTAGAGATTCGTTACTTTATTTCTAGCTAATGATATAATTTAGCACGGTTCATTTTAGTGGATTTTTTCGTTATTTTACAGTTTTATAAAGACGCGTTTTGCTTTTTCGTAGTGATGTTAGATATACAAAGATCGCCAAAATATACGATTATTTTACCACAAAATGTATAAGTAATGGTATATTCTAAATAAAAATTCTTAAAAAAATAAACTACCATTTTAAGCTATCAAAATATTCTCATGAAGTTATCAAGTAAGTGCATAAAAAAAAGTTATTTTTTTATGCACTTACTTGATAACCGTGCGGCACGGACAATCTAGCAGCTCAAAATGATAAAAAGTTGTTGAAAAAAAACTCGTTTTACATTATTTTTTCAAAAACGACAAAACAATCCCACGAGATTTTGATAAAGATAAAAATGTGTTCTGTCCTGTAGACACAACTTGAAACTTAAGCCTCAATTTACATTAGGGGACAATGTAATATGTCCCCAAAGAATAAGTACTACGTTACGTACAGCTTTGTGAAAACTACGTACAACGTTGTACGTAGTACTTATAAATTCCTTGCATGTCCCTCAACAACTACGTGTCCTGAGACAAATGTCTTCCCTTACAAATGTCACAGCGTTGCACATCATATTGGGGCACTTTGTCCCTTAACGTATCCGAGGCTTGGATGAATTAGTGGTTGATTCGTCCAAGATCCGAGGCTTTATGCCAACCGAGTCAGCAAGTAGTTATCTTTCCATTACCCTCACATTTTCCTTTTACCATCACCTAATAACAATTTATCAATACCTGAACAGTAGTCGAACTCCCGCGCAGCTTCGAGCTGGAGTTAGCAGGGGTGACTCTCTGTGGCGAAGCTAGCGTGTTCAACGCCGACTCCAATATGGAAATGTTGTGCGACATAGCGGCAACGTCGCCCGCAGTGGGCGTGGCCGCAAACGATGTAGTCAACTTTCCATTTCCCTTTTACCATCACCGTAAGATCAATTTAACAATACCTGAACAGTAGTCGAACTCCCGCGCAGCTTCGAGCTGGAGTTAGCAGGGGTGACTCTCTGCGGCGACGATAGCGTGTTCAACGCCGACTCCGATATGGACATGTTGTGCGACATAGCGGCAACGTCACCCGCAGTGGGCGTGGCCACTAGCGATGCGCCCGCGCCGCTGAGCTGCGACAGACAGGATACGGACCACGGCCGCGCGCTGTTGCCGCCCCGCTTCTTGCGCAGTTGCACCTGTTTTACAGTTATGGCTAAGCTGGTGTGTTATGGTACACATATAAGATCGTGAAGTTAGTGACCCGTGATCGTGATTGTCAGTTGAAGTTATTAATCAGATTTTGTTCCTGGCAGCTAGATTTTTTAGACAAAAAAACATTGATGCTTTTTTGTTTTTAGTCAATAAGCGATTCTCCTACTGAATTTTAAATCTTACAACTTTGTACATAAAAATAAAAGATAATGATTTGTGTTTGGATGGTAATGAGTCGTATTTTTTCTATATTATTTAGTATTATTTTTGAATGCAAAAATCTCAAATTTAAAAGGTAATGAATTCAAGCTCGTTATGACTTCTTGTTCAGGCCCACTAACGCCTGCCGGATAAATACCAGCAAAACCTTCACTCGCCACATCGCGACTTATCAATTTTATAAGGATTAGCTAAAACTAATATTTGTATCATACCTTCACCACATGAGTAAAGAAAGGACCAGAGACAAAGCTTCATACAACCGCGCGAATCGGTTGCACTACACTACAAGCACGCGGGGCATGTGTGCGTGTCCACTGGCCGCTTGTCGCGTACGCGGAAAAACCGGAAAAAACCTGTTTTGACAACTGCAGCCAGTTGACAATCTCAGGGCATTGCTTGTTTTGTTAGTTGCAAGTTTGAATTTCACGTTCTTAAGAAGCTTTGTCTTTGGTCCTTTTCTTTACTCATGTGCCTTCACACCTTTTTTGTTCGACTATACCGATTACGTAGCTCTGTAAAGTTTTTGGAAATTTTGCATAAACTTCAGTTGAAAACTATTTTGAGTTTCATTTTGAGGCTCCTTTATGTCAAATTGTCAACTACGAGACACTTCTAGATAAGTAAGTTCTAATAATTTCAACTGACATCAAGAACGAGAAAAAAGAAAAGATATATAAGTATACATCAACCATTATTTATTTAGATATTTTATTTATTGCACTGTTTTAAGATTATTAGTCCACCTAGTTCACCAAAATGAAGAATTAGAAACCAATGAATTTACCATCTGCACTCAAAGCAAACAGACACTTATTGCATACTGCATAAGATCTACTTTACCTTAGCTTGGTGTGTGGGCGTGACCGTACAAGTGGAAGTACTCATGTCCATGGAGGAGTGCAGGTTGCGTTCCTCTGAAGTGAGAGAGGTATCTACTTCGCTCTCTGTCGTGTACTCGCCTGAAGCGTCGTAGCTTTCTGTGCCCTGGATTTTAGAAAATTTTTTTCGATTTTTTTCGTGAATCATACAAGCACAGGTTATTTATTATATTAGGTTGGTTATTTATTAAGCTGTAGTTTTATTTTAAACTTTTTAATGCCCGTTTTCTGAGGTACTTATCGGTAGTAGGCTTAACTTTATCGGAGGGGTCCACATTATCTGTTTTAAAGTTATTTTTTACATTCAACCTGATAGGTCGGACCCCTTCAATAAAAATCGCCGATAAAGTACCTCAGAAACTGGGGTTAAGAAAATTTACAGGTTCAAAACAAAAATACAATCTACTTTGTTTCAATAACTTTAGATTAAATCGTTTTTATGATATCAGAGTGTGGTGTTATACAAGGTGTTACAAAACAACCCGTAATGCTGAATAGGGTAGATAGGGACCGTCAATCTGAATAACTTTTACTATGGGTAGGTCGACGGTGGATGGGTAGGTATGGATGGCGAAAAAAATCAGCAGTTTCATGCATTTTGATATTTTCGTTATTAATTTTTGTATGAAACAGCCGATTTTTTTTCGCGATTTCAATGTTGGTCCCACAGTAAAAGTTGTTCAGTTCAATGGTCCCTATCTACCTTATTCGGCATTACGGGTTTTTTTGTAACTCCCTGTATTATTATGATAATTTATGCCTTGGATTTTCAATAAAAACATAAAGCAAATTACAACAAAAATTCAGTCTACGTCGAATTGCGTCATTATCATTAGATCAATCGTTTTCATGATATCAGGGTGCTGTAATGTATATGCTCAAGTGTATAGGTATTTTCCAAAATAGTTTGTAACAAAACGTACCTGGTTGTTATCATTTTTATCTTCCGTACTTTGATTGAGCCATTCTTTAATCCGTGACATCTTAGCTCTGTTCGCTTTCGTTCCCTCTTCCTCGAACATTAGCGGCTTAAAGTTCCTCGTTCCCTTTTTCTTGGCCATGTTATGTTGAGCTTGTTTCTGAACCAATTCTTCCGCTTGTATTACTAATCTTTCAATATTCTTACATCTCGTGTTCTCAACGCGTAGCAGATCTGGAGTGGACGATTCTAATTTCGGTTTCGGTGATGGCGTTTTTTCTTTTTTATCGTCAATTGGTAACTCGCATTGGATCTCGACTGATGACGTCATAATGTCAGTTGAGTCTTCGTTAGCTATCTTCGCGCCACCTACGTAAGTCCATTCGTCTTCTTCAGAAGATTCCTCTTGCGATTTTTCATCAGTCTCAATCATTTGTCTGTCCGAATCAGTGTCGTGATGTCTAAAGTAGAATGTGGCACAGTTCTTAGATTTCCTATCAGATTGATTAAATTTCGATGTGTTTACTGGTTTTTTCCTTTTCACTACTGTCGGTGGAGTTTTGATTTTCTCTTCTATAGTTACTGATATGTTTGATTCCATACCTGCAAAAAGTGAATGAATGTTAGTTGTTGAATGTTTGTTTGTTTGTCATAACTTCTTCCAGTAAAAGCATAAACATCCATTCTTTAATATTCAAACGAGATGGGTTTGTAAGCTGTTTGCGTATTCATTTCTTTTGTGAGAAAAGGAAAGTTTATGCGTAGTAATAATAAATAAAATTCTCATGTTACTAATGAATCAACCTGCATCTATAGTTAGCTTTTACAATGTATTAGTATAACATTGAATGTATTGACTAAGTAAAATAAGTTATTTCCTTGTTTTATTTTACATTGTTGCTAGGGTTTACACCTGTACTCTAAAATATAGAGTGGTACTAATTATCGTCTTTTTCGTGTAGGTGTACTCGATAATCTAAGACAGCAATATACTACCAAAGAATAAATAATAGTAGTACTACCAGGCCTCCTTCACACGCTCAAGGTCGCGCGATAAGCACTTACCGCTAGCCGTGCCTACGGGAGGCACAAGTGAGCAGAGGGGCGCTAAACGCCTGCCTGTGTAGTCGCGCGGCATCTTACTGCCTAGGTAGGTAGGTATTGTAGGTATTGACTCTTTATAATACTAGCGATGTAGAATCGATATATCTGTGCGGTCTACGGATGTCTAAAAAAAAACCCAATAAACAATTGTCGTTTTCCACATTATGATAATATGCTACGCAGTTCATTTAAAAGAAGACAACCCTAACGTTGCGTCGTCAGAAAAGGTAAGAGCACGCGATAGAAAGAGAGGCAACTACTAGGTGAATATAACTGTAGGTCATTAGCGCTGCGCGAGCTGAATTGCACTTTATTGTGTTCGAGCAAAAGTCGCTATTTATTTAAATGACTTTGCTTGTGCTGCTTCTGTACTTGTACTATTAGTTATTCTGTGGTACTACGCTCAAATACTCTTTATACGTAACTCTTGACTGTTATTGGCTTGTTACTTGTTGTGTTGTGTGGGTGTACTTATGAGACTAAATAAACTAGATTTTAAAGATAAATTGTTTATGCTGCGATCTTTATTTTTGATCTAGCTAGAAAAAAATATTCTGTCCAAAAAAGGTGGCATCCCTAAGTTCTGAAGTTAGTATCATAGTATCATCATCATACTTGCCACAATTTTAACAATTGAGCAATAAAAATGAAGAAATTCTTTAAAACTAGCCCTTCGTTCTTCGATTGCGGGGAATAATCAACCTTCTTGTTATGAAATGGGATGACGAATTTTTGTTTAGCATTTGATTATACTTATAATCAAAGCCTTTAGCTAAGCAGTCGTTAACACCCGCCAAACTGCAAAACGTTCTTCTTATGATGTTTTATCGATATTACCGTGTGCTGAGAGAAAGAGAGAAACGATTTATTGATCAAACATGAATGGCTACAAGAAATTACAAAAGAAAAATGAACTTTCACGGAAATTTATAAAATAACCTGAAATTTCAATAACATTCCTGCCGGGGCTTATGTTGTTACAAAACGCGTAGAAGAGCCGTTTTCCACTTCCGCCATCGTCACGTAGTCGCCTGGTCTCGCCATTTAGAATAAAGAGTAATTTTGGGACCCCCTTTTCAAAATTAAATATGAGGTGAAGAAAGTAATAAAAAATAGGTAAAAAAAATTATGAATGTAATTTTTTTTTAAATACACAGTTTGCAGACACTGTTCTTTTCATATCCTAAAAATCTAAGCACGCGCACAGCCCCCAAATGTCCCAAAAATTAGTACCCTGTGTTGTGTATAACCCCTCGCTGTGTAACCCTTTAATGCACATACACTCACCGTCAATTTGGTCCATAGCCCCAGGCACAGTTTGGTCCGTGTAGCGCGCCACCCCGTCAAACGCGCCGGGCACTCGGCGCTCTTCAGCCGTACCGTCACATCGCGTGGTCTCACCAATTCCCTCTATTGCCTACCTACACACTCACCGTCAATTTGGTCCATAGCTCCAGGCACAGTTTGGTCCGTATAGCGCGCTACCCTGTCAAACGCGCCGGGTACTCGGCGCTCTTCAGCCGTCGTCACATCGCGTGGTCTCACCAATTCCCTCTATTGCCTACCTACACACTCACCGTCAATTTGATCCATAGCTCTAGGCACAGTTTGGTCCGTATAGCGCGTCACCCCGTCAAACGCGCCGGGCACTCGGCGCTCTTCAGCCGTCGTCACGTCGCGTGGTCTCACCAATTCCCTCTATTGCCTACCTACACACTCACCGTCAATTTTGTCCATAGCTCCAGGCACAGTTTGGTCCGTATAGCGCTCCACCCCGTCAAACTCGCCGGGCACTCGGCGCTCTTCAGCCATCGTCACGTGGCGCGGTCTCACCAATTCCCTCTATTGCCTACCTACACACTCACCGTCAATTTGGTCCATAGCTCCAGGCACAGTTTGGTCCGTGTAGCGCGCCACCCCGTCAAACGCGCCGGGCACTCGGCGCTCTTCAGCCATCGTCACGTCGCGCGGTCTCGCCAATTCAGATTCGCAGTCGGAGCCGAAGCCTCGCCAAGTGTAGTTTAGCACATATTCCTGTTCCTCCTGAAATAAATCAAAAATAGGTTTAAATTTTGAAATTGAAATAATAAAGCCTGAAAAACTCTTAGGACTTGATTCAACGCAGTTTGTGTGCAACTTAGGTTTTTTGGTGCCAAATAAACTCGATGGGGTTGTATGGTTTTATTGCAGAGTTTCTATGATATTCTCCTGGCTCTATCATCAGATCAGCTCAATGACACCATAATATTGCATTGTCTTCCAGTTCTGACCTATGTTCAAAGTTTCACGTCTCTAGCTAGATCATCGGGAAAATAGTATAAGATAGTTTGCTAAATTTGTGGATAAACAAGAAAGCAACCTAATAAAAAAACCGGCCAAGTGCGAGTCGGACTCGCGCACGAAGGGTTCCGTACCAAAAAAACGGCAAAAAAAAAATACGTTTGTTGTATGGGAGCTGTCAAGGGGGCTTAAATATTAATTTTATTCTGTTTTTTGTATTTTTTGTTATAGCGGAAACAAAAATACATCATCTGTGAAAATTTCAACTGTCTACCTGTTGTCGTTATTAATATCGAGCAAAAAACGGCAAAAAAAAACACGTTTGTTGTATGGGAGCCCCCCTTATATATTAATTTAATTCTTTTTTTTAGTATTTGTTGTTATAGCGGCAACAAAAATACATCATCTGTGAAAATTTAAACTTTCTAGCTATCACGGTTCATGAGATACAGCCTGGTGACAGACAGACAGACAGACAGATAGACAGACAGACAGACGGACAGACAGACAGACGGACAGCGAAGTCTTAGTAATAGGGTCCCGTTTTTACCCTTTGGGTACGGAAACCCTAAAAACGAATAAGTAGCTCGAGCACGGTTTCCGCCTTTTGGTATGATATGCCTAACAGCACGTCAGCAGGCCACAGTTCCTTTTGAATACTTTGATCGCTACGGATCCTTTTTATTTACAAAAGCTGTCGATATAGCGATTTCAATTTTTTTATGCCGTCACTTTGAACAGTGATTGGATACTTCTGTTATACCAAATAAATCATATAATATAGCACAGTGTTTTTGGTATTGCTTTTGTTTTAGTGTTCTGACAAGAAGAACGGGCGTAAGAACCTTATCAGCTTAAGTAACGATATTTACAATATCAATATATCGTTACCAAATACACGACATGATTATTGGCAAAAAAGTCACTTATACTAGCAAGTTATGGTCATACAAGGTTATTTTTAGTTTACACAAAACCTCTCGTGGGGTTGATCAGACCATCAAATTGAATAACTTTCATTATGGGACCAACCTAGAAATCGCGAAAAAAAAAATCAGCATACATTCATACAATTCATACATTTCGATGGAGTATGATTGTACTTTTGTATGGAACAGCTGATTTTTTTTCGCGATTTCAAGGTTGGTTCTATAATAAAAGTTGTTCAGTTTGATGGTCTGATCAACCCCACGAGAGGTTTTGAATAAACTAAAAAAATAATCTTGTATAGGTAGTTAGAATTAGTTCCGTACCTCGGAGGCAGACTGTCGGCTGTCCACAGAGCTGGTCCTGCGGCGCGCGTTGACCGGCGTCCGCTGGCGGCGCGGCGAGCCTCGTCTGCTCAGGCGCGGCTGTTTCAGCGCCGGCTCGTCGTCGCTGTCACTCACAGCTTCTATCGACGCTCCGCCCTGAAACGAAAGGATGACGTCATTAATATGTGGCTTTTTATGCTAAACGAGATAGCGCTTGGCCTTCACTTCACCTGATTAAGTGACGATAAGACCGAAGGTGGAAGCGCACTACACCCGGAATTCCCATCACTGAGGAACTGGCTATCTTACATCTAAAGCTAGGGTTTCCTAAAAAGACGGTGCCGTCATATTACGGCCGTAATTTAGCGGCGTAGAATATTGTCTATGTAAAGAGCATGGCGCGCCGTATTGTTTATATAGTAGACAACGCGCTATGCCGTCGGCATAGCCCCCGCGAACCACTAAACCACAGAAGCGGTTGAAATTTTTCGGGCGCTATTTTTCCTCGAAACGTTGTCTTTTTGTTTTAGTTACTTATATTTTCAACAGCTGCTAGTAGCGCTAGCTTGGGTTCCTCCTCTTTCTAAAAAAGTAACTTCTGGTTGTTTATTGAATAAGGAGGGCCATACTTCGTTAAAAGTTGTATAGTTTTGATTTGAACAATATTTAATTTAATTTTTAAGACATCAATGACGGCGGTAAATTGTTCCCTTAAAACTAGATTTCTAAAATTAAATAATTTAAATCCCTTGTATAATAGTGATTTACGACAATCATAATTTTTCATAATGAAATCACTTCGTAAGCCCTTATAGCAGAAATTTAATTCCACCAACAATACAAACACAATTGAACCAGATTCATAAACCAATTTATTACCGATAATAAAAGTCGTTTGTAAAATCCACAAAGAATTTATGGCACAAAGATGTCGGTTAACCCTTAAATGCGTACAGTCGGTACCATCCTAACCACATGTGAATGTGTGTCAAGTTGTATCCTAGCAACAATAAATCATGAACAACAAACCCACACGAGTCCTATAAATATAAAATTATAAGAGTTTATGACACGTGACCGAACCCTTCAACTCTTGACGTTTATTAGTCAAGTTGTGGGGTTAAAGCAACCGTTAACCGATTATAGTTGAAATAGGAGGGTTGCAGTTAAATTGGTACCTAGTAGTTGTAGATATTTGCGGTATGGCTGTTTGTAATGTATGTAGTGTTGGTATTGCCCGTGTGAACATTTTACAAATAAAAAAAAGCTTGAAATGTATTTCATACGGGTTATAGGTTCGTTGTATGTACTAAATAAGTAACAAGAGAAAAGAAAACGTATACATCTCAAGGATTATTACTTACTACGTCTTCCAAAGAGATCTTGCAAAATTATTGTCGGGTATTTGTAAGAAGAGTAGGAACGTATATAATACTCACGCCTATTTGCACTAAACTTAAGAATCGCCTTTCCTAATTAGCTTAAGACATTCTTAGCAAAAAAATACTTTGCACAAACCTTAGGACGTTCCTAAATGCACTTTAAGCTATTCTTTACTTACGGGCCCAAAATCAAGCGCTTAACTTAAGAAATTCCTATAACAGTGGTTATAGTCTGTGGTATTGTGAGCAAAGAGTAAATAGTTATTTATGTTTTTTGACATTGACTGGCTTGACTTTTGCTTTTTTCGGTGAATTTACCCTACCAAATAGACAACGCCTTAGCTTTTGTTCCTTTTTACTCACGAATAAATCAATGAGAAGTTTCAACAAAAATAATATCTTATGACCTACATTACCTCGCCAGTTTAAAAATCCACAAACAATAATATTTACATTCATTCATTCATTCTCTGAGCAAGGCGATGCCCAAGTTACGACGTAGTCTGTTAGTGCAAACAAAAATTTCAGCTCGGCTGTTCTAGGCTGTTCTTAAGCTAAGATATATCTTAACTAGGACACGCTTAAATTGAGTTTAGTGCAAACGGCTGTTAATCATTTAATAAGTAAAAAAAACTATATGTACTGTAAGCTCACAATTACTAAGTGCACAAAGTAAGTATTTGTGCTAAGTGCCTATTCATTCCACAGATGGTTTTCGCTAGCAATTAATGTCTGCTGTATTGTACGCAATTTAGATTTTATATTACGCTTTACCGTTCATCACGGCCAGTAAACCCTTTACATAGAAATATGGTTGATTTAACGACATCATAGCTAAGGGGTCAATTTTGCACGCCACTTGGGGTAATGTTTGCAAACAGGAGCGGCGGGGGGTTGATTGTGCTATTGTCGATGATGGGAAATCGCGAGATTCTGAGAACTGAGCAATAAATGAACAATCGTACGCTTGTGGCATTTTTTTTTACTGATGAGATGGGTTTTTCTGCAACGAAAACTTGTTTTTGTGACATTGGAAATTGCAATTGTAATTTATTGGTAGAGTTAGATAAAGTAATTATAAAGAACGTAATGGTATTTTGAAATATAATTTTAATGTAATATCCACTAATATTGTTTAAGAGCCCGTACACATTTTGCAGCTGACTGCCGCTCTCTCCCTCGCACATTTCATGTTTTCAAAAAGTTGTCGCTTCTAACAGTTATTTGAACTGGCAAAAACGACAACTTTTTGTACTTTAGCAACTCGAAACTGAAATATATGTTGAAATTTCCGTAATCTTATATTGCGAAAAGTGGCCGAGACACGATTTTCAATTACGCACGCAGATTTAAGAAATCTTAAGAAAACATGAAATGTGCAAGCGAGAGAGTTGCAGTCAGCGGCAAAATGTGTACGGACTCTTAAGTATGTCCTTTATTTGATTCACAATAGTAGGTTAAATAAAAAAAAATATGGCGGTTGATTAAAGAAGGCAGTACTTTCTTGGGTGTTGAGCCT
Source organism: Agriphila geniculea (assembly GCA_943789525.1). Lineage (NCBI taxonomy): Eukaryota > Metazoa > Arthropoda > Insecta > Lepidoptera > Crambidae > Agriphila > Agriphila geniculea. Next base: position 15,509,934 of record OX038890.1, read on the forward strand.
AGACTAGAGAGACACACACTGCAAGTATAGGATAGGAGATGCTAGCGTCTTTGATGAAGACACTACAAAAGCTCACCTACAGGTGCCTTTAGCATTCATAATCTTTGCGTTTTCTCATGTAGATAGAAGATTGCACTCACTTGGTTATCGATCCTAGACAGACAAGCTTCAAGATGACACTGCCACTCGATGGCCCTCAAGTACAGGAGGTGCCAGCGGCGCTCAAGCGCGCGCGCCGCGTCGCCGCCACCGCACAGACGCACCACAGAGCTCACGATCCGCCCGTGGCATTCCACGTCCCGTTGCAATACCTGCGCAGAAAACAATCCATGAGGACACTGGACAAACATTAAGCGAGGGATCTCTGCAGAAGAAACTTAAAAAACTCTTTTTCCAGTCTTTACGTACTGCCTAGTTAGTAATGGTAACCATTTCAAAATTTGGAAAGTCCTGATAGAAAGCCGGACATTTTAATAAAAATCCGGACATAAGTAAGTACCTACTACTTTTTCAAAAAGAAGTGACTGAAAAATGATATCTTCCGCCATGATGTATTTTTGTTATGTGCTTACATTTTAAAGGAAAAGATAAAATGTTCCTTATAGAAACAAAGTTATTTAGGAAACTACTGTTATGTATGTTTTAAAACTAGTACTACACCGCCCAATCTAAAAAGCCGGACAAAGTCCGGACAAACAAGTCCGGATGAATCCAGACGGATGGTAACCCTATGCCTAGTTCAACACCTACAGACAGTCCGTAAGGTTTTCCGATTAACTTCCAAGGGCAAGTGATAGATATCCTATTCTATTGTTGCACTTTGTTCAGGAGTTTATAAAAATTAACAACTTTATATGTTTCACACCTAAATGTTTAAAAACTATGAGCAATAATTCGTTTACGAAATATTAGTAACATTTCCAAATTAATTACTAAAGATAAAAAGTAGAGAGAAAATTTAGATCAGATTAACCCTTTTCCGAGTATGACGCTAGTTTTAAAGCAAGTCAAATACAATACAAACAAATATTGAATGCATGCACATCGCATGCATGAAGATACTGCACCGGTTAAGATATTTACCTTTTCGAAGACAAAACGTGAATCAGAACCTTTTAGTTTACATTTACGACCGAATGTATCTTCGTAAGCGTTCATGGTAAATTACAGGCGAGCACAAATCAGCCAAAGAAGCACCTACAACAATCACCGCGCTCGTAAAATATCCAACTTATTCACGTTCGTACTAACAAGATAGGAAATTACTCTGTTATTTAACGATGAGAATAGTAATTCAGAGTAATAACTAGCTATAGATTTCGGCTCGTTAATGGCTGAACTATTCGAATTTACAGCTAATAAGACGTGACGAAAGATTGGAAAGTTTAACACGGATCTTCAAGCGCAAACAGGCGGCGATCGAAAAATTCTATATCAAGTTACAAAAAAAATAAAGAAAAAAGTTTAAGTAAGACCTTCGAGAAAAAAGAACACGACTCGACCAATGAAAATACACTAACAATGAATATACTGAATAACCAATCAAATCATTCAATGCAAGTTGACAGAAGCCGGAGCGTTTAGAGGCCTTCAAAAATAAAATTTATCCGAACAAAGGGCGGAACGTGCTCGCAGCGCGCGCGCAGCCGCCTGTGACAATGGATACTACGGTTAGTCTTTAAACTACAACAAAAAGGTTTAAGCAGCAGTAGCCGATTTCACGACTGATATTTCCTGTTGATTTTCTTACAACTTTTAACCCGGTCAGACTGATTTTGATATCACTGCTTTTGATAAAACTGCATTGGGTTTATAAAAATACTTGTCTGAAATCACACAGGACTTTCAAAACGTGACTTTATAGTGATCATGTTTTATAAACTAAATCTTGATGTCCTATTCTAAATAATGCATTGAACAATATTAACAATTCAGTTCAAGAGTTACGTTTATTATAGTATCAGTCGTTACCTTTTAAGAGTCTTCTTAGTAGGTACTTAATAACCCTATGAATAAATTAGATAGTGATGAAAGACAGGGTACCGGAACTTTTGAAACAAATAAGACGTGCTTTCATCACTGAGACGTTAGGGTTGCTTCGACGAATCGTGAAACTTTACATAGCTAAGTATCATCTCAATTTAACTATAAAGAACCTAATAATAAAATATTTATTTGAAAGTAAAGTTTAAAACATGTAGGTGATCTTTATAAAAACAAAAGTAATGAGAGAAGTGATGACCCTACGCTATAATGAAATGCATTCACACCTACATTCTAAGCTGATCAATCTCGTAGATGCAATAACAATGCGTCGACAGAGATGCGCCGGCGCCGACAAAACACTGGAAAGCGGAGGATGGCGCAACAGTATGTATAAACGAAGATGAATCTCTACTTAGTGGGGATTTGATAGATAATGTTGCATACATTGTTATTGATGTGAATACGAAGCTTTAATATGTATTAACTTATATGGCGTAAGATGAATGATTATTCGAATTCATCTGTAGCATATAAACAACTTCTGATAACAACTAATTTATAATTAGAGTTGAGTTAGTGCAAAAAGATAGATAGAATTAAGTAAAAGAAGAAATAGAAAAACGAAAAGTAGTTATTACTCCAAGAGATTTAATTTAGGAAATTAAGAATTGTCTTTCTATCTATCCACTCTTTATGTATAAGGTACTTATGTGAAAAATCTTGTCACGTCGTCGTTAGAAACTTTTCTTTTACCGAAATCGTAGATTACAAGCGATGATAAATACATTTGAATTTAAATGACTTCATAGTTCACAACATGTTTTGAATTTCTATTACGAAATCTCACAGATTCAATCTTTTGGAAGTAAATGTAAGTTATTTGGAATAACTTTGTAGGTACTATATTAAGAAAAATCTTATTTTATATTCCCTTGACTGTATATTTGATAGACAGTTCAAAGTTCCGTCAAGAGAACTTAAAATGCTATGCGTAGGCGCAACTTGTAAGTTTACATTTACTGCTTGTTTATCGGACATAAATAGCTTTAATGATTTCGTTCACACATAATTTACCGTAAACATTTAGGATGCACCTATATTACGAAATGTTTTACGGTAAAGCAATTACGACAGTCTTAGTTAGCCAGTAAAGTCATTACACTTTTTAAGGAAGTTTACTGAATTAGGTACCAGTATTGTCATTTGGCTTTACGTCTGTTTTTATGCACCACATATTCCATTGACTACAGTGTCTTTAAATAAATATTTAGTCCAAAATAAAACCAGTTTAAAATAATAATTGACATCTATTAATATTTTGAACGATCTGGATAGCCTATGCTTAGAAGATATCCTAGAGGGCTAATGCTCTGATTGCCAATTAGTGGGTGTACTATTGAGCTACTTTTTCCCGATTAGATTCTTGAATCGCCAATCAAGCACATTTATTTGACACAGATTTTATCACATCTGTACCGGTTATATCATTTGGTACCTCAGTCAACACTGTTAATAGGGTAAGTACTTCTGTTACACAATCATCAAAACTCCTATCACTAGCTGTCATCAAATCATTGTTCGTTTGTTCAGATAACAGTTCAACAATCTCTGCATCTAATGTTACGTAGTTGTTGCTAATAAGTTTGTTTGTAACGACCTTCAGTGCCCTATTGGTTTTCAATTACGTAATATGCCGATTTGTCGAAAAGGAAAGAAGCCAATTATGTTGAATAAATTATGTAAGTTCAACATTGGCAAAATAATATTTAGTTGACAATCATACTATAATTAATAAATTTATTCTTTGTTTCTTAGATATATTTCCATCAAAGATTATACTGGAAATAGTAAAATGATCAAATAGTAAGTAAATACCAAAGCAAAAAGAACGGATACAAAACCGACTTCAAAAAACCTACCTCTAAAAAGCAAGAAATAATATTCGTAATAATAAAAACACGTCTATTGAAGTCGGGTGGGTGGGGCTGGAGTACAAATTCCTTTTTTTTATTCTAAAAGCCACACCCGACTTCAATTAGACGTGTTTTTATTATTACGAATATTATTTCTTGCTTTTTAGAGGTAGGTTTTTTGAAGTCGGTTTTTTGTTTATTTAAATAATTTTTTATTTTTTTAATTTTTAGTGTAGGTACCTTTTGTATTAGGTAGTGTAGGTATATTATTTAGGTAGAAAACTCGGGTCAGCCAAACGTGAGTTAATCGCGGAGAAACATACATACATGCGGGTCAAACTGAAAACCTCCTTTTTTTAAGTCGGTTAATGAACTACACATAAGATATCCCTTTTCCAACAAAAAATAATTATCTTATTCAGTTCATAAACAAAGAAGTTATACGACTGATCATCGAGGTAGTTCACACAAAATCATACTATTTCGTGCTTTTTTCAAGATTACTTGAAAAGTACTAAACCGATTTCAAAATTTTAAAAAATGGGACCAACTTGAATTTTTACCTAATGTAATAACGTTTGAATCATTTCAATCGGTTCAGCCGTCTTCGAGTAATCGGTGTACATACAAAAAAAAACGGGTCGAATTGAGTACCTCCCTCCTTTTGAAGTCGGTAAAAATAGTTATGAACTTATGATTTATCCAAACCTATAATTTCTTGTAATGCCTATAAGGCTTCTGTAAGTCTCAAGTATACTGTAAAATAAATTAATATTATCATAACATTTAATATCTGTATAAAATTTGTCTATAAGTACCACCTAGTTAAAGAAGTAAATATTACGATAATCCGTTGCCTAATGTGTTTCTTTAGCACGAAAAATATATAAAATAAAATAGTATTTGAAGATACATTAATTAAGTATATCTGAACTCGCAATCTCGCTATTGCAAATGCTGAAATGACCTTGCCTTGTGTGAAGCCTACAACATTGGAAAGGTCATATTCGTTCGCAAAATAAATTACAATAAAAAAAATGAACAAAAGTTTTTGATGTAACTGAGATTTAAAGAAAGAGAAAATACCTTTCAGGAAACTAGTTTATACCATCTTTGACTATGCTAAGTTCAAACTTCAAATGTTGACCTACCCAGTTCACCTCATCCGCCATATTTGTAAAAAGTTTATCCAAAAAGTCGGTAGCAAATTATTTTCTTAAATTGTGTAAGTATCGTCACGGATCAATGATAAAAATCATTTGGTTCTCGTTACTTTTAAGCGATGCTTATTGAATATAACAGAACACCTAAATACCACTAGGTCTAGAGTCAAGGTTGTATGCGGGATATTACTGTAAATGACGTCGCCATGGCATTTCATACGAGATTGATATCGTGATATGCCGGCTTAAGAACGTGACCGTTCGTTCACGGTTCATGAAACGAATGGTTGGCTAACATATGAACATAAAACTGAGATAACAGGAAAATGAGACTTAACATATCTTTATGGGTATAGTTGCATTGCTGATATATTAAAACATTACTAGACTATTGATAAAGCTCAGCTTTAATGACATAGCGGAGTCTGATCATAACCTAAAGGTTAATCTAAATATTACGCAACTTGCAGCTTCCGTAAATAAAAAGCTCGTTCAAACCGCATCAAATAAGCCAGTGTCGAGAAAACAGCGTTTATAGACGACAAACATAAAAGGCCAGTCATAAAAGGTTTACTAGCTGAAGAGTTAGACCTTGTGACTTCGACGTACAGATTGGAATGGGACGACGGCACTGAAAAAGTTAAAGCACGGCCAAAAAGGTTATTGTTATAAAGATAACAATTGACAATCGTTTTCGATCGAGATCGAAATGTGTCGAAGGCGTTACTTTTTACAACTTGAACACAAAAGATTGCGCAACTTGGAAGTCGGTAGAACCTCCGTCAGCACTTAGGGAAGTCAGTCACGACTGCATTAAACCTTTTTTTGTGTATTAACTTCCATCCTCTCACACATTTGACGTTTATGAAATGGAAAGACAGCAAAGTGTAGCGTTGTGAGACTTGTGAGAAATGGACTTGTTTTTGTTCGACAGAAACAAGTTAACAACAAAAGCAGATTGGAGAATTACTAAAAGTTTGCGTTTTTTTCACATTTGGAAATGGCGTCGTAAAGTCGCCATATTATTTTTTTCTAAAAAAAATATATATATCCGGTGTCACTCGGAATGCTGTAAGGATTCTAACGATACCCCATTTATCCAAATCAGTTCAGGCATTTAGAAGTTATGGTGGAATAAAGAAACTCACATACCCACAAACATATACATGAACCCTAAACACATATACACTCCTTTTTGGGCAGTCGTGTAAAAAAGGGTCTTAAAATGAAATTCAACAATGTTTATGTTCTGATGTTTCCAGAAGAACTTCAATGAAGTATTTAAGTTCAAGTATTTGAAACTTGGACGGATTTGAAATCACTGTAATCAATATCCTACTAATATTATAAATGTGAAAGTCTGTGGGTTTGGATGTTTAGATGTTTGGATGTTTATTCCTCAATCACGCAAAAACTACTAAACGGATTTGGTTGGAATTTGGCACACAGATAGTAGATAGCCTAGATTAAAAAATAGAATACTTTGTATCCCGATATTCCCACGGGAACGGGAACCACGCGGGTCAAACCGCGGGCTAGTTATTTTATAATCCAAAAATTAAGCATAACGCAAAAGGTCTGAACGAAACCCCAGGCTAGTTAAGTTGAAATCTTAGATAAATAAACGAACAATTGTGTTCTACATCTGTACTTCTGGGTTCATAATGTGTCAAGATTTACACAACGTTCATTGATATTATTAACGTTCCTTTACCGGTACGATTCCGATAGTAAATTCTGATAATGCGTACCTATTTCTCCTAATAATTTCAGCAGGAAAAGCGTAGCAAACTAAGTTATTAGCTATTGAATGCACCATTTGGATACCACAAAGCGTTTATTATCTACTGCACGTTATAACAGGACAATATTTTCATGAGACTTTAATGAACTCAGAAGAAATACAACTAGAGCTATCGAATTTATCAAGAACTAGGTCCTAATTTGTCTTTGTCTCTGAAAATAATTTTCTTTTTCTGTACAAACCAAGGCAGTCGAAGTCTTCCCGAAGCTTAAAAATTTTTGCAGTGTTTGATAATGAAAAATTTACAATCAAAAACCGATTTTCCACTTTTTATGAGGAAATAAGGATTTGCACTCGATAAATATGAAAGAATTGACGTAAATTAAGTTAATAGTGTCCGGAAGTGAACGGTAGGTGAACCAGTAGCAACATCATAGGCCTAAATTGAGTATCGCAATAATGAAGATGAGGAACAAATCGTAATGATTATAGAAATCATAACACAAATAGAAGACGTTGCTTAAATCACAAAGGCCTTCGACGTAAACACCTTTCGCTTTAAATTCGATGAAACGTTTAATTTAAGCCGTTTCGACGATAACAATTGTTACCTATATTTCGTAATAGTAATTTTGCTTCTCGCTGCTTCGAATCATGTTACGGTCTTATTTGAGTAATTGACAGCTAGTAGGTATTACATATTCAGAGTTCAACAAGATTGTATTGCAGACATATGTTACAGTAATGTGAAACAGTATTTTTTATAACTTATTTGTCGGTCCGTCCGTAGTACCTACACGTATGTATCACAGAATAGCCAATCTAACTAACTATGACTCCATAATCAATATTACAAAAATATTCACTGCTAGAACTTTGACAAAGTAGGTAGGAAGGTACATGTTCTAATACAATTTTAAGTGCTGGTAAGAATGGTGTGAGATTTTAAATAATACAAACTTGTGAAATGTGACTATTATAATTTCTGTCTACGACTTATTCAGTTAGTAAAGTCGATACTGCAAAATAATACACAAAATAAGTGACAATCGTACGGAACCAAAGCTAATAGTCAATCAAAAAAACTTGGTAAGAATAATTACAATAGCAAAGAAGGCATAACGAAAGATATGTTAATCATAATTTCCCGAAGACAACATAATTGCTGGTCTTCGCTAGATTTAACGGCTGTAATTATGACGAGGTGTAAACAGTGTTATACTTTCAAGAAACATTTTGTACTTTACAGGCGGATGTAATAAACGTCTACATTGAAGAGATTATAGGGTAGGTACAAAGGAAATTGACGCAAATGCTTTATCGGTTTAAAGTTTAAAAACTAACATAAATAATTCAGACAACATTGCTCGCTATTCCAGCAATTCAACACCTAATGAAGATACAGAATGACAAAATGCTTGCGCATAATTAACATTGGAAGACATCCCCGTGCGAATTCTTAGACAAATAGTTGAATGCTTGGAAACAATTCTTGCTGTGTTGCAATAAAGTTACTTTTGCATTGTTGCAGTTGCAGAAACGGTTTCGACTCCAAGGTCCGGCGCCGGCGCATGCCGCTGGAGTCATCGTCCGGGACGGATTTAACCGAACTGGCACGGAAATAGTCGAGTGTCCAGAAAACACGCGCTTGCCCGCGTTTCGGTGATGTTTGGTGATGTGCGGTCAATGGCGATGTAAATTTTCAACTGTGACTTTTTGAGGATATTTTAAGCATAAGAAAAGAACCCTCTCATCTCGAATAATAATGATTCTAGTACTTTGGTCATTTTTTATTTGTTTATGATACTTTTACTGAATTGTGAATGAAAATAGAACCAGTTAAGTTTTTAAGGTTCGTAATGTATATTCGAGTGTAAAACATATACTCAAATCTGCTGAAAATCTAGCTCACACTTGTGAGAGAGCTTTTCAAAATGATGAACTATATTAAATTTTATAAAAAAAATATCGAAAGATAATAAATCATAATGAAGCACAGTGGATAAAATAAGACTACAGTTATCGGGCGTTATTAAAATTACAAAGATATTGATCAACAAACACGTTTCTGAGAATTAACTACCAATAATTGTCAGTGCTTATTTATTAATTAAACCTGCCGGTATAAGTACAATCATCGCAGTAAGGTAAGCATTTTTTGAGGTATTGCAAAGAGTGGCCTGAATAAAACACATATCTAAAAATAGCAAAACATTAGAACAATAAGTGTCAAAATTATATCATATCATAATATTTCGGCCAACGGTTGCACAAGACAGTTATGATATTGCAATCAATCAAAAACGTTTAACTTTGAAGTAACTCTTAATGATTGAGAGCCGACCAACTTCCTATTTGGGCAATAAAACCTTATGATTAACTTTCAAATATAACTGGCATATTCATCTAAGACGTAGGAACATATCCAAATTTTTTGATGAAGAAACGTGAGGAGTTCCAATAAAAAATATATGTTTTGGTATTGGTGGGTTAATCAAAACCGGATCAGTTTGAATTAGGTTCTTTGTTAAAAAAAACCGGCCAAGTGCGTGTCGGGCCACGCGCCATAGGGTTCCGTAGTTACCTTATACTATACCATATTTAATACCACCTATCATTTTTCGTATGCAAAAATAACTTTGTTTTTCACAGTGTTGGTATGAATGACAAAGTTATATTTGCGGTTTTGGAAAATGTGCTATATCTCAAAAACTAATTACTATATCTCATTCAAACCAATTTTGGTTGAAAGTGTTTATTAAGATCTACAGCATATATTTTTTTTAGATTTTTCACTCTCTTATTACAAAAGTTAAAGGGGGGGGGGACACACATTTTACCACTTTGGCGATGTATATCTTTGAAACGGTTAACTTTGAGAAAAAGTTGTCTTAGGAACCTCAATGTCATTTTTAAAGACCTATCTATAGACACACAACACGTGTTGGTTTGAAGAAAAAAATTTTTTTCAGTTTCAGTTCCATGTATGGGGAGCCCCCCCATAATCTTTTATTTTTCTTATTTTTGTATTAAATTCGGTAAGCGGTTAACAGAATACATCTACCTACCAAGTTTCAACTGTGTAGTCTTAATACTTTCGGAATAAAGTGGCTGTGACATACGGACAGACAGACAGACAGACAGACAGACAGACAGACATGACGAATCTATAAGGGTTCCGTTTTTTGCCATTTAGGCTACGGAACCCTAAAAAAGTATCTATTGTGCTATACAAAGCAGTTCGCTCATCGAGACCAGTCGTGAGAAATCAATTTCAAGGCCCCCGCAACTGGCCATCTTTTTGGGACAAAAGCGGAAGGTTGAACAAAGCTTAATTGATAATTGGCATTCCGCAGAGGTCATACTATGTGAAGCAGTTGTAACCAAAGCGATTGAAGAACTTGGTCGTAATAAAGTTGATCCAACGTTTAAACCTTAAGAGGACAGTAAAGTTGACAATTATGTTGTCATTCGCAACTTTTATGGAAGGGACATAACGTAGCGGCTAGATAAATCGGTGACTAGAGAAATCCATTTATAAAACGCCGTTATAATATAGGTTATGTCACCACAAAAGGGAAGAACGGACGTGCGAGCGACACGGCCCGCTCGTTCGGTGCGTATGCGCAATTTTCCAACTACATGCTTCGGAAATTCTCAATTTACTGTTAATCTCTAACGACTGTACCGTATCTGATAGCAAAACTGTTATATTTTGTAATTCAAAGTTAATTGTTTAAGTGGGGTTTCACTTTCCAAAGTAACTTTGTAATAAAAGCAGTGTTTCTATTTTATTGATAGCTCTTTGTTTCGGAATATAAAATATCCATGGCTTTTAATAACTAAATTTATTTACACCTTAATCTAATTTTATTTTGATTACAGCAGATTTGTGACGGATATCTGACGTCGTTGTTACTACTTTGAAATTCTGAAGATAAAGAAAATGGTTTTCTTATTTTATCGACAATCAGATCACATTTTGAAGTAAGTACATACCTACAATCTGGAAACAACAATGCGACAGTAAATTGAATGTCATAAAGCTAATAACGCTCCCAGTCTGCATATAAAATCAATTAAAAATATCCAACAGTTTAATCACAGGAAATATTTTTGAGTTACTGTTTTCAGTACAATTCATTTTAATGCTGTTTAATTTTGTTTGTTTTTTTAATTTCGTTCCTAAGAATTATTTGATACTTTCAAAATACTCCTATTAACTAGTGTCACCAATGTTTTTATTTATTAACTGTTGTGTTGTCGTCTCTAAGTTGTACATATATTGCAATATGGTAGCGATATCTTCATAAAAATTACTAACATTTACATAACAACAAACAATGAAATGAAATGAAAATAGTTTTTATTCTTGATTATTTCCTACTTCCATTTAGTCGTCAGAACACAAACAAAAACCTCAAGCTTCCGTACCTAACGACATCCGTATAACTTTCACAATATCTTTCTTTTTTTCAAAACCACAGCGTGTAATTACATTTTGTCATTGGATAATTGGAGAAGTGATTGACAAAGCAGATGTGTGACGACGATTAAAATTTCGTTTGGAATGCCTTTAGACCGCGTGCAAAATGTATGGGAAGATTATCTGAGGAATGCCATAAGCGGAAACTGGAGTTCACTTTATAGTATTTTCTCTTTTACTTATGAACAGATCTTAGAGCATCAAGCAATTAACTAAATTAAAAATAATTAATTAAGCTTTTTGAGTACCATAAAAAAAATGTCTGATAAATCTTTATTTTTGCGTCACTATTATTTCATTGACTTCGACCAAAAAGTTCAAACTAAGTATGAAATATTTATTGTTAAAGTATTTAGGTATTAAGATAATAATTTTGATATTAGCTATGTTTTTAAAGGTCGTTCGTTATGTGATCAAGATTTTTATGACTGTTAGAAAATTGTGGCGTAATTCTCTGATTTACATAACTCTAGCAGTTTTATTACATCCCGAGTAGTATCCTGGCGGAGAGAGTGGTTAAAATACAGGTTAGATATAAGAATTAGGTAACTGAACCGGGTGCTCTTGTTTACGACTTAAGATCGTTTAACTATGGTACATAATAATAGTTTACTAACACAAGCTTTACCGGCTATTAACAACATTGTTACAGACGTGTAAATCAGAACTTTAAAGATGCATTTCGGTCTTGGAGAACACATTTTCTTTTTTACTAGAAATTCTACAGGGTGAAATCGAAAATAGTCGACAAACAGTGTGGCTTAGATCGTCAAATTGAACAAACTTTGTATAGACAATGTGTGACCCATAGTGAACCAACTTAATCAGAGCAAAAAATAATCAGCTGTTTCATACATTTTGGTCCAGTAGATATCGACGTTTTCTATGGAACATTTGATTACTTTTTTGCTCTGATTAGGTTGGCGTCATAGACAAAGTGGTTCAGTTTGAAAGTCTAAGCCACACCACAAAATTTGTCGATCTTTCAAAAAAACGCCCGTAAAATCGCAACCTTTAGCAATTTGTGATATCTATCTTTCTAAGTTAAGACGTAACATGTAACCTTTATAATAGTACATTATGATACAAGTTAGCTTAGGTTGCTTATTGCACACAAGGCTGTGGGTTGCAGCTCGAGCCGCAGGCGAGGGCGTAACTCAGCCGAGTGTGCAATAAGTAAGGGCTCACGAGTTTCATACGACGTTTTTCAACACATTTGCGAGGAAAAAACAAAGTAATTTACCATACAGTAACAAATACGACAAAAACAAAATAATAATCATAATGAGAAAAGGCGCGCAGGTTTTTTTTTGTTTTTTTCACACGCCCAATGCAAGCATATTTTGCGAACAAAGGGGTTAGTGAGCATACAGCCTACTTCAAAATTATAAATTTAAGTGATAAAATGCAAATATTTTAATTTTTTATAACAAAATATTGTAAATTAGGAATATTTTGATAATAATTAATATTTGTTTGACTTAATTAAGGACCTACACATTTATTTATTCCAAAAATGCAAATGAATTTTCAGCGGCATAAAACCTCTTTGTTGTTATTAAAAAAATAACTGTATTACCCGGTTAAATTGAAAATGCTCTGTATACTCTCATAGAACTTGCAGTAAGGTACCTATTTAACTTTGTAGGGATCATTCTATAACCAACTAGTGTTTTATATATTATTGCACGCGTTTGTTATAGTTCGGTTTATGGCCCTAAAAGCGATGTATTAGGGCTCACTTTACGAGCAAGTGTGTTGAAAATAATTTTGACACTGACTCTTCAGAATTAGCTTGCACACAACTTAGCACTCAAAACCAAATATAAACAATCTAGCTTGAATGTTTACAAGCACTAATGTCAATGTCGAATATGTAACCAATTGTGAGACCTTGTACTTTGAACGCTAAATAGCCAATGTTTCCAATAAATGGGCTGATAATAACTACTTATTGAATAGAAACGCAATAAGATTTCCTTGAGCACAAATCCGTCTGTCAATCTAGGAACCTTAGACCGTTAACGCAGGTACGGTAGTGCGACATAGTTATCTGACAGAGCACATAAATCTGTCCGCCCATTTCCCACAGCCCCATACGTGTAATTGGCATGAATTAGCTTAGATACACATATTACAGCTATTCAAGTAATCAGCGCATTATGGGAATAGTTACATATTTTAATATCGTCAAGGAGTTGTATATTTTAATATCGTCAAGGAGTTGTTTATATCCGCTCAAAGAAATGTGTCATCCCTATGATATGATTGTTTGTAAATAATAGGTAAAAATTGTTTTGGATTCTCCGTATGAATGTTTTGTAGTTGATTCGTTATTATTTACTTGAAACTTACTATTTGGAATAAAGTTAAACAAAGCACAACTTTCTTACTTCGTCAGTTGATTTGAGCTTAAATAAACACACACATATTCACTTCTCAAGCTTACGCGCTCACTAGACATGAAATAAAACAATTTTTCCCCCGTGACCACGGCAGCTGCAAAGTTGCCGAAACGTCGGGAAAACCAAAAATCAAACCAAATACCAACTAATTACCAAAGTACTTTCAATAAAACCGCGTTAGTATCCATTAAAAATTGTTTTATTTCACAGTGTTTAATTTATTTATAATGTTTTTTAAAAGTACAGTCAGCAAAGTTATGACCTTAACAGTTTGAAAATAAATCGCTTGCAAGGATGGAACTAAAAGTTCGTCTTTACCTGCCTCCATTGTTTTTATACAAAAGATGCTTTTGTGACTTTTGGGTAAATGCAAGACAATACAGACTACTCAATCTAGAAATGAACCTTAAGGTGTTCAGCTCATAGCTTTGCTGACAGTACCTATCAACACTACACTACAGCATAAATCTCTAAATAAAATGATAAAATCGATTCCGATTAGAATTAATTTCCATCAGTCGATGGATAATATTAAATAAGCTCACTTTTCAGGAATATCAGGCCTTGACGGCCGTTCAAAAATTGCCATAGCGGACGGTATTTCACGTCCACACGGCGGGGTATTGGTAAAGTTTTCAACTAGCAATAATCGCACCTCGGATAAACCTCATTGGTTACGATATTGCCTCTGCGCAAAGTTAATCTAAGAGCAATTGTCAAGACATCATATACTTTTATGAAAACGAAACCATACCGCGATGCAGAACGCTACAGCGCCATCTGTGTTTCGGACAAGTAAACTTTTCTGTAGCAAGTTTCACCCTTCAACATTGTCATTTTTACAGACTTAAAATATTAAAATCTTTACTGTTAAACGCAGTCAATGAAATCAATAACTTTGTCGTTTATAGGGCATTCACACACGTTTAAATTAGTTAGCGCGGCGATTCGATTTTACAAGCGATTGTAGATAAAAAGAGCTAGTCGACTAAAGTCGAAAACTGACTAGAAAATCGACCCGTGTAAATCCCACATTAGGATGTTTGAACATGAGCAATATAAAAACAGTAAACAATCAATACACATTCAGATTAACAAAACACGTATCAGTGATATTGAATTAGAAATTAGGTAATCAGATACATTAGTCAATGAATGTACCGATGGCAAAGTTAAGGTCACATCGAGTTCGCTCATTGGGATTACGTAAAAAAACATGAAAGTTCAAATCATGTTGTTGTTAGAAAATCATAGAGCCAATACAGGCGTATCAAATCTAAAAGCACTCAAGGCGAAGGAATTACTCAGTAGGGTTGCTAATGAGACTTAAAATAATTTATAATGTTAGTATTGGAATTCATCTAGTTAGTTAGACCGCATAAAGATCCTATTTAGGCGTTCCTACTTTTAGAAATGTTCTTAGTCTTGTATAAAATGAAAGTAGTTTGCAGATTTTGCATTAAAGTGGTTTCGTCAATAGAATTAAAACAAATTTACTCGTAAGTACCTATTTTAAATAAAACTTGCCTGTTACAGAACTTCTACTTTGGTTCTTATACTTCATCCACGAGCAATATTATATTGAAAAGCGTTTTTACTCGCACATTTACTAAGTTTTCCATTTACATTAATTTAGTAATTTCCTGTTGTTTGTTTTTTCTTTTTATTTAATTTAATGAGAGCATTGTAAATCATCGTGCAATCGAAACAACATACTGGTAATACTGGATCTGTAGTAGTTCTTCTGTTTATTACTAAGGCCATTAAAATTCAGACAGCCCTACGCAGATCGAATCGCTGAAACGGAATGCAGTATAGGCAGATCACTTTAAGGTAATATTGACGTAACAGCTATCCGGAGCTAGTATCTGTATTAGGTAAATGAAATGATCCGCGACGTGAGCTGTGAAATCGGTGATCGCACTGATGCAATGACTGCTGATTCTGATTTCTGATCATCTATTGTTTATTGCGTTGGAGATCGCAGTTACGTAATATGTATAAATAAATGTTGCGAAATCTATTGATTCAGTGGTGAGGATTCCGGGTGTAGTGCGCTTCCACCTTCGCCCTTATCGTCACTTAACATCAGGTGAGGTGAAGCCGGTGAAGGCCAAGCACTACCCTTCATAATAAGCCTGACAATATTTATTTATTTATCACATGATTTAGCGTTATTCTGAAAGTTTTTTTTTAAACTAGCTGAAAACTGACGAACATAGCGTCAGTTTGATTTTTCATTACCTATATTTGTGTTAATATTTTTAGTACTATTACGTCATATACTGTTTTTGTGAAATTCGTTTCACGTACTTAGTGAAATTATGTTTTCTTTGTCATTTGATCTGAATTGTGTTTCATCTTCAATTCATTATGAATTTTCTTGTGAATTTTGACACGTCGGCAATTCAGTAGTCAAATTGACGAAATTGCTTAGAAACCGCAGCTTGCAAGTAAGATTTCGAAACCGAAATGAATCATCTTATGGCCTTGTATTGTGGAGATTAAGCGACCTGTCACATTTTTGATTGCACTTTAAAAATGTATGCATTCACAAAATTCACAGGTTTCAAAGGATTTAAAATAATTTAAATTAGTCTATTATCAACTATAACTAACAAAATAACAGGTGATAGAATTCGCAGGTTTCAAAGGATTTAAATTAGTCCATTATCAACTTAAAACAAAATAACAGGTGATATTCATCAAAATTGATCAATAAAATCTACTAGTAAATGTTTGCCACAGCTTACAGGTTGCAAAATCGTTACAAACCATAATAATTATAATGATATTTAAACGCGCAAATTTGTGAATTTTCTGCCAAACAAATTTATAGACCAGGAACAATGGTTACGTGCAAACATTATCGAATTCGTGCTTGCCGATTGCAATGCCCATGCGCACATTATAGTAAGCAAAACCAATAATCTCAATACAATGCAGATGATCGATGCCTTTCTCTGCTGAGATTGTAAGTGCATAGTGGAGAAACTGTAACGTTGCCGGGTAGCCAGCCACTATTGCACAGGGAAAACACATCTGCAGTATGTGACAGTGATTTTGGATCATCACTCGTTTTTATTAATACTATAATAACTATTGAGAATCTCAAATCAAGCTATGTCAAAAATAACGTTGATTATGATCGATTGTGATATTGAATAGGAATTAAAAGTATGAACACGATAAGAAAGAAAAAAATAAGGATAAAAACAAAAGTACCTAAGTAAAACTGCCGGATAGCCACTATTGCACAGGGAAAACACATCTGCAGTATGTAAAAGTGATTTTGGATCATGCCTTGTTTTTATTAAGACTATAATAAATAACTATTGAGAATCTCAAATCAGGCTATGTCAAAACTAACGTTGATTATAATCGATTGTGATATTGAATAGAAATAAAAATATGAATACGATATAAAAGTAAAGGATAAGGATAAAAACAAAAGTAAGTACCTGAGTAAAACTCACACTTAGATATTTAAAAACAACAAAAATGCTAAAAGGGCTAACTAACTTTCAAAACTACATGAAAATAATAAAAATAAATTATAGAACAGCAAGATAGAATACATTTTCAATTATTTTCCCTGCAATATAAATGCAAATGTTCTGTCAGAGCTATTTGACTGTGGTGTTACAGCAAGACTATAATCTGTGGAAAATCATAGTAATGGAGGCGCACGCGCATATGAACGCAATTCCTTAATGGAAGAAGTGGAGATACAATCGAGACCTAAATTGTTTTGTGTAGTTGCGCTTGCGTCGTTTTATTTTAACCTTCAAGTGTTTGCGTTAGCATAATTGTGAGGAACAATACAAGAATGATGAAGGAATTTTTTGTTAGTATAAGAATATAATTTGATGCAACTACTTCCTCAATATCAATACTATTAATAAATAGCAAACTTAGTAGAACTACAGATTAAAAAACTTTTAAGTAGAACGAATCGTTCGCAAAGCTGAAGGTAAAATAAAACAAAATAGCATTATTTGTTCATATTAAATGAAAAGTTTTTCATACATGCCTTGACCTATATGATTGCGGATATTAAAATCAAGAACGAGAAAGGAAACAAAAGATATTTTATGAGCAAATCAAAATATTATACAATTAAAGGTAATGAAGGGGACGGTTATAATCATATTTACAGATTTTTATTACGCACAAGGGTCGATCATAAATTCCCTTTTCGAAAGTGCTTAATGAAACACGTGCGTATTTCGAAATGCGCAGATGCAGCTGTTCATTGCAACGAGAACTAACAAAAATACAAATATAGTTGATTTAAGAAAATATTTAATTTAAAAAAAGTCTATCAAACTGTCCGTGTAAGAAATCTTGTCAGGTGAAACAAATAAATATGCCTGGATTTACAACGTGTGCTAACGTAATGCCGTAATTATGATACCATGCATACAAACCAGGAAAATTAATATAAACCCTGAAAACCGACACTTTTTTATTTTTATGATAAACTGCCTAGTGGCAACCCTAGACCGAAAGTTTGTTTTGAAAACCGAAAATGCTATTGCCCATTAATAGGATTGATTATCGAAAACAATACACTTTTTGCGCCTAGGGTTCCTACTCTGCAGTTTTCCATACAAATAAAAAATATATATATATATCAGCAATGTGGTGATTTTTAGGGTTTATAATAATTTTCCAGAGTTGTATACATGATACCCTATCTACCATATTCAGCATTATGGGATTTCTTGTAACACGTTGTTTTAAAAAGACAAATGATGTAATATAATAAACAAGTAAGTATATGATAATAGATTGGAACATAAAAACGTGGATCGATCAATTATTATGTTATTGGATAACGAAAGAGCATAAATCGTGGTTGATTCGTCCAAGCATAAATCACAATCCAAGAATAATCTGCATTGTGGATTAAATTATGAGATTAACTTACACTTATACTCTGATTAGTGCTATATCCAAAATGCGGAAACTTCAAAACTATATACTAAGAAAAATTTAACTCAATTACAATTATTGTAGTAATTGCAAGTAAATCGACAAGGACTAGTACATAAAAACCAACTGTGAAGTGATTTTATATTAGAAAGCATAAGAAAAGATTGCTGTCTCTATTAATCACACATAACACACATATTGAGGCTAGAAGAAAGAAATATTGAATAGAAATTAAATCCCTTTGATAAACCACGCCACGCACGTGCAAGGAGCAATAACCTATAGAACTGATAAGAGTTTATTTAACTGCAAGTTTCGAATGATTAGAAATGCAGTATTTCAACATTCAAAGAAATGTCATAGAGTATTTTATAAACAAAAACTATAAAACCTGTTACATACATACACAAGTAGGTAGTAGTTCAGTGAACTATTTCATTTTGCGTATTACCTGTAACAAAAAAGAATAAACATTATTATAAATCTCAATCAATTACAAATTATTGTTAAATATGAAGGCATTCATGTTGCTTACAAGACTAAATAAAAAAAAACAACCATAACAGATGTATTTGAGTCGAGTGCATTCCGTCAAGTTGATTTAAATAAAAAAGGCGCTATTGTGTACCACATTGTAGAAACGGGAGTGGAAGCCAAACATGGAATTAAATCGTCACAAAGAGCTAGAGTGGAGTTTCACAATGCTGGGAGCAAAAGAATTCGAAGATCAAACAATACTACAGTACGAATACGCAATCAGTAATTTCAAGCATTGGTGGTTCAAGAAACTGGGAATAATGTTGTAACTCTTGAACCGTTGATTTGTAAGTAAACATTTCCATACGCTTTAGCTGTGTGAGCTATAGAAATTCTTTAGCAAGTACCCATTGTTCCCTTGATTTTACATGTAAAGAAGTTAGGAGTGTTTATACTTCATCATTTGTTATTATTTTGAAATGCCTAAAAGTACGATGCATAGATTTTGTGATGCACCCTACATCAATAAAACGAAATAAAGTTAGGTTCTATAAGCGGATGTAATTTTTAAACCTCTTAGCTGTACCAGTTGCAAAAATTAATAAGATATAAAAATAATAAATCACAATTAAAATCGTATGTTAGTTACACAACGGTAATGGAGCCAGATTGATCATTTGTCATGAATCAAATTATCGCATCGTTCACATGATAAATCGTTGAAAGTATGACGGACAGTGAAATGACAGTGATCATGAAGAAATGGTGGTGTTTACGAGAGAAACAAGGTACTATGATCTTACCGCAAATGGTGTTATACAACTAGTAATTGTATATTTCAGAGACGGTATTAAGTCATTAAGGTGAAAAGGTTGAAGAATAATCGTGTACAAAATATAGAAAAGTGACGGCGTTGGATATATGTAATATTTATCAATTGAACATGAAAGAAAGAAAATAAAAGGATAATTTTTTACTTAGGCTCATCAAAACCAGATGTATAAACACAGGAAAAATTGAGCTGACGCGATATAAGAACAGTAGACTAGCCGTCAATAAAAATGAAAATTAATAAGATAAAAGTTACAGAGTAGAAACACCAACACAATGTTGTTGGTATCGATCGACATTAATACAAGACAAGAAATGAGATCAATAATATATCAGTGATACCAATTAAATTCGACATATCCTGAACCTTCATACTAGGTCTGAATGACGGGATACAGCAATTAGCAGATAGAATCATGTCGGCGATCAAAGAGAATCATTGTAATTGCGAATGTACATAACATTCGTACGAAGCACATAATTGAAGACCTTGGGCGGTTGCTCGAGTAAAAAAGGCTCTGATTTTACAAATTCAAATTACGACTATTACAAGAGTGACAGATGGAAGCAAAGTGGTCTCGTATGTTGCTACAAGTGGCAGAGATAATAATACAGTAATAACTTTAATAGTAATTCAGAACGCTACATGATTAGGCCTGGTAAACCATTAGGTTAATACTTGTAATTTGTCGCGGCACCTTCTACTTCCATAGACAGCCACGAGCTTCAATTCTAATTGTTTGATTAGTAATTAGATGACAAAATTGATAAGAGAATCTTTAATTATATGTTGAAACCAGAATGCACACATTGATAATATTTGACTCAAATAACTGTTACCTTCTACGAACAACTTCATATTTATTTCTGAAAAATCAATTACACTAACTGCTTTCAGCCACCATAATTCACATTAAATATCAACAAACCAATTCATAAGTTAATGAGTGTTGAGATAGGATGACTCCAAAATGGAGTAGAAGAATTAAACACCTACGTGACGGTAAATCATAAATACGGGACAGTTCGTTCACCTCACTCCGAAATAAAATTAGATTCAATCAACCTCTGCCCACATCAGATTACTAATGCGTTTACGATCTCCACAAATGAGGAGTGGAGTAAAACTCGCGCGGGGGCGTTGAATCATTCATCATTCAACTAACTTGAAGAAATAGTACAATTAACAGCAGTAGCATAGCAATTGAAGTGTGAACTCTTTGCTCACCTGAAGATTAGTCAACATCGTAATCATCATCATCGTATTAGCCATAAAACGCCTATTGCTGAGTAAAGGCCTCCCGAATTAATTGTTATATTTATGAGTATTTATTTTTAGGAGTTTAGAAAATGAGATAAAACTTAAAACTAGAATAGATTTTTCGTATACTAAAAAGAAACAAGAACTTATCAATGATATCTAATTCACAATCTAGATGAAATCGTGATGAAAAAGAAGGTATTCTAAAAGACATAGAAATTTGTACATACTGCTATTATCAATGCTAAGTAAAAATTTAATGTTTTTAAGAATAAAACTAGTACTAACATTATGTAACGTGATAACAATAATGCAATAAACAAGGTTACATCCGATTCACACCATAATTCTAATAATGAATTGTAATTTCTGATCAGCGGACCGAATATTTATGTGTATTGTAATAAAGATTGCTTTCTAATTTACTGATTGAACCATGAATGTGTGTAATACCATATTATATATTATGTGGTAATACGTTATGCGAGAAGTACACATAATATATAATGGTTATTTATATTATGTCTACAAAATTAATTTAAAGTTTGTTAATCTTAAATAGTTTAAGCATGGCTCTAATTTTAGGTGATTCAACTCAAATCAAATTTAAATAAGCATAATTTATTACTGTTATGATACAATCAATTGTTATGATAATCAATGATGACGATGACACACATATCCATATTAGTATTTATGGCCGCTAAAATAGTAAACATTATAGTAACGAAAGTGAGACCAATGTGTCACGGCGCATTAGAATAACAAATGAGGATATTAAAACTGGTTTAAATTAAAACCAGACCAAATTAACACCAGACAAAAATGGTAAAAAAGGCATAACAATATGAAATCGGAGCTTTTTTGTGGGTTTGAAGTTGTCGAATGAGGTGTTTGTGGTTAGTTTGAAAGCGTGGACACTTGTTAAGTAAGTTTGGTACAGATTGTATGTGATAAATAATCAAATCACGTAATCACTGATTACGCTGACGCTTATAAATTAAATAAAAATAAATATAGAGTGAAGAGTGTGTGACTTGCGTAACGTAAGTAGATCCTTCCCCACAGTAAACATTTCTTGTATATGATAATACAGTATAAGATAGTAACTAAAGCATACACGCTGCATGTGAGACAAAACAATGAAAGAAGTGAAAGTGATTAATTGTCAAAAATACAAATATAACAAAGCAAAGTACTCCAGCTCTAGATTCATAAAACGTGACCAAGTAAATTGAAAAGGCGTTTTGTTTGCAGATTTCATGAATGCACGACGGTTAATAACTGTAAAACCTAGTGAGAGGGCTATTGCTTTGGACTTGAACAGCTGTCGGATATGCCGAGGTCGGTATAAGGATGAATAGATGACGCTACTAACGTCTTATTAAATTAAAAAATAAAAGATGAAGAAGTAAAAAGGTTATGTTATGGAAGTTCTAGCAAAAGCGCTTGTGGGAGCAGTATTTGCGAGGTTCTTTGCTCGTTTTGCAAAGTAATGCTTAGCATGGATTATGGAAAATATGAGTTTTTGTAAGTGGTGAAATAAGAAATTACCAGCTATATACTCATACCGTTACGAACAATGTTCTGAATTAGGTCACACACGAATAACTATATAAACAACCATGAATGCTTCTAATATGCTTGAATTCATCAGACAAACATTTGCTAACAACGGGATTCAAACCTACACCGAAGCTTCTGAGTGAAGGCACAAACCGTTAGACAAAGCCGATCGTCACTGGAATAATTTTAAAAACAAGTTAGGAGAATCGTATTATTTAAGCAATGTAGGTACCGAAACTAAAACCAAAGCGAAGTAGCCAATTTCGAAGAAAATTAAAATCATTAATTGTGGATGGCTGGTACATTAAATTTTAGTTTTAAAGTGTTACGGAAACAATACGGGCATTAAATCAACCCGTCAGAAGCTGACTCTAATACACCAGATCTCGTATCCATTCCAGAGATTTAGTGGCTTCCTACCGTAACAGTGGGCGTAGTCAACATTCTAAATCATGGAGCCACTTAGGGCGTTGAAGACAAATTGAGCCATTTTGTCTGCTTCAACGTGTATCTGATACAACGACCAGACAGCTAGACCTATACAAAACGACCAAATCAATAGAAAATAGGTCCTATAGGTTCTCCATTAATATTATACCGTAGACCTATCTACAGTGGTAAGCAGTGTTGAAGTAATGGTTCATCGAACCAGAGGATAGGATTTATCGATTTATTTGATGCGATGCATTTGAAAGATAATCAAGAAAAAGCATATATGTAAGTTGAATAAGTATCTTATATTTGCAATAAATGTTAAGAGATGATTACTGTTATCACGGAAGTAAATAAAATGATAACGCTTATGAACAGGCAATTTAGCTTGATATACTTAATGGATATAATTAACGTAGAAAAGTATCAAGTATCAAATATGTAAATGAACAAAAACTCGAGAGTACTGCAACTATACAAGGGTAATTGGTACAATTTTAAGTGAAGATAATAAATATAATTTGATACGTACCGGAAACTCATACGGCAGCCTTGTAACGTCAACACTAGGTTTTAACACTTCATATTTAACGATTTGTTCGTGAGATCATCTAGAAGGTTAAGTTAGGTTAAAAATAACGATCACATCAAAAGAAAAAACATTTTAGAAGGAGAAGTATGATTGTAACATTTGGTAAGCATGTTTTATTTGGTATGCGTAAGTATGATGATTTAAAGGAAGCAGTACGAAATATGACATCATCAAAGTATGATTCAAACTATTCCTTACGGATGTGAAGTTCCTTTTGGCTATTCAATCTTGTGCCAGTGACCTATAATAAAGGACACAAATCGCAAATAATGAACTCGAGGAGCAATGTAAGCGATACAATTTAAACAAGTTTCGTAGAGTACATAAATTACCTTTGAGCGTTAAATAGAGAAAGGAAAATTAGGTTCACTCTGAATGTAGATTATTCAACCGCTAAGGAAGTAATTTGAATCTGGCAAGATTTATCAATAACCGTAACTCAATCCTGATTTCAAGAAATTTATTGGAGATCGGAGTCGTTTGTTTTACGTTAACACAAATAATGACTGAATATAGGTAATTGGAATCGGAGCCTATTGTGATAGGCTGAATTAACCTACATTTGAACACGACAGTGGCAGAAGGGAGTTCAATTGAGATAACATACAACAAAAAAGAGGAACGATATAAGTAAAATTGACAAAGATTGCAACTAACGATCAATAAAATACTCTCAATGGCATGAGAGATTCTGCAGAGGAAACGTTATAGATGACTGGTGAAAATTAATTTATGTCAACTTTTTTATGCTTAATTGCAGCTAGCTATGAATTCTCAATGCAGAATAAATTTACACAAAAGAGTAATCGTAACGGTACTACCACGTGCTCTCGATAGTGGGAGAGAATATTGCATACACAAACAATACTGCTGAGAACCTGTTCTTCAATTAGCATTCCAGACATTGAACTACATATTTGATGTGAATGGACGAAGATGGAATAAAAATGTGTCACTTTAGAAAACTCAAAAAATACGAAAATTGACATGACAAAGATTACAATGCCAAACAATTTGAGAACCTGAACAAAAAATTAAATAATAAATAAAACATTAATAGCAATTACTAAATTGTGACACACCAAATTATTATAGCAACGTCAAATACACTTGATTCAAACAGACATTTGGCCATTTGTGTTGATAACTACAATTTGTAACGCTCATGTAACAGCTATGACTAATCTTAGCGCTGCACGTTCGTTAGTAGGGCGCACTGTAACACTAATCAAAATAAATTTGTCTGAAACGTACCACGATTCGGTATGAGATCACGCACAATACTAATTCAGGATGAGTTATCTATTACGGGTATGGAGTGCAAACACTTATTAATCGGCGAAGTTGAAATGAAAGCTTGACTGTTTGAGCTGTAGTAGTTCTAACGACATTCCTTGATGTAAAAAGAAGTGGCAGGAAAGTAGTATAGGCCAAGGCATTCAATGTAAAAAGTGAAAACGAACGTATAAAATGTGACACAGTGAGTTAATGGGGTATCGATTACAATTTCTATGAAAGTCAACAAAGGCTGATGTGATAACGCCGCTGAGCCTATAGATAAAATATTGATCGTGGTGGAAACGGTTCAATAAACTGGCATACATTGTATGTCGGTAACGTTACCAGGGAACGTAATATGAACACACAGTAAATTAAGGGTAAATGCATCCGTTAGAATTACTGCGGTGAACAAGAAAACATAGACATAGCGATACTGGGCTCATTTGTGTTATGATATGATTTATATTTGCTATAAAACGGACTCAAACATAAAATAAAATTCATAACGATCAATCATACAAACAAAAATATATTTTAAGACAGCAAAGGTTGTGAACCTTCGTATTTTTACAGCAAACGTATGTAAGAGAGTTATGCCAGTATAGATTTCTAACATTATTACGATTAATCAATGTCCAATAAATATAATGCTAAATTATGTTTTAAAGATTGGCATAGAATTTTATTACTGCAGACACAAATCATATGAGTACGAGTAATACGAGTATCTGTTACAGAGAACATTTGAAAGAGACTAATGGTCCGATAGTTACATAAATAGTGATCGAACATCATAAACCCGCAATCAAAAGAATAAATGATCAATGGCAAAAATACCACGTGCTATCTCGAAGCGGTGAAAACGAAGGTCAAAAAGTCAAGTATAAGTTTTTTTGGAAAAGAAATCAAAAGCTGCAGGGCCAGTTCAATTACGTACACCATTCATCCATTTTAACACATACTTGTATCGTTGAGTAGAGAGCTGGTATTTAAAGGTAATAATCTAAAGTGACCATTGTGTTCAATTATGTTGTAAACGGAAGCCATTATAGCGGGTGAAGTCAATCATATCATTGTTTTTACGATAGGAGTGAACAACATAACCTCTAAATTCGACTTAGATAGAATCTTAAAATATTTGAATGAAAACATCAGTTGTTATAGTATCAACGGTTTCTATATACTTATAGGGTAAACATTTATACAAGAGAAAGTTTAATATTTACGACAGTAATTCTTAAAACAAGTATCCATACCTTGTTGACAAAGATAGCTGCAGGACAGATACAAAATTGATCATTTGATTCTAAGACAATATTTCTTAGCAGCTGACGATAAATTCAAGATAAGGAAACGAAGACTACATTATGTACAGTTTTGTTATAGTTTTGGGGAACGTAACTGGCGAAACAAAAACAGACAGTCAGGGACTTAATTGAGGAAACACCAATGGGTTATTTAAATGCATCAGACAACGATTTATCGCTGAAAGGGACACTGTAACAGTCAATATTATTGTCGCGATGTCGATAAATTCTTGCCGTGTTATTAGAGAGCGATTCATATTCGCCTACGAATCGATTTATGCATCACGTTGTCAGGAAACAATTATCGCGAGCAATCGTCTTCAGTTGTCACAGAGATTATCTTCAGTGTACCTGGATTGGCCATTGCGTTGGTAAATGGCAGCGTGACTAACTTTCCTTCCGTGAGGAATAGGAAGATGTGCATCAATTGGCCTGTATCAGGAATTATTAGCATAACATTTAATAGGTATGTGATCATCGTGACTTGATCGCTTTTCTCCTCATTTCATTCCCCTCGAATTTACTTACTACCTCAATAAATTCTGTTTCGGATCAAAGTTTATCACTGATAATTTGATGAAAGTTCCATCAAGAACTAAGAGTAGGAGCATGCTGACTGCCGTCGTTAATTTGAATAGTTAAAAAAGTAGGTCACGCCATGCCCTTCACATATTTAACCGAGTTCGAATAATACCGTTATACCTACAATCAATTAGAAACACCATTGAGCTGATATGTAATCAAGCAATTACGACTACACGCAGACAAAACATTAAGAAGCAAATTGTGGTGAATTTTGACGCTACCCAGCACGTTTCTATTAGCACTCTTGTAACATACCATAATATGCAGGTTCAATGTACAGAAGGTCAACATGTTGTTGCTTTACTTTATTGTAATGTGAACCATATAAAACTAGCCCATTTGATGATACCGTGGGAAGCTAGCATGTTTGATTATTTATGTGTTATAAATTTCGTAAGCTGCATTCCTTTCTTGTCGATGCAGTGTAATCAACAACAATGAAAGATCAACCATAAATGTAAACGAATCCAGTTTGATCGAATCTCATAAAATAAATGGTTTACAACCAAAGTTTTTAGTGGTTTCGTGAGGTTTTCTACCAAGGCCAATTCGTTTTCTTCGCTCAATTTAAAGAGCCATAATATTATTAAAATTAATGGAATTAAAAAGTTATTTGTTTAACTAGTTACTACAACGTTGAAGCTTATCAAAATGAGGGCACTCATATAAAATATTAATATTTAATAGTCTTTAAAAATATTTAGAAGCAACCGAGTTTTTTCGCAAGGGGAACCCTGAATTTGAGGTAAAACCTAAGATTTATTGAGTGAATGGTGGTAAATGTTCGAAATGAACGATGATCACAGAACTTTTACCATTATGAGTTGGTAAATCTTAGGTTTTACTGGATAATCTTAGGATTTACATAAGTTCGGGGTTTAACAGTAACACATACACAAATTGCTAGCCTACGAAATGGGTGTCATCAGCTTAATCATCACGATGATGCGTTTATTTTTATTTCAGTATAACCTTGAGTGATTGATGAATAAGTACTATGTATTTTTTACTGCTTTACATTCAAGTACTTTCATCATCAAGACCAAGCTCTTTGTTCATTACACGTACGGTGTCCAACATATAACTTATATTAGGATCACACATATCAGTAGGTATAAAAATGTTTGAAGACTAACATAATAATGTAAGTGATTGGAAAATTATTGTCTTTTTGGATAGCGTCAGCATTAACAATGAAACAAAAGATCTCTTAATAGTCTAATAAAACTAGCTTTATCTAGACATAATTAATAAACTCGTTGTTTTTATTAGTTTATCGGATATTGATATTAAGTGTCAAATATTAATTAAATATGTGATGTAAGAAATCCGGGGTGGTAACCGTTTCATATAAAAATCATGAGATTTTGTACATTACCTAGCTTTTTCCTAAAAACTAAATAGTTAACCAAATACCTTGTTAGTATAATTTTATAGTGCATTAAAATGCTATCACCTAATAGCAAAATTAAACTGAATCCAATTTCACATGTTTGTTTTTTTCACAGTATTCATCTGCTCTCAATATCTAGATAAGCCAAAATGGTAACTTTGATGCTTGTATCTTATTAAGCTATGATGCGTCTTTTCTAAAAAGACAATAAATGTATAATTTTTGTCTACAAGACAAAAATTAAACATTTATTCTTTACGTTATAATAATAATGTATTTCTCAGTAGTTAAAAATCGTAACTGTGAAATCTTTGTTTATACACTTTGTTTATTAACACACTTTATATACCATTCAGTATGACTTAATAAATTACAGTTACATAATTTCTGTTAAGATAAGCCAAAATTTTAGCAACAAAGCAACTTACTGAACCTTCTTTATTAACAATAGTTCCGATTGATCAATTAGTTTAATTTTGATTTATTTACCTGAAATGCAAGCATCATAGCATAATACATGTACATTTACTAAGTTATTTATTATGCTGTTATAATGAAATCAATATTTGGAAAATTTAGTTTTTTTTTTTTTAATTTTATGCGAAGTTTCGAAATGTTTAATTCCTTTTATTTTAACTATAACTAACACTAATTTATGACATAGAAAAAGAAAATTTCAGTTATCTAATTATGTCCAGAAAAAGCTAGTTTTATTGGACTATAAAGAATTTCATCCCGTTTAATTGACTTTTATGCTTATTTTGAACAACGTCGCTATATGGTCTATATGGTTATACATAATTAAGCCTTGTTTCTAGTTACTACTGATGTTGCATTTGACAGTTGTTCTATTAAATTTGATTGGCCAGTGTATTGCCAAAGCTACGGGCTGCGCTCGCGTCGTGCAGTCGTGTAATAAGCACATCGCTGTTATGTAGCCAGAGTCACCATGTGACTTCTCATTATTGCTGCTTCGGGAGAGGCGAAAACAAGGGCGGCAGGAGACTCTGGACTATAATGCGAGACATGTCAACTGTAACATGTGCGAACACTTACAGTAGAGCCAGCTAATAAATAATGAAGTGAATGCGTTATTACAGATATAGTATTGACCAATCGACCATAACCATCCGAAATTGACCTGGAATAAACAGTAGTGATAGCTAAGTGATCAACATAGATAGACAATCTGGTATATTTAAATGATATACTAGATTTTTTTAACAGTGTTTAAGTCAAGTCCAGCCCCCTAGCTTACCACCGAAACACGAAATTGTACAATGTGTTACAAATTAAAAAAAACCTAATATGATAGATAGGGAATGCATACAACCCTGGAAAATTATTATAAACCCTGAAAACCACCACTTTTTTGGAAAAAAAAATCTAGGCTTCAGCAAGTTTAAGAATAAGGAGTGCCTACGTAAATATGAGTAATCATATTTACAAATATTTCACGAAGCAATATTTATTTATTTATAACACTCTTTACACTCTTGACACCCAATCTGATAAAGAAAACTCAAGGCTCAAGTTTCCCGACTTTCTAAACACAAAAACGTTTATGTTGCGTTTTATTTGCTGGCCAAACATTTCAGGGTTGCACTTCGTTACTTTACTTTAGAGTTGTTAAAAATTTCCATGATCATATCTACATGGTGATTTTTTGAACAATCGGTAAAATTTGTGGTGTGGCTCCGTCAAACTGATGAACAACTTTGTCAAAGTCAAAGTGTTTATTTGCAAAGAATAGGTTTTACACAAGATGTTACATAGAATTACAACCGCTATTCAGTTAAAAACATTAACATGCAAAATTTATAGAATTTATTTAATTTATTTGTCTATCTATGGGACCAACTTCAAATCATAATAAATTGTTCAATAGAAAACGTCAATCTACTCGGCCAAAATGTATGGAACAGCTGTTTTTTTTTATCTGATTAGTTGATCCCATAGATAAAATTGTTCAGTTTGACGGTCTAAGCAACACTACAAAATATGTCAACTGTTTTCGATATCACCCTGCTGTTATGTTCCGATGTTAAATAAAACCGGTCAAGAGCGAGTCGGGACTCGCGCACTGAGGGTTCCGTACCATCATAAAAAATACACTGCAGATTAGAATAATACAATTATTATTGCAATTTTAGGGCATCTCTTGACCAATAGTGGAACTAATGTTTAGTTCCACTATCGGTCAAGAGTTGGCGCTGACTTTAACGCTTTCGCGCTAACTTATTTAGAAATTTGATAATTTCTA
This sequence comes from Agriphila geniculea, assembly GCA_943789525.1. Lineage (NCBI taxonomy): Eukaryota > Metazoa > Arthropoda > Insecta > Lepidoptera > Crambidae > Agriphila > Agriphila geniculea. The sequence continues at coordinate 15,540,557 of OX038890.1, forward strand.
AAAAAGTGTGCCATATTGAGACATCGTTTTATTTTCCCTGTAATCTTTATATAAACTGCTATCACATAGAATTATTTCAGATTTATAATTCTTTTTTTAGTAATTAGTTGGGCAAATGTCATCTTAAACTATTCCAAATTTCAAGTTGATACCAGAGATATCCAGCTTTGACAGACAGACAGACAGACTGAGTCACACCATAAGGGTTCCTTTTTTACCATTTTGGTACGGAACCCTAAAAATATCAAATTCATAAATGAGGGACAGACAAAAAGACGGAGAACGGGCGACGAACAAAGAATACATGCGAAGTTTTAAGGCAAAAAATATGCCAAGACAAAAAGTCCGACTTTCTCAATTAAGCGTAGCAACCCTAGTAGCGTTACTAATTTGCTAGAACATTCTGGCTTGTTCAGTGGCTGTTACAAGAAAAACCGTTATTAATTATGGTTTCGCGGTAACGTATCGCTGACTCGCAGGAAAACTCATATCAGTGAGCTTGGCACACACGACTTGGCTAAACGAACAAGCGACTAGCGAGCGACCGAGACGTGGCGAGTAGGGCACTAGGGCATGCAGAATCGGACCTCTTTGAAGAATCGAAAATTTCGATTCCGATTCCTTGGTCGGAATCGGGTACCCGGTTTTTTCAAATCTTTTCGATTCTTTTTTGTTTTTTTGTTTACAATTTTGTTTCATGTTAAGTAGAGAAAAAACGCGTTTTTTAAATATTTTTTTTTAATAAAATCAAATTATTTACTTAAAATAAAACACGAAAACATAGAAGAAACAGCTTCTTAATTCTTACAGGGTCTATAGTAGGATAGGAAGGAGTAGGACCCCTATGCCGTGTGTTACTAGTACTGTTTTATTTCTTCCAGTCTTCTCTTACAATAAACTGTTCAAAAATAAAAAGGTTCCCATGAGGTTTTCAAAGTACACATTACGTGTTGTTAGGTATATTATTTGAAGTATTCGTAGCTAGATGGTGCTTCTAATTTAGATCATTTTTCGAAATGGGTGAGTATTTCTTTTAGATAAATTTGGAAAAACTGGCTTGACTAAACTATTTCAGATAATTATCGAACCTGCTCACAAAATTTCACCAGAATCGGTTGATAAATGCGACTTGTAGAGGAGAACAAACAGCCGGAAAGCCGGACTGAAATATGTTTTTTTAACATATCTCCACCAATATGAAAAAATTCCAAAAACTGGCGTAATAACAAACTATATCATTTTCGAACCTTAAATAATAAATTTGGAAAAACTGGCTTGACTTAACAATTTCAGATAATTATCGAAACCTGCTCACAAAATTTCACCAGAATCGGTTGATAAATGCGACCTGTAGAGGAGTACAAACAGCCGGAACGGAAAGCCGGACTGAAATATGTTTTTTTTACCATATCTCCACCAATATGAAAAAATTGTAAAAACTGGCGTAATAACAAACTATACCACTTCCGAACCTGCTCACAAAATTTCACGAGAATCGGTTCAGAAATGCGACCTTTAGCAGAGAACAGACAACATACGAAAGAATTTTTGCCCAAGCTGAAGCAGAGACACTTCGTAACAATAAAGTAACAATAAATTGCACAGGAATTAACGATTAGGAACAATAACAGTCAAACATAAAAGGATTTTTTTCGATCGCCCATACGGTCTAATCGAATGTTATTATAATTATATATTGTTTATTTGATTATTTATTGTGCGCGCCATCACAACATTCACAACTTAAGCCGTCTAAGTAGTAAAATTGGGAATTTGGTATTTTTTTAACGAGAATCGAAAAGAATCGAGAATAGATTCTTACTAATTTGAGAATCGATTCTCACAGGACAAAAAAGAATCGGTTTTTCCCGGTTTTTTTGGAATCGGTTAAAATCGGTTCCATGCCCTAGTGGCGAGCTTCTTATAGTCCTTAGAGCAACGCGGCAACGCCGGCTTGAAGCGGTGTTGCTCTAACTAAGTTATAGTCTATTTTTTTCTTACGCTTTTCAATCCACTCATAACGTGATAGGAAGTATCTAAAAAGATTATTAAATTACTAGCGACCCGCCCTCGCTTCGCTTCGGTGTAGTATGGAATTTTACACCATGTTTTCTACATTTATAAACCTTCCTCTTGAATCACTCTATCTATCAAAAAAACCGCATCAAAATCCGTTGCGTAGTTTTAAAGATCTAAGCGTATATAGGGACAGACAGCGGGAAACGACTTTGTTTTATACTATGTAGTGATTTACAAAAAAGCGAAGATAAGTCAATATTAACACACCATTTAATTGTTTGAAAAGAACTTGGGAATAAGAGAAAAAAAAATAGACTGCATGTCGTCTGAATGTGTGATGCCACTAAGCGTTCCTATAGATAGATCGCACAAGAAACAATTCACTCGCCGCGCCGCATGTCGCTCATTCAAGTGGCCGGGTTTTAAAGGGTTTAGTAATAAGGGCAAGTAGTTCCTGGACTAATAAAGAAAGCATAGAATGCCGTAGGTACTTTAACTATAATAAAAATATACTTACTGAGTAAGTAATTGTATGGGATAAAAGCTGCGTCTGCTCAGCAAGACAGCAAGTTACATTTTACAAGCCATCATTAGGGATAGGGATCGTAATTGTTATTTACTCAGGTTCGTTTGTAGTCTAGGTTCCCACGTACTTATGTCTCTTAAAAAAACCCTTCCTGATCACGATGCCTAAAAAAAAGCAAAAAGACTATGGAGGGCCAAATGACCAAAACGCAGAATGACTAAAATGCAGAATGACTAAAACACAAACTGACTAAAATGCAGAAATACTAAAACACAAAATGACTAAAATGCAGAATACTAAAAATGCAAAATTACTAAAGAGGAGGACTAAAAAAACAAACAAATAGGAAGCTGTTATTTTACAGCTTCTCTACAATTTTTTTTTTGGTTAACGTGATACATTTTTACCCAATTTTCGTGATGATGATATTTTTAATAGTGGTTTCTAGAAATTCAAAGCTTAATGAACTTTTTTTTATGATATTCAATCATGAGGATCCCTCTCCCTCGATTTGTTTACATGAACCCACTACCCGCACCCCGCATGATAAATGAAATGTGATACAAAACATGCAGAGTAAGATATAAACAGAGAACGATAACTTTGTAAACGAAAGCATTTTTTATTGTCATTAAGATAAAAGTGTCATAATAAACTGGGAAAAAAACTATCGCAAAAAAGGACAATGTGAATAAAATAAAACTAATTTGTTTATTTTTTCTTAAACTTAAAATTCAACATGATAATTTTATTTATTTGTCAGTTGATTTGAACGCAGCAAAATGAAATACCTTCAACTAGATTTAAAAAAAATTGTGTCATAAAAACCATAGAAAAACAGACACAAAGTCTCAGTACTATTGACTAGTATTGACTAACATCAAGACAAATATTTCTACATAAACGCTCATTTTGCGAATTAGATATTCTGCGACCACTGGACATTTTGCGAATTGGACAATTGGACATTCTGTATTAGTTATTCTGTGATTCTGCGCCTAAACGGATCATTTATTTACATCGTTCGTTGCCAATATTTAGTCTTCCTTTGCTTCTCAATCCACAAGATACTCTTTTGCCTAGTTAGTTGGATTGAGTGACAGACTGGTGGTGTGTTTAGATTAGACAAAATGCATTGTTTGTTACCTAAACACCTCAAAAAGACACAGAGTGTCACAACTTTTTATTAACATCACGACAATTATTTCCACATCATCATATTTATTTACATCGTTCGTTACCAATTAGTCTTCGCTTCCCAATCCACGAGATACAGGTCTCTTGTGCCAAGTTCGTTGGTTTAAATGGCCGACTGATGGTGTGATTAGATTAGACAACATCCATTGTTTGTTACCTAAACACCTACATTGCATATTGTTTTCTTAGCTTAGAAACTAATCAAAAAAGGATTTTTATTTTTTATTTTATTGTTCTGTAATATCATCATTACTCTGTAAAAATTCAATCAACGCGAGATAATTTTCGTTGTAAATAAAACATCCGCCCTGGGACCGGCATCGAACCCTCATCACTGGCTAGCAATCACTCCACCTACCCACACGACGATGATTTACTGTTCAAAATTTATCTACTTACTTACTATCTTTATATTAGTAAGAACACTAAGTTGTTAAAAAAAAGTCAAATTATTACAGGCAACTCATAAAAATTGATATGTAGGTATTTAACCATGTCTTGGCCACAAAGCAAAAACATAATAGGTATCTAAAGTAGGGCCACTTTAAAAGGCCACATTTGACATTTCATCAAAATTTTTCAACGTAACCTTGTATCTCTGTAACGTAAATCTGTATCGATTCATTCACTTTAATCGATGTTTTGAAGCTATGAACACCTACAGTCACCTCACTATGAATCTAAAATTGACAGATGTCAAATGTGACCTATTAAAGTGGCCCTACATTAGAAATCGGTTTGGTTTGAAATAAGGATAAACTTCGAAATGAAATGGAAAATTCTTTATTCAAATAAAGTGCTTTTGAATTGTCTATATTTTCCTACCACCACCCATTCGAGACTTTTTTGGCTGACAAGAAGAATGGGCGCAATAAACTTATCAACTTTTTCAGATATCAGAAGTAACGATACCTATTTACAAAGAAATTCCATCGTAAAATAAAGGAACAAATTACTGAATTTGACATAAAAATTATATGCATTTGGTACACTGACCTGCATATATTTACACTGGACAGGCTTATGTCAAACTGTTTTTGTGCCTCTTTGATTTCCGCCATTTTGGCGCTATAGGACGTAGCGTGAGCATAGCGTGCGTACGTGGTACTAAAGTTTGAAGTCTGGAGAGACCATCACGGCAACTATTTTCATATTGTACGTCAAAATTAGTTCTTTAGACGCACGCTAGTGGCGTTTCAAATAGGCACAAAAACTTAGCTGTCAAATCATACAGACAGCCAGTCCAGTGAAATAAAAAAAAAAAATTTCATGTCAGTGATTTGGTAGTATTATCAAAAAATGCAATCTGTCAATTCCATATATCTTTATTTTGTAACCTTCGTTAACGCTTTTAGAAATGTAACTTTTCCTTGTGTTATTATAAATAAGTAATGGGGGAAATATTCCTCTTTCTATCCTTGTTAATATAAACATAATAATAATTCAAGGAAAATTAAAAGTTATTAAAGTAATGACGTAAATGTGCTTAATGACTCATTTTTAACACGAATGTATATTTAACGCGTTGAAAGAGAAAAAATCTGTTGTAGTAAAATTCTGTTTAGCTACTTGCTACTAATTATGTTGGGGTGAAAAGAACTTGAAAAGGGCGGGGTAGAATGAAAAGATTGATGAATGTCGAGTATGAACAACAATCCATGATGCAGCTTATTCTTTAAATAACCATGCGAAAGTAAAAGATGTAAAACATACGCAGCTATTTACACGTATCGAAATCGATGCCACCATTGTCTCAGATGAGAGAGAATATTTCCCAGATACGATATAAATCTTCGTTATAATCAATTACGGCCAATTACATAAACATATTATTACAACAGCAAATGCGCGAAAGCAATTCGCAAATTATAGGCTCTTGCTACTCTTAGGCAATATTCTATTATATTTAATAGATTTTATCGGTAACCAGTAGAATATTAAATAGCATCAAGAGGCAGAGCAATTAGAGAGGCATGAAATGACAATTGAAAACTCAATTCCCAAAGCATATCTTAAAAGGATCAGTAGCAAGTGTTAAGTGACATAACGTCGGATGGGAAAGTTTAATGGCCCAATAAAAGGAGCAATTAAGATTAAGTAATTAAGGCAAAAAAACAAATAATTAGTGTTGTGAAAGAACTTAGTGTTAATATCTCGGTCAACGCATAACTAGCCGAGCGAAATGATCCACTGAGGCAAAGATGGAAGATACGAGTGACAAGACAACGGAGACAGAACAAAGATTAGCCGCATGTTTAAAATTATATTAAAAATAGATGACAGGAAATTAATGACATTTTATATGAGACATGATGGAGGAAATACATGCATAAGTAAGTACGTACATACAAAGGCACTTAATCATGAAATTGTTTGTGATAGAATTAATACTAGGGATATGTCTGAAGGTTTATCTGTTCTGTTTATTTCTTCGAAGAACTTAAAACCACATTAATTTGTTAAAAAAAAGAAGCTTTTACCAGTATATCATGAGCAGAATTTCCATCAGAAACCTAGCCTTTGACAAAAAACTGATTATACAGTTAAAATAATAATAAAAGACTATCTAACATGAGTTAAGTCTGTATAGAATGAACAACACAAAGTGTACACATTTGGATTATTCTATTTTAAGATAATTTGGCTAAAATAATTCATTTATATTGTTAATAACATTAAGAATCAGTTTAATTCATTTACTGTTTGAATGAAATCTAAAAGCGAATTAAATTACTTCACAATATTTCATCGGCAATTTAGCCGTTAAGTAGCTTGTGGAAGACTGGAAGTACACAAATACTACCCACAGCAGCATCTGTCAACCGTTACGTCGATATTGTAATGGGTAGGAACAGATGCACAAACAATAATAAAGCGACCCGGCAAGGGCTCTCGACAAATGACCCTGGTCAAATTAAGCGGAAGGGAATGCTACGTTTTATGGTTGAAATTTTAACTTAATTTACGATATTAATTGATTTGGGAAGTATAGATTCAGTTTCAGTGCCTGTATTATGAGTAAGCACAGTAAAGTTTACTATACTCGCTCGATTAGAGACTGTGTAAGCAATTTTGTATTCAATTTGGAAAGCGCTTCTGGCAGTCATTATAAAATACTAAAAGTGGTCATACAAATGTCAACTACAGTCGCTATAGAAAGTAAGCGAAAACTAATAATACACCTACTGGTGTTATTTCAATATCGGGAATGTTGTATTGTAGTATCCCATGCGTATAGGCAAAACCGAAACCACAATTCTTGTAGCATATAAATTGTAAGTAATATTTTATGATGGCAAGCAATATAATCAAAATGTATGTTGAGACCAACCAACGAGATCGCTTAATCAAAGCCGATGAAAACTTGCTTAATCAATGCAATGCGCTCAGTTTTCTTGGAGCAATCTCTAATCGGCCTACAAATACTTGATAACCATATCACAAGATACAGTGAAAGCGGAAACTGATCGGTGAAGCAATTAATCGAGTGAGAGTAAAAGCTAATCGATCAAGGATCGATTATGATAGACTAGGTCACTAAGCAAACGTAGGTCAGGTAAACAGAGCGTAGCGAACAGCAATAATGACAACTGCCAACCTTGGCGAAATTTAGACAATTTTCGTTTACACAGTATTAAATTGCAGTATCAAATTATAAAAGCAGAAGATAAATTATTTGAGTACCATTTACAAACCTCATGCTGTGACATTAACGACAAGCTAAAACTTGAAGTTCTTGCAAATACAATTTGATATTTATGATCTGAGAATATTTTGACGAAGAAACCAAACGATGAAGGAATAAAATTTACAGATTTGCCATTCAGGATTTCAATAATACAAACTCAAATCATAATTTGAACTAAACCATTAAATTAGGCTAGGTTACTAGCACTTGTACTAATGCCACACAGGCCAAAGCTAAGCAATTACGTATTACAGTAACATTTGATACGCAAATCATTGATAATAGCTTCATAAAGATATTTATCTAGGTTATTAGTTCCCACAAAAGTCAGTATTGGCTCGACATATATAAATCTTTCTAATTAAAGAGACCACCACGACTCCAGAGACAGATTTGGACAAACTGTGGAAGAAGCGATGGTTTCTAAACGAAGGATTCACGATTATAGTCGGCATGAAACCACAAAATAGAGAGACTAACAGAAGTTCAGCTTAGTACTACGGGCGCTCGAGCATCGCACACACACAAAGACAGCTCTCGCCGCTGCGTCACGTACTCGAACTTGAGAGTGGTATGGGATTGCAGTTATACAGTGTCGGTGAGAGATGTCTATGTGTGCGTTGCTCGAGCGCGTAAGTGCTAAGCTCAACTACTGCTCACTGTACTCTCTCTATATTGTGATGAAACCCTGTTGTTTTGTTATACACGCTGAAATTTTAATCTATGGTTCCCACAGAGGGGTGGTTCCACTCATGATTATGAGCAACTTTTACTATGGGGCCAACTCTGATATCGCGAAAAAAAATCAGCTGTTTTATACAAAAGCGCAATACTTATGGAACACCAGGGTCTAATTGTCTAATTCAAAAAATCTATCGCAATCGCTTTCCTTTGACAGATGGATGTGATACATTGCTGCATTTCTTTGGTAAGTTTTTATTTGTCCCAAAAAGAAGCTTCAATGTGTTATCCTGAAAGCGATTGCGATAGATTTTTAAATTAGACAATAGAAAGGCTGATTTTACTTTCGCGATATCAGAGTTGGCCCCATGTAAAAGTTGCTTGTAATTATGAGTGGAACCACTCCACTTCGAGAACTAAATAATTATAATTTCACGGTGTATAAATGCGACAGAAATCCAGAAGAAGTGACATTCAAACTGATCATTTTGAAGTCAAAACCCTTGTGTAGAAGAATATGATAATTTGTCAGTTTTTTAAATCAAAAAGTAGTAGGGTATTTATATTATACTCATTCATCACTGACTAATTAAGTGAATCACATTGTAAATAACTATACGGTTATTCATCTCAGGATATAAAGCAATGTGTTGTCTATACAACATTATACTGATAAACGAGTATTTCATCTTCCACGCATTTGCTGTTTTTATTTTTATGGTTCTGTACCCAAAGGGTGAAAACGGGACCCTATTACTAAGACTCCGCTGTCCGTCTGTCTGTCTGTCTGTCACCAGGCTGTATCTCATGAACCGTGATAGCTAAAAAATTGAAATTTTCACAGATGATCTCTTTCTGTTGCCGCTATAACAACAAATACTAAAAACAGAATAAAATTAATATTTAAGGGGGGCTCCTATACAACAAACGTGATTTTTCCGTTTTTTGCTCGATATTAATCACGACAACAGGTAGACAGTTGAAATTTTCACAGATGATATATTTTTATTGCCACTATAACAACAAATACTAAAAACAGAATAAAATTAATATTTAAGGGGGGCTCCCATACAACAAACGTATTTTTTTGCCGTTTTTGGTACGGAACCCTTCGTGAGCGAGTCCGACTCGCACTTGGCCGGTTTTTTTATTATGATGTGTTTTATATTTTCCGCATGTTTCGGTAAGAATAGTAACTAGATTGACACAAAAGGACAAAACCTTTACTTTCTTTTATGCACAATTTGCACAAAATAGTGGTGGATGAGAATACTCATGAGTCCTTTTGTGTCAATCAAGTCACTATTCTTACCAAAACATGCGAAAAATATAAAACACATCATAATAAAAAATAAAAACAGAAATTAAAATAGGGTGTCGTCGTCAGAACGCCCCCTGCCGAAAATGAAATTTTCTGAGCGCAGAGGCAATGCACTGTTATCTGAATTCCGTATTATCTGCAAGGCAGAATTAGTAAATGTTTATTGTAAACAACCAAACTATTTTAGGCCATCCACACACGGTTGGTAAGCGTAGTCGTCTCGTCAAGACGCAACAAAATGAGTACGAGACGAACAGAGTTCTAAAGTATGTCTATCCTTACTTGTCTTATTTGGTAAACAATCTTCACCCAACTCTTTTTTGAAATAATCATTTATAAAATACAACAAGTGGTTTCCCACACATAGATAATGAAATAAATTGTTAATTATTAATAACAATTTTCATATAGTGACTAACATGTTTTTAAATTTAATTATAAAAGACGTATGATAACTGTTAAAAACTGTTTATTAAATAAGACAAGTAAGGATAGACAAACTTTACGTACGAATCGTCGCGTAGACGTAGATATTGTTCCAGATTATAAACTAGAGCTACACGCTGACGGAAATTTATCACCAAACGTTTAGAAAGTATTTTCTACGCTTGCGTTTTTACGCCAGTACGCTACGACTATCGTAATGGCAATAAAAAACTCATAGTCAACGTGAAGCTCTAGTTTATATTCGGGAACAATATTTACGGCTACGCTACGATTCGTGTGTAGAACTCTACTCGTATCGTACTCGTCACGTCTTTAAGATATGCTTACAAGACGACTACGCTTACAGGCCATGTGCGGAGGGCCTTAGTCGCCAGCTGTGTAAATGCGATCCAAGGCTGTAGGCATTCGTGACAAACCCATTGCACTCATTTATTGTGGTTCGTGCATTGTTATATCCGTTTGTTTTGTATTTATATTATTGAAAATTGCTGGTTGAACATATGGATTCGTTTTACAAGTTCTATCTAGTTGAAATTGATAGAATTTATGTTCAATCATTCACATAGTCACTACACTAAAGTAAGTAAGTACCTACTCCAAAGTGTCTGCTTTTTACAGCAAAATGAGAAGTTTGAAATATAAAACAAAGATAGTAAATTTTAACCGCCTCTGTGGTCTAGTAGTTCGTCCACCCGTGTAAGACGCAGGGGTCCCGGGTTCGATTCCCAGGGTAGGTACAATTTGTACTCGGTTTAGTTGGTGGTAGGGCTTATTTCAAGTCCACCTGACTAGCTATCACCTTCTTACCTAAGTCTGACGCCATAACAACAATTTAAAAATTATTGTGTTCCGGCAGTTAGAGGTAAGATAGCCAGTTCCTCAGTGATGAGGATTCCGGGTGTAGTGCGCTTCCACCTTCGGCCTTATCGTCACTTAACATCAGGTGAGGTGAAGGCCAAGCACTATCCCGTTGTGCTTAAAAAATATATAAAAACCGGCCAAGTGCGAGTCGGACTCGCGCACAAAAGGTTCCAAAAAACGGCAAAAAAATTACGTTTTTTGTATGGGAGCCCCCCTTAAATATTAATTTTATTCTGTTTTTAACCGACTTCAATAAAAGGAGGAGGTTCTCAAGTCGTCGGTATTTTTTTTTTATTTTTTTTTATGTATGTTTTACCATAACTTCGTCAGTTGTTAACCGATTTATACAATTCTTTTTTTATCTTAAAGAACATAGTTCGTGTGTGGTCCCATAAAAAAATTACAGAGATCTGGCTGGTAGTTTTTTCATAATCCTGAAAAATGACAATTATTTAGCTTGCCATCACACGTGTTTTTACGGATTTTCGAACATAACATCTTTGTTTATGTACCGATTTAGATGATTCTTTTTTTGTTTGAAAGGGTATATACTTCAAGAGTGGTCACATTTTAATTTCATCGGTATTGGACTTTGAACTTCGAAGATACACAAGAGAACTCCTAAAATTCAAATAGTATATGTAAAGTGATTTGGATTTTGGTAGGTTTATGACAATCCAAAACAAACCAAACCATGGTCTGCAATGCAAGGTTCTGGACTAGACTTGGACTACGAAGACACAATGGAACTCCTCAAAAACAAACAGCGTAAATTAGGAATTTGAGTTCTGGGCATTTTACCATTGAAAATATTTTATAAAGTTAAAAAATATTTACATGCTTACATACCTGCCACTAAAAAGTTGAAAATAAAAAAACTTTTTTAACAAAAAGAAAAACCTCCTTCAAAAAACCTGAAACAAAAACAGCTTCAAAATTAAATACCTCTAAAAAAGCGAGAAATAATATTCAAATCATTAGTTACGCATAACATTATTAATAAAACACGTCTAATGAAGTCGGGTGGGGCTTTCAGAAATATAAAAAAAATTACTTGTCTTCCAGCCCCACCCGACTTCAATAGACGTGTTTTATCAATAATGTTATGCGTAACTAATGATTTGAATATTATTTCTCGCTTTTTTAGAGGTATTTAATTTTGAAGCTGTTTTTGTTTCAGGTTTTTTGAAGGAGGTTTTTGTTTTTGTTAAAAAATTTTTTTTAGTATTTGTTGTTATATCGGCAACAGAAATGCATCATCTGTGAAAATTTCAACTTTCTAGCTATCACGGTTCATGAGATACAGCCTGGTGACAGACAGACAGACAGACGGACAGCGGAGTCTTAGTAATAGGGTCCCGTTTTTACCCTTTGGGTACGGAACCCTAAAAAGATAATAACAAAAGTTAAATCGATACTTCATTTTCTGAAATGAACCAACACAGAACAGCACATCCGCATTGTGCACGAATTTCATTTATCAATCCTTTATATACTAACCAAACTAATTTTAAAGAACTGTTTTGGACAAAATGTAATACTAGCAAATGGAGAAAAACTTCTAAGTCATATCACGCATCGTTAACTTTACACAAAGCGACTTCCATGAAATCTTACAAGGTAAACCGAATCATAATGGGTTTTAAGAAACCAATGATAAGGTGAGGCAAAATCGAGGCAATCGTATGAAAATTAAATAAAGGAAAATACTGATTAAATGTTAATAACCCAGGAATATTGTTGAGAAAAATTACAGATAGTTTGCCAATTTTTGTGTTACGTTTATTGAATATTGCAAATCTTTGTGAAGCGAGAGAATCAACTATTAAACTTTTTTTGGAATCGCTAATTATTTATCTTTGCCAAAATATTTTTATTTGAAGTAACTATTTCTGATTCTTATTGAGATATTTTAAATAACTTGTATGGAATTGAAATAAAACAAAGTTGTATTGTTTAAACCAGTAACACTGGTTATTATTATGTAATAGCTAGTACGTATTTGGCTAAATGAGGAGCTCGGTGGCGCAGTGGTTTAGCGCCTGGCCCAGCGATTGCGGAGGTTAAGCAACGTTCGCAATGGTCGGTCATGGGATGGGTGACCAAAAATTTATTATCTCGAGCTCCTTCGTGCTTCGGAAGGCACGTTAAGCCGTTGGTCCCGGCTGCATTTGCAGTCGTTAACACCCACCAATCCGCATTGGGCCCGCGTGGTGGGTTATGGCCCGTCCTCTTTATCCACCCACAAGGAAGGCCTGTGCCCCAGCAGTGGGGACATTAAAAATGGCTGATGGATATTTGGCAAAAGTTGTATTAATAGGATCAGTAAATAAATTCAATTAATCATTGAACCCCACGCTCACTTTTGTGAACAAATGATTCGCTAAGTTCAGAAACTATTAGCTATTTTATATCCTTCTACTAAAATGGGGTGTTTTGATTTGGCTATTTTATTGGTATGTAATGGTAACTGAGCACTTAACGTTACGTTTCAATGATATAACAATTTATGAAAAAATATCAACATTTTAAAGTTAATTCGTAGTACTTACTCTTTTTCCTAAGGATTGATGGTCAAAAGGATCAACTGCTAATTACCTGTAACAAGAAAAAAACCTTCAGTACCTAGGTACAACATATCAATACAATTTTCAACACTATTACACTAATATAATTAGGACTTGACGTTTTGATTCCAACAGCGTATCACCAAGATCTAAAATTAAAAAAGTGGAATCTGTGTGAGTGAAAATATACAGGCACCTTTTTGTGACTTCTGCCTGCCTTACTTCCAATCTTTTTGCAAATTCGATTTAATTTGACTATACTATCATTGACTAAGTCCCATGATGAAAAGCAAACATCAGAAAATAATGATGTGTAATGACATTTTAAAATGCTAGTCTATGGTTCGCAAAACATTAAAGATTTATGATCTTTGCTTGTATGTTAGATCCGTTATCAGTATCACTCTTTTAACAATGAATGAAACCGCCTACCAATAAGCGAAGCGAGTCTTTGACTACAAAATCAGTAATTTTCACGTCAAAACGGAGGTCGTTGTGGGTCAGTAATAGTAAAATACTATGAGCTGATAATTACAGAAATTATTAAACCTACTTATTATCATACTTCGCTATAACGAAAATAGTATCTACTATCTGTGTTTAAGATACAAGTTTCCCTGCAATAAATTCGGTGGTCGTGTACCATTGTAGTTCGAAATTGTACGAGCGTGATAAGAGGCGGGCAAAACGGAACAAAAACGATAATCATAGATCCTGAGATATGAAAAGTTGTTCGCGACTAGTCCACATTTCGCTCAGAACTAGTTTGCTAGTTTTGGCAATTATAGTTCACGTAAGTGCGATCGTAAAAACTTAAATTATATATTAAACATTTTAATTTTATTCATGCGGTGCGGTGAAATGTTTTAAATTCACGAAAGTATTCAATTATCAGATTATGAGATTAAGTAAAATTATACAACATATAGAGGGAAAGGTTCGTAATGAGCCGTTTACACAGGGCGAGCTGCTGATTAGCTAGTAGACAACTACTCGGCTAGTCTACTAACTAGTCTACTCGTACACGCCAGCAGCTCGCCTCGCCTTAGCTGTCTACACGACACAAGTAGCTGCTGCCCAGTCTTGCGAGTGACCGCGATGTCGAGTAAACGTGAACGTGACAACTGTACGGCTGCCAATGGCGAGCTACTGCCGGAAAACGCGTCCAAACGATGCGAGTGACGACCGAGCTGCTGCTGTACTAGTTCCTGCCGGGAGAGCAGGCGAGTGAAAACGAAAATGTTGAAGTAACTCAGATGCGAGCTGCTGTCCATCTCGCACATATGAGTTACTCGTAAGTTACGTCCAAACAGTGCGAGTTAGCGTGCCCGCAGACTACAGACCAAACTGCCGGCCGATACCGAATCGTTCTAATGTGCGCACTTGCATACACCTTCATACTGATTGAGAGCCCGACTAAACTGTCGGCCGATAGAAAGTCTGTAGTCTGCGAGCACGCTTACTGCAGTGCAGCTACTCGGCCTAGCTCGCACTATGTAAACGAGCTATAACTCCCAAGAATGAAACCTAAAGTTCTCAGATCCTTTCTCTAGACTAAGCTCATCATAACAGAAAATCCTAATACAGACACACAGCAAAAGAAAAGCGCGTTACAGCAAGTCGCTGGATGCGCTTTTTAGGGTTCCGTAGCCTAAATGGCAAAAAACGGAACCCTTATAGATTCGTCATGTCTGTCTGTCTGTCTGTCTGTCTGTCCGTATGTCACAGCCACTTTATTCCGAAAGTATTAAGACTACACAGTTGAAACTTGGTAGGTAGATGTATTATGTTAACCGCTTAATGAATTTAATACAAAAATAAGAAAAATAAAAGATTAAGGGGGGGCTTTCCATACATGGAACTGAAACTGAATTTTTTTTTTTCTTCAAACCAACACGTGTTGGGTGTCTATAGATAGGTCTTTAAATATGACATTGAGGTTTCTTAAACAACTTTTTCTCAAAGTCAACCGTTTGAAAGATATACACCGCCAAAGTGGTAAAATGTGTGTCCCCCCCCCCTTTAACTTTTGAAATAAGAGATTGAAAAATCTAAAAAAAATGTATGCTGTTGATCTTAATAAACACTTTCAACGCAAATTGGTTTGAACGAGATATAGTAATCAGTTTTCGAGATATAGCACATTTTCCAAAACCGCAAATATAACTTTGTCATTCATACCAACACTGTGTAAAACAAAGTTATTTTTGCAGACAAAAATGAAAGGTGGTATTAAATATGGTATGGTATAAGGTAACTACGGAACCCTACGGCGCGTGGCCCGGCACGCACTTGGCCGGTTTTTCTTCTAATTACTGCACTTTGCAGTAATAATCAGAATAGGAGATTCTTATTTGCTTAGAAATCTGCTCTAAATTAGTTAAATTTGCAAATACCGATTACTTATCTGCTCAAGCGAAATTTATGTTAGACCACTGAATAAATAATAGTACTTAAGTTAAACTTACGTCATTCTCTTGCGATAACCACAGGTTTAATTGTCCGAAGTCGTAGAACTGGCTATTAAAATATTTCTACAAAACTTTTTCTATAAGTTTTTGTTCAGTGAGTCATGTGTTAGTAACTTTTTTGATGCTACTGGTACAACATAGAACAATAAGAAGATGTAGATATATAAAATATTTAGCTACTATTTTACATTTTTCACCGGAAAGTGAAATGTAATGGAATACTCCGATATTAATGCCATGAAAAACAAAACTTCTCTTATTTTGAGTCATTATTCTACAAAACAAACGTGATAAGGCAAATGCGATAGAAAAAAAATCAGTGTTTTTTATTTAATAACTTCAAAGCAGAATAATGGACAAGCTTAAAGGTAAAAAACCTTAATATATTCCTATTCCGTCTTCATAGATTGATTACTGACACTTAAGATTTAGTAGCGCAAAAAGTATGAACACCTGCGTTTGTTTAAAAAAAACACACCTGAATTTCTAAAAAAAAAACGTCTATTTATTACCTTTTTTGTATTGTCCGTGGCCATGTTTGCGGTCAGTGACACCTCCTTGACAATGTTGCCAGAAAAAAAAGACAAATACGAATCTCTCTAAAAATTGAAGGGTTCCGTCCGAAACCGGAAAAAAAGTTTTACCTTGGCTTATATAAAACTATAAAAATTGTAGTATCCGAAAAGGAATGATAATGTAATAATAATTTTAATAAGTTAACATCATTTTTGAATACTTAGTTCGTAAAAAACAAATAAGTAAACAGTATTTAGCTTGTTTATAATTTGAATCAACTAAAATTAATCAAAGAATTTATTTTTCAGTCCATTTCATTTTTCATAATAATCACCTCACTTATTTGTTAGTGAAAAAAAAAACTAGTCTCTAGGATCGAACCCTAAAATCGGTTCGAATAAATCGATTACATCATAGCAACACAATTCGAGTCGATAGATTTACTTGTCAGCACAATGACCATTTGCGAATATGTTTTTGCTAACCGTATTGTTAAGAAATTAAAACTATATTTAAAATATTGTAATTGTTTTTTTCTCTTCATATTCGAATTGTTTGGCTTGGATTGAAAGAAAAGATAAAAGGACACCGCATTGCCTGATAGATTTATAAAGTAGCTATCGTACTTAAAGACAAAATTTTAAAAAAACTTTTTAAAAGCTTTTCCAACTAATAGCTTATTAAACCAATGAAGTGCGAAGTATAGCTAAGTCGCTTCCAAGCATTTTATAAAACACTAACGACCCCCCCCCCCCCTCCTCCCCCCTCCCATTGCTTAGGTAAAAAAGTAAGTAGTGCGGGTGTAGTGTGGAATTTGACACCCATGGGTTCCGCGCGCGTTAATTTTTTGCGACAACTCCTAATATACAAAAAATTTGCTTAAAGTAACTAACGTATTTAAGTTGATTAGGATTATTACTGTATCCATCTAAACAGCTTTCCAAATCTATAATAAAAAAATATCTCACAAAGCATTGTCTTGTTATATTATCTCAAAGGTAATTAGGTAGCGTTTTCGATGAAAGCTCCCAGGCGGCGTGACTTTTCCGACACTTCCAACAATTATCCAACATTTCAGCCAGTTCACACAAAACCTTGACAAATATACCTAATACTTCCTCATGAATCACTCTATCTATTAGTGAAAAACGCATGAAAGTCCGTGCAGTAGTTTTTGAGTTTATCGCGAGCAGACAGACATACGCGGCGAAGGCCTTTGTTTTACAATATATAGTGATATGGTATAGGTAAGTACATTGACGATCGGCTTCTATCTTTCTAGTGTATCACTTTTGCAGTAAATCAAGGATTAAAATTAGTTTTTAGGGTTCCGTACCCAAAGGGTAAAAACGGGACCCTATATTACTAAGACTCCGCTGTCCGTCTGTCTGTCTGTCACCAGGCTGTATCTCATGAACAGTCGTAGCTAGACAGTTGAAATTTTCACAGATGATGTATTTCTGTTGGCGCTATAACAACAAATACAAAAAATATAATAAAATAAAAATTTAAGGGAGGCTCCCATACAACAAACGTGTTTTTTTGTATTTGGCACGGAAATCTTCGTGCGCGGGTCCGACTCACACTTGGCCGGTTTTTATTATCTATCTAAACGGACACATCCAAGATTTTTTCTTCATAATGAACGGTGACCCCGTGGGGGGTTCAGTCCCCCGTGACCACGGCAGCTGCAAAGTTGCCGAAACGTCGGGAAAACCAAAAATCAAACCAAATACCAACTAATTACCAAAGTGCTTTCAATAAAACCGCGCTAGTATCCGTTAAAAATTGTTTTATTTCATGAACGGTGACTTATCGGCACATTAAAAACCACAAATCCGGGTGAGAAAGCGATTCATATTTCACTTCATACTGAAGCAAAAGTCAACTGAACTTATTTTAACACTCGAATAAGCTGGTGTTAGGTTTCGATGTAAAAAAAGCTGAGGTAAGTACTTACTGGTGTTCGCACGCACTTGCACGACCAGCAAAAAACTTAACGTGTAATTTTAAGACAATGTCATTTAATATCAAAGTGAATTTTAAATAAAGCAAATGCGATTAATTAAAGCTTTTTAATAAAAACCCTGTAAATGTATCCTCTCGTGTTCCTCCGCGCTTCGGAAGGCACGTTAAGCCGGTTCTGGTTGCATTTGCAGTCGTTAACACCCATCAATCCGCATTGGGCCCGCGTGGTGGGTTATGGCTCATCCTCGTTATCCACACTTAAGGAAGGCCGGTGCACTAGCAGTAGAGACATTAAAAATTGCTGATGGTAAAAAAAAACCGCGCCAAAAATGTATGTACATTTGACACAAGCGAGCCACCAGGGGGGTCAAGTCTGCTAATGTTTTCGTCAAAATCGTAGTTCAATGGTGTTCTACTGGTAATGATTTTTGACACACTTCTTGTTTCTTAAACCCAAAATCAAGACACAAAATGTTTCCGTTTTGGGGTTAAGAAACACAATCTGTTTGTTTTTGTGTTTAAGAAACAAGAACTTTGTCAAAAAGCATTACCGTTCAAACACCATTGAACTACGATTTTGACGAAATCATTAGCAGATTTGACCCCCTGGTCGCAGACTCGCAGTTCACAAAGGACGAAATTAAGGCGATCTCTAAAGGGTGCGATTTTTTTCGAACCCAGTCGTCGATAGAAGTCGAAAGAGATAAATAGATCGAAAAATGTTAAACAAATTGCTTTAATGATTTTCCTATTTCCAGTTTACACAAATATTTTTTTTTCTAATAAGTGTTAGTAATCTAATTTTGTAAATGTGATGGCCGTGCGTTACAAGTGTAAGCGCACTACACCCGGAATCCTCACTACTGAGGAACTGACTATCTTACCTCTAACTGCCAGAACACAACAATTTTAAATTGTTGTTATGGCGTCAGACTTAAGTAAGATGGTGGTAGCTAGCCAGGCGGACTTCAAATAAGCCCTACCACCAACCAAACTGAGTACAAATTGTACGCCCCTCCTTGGAATCGAACCCGGGACCCGTCTTACATGTGTGGGCGAACCACTAGACCACAGAGGCGGTTGAAAATTTATTTATTTAGTTATTCTATCTCACTCAAAGAACTACGAAATCACAATTCGGTACTTTTATTTCCAATTAGAGAGACAGACATACGTCATCGCTGTCGAGATACTTACTCAAATTATCTATTGTGCAACAATAAAAGCTTAAAGTAACACCTATCACCAATTTGTGTCCGTGAAAATGTTATGCAATGTAAAATGTAAGTGTAAAAGTGCTCGTACGATATGCTCCGCTTAGCAAATATAATTTAGAATTTCTTGATGACGTTTCTGAATTGGATCTTCGGTAAGAATTTGTCTTACATGGTTCCAATCGTTACGAATTTTTGGTATTTTCATAGCTTCTGGATGATCACGCGTTTCGGCCTTTTGATGTTATTTTTTAACATGTCTTTATTAGGTTGCTTTCTCGTTTGTGTGTTTGTTCGTTTGTTTGTTTGTTTCTCCACAAAGTTTGCGAACAATTTTATACTAGCTTGCCGATGAGCTAGATACTTGAAACTTTCAACATAGGTCAGAACTATAAGGAAATGCAATATTATGGTGTCATTGAGCTGATCTGATGATGAAGCCGAAAGGCCATGCCATAGGAACTCAATATCGGGACCATGCAACCCCATCAAATTTGGGCTCGTTTGAATCGTCTTGACGAGTTCTTTGTTGGGAAATAGTTTCCAGGGTCTGATGATGGAGCCGGAAGAAAGAAACAGGAACTCTTTAATAAAACCACGCTACCCCATCGAGATTGACCTCGTTTGAATGGTCTTGACGAGTACTTTGTTGGAAAATAGTGTCCAGGGTCTGTTGATGGAGCCGGAAGAAGGCCACTGGAACTCGGTAATACAACCATGCAACCCCATCGAGTTTGGGCTCGTTTGAATCATCTTGAAAATAGTGTCCGAGGATCTGATGATGGAGCCGGAGGAAGGCCACAGAAACTCTATAATAAAACCATGCAACCCCATCAAGTTTGGGATCGTTTGAATCGTCTTGACAAGTACTTTGTTGGGAAATAGTTTCCAGGGTCTGATAATGGAGCCGGAAGAAGATCACTGGGACTCTGTAATAAAACTATGCAACCCCATCGAGTTTGGGCTCGTTTGAATCGTCTTGACGAGTGCTCCGATAGGAGATGGTATATTTTCAGTGAAAATAATAATTTACTGAAATAAATCTTTTTTTAAAACACGTTTTTAAAACGGACTAAATTATTACAAAAAATCGGACTAAAAATATAAAAACAGACTATAAAGTAAAAAATAATTTCTCCTGTAAATATTTATAACCCTATACCTACAGAAATTTTAAACCTAAAAACGTGGGGCGCATGCTAAAGACAATACAGGATGGTAAAAATTTAAAAAATGCGCCCCACGTTTTTAGGTTTAAAATTTCTGTAGGTATAAAGTTATAAATTCCACGTTAAGTTTTATTACAAACATTTTCTATTTACAACTTGATAAATAAGAACCTCTGATGACGCCACTTTCAGTGGTATAACCACCTTAAAGAAATATAATGTCAGCTTTATAGGTATCTATGTATCATTGTTATTCATATGTACTTTCGTCATACCATGCTTTACTAATCTCACAACAATCTTTTATCATTGAGAGTATTGAGACTCATTTGTTTCATACATTTAAAACCTTCTTTTGTTTCAAGCATCGGATAAAAAACTGTGTCGAAATCACTGGTAGTTCACGATCCGTCCTAAATAAAACAGATCCATCGCGTGTGTTCGAAATTCAATTTGCAAAACAAAAGAACCCACACATCGGTCCGGCTCGTAGTTACACAAGCGTAAATGCACAAATTACAGTGTTGCCACTCGGAAATTGTCTAAATACATAGACGAGGCGACAGGCAATCGAAATGAAATGAATAATTTGACAATCGAGAGAAAGTCAACGTGAGTAGCTCGTATGCTTACAGAAGCGATTTGTTTATCGATTTATGTATCGGAAATGATTGATTAATTGATAATTGTAATATGCAAGAGGAGAAATAGAAATGTCTTTTAATCTTTTTTCTATGAATGTAGGTAGAAAGTGCTTACCGTATTGCTTTTAAATTGAAAGAAACACTTAAGAGTCTTTGTATGAAGAAATATTTGAAAAAAATTACATAATACTTATTTCGAATGAACAAAAAATAAATAATCGCTTTGCTTCAGGTTAATATTGAAAGTTATTTGTCGGATGGAGTCTTTTGACACTATACTTATTTATCTGTAACTGGCTATAATATTTACATATTTATTTTTAAACTATGTTAAGAGCTTATTAGACCTTCGTGAATAACGGATCCGATATTCAGTCGCTCCTATATTCAGAAAAGTTTAATTGCAATCAGTGAAGGTAGGATCCGATTTGGCATCCGTTTCAGGATGAAATGGTCTCCGGATCCGTATCGGATGCTAAATCAGACTCTATTCAGAGTCCGATTTAGCATCCGTTACGGATCCGTTATTCAGGAAGGTCTAATACCCGCTTAATCAGGAGCCAGGAGCTTTAGCGACTGAATTTCTCGTCCTAAATAGGACTGTGAAAATCGGATCCGTTATTCAGGAAAGTCAATTTCAATTATGTAAAAAAAATATTTTTGTTCCGAAAAATAATTCTTCAAAATTTAGTGTTCGCCGTCTCGAAACTTGATTTTTCGCTTGGCACGTCAAAATTTACAACTCTCACTATGAAAATCGTAATTAATATATAAACAAACCGAAACGAATCCCGAAATTACATTAGGCAGATCTAATCAGAGCCTTTGGCGACTAAATTTCTCGTCCTAAATCGGATTCTGAATATCGTATCCGTTATTCAGGAAGGTTTAATAAGCTCTTTAATCAACATATTATAATCATTATTAAGGTAGCAATAACATCAGCCATTTTTAATGTCCCCACTGCAGACTGGGGCACAGGCCTTCCTTAGGATAATAAATTTTTGGTTATCCATCCCATGACCGACCATTGCGAAAGTTGCTTCACCTCCGCAATCGCAGGGCCAGGTGCTAAACCACTAGGCTACTGAGCTCCACTTAAATAACCCACTGATATACACCTACTTATAACTAATTTCGGTAGCGGAAGTTATAACGAAAAAACCATCCGCATTTATGAAAAAAACACGTCAATATAGAACTTTTTGTTACATAACACTTTACAAAGGACTCGAATCGATAATGATTCCGTCGATTATACCAAGAATATTAATTAGTTTCATTCAAACTGGATTCATTCATCGAAGTCACGATACATTCATTATTATCACATCACTACGTGAAAAAAATACAATACGATGAAACGCCACAATTTCGTGTGAACACTACCTTTTTCGACATCAGCCATTTTTAATGTCCCCAGTGCTGGGGCACAGGCCATTATGGGTTGATAAGGAGGATGGGCCATAACTCACCACGCGGGCCCAATGCGGATTAGTGGGTTTTAACGACTGCAAATGCAACCGGTTTAACGTCCCTTCCGAAGCACGGAGGAACACGAGACAATACGTTTTTGGTCACCCATCCCATGACCGACTTTGCGAAAGTTGCTTTACCTCCGCAATCGCAGGGCCAGGCGCCAAACCACTGCGCCAACAAGCACCTCTGCAAAAATACGCAAGGGATTTCGAGTGGTATGGTTTAATTTAAAATATTAAAATGTCAATTTTTAAATAATACCCACTTTTATACTATTGGCTCTGTGAGCTGTAGACCCCGCTTTTACTGCTTTAATATCTCCGCCATTTTAAAAATTTCGAAAAACTGATTCGACTAAAAATCTCTATATTATTGAAAATTATCACAAAATTTCACTAGAATCGGTTGAGAAATAAGAACACACGAACAGCTTTCGTATGTCCATCCATACGAAAGATTTTCGGACGCATCGCTCGTGCTTCGCGCTCGCTCGGTCAAAAATTTGCCGAGGATCAAAATGGATCGCTACAAAATGAAAAAAATCCTTAAAGGATTTAAAGTCAATATTGTTAGTTAATATGAATAAGTGTTAACTGATCGATTCAGAAATGATAAACCAGTTTTGCATCCGCTTTCTTACAGGTGCGCCTACCACCTTGCGCAAACGTAAGAGAAACTAAAAAACCTATAAAAACTCAAAATTCCACATCTGCCTCATGGAAAACCGACCTCATAGATTTATTACGAAATCTGATCAATAAAAAAGTAAACTTTTACACTTTGTGAAATGAAATGAAATGAAAAAATCTTTATTCAAATAAGCTCACATAATGAGCGTTTTTAAATCGTCAAATAATTTTTTTTTGCCCTACCACCCATTATGACGTCTTTTAGCTGACAAGAAAAACGGGCGCAAAAAACTTACCAGCTTTATCAAATGGAACGATATTTACAAATATGTATATCGTTTCCAGACTTTAACAAAGATTAACAAATAAATAAAATTATAATTAGATCATTACTTAATGAATTACAAATTTTCTTAATCAATTTACAGGGTTCAAGCTAAATTCAAAGTTTGAAGTTATTATTCAGTCTAGGCTGTTACAAGAGAGAAAAAAAAGCTTTACAATTCTATATGCGTTAAGATAGGTAGTCAGAAGCAGACCCATTCCCACTGGCAGCACCCGTTCACGAGCATGACGCATGAACCAGCCATCGCTTCGCTCAACCATATTTGAGGGAACGTAACGACCCGCCTCACGCGACACCACCGCAGAAATGATTAAAAAGAGCATGACATACTAAGGCTACCCATGTTAAGGCACCGAATTGAAAACTAATATCCAAAAGCTTTTCATAGGCAATATTTATGTATTTTATATTTTACTTTCCATAGTCAGCATCTATGTATTCTATAATACACAAATACTGACCATAGAAAGCAAAAATATTGCAATTAAATAAATCAAAACAAGGTAAGTTATTATGATATATACGTTTCGAGTAAGAAGTGCCATACATACAGACAATATAAAACAGATTTTTTATATACGACGCCCTTAATACAAGCAGACAGAAGCAGACCCACTCCCACTGGCAGCACCCGTTCACGAGCATGACGCATGAACCAGCCATCGTTTCGCTCAACCATATTTGAGGGAACGTAACGACCCGCCTCACACGACACCACCGCAGAAATGTTTAAAGTGAGCATGACATACTAAAGCTACCCGTATTAAGTCGTCGAGTCAAGAAGCCAGTAGTACGTTTTTAAGTAGGTAGGACACTTCTCACAATTCATAGTTAAAAGAGAAAATCAACGTTTTTAATTACTTGGAATTTATCTAGACCTATGAAAGAACCACGGACTTTTCTAATCTATACTGAGGCATTAGAGTAATAATTAACAAATACAAAAGCTATGCCCATGCGTTATTATCCTTCAAATAATCGTCAACAGTGTAATAGCCTTTACTCATAAGATTGGATTTAACAGTATTTTTAAATTTTTCCAAGGGCAGTTCTGTGACTTTTTGTGGAATCTTGTTATAGAAGGTAATACATCTACACAAAAAAGAGCTTCCGGTTTTATGCAATCTGCGTCTTGGAACAGCAAGTTTGTCCTTGTTTCTTGTATTGAATTCATGAATATTACTATTTTTTACAAAGCTATCTAAGTTTTTCTTTAAATGCATAATATTTTCATAGATGAATTGGGAAGCAACCGTTAATATTTTAATTTCTTTAAATAGGTCACGAAGGGTATCTCTAGACCGTAAGTTGTATATAGCGCGCACTGCCCTTTTTTGTAAGATGAATATGTTATTAATATTAGCAGCTGAGCCCCACAACAACAAACCGTAGATCATAATACTATGAAAATAACTAAAGTAAACCAATCTTGCTGTTTCAATGTCGGTCAGAAGCCTTATTTTCTTAACGGCAAAGGCAGCGGAACTAAGTCTGCTTGACAGGGCATCGATATGAGGGTCCCATTGCAACCGCGAGTCTATCGTAATACCTAAAAATTTTGTTGAGTCAACCAATTCGACTGCTTCGCCATTTACATTTATTGTGGTATGAACCTGCCTCACATTAGGAAGTGAAAACTTGACACATTTAGTTTTACTAGAGTTAAGCTTCAGATTATTAATAGTAAACCAATGCATCACCTTGGAAAGAGTGCTGTTTACATCGTCACTGCAGTCACATCTTCTATCAACTTTAAAAATTAAAGAAGTATCATCAGCAAACAGTACTATTTCACACAAGTTTTTGGTATAGTAAGGAAGGTCATTAATATATATAAGAAAAAGTAATGGACCCAATATCGATCCCTGCGGCACGCCCATGGTAATGGGTGCTTCATAAGATTCTGTTTTATTTACAACAACTTTTTGGGTTCTCGCCGAAAGATACGATTGCATAAGTCTTACTGCATTTTTTGATACACCATAATGTTCCAATTTATTTAATAAAGTACTGTGACTGACACAATCAAATGCTTTAGAGAGATCACAAAATATACCAATTGCATCTTGTTTACCCTCCCATGCCTCAAAGACGTGTTTGAGAAGTGCAATTCCAGCATCAGTTGTGCATCTACCACGAGTAAAACCAAATTGTTTCTCGTGAAGTAGTTTGTTGATAAGAAAATGTGCTAATAATTGATCATAAATGATCTTTTCAAAAATTTTGCTTAGTGCTGGCAAAATGGAAATGGGTCTAAAGTTAGCGGGATCGTTTTTGTCCCCAGATTTAAAAAGAGGGATAATTTTACTATATTTCATTAAGTCTGGAAATATCCCTTCATCAACACACTTATTGAAAATAAAAGCAAGATGGGGAGCGATGGTAGTTATTATAGATTTAATTACGTGAGTTGAAATGCCCCAGAGATCTTCAGTCTTTTTTATATTTATTGAATTAAATGTTTTAAGAATGGTATCACCATAAATATGTCTAAATTTAAATAGATTATTGCACTTATCAACACATGATTCCAAGAGGGAGACAGAGATGTTTGGAGAAGAATTCAAATTACTGGTAGTTGCAAGAGGTATTTTAGAAAAGAAATCTTGAAAAATTGTTGCCACACCCTCATCTGACTTAATAATTTTATTGTCTGATACTAATGAGAATTTACGGTCATTACTTTTAGTTTTCCCAGTCTCTTTGTTTATAATATTCCAAGTGGCTTTTATTTTATTATCCGACTGATGAATTATTGTAGATATACATTTTGATTTTGCTAAAGTACATACTTTATTGAACATTTTTGAATAGTTTCTTACATATTCATGAAATTCGGGATCATTTGAAATTGTTTTCTGACCATACAATTCAAACAACTTATTTCTGCTAACATAGATGCCTGGTGTTGCCCAATCACTGAATTTCTTTTAAAAACTTTTGATTGAATAGTTCTTTGCTTAAATGTCTTATCAAATTCAACCTTAATTAAATTAAATAAATAATTATAATGAGAATTGGGAACATCCTTACTAGGTAAGCAAAGAGTTTTGGCGGTGACATTATTATGAAAATTTTCCAATTTACCTTTTGTTAGAGGCCTGCAAATTATATTACACTGATAAGGAACATGATGGTGCTCAAGGGAAGCTATTTGTCCGCTATGGTCAGAACGAATACAGTTTATTATTCCTTTATCAAGTATGTTACAATTGCTAAAAATATTGTCTAGGCAAGTTCTAGATGTAGCAGTGATTCTTGTAGGTTCACAGAAAGTGTTTACTAAATCGAAGGACTTAAATAAATTCAGAAACCTACTTGCAATAGATGACGATTTTAAGATGTCTATGTTAAAATCACCGCACACCACAATTTTTTTATTCTTTTTGATGACCAATTTTAAAGCATCTTCCATAGCGGACTCAAATTGAGGGTAGTTACCAGTTGGTGGGCGATACACACAAATCATTATCAACTGATCTAATTCCACACATGACAGTTCAACGTGTTGTTCAAAAGAGAGGGATATCACATCTTTACGTTCTTTAAAATTCATATTGTTTTGCAAAATTATTAAGCACCCCCCTCTAATGGTGGATTTTCTACTGAATGAGCTAGCAATCTTATAACATTCAAATCCTGTAATTAATTCATATTCCTTAAGCCAGTGCTCAGTGACACATAAAATATTAACATTCTTTTCCGTTAAAAAAAGTTCTAATTCTAATTCTTTGCCAGAAAAGCCCTGAATATTTTGTTGCCCTGAATATATGTTGTTATACAGTCAGCAGTCCTAAGAATAAATTATACTCGTATCTTTGTTTTTTATCTTTTAGCGGTTTACATTATGGTTATGTGATTATATTGAATAATGTTATTATACCTAGCAGTGGCGAGGGATGAAATTATTATATGGACCCTTCGCCACTGATACCTAGTCAAAAGATAAATTTATTTAGAAATTAATACGAAAAATAATCAATTAAGGAATAGGAAATGAAAGATGGCAATATTTTAAAATAACATAGAGAAAATTGTGTGAATCCTCCTTTGAAGGTAATACACTTGACGTCACAAAAATCCCACCTCTTTTATACATTTCTTCAAAATACTTTTAATCCTCTTAATAACGGAAATGCTGTTATATACTTCTACCCCTTCGGACATAGCCAAATGTCTCTCAAAACCATTAGAATACTCGACGAAAGGAATTAATTATTGAGATTCAGTTTCCGAGAAACAATAAACTGCCGAATTTTTTTGTAATCTACATTTCACTTGAGCTAGTTCATGGGCAATAGTAGGTATCCATCTCGGGTGTTCCTTTTTTAATTGAGCTGTTGACGTGAGCTTCTCCAACGACTCAATAGCAAATTTACCCGTATTTTCCTGAATTGACCCGTTTTATTAACATTTTATTAGGGTGGCGCAAGCGATAATTATTATAACTGTTATGTTTATTTAGTCAAACAATTATTAATTGAAAGCTTATTAAATGTAATTTCAATAGATATCAACATTAACTTAATAAAAAACGAGCTAGCAGTAGCAGGTGGCCAAGTCGAAAGTCGAAGAGGTGTGATTTTTTACCCGACTGCAAGAGGGTTATGTTTTTCGCGCGTATCTTGTAAGTTTGTATGTAATATTCTTTATTACCTCATATCTTTCAAACGGCTGAACAGATTTCCATGATTAACATATCGTTAGATTTGTCTCGTCAGCCCAAGTGTTCTTAAGAAGGTGGCGTTATAAAAAAACTAACATGGCGGCTGTACGGTGCTATTATACGTAGTGGAAAAAAAAATTTTTTTTTGAATACTGCAATATGGGTCTCAAATTAAAGGGCTTATTATAAGGATTTCAAAAAGGTATATCATATAAATAATAACTAAAAATAAATAAATAAAAAATAAATTTAAAAAAATTAAAAACCCGCCTTCCTAAAAAGACAAGTCAACTGAAAAGATGGAAACAAGATTAAATATTAAAGGCAACATTATAACATGCAGTCGGAGGCATATAACTCAAATCATTCATAATGTCACTTTCTTTATGAATGCCTCCGACTGCATGTTATAATGTTGCCTTTAATATTTAATCTTGTTTCCATCTTTTCAGTTGACTTGTCTTTTTAGGCAGGCGGGTTTTTTAATTTTTTTTAATTTTTTTTTTGACGTTGAGTGTAGATATGATTTAAAAACATAAAGCTAACAAAACGAGGCAGGTCATAGCATAAAGTCTATGCCATACAGTTCCAGACTACCTACCAAAACTTACTAAGAATAACAATGACAAGATAAAAGTTAAAATTAAAAAACATACAAGAATGAAAAACGACCACCATATTTTATATAAATGCTCAATGTATTATTAAAGTAAACATCAGAGATGGTACGATAGATACAATTAGATGTAATAAAGATTGATGACTTAAAATTGCATTAATTAACACTCGCAAAAGCTTAGTTTAGCCTTCCACCCACTAATAATTGGTTGGTAATTAATCAAAACGTATTCGGACAGGAAAAAGATTTTGTTGGAAAAAAATACGACCAAGGCCGTTTTTTTGCAGTGACCTCAAATGATGTTACAAAGAGACTTTGTCTTTTAGATCACGCAGCTAGCATAATAGATTACATAGTAACTACAATAATGACTTTATTTTTTTTAGTCTATGTAATGGCTGGCGTATTTTGGTCCTTGTAATTACGTGTAACATTGTAGTAAATTGATATTTTATGCATGTTGATAATAAAGTCTATTTTCATTTGGTGAATTTATTAACTCCTTAACAACGCGTGCCTTTTTATATTTGTCAGTTAGTAGAATTAAGTTCAGTGCTCTTATCTGTGAAGGCTGGTGTTCGCACGCGACGTGTGTTCTATTTTTTTTTACCTGCTATTGGTATGTATACAGGGTCACTGGAAATATGTCGTATTCGTAGTCTGCTAAGGGGTTATAGATGAGGTCAAAACAAATATTTTTTGTCATATAACTTTTTCTCAGAAAATTAATAGTGTTTGAGTTAATCAAGTATATTTTTACCAAAAGAACGTTTTCGGACACAAAAATTTAAAATAAAAGATAACTACTCGATTTCGATTTTGGGATAGAAAACAATCTGAGTGTTGATCTTGATCTTAATCCATAGAACAATACTACAATCAAGATATTTTCTCTTAAAATACACTTTCACAACACAAAATTGTCACCCACAATATAACACCGAATCCCACGCTAAGTCAAAACATATTTCTTTGTGACTTTTGTGACGAAATGTGGCGGTATTGCAACAGAATAAGTAAGTATGCGATGTATATAATTTTAGACGTTGCAAAATTTACTGACTTTTAAGAACTTTAAAATGGTGTGGAAATATCCTTTTACAATGTTAATTAAAAAAACGGAGTTTTCGATGTCTTCAGACAATGCATAAAAGCATAATGTAAAAGTCAACTTTTGTGCATTTTATTGAACTCTGAATTTCTAAATTAAATCAGGTTATATATTTTTCAGTTTTTTTTAGTTATTTAGTTTTGGACTTAAAATACAACGCATTCATCGAAAGAAAAGAAAAAAATATTACTTAAATAAGTATACAGAGTGGAAATAAAGTAGTTGGAGGGAAAGTAACCCTAAATATTGATGATGACTTTTACTGAAAGGAAACACTCTTTTATTTAAAAAAAATAAATATAAGTGTATTTAAAGATTTTTGCTTAATCAGCCGAGAATTGAACGGGCTAAAATTCGAAAAAATAATATCCTCTACTTTTATGATACCAATCGATAGAGTCAACGATAAGGGTCAATTTTTTCTAAATAACATAGTATCTCAAATTAAAGGCAGACGAGAAAGACCAAGAAAGATGAAAAATAGTAGTTAAGCCCGTTCAATTCCCAGCCGAGACAAGCGACTTATCAAAAAATTATTGAATGCAGATTTACTTATTTTAAAAATAAAGGTAAAGCTCTCCGGTAACGATCATTTGCGATTGTCAATTTTCACGTCATTGACCCTCATTGATCGTTTACGCGTGCAATTAAAGCGATTGTCAATTGCTCCAACAATGGCATTGACGAAAAAATTGACAATCGCAATTGAACGTTACCGGCGGGCTTAAAATTTTCCATCATCAATATTTAAGGTACTTTCCCTCTAACTACTTACCGTCTTTTTTGTTCAGTCTGTATTACCTTAAAAATGTGATAAGCACCTACTGCGTTTTTATTGACAATTGGCTTTGGTTAAAAAATTAAAGGTATTTTTTTTATATTTTTTTACTACAGATTAGGCCAATTTAAGAAACTAATTTGAATATTTTAACATTTGGTCCCGTATTTATTTTTTTATAAATATATTTGTCGAGCGGATATGGTCAACCGGAATGACGTCATTAGTGGCATGAAAGTTTAAGAAGGAGAACCTTTGCCATCTACTTATAGAAAAAGAACGGCCAAGTGTCATTACCTGTCATAATGACTTTATGGTTGTTTGTAAACAAATAAGTTATAGTTAATATTTCTTCTATTTTATTCATTTAATCCAGTTGTGACGGTTCTAACCTACCTTCTTAATTTGCCGCAATAATTTTTGAGGTGGTGAAATTATAATAAAAATGCTTACCAGTGGAAACTCAGCTGAAAAACTTTGTAAAAACTGACACGCCCAATCTACCCAAATTCAAAATTGCGAAATGTATTGTATGTATTGTGTCTATTTTGGATGTAGGCTACATGGATGAAATTGTAACGATTGCTTGTGGACTGATAAATTTGCAGGATAACATAATAAACATTGTGAAAATATGTGCATACTTTATTTCTATTTACAAACATATAATAGTAGGGATGTGGAAAAAATTACAAGATAAGTTCATCGATGTACTCTGATATATCGATAGATGTTTTTACAATAATTTTTCAAAAAAATTTTTTTTGTAATTACGTATGGATTCTAATAGTCGACACTATTTTGTCACTGGAGCATTTTGATTTTTTCCTACTTTTGAGTCTTAAAAATCATCGTAAAATTCGTCAAATCGAGCCAAAATTTCACGTAGGGGTTTATTTTGCTATTTTTTATGGTTTACAATACCTTAAAATTAGAATCCATTACTCAGTCATCATCCCATTTCATCTTATTTTTTTCTGATAAATATTACCTATATCGATATTTTTTCACTTCCACCTTCCACCATCCCTAATGCCAAGTTCATTGTCAAAATTGTCTTTGCCCTTTTTTCTTTTTTTTATTATGGCTGGGGAATCTGTATGTGATGACGTCATATGAAGGTCATTTGAAGGTTAAAGCTTTTTATTGAATATTATAAATATCTTTAAAAATATAGAATTATTTTTAAATTTAATCAGTAGACACTGTACCGAAAGCTTATTCCTCGAAATGGTTTTGAGATTTCCAGTCAAGTTCAAAAAGTTATCAAAGCCAATTAAAACTAATGAAATGTCAAAATACTACACTTAAATACTTATTGCTTAATTAGTTAGTCATAAACACAGGAGCCTTATTTTACAACTTTAGTTAAAAACTAATAACATTACAGAAAGTAATAACATTGAAATTATAGTACCGACTGCGTCCGTTTCGGTTGCGTAAAACGTGTAAGATGGTAAAATTGCCGACATTTCAGTTTAAAAAGTTTTTAGCACAAATAAATTAAGTACTTACTCTGTGCCAGTTACCAGTACCTATATTGAGTATTAAGGCTCCTATAGCGCTTAAATGGCGCCCTAAACTTAAATTTATTGCTCGCTAAGTAATAATGTATCGAAAATTCACATGACATGTACAGATTGAAGCGTTTATAGTTTATTTACGTAATATTTCTATTAAAATCTGCATGACGGAACAGTGTGTGTGTGTGTGCGACTCGTCTAAATTACCACACAAAAAAAAATAAAAGTTAGTGTTATTTGCAAAATTTGCGCAACAATTGTGGCATTTACAACAATTACAAGTCACATTCGCATTTCATGTATCCCAGATAAAAGATGTAGTTTATCGTGATATCAAATGTCAAGCCAATTTGCATACCATATGTAAGAGAAACTTTAACATTTTATTCAAAACGGAGTTGTAATGTTTCCTTATTTGTGGTACAAGAGCTAATGTACGTAAAGTTTTCACAATAGAAAGTATGACTAGACACATTTAGACAATTCGGAGGATAGGATTAAAATATTAATACTTAATATTTGAGAGTACTAGGTACAAAGAAACAGGATTTAAACCATGTAAACGGTTGGACTACGGCTACGCTACGGCTAACTCGTAAGTACGCATAACTATACTAAACTTTTATCGCGGTTTCTTTTTCTCAGTTATTTAACCCTTCAAACGTCAACAAAAAAAACGTCTTATATGAATATAAGACGTTTTTTTTAAATATTAGATACTAATGCGTAAGTGTTAGAAATTGTGCAGATTTTAATATTTTTTCTTTATTTTAGAGTTTTATATTGTTCGTTTTTCATTATGAATCCAATTTAGGGTTAGTTAAAAAAATCGTAGGATAAAATGTACCTAATAGGATGAATATTGAACAACCGGTGGGTAAAAAAAGCTTCTTCTAAATTTTTTTTAACACTCATATCCGCTTTCCTTGTCAATTAGACACAATTCATGACTTTTCTCATGAAATTACGCAAAAGCAAAAGCTGTACATTTGAAAAGTCATCATACATTAATAATAACTAATAAACAAAAAGTAAACTTTCAGATTACATAAACAAAATCGCAAATAACCAAAGAACAAAAACTTACTTTACATAAGTGAAATTATTTCGTATCGATTTATATGATCTTACTTAAGTACCATTTACGATAATTAAAACTGGTTGCAAAGGTTAAGTTAAAATAATACTTAGCATAAATATCACAAGTTAAAAAGTGCATCTTATACATCATCTTAAGAAGTTGCCAATCAATCATTTACGTATCGTTAGGGTTGTCAGCTCTAAGTTTCATAAAGTTTATGTAAGACTGACATGTAAAAAGAGTATTGTGTAAGAAATTATTTAAATAAGTGAGTTGACGTATCTAATCTTGCTAATGAGCTTATTGTTAATAACAGTTTCCAAAAGTTATGTACTTGTTAAAAATGCTAGTTGTCTACTACACTATGCCGCTGTATGAGTTTGAACAATACGTTTATTATACTCAATAGCGACTTTAGTAAGCAATTTTGAATGTAACTTGGCACAGCGCCTCAGGCGGTAACTACACTAAATTCAAAGTTGTCATACAATTACTACTACAGTCGATAACGACTCATAATACAGTACGTGGTAGACGTGTGCGCCGATCGGCGTGGCGCACGCCGCCTGTCATTTTAGCCACGCCGCCGCCGCCGAAGTTTTCGTCGGCGTCATCGGCGTCAAAATCCAAGTGTAATATGTGTAAGAAACAAGTACAAAAAGCTGAAATAACTTGCATATAGGTACATAATTATCTCATATTTTTTATTCTTTTCCTCTCTTTTTTGGATTAGTTTGATTGTTGCCAATGAGGTTTTTTTTATAGTGATTTTATAATTTAATCTTTATCATATCATCCGCACAACACCCACTGCTGGGTATAGGCCTCCCCCAAGGATCTCTACTACTATTTGTCCTGCGCTGCCCGCATCCAGCGGCTTCCCGCGACCTTCACCAGATCGTCGGTTCACCTTGTGGGGGGCCTACCCAAGGAGCGTCGTCCAGTGTGCGGTCGTTTTTCCTACCATTTCGCCCCAAGCGCCAGTGTTTCTTCTCGCTAGTATGTCACGCCCACTGCCACTTCAGATGAACAATCCTCCGAGCGATGTCGGTTACTTTAGTACTCCTACGCATCTCCTCATTTCTGGTTCGATCACGCAGGGAATGCCGACCATGGCTCCCTCTATTGCATAATGGGTGACCTTGCCTTCTTATGAGACCCGTAGTAAGCGACCACGTTTTATCGCGGTAACTCAACACTGACAACACACACTGGTCATAGAATTTTGTCTTGGGCTACTGAGGTAAGTTGGACGCGAAGATTTGTCGAAGCTTCCCGAATGCTGCCCATCCAAGCTGGATTCCATGAGAGATCTCTTTTTCGAAGTCGAACTTACCTAACTGCACTGTCTGTCCTAGGTATACGTAATGGTCAACAACTTCGAGTGTAGTGTTTCCAACATGTGCTGGAGTGGGTACAACATGAGCAGCCGACATGATTTTTGTCTTATCCATCTTCTTTCTAAGACCCACTTTTTGGGAGGCACTACGGATATCTTCGAGCATTGTGTTCAAGCCTTCCATGGTCTCATCCATAAGAACTATATCATCGGCAAAACGAAGGTTTGTTAGGTACTGGCCATTAATGTTGATACCGACCGAGTCCTTTCCAGTCCAAGAGCTTAAAGATGCCCTCCATCGCAGCTGTGAACAGTTTCGGAGAAATAACGTCTCCCTGTCTCACACGGCTCACACCTCGCTGTAGTTGGATGGGATCTGTGCTCTGATTCTGTACTCGGGCCGACACGACATGATGGCATTTTCTTATAAGTGCCTCAACACCTCGATATACCTAGTCTACTTGGTGCACCTCTGGAGACTGCAGCACTGCCCAGGTCTCAATCGAATCAAAGACTTCAACATAGACCACGAACGCCAAGCAAAGTGGCAGATTATACTCCGGTCCGGTCTTCTGTATAACCTGCCGCAGCGTATGGATGTGGTCTATGGTCCAAAGCCTTTTCAAAACGCGACTTGTTCAGGAGGTTGGAAGTCGTCGAACGTGCGAGCGCGACGATTCGTAAGATTCGTATTCTTCAAGAGGGTCTTGTCACCCTTTTTAAAGAACAGAATCACCTCACTTTCACTTCACTTATGTTCCATGTCTTCGGCATTCTGCCCTCGACGATGACGAAATTGAAAAGCATCTGAAAGTCTTCTATTCTACTTATTTTCACCATCCTCGCCGATTACGCCGATGACGCCGCCGCCGCCGACAATTTAGACGCCAGACGCCGCCGCCGGTCAAATGACCATCGGCGCACATGTCTAGTACGTGGCATATATCTTGAAATCGGGTGGGGATCTGGGGATTGCGTGGTATGCGTATTTCGGCATGTGTAACAGTGAGGGGCGCGGGCGGCGGGAGAGGGGCGCGCGCTATTGGTCGCCCACAAGAACACATGCGCGAACTTATCCCCACTCCGTCGAAAAAATTTCAAGATATATGCCTCATACTGTACGCCTACCGTCTTGTTACAGTTTGAGAAATAAAAATGAATAAAAAATTAAATAATAGTAAAGTTTTAATTCTTTATAAAATAAGTAACTTAAATGTCTTACAGTATATCAAGCAGTGCAAAATCGCGATTTTGCTATTGAAGCAGGCAACCCTAATGATAATATTTACTAACACTTTGTCTTCAAATACGAATTTAGAGAAAGTGATCGTAATGAATAGCATTAGGTAATTATTGAACTTTGATAGTTATCAGTATATTTCACTGGGGAGCTTATTAGGCAGTTTTGACGTTTCAATGCGCTGAGGTCGCAGGTCAACAGCTGTACAATCGATATTCAATTGTCTATACTTATCTGCCATCGACTAATCGACATTTTTTTAACAGCAAACACATTAGTATTCATACAGCCTAAATAATGATTGATCACTGATGTGTTAAGATAGAAAATAAACATGTAGGAATACGGAAAAGTAATCGACATTACATAATTACAATGATGGATCGCTTTATGCAAATGCAGCGTCACAAATTGATTGCATTATCTCGAAACGCGTTGGCTTTTCACCTCATTGTACGTGAAGGCTTTCCATGAATCACAGGCTGCGTTTATGATCGATCACATATATCTGATGCATTAAGTCTTCGCTCAAAAGCATGTAACACGTCAATATGCCATGGTAGCATTAGATGATTTGATAAAATGTAAGGTTGTGCGTATCACAATGATTTTACACTTTCCCTGTGACATAACGAAATGGATTTACAGCGAAAAACTGGGTGTGTGATGCAATATGAGATTTGTTACTTTTTACTTATTTGAAAAACGTTTTAACATCTCATACATGAGTAACGCACAATGTAGTAATCTGTAATCTACTATTAGGTTCAGCGACTTTTAGATTTATAAGAAAGAAACTAGCTTTACGCCCGTAGCTTCGCCCGCGTGAACTACAGGTCATATCGTGCGGTAGGACACTCGTGCCCAGCAGAGGGGTAAAAAGTAGCCGATGTCCTCCCCACAGTCAGTCCCATCTATATCCATACCGAATTTCGTTAAAATCGGTCCAGCAGTCTAGGCGTGAAAACAGACAGACAGAGTTATTCTCGCATTTATAATATTATACATAATTATGTACGGTCTATGTAGTTTATAAAGAAGCAATCTGTTTATTTTCATTCGGCTTATAAATAAATAGCGTCACCTACTGATTAATACGGTTGAGACACTTGCACTGAATCAATTTTTTCAATAAACTCAAAATAGTTGAATGAAATATGTGTCTTTATTTATAAGTGCCAACTATTTATTAAATCATCCGGCGTTTTATGTCCATTTATGTGCTAAACATACCGCATCTTTGTTAACAAGTCTATCGCAGTAGTTATGTCTGCACGTTTAATAACTTACAGAAACGCT
The DNA here is from genome assembly GCA_943789525.1 of Agriphila geniculea. Taxonomy (NCBI): domain Eukaryota; kingdom Metazoa; phylum Arthropoda; class Insecta; order Lepidoptera; family Crambidae; genus Agriphila; species Agriphila geniculea. Next base: position 15,577,956 of record OX038890.1, read on the forward strand.
TTGTGAATACCAAATCGATTTCTCGCATTTTCAAGACGGTTGGAATAGTAGATTGTTATATGAGGGTCCAAAGGAAGCAATACCCATACGAGACGCCCGAGCGTAGCGAGGGCGGCTATAGTTCGAGTATGGAATTGATGACTTTGACCCGTGTTTAACACTCTACTTTTCATTTCGATTATAAGGAAAGTAAAAAAAATCGTAGTTTTTTTCCATAATGTTTATTAATAATAATATGTACTTAGCTGGTACCTTATACTTATTATACCTATTTAAAATTAATCGAAAAATTAGAACAATTAGTGTTTACATTGTGTTTAGCACTTAATGTGCTCTTGAGCATAGAGTACTTGCTCCATAGAGTGGAAGGCAGTATTTTCTTTGATAATCCACTGAAATACGTGAGAAATAAATTTTCTGAAAATTATTTTATTTTATTGTTTGCTCGCCACTTCATAAAATCATTGTACGCATTTAAGTATTTTTCCTTCGAAACTTACTGGCAAAAGATTTTATATTATTTTGTTTGCCTCGTTTGTTACTGAATCCGGGGTCAATACTTCAAAATCGCTTGATGAACTCGTTTTTAGTAAATATAAAATCAACTCAACACACACAGCTCAAAGTCACAGAGTAAGGTATCCCGCCAATATTTTATAGTTTTTCTTATTTTGAATTTGGAACACGCCGCGTCGCCGGCCGCTCCGCCCAATATTTTTAATTTTGCACTGGCTGTTTATACCATGTTTCATTGTTGTTCGTGAATGCGCCCTATCTATTTTTTTAAACCATTACCAATGAGGTAACTCTATGGTTGACTATGTTACCAAATTCAGTTCTATTTTTAAATTTCTTTTATTTATTTTTATTTATTTATTTATTTATTGTTAAGAAACAAACGGTCTCATAAAAAAATATTAATCTTAGTTTAGGTTTACATTCTAGACCTATAGTTTCCTTAATATAACTTAGATATATTTTTATATAAGCCAAATTTTTGCAAAGAAGCAACATTTTTAACGACAACTTTTACTCCTTAGGTTGGAACGAAGAGTTTTGGACCCGCTGCTCAGTTTAAATATACACTATATGTACCGAATATGAGAAATGAAAAATAATTTGATCAGACAGATTTGCAGTCCTTATTCTGCACCTTACACGTAATTCTTATATCTATTCTGTGACCTTACGCTTATGGTGTGCTTATGGCACAGATTACTAAATAGTTCGGTCTTTTCCCTTATGCATGTGATCTAGTCTGTGGTCTATTTTAAAACCTCTTCAGGCGCATTGGTTACCTTTTTGATTATGTTTAAAAAAACGAATTTTCACAAACCAAGCCGGCCACATACAGACGACATCCCGATATCGATAATGTATGAAAATTCCGTACGGAAAAATCCAGCATGTGTGTGGTAGGTCCATAGATTCAGAAAATTGGGAAAAATCATACCACTGAAACATGGTATAAAAAAATGTTTACATAATGAAAACACCGGAAGACAGAGGTGAAAACCTACCTAATGAGTGCACATATTATACTGAAATAAATCTCACAAAATCACCGAAACCAACGTGCCCTATGATAATGTATCATGGCAATTTGCCGGACCACTTTCACCTACGCACGACGGAAGAAAATCCCGAAGTTGCACGGTGTTCGGTCACGCGGCGCACTTTCGAAAGTGACAACTAATAAAGGATGTTTTACATTTTGTGAAAATGCCTAGGTGTTAGAGTTGAAACTAAGACTACTGCAGATGAAGGTGAGACGGCCCGAGCGGTGGGCAAAGGAAACGGAGATGGCTGGTCGTCTTGGGATAAATGTCAATGCTGTTAGTGCAAGCAAGTAATGATATAAACATAGGTATTTTAGTTTTAACAAGGATTTAAGATTCGTTAAAAATACTGACATCTAAAATCTTTTTCGTGGTGTTAATCGAAAGGGGTATGTTTAAATCGTGATCTTTATGTATCGATTGAACTGATAATAAAAGCACATAGCAGCAATAAACAATAAAGTATGACCCTTGCAAATGTATGTTTCCAAAAAATCCTTAAAAAATGCATCTTGGATACTCAGAGAAGAGGAAACATGAAACAGATAATAAACTCAAAAAATAGATGTAAAGCAACTTGGAGCATTATAAATGCCAGATTAAATAATATCCAGAAACATGAGATTGACAAAATTAAATTTAATAACGACATTATTGATAACCCTATTGACATTGCAAATTTTTTTAACGAATATTTTATTGACATGACTAACCAAAATAATGAAAATCAGAAGATATATGACATTAACATACCAATTGACATGTGCGGACCATCCTTCTTTTTCTACCCTACGACATCTGAAGAAATATATAAAATTATAATGACTCTCAAGAATACAAACTCAGTTGGATATGACGAAATACCGACGAAGATATTGAAATCAGTAGCTGACTACATTGCACCGGTAATTAGTCATGTTATAAATCTTTCTCTGAGCCAAGGCATTTTCCCAGAGAAACTTAAGTTTTCTATTGTAAAGCCTATATACAAAAAAGGAGATAAATTGGACCCAAACAATTATAGGCCCATAACATTAATTTCCATATTGGCAAAAATTGTAGAGAAGGCAGCTCTTATGCGTCTTAGTAAATTTTGTGAGAAGTTTAAGTTAATTAAAGATCAGCAATTCGGTTTTAGGAAAAAAAAGAACACCACTTTAGCTAACTTCGAATTAGTGAAATCGGTAATGGAATGTTTAGACCATGGAACTCCGATTGTTGCTCTCTACCTAGACATGTGCAAAGCCTTTGATTTTGTTGACCATAAAAGGCTATGTGAGAAACTCTACAGGTACGGAATAAGAGGAACAGCACTTAGTTGGATTACTAGTTACTTACAGGACAGACAACAATGTGTATTAGTAACTAAAACCTATAGAAATAACAGTAATCAGTATAGTAAAACGGCTTTTCAATCACAATATAAGCTCAATAGATGTGGTGTTCCCCAGGGAACACTTATCGGTCCTTTGCTTTTCGTACTCTACATAAATGACTTGCCAAATGCGACAAAACATGAATCAATACTATTCGCAGACGACACTACAGTTCTTGTGAAAGGCCGTACAAAATACAAGGACCTCAATGTAATAGAGTATCAAGACGAAATAAATTTGACATTATATAATATTATTCAATGGATGAAATATAATAATTTGACATTAAATATTGGAAAAACGAAATATATGCAATTTGGTACATACCAGACGAAGGATTTACCATTAAACATTAAATACGACGACAAAGTAATTGACAAGGTACAATCGATCAAGTTTCTAGGATTAAATATTGACGAAAACTGTAGTTGGAGGAATCATATTAGTGTACTTTGCGACAAACTGAGTAGGTTTTCATTTGCACTCAGGCGCCTAAGAGAAGTCTCTTCAGTGGAAACTGCACTCTTAGTATATCATGCACATGTAGCGTCAGTACTACAGTATGGCGTTATGATATGGGGAAATTGCTCGGAGATAGAGACTTTATTCAGAAGCCAAAAAAAGTGTATTAGATCTTTATTTGGTGCGTATCGTCTAGAATCGTGCAGGCCTCTGTTTAAACAATATAAACTTCTTACACTTACGGGTCTCTATATTAAACAATTATGCACATTCGTCAAAGATAATATAGAGCAGTTTTCTCCAAAACCAGTTTCTAAGTATAAGGCCTTTCGCCAAAGACCAAGTCATAAACTTGAACGACCTAAATATAATCTTAGTTTGGCACATCGCAATGCTTATTCGATGGCCGTTAAACTATTTAATGCTCTTCCTGATCACTTAAGACAGCTAGATGGACCTATTTTCAAAAGAAAGCTGCATGAATATCTCATCGAAAACTGCTTTTACTCAGTTCAAGAATATTTAAATAAAAATAGTTGATATTATGGGTATAGCTTCTTTGGTTTTTTGACATGTAGGTAGCTAATGAAATTATATGTGATGTAAATGTAATTTAAAATTTTTGCATGCTTAATTATAAGTAGATTTTGACGGACATTATTTTTTAAGAACACCAAATCTTATACTCAAAATCAATGCAAATAAATATATCATTCATATCATTCATTCATTCATTCATTCATTCATTCATTCATTCATTCAAAGTAGTAACAAGACCTTCTTATACTCAACGAGAATAGAAACGATGAAATCTTGAGTAACCGACCAAAAGATAAATCTTCTACTAATAACAATAAAATTTCAAAGCCCTTCAAAATCTTTTTGTTGATAAACCACACAAATGTAATGTTGCTATAATAAAAAAAATATCTGGACCGTTTCCAGCGACCTTGGGCCTCTTAGAGCATGGTGAACTCGACTCACGCGCATAGATAAATTTACATGACGTCCCACTTTATAAGATTGCGTCCGTTAATCTTGTAATTGTTGTGGTGTAAACTCTTCGCGTTGGTATAGCGTAGGGCTTTCTGAAATAAAATGTATCAAGGCTACGTATGTGGGATATTGAAACAATTTTGATAATTTGTGGACTATAAAAATATCATTTCCGAGTCGCCTAAAGAAGTTGTAAAACCCGTTGTAAAACTATCACTGATTTTATGACTGACAATAACAAATGTCCAGTTTCGGAAAAGCTATAATCATTGAACACCGATATATTTTTATGATTTATGATAATAAGGAACTTTTGTGAATGCACTCAAACGGTCACAAATTTTAGGTGACCATACAATTATTAGATACAATAAGTTACGTGTCTCTTTAACACCAACCACAGTTCATGGGACATTTATAGGATAATATTAAACGTTAACATGATTGTTAAATTATAATTTCTATTCCGAAAACTTGTGAAGTAAACAAAGCCTATATTTTGTTGGTATAATAAAAGTATTTACTTTAGTAGATAACATATCCCTACCTAGATTTTTTAATTTAACAACCTACTATAGCGTCACGATGGACACGTGCTCTAATAGAAATTAGGTCAACTGCCAAACCGCGTGAGAGAATTTAGGGTGAACATCTTAGTACGAAATAGTCTCTAAAAATATACAATAAAACATTGACTGATGAATGGCAGACTCTAATTAACGATGCTAAAAGTTTCGGCTTCATTCGACTGACCAGTAGCATCTAAATCGATATTTGATTCGAGCAACTAATCAATCTGGCCATTCTTTCGGTAGTCAACAATGAATAATTAGTTCAGTTTGTCTTTCACTTTAGTAATTAATGGTTTTGTCAATACATTTTTTGTTTCCGGTAGCTAATATTTGCGTAACTAGACAATTGACAAATGACGATCTTTATTAAGTTTACGTCATTGAAAGGGGTAGTAGTTAATCTTCTGGTATCATAATATTGGAAAAAGTGTTTCTAATCACTGTCAGTGATAGTAAAATAACCAAAATGATAAGGAAAATCAACGTTGACATTATCTAGCATCCTCTAGTCTACATTATACACGATGCAACATATCAAAATCGATAAGTTTTATTTTTAATAATAAATATGGGTTTTGACAACTCTTTGGTTATTGTTTGTACTTTTACGCTCAAATGTTTGTTGTCGTATATTTTTCGCACACATTTGTATTTTTATGAACATGCTGAAGAAGATACACTCAACCTGTTGAAGTTGTGTAATCTTAAAGTTTCAGTAAAGTATGGTCCAGTAGGCAAAATCGTGCCCAAACTGAATATTGCTTTGACATGTGGATCAAATATTAATCAGTTACCAACTATATTTTAATTAGCTTTTATAATCACTAATCTAAGTTTACAAGATAAAATCAAGACAGGTCGGCCTCATGATCGACTAATAATTAGTAATTTATCTATTAGTTGGATGATTACTGATATACCAGCAATTTATATGCAAGTACTGTTTAGTTAGATTAAAGGATGACTTATATGCAAGCTTATTTTGAAATGGGTGATCATGAGATATAAGAAGCTTACGTCTTAGGAAATCACTAATAAGCAACTGCTTGTGGAATTGTCTAAATTGGCTGTACAGGATCATTTTGTATTCACTATCCAAATTTTGAGGATGAGTTCAGTCCATAAAACTGAACAAATTTCTCTAAGGAACACATGGCCAAATATGTAAAAAAAATCGACTATACCATACAAATCAAAGAGATCACGTGATCAATTTAGTAGGGGATGATCAAAATTTTGAGGCGAAATTCGACACATGTTTCTTAGAGAAAGTTGTTTAGTTTCATGGACTGGACACATCCTTGACATTTTGATGGTAAGTTCAGGATGACCCGATATAAGAGAAAACTGCTAACCCATATCCACTAACAAAGATGTGACACAAATCTTAATACATCTCTGTTTCGTTTATACAAAAAGTGCAGATTCATTACAAGCGGTTATGTTACTTATTCAGCTCTTTCACGCTATCAACAATAGCTTGAAGTTCAATAGCTGCCTGTATAGGACTAATTAGCTTTCAGTCGTGATCATAACTGGCGCAATTAGCAAAACAAATAGCCAATCACACATCAAAATCAATCAGGGCTAGACAGCAAAGGTCATTTCCCACAACGCACTGCACTCAATCACTTGACTGCAGAGATTGATGGCAACAAATAACGCATGTTATTCATCAAGAACGCAATCGGAGACTTCTGACCTTATTCTGAAAGTATCTAATGGTTCTGTTGTAAGGAAGGCATTGTGAAGAAAGCACGACCTCGCGATCTGACGCCATAAGCGCATGGATACCTTTCATCTTAATCAGTACTTATGTCGTGTCGTGATGCAGTGTCAATCATGTTTCTGACTCTTTCAAAGATACTGTCCTTACTGAGAACGGCAGAATTAAGATTTATTCAACTATTTTATATGGCAACGTCAATTTCTTCTACTTCAACTTTGTCTTCTGTTGTATGGTCGTCTTTTTTCTTTGGATCTTTCTCTAACCTTTCCCTTTGTTGCTTCATCTTAAGTAGTGGCAAAAACATATTCATTTAGTAACCACATGTTAGTACCCAAGGCAATATCACGAGTTTGTCCTTTAAAATAACATTAAGCAACGTGGACAGATGTACAAACAAACATCATTAAATATCAAAGTATACATACATCCTGTGAATTCTAATGAGATATTTATGTCTGTACATTTTGTATGAAGTTATTTATTATATTGCTGTACTAAGTGATTCTTTAAAATGACAAATAATGTTCTGACTCACTTTCACGAGCATTCTTCACGATTTTACTTTCAAGGGTTATTCAGAGCATTGGATGTTGAGTAAAATTTTAATGATATTTTATTCAATACTTGCGCATTGAAGAAAATCTGTTGTATTGAAATAAAATTACACTCGTACAATCATTTCTTTAATTGATTAACGACAAACTTTTGAAGTGAAACAATAATTCAACATCAATCTTCGTTTAGACACCGTCGATCTCATGTGTCCCATCAAAACAGTTTCAATTGAAGCTAATTTCAGATATACGATCAGAGCGATGCAATCATATAATTGGTCACTTCTCTAGGAGTCACTTAAGAGTTTGAAGCTGGCGTATCGCGTATCAATGTAACATCTCGAGAAACAATAGACAAGGGACTCGGTATATGGTGATGACCCTTAGATAGCCTCACAGATAGTCCGATCATTTCCGCTCCATTTACGGATTGAAATGTCGTGTGAAATTGGAAATTGCCATGTTTTTCTTACGCAACCTCGCAAAAGTATAGACAATAGGGAACATGCATAAGTCACCGATTTTGATAAATTTGAGTTTGGTCGCTGCGGATACGTATAAAAACATGATGGAACAGAAAAATAAGTAAAAAAATGTATAATTTTAGTTTTATCACACAGGGGAAGATAACGAATTTTTTTTTTTTCATTTTCGGATATAATGTACTTAACAGTCGGATAGAATATCGAATAAGAAATAATATTTTGTATGACACATATGTACTTAAACGCAATATTTAGGGAGATATTTGAAAATTCTTGGCTAACTCCATATAATGCGCCTGAAACGTGACATGAGTGACGTCACAAATGTTAACCGTTTTGTATAGAGCGTTTTCGGCAGGTGCTGCTGCGTGCTAACTTCAAGTAACTATATCACGAAAAAAAAACGCAAAAGAAAAGTTTTAATATTACCGTTGATTTTCTCAAGCATTATACTTTTGATTTTGATACAAAAAAAAATTGATGCATGTTCCCTATTCCAACGCAAGCTAGAGGCATATACATATAACGATAAAGAGTAACTTTTAGTAAGCATACATTTGTCATGATCTAAAACGAGCATTAATATTTTTTTTCAAGCTTTAAAGTTCATTGAAGCTTAAACGTCCGTCAGTCAGACTAATTAGAAAATAAAAAACATAACATACAGTAGCAACTTTGAAAACCTAATCGATTTCGGCGTCCCGATAATCGGTTCCTCATAAGCTTTTAGATTTTAAATTAACATGATCACAACCTGTTCCGAAATAAGCCCCATAATAAGCATGTCATACTTTCACTTAGTTGGATCAAACGGATAACTTAAATTTTAATAGCCCAAATTATATACATTCTTAATAAGAATAGGTTCAGTGTTTTCTAATTGGGGATTGACAAGAAAATTACATAGTCAGTTGAAGTATGAATGGAGGTTATTGCCAAAGGCATATTAATCCAAATCCAAAATGACAGATGCCTAGATTATCTTGTTCTTGTGATTGTGAGGCAATTAGAATCAAAATTCGTACGTACATTTTCTACAATTAGATGAAGCAAAAAAACGGTGAACATTTCTTGACGTTATCATAGTGTCATTTAGGGCGTGTAATGACTGTATGCTGTGCGTACAGTGTAAACACTAAAGTAAAAACTGGAACGACTTAGCTATAAAAATAATATATTACCCTACGGCGATAAGTGGTAAACATCTATTTTCCGAAAAAGATCGAAACATACTATTTTATAAAGTTGGTCTACATCATTAAATGAAAGATAACTTTTAGTAAGTGAACACAAGAAACGAGAAAAAAACACAAGAGAAAAGTTTTAATATTACAGTTGATTTTCTCACGCATTATACTTTTGATTTTGATGCAAAAAAAAAATTGATGCATGTTCCCTATATTTAACTGGCTTGAAAACCTATAGGTGATCAACCCATTTCACATTTACAATTAATACTACTTTATGTTTATATTATAAATGCTCTCCAACGTCTGTCGATGTAATATGAGGTGGTCTTTTTAATTCGAACAATGCTGACAGTCGACTATTCATTATAGTTGTAACCGGACACCAGACACTAAATAAATAACTTTGCTTCTGTTTATCGTCACCTACTGAATTATTTACTAAAACCAAGTCTAAATCTTGGACAGAAGGTTTAATTTACGATGAGGCTACTGAGAGAAATTTATCTTCACTCCGAACACCTTTTAGTGAGTAATTGTTTAGACAAATTCGGAGATCTCTAATTAGATTGAATAGACTATTTATAGACCAAAGTGTGTTGACATTTAGTAGTATAATAATGTGGTGATCTGTTTATAGGTGTTTAACATTACCGGTAGGTGTGAAGAATCATATTGATGTTTTACCTGTAAAGAAGAAATATTGATTAGCATTGTTGGTGATAGATATTAAAAGAATTGCTGGCGACGAGATCGTGTACCAGCCGGGAGTCAAGATACAACCGCAAGCATTGTCTTGTGCTGGGCCTCCGTAATGTGTTTAGAACTGTTGATAACAGCGACCATAACGCGTAGAGTTTCAATGAGCTAGCTACATTTTGTTTATATTAACATAATTACGTCCCGCGTGTGGGTTGTGATATTATTTATTTGAATTTAGCCGAATTGTAACTTGAATTCACTTTGAGGAACTGCGACAGTCGTTTCTATGGGAGTTTTTATGGGAACTGGGCAGTTGAATAAGAACCGTCGTAGCGTACGCGCTCCGGTGCCCTGTTCAATGTATTATTGGTATTATTCGATGTGTTATTTGTGATTAATGAGTTATAATATTGTGTGGTGAAGTAAATAGTTGGTGTAAATTGAGACTTTTATTAATAACTTAAAGTAACTCTTACATTTGAAGTTCACTATTAGCATATTAATTTATTTAAGAGTGAGCTTACATCAGAAGTGGCACGTTTCTCACGCAAGTTATCATTGGGAAAGCATAAAAGAAAACGGGATATTACCTATTGTTGAATAATTGTGATATATATGACATTAACATACCAATTGACATGTGCGGACCATCCTTCTTTTTCTACCCTACGACATCTGAAGAAATATATAAAATTATAATGACTCTCAAGAATACAAACTCAGTTGGATATGACGAAATACCGACGAAGATATTGAAATCAGTAGCTGACTACATTGCACCGGTAATTAGTCATGTTATAAATCTTTCTCTGAGCCAAGGCATTTTCCCAGAGAAACTTAAGTTTTCTATTGTAAAGCCTATATACAAAAAAGGAGATAAATTGGACCCAAACAATTATAGGCCCATAACATTAATTTCCATATTGGCAAAAATTGTAGAGAAGGCAGCTCTTATGCGTCTTAGTAAATTTTGTGAGAAGTTTAAGTTAATTAAAGATCAGCAATTCGGTTTTAGGAAAAAAAAGAACACCACTTTAGCTAACTTCGAATTAGTGAAATCGGTAATGGAATGTTTAGACCATGGAACTCCGATTGTTGCTCTCTACCTAGACATGTGCAAAGCCTTTGATTTTGTTGACCATAAAAGGCTATGTGAGAAACTCTACAGGTACGGAATAAGAGGAACAGCACTTAGTTGGATTACTAGTTACTTACAGGACAGACAACAATGTGTATTAGTAACTAAAACCTATAGAAATAACAGTAATCAGTATAGTAAAACGGCTTTTCAATCACAATATAAGCTCAATAGATGTGGTGTTCCCCAGGGAACACTTATCGGTCCTTTGCTTTTCGTACTCTACATAAATGACTTGCCAAATGCGACAAAACATGAATCAATACTATTCGCAGACGACACTACAGTTCTTGTGAAAGGCCGTACAAAATACAAGGACCTCAATGTAATAGAGTATCAAGACGAAATAAATTTGACATTATATAATATTATTCAATGGATGAAATATAATAATTTGACATTAAATATTGGAAAAACGAAATATATGCAATTTGGTACATACCAGACGAAGGATTTACCATTAAACATTAAATACGACGACAAAGTAATTGACAAGGTACAATCGATCAAGTTTCTAGGATTAAATATTGACGAAAACTGTAGTTGGAGGAATCATATTAGTGTACTTTGCGACAAACTGAGTAGGTTTTCATTTGCACTCAGGCGCCTAAGAGAAGTCTCTTCAGTGGAAACTGCACTCTTAGTATATCATGCACATGTAGCGTCAGTACTACAGTATGGCGTTATGATATGGGGAAATTGCTCGGAGATAGAGACTTTATTCAGAAGCCAAAAAAAGTGTATTAGATCTTTATTTGGTGCGTATCGTCTAGAATCGTGCAGGCCTCTGTTTAAACAATATAAACTTCTTACACTTACGGGTCTCTATATTAAACAATTATGCACATTCGTCAAAGATAATATAGAGCAGTTTTCTCCAAAACCAGTTTCTAAGTATAAGGCCTTTCGCCAAAGACCAAGTCATAAACTTGAACGACCTAAATATAATCTTAGTTTGGCACATCGCAATGCTTATTCGATGGCCGTTAAACTATTTAATGCTCTTCCTGATCACTTAAGACAGCTAGATGGACCTATTTTCAAAAGAAAGCTGCATGAATATCTCATCGAAAACTGCTTTTACTCAGTTCAAGAATATTTAAATAAAAATAGTTGATATTATGGGTATAGCTTCTTTGGTTTTTTGACATGTAGGTAGCTAATGAAATTATATGTGATGTAAATGTAATTTAAAATTTTTGCATGCTTAATTATAAGTAGATTTTGACGGACATTATTTTTTAAGAACACCAAATCTTATACTCAAAATCAATGCAAATAAATATATCATTCATATCATTCATTCATTCATTCATTCATTCATTCATTCATTCATTCAAAGTAGTAACAAGACCTTCTTATACTCAACGAGAATAGAAACGATGAAATCTTGAGTAACCGACCAAAAGATAAATCTTCTACTAATAACAATAAAATTTCAAAGCCCTTCAAAATCTTTTTGTTGATAAACCACACAAATGTAATGTTGCTATAATAAAAAAAATATCTGGACCGTTTCCAGCGACCTTGGGCCTCTTAGAGCATGGTGAACTCGACTCACGCGCATAGATAAATTTACATGACGTCCCACTTTATAAGATTGCGTCCGTTAATCTTGTAATTGTTGTGGTGTAAACTCTTCGCGTTGGTATAGCGTAGGGCTTTCTGAAATAAAATGTATCAAGGCTACGTATGTGGGATATTGAAACAATTTTGATAATTTGTGGACTATAAAAATATCATTTCCGAGTCGCCTAAAGAAGTTGTAAAACCCGTTGTAAAACTATCACTGATTTTATGACTGACAATAACAAATGTCCAGTTTCGGAAAAGCTATAATCATTGAACACCGATATATTTTTATGATTTATGATAATAAGGAACTTTTGTGAATGCACTCAAACGGTCACAAATTTTAGGTGACCATACAATTATTAGATACAATAAGTTACGTGTCTCTTTAACACCAACCACAGTTCATGGGACATTTATAGGATAATATTAAACGTTAACATGATTGTTAAATTATAATTTCTATTCCGAAAACTTGTGAAGTAAACAAAGCCTATATTTTGTTGGTATAATAAAAGTATTTACTTTAGTAGATAACATATCCCTACCTAGATTTTTTAATTTAACAACCTACTATAGCGTCACGATGGACACGTGCTCTAATAGAAATTAGGTCAACTGCCAAACCGCGTGAGAGAATTTAGGGTGAACATCTTAGTACGAAATAGTCTCTAAAAATATACAATAAAACATTGACTGATGAATGGCAGACTCTAATTAACGATGCTAAAAGTTTCGGCTTCATTCGACTGACCAGTAGCATCTAAATCGATATTTGATTCGAGCAACTAATCAATCTGGCCATTCTTTCGGTAGTCAACAATGAATAATTAGTTCAGTTTGTCTTTCACTTTAGTAATTAATGGTTTTGTCAATACATTTTTTGTTTCCGGTAGCTAATATTTGCGTAACTAGACAATTGACAAATGACGATCTTTATTAAGTTTACGTCATTGAAAGGGGTAGTAGTTAATCTTCTGGTATCATAATATTGGAAAAAGTGTTTCTAATCACTGTCAGTGATAGTAAAATAACCAAAATGATAAGGAAAATCAACGTTGACATTATCTAGCATCCTCTAGTCTACATTATACACGATGCAACATATCAAAATCGATAAGTTTTATTTTTAATAATAAATATGGGTTTTGACAACTCTTTGGTTATTGTTTGTACTTTTACGCTCAAATGTTTGTTGTCGTATATTTTTCGCACACATTTGTATTTTTATGAACATGCTGAAGAAGATACACTCAACCTGTTGAAGTTGTGTAATCTTAAAGTTTCAGTAAAGTATGGTCCAGTAGGCAAAATCGTGCCCAAACTGAATATTGCTTTGACATGTGGATCAAATATTAATCAGTTACCAACTATATTTTAATTAGCTTTTATAATCACTAATCTAAGTTTACAAGATAAAATCAAGACAGGTCGGCCTCATGATCGACTAATAATTAGTAATTTATCTATTAGTTGGATGATTACTGATATACCAGCAATTTATATGCAAGTACTGTTTAGTTAGATTAAAGGATGACTTATATGCAAGCTTATTTTGAAATGGGTGATCATGAGATATAAGAAGCTTACGTCTTAGGAAATCACTAATAAGCAACTGCTTGTGGAATTGTCTAAATTGGCTATTCAGGATCATTTTGTATTCACTATCCAAATTTTGAGGATGAGTTCAGTCCATAAAACTGAACAAATTTCTCTAAGGAACACATGGCCAAATATGTAAAAAAAATCGACTATACCATACAAATCAAAGAGATCACGTGATCAATTTAGTAGGGGATGATCAAAATTTTGAGGCGAAATTCGACACATGTTTCTTAGAGAAAGTTGTTTAGTTTCATGGACTGGACACATCCTTGACATTTTGATGGTAAGTTCAGGATGACCCGATATAAGAGAAAACTGCTAACCCATATCCACTAACAAAGATGTGACACAAATCTTAATACATCTCTGTTTCGTTTATACAAAAAGTGCAGATTCATTACAAGCGGTTATGTTACTTATTCAGCTCTTTCACGCTATCAACAATAGCTTGAAGTTCAATAGCTGCCTGTATAGGACTAATTAGCTTTCAGTCGTGATCATAACTGGCGCAATTAGCAAAACAAATAGCCAATCACACATCAAAATCAGTCAGGGCTAGACAGCAAAGGTCATTTCCCACAACGCACTGCACTCAATCACTTGACTGCAGAGATTGATGGCAACAAATAACGCATGTTATTCATCAAGAACGCAATCGGAGACTTCTGACCTTATTCTGAAAGTATCTAATGGTTCTGTTGTAAGGAAGGCATTGTGAAGAAAGCACGACCTCGCGATCTGACGCCATAAGCGCATGGATACCTTTCATCTTAATCAGTACTTATGTCGTGTCGTGATGCAGTGTCAATCATGTTTCTGACTCTTTCAAAGATACTGTCCTTACTGAGAACGGCAGAATTAAGATTTATTCAACTATTTTATATGGCAACGTCAATTTCTTCTACTTCAACTTTGTCTTCTGTTGTATGGTCGTCTTTTTTCTTTGGATCTTTCTCTAACCTTTCCCTTTGTTGCTTCATCTTAAGTAGTGGCAAAAACATATTCATTTAGTAACCACATGTTAGTACCCAAGGCAATATCACGAGTTTGTCCTTTAAAATAACATTAAGCAACGTGGACAGATGTACAAACAAACATCATTAAATATCAAAGTATACATACATCCTGTGAATTCTAATGAGATATTTATGTCTGTACATTTTGTATGAAGTTATTTATTATATTGCTGTACTAAGTGATTCTTTAAAATGACAAATAATGTTCTGACTCACTTTCACGAGCATTCTTCACGATTTTACTTTCAAGGGTTATTCAGAGCATTGGATGTTGAGTAAAATTTTAATGATATTTTATTCAATACTTGCGCATTGAAGAAAATCTGTTGTATTGAAATAAAATTACACTCGTACAATCATTTCTTTAATTGATTAACGACAAACTTTTGAAGTGAAACAATAATTCAACATCAATCTTCGTTTAGACACCGTCGATCTCATGTGTCCCATCAAAACAGTTTCAATTGAAGCTAATTTCAGATATACGATCAGAGCGATGCAATCATATAATTGGTCACTTCTCTAGGAGTCACTTAAGAGTTTGAAGCTGGCGTATCGCGTATCAATGTAACATCTCGAGAAACAATAGACAAGGGACTCGGTATATGGTGATGACCCTTAGATAGCCTCACAGATAGTCCGATCATTTCCGCTCCATTTACGGATTGAAATGTCGTGTGAAATTGGAAATTGCCATGTTTTTCTTACGCAACCTCGCAAAAGTATAGACAATAGGGAACATGCATAAGTCACCGATTTTGATAAATTTGAGTTTGGTCGCTGCGGATACGTATAAAAACATGATGGAACAGAAAAATAAGTAAAAAAATGTATAATTTTAGTTTTATCACACAGGGGAAGATAACGAATTTTTTTTTTTTCATTTTCGGATATAATGTACTTAACAGTCGGATAGAATATCGAATAAGAAATAATATTTTGTATGACACATATGTACTTAAACGCAATATTTAGGGAGATATTTGAAAATTCTTGGCTAACTCCATATAATGCGCCTGAAACGTGACATGAGTGACGTCACAAATGTTAACCGTTTTGTATAGAGCGTTTTCGGCAGGTGCTGCTGCGTGCTAACTTCAAGTAACTATATCACGAAAAAAAAACGCAAAAGAAAAGTTTTAATATTACCGTTGATTTTCTCAAGCATTATACTTTTGATTTTGATACAAAAAAAAATTGATGCATGTTCCCTATTCCAACGCAAGCTAGAGGCATATACATATAACGATAAAGAGTAACTTTTAGTAAGCATACATTTGTCATGATCTAAAACGAGCATTAATATTTTTTTTCAAGCTTTAAAGTTCATTGAAGCTTAAACGTCCGTCAGTCAGACTAATTAGAAAATAAAAAACATAACATACAGTAGCAACTTTGAAAACCTAATCGATTTCGGCGTCCCGATAATCGGTTCCTCATAAGCTTTTAGATTTTAAATTAACATGATCACAACCTGTTCCGAAATAAGCCCCATAATAAGCATGTCATACTTTCACTTAGTTGGATCAAACGGATAACTTAAATTTTAATAGCCCAAATTATATACATTCTTAATAAGAATAGGTTCAGTGTTTTCTAATTGGGGATTGACAAGAAAATTACATAGTCAGTTGAAGTATGAATGGAGGTTATTGCCAAAGGCATATTAATCCAAATCCAAAATGACAGATGCCTAGATTATCTTGTTCTTGTGATTGTGAGGCAATTAGAATCAAAATTCGTACGTACATTTTCTACAATTAGATGAAGCAAAAAAACGGTGAACATTTCTTGACGTTATCATAGTGTCATTTAGGGCGTGTAATGACTGTATGCTGTGCGTACAGTGTAAACACTAAAGTAAAAACTGGAACGACTTAGCTATAAAAATAATATATTACCCTACGGCGATAAGTGGTAAACATCTATTTTCCGAAAAAGATCGAAACATACTATTTTATAAAGTTGGTCTACATCATTAAATGAAAGATAACTTTTAGTAAGTGAACACAAGAAACGAGAAAAAAACACAAGAGAAAAGTTTTAATATTACAGTTGATTTTCTCACGCATTATACTTTTGATTTTGATACAAAAAAAAAATTGATGCATGTTCCCTATATTTAACTGGCTTGAAAACCTATATGTGATCAACCCATTTCACATTTACAATTAATACTACTTTATGTTTATATTATAAATGCTCTCCAACGTCTGTCGATGTAATATGAGGTGGTCTTTTTAATTCGAACAATGCTGACAGTCGACTATTCATTATAGTTGTAACCGGACACCAGACACTAAATAAATAACTTTGCTTCTGTTTATCGTCACCTACTGAATTATTTACTAAAACCAAGTCTAAATCTTGGACAGAAGGTTTAATTTACGATGAGGCTACTGAGAGAAATTTATCTTCACTCCGAACACCTTTTAGTGAGTAATTGTTTAGACAAATTCGGAGATCTCTAATTAGATTGAATAGACTATTTATAGACCAAAGTGTGTTGACATTTAGTAGTATAATAATGTGGTGATCTGTTTATAGGTGTTTAACATTACCGGTAGGTGTGAAGAATCATATTGATGTTTTACCTGTAAAGAAGAAATATTGATTAGCATTGTTGGTGATAGATATTAAAAGAATTGCTGGCGACGAGATCGTGTACCAGCCGGGAGTCAAGATACAACCGCAAGCATTGTCTTGTGCTGGGCCTCCGTAATGTGTTTAGAACTGTTGATAACAGCGACCATAACGCGTAGAGTTTCAATGAGCTAGCTACATTTTGTTTATATTAACATAATTACGTCCCGCGTGTGGGTTGTGATATTATTTATTTGAATTTAGCCGAATTGTAACTTGAATTCACTTTGAGGAACTGCGACAGTCGTTTCTATGGGAGTTTTTATGGGAACTGGGCAGTTGAATAAGAACCGTCGTAGCGTACGCGCTCCGGTGCCCTGTTCAATGTATTATTGGTATTATTCGATGTGTTATTTGTGATTAATGAGTTATAATATTGTGTGGTGAAGTAAATAGTTGGTGTAAATTGAGACTTTTATTAATAACTTAAAGTAACTCTTACATTTGAAGTTCACTATTAGCATATTAATTTATTTAAGAGTGAGCTTACATCAGAAGTGGCACGTTTCTCACGCAAGTTATCATTGGGAAAGCATAAAAGAAAACGGGATATTACCTATTGTTGAATAATTGTGAATTATAAAAAAAAATACACGTGAATTGAGCTCCTTAAAGTGAGAATAATATCTAAGTTGAAAATGAAAATTCCAAGTGTTCGAATAAAAATTAAAGCGGGTGACAAAAAAAAGAATAATAATAAGTGGGTGACTATTATATAAAAAAAGCCGGACAAGTGCAAGTCGGACCGCGTACCGAAGGTTCCGCACAAATTTGTTGGTATGGAATCCTAAAAACGAGCACGAGCGGCAGCAGCGGGGCTCTGACACCGTCACTCCCGCCTCCCGGGAAACGCAAGAAGGTATCTTGTAAAAATGATACAGAAATTGTAAGTACCTACCTACAAGCACGATTAATTAATTTACATAATAATATCAGTGTTTGACCTAATGACTGATAATGTTGTGTCGTGGCTTTTATTTAACTATTTTTTCATGGAACGACAGCATGCGCTACCAGGCGCTGAATAAACTAAATAAAGAGGTGAGCTAAAACTTGGTATCTACGACTCCCTGTAATTTTATACTAATGCTGAGGACGTAGTGGTTATGGTAAGATTGGTAACAGAAAATATAGAGTTTTTTTTGGTGAAAAGCAGCATGTTTGAATTACCGAAAGAAATAATCGATAAAAAGAGAAGGTATTGGGTCATGAATCATGATCGTTACGAAGTTACGGATTTCAGAGTTAGTAATATTAATACGGAGTAGACCGTTTGCGAAAATTAAACCTTGTAATGTATCAATGATTGGAACCGACATGACGAACAATGAAGTACTTATTTGAAATAAAGAAAAGTACATGTTGACAAAGTAAAACTTCGATATTAAGAAGTGAATGTGCAATGTTTAATCACTTTATATGTATAATTGTTTATGTAATGAATGATGAAGCCAATAATATTGTCACCTATTGCGATCATAACGTTAAAATTAAATAACAGTAACAAGAAATAATACTATTTCCGAAGTCTAATGGAGTCGTATCCTTGTGTTTAATTATAGGTATTGAGAGAAGTACCCTAAAACTAAAGAGAAGACTTTGCTTTGCTTTGATAACAATAAAAGTTTTATAATATCTTGATGTTCTAGATGTCTTATGTAGTAAAATACGATTTCCTAAGTCTAAAGGAGTCGTATTCTTGTGTATGTTTATAGATATTGAGAGACGTACCCTAAGACTAAAGGGATTAATTTGCTTTGCTCTGATGACAATAAAGTTTAATGGTGTTAGGTATCGCCTAAGACTAAAGGGATTGCCTAAAGTACCAGAGGAATATGGGACAGTTGAGTACTTCAGACTTTATGTGCAAAAGTCGGCCAACTAAAGGGACTGCTATAATGCACTGAAGGCCACAACTCTCTATTGTATTTGTCAAACATCTAGAACATCATGATGGGAGGATTATAATGGTAGTCTATTCTTCTGGCTGCAGGAATCACCTAGGACCAAAGGGATTGCCTAAAGCACCAGAGAAATATGTGACAGTTGAGTCCTTCAGACTTTATGTGCAAAAGTCGGCCAACTAAAGGGACTGCTATAATGCACTGAAGGCCACAACTCTCTATTGTATTTGTCAAACATCTAGAACATTATGATGGGAGGATTATAATGGTAGTCTATTCTTCTGGCTGCAGGAATCACCTAGGACCAAAGGGATTGCCTAAAGCACCAGAGAAATATGTGACAGTTGAGTCCTTCAGACTTTATGTGCAAAAGTCGCCTAGGACCAAAGGGACTGCAATAATGCACTGAAGGTCACAACTGTCTTAACTGCCTATTACTATTTCTCAAACATCTAGAGCATCATGATGGGAGGATTCTAACGGTAGTCTATTCTTCTGGTTGCAGGAATCACCTAGGACCAAAGGGATTGCCTAAAGCACCAGAGGAATATGTGACAGTTGAGTCCTTCAGACTTTATGTGCAAAAGTCACCTAGGACCAAAGGGACTGCAATAATGCACTGAAGGTCACAACTGTCTTAACTGTCTATTAGTATTTCTCAACATCATGATGGGCCGAGGCACATAGAATACGTTATAAAAATTACCATTTCATAAATAGAAGTGTTTCTTATGTCCCAGATTGAAAACCATCAATTTTGGGATAAAGCGTCCGCGGAAGTGCCTGGGGCAGGCACACTGCAGGATGGCCGTGCTGGCGACGAGATCGTGTACCAGCCGGGAGTCAAGATACAACCGCAAGCATTGTCTTGTGCTGGGCCTCCGTAATGTGTTTAGAACTGTTGATAACAGCGACCATAACGCGTAGAGTTTCAATGAGCTAGCTACATTTTGTTTATATTAACATAATTACGTCCCGCGTGTGGGTTGTGATATTATTTATTTGAATTTAGCCGAATTGTAACTTGAATTCACTTTGAGGAACTGCGACAGTCGTTTCTATGGGAGTTTTTATGGGAACTGGGCAGTTGAATAAGAACCGTCGTAGCGTACGCGCTCCGGTGCCCTGTTCAATGTATTATTGGTATTATTCGATGTGTTATTTGTGATTAATGAGTTATAATATTGTGTGGTGAAGTAAATAGTTGGTGTAAATTGAGACTTTTATTAATAACTTAAAGTAACTCTTACATTTGAAGTTCACTATTAGCATATTAATTTATTTAAGAGTGAGCTTACAGAATGATTATAATAGAAATATTTTATCAGCGACTAAGATAATTCGCTGAGAATTTTTCATTTCTTTATCATTTCATAAACAGTAGATACCAATTGGTAGCAGGTTTTCAACAACTGTACCTAGAATTAAAATACATGAAACAACAAAAACCATGTAACACTATCCTACTTCTCTATGTAATTTCATCTTAGTAATTTGGCTTGGCTACCCTCGGGATTGAAGCAAATTGTGTATGTTGTGAAAAATATATAATTTTAATAAATACCATAGCGATCTCTAGATATACGTTGCACCAAAATAGCAAACCCGTTATTATAAAATTTGGTAACCAATAATGATATAGAACTGTAGCAGATGTTGGCCCTCCCACGTTTTATGAACGTCATTATACCATGACGTTTGAAATTTTGTCACTATAGAATATAGGGGATAGGTTAATGCCATTACAATTTAACGTCCCTCTTCGTTTCAAAATTTATATGGAAAGCTACACTATATTGTTATTAAGAACTAGCGGCCGCCCGCGACTTCATCTGCGTGAAAGTTTTTATACTATCCCTCGGGAACAATCCTTTTATCGGGATGAAATATACCCTTTGTCCTTCTCTGTAACCCTGACAACGTGTATGCAAAATTTCATGATGATCGGTTCAGTAGTTAAGACGTGAAGGCGGGCGTAACAAACAAACAAACGAACTTTCGCATTTATAATATTAAGTACTTAAGAATTTATCAGTTGCCGTACTGTATATCGTATTCTGCACATATTTATTATGATTGCATTAACATGATACTCTGCGTTCCCTTTCGTATACCTAGAACAGCAAGTAAGTACACAGATTTCAATATTACATATTATTATAAAACATAAAGAAAATAATAAAGAAGAAAAAAAATCCTAAAGAAGCAGTTCACATTTCTGATCCACAAAGATAATCGTTTAATCCCACATCGCAGTAATTGGTACAATTGATCGCTAAATAAATCAATTTTAACTGGCAACTTATTAAAACTGTTATGATGAACTGACGCGCTAAATCAGCCGAAATAACAATTACTGGAACACACACCGCAGTAGTCCCGTTTGCCAATTATATTTAGACGTTAGAGAGTTAAGGAACATTGAAACAAACTAGCGCAAGCTAGTTTTTAAAACTCAATCGATTGAAGTTACGCCCATGAAACAATCGAGCTATTTCCTGATTGAACTTTTCTTGTAAGATATTCTTAATTGATATTACAAAGATCGGGTCATGGTCTTCATTCTCCGTAGCTTGTTCAACGTTATACAGTACGATTATCTATTCTGTGGTTATACTATAAAAGAAATGATTACAAATGTCTGGATGGCAATTTGCTATACTTCTGTGTCCAGCTAATTATTTCTTATTAATTATGAGAAAGCTTACCAGATCCAAATAATATCAATTCTTGTACCACCGGTTATGATAATTGGAAACAAACGAACGACAACAATTAAATGTTATTCATACAAGTCCAATGCCAAGTTTAATTGGTCGAAGAATTTGGCCTCAGGCGAAGAACGCTGGTTCGAAAGACACCTCTCAGGACATGCTAAAGTAGCGGAGATATAAGAGAAAGGTGTTCCGGATTTCAAAGCTATTAAAACACTAGAAATGGGGAAACATAAATCAGTGGGATAAATATTATGCTGCAAAAAGCGGAATTTTCATTGAAAAGTAAACCGTATTGATTTTCCTAATGAAGTGAAAATATATAATGAAATTACATTCAAAGAAACCATATTTTTGTTTCGGAGTTCTCAAAATAAAATATTTGAAGCTCGCTCGGAGCTAGGAGACAAAACGTGACATACTTTAAGTACTCTGATGTAAGCAGCTAAATAATCCTTTAAACGACTAACACCATAATACTATATGTTTATGGAATTGTCAAAGGTTCATTATGACATAGTTAATCTCATAACGTGATGATTAAGTCGTGATGCTCAAATTATCTTATTAATTTTCATAAGCCGGTGAATAGGCTTATGTTTACAAAGAGGATTACAGTAAATTGAAGCCTAAATAGCACGTAACTATCTGTCTAAACTATAGACGTCACCTGGGAAAATATTTTCTGTTAACTTACTTTAGTACTTATTAGCTTGCTTTGTGTAATCTGAAATCGAAGCGTTGACGCAACAAAGTTTGCTGTGATCATACAAGTTGACACATGTGTGAAGTCACGTAACCACGAATGTATTGTAAAGTGGCTAGAATAGGCAATTGTGATGAAAATATTGCTGTTTTTATACATAACAAGTATCGGAAAAATATTCGAGGAATTCCAGTAGAAGCACAACAATAAAAAAACAATGTTGTTGTGGATGTGAGGAGATTGCGTTCATGGCATGGCACATACGACTATCTGAGTTCTGTTTTGGCTCAAACATTAGTAAAGTCAGCCTCGTACCTAAGTAGCTGAACATACATGAACATACTTTACTTTATACTTTGTCATTTCAACATTAATTTGCAATGGTGCTAAATGCAAGACATGTTTCTGACATCAGTCTTCAAATAATAAATAGCCGCGCAATACAAACAAAGGGGTTATTTCCTTGGTTGAACTCTATTAAAAATATAACTTGAACTTTATTTAAAAGTAATAAATTTTATTAGAACTACAGACGTGAGACGTGAGCTCACTAGTTACGAAATTATTTACTTTATTTCGTTAAAACCTAAGTATTGCCAATTTCGTTTGATAGCATACATTACTATTTCTACAAGTATGCAACCGAGCGAACGCAATCTACGATGAATATCAATAATTGCGTTTATCAAAAGATAGTGCTAACACAATGGCAATAATAATAAAAAAGATTTGCAATAATAATGTCGTCAACATATGAATAACAAAAAAGAGAGAAATAAAGATGATTATTGCTAAGCTAAGTAAGATACTACCACGGAATTGAACCGCACATTCTGAGAACAATGACTAAGAATTACTAATATTAGAATATACACTTCACGCCATCCTGTTTGTTTGGAAAATGGGTCAGTTATTATTACAAATGCTACAGTATTTGTTGTTACTGCACTTTAGCTGTTAGACGGTGCAATCATGGAAGACAACTCAATTCTTACAATGTAATTAACAAAAAAATTGTTTAAAAAAACAAAAAACCGACTTCAAAAAACCTATCTCTAAAAATCAAGAAATAATATTTGTAATAATAAAACACGTCTATTGAAGTCGGGTGGGGCTGGAGTACAAATTCCTTTTTTTTATTCTAAAAGCCACACCCGACTTCAATAGACGTGTTTTATTATTACAAATATTATTTCTTGATTTTTAGAGATAGGTTTTTTGAAGTCGGTTTTTTGTCTTTTTAAACAATTTTTTATTTTTTTAATTTTTAGTGAGGTACCTTCTGTATTAGGTAGTGTAGGTATATTATTGAGGTAGAAAAATGGGCTCAGTCAAACGCGAGTTAATCGCGGAGAAATATACATGCGGGTCCAACTGAGAACCTCCTTTTTTAAGTTGGTTAAAGAACTACACTTAAGATATCCTTTTTTCAACAAAAAAAATAATTATCTGATTCAGTTCATAAGCAAAGAAGTTATACGACTGATCATCGAGGTAGTTCACACAAAATCATATTATTTTCGTGCTTTTTTTCAAGATTACTTGAAAATTACTGAACCGATTTCAAAATTTAAAAAAATGGGACCAACTTGGGAGTTTACCTAATGTAATAACGTTTGAATCATTTCAATCGGTTCAGCCGTCTTCGATTAATCGGTGTACATACAAAAAACAAAAAAAAACAAAAACGGGTCGAATTGAGTACCTCCCTCCTTTTGAAGTCGGTAAGGAAGGGTTTACAGAACTATATAAATCAAATATTCTTTTCTATTCTAAATAAAGAAAAAGATAAATGTCGTCTCGTATTAGAAGGTGACAATCTGTAAGAAGAAATGGAGGAGACTTTACCCTCAGGAACATAGTTCTTACGTTTGAAATAAAATTTCGAACCATATGGCGACTTAATACATTGGCTTTAAGTTCTTTGTTATATTATTAACCAAAATGTTAGGGTACAAGAACATCGTAAATAATAAAAGAATGATAATTTTATTTCAAGACGGGGTCAATACTCGTGCTAGAATAACAGTGACATTTGTTACACAAAAATGTTAATTCAAGTGCCAAGAGATTTGCATTTTATGAATGGAATATACCTATGCAACTGTCTTTAATGTAAAACGTAATATATAACACAAATGTTTCCATTTTATAGCAAATTATGTATGTTAAACGATAAATATAGACCATACGTTTTTAAAACAGAAAGTATAATAATTTCGCTTTTCACGGCAACTTTGTTTAAACTGCATAACTTGCAAAAATAACAGGTTTTGCAAGTTTTCGGCTGTCGAATTGAAAAGATCACAATAAATTTTAATCATCGACATCGTCCTACTTTCAGTCATAATTTCTCATTTTAATATAAATATTTTATGGGCTGTTTAAAGATGCAGAGATGCTGCTGCTGTCATTCGAAAAGAGCAGAAGTTTAACTATTTTTGGCATTTCCTTGCAACAATTTTTCACTAAGAGGATATGACGGAAATGCTTTGTATGAAGGAATCAATCAGCTTACAATATTAATCGGACCTCCTTCAGTTCGAAAGAAAGTCTGGCCATTGAAACATTTTTCAATGAGAACAAAATAATGTGTTCCGCACGGTAATTCAAAGGTTGATGACGAACGATAAATACTTCGTGTTATTTCTAGAACACCAAATGGTAAAAGCAATGGGGTCATGAGCTTAGGACGTATTTGCTATAAAAAGAGCTACTAAAGCGTCCATAGCAACAACGGCTGTTTATTATAGGAAACGAAATATTAAAATAAAACCAAAATAATAATAGTAATGTAAAATGTAGCAATGTTGAAATTTTTGATTAGTAATTGTTAAACAGGTGCACCTATGACCTACAGCTGAATCGTCATTTCATGCGTTTGGATGGGTTGGGTCTGTGATTGTCCCACAAATTAAAATTAAAATTTTTCAATGTAGCCACTTCTAAAATTAAAATCGTGGTCTGTAAATAGATCTATGTTACAATATAATAGTGCATTTCTCGGAAAGGAAACTGTCCCCCCATTAACGTTTCCTTTGGGGAGCTTTCGACGGCCGTCACTCAAAGCTCTACGGAAACGTTTCAGCTACTGACTAAATATGAAACACAGCAATTTATTACAACGTTGACAAAACAGCTGATTTTGTAAAAACAAATAATTTCAAAACAAAACACAGCTAGACGATCTCTGAATACTTTTACATGAATAAGTTGAAGATGTAAGCGTAAATTAAACCGTTGAAACAATGAATCCATCTATTGTACGGGACAATACAGTCCATCCATATACATGTACTATATGTATGAATAGTCACAATTCATCTACTTTACTTGCAGACAAAGAACTCTCTGGCTTTCTAATTACTTCAAAGCCATGTGTTTAGATTTATGGGGGGTTTTAATTTACACCAGCGCCTTCCAAAGTAGTCTTTACGTCAAACGTTTTAAGGACTGTATGTCTGACAGTTAACGTCTCAGTTTCTATTAAATCATCAGTTCTAATGAAACAGTCCTTTCCGAGTACGTCTTAAGTTGCAAGGTTGAAAAGTTCAGTGTCGTTAACCTCCGTTTTTGTTTGCTTTCACTAGAATATATTGCTGGAAAGCACGCGATTGTTATAGGTATAAGTACTAAGTGCTAGATTTCATTAACTAATTGCAGGTAATATTGTTGTACGGCTTATAGTTCACCTAACGACGGACTTCAGTATTTGTTTGCAATTATTGTAATTTCTTAGTGGAAGGTTATAGTGGATATTGAACCAAGACGTCGACACCTAAAACAGCTCTTACACCTTTATTAGCATTGGTTTTATATATTTTTCTATTATAATATATATACACTTAATTGAATTCTTTAAAATTAACGACAGCTTGCCGAAATGAAAGTAGTAGTAATGAATGAATAAGACTTTTTAAGAACGCAGTAAACTAATTTAATATGCAATTACAAGACAATATGTTGTATTGCCGACAGTAAACAATATTGGGAACAATACTTGAATTTTCAATTACACACACAAATCATCATTGTCATCGATCGCATTGCCTTCAAAAGGTATGTAAAGTCATAATTACACAGTTACCAATTACAGATAATTATCTACAATGTGACTGGAATGACAATATCGAGGGTGTTAACTTGTCGTTACTAATGTGCTTGCCTGTTTTGAAGCAATAAGCAGAACAATTTCGTTATTAAACTTTAGTAATACGAGTTCTAGCTTCACTTCAACTGTTTCAGGATAAAATGACGATTGTAAGTACGTACGTTTGTAGTAGCTGTGGCTACGACGTAGTGTGTTTTGACGTCATTAAAAAACTTCAAAGTATTTTTTTATTGTTTTCTTGTTATTGGATTTGAATAAGCGGTGAATTTTGTGAAGGTTTTTAACATTGTCAAAATAAATAGACATATATATTTGCTTCATAATTTTGTATCTGGGTTTAGACCGTCATCTTATGTATGAGCGAGTAGTGAGAGTACAAATCAATATTATAACAATGAGCGATAATGTCTATTATATAAATCTAAGTCTATAAATATTGTCTTTTTATAGCACGCAGGGCTGAGGTAAACTAGAGTGGAGGAACGACAACGGTTTACTATGATCTATTCTGTGCTAGAAGAAGACATTAACAACCACTTTACGCATTTAAATTTCAGTTAATACCTGGCAATGCGATACTTGCGTGCAGATCTCACATTATTTTGTCATTACGCATTTTTTCAGCAAACTGTGTCAAGAATATTTTTATATTCGTTTGTAAACTTTCGCCTTATAAAAAATCCGGAACAAATTATAATAAAAAGTGTGTCTCTTTCTGTAGATTTAGTTGATCTTTAAAGTGCCTAGTAGATTTTAAATAAAGGAAGAAGTAAAAATATTTCTATGCAACATAGATTTCACATTTCACACACAGTAGAACCCAAACTAGAAAACTATGAAAAGAGAGGGAGAAAAAAAACAGACCCAAAATCGAAGAGATGGCAAGATAAAATTAAAAGAGTTGGTTGTCTAATAAACAATGTAAAATCTAAGCAATAATTAAATACAATATACTCGCCAATAGTAATAAAAATAGGACATAATGGAGTTTCAACTTATCATTAGATCAACAAAGCCTGTTTACGGCACGTGGTGGTTGCGTGTCACTTTGGGGCGCCACGCCTCAATAGTCCTCCTGTCCTTTTACTGTTCATTTTTAAAAGGGCACACGTCAATCACAAAGTTAGAGCATACAGATCACAAAGTATCGAATTTTCTTTTATTTTTAGCTTTGGAGTTGTTGAATTGAGACATAGATACCGAATTTCTTTTCTAGCTTTGGAGCTTTTGAATTGAGTCATTGAGTGAGACATAAGTAGCTGTATTCTATTTTTTGGCTTTGAAATTAAGATGATTATTTAGACAGGTTTGAGTTTTATTTTATTAGAAAACAGTGATTTCGTCTTTGAAGCAGTTAAGATCCTCATATTTACAAGAAACTTTTCGGTTTAATGTTTGCATGTTATTTTCAAATTTGTTTTAAACTTGAATTTTTCATGATTCTGACCACACACACATTATGATAAATATACTCATCAACTTTGTCTAGGGATACAGGTGTTATTTTCATACAAACGAGGTAACTTTGAAGCCTTGGTTTTCTGCCAGGGATGTATCGTGCTGTGATCTGATGATGGCCATCCAGGGAGTGAATGGAGGTGATTCAGATCGCCATACACACCCAACTGATCTGATCAGCATTCTAAAAGAGTAATGGGTCAGAGTTCTCAGTTTCAGGATTTCCATACATTTTCATGCTATATTTTCGCGGTTTTTTTAAACATGCCCTTTAATCTTTTAGAATGCTGGTCAGATCAGTTGGGTGCTTTAAGCGATCTGAATCTCCTCCATTCACCTCCTGGATAGCCATCATCAGATCACAGCATAGTACATCCTTGGCGTGAAACCAAGGCTTCAAAGTTACCTCGTTTGTATAAAAATCACACCTGTATCCCTAGACAAAGTTGATGTGTGTACTTCCCCCTAGCTTGTAAAATAGTTATATTTTCTGTTAATCGTTTCCAATTATTATGCCTAATTTTGAACTGACACCTGTGATTACATCAAATAATTATGGGTCTGATTTGGGGTGTCAATCCAATGTAAAGTAGGGGAGCGGTCAGTGACCCACCCTCTATAAGCCTCCATTTTCCTGATAGCTTTGATTTCGCTTTAATATCACTATAAGGTTTCACAGTTTCACTGAATTTATGAGGCTAGTCTGTACTATGCTCTACTTCTATCGAGATTCTAATGGACGGTTTACATGGTATGGTAGGCAAATGTAGCATTTACATGGTGACAATAACTGTCGCTAATACTACAATAACAAAACACAGGGCCAAATTCGTAGATTGATTAAAAAACACATAAACTAGACTCAGTTGAACTCTAGACTTAAATGATGATGATGATGGTGATGGTGACCTACGGTAGCCTTCTACTTCTGATACTAATACGAAGCAGCTACACACTACCCGTCTAATCTAAATCTAACAAAACCCTAAACGTTTAGTAATGTATTGAGGACATAACGTACTGCATAATGATTTGGAAAAAAGTTGTAGTATCTTTCAGGCCAAATATTTTGTGCGGCACCTTTGTT
Source organism: Agriphila geniculea (assembly GCA_943789525.1). Lineage (NCBI taxonomy): Eukaryota > Metazoa > Arthropoda > Insecta > Lepidoptera > Crambidae > Agriphila > Agriphila geniculea. The sequence goes on from OX038890.1 coordinate 15,607,532, forward strand.
TCACATAAAAATGTTCGCATTATGGCGTGTGAATGGGTCTCTCTCTTCGATTACGCTCCACTCCTGCACATTAAAGTCCTAGGTTTTATTAAGGCTGCCAATAGAAACGTTAGTAATACCGATTCACATAATCCGATTATGCTGAAAGCGTGGCGGGTTTTAAATAAATAATGTTTTATGAGGGCATTTCACGCTTTCTTCGGCTGCATTAAATAACAGATTTATTAGTGTTAGTTTTAGTGTGATTAATTGAATTTTGTTCTAGATTGGTTAGAATTCATTTACTGTTTTTAGGCAAACACGGTTACTGAATGTAAAACCCTTTCTTAGTATTCTAAACCTCTTTAATACGAAGGTTAAATAGATCTTTTGCATTCAATTTTGAAGCTGTTTCCTTAGTTAGTAACTCATTTGTAATAGTCCTTGTGAACAGTTGTAATTGTTAATCGTGTTAACGTTTTTTTTACTCAGTTGGCTACCAACACTTTTTACAATAACATTAATATGTTGCATCTGTTAACATTGTTATAAATAACTCCATTCATTTCCTACCTCTAGCTACATGTTATGTTTATGTTTGCAGTCTAGAATTTATTACTGCTTTATACTTGAAGTTTCAGTGATAAAACCGTGTTACTACCCCACAAGGCCACTGGGAATTGAGCGGTGGCCGAAGTCGACGTAAATCTTGCCATCCGTCTCGGCTCCCGCGCGTTAATCACGCCACGGGTCGACGACCCTCGGCCAAAATGGCCGACGTAATAGAATTGCCAACCACCGGCCGCTGTGATTTCAAAAACGTGCAATGGGAGCGGCAGAAAGCATTATACGAGTAGGAACAAATCGAAGGTTTTCAAAGCGATCATAATGAAAAATGGTGTTGTGTCAAGTGTGAATCTCTGAGCTTAGAGTCTTGATTAAGTATTTGAGTATATTTCACTATATGGAAGTCATGTTCCTACATTCAAGATTTAAAAAATAACAATAGTTTGCCGAACAAAATGATGAACGTCAAGTGAACATTTGCAAATTGCATGGCGCAAACGTTTTAGAGTTATTTAAGTATCCTGCCATTTAGGCTATGACTCTAGCTAGGAACATTAACGTCTAAATCTAAAATTATATATCTAACTACAATGGTCGGATGTAATAAAAAATGTCCGGTGACATTTATGTGACTTTGACACAGTGGAACTCATGGTCAAACTTGACAATCGGTGACTATGTTGCGTATTTGATGGATATTTTACATTGTTACCTGCGTGAATATTACATAGTATTTTACAACAAGAACTACAGAGGTGTTAATAAAAATATCATACTTAATTTCCATAGAAGTGCCTGTCACTCATATAAACAAAATTATATCAATATTTTATATGATCTCAGTAATACAATCTTCCGAAAAGATTAAATGAACGAAATCAACAGACCCGCTACAGAAATCAATATGTTTATCGCACCGATAACATTCGATTGTAATTTTTATCACATATAAAAGCGCTACTAGACAATATGCGAAGTATCAAAGATATGAACTATACTATTAAATTTAAAAAAAATGCATATGCGTCACTGATGATGATGAAACTAAATACACTTTAAAAATTAAGTTTTTCGGAAAACGTGTAATCTGATAAGGAAGGAAGATAGAAATAACCTACCTAATAAAACACAACAACCGTTAATTTGAATGAAAACTTCTAAGCTATGAGAATTATAAACCATGCATTTATCTAATGCACGGTAGATGATTCTGAAATAGACTAAGCGCGTAATGATACTTAGCGCGTCTAATGATAAGTCAACGCTGTTAGATACAAAACAAATCAATTTGGTTCCCTACCCTAGCCTTCTACAATACCCACGAGAATAATAAATTTCTTCCAGCTGCTGCTTTCATTTCATTAACACCTTTTGGTGACGAATTTCTATCATTACCAAAATTTACAATCTCCAATTCAATCGGTTCGGGTGAGACTAGTTTACAATTTTGTTTCAGTGACAACCGACCTTCGATAGTCGGCGTCTGATTGGTTCCGGTGTCATGGACGAAGACCTACCACCACAGATCACATTACATCAATAGCAACACGGCGTTTCGAATTATTAAAGTCCATTATGCACGATTTTCAATTGTCACTCATTACGTAAAAGCAGCCGGCAATAATTTCAGGTACTTACACTGTTTTGTTGCAAAACAAATCGTGCTACTAACGCATAAGGTGGTTTTGATGTTTTTCTTATTTGTGTCTATATTTTAATTACCTACATAAGATGCAGTTTTATCGGTTAGCTTCTATTTTTTTTTATTCTAGAAATTTAGTGAGTTCGTAATAATTCGAATTTGTTAGGCAATTGTTGTGTGACTAACAAATTCGAATTATTTTTTAGATTTTTTAGATGATTGATCAAGTTTTGATAACATAAATTTCATAAACAGTGAAAAGCTATGGAATTGATATAATATAATAGAAGCTATATTTGCAATAAACGTTTAGACGCTTTAAAAAAGAATGGATTTCCAAGTTTCCAATTATGTAATTCACTAAGCATTACTTATTATTTATTATATAACATTCACAAATAATAATTATTTTCTATAATCGAATTAAAGTTCATGCCTTTTAAACTGGTTTTGCTTATTAAGATGAAATTAAAATTAATAAATTTACAATTTCCGACGATTTGGTAGTCATTAATGAAATGTTTTTTTTAGAAAGTGATTGGAAGTTCATAATTTCGTATGAGCCGTGTCGTGACGTATGTGAACTCCATGATGAAACGGTCGTAGGCGTGCTTTGTGTGTAACATAATCAAAGTTTGACAGTGAAACTCATTGTGAAGAACAATGAGGCCACATTCCACCCTTTGAGACCAGAATTTGAATGACAGTTAAAACAAAAGATATACATTAGGAGCCATGGAAACAAATAAAAAACAACTCATACTTACACTCTATAAGGAATAAGATCAACATTACAAAACGATAGCCAGATGAACATTAAATAGAAATAAGGATGATTTTAATAATGGTTTTATTAAAATCATCCTTATTTCTATTTAATGTTCATCTGGCTACAGTAAGATTATGGAATGTAAAATATTGATCAATTTCTTTCCATCACATGTCGTAAAGCAATATGTTGAATCTGAAATGACAGAATCGCGTGTCGATACGGAAACATCAAATCTACTGTCAACAGTTTTTAGAGCTTCAAAACAATGTTGGTTTGTTCCACATTTAGTCCGTGTTTAATGAGGCCCAAAAGGAAGCAGGGGAGGGTCGGAATCGAACACGTGTCCAACCATTTCCTGCCGCTGTTTACTAATCTGTAGAAGGGCTGAACTTTACGGTAAAAGGGACTTTATGCATGAAGGCATTTGTAATAATTTCCCTTGAAGCGGTCAGGCTCGACATGCAATGCAAGTGCAGTATTACTTGTTGTGCCGTTAGAGATATAGATTAGGCTATTAGGGTATCGGATGTAAAATAAGAAAGTAATTATTCTCGTAAATCGCAAAGTACTAGTGATAATAATTCACATAAAAATTATTAATAACCATTTATTTAACGAAGATTTGATTTTGAATAACTTTAAAATTAAAGGCAGTAATCTTAAACAGACTGCGTAGGTATAGGTACCATTTATGGATGTAGCTGAAACAAATTATCTAGTACTATAATGGATTCACGGTAGGAGGTAATCAAAGGAGTTCGTTAGCGAATGCCCAGAAACAGTAACATAACAACGGATACAAAGACCACAACCAGATTTCTTTATAAAACTGTTGGTACGAGAAATTCTGCTGAAAGACGGTAGATTACACAAGCTTTCTATATCATAGATCAAAGTAAAGTTAATTACTGTTAACTCCTTTAAATAAATAAAGGCTACTAATATGAAGGTGCACATGATGTTCTTACTAATTTTAATGGTTTTAATGTTTATATTTTAAATGTTATGTTTTGATACACTCAGGTCTCAGATAGTGATCTGTGGTCACAATTTTATTGTGGATTCGCATTAAACAATCTATTTCCTAGACAAGTTTGTATAATCCAGACGGGGCTTACATTTGGTACGATTTATGCAGTGTAAAAACTTAACAAATAAGATATATCACGAAATTACATATACACGGTTTGTATTGAAAAAAAACCTGTTATTAATCGAAAAGTAAGATGCTAGTTCTGAACTGCATTTAAAAGGTTGAACCATCAATGAATAACATTGTCTTCATATTAACTATGACCTACTAAGATCATCAGAACTGGTATCGAGAGTTAAAAATGTGTCCAACATGACAAAGGTATAATAACTATGTCGAGCAACCAAACAATTTTGTGAATATTGCTGCTTAGTATTTATCGCAGATTGAGGATTTCATAAGTTCTACTTCATAAGTTGTCAATCTTTGAAAGTCCAATTTTGGAATAATCAGCGCTAATTGTTCAACAGCACAAAGATCACAGTTCTTGTAGCCAGTCGTGATCCTGAGCCGTAGCCTTGTGCCGCGGTCGTGACATTGGCCAGTGTCAGTGCACTATGACGCATAACGTTACTACAATTCGCTCACATTACTGAACATTTATTACTCGGGAATACGTTGTTCTGGTCTACGCATTAATGCAATTTATGACGTAATATTTCTGCCAACTTTGCTTGTATTATGGGCTATAGACGTTTCAGTTGGAACTTGTGCTTTATCTTTATTTTCGAACTAAGAATTACTAATGAATATGTAAGAGTGCTTTCAATTTTAGCATTACTAAAACAGGTAAATTTTATTTAAATAGTTTACTAGTACCTCTTAACTGTGTAGGTACTATAAAATTCGATCAACAGATCCAAAGCACGGGAAGTAACAAGCAAACTAAGTAACATCCTAAACAAACATAATACGTTACTGGCAAGATCTCGTTTCAAATCCCGACCGCTCCCTGCACTCCCAGTTCCCACGACGCGTGGGAGAGTGCACGCTCCTTTACGCATATGCCACGCTTGCCCAGTCTTTATATTTATCATAGACTAAATCTGACCTTCTTATTGGAGTAATCAACCTCCATGGATATCCAACACTATGGCCAGTTATACAGTTAGTCAACCTTTTTTAGTTTTATTTGCAATCAATAAGGAAACTTTAGGATTGATAAATGATAAAACACTTACGCTCAGCAACAATTGCTTACATATCTTCTTTGAGGGTTTATTTACCTGAAATAAAAAAAATATGTTAATACAGCTCTATATGATATCAACATAATAGTAATGTATATAGCTGAGGTGCAGTAATACTTAATGCATTGATTAGATAGTTGATATCTAGTGATGTGTGACCTGATAACCGAGCTGATAAACATGCCACTTCAAACTAACGTTAATCTCGGAGAAATTCATATCGGGTTTTTATAAACATTTTGTCATTGTTTTTCTAGAACTGTCATATTCAGGCAGAAGAGGTATAAACGATGCCCATTTATAATCTTAAGGATTACATAAAGAGTCTCATATTACGTAAAATGTAAGAACAATACTTATTGATTCGAGTTGAGATGAGACTTATCAAATACGTAATATAATACAATGTGACAATAATAGGGTATAATTGGGACGTCAAGTAGCTTCAAATTTTAATGAGCTTCATTATAAGCATAAACATCTATTATATTTAATTTGGTAACCGTTACTTTGTTATTTATCCAAGCATGGCAAAGGTCAAATTTCAAAAGAATAACCACGGTGAAATTTAAGAATATGTCTCCTCTCTATGCTTCTTTGGAGATGGTGAAAAAGACGAACTAAAGCGTTGTTATGACATCACTGTGACAATTAACCTTTTAACATTATCCGTTCTTATAGTTTCCTTTGTAGGCTTAAATAATATAAAATTTGCGTTTCGTTGCGTTGAAAGTGTTCTTCACGCAATGTTAATTAAATTTTATAGCACAAGGACGCCAGACATTGTGCCAAGTTAGAATAGCTTTGTTCTTAATAGCAACTTCATCCATTAGTGAACTAAAGACCATCATGGCATAATCAAATTATCATAATAACAAAACAGCTTCAATATTACCTCATGTTGAAACATTATTGAAGCTTCCAAGTCATTCATCAAACACAATATTACAAGTAATCGGGATTACTCACAGCGTCGTGAGTACAACTGGGTAAATTACGACAATACCACAATCAAATCTTACGCAAAATCCTTATTAACTCTATAATAGCGTAGGTTTAGACTGAGTCATTTGTGCCAACACTGACGGCTTAGACAGCTAAACATAGGCCGAAATAATGCAAACATTTTGATGCTGTCAGTACATCTATAATCTGCCTTTACATTTCAATGTGAGTGCATCAATAAAACGCTAAGAGGAGTTTATTGTTTCAAAACAAGTCAGAGTATTTTACATGAAATGGACATACATTTGAAGCTTTACTAGGAGAATTCAGTTTATCTATCGAACTGTATTGGGATTAATGAAATACAAAAGCCAGAAACATAAACAATGGAAACAGTAATAGTAAATTTAAATAATTCAAAGACAGAGATGTCAGAAAAGCAGCCGCTTGACCGCTGTCACTTAGACCACACGGTACACTTGTCACTGTCGCATTGTGATGTCACATCCTTACTGTAGGGTAGACTGTTTGAAGGCCCACCGATGCATGGAAAACGGTTGGGGTTTTATAGATAAGTATAGCACATTACATTTTTATTGTTTCAACAAGTGAAAGAGAAAGACGAATTTAAATCCTAGTAATCCTACTAATATTATAAATGTGAAAGTTTGTGGGTTTGGATGTTTAGATGTTTGTTCCTCAATCACGCAAAAATTACTGAACGGATTTGGTTAAAATTTGGCACACAGATAGTAGATAGCTTGGATTAAAACATAGGATACTTTTTATCCCGATATTCCCATGGGAACGGGAACCACGCGGGTGAAACCGCCGGCGGCCGCTAGTATTATCATAATCAGTAATTCGTTTCTTTTCAGATTCACGCAACGTGAATTTTGCAAATGGAATATACAATACTATTATGTATAATTTACAAAGCAAACTCTTAATTTAATAATGCATGTTGCATGGAATGTAGTTGTGTTTTACAGTCGAGAATAAATGTAAATAAAATAACAATGGATGAAATACAAGCGTGACTGTCATTAAAGTTTTCAAAACAGTTGAGAACAACAACAAACAAATGAATGAATGACTGCAAGAACTGTAATTTTTCGCATTTCCATTAAATGTCTTGAAAACTTATCACATGAAAAATTTTGCAAATAACATCGAAGTTTAAGAAGCAATGTTTTATTAGCAACAGTTTAACAAAGGCAATGAATCCGGAACAAGTCGAATTAGTAGAATTTTTCGACAAAACACATACATGACTGTAATCCCGTAATATCTCATTCCTTAGTCGGTGTGATTTAGGTGACTGAGTAATAATTGAATCTTGAAATTTAGCTGCAAAAGCAAGTCTAAAACTTAGATACTTTAACGTAAATAATTGCATTGGAAATCTAATTGTATGCAACGGCAGCTTCATTTGAAAGTAACAGGCACTTTCAAATGTCTTTGGAGATTAATTAACCTGTTAGTCTTTGTACAAGCCTGCAGCTGATAATTAGGTGGGTCTGTGCTGAATCCATTGATGTAGGAAAGCCTAAGAAATATTGAGAGTTAGAAGTAAAATTGTATTAAGGTGATAAAGACTTTGGTATTAGACTTTCACTGAAGTCAATAGGATTATTAATGATTTCGATCTTAAAACTATTGTTATCAATAGGAGTCATAAAGGCAATGACAATAATATGATAGAAATGTTAATGTAGGTACCTAGTAATTTTTTTTTAAAGTTCAACACCACAGAATACCCGAAATTTTGTGTAAGCTGCAAAAGTCTTATAAAGCTGTATTATACAGTCATATAGATTGCCAAAATCAAGAGTACTCGAAATCAGCGAACATGGATGAAGACTATGATAAGAGTAGATGAAACGAAAGAAATATGTTAGGATTACCTAGCAGAAACAGTCCCTATATGAGAGAAAGACGTGACTTGTAGATTGCCAACAGTATCAAGATTTGAAAATATTAGTAAAGTGATAGGTACTTTAGAAACGGTATTATGAAAGTTTGAGAAGAAACATCAAAGTAGGTACTTGGGTTACATAAGAGTCTTAACAGTTTGTTAATTTTTTCCGACTTCTTTGTCAAATGACCCACTAACCCCCGACTGCTGGCTATAGTATACCCGATAATTGTTAGAGGCAAGGATAAAATTGCATTAGCCCCGTTTCTTAGGATAAACCCACACAGGCTTCAGTTTAATGACGCATTGAAATTAAAGAGAATGAACCTTCTAATTAGGCTTTACATACAACCTGAATAGCCAGTATCAGTATGAGAGTCTGTCCCATTCAAATGTTATCCGATTGAAGTTAATTAGATCCCTTGAAGAGTATTAGTAAGGGAATATAATATTACAGCAAGAAAGCATGGATAACCTAGCTGAACACAATTGAATTTTCCTAAAACAACTTTTAATTGTTCTATTTTAATTCCATCCATTTTGATTGACAATCCTTTATAATTTTCGAGTTATTGTTTTGTTTTTGAGACAATCCGAATAGTGGCTCATTCATAACGAATTATAGACACGGCTAATTTTACATTAAAAGTTAATATATTTTTTGTGGAATATCCCAAACTTCATTAAAGTAGCTATTATAAAAAAAAACAGACTCCACTCTAACTCGCTTCTTGTTAGTGGTAACGTTATAACTATCTCCGTCACTTAACAATTTTCCTTCTCTGCACTCCATAATATTCATATTTACTTGTATTGCGTAAAACTCCACACCATAATTACCCTGAGTTGCGCTAGCAACATTAAAACCCACATCTTGCTTTCAAATTCAAATCACAATACAGTTAAAAGTTACGTATTTGAGAAAATTGCCGACGATAACAGAAGAAATATATTTCTTAAAAGAAACTAAATTCTTCTCCTATACAATATGTTTGGTAAGCGATGTCGGAGCTTTTAAAGGCAGACAATATGATCAATTTTATCGACAAAACCCCCCACATGTAGGGGTCTATCCCCTCTCCTGTTGGGATGACCGGCATTTTAAATTTGACTTTTTATTTTAGACTAGCTTCCGCCCGCGACTTTGTCTGCGAGGAAAGTTTTTTTTGTATCCCTCAGGAACATAACTTTTTTTCGGGATGAAAAGTTCCCTATAGAAGAACCAGAGAAGCCAGAGAAGAACTTCTCTGTACCCCTGACAACGTGTATGCAAAATTTCATGATGATCGGTTCAGTAGTTAGGACGTGAAGGCGTAACAAACAAACAAACGGACTTTCGCATTTATAATATTAGTAAGGATGGCCCTGCCGAATAATATTAATTTCTCCGGGTTTAAAAGTCCTACAGTTACAAAAAAAATACTTTTTGAAAGCAAATAATATTACCTATGAAATAAAAAAAATTCATTATGTAAACTTTTAACTTAAATATGTCATAAAAAATTACTTAATTAAATTTTAATCCGAAATTAGTGTGCTATTTTTTTGTTTTACTCACAGATCTCAAAAACTGGGACATTAATGTGCAATTTTTTTTCATTTTTATAATACATAGGAATATTACCTACAAAACGACATCAAAATCATTGCTCTGAATTACATATTTCGATAGTTATTGTTGTTTGATTATGACACTTACAAGCACTAAAAGTTAATTTTTGAATGTGGTGAAAATTCAAAACTCGTAAATACTTGATTTTATGGTTCAATCACATTTATTTTCAGATAAAGTTATCAACTTAATTTAAAAACTGATAAAAATGTTTTTGAATTGGTCCATTTCCGAAAAAAAAATTATTGGTTACGTAAGGGTTACATTCAAACAACAATTACTCTTGAAATATGCAACTCAGAGCAATGATTTTGATGTCGTTTTGTAGATAATATTCTTGTGTATTACAAAAGTGCAAAATATTTGCACATTAATGACCTAGTTTTTGAGATCTGTGAGAAAAACTTAAAAAAAGCACACTAATTGCGGATTAAAATTTATTTTAGTAATTTTTTATGACCTATTAAGGTTGAAAGTTTACATAATTATTTTTTTAACTTGATAGGTGATTTTATTAGCTTTCAAAAAGTATTTTTTAATAACTGCCTACAGTTAAAATGCCCTACCCTGCCGAAAAATTTATCGGCAGGGCCATCTAAAATAAAAAAAACCGGTCAAGAGCGAGTCGGACTCGCGCACCGAGGGTTCCGTACAATCATAAATATATTTGGATATGTTATTTTAGGACAGTCTTTAAAAAAGTAGGATAAACGGCAGACAGGTGGAAGGGCGAACAGGCGGACAGTTAATTTACAAATGCTGCTTATGGTGACTGAAAAACGTTTCAGCCACTCCACATTGCAAAATGTTTATATTACTAGTCCATCAGCCATTTTAATGTCCCCACTGCTGGGGCACAGGCCTTCCTTATGGGTGGATAAGAAGGACGGGCCATAACCCACCACGCGGGCCCAATGCGGATTGGTGGGTGTTAACGACTGCAAATGCAGCCGGGACCAACGGCTTAACGTGCCTTCCGAAGCACGGAGGAGCTCGAGATAATAAATTTTTGGTCACCCATCCCATGACCGAACCTTGCGAACGTTGCTTAACATCCGCAATCGCTGGTCCAGGCGCTAAACCACTGCGCCACCGAGCTCCTCGTTATTATTATATTACTATATAGTAATATATATAATTACTTAGTAAAGTATGAACTTATTCTAGTAAGTAGTATCGCTAGTAATAAATTAAATATTGTTTTCAAGCAGATTACAGAGCCTTCTTTATTTCTACTTTTTGCCACCATGAGCGCTGCGATCGATTATTATACCTTCGCACCCTCCCAATACCCCTACATTTAGGGAGTTTTGTCGATAAAATTGATCATATTATCTGCCTTTAAAAGCTCCGACATCGCTAACCAAACATATTCTATAACAAACTTATGCGTTAAATTGGAAATTTAACTAATAGAAAAGATGACACTAAACAATATTCTTTGTCACCAAATCCATGTCTTTCATTCAAAAGAAAGTCTTCAAAATGAGTACGAGGTTGCAAAAAGTTATGAATAGAACGGGGCGCACCGGTTCCATCGGATGTCATCACTCAAACCATAAATATTTATTAGGAATAACAAGCAGCGCTTCAAGCAGATTCTAGACTAGAATAGTTTATAGTCATCGAGGAACTATCTTCTATAACAATCTGGAGAAATTGCGTGTTGCTGCGTCAGACGAATGAGCAGCGATTTGTCTTGCTCGGCATATTGCATGTACCGCGATACAGATAAGGGCGAACATAAGACTTTAGTACTCCTTTTAATGGATTGAACAACACTTCGTTCCGCAAAGCTATTAAATTGACATAACGAAATTTACATGCTCAATTCTAACGTTTAAAGTTACGTCAAAGGTATGAACGGTCGACCATACGCTGGTGATTTTTCAAAATCGTGACAATAACAAAGATTTAAACTCAATTCTTATTCATACGTAACCTAAATACATAATTCTATAGAATTACCTATAGGTAGGCATTGTAGATGGCATTTGAAAACCATTCGTATGTATATATTAAAAATTTCCAGTAGTGATGTAAGTTACTTTACTACGAAAAACAAAGAAGATGATCTTATTTACAAGAATGATCGAGCACTATTGCTCATATAACATTCTAAAAGAAAATCATACTACCATATCGAGGTGCATAAAACAAACATATACTTTTACAATTTCACTTTCATTTCCTTATAATGAAACAACACAAATGCAAATGATCGATCCCAGACATGAATGCACTTGAGCACACAGCATCAATCATTACATGCGTAACTCATAACTACCTTAAATCCGTAACTAGCAATTTCACAGAGAATTTCCAAGTGTTTTCACTCAAATCGCTAACAAAATAATGACTAGGCACCGCTGCTCCTAACACATTACTGTGGCTCTCTCTGAGCTTGGGTTTTATTAAATCCAGAGCTATATTATTGTGGTTCGCTTACGGCGTCTAGAAATGACCTGTAATCGGTTGTGATAGCCAGATCGCGGATCCACGATGACAGAATGTGATGGAGCACTTGGGTATTCTATATTCTATGCAACTTTCGCTCATATTGTTGTTAAATAGAATGTGGCCCGTACCTTCAAACTGGTATCACAAAAACAAAAAAACAGGCTCGAGTAAAACTTACAAAAGTGAATATGAAAGCCCATGAATAAATTTATAGCAGCCTACAGGGATTATAGTAAATAGGAAACTATTAAGTCGTCGTTGATCGCGCCCGGAACATCGACAGGACTGATTTATGGGTGCGCGCGCGCCGCGGCTCATGTAAAAATAGATTAACATTATACGCTGGCTAGTTGACATCTTCACTTTGTGACAACTATCCGGTCTATTATATCCCAAATTTGAAGATAACAACAATACTACAGACAAAGCAGATAAACATGAACAAACTAATTTAATTAACCTTCAACATATTTTTAATCCGTAGGTACTGTAAAAACTAAAACATACAAGGATGTATCTAATACGATATCTATTCAATGCCAATACGATTTAGTAAGGGTAAGTGGATTAACAAGAACCTTCGCGCCACAGTACATATAGTAGGTATGAACCTCTATACAAAAAAAAGTTGGGAGTTACAAGTCGTGATAAAGTTTGGCCACATGATAGAAACTGATCTGTAGGCTGTTTCTAACTAATATTGAGCTGGGCCAAACTATCCTTACATACAGTTCCATACGGCGGCGGGTTGAATAGCGCACTTTTCCCGGCTCCATTCTAAAAACTATAACAATTCAGGTTTAGCTAATAGGTCAAATGTGGTATCATTTTCGGATAAATCAATAACGTAGAATTTATTTCTGATATAAAAAAAAATCAATTTATTAAGCAGTTTCTGAAAAATTACACAATAACCAACATTTTTAAACTTCATTTTTTTAGTTTAGGTATTGGCACTTGTTTCAGTATTTTCAAAAAAACTACTTTAAAGAAGCGTTTTTCAGGTTAATTTGTTTTATGCTTTTGTTATGCTAACTATATTTTATACAATTTGAGCCTAACCCAAGTAGTTTAAGTCCATTGTTTGCAGACATACAGCTAGTCAAAAATATGCATTTTTTCACGAAATAAAAAAGATTGCCGTTTCGTTCAGAAACATTTTTCAGATTTTTGTTTATATTTCTGTAAAGTTAATTAAATTTTTTACAATTTGAGCTTAATTTGAGTAGTCTAGGTTTATTGGTTGCAGAGCCATAGCTGGTTAAAAATGGGCTTTTTATTGAAATTAATTGAAAAAATCTTATCTTTGACTAGCTGTGTCTTTGCAACTAGTAAACCTAGACTACTCAAGTTAGGCTCAAATTGTAGAAAATTTAGTTAACTTTACAGAAATATAAACAAAAAAACTGAGAAATGCTTCCGAACGAAACGGAAACCCCTTTTATTTCGTGAAAAAATGCATATTTTTGACTAGCTGTGTCTCCGCAAACAATGAACCTCAACTACTTGGGTTAGGCGCAAATTGTATAAAATATAGTTAACATAACAAAAGCATATTACAAGTTAACCTGAAAAACGCTTCTTTAAAGTAGTTTTTTGAAAATACTGAAAAAAGTGCCAATACCTAAACTAAAAAAATGTAGTTTAAAAATGTTGGTTATTGTGTAATTTTTCAGAAACTGCTTAATAAATTGATTTTTTTTATATCAGAAATAAGTTCTTTGTTATTGATGTATCCGAAAATAATACCACATTTGACCTATTAGCTAAACCTGAATTGTTATAGTTTTTAGAATGAAGCCGGGAAAAGTGCGCTATTCAACCCGCCGCCGTATGGAACTGTATGTAAGGATAGCTTGGCCCAGCTCAATATTAGTTAGAAACAGCCTACAGATCAGTTTCTATCATGTGGCCAAACTTTATCACGACTTGTAACTCCCAACTTTTTTTAGTATAGAGGTTCATACCTACTAATACTCGTACATTGTATAATTTAGAAGATAGTTAAAGAACATTATGTAAATGACCGATCCAAAAATTGATGAATTATTTAAGAGCTAACGCCATTTTACGCAATCGAGTCACGTACAATAGGCATCAATAGTAATTGAGAGTATTAAACAATGGATAGAAGGGAATGGCCGTATGTATATGAGTAAAATGAGCGTGCATTGTACACATCAAGCCGGAACAATTAGAAAGCCCTTCAAAACGTCAATGATTCTTAATGAGATTCTTATGTGTACGGTTCAATGTTTGCTAGAAGGGTGTCAAAGTCAAACCGAGTAAAAGCTTTCAATATTCGATGCAAATAGAAAACAATTCTACAATCCATACAAGGAAATAGAAGTAGATAGCATAAATAACTAGATCATACAGAAATATATAAGTCATTTAAAATAAAAAAATCGGTTGGCACTCCGGGAGTGCCGGCAGAAGTGAAAACTTGAATATTAACTTTGTGCATTTTTGATATTTTGAAATAAGCGGCAAAGGATTAAAATTATTTCTTTGCTATTACTATACAGTCACACAATTCAATCAGTTTGTAATTAGAGAAAAATTCTAAAGATTTGGCCAGTGGCCTTTTTAATTTCTACATGTACGCATTCTACGATTTAAACTTATAGTCACAGAGTATAAATAAGTCTATGATTTCACCGAAGAGATCGCTGCTATTATTTCCATTTTAAAAATTAGCGCGTTGCTGGTAACACAAGTGTATACGTCTTAAAATGACGCGCCGCCATTTTCAACGCGCCCCGTAGAAAGAGAGGGGGATACTTCCGCCGCCAGCTGTCTACTCCCCATGCGTCATATCCGTCTTACGCATTTTCGATCAGCCACGTGATTCTTACTGACGCGAGTTTAGCATTTTTTCCTCATTACAAAAAAGTGTACAACGCCGCTAAAGCAGTTTTCACTTCAATAACTTTATCGATACTTGCCTCCGTTACTTTCATTTGACTTCTCTAGTGTTATAACAAAATCTAGTAGCAGCAACGGAGTAAATAAAACATAAACTTTAATTATAATGCGAACTATATCTGTTTCTTTAATTTTTAGGTTAACTACATCGAATTGTACTTTGTTATCAACCCCACTATCTTCTGGGAGTAAAAAAATTAATTAATGGATTGAATAAATATTAATTACATATTCTTTGTTTTATACCTGCTATTTTTAAAGCTATTTCCTGTATGCCAGCCACTAGCTATATCTTCTATATATACAGTACGGAGTTCATTTAACTTAATTTTGCTAATAACTTTAATTAGTACTACACTACTTTATGATTCTCACGCAATTCAAGGCAAATTGGTGGTGTGAACAAAACTAATTAAAATGGACAATATGAACTGAATTATATGTACCATTTAAAGAATCTTAAGCATAAACGAGCAACTAAGCTTGTTACTTTGTCATAAGTTAAATCCTGACATAAGATTTTCTATATTAAGTCTAAGAAACAATTCACAGGATTTAAACGTAAGCCATATTAATGTCATTCATAGCTATTATGAATAGTGTAAGTATGCCTTTCATAGTCTCTGATACGGCTTTCCCAAATTAGATTATCCCATAGAATACTATATAAAACAATTAAGGTTTAAACAATAACAAGAAACTGTTCTCACGATCGACGTGTATAATTTTTACTTTAAGATTTATAGCTGATAACAGAACGCAAGCCTCATGTTTAACGACACAACACTAGTCGATTGAGATAAGGTACAAACTATTTTAATTCATACTATGTCAAACCTGGGAAATGCTAACAACCTTCATGTTTCATCTTTTTGGGCCATCACACGTGAAGAATTTTCTCTGAGTGAGTTATAATTTGATTACCCATTGTGTTTTTTATAATAGCAAGAATCTATTTTAACTTTATCTTGTCGAACAATTATCATTCAACAAAACCTTTCCCAGAGGCACAGTTCTGTCCGAGTACAGTATGGACGTTATAAATGTTATAATCGAGATTATGCAGAACCAATATAAATCTATCAGTGGTACAATTCCCCTTCGTATAGAATGGGGTCTACTTGTTTATTTTCTGTCTAGGACCGAGTTCCCTGCGATCACCGGTATGTTTGTACAAGGAGTTAATGTGAGTGACTTTATCTTATTATTCATATAGAGATACAGATCTTCTTATACAACACACAAGTTCTATGACCTAAGTTAAACAAATCATATTTTTAAATTCAGTACTTCTACAATTTCCTACTACAACTGAAATACTGTTTGCAATATCGTTATTACGAACTTCCGTTCGTAAATGGTGTCGCTTTTCCACATTGTAAAGAAACAAAGGTATCAGTAGTATTTCATCGAAATCAGCCGAAATGTTCACTGAATCACGTTTCCTGTCGACCTGACCGACCTATCTTTACAAAAACCTCATAGGTCTTTCGACTTGGATCCACAAAAAGTGACCTAGTCTACCAGTGGACTGCAACAGAACATAACGGTACTTCGTGATTACATTTCGACTGATGCCACTTTCGGCAGCTATTGTTACACGCTTTTTAGTTCGCAACAGCGAATGATGGTTACAGTTCAAAATAGAGATGAGTGGTAAACTTGAATCACTGCATGTTTTTAAAATACCTTGTCTCGATATTTTAAATTTATTCATTTCTAAATTCATAATACAAACTACTGTAGGACAGGCGATAGACTTCCAAATCTTCCAATATACAACGGAGTTTCAGGAGTATGACAACAGACAACTTTATAACAGTTTACTTTATTTCCCTCTGATATAACACAATCAAAATTTATTACGATTACACTATTTGAAAGCATTTGACAAGTCACGCCATATCAATAACAACTTGGCGCCAAGTGTTAATGAAAAAGAACAAATAAAAGCAAGTAAGGGTGTTTCCGAGCGAAAAGCAAAACAAATTGCAATTAAACGAGTGGCGAACAAGTAGGGCGTGAAGAGAACGTTGCAACAGCCGGATCCGCCGAAACCTGCGCGTGCGCATGTACTACTAACAATACAACTGAAATGACATTATAGAACTTATACAACATCGCATCGCCTAGAAAATCGAAAAAACTGAATGGGTACCAGCCAGAAAATTTTGAAAAGTAAATTAGTTAATCCTATTAATGTTGGACATTAATCAAAGATAAGACTAAGCATTCTAAATCCTAGAAAAATGTTGTCACTATAAAAGCAAAACAGCAGAATCGGTACGAAATGATAACTCTTATGACAAAACGTCTAATTTCATCTATCGACAATTTGGAACCCATCCATTCGTGGCACACTACATGTCTCATGAAACTATTCCGTTACTATCATTACTGCAAAACATGATTCGATCAGCAATCTCCATATATCATAGAATCAGACAAATACAATTTTGGGTTAGTGAGTCAACTAGCCAATCTATTGAACGCGCGACTATTGGTGTGTGATCAAAAACTAATTTTGTGGCACGCGCCGCACTCGTATAATTATTGCACTAGATAGTATTTATATTTTCTCTTTTTCCCATAAAATGTAAACTTATTCTAAATGGTATGATAAAAAGATGCTGCCGTCATTATTTTTAATACAAATTATTTTTATTTTAAATATGTTTGAAGCAGTTCATCTCACCAGATTTAATTAAATGATCTCAGTCATGTTAAGAGTGGTCTTGGTGATAGCGGTACTTCTAAACAAGCTTGGAATATATTAGAGTTGCGTACAATCATAAAAGTGTACGATTTTATCGTAGACCTGTCCATGAATGTTGTTGATGATGGAACACAAAATTAATATGCTTTTCTAGATTAAAAATAAAAAAGAGGAAGCAATGTATCTTTTAGGATAGTCAATTAGTCAGTAACAAAAATCTAACGTTACTTCATTAAGTAATAGTTAGTAGTCAGTAGAGGAGCTCGGTGGCGCAGTGGTTTAGCGCCTGGCCCAGCGATTGTGGAGGTTAAGCAACGTTCGCAAGGGTCGGTCATGGGATGGGTGACCAAAAATTTATTATCTCGAGCTCCTCCGTGCTTCAGAAGGCACATTAAGCCGTTGGTCCCGGCTGCATTTGCAGTCGTTATCACCCACCAATCCGCATTGGGCCCGCGTGGTGGGTTATGGCCCGTCCTCCTTATCCACTCATAAGGAAGCCCTGTGCCCCAGCAGTGGGGACATTAAAAATGGCTGATGGACAGTATTCAATATGTCAGTACAATCTTTATACTCGTCTACTAGCTGTGAAGAGAAGAATTTGTGCAGTTCGATACTCAACGAACATTCAATAGAGTATAATTAATTAATTAAGGACTTACCTAAAGTTCTGTATCATCCTGCAAACGTGGAAAGCCCTAGAAGATCTTGTGGCAACAATGGCGTTGGCGGTGGCTCCAATAAAAAATCATTTATGAAAAAAATTCTCAATAGAGATTTGTACTCTTAAGGCACTTTTGAATCACTTGAATATTCGTTCGTTTATCTAAAAACAAGGATTTCGTGTCCTTTTGGTATTCAAGCTATGTTATCGATAATAATAAATTCTCATGCTAAACCATTAAAAATAATGTTTGTGAAATAAACATGCTAGTTATATCAAAATACAAGGATTATAAGTTATTTCTGAGCAGTAAAACCAAATTTGATCATAACTACATGAACGGACCGTATCCTTGCCGTAAAAAGGGAATAAAAACAAACATGCGGGCGCGGCGCCTCTAACTTGCTATTAAAATCTTAATCTTGGGACAATGGCTTTAAAGTTCATAATTAACACAATAACCATAAAGGGGCATGCTAGTCACTAGGGGGTAAATTTTACAGACGTGATGTACTATATAAAATAAGCTATAGTTTACGTGGTTTTGGTAAGAAAGTTAATATGAAAAATATCTCCCCTTTTATGAGGTAAAAAAGTGAGTTAACTAGATGTTGTTTGTATCGGAGACAACAACAATAAAACTGTAGAGAAACGCTTTGAGCGATGTAGTAATTTGAGTAAAAAACGGCGCAAATTGCTGGTAAAATGCAAACGTCTTCTTTGACCTACATTTTAGACAATCAAACAGACCATAAAGAAACCAAACAAAGTTAATATCTAGATAGATGCTAGTTTTATAGGGTAATTCAACAGCAATATTTGTGCATATGGCAGACCCTATAGTCTGCTATGATTTAGTGAAAGTGCAGTCGATTATAACCCTAGATGATGAGCAGGTAGTATCTGACTAATTGTGCAGAAAATAGCAAGCCACATAACATGCTGTTAACAATAAACTGTGGTTTCGGTGGTGAGTCATTACAGGCGAGTTTCATACGTAGTCGCGAATTATTCAATTTCTCTAATAGTTAATCGCCAGTGGACCGTTTCTTGCGTTGCAGTTCATATTTACGCGATCGATAATCATTTACAGAGGATTTTGTTTTGAGAAAAAATTAACTAACTATATGCATATTTTTTCATGGAGTTTGGTCACCTGAGAGTTTGGAAACCTGCCATATTCGTTATGCAATAAAGACTCATCATGTCTTTGACTTTGATGTCTTTGACTCACAGGAAACACTAACAGCGATCAAGTTCGCAAAAACTAGTCAACTGGCAATAGGGAGCAATTTGACCCTCAATTGCAATTTTATGTCGATCCAAGGAGTTGACGTCAAGAGAAGCAAAAAAAGTTGGAAATGAAGTCACGTTTATAAATTAAGCGGAGCGTGCAACAAGTGGCAAAGAAACGAGAACTACGAACAAAGATTTACGGAGATAATTAGAGATAAGCGTGAGCGTGATAGATAGACAACGGAAGATTTGCTTGAAGTGCGAACTGCTAAAGCGAAGATACTTTAGAGCATGAAGATACACACAAATGTAACAAATGTTAGGCTTCAGATTAAATTACACGGGTTGGCAACTTCGCGTACAGAATTGACAAGTTGTTTATATTAAGTAGGAATAATTACTACTCAGAAGTGGACGCAGCAAACGAACCGTTACTCTCAAGTTACGCATAGGTCACTGTCATTTGAAATTCTTACTTCCAAGTTGGAATGAGTGCAGAAATTGTTGACCAGTAATTATGAACTTGTTGAGTCTTCAATAGGTTTTTGTTAGTCAGCGCTAGATGTTTACAAGCAAATGTCAGTTGTTGACCGGTTACAAACGTTAATTGCAGTTCGAGTCTGTCGGTTACGCTACAAGGTGCAGGATTCGACGTAACCTCGTAACTGAAAGTCGCAGACTGCATTGACTCCGTGTTAAACGGTCAAGGTGAATCGGTTTAGTGATTTCTTAGATTTATTTTTGAATTTAATAAACTATTCGCGTACCTATTATGACAAAGGCAGCTGCAACTGATAGCTGAATCACAAACGACATGCAAAAAGATAGCAACGATAATGTTAGTATTGAAACTGATATGTCTGACAGAGAACATAATTTTATCGATATAAATATTAGTTCGTACGTAAATTGAGACGATTTAAAACCAGATGTAGCCTTGGATGGGGAGTGAATACTAACAGATGCCTCAAAATTTGTTCATAAGAAAGGCGCCCGCATTCGTAAGTCAGGATAACCGCACCCGCACCACACTCGCAAACTGGTTTCAGTGCACTATTATTATTAAGGACTCGTGCCAATATATACGAAGAAACGTGCTCAACACAATACAGTCAACAAAGAAAACATTGACAATAAAACACGAGTCAATTACAGCAAACTTTTATACCAAAAGGACACAAATGCAAGATGCATCAAAAATCCACTAGCTATTTTTCATCGGGCGTTCAGTTCTTCAGGAGTTATTCCATGCATACACTTGCACATCCATTAATTAAGGCACTCGTCTTAAAATCAGACTAGAAAACAGTTTGAGAAGCGTTAAAGTATATTC
This sequence comes from Agriphila geniculea, assembly GCA_943789525.1. Classification (NCBI taxonomy): domain Eukaryota; kingdom Metazoa; phylum Arthropoda; class Insecta; order Lepidoptera; family Crambidae; genus Agriphila; species Agriphila geniculea. The sequence goes on from OX038890.1 coordinate 15,628,524, forward strand.
ACGATTTGAGCACAACGAACTGTCTGCGCTAGTCGGCCATGCGCGGAGCCGGCGACTTGCAAACTGTTCAATTCTGTTTCGAACTAAACATCAACGGCCACGAGGAGGGCTCCCTCCTCCCTGTCTCTTTCACTCGCAGGTGTCGCTTTACGAAGGAGTGAGGCAGCACGACTTCGCTTCTTATCGCAGGATAAACTTAACAGCGACGTGAATAGTTGCCGACCATTAGCCGGAGTGGAACGAAGCGATCGCGTTTTTTTATATATTTGGCAGGATTTTTTTCTCGGTCGAATGTTCGGAGTAGGGTCGTGGCAAGTCGTGGTGTGTTGTGGTTGTCTATTTTTGTTATCGACAGGCATTCAGGCGTGACGAAGAGAGTTGCGAGACAGTTTATTAAAGGAAGTATTTAATCAGTGGCGGCAGAGTAGGCAATTGAACCACATTACTAAGTAGGAACAATGTTTTAACACAAGTTGAGGACTTTGGACCCGTGAACTTCGGTGATACTTTGTGAATCGATGTTACCTACTTTGAAATAAAATGGAGAAGTTATCTCCGGTCACCCATCCCTTGACAGACCATCACAAGAGTTGCTTAACATTTTTGATCTCTGCACAGTGCACATACGACAGATCGCGATTCTTACTTTGTCATAGTGTCACGATCACGAGTGGTAACGGTGCCCCAAATCGGTTATCTAATTAGATTTGTTATCCATCATACACAGAAAGGCCTACTTTCTGATCTGATTCTGATAAGAAAGAACGCAAGTAACTATATGGTTATGGAATTTTATGCTAGAATATAGTCAAATTTAACTTCTTGGGGTAAATAAAAAAAAAAACCATAATAGCTCGCTTCCATACAAGAAAATTCATAAACGTAATCTGTAATAAACAAATAAACAGAAAAGGATACTTTCGTAATTTAAAGTAAAAAAAAAATATCAAAGTCTTCAAATCAATGCAGATTATTTTTAATGGCAACAAACATAATATTGATTAAATAAAAATAAGCTAAGCCGTTGGCCAATGGGCCCATTTCAGTTGCATCATAACTTCGAAACCGTCCGTCAAAGTATAAAGTTAATGGCAAACGCGTGAAATTAAACGCACAGTGCGTTACGTTAGGAAATCTATTGTGTTCTTTAAGATGTTGTGTAGTGTAGGGCTTTTAACCGACCGACCTATAAAATAGTGTGGTCATGCCCACTTTTGTTGGAATTATGCAAGGGCTAAATACTTTTATTTATTTAAAGCTAAGGACGAGATTCAGGATTTTTGCAGTATTTGTTTGACATTTATTGATTTATTAGTGCATTTGCTTCGCTTCGGTGTAATGTGGAATTAGACACTATGCATATAAACCTTCCTCTTGAATCACTCTATCTATTAAAAAAAACGTTGCGTAGTTTTAAAGATCTAATCTAGTGATGAAAGTTGCTTTTCTTTTTTTTTAATAAATTAGAGAAAAAAAAATATTTGTTTGTGTTGTGGGCAGTGAGCGACATTAAAAATATCAATAAAGAAGTAAAAACTTTTCAAATTGCTTTCGCGATAAAAAAATCATTCTTAATAGTTCTACAATTGTATTAAGTACTTATTTTCTGTTGGTCCAAATGGCATACAATAGTAAAAATAAAGGGCCATTGAAACGCTATAATTTATTACAGAGTAACTTTCTTATAAAGGCAATTGTCTTAAATAAGGGTTGCCACTTGTGCACCGAAATAGATAGACCATCAATATTAATTTCGTTCAATCAAAGGGATATCAAATTTAGTACATAATTTAAAGAAAAGACTTAAGATTCTAATCGATGCACCTAACAGATCTAAGTTTATTTTAAATTAAATATTGATGTAAGTCAGTCGAAATTAGTTGTTGTTTAAATGTAAAGCCCGAAGTACACATTGGGCCAACGCCTGGCCGCGCGCGTTGGGCCAACGCGCGCAGCCAGGGCATGTCACTGTTTACACGTTGGCGCCAACTCCCAACGTACCGCCAAGTAGGTCTTTACACGTTGGCCCAACGCGCTCGGCCAACGCGTTGGGCCAATGTGTACAGCGCACTTTATGTTTAAATGCACTGCAAGAAAAACATCAAATGTTGTCACTTTAAAGAACAATGGCGAAAATATACATATTAAAACGTCTAGCGTTTAGAAAAATCACTTTCAATAATCTGTGTAAAATAATAGTTTACGAATTTTCAGGACTTTAACTAAATTCAAGAAAGTCTGTATAAAATAATATTTTTTTATACACTTAAATGACCAATTCAGTTATTATAAGATTATTTTTTGTTCCGTTCCATTGAATAATACTATCGCACTTTACTTATTGTTTTGATTACATCGCACTTTTAAAAATTTTAGGGTTAATTAGAAATTAAACACTTTTTACGGATTACAGCGCGTATGTTGGTTAATTCAGATGTTATTTTAGAATTATTTAGTTTTGATTTGTTGGTTTTATGGGTTTCCCGACGTTTCGACATCTTTCCAGGGGCCGTGGTCACGGGACCAACTGAAGTAAAAAACTGCTCATATTTTTATGAAATTACCCGCTCGGAACTTTATAAAAATGCATTCAAGTTTATTAAATTATTTTATAGCTATAGTTCTGATTTTAATAATAATTATTGAATTAAATTGATTAAAATTAATTAGAAAACACGATCTAGCTACTGAATCTACCACCAGTTCACAAAATACTTTTATTATAAAAATAACATAACATAAAATTTTCCTACTAAGAATTTTGATGCTTTGTTCCCCAAAAATTTATTCTGGATCTTTTTGACAGTTTTTCATTTCTAATTATGCTAAAATTTTATTCATGTGCGGTCGCCATTGTTCTTTATTCTTCAAATTTCATGAACCGAATCTCAAAAAAAAAAACACAAATTTTTTAAATCAAACTAATTCATGTACGGCGGATCGCCATTGTTCTTTATTCTTCACAGAGCCGAATCACACTTTTATGTGTAATAAAAAAAGCAATACTCTAAAATAATCGCCACGTCATAGTTGTTTTCATATAAATATCTAACTGGGCAGGTAGACAGCCCTGACAAGACGGTCTCTCTGGATCACAACACAACTGACAATGCGATGCACTGATTTACGAAATACTTACTTAACTTTCTCTCCGGCCCTTCAGACAAAAACCTATTGAGAGCATCGCATTTTAAATAAGTAACTATAATAGGTACCTATAAGATCTATATAGATCTTACGAACCAGCAACTGCAATTTGACTTGAAACATAATTTTCTTTCATTGGACCGCTGGATATGTCATCTCATTACTCTATCATTCTTATCGGATTTTTCGAAAGGATTAGAAATAGACCGATTACTAATTGAGGAGGATATTGAAGTACATCAATTGAATGTCTCACACATGGCCTTGATATAATAATCTTTGACAAATTATAAGATTCTCTTTCCCCTAACCTTTACCACTTACTGTAACTTTTTTCCAATTTACCGATAACATCACTGAAACGTAATTTTGTAGATTGGCTCTGCTAAACAAAGAAGATTCCTTTTGTGAAACAGAGGCTAATTTATCTTTAGATGATCACTTTATAAGTCTTTTAAGAATGATGGTACCACCGTGTTCCTTTTTAAACCTTAAAAGTAAAAGCGATGACGTCACGATTTACTCTTTGTGCGCTTGCGCCTCCGGCAAAGGGAAAGATATAATTGATTTTTAATGGGAAAATGACTGACCGTTCCTTGTTGCGTAATAAAAGTATTTGGAGTGAGAAAGCACGATGCATACATGTTCATACAAAGGGTTAGAACATCGAAGGTTAGAACTTAATGCCTCACAAGGTCAGTTTAATAGATGGCGAGGGTTAAAACACGTCTGTAAATTGTTAATACAAGATGTAATACCATACCTCTTATTAAGGACAATAAACACAGTCAATCCACCAGGTATTCCATGCATTGTGAATGCATAGAATACCAATAAAGCAATTCATTTTTTATAAAATTTAGGAAAGAATCTCTTTATAGCTGCACTAATTTTACCTGTTTTATTTAAATTATTAGAAATTTGTGAATTTATGGACACTGTCTGAAATAAAATGATTTTATTTTATTTATTTTATTTTATACGGAGTGACTTTAAAACTGTCTTTCGGTGGCTAAGGGTCTCTTACCTTTTAAAAATCAACCCCGCCGATCCACAAGCAGATCATAACATTTTTGTTTAACGGTTTAACTTCGCCAAAATTTCACCACTTGCCACTGCTGTCTTTACTTTAAAATCTTGACTATAATTTCAGACAAAGACAGCAGGTGAAAATAAAATTGACTGTCGCATCGTCGTTAAACAAATGGGACACCATTCACGTGGGTAATTCCCACAGGTGTGTAGATAGCACAAAGGTTCACAACAGAGAGAGACAATACGAGACAAATGGTTAAGTCGACAAATTAAGAACATCTTAAGAGTTGGCTGGTCGCAGCCACACAGTCCATATAAGACAACGATGTAACGCTATGTAAATTCTATTCAACGCAAGTTACCATATCGGTTGTGGCAAACATCTGCTGGGGATACAAACTGTTTTAAAGTGGATTAAGAAAGTGATTTCGAATGTTGATTGAATGCAATACAGATTTAATTTCTTTTAAAGGAGTATGAGGTACAAACATTGTAACCTGATGTAGAATGTTAAGAAATATAGTTCAAAATATGGATCAATCATTCGTGCTTGACGTTTTCTAGTGCTGCAGGCAGAATATATAGTAATAGCAAAATGATCAGTTCATAATATCTTCGGGTCTATTTCGACTTGATTGTAATTTGCACTTAATAAAATTACTATTTCAAGTATTACTCGAATCAACCTTATATTGTTTAGGTTTCCAAGTATTTACATTTAATCTACAGAGTGACAGTCACGAGAGAGAGCAACATTAAACATCGGGGTATAACAAGTATTTACTTTTGAATATTCGCTTTCAGTAGGGACTATTGCAGAAAGACACATTGAGACATCAGCACCTCAACAGATAAATAATATTGGAGGCAAGTAACTATCCTTCCTTAAACAGTGTAATGGACGTTATCTCTTCATTTATATCGAGTTACAATTACTTCTAGCTTCCCGCTAAGTCAGTGTTGAGTTGGCGTATTTCCGTATTATGCGCGATAGAGATTGCAACAGAATTATAGATTGGATGTGAGACAAATTACTATTTTCTGTAACAACTTTTTCTATAACTGTTTCTTACGGAGAAAACGTCTCAATTGAGCCAGTTTAAACAGACAGAACACGATGCATTTGATATCAAATTTGAAACAAAAACTTAAAAAGAGTGTTTCCATATGATAATTGCGATTAACTTATTATAGCTAATGGCCGACTGCGTCAATCCCAACCTCCAATTTTATGTTTCTCAGACGATGATGATATCAAAACAAAAATCCAGCAATAACAAGAAGCCTACCGTTAACGAACAACTAAACTCTAGAGTACCATACTTTTTCGTCACGCTAATTTAATCTATGAGCTGTTGTGAAATGGCTTTTTAACTGTTAATTACGACACCACAAAACCGAAACTTCGACAGCGGAACTTCGCTTTGATGGTCAAATTGTTTCCCAATGCGACGCTAGGGAAATTGTGCCAAATTCACCAAAATCGAAGAGTCGGATTTCTTTAGACAACAATATTATTTTTGGGCAATTGCCAATAGACGAGTTATATAAACGAGTTTAGTTATCAAAATAAATGAATGGTTCCAATTTTTTTTAAGTCAGTCTCCTAAGTGGGTTTTCCGACTAAAATTTATTTTCACTCATGAAATACTTGTAGATTTTAATGAGAACAATCAATGGTGAATGAAACGGTTCACTACTTTTTTCAGTATATATTTATTTGTATTGTTGCCCGATCGTTTCACTTCACCCTAAGGTTCCATTCATATCTCCCGTGTTTTATCTCCCAATTACGCTTCTCGAGGTTCAAAGGTGTAACATCCATAACTCAGTGCATTTCCGTGAGAGCAGAGTGCATCGCATGATACGCCCACTTCTGCACCCACGTGGACCTTAATTGATGATGCACCATCTCGCAAGCCTTTCGTTTAAGTAAACAGTTCCTACTCTGCTAATAGTTCCGAGATATCGTGATTGATTCGTAGTAATCACCGTTTAATAATAAATGAACGAAAATTTCAGTATTTTAATTTGCTTGATTTATTTAGGAAATTGATTGTACGCAGTCAGCTTTGATAAATAATGAAATCAACGAAGTATAAAAGTTTTTGTTACATGATAATTATTTACCTAAACATACCTGTAATAAAGGGTAGATAAAGTAATAACATTTGATTTTAAAAACTCAGGGTTTTTATTAATTATTGATTTCGAAACGAAGAAAGAAATTAAGCATTAAAATCTACATGAAAACCCAAAAAACTATTTTTGCATCAATGTTGCTGACATTCTATTGCTTTGCTACTTGAGAGACATGCTTCAAGTAACAGTCTTACAGACAAAACAATGTAACAAACAAATCAAGAACCCCACGAGCTTGCAGATAAAGCTAACAATCCGATGTTCTCGTTAGGTATACAACGGATTTCGTTAACAAGATCAGCAGCGGAACACAAAATAAACTGGTAATGGTCATTAAGCAACCCTGCCAGGTTCGTGTTTTAAGGACACAAAACAAAAAAGATCATATATTTTTTTTTATGTTTACTTCTGATTTGTTTTCTTACCCAGGATTCAGTCAATTTCATTAGAAAAATTCACTCAAAGCACCTTGAAAAACTGACAATGAGAATGATCTGTTTGGTATTTGTATCTATTTAATTATAGCTACTACGCCCTTGGAATTAGCTACCAATAGATCTTGTAAAATTCAGATTGTGCTTAATGTTTACTTTTTTACTTTACTTCTATTTGGATTAGATTACAACTAGCGGCTCCCCGCGACTTCGTCTACTTGGACAGTTATTCCCCTATACCTCGGGAATAGTACCTACCTAACTTTTTCGGAATGAAAGGTAAAAAAATGTCTATGCAAATTTTCATGTGGTCAGTTAAATAGTTAGGACGTGAAGGCGTAACAAACAAACAAACTGACTTTCGCATTTATAATATTAAAAATAAGGATATAATGCATGCGCACAGAAAATAACGTTGTTCGCAGGCTATTATGCAATAAACGACCACATTCCGAAATCCAAATCCGAATCCTTCTCCTTGTCAATAGCTAAAACAATGACAACGAAAACGGGAACAAAAATTTTACTTGCAATAGCGTGAAACCAAGTTAGGCGTTAAATTCATTCTACTCGACGTATTGTTTCGGAATTCCTTGCCCGTGTTTGGACACAAACAGAAACACAGGCAAGTCTAACTCGATTTAGGAATCAATACGAGTTACAGTGTGTAAATGGTCAAGACTCCAGCCGTCTCCATCTAAATAAAGCCACTTACTTTTTAACAACAAATACTACACTAACAGCAGCAGTTGGACACAGAAAATAATATCTGAACTTCTTTTTGAAGGTTTTTCTTGTTGTCGAAGCCTTTTACACTTGCATAGCATTCTACCTAAACTAGGATGCGACATCCTAATTTAGTACTATAGTGTTTTTTATTTATTTTTTATTATAGGCAAGCGCTTGCCCGCTATCACGATTACGTCTGATGGTAAGCGATGATCCGATCTACGATGAATCCCCCTTGCCTAGAATATACCTATTCACTCGCGACTAGAAGGCTCCCAGATTGTAGTACATACCTATCGGGAAACAGACTCAGGCAAGGAGTTTCGCTCTCAGTGTTCTGTTCAGTAACAAATTACGTTTCTCACTATCCATCCATAAGGAAGGCTTGATCTCCAGCAGACATGACATTAAAATGGCTGATGATGGGTGTTCTGTTCAAGTTGTATTCTTGAGGTCATTAGCATTTCCTAGCAGTCACCACCGAAGCGTAGCTTGTTTGCATTGCCGTGCGGTTGCATTACATAAGCTGTTGCAACAAGTAGATAAGTAGTTGCTAAACTCATTTGCGACGCCCATTGTTGATTGTCGATTAAATTCAGGGATAAAGGTTTTTAGATTTTTATCGTATCTTACGGTATCTTTATGTCGCTACGGGTGGTACTGATGTTTTTAATGTTGATACTAGTTAAAGATAGATATTTCATGATTGTTATGATGAAACGAAATTTATGGGTAAAAACATTCCCTTGTAATGAACGACACTACTTATTTTCCGTTGTATCTTGAGTTGGGTCCCATCTACTTAATTTTTCTTCTTTTTGTTTCTTGAAATTGGATAAGAACTTGTACATAGTCTTTTATGGTAGGCGAGGCGAAGTATCAGTAATAACAATGTAATAACAATAAAGTGTTTTTGGAGACTGTTAGTACTAGAGATAGAGAGGCAGGGTTTCTAAACAGTTTTGCTTCAAATTTTATCACCCGTACCGCTAGAGAGTGAAACTCCATGGCCGAGTGTGTCTGTGTTTCCCGATAGGTACAATCTGGGGGCCTTCAAGTCGCGAGTGAATAGGTATCTTCTAGGCAAACGCGTATCATAGTACATCGCATCATCGCATACCATCAGGCTGGACCGTCGGCCAACCAGGGTCATTTTCGATCTATCGCATATTGGTACCAGACCAAACCGGCAAGATAGCCATTAGTTTGGTGTTATCAAATATCGTCGTCTGGATTGCGAAGTAGGAAGTTTCTGGGAGATATGCCACCCTCAACATATGGCCTCCCATACAATGATCTCCAATCGCAAAAAATAATCGATCGCATACTGATATAAATGGTGAACAGGGTAATGATGACATCGGCTTGGTTAGTTTTCAGGAAGCAGGCGCGCGGCCAGGGTAGAAGCATAGAGACTTTTTTCCAAAAAATAATCGACTAAGTATTGGCATGTATGTAATTACATTTAGGGAGTGGGGCAGGTCCTAGGCGTATATAAAACCATAGTCTTGCATCGCTTTCAGGAAGCATCTAGAGGTCATTTCACATATATGCTCTTGTGATCTTTGTTCCTTATTCGATCGATATAAAAACACAAAAAAATTGTTCAGGTAATGATGGCACCCACGACCCTGTTCACCATTTATATAAATATGCCATTGATATTTTTTTAGCGATGGGTGACTATGTTCAGGATAGCATATTTCCCAGAAGCTTCCTAGTTCGCAAGCCAAACGATGATATTTGATAACACCAAGCTAATGGCTATCTTGCCGATTTGGTCTGGTCCCAATATGCGATAGACCGAAAATGACCCTGGTTGGCCGACGGTCCAGGCGTGATAGCGGGCAAGCGCTTGTCTGCCCGAGTCTGTGTTTCCCGATAGGTACAATCTGAGGGCCTTCAAGTCGCGAGTGAATAGGTATCTTCTAGGTAAACGCATATCATAGTAGATCGCATCATCGCTTACCATCAGGCGTGATAGCGGGAAAGCGCTTCTCTATCTATCATAATTAAACAGTTAATATCATGCCCAGCCCAACGCCTGCACGAGGACAGATGTTCAGATTTCTGGTGCCAACCACCAATTTGAAGGTGCCATTTGGAACGTGCGAGCTCGAGTCGAGGTGCAATTGTGCGGATCGGATCGATGCCGTGTCACGGGGGCGATACGGCCTGGCGCGCTGAGCGTGACGTGGGTAGTGCAAGTTATAAGAGTTCAGCCCCCCTACTCAATTAATTGGCCTACATTCTATTCGTTTGAACGCTACGCTTACTTTTTAAATATGAGCAATTGACGATTAAATCACATCACATGTCGCAAACTTATGTAAATCACAGACTTTGATTTATTGTATGGAATTGACTAGCTAACGACACGCAATTTTATAGTTTACTGCTTATTTTAAAGCTTTAATAGGAAGCAATTCAATTTAAATTTCAATTCATTTATTCAGACAACAAAGATCCATGGGTTAGTAAATAAAATTTACTTAAAAATAAGGGTTAGTAAACTTAGGTACAAATACTAATTTAATAAATTATGAATATCTCAGAGGCCACCTGCGCGGACTACACCCAGAGGAGTTATTTTCCACTGCAGTCATCGTCCGCGCGAAGTATCTCTGGATAGGCGCGTATGGATCATCCGCTATGGTTTTCAGGATGCTGTTGAAGCGTAGCATTCAAATGCATAGAATGTAGGCCATTTGAGTACGGGCTGTTCTGGCCACTGTGTTAAAATCATCATCGATCTGGAAGACCATTACTAGTTTCGATTTTATTTGCTTTATATACTTAGTTTATTGAGTTAGCTTAGTTTAAAAAACCTATACCTGTTCAGTAAATGTTGTGTATACCTATTATTGGCATGCATGTAAGAACAATACCCCTAGCTAATACCTAATAATACAAGAAAGAATGTACATGTTGTGCTGTTGGTGTACCTTAATAAATAAATTAAAAAAAATAAAATTAAAATCAGTATTAATTTCAAAAGCTAGGTTCCTTATTAAGCGAGGGGTGTTAAATCCACCGAACGTGTTTGAACCACCAAATTACACGACGATATCTTTGCCTGAATAATATGGTTAAGGCGTGGTCAAGGTCATTCGTCTTTACTAATAACCTTAACCAAGCAACTTAAGATTAACCAACCAACTTTAAAAAAACTGTTAATTGTGTGAATTTAAATATCAGTTTTTAATAAATTCTGTTCGCAATAACTGTTTATTTGTTATATGTATCTAAATGAGAATTTCTAAGCACGTAGCTGTACCATAAAGCACGCTTATCTCTCTTAACTTGCGGCGGATCGTAATTATGGGCATTAGAGATTCCGTATCCGGCGATAAACCCCAGCCGGCCAGTTAAGTACACCGATGCAGATCCGTGCCGTATCCGTTTCTGAATGGATAGACTGACAAACTCGTAAACGTGAAATTTATAAAATATATTTTTTGCGCGATTTTGTCGTTTTCAATTCCGCGGTGATATTATTTGACTTGTAAAATCAGAGTGGGATATTGTGATAAAATTGGTCTTGTTTTATGTCACATTCTTCTAAACCAAAATTAAAATTGGCTATATCAGTAAAGTAAAGAAAAACGAGATTTCTTGTTGACTGCCGAAGTTACCAAAGTTGGAGTCAATGGCTTTTAATGCTATAAAAATGCGATACCATCCTGCGATCTATTTCATCGAATATACTTACTTAAATTATAGTTTATGTTTAAATGATCACCATACCACAGAATATCTAATAGTACAAACAATACTAACCTAACCTTACCCAGAATTAGTAATTGCTCACCAAATCTTCTTGGGCGGTTTAGGATTAAGTGAGCATTTACTAATTTTGGAGAACATAATGTTTTATTTTGGTATGCTTAAATTATTATCAGACGTAACACTTGAGTGATGAGAATAGCCACTACGGTTGCATTGCACGTAACAATATTCCGTGAAAAGTTTTCAAAATACGTATCTTGTCTGTTGTGTCATTATTTCTTAGTTGCTTTTTTTATGTGATTCGATGTTCGTTTACCAAGTTTAGAAAAGCGTTAAGAAAAAATTCAAAGATTTGAAACTTTGTGAAAAATATTTTTGTGTAAGTGAATTCAAATTATTAATGTAATTAAGACTTAACAGTTCCGTTAACGATAAAGTCTTAAGTATGAAAATTATATATCAATCATCATTATTAATAGTCGAAAACTAACAATAATGACCGAAATAGCATTGGTGCTTTAATAAATGACTCGAAGAGAAACCTTCAAAACATTGCAATGATAAATGGCTGATATAAATATTGTTATACACAACAAAGACACCTTTGAATCAAAATACGATACAAAACTACAATGGTACAGAAAGCACCACCTAAAGCGTGACAGTAACAGCTTTTATTACTTAAGCAGTAAAGGCTAATATCGTATTTTTTGGTCTTTTGGCCTGATATCCCCCATTGAATTAACCGTTTAATCTATGTGTTACAATCGATAATCGAAACACCATGACAGTATCGGTAATCGACCACACAACAACTATTGTTCTACAATTATACCTTCATTATAATTGGTTCATTATTAAAGTGTTGTAAAACCGTTTTTGTTGTTTCTTAATAGTTTTGTTTATTCTAATGTCCACATAAGGCCGAGATAATTGTATAACATAACACTAAAGTTTTATGATTATGTGATATAATATAAAATTAAATGGAACAAATCAAAAATTAATGATTACGACAACGTTTTAAAATGAAGATTTTTATAGCAAACATATTATTTAATAAAATAAAGTTACTTTAAAACTTACTGAATAAAACAACAAAAGTTGTAAGACATTAAGTTAGTCCCTCCCTGCAGCATGACAAACCCGACAAAGATTTGTCGATCCCTAAATGTCATTTTTGACAGTTAAACAAAAGGTTTGTCAACGTTGGGATCAATTTTTAACATTTCAACGTAAAAAAAACCGCTCTCGAGGTATATTAACTTTATGTGTAGGACTGATGCTATCACTGTCTCCTTTTCAACAAATAAAAGTGACAACATCACACATTAATTAATACACATTAATTTACTCAATAGCACACTTCTGACTCCATTTTATTTTTCCCCAAAATAATAAAAGTATGAGAGAAGATTAAAAATTCCCCAAATACTTACGATTTCTTTGTTCCCCAAAATGATACATTTTGTATGAAAATGAGATTATCTTTTTCCCAGTAATTTTCCCCAAAATGCGAAAAAATCCTTTTTAGGTATTTCACAATTGGGATGTTTAATAAACTTAAGCCTGCATTGAAAACCCGAACCTTAAACCCTAGTCTTACCTTTACTTACACCCAATATAGATTAAGCAACATACCTGCAACAATAAAACATAATTATTATTATTAACAATATAGATAGCATCATTGGGAACAATCGCTTGCCCAACGGCTGAGTGCAGTGGGCGAATGTGCGCATTACCTTACCTACAACATAATTATTAACATGCTCGATGATTTAGTATAGTTACAAACACGTTTAATGCTCACCTCAAGTTATATGACAATATTGTACCTACTTAATCAAAAAAATGCGTGAATTATAAAACTACATAATCATGGAACATCTTCTCTCAATAAACTTGTCTTGACTTGTCAAATAAACCAGCTGATATTTTAATTAAATTAAATTGTTTAAACTTAGTAATTTCTATGATAAGTTGTGCTTAAATTATTCTTTACTGTATAAATAGTCACGAAAAGTGTTATAAGTACAATCGGTGTGGTATTATTTGAAAAACAAGTGATCTCAAATTCGTAACGGCGGAGCGGCATCCAAATGTCACTGGAGAAGATATAAAAGGCGAATAAACTTCGTAGAAGAAACGACAATTTGTGATCTGCTGCATATTAAACCGGGGGAGTACATTTATTCCTTAATTTTATTGATTAATAGGTACCCATAGGTATTAGGTTATATAGGAAAATATGAAGACAAAACTTTGTGACTGAATTGAATTTGCATAACCCTACCTAAAACCACAGTGGCGGATTGTTTTCCAATTTAAACTAATACATTGACCATTCCTCTTGTACAAAACTCACTAATAGTGAGTAACGTCACAACTCAAAACAATCTGGCACAGTTATAACCTCTCTTTACTTGACAAAAGTGGAAGTAAAGTTGAAGGTGGCTACTACTGTCACAGACATTCAATAGACTGTTACACTTTACAAGCATTATATTTGTACATAAACACATCAGACCTACTTCACTTTTAAACAATAATTTTGGGAAACCATTCTGCTCCTTTTCTTACAATATTACTTAAATAAATATAATATTGTTCAGGTATTAATTAATGTCCATTCTAGACTATCAGTCACTCAGTTTTAACTTCATTTAAGTATAGTTTAAGTATAGTTAGGTACCTACATTTATTTACTTTCATAGGTATTGACTGACATGTATGTCATTTATGTATAAAAAGAAAAAGGTTAACCTTGCTTTTATAGTCAAAGTTGATACCTAGTAATAGATAAATCTTTGCTACAATTGCACATCAAATCTATTATAAATAATAAACATATACCTATTTTTATTTATTGACCTCACTTTGCTTAACTTATTTTTTTTGTATTTCTTTTTTGTAACTTAGGAATCACACTGACAACTTGTTATAAAATTTGATTTTTGATCACTTATTGTATACTTGCAGTGATTGCGGATTGCAAGTTCCATCTAGCTCAATAACAACATGATGACCCGTAAGACAACTGCAAAGGAAGTGGAGATCAAACTCAAACATGCACTAGAGGATTTGAAGGCAGCCAAAGAGCTAAATGACACCTTATTGCTGGAACGTGAAGACAGTGAACGCGAGATTCTTAAGACCATATGCCGGAACACTGACCTCAAAAATGAGCTTGCTGAAGTTCATACAAAGTATTCTGAGATTGTAGATAAATACAACCAGATGCAAGTGTTTATAGAAAAATTTAGAGAATGTAGTGACACTCATGAACAGGCACTGAGTCGCATTACCGACCTTGAAATTAGTTTGTCTCTTGCTCAAAAGACCATTTTAGAGTTAGAAAAAGAAAATAAAACCTTTGTAGAAGAGAAGCATTCTCAAAGCCTGTTTAGCGAGTTACAGCAATGTGATTCTGCAATATATTATGACAATTCAACCTTGGCATGTAATAACTATAATGACAAATCTGTTGTCATTAGAAATAATTGTCAACTTAATAGTAGAAAGAAAATCAAAAAATATATCCGCTTAAACAGATATATTAAGAAAACTCAAAGGTTGATAAAAAGACAAAATTATTATAGCCAATTTTCAAAGCTGAAGAAAGAGCGTAAGCAATTATTAGAGCAATTAGATGTAATTAATAGGGCATCATGTAATAATAGTAAAGAATGTGAAAAGGTAAATAATCAATTAAGTGAAAAAATTGACAATTTGGAACTTTCACTTAGGGAAATGTACAATAATTTAAGTGATTTTTCTCGCAAACAGCTAAATTACCAAATGCTGGCTGCAAATGACATGATTGACATGTGTAATTATAATACAGACCGGTTCGAATCCCTTGGCAAAAAACAGAATTGTAGCTGTTTTAACCAAAATACTATTGTAAGACAGCAGTGTGATGCAGTTGTCCAGGAATCCCCAGAGCACTTGCCTACCCACTCACTCTCAGTGTGTGAGCTTGAAGTTTCTGATAATAACCCAACTAACTTAATTACCCACTCAGTATGTGAACCTGAACCAGGGGTCTCATACACTTGTAATGATTTAAAAAACTCAACAAAAAATATTCCATCTTCTGATAAAAACTGTTGTGAAACAATTATGTTCTGCGATGAGATGGGTAAGAATTTAGGCCAATTAATTCAGAAACACACCAAGGAAAATATTATTAATTATTGTATGCCTGGGTCAACTTTGGATGACTTGATGAGAATTATTGTTAAGAAATCATTTAATAAAAACACTAATTTGATAATTTTGATAGGAAATAGGGGTAATGTGAACAAACACCAACTTATAGCTTATTGTAATTCCTTATTGTCTTTAAAAGTAAAAAAAGTGATTTTGTTCACATTCCCTTATTGCAAAAGTGTGTCACAAATGGAAAATAACTTTAGGTATCAGTTGAATGTAACATTGAATACGGTAGCATTTCATAATAGTGAACAGCTACATATAATTGACATCAATAAATTATTTAATAGTTGTTACTTGACAAAAGATAAGTTCTATCTGCCTAATTCGTTTAGAAGACAAATAGCAATATCGCTATCTTTTTATTTTAATCATTTAGCCAATAATCTGGCTAGTAAAACAACTGCTTTTATTGAGCAATCAACTATTGACATTAGTCATTCAACTTTGGAATCTGTTCCAAATAAAAATAATTATAACATTTTACTTACTTCAAGTAATAATAATTTTTCACATTTAAATTACCATCTAAGACAATAGAGGCGTCCTCTAGCCCTGACTTAACAATAGAAAAGCCAAAGTGTTTAAGAATTGTACACCAGAATATGCAAGGCTTTTCTGGCAAAGATTTAGAAATAAGCTTATTCATAAATTCTGAAAATATTGATGTGTTATGTGTTACTGAGCATTGGCTGAAAAAGCACGAATTACTTTTAAGTTTAGATAATTATAAAGTTGTTAGCTCGTTTAGTAGGAAATTTGCTATAAGAGGGGGTTCCCTTATTATTCTACCCAATAGCTTACAATGTAAAGAGCGCAAAGATGTAGTATCCCTCTCAATTGAACGAACCATTGAGCTGTCTTGTGTGGAACTTGATCAAATAATTATAGTATGCGTATATAGACCCCCCACCGCGAATTACTCTGAGTTTGAGTCCACTATGGAGGAAGTCTTAAAAATGACTTGTAGGAAGAATAAAAAAATCGCGATTTGCGGAGATTTTAATGTCGACATCTTAGACCCTAAGTTAGCTAAATTGTCGAGTAGGTTCATAAACCTATTTAAATCATTTAATTTGCTACACATTTTTAATGAACCAACGCGTATCACACCCACATCGGCAACCTGCTTAGATAATATTTTCTGTAACTGTAATGTCATTGAAAAATCCATTTTAAATTGTATTAAATCCGACCACAGTGGACAATTAGCCTCCATTGAGCACCATCATGTTCCGCCTAAACGGGAAATAATGTGTAGGCCAATAAAAAAACACTGTATTGAAAAATTCAGAACCAATGTCACTAGTAAAATTGAAACATTACCAGAACCAAATTTTGAAGCCAATAACCTATATAATCATTTATTTCGCATAGTTCAAACTGAATTCAGTGAAACTTTTAAACAAAAAGTGATCAAATGTAATGATAGTACGAAATTTAGTGACTGGGCCACTCCCGGTATATATAAGAGCAGAAGGAAATTATACGAACTTTATGCAGAGAAAGCTACTTCTTGTGATCCTAACTTCATTGAATTTGTCAAGAAGTATTCACAAACATTCAGAGAAGTTTGTATCTTAGCAAAGTCCAAGTACTTTGCAAATAAAATAAAATTAGCTGACAATAAAATTATGGCTACCTGGAATATTATTAACAAAGAAACGGGCAAATCAAAATCCAATATAAATTCCTTCTGTTTAAAAACTGGTGATCAAACTTTTGAATCTGACAATGAGGTCGCTAAAGTTTTTGAAGATTTCTTTGCTAGAATACCTGTAGAAACTACCAGTACTCTTAGTGCTTGTCCCAACATCGCTGTCTCCCTTCTGGAGTCTAGCGTTGATAAGTGCAATGAAAGTTTTTCGTTTAAATATATAAATAGTTCAGATATCATTAATGCTTTTAAAACAATTAATGTTAAAAAAACAGAAGATCTTTGGGGCATGTCAACAAGCATTATTAAATCAATAATTGATATACTAGCCCCTTATTTGGCTTTTATTTTTAACAAATGTATTGACGAAGGGGTCTTTCCTGATCTAATGAAAAATAGTAAATTGATTCCTCTTTTTAAATCTGGGGATAAAAGTGACCCAGCTAACTTTAGGCCAATATCTATACTACCAGCACTTAGTAAAATATTTGAAAAAATTATATATTCCCAATTACTAGATTACTTCACATACAATAATATACTTCATAAAAATCAGTTTGGATTTTCCAAGGGTAAAAGTACTACTGATGCTGGAATTGCACTTCTCAAACATATTCTTGACGCTTGGGAAGAAAAGCAAGATGTAATTGGCATTTTCTGTGACCTTTCTAAGGCATTCGATTGCGTTGATCATCAAACACTATTAAGGAAGCTAGAACATTATGGTGTCTCTGATAAATCAGTTAATCTTATGAAATCGTATTTGTACAATAGAACTCAGAAAGTAGTGATTAATAGAACTGAATCTACTGGAGCCCCCATCAATATGGGTGTGCCACAGGGATCAATATTGGGCCCATTGCTGTTTCTAATTTATATAAATGACCTTCCCAACTACGCGAATAATTTATGTGAGACAGTACTATTTGCGGATGATACTTCTTTAGTTTTTAAAGTAAACAGAGGTAGTAACTGTTCGGACGAAGTAAATAGTGCCCTCTCTAAAGTTTCATACTGGTTTAATAGCAATAATTTAGCACTTAACCCCAATAAAACTAAATGTGTTAAATTTTCATTACCTAATGTTGAGCAGACAAAATTAAATATTAATTTGAATGACGATGAAGTCGAGTTTATTGAGAGTACTAAATTTCTAGGTATCACACTAGATTCTCGACTGCAATGGGATCCACATATTGAAGCCTTGTCAAGTAGACTTAGTTCAGCGGCATTCGCTGTTAAGAAAATAAGGCTTTTAACTGATATTGAAACGGCAAGGTTAGTATACTTTAGTTATTTTCATAGTGTAATGTCGTATGGACTGCTATTGTGGGGCTCAGCTGCCAGTATTGAAAATATTTTTATACTCCAAAAAAGAGCTGTTCGCGCCATATACAATCTACGGCGGAGAGATACCTTGAGAGAATTGTTCAAAGAAATAAATATTTTAACTTTGGCAGGCCAATACATTTATGAAAATTTAGTTTATGTAAGGAAACACTATGATTCATTTGCTAAGAACAGCAATATTCACCAGTTGAATACAAGAAATAAAGATAAACTTGCCGTTCCAAGATTTAGGCTTGCAAAAACTAGAGGTTCATTTATGGGGAAAGGCATAGCCTTTATTAATAAAGTTCCGCAACAAGTGATTGATCTTCCTTTGCATGAATTTAAAAACCATGTTAAAAAAACGCTCATGAGTAAAGGTTATTATAAAGTAGACGATTATCTTAAAGATCAAAATGCGTGGAAATGATGTAACACATAACTTGCTACTATAAGTACTTTGTTGAAGTAATATAATAAGTCTATGTTGTTGCCAATAATCCTGTCACCCTGTTGTAATTATCTGGTAACGATATATTCAAGATTGTAAATATCGTTACTTATGGCTGTTACAGCTGATAAGTTTCTTGCGCCCGTTCTTCTTGTCAGCTAAAAAAGTCTAGAACGGGTGGTAGGAAAATATAGACGATTCAAAAGTACTTAATAATTAAGTTTATTTGAATAAAGCTTATTTGACTTTGACTTTGACTTTGACAATCTTAAAAAGATTTTTAATTTATGTCAAGAAGTTAACTCGAAAATAAATAAATTTAAAAAAAACACGACTGACTTGCCAAAAACGAACTAAAAAGTTAAATAATAAGTGTCATTGCAGTCGGGGGACCGTTTTGTGGAACAATTTTTAATCAAACAGGTCCTCCGACTGCAATGACACTTGTTATTTAACTTTTTAGTTCGTTTTTGGCAAGACAGTCGTGTTTTTAATATTTTTTTAATTTATTTATTTTTATTTCATACATTTTAGTGACAAACTATATATATTTGAAAAGTGCTCATTAAGGCCTTTATTTGGTGCCCATATTGTAATGATTGAAGAAAAAAAATTTTTTCTCATTTGAAAATTGCGTCGTACAGTCGCCATATTGACTTAAAAAAAAATAGCCAGTGTCACTCAGAATGATGTAAGGATTCCAACGATACTCCATCCATCCAATCCGTTGAGCCATTTAGAAGTTATGGTGGAATAAAAAAACTCACATACCCACAAACATACATGAATCCTGAACACATATACACTCCTTATTGGGCAGTCGTGTAAAAAGACAGTGTAGTGTTGTAAACGCTCGCTGTAAAACGATTATTAGTAATTAAATACCTATGAAAATATAATACCCTATATCTTTTTTTCATATTCGTACTTTCTACCACATCACTTAAAGGCGAGGCGGCGGCGTCACAATCGCGCTCTCGAACCATGAATTATTATCTCATACGTTATTTATCGCAGGTTCGATTCCGGGTTCGGTTTCTCCTGTCATATTGTCCGATGATACAACCCGCCTGCGCTCGTGATTGCACGTGTTAACTTATATGTTAAATAACGTTATATATACCTACATTATGACGTAACAATCCGTAACGCAAGAGAAAATGCCACTATCTAGCTAGTTTATTTAGACGAAAGTCTATTTTCTTTCCGGAATCATAATACATATAAAATTTTTAGGATATATGTAAAGATACAGAGACTTAAAAGTTATTTACAAAGGTCACAACTAGTGTGCAGTGTTACTTAGGTACTACCCGGTTGCATTATACAGAATCTGCAGATTGTCTTAAAAATAGGTACCCTTTTTTATGCAAAACGGGGTTAATGCTTGGCCTTCACCTCACCTGATGTTAAGTGACGATAAGGCCGAAGGTGGAAGCGCACTGCACCCGGAATCCTCATCACTGAGGAACTGGCTATCTTACCTCTAACTGCCGGAACGGAACAGAACAATTTTAAATTGTTGTTATGGCGTCAAACTTAGGTAATATGGTGGTAGCTAGCCAGGCGGACTTGAAATAAGCCCTACCACTAACCAAACCGAGTACAAGTGTACCCCCCTCCTGGAAATCGAACCCGGACTCTTGCTTCTTACACGGGTGGGCGAACCACTTGACCACAGATGCGGTTAACACCCTATTGTTAAAGATAGTTAATTCAAGGACCGTACGGCTGAAGCTGAAGTAAGGCAGAGGTAACAAGCTCCAAGAAAGCCGACCTTCTGGGCACATACAGGATGGATTTTTGAGAGGGTACATTAAGGGCAGGTACCTTAACCGTAATAGTTAGCGGAAAACGTTCCTAAGAGACCATCCATAACTTTTTAAGATATTATGAACTGCATTCACAGATTTTGGAAAAAAAAAATATCGTTAGCAAAAAAAATGCTCAAATACCAAAAAAATATTTTTTATGCCGATCGATCTTATTTCGTGTGGGGATCAAAAGACTCTATGGGACTATTTAAGGTATGAGTACTACAAACGACAGAAATCGCCAAAAACTTTTCCTATACATTTTGTACTGAAAAACGATAAATCAACTTAATTTTTTTTTATTGCCAAACGATCCTATTTCTTACTGTGATCAAAATACTCTTTAAGGCTAACTGAAATTTGAGTACAGGAACAGTTTTTTTAGTTCTAATGTTGTAGGTAGAAGATTGTGCCTGTGTGTGAAGCCGGTGTTGTGACTTACTGTAGTTTCTGTACTCAATGTTTCTAGTTCTTATACCTTAAATGGTTTGATAGTCTTTTGATCACCACCCGAAATAGGATCGATTGGAATAAAAATTTTTTTTTGGTTTTTGAGCATTTTTTTTGCTAACGGTATTTTTTTTCCAAAATCTGTGAATGCAGTTCAGAATATCTTAAAAAGTTATGGATGGTCTCCTAGGACCGTTTCCCTGTAACTATAACGGTTATGGTACCTGCCCTTAATGTACCGTCTCAAAAATCCATCCTGTATAATGCCTATACCATATGCACATACATGCACGTACACATAATGCATATAACATACTAAATATTAAACCAATCGAATATTTTTTTAAAGAATAAGTAAGAAAAGGTGTTAAATTTTCTTCATTGTTTCAAGTTTTCTCTTCTCTGATTGTATTAGAAAGTGTTAACTATCATTACATTTATGTCTAGTTACACAGTAATGTCGCATAAACTATCTAACTAGGGATATAAAGACGTGTGAATGAGGCTCGGAATAATAATGTCACGTTTGGCGAATGCAAGAAGATGCAAATCGACGTCTTGTTACTTGGTCATTAGGGTTGGCAGCTATGAGGAAACTAATAAATAAGAATTTCGCGTAAATGATGACACCCAATAATGTCTGGTAGTGGTAGAAGCCTAATATGCACGTTTAGTAGATCATAAAATGTTATCCGACAAGTAAGTAGTGGACAAAATTACACAGGAAGATTGTGCAAACATTTGAAATAAACCTAAAGTAAAGACTGACAGTATCGATAATGTCAAGAAAACTAACAAAGCTACCTTAAACGTCTTAGTAAGAACACTATAACGAACAGAGCTAACAGACGAACCTATCTATGCATTTCTGTTTGAATAGACAACCCAAGTAAAAGGTAGAAAATTTTTAAGCCCGCGTGGGTCACAAGATCAAGGGAACAGATATACTCGCAGAGCCAGAAGACATATTGTGACGTTGCTACACAACATACGTGATTTGTGATGATCACCTGCTTCGGTTAAATAAATGAAACGCCATTGGTGGACAATGATTAACGCTTATTTATTAAAGCAAAGATTTCACGTGAGCAAAATAGTAGTAAGTAGTAGAGAACCATAGTAAAAAGCAGAAAATTTGTAAGCCCGCGTGAGTCACAAGATCAGGAGAACAGTTAGGTACCCGCAGAGCCAGAAGAGATATTAAAACGTTGTTGCACAACATACTGGGATTTGTGATGATCACCTGCTTAGGTTAAATAAATGAAACGCCATTTGTGGACAATGATTACGCTTATTTAAGCAAAGATATCATGTGCGCAAAAATAGTAGTAAACTATGAAAGTATTATCGTTCGAATAGACAACCCTAGTAAAAGGCAGAAAATTTGTAAGCCCGCGTGGGTCACAAGATCAGGGGAACAGTTACCCGCAGAGCCAGAATATATATTGAGACGTTGCTGCACAACATACTGTGATTTGTGATTATCACCTGCTTCGGAAACGTGATTTGCGTATCACATGATTTCCCGCTCAATCGGAATCTGTTTATGATCCCGTTTTGAAAATTGCCATTATTGGTTTATAGACAATGCATGAAGATTACTAAGCAGCTCTGGTTAACGCAGGAGGAATTTAAAGTAAACTCCTTGTATAAACCACGTTTGAATTATTATACGACGTGTTACAAAATAACCCCTAATGCCAAATATAGTAGATAGGGACTATCAAACTGAACAACCTTTACTATGAGTACAACTCTGAAATCGCGAAAAAAAAATCTGCTGTTACATACATTTAGATATTTCTGTTATTATTTTTTGTATGAAACAGCTGATATTTTTTTCACGATTTCAGAGCTGGTTGCATAGTAAAAGTTGTTCAGTTTGATAGTCCCTATTTACCATATTCGGCATTAGGGGTTACTTTGTAACACGTTGTAGAGTAAGGCTTTAGGTAGGTATATTAAATAATTAATTTTTCTTTTTTCTTTATCAACTCCGAACAAATATAAACATAATTGTGATATACTTATAGTGGTGGAGGGATAATTAGAAACGCAAGTTAATTTTCATACAACTGAGGTAACTTTGAAGCCCTAGTTCTCCGCCAGTGATTGATCGAGTTGTGAAATGATGATGGCCATCCAGGGAGTGACTGGAGGAGATCCAGCTAGCTATACACACCCAACTGATCTGATCAACATTCTAAGCTGTAAGGATCAGAGTTCTCAGTTTCAGGATTTCCATACATTTTAATGCTATTTTCGTGGTTTTTATAACTCTCTCTTACTGTCATGTTTGTAGACAACTTATTATTTTTTGTAATTAATTAATTAAACGACGCAAATGCATATAAGTATACCCAAATTCCAAAAGGCATGAGATTAGACAACTTATTATTTAAAAAAACCGGCCAAGTGCGTGTCGGGCCACGCGCCATAGGGTTCCGTAGTTACCTTATACCATACCATATTTAATACCACCTATCATTTTTCGTTTGCAAAAATAACTTTGTTTTTCACAGTGTTGGTATGAATGACAAAGTTATATCCCTTTCAGGCCCAAAAAAATATTTTTACAAATTTGGTTTTTTCTGTTTATGTTATGATTTTGACCCTTAAATTGCTCCTGAAAAAAATTCTGAAAAAAATCTAGCTACCCCCAGGGGTCCACACGACCCCTGCACGATAGTGACGTTCAGGCTTTATCTGTATCAGTGCACGGTCGTGACGTTCTTGGGTTTAAAGGTATTATTGTGCTGTTAATTAGAAATTAAACAAAATGTATCGGAAAATCAACGTTAATTACTTTAGTATTTGTAATTATTTTAATCAATTATATCAACGAAATATATAAATTTGACTAATAGACTTGTTAACGCTTTAGTTGAGATCAAACAAGAATAAATAATCATTTAATGTAGTAATTATTCATCAGTCTTTCGATTTGCTTCAATTAGACTTTAAAATATCTTTAATATACTTATTTTAAATGATACCCTGCTAAACAATTTTGTTTTCTTGAGAGGCACAGGTACGCATCAGATTTTTTGCATCTTATTTTTGGTCGACTTTTGCACCCTTCCAATTGACAAGTGCGAGGATTGACGATCTCTTCAAAACTAGGAAGATGGTCATAATACCCGACGTGCTTTAAAAGGTACGACGGGTATGTCCAAGACCTGCGATCGTTGGTTATTGAGCGCTTGCACCTCGAACTAGTTTTTGGTTCTAGGGCAGACTCATCATCGCTCTTGCTAGTTCTTCTTTAACGAGTAGGGGTATTTGTAAGCCCATCAGCTACTTGCATCCGCGAAACTCTAGCAAGTCCATTACTTTATTGCTTGGGATGGCAAATGCATTGCATTCTAATTTAAACAAACGCCAGGCGTTTGATACTGCAATTTCAAAGAAGTGGAGAATTACTTTTAGTGACCATTTTCTGGTTTTAATGAAAGTAGTGGTTAATATCTTTCAAACGGTTTACTTTGAGAAAAAGTTGTCTTAGGAACCTCAATGTCATTTTTAAAGACCTATCTATAGACACCCAACACGTGCTGGTTTGAAGAAAAAAATTTTTTTCAGTTTCAGTTCCATGTATGGAGAGCCCCCCCTTAAACTTTTATTTTTCTTATTTTTGTATTAAATTCGTTAAGCGGTTAACAGAATACATCTACTTACTAAGTTTCAACTATTGACATACGGACAGACAGACAGACAGACAGACAGACAGACAGACAGACAGACAGACAGACAGACATGACGAATCTATAAGGGTTCCGTTTTTTGCCATTTAGGCTACGGAACCCTAAAAAAGCAAAAATTAAGATATAATAATAATAATAATAACAAATAAATGCTTGGACAATTTCACACAGCGCCATCTAGCCCCAAACTAAGCAAAGCTTGTAATATGGGTGCTAGACAACTGATATACTACTCATATACTTTTTAAATGTATACTTATTATACATAGTATACATATATTTTATATCAAGTTCATAATAATACACACAATAACTTTGATGACGGCTATCCAGGGGGTGAATGGAGGAGATTCAGATCGCTATACACACCCAACTGATCTGACCAGCATTCTAAAAACGTAATGGACATGTTTAGAAAAACCGGTAAAATAGCATGAAAATGTATGGAAATCCTCAAACTACGAACTCTAACCCATTAATCTTTTAGAATGCTGATCAGATCAGTTGGGTGTGTATAGCGATCTGAATCTACTCCATTCAGTCCCTGGATGGCCATCATCAGATTACAGCACGGTACATCCCTGGCAGAAAACCAAAGCTTCAAAGTTACCTCGTTTGAATGAAAATAACACCTGTATCCTTAGACAAAGTTGATGTGTATAATTAACCAAAAATATATTTTTGAGGAAATAAATAAACATTCCTGTTAGATCATAGAAAATAAGAAACATAAAATAGGAATTACAAGATGCGGTCTCATCGAGTAGAGAAATCCCACAGAAACGCCATAAAGCTAACCAGACACCTTACTATGGAACCTAAATCACGTGCCATAGGCCAACTTTCCTTTGTAGGCTTGGTCAAAATTTATATTATTACTGTTGTGAAAGGATGTTCACGGTTAAATATTATGACAATTGCATATTAGCACTCATATGCTACTTGGAAAGCTATGATATAAAGTTGTATTAAATAATTAACTTACCTTCATTGCTTATTACTTGTCGTCAAATATACAACAAAATGGCTAAGGAGTAAGGCCGATTATACACTGTCACACGTCTCATTCCGTCATACAGGAATTTAATAGAAAAAGCACACGCATACATGCGTCGTTAGTGTGCTACATTACACCATGCGTGATTTCTATACAATGTGACACTTTAAACACATGTTTAAGATCTGCAGTCACGCATGATGTTGTGTTGTGTGATATACTTAGAGTTACGAAATCCAATCTCATTGCTACTAAGTTGGAAATAAAAAAATCATGAGAGATACTCTAAGATGATGAAAGTAATAAAAAAATCATAAGAAGCAGCGTAATAATGTGAAAGCCTCGTAAACATAAAGATGGAGCGATATGATCTATATCGTAACATTTGTGAGTATATTAAGTAATTTTGGTATACCTGGAATAAATTGATATAACAAGACCGTGGAGTTAACGGCTTTCTTTTTTAATTCACGGTTAAAAGGTTTAATGAAATTGTCTTACTACATAACATATTCAACATTGATGAAAATCACGTAGGTTGATAAAATCAAAATCTTGCCGAAACGAAATTTCATTTTTGCTGTATTTCAATGAATACTTCTATTAATGACTTTGGTTTGAATACAGCCCCAATGTAATTTATTGCAATTTTGTTATTGTGGAAATATCAAATATTGTTTTGGTTCATTTAAAATCGAAAAATATTCGTAGTCGCCCAAAAATTTTATTATCCAAGGCTTTTAAGAATCCTCTAATTTTATTTCTTCTTCTTCGTGTCGGTGATTCGTAATCGCGTTCGTCTAATTTTTGTAGTATTTTGTATTTGAGGGAATCAAAATTAAATGCACCGTTAAATAACTAAGTCCAATTGTCGCATGACTCAAGTGATCCAATCGTGAGCTTCATTACTGCACAACCTTCAGCATAAATACATGAGACCCGTTTGAACAAGCTTCACATTTTACGATTACGTAAAAGCTCCACGAAGCAGTGACATATCCCTAAAGCTAGGGTTTTCTAGGATGACGGTGCCGTCATATTACGGCCGTAATTTAGCGGTGTAAAACGTCGCGCCGTATTGTTTACATAGACAACGTTCTACACCGCTAAATTACGGCCGTAATATGACGGCACCGTCATCCTAGGAAACCCTAGCTTAAGGAAGGCATTTTGACTTTGACTTTGACTATTCCTACAATTTTATTCATCTTTAGATTGAAATACCACGCATTATTACCTACAGCTCAAAAGTTCATATTCTTAGATTTCGGATTTAAACTTTTGATTTCTGAGGGCATTTTTATGATTCCCTGGAACTGCGGCTTTTCGTCAAAAGCCACATGGTGATAGGAAAACATCCAATGTGTGTCGAGTTGATAGATTGACCCAATTGAATCGACTATAAATACCGAAAACCGTTAATAACGTGCACAAACCGAACAGCCGTAAATAAACGTTCGCAAATCAACTGGATATTTCTGCGGTAGCAGGTTCAACCACAACAGGTGTTTATTAATTAACCGCCGTTTATCTAATTAACAGTTCTAGTGGCTATCGTTAATCTTTTGTTAAATGAGATGAAGGTTCAGACGGTTGGATTGTGGCTTGATTTATCTATTAGCAATTCAATTGGTTTAGCTTCTCTATCACGAAAAGTTTTGAAAAGAAGAAACAAGCTGTAATTTCCATAAGCTAATCGAGATTTTATAAACTCTAGAGACATTACCAAAATTTGTATATACATTAATAAATATTGACACTGCCATTAGGTGTACGTCTTTCTAAAAGTGTCTTCTTAGTATCATTGTATTTGCATGTGAGTTCTTAGAATTATTTGTGAATTGTATTTTGTAAATAATTGAAACGGTTGCACTGATAACAATTTTTTATTTTTTTTTATATTAGATATTGATGTTCGTTCATGCATGATATGATAGCCCCTCTTGTCTGTATTTCTATTTTTTTTTTGTTTTTCTCTTTTTCTATTTAATTACTTACCTTTAAAAAAGGTTTAAGAAGCAGGTACCCACTCTCTTATTTAAGTTGTGGATAATGGTGTTGATTGTCCTATTAGTATTTTTCATTGTTCTTAGTTTATTTAAGTAACATACATTGGTCAATTGTTTGTTGTCCCGAATAAAAAAAAAATATCAACGAGTAGTTCATCTTTATAGGTACGAGTAAGCAAAGCAACTACAAAGATGAACTAAATGTAAGGCACATGCTCACGGTTATTATATTCGCGTAATGCAATAGCTCCTAACAAGACAGCGTCACAGCGATAGGTTACAGCAGTTGAACGCCAAAAGCATTTTCCTTATGAGGCAGAAACGATAAACATTGTTGCGTTTTTATGTTCATAACGCTAAGTTTCAGTAATCAAAATATTATTTTGCCATCTTAAATACAGCGAACATTTAATATTACCTCATGAGAAATATTCGACGAAGCAGTAAACAATCTTGCGACGAAGCTTAACTTATAGATCGTGGTAATGAAACCGAAATAATGGCAGCGCCTGCGACGATCGTGCCACGGATCTGAAGACGTCGTCACGAACCGACGCGACGATGACATACGGACACTAAAATGACAATCTCTCTTGAAGATCCGGAGTTTTCAAGCGACACCAAATGGTTACAAGAAAAAACTTGAAACTTTATTACCTTTCAAGGTAGATAAGGATTATACGCTAAAAAATGTTCTGTACATAATTTGTTCACAAAATAAAATATTTTTGTTTCTTTCTTTCAAAAGCCTACAAAAAATAGTAGGTATCTAAGAAAAGAACCTTAAGAGAACAAGTGAAATTTTCTATTAAGCAATACCATAAATAACAACTAGAACTGGTAATGAAGCTGGTAAAGCAACGATCGTGCTACAGATTACGAGGGGGTGTCACGACGAGACAACACGGGGCCGATAGCTGCGCATTATAAATCGTAAGTTGTTGGTAATGATGGGTGGCCGGTGGGGTGAAAAACTAAGCTAACAAAGAAAGGGAACTAAGCTACATTTACACGACTACTGAACAACTTATAAAATTAACTCTTTGAAAGAAGAAGAGAACATAAAACATTTTTCTAAATCTGTCGTCGACATAATCAGCCAGCCAATGAATGAAAAATAATGATCAAAGATAAGTTAAAACTTTCGCAAATTATCATACTTAGTCAACATAGCAATTTTCTTAGACAAATTCAGTCTTCTACTTCTGACTACCGTTGGTGCTTATCCCAAGATTAGCCAACAATAAAGATGTCAATTAAGTTAAAGAAAACAATCGCAAATTTGAAGTTATACCGAAGAAAGTCACGACAAGTTAAAGGTTTCGTCATAAAATTAACATAAAGTTGCGGATGTATTACGGTAGGATCTAACAATCGAGAATTTATAGAAAGACATGGAGATAAGAGAAAAGCTTTCGAGTGAGGTCAACGGATAACTTTCAGCTAAAACAGGTGCAGTACCATCAGTACTAAAAACCAGGCAATTTATCATCTTGAGATTTCTTTTATTTCGGACTTTTTGTAGCAACGCATGCTTTAGTAAAATCATTCAAAAAGTTCTTGAGAAAATGTTCTTATTTCACGACTCCATCCATAGTTTTAAAAGTTTTCATTTCATAAGAAAGTACTTAGTAGTACATATGTAGATAAGATTTAAATTATAGCTTTAAGTTATGCAATATTTTTTTAATGAGGAATTAACAAAATATTAAGTTCTGGAATACAAAGGACGAACAATATCTAAGGAGTTAGTGGCAGATGGGACGAAATCAATTGGAATAAGCACAAAAGTACATCTGTTACGTAAGATCAGTAGAATGAGGAACCTTTTTATACAATAGATACTCCCGCCTGTTCAAGGAATAAAATTATTATTGAAATATTTAGCTAGTTGAATGGCAAATAGAAATTCACGGCTTCCTTATTTTCACAAATGGCATAACCGATTGCCCGATTGCCAATTGTTCGTAATGTTTGAATTTAGTTGTGCACTCAACACCTCTTGCTACGAACGGAACGACCTTATGCAAAAAGACATACACCCGCTTGAACTGTCTTTGTCGTGAACTTGCGGAGCTCGGTGGTGCAGTGGTTTAGCGCTTGGCCCTGCGATTGCGGAAGTTAAGCAACATTCGCAAGGGTCGGTCGGATGGGTGACCAAAAATTTATTATCTCGTGATCCTTCGTGCTTCGGAAGATACGTTAAACCGTTGGTCCCGGGTGCATTTGCAGTCGTTAACACCAATCAATTCGCATTGGGCCCGTGTGGTGGGTTATGGCCCATCCTCCTTATCCACCCATAAGGAAGGCCTGTGGGGCCCAGCAGTGGGGACATTAAAAATGGCTGATGGTAATGAACTTAGCTGTCATTCGCCTGATTATCTTGGTCGAGTTGTAGTCAGGAAAAGACTTACACCCGTATTCACAAACATTACTCTGAGATCTCACAGTGCCCACAAACGCACAGTGTCCCATACTACCAATCGCACATAATACGTAAAACAAACGAACCTGAACTTAGCTGTCATTCGCCTGATTATCTTGGTCGAGTTGTAGTCAGGAAAAGACTTACACCCGTATTCACAAACATTACTCTGAGATCTCACAGTGCCCACTGACGCACAGTGTCCCATACTACCAATCGCACATAATACGTAAAACAAACGAACCAAACACAGGGCCCATGGGTCGTTTGAGTTTGTTCTTGATTTACGGGTGTAAGGCGATTCTAGTGCAAACGATAGGTACCTACTTGAAAAGAAACAAATGATCATCTGTCTCTCAACCAACAATAAGACCACCATCATCATATTCCCACATTAATGAAACAACAAAAACAAATCAAGAGCATGTCCTGGCCGGAACAGTTTGTCATTACGGAGAAGTAATAAGTCGTAAAAGTGGATTAATTGGGGCTCGACAGGAAGCGAACACAATAGTTGAACGACGGATATTGGTTCGGAAAGGGCCAGACCTTGCATGCTCGGTATGCAATAGTAGCTACGAAGGTCAATTCTATTTAATAGAAGTGGCTGATCAAATAGGGAGATATTGTTAATCAATTGAAGTTTTCAACAAATAACTATTAAGTAATATGCCCGAAATGCAAAGGTATTGTCTATTATTTATTCTGTGGCGATGTTGCGAAGGTCAAATTGTATAAGCTATCTAGTTATCTAACCAAATGGTAGGTACTGCAAGATATTGTTCATAAATTGAATCTTTTAAGAAATGATAATCAAGTTAACATTGTCTTAAAAATTATTCTAACACTGACCGTTTAGGAATTAAAACTGTATTGTACTCTACAAGCAAATGGGATAATAGAATCACTACCAAGAACATTCGGTATTTGCGCCGTTGAACTAAAACGTGAACGTATTTGGTACAGTTTCGTTATTGTTTAATCTGAGGATACTACTTCGGGAAATTAATATCATCACTTTGTATTGAACTTGCTGACCGAATGCATTTAGATGTGCCGAAGCGTGAACATTTTATACTATAAAGAATTCACTTCAATAGTTTAAAGTAATGTGACAAAGATAAAGATATAATTTAACAACTTAATGATACTTGATGATTTAAAATTGAAACTTTCACCAAAACAATCACAAACATCTTTTCAACAGCTAAAATGACAGGAAGATAACCAGTACCTCGGTCGACCTTTAAAATTGCTAAGCCTAAGCCCATCAAATGTCGATTATAACAATACAATTTAGATTCAAGCCTCTACAGTCGGATGCTAGCAAAATTGCTGCAATCTCGAAAAGGCAGTAATTCTGAATGAAAATAAACCTAGATTTAAGACTAGCAACTGAAGGCAAAATAATTGCGAGTCCAAGGTAATCACTAGTTTTCTGTAGGAAATTATGAGGGGCTGCAAAATATAACGCCTCTGACTAAGGAAAGGAACGACTTCAGTAAATATTAATTGTTAAGGAAAGTTTACTTATAAAACTGGTACTTAAAGTTATTATACTTATCTTACAAAGATGGTTGCGTGAGGTATTTAAGTTTGCCGACAAAAGCTTTTCCGTATCCACGTGGTAATGTTACCTAACAGTTGACTTATGGTTGAACTAATAACGATCGAGATAAAGCTAGTCCGTTGAACACCGCTAGATTTATTGAGAACAAAGATAATATTGCGGTTAAACAAACGATAATCGAATCAGAGCCAGCAGACGGTGAAAATGCGAGATAACTATCTGACTATTTAAATTTACTTTGGTGTCGTATCTTATAGACTTCAATCTTGGGACCGCAACCGATATTTTATGATTCTGGGTCACTGTTACTTTTGGGTTCGATTAAAATAAGAATGCAGTAGGTCTCTTTACTTTTACAGAACGAATAATATAAACAAGACTGTATACGTCCCTATTTCATGTCGTAAAATACGACATTATCTTAACCGTTTTACTTCTACTATGTTAAGATTACTGCGAATAATACGTAACAATTGTTATTTATAGAGCTTGTATTCTCTTTCCGTGAATTGTATCAGCTTTACATCGATGTAGTACATTACTCGAGTATACGATATGCGAGTGCAATGCATTGGCTTTTGAGTTGGAAAATAACTTACAGTAGTATATAAAGTAAAAAAAAAACTACTTCCAACTATTATTCCCTTTGTAATCCTTAAAAATAACGATCATAAACTTCCTAAGGTAACTAAGACGCTTAAGATATAACACCAAATAACTATTGTAATAATATCAGGAAGCCTAGATAATTTAAGTGAACCTAGTATTTCTAAGACAATGTGAAAGTTTAATTAATTACAGGTACTAAAGCACTTAAAGCGCACGATAACACCAATGAGCTTTTCGTAATAACAAAGTAATTGGAAAATTTAACACCTGGAAACAATGACAACTTAATAGACTCATTAAATACAGCTCTACTAAAATTTATCCATAAATAGATTTACCAAGTGCACAAGAAATGAGGACATTTTGAGGAGTTTATGATGATAGAAAGCTATAGCAATAGAAATATGATTTCCCACATACGGCGGGCTGATTATCTAATTAGAAACCACCTAGCGACCGGTTGCAGTCCATAGATGATAGTGATCCATTGCTACTTCTTTTTGGATTAAAAAAAAACATACCAAAGAAAAGTAGTAATGTATGTGGAATGAAACCGGTCGCTAAATAGTTTCTTTTTAGATAATCAGGGTGCGGGACAAGCATAGTTAAACAAGCATAGAAAACGGTTAAACAACAAATTACAATACAGATATAACTTCTAAGTGCTTTTATGTTAACAATAAGAATAACGTTCTTAACTTCTGCTTTATCCAAGAATTGAAATCCAAAAGTAACACGTTAATAAACATCCTACTACCTAACATTAGAAATATGAAAGTTTGGATGTTTACAAAAAGAGCTAAAAATTTGTACGCACATAGTTTTATAACTTGGATTGCATGGGGATTTATCCTGCTTAAAGTTTCCCTAAAGATTTTTAGATTTTGGGTTTTCATTTGTCAACTCGGAAGAAGCTGTGAGCGAAAGATAGCTTTAAATATCTGATTAATCTAAGTACTTACTTAATAACAGCAAGACATAATGGTCTAAAAATTTAAAGACTGCAAATAAAATGTGATAAAAGCCTCTCGCATATAAAATACAGACCGAAAGCACTAACTTTAGAATACCTAACTACAAAGCAATCGACGGATGATTTAACATTCACACCATTCTCTTATAGATGCTAAAAGCAATTCTAGAAGTCATTACAACCCGACAGTTGATTGAAATCCGTGTAACACGTGCAACGTAATAAATCCGACGCAAATATTAAGTGAGGGTGAAAGTGAAAATTGAAGCCGAGTCCATAGGCTACGTTCACAGAAACAAAGAGACGGAGATACAAAAAAGGAAAAAAAAAAGAAAAATTTTAAGAACACATAAGGTTTTCATGAGCTAATTAACTAAATTCGTTTCGTGAAGTTGTTTTTCCTCAAAAAGTTACTGTTTTGATGACGGAAACCACAAACAACAGAGAATCAAACCAAAAATAACGTTTTGATAAAATTTAATGTTTAATACTATCATATAAAATATACGTATTAACATGATAGTTCTGAAACAACTTCAAACAAATATTTAACAGTTAAAACTCGAGCCATAAAAGAGTCAATATTGTCTCTTGCCTCAAGTTCACAACTATTGAGTTGAGAATTTCTCAAGAAAGGAACAGCGTGAAGATCCTTTATCAAAATTACCTATTCTGAAAGTGAATAAGTCTTATTGCAACTTGTGGTTTACCAGACACGAGCTTACACGAAGGTCGACCTCCAGATGAAGATGCTAACCGATAATTGAACCCACAACCGGTCGAACTGACCCTTCGTTTTACAACAACGTGTAAACAAGGGAAAACAGAAATACGCGATGGCATCATCAATACAAGTTTCTTTTTGGAGAAATTGAGATACTACTGCTGTTCAAAGACGAAACGTACTACGATGTTTACGATTGAAGGTAATTAGGCATATCAATTGATGATTTTGGTCGTCGTTACTTAATTAAGAAATAAGCTAGCTTGAAGGATGTTCACTATTTGACCACATGATTTGACTGCGGATCCCAATTTCAAAATTGCTAGTCTTGACTATTTTGTACTTAGAATTTATCATAAGACAAAGATCTCAAAATATGTTTCAATAACGAACTCTGGCCGTTATGCCGCTATCCTACACAATTTTCCTAGCAAGCTGCGATAGCTTTAATATGGTTTCTGCTTTCTGCACATTACTTCAGAGCTAGCCTAAAGGCCTGAGAGCAGGCTTTGTGAGATTTTTGCCAGTTCGCCACAATTCCTTATCGACACTGCGTAGAAACACTTTCCCACACAGCTTTCTAAATCCTTGGAAGATAGGAAGTTTGACTTGCGAAGATTAATTGCGTGTGATTTTGTAGTGTCATTTGATATAATTTTGAGCACGTAGCTTGAATCCACTTCAAATGGTTGAAAAGTAGATTGAATCTTCGAAGCAAGCTTGTCTACTTCAAAAAATAAACCAAATCTCTTGAGGAAGCTTCAGTTAAAGAATGTTACTAAGCTAGTTCTGTAAATTGAATGTTTATTTAAAATACATCTGTTTTAATAACGGATTTACATGTCTGGAGTGCAACATAAATAATCTTTACTCCTCTTGAACCACACTTAAAGATAAAGTCAATATTTGCTGCTTCAATTTCTTCGTGCCAGATCTCAAAGTGGTTTTAACTGGAGGTTTACGGTGGCAATTATGAAATGTCAATTCGAATACAATTCTAGTTGTTATCGGGGTTAACACCTGCGGAAAACCACTAGTGCAATATGACTGCGCTAAACTGGTGTCTTACATTATTAACACTTTTTCTGTATTGTTATTATGGTATTTTTACAATTATTATATTAATATAATTTATTCTTTATCTATGTATACTATTATAAAACTGTTATTTACTATAAATGCAGTATTGATATGGTTATTTGATATTTTAGCAACATAGTTCTTATTTCAATTGTTGAAGCTGTTTTTATCATCATGCGATATTTATTAAAATGACAATGAATTCCACAGGTGCGAACCGATGACCTGTCTGTCAGCCGGCCCGTGATAACATGTATTTACTTAATAAAATTAATGTAATTTTACAGGCCGATTCATCAAAAACAGACATTTGCAGTCGCAGTTACTGGGAAGCAATCATGTCGCACGACAACGCACGATCGTAATGAGCGTAACATGCGCCAACACCATCGCCAGATCAATTCTTCGTCATTTTCGTGAAAAAAACGTATTTTTTTAGGACAGCTGGCAGGTATGCCTTTGTTACTTTCCCATAGAAAACAATAAAAATGGTAATCTAAAAAGTGTCAGTTTTACAAGTATCACTAGATGTAGATACAGAACGCACGATCGCAGAGAGCGTTGCACGTGTGTCTTGGACGAATTAACCACGTGTGTATTACCAGAACAGTTGGCAGGTATTTTTTTATTATTAACCCGTAGAGAAATAATAAAAAATATTATCCTGCAAATGCCAATTCAATGAAGACAGACTATTGTTGCGGTCGCAGTGCCACTGGGACGCGATCATATCGCACGTCGACGCACGATCACAGTGAGCGCACGTGTCACTTAATATTGCCAGTACAACTGGCAGACAAATATTTAAAAAAAGTAACAATAAAACAAGTATAAAATGTTTAAGAAATTACCTAATTATGTATTTATTTATTTTCTAGTAATGTTACATTATAGTGTAAATTACCTATACACAACTTTTTGTAGTAAAATCATACATAATTAGCACCAAACTGAGCATAACTTGTAAGTATTTTGAATAATAAATAGATTGGCACTTTGTTTCTAACACAAAAGCTTATAATTATCCTTGCTAATTTCGATTATTCGGAAATATTTTAATATCATAGCCGTGCCAGCCATAGACTTAGTAAAAGTGACTTTAACGTTGTTATTATTTTCTGTTATGTATATATCAAACTTAGGTAACCTTAGGAATGGTCCTTAGGTGTATCATAGGCAG
This sequence comes from Agriphila geniculea, assembly GCA_943789525.1. Classification (NCBI taxonomy): domain Eukaryota; kingdom Metazoa; phylum Arthropoda; class Insecta; order Lepidoptera; family Crambidae; genus Agriphila; species Agriphila geniculea. The sequence goes on from OX038890.1 coordinate 15,664,930, forward strand.
CTGACTAAAATCTATGGAACAAGCATTCCGCTCAAAAAATAGCACCATGGGCGGGGCTAAGAATGCTAACATTTCGTTATGCAGCACAAAGCCACTGAAAACTGGTTGCATAATAGCGACCATAATCTGTATACTCAATACTCATAGATATTTTATATAACAAAATATTTGATAGGTGCTTATGATCTTCTGCTATTTCTGTCTTCTTTGCGCCTTTTACGCCATTTGACTACACAGCACAGGACGTAAATTCTAACAAACTCTTTCTTTTCTTTAAAATACAAACTGTAATTAGGCACCTGTAAAAAACGCTAACGTCTGTCACCGGCGCGTGGCTGGCCAGCTAAATGCAGTGCGTGTAATTTTTTAGCCTCGTGGTGCTATTTTTAAGCATATTCGTTTGCAATTACACTTCCATAGATTTTAGTTCGCTGATCATAGGATAACTTCTCACTCATATCTTCGTAACTCTTATGACATGAGCAATGCTGACGCAGGTTTGTACTATAGTACTTATAATACTTTTCGCATGCAGTATCAAAATCTCTTTCGGAATAATATCGACGTGACTTTCTCCGTAATCACTGCCATCTTACCGATTGTCATCTCACGCGTGACGTCACGCACCGACATATTGCGGCTGTTCCGAATCTTACTGGTCTATTCCCATCTACCACACAATTACTTCAAAACAAAAACTCATAATTTTTTATAAGTTCATAAGTTATTTATTGTGTCGGATATTAAATTTAAATAAGCACATACATAGAATAACAAATTATTATCACTAACAAACAATAAAATAATTTTAAAAAATATTTCTAGAATTCGATCAAGTTATTATACAGTGGCTACAGCCCTACAGGGCATATTGTATACAAAATAAAAAACCGAATTAACATAATATTCTATATTCTATAAAAAAACTCGAGTAGATTAGTCAGGATTTAATAGGACCTAGAGGAAAACATTGGCTTCTAATAATACCGAAATTCCTGAGGAACTAAATCCCACTCTTAAGAAGTCAACGGCAAAAGCTAGTCATCAATTAATGTGATAATTCACATTTTACTAATAATAACGTATTTTTTATCTAATTAAGAAGGAAAAAAGTTGTAGGTTACAGAATTCTGAAACAATTTAAGTAGGTAGGTACTTAATTTTATGTATGTCACTCGTGGGGTATTATTTAAAAGTTATTGGAAAATTAAAGACGTAAAAAGGATGTATTTTTTTTTACAATCTTTTATCAAGTTTTTAACAAACTAGACCAAATGTAAGTGTGGCAGACGGGAGAAGAAGCAAAATCGTAATGCGTAGAATATGCGTTGCAACTTAATAGATTACATGGTATTTTTTTTATACTTTTAATTAAGAATAGCAAACGAATGACGCAACCAGAACCGCATTTCTTTATAATTGACAAGGAAATTAAATACGTGGGTGGTTTTTCAAGGGAAAGTATTTCTCTACTGCACCCATAGATAGAAAAGCAATGGGTAAAAAAATATAGTCAAAGTTCTGTTACAGTTTTTAAATGATTTTGGTTTAAGTGTGTAAGTTTTTTGTTTTCAAGTTTCTTCACACGACTCAAAACTTAACACTGTTGAAATTTCCATTAGTAGGTAGTTATGTCTAGCTCTAACTAGGTACCTACTTATCAAAGTGAACTTTAAGTACGTTATTCCAAAATATCATCTTTTATAGCTTCCATTATCAATCGACAGTGACACAATTTTACGTCTTTTTAGGGTTCCGTACCCAAAGGGTAAAAACGGGACCCTATTACTGAGACTCCGCTGTCCATCTGTCTGTCTGTCTGTCACCAGGCTGTATCTCATAAACCGTGATAGCTAGACAGTTCAAATTTTTACAGATGATGTATTTCTGTTGCCGCTATAACAACAAATATTAAAAACATATTAAATACATATTTAAGGGGGGCTCCCATACAACAAACCTGTTTTTTGCCGTTTTTTGGTACGGAACCCGTCGTGCGCGAGTCCAACTCGCACTTGGCTGGTTTTTTTTATTAGAGAAACAAATCCAGTTTTCAATGTTTTACTCTTAGAATAATAACATCTAGAACGATAATCCCCTACAAAGCGCACTGTCAAAAATGAGGCAGCTAAAACAGCCATAATGGCGCCGTTTTCAGATTTTTATTGTCTATTATTACATAGTCATACCTAATAAGTACAAAACAGTTTCAATTTCCCTACCTTTAGCAGATAAGTTACTATATTATTGGATTTTAGTTACGATCAGGTAACGTATGAAGGATATAAATCTTAAAACTGAGCCAATTTAGCTCAGTATTAGTTGCCTCACTTTGCATACGAGGACACGGCTTCTAGGTGTTATTATTCTAAGGTTTTGCTTAGGAAAATCGCTATTTGTACCAATATATCAAAATGTCAAAATTTATATACAGCGAATAACGCGGGTGGTACACTTGCTTTATTAAATAAATCTACTGTAGTGTATGGCGCCCGAGGGGCGAAAGCTACCGAATGATAGCCCATCGATAAATACATTTATCACGACCTAGGGATTAATTAATCAACTAACAGTAACTGAAGAAACAATATTGGAGTAATTGCTAGTTATACAATGTGCATAGTGTTTAAGGTACTTAATTATTAACTATTATAAAATATAATAGTTAATAATTAAGCACTTACTTTGCAAAATTGTGAAATGTGGCCACACGCATTTTGTGAATAAAAAGTGTTAACTTCTCCATATTAAGGCTTTAACATGCCTCAATCCGAGCGGGTCAATCCGTGATGGTGTGAAATCGAACGTAACTCTACTCACTTTGGGTTCAAATCAGTGCGCGTTCCAACGCGGCGCGGCGGTTGCGTTGAGAACTAGCACCGAATTCTCAATACAATACATGTTTTTATTAAATTTCTTCGCTTTCAAGTTAGTTAAAAAAAATCTGTTCAATTAAGATTGAAGGTATTAACATCGCCAATTTTTATGTGTTGGTTTAAACATAAACGAATGTTCCGTTTCCGAGAAATTTTGCAAATAGGACCAGAAACAGGGTCCACGGGATATTTTTTTTACATCAAAGGTGGTAACATTTTTACAAATACTTTTAATTAAATCTATTGTGTTAATCTATTATTCCAAGTACATTATATATTTTTTCCATGATAGCTTCACGCGCGGAATCTTTCAATAATTTGAATTGAATATTGGGATTTGACCCTTTTTAGCGCCTTAATGTTGCTGGCTGCGTAGCGGGCGCTAATTAAACAAAGTAACAATTGAAAATTAACTAAAACATATAGATTGTTAATACAATTGAAAAATATTAGAAAAAATCGACTCACCCATAGCAGCTCAGACGGGACTCGAACCCGCACCCTTAGGATTCCGGCCCAATGCACTTCTAATATAATAATTATATATTATATTTTTTCTAATATTTTTCAATTGTATTAATAATCTTAATATAAAAATAGCATTGTGAATGCCTAAAAAAAATGATCTAAAAGTTTAAAACATATAGGTTCAAAAATTAGCTTTTCTCTAGCGTTATAGAAATCAAAATCAATGGCACCGCAGAAATTAAATCAATTTAACAACTACCTATAATGAAAAAAATCCTAAAGTGGATTTATACAGGGTTATTTGTAAAACACCAACAACCTCGCAGGAGTAGATTAGTAACATCATATACAACAACATTTGTTCTACGACTTTTCCAAAACAGACAAAAAAAAGACTTTTCGTGCAAAACTCGATCATCTGTTCGGATAGGTATTTGTATGGGAGTTGATTTTTTTTCTCTGTTTTCGGAAAAGTCGTAGAACAAATGTTGTTGTTTTATGATGATAGTAATCTACTCCTGCGAGGTTGTTGGTGTTTTACAATTAACCCTGTATTGACTCAACAGGAATAGAAATATATAGTTAGGCCACCCACCAGACTTGCCATGATATAACCTAGCCCGGCGCAACTCTCTCAGTAAAAAAATATCTATGAAACGGAGGCGAATTTTTAACCCGTCTAAGTTTGAAATAACGTTGACAATCCACAAAGCAGTAGATAATTGACAACATTCGAATTTAGGCATATTATACTTCGCCCCATCAAAGAGTATTCTATCATCTTTGACCGTTTCACCGCGAATGCCGTTTGACGTTTTTCTTTTGTTTGTTTTCGTTGAATTCGCCTCCGTTTCATATTCACGCTTTTTGTATGACACTCCCGTCTCTTATAACGCTAGTTATTTTTACATATGCTAGTTATTTTTACATTCTCTTTGATATAACCAATCATTCATAGAGGACAACAAAGCATTCCCAGGTAGTTGATAAAGAAGATACCTCAGACTCGAAAAAGAGTCTTGGGTGGCACCATACTTCTTGCTATATCAATAAATCATACACCATTGAGGTCCGTTCCATTCCACGTAGTGATTAAACTTAAACTCTTTGGTAGTATATGCCCCAGGCGCGAAAGCTACCGAAGTACCGATTTCGCAATTGATAAATTCATTTATTATAACGCAAACCCTGTGGTTACTAATGTTACTATTTAATCTCTTAAGACAACTAGTTTTTGTGCACTAATTATTGCCGACCCATTTGCGATGTGGTGAAAGATGTTGAAAGGTATTGATATGATTGAACGCAGTTGACAGAATTCTGAACTCTTCAACCACAATGAAACTGGTTCTTTGGTAAATCTCTAATCTAATAAAGCGTCTTAAATGAGTGTCTATAACGCCTCGGAAAGGAGTTGATCAAAATAATCAAATTAAAAATGACCCGCTTTTCTTTTAATTTTTTAGGCTTAAACATTATCTCTACAAATAGGGTTGCCAGGCGTCCGGCTAAAGCCGGACATAGGTAGGCTTTTTGATTGAGTATCCGGCCAAATTAAACGATGTCCGGCCTGTCCGGCTTTTGTTAGGCTACTTTTACCGCTCACTCACGCACATGGTAGTTCGAGCACAAAATAGCGCGCGAGGCGCAGCGGCGCGTCGTCGTTTCTTCCCCACACAACACTTTACCTCGCACCTCGGTAGCGTGACGCGACTCGTACGTGCGTAAGAGCGAGAAAGCGAGAACCGAGCATCAAAAAAGCCTAGTTTTACGTAAAAAAAATGTCTTAATAATCCTTAATAATTTAGGCTGTCCGGCCACAGAATAACTAATAGTACAAGTACAGAAGCAGCACACCGCAAAGTCATTTAAATAAATAGTGACTTTTGCGCCGACACAATAAAGTGCAATTCAGGTCGCGCAGCGCTAATGGCCTACAGTTATATTCACCTAGTAGTTGCCTCTCTTTCTATCGAGTGCTCTTACCTTTTCTGACGACGCAACGTTAGGGTTGACTTCTTTTAAATGAACTGCGTAGCATATATCATAATGTGAAAAACGACAATTGTTTATTAGTTTCTTGATTTAGAAATCCGTACACGGCACAGCAATGTCGATTCGACATTGTTAATACTATAAAGAGACAATACCTGCGCAGGCAGTAAGATGCCGCGCTCGTACACAGGCGGGCGTGTGGCGGCCCGCTACTCACTTGTGCCCTCGTAGGCACGGCTAGCCGGTAGGTGGTTATCGCGCGACCTTGAGCGAGTGAAGGAGGCCTGGTCCGGCTTTTTTACCCAAATGTCCGGCCAAACTGGCTGGTCTGTCCGGCTATTAGGTTAGACGACCTGGCAACCCTATCTACAAACATACAACTTTTTCATGCATAACGGGATCGTGCTTCACCTCACCTGATGTTAAGTGACGATAAGGCCGAAGGTGGAAGCGCACTCCACTACATCGGAATCCTCATCACTGTGGAACTGGCTATCTTAGCTCAAACTGACGGAACACAACAATTTTTAAATTAATCTTTGGGTTTAAATTTCCAACCTATGTGGTCAGGTCGAGGCGCTAGATTACGCAGTCTAGCCATAAATGAAGTTTTCAGTACTGTTTTGTTAAATTTTTAACTAACTGTAGTAGCGTAGAGTAATAATAATAACGCCAGTAGTCATGTATGGATCAGAATGTTGGGCTATGAAGAAGATGGATAAAAGAAAATTACATAGCAGAGAGGAAAATGCTGAGGTGGATGAGTGATACGACGCGAATGGATAAAATTTACAATGAGTATGTGAGAGGAAGTTTGAAAGTAGCACCAGTGATAGAAAAGTTGAAAGGGAATCGTCTGGCTTGGTATGGGCAAGAACGGATGACAGGAATGTTACTAGTAAAGTTATGGATTTGGATGTTGAGGACTGGAAAGTAAAAGGAAGACCGCTGAAAAGATGGATGGATTGCGTGCGGAATAATATGAATGTCAAGGGAGTGGATGAGGCGATGACGAGTGACAAGAAGGAATGAAAGAGAAGGACGCACTGTACCGGCCCCAAATAAAATTGGGGTAAGGGTGATGATGTTGCAGCGTAGAGTCGGTTCTGGGTAATAGCAGACAGCATTTGGATCACAAACAACATAACCGGAGCCCGGATATTATATGTAAAACTCGGAACAATACGTTTCGCAGTAAACGCAAATGCAAGACCAAATAAGTAATCTCCATTACGCCACAGCCTAGCTATCGATTGCAGATAATCAGATCCTCTTGTCACACAAATTGTGGGGTTAATTCTGACATCGTGCGACCCGAGCTTTCTCGCGTCTCAGTCGGCCGCGATATAAATAACTATCAGATAAGGGGGCAATTTGTGCACCGATAGACAATCGATTTAGATGCACTGATGACCTCTCGAGTGTTGGCACAGTGGAGAGATAGGCGGTAGAACAAGTCCTTGTATTTGTCTCGGAAATGTGATTCGATGTGCTGTAGAAATTTTTGTTTGGCAGAGAAACTTAACTTGCTTATCATTAACATTTAATTATTTGGGACCAAATCCGCTCAACGCTGAACACCAAGCTACAAGATGCACTCCATGACGCTAAGGACAGACGTCGATGGAGGGGCATCATCAAAGAAAAATCAACTTCCCATTGGGGGAATCACGACGCTCAGTAATGAGGAACACGACGCGAGGAGGAGCAGGATTTGGGACTTAACTCATCTTTACTAATTTTCCTCAAGAGTGAGAAAAAATCAAATTATTCACTGATATCGTATACTTAAATATAATTCTACTGTGTTTTTTAAAACAACTATGCACTTGTTTTAGAGACTTTCGAAGCATTTTTACAATCTTAAAATTCTTTTGTCATTACAATATTTTTTTTTCCAAATACTAATATCACTAAGTTGACATGAACTTTTAGATTAATACTAGTGATCAGTCAATGCCTGAGATAAGGAATCTCAAGATCGAAATCTCAAGATGACCTCAAGGGCGCAATATGTCCGTTTTGGTAGAAAGCGAATGTAATTGAGACTAGCTTCCGGCATAAGACGATAGCAGTTTTTATCTATTCTGTGACGCTAGCAAAAAATATTGATGTTAATATTGTTAGTGCATAATGCAATAATTAATCTATGCTGTAAGTAGCTACCTACGACGCCTTTATCGGTGACATAAGTAATGCGTACGACGAGCAAGGGTCTTGGTCTTTGTGCTGAAAAAACCGATACAGAACTCAAATGAGCGTAATATTTTTGGAGTTTATTGTTATATTAATTATAGTGATATATTATTTGATGATTTATATAATTGAAAATCATAATTGAAATGAAATGGATCTCGAAATTATAAATTTTTGTGATAACACTTTTCTTCCATTTGTCATCTCGACTTTCAATAGTTTAGAAAGTGGATCGTTCGAATTGTGGTGTGGATATGTACTTGAAAAACCAAAATGTATGTAATATAATAAGTAGGTGCATAAAATGTAATTTATATGTAAGAGTTAGTTTATTGGACAATCAAGAAACGCAAAAACTCTCTTGAGTTCATTCAACAACACAAGAAATTACCGAGAACAGTGAACCCAGCCTCCCGTTATTTATTCTTGTCATCTGTCGAGTTGCTCTAACGAAAGTAATGTAATCAGAAAACGGCTAACTTTCTACAATAATCAAAGTGGCATTTAAATTCACTTACATACATTACACACATCCATCTTGTCTTCTCTCAAATGCATTAGAATTTATTCTGTACCAAGCTGCAGTAATTTTAACCTAGCAATGTAGAATTGTTAACTTTCTGTTGGGAACACAAATATTATCCTTCTAAGGCGCTTTCCTGACCAAAATTTTACACAATCGGCGCACAACGGGGTTGGCAACATTTATAGTAATGTATTACTTTTAAAACGTTAAAACTATTTGTGGTTGATATTATAAGATATTATAATGTAGTTGTTTGTTGTGCCAAATACATAAATAAAAACCGGTCAAGAGCGAGTCGGACTCGCGCACCGAGGGTTCCGTACAACCATAAATATATTTGGATATGTTATTTTAGGACAGTCTTTAAAAAAGTAGGATAAACGGCAGACAGGTGGAAGGGCGAACAGGCGGACAGTTAATTTACAAATGCTGCTTATGGTGACTGAAAAACGTTTCAGCCACTCCACATTGTAAAATGTTTATATTACTAGTCCATCAGCCATTTTAATGTCCCCACTGCTGGGGCACAGGCCTTCCTTATGGGTGGATAAGGAGGATGGGCCATAACCCACCACGCGGGCCCAATGCGGATTGGTGAGTGTTAACGACTGCAAATGCAGCTGGGACCAATGGCTTAACGTGCCTTCCGAAGCACGGAGGAGCTCGAGATAATAAATTTTTGGTCACCCATCCCATGACCGAACCTTGCGAACGTTGCTTAACATCCGCAATCGCTGGTCCAGGCGCTAAACCACTGCGCCACCGAGCTCCTCGTTATTATTATATTACTATATAGTAATATATATAATTACTTAGTAAAGTATGAACTTATTCTTCGTTTATTCATACGGCAAATAGTAGGTAATATTTGAACCAGCCACCAATTTATTATTGTAGTGTTAGGTTGCGCCATCTCTTGACCCATAGTGGAACTACTTTTTGCCCTTAGGTTAGCATTCTTAGGACAGCGCCATCTGTTGACTGGTAGTGAAACTAAAAAAAAATTGTTTGTTTTTTGAATTTCTAAAAAAGTGTGTTATATTGAGACATCGTTTTATTTTTCCTGTAATCTTTACATAAACTACTATCACATAGAATTATTTCAGATTTTTCTCTTTGCAAACTTCGGAGATAAGGGGGGGGGGGGAACGGTATTTTTTTTACATTTTTCATCATAAGTCGAAAGCTATGTACCTAAGAAAAAAGAAAAAATGGTTTTAAAATGTGCAAACAGCGCTCTTTCATATGATACCCCACATGCCCTAATCACCTCACTTAAAATTTTTAAGACCCCTTTTCAGTCCCTGTTGTAAAAAAAATATTAATTTTATTATTTCTTTCTTATTTGCAAAATAGTTGGGCAAATGTCATCTAAAACTATTCCAAATTTCAAGTTGATACCATTAGTAGTTCTCGAGATATTTAGCTGTGACAGACAGACAGACAGACAGACTGAGTCACACCATTAGGGTTCCTTTTTTACCATTTTGGTACGGAACCCTAAAAAAAATGGTATTATATTCTGTGACCGCGGTGAATTTTAACTGCTTCTGGACTTTTTAGGGCCCATAGTCGGATTTTTAGACGGAATCCTTACAATCCCTCGTAGTCACTGCTAGAAGTAGAAAGCAAAACTGCTAAAAGTGGCCGTTTTTGACACATTCTCTAAAATATCTATCTACTTCTATGAATGACTACAAGGAAATGTAGTGAACCTTATAAAAATAGTAGACTATGGGCCCTAAAAATTTCACGAAAAGTTTTATTAAAACCCTATTCTATTAACAACTTATTATATAAAAACCTCTGAGGGCGCCACTTTCGGTCAGAGAATCGCCTAAAGCTTGATCTTTTGCGTTTGTCATGCTTCACTGACCTAAAGAAAAGTGAAAAATGCGAGGAAAAAAGACTACCTACCTATCATATGGGGATACTGAAACGATATCTTGGTTTGACGAACGATCAAAAGAACTATACAAGGACCTGAGGTAGGGTTACTGAGAGGATTTTTTCTGACATGTCAGGAATTTAAGGCATCTGTCAGGAAAACAGGGAAAAACTGTAGTTGTCAGGAATTTTTGATATCCCAAAAAGTGTAAGATTTGTTAATTGTTTTGGCGAGAAAAAATTATCAAACTTCAACTAAATGAAGAATGTAGATGTAGGTGACAAAATGCCGGGAAATTTACTGAAAAGTCAGGGAAAAAGTTGGGAAATCTCATTATTAGATCTGGTAACTAAGGTTGCAAACCGACCCGCAATATGCGGGACCTCCCGTTTCCGAGACCCTTAACGAAACGTCCCGCTCAGGGTGTGTGCGGTACTTTAAACGTCCCGCTTTTCGGAATTAGCTACGCACGCACATATATCGACTATGCACAAAAATTGCGCTGCGCGGCCTTTTTTTATAATAGGCAGACAAGAGTATAAGATAAGTGGATGATACCGACTTAAAATTCGTGCCGCGTGGCTGTTTTTTACTATAGACAGATAAGATTAGTGGATGAAACTAACTAAAAATCGGCTACGCGGCCGTTTTTGCGGTTTTTTCTCGTTTCTGTACATTTGTAGGCAGGTCCCGCTTTTTTTGGCTAAGTCCCGCCCGTCCGATAAACATTTCTGATGTCCCGAATATCCGTGAAAAGAAGTTGGCAACCCTACTAGTAACCTTAGCCTGAGGTGATGATGATGCTTAATGTTAATAGAAATAAAATGGTAGGAATCATATAGCCATACGTTAGTTAGTATCATAACCTAATCTGTCAAAACTGATCATAGATCAGATCACATAAAGCGGTTGGCCGGGCATTTTTTGTTTCCTTTAAAAAACCAACTTCGAATTCGCAAAGGAACTTAACCTGTAAAACACAATGTAGCGTAAAACGGCAACAGTATAGAAACCAGCCATCCATTGCGTTTCGGAGTCGTGCCTCACGGAGCCACAGCTAATGATCGCCATAAATCGCGCGCGATGGAGCGATGCCCTTAATTAGACTCGTTTCATGAGCGAGAGTGCTTTCTTTAGAGCGAACACAACGAAACTCGCTTCGATTTCGAACGAGCTACGAAGAAATTGATCTTACAGAATAGGCGCCTGGTTTGCCACTGGGTATGCTCAAGATAAGAGCGCGTAGTCTGCAGCGAAAAGTGGCCACTTTTAGCATAGTGTCTGATTTTATAAACAACTTACTTTTGTCTCTAGGATTAAGATGACGAAATCAATTGACGACGCCCATGGTCACCGGTTGTCATGTCATCCGCCATCTCGGAGGCCTTCAGGACAGAATATATGGTTCAAAATGTACCTTTCCCATAATGTACCTCGGGTTCAATTTTGAGCGCAGTGAAAAGTCTATGGTTTCAATACTTTTCCCGAAATGTCCACTTCCCAAAAAGTACCCTTCCCAAAATGCACCTTTCCAATAGTGTACCTTGCTTAAATGTACCTTTCCCAAAATGTTCTTAGAACAGATAATATAACATAATTATTGTCTACCGTACCTATGTTTTAGCTCCTCACTTTAAAATCAGCGCAAGCGCAATGTGTATGCTCAGACCAAATAAAAAAGTAAAGACGGAGTCTTCCGACAAAGCGGTGAAGCCAGTAAAACTACGCCTTGGCTGTGTACATACACAGTTTACGCACACATATGTAACACAACTACGCCTTGGCTTTCGTTCGTCATTGGGCGAACCCTGCCGCCCGGCCCCCGCCCACCCTCTAGTACGCACACATGTACCATCAAAAACCGGCTTCACTTAGTTGTTCGCAACCACTGCGCAACTCTCCATCTTCCTTTTTTATTTGATCTGAGTGTGTATGTTGTCCTATGTTTAGCACTACATATTATAAAATAAAGTTCTCCGCCGCGTCTGTCTGTCTGTTCGCGATAAACTTAAAAACTACTGCACGGATCTTCATGCGGTTTTTAGAGTGGTTCATGAGGAAGGTTTATGAATATAATTTGTCAAGGTTTTGTGTAACTCGGTTGAAATATAACGATTTGTTGGAAGTGTCGGAAAAAGTCAAGCCGCCTTACCTGGAAGCTTTCATCCAAAACGGTTATCTTATAAATTACTTTAATTAGTTTCCATAATGAACACATTATTGTTATAGGCAGTTAATTTCTTCTAAAAATAATTAATTAAAAAGGAATAAAGACGGAAATATACCATTATGTTGTGTTGTGTCGTGTCGCGACACGGTACGTATCGGTTTCATAACATTTAGTATGGTTAGAAATATATTATTGTGTTGTGTTGTGTCGACACGACACAATGTGATAATGTGTTTCTAACCATACTAAATGTATGAAACCGATACGTACCAATAGTATATTTCCGTCTTTGACTCTAAATAAAGCTTTGTCCAGACATCTGTGGTGATCGATTAGCTAGCGATTGGTCTGCTGGAATGCACCCTTCTTATTTTACTCTTTGACCCTCTGTCACGCTGCGTGACACAACCGCCATGTTGCTGAAATATTAAAAGCTGTGTCCAGACTTGTATCATTTTGGCGTATCAGATTACCGTATCTTTAACATATGTACATCGCTAGTTTGGTTGGGCGTGCGTTGAAGTAACATCAACGCACGCCCAACCAAACTAGCGATGTATGGTAAAGATACGGTGATCTGATACGCCAAAATGACACAAGTCTGGACACAGCTTTAAATATTTCAGCAACATGGCAGTTGTGTCACGCAGCGTGACAGAGGGTCAAAGAGTAAAATAAGAAGGGTGCATTCCAGCAGACCAATCGCTAACTAATCGATCACCACAGAGTCAATTTTAATCATCAGCGCGTTTCTCACACCGATGACGGGACTCGAACGGTACGAAAACAGACTTTCGGAACGAATGGAGGTGACGACTGCAAGGTATTTGTTTTCTTTTTGGGTGTTGCTGGAAGATCGAAATTGGCAAAAAAAGGAAACCGAAGCGAAGCGAGGGCGGGTCGCTAGTATTTATATAATTGAGGGTATAGAAAGAAAAATCATGAATGAAAGGGACCTTTCTCTTTCAATATCATAACGGCCAATTAGCCGAGGCGTCGCTTTGACGTCGTCTGACATAAAACATATTGTTGTGGACTTGTGGTCCCTCTTAATGGCCAATACTCTAATGGGTTTGGCCTGAGGCTTTAAATGCATTTTTGACAGTACTTTCAAGCAAAATACCCCTTATGTCTAAGACATACAGCTTAAGAAAAATAGCATACATTTTTCATTAGAGCCAAATTTCAACTCTGCTGTCGTAAGATAGGGAATATTTTGCTGTGAATATGTTTGTCATGGTTTCATATTTTAATTGCTAACGCGCCCACTCTTGCGCATCATTAGTCGCTAAAAGTCGTAGAACTTTTGCTGGTAATGAAGACTTACAGAAACTGAGAGTGATGTTTGAACAAATTGGCATCAATCATGTCAACGCAAATGTAATGGACGCCATTAATCATACGTTTGCGTCATAAGTTTTATATAATAATTTACACACCTTACCCCTTTCGTTGACCACCATAGTCATATATTTCACAAGCGATTCCACGCTAAATATTCCCTAACATCTTATGCCGGCTGTACATTCTCGCAGAGACTCCACAAGACAGGCCAAATGCAACAGTGTACAGGGTGGCTCTCGATGTCTCTCGGGGTGTCTCGCTGTCAGTCGCTTGCTCTCGGCCCCGTGTCCGTTTTATGCGCAAGAGTCAAAGGGTCTAGCTAGGCTAGACCGTCTAGTTATTTCTTGTGAGGCTCGAGAGCATCCCTGTACCCTCTAGCGTACTCAAGGCTGTGAACGCATCGTCTTGGCAGTTTTTTCAAGGCAAAATAAAATAATATGTGCTTCAAAAAATGTGGAACATGAAAACACAACTTATTAGAATAGTATCAAATAGAGCCAGTCTATGAACAGATAGCAACAAGACAACGGCAGCAGAAAACTCTACTTCGTCGTCCAACTCCTCGGAGCTCGGAGTTCACAACTGCGACTGCATGACGCGAGTGTCTCTACAGGGTTGCAGTGCAGTCGGGTCGAGGCTCTCGCGCGAGACATTCGGGCGAGAGCTCTCGGACGAGAGTGTACAGTCGGCATTAGAATAACAAAGTTCGTTATCACTTCTATATTAGCTATATATAGCTTCAAGACCACTGAACCGATCATCGTGATGATCCTTGGGGAAGGCCTATGCCCAACAATCGACGTCCTCGTGCGGTTAGGTAGGAGTCAATTAACAATCCAAAGAGAATGTTTTAAAATCGTTTTTGGATGACGTTGGACCTTCGTGGGTGTTCGTTCGATTACCTTCTCTAATATTCTAATATTAATTAATTACCTAAATTAAATGTGCAACATTTTTTCTTACGTTGAACGATTGCTCTTCTCTGCTAGCGATGGTTGAAATTAATTTTGTATAAAGCGCCATCTGTCAAAAACGCATGAACTACACAGTCGTAGAAATGATATTAACGTTTTCTCCTAGAAAGCGCCATCTATATTTACATGTTTAAACTTTGTTGCAACTATGTTTCGCTAGATGTCACTACGGTTAATGTGTACAACCAAAGGGGAGCTACAGGCAAATAATTTTAGTTTTTCCGTTTCCCTTGCCAAGCTACGTCTTTACAACTGTTATGACAGCCTTCTCATTCTCTTTACAAATACAATGCGATTAAATTAGCAATAGACAGTGATCCGCTGCAATTTCACTCGGCGACTCACTCTGTCACTCGAGAGAGTCGTTTTGTACCGCAAGTGCTCTGAAGTTGCCGCAGGTCACTGTCTTAGTCGCATTGTAGCGAGTGACATTATCATACCTGATGCTCGTGCAGCTTGCGGCGCAGCTCGTGATAGGGCGCGGCGCGCGCGGCGGCCAGCGATGGCGGCGGCAGGCGGCCCTCCATGCCGTGCAGCCAGCGCCGCAGGCAGCGGAGCTCGTGCCCGGTGTCTGGTCGAAAACATACAAATAACTATTAAGTTAAGGGCTCTATAGCCCACAAAGAGGCGCCGTCATTTATGGCCGTGCCTCCGCTGCCGGTACCGGTTTCTAAAATAATTTAGGACAGGACCCGGGTCGAAACAAAAATTGATTATTACTTGCTCCGCTCGCTCGGCTCGTGCGTTTTTGGTCGCAATACTTAACCTAACCTAACGACAGCAGAAGACCTAAAATTGCTCTCTAACCAGGCCTCCTTCACTCGCTCAAGGTCGCGCGATAAGCACCTACCGCTAGCCGTGCCTACGAGGGCACAAGTGAGCAGCGGGCCGCCACACGCCCGCCTGTGTAGTCGCGCGGCATCTTAATGCCTGCGTAGGTATTGTCTCTTTACAATAGTAACAATGTCGAATCGCCATTACTATGCCGTGTACGGATGTCAAAATCATAAAACCAATAAACAATTGTCGTTTTTCACATTATGATATATGCTACACAGTTCATTTAAAGGAAGACGACCCTAACGTTGCGTCGTCAGAAAAGGTAAGAGCACGCGATAGAAAGAGAGGCAACTACTATTAGCGCTGCGACCTGAATTGCACTTTAATGTGTTGGAGCAAAAGTTGCTATTTATTTAAATGACTTTGCGGAATGCTGCTTCTGTACTTGTACTATTAGCTATTATGTATAACTGCAATCTCAAACCACTCTCAAAACAGTTCGAGCACGTGACGCAGCGGCGAGAGCTGTCTTTGTGTGTGTGCGATGCTCGAGCGCCCGTAGTACTAAGCTAAACTTCTGTTAGTCTATTTTGTGTAAATAGCAACTTGCTCCAACACAATAAAGTACAATTCAGGTCGCGCAGCGCTAATAGTAGTTGCCTCTCTTTCTATCGCGTGCTCTAGCTTTTCTGACGACGCAACGTTAGGGTCGTCTTCCTTTAAATAAACTGTGTAGCATATATCATAATGTGTTTTTTTTATTTTGACATCCGTACATTGCGTAGTAATGGCGATTCGACATTGTTGCTATTATAAAGAGACAAAACCTACGCAGGCAATAAAATGCCGCGCGACTACACAGGCGGGCGTGTGGCGGCCCGCTGCTCACTTGTGCCTCCGTAGGCACGGCTAGCTGTAGGTGCTTATCGCGCGACCTTGAGCGAGTGAAGGAGGCCTGACCTTAGCTTCAATCTGTACTTGTGAATTTTCGATACATTATGTAAGTACTTAACGAGCAGTAAATTTTGAAAAGGGCGTGAGGGTTAATTTTTTATAACTAATTATTACAAAGAGCTTGATAGCGTCATCGTCAACGTATAGCCCCCCTAGAGCATGACCACCGACCTAAGTGCGATATAATTTAGCGATTTACCACGTTTAGCTGTCAAGACTTTGGATTTTGTCAGTTTAATGTCGATAAAACGCTATATCCCGCTATATTATACCGTGTTTGGTCATGCTAGGGGGACTGCACACGTTAACGCTATACCGAGCCTCAGCCGAGCAGCAGACAGTCAGAGACAGCAAATGTGTCAGATCGTGAGATCGTTAGCTAGTACTCGGTACAGACCTGGCACAGTGTAACGTGAGTCATCTTTTTAGAATAGTGATCTTACCGTCAACAGGGTTACCATCTACTTAAGGGAATGCCTGTCTAGGATGCACAAAATGCCTGATTTATCAGAAAAATCCCTGTCTATAGTAAAAAAAAAAGCCGTGCAGCGCGATTTTCCTTTTAGAATAGTGATCTTTCTTACCGACAATGTCGGAGCCGTCTCCGTCCCTATGCGGTTGTTCAGGGCTGAGCAGCAGCCGCAGACCTTCCCACTTCACGTTCAGATGTTCCATACGCCATGTCACCTGGACAATACAAACAAGTTAAAGGACATCCTGCTAAACAAGGGCCCTTTTTTATCCTTCGGCTGGAGTCGAGTGCTCTTTTCTATTGATTTTCATTCGACATAGCAAAATCCGTATTTTCGAATCGCTCGTTACAAACTTATCTGACCCGGTGGCCAAAACTGCCACCGTGTTATTACATTTGTTACCTAAGTTACTTCGCCGTGCCGTCACTGAGTCAGATAATTTTGTGCTGTTCGAGTGCCTGTTGTCAATTGTGACATTACACCGTGAAAAGAACGTTCGAGTCGAGCGCCTATCGAAAAACCTATCTGACTCGATGACAGCGTCGCTATCGACGGCGTAACCTAGCTAGCCATTGACTGCCATTAAACAAGTACGCTGGACAGGCTATTGTCATGAAATGACAGCAATTATTTGTGCCGATTTGAAAATCGCCATGTTGGCGCTGAGAGCAGTAGATTCTACTATAGAAGTAGTGAGTGAACTTGGAACTAATAAGATCAAACGATTGGTGACGTTCGTCTGTCCAACTTGTTTAATGGAGGTCAGTGTAGGTAGCAGTTCCAGTTTTGGCCACCGGGTCAGATAAGTTTGTAAAGAGTGTTCGACGGCAGCCGAAGGATTGAAAAATTGGGCCCCTGATTCCTTGTGGATATTGTGACTGTTTACCATAACCATCACTCTCTTGACAGGCATTACTGGGTTGTGTGTGAACAGGCTCATACAACTACATACGCTATAGCCGAATAACGACGGATCCGATGAAACTGTCCTGTATATCGCTGTATGAACGAGCACTTACGCTTACGCCTAAGTTGCCGTTTACGACACCCACAGAGAAGAGGAGGTGGCGCTTTTTACCACCAGGTCACGCGTAGGGGCGAAAGAATTCCTTGTACATGGCGTGTAAAACGCCAATTGTCAAGTAAACGTTGTGCGGTGAGGGTGTTGAGCGCGCAATGAAGAGAGAATTCGCTCTTCTTGCCGCCCGCCGCCGTTCTCTGGTTGGCGTGGCCTGAGCCCAAGAAGATTGTAGGTAAAGTATGGAGTTCATACTCTAAATACCTATTTAAGGCAATTTAAGGCTATTAGGGCTTCCTTAGGAAAACAAAATATATTGTCACCCTATATAGAAAGAGAGAAGGGGGTCTCCAGTAGAGGGAGAAAACGATAAAAACGATATGTAGGTATTTGCCTTAAGTAGGTATTCAGAGTTTGAACTCCATACTTTACCTACAATCTTCTTGCCTGAGCCTCGATTCTGCTTTATGTCAACGTAACATACGTAGTACAATCTATTCTGTGATCGTGTCTCAAAACCACAGAATAAATATTAGTACATAAATAAAGCATAAATGCAATACCACAAAAGATTTTTGTTTACCTTGTGGCAAAACTATTGATTTCTTCATTAATATTAACAGAATCAAGGCCCGTAAAGGTCTATCTACACATATCAGGGCCGTAACGTGTCAGGGGCCCAAGTTATATTGGGCGTCTCTATGTTCTACATAAAGGAAAAACGTATTTTGAAGTCCAGATCCTGAACGATGCCGCCGATGACGGAGCTCAGCGTATATATGCTTCACATACAGAATCTAGAAACACCAACGTAACTTGGGCCCCTGACACGTCGCGGACCGACCACGGCTCAGATATGTGGAGACAGACCTTTACACAGCATGTTTTTAGGGTTTGAAGCGCTCATGGCGAAACTTGACAGACTGATCGTATTCGATCACGTTTGTTAAGCAACGCTCGGTCCGGTCAGGTGTCGGATGGGTGACCGTTAAAGTGGTATTACAACTGAGCTTTCCATGCTTCGGAGGGCACGTTAAACCGTAGGTCCCGGCTGTTGTCATCTGATAACAGTCGTTAAGACAAGTTAGAGGCAGTACAGGCGGCTTGATAAACTCTAACACCAGAGGTGGCCACTAATCCTTATTTGATAAGAAGAAGAACAGCATGTTTTATCTAAGAAGCGTTAATGTTAAGTAGGTACCTCCGCACTAGCTTCAGGGATCCTCTCCAGGATGGCAGACGCCTGCTCCATGAACTTGATGCGCCGCGGCTCCACAGATATTAACTCCGACATGCGACTCTGTATGAAAACAATTTGTTTGTGAAAATGTGATTGGTTTTACCAATAATTCAGCTGTACATCATACTAATTTAATCTAACCACCATTGGCTAAACGGTGTTTTTTTTATTCTATGAAATGGTGTACAGCTTGACCATAAAGAGTTGAAATTAAATAAAATGGCACTAAAAATTTTCAGTACTAAATGTCCTCAGTGTTGCCAAATTATTCGTGATTCTGACGTATTTACATAGAAAGTGGCGCCCTCAATTTATGTCAACTCTTTATGGTCAAGCTATAATGTGGTGGTATAACGTTATCGTCACGTTCTTAGAATACTTGATAAAATGGAAAATAATAGCTTCCCCGAGACCTTCAAACCTTTAGCACGCACTTTAGAATAGTTATTAACATAGAAGATGTAACATTGTTAGTAATACCACAGAATGTATAATAGTACTAACGTACAGAAAGAAGCCCATCCGCGCAAGGACAATCAAATAATAAGCTACTTTCGCTGTATGGCAATAAAGTACAATTTCAAATTGCATAGCGCTGCGTGCCTCATATTGTAAGCACCTACGAAGCGCGTCTCTTTCTGTCGCGTAGCCCTGTGTCAACCGATACTACTCGTGATTCGTTATGCTACTCGCTTCTTAATGATGTAGAAAACATCCGTTATGCCGATGAATATAGAAATACGTAAGTACTATTATATATTCTGTGGTGATACTTAGAATTTAGATGAATATTCCAACTATGAGTGTCTTTCATGCTGGTCGCCATCCTAAGTTCGTTGCAATGGAATATTTGGTGAGGTTGCTTTTTGGTAGAGAATATGATTAAACTCAAAACAATATCAGAAACACGACTGCCCTGCCAAAGCAATCTAAAAAGTTAAATAACAAGAGTCATTGCCGGAAAATCATTTTGTGGAATTTTTCATCAAAGAGGTCCCCCGACTACAATGACTCTTGTTATTTAAGGTCAATACCCCACCGAAAGTGGCGCCCTCAGAGATTTTTCACCAGTCAACTTAGGCACCACTGCTGGCTACGAACGTTTATAATCCTACCTCGACCACCACTATTTTCTGCAGGACAACCAACATCACCGATAGCAATCATTCCTCAAGCTATATGGAAGCGGGGTCCAGAGATGCAAAGGCTGAGCTGTCAACATCTTGCGTTAGAAAGACCCCATGATGTTGAAGGAACCAGGATTAAACATTCCTAACTTTTAAGTGGAAGGGTAGTCCAAAGATACAGGTCATACATATTATTATTATGTTACGCGGTCAGATAAACCGATCTCGCAAGGACTCTTTGTTGGATCATCTCTAGCGAAGAGAGCACAAACAACCCATGAACTTACCATCCTCAGCTTCTTGCTGGACAGATTCTCGGCACTGGCAGAGCTCAGTGAACTCTGCCACTAGCTGGCTCAGCGACTACTGCCTGTTGAAAGGACCTAAAGAGTAGCAACAGGCTTACCATTCTCAACTTCCTGCTGGACAAATTCTCGGCACTAGAATAGATCTCCTCCTGGACGTAAGTCAGCCACTGGCAGAGCTCAGTGAACTCTGCCACTAGCTGGCTCAGCGATTACTGCCTCTTGAAAGAACCAAAAAAAATAGCAACAGGCTTACCATTCTCAACTTCCTGCTGGACAGGTTCTCGGGACTAGAATAGATCTTCTCCCAGGAGGAACTGACGCACGTCCAGACGTGCGTCAGCCACTGGAAGAGCTCAGTGAACTCTGCCACTAGCTGGCTCAGTGACTACTGCCTGTTGAAAGGACCAGAAGAGTAGCAACAGGCTTACCATTCTCAACTTCCTGCTGGACAAGTCCTCGGGACTAGAATAGATCTCCTCCTGGACATGCGTCAGCCACTGGCAGAGCTCAGTGAACTCTGCCACCAGCTGGCTTAGCAACTACTGCCTGTTGAAAGAACTGCCTGTAGAATAGATCTCCTCCTGCACGTAAGTCAGCCACTGGCAGAGCTCAGTGAACTCTGCCACTAGCTGGCTCAGCGACTACTGCCTCTTGAAAGAACCAAAAAAAATAGCAACAGGCTTACCATTCTCAACTTCCTGCTGGACAGGTTCTCGGGACTAGAATAGATCACCTCCCAGGAGGAACTGACGCACGTCCAGACGTGCGTCAGCCACTGGAAGAGCTCAGTGAACTCTGCCACTAGCTGGCTCAGTGACTACTGCCTGTTGAAAGGACCAGAAGAGTAGCAACAGGCTTACCATTCTCAACTTCCTGCTGGACAAATTTTCGGGACTAGAATAGATCTCCTCCTGGACGTGGGTCAGCCACTGACAGAGCTCAGTAAACTCTGCCACCAGCTGGCTCAGCGACCATTGCCGGTTAAAGCCTGAAGTTGGGTTCAGCAGCCGCGGCCCGTGTTGCAACACTGACGAGTTGTGCGATAACAATTCGCCGTTTGCTTCCTGGAATAGAAAAGTTTGTTATTGATTTTGATGATGAACGTTTAAGAAACAGAATAAATCAATTCTAATATAATCATGACCCATTTTTATGTAAAAGATGAATGGAAACCAACAAATAATTTAACATAGTCGATATTAAAGGTTCGTTTACGGCCCTTAATCTTTGTGTATAATTCAAAACAAGTTACTTGTCAGAAGCTCATTTAAATTAACTTTACTAGCGTAGGATGAACTTTTATATTTCCTTTATCATGGAAAGGCGTATCATAATAAATGAAGAATGTATCTTACCTTACAACTGTCTATGATCTGATTGTCCATGATGTAATCATAGTGGTGCTGGAGCAGCGGCCAGAGGTCGTCGCCAGCGCTGCCCCCGCTGGCTGCTGAGCCCACAGATATATATCGAGATAGATGGTAAAAGTGTACGTACATCGCGTGTAAAAAGTTTAATCCACGGTCAAACTTTTCTCCGAACTAAGTTAGTCCGCTTGAGACCATTGCCGTGAAAACATGTGTCACTCAAAAGCGAAAATGATAAATTGTGCAGTGATTTCATGCGAGAGCTCATCAAAAACTGTTGGCCGAGAAAATGATGATATTTCCTTTCACGGGTAAGTATTTTTAAACACAAATAACCCCTGATGTAATATTTAAACGAATTAATTTAGATTAGTATCACTTGTACCATGATAATTACATAGTGAACGTATAGCTACGCGTAAACTTTCATCGCGGGTTATAAATGACGCGATGTTTACTGTGTGTCTTGTAAACACGCAATGAAAATCGCAGCTGTCGATACTATTGCGTTCACTGAATGTCATGGTGGGAGCATTTCCTAATTCCTCCGTCCGATTGAGAGAATAGTGTTGTGTATGTTTCGATTTTTTTACTCGATTCAACAAATAAGAATGGATTTTCGAAACAGTGGACCGAGGTTGTTTTATGTGATCAATAAACAATGGTTATTCCTTGCATCCAAAGTTTAATAGGTAAAAGTTTGTATTATCCTTAAAAATTATTATTAGGTTTGTTATCATACCCCAATAAACGAAAAGGTGTAGAGGGAAATGATTGGAAGACAATTTTTGACTTCGTAACTTTCTTTGGACTAGTTAGGAGGTGAACATATCAAAAGTCCCCGTCCGTAGCCCCGACGCCCGCCGGGAGGACGGGGGAGTTTGAAGGTTCCATTTTTCGGTTTTTCACATATATCTCGGAACTTTGCGTTCTAGCGACATTAAACATTTTACAAATAACAGCTTATTAAATTTGCTACAAGTTTTATTCAGTCGAGTTTTTCGATATCTTTCATAGTTTTTGAGATATCCGCTCCTGAATGTCTATCAACATGCTTAAGGTGAAGCTTAAAGACAATGGAATGGCGCATTTTTAGGGTTCCGTAGCCTAAATGGCAAAAAACGGAAAACTTATAGATTTGTCATGTCTGTCTGTCTGTCTGTATGTCTGTCCGTCCGTATGTCACAGCCACTTTATTCCGAAAGTATTACGACTACACAGTTGAAACTTGGTAGGTAGATGTAATCTGTTAACCGCTTAGCGATTTTAACACAAAAATAAAAGATTAAGGGGGGCTCCCCATACATGGAACTGATACTGAAAAAAAATTTTTCCACTTAAAAACAAAATTTAACCAATACGTGCGGGGTGTCTATAGATAGGTCTTTAAAAATGATATTGAAGTTCCTAAGGGTCCCCCCAGACCTACCGGTTTCTTTTCTTTGCTATGCTGTTCTACTTGCTGTTTAGACCGCCGGCCAACCAGGGTCATTTTCAATCTATCGCATATTGGGACCAGATCAAATTGGCAAGATAGCCATTAGCTTGGTGTTATCAAATATTATCGTCTGGGTTGCGAAGTAGGAAGCTTCTGGGAGATATGCCACCCTGAACATGGTCTCTGATTGCTAAAAATAAATCGATCGCATATTTATATAAATTGTGAACACGGTCGTGGGTGGCATCATTACCTACCTGAACTATTTTTTTGTGTTTTCATAACGATCGTTTAAGGAACAAAGCTCACAAGAACATACATAACATAA
This sequence comes from Agriphila geniculea, assembly GCA_943789525.1. Taxonomy (NCBI): domain Eukaryota; kingdom Metazoa; phylum Arthropoda; class Insecta; order Lepidoptera; family Crambidae; genus Agriphila; species Agriphila geniculea. Next base: position 15,688,400 of record OX038890.1, read on the forward strand.
TGTGAAAAAAATATGCGATAGATTGAAATGAGCCTCTTGGCCGGCGGTCCATTGCCGAACAGCAAAGCAAAGAAAAGAAACCGGTTGGTCTGTGGGGACCCTTAGACAATTTTTTCTCAAAGTCTACAGTTTGAAAGATATACACCGCCAAAGTGGTAAAATGTGGTTTGAACGACATATATTTTGTAGTTTTTGAGATATAGCACATTTTCCAAAACCGCAAATATAACTTTGTCATTCATACCAACAGTGTGAAAAAGAAAGTTATTTTTGGAGACCAAAAATTATAGTGGTATTAAATTTTAGGAGCGGATATCTCGAAAACTATACAAGATATCGAAAAACTTGACTGAATAAAACTTCGCGCTCGACTTTGGCGGGGGCATCTGCATCGGGGGGCAGTGCCGTGCCCCCCGATGCAGCTATGAATATTGAGCTTTATGTTTTTTGACTTATATGATTGCCTTGGAAGCGATGTTGTAGTTCGGGATCGGATAGCCGCGTGTTAGTATTGTCCCACATAAGTACCTACCTATTCTAAATATTTAAAATCGATTATCATTGCTCCATCGAGTTTGACAAAGGAAATTATTCCTTATATCGATAATCGATAGTTATATCGATTCATTTCTCAAGGTCGGTTTTGCGCCTTTGAATCGGTTCTGCGCGGTTTTGATTTCACATCACTAAATCTCGCTTGTGACGTCATCGTAGGTACGAAAAATTCGACACGCTAGGTTCTCATACAGTTTTAAGCGCTCTTTTGGTCTATCTCGATGTCTGTCTGTGGCTGAGCCCCAGCTTCATCTCTAAGCCTCGCGGCATGGCTCTTAGTGAACGATGTATCTTACCTTACAACTGTCTATGATCTGGTTGTCCATAATGTAATCATAGTGGTGCTGGAGCAGCGGCCAGAGGTCGTCGTCGGCGCTGCCCCCGCTGGCTACTGAGCCCCAGCTTCGTCTCCAAGCCTCGCGGCATGGCTTTTTATGAATAATGTATCTTACCTTACAACTGTTTATGATCTGGTTGTTCATGATGTAATCATAGTGATGCTGTAGCAGTGGCCAGAGGTCGTCGCCGGCGCTGCCCCCGCTGGCTGCTGAGCCCCAGCTTCGTCTCCAAGCCTCGCGGCATGGCTCTTTGTGAACAATGTATCTTACCTTACAACTGTCTATGATCTGATTGTCCATTATGTAATCATAGTGATGCTGTAGCAGCGGCCAGAGGTCGTCGCCGGCGCTGCCCCCGCTGGCTGCTGAGCCCCAGCTTCGTCTCCAAGCCTCGCGGCATGGCTCTTTGTGAACAATGTATCTTACCTTACAACTGTCTATGATCTGATTGTCCATTATGTAATCATAGTGATGCTGTAGCAGCGGCCAGAGGTCGTCGCCGGCGCTGCCCCCGCTGGCTGCTGAGCCCCAGCTTCGTCTCCAAGCCTCGCGGCATGGCTCTTTGTGAACAATGTATCTTACCTTACAACTGTCTATGATCTGATTGTCCATTATGTAATCATAGTGATGCTGTAGCAGCGGCCAGAGGTCGTCGCCGGCGCTGCCCCCGCTGGCTGCTGAGCCCCAGCTTCGTCTCCAAGCCTCGCGGCATGGTTCTTTCCTGAAATAACATATAGCATTAATTAGCTAGACAAAAGTGCAATTTAGTCAATAGAACAAGGTAATATGGAGTTGGTACGCGCGTGATGATATCCCAGGTGGGATAGAGTTTACGCACGTGATGATATCTCAGGTGAGATAGTGCTCGTTCACGTTGACTCGCGGGCGCGATGGCGGACGCGGTCGCGAAATATCAAACATATGGCGTAATATCCAAGTGTTCACATACGAAACGCACGTGCGGTCTAAGTAGCGAGCAAGCTAGCGACTGGCGCGCGCGCGCCGCTCGCGGCAATATCAAACGCGTGAGATGTTTGTGTGTGTTCACGTCGAACTAGCGGCGGAGCGCGCGATTCACTCGCGACGTCAGGTAAGTTCAACCAGTATGAACTTGTCGCTAGAAACGGCATCATGTCTATCAATACAGAAGAGTTTATTAGTGCTGTTCAGGCTAGAACTCCGATTTGGCAAAGCTAACACAGTAATCATATGAACAGAAATGTTCTTAATAAGCTATAGAAGGAAATTTCATTGCATAATTTTTTCTTTATTAATTTCGTGCACACTAATTCTAATTTTTGCCATTCCCACTTTAAATAAAAAAATTCGATTAAAAATAAGAGATCGTCGTCCAAGTTCACAACTGACAACACGCCACTCTCGCGCAAACGCCTGGCGGCCAATATGAGCACGAATTCGCCAAATCCGCCGCGCCCGCAGCCGCGACCGCTCCCGCGAGTTCAACGTGAACAAGCACATAGAGTTGATAAGCGCGTGATGATATCCCAGGTTTTTTTTATGATAAATAGGCAAGCGCTTGACCGCTATCACGCCTTATGGTAAACGATGATGCGATCTACGATGAAACGCCTTTGCCTAGAAGTTACCTATCACTCGCGACTTGAAGGCCCCCAGATTGTACCTATCGGAAAACACAGACTCAGGCAAGGAGTTTCACTCTCTAGCGGTACGAATGATAGAAACAAAATGCTTAGTGAGAGTCTTGAGAATATCCACAAATACTGATTCGTATTATATTATTAGTCGTATTCGCTCTAGTCGTAAGAGATTTAATAATCAGAAACAATGATATTAGAATTTAACAGAAAGGCATAATTATTGTTTGGAATTGGAACCATGGTCAAACAATCAAGAACCGCAATCAATATCATACCTCTTTTTGGTAAGGCTGTGGTAGGGCCTCTCGAGTTGCTCGTATCGCCCACCAGGCGGCGCTGGTGTGGTGCCCAGAGACGACAACGAGAAGCTACTCTTCATAGCAGAATGCTCAAAACCTGAAACAGAATAAACTACACAGTGAGAATCTTCAAATTCGAGCATAGTGATATTAGTGATCAGCTTAAGATGAATATCTTTAAACAGATTTAAGAAAAAAGGAAAAGGTTTTACAGGGAAACAAGGAATGATTTGGATATCATAACATAGTGTTTATTTTGTTACTGGTTTAATCTTGCTTAACCATAGAAGGAGGTTACATGGTCAGTCTGGCGCTAGTCCATTCCATCAGTCTCCAGACTGATGATCCATAATTTGTAGCAGACTCACCAGACTGATTGAATGGACTGGCGCCAGACTGATCTTGTAATCTCCCTCATCTCTATGAGGTTTGATGAAGAAAAGTGTATCCTAAGCACAGATTTTTAAAATCTGTCTCAAAAACTATTATTTCTGCGTCTCCGTAAAATATAAAATAAAATGGAAAAAATATTAAACTTTGTTTCTTTATCATTTTATGCCATAGAATGAAATCATACAATACTCACTGGTAGTCATCTTGCTTGTTCTTCTTTGGAACTTCTAATATAATCAATTTGATGAAAAATCGATGTTAGCGTTCCAACGACGTTTGTACTGTCTCCTCAATTCCTTATTCTTTGTACTAGATCTACAACATTCGTCTTCAGTTCAAAATTACTGTCTAAATTGCTTCGTGTTAAAAAAGTGCTGTGGCGACTAGATTCGTTATATTAAAGTTATAAGTACAATAAATATTGATCTTAATCATGTGATCTCGAGGACCCATGAATTTGAAGATTGCAATTTGTATTTTGGTCGTTTTTTCGGTGGTCACATTTTGGAAAGCGAGGGCTTGCACCCCCTCTGTCTGCTTGCTTGTCTACGCGGTGGCGGTCCTCCTGTAAAGATGAAAATAAGATATTTAATAAGGATACCTAATAAATTATTAAACAACTTCACAAACATTTCTCTGATTCCAAATTAAGTAGCTAAAGCGCTTGTGTTATGAAAATCAGAGACAATGGTGTAAATACAAACACCCAAACTTGAGCCAATATAGAGAAGTTCATTTTCTATATCGATTGACCCAGCCGGGGATCGAACCCGGGACCTTTGGAGAACTTTGGTGTCTCGGACAATACTGATGTCGTCTGGTTTTGTTAGCAAGATACAACAATGAACCTGCCGTTGATTACGTGAGTCTGTTGCTAACAATTCTCGATTGGATCGATTGAAAGCGCAGTGTCACATTGGTTCTTAACTAAAGCAGCAATTTAACTGCGATTTTTGTCAGAGTTGATTGCAACAAAGTTAGATAATTACCCCCCTGATCATTTTTCTATACAATTCGTGAGATTCATGGATCGACTTTTATTTTCGGATGTTGAACTTCATACACTGACCTGCATATATTTCACTGGACAGGTTTATGTCAAACTGTTTTTGTGCCTATTTGATTTCCGCCATTTTGGCGCTGTAGGACGTAGCGTGAGCATAGCGTGCGTACATGGTACTAAAGTTTGAAGTCTGGAGAGACCATCACGGCAACCATTTTCATATTGTACGTCAAAATTAGTTTTTTAGACGCACGCTAGTGGCGTTTCAAATAGGCACAAAAACTTAGCTGTCAAATCATACAGATTGCCAGTCCAGTTAAATAAAAAAATTTTTTTTCATGTCAGTGAATTCATATATTGTCGTAATCTTTTTTATGATTTTTCAGACGTTCTCTGTACCTATTTCAACATTCGATTGCGACACAGGAAATGCATATAAAATGACCAGTCACAATCACAATGCAACAGTAGGTATATAAATTCAAGGAAACTGATTTTTTTGTTTACGTCTTTGATGGTGTAGTGTTTATTCCGAGTAAGAAATTATTGACACTAAATATGGTCATGTGAATGACGCCTAATCTACGTAAGTACCTAAGTAATAATAAACTTAGGTGTGACTTAAGCCACCTCTGCTGCCCTAGGATGACCACTGGATACTGACATGGAAAAAAAAAATTATTTAACCCGGACTGGCTGTCTGTATGATTTGGCAGCTAAGTTTTTGTGCCTATTTGAAACGCCACTAGCGTGCGTCTAAAGAACTAATTTTGACGTACAATATGAAAATGGTTGCCGTGATGGTCTCTCCAGACTTCAAACTTTAGTACCATGTCCCTCACGCTATGCTCACGCTACGTCCTAAAGCGCCAAAATGGCGGAAATCAAATAGGCACAAAAACAGTTTGACATAAGCCTGTCCAGTGTAAATATATGCAGGTCAGTGCCACTGGAACACGATATGATATAGCGATATATAGACAATGGAATTTGACAGCTGATTGTCGATAAAACGCTATATCATGCTAAATAATCGTGTTTCAGTGGTCATGCTAGGGGGCCAGAGTGCTTAAAATCTTAAAAAAATAAACACTATAATATAAAGATAAAGATAAAGATAAAGATAAAGAAATATTTATTGGCCTCAAAGAAAACATGAACATAAATATAAAAAATCAGAAAAAATAGAAAAGAGATTACTAAATTATAATAAGGTACTTAAAGATTAAGGGTGAGACCAAAGGGCATTGACTTATTGGGTAGCTGTCTCAGCTGTGCTTTTGCGGCATTGCGCAGAATGCCGCAAAAGCGCTGGTTTTCAGCCAGCTCCCTGGACGAGATGTGGTGCGGTGACACAGTAAAAGAAGGAAGAAGCGGATTAAATAGACATAAATACTTTAGAAAAAGGAGCACAACATAAAATTAAAATTAAATTAACTAAATAAAAAAACATAAAAAAGTATCCCTTGTCTGTTGTGTGGTGGTATGGTGGGATAAAAGAAAAAAGTAATGAGTTTTCTGTGGTTTTTGATCTGTACTGTGTTGTGTGTGACAGTGACAGCTGTCAGCTGCTGACTATCAAAAAGTTTTCATTGTCAATGTGTCAAATAGGTTTTACTTTTTGCAAATAGGTAACCTTAATAAGTAATGAATCTTTATCAGAATTCAGACAACATGTTGAGAAATGAAAAGAGAAGAGAAGTGTTACGTTGGAGTCGCGGGCGTGACTTTATTTGATGCGCACATCTCAAGGGAAAGTTGCCATGTGGTGCCACGAACACATCAGCCACGTCAGCAAATCAAAGTAGAATGTAGGTGGCAGTGAGGACACATCACACCAGGCATCACGACGAGGCGCAATATTGGGTGGCACCCTAGTTGTGGCGTGACGTGAAGAAACTGAGAGTATCTGGCCGGTGTTTTGTAATAGGTAGCATAAAAATCGTTAACACAGTGCTTTTTGCTTTGTAAGGAAGTAGTTCTTTAATTTCTTTTTAAAGGTGTATTTTGATTTTAGGTCACGTATGGGTGGTGGAATGTCGTTCCAGCATTTGGAAGCAGCAAATCTGAAGGATCCTCTGAAAGCTACAGTGCGATGTATGGGAATTGTGAAGACATGAGTACATGCCCTTTTTTGGTATCTGATACGATCCTGGGTCCAAAGCAATTTATTGTAATATCTGCATTATTTCAGTTGAGTATTTAGTTAGGACCGCGGAAATAACATATTGTGCTATAGAAAGATAGGGAAAAAAATAACTTTACTCTTACCACCAGAGGAATAGAGTAAAAACAGAATGACAAAGACTGAGTCTAAATTACATATCGACCATTGCAGGTGGAAGTGGAAAAAGCTTATAATCTGAACCCTTATTCCCAACGTGATAAAATTCAAAATAGAATGGCATAGCCCTCAATTTATCAGCAACCTGGTGGTAATGGCTTCGGGCATCGGCGTCGTGTCAACGATTTGTCGTGTAAATCCGCAAATTGGTGTGAAACCGTCAAGGAAAATTGTCCAGACTTTCCACGTAGCTATTTGCCCGACAGGTGAAAACAATTGATTTTCGGTACAGAGAAAGTGCTTTATGGATCAAGTTCAAATATCTAATGATATTAGAGCAGCAAAGATTGTCTTCTTTATTAAAAGCTCTCGCGTCGATGTCTCCTCATGCTTAAATGTCAAAATCTCACAATCAGCTACACATGCCCCCCTACTCAAATGGCCAACATTCTATACGTTTGAACGCTACGCTTACTTTTAAAGCTTAAATATGATCAAAAGACGATTAAATCACATGTCGCAAACTTACGTAAATCGCAGACTTTGATGTATTGGTATTGTATAGCATGGATAAGCTTACGGCACGTTTGTAGTTTACTGCTTATTTTTAAGCTTTACATATAGTCAGGTGGGGTAAGTGAAACATACTTTATTTTAATTTTTATTTAACAAGGTTTAGTAAAGCTATAAAACTCGCAATTAAAGTAGCTGTGTAGGCAATGTACTCCTCATTAAATCAGCCTTTAACGGTATGAATGTAAATATCTAAAGACTTGCATTAAGTAACAAAATCACGAAAAGAATATAAAGACTAAGAAGTGTTTCACTTACCCCTGACAAGGGGGAAGTGAAACAGTGGTAACCGTAAAAATAGCTTTAAATATTGTGACCATTTAATTAAAAACAGGCCAAAAAGATCATGTTAAACCGTTAATATCCAAAATGTATCAGATTCTCATAAAATAAGGTCTTTTAAAGATTTATCAAAAAAACATAATCCGGGGGAAGTGAAACATAGGTGCGATGCTTTTTGGTTTACTAGCTAGTTTAATGATCGCAGCGATATCTGTGTTGTATTAAGGGAAGTAATTCGTCATTCCTGCTTTATCGACACATCCTTGAATGAATTAACCACTGGATACGTAACGTAAGAAAAATGTATGAAATCACGATCAACCAATTTTCGCGGGGTGAGGGGGGATTACACTTGTCAAATAATGTCAATGTTATAGGGTGATTTAGCCGGTTTTCAAAGTCAAAGTTAAAATATCTTTATTCTAATAAACTTAGTAATTAAGCACTTTTGAATGGTCTAGAAGTGTAAGAAGTGTTTCACATACCCCTGACAAGGGGGAAGTGAAACAGTGGCCAAAATAGCTTTAAATATTGTGACCATTTAATTAAAAACAGGCCAAAAGGATCATGTTAAACCGTTAATATCCAAAATGTAGCAGATGCTCATAAAATAAGGTCTTTTAAAAATTTATCAAAAAAACATAATCCGGGGGAAGTGAAACATAGGTGCGATGCTTTTTGGTTTACTAGCTAGTTTAATGATCGCAGCGATATCTGTGTTGTATTAAGGGAAGTAATTCGTCATTCCTGCTTTATCGACACATGTGGTTGATTCGTCCAAGGACACATCGCTATGAGAATAAACTACGATAGTTTCTTAGATATGGTTGGGTGTTTCACTTGCCCCGGTGTTTCACTTACCCCACCTGACTATACATAAAAAGCGTAGCGTTCAAAAGCATAGAATGTTGGGTATTTGAGTAAGGGGGCAGGTGGTCTATAATATAGGTACGTATGTCTATAATATCTGTTGGACTTTGCCATATAGTTTTACATTATAGCCGAAATCGGGGATTAACTTTGATGAAAACGAACGAATTTTTGCAATAAATGATGATTATTATAATTAACGGGAATGAAATACAGCATTTGTAATTGCTCATACATCTCTCATTACGTGTATATGTTTATTGCAGACTAATTTATGTCACGTCACGAGTTTCGAAAAGTTGAACCCGGAACTTCACAATAGCCTTTCGTGCCTGGTCTCGAATGTCTTTTACTTATACGATCACTATCACCTCACTGACTTCAAATATCGCTATATCTACATCATTAGTATACCTATAGTGATCGATTACTAAACATAGTTTGTTTTATATAACAGTTTTATCAGTAACATCTACAACACCATTGTTATCCTATTTGAAGTATAGTCTTGTCCTTTAACTTTCACTCATTGTTTGTTCTTTGTAAATCTATGAAGATTATAAGACACGCATATGTTATGTCCAAATGTTAAATGTATGTACTACTCATATAATTTTTATTATCTCCTGATAGCTAGAGCTGTTGTCAAGAATATCTCTTTCAGAATCTCCCAATGGTATTGAATGAGGCTAAATATTGGATTTTACACTAAGATGTGTCACATATTCAGTTATAGAAATCCTGCGCTTACGCATTTTATTTTCATATAACATAATGTTTTTTTTTTAATTTATTTAGGATAACAAACAACTGAATAAGGAAATTACATACACATAGCACATTAATCGGTTCTTTGAGTATTTGTACAGTCAACACCGTTATCCACAAATATCTGAATGTTGTTAACCCTCAAGGGGTTGCTCCGTTATTTAGATTTCTTAACATTTTGGGAAAGGGTTTGGTAATAATACCAACCTTGATGGAAAACTAGAGGATCATTTAGGGAAAAGGCATAATAGTCCGTAAGCCCGCGACAATATTACCTACGTCATATGACATCACGATGAAATGCATGGCACACGGTCGGAAAACTTGTGATAAGCGAGGATCCGAAGATTATCGCAAATAAAATTGGCCGGAAGCTTATGAAAATCTTCCACTTCCGGTCAAAATTTTTTGATTATATTTACGTCATGTGACATCAGTAAGAGACCCGTGTCATCATTTAGTTTTCAATCGTAGAGAGAGTAAACATAAGTCTGTCAGTTCTGAAATGGCCGGAATACCTTAAACTTATTTTTTTTTTGTTTTTTAGTCATTTCAGAACTGACAGACTTATGTTTATTCTCTGTACGATTGAAAACTAAATGATGACACGGGTCTCTTACTGATGTCACATGACGTAAATATAATCTTGAAATTTTGAGATTTTCTCAAGCTTCCGGCCAATTTTATTTGCGATAATCTTCTGATCCTCGCTCAGCACAACTTTTCCGACCGTGTGCCATGCATTTCATCGTGCTGTCATATGACGTAGGCAATACTGTCGCGGGCTCACGGACGATAACCTTGATTAATAAAGATGCACAACACGTGATTCATCTACCTTTGCATGAATTTAAAAATCATGTTAAAAAGATGCTCATGGGTAAAGGTTATTATAAAGTAGACGATTATCTGAAAGACCGAAATGCATAGAAATGATGTAACACATAAATTGTTAGTATAAGTGCTTTGTTGTTAATAATCCTGTTGTATTTGATAACGATATATTTAAGTTTGTAAATATATCGTTCGTTAAGTTCGATAAGTTTCTTGCGCCCGTTCTTCTTGTCAGTTATAAAAGTCTGGAACGGGTGGTAGGAAAATATAGACCATTCAAATGTGCTTAATTACTAAGTTTATTAGAATAAAGATACTTTGACTTTGATGAAGGTAAATATCAAATAGTATATGCAAATTTGCAAGGTTGTCACCTACACATATTATGTAATACTAGCTTTTGCCCGCGACTTCGTCCGCGTGAACATTCGGAAAATCGCTATCGAACCTTTGACCGAGATAAAAAGTATCAATATTTTACCACCAGGCTTATAACTATCTATGTGCTATTTCAAATCCGTTCAGCCGGTTTTACGTGATTGAGTAAAAACATCCAAACATTAAACTTCATATTTATAACATTATTACTCTCGATATATGTCTGTGATATTACCTATTAGCACATGAGTAACTATTAGTTCCCGTTCCCGTATTGTTTTTCCATAAAAAAAAAAATCCCCGTTTCAATCTTTTAGGTGTTGAATAATGTCCACCGTGTCGTGTTGGCCCCTAAAATAAGTGCCATTTTCGCAATAAACATCCCATAAAACCTCAATATCGATTTGTTTGCTTATTTGTTTTTAGAAGTACTCATACGGAGTTTCAAGTCGAAATGTCTATTTAATATTATTTTTCCATACAAAAAATGAATGCCATTTCACACCCTTTTAGGGGTTGAATCATGGCACCGTGTTGGACTTCAAAATAAATGCCATTTTCGCAATCAACATCCTATAAAACCTTTTAACGACATATATATCGATTTATGAAAAAAAGTATATGTGTTTGTTAATCGTAATTAAGAATAATGTTTGCATGCTATTGTTAATGGTTGAATAGGCATATCTTTTAAAGACCTCCAGTGTACCCTAATCAAATGCAAATAAATGATATTCTATTCTTTGGGTTTATTTACCCATTTACCCCTAAGGGGTTAAATATCGGAAAATCTCAAAATCGTGTTTGCTTTTTAAAGTTGTTAGTTTTTAACTCCTACGATAGAAAATATATTAAATAGTCATTTTGAAGTGTAACAGTTCAAAATGACTATTTAATATATTTTTTTTTATACAAAACATGAACCCCATTTTATCCCTTTAAGGGTTGAAACATAGCCACTATGTTGGACTTAAAAATAAATGCCATTTTTGAAAGCAACATCCTATAAAACTTCAATAACGACATCTATATTGAGTTTGGGCTTTTTACCCCATTGACCCCTTAAGAGTTTGATTTTCAGAAATTTACGAAATACATGTTTGATGATTTGTTTATAGAAGTACTCCTACGAAGTTTCAAGTCGTAATGTCTATTTTATTTTTTTTCTATACAAAGTTTGAACCCCATTTGACCCCTTTAGGGGTTGAATAATGTCTACCACTTAAAAATAAATGTCATTTTCGCAATCAAAATCCCATAAAACCTCGATAACGACACCTATATCGATGTTGGGCTTGAAAGGGTTGAGTTTCGGAAAACCACGAAATACGTGTTTGCTTATTTGTTTTTAGAAGTACTCCTACGAAGTTTCAAGTTGAAATGTCTATTTAATATTTTTTTCCATACAAACTTTGTACCCCCATTTCAACCCTTTAGGGGTGAAATTTCCCAAAATCTTTTCTTAGTGGGCGTTTACACTGTATAAAATATCTTTGTACAAAATTTCAAGTCTTTAGCTTTAGTGGTTTGGGCTGGGCAATAGTCACCCCTCCACTTTTATATAAGAGATAAAAACAGAAATAAATAACACTATTAGTATAAATTACAATATTGCAATAATACAAAAAAACAGTATAGTTTTGCACGAAACCTAAAAAGCAAGTCTTCAAGATACTATTATTTAATAAGTTGAATGTGCTTCATTTATCCGACCAATAGATTAACTGCGTGATGATACCAGTGTAATGAGTGCAATGAGCTATAAAACGGTAGCTAAGACTTGATAAGCTATAGGAGTTATAGGGCTATTAAATTTAATAGCTTTAGAATTCTATTCTTAACAAAAGGTCTGGTGAAAATATTCCTGGTTTAAAGTTTTAATTTGGAATTAAACTTATTACTCTTATAAGGAGCATCTACAGCAACATGGAAACTATTTTTGCAACATTTTCCTATTTCATCAGAAAAATATCTAAAGTACTTTATCTAACTTACCTGATATCAAATTCAAATAAATAAACAAAAAAAACCGCATCAAAATTGGTTCAGCTAAACGCGAGATAATTGCGGACAAACATACATACATACATATGAGTCAAACTCAGAACCTTCTTTTTTGAAGTCGGTTAAAACACTGAAATCTCCTCCTAAGTATAACAAATACTTTTCTGAAAACTGTATCAAAATTGATTCAGCCAAACGCGAGATAATCGCGGACAAACATACCTAAATAATACGAGTCAAACTCAGAACCTTATTTTTTTTGAAGTCGGTTAAAATACTAAAACCTTCTCCTAAGTGTAACAAATACTTTTCTGAAAACCGCATCAAAATCGGTTCAGCTAAACGCGAGATAATCGCGGACAAACATACATACATACATGTCAAACTGAGAACCTCCTTTTTTTTGTTTTTTGAAGTCGGTTAAAAATGATACTTACGGGAAAGTTTTATCAGAATGAACATGAACAGCCCTCTATACAACATGTAAGTAACAACTAAGTATAATAAAGTAATATTTCAATACATTTACTTGGCGTTTAAACTTTCTAATAATCTGCAGGCTGCATGCGATAGGTCAAATTGACCCTGCAACACACCTCTGGACAATATAATCTGTCAGCTCTCAAAATAACGGTTACTACCGGTAGAGATTTATAGGGTTGAGATAATAGGTTTACGAGGAATTAGGGCTGCTGACTAAGTAACCTTCGATGATAGAGATCCTAATAAAATGGGTGAAGAAATTGAGAAAGAATTAGAAAATCGGCAAGGACTTGTTGGGTAATTTTATTTGGGTTCAAAAATCTTTATAAAGTTTGATTTTCCAAATAACAGACAAATCTATATCAAAACGAAACACCTGTTCCACCGTTCTATTAACTTAATTCTCAAAAATAACCAGATTAAAATTTTCATAGAAGACGAAGTAACTAATGTTTAAGTAGAAATTACAAACATTAAACGTAACATTAAAATTGCACTAACTCAATCAATTTGACTCGATCGATTTTCAAGTTTACAAATCCGGATACTTATAGTAAATTCAAAAATTCAAAATAATTTATTCAGTCTAGGCTGTTACAAGCACTTGTGAATGTCATAGAAGCTACGCCATCGGTTCGCAAACCCTAAGCGGGAGACCTTGTAACGAGAAGAACCGGCAAGAAACTCGTCAAGGGCTGCTTTTTTCTCCCTGTATATTTCATACAGTTATATATTATTACAGTATATTTCATATAGTAAACCTAACCTAATGCAATCCAGATTAAGTGGCGAATGCAAAATCGATGTTTAAAACAACACTAGTGCAATTCTGTCAACCAGTACTAAATTTGTCGGTTGCCGGCCCTGTGGTGTCTGGCGATGGCCGATATTGTCGGCCAATATTAATTCCGCCGGCCGCTATCGACAATATCGTCTGTATGACGCAACGCCTCTGGTTAGCGTGTAGTAAGCACAGGTAGAAAAGAACAGAGATTTTGCATAAACCACCAATATGTGTGTGTTACGTGAGATACACGCAGCCACAGAATAAGTACATATTACGCAGTCTGCCCCCTAGCATGACCACCGAAATATGATATATATCGCGTGAGTGTTTTATCGACAATCAACTGTCAAAATTCATTGTCTTTTGACAATTATCGCGATAAATCGCTATATCATATCGCATTTCGGTGGTCATGCTAGGGGGGGGGCTGATATCAATAATAATTTATGTATGAAGCTTCGGCTACTCGGACGTACATAGTATAAGTACATAGATAAACACATTAAACGATACTAAAAACTATGTTTGAGACAGTAAAATTGTAATTGTGCTCCAAGCGATGTTCATGATGTGGAAAATCATGAGTAGCTTTATATTGTACATTGCAGTTAACTATCTATTGCAGTTAGTAACAAAACTCTGACTTTAGAGTAAAAAAAACATGAGGAATATCTAATGGTGTACAAGTGCGATTACTGTCATGATGTGCTTCTGTTCGACTATGTTCCTCTGCGGTCGTAGATTCAGATTTCAGGTCAATCGTTCGGCTCTTGTGTGATTTCCGACGCGAAATGCAAGCATTTGTGCATTCTATAGTGGCGACGGGTTCATACAAGCCGATTCCCATCGGCTTACCTTTAAGAAATCCCACACAACCAATCCACTACGTAGATCATAAATTTTTTGTAGAACCACAGAATAAATGATAGAATTTCACCCCTCGCCGCTGGCATATGTTACGCGGCTAATATAGGATACGTGGTATTTTTATTACGGAATCGTATGATAAATAATAATAAAATTTTAGTACATACATTAATTTATTTCATTTAGTCCAGTCCATGGTACTCGTATGTCCAGTCCATATTGTCTACGCACGAATCAGTGCTTGTGCGCTTAAAAATAATTCCGTGTTATTACAAACATTTTTAAACACTGTTTAACTTGTTTTCTAAATGAATTTTGAATTGAGTTATCTCTTAGCGAAAGAAACAACATAAGTAAAACATTATTGCTTTAAATAAAGACATACTTGGTAAAGTACTTTTTTCTGTCAAGCGTTTTTCCGACTAACTCCTCCAAAAATCGACACCCCGAAAAACTAGCCTGGCTACGCCTATGCTCTGTATTATTCAGAAACTGCCATTCAATATTTTTTTATATTATTTACCTATAAGGATTATCAGTTTGTTCTTTATTAAACAAAGCTCTAGTTACGTTTGGGCAGTAATACAACGCAGTTGTTTGACCAAAGTAGGAAAGTATGACTGTATATGACTATGCTCACCAAATATAACAAATCTCATTATCACTAAATCAAATGTTCATTCAAGAAAAACAGTTAATCTCACTTTCATTAATAACGTATGAAAGGCTAAACAGTAAATCGCATAGAAATTAAACGGATACATCATACATCCGTAAGGCTAAACATTACGCACTGACAGTTGTAAAAGATGGATGGTTTTGATGCGCATGCGATGAAAGTGAACACCATAAACTTTATCACGATTACACCGTGCGAAATTCATGGTAAAGAGCGCAAAAAACTAACACTTTCCCTGCACATAAAAGTTAATAACAAAATGATTACTGCCCAAATTAATTTGTGAACTTATGGTGCTCGAAAAGAGGTTATGGTTTTGTTTAGCGCTAATTAAAGTTCCTTGGCAAATTGGTTACGCCATTGTTGATGTTTACTTTCTTTACGATTAGTGAAATGTTGTAAAAGAATGGCAACAATAGCTTTTTGAGCCCTTCACATTCTGTATAAAGCCATAGATTACGGCTTTTCTTTACCGTTATGGTAAAGTTAGTGAGTGATTATTTTTGTAATCAAAGCACAAGTAGGTAATCCGTAATGTAAAGTCTGTAATATAAATAATAAACTCAATCTTAGTTTTACTTTTAAAATCCATTCTAGCCAAAAGTGAGCTAATATGGATTTTAAAACTTACAGAAAGAATGGAAACTGTCATTAAAAAATATAAGAAACAATTTACATGCATGAGCTTTTTTTTAAATATTGACTTGATTTGCAAGTAATAAAAATAAATGTATTGGCGGCGCTAGCTAGTAGTATTTAAAACGTAGTGATTATTTCCTCTGTGGTTGTCTGTGGTAGTATTTAGGACCCTGAGCAAATATGCCGCTGCGGTGAATTTTATTTAATATTATAATTCTAATACACAATTTTGATAATATAATGTTTTACGTGGAATTTTTAGGGCCCACAGTCTAGTATTTTTAGACGGTATCGTTACATTCCCTCGTAGTCACTGCTAGAAGTAGATAGCAAAACTGCTAAAAGTGGCCGTTTTTTGACACATTTGCTATCTACTTCTACGAATGACTACGAGGGCACGTAGTGATACCTTCTAAAAATACTAGACCATGGGCCCTAAAAACTCCACGTAAAACATTATTAATTTTTTTTTCTATTAATAACTTATTAATTAAAAACCTCTGAGGGCGCCACTTTCGGTCATACAACCTAACCGTCTTAAGAGGTGCCAGCTTCTAGATGCAACTAGCTAGTTCTTATATTTATGTTTTGGTATAATTTGCCTTTAATAACAATATATTCAGGTTTTTTTAGTTTACTGTTTAAATTAATACAATGTTAGATATACATAAAAATAAACACTGCTACAAAAGCCGTTTCGGCTTTAACTGTGGCGGAGGGGTTCAGTTAAGTGAATTTTTTATTTTTTTATTTTTATTTTATTTATTAAACATTGTTACCACAGCATTTACAGACCATTTACGCAGGTATAATTATACAGTACACAAGCCAATTACGGAAACAACACTTTGTAAACAAATATATAAATGGTTACAAAAAGAATGATTTTAAACAAATATTAAGTTTAATTTATGGTATTGTCTCATGATAGGTGTGTGTGAATGTGTGCGTGTGTATGAGTGTATGTTTGTGTGAGTTTGTGCATGCGTGTTTGCCTCCTTCATAAATAGAAATAGCAGGTAAAAATAAATTCGCTCGCACTGTATGTGGGTATGTAAACGAAAATTATTGAAAATTATTTTCTTAAGAACAATAAGTAGCAAAACATGCTGCCATTAAAGCATAATATGAACAAAGGTCTTAATTTAAGAGATTACATAATTTAGTGTAGTATCTTACGAACTTATGTATTCTAAAAAATATTTCTTAACAATTGCTTTAAAGTTTTTCTTATCTATGTAGTTTCGGGCGAAATCGCCACTCATTTCGTTTAGTAGTTCCGGTAGCAAACATTTCCAATTTCTTTTGCCGTAAAAATTTTTGTATTTAGGTAAGTACTATATATTTTTTGAGATTTAATTTTCTCAAATTTCATGGACGTGAATAGGAGATAATTTTATGACAATTACAATGTTCATCTATTAAGATGGCTGACTTAAATTTATAGTATACGGTTAGAACTTTGCAATGCTCAAATAAGTTAATCTCGCCTGGATAATAAGTCAGTATCTGTTTCCAGAAAATAAGCAATTATCTTTGCTACCTGTTAACCTCACACACCCCACACAGAAAACTAACATTCAGCGTTAATATTTAATAAGAAAATGTATTGATTTTGTTACCATAACCGTACCCTTGACCGCAAAATATCGAACTAGAGTTTTCAATAAAATGTAAATATGTATAGTTATAGTTCGAATCACGAAAGATGACCACAAATGGCGCCCATCTTCACAGCATAACTCATGAAGAGAAGACTAAAGACTAAATATTATTTCATATTATATTATATAATATGTATATCTAAATGTATATGAAATATTATTTTGTCTTAAGTCTTTTCTTATTCAGTTATGTTGCGAAGATGAGCGCCATTTGTGGTCATCTTTCGTGATTCGTACTATACCTAGTATAAACACAAGTAAGTAATATTTAGCTCAGACTTGGGAAGAAATTCCTTGATTGTAGAGTAAATAGAAATGTGTCCTAAACCACAGAAATACAACGTGGTGCAAAAAAAGCCCCTAATGCCGAATATGGTAGATAAAGAATAAAGACCATCAAACTTAATTAGTTTTAATACAAAAATAATAGCGAAAATATCATGTATGAAACAGCTGATTTTTTTCGCGATTTCAGAGTTGGTCCCAACGAACTAAAATCTATGGAAGTGTCATTGCAAAAAACAAGTATTGTTAAAAAAAAATGACACCACGGGGCCGAAAAAGTACAACCCGCTCAGCTTTAGAGGGGTCAGCCACGCACCCGCGTGACTAACGTTAGCGTTCTTTACCAAAAACAATTTAGCATTTTTTGTTTGCATTTTACTGATATAACACAATAATATTTAACAAGACATTGAAAGTGTTACTATTAGTAAATCACTCAACTGTCATGTCTGCTGTCTCCTATGAAAACAGACGAATGTTCTCATGATACGAGGACAATGGGAAATGATTTTACAAAGGTTTTTTCTGATAAGTGTCAGGGACTCTTAAAATCTGTTTCGGTCTGAGAAATAAGCGGAGAGCGATTCTCTGAGAATTCATAGATCACCAATTTATTATCACTGGTAATAATTAAGCTATTTTATTTACTAAATCGATGTTTACTTAGAAGACTTTGTTAATTTATTAAATATTGTATAACAACGGTAAATGGAACGGTTATTCTATAAATGAAATGAAGTGAAGTGAAGTAAACTTAAATTTTCGCCAATATTTTTTGCTTTATAAAACATCAACTTACTTTATACCCGTTCACCAATAACTTTGTCATAGTAGCACAGAATATACTAAGGTAGTAGCTTCTTCAATTGTCTTTAAATTACAATTACACTATTCAGTCACAGCATAAAGATTTTTTTTATGCTGTGATTCAGTTGTATTTTTATTAATCATAAATTTGCACCTTAGGTATGCTCAACACTGCCGCAATTTTTTACTCCTTAGCTATTGATGCAACTCTTAAAACTTTTAACTTGCACCAAACCCGACTCACTGTTATCAGATCATGTTTAATTGTAGTATGACTTTCATCTTACGATTTAGTCACTGATAAACAGTAATGAGATGCTTGTTAAGTGTCAGGAAGGTTTTGCCAAAACTCCTGAACAATACAAGCGGATATTAGAGAAAGGTTCCGCACGCCATAACATTCACTCTTGATGGGAGAGATTACGGTGGATAAACAATCAAATCTTAATAAATGTATGTGATGGTGAAGAAAGTTCTTTGGAAGGAACTTTCGTTGGTGCTTATTTTGATGCTGGCATCGCCACTACATATTCGCCAAACATCGGCACAATTCATCGTACGTTGCCGGTTTTGTATTTTTATTTTATTTTTTATTTTATTTTAAATGACATAGTTACAGACAACAGATTAAAACTTAAACAATAAAACTTAATAAAAAGAAGGTACACCAATCTGATGTCCAATTACAACTATGTTCAACTGTTCGACAACAACAACCACATGTAAACTGTATAGGTGCCATTCTGTCGACGATGCAATTTTCCTTAATTTTATTTAAATATTACCAATGAGTAGTAATTTTCTTTGTATGGCAACACTTTAGGACCGTCAAGTCAAAAATCACAGTTGTTATTTGAGTTTGACAGCACGTCAAAGTCAAATTTTTGCTGTCATTTGATTTTGACGTTCGCAAAGTTGGTCAAAGTGAGGGTATTCAAATCAAGTAGAGAATGGAGGTAGAAAATTCCACTTATCTTTAATGAATTTGTAGTTTCTACCGTTGTAGGAAATCGCAGATAACAATAGTGTAGCTTCAGGGGTTATTGGCGATAACTTAGCAATCACTTTAAGCACTAACACTGATTAATGATATATTTAAATCAAAAGACAATAATAGGGGCGTTGTGTATATTACGACTGGGTTGCCAGAATTTTGCCAGTATCAAACGCTTCAAAGAGGTTCTTTCAAAAGCATCAACGTACTTTCGGAGGTAGTGATTCTAGGCTGCATAAAACATCCTTACTAATATTATAAATGCGAAAGTCCGTTTGTTTGTTTATTTGTTTGTTTGTTACGCCTTCACGTCTTAACTACTGAACCGATCATCATGAAATTTTACATACATGTTGCTAGGGGTACAGAGAAGGACATTGGGTACCTTTCATCCCGAAAAAAAGGATTGTTCCCGAGGGATAGCAAAAAAACTTTACACGCAGACGAAGTCGCGGGCGGCCGCTAGTTCACCATAAGTGAAGTCTACAGAGGATTGGGATT
This sequence comes from Agriphila geniculea, assembly GCA_943789525.1. Lineage (NCBI taxonomy): Eukaryota > Metazoa > Arthropoda > Insecta > Lepidoptera > Crambidae > Agriphila > Agriphila geniculea. Next base: position 15,708,306 of record OX038890.1, read on the forward strand.
AATGTCAGTCCGATTAGTATATAAACTTGAAGATGCGTTATGCTTGTGAAAGACATAATTTTTTTATGTGGTATGATGTGAGTGGATGTATGTAATTAGTCCTCGCGGATAAACAGCACTGAGTGCCACAACAGCCCTCTAACCAAATGTCCAACGTTCCATGCGTTTGAACGCTACGTTTACTATTAAAGCTTTAAAATAAGCAGTAAACTATATAATTATATGCCATAACCTTGTCAGTTCCATACTAAACATCAAAGTATGCGATATACATAAGTTTGCTTAAATAATACGATGTAATTATTTAAGCTTAAAAACCAAGCGTTGCGTTCAATTCAAACGTACAGAATGTTGACCATTTGAGTAGTTCTCGATAAGTTTATTATATATATAAGTAAGGTAGGTTTGTGACCGAAGATTTACGGTCCTTTAGATTAGCGGTTCCCGAATGGTGTTCCGCGAAACCCAGGGGTTCCGTAAGAGGCTCTCAGGGGTTCCGCGAAAGTCAAGAGTTGAGTAAACATCTTTTTGTTTTAACTAATTAAATATTTTTATCTTACAAAGTCCTTCTTTTCAGGTCAAACTATGTACTACAAGATGCGATTAACGCCAAGCCAAAAAAGCCTCAGTATGGTGCACTGACACGAAAAATTTTTTTTCTTATTAATTGGACTGGCTGTCTGTATGATTTGACAGCAAAGTTCTTGTGCCTATTTGAAACGCCACTAGCGTGACTCTAAAGAACTAATTTTGACGTGTACAATGAAAATGGTTGCCGTGATGGTCTCTCCAGACTTCAGACTTTAGTACCATGTCCCTCACGCTACGTCCTACAGCCCAAAATGGCGGAAACCAAATAGGCACAAGAGCAGTTTGACAGCAGCCAGTCCAGTGTAATAATATAAAGGTCAATGGTATGGTGTGATTTCCAGTAAAAAAAATAATGTTACAGTTAGTTAAATTCTTACTTGATCTACGGTTCCGCGCAAAACTAAAAAGGGTTCTATAGTCAAAAGAATTCGGGAACCGCTGCTTTAGATTAACTAAATGTATTGTTGGTACTTTTATGGATCCTGGATACAATCAAGTTCCTAAATTTTGATTCATTTTAACAAAGATATACGTTTTGAGCACGTACTAAATATGCCTAGACTTATGAAATTGTAACACAACTCAACCGATAGTGTCCACGTACTTATGTTAATAGAGTAACCTATCGCAACCAAGATATACACAACACTTCAGCAAGTTAATTACTTATAAACATGGTTTATCAATTTTAAATGACCCGACGCGTGTGGTTATGTTATTCACACTTGATCGTTAATTATGTCATTAAAGCAGTGTAGCACTCTAACAGGTATAATGAATGTGAAGGACAGGAACTAATTAAAAGTAAATGAGAACATAAAAAAGACAACGCTCAGCCACCGTCTTGTAGAAACAATTTTAATGTTTTGTGAGAAAATAAAATAGACTCCTGTAGTTTGAGGGTGGTCATTTTAAAAGGTTTATTGGTTTTAATTGACATTTATAAATAGGATATTTGACAACATTGAAAATATACTACAAATTGTGGTCATCCTAACAGATATTGGCGTAAATAAACATATTTAACTATTGTATAGACTAAATTAAGTCTATTAATTGATTAATTTCATCTAGAAAAATACATTAATTTTAGATTTTTTTCTGTGGCGAAAACGCTCTAAGATGATTGATGACGTCACTTGCCTGTAAATAAATATTGTTTCAGGCGTTTGACACGACCAAATATCAAACCAAATATCACTGTGGTGCGTTTATTACGTAATAAGGAATAATTGAAAATGGTTTTTAAAATTAGTCAAATGGCCTATTGTTACATTATAAGTTCAATATAATCGTTTCTACACATATTAAACTGATGTAAAATATTATAGGTAGGTAACCTAATTGAATATTTGCTTCAAATGTAAAATTTATTAGGTATCATATTTAAATATTTGCTTAGAACACCTGTGCTTTTAATTACTAATACGACATTTATAACTGGTTTTTCTCCGCACAAAATGTATTATAAGGCCAATTAAAGTTCGTGGAGTTTACAATAACCCGAATATAAGACCAAAAAAATTTTGGTTCCACATTTTCACATTTGGTGTAGATAACATAACATTGACAAAAACAGAAAATATTAAAAAAATAGTATAGAAAAAAAGAAAGAAAGAAATTCATTTATTTTGTCATCATCCAACGGTACACAAGGTATTACATTTGAGTGAGCATAAAAAAAAAAACTTATTTTTTGACATTGTGCACCGTCGCATGATGTCAAAACTGTGCTGGACTCAATATAAGCGGGGCTTGCTGCACTGGTATTCTGCCCAACACAGTGATGACATCAGGCATGTAAACATTACCTAATCACTAACTTACTTACTACTGAAAAAAGCCGATAATAGTCCATATTAAAATTAAAATGAATGGCTGTGTGAATAAAAACTCCTTTGCCTTCCACACAAGTGTACAGTTACTATATAAAAAATAAAATATTTATAAAAGTAAGTATAGTTATTCAACACGTCCCGAAGGGATGTACTAAGTTCATGCGTCCAGTATGACCACAGAATAAATAGCGGATGACTTATGAAGACTATAGGTATAATATCGCGCATGTGTATAAAAAGTTTTTTAAAATTTCCAACCACATGTGTCGACTCGCAGCTTTCATTTGCACAAAAGTGTCAAAACTGTGTCTCAATCGTAACCAATAAGATTCTTGATCGTAACTCGACAAATGACAATCAAGCTTCACATGACCGTGATACAAGAGTGATACCATATATCACAGAAGTAATTATACCTAGTGTGATACATCAGAAAGTCAGTTCGCACGATACAAAAGACTTAATTGATAAAATTGGAACGCTGAACTTTAGTTACTTTTGTAACCTTTCTACTACCAATATTCGCTCTATCACGAAATGCCTCGCTATTTCGCTATTTTATTTAAGTACAATTTATCGTGAATGAATATGTGTCAAATACTTTATAATAGTTAAATGTAAAGCGGGACTATAACTCAAGAATATTGAAAGTTTGTATTATTGAACTCATAATAGTTCTCTTAGAAAAAGAAAAAAAATCAACCTCTTAGAATTAAGAATAAGAAAATCAGAAATTGATGTGATGAGGTTCTTGTTCCAAAATTAGCAAATATAACAGGACTATTGAAATAATTTGTCTTACACTACACACACATAGCTGTGTGACAATACAACGAAGTAGACGTCACTAATGGAACTGGATTATGTCTATGGAGACCCAGGTTAAACAGAGCCCAAAAAAGCTATCAACTAAATGAACCGAAATAAAAAAAGGTCACTCTTTAAAATTTCAATTTTGTTTAAGGAGATAAAAACTACTTCAAAATATCAGATACGAAAACAAAACGAAGAAAAAATTTCATTCTTGGATCGAAATCTCTGTGAATGGGATTCCGTTCCGAAGAAGAGGACGTAGAGTCGAAAATAAAAACAAAATGATGATAACTTTGGTCAATGTGTTTTATTTTATTTGGGATTTGGAGCTTGCTGACGGCAAAACGATATGTTACGACTTAAGAGCAGATAGAATTATTACAGGTCGCTATCATTAAATTGTTCAAACAAAACGAAACAATCAAGTACAGTTTAGATCACTTCTGAGAATCAGAGTTTAGGATTGCAGAGAAAAATGTACATAACGCGTGTACCAAATAGGACCATTAGAAAAGATACTCATGCGTACTAAATCCATGCGCATCAAATCTATTATCTCGATAATGCTACTTTTGTAATGGCTGGCATACATGATACATACAGTAAACAGCACTTATCTCGTGCGCCAAAAACGATGGCATTTTCTAGATTAGCATTCAGCGTTGTACTTACGGTTATGACGTCTAATAAGTTACCTGTGTATGGAACAGCAATTTTTTTATAACCTCGCTCAGTAGCTGTGTTCAGTCAATCATAAACATCGTCGATTATATCAGAATTACGCGATAACTAATGTCTAAAGCAACATTTGCAGTACCTACCATAAATATATCCGGACAGATGTCTGTGTCACGACTTAGTTTCACTGCATATACACGGATGAGCAGGTGAAATTGGATATGAATGGCACGTCATAACTATTACTTCTCTTCATCTGTTACGTAAGATGGTTTAACTCTGCAGATCAGCTTGATCGGGTCTAATCAATCTAAACTATCCATGGTAGAAGACTTCTGGAGGTACCTAAATGACCCTAGCTAGAAGATCGTTTTATAATTACGTTGTTCGCTAACTGTGGAACTTCTATATTGTCTCTGGCGATTTGCAATGGTCCAGACTTTCTTGGTGTTTTTCCTTGACGCCACACATCATACTTTGCACTTTCGCGGAAGTTATATTACATAGTTTTATATTTTGATCGCATTATTGTGTAACTGTTTCGTTCAAAATGTATGTATGTATGTAAGTACCTACATCACCACTTTTTTATCATCATCGATAGGTTTAGAGTCGAGTTACAAGTAGGGTTACCAGATGACAGAAATTTTCCTGACATGTCAGGAATCTTAGGCAGGAAAACAGGCAAAAACTGTAGTTGTCAGAGATTTTTGAAATCCCAAAAAGTTTAAGTACTTTTGAAAACACATATAATTTGTTAATCATTTTGGTAAGAAAAAGTTATCAAATGTCAACTAAATTAAGAATGTAGATGCATGTGTACAAAGTTAATAAGTAAGTAGGTAAGTGGAAATTTACTGAAAGGTCAGGGAAAAGTCAGGAAATCTCATTATTAGAGCAGCCCCTAGATTACGTATCTCTATTGCTAACAATTCTCGATTGAAATCGATTGAAACCGAAGTTACATCGCTGCTTTAAGTAAGATAGTTGTCACATTGGTTCTTACTGAAGCAGCAATGTAACTGTGATGACTGTCAGAGTTGACTGCAACAAAGTTAGAGAATCAGGGGGCTGGTAACCCTAGTAACAACAATACACCACAAATTATTTTAAAAAGAAATCTCGGTCAGTACGGTGTCGGAGCCAATGACTCGTCCCAATTTGGATGTGCCCGTCGGCGACGAGCCCTGCAATTATCTACGCACCGTCCGTAAAAGGACTTTGGATTGGAAGACTCGAGTGTACAGGTGGATCTTTGAGAGAAAAAATCTATAGTTTTCTCATAAAGGTGTTTGCTTTTAACCTACCATTATTTTATTATATAGGTATTGATACAGAGAGAAACGGAAGCTGTGCTAAGTTTTTAAGTCCATGATAGGAAAACATGGTTTGCGCGGGCCATATTTTTATATAGAAAACGTAAATTTGTAGCCACAAAAAAAAACATACGACAAGCTAAAAAGATTACCTAGTTACTACAAGTATTAAATTGGATATAAACCTCACAGAGGATTGTAAAAAAATCAGAATATCATCAAAAGCGCTTGTCGCGGGTCATATTTTTGGCGTAAATAATAGCGGAAACGTATTGAATTCTAAATCAAAATACACTTTAACGTACTGTGTAGTTGCTCCAATAACTTTTTTTCAAGAAAGATAATTGTGTGATGAAAAAACAACGAAAAACATCGAAAAAGTGCAGAAGTGAGGTTATTTTGAATACTCACACGTAAAGAAAAAGACAAGACAAATGTTTTCATATAACGTAGCCATAAGGACAATTTCTACCACTTTAACTGTTACCGATATCCAGATATTTAAGATCCGATTGGAATTACTTAATTCATATGTATAATATACACATTAAAATTTAGTGGCTTAGCGTATATTGAAAGCTGACAGCAGTTCACAAAATATCAAAGATTTATACAAGTAAAACTAAAGGCAACACGAAAGTCGTGCCTTGGTACGTTTAAAACGGAGTTTCATTTCATTACATTGTCTTATAAAATAAATAAACATAAGGCGTGTTTCTAACGAACTTTCGTTTTCGCCTTGTGTAGTGGGAATTCAATTAAGATACTCATACGGATAAAAGCTCCATGTTTTACTGCATATTGTTTATGGAATTAAGTATAATAAAAGCATGGTTCTAATCTAACCATACATTAAAACTATTGTTCCTCCAGATCTTCCATGTTTGGATAATATGAGAAGTTATAAACTTCTTTGGTTAATATTTTTAACAAGCATCGAAGTGGTTTTGTAGGTATCTCAAATTCGTAGAAGGTTACAGTTTTCCAAGAAGAGAGATTCATCATATACTATAAGTACTCTTTATTGCACTAATATAACAGTTATACATACTAGTTACAAAAAATGTGAGCAAAGGTGAGCTTATCTCTAAAAGAGATCTCTTCCAGCAAACCCAGAACTTGAAGTGAATCGAAAGTATGACTGATCAAGGTGATAAGTACTATTTTTTAACTGTCTCGACAAAAAAAATAGTTACCCTTTTTTAACATATAAATAAGCAGCCTGTATAGCGCCACAGTAACACTTGTAGGGCAAGACGAATCCTTTGGATGGACGTGGAGTAGACCAACATAAAAACTATAATGGCTTTTTTACCACCTGGAATGCGACGAAGATCTATTACCCTCATTCAAATTTTTTGGAGTGTTATTAAATTGGTATCTTTTTTATTAAAAAATCCGTGGTTAGATGCACTCTAACTCAAGATAATAGTTTATGAAATTTTTACTAAGTGTGATATTGAATAGAATACGATTACAGGCATGCTTCACAGTTAACAGAAAGCACTAATTTCTGGTTTAGTTTAAAAAATTACTAAATTCCACGAATTAACTTGTCCAGTTTTGACTTTACAATCTAAAATACTATCTACAAAATATCTATATTTAATTGTATTTTACGTAACCTGAATTTTAGTAAGTAAACAAGGAAGATAGTAAAAAAATGCCATAAGAAAACATTTTATTTTTATACCGTCGTATTTTTTTAACTCCTAGTTTTGGAAAAACGCACTAAATTCGGCTAAACTTCTCGGATTACAAAAACTTTTACTTTCGACACTCGATCCACTAATTGAAGTAGCCTTGTTAGTATAATAAACAGATTTCGCTTTTTAAATGTTGATAATGATTACTACTGGAAACTTTAGATACATTAGGTACTGTTTTTAGGGTTCCGTAGCCAATATGACAAAAAACGGAACCCTTATAGATTCGTCATGTCTGTCTGTCAGTCTGTCTGTCTGTCTGTCTGTCAGTCTGTCAGTCTGTCTGTCCGTCTGTCTGTCTGTCTGTCTGTCTGTCCGTCCGTATGTCACAGCCACTTTATTCCGAAAGTATTAAGACTACATAGTTGAAACTTCTTTTTCTTGATTTCCACACAAAAATAAAAAAAAATAAAAGATTAAGGGGAGGCTCCCCATACATGGAACTGAAACAGAAAATATTTTTTTTCATCAAACCAATACTTGCGGGGTGTCTATAGATAGGTCTTTAAAAATGACATGAGGTTCCTAAGACAATTTTTTCACAAAGTCAACCGTTTGAAAGATATATACTGCCAAAGTGGTAAAATGTGTGTCCCCCCCCCCCTTTAACTTTTAAAGTAAGAGAGTGAAAAATCTAAAAAAAATATATGCTATAGATCTTAGTGAACACTTTCAACGAAAATTGGTTTGAACGAGATACAGTAAAAAGTTTTCAAAATATAGTACATTATCTAAAACCGCAAATATAACTTTGTCGTTCATACAAACACTGTGAAAAACAAAGTTATTTTTTCAGGTGAAAAATGATAACGGTATTAAAATATGGTATGGTATAATGTAACTACGGAACCCTACTGCGCGTGGCCCGACACGCACTTGGCCGGTTTTTTTATCATCAGAGTACCAATTTAGAAGCCTAATTTAAAGGAATAATAACAGTATAATTATAGCAGTTTCACCAAAGACTTCTATGTTATATAGGTACTACACCACGTATTCCGGATATTATGTTCATGTTAACACATCTGAAACAGTTTCATACAAATTCGCTTCCATTTTTGAATGAAATTTCTCAATCATTAGCCCTAAACAAGCAGATAACCTATAAGAGCAACATATTGCTTGAGACAGGAGAAAAAATGGGATTTTTTTTATCCCAAGAGATATTTTTTAAATAATCATATTCAGTCCCGTCCCGTGTCGGTATTTGTTCGTAGAAATTAAGTCTGCCGAATTGAAAGGTTTAATTAAACCAGAAGATACTCGTAGGTGCTATCCAGAAACTGCGTAGGTAAGAAGCACATAATCAAATTTAGTTAGCGTACCCAATAAAGTTAATTAAGGGGCCATAATAGGAAAACATGGTTTGCGCGGGCCATATTTTTATATAGAAAACATAAAGTTGTAGCCACAAAAATAAACATACGACAAGCTAAAGAGATTATCTGGTTGTTACAAGTATTAAATTGCGTATAAACCTTACAGATGATTGTAAAAAAACAGAATATCATGAAAACCGCTTGTCGCGGGCCATATTTTTGGCGTAATAATAGCGGAAACGTATTGAATTCTACATAAAAATACACTTTAACGTACTGTGCAGTTGCTCCAATAACTTTTTTCAAGAAACATAATTGTGCTAAAGATAATGATGAAAAAACAACGAAAAACATCGAAAAAGTGCAGAAGTGAGGTTATTTTCCATACTCTTTACACGTAAAGAAAAAGACAGAGACAAATGATTTCGCATAATGGAGCCTTAACAGTGGATTTAACACAAACTATTTTCGCTTTCGAATACATTGCATGAGCGTTAGTTCAATAAAAAAACCAATAAAAGGTATTAATTACATCGAAAAAAGCGTGATATACACAAATCGTTTTATAGCACCCCCGCAATAAAAGTAAGAGGAACAACAGATACATCGGTGACGCAATACTGTAACAAGCAGAAATGCACTAACATTAACCGTAATAGCGATGAAAGTTTGGGAAACGACTGCAAAAATAAACGGTATTCGGTAATGTGTAGCGGAATTTCTAGTATTCTTCGAAATGGACCGGAAACAGAAGAATATTGTTTTGCGCGAGCGCAAACACTTACTTGTGCTAATAGTTTGTACAAACGTCTTAAGTACTATCAAACTTTAAGTTGCACTTTATTTTGTTTGTTGCAATACGTATTCGAAAAACTCTCACGCGTGGCTTGTGTAAAAAATGAATTGAAATTATTCATGAATTCGTATTAGAAAAAGTAAGTAAATTCAATAAAAGCGTCGCTTTCTCTAGCCAACAAGAACATAATTATGAATATACCTAGTTAATAATTTCAATGAAAATTGTCCTAAGTAATTAAAACTAAACAAGTACCCCACTAAATGAAAAATCTTTCTAATACCATATACTTATAATCAGGCAAGTATTCTGTGTTACATAAAATAATTAGGCGCATTTTTTAACCGTCTCATTCACATAAACTGTGCACAATTTAAACATATTTGTATACGTTACTTAATAGTAAACACGAGGTGCAAATTGTTTCGTGTACTTTAATAGCTCCATTACACAGTATAGTTATTAATCTCTCTCACTACACTCTAAGCTGTAATTACAGGTTTTAATTGGGAAATTGTTATATTGACTATTACTTTGATTAATAGAAAACATTCAATTACTTTAGACACTTCAAGCTTTATGAATTTATGATACACAACATAATTACAATAAAATTTCTAAAATAAATAATAATTTTAGCCTATTAAATCAAAGCTGATATCGCTATTAATGCTACCAATTAAATACAAAAGCTATGAAATTTGAAGTAAGCTGGAAGCACAGAATACATACTGTAGCCCGATTCTGTTTAATTTTATAGAGAAATAAAAAAAAACAGCTTGAAAGCCGTTTTTTTATGCATGCTGGCACAATATTATAGATAGATAGAAGATCTTCATCACAAAATACTGTTAATTCTTAAGGAATCCAATTTATGATCGTTATACGTTTTACAAAATAACCCCTAATGCCGAATATGGTAAATAGGGACCATCAAACTAAACAACTTTTACTATGGGACCAACTCTGAAATCACGAAAAACAACCAGCTGTTTCATTCAAAAATTAACAACGAAAATATCAAAATGTATGAAACAGCTGATAAATTTTTTCATGATTTCAGCGTTGGTACAATAGTAAAAGTTGTTCAGTTTGATGGTCCCTATCTACCATATTCGGCATTAGGGGTATTTTTGTAACACGTTGTATGAAATATAAGTATCACACCCAACAAAAAATCATTAAAACATACTTTAAAGATTTCCGCGAAACACTGAAACTATCGCGATTTTATATACGTTCGAAATATTTTTGAAGGTAATCTTTTTCGGCAAACAAACAAATATTCAATCAAAATATTTCATATATCACACACGAAAGTAAAAGTACAAGTCATTAAGATATTTGCTTTGACTGCACAAGAGGCGTAATTACAAAATACCAACCAGAATGAATACTGCGATCAAGCCTTATCTTACTAATGCTGTCCCATTGTTTGATGCAATTAGTTGATGCTGGACACAGGTAAGTGTCGAAATGCTATTCAACTTTACACTTTATTGACAATAAGAATTTTTGGATTAGGCAATGAGCATTGACGCACCTTTAAAGAGGTAAAGTTTTGGGTCATAATCATAAACGTCATGTAACGATTAAAACTTTGACCCCCTTATTAATAAACGAAGAGTAAGTTACACCTAGTTCAACCAAAAAGTTTGCTTAGGAATATAATGCTTTGAGACGTCAAGCGTAAGGAGTAATATTGCTAAACATTTTTTTTTGTTAAACCAGGTGCAAACTTAACACTTCGTTTTTTAATAAAGCCGTGAGAGTATTCATCCTAAATTCGTCATTCGTGATGGCGTTGCGTTTCTAATCAGAATAAAAAAACCTAAAAAAAACTCCACAATAAATACAAGGTATCGATCAACAAAACAAAATAACTATGGAAGAATGAAATGTTAACAAAATCCAGGAGCTGGCATTGTAAAATGTATCTTGGGAAATATTTTGCGAAATAACCTAAGTTGAACTTTGTTGAATCTACTATTGTCTCTAAGCATAAGCCGTTTAGCAAACTTTATGGTTAGTTTCGACTATCAGTGATCCCGAAGCAAGCTGTAGCAATTTACAAGTATGCTGATGATGAAGCTACTGGTATTTCTATTAGCAGTTTGGTGTATGAACTCATTATCTAAAGTGTGAGCAGAAATTCCCTTCCTACAATACAAAGTTCAACTAAAACTGCCGAAAAGCTTTTCTTTTAGACAACAAAGCACTCCTACAAGGGGGACAGCCGGCATAAATTACAACAACAGTTATATACAACGGTTCGGCACACGCAATCCGCACAAAACTCAAATAAGCAACGACGTTTTGTAAAACTGTGATACTAGGGCTGCCCTTCGTCAGGCACATCGGCTTTTTTACTCGTCTCTACCGGAAAAATCACCATTTTAAGGACTTAATAGGGTTAACACATTCCGAAATAAATGCCATCAGTTGTCACATAATGCGCTTTTGTTAAAAGTACCAACTTACGAATGAGAAAATTCATTGATCTTTTTTTTTCTATCCATATTAGAATAAGCAGAGGTAGTACTTGTAGTACCTATGTACCAACTCGAATGTACAATCTAACCACATGTATAAGTGGTTTAACTTTTCTCTTATTCCCACGAAACGTCAAACACCGTAAACTTTGACAGCCCATGAATTGCAATACATAAAAAATAAATAAACAGTTTAGTTTAATAACCGAGACAAGCTTATATACTTTATACACTACACCGTTGATTCAAATCGTAAGAAATTTAGCGAGGGTCAAGAACCACAAAAGAATTGCGAAAGGTTTTCTCATATTTAATTCAAGGTATAAAAGACAATTTCAGAAACTGACTACCCTAACCTCGAATTCACTAGTTCTTAGGGTTACAAGTGGAAAGCAAAATAAATAATTCTGATACGATCGCAGTACTGCGCAAATGAATAAACCAAGTACGGCCAACGCCGCTTTTGTCTCAACAAACGGGAAAGTTCTACCAGTATATGTTGTAACATGTCACTTTTACAACACTATGGAAGACACCATTGACAATTTGAAGACACGTAATATGTAGACACTGTACAACTGACATACATTTGTGTTTTAAGGAAGAAAATACAGGTCACGGTATGCGTGCGTCAGCGTTACAACAAGTTTGCAAAATGGCGAATTTGCCTCTCATTCTGAAAAAAAAAAAAAAAATTTGGTCTCGTATTAATGAGAAACCTAATAAGTTAAACACTACTACAACCAGCTTTTGCAGATCTGATCTTTTAAGCATTTTCAAAAGTCCACCTTCATTCGCATGTATGTAACTAGTATTAGTGAATTTTATATTTGAAAACAACTTATTATGGGTCCATGATAGGAAAACATGGTTTTCCTATCATGGGGGTCATATTTTTATATAGAAAACGTAAAGTTGTAGCCACAAAAAACATACGACAAGCTAAAAAGATACTCTAGTAGGTACAATACAAGTATTAAATGGCGTATAAACTTCACAGATGATTGTAAAAAAAACAGAATATCATCAAAAGCGCTTGAGTAGGGTTATATTTTTGGCTTAAATAATAGCGGAAACGTATTGCATTTTACATTGAAATACACTTTAACGCAGTAATATAATAAGTCTATGATTTAACGTACCTACTGTGAAGTAGCTCCAATAACTTTTTTCAAGAAAGATAATTATGCTAAAGGTAATGATGAAAAAACAACGAAAAACATCGAAAAAGTTCAGAAGTAAAGTTATTTTCCATATTCATTACACGTAAAGAAAAAGACAGAGACAAATGTTTCCGCATAACCGAGCCTTTAGCTGATAATTATGTTTTCGTAATACGTCGATCAAACCTCACACTTCATGGGAGTAATGAACGGGTATAATTTAATTCAAAACCAACTTAAATTCCCTTCCATTCCACTAGACAATATTCTTCAATTTACGTCATACAAATGGTCCTCCACAAAAACTGACTTCCACCACCAAATCTCTACCTTATCGACATCTCATTGGTGTCAAATTACAATGAGGTGTATTTTTTACACTTATCGAATAGACAAGGATTTGCGTGACATTCGACTAACACGCGACGACATCTGTCTAATCACAAATTAGCCTGTGCTTCGGAACGATATCGCTCTTTCATGGTAATTTCGGAACACGGCAAAGTTCAATGTCTTTTAAAGCGGAAAACTATGTTTTTTTAATAGATATTACGTGGTATTATAGTACAGTAGCCCGTAGAACATTTAAATCACCAAAAAGGTTACGGTTTGCCGTTGTGATATAGTTATTTATTACGAAATTATAGATACTTTAACCCAAGTTTTACAGATCGCAACCCGCCGTAACTTATATTTGTATATCTCCAAAAATGATATTTTTTTATTTTTCAAGGTTTACCACATGGTTTAGGTATTGCCGTGTTCTACAGCGTTGTTTGATTGCCACTAATAATAATAAGACTTTGGAAAGTGATCATACACAGATTTAAGACCAGATAAAGTCCAACCATTTTCATCAGGTCTTAAATCTGTGTATGGCTACTTTTTATAGTCTTACTTTTATCTGTGGCAATCAAACCGTAGAACACGACAATAGCTAAACTATGTGGTAAACCTCAAAAATAAAAAAATATCAATTTTGGAGATATACAAATATAGGTTACGGCGGGTTGCGATCTGTAAAACTTGGGTTAAAGTATCTATAATTTCGTAATTAATAACTATATCACAACGGCAAACCTTTTTGGTGATTTAAATGTTCTACGGGCTACTGTACTATTACCTATATTTATACTAAAACGTTAACACTGTATTAATAATAATATAGGTACTCGACGGGATAATTTCGTAGGAATTAGGAACAAGTCCTAAATTAGTTGAACCAAAATAGGTTTTATGGGAAAAAATAAAAATATTTGATCTCTTGTCACTACGGTGACTATTATAGTTTTATGTACACACGACAGAATGTCAGGTTATACAGTTAAACTGTGAAAACAACTTTTATAACGAAGAAGGGCATAAATAATGTCTTAACATGTATAGTCTGAGGTGCCGTCGTGTGACGGTACATTAAGAGCAGGTACCTTAACCGCCATAGTTACAGGAAAACGTTCCTAGGAGACCATCCATAACATTTTAAGATATTATGAACTGCATTCACAGATTTTGGAAAAAAATTACGGTTAGCAAAAAAATAGCTAAAATACCAAAAAATATTTTTTTATGCCAATCGATCCTATTTTGTGTGGGGATCAAAATACTCTAAGGGACCATTTAAGGTATGAGTACTAGAAACGCCAGAAATCGCCAAAAACTTTTCCCATACATTTTGTACTGAAAAACGATAAATGAACTCGAAATATTTTTTATTGCCGAACGATCCTATTTCTTACTGTTATCAAAATACTCTTTAAGGATAACTGAAATTTGAGTACAGAAACTGTTTTCTTTTAGATCTAATGTTGTAGAAGATTGTGCCTGCGTGTGAAGCTGTAGTTTCTGTACTCAAATTTCAGTTGGCCTTAAAGAGCATTTTGATCACAGTAAGAAATAGGATCATTTGGCAATAAAAAATATTTCGAGTTGATTTCTCGTTTTTCAGTACAAAATGTATGGGAAAAGTTTTTGGTGATTTCTGTCGTTTCTAGTACTCATACCTTAAATGGTCCCATAGAGTATTTTGATACCCACACGAAATAGGATCGATTCACATAAAAAAATGTTTTTGGTATTTTAGCATTTTTTTTACTAACCGTATTTTTTTCCAAAATCTGTGAATGCAGTTCATAATATCTTAAAAAGTTATGGATGGTCTCTAAGGAACGTTTTCCTGTAACTATATCGGAGAAGGTACCTGCCCTTAATGTACCGTTTTAAAAATCCACCCTGTATACTTCAGTGCTGACCGTAGCATTTCTCTCGTGAACACATCTTCGTTGTTATTGTTATATAACATAACAGCGCATATGACACGCA
The DNA here is from genome assembly GCA_943789525.1 of Agriphila geniculea. NCBI lineage: Eukaryota > Metazoa > Arthropoda > Insecta > Lepidoptera > Crambidae > Agriphila > Agriphila geniculea. The sequence continues at coordinate 15,723,337 of OX038890.1, forward strand.
ACTAGTGATGGGTTTTTGACCGGATAAAAACTCAAAATGGATAAAAACTCAATAAAGATCCGTTTTTAGCCGAGTTTTTATCCAAAAGGACGGATATTTATCCGTCCTAATAAAATATTTATTTTAAAACCCTTTTCTTGATATGTCACGTAAATTTTGAAATTAAAATAAAGGTAGTTAATAATTTTAAACAAAATAAGTGCTATTGAAGTGCATTATAATTAAGAAATCCAAAAAATGCAATAGAAGAATGAAATCAACATCCTGAGAATTCTCAAACTACTTCAGAATTATGAATGAATTCGTTCGATGACTCTAGCACCCCCAGCCCCCAACGTACTGTTAGGGCGAGTCTCGCGGTTTGGGTTTTAAAAAAAGGATTTAGAAATTAAACGAAGATTTGGTATTTTTCCCGAAATGGCAGCCGTCACGGAGGTTGGAATGAGACTGAAGCGCTCGGGAATCGAGCGCGGCCAACTGGTCTACCAGGCGCTGGATCAGCAATATTATCCAGGGTTGTCAGCAACTAACTATACATCTAAGGGATGTAACACCTCCCCCCATGAAAAAATAAACTTCAGGATTGATATTCGGAAGTTTATGTAAAAGTAATTCAAAGTTAAAAATAATTACATATATTTATTTATTTATTATTTGTATTTCAATTTATTTATAATATTTATTTATAATATTTATTTATGTATTTATAATATATATATTTATTTATATAATTATATGTATTTATGTTTATATCTGTCTACGCGTTTTTGGGGAAGGCGGAACTTCTATATGTTTGGATTCTATTTCTATATCTGCTAATTCTATAACTTCGTGTTCTGACTGTTTATCATCTTTTTTCGTAATTTTCTTTTTAAACGTTACTTTAGGAATTTCCATTTGTCTGTGAAGGCTGCCAGGTTTATTTATTTTCTCAAACAATTTAAATACACAGAATAAAATTACAATTATAATTACAAATATAATAAGTGTAGAATAGTGTGCCCCGTATTGAACGAAATGAGGTTTATTTATAATTTCATTTAAATCTTTTATCATATTTTTATCTAAATTTTGCGTAAGGGGTATATTTTCCAAATCTATGTTGTTTAACTTTAACAAAGGAACACTATTCGCGAAGTGAGCAAGAATCATTAATCAAATTAAAATCTAAGGTTATCGAAGGTATGGTTACATTCAAAACATTGTAATCGGGTAAAAGTCTAGTACTCTTGCAATATGCTTTACAATGGATAGGTATGTATACAATTCCGGTGCCTAATAGTTTTATATCAATCGGTTCTGAGTGAAGACAATCTATGGTTAATTTACTAGATTTCGATTGTACAAATATCCATCTATTATTACGGATTGGTTTCCAAATATCTAATTCACCATTAACAAATTCTGTTTTACAATATTCCGGAAGGGATGAAACTACTTTTGGTAACAATTCACTTTCACAATTGGGATTGGCAGATGTCGGAAATATATTCATTATTTTACATAGGTAATTTTGATGGTCGATAATTTGACAAGTATCTATATCATTTACATTACAATAGTGGGTCTTATCCTTAGTAATAGCTATATATTTGCTACTGGGAATTAAAACACTGAATGAATTTGGATTTGTTACATTATGAGGTATCGGTAAAGGAATACTATTATATAAATAAAATTCAAATGGGTTTGTGAGAGGAATTGTTAGTATAAACATTATTTTCTTATTTAAGTAATAACAAATTAATTTTGACATGTTCAAGATTTTATGGATAAGTTTCAATTCCAAAGGTATAACAAATTCTAATTCGTTAGGTAAGTATTTATAATGATCTGACAATTCTTTGTACAATTCTTGTGGGGTTATTACAGATGGGTGAATGATATTTACTCTACTAAGTAAAATAGCATTTGTAATATCTTCAATTTGGAAGGACAAGGTAAGGATGGATGCTTCTAAGTTATTATAAACTGTGTTTAATCCGGACATTACTAACAAATGATCTGTTTTATTGGATAAATCTTTAAGTTTTACAGAAAGTTTATCGATAGCTAGGTTCAGGTTATCTTCATTAGATTTCAATCTTTTGATGGTTTCATTGAATCTAGTTAATGTAGTTCTAGTTACTAAAATGTGTTCTTTTACTAATGAAGCTATCCTTTTCTGATCGTCTTGTACATAATTTATAGCGCTATCGTATTTTTCGGCATCATCCTCATCTAGGGTGCCAAATATGTGTTTGAAAGCGGTACCTATTCCGCCAAACCAAGCTCTGCGTTTCAATCTGTCATCAATCAAATGGGTTATAGATGAATATTCGTTAACCATATTTTTAAAATGGCTTATTAGCGGTTCTATTATATTTTCGCATTCTGATACGTCAAATTCTTTTGTTTTATTGCAAAAGTACGTAACTGTTTCTAATACAGAATTTATATTCTCAATGTGTAATTGTATGTGGGAAATATCTATCGGGATGACTAAATTCAAATTACCATTTTTTATTTTAACCTTTCCCACATAATCGAAATATAAGCCTGGACTCGATGAAATTTGTTCTACAAAACTTGTCGCTACTGAGGTTGGCACACTGAAAATAAAATTAAGTTATATAACGACTGTTATTAAAACCTAATGCTATATTAATAAAACTATGAATATAGCTAATAATGAAAATAAAAACGATATAGTAATAAGTAAAATAGTAGAATTACTGTAAAATATGTTATTCCTAATCTTAGGGACTACTGGGAAAGACGCCTGCTAATTTAATTTCATCAAAGTGGTGCTTCACATGGCGCCTATTTATTAGTAAAGTTACAGTGTTGTTTCCGTGAACGGCAAGGATTTTGTAAGGACCCTTCCAAATCGGAGAGAGCGCCTTACGAAGTCGTAAATGGTTTTTCAAGTAGACGTAATCACCTACTTTGTATCGAATGGATCGAGTTCTTGCATCGTAATAGGATTTAGATTTTTCTTTCGAATTTTGTATATTTTGATACGCTTTTTCCCAGGATAATTTAAGGCGATGTTGAAGCATTCTGACGTAGTCAGGATATGTGGTGAGGTCTTGGCTATACAGGGAATCAGGAATGAAAGCTTTATGCCCGAACAATAGTTCGTATGGCGAAAAGTTAGTAGTGCTGTGGGTAGCGGTGTTATAGGCTAAGATCGCTGTATAAACGTATCGTGGCCAGTCGTCTTGATTTTCATTCACATAGGATTTAAGATACTCTTTAAGAGTAGAATGGCTCCTCTCGAGAGCTCCTTGAGTCTGGGGATGGTATGGAGTAGACCACAACTGTTTGATTTTCAGGAAGCTGCAAGTCTTTTTAAAGAGATCGGCAGTAAAATTGGTACCTTGGTCTGTGAGGATAGTCTGAGGAATTCCAAACAGAGAAATAAAGTGCACAAGGCAATCAGTGGTCTCTTCTGAGGAGACACTGCGAAGAGGATAAGCTACGGAGAATTTCGTGAGGTCATCTTGAAGAGTCATTATGTATTTCAATTTGGCAGGGCCGGATTCAGGTAAGGGACCGACGATGTCCAGGGCTATTCTTTGAAATGGGCTGGTAGAGGTAGTAGTGATCTGCATCGGAGCACGATTGAGTTGTCGAAGGGCTTTATTTTCTTGGCATGAAGGGCAGGCTTTGACATAGTTTTCTACGTCGCCTTTCATACCTTTCCAGTAGAATTTCTCTTTGATACGGTTAAGCATCCTGTTGCAGCCTAAATGTCCTGCAACGGGAAGATCATGGTTTTCTTTTAGAATCTTTTTAATTTCACTGAGAGTTGGATAAATTATACTATCGTGATAAATATTTATTAGTATATCAGTATTGTGGAAGATGTACACTATCATGTTATATAATTTTGCAAAAGATAAACTTTGAAATGGATTTCTAAAGTCAGAAATAGCAATTTCAGAAATGTTGTCTTCGTTTGAGGTTAAATGAGTTTTAATGTTTTTAAGTGTTCGGTAGATCTCTGGATAAGTGCATTCATCGAAATGGTGCACTTTAGGAAAAATAAAGTAAGTAATTTTGTTATCATTGGTTTGAACTTTTTCGAAAGTGTACAATTGTTTTTCTTTGTAGCGTGTTTCGTCTGTCACCTTTTCTAAGATTTCAGGTAAGTACGGATTGGATTCATCTAAATCTATAGATGTAGGAATTAGGATGATTTTACAGTGGGTTTTCGTGAGGGACTGGTTATGTTCAGTAATTTTAGTGTTAAATTGATTGTTTTTATTGTTAATTTCTTTCAGGAATTTGGAATATTCGTCATTAGTGTAAGTATCATCGGAAGCTGGAGGAGAGTCAGGAGCTTGCGAAGGTGAGTTTTCAGGATTCAGTGGAGCTTGTTCAGGTTCTTGGATTTCAGGGTTCGGAGTAGGAGTAGTAGGATCTTGGGCTGAAGTGGAAGGTGTCAAGTCGGGTAAGTATTCTTGAGTTTCAGGATTTGAAATATCAGGTATGGCAGGATTTTGCATTGGAGTCGAAGGAGTTGGATCAGTTAAGTTCTCTTGACTAGTTGATGGTTGAGCGTTATCGGATTTTGGAGATTTTATTTGACTGGATTTAGTAGGATCAGTGGGGCTATAGTTGAATGGGAAATCGTCATCGTCGTCTAACAAGTCTATTTGAGGTAAGCTGCTGCTGTCATAGTCAGGGGTAGCAGGGAGATTGACGCCAAGATCGTCGAGAGTCAGCGGACTGAATGGAGGTACTATGTTGTCGTTGTCGGCGTCGGTAGAGTCAGGGTTAGTATTTTCTTTTACAGGTTGATTTGGAATGACGGGATTTACGGGATAACGGGAGAGAGCATCTGCGGCTGAGTTAAGTCTACCTTTCCTGTAAATGATCTCGTATTCATATTCTTCGAGCATCAGACGCCAGCGCTGCATCTTGCTGTTAGGGTTTTTGTGATTGAAAAGCCACTTAAGTGGTCTGTGGTCTGTAATGATCTGGAACTTTTGACCATATAAATATGGTCGGAATGTATTGCATCCGAAGACGATTGCGAGGAGTCTTTCTCCATAGTGAAATAGTTTACTTCGTTTTTATTTAGAGTTCGGGATGCATACGCAATAGGATGATCTTTGCCGATGGGACCTTGGGACAAAACAGCGCCGATGGCGTGGTTAGAGGCATCACAGGTAAGTACGAATGGTTTTGTAAAGTCGGGATAGCAAAGGACAGGCGCAGTGGTCAATTTTTGTTTCAGAGTGTCAAAAGCAACTTGTTGTTGGTTTTCCCAGTTGAATTTAGTATCTTTCCTCAGAAGTTGAGTGAGGGGTTTGGCAATTTTGGAAAAGTCCGGAATAAAACGACGATAATAAGAAACAAGGCCTAAGAACGACTTTATGTCCTTAGGGGACTCTGGTGTAGGAAATGCGATTACGGCCTTGATTTTTTCGGGATTCGGTTTGACGCCTTGTTCAGTGATTATATGCCCCAGGTAGCAGACTTCGCGTCTTAGGAATTCGCATTTGTCTGGCTGTAATTTGAGATTGAATTTACGGATTCTTTGGAAGATTTCTGTTAAATTACTGATGCTGGATTTTAGGTCGTGTCCATAGCAGACTACGTCGTCGAGGTATACGAAGCATCTAATGCCTTGGAGACCAGACAAGACTGTATTCATTAACCTTTGAAAGGTTGAAGGAGCGTTTTTGAGGCCGAATGGCATCCTCGAGAATTGGTAATGCCCTTCAGGGACTGTGAAAGCTGTTTTAGGTTTGTCGGCTTCATTTAATTGAATCTGATGAAATCCAGATGCAAGGTCTAGGGTAGAGAAATATTTACTATTACCGAGTTGATCCAATATCTCGGTAATTTGTGGAAGGGGATATGTGTCACCAATCGTGACATCATTGAGTTTGCGGTAGTCAATTACTACGCGCCATTTCTGTGTATTGGAAGCGTCAAGTTTCTTGGGTACCACCCAGATAGGTGATGACCAAGGGGAATCAGAGGGTTCTATGATGTTTTGTTCTAGCATTTTGTCAATCTGTTTTCGTACTTCAGCTTTATGGACTTCGGGGAACCTATAGGTCTTAGTATGTATTGGGATGTCTGTTGTTGTCTTAATTTCATGTTTGAGAGCATTTGTATGGGTAAGATTTTCCCCAGGGAGGTGGAAAATATCGGAATAGTCAGAGCATAGTTGTAAGAGAGCGTCTTTTTCCTCTTTATTGAGGTGTGATGTACGTAGTTGATTAAGTACTTCTTTTGTGCGTTTAAAACTGTTATACGAAGTGTTGACATGATTGATTTCTATAGGCGGGTCTACGAATTCTGAAGAGTCGAAAGAGTCGAGAGAGTCGAGAGAGTCGAGAGGGTCGAGTTTAAGTTTGAGATCGGATTTTATAGTAACAGGTTCTTCAGAGGTATTGACAACGGATATGTTTACTCTATTATTTTTCTTGACATGTACTAAGCAATTAGCAATTAAAAGTTTTTCTGATAAATTTTGGTCAAGTATCAACCCTTCTTTCATCTCAGGGTTTGAGACTGAGCATTCGATAACGGTTTCGGTTCTAGCAGGAATTGTATAATTTGGCTCTGAGAAGTAAATATGGATGTAAGAATTCTTCAAAGTTAAAATACCGAAGGTGAAGTCGATGTTTCCTTGAGATTCGGTCAGAAGATCGTTACCGATAATGCCATCATAAGGGAAATCTAGATCGCTTACTACATGAAATTTGTGCGTGAGACGGTATTTGGGATTTTTGTCACTAAGTGATAATTGTAAATTGAGCGAGCCTAGGGTTGGAATGACATCGTCTTGCGATGTTGTTGTAGTAAGACCCTTTAGTTTGAGAATCTCCTTCTGGAGAGGAAGATTAGGTTTGAGAGTGGAATCTTTGACTAGGCTGATAGAAGAACCGGTATCTATAAGGAGGGTCAGTGGAAGTACTGTCGCTTCGCAGTTAACAATTACGTAAGGCAATGATTTTTTTGAAGGGTCGAGCGCGATTTCGTAGATCTCTTCAGATTTCGTAGCTATGAATTTGGTGGGTTTGGTAGTATTGCTAGATTCAGTGGATCTGGTACGTGCTTCAGAGGATTTGGTAGGATTGGTCTTTGATTCAGCGGATTTAGTAGAGCTGGCATTTGATTTAGTAGATTTGGGAATGGATTCAGCGGATATAGCGAATTTATTGAATTTGGTAGTCTCAATAGATGCAGTGGGTTTAGTGGATACAGTGGGTTTCCTTTTTATAGGTTCAGTGGATTCAGTGGATGCAGTGGATTTATTTTTCGTAGATTCAGTGGAAACAGTGGATTTCTTTTTTATAGATTCAGCGGATACAGCGGATACAGTGGATTCAGTGGATACAGCGGATTCAGTGGATACAGCGGATACAGTGGATTTATTTTTTGTAGATTCAGTGGATACAGTGGGTTTGTTTTTTATAGATTCAGTGGATACAGTGGAATTATTGGATACAGCGGATTCAGTGGATACAGCGGATTTCCTTTTTGTAGATTCAGTGGATACAGCGGATTCAGTGGATACAGTGGGTTTCTTTTTTATAGATTCAGTGGATACAGTGGGTTTCTTTCTTTTAGATTCAGCGGATTCAGTGGATACAGTGGATACAGCGGATTTATTCGGAATAGAGGTGTCTTTACTAAGATGGCGTCTCGGGCGACACCTAAACGAGACGGGTTCTAGTTTAAACCTTGTGACTGGTCATAGTGGTCATCAACCTCATCGTAACCTTGAGGTTCAGTTTCGTTGAAGTTGACACGGCGGAATGGGACAGAACCAGAGGGTGGTTGCGAGGACCGGAACCTATTATTATACTCTCGCTTTCGGCATTGCTCAATAGAGTGACCGGGAGCTTTACAGTACCGGCACGTGATTGTATTGGAACTGGTAGGGAAATTAGGAGCGGAGTTGGGATTGTGATTTTGCGGAGCGGCTGAGAACGGCCTTTGTGGCTGGAAGGGTCTAGTAGGGTTGTTCATTCTTGCTGGGCGATTATCGCGTCTAGCTTCGGGAATACTCCTTTTATACACCGAGACTTTTCATTGGTTTTGGAGCCGAAACCCTGTTCATCTTTATCATCAGTAGAAGCTATTTAGCTTGTAAAATTAAAAATATGAGCATAAAAACCATAATAAAAAAATATCAATATAAAAATTAAGAACCCTTAGTACCGGACGATCTTATCAAAGTCAATGACCGCGCTCGGCACAGCGCGCGCCGAGCGCGGTTCGTATAGGCCCGGCACGGATCTCGGGGGGTCTTCCTCCCCCCCGCCCCGTCCGCCCGCTGGCGGCGCCGGCGGCCGGCCAGTCTCGCGGAATTAGGTCAAAAGATCGTACGCGTTTTGGCCGTAGGTATTCCGTGTTTCGTCGTAATCGCCGCGAGTGCGTCGTAATCTGTAATGGATCGACCAAGACTTCGAACGATCTTAGCGCTCACAACTGGACAGTGTGTTTGGTGAAAGACGGATAGGCCGCGGTCAGCCAGTCAAGAAGCCATGACCTGACACCCCTGGATGTTTATTTGTGGTCGGAAGTTAAGTGTTTACACCGAAGAAGCAGAATCACGTGAACAGTTAAAAATTGCGATAGTGGATGCTTTTATGTGGTAAAAAGTGACAGAGACACACATTAAAGAATAATTTAGTTAAACGTGCGAGAATTATTTTCAACAATTGTTACGGTACAGACAAGTGTAATAGTGTTTTATTGTGAAACAAAAACTCGCTAAATTAAGGTAATTTAATTGATTGATTGTAAATAGGTCGATTAAAATTTGAAATACGCCGGAAATAAGTAACTCGTTTAGTAAATAATTAATGTAATAAGTAGGTATTCTGAAAGTAAATTTGTATTTTCTGAAGTAATTTAGAAACTTATTTCTGACGGTCCCCCGTAAAAAGTATAAGAAAACTTTGAATTGAATTTCAATAATGGTTAGAATAACAAATAAAACAGAAATCAGCTGTTTCACATTGCTCATGTAACTACATACCTACGCACACTCGACTGCGTGCGACTCGCGCTCGCGCGCCGCAGCGCGCGAGCGCGTGAGTTCATAGGGGTCACGGTGCAATCGAGAACGTTACTATGTGTTCTCGACAAAAAGTCACTTTTACAACTTTTTTATCTTTGCTCGTATGACAATTATTATTTCATAAATAGGTACAACACTTCTTTAGTATTAAGAGGTTTTCGGTTCCAAAACCAATGAAAAGTCTCGGTGTATAAGGTTTGTTGGATTCGTTCCTCTGAAATTGCAAAGTTAGTAGCTTCGTTTAAGGATCTCGGTGATTTACACCGGACTATATTGGAAATTCTTGGATGTAAACCCATGAGGAAGTGATGGAGAGCGAGTTCCTCCATGGCCGCGGTACGACCTGGGAGTTCTTTAAGTTTACAGTTACTAAGTGAGATTTCAGTGAGTAGTTGTGATAACAGTGTTTCGATTCTGAGAGCGAATTGACTTACATTTTCGGCCGGAAGTTGTTTGCTCTCTTGTAATTCCATAAGGAGGTGTGAAGAATGTTTGCGATCACTGAATTGGGTTTTTAAAAATTCCTTGAGTTGTTCCCAAGTTTGAAATTCTTTTATTGAGCAGGCAACTTCCGCCTTTCCTTGGAGTTGACATAAGATATATTTGAAGAGGATGGGTTTCTGCTGATTTGACGCTAATTCATACGCATTGTTGCAATTAATAATAAAAGAATTCAACGTTTCCCTACTGCCATCGTATGGTTTTATGAATTTTAAAATGATATTTAAATCTAAAATTTCGAGTTGAGGAGTGGAAGCTTTTTTCCCTCTCCTTTGTTTTTCGACTGGGCTAGGTGCCCTTTCGTCATCAGTTTCAGCGGGTAAATCGACATCGACGGGTATCTGCAGAGTTGGGTTTGACTTGGTTTCGGGCATTTTAACACAGTTATAGTATTATTTAAATTAACAAAGAAAACGAAATAGTAAATTTAGCACACAGATTTAAGTTCTTCGCTGACGACAAGATGAACAAAGTCACTGCATGTAATAGTCAATAAGCAAAAATACGACTCACAGTTCGTAGAACACGACAACGGCTATAGCTGCGATAAGGTTCATTACGATCGGCCGGATGAACTAAGGTTTCGTAGAAGTGCTGCAACAATGTTGTAGATGATGCAATCGACGGACGGCTGCGACGAAGGTACTGATTACAGGGGTCAGACGATTTTCACCGAGGAATTGCACTGCTTATGGAGGTAAGTTCTCTCTGGACACGGAGATCACTGGATGCAAGGACGAGATTTGTACAGTTTACGTTGAACGCAGGTAACACTGGTAAGTATAAAGTTTTCTTTCACTGGACACAGAGGTAATTTTGCGCTGGATATAAAGGTAAGTTCACACTGGATACGGAGATTATTAGGGATAGAGACGAGACTCGTGTGATTTACGCTGGTTATAGGTTTTTCTTTCACTAGACACAGAGGTAAGTTTATGCAGGATATAGAAGTAGATTTACACTGGACACAGAGTTTTCACTGGACACAGACACAGAGATAAATAGATTTTGTATTTATACGCGTAAAATCACGCACTTTTTACAATTTTAGGACTTTGGAACGGAGACGGACCGAGGACCTTTTTAAGATCCTTTTAGCTGCCACCAGAATGTTAGGGCGAGTCTCGCGGTTTGGGTTTTAAAAAAAGGATTTAGAAATTAAACGAAGATTTGGTATTTTTTCCGAAATGGCAGCCGTCACGGAGGTTGGAATGAGACTGAAGCGCTCGGGAATCGAGCGCGGCCAACTGGTCTACCAGACGCTGGATCAGCAATATTATCCAGGGTTGTCAGCAACTAACTATACATCTAAGGGATGTAACAGTACGTAGCACGTAGTTTTACGCAAAAACGGAAGGGTTGTCACAAAATTTACTTGACACGCAGGGTTCGGAAACCAGTTAATATTGTAAAAAAATACCATGATGGCAGCCAACTATTTTGTTATTGGGCCGAATTCGATGAAACTCGGTTTGGGCACTATTTAAAAAAAAACAGTAAAGCAATATTAAAAATGTCAAAAATGTACGACGGCGGCCAACTTTTTTGTTTATGGGCCGATTTCGATGAAACTTGGTTTTTGGTACTATTTTGACAAGAAAACAGCAACGCAATGTTTAGTGTGTCAAAAGTCCAAGATAGCGGCTAACTTTTTTGTTTGTGGGCCGATTTCGATGAAACTCTTTTTTTTGTACTATTTTGACAAGAAAACAGCAACGCAATGTTAAAAATATGAAAAATCCAAGATAGCGGCCAATTTTTTTGTATTTGGGCTGATTTCGATGAAAGTTGGTTTTTTGTACTATTTTGACAAGAAAACAGCAACGCAATGTTATAAATATGAAAAATCCAAGATGGCGGCCAGCTTTTTTGTTTTTGGGCCGATTTAGATGAAAATTGGTTTGGGACACCATTTTTAAAAGAAAACAGCAATGCAATATTAAAAATATCAAAAATCTAAGATGGCGGCCAACTTTTTAGTTTGTGGGCCGACTTTGATGAAACTTTGTTTGGGGCACTATTTTTAAAAGAAAACAGCAACGCAAAGTTAAAAATGTCAAAAATCCAAGATGGCGGTCATCTTTTTTGTTTTTGGGCTCATTTCGATGAAACTCGGTTTTTGGCACTATTTTGACAAGAAAACAGCAACGCAATGTTAAAAATGCAAGATGGCGGCAAACTGTTTTGTTTGTGGGCTGATTTCGATGAAAATCGGTTTGGGACACTATTTTCAAAAGAAAACAGCAATGCAATATTAAAAATATCAAAAATCTAAGATTGCGGCTAACTTTTTTGTTTGTGGGCCGATTTTGATGAAACTTGGTTTTTGATACTATTTTGACAAGAAAACAACAACACAATGTTAATAATGTTAAAATCCAACCAAGATAGTGGCCAACTTTGTTGTATGTAGGCTGATTTCGATGATTCATCGAAAACGGCTTACAAACCAAAAAGTTGGCCGCCATTTCACATTTTTGATGTTTTTAACATTGCGTTGCCGTTTTTTTGTGAAAATAGTACCAAAAACCGAGTTTCATCGAAATCGGCTCACAAACAAAAAAGTTAGCCGCCGTCGTGGATTTTTTTATATTTTTAACATTGCGTTGCTGTTTTATTGTTAAAATAGTACCAAAACCGTGTATCATCTAAATCGACATACAAATAAAAAATTGGGTGCCATGTTGGCTTTTTCTAATTTTAACCATTGCGTTGCTGTTTTCTTGTCAAAATAGTACAAAAAAACGAGTTTCATCGAAATCGGCTCACAAACAAAAAGGTTGGCCGCCCTCCTAAATTTTTGTCATTTTTAATATTGCGTTGCTGTTTTTTTTTCAAAATAGTACAAAAAATTGAGTTTCATCGAAATCGGCCCAAAAACAAGAAAGTTGGTCGCCATCTTTGATTTTTCATATTTTTAACGTTGCGTTGCTGTTTTATTGTCATAATAGTACATAAAACCGAGTTTAATCGAAATCAGTCCACAAATAAAAAAGTTTGCCGCCATCTTGCATTTTTATCATTTTTAACATTGCGTTGCGCTGTTTTCTTGTCAAAATAGTACAAAAAACTGAGTTTCATCGAAATGAACCCACAAACAAAAAAGATGGCCGCCATCTTCGATTTTTCATATTTTTAACATTGCGTTGCTGTTTTCTTGTCAAAAAGTACAGAAAACCGAGTTTCATCAAAATCGGCTCACAAACAAAAAGGTTGGCCGCCATCTTTGATTTTTGGACATTTTTAAAATAGCGTTGCTGTTTTCTTGTCAAAATAGTACAAAAGAACCGAGTTTCATCGAAATGGCCCAAAAACAAAAAAGTTGGCCGCTATCTTGGATTCTGATATTTTTAACATTGCGATGCTGTTTTCTTGTCAAAACAGTACCAAAAACCGAGTTTCATCGAAATCCGCTCACAAACAAAAAGGTTGGCCGCCATGTTAGATTTTGACATTATTAATATTGCGTTGCTGTTTTCTTTTAAAAATAGTGCCCCAAACAAAGTTTCATCGAAATCGGCCCAAAAAAAAGTTGGCCGCCATAGTTGATTTTTCATATTTATAACATTGCGTTGCTGTTTTCTTGTCTAAATAGTACCAAAAACCGAGTTTCATCGAAATCGGCTCACAAACAAAAAGTTTGGCCGCCATCTTAGATTTTTGTCATTTTTAATATTGCTTTGCTGTTTTCTTGTCAAAATAGTACTAAAAACCGAGTTTCATCGAAATCCGCTCACAAACAAAAAGGTTGGCCGCCAATCGCCATGTTAGATTTTGAGATTTTTAATATTGCGTTGCTGTTTTCTTTTAAAAATAGTGCCCCAAACAAAGTTTCATCGAAATCGGCCCAAAAAAAAGTTGGCCGCCATCGTAGATTTTTCATAATTATAACATTGCGTAGCTGTTTTCTTGTCTAAATAATACCAAAAACCGAGTTTCATCGAAATCGGCTCACAAACAAAAAGTTTGGCCGCCATCTTAGATTTTTGTCATTTTTAATATAACTTTGCTGTTTTCTTGTCAAAATAGTACAATAAACCGAGTTTCATCGAAATCGGCCCAAAAACAAGAAAGTTGGCTGCCATCTTTGATTTTTCATATTTTTAACATTACGTTGCTGTTTTCTTGTCAAAATAGTACATAAACCGAGTATTATTGAAATCAGCCCACAAACAAAAAAGTTTGCCGCCATCTTGCATTTTTATCATTTTTAACATTGCGTTGCGCTGTTTTCTTGTGAAAATAGTACAAAAAACAGAGTTTCATCGAAGTGGGCCCATAAACAAAAAAGATGAACGGCATCTTGAATTTTTTCATTTTCAATATTGCTCTGCTGTTTTCTTTTAAAAATTGTGCCCTAAACAAAGTTTCATCGAAAACGGCCCAAAAACAAAAAAGCTGGCCGCTATCTTGGATTATGCGTTGGTATTATCTCTTCCTGAAAAAACAGTTCATCGTAAATAGGTTCTCCCTCTCCATAAGTCGGCCAGCATACCCTGGTCAACACAATTGCGATGGTAATCACGTCGTTGACAAGGGACTTGTGGGCGATGAAACGACACCATTTAGCCTAGGGACCAGTCCTCAATGTGCGCTTTTTATATGTTGCCAGGTACAGTTGTCATCGTGGTTGGGTTAGTAGCGGGGGCGGGGCCTCACGTGGGACCAAAACTAGTGTATAGAAACAGGTCTAAATATATTTATCCGCCATTTATGGTAAATATCCGAGTTTTTTACCTTTTGAGTTTTTATCCACTGCCCATCACTACGTACAACGCTATACAGATAATAAAATTAAGAAAACATTGTTTCGAGCACAAAATACTGTTTTCGTCAAAAATATAGTTAACAAGAAGCAAATCTATTGTGTAGATTCAGGCCTGAATATATTTATCCGGCATTTTTGGATAAAAATCCGCTAAAAATGGATAAAAACGGATATTTATCTATTTTTGATAAATATCCGAGTTTTTTACCTTTAGGATATTTATCCACTGCCCATCACTACACGCAACGCATTGACACTTGCCCGTAGCAAGTGTCAATACAATAACAATAATGTCTGATTGCGGTGAGGGCCATTATGCAACTTGTGTAACCTAAACATCACATCACTAGCATAAGGTAAATGAACGAACACAATAAACTGTGGCTCTGTAGAGATCTCGCGTTTGTGACATTTTTCGAAATGGCTTAAATATGATTATTCCCCACATCTCCGTCATTTCGAAAAAATGACACGACAAAATAATCCATATAATTATAGAACCTGCCAACAAAATTCACGAGAACCGGTTGAGAAATACGACCTGTAGATGGAGAACAAACGGACAGCCGAACAGCGGGACAGACATATAAAAGATGTTTGCCCCTCAGACCAAATAAAAAAGTAAAGACGGAGTCTTCCGACAAAGCGGTGAAGCCAGTAAAACTACGCCTTGGCTGTGTACATACACAGTTTACGCACACATATGTAACGAAACTACGCCTTGGCTTTCGTTCGTCATTGGGCGAACCCTGCCGCCCGGCCCCCGCCCGCCCTCTAGTACGCACACATGTACCATCAAAAACCGGCTTCACTTTAGTTGTCGCTCGGTTAATATGAAAATATAGGTCTGAATTTCTGAAATCACAAGTAGAGCATGGTAGATGGAACACTAAGTAACTAAGTAATAACAAATAAAAAAAAAATCCAAATTTAAAAAAGTAAAATCCTCGATATTTCTGTACCTAAGTCAAAACAAAAAGAATGGTTTATTATAGTAGCAAAAACGAAACCGATGGGTCCTAAGAACAAAGTCGTATTACTAGAATTCTAGTTGCCAGAACTCAGCTTTTTTTGCGTGCAATTAAAATCGTCAGCTACTTAGTTAAAAAAAAATGATTTAGGACATTCCATTAGGTATAGCTAATGTGATAACAAATACATTAATTAATAAAATACATGTCTTATATTTCCATAAGATTTTGTTCTTGAGAATAAACAAAAATGCGGAATTGGCTTTGATAACTTTTTGAACATGACTGGAAATCTCAAAACCATTTCGAGGAATAAGCTTTCGGTACAGTGTCTACTAATTAAATTTAAAAATAAGTCAATATTTTTAAAGATATTTATAATATTCAATAAAAAGCTTTAACCTTCAAATGACCTTCATATGACGTCATCACATACAGATCCCCCAGCCATAATAAAAAAAAGAAAAAAGGGCAAAGACAATTTTGACAATGAACTTGGCATTAGGGATGGTGGAAGGTGGAAGTTAAAAAATATCGATATAGGTAATATTTCTCAGAAAAAAATGGGATGAAATGGGATGATGACCAAGTAATGGATTCTAATTTTAAGGTATTGTAAAACATAAAAAATAGCAAAATAAACCCCTACGCGAAATTATGGCTCGATTTGACGAATTTTACGATGATTTTTAAGACTCAAAAGTTGGAAAAAATCAAAATGCTCCAGTGACAAAATAGTGTCGACTATTAGAATCCATACGTAATTACAAAAAAAAAAATGTTTTGGAAAAATTATTGTAAAAACATCTATCGATATATCAGAGTATTTAATATCGCCCGAAAAATATCGATGAACTTATCTCGTAATTTTTTCCACATCCCTACTATTTAATGTTTGTAAATAGAAATAAAGTATGCACATATTTTCACAATGTTTATTATGTTATCCTGCAAATTTATCAGTCCACAAGCAATCGTTACAATTTCATCCATGTAGACACAATAGACACAATACATACAATACATTTCGCAATTTTGGTAGATTGGGCGTGTCAGTTTTTACAAAGTTTTTCAACTGAATTTCCACTGGTAAGCATTTTTATTATAATTTTACCACCTCAAAAATTATTGCGGCAAATTAAGAAGGTAGGTTAGAACCATCACAACTGGATTAAATGAATAAAATAGAAGAAATATTAACTATAACTTATTTGTTTACAAACAACCATAAAGTCATTATGACAGGTAATGACACTTGGCCGTTCTTTTTCTATAAGTAGATGGCAAAGGTTTTCCTTCTTAAACTTTCATGCCACTAATGACGTCATTCCGGTTGACCATATCCGCTCGACAAATATATTTATAAAAAAATAAATACGGGACCAAATGTTAAAATATTCAAATTAGTTTCTTAAATTGGCCTAATCTGTAGTAAAAAAATATAAAAAA
This sequence comes from Agriphila geniculea, assembly GCA_943789525.1. Taxonomy (NCBI): domain Eukaryota; kingdom Metazoa; phylum Arthropoda; class Insecta; order Lepidoptera; family Crambidae; genus Agriphila; species Agriphila geniculea. The sequence continues at coordinate 15,740,063 of OX038890.1, forward strand.
AATACCTTTTATTTTTTAACCAAAGCCAATTGTAGAAAAGAATATAAGCTTTTGATTTATATATCTTTTCTACCTTCTGTTTTTAACAAGTAGCAAAATAAACCACTTTTTTATTCGCAACGCGCATTCTTCGGATTAAAAATTGTTCAATGATGCGGAAACAATCAATTACATATTTGCGAGGCTTAAGTTTTGTGAATAGGATTACTAATATGTTGCATAATGGTTTACGTAAGAGCTTAAGTTTTTCAACTGTCGATAATGTTAAAATCATCTTGGGATTGTAAATAATTTAAAGTAATAAATGAGCAACTTTCATAATGAGGTACTTAAACTAAATGTGCAGTATTCGATTGAAAGGTTAATCAACAACCAAAAGGCATTTGGTCATTCAACTTTTATGTTACTTTCATTGGTTTTGTTCTTCGCCCAGAACAAATCTATACAACGTATTACAAAAAAAACCCTGAGGGACCATCAAACTAAACAACTTTTACTATGGGACCAACTCTGAAATCGCGAAAAAAATCTGCTGTTTCATACATTTTGACGTTTCTATAATATTTTTTGTGTGACACATCTGATTTTTTTTTGCGATTTCAGAGTTGGTCCCATAGTAAAAATTATTTAGTTTGATGGTCCCTTAGGGTTTTTTTTTTGTGACACGTTGTGTAGTATTAATTAACTCATCCTTTAAATGCCAATTTCCCACAAAAAAAAATCTGTTATGCTGCAGCTACAGCCTGTCTCTCTCATACTGTCAAACAGCTGTCAAATTAAAAAATGGGGCCACCTTGGAAACTAACCTGATGTAATAAAATAACGTTTGAATCATCTCAATCGGTTCATCCGTCTTCAAGTGAACATACATAGAAAAAAAAATATACGCGAGGAATACCTAGATAACCTCCCCCATTTAATTTTCGCAGTCGGTTAAAAATGTTAATTGTTTGCAATGAACGAAGTAAAAATAAAATAATCTGTGAAATGAGATAAGTTTATCGTCCACGACATAGCTAGAAATTACTGGACACTTTGATCACCTATCTTAACTGTAGCCATTAAAAGTGGGTCAATTTGTGGTCCCCCACAAACGCCACTTCCACAGCGCACATTATGATCTTGTTATCGACTAAACTTATTCAACGTTTTATAAGAATACCAGCCCCCCTAGCATGACCGACGAAACACGATATATATCGCGTGATATGGCATTTTAAACTCACTCAACTGTCAAAATCCATTGTCTTTTGACAGTGAAACGTGATAAAACGCTATATCACGCGATATGATATCGTGTTTTGATGGTCATGCTACAGGTCCTGGTAAATATTGATGTTATTCTGTATTCTACAATAAATTAAATAACTTGTAAGTTAGCAAAATACGTAATAATAAGTATGTAAGTACGTAGTTTCAACTTCTTTTTCAGTGAAACAAGTTGCTCGCGCTCGCAATATACGTTGAAATTGTAACAAAATTCAACTATTTTTACCAACTTCAAAAGGAGGGAGGTACTCAATTCGACCCGTTTTTTTTTTGTTTGTACACCGATTACGCGAAGACGGCTGAACCGATTGAAATGATTGAAACGTTATTACATTAGGTAAAATTTCAAGTTAGTCCCATTTTTTTAAATTTTGAAATCGGTTCAGTACTTTAAGTAATCCTGAAAAAAGCACCAAAATAGTATGATTTTGTGTGAACTACCTCGATGATCAGCCGTATAACTTCTTTGTTTATGAACTGAATAAGATAATTATTTCTTTGTTGGAAAAGGGATATCTTTAGTGTAGTTCTTTAACTGACTTAAAAAAGGGGGTTCTCAGTTTGACCCGCATGTATGTATGTTTCTCCGCGATTAACTCACGTTTGGCTGACCCGAGTTTTCTACCTAAATAATATACCTACACTACCTAATACAAATGGTACTTACACTAAAAATTAAAAAAAATAAAAATTGTTTAAAAAAACAAAAAACCGACTTCAAAAAACCTACCTCTAAAAAGCAAGAAATTATATTCGTAATAATAAAAACACGTCTATTGAAGTCGGGTGTGGCTTTTAGAATACTAAAAAGGAATTTATACTCCAGCCCCACCCGCACCCGACTTCAATAGACGTGTTTTTATTATTACGAATATAATTTCTTGCTTTTTAGAGGTAGGTTTTTTGAAGTCGGTTTTTTGTTTTTTTAAACAATTTTTTACAGTTCAATTTAAAATAAGTTTTTTTTTCTACTTTCTTAGTGTTCAACTGTTTAATTCATACATAATAGCTCTTAATTTCATGGTTTAGAAAATCTTGATACACCAAATAAATACAACGATCGTAGGTTTAATATACTTATTTACCACATTACATTTCCACACACAACCCAAAGTTTAACTATATTTCAGTAACCGAGTAATTATCACATAAAAAAAATACGCAGTTTACATACATAAGATTGCACTTGAAACATAATTCAAAGGAAACAATGTGCGATCACATTTCAAGTAGCTCAAAGCTTGCGCAAGCGCATAAAAGGACACCGGACACTTTGCCTGGTGAAATACAAACTGCGACAAACAAGATGACGGGGACAATTTGATTTCTGGAGCGAATAGCGTTAAAATTAGGCCACGTTAGGCTTAGACCATTTTGAATGCATTATTTAATTAAGAAAAGAAGAAGGTTAATAATTAATCAGATCTTCTTCTTCTTATTTTTGTTTTGGCAATCTACTTTCCTCTTGGAAGTAATTTTTGCCAGTGGCAAGTGTTGAATATTTCAGTGATAGATTGTTTCAGTTTACATTAAAATGCGGGTGCATCGCATTCCAATGCTGCTTGGAGCATTTGGCACCAAGTATATCAAGGCAGTTTACTTGGTAAGTTCTGCCGAGGTAGCCACCACTACAGTAAAAGTCTCGGCTTCACACAACCAAGATCGCGCGTATTTCAATTATCCCACATATTCAGTTGCGTAGACACTTGTACCACAAAATTGCACCAATTTTAAGAAACAATATCCACTATGAATCAATTTGCAAATAATTAAAATAGACACCGAACCGAACTTCACAAATGGCGCCAAAAAACTCCCTTAATCAGATCTAATGATAATGGAGAGCGACTGTTTAATTTTTGTAATTTGATTTAATACTTGAATTCAAATCATATTACTGAACACATACTTTAAGTAGTTAAAGTGTCTGCAAATATATTGAAAAAGAAACAGAATATAATTAAGGTTATAAAAGGGAATTAATAAATTGGGTGACTGGAAATAATTAAAGGCAACTGCTAATGGGAAACTTAAATACTAAACCTGGCAGCGGTTTATTTTTTAGGCGACAAAATAACTAAACGGTATACACACTGTGGATTACAAAAAACACGTAAAATGGGCGACTACATGTGGTAGATAAATAATTTAAGTTAGCAGTGAAAATTCTAAATGAATGATAAAAATACTGAGTGGGCAACTATTATACCAATTAGGTAACTATATGACTGATTTAAGCTGCCTAACATGGTATTTTTGTCATCTCGATTAGAATAATTGTCACCTATTTTTAATAAAATATATGCCAAATTTTAAATATTTTGTGTGCCCTAAGGTTGTCGCCCAAATAGTAATTTTCTCGCCCCTTCTGAATAACTAGTTACTCAATTTGTATTTTAAAGTTTCCCATTTTCAACATTTGTAGTCGGCCTCAGTCCGTCGCCCATTTAGTATTTCAGTACGCTATATTCAGTATTTTCGATACCCAAAATGGGAATTTATTGTTACCCGATTAAATACTAGCCGTTATATAAGAGTTCCTTTAATTTCTGCCCAACGTCGAACAGCAAGTCAACGTACGAATAAATAAGCGCCAAATGCATTCAAAAAACGTACTGAAACTATTAGTAGCTCGGCCGTTTTACTTAGCAAACGCAACGGTTACCGAACTATAGAATTACAATGACCACTCTAAGTAGAACGAACTAGGTAACTTAAACGATTGATTTAAATTTTAAACAGTTCGTTTCCCACGACCAAGATAGGCTTAAAATGCCAAACGAACAACTGATAGTCTAGCTAGACAAATGTTGTAAATTGGCAACGCCCAGGCAAGGAATAACTTTTTAAGCCAAAGCTTAAAAAGATATTCCTCAAAAAGCATCGTAAAAATAGAAAATAAGTTCAATTTTGTTTTAAAAATAAATATCTAATACTTATTTGTTTGATGCTCAGCTTAACCACATAATAAATTCATAAATATTTCTGCCTGATTCCTTAGGATAATTTATAGATATTATCCAATTTATTTTTAATTAAAATAACACAATTTGATGTAGTATTGGATTTTATGCTAAACAAAAATGTGCAGTGATACTTTTCGTCATAATGTCTTGTCTGCCACCCAATAAATTGATTTATAAGTAATTTATTTTGAATTTTTTATACAAAGCTCTGAACGTTAAACAGCATACACGAAGTTTCTCTAACTCCAATTAATTACAATAAAACTACAACAATTCCCAAGAACTTCGTCCATAAAATTAATGCAAAGTGATTTCCGTGATTAAACAAAGGTTAACACAAAATGGCGCTAATTAAAACCAAGTTCCATTAAAGCTTTGGAATTAAAATGTCAGGTTGTTGACTCGTAAACAGATTAGGTTAACGATTTTAGTTATCACCGATACAGTCCGATAACCGTAATAGTTGTTTTATCCTTTCTAGAAGCCTTACATTTAAAGTAATAGCCTTTAGTTGGAGTTTTGTCCCATTAAGGAATAAAGCTTCTCAGAAAATAAAGTAACCGACATCGCTCGAAGGATTGCTCAGCTGAAGTGGCAATGGGCAGGACACATAGCGAGAAGAACTGATGGCCGTTGGGGCGGAAAGGTTCTGGAATGGCGACCGCGCACCGGACGACGCTCCGTGGGTAGGCCCCTGACAAGGTGGACCGACGTGAGGGTGAAGGTCGCGGGAAGCCACTGGATGCGGGCAGCGCAGGACTGATCGTCGTGGAGATCCTTAGGGGAGGCCTATAAGCAGCAGTGGGTGTCGTGCGGCTGATATGATGATGATGATGAAGGAATAAAGCAAACTATAATTTAATCAGTGGTAAAAGAAATTCCAATCGCTAGAAGTTAAGATAAGAACATCCTTCATCAGTGTTATCAAAGGATGTAATCATCATACCGAATGATCTGTTCGGTGTTGGTTTACGCACGATCTAACTCCTGAGGATTTTCCGGATTGGGGTGAAACTCGTGTAGAGTAGTCAAATTGGTGAAGGTACAAGGTGTGTTGCTGTCTTGCTAAGTACAGGTATTGTGCACTGATATTTTGTGATGTGCATGTGCATTTTTTGCGGGCGGGCGGGCGGTGCATCTTTCATGTATTGTTTGCGGAAGTAAGCTACATAATATATTTCTTTTTTCACAATAGTTTGGGACTTCCGCCAAGTGACGCCTGATTCAATCAAATAGATATAATCATCATCAACAATAAGTAAATTAGTACTAGGATTTACTTGTGATTTTATTATACCTACGTCAGTTGATGCAGTATTAAACTTAGAAATAAATTCTGTTAGTTCAATTTATCAAGAAGTTCAAATACAGCTGATCGTTTTAAGCTGCATTCAGACGATAACACAAGACCCGACCTCAACCCGAACTCAACTCAAACTTAACCGCAGCCTACTTGAAATACATCGCTCAACTCAAACTCAACCCGAACTCACCTCAAAATGACACAGGAGTTTATTAATGTGTCATAACACTCATAACTCAAAAGTGGGCTGCGGATGAGGCGAGTTTGAGTTGAGTTCGTGTTGAGGTCGGGTGGTGTGTTATCGTCTGAACGCAGCCTTATAAGAGTATCAGAATATTTAGAACAAACATCAAGAATTTTTTATCCAGTCGTACCCGTGGACCAACTGAATTTACACTATGACATTTTAGTTGTGCTTGTGTTCCGGTGTTTTTTATCCCAAGGGTGGCAAACAATCCCAAAGCAACTCATTATCTGCTAACACTAGAAACCCATGAGATCTAGCGTGTTAGTGATCTAATTTCTTACGGGGGCGATTTCTAACTTCCGTGATCTATCACGAGAAAGTTTCACATCAATGGGTGAACCACATGAACAATGCGTGTTAAATTTTATGTGAAACCATAAGTATCGAGACTTGTCGCATTTTTTCCCACTTTTAAGCTCCGGACAAACCGACGCGAGCGAATCGCGCGCGTCGCGCATTTTGACAGATTTTGATCACGTAACTCAAAGCAATAGCAATAGCCATAGCCATTGCCATAGCAATTTCTTTGACAATGGCTATGGCTATGGCTTTGAGTTACGTGATCGCACTCGCGAATTTCGCGCGGAATTCGCCTCAGTCTGTACGAAGCTTAATGGTTACCTAAATCGGCCCATTCAATTTGATTATAGCTAAGGCACTAATTGCAACACAGTTTGATCTATCACTATCCTTATTAGGGTTCCGTACCAAAATGGTAAAAAAGGAACCCTTATGGTGTGACTCAAGTCTGTCTGTCTGTCTGTCTGTCACAGCTGGATATCTCGAGAACTACTAATGGTATCAACTTGAAATTTGGAATAGTTTAAGATGACATTTGCCCAACTATTTTGCAAATAAGAAAGAAATAATAAAACTAAATATTTTTTTTACAACAGGGACTGAAAAGGGGTCTTAAAAATTTTAAGTGAGGTGACTAGGGCAAGTGGGGTATCATATGAAAGAGCGCTATTTGCACATTTTAAAACAATTTTTCCTTTTTTCTTAGGCCGCATAGTTTTCGACTTATGATGAAAAATGTAAAAAAAAAATACCGTTCCCCTCCCTTATCTCCGAAGTTTGCAAAGAGAAAAATCTGAAATAACTCTATGTGATAGTAGTTTATGTAAAGATTACAGGAAAAATAAAACGATGTCTCAATATAACACACTTTTTTAGAAATTCAAAAAACAATTTTTTTTAGTTTCACTACCAGTCAACAGATGGCGCTGTCCTAAGCATGCTAACCTAAGGGACAAAAATAGTTCCACTATCGGTCAAGAGATGGCGCAACCTAACACTACAATAATAAATTGGTGGCTGGTTCTAAAATAATTACCTACTATTTGCCGTACGAATAAACGAAGAATAAGTTCCTACTTAGTAATATAGTAATATAATAATAACGAGGAGCTCGGTGGCGCAGTGGTTTAGCGCCTGTACCAGCGATTGCGGAGGTTAAGCAACGTTCGCAAGGTTCGGTCATGGGATGGGTGAACAAAAATTTATTATCTTGAGCTCGGAAGGCACGTTAAGCCGTTGGTCCCGGCTGCATTTGCAGTCGTTAACACCCACCAATCCGCATTGGGCCCGCGTGGTGGGTTATGGCCCGTCCTTCTTATCCACCCATAAGGAAGGCCTGTGCCCCAGCAGTGGGGACATTAAAATGGCTGATGGACTAGTAATATAAACATTTTGCAATGTGGAGTGGCTGAAACGTTTTTCAGTCACCATAAGCAGCATTTGTAAATTAACTGTCCGCCTGTTCGCCCTTCCACCTGTCTGCCGTTTATCCTACTTTTTTAAAGACTGTCCTAAAATAACAGATCCAAATATATTTATGATTGTACGGAACCCTCGGTGCGCGAGTCCGACTCGCTCTTGACCGGTTTTTTTTCTCTGAGGCAAAATTATATTTCATACTTTTTCATGAATTACATTTTAATACATAGGTAACTCGTTTGAGAACCAATAGCAACTTGCAACAATTTTTTATTAAACCTAGATTAAGCTGAATACCCCACCGAAAGTGGCGCCCTCAGAGGTTTTTATTTAATTAGTTGTAGATAACAAATGTGTCAATAAAACCGGTCAAGAGCTAGTCGGACTCGCGCACCGAGGGTTCCGTACAATCATAAATGTTACTTTAGTACAGTCTATAAAAAAGTAGGATAAACGGCGGACAGGTGGAAGGGCGAACAGGCGGACAGTTAATTTACAAATCTTAACCACAGTTGCTTATGGTGACTGAAAAACGTTTCAGCCACTCCACATTGCAAACTGTTTATATTACTGAGTAGGAACTTATTCTTCGTTTATTCGTACGGCAAATAGTAGGTAATTATATTAGAACCAACCACCAATTATTATGGTAGTATTAGGTCAGCGCCATCTCTTGACCGATAGTGGAACTATTTTTTTCTTAGGTCAGCATTCTTAGGTCAGCGCCATCTGTTGACTGGTAGTGAAACTAATATATTTTTTTTTGTTTATTTTTTAATTTCTAAAAAAGTGTGTTATATTGAGACATCGTTTTATTTTATTTTATTTTTCCTGTAATCTTTACATAAACTACTATCACATAGAATTATTTCAGATAAGATAAGGGGGGGAACGGTATTTTTTTTTCATTTTTCATCATAAGTCGAAAACTAATCGGCCTAAAAAAAAAGAAAATAATGTTTTAAAATGTACGAACAGCGCTCTTTCATATGATACCCCACATGCCCTAGTCACCCCACTTCAAATTTTTAAGACCCTTTTCAGTCACTGTTGTAAAAAAAAAATATTTCTTTCTTATTTGCAAAATAGCTGGGCAAATGTCATCTTGAACTATTCCAAATTTCAAGTTGATACCATTAGTAGTTTTCGAGATATTCAGCTGTGACAGACAGACATACAGACTGAGTCAAAGCATAAGGGTTCCATTTTACCATTTTGATACGGAACCCTAAAAACGGCCACATTTAGCAGTTTTGTTATCTACTTCTAGCAGTGACTACGAGGGAATGTAATGATACCGTCTAAAAATACTAGACTATGGGCCCTAAAAAAGCCTTTAAAAAGTTCCTTAAAATATTTCACGAGATTAATAAACGATCCCCTACTGAAAAACTAAGTACCGACATTTCTTCTTATTCCTTCGACTTTAAGATCAAAATCATGTAGCAAATAGAGTGACATCTCGCTTTCTGTGCGATCGAGTTACCTAACTAGCTCAATCTGGATTACCTCACCGAGCGGCGCCGGCGCCGATGCAGCGCGCAGCGTTTGCGACGAAGGTCACGTACCACGGAGCCTTTTAAAAATGGAAATCCTAACCAGTATGTGCAAGCGAATTTATTTTGTTTTGTGATTCGGATTGAATTCGGAATTTATTTTCGAAACTTATGGAATAGAACCTGAGAGTTTTTGGCGCCATTTTGTCGAGTACGGTTTGGTGTCTATTTTAATTATTTGCAAATTGATTCATAGTGGATATTGTGTCTTTAAATTGGTGCAGTTTTGTGGTACAAGTGTCTACGCAACTGAATAATATCGACGCTTAAGAACCAACACCATCTATCTACAAAAAGTCGATTTCACAGGAGACGAAAAATGGTTTTCTTTCTTTTTCAAACAATTTCATTATAATTATGTCTGAACATTTACAGGATTGGCATGAAAAAAAAAAGTTGAAATTAGGTGTTTACATGTATTTCAAGAGAGCTTCATTAGTTTTAAAATTACTGTAGATAGCTGGTATTAGTTAAAATTAGTTACTTAGGTGGTATTGGTATCTTCTCGTAACTCCTTATTTGATGCGTATTTGAGGTAACTGATTAAAGGAAACGATGCGTAAGTTAACCATAAAAAGAACTGCATTAAAAAGTAAAAATCACCAAAAGTGTAGATAGACGGTCTTGGTTCTTAAGCGTCGATATGTGGAATAATTGAAATAGGCGCGACCTTGGTTGTATGAAGCTGAGAGTTTTATTGTAGTGGTGGCTACCTTGGCAGAACCTACCGAGTAAACTGTCTTGATATACTTGGTTCCAAATGCTCCAAGCAGCACCCGCATTCTAATGAAAATTGAAACTATATCTACCACTGAACTATTCAACACTTGACACTAGCAAAAATTACTTCCAAGAGGAAAGTAGATTGCCAAAACAAAAAAGAAGAAGAATAGAACCTTTCGTACTATTTCGTAGCCAGCAGCTATGATACGGGAAATAAAAACCCCGTTTCGAAGCTGGCTTTCAAACGCTAATAAAACAGTCCACAGTAAAACAATAAAACAGTTTCGTAGTCGGTTTCGAAACGGGACTGTTTTATTCCCGTATGAAAACCAGCTTCGAAGTGGGATTTTTATTTCCCCGAAATCTGGCTACGAAAAGGTTCGAAGGCCCATCAGTGTCTACAAGCGAATTTCTTTTGTTTTGCGATTTATTTTCTTTTGTTTAAGTTTTAAATTTCGAATTCCATATCGTGACATACCGTATACAGGAATTGAACAACACGGATTTGTACTATGAAAAGTTATAATGAATTTATTACAACTACAAACTTTTCTTCATTTGTAATAATTGAAATTATCGTCAGACATCATCATTCACCAGACAGCTGAACTGAACCAAGGTCGACATATTATGAAACTGCTAACCTTCCCGAAGACTTATCTTGATGAGTCAAACCACAATAATTACCTGTAACAAAAAAGTAGACATTAATAAATTATTCATTTTGATATTCCTCATAGTATGGCAATGTAGTTTTAGTTCACAACTAGCGACCGCCCGCGACTTCGTCTGCGTGGAAAGTTATTTAGGGAACAATATTTTTTTCCGGATGGTACCCTACGTCCTTCTCTGTACCCTTGACAACGTGTATATAAAATTTCATGATAATCGGTTCAGTAGTTAAGATGTGAAGGCGTAACGACAAACAAATACCTGAACAAACAAACGGACTTTCGCATTTATAGGAAGGATATCAATATAATACAGATCCCTCGCTCGTTTGTCAAACGATTTTCATGTGAAGGCCTATTATACAGGGTGATACCTATCGAAGTCATTGGCAATCTTTTATACTAAGAAGCTAACCACGATATTGATAACTTTAGGACAAAAAAATATTGAATTAAAGTGATCAAAATTCAAGATGAAATTAATATAAAAAACACAAAAAGTCTTAAGTAAAATTTTTAGCCAGCCTTTATTTTAGTATAATAAATAAATCTTTCTTTCATGTTAACTAAAATAACATAGCTTTAATTTAAAAAAAGTATTTGAATGTGTTGCAGAAGGCTTAAAAAAGCTCTACGGGTTCAAAATTGTATATTACGCAAAGACAAAAGACTATTAACAGGTTAAATGTCTGTAGCTTGTTATAAAATAACATTAATTAATGCTTCTGGCCATACATGCTGTATTTTATAAACTTCCGGAATAACTTTCTAAGAGCCAAAGGCAACGATACGTTCATATCGATTTAAATAACAACACATCGATTTTTTGACTTTCATAATTAAGTTTTATCGCTATTAAATAACAACTAAAATGATCTTATTACGATAACTTAAGCATTCTCTTGCATAAGGGCACATGTATCACAGTCATATGTCCATGTAGCAAACACAATAAAATGTGTGTGGACTTTTATGCTCATATCATAATATTAGCCTTCAAAACAACAGATTTCAGATAAGATTTATTTTTACGTAAGAACAAGTTCACAGTAATGTTTGAGCAAAAACACAATAAAAATGTGTTTGGACTTTTATGCTCATATCATAATATTAGCCTTTAAAACAACAGATTTCAGATAAGATTTTTTTACGTAAGAACAAGTTCACAGGAATGTTTTGAGCAAAATGAATTTTGTCTTTGTCTCAGAAAATTGAAATTTGTCTGACCGTATAAAAACAAATAATCGTATTTTATTTATTTTTTTACATTTAATGGGCTTACTCTATGCCACATTCGAGAGCCATAAGGCTAAGAAGAGGCCGAAGATGAAGCGAGCTTGCCCAGAAGAAGCCTATTCACTCGTGCCTTAAATATCGCTGGGTTATATTCTTTCGGGAATACAGACGCAGGCAGGGAATTCCACTCCTTGGCTGTGCGCCTCGTATATAAGTACATAAACATAAATGCAACAGAAAACTCTACGAAATTAGGGAGTGCTACTTAATTAAGAGATATAGACAAAATGAAAACTGAAAGGAGATGTGATAGTTGTAGTAGAATGTATTAGAAGAATGACAACTTGTAAAAAATGCACAGGTTGATATAAAAATGTTCAATAGAAATAGGCAGACCACCAACGACACGGTCAGTCGGTGAATTCGAAAGAAAAAATAAAAGGAAAAAATAAGAGGAAACGACGCGTGTATTAGTTTAAACAACCTCGTTGCTACCATCCGTGCTTGAGATTAAACCTATTAGATTGTTTCTTTGATTCAGTAGGAGTATAAGCTTCTTGAGTAGAAGTAGCAAAATGTGAACCGTCATGATTAATTAAGTTTTGGCATAGAAATTTAGCTCATATTAAACACGTAGCTACGTTTTTAACATAGGCTACCATACGCTAAAACTTGATAGTAGAGATAAAGCTTAGCATTCGAATTGTGAACTTTTGGATTTTGTCGGAAATGAGATTTCTACTTAGCAATAAGGCCGCCTTTTGGGGCACTTTCTTTTTGTTTGCTTTTCTCTTTTTTTATCTTGTGCCTCTGCAACAGTGATCTTCATAATTATTATAATAAATGTTTGATTTGAATCAATACAGCAAAAGCTTCGCTAATATTCAAGTATGGTTCTGTTTTTTTTTTTGCTTCCGGGAATCTTCTTTATCGCATAATAAGGTAAAAGACTTTTCATACAATAAAGTATGAGTGTTGTAATAAATCCGAGCTTAAGCACTGAACCTACGTTAGACTGGATGGGATTGTTAATTAATTTATATATAAGAGCGAAACTCACACTAGTGCACCAAAAATTGATGGATTGGCAATGTCAACATTTTCAGGCGCGCGTTTTTTTGTTGCAGAAGTAGTGCATCGTCTGTGGTGCATATCAAGTAGTAAGGCCAACGAACTGCGTAAAAACGGTACCGATAACAGCAATGGCCAACAATGTTTACGTGATACTATTGTATGTATTACCAACTGCTAACATTTTGCTGTTTGGACCAGGTGGTTTCTTGGAAATTCAACTGCAGTCAATATAAAAAAGTGGATTATGTTATTTTGAATTTCAGCAGAAGAGATATAGCACTGGTTTTAATTTAGAACTTCTTTTTCTTTTTTCGAAAGATAATGAGTTTCATTTTCTGCCTTAAAATATTTAGAAGCCATATAAACGAACAATTTTGTAATCTTGTCTAAGATAAAAATTAAGCAAATGAAAATACTGTTGTAATTTTCGATGGATTCTATGTTAAACTTAAACATTCTTATCGATAATGTTATATGCTACCGATTTCCATACAAGTTGTAACTTTACTATTCGATTTTGATTCGAAGGCTGCTCGATAGCTTATGTCAAAATGTTTCGTGCTTCGAAATTTCAGTTCCGTTTACGGACGTACAGGCGCGGTCCGAGGGGGGGGGGTCACAGGGGACATGACTCCCCCCAAAATCGTACACTTCACCTAGAAAAAGCTTCTAAAAATGTACAGAAAAGCAATTATTATTATTAGTGACCCCCCCAAAATTTCAGGCTGCGACCGCGCCTGCGGACGTAGTGGCGCTGTACTAATTTCCATACAAAATTATGAGATTCGAGTAATTTTACGCGCGTTATTTTTCTCGATAGCTGTTCGTGCTAAGGGTACTGAGTCAACTCGAGACACTTTACCAGAAGGAAGTCGTTACACCATCGATTTGCAATCCAATGAAAAAGTGTCACTCCCGCGACACACGCAAGAAACCGTAATATCATGTTTAACAAAGTGCCAGTTAATTTGCGAGTATACTGCTCAGTATATTTCAGTCCGCAGGCATAATATGCTGTGAAAGTTAAATTATCATCTAGTTTGCTAGCCGGGATATAAAGCCTATAACCCCAGGCAAAGACGGCGGCAACCAACATATTGTTTCACGTTACGCAAATTGCAGACTCTGTGCTAAATCGAAGAAGGCATGTTTTAAGGGATAACAATTTAGTGTTATATTATAATAGTAAGTAATTTCAAAAAATATTTTCACAAAATGGTTGACCGAAGCTAAAGACGTCGAATTTTCTTTGCGTCACTATTATATGGTCAAACGCAAATAAATGACACAGTCAGAATCACGAATTGTTGTTAAAAAAATCAGCGTCATTTCTTGAACCTATCAAGAACTACTGGTAATGACGCCACTTATAACGAATCTTAACTTAATTTCCTCACTTCCTCTAATTTCAATAATCCCTTTAAATAACTTGGACATAATTATAGGTGCTCAAATATTATTTAACGCCGGTCGTTGTAATCAGCCTGCGGTAAACTCTCGTTCTAAGTCTCAGAATATATAATGAAGTGAGTTACTTAGTCTGGGATTGGCTAACTACTAATAGATTGATTTGATTTTTGGGTTCCAAATTCTTCTTTTTTAACTAGATACGATAATACATTCCTGAGTAGACATAGTAAAGGAGATCGCCCATTTTCTAAGAGCACAACATCTGACTCTAAATATTTTTGTGCCCTAATAATTTTAATTGATTTCATTAGCTGATAGATTCCTTAATTAAAATCAGTAATAAGTTTTTGATATCTTACCCTAGTATAATTTATATTACAAGTTTTCTATAACCTTTTTAGGTTATGTTTTTTTGTAATCGTCTTGTTTTGAGAATAAAATGTAAGTAACAAGTTAAGGGGAGGAGTTCGATGTCACAGCTGGTTAGCGCCGCGGGGCAGACTTGTTTGCAAGGGTTGGTTACAGGATGGGTGACCCAAAAATACTATTTTCTCCTCCTCCGTGCTTCAGAATCAGAAGGCACGTTAAACCTTTGGTCCTAGTCTAACTTAACTTAGCTTAACTTGGTAAATTGTCACAACAGAATACTACGTGTCCAGTTCACTCTTACAAAACACAAATGACCAATGAACTAAGCTCAACTCGGAAATTGCACAGCAAACAAACGATCATATCAAATAATCACGTACGATGACAATAACATACATACACCGCTATCTCTTGACAAGATAGACAGTAGTGTTTTTTTTAAATCGTATAAAATAGCTTCTTCTTCTTCTTATTTTTGTTTTGGCAATCTACTTTCCTCTTGGAAGTAATTTTTGCCAGTGTCAAGTGTTGAATATTTCAGAGATAGATTGTTTCAGTTTACATTAAAATGCGAGTGCATCGCATTCCAATGCTGCTTGGAGCATTTGGCACCAAGTATATCATTGGTAAGTTCTACCGAGGTAGCCACCACTACAGTAAAAGTCTCGGCTTCACACAACCAAAATCGCGCCTATTTCAATTATCCCACATATTGTTCAGTTGCGTAGACACTTGTACCACAAAACTGCACCAATTTTAAGATACAATGGTGTCGATTCGGTTAGCAACGACTTAACTAAATTGACAGGACTAAACTAAATTTCGTTTTCCATCCTTTTTTTTCTGTATCTAAAAGACAAGAACACAATGTTAAAATTAAGTTTAGTCCTGCCAGTTTAGTTAAGTCGTGCTAACCGAATCGACACCATTATCCACTATGAATCAATTTGCAAATAATTAAAATAGACACCGAACCGAACTTGACAAATGGCGCCAAAAAACCTCCTATAAAAGAAAAGAGCTTTTTAAAAAATCAAAACCTTCTTTTTCTTCTTAATGAATAGCTTGCTCTGTGGTCTAAACGTTATTTCCTTCCGTCACCGTCAATGTGACTGTATTGATGGGATTATATTAAAATCGATTATTTGGCTTTGTTTTATTTTTATTTTTCTTAAGAAGTTTCCGCGAGGAAAGCATCCAAATACAATCATATGAATCATATGAATCAAATATGTAATTCAACATGACTATGAAACTATTTTTATTTCACATAGTCGACCATCAACAAAAGAATCGGATTCGGTATACTTAGAAATCGATTTTTATTTTAGGCTGTACTTTTACTGTGTGGCAACATTTTCAATACTGACAAGATGGCGGAACGTTGAATTGAAAGTTATAAATGCTTTAACTACAAATAAAAACTGTCTTCAGTCCCAGGCTTAGACTAATAGTTTTGTAAAAAATTTTGAAAATAAAAAAAAGCAACTATTTTTATGGTTTTTGTTTTGTTAAGGCACAAAAGCCCAAAAGGCGAGATGTTTTATGGGCGTTTTCCTTTAAACTTTTCTAGTGAGATACAAGAATACTTTATTGGAATATCTAAAAAGTTATAAAATACAAGCACAGAATAAATATTAGTATAAGGAGTACCCTTCAAACGCACGTTGTTGTAGTGTAGTGCATTAGT
Organism: Agriphila geniculea; assembly: GCA_943789525.1. Classification (NCBI taxonomy): domain Eukaryota; kingdom Metazoa; phylum Arthropoda; class Insecta; order Lepidoptera; family Crambidae; genus Agriphila; species Agriphila geniculea. Next base: position 15,756,296 of record OX038890.1, read on the forward strand.
TAGAAAGTGTTTAGTATTTTCATACTAAATTACTCTGTGGTTTGATACTTCTTTTTGACATTAGTTTTTTTAGTTTGTGGTCGACTCTATTCCATAAATTAACAGATAAACTAAGTGCAGTGCCGATCCAGAGTTTATTTATTAATTCATTCCACCTACAAATCGCAAATATTGGCTTGTCGTGTAATAAAGGGTATTCTTTCGTTTATCATAATATTATTTGTAATAATTTCATTTGCCATAATGATCCTCGGTCATAATATTAATATGTAATAATTTCTTTTATACTAACAACGTAAGACATAACAATCCATTAGCCATAACTTTCATTTGCCATAAAATTAGGTGCCATAATAACAAGTGTCATAATGATTAGTTCCTATAAATATTATTTGACATAATCAATAATTGACATAATATACATAACTTATAACGTATCTCTTTACCTAAACTTTTAATGTTATAAATAAAATGTTATAAATAAGAACTTTTAATGCGACCACCTCGTGTAGGTTAGGTTAGTCTTTTGATCACTCGCAGCGGAGCTCCATAATGCTTGCATGCGTGTTGCATGCCGAATGCCTGCTTGCATGCTGCATGCCTGTTCGCATGCTACATGCTTGCTCGCATGCTGCATGCCTGCTTGCATGCTGCTTGCTTGCTTATATGCTCCATGCCTGCTTGCATGTAGAATGCTTGCCGGGGGGTGCAGGGGGGCTGGCCCCCCTGCTCGGGGGGGTCGGGGGGCCTGAGGCCCCCCGCTATAAAAAAAACTTTAAATGCACCTACTAGTAGGTTAGGTTAGGTTAGTGTTTATCCCACTCGCAGCGGAGCGAGCGAAGCGAGCGGAGCTCCCTATTGCTTGCGTGCATGTTGTATGCTGCATGTCTGATTGCTTGCTGCTTGCCTGCTGCATGCCTGCTTGCATGCTGCATGCCTGCTTGCATGCTGCATGCCTGCTTGCATGCTGCATGCCTGCTGGCACTACATGCAATTGCAATTGCATGCTTACTCATTATATTTAAAACTTAATCATTAAAAAAAACCTGAATCGTATAATCATAAAGCTAATTATAATTTTATAAATCAAATATTAACATTAGTATAATTAATAAATTATCTTGACTGGTCAAAATCTTATTAATTCTTTAATTAATATGAATTATGCTGGCTTCTCTTATTATTTCTTTGCTGAAATAATAGAAACCAATGTTTGTTTTGCCAAATATTGTAATAAGTAAGTTTTATGGAAAATAATTGTTACGGATAATAACATTATTTTAAATGAAGAGTATGGCAAATAAAATTATGTAATAAGAATAATATGTCATTTGATTGCTTATGACCAATGAAATTAGTGAAAATAAATTTATGTCAAATGTTAGTTATGGCAAATAAAACATTATGTTCAGTGAAATTATGGCATATGTCATTATGGCAAATGAAATTATTGCTTTTGAAATTAGGGAAAACATTAGTAAACCGTAATACAGAGATTATTAAAACACACACGTTTAAAAACTCCCAAAAATTATTTAAAAAGGATAGCAATTACTTTATAAGATTATCATTAAATAGGTTTAGTATCATCGTAACGATGTAAACACCGTATCTAATGCTCTTTATACGGTAATAGAAGCACGATACGATTGCACTTTATTGCTGCAACCATTTGCAATGGCGACCGACAACGCCCTATCGCCCGACCCCGTCAACCTGTCGCCGCGCGGATTTAGTTAATTCCCAACAGCCGCCAGTCGTTTGACCCAGTTTTTTTAGACTAAGAGCAAACGGAGAGTGAGCACCGAATATTAAGTTACTTATGAGATTTTATATTCTTGCATAATAACTGCTTATTTCTACAAAAATATTACTATAAAATACTGACAAAAAATATATTAACATTATACTAATAGGTCATGTAATTGACTACAATAACGAACTAAACAAAAAAGTAAATTACCAAACATAATGAACTTCTTTAATTCTAAAGACGAAGCTAAAAATAAATTTAATAACAATGCTGCAACTACCCGCTGGTAGTCGGGATGGGAGGTATGAGTTTTGTAATATTAACTACATCTCATATTCATTGAAATAGGTAAAATTGCACATAATCTGCAACATCCGGTTGCATGCGTCGCTATAACTGAACTAGAGTAGGTACCGTCTACAGAGTCTATAGACTCTACTATAGTATAAAGTACTCTATATAGACTCTATAGCAGAGGTGCCCATACGGTCGATCGCGATCGACCGGTCGATCGTGAGAGCTTTTAAGGTCGATCGCCAGGGATAGATAGAATTATCATAAATATTTGGTGGGTTAAACGGTCAAAATGTCGATCTCTAAATCATATTTTTGCTAGGTCGATCTCCTTAAGATGGGCACCCCTGCTCTATTAGTATTATAGACGAACATTAAAGCAGATCTTTTATTTTATCTTAGCTTATTCAATTCACTCAAGTTGCTTTTAAATCATACAGAAAGTCTCATTACGGATTTTACAACCTCACGTTAACCATAGCAAATTAACTTCCGACATTTTAACGTTTTATTGGACTATTATTTAATGTTGTTTATTTATGATTTATTTAATGCTGTGGTTTTATTAACACGTATTTTTTTCACTGTGTGTGCTGTGCAGGCCGGCACACATCAGAAAAAAATGGCACTTCTGGACAGGAATTAACGTTCATTCAAATGTTTACAAAAATTAAGTATTTCGCTACCCACGCGTAGCAGTAACTTGAAGCCAATGAGAAAAAACACGATAATTATAACGACCAATTAAAACTTACCTTTTGGAAATAACCCGTTTCGTTTAAAACGATAAGTCCGAGCTTAAAGTTCACTTTGTTCCCTCATAAATGCAACTAGGCCAGATTCGAAGGCATGCTTGTGAAATTAACGATGGACCCAGGATATGGGTCGCCGGTCAAAATACCGACGCTCGCGCAGTTTATCATGCCGGTGAAACACGCCCCGGTTTAATATGCTCGGATTAGAATAATGAATCATGTACCATGATGGGAAAAACCTCCGGATAAACGGATTTCGATTAAATTAAACGTTCTCTCTATACAACGTGTTATAAAAATAATGCCAAATATGGTAGACGGGGAACATCAAACTGAATAACTTTTACTACGGGACCAACTCCGAAATCGCGAAAAAAAAATACTGTTTCATACAAAAATTAAGTAATATCGAAAATATCAAAGTGAATGAAACAGCTGATGTTTTTTTCACGATTTCAGAGTTGGTCCCATAGTAAAAGTTAGTTTGATGGTCCCTATCTAAACATATTCGGCATTAGGAGGGGGAATTATTGTAACACGTTTTATAGAATTCCGAAAAGGAAATGGTATGAGATTTTTTTTAATTTCATTGAACATTGGAAATTGTCAAGTTTTTTCAAATACAAGTAATTTTTTTAAGAAAATATTTGATTTCTCATTTTTCTATATGAAATCATTTGATATCATTTTCTAGCTATAAGACTAAAATTTTAACAAAGGTACTTACTTGTTTAAAATGAATTAGTTTTGATTTGATAATACAGGACGGTAGATACCAATAACAATAAATAATTCATTTGAAATTATAATATAAGATATGTGAATCCAACTGTATCATTTGACATTTCTATAATTGCCAACTGTGAAAATTATAGAACAAGGCGTTTCACTACAAGAGAAATGGCTTGTTTATTAGAGAATACGGAACAATCTTAATTGGTTAAGAAGATTTAAGTTCATTAAATAGCTAATGGATTTAATTAATATCGTCTGGTAATGATGTAGTGTTATCAGGGGCGGATTTCAATTGCGAGGATTGCATTAATGTTACAATCTTGATTGTTACAAGTTCCTTTGAAGTAGCTTTAAATGCTTAGGAAGTAAATGTTACTTTGTATGAATATCATTTTAGTACCGTTTCAGTAATGTAAAAACAACAGCGAACTTAAATCTATGGAATAAGCATTGCGTTCAAAAAATGGCACCACACGAAAAGTACAACTAAGTGGATGGAGCTAAAAATGCTGGCATTCAATCATGCAGCACAAAGCGTCTGAGTTGCTTATTAGCGACCATAATTTGTATACCAACTCATAGATATTTTCTATACTTAAACGAAAAAATATGATACGTTATTTCTGCATATTTTTACAGCTTTCTTTGCGTCTTTTACACCATTTGACTACACAGGACGATATTTCTAATAAACTTACTCTTTCTCTCTTCTCTACAATACAAACTGCAATTATTGTAAAGAACGCTAACGTCAGTCACCGGGTGCGTTGGCTGGCCCGACTAAAGCTGAGCGGGTTGTACTTTTTCGGCCCAGTGGTGCCATTTTTTAATACAGTTCCATAAATTTTAGTTCGCTAAAAAACAACCAGCAAAAGTATTAGACGCAATCAGTAAAGTGGTTCAGCTCGCCTTGCGATGATATATGGATAATGGATGAAGAGGCAGGTATTAGGTAAGACTAGAGATTTTAACATAAAGAAAAGGAAGGAATAACAAAAATAAAGAAATAAATGATGAGATGATGTCTGTTAATGAAGAATGGAAGAAGAATTTGGTAAAAAGAAGAATGTGATATTTAAAATATCAAATCGAGACAACACAATAAGTAGTGCTTAGCTTACATGCCTATTAAACTATACTACAGCGGTCAACGGACACACTACTTTGATGTCGGTAAAGATAACTCACTTTCCTTGGAAAGTGAGGCTTCCTAATCTTGTGTAATCCGTGATTTGCGTAACATTTACATCTATTAAGATAAGACAAACAAGGGCCCACGCAAGACAATCAACTGAAAAGGTGATAAATATCTGACAGACTCAGATGTGGGAGAAGTGAAAATCTTTCTATTTGATCGCCATACGTAGGACGGCGTCTTTATTAGATGTTTTTCATATTCGCTAAAAACACATTCATAGAGATTCTTTTTTAATTTGGAAGGTACGGATGAATTTTGTGAAATTAATTATCTTTCTCATTGTGTTGAACTAACACGAATCCAAAATTCCGAATGTTTGAGACCGGATCGTATTAATAAAATAAATAAATATTAGACAACATCACAAATATCGCTCTGATTCCAAAGTAGCTAAAGCACTTGTGTTATGAAAATCAGAAACAACGGTGGAACTACAAACGCCCAGACCTGAGCCAATACAGAAAAGCTTGTTTTCTAAATTGACCCAGCCGGGGATCGAACACGGGACCTCAAAGATGGCGACACCTTGAAAACCAGTGTACAAACCACTCGACTGCGGAGGTCGTCTTAGTATTATAAAAAGATTAGATTTAACAAAAAGAGGAGTTAAAATCGCAGCTTATGTTGATTCTTTCTATTTGCAGTTTGCTTTACATTGATATCATGTATTTTTTTACAAAAAATATTATTGATGTGCTGTTGAAAAATCAGATAACTTTTACACGTTCGCAGTCGCACTGTAGTGCGAAGGGTAAGAAAGAATAATGTGTTCGTACTCTTCTATAACCCTAGAAATTGTGTTATTATATTTAGTTCGAAGTTGTTTAAGAACTTCAGAATGAGGATTAAGCATATAAAAAGAAACGAACTGAAACAGGAAATCAACACCAAGCGTAACAAAGTTGAACATAAAACGCACTTCGTTACGTTATCATTAGAGTTATTTTAAATTGTCTACTTTTTGCATAAACAACCTTGAATATAAAGTTAAATTGAGACGTTATATCAATTAACTATCAAATCCTCAATCTTCGCACACGACCAATTAAGCTGTTAATTGTAGCAAAACTAAACCAACGGAACTGCAGTTATGCGAGCATGACTAATTATTAAAAAAAAACTAAGTTAAAATCACAAATCACACAGATTCGAGGCACAGTTGTGTTCATATTACGTATTTAGCAGCAAGAGCTACGGTAGGCAGGCAGCGAGTCCAACAATCACTTTATAATAATCCAGTATGTAACTAGGAAAGACTTCTAAAACCTCTTTTAGCACAAACTTTACGGAAAAGCAAAGAACAGGCAAACCATTATATAAAAGTAGGAACTAATGAACATGACATGATACTGAAGTTTTTAAAAAGGTGCTTACCAGGTCCCAATTGCTTCCCATCTATGCAACGTTTTAATAAATGACCAACTATGATATAATATAAAAACTAATAAAATAGGTGACAAAGTTACCAATATTCCCTTAATGCTTTATTACCTAAGTAATGATTTCCCACTTCAGATAGAGCGCTCGTCGTTAAATGCAAATGATCTGCGTAGTGAAAACATGGCTCACTGACCACTAATGACTTGAACTCTTGGAAGGTTTAGCGAAATCGCCATTGCGTGAACACTGAGCTTAGAGGTATAATGAGAGATGTTGACGTGAAAGACCGGCGGTCTAAGAAGGATGACGGTCTGCATCATCAAAAAGTTTAAGGTTCAAAGCAAAAGCTGACTTGAAAAAAGAACCGGGAAAGGTTACCCTTGATTTGGCATAAAGACGAGTGCGGGAGGCGAAAGTGACAATATTAAATAAAACCGGTCAAGAGCGAGTCGGACTCGCGCACCGAGGGTTCCGTACAATCATAAATATATTTGGATATGTTACTTTGGTACAGTCTTTAAAAAAGTAGGATAAACGGCAGACAGGTGGAAGGGCGAACAGGCGGACAGTTAATTTACAAATCTTAACCACAGCTGCTTATGGTGACTGAAAAACGTTTCAGCCACTCCACATTGCAAACTGTTTATATTACTAAGTAGGAACTTATTCTTCGTTTATTCGTACGGCAAATAGTAGGTAATTATATTAGGACCAGCCACCAATTATTATTGTAGTATTCGGTTGCGCCATCTCTTGAGCAATAGTGGAACTATTTTTTTTTTCTTAGGTCAGCATTCTTAGGTCAGCGCCATCTGTTGACTGGTAATGAAACTAAAGCATTTTTGATTGTTTTTTGAATTTCTAAAAAAGTGTGTTATTTTGAGACATCGTTTTATTTTTCCTGTAATCTTTACATAAACTACTATCACATAGAATTATTTCAGATTTATCAAAATTTTTTTTTAGTTCCTTCTTATTTGCAAAATAGTTGGGCAAATGTCATCTTAAACTATTACAAATTTCAAGTTGATACAATTAGTAGTTCTCGAGATACCCAGCTGTGACAGACAGACAGACTGAATCACACCATAAGGGTTCCTTTTTTACCATTTTGGTACGGAACCCTAAAAACGTGATCCTAGCTACTGTATCTGAGAACACAACAATGTACCGGCCTAAAAAATTAATATAGAGGTCCTAGATAGAGATAATGATAAGGTTAAAGTAAATGATAGAAGTAGAAGGACATACCTAGAACCAATACAAATCGAACCCATTTTTTTCTGCGTATGAAAAAGGTTAGGAATTTTTTTTAATATATAAGTACTTACTGCTCAAATGAAAATAGGGGCCACCATATTCGCCGTGTCAGTTAGAATTAAAAAAATGTCGCGTATTTTCGGATGAAACTCCAATTTCTTTTAATTCTAACTTACACACGGTGAATAGGACAATTATATAGTAAATTCTACAGTGAATTCAACAAGTTGACTATACAGCTTTCGAACACTATACAATTCAAATAAAATCAGATTGAATTTATTAGAAAAATACCTTTCAGAACTTAGCTCTTTTGTATGGAAAATTATATGGTGGCCTCTAATTTCTTCTGAGCATTATATTATGGATCTATGATATCTGAGAATAAATGATTTTAATTCAAATTACCAAACCAGTATGTTACTTTATCAATACAATAAAACAATAATCAACTTTTTTATTACCGGAAGAAATCGATCGATATATAATTTTAGAAATGTCTGTTTTTATGAAGACTATAAAATAGAGATCATTATATATGCATATAAATACCAAATCTACACCATTACATCCTGTTTGGAATCTTTATGCACCCACATGTGAAAGTATCTTAAATCTTTCACTAAATTAACTAAATAGCCATTATAAATTAGTGTTCTAGATCAATTAAAATTATATAAACACTATGTAAACTAATTTAAATGAACTCGAAGATGTTTTTCAATAATACCAATAAATTTACTATGTAACTTTCTTAGAAATTTAGAAAGACAGGCTGTTCTGCAATATTGAACTAAGAATGAACGAACTTCTGAAAGAAAATCAGCAAGTAAAAGCAGTGGCTAAGATTCTGCCAGAGACAATAGTCATAAAGCACACGTATTGAATAAACTCGTAACAGCAACTTACCATAAAACTGATTTTATATCTGCTAGCATAGAAACAAAGCCATAAAAACGTTTTCGCGTAAAACAGAAACTAAATATGTAAGTACTTATTGAATGTATAAATAAGCACAACAAAACGGATGGCCAAACCTTAAAACTAATTTTATATTCATCGATCAAGTAGGTAACTTTTCTATCTTGATGCTTTGATTCTTTGATACTATTTGTTATTGCTCCAAATTAACAGTTACATGGCTATCAAACGCCCATTAAACCTATCGCTCAATTCGATCTGTAAACAAGTCTCACGTACTACAAGAATGCAAGCGACTACTACAAAAAAAAATCACTTTACCCACCTGCGTTGTAGTTTAAAAAAACTAACCGTGACAAATTCGATAGATTACAAATAAAGAATAAAGGTACAGAAAGCCCTTTTTGATGAAGTCACAACAGTAAATACCTAGTTTGGTATTGTCTATTTGATGTATGCGAGATTGTAGACAGTAAATATTGTTTTAGGATTGTTAATAAATGAATAAGGAAATGTGTTAAGTGTTTGTTGATATTAAAAAGACATCAGTTTTACACAAACCAAACAACGACGTTCAAAGTCGTTTAATCAAATGAGTACTCTCATTGACATTAAAATTAAACAAATGATTAGGTTTTCATTTGTTTAATTTTAATGTCAATTAGACAGTTTACACCAACTAAAACGTTTTCGTTTTTTACTCATGTGCTAAAACTATGCTATAATAGGCTTTACAGCATAATCATTCGTCGTCTGATCAAGTAATTACTTAAACTCATCACACAAATATTTTTAATGCGATATCGATTACCTTTGATACTGACAGGATCACTACCGTCAATCTTTCATCAATAACAATAATTTCAAGTTCAAGTTCTGATTGTTCCTGAGTGACTGTTCTGATTCCACATTCTATGGTCGTAGCTACAATCAGTCCCCGTGGCGCGTGAGAATGTTTGCGCCTGCGCCGCGCGCCGGTAAAGATTGCGACACGACGACGGTAGCTAGCTGATAATGAATGTGGGCTAACGTATTACCAACAATATCGGTGAACTATACAGTTTTGATTTTATCAGTTTATCTGTCTTAGGTTTAAAAACTAATAGGCTTCAAAGTGGAAAAGCTATACCAACTGTGAGTTGCAACATGCTGCCCTTCTAAAGATTTAGAGCTTATTGACAGAATATTATTTGTTGCTCCATCTTGTGGTGTGAATTATTATTTATATAAGAAAAATATAACTAAAGATCTTATTGTTGATATAAACGTTTATTTGTTCCTCTCATCATTAAATAGTACCAACACAAGTTTGTAAAAAACGATTTCTCATTTCTTTCACGAGATCCACAAAAAACCTTAACAAAAAAAAATAAACAAGAGGCCTCAAGCCAGAAACGTCTATATCAACGTTTTTCTAATAGTAGAACAATATTAATGGACCATAACGTCCAAAAAAATGTGCAATAATGGTATATAAACCTAAATTGACAGCCGCATCGGACAAACAATACCACCATCATGTTCCACTTACGCCACTCTTCGTAATTCCCATTGTATAAAGAACATCAAATTAAGTGAATTTCGAGAAAATAAATCTTGATAAATCAACATTTGTGATTAATTCTCTACACATTTTGAGAGCTAAGAACAAGGACAGTTGACAAATGAAACTAATTGGGTGTATCGAAAACATTCGCTTTCATTCAATCGTATCGCAATAAATAACGTTAGTGTCATCAATCATTCATCACTCCTTCCTTTATATCTAAAGCAATAAATATCATAAAACAGAAGGTACAGTAGAAACCACGAAAAAGAAGAGATTAGAAAAATACTGGTTTGTTTTGTTATTTTAAATCAATAAGAGTTTTCATTGGCTGGTGGGCTTTCTTGATAAGCAAAGCAATCTATAGTCACAAAAAAATATTCTGTAGGGTGCGGTGTAATTTAAGGCGCATTCGCCAGATCTGGACGGACCCTTATAGAGTGAATTATCTTACATCTATTTCTATTCAATGTGGCTAAAATGTTACAAAATTAAGTAAGACGTCTTTTTATTGCACAAAAATAAAACACAACTCATTAACAAACAGAGATAATCAAAATCAAGCCTGACTGTTTATCGCATTATCTTTGATGCAACATTATAGGAATGAATGGTTTCTATTCTTTTCCTTATCACAAATAAAGTCTTCGCGAAATCTACCTTCCCAGAGGTTACTACCATCGTTTTTAATTTCACTCTTATCTATGTTAGTAGAAAGTTCTCAGTAGGTCGCAGCTCCTATTCGGCAGATATTTGCGGGCATGACTTGCAATAATCCATCTTCATTAATTTGCAACAGCACCTACATAGATTAGAGTAGTTTGACCTCAATTTATTTCAGTGATGACATTGGCAAAAATATCTTAATGGGAGATAGCCGCGATAAGACAAGCCAGAACTAATACCAGAATGTTTGCAAACAAAGATAATCTCTACGCAAATGGTATACGCAACCTACGCAAGTTCTTGTCTTGTATGAAGCATCATACAAATGGTGCGACACAAAGCACCTCATATAGCTGCTAAAGTGGTAAAATAAAATATAAATAAATGAATTATTCTCCTATTCTGGCATTGATATAGTTTTAAACCGTGTCGGCGTCGTTGAAGAGGATAATAACGCAAAGCTAATGATTTCTCCGGAAATTGAAGCTAGGTCCTCAAACAAAGATAAAAGTTACTTATCATAAAGGAAGAAACAATAATTAATAAAAGATTGTCTTCAGAAATTATTTCAACATAATGTCGACGTTAAAGATCATCAACATGAAGAACCATGCGATGCGAGTGTTGCGAGACAGTACGAAAATTCGCACACATTCCCCAGATATCAATGGAAAACAAACAATAAATTGCTATGCTAAAGCTCACAGGGTCAATGATTTCAAGTAACCGGCTGTGGCCGTCAAAACAATAATTAATATTTAAGTCATGCTGTCCCTATCTTAATAGCAAGTTGCAGCGCAGGTAAATCAATAAAGTCTGACCCCTGAGGCGCCGCCGCAGCAATGCAACCACCTGCATTTGAAACTTTCGTATACTGTGTAATATAATACTATATTGATGTTTATATGTAATTATAGTTGCTGCAACTTTTTCAACTATATAGCTTCCGTATCGCTGTAGCCCACAATTTCGCTTAAGTTTGTTTTCATTCATTCATAGTTAACAACAAACTTTGCAGGCTCGGCCACTTTAGACTATGGTATTTTTTAACATATTTGATTCCTTCAATCCTCTTTCCTCCTCCCCTTTCAAACTTTTAAGTTTCAGCTTAGCAACATCAACATTTCAAATTCATATCTTTAAAATTCACAATATGAAAGTGACAAACACGCCAATATATTCAAAATGATGTAACCCTCATGGTTAAGGGCAGAAAACAAAAGTTAATTTGGTTCTGGTATCAGCGCGTATCGCAACTGATTTCAAATTAGTTATGCATTTTCTGGTCGTCTGGTATTTCGCTTGAGGGATAAAGTCGCACGCAACAGATCTGAAGAAGCTAAACATTTCCGAATGGTCTGAAAAAAATGGCAAAGTGCAAGTCGGACTCGCGCACGAAGAGTTCCGGACCAAAAAACCGCAAAAAAAAAATACGTTTGTTGTATGGGAGCCCTCCTTAAATATTATTTTTATTCTGTTTTTAGTATTTGCTGTTATAGAGGCAACAGAAATACATCATCTGTGAAAATTCCAACTGTCTACCTGTTGTCGTTATTAATATCGAGCAAAAAATGGCAATAAAAATCACGTTTGTTTGTTGTATGGGAACCCCCCTTAAATATTAATTACAACAACAGAAATACATCATCTGTGAAAATTTCAACTGTCTAGCTATCACGGTTCATGAGATACAGCCTGGTGACAGACAGACGGACAGCGGAGTCTTAGTAATAGGGTCCCGTTTGTACCCTAACGGGTACGGAACCCTAAAAATGTTCTCACTTATGTCTGTTGGTCTGAACAAGGGCAGTAATCCTAATGAAATTGCGTATATTGATATCGAAATCTAATTCGGGCCGTTGAGCCAGAGCGAAGTTAGTAAGAAGAAGTTTTCCTTAAGCTGTGATTAGATGTGTGATCACGTGTGTGACATACCGTTGCTGATGTGGCCATTGACAGAAGAAAATAAGTAGGTAAGTATAGTAAATTGTGCCCCATAGCGGAAGGTGCGGTCAAAATTCAATGTTGCCGTTTGCCAATTTCACTTTCATTTCATACAACTCTCAGTAATTCGGCTAGATATTACTGAACAGAACCGGTTTATTGATTTATAGCTGCAGTACACGCCTCCTTGCTCTATGATAGACATTAATCAGATGTATTTGGTTAAATTATGTTTAAAATGTAATGTCAATGTTAGTGGGTCATACGCTTTTTGGCTTGACCCGGATTCATTGTACAGGAAACATCAATTTTGCACGTAATTCATGGATAACAGTTGCATTTATAATAGTTTTAAGGCATATTTTGAACAAATAAAATGGGTAAATACTTAACAATAAGCCAGTAGCAACTCGGTAGCAATTGGTCAGTGCATTGGGTCAAAATCCTATGGGTGCGGGTTCGAGTCTCGTCTGAGGTGCTACGGGTGAGTGGATTCTTTCTAGTATTTTTTCTAATACAGTAATTATCTTAATTAACCTATACCATAATTAAAACAACTTCAAGAAATAGATTGATTTTTCAGTGACTAGTAGGTAATCAAAAGTTAAAGGAATTTTAAACTTATCTGGAATAAAAAATAATCTGACAAAACGTGACTATAGGTTTGAATCAATATCACGGATTTTTGTTTTAGCGATATTGATTCTGAGCTAATTGGTTTATCGCTAATTAATGGACGTGGTATAATAATAAATAATAATGCGAATATTTTGCAAACGTGTGCAATCTTCGCAATCGCACATAATCTCATTAGTATCGAAGGTACTAATAATACTGTGCTTACTAGCTCACGTATAGAGTAGACGTGATAACTTCCAAGGTTATAAAAAAAATACGGTTGAGTACCAGGAAAGGGTGATGCGCAAAGTCCGCGTGACTTATTTTGAGAGAATAATTTTGAGGTGTTTTCGTAATTGTCTACTTTTTCATTGTTTCAGTTAGATCAGACAATAGTAAAGAATATTTACTCATGTCTTTTTTCATAAACATTATAGTTTCTTAGAAAATTGTATTTCAAGATTTTGCTGTGGAGAACTAAGCAAAATTTTGAAATTAAAATACGGAGGAGCAGGACACCCCAATACAAAAACAATTAGGTCGTAATCGATTAGGTTAAGTTAGTACTGCGGAAAAAACTCGCGAGCCGAATGAGCGTAGTGCCAAAACAGAACCGAACTTAAAAAAAACCGGCCAAGTGCGTATCGGGCCACGCGCCATAGGGTTCCGTAGTTACATTATACCATACCATATTTAATACCACCTATCATTTTTCGTCTGCAAAAATAACTTTGTTTTTCACAGTGTTGGTATGAATGACAAAGTTATATTTACGGTTTTGGAAAATGTGCTATATCTCAAAAACTAATTACTACATCTCGTTCAAACCAATTTTGGTTGAAAGTGTTTATTAAGATTTACAGCATATATTTTTTTTAGATTTTTCACTCTCTTATTTCAAAAGTTAAAGGGGGGGGACACACATTTTACCACTTTGGCGGTGAATATCTTTCAAACCTTAGAGCATCGCCTTAGCGATTATTACTCTATTCAATTTTTTCTGGCATTTTTTGCGGGGGGGGAAAGTGCACACAAATGCAGTGCCGCATACTCACATACAAAAACAACACTGTAAAGACGACACCAACACATAAAAAATAAAACAAAACAGCTAAAATTTGTGTACGGATGAGTCACACATCAAAATATGACACGTTTTTGACATAAAGGGCTGGGCTCAATTGTCGTTGCAGCAATATCGATACGGAAAAAGGAATAAAGGTAACAAACTCAAACATTTTACATGGGGTGAATAACAACAAAGAGCCCAACAAGCAAAAACCTTTTGGACCAACTGACCACTAAATCTCATCACCAGTGGTCAGTTGAGAAATGAATTTCTCATCTGACCACTGGAGGTGAATTGGGAGCAATTTATCCCTAATTCATCACCAATGATGAAACTGATGAAGTGGGGGGGTTTTTTTGTTTCAACTGACTACGGATGACCTTTTGAAAACTATGTAAGCCTATTTCATTAAATCATAATTTAACCACCATAAGTTAACCTTTTCCATATTTATGTGATCCTGGTAATTTGGAGATGCAAGTGATTGAAAATATTTCATTTTGAACCAAAGCGAAGCGAGGACACGTTGCTAGTTAATTATAAAATAAAAATAACACAGAAAATTATAGAAGTTAACCTTCTCCGTATTTATATGATCCTGGTACTTTGGAAACGTAAGTAATTAAAAATATATAAAAAAAAACTGAAACTCCTTGACAGCAGAAGTTGGGAAATAATCATATCGCAGTCAGATTTGAATATTTTATAAATATAATATTTTTGGTTTGGTCACCACATCATCATATCAGCCGCACGACACCCACTGCTGGGTATAGGCCTCCCCCAAGGATTTCCACGACGATCGGTCCTGTGCTTCCCACATCCAGTGGCTTCCGGCAACCTTCACCAGATCGTCGGTCCACCTTGTCGGGGGCCTACCCACGGAGCGTCGTCCGGTGCGCGGTCGCCATTCAAGAACCTTTCCGCCCCAACGGCCATCGGTTCTTCTCGCTATGTGTCCAGCCCACTGCCACTTTAGCTGAGCAATCCTTCGAGCGATGTCGGTTACTTTAGTTCGCCTGCGGATCTCCTCATTTCTGATTCGATCACGCAGGGAAACGCCGAGCATGGCTCTCACCATTGCACGCTGGGTGACCTTGAGCCTCCTTATGAGACCCATATGGGTCATATATATCGTATATGGTCACCACACCAGTGGTGAAATGGGAGTAAGATGGTGTTATTTAATAACGGATAGTCAGTTGAGAAATTGGAGTTCCAACCAACCACTGGTGGTAGGATTTGGTGGTCAGATGGTCCGGAAGGAGCAAAAAAGTCTCAGGATGCGTACGTTATTGCGCGATGACGATTAAAAATTATAAGGGGAAAGGGGAGGGGAGGAGGGACTGGGACGGAGGATGGCGATGTATAGATAAATAAAAAGATTGACGGTTACGGTGACGGTAAGTGTAAGTGGACGAGGAAGCGGAAGCTGAAGTGGAAGCGGAAGCTGAACTGGATGCGAAAGTCAAATGTACCATAGGCAACAGCGTCGCTTAACCACTGCTAAGGTTAAAATCGCTTGCACGCCGCGCCGCCCGCTGTCACATACGTAGTTAGGGGCTGGGGTGATACGCGCCCACACGAATTTTGTTGCAAACTGGTTAAGCGACGCTGTTGCCCATAGTACATCAATGAATATAAACAGTTTGCAATGTGGAGTGTCAGCCACTCGTTTTTCAGTCACCACAAGCAGCTGTGGTTAAGATTTGTAAATTAACTGTCCGCCTATTCGCCCTTTCACCTCTCCGCCTGGTCGCCCATCCACCTTTTTGCCTGTCCCCCGTCTATCCTACTTTTGAAAGACTGTTCTACAGTAACATGTCCAAATATTTATATTTATGATGGTACGGAACCCTCGGTGCGCGAGTCCGACTCGCTCTTGACCGGTTTTTTATATAATAATATAAGATGTATCAAAAAGATTATTTATTCTGTGAGAGAACCAATTAATTAATGCTGTGATTTTATTTTACTCTTTGACGCAGAATGTAACAGTGCTAAACTGCAAAGACCAAATTGAGTCTGTCAGAAGTTAAAAAGAATTAATAAATATTTAAGAATTTTTAGGTATATCACATTTATGAGAATGCCTGGAGCAGGACCAGGCCCCTATTTCACAGACGTGACAATTGTAAATTACAATGACAATTTGATGTACGTTGCGGTGTCTATGAGTAGTTTGATCAGTATATTTTCTAAATTCAAATTAGCTGACGCCATGGACAGCAAATTGTCATTGTCATTTACAATTGTCACGTCTGTGAAATAGGGGCCAGGCCATATCCTTTATCGACAAACATTGTGATACGGTAACATCACTAAGTTGCTCATCGGCGAGAACTCGGATTTATCTAGCGACAGATCTGAAATTTGTACGGAGGAGCCATGGACGAGCAGACCCGATGTCACTGAATAAATTTGACAACTATTCAAGAATAAAATATACGAATTTAATGTTTAAATGTAAACAAATAGCAATAATACGACAAAAAATTACTTTCATGTGAAATGTAACACCGACTTTTTGTAAACTTTGATGTTCCAGACCTCTTTTAACAGTAAAAAACTCATCAATTCGGCATTTTAAACACTGCAGCGTTCACATGCGCGACTGGACTCGGTCTAGAAAGAAATCCGGGCGCAACTGGTTTTATCAACTGCATATGCCCATTTGGGCTTGTACTTCGGCAGAGGGGAAAGCTTCGTATGGCTTCTCTTTCTGGGACAGAAGCGCGTCTTACTCTAAGGTCTCAAAAATGAAATCGTCATGCTTGACATAAAGTTAAGTTTGCATTCTATACATTTTGTATGAATAAAAACAACTTATACTTGCAATTGTTAGTGTTGGGAAACAGCGTCTCATACCTTAGAGCATCGCGGCTTCGTCTCGAAGGGAGCAGCCTTAGCGATTATGACTCTATTCAAATTATTCTGGCATTTTTTGCGGGGGGGGGGAAGTGCACACAAGTGCAGTTCCGCATACTCACATACAAAAACAACACTGTAAAGACGACACCAACACATAAAAAATAAAACAAAACAGCAAAAATTTGTGTACGGATGAGTCACACATCAAAATATGACACGTTTTTGACATAAAGGGCTGGGCTCAACTGTCGTTGCAGCAATATCGATACGGAAAAAGGAATAAAGGTAACAAACTCAAACATTTTACATGGGGTGAATAACAACAAAGAGTCCCTTCTCCTTATTTATATGATCCTGGTACTTTGGAGACGTAAGTAATTAAAAATATATAAAAAATACTGAAACTCCCTGTCAGCAGAAGTCAGATTTGAATATTTTATAAATATAATAATTTTTGGTTTGGTCACCACACCAGTGGTGAAATGGGAGTAAGATGGTGTTATTTGGTCACGGGTAGTCAGTTGAGAAATTGGAGTTCCAACCAACCACTGAGTTATGAGTAAACACGGATAGAATTTTGGAGATTGCTATGTTTGATTCCATTAACTAACTTCGGCGGTTGTTTTGGTCAGTGTCTTCAAAAAATAAAGCAGTTTTAAACGTAGGTACCTATGTAAAATTCGGAAAAATAATTTTGCATAACAATTTCCACAAAAAAGTTTTATACGATAATTGCAAACCCTTCTTTTTGCTTCAATGTCCTTTTCCACCTACTGGGGTTTCTGAGCATCTTTCTAGCTTGTTTTGGCGGCACAAGTAAATGCTGGAGCTAAACAGCTCCATTTTCATATTTATAAAACAATAAAAAAATCTTGAGGCCGTTTTTAATGTTCAACAGTTTGAACATGTCAAAACAAAAGTAACAATCTGCACTGGACATTGCGATCTTTGTTTCGATTTGTCGTTTTTAACCATAAATTTCTAGTGGATAAAGACGCATTTGCTTATGATTTTTAGACAGATCACAAGCTTTGAATCAGTGCTACTAGATGGCACTATTAGTCATATTCTTGACAAAAGTGGAGATAGTCACCTTTGCTTTTATAGCCCTCTAATTAAGATGTATCAAAAAGATTATTTATTCTGTGAGAGAACCAATTAATTTATGCTGTGATATTATTTTACTCTTTGACGCAGAATGTGACAGTGCAAAACTGCAAAGACCAAATTAAGTCTGTCAGAAGTTAAAAAGAATTAATAAATATTTAAGGATTTTTCAGGTATATTATATCACATTTATGAGACTGCCTGGAGCAGGACCAGGCCATGTCCTTTATCGACAAACATTGTGATACGGTAACATCACTAAGTTGCTCATCGGCGAGATCTCGGATTTATCTAGCGACAGATCTGAAATTTGTACGGTCGAGCCATGGACGAGCAGACCCGATGTCACTGAACAAATTTGACAACTAATCAAGAATAAAATGTACGAATTTAATGTTTCAATGTAAACAAATAGCAATAATACGACAAAAAATTACTTTCATGTGAAATGTAATACCGTCTTTTTGTAAACATTGATGTTCCAGACCTCTGTTAACAGCAAAAAACTCATCAATTCGGCATTTTAAACACTGCAGCGTTCACATGCGCGACTGGACTCGGTCTAGAAAGAAATCCGGGCGCAACTGGTTTTATTAACCGCGTATGCCCATTTGGGCTTGTACTTCGGCAGAGGGGAAAGCTTCGTATGGCTTCTCTTTCTGGGACAGAAGCGCGTCTTACTCTAAGTTTCAAACGGTTGACTTTGAGAAAAAGTTGTCTTAGGAACCTTAATGTCATTTTTAAAGACCTATCTATAAACACCCAACACGTATTGGTTTGACGAAAAATTTTTTTTTTAGTTTCAGTTCCATGTATGGAGAGCCCCCCCTTAATCTTTTATTTTTCTTATGTTTGTATTAAATTCGTTAAGCGGTTAACAGAATACATTTACCTACCAAGTTTCAACTGTGTAGTCTTAATATTTTCGGAATAAAGTGGCTGTGACATACGGACAGACAGACAGACAGACAGACAGACATGACGAATCTATAAGGGTTCCGTTTTTTGCCATTTAGGCTACGGAACCCTAAAAAGGCCAATAACCCGACATTTGGGTCATTGACCTTTAATCCACGACCTCTATGCTTCCTCTATGTCAACGAATCCAAGGTCATTGATCTTTAAAAACATGCCTATGTGCGCCCCCTCCCTTCACTCTGACCACGTAACAATAACAATCGTAGCACAAGCGTTCATTCGCACAAACCTGCATCGCACAATCGATCTTTCGTACAGAAGTTTATCACACAAACATTTGAATTCGCACTAACACACATGCGTTTCTGACTTGAAAGCTAAGTGTCTACATAATTAAGACTATTAGACGTCATCATATTTTTAGAAAAAGAAACTGCAGATTAAAAAGAAACAGCCGCAGATAATCTTATTGAAAATGTTTCTCCAAATCGATAGTGTAAATTTACCCATGCGTATAGTTCGGTAGAGAGGGCCGATGAAAACTCGCCGAAGCTCGACCATTTTCCGTTACAACTTACAAGCCGCTAAATAAATCACACAAGAGAATATAATAAGCGTAATGAACACAGCGTTAAAAACTAAGAAATCGCTAATGGCCGACTGTAACGCAAACGTGAGATAACAAGTTACGTGAAATATCAGTCTGGTTACTAGTATCCTTACTAATATTATAAATGCGAAAGTCCGTTTGTTTGTTACGCCTTCACGTCTAACTACTGAACTGATCATCATTAAATTTTGCATACACGTTCTTAGGGGTACAGAGAAGTATACCTTTCATCCAGAAATAATGTATTGTTCCCGAGGGATAGCAAAAAATCTTTCCACGCAGACGAAGTCGCGGGCGGCCGCTAGTCATGAATAATTATAAAATAGTGCTTTTAATAACAAGAATATTACAAATATTATCGTTAATTCAACATTCATCAACAATGATTTAACAAGCTCTGTAATTTTTCACTTGAACCCAGAATACATAAAAGTAAGTCTTGAACTCCATAGAGTATTTTTTTTGTGTCTAATAGTGTCTTAACAAAATCTCGTGACGCAGTTTGACAGACTGATCGTACTCTATTTTATATATTTTATTTTTATTTTATATAAAATGGTACATCAACTAGACATATTGGTCATTTTTAATATAAATGCAAAAAGTATCACTGTAAACATGTTTGCCAATTACAGATATACACATCTATCTATCACGTTTGTTAAGCAATGCTCGGTCCGGCCAGGTGTCGGATGGGTGACCGCTAAGTGCCATTACAACTGAGCGCTTCCGTGCTTCGGAGGGCACGACGAACCCAGCTGTTGTCATCTGATCACAGTCGTGAAGCCAAGTCAGAGGCCTTACAGGCGGCTTGATAAACTCTAACACCCATAGACATAGAAAAATTTTCGCTGCGCTCAAGAAGACCAACAAAGCGTGGAAAAGAGAAGTTAACATCATACGGACACGGTCTATGTAAAAAAGAGACAAAGGATCAAGTGACATGTGCCAACATTTTTTACAGTAAGAGCCCCTAGCGTCCCGCCTAGCAAATGAGCAATCACAGTTTGTTTAAAATATTTTTTAATCTTAATTAGAATTTAAAATAAAGGTATCGTGGAGCTATGGTGTCTTCTGCTCTAAGTAATTGTGATGTAACAAAAAGAAACAATCCAAGTAATCACACTTTTCAAAGGTAAATAAGATATTGCCACACATTTCTCTTAAACCAAATTTCGCTACATTTATTCATTTATCGACAAAGAAAACAGTATGGAACATAGTTTATTATTTTCCTTTACCATAATATAGTCATATTTTATGAATCTAAGTCATATTTTACGTATCTCATATAAAATGTATTGATTCGTTTTCGGATCACCCGTTTATTGACTTTGTTGTTCTTTGACATTCTATTTCTATGCTAACACCGGAGGTGGCCACTAATACTCATACGATAAAAAAGCAGAACAAAAGAAGAAAGAAAGAACAAAATATGCTGTAACTTACTTCAAACTTTTCCTTTTAACTAAACCAAAAGCTGTGAATAAACAGGTTTCACGTTTTCAATGAAATCGAAAGTCCCAATCCCCTACTGTATCGGTATCGGTACGCCCTCTCAATATTCAAATTGAATGGGCGATGAAAGTACATTAAAAAAACCATAGATAATATCGACGCATCAGTTCAGTTTTATATAATCCGACACCGTAAATTAAGTTAGGGAGCTTACATTTAAAGCTCTAGTTAATCCACTTAAGATTCAAATTACAATAAGTTATTTTGAACTGGATATTGAAGAAAAGAAAGGTCTTCTTCGGTCCAATATGACTTTAGGGGCAGATAGTGTAGATGGTATAGTTCCATTGGGCACTTGATAATTCTTAGATAGTTACAAAATGTTCCACATAAAAAAATTAAAGACTTTCTTATACCAGTCGTCCTTAAACTGCTCTGGGAATTCTTCTCACAGAACTCTTCAAATAGAAGTTTCTCTCGTTTATAACCAAGCAACGTTACCTAAACGTAACGTTAGTCTTGAATAATCCGATATAAAACTCAATAAATCCAGATATTACTAACTAAAATCACAAATAACCAAATTCACATGCTCCTAATGTTCTACTGCTTCTTACTTATGACAAGCGATTCATTTGACTGTTCAAAACGTACGGTTTCATTTGTCAAACGAAATAATACGTTTGACAAATTTTAATGAAATCGTACGTTTTGCAATTGAATACGATTCCTTTACACAATCGCACCTCAGAACTGTTTGACTTCTCCTAATAAAGCTTGTAGCATAATGGATAAACCTCAAAGCACTGTACTTTTTTTCTTATTCAATGTATAGCAACTTGTAAAAGCTTCTGCGAGAAGTTTTCCTTCTTTTAAATGTTTTCAATAGCAGTAAGGCGTTGTGGAAAATTGGTAACTACAATATGAGAAACTTTAAATTCCACCTTTTTTACAAGCTTTTATTTAGTTCCACCTGTCCTGTGCCCGTCCGTCTTTAATCAAATGACAAACCATATCTAGTAGTTTATCAACATTTTGACTAGATTTTACTAGAAGCTTGTTTTTTTAAAAAAATTTTTTAATAAGCGTCCCCGCAAACTACAGGCCAAACTATTGGTCGATAGTTGGGTCGAGCCTTTAATCAGTATTAAGAAGTATGCAAGTGCGCACATTACAACGATTTGGTATCGGCCGATTCTTCATATTAAAAACGGTCCGACCCAACTATCGGCCGATAGACAGTCTGCGAGAGCTCTAAGGCTTTTAATTAAATTTCCCAAACAAACTGTGTACAACGGGAGCATACCATACCCGTGGCCTGAACTCACGCTGTGAACAATATCGTCGCGAAAATTATTTCAAGCCGGATTTACTTTCGCTCCGAAATGGCAGCGCGATAGCTCCCCGCTCGTGGGAACTGCTTTCTGGGGTGGTCTCCGTTGTTTATGGATTCATACAGAAAAGTGCTACTTGTTTTCCGCTCATCAAAACTACGAAAGTGAAACTTAGGTACTCTTGTTTGATTTCTAAACCTCCTATTATTTACAATTACGGTGGCACTTATGTTATTTTAAAACATAAACATGCATCAATTTCATAAAGGAGATGTCCCAGCGTTGCCCCAGTTTCATTTTATTTCATTACTTTCATAATTAAAAAATGCTAATTACATTTTATTTAGGTATAGTATCAGTCAAGAATTGTTTTATATTTAGATAAACAATTACAAAAACATTAGGTTGTTTATGAAGTATTTTGTGAAAAAAATGTAAGAAAATAGTACTATCATAATAAAAATTGTGATTTAAAAGCGTTTTAACTTAAAAATCCCACTTTTTAATGCAGAAAATAATTATTAATCTGATTCTAGAGTAAAATACCTACTCTGATATACTATTTTGATTAAGACGCGATAGACTTTCGTTTTTTGAGAATGGTGGGGCAAATGACATAGGCGCGACGGGACATGTCCTTTTATACAGACATCGAAAGAGCACGTAACCTAAATAATGTTAGGTACGGTTTCCTTGTTTCATTTCATTCATTCCATCTTAATAAAGTACCAAAATTGGTGATTGTGCCATGACTTTAATTAACTAATGAATCTAAACATGTAACAGGTTCCCATGATTCGCAACAGTTGTTAAATGAGTTGAGATTTACAACAAAGCAATCCCGATAGACGCCTGCGCAGCTAATAATCCTCAATATCTCTCCATCATCATTTATCCCGACTTGTTACTTTAATTACTCGAGATAGGATCGAGTCTGCGTGACTCTAAAGTAATATAGCTCTCAACTAAGTATCTATGTTTTCTGTACGGCAATATAATAATTTAACTTAAGATATGCATTTACTGCTAAGAATAAAAATTTCTACCTGTATCACATAAGACACACACATTGTATCACAGATTAGACATATATTCCACCTATTAGGTAAGTACTTGAAATTGAAAGTCATGTCACTTTTAGAGTAAGTTTGAGATTTTGACAAAACATTTAAATTATTATGAAATCAGTTAAGTAGTTACATTATTACCGTATTTCAAATAAGCTACAACAATATGTTATTTCACTGATGAAATGCACAAAAGTATTTTTTTAGAATAATTTTAAAAGACAAGTTTTTCGTAGTGTTTGTCTGATGCCTAATGTGGTATTTACATTGGTGACAAAAGCCGCACAACTTTCACCTCACGGCGAAAATCGACCGTGTAAATGGCAATTCGGCCTTAGGCCGCAGGTGACTGAACAAAATTATCTGATCCGGTAGCTAAAACTGGAAGTACATTATTACATATTGTTACCTAGGTTACACTAACCATCTACATAGACGACAGCGACGCCATCACTTGCGATTCAATTTTGGAAGCGACTTGCTAGGTAACTAAAGTCGACCGTGACAGGTGACTAAAATAGACCCATGTAAATACCCCATAAGACTGGATGTCAAAGTTAATGACTATTTAATGAGAAACAAAGACAGTCCTTCCTCGCAAGAAAGTCAATTCTTTTTCAATCCCAGTTTCTATTAACACATAATTATTATGGTGCGGTCCGACAGCTATCGGCAAGAAACGACGACGTCGCTTCCTTTCTCACCGGCCAATATAGCGTTGTCTGCGCTGGCGCATGATTAATGCGCGCTAATGACCACGCAGATCTAGACGATCGAACACGAACTAAAGGCGAACATACACGAGCGCAGACAATATAGATGTTGTGTTGATCTTGATTTCCAAAACTGAACAAAGACAAAAGGTCTTGTGGTTGGAAGTTTTCAAACCACATCAAGAAATCATAACATAGTATTACTAGTATAGTATTATATTAATCTGTGATAGTATTTTAAATTTAACTCTATCTCTACTATAAACTTTGACCGCATTAGAGTTTATTTTTAAGTTACTAATTGTGCTGGCGTCAAAGATTTAATGGCATGACTTAATGGAATCGATGATTTCTAAAAGGGCACTTGTGCATATCCAAGACATTTTTTAATGGTAAGTATCTTTTAAAGATTGCTTTCATTTTGTGTAAAACGCCACATGTCACTACTTTTTCCATAAGTTGTTACGCCATCGAAATATTCGTTTAGAACTAAAGAGGCCCTTGTCTATTGTTTTTACGCCTCCTACAAAATTTTCAACTAGAGAATACAGCGTGACAATTGCCCTTTTAGAAATCATCATTGTTTCGCTATCTAGCACAAAAGATTTTTAAGGTTTAATGCTTACTCAAAATTATTTAAAATTTTGTTTCATTTTAAAGCTTTAAAACCCGTAATATCAATAACAACTTTAATAACGCACTTCGTCACACACAAGCTATCACTTTACTCTAGCCTTTATATTCCCGATAATAACCAGCAGTGCATAACCGGCTTAAAACCTGCGCCGGCGCAGTCGCACGCACGTTCACAACACTTGCATTCGCAAACTATTTATTTCCTGTTTATTTAATGTCGGCTATCTGGCGTGCTGTTTAGATAAGTTGCAATTGACAGACAAAACGATTAGTAAATTGACTCGAGTAAATGGCGAAAGAAATTGTTTTAGCCAACATCCGCTAATCACTTGGAGTGTTATATTAGATAGTTGTAGGTTACTCACAGAACATTTACACCAGATAAAAGTTATTAAAGATGGCATAATTTTAGTCAGAAAGTTTCTTAAATCGATACGTTACCTTATAATTCATGAAAGTTACGAGCAAAATTTTATAAAGAATCTAGAAGCAAGCAACTCTGCAAATTATCATTTCTTACATTACCGTGATTTTATTAATAATCCATTGTCGTATACACTTACATAATTTTAATGCCTCATCGATCAAACTTGAAATGCTGCTTACCTGAAAAGGAAAGTAACACCTGATAAATAAGGTCATATAATCGCAGATTGAATACGTTTCTATTTAGGTTGCGTTATTCAAGACCTACTTCGAAATTTAATGATATGTATCAAATCAAATTTAAACAGAATCTTATTCATCATTAATAATTCTAATACGTTTATTGCTGACCTCGATAAGCTTAATCGAATGTCTTTCCTCAGAAGGCTATTGTGTAAGTAGGAATTGCGCACGCGACGATGTTAGCATTTAGATAGGAAGATGCACGATTCTTGTTGAGTGTCATTTATTTTTAACAGTTACGCATGGGTGGTTTGCTTGTTGATCATACATATTTACTAGTCACATATAAACGATACGAAACAAGGGTCAACGATACAATCAACAAATTAATAAAGATACTCGTAGCATAAGGCTTTTACGGTATAAGCAGTTTTTAGGGTTCCGTAGCCTAATGGCAAAAAACGGAACCCTTATAGTTTCGTCATGTCTGTCTGTCTGTCCGTATGGCATAGCCACTTTATTCCGAAACTATTAAGATTACACAGTTGAAACTGCCAAAGTGGTAAAATGAGTGCCCCCCCCCCCCTTTAACTTTTAAAATAAGAGAGCGAAAAATCTAAAAAAAAATATATGCTGTACATCCTACTAAATACTTTCAAAGAAAATTGGTTTGAACGAGATATAGTGATAATTTTTAGAGATATATGACATATTTCAAAACCGCAAATATAACTTTGTCATTTATACAAACACTATGAAAAACAAAGTTATTTTTGCAGACAACAAATTATAGTGGTATTCAATATGGTATGGTATAAGATAACTACGGAACCCTACTGCGCGTGGCCCGACGAAATCAGGGCAATAATGGACAACATTTTATTTTTAGAAAGTACTAAAATTAGAAAAACATTTTCAGATTTCAGTGTTCTAAGCTCATCTATTTTTTTTCAGAATTTTTAAGCAAAAGAGCTATACTAACACATTCAACTTCCTGACAATGTACTTACGCTCTTTTAGAATGAGTAAGATTTCAAATAGTGATTTAATAATATAAAAAAAACGATTAAAAGTTAAATAAAAAAGTATCCCCCAATTTTGTATCTACTTTCATTATACAAAGTAAAAACGACATATTTATTATGTTTTTGAAAGGTTGTGCGACTTCGCTAGCATAGTTCAATATGAAATATCATTTAAATTATATTCAGTAAAATTAAAAGCCAATTAAAGTAGGTAATAAAATTAAACCATGGAAAGATTTATCATATTCTGGTTTTACTATAAATAACACACGTGGATGAAATGAATTAACCGAAACCAAATACACATCCATCAATGAGTTTCACTTCGAATAACCACAAATTATTAAATTCTCCAACAAATGAATATCTAGACGATAGTGCTGACGTGACATACAACACGAGCCACCATTTACTAGTTAGATCTAATCGAAATCCCACGCAGTACCTTCTCTTAAATGCTGAATGACCAGAAAACGGCGCGTGATTTCCTCGGCCTACAAAAATCTATTCATGCGAGACCTATGGTCAACTCAACACTGACAAACTTGACATTCAAAAGGAAACAATGGTTGAAGATAGTGCACTTTACTATGTGACCACTTTGGAAGCTGTTTCGAAAGTTGTAAAAATACCACATAAACAAAGTTACAATCTGTAAAAACAATAACAAACTTCTTTCGAAAGACGCATGGTTTGACATTTAAAAAATCGATAGAAAGCGAAAACTTATTATAAGAAGATTAAGTTTAAGCTTCTGCTGTAATAAAAGGCCTTTCATTAAAAATGTGGTAGAACTAACCGTCATCTAAGTGGCAATGTTTAAGCCTTTGAATAAGTAACTGTATAATTAAATCTTAATACCGTACGATTAAGTCGTATTTAGTTCTAATACCGTACGATTAAGTCGTATATTGAACGTAGACTACAGGTAATAATTGACTCGGCGCATTTACAAACTTTCTTTGCCAAGCAACCACACTGAAAGAAATCACCTTTTTATTTACGACACGGTTTTCTTTCATTAGTAAAAAATACTATTACTGACATAATAACGCAGCAGAATATTATTAACAATTATAACATGCGGGTTAAGCCCGCATGTTATAATTGTTAATAATATTCTGCTGCGAGTATATATGCGAGAATAGATACGAGTATCTAGAACAAACTTGAATGTAAGTAATTAATTTCTGACTATCTTAATAGCCTCAACGACACTAGTAAATTGATTCACTGCACGATTTTCCCATTTCCCTTATAGATTTCCCATGCTTTCCCAACATAACCGGTCGATAGATGCTATTAATTACTTTAAAGACCTTAAAATTTCTTTCTCGTACGTGAAAAGAAGATAATGATAAAGATAGGTAGACCCCAGCAATAGATATTCATAGAGTATTTGAAAATTTCTCCACAACACAAACAACAATTACTAGTCAAATTAATACATACATACACGCAAGTTTATGTTTCCTCAGCTAAACACAGGTAGACTCAAAAATAGATTTGCTTACTTAATCTTAAGTATTCTGATAAACAGTAAATTTGTCACCTTAAAATAAATTAAATAAAATTCATAGCGGTCAGATGTAGTAGATGCTAAATTAATAAATCGATAAATCTTGTAGTTGAAAGATCTAAACTGAAACTTATGTTTTTGTCAGAAACATTAAATTTCTGAAAAGCAAACCCGAGTAATAAATAAAAGGGAAATGCCATCCCAAATGCGTCAAGTCATGTATACTCAAATGCATCCTCATTTCTTCACATTCACAAAATGATATTGATACCATAGGCACCATAGCAATAGAAAATGCATGTACTTGACACGCTTACTTACTAACGTCAGTATTATCGAACCGTAGAAGTACCGTTCCTTGTAATGTTCCTTAACGAGACATTGATGTTGGATTATCAGCTACGAAGGCAACACTTCACTGGATTTAATTGCACACTTTAACAAAGACGCAGAGCTGACCTACTCAATTGCTGGCCATTATTTCCACTTGTTTCACATACCGTTTCTACTAAAACAAAGGGTCACCAAAAGTAACCCAAACAAGTTTAATCAAAACTTTAGGTTTTGCATGAAGTGGATAAGCATTATTTCTTTCTTATATTTAATACTATTTAAATTGAACAAGCATATAAATTACAATTGTTTCTAAAAAGACTTAAAAATCGCAGAGAGTGTTAGTTCAGTTGTCAAGTTTTTAAATTGGCAGTAATGTAAAGTCAGAAAGATAAATTGAAACAAAACATCGAAGTGCAGTCTAATAATAGTCAATCTCACAGTTTACAATTTATTAGAAAAACAAATCGCCACTGATGGCAAGAAAACCCAAACAACCTAAGGTGTTCATCAGACAATTTATGGCTATTACAAAAGGTGTAATTAAAGAAAATTTATTTCATTACACAACTTTCCTTTCCTATTCCTACAGACGACGCGGAGAACAGCAATTATTATCATAATTCATTAAAACACTAAGGGGGGAATTATGATGAAGTAACATAGCTTTGTTACGTGTGTTATGTGATGTGATACCTGACTGATACCATCAATAGAATATAATGGCCATCACAATAGAAAACAGTCATAACTTTTACTACATACGACGAATCGTTTTGTACTATACACCCATTTAAAGCAATGGCTACGTATATTTTTCATAGTAATGGTTATGGCAATTTGGATCATGTCATTCATATTACGTCAACAACGGCACGCGTAAATTCATGCTCAATTTACTATAAACACGAATTTTGTTGCGTAACAGATTCAAATCTAGAAAAGCATTAATACGATGAAATAAAAGACTAGATGACCGTCGCGGATGGTTATAACGAATAACCGTAAACATACAATGCGGAAGAGTCACTTAAGCCAAAGAATGACTCAAATATCAATTACAAACTAGAAAACAAAAACAATATTAGTCATTTGATAGAGAAACAAGGTTAAAAATCACTATAATGCATGAAATAAATACTCAGCTAGTACTATACATTTCATTGGTTAATAAAACAGAATGTAAATAATGTCACTAAAATGACAGCATTGAGTAGATATGCAGACAAAATCACAAATAAAAACTAATAAATACCAATACAAAAGGAACGAATCACAGACATATTGCCAGTATTAATAACCACCAACGGCTTAGACACAGATCGAGGTCGTGAATTAAGATTGATTACCTGCGATGTTTTATGAAACGTATTGCATTAGATTTGCAATTTGGCAAAATTATGAATCAGCCATTTAATTGATAATTCGTATGACGATCACAAACAACCACGACTGAAATAGGGACATATTTATGTATTTCGAATTTAAGATTTTGAAAAGAAATGATAGCCTCTGCAGCGTCCTGTTGTGAGGACGGCTAGCATCACTAACTGCTTGATGCTTCTCTTTAGTTACGTTTTTTTACTCATGTGTCTTTAGTCTCAGCTCAGCTCAGATAGAATGCATTTTACTTTTTATGATTAAAAAAAGAAAATGCCAAATCTATCAGAGAAAAAGAATTGGTATTGAAAATCTGATGTTTTGGTGTTTGCGAATCTGATACTCCGGAGTAGTGAGGGGCGAATTGGCAAAATAGCACGTATTACAATTAGCCATAGTGTGCCAGACTCCATAGAGCGAGGGTAATTACAAACTGGCAGCAAAAGCAAATTGCCTCGCGTCACAGTACAACGAACATAAATCAAGAAAGAAAGTGAAGGCGAATCGCGCCATCATTGACCCGCAGTGCAGGTTATTAGATTGATTTAATCGCGCAGATTATGGTTCGGCTTGTAAACAAACGAGAATAGCAGTATTATAATAAAGGAAACCTATACTTTCGCGTCAGACAATGTTTTAGCTACTGACATACATAAAACAATAAATGTCAGGAAACCGGATTGGCGATTGCTGTGTAAGTATTTGAAGAAATTAATAACTTTGATGAAATTTGTGACAGCTTTGATTAGTATCAAAGCTGTCACAAATATCATCAAAGTTATTCATTTCTGCTGCTATTTCCCGCTGTTTAGTATCAGCGAAGGAAGACGCATATTGAACAACAAGGCCGCGGTAAATCACTTCCTTATATTTATATTTATTTATTCAAAATACTTACAGGCTTACAGAATATTCCAAAACGCCAGTAAGCTTAATCTAACAATAATATAAATAAATGAATTAAAGTTTACCATAGTTACAAATACACTAACAAAATTATAATAATCATGAAATGCAAAATAAAATTAAAAAAAATGTCCAGAGAAAAATAGAATATAACAACAATATAACCTATTTGAATTTGTATGGCTGCTCGTTTTCCATGAAATAAATAAAATAACAACAACAACAACTTTCTTTCATCTATGTCGCACCGATGTTTGCGTTGAAAAAATTGGGTTGCATTGCAATTTGCAAGTGCAACTAACAGAACAATCTTTTTAGCTGATTTGACAAAGTTCTTAGGTGGTCAGTCTGAGGCTAAGTGTACGAACTTACAAGATTTATGATTAGTGATTTCTTCTCAATGCTAACAAGAGCAGTGATCACTATCACAATTATCATATACCACTGCATATGATAATTGAATAACTACTGTTTGTTGTCATCATTTACGATTTATTTCTATAACTTAGAGGCAACTTGTCAATTAGGCGGAATAGTGGGAGTCGTGCGGCTAATATGATAATAGGCTAATATCATTAATAGGCTGTTTCGGAATTAAATGTCTAACCTAAACTCAATCTAATAAGCTCATTTCAGGGAACAATGTCAACATTTTGAATTCACACTTCTAATTTGTCAAGTGATGACATTTTCAAATCCAACCATCCAATGAAAGGGGTAGATTTGTTTGAATATGTCATCACTTCTTGATCCCAAACTTAATACTCACAATCAATCAATATGTTGTTTCGGTGACTATTAAGTTTGGGATCAAGTTCAAACACAATTAATGAAGTCATCGAACAAATGAATTGAAGACAAAACAAAATAATCTCAGTAATGTGAAAAGAAAACAATTGTTAATACGGTTAATACAGTTGATTTAGGTGATTAATGGAACTCTGTATTTAGTTTAAAGGTAGGAAGATCGCGGTTAATGACAGCCCTGTAAAAGGTAACATTAGATTTCACCTAGTCAAAGCTGAGGCTTTGCGAAAGATGAATGCAAGGACTTAAATATAATATGACTTGAAATGAAGATCATATTTTCTTATAACTATGTGATAAAGATAAATAGGTAGACCGGCGGAAAATGAACATAAAAGTAAGTTAAACATATTTCTGCAGTTAAAAAACTAAAAGAAGAAATTTGTTTCAATACAAGTAACTATTATACATTACTGCTGAAGCAAAAAAAAATCTAAAGTTAAATATTTTCAAACATTAACAAAAAAATTTGGTCATCAAAATTTCTAATTGGACACGAATCCACCAAAAAACGTGAAGCAATTTCTAAGAAATAAAACAATTAACTAACAGTTAGCTGCTATTCTTGCAAATAATGATCGTAAACAATCAAGGCTGTGATTACAAAATCCACAACGGCTTTCAATGTCATTGTTGATTCTACAACTTACTATTCACAAATTGATTGACGTAAGGTTCCGAGCGTGGTTGGAATAGTAGAATCATGATCATAGTTCAATAGTAAATGCGATTTGGATTTTATTGAAGCTCCATAGACTGTGTGGAATAGAAAATGTTACCAAAGGCAGTTGTAGGGAATCCATATTGTGTAGAATCACGAATAGGAAGAAATACGATTGTCATAAACGTCAAACATAAAAATGAAAAATGCCGGTGAATGCCGCTTTCTTTAAATTGTCATAATAGAGCTACTGCCCAAATTAGATTTATACTGTTTTGCTAACAATACCATAAAGCGACAAGTTTAAATGTTATGGATATGAAAACAGCTTCTATAAAATGCTAAAAACTACATCTCATCCTATTCGTCGATGCTATCTGTGGGTACTAAGTATAATTTTATTGCAGAAGGAAATTATCTTGCTAATCTACAGACTTTATAGGACATCAAAAACCCCATCGTATTTATAGTTCGATTCAAAGTTATAGCTATCATCCATCGGCAGACGGATGGCCATTGCATTTGAAATAAGGAAAAGCTCAATGAATTATACATTGTACTTGCTGCTACCATCGTGGCAGTAACTGTCTTTAGTTATGACGAGGTCAGTGGATTAATGGTCAAAGCTATCAGATGACCTAAAGGTGTACTATTAATAGCTAAGAGCGTACCGTATACATTTCAAACCGTAGCTATAAATTGTATAGTTAGAAGAATTAAAGACATTGATAAACAATAACTATCATCAGTTAGAGTTAAGCTTAGTTTAAAAGGACTTAGACCAGTATAGGTAGAAAGAATTTATTTTACTAGCTAGCTAGTAACTACTTCGTCCGCGTGAAACTTTCTGTTTACCAACCAAATTTCATCCAAATCTGTCCAGCCTTCTCCAACACACACACAAACTTTCGGATTCTTAATATTAGTAGGATTAAAAATATTGTTTTACTTACACGATCGCAGTGCCTGCGTTATCTTCGGAAGTGCATATCGTAGTAGAAAATATTGCCTTCAGTTAGAATCTCATATAAGCTGCATGCCAACGTACCGGAAAAGGGCTTGTTGATTCGGTCGCCGCGATGGCGACGCATTCGCATCACTGATTTCGACGTGAGCGGACGCGCGTGTGGTGAATCACCCCGCAGGAAATTAATGGGTTCAATTTGTTACTCCATTATTGCCATGAGTAGCGCTTATTTATACATGTGCGAAAAATTCGATAAAATCACGGAAAGGGCTGTTTTAACTAGTTATTTAAAGTAAATAAATTTCAGGAAGATATTGAAATTTGTTTGCGTGAAAAATTATCAAGTAGGTAGGCTGATAGATAATGCAAGCTGTGCAAGTAATGAGTACCCCGTCAGCTATAATCTTAAATAACTAATTTATTTACAAAAACACGCGAGGTCTCACGGAGCCAATAGTTTAGATAAATAGTTTTTGGTTCCCTTCGTATTAAAGTTTTTTTATCCACCCTAAACAATATGAAGTGATTTAATAACACGCAAAAAAATATATCCCTTGATGAAACTTGAATATAAACAGCCAAAAAACTTAGATTACAAACTAAGAATTAAATCATCTTTGTGGTCACTGCCGCATCCCGCATTACAAAACCTTGATCAAATGAAGCAATTACGAAGCATGAAATTCTTTGGTCTATGGCTCTATCATTACAAACGCGTTAAGTAACTGAAACTCGTGATCTTCCGTTTTAAACCTCACCAATTTGAGTAATAACTTGACCTATTATTGAATTATCTACAGACAAATCTAAAGATAATATTAGTTTCATTGATGCAACTTTATTAATTTCAACATTCATAAGAATGTGTAAAGTAAAGGAAAATAAGATAAGATATACGCTTCACAGGGTTTTAAAGTAAATAAATGGTTTTATCTATTTCCTTTTAATGAATTTCTTAGTAAAAATGGGTTTTATGTTATTTCAAGTTTGGTTCACAGATGCTTATCGCTAAGTTATAAAGATACTGAATACTAATAACGTTTAGAATTTTAGAAACATTTCAGTCTGTGTAGCATAACTCTTGCAATTATAGGTTCTAGGGTATTCTTGAGCAAAGGTTCTAATGCAAATGTAACCTACCATAAAATATTATAAAGGAAACTTTAACTGGAAATGATGTAAAAAAAGAAAAAGAATGAATCACTTTCGATAAGGTTAACAGGAAAATCACAATCGTTTAAAGTTGTTCCACAATGGTAACAATTATAACCATATTACCTCCGAGTTCCGATGCAACTTCCGAGTTCCGCCACTTTATAGTTTCATAAATTCCCAAATAATAGTGCTTTTATATTCGTATTTGTTAGCAATAGAAATTCACGTGGAATTATTAGTAGTTTTGTGAATGGTAATTTAAATTATTAACATCAAATTATGAATACCTACAATCACAATGCGTAAATTACAGTAGCCTCAGGTTTTTCTTTCATTAATAAGCTCGTTTAATTATAATGATCTTTTTTTATTACGATTTCCGCACGGCAACTTAGCATTGTAAATGAACTGACATAAGAAGTCACACAATATGTTTTAGATGTCAAGATTACAATCATACTACTTTAACCTGTTGTTGTTCTCATAATATGAGAGACTATCAACAAATATTAAATGTTATGTCAATCAATAACGATAAACTGGAATAGAAATCTGAGTATTTATATTTATCATTTATCAGAATTCACGCAAAAGAGTTTGCAGATTTGACAAGGATATTAAAAGCAATATGAATACCAACTTTACTATGAATGAACAAAGTGAGAGGAATAAATTGCATAACATTGACCCCTTTTTCACAAACATAATTATTCAAACGGTTGAGAGACTATCACCAATACTAAATATGTGTACGCAATCAAATCTAAAAGGTATTGCAATCTCATAAACGACCATTAATATACCGTATTCAAAGGGTACAAGAAATTACACAATCTATGATAAGTATATAAGAAATATCATCAAATAAAATCATTCACTATTCGGACGGCGGTTTTTATGTGAACAGACGTACATGAGGGTAGAAGTAATCTAAAAGGGTCATTAAAATGTGTAATTTTTCTAGATACATTAAACAACTACACTGTACAATATTAACTCTTTACCGCTGGTAATAAAAAAAAAAAACAAACAGCACTTTGAGTCTATTTCACTTTTCCAAGCCCTAAAAATTATTGAATTCCTAAGATAAAAACCCTTAAAATTATTTCCAAGATTGAGAATAAAAATAAATGATCCAAAAGTCTCATTACGCTGGATGCTCCTCGTTCTTTTAAAAAAAGTTATGGCTCGTTTGATGTTTATGAGTCATACAACTAATTTGGTTACGTACGACTACCACGCTACTTATTTAGAATTTTAACGTCCACATCGGATAGTACCTATGCAGAGACCACAGATTATAGTTACTACGTGGGTGACAGACGCATAGGAAGTCATCCATAAATAGGTACTGAATCCAAAATTATGGACAATCAAAACAGAAGTTATGAACTACTATGGTCTGAATCATTTGGCTTTGAATGGATCACCGAATATTATGATTGCCAGTCCCTGAAGTAAGGTAGGCTAGACACATCAAGAAACTAAGCTGGTTTAGCTATGTTAAGAACAGGACACTTTATTTCCTTTAAAATTGTAAGGACAAGACTTCAAGTTTACAGTCTCCGATCCAGACCATATAAAAGAATGAACTTTATATAGCGTATTTTGCTGAATAATTGATTATTGCTATAATTTTTTTTTCACTTTTTATCTTTGTAGAAGCCTTTGTTGATTGAGAATTCACAAGAATAAAAAAATGCATGACATAAATTAGTTTTTTTACAGTTATCAACAAAGGTGCAAGCTATGAAGTGAAATAACTTATAATAACCGGTTAAGTTTATTGGAGTGTTAGTGCAAAGACAAAACCGAGAAGCAACCAAGTAAGTACTTGACAACACATCGATTTATTACAGGAAACACCAAAGTTATATCCGCCATTTAAACTTAGCGCTTGACATATTAAAATTATTTGTATTGAATTATAGAAGTGATGCCTTCGTGTAAGTAAATATTAAGATAGACATCTACAGTTATATTAGTAACACGTGAAATGAATGCTATGTAGAAAAATTGACTCCGAAACAAAAATAACAAAAAATCTAAAGTAGCGTTGAACCACTATCTCAAAAACCGAAATACATTATTGAACATTAATGATGGTTGGTTAACGTCGACAAAACGTCGTTCTTACAAACAGTGAGAAAGCAAAAAATAGTTCTTGACTAGTTATTACTTTTTATTAACAAAGAGGATTAAAAAGAAACAAGCGAAGACGTAGGAGGTGCAATGCCAAGGGACCTTATAATTTACCACCATGATTCCACACAGAATCAACGCCGATCGTGACCAAAGCCTTAACTGTGTAATGGGCAGGCGCCGATCTATCCGCAATTGGTGATCTATCCGCGCCGACACAACAGAATTCGAAACAATCACTAGTTGACCGGCAAAGGAAATTGAATGATTATCTCTATCTTAATCCACTTACAACAACGTCCAAATTAGACTGATTAGTTAACCTAATGAGGAACTAATCATTGGAAACAGTCTTAATGATTAGGTTTATTTATCATTAAACAATGTCCTGTGTTTATTTCTTAAACAATCACACACTTAGAAGAAATATATATTTCCAAAATTAGCATTACGATAAGAACTTCATTAACCATTGTTTGGTATTTATATTTATAAATTAAAATGTATTTCTAAAAAGAGAATAAGGCAAACTTCATCATTAAATCAACAATCTGCACTCACGATTCGCAATATTTGTAGTGATCGTGACGAAAGGGTCAGGGGTCTAGAACAAATGGCTGCCGGTGTCACTGTTTAAGCCCAGAAATTCAATCCGTGCCTAGGTCAAACTCTCTAGGGCGCTCAGAATAACAAAATGCTTTAATAAACAGTCGGTCGCGAGGTGAAAAGGAAAGGCTTTCAATTGAATTAATGCGTGCTTTTGCGTCTGATTGTAAAAAGTGTTTTACTAGATTCCATTTTCAAGTAGTCTAACCATGTAGACTAACAAATTTAAAAATGTTGATTCTCAAATGTAGCAATAAAATAATGTTCGTTAATTACTTATTTGTGATAGTAAAAAAATCAACAAACATGCTTGACACTAATAGTATTCCAAATAGGGTCAAATACATCTAATAAAACGTGTTAGCACTGCTAACTTTTTTCTCTACTGAAGTAGTATCTAGTTTTTCAGTTCATAAAGTGAATGGAGTTTCCAAATGCCACTTTTTTTCGACCACAATGGCTTTGCCACTTGTTCGCACTGATTCGCAATTAATAAACATTGTGACCTAGTATCGCGTGCCACGTTTTGTCGAATCACTCTACTCTGTTAATTAATTTCGAATCTTAAGAGACTCGGTGCGACGGGCTATATATGCATGATTATTGAATGGGGCAATAAAGTTATTAATGCCAAGTTCTTCTATGTCACCAGCAAGTTGCCTTTGGTTGATTCATTTTAACTTAGGTATCTTTATTCAAGTATCATATTTTTAAAATGAATATTATTTTCATTACCTTGTCTTAATTAACTATAATGTGGAAATCCTTGAAACAAATTCTTAGGCTTTATTCGTGAAGTTGTCGTGAGTCTGGTCGAAAATATGCAACAATACTAGTTCACGACCTTTTCCTTGACCTGATGTTTCAAAATTTTGTCGATACCATTGTAACCAGTGGTTAGGACTTAATGATATATGACAGTAATGAAGTCGCTGTGATAACATTATTCATAGAGTGCACATCCTAGGATGTTCGACGAGTGAACTGAATGGCTTACCATAAATCAAACGGTGGACTGGGGGAAAGCAATACGTATCAATACTCCGGTAGTCACATGAACTCGGACACAAAACCACTTTTTGTCTCGAGTTCAGTGAATCGTATCGTTAGTCAAACCAAATAGAATTATTAGCACTTTCCACAAAACACATGCTCCAATTCCACTGCACAGATGAAGCACTAAATCTGCCGATACCACAACACTGAAAGCCTACACACGTTTCTTCACAGTTATCTGTTAAGGCACTAGCGTAACAGAGTGAAGCAATCGAACGTTCGATTCGCAATAATCGCAATGCGAATTTTAGGCGGTGCAAGAAGTGTTCGCCGTTAAAAGCGACAGTTAAACTGACATTACCGGTCCAAAACGTTCCAAATTCGTAACGGAAGGTCGGCACTTAACACGCGCGGTACACACGAGTGAGCTGCGCGAGGAGCGCGAGCAAACTGAGGTGAGGCGGCGCTACCGTGCGCAGCCGAGCGATGCATCCAGCCGACCAGAATGGACTTCAAACTTTTACAACCCAACTGAATTAAAAGCTACTAGTTCCAATACCACTATAAGGGCTGTGACTCAGATTTAAAGTTGGAAGGATTACTAAGTTGCAACAACAGACATACATGGACAAGACACTTGGGCAAGGCTTTCGAGCATATGACATTCATGCAATCAGCAATTACGTGGAAGCTTAATCGAATGGTTTCATATCGAGCCTTTGATACGATCTCATCCACACACAGATAATATATGACACGACGAATACATATTTTACACAAAGCTGACGATGCGAACATTGATTTTTATTCTTAATAACCGATAACTGATAACATGTTGTCGATAGCGAATTGATTATGTTACGAAACATAGTTTGACTGATTGAAATACCTCACTGCCTTTTCGCTATCATACTACGTATTCATGACATGATATTGTTTATTTGTCACTTATTCTATTGTAATTCCGTATACCATTCTTATATCGGAGGGATTCTTCAAGCGAGATCTATAGTGTTATTTGTCACTTATTCTATTCTAATTCTGTATACCATTCTTTTATAGTGCAAAGGTTTTCTTCAATTAAGTTAAGACTAACTGATTCCGTGGAAGCAATAATCGATCGAAGCTTTATTATTGCAAACTACAATAAGATGCAGTCGACAACGAACATTAAACTCAAACCAGATGACAAATAAAACAAAGTTAAGACGCAAATAGCAGCAAACAGAGGACCGATGGAATTCAAAAAAGTTAACGACGACATATATGTATGAGGTATAATCAAAAGGGTTATTGTTTTAAGAATGTATGCTATAAACTAAGATCTCCGATTGAAATAAATGGCAACTATAATAAAAGAAGAAATATAAACGAAATGGATAGTAAAAATAAACGTTCAATTACATTTAAACATGATCGAAAGTACTGATGCATATCTTGTGACCGGTTCAGTAACCATTAGCTGGTTATAAAGTTGGATGCTTTTAATAGAACGGGAATATTAAAAAATAATACGAAGCCAGAAGAAGAAGAAGTGGTTCATAAAACAAAACAAGTTTATCCAAATGGGTTTGTCTGACTAAAGTTATAATCATTTTGACAGATCAACGAGGCATGTAATGATTTATACGTGTGCAAACATTCAAATGTACGACATAATGAAAGACGGGAGAATCAATTACAGCATCATGGCATCAACCTCATGAGCATTTTATGGTGAAAGCAATCGACTAAACTTTAGTCGATTGCTTTGTGTTACTGAGGTCTACAAACGTCAGGAATCTTTGATGGTTATTATTATATTATTTAGTGACTTAAGTATGCGTCTCCATCGTTTGTGACTCAAAACCAGCTCAGTAACCATAGACCTCAGTAACACAAAGAGTTATCAACTTTATTAGTACTACCTTTTCTATGGCAGTTAGATTTTCCTATAGTGATTATGATACTTTTTCTAATTGTTGAAGACTCAATTAACCTATAAATTGATCAAAAATCTGATATTATCAAATCAAATCTTAATTAAAGTATTGTTTTATCCTGCGCGAATCACCTGAAACAAAAAAAAAATAACGTAAATAAAGTAGTTTGGTACTTAGCAGTTCTTTATCATTTTGCAGTCGAAAATAGTTAAATCACCCTTTATGTTTTGGGAATTATTTATAAATCTCTTGAAGTCTCGCTGATTTCAGTAAACTTATGTAAGGATAGGATAGGAAGCATATATCTTTGAAATCTCTCTGATTTCAGTAAACTTATGTAAGGATAGGATAGGAAGCATATATCTTTGAAAAAAATCAAGTTTCTAATTTCTATGTACATTTTTATAATCTGATTTAATATCCAAATTCTTGTTGAAATTTCAAGCAAACGTTTCCGAAGCATCATTATTTATTACGTTAATTATCTATCTATATTGTTATTCTACAAGATTCAACTAAGTAAAATAAAAAGCATTTATCGCTTCTCATAGTAATGTATGCAAAATAACTGTAATTAAGGATACTACGAATCCCAGAGCGGCATTCCAAAGCTATAACTATGGGAAAATCATATCTACAGAACTAGTTTCGCGATGATAACCATTTACAAGTATAATGTTTCCATTAGCAGTATATTTGGTATCTTATTTGAATGGCTTGCGAAAACCCATTCGTGGATTTGTTGCAAACTTCTTAAAATGTGGACAGTTTTTCGACATTATCAACGTGGGTTATCTCATAATGACCAAAATAAGAAATGACGAAAGTTTCAAATATTTTTATGAATCATAATTTTGCAACGTTATAAGTAAGTTAAGTAACAAAAGCTTAGTAATCGATTAGTTAAAAATATATTGCAACAAGAAAAAATGATTATTTGGATTTACATTTCTTGAACATATTTTAATTTTATTTTGCGAAAACTTGAAATCATGACTAAAATATTTTATTTTTACTTTCTCTATCTTTTCATTCCCTTCACTAAACAAGCTTAAAGGAACTTTAGGGATTATAAAAGGAATACCTACAACAACTGATTTAGACCGGTCCTGATCTAATTAGGATCATATTTTGAACCACGAAATGTATGCGACGTGAGAACAAAGTTAATTATAAATAGTGACTAGGTTCAAATATCGATGTAGATAATATCAAATCATTGCAAGGTAACAATTATGTAGTCATCGATTAAAAGCTTAATGATGAACTGAATCAAGGGATTGTGCTCATCAAGAAGAATGACGACTTAATGGTTTAACAAAATATCGCCGTATAGATGGTAATGATTTAATAAAGTTTATTGATAATTTTCAATCGATATTTCTTCGCCAAAAGATTTTCATACGTATTCATGACTGTAAAGAAGTAATTAAAGGACGAATAAAATCTACTTCCCTTTCATAACTCGAAATCATTGTATATTTAATTAGATACAAAACAAGTATACGCCTCTAATATTTATTTTTAATTTAAATATTGCATCAAGATCTTAAAAGGTTTAAAATGTATTAATATCAGTCACATCAAAAAGGTTGCATTCAAGGCCCCGCCTCGTTTCAGGTAGTGAGCACAGAGATTACGCCTGCGAACTGTGCGCCTACGCACTGGGGTCAAGGTCAGTCGGCTAAGTGTATTTTATACACATTCTCACATTTCGAACGATGCAACAACGTATCGCATTTAATGGTAGCTATTTATCATACTTTGAATTCTAAGAAGAGGAGATTTCACAATCAACGGTGACATTCGAAATGATTCTGCAAAGATATTTAACGCATGTAAATGCCAGAGTATAATAAATTCAATAAACGTTTTCACTTTAAGTAGATACTTTGAAACAAACTAAACGCGGATTTACTTTTCAGACAATACATTTATTCACACGCACCTTACCCTTAGAAAAGGCAGGGGTTAGCAAAGGTTTCAGTTACAACATAGTGCATAGTGTTAAAGTATTAGAGAGCCAATTATTTTGTTACAAAATTTGCCAGCCCCATTCAAGCATATCACTGAGAGCATGAAGACCAAAGGGAGTTTTGGATATAAAGAAAATATTCCTCCCTTTGATACCACAACCATCACGGTTTATGGTCACTAACTCTCGGATTTCATTCCACTATGCAACATCATGCGTTAAGAGTTCTCATGCCGTAACAGCATTATGTCAAGACAATAGCTCTTCCATATTATCGGCAACAAGTCTCAGGCGACAAATTCAAGCTAATCTAGCTTCTAGTACCCAGGAACTAGAATAGATTTAATAACAATGGGTTGGTCAAAGTATGGTGTTGATTGTACACCGAAGACCCCGTTAGTCGACGTACAGCAACAACGTGAACGTAAACGCTTCCTGGTGGAAAATTGTTAATAATCAAAAGACAATCTATCAATTTGTCAGGCAATCGTTTATTTATAACCTTAAAATCGTTAAGTTTAAAGTTAACTAAGAGATCATAAATTGTTCGAAGAGTAGACTAACAGAGTAGAATAAACGTTTGGTAAACACACTAGGAATGTCTAAATTATGTTGTGATTGCTCGAAACTTACGACACGGTTAGCGTTAAACTGTAGTTTAGTAAATACATTTAACGCAGCTTTAATCACGGCTATTATCACGCCGGCAGTTAGCGGTAAATGCGAGCCGAAAACATTGGTATCGAAGACTCACTTTACGTAAGGATTATTTAAACATTTCCTGAAAAGCTTTTAAGTACAACGTTAATCTTACTTACTGCAGTGTGCAGAGTGCAGACA
The DNA here is from genome assembly GCA_943789525.1 of Agriphila geniculea. Lineage (NCBI taxonomy): Eukaryota > Metazoa > Arthropoda > Insecta > Lepidoptera > Crambidae > Agriphila > Agriphila geniculea. The sequence continues at coordinate 15,798,992 of OX038890.1, forward strand.
CTACTGGATCAAAACAAGATACAATTAGGAAAACAGACTAAATGCTTCTCTTTTCTCTTTATTATAAAGATTCACAAACTTAGAAACCGTAAATATTATTATATAATACGCTGTAGTACAAAAACTTCTGATAATAGTGTACAGAAACATTTGAAATTTTCAAGGTATGTACATACCTGCGCATCTTCGGAATCATAAGAATGGCTCGTTTCCAATAGTTCTTTGAAAGTTAAGCGATAACCAACTCATCCACACTAATGACCGAACAACGGAATCAGGTCATATAATTCACACGAACGCCCTAATTAGGCAGAGACCATGCCATAGAAATTTCACCGAAAATTGTAACATCTTGATTCTGTTTCCGCTGGCTATTATTATAAAGTTCGATTTTCTATAGAAGTTTCGGTTTCTTGCACGGTTCATTTGTATCTGATCTTATCTCGTTTATCGTGCATCGACTTTCACGGTAACATGTCCGGGAAGCAGTGCCATCTAAGTCAGGATGTGGCGTTTTAGGAATTCAAACTGGCAAAATATGTACCGACATTAATGGATTGACAATGATCGATTTGGTAAAGACAAATGAGAAAAGATAAGTAAAAGAATGAAGACTGTCGTGACAAGTATATTAGTTGTATAAGCGAACTATGCTACTTAAAGTTACATAAATAGACGACAGACTTAAACTTTAACACCATAAGAATGAGATCAGATTAACTATCTATTTATGTTAATGATGAACAAAACTTTAGCATCTGCATTATGATCACTGATCAGCAAATTAATGTCACTTGATAAAATAAGTGCCAGACGACAATAACTACTGTGCACCAAGTAAAGAATTCGAAGTATCCGCTAACATTTTACGATGACAGCATCAAGGCAGATGGCCTCGGCATGTCCTGACAGGTGGTAGTTATTCTTGGTCCCATTAATGAGGATACAGGCACGCGATGCCCTTTGATCAAAACACCTTGGCCATGCATAGCGCATTTGTTGAAGCGTAACACAAGTTTTTTGATGTTACATGTGGAATAAGCAAGTCTAAAATAGCCAGTCTTCTTTTTATGGTGAATTTAATTTACCAATTAAAATTTGCAGGTATTAAATTACTTGAGAGGAAAAAGAAATATTGACAACACATTTTTCTTATTTCCATTAGAAAAAACTGTTGATATTATTCTGTTGATAACTGTTGATATTATATTATTCCAGTACAAAAAACTGTTGCAATTATCATACCCATTTCTTTCCATATATTTATCAGAAAAAGGCAAAACCTATTAAGAGAATTGAAGCTTTTATAGAAATTATCTATGCATGCATAGTCCTGTGACCAGGACCGGTTTAAAAGTGAGGATGTTTGGCATGAGGCGTCTATGTATATAACCGATCAGGTTCTGTCAGAGACCGCACTGCGACAAGGTTATCCACTTGCGCATAAGCTGACAAGAATTAAGCAGCATCTGTCTTATAGGTGAACTAAAATAGAATCATAGTTTTTGTCCTCTTAGATAGAACATTCAAAGTGTTACAATAATCGACGAAGTGAAACAACAGATGCTTCATACGTTTTGGAAACAAATAGATTGATTTATTAAAGAATTGATGTCGTTATTTCAATTTCTTTATTAGATACTGGATCCTTAGTTACATTGGATATGTACTTGAACCAACCAATCTAGGGATCATTATTGCAAACACGGCTTCCTAGCTCTAACTAAACATATACGTTCCTAATCTATGTAGGAAAGATTTAACACATATTTCTCATTTCGGTAACTAGGGCTAGTAATTTAGTTTCATCACAAGTAAACATCTCGCTATCAGCAACAATTCTCCTATCCAAACATTCCTCAACTTATCACAAACACATTTTTACAACACTGAATACGGTAACCCGCTTAAGGTACTTCTCTTGTTAGATCGGTTTCACAACCAGCATCTCGTAACCGAGACGAATCCCTCATTGTTTGCGATGTGACAAAACTGTAAGCAGCATATCATATTTCACATTCACGATTTGGCAATGTCAAAAACTGGCATCGCAGCACGCAAGATAGACAGTTCATACGGCAAACTGAATATTCAAGTATGATTTAATATTGAACCGGTATCGATTACTTGCGGGTACTTTGATATTTGAATACTGGTATTAAAAAAATCGTTTGAACCAACGTAAGTAAATCAAGCAAGACATAGGGTGTTTCTATCTCATACTACATTTTGATTAGAAGTTACTGCAGAACTTCTGCATTTTTTGTCTTAGTTAATTTTTATCTTAGTCAAGATTAGCTTCCTTCAGATTAATCTAGAGTTTCTAGAGTCAATCAAGGTTAACAGGATCAAAGAATTACATCATGTTCCGATGTCACAGTGAACACAATAGCAACATGTTCGTGTTGCAGTGATTACTACACCAGTTATGATAATTTGTGACACAATCATTGATCGAGTTCGAGGACGACCGGGCTGTCATCGACTGTTGGCATGATGTCGATCGAATCTCACCCCTGACATATTTGTCGATCATAGCCGATGGCGACTTAGGATTCTCGTGTTTTGTACTCTATTTATTCATTCGGTGGCTGCTGTTCTCTTACAGCTGTTTCAATCACTCCTTGTCAGCAAATAAAGATCTATTGGATCAGCTACAATTATGTATTGTGTTAAAACTGAGTGTTTTTATTCTCATTGTATCCATATAGTTCGATCTTTCAGTTCTACTAATAGAACTAAACGGAAAAAAGTCCTTTTAGTTCTACTAATATCTGTCTTAGTGGCCAGAGTGTTATGGTATTCATTCACGGTATATTAATGGCACATTGTACATCGAGGGGAGAAAACGAGCGATTACTAACAAGGGTGTAGTTTGAGAATTTTGGAAAAAATAAGCTTAAACGTAGAACCGAGTTTTCTGCAATATTGACAAGCGGTATATACATATAGATGAGTCCTGAGGGAAGGGGACAAATTTTATAGAAACAGATATAAAGAAAGACCATACATATAGATTTTACTATGCGACGCAAAGGCAGATACTTATTTGACATTATTAATTTTTTAAATAGTTTATTGTTACCGTAACATACTATTATAAAATAACGGCATAATTTGACAACATCGACAGTGTCATATAATTACACCAAACACCAAAGAACATGATCGTAATATGAATAAGTATTTTATTGAACACAATGTGTCGTACATTGTGTTTACCATTCAAGTAGGTGGATAAATTCTTATAAAGTTATTATTATGATATTATAATACAGCGTTAATTAAACAGTTAAAAAAAACAAATCTGTTATTCAATATTTCTGTTATCATAGCATACGTGGTAATGTATGAATAAGGAAATTTTAAATGTCAGTAACTTCTTTTTTTATTGCTTCAGTAAGTGGGCGAACGGGAAATAGTGTAACAGAAATAAGAAATACGTATTAACAATTCTACTTACCTACTATAATTATATGATTGGAAAACACAATACTTAGTTTTACCAACTAAGTCAGTAACTAGGGTAACATAACAAGTGAGTAAACAGCTCACTTATTACAAGTGAGTAAACAACCAATATTACCGCAAGATTTAAAACGCCTATCGTAAATAATAAATACATCAATCTTAGTATATATTCATTTGCCTTAGTAAAGAGATTTTTTTACAACCTTTTATTGAGTAACACCTTATAAAATTAGTCACAGTTTTTATGTCAGAACTTTCTTGAGTTCGGCGCGTGCGCCTCGCGAAAACTGTCATTGAAACGATGACTTAACGTGGCCTATTGGAGCTCTATTGTATTGGGCACGCAATGGAAAAAAAGCTCTTAAAATCTCCACAGTATATCCAACTTTATCCTATAGTACTAAGGCTAGAGTTCGAGTAGCCGCAGATGCAGTGTGGGAGCTTTTTATATTCGTTTACAGATTTCCATTCATGTGCCAAAATGAACATGCGCCATTTTCGGTTCTGAGTAATTAATCAATCCTAAGCGAAATCGAAAGTGGAATTTGTCGCCAGGAGTACAAAGGTACTGGACAGATAGCAATTGTCCTTATTGATAAAGAGAGTTTGACGTGATGTAATGTGCATTGTACAGTGTTACAACATCCGGGGTCGTCATATTATAAGGACACATCGCCACATCTTTTTGCAGTACAAGAAAGAACACGTAACTTTTTTTAGGACAGAGCATTATCTTTAATTCAGTCCACACCGGCTGGTAACGAACAAAAGATTTTGTTGTTTATTACGCAGATTTAAGAATTCTACTTAAGAACTTGAAGACACAAGGTTTTTAAAACTAATTCCATTAATGTTTTCCAAAAAAAGAAAGTGTGATTTCCCTGTTTCTATCGTACCAAGCGTTCGTGGTCTCTTCATTGTAGCAGAAATGTAGATCCGTAAAATATGGAACGAATGAAGCGCGAAGGTCAAGAATGATTGCGTGAAAATATTATCTTAGTGTACTATTCTAGAATATTAAAAAGAAGAATGGAACTTGTCAAATGATTCAAAATACGAGAATTTAAAACACGAATCTTTCTCGACATAAGATTTATCTATGATAAGAGCAAGATTTAACAAATCTAATTGTATGTCGGTCAAATCTAATGTAAACAAGTATATGTTTGTGAAACGATGTCACAACTGCCCATAACGATTGCCTATATGTCTTGGCCCTGATTCATTAATTTTCAGATTGTATCTGTATCCTGCCATACAATATTTTACTAGCCAGTCTGTCTAATTTTAATAAGCTTAACTCAACATCATTCATTACAAAGTTACGATATTTCATGAGTGAATGTTATGATGACAATACTTCATAACTCTTGAAGTCCTTGTTACGAAATGCGAAATTTTGTAATCATTGCATGAATTTCTGTAGGTACTTTCAGACATATTTTGTGTCACCTTCTTATTCTTTGTTTCAAATATAGTCTATATCGGCAGGGCGACAATCAATCAGTCAGTTCAGTTTTCTTCTTCGGGAACTGGGGTTAAATTCTCAGTCAAGTTTTCTACATTGTTTAGGGCCTTCATTCGACCCGTTGGCGTAATTTTTTTGACAATGACACGTGCTTATAACACCCAATATTGGATTGACTGAATAAATGATATTGAATTTGGAACCACGTTCTCATTTTCTAGAAACATGCGAAAATTTACCGAAGAATAAAAGAAAGGAAGAAGAAATATAAAGGAATCAAAATTACATATTCATAAATATAAAACTGCTTCAGTACTGAGCGATATATACTAACAGATGTGATAACACCTGGATTGTAGATGAAGGTTATCGACAGAATAATATACTACACTAAACTTATAACGTAATATGTAAAACTTGAAATCTGTTACGCACGATTAGAGTCTCGATAACTGTGACCATATCACATTACTGACTTCACAGCAGAGCAAATCGACGTAATTAGAACAAGATGCAAATTAGTTCTCAAAGATTGGCATTCTCATTTAATTGGTTAGACCAATCGTGCGAAATGGAAGGTTTGTTAATACTCTCATTATAAAGAGGCTAATTTTAAACAATGCATAATTATTCGATATGATACAGTGTAGGTTTTGAAAGTAATTACGAGAGTTTAAAATAATATTAAACATGCTACGTATTTTGTGCCTGATAGCTGATCAGTATAGGTGCGGCTTAAAAATGTCTCTAAAAAAAGAAAAAACATAGTTCAACATTTACAAAATAGCACTGCTAAGAAAACTTATATTATTATGTAGGTACACCAGCCAACAGCTTCTAAAGACAATCTCCGAAAACTGCCTTATAAAAACAATGAAACTTATAAACTCCATGCTAGTAAACGATATGATATAAATGCTTTCTCATTCCATATCGGACAACTTTCCACGAGCCCTTAATGCGTAAAAACAGTCGTTAACATGTACCGGTGCGGGCGCAGGCGCAGGCGCACCGCACACCGTGACCGAGGCAGTTCCACGCTATTATCATCGCTTTCCACCAGCGGATCCGTCACGGAGATATCAATACCGATTCAAAACAGATGCATGGTGAAATGGTTTTGAAGAGATGAAGGTCGCAATACTAACTGATTTTCCCCTCGAAGACCTATTATTCCACGCATAATATTACAACAGGCGGACAGTTTATACAACAGAAACAAGAAGGGCCATTACGAATAGGGTTACCAGATGACAGAAATTTTCCTGCCCTTTCAGAAATTTTAGGCATCTGTCAGGAAAACAGGGAAAAACTGTAGTTGTAAGGGATTTTTGAAATCCCAAAAAGTGTAAGTACTTAATGAAAACACATAATTTGTTAATCATTTTGGTGAGAAAGAATTATCAAACGTCAACTAAATGAAGAATGTAAATTTTAAGTGTACAAAATGTCAGGAAATTTACTGAAAAGTCAGGGAAATAATTAGGCAATCTCATTATTACATCTGGTAACCGTTATTACGAATCAATAGATGGTATGTGTCCGCTACACACCCTCGCAACGCCTAATTTCCAGCAATCTGAAACAGACTTTCATCGACTAGCAATAGAAGGAAAGCAACTGGTACTACTCTACTCATCAGCCTACAGTGGTTCAGTTTCGATTGGCCTGACTGGCCCTGAGGCCTTAACATGAGCTCTTAATGTGCTACAGCACTACATACCTAAAGCAATTGTGCAAAATGGGTTGGCACGTTATAAGTTCCCTTTATTGGAGTTCTCACTTTAACCGCAATAATATCAACTAATAAGTCATAATACAGGCTAAGAAGATGATAGATTGGAGCGTCTATTTTGTGCTTTGAAATATTTAAAATGTACAATTTCTTGCTAAATGCAGGTATCGACTGTGCACTGATATTTTGTGGTGTGTAAACGTGCATTTTTACGGACGGGCGGTCGATGCATCACATATATTTTTGCGGAAGTAAGCTACATATAATTCTTTTTTCACAATGGTTTGGGACTTCTGCCAAGTGACACCTAATTCAATTAAATAACTGCAAGGATGTTTCGATTTTGAACCAAACTTAACCTCTATATCTGACATACAGAATGTATGATGTTTATAATACTGCTTTGGCATTAAAATAAGAAAGTGTAACAGCCATCTCAACAATATTGCTTATCTATATCATCAAGCCCACAGGGCTCCGTATACTTCGCAATGTATGGTCGATACCCGCTTTCCTTCGAGAACTGGATATTATCTAAAATCGAAGAAGATTAATGGCTAATATACTATCGCCCATAATGCAACTATAATATACAACATCTTAACTCTTACCAGTTTGAATGGAACGGTCACAATTTAGCAGGTTTCTATTTTATAAGTACATAATAGATTATTAATGTAGTAGGTAACAGACGCAATTGAAATAGTGTAATAAAGACACATAAGATAAATCCTAACCAAATTTTTTTCAAAGTTGAAATGACGTTTTCCAAAGTTTATAATTATTTTAAACTAATACTTAACAACTACAACACTATACTAAAAGAAGTCACACACACACAATTGTCTTGATGTCATTTCATTAGATATGCAAGTTTAATAGAACAATTTTATCTCGCAGCTCCTTTTTTGTGCGACATTAAGTTATCTCTCAAGGTATAATTATGGCACTACTTTTTAACAGTCAGCGGAGTAATAAACCGTAACCTTGTTGATTATACTCATTACGAACCCATTTATGGCTGCCAAACCAAACTTCAAAGAATTCCAAACAGTCTGAACTGTAACTGAAAACAACATACACATTGATACATACAAAGATACAATCACGCATTTTTCATTAGGGTTAGTGAAACTAAGCACTAAATCAACTACAACGTCAAAGAAAAAAATCTTCAAACACACCTTGCTACCTGAAATAAATAATACAAAAAAAATTCAAGTATGCATTAACTAATTCACTATCCTACAATTAAAGAAGAAGAACAGACAAAAGACCTATAACAAAGAATTTAGAAGCGTTACTTAATCTTCAAAGACATAAATAATATTAAAAAACATCAAGCATATCGAAAATAAACCCACAAACTTTGATACTCTTAATCCAGCGGAAGCAGGTAACATTATGTTTTCTTGAGGATCAACTCGATCCATAAATGAAAGTAAATCAAAAATAGACTTAATTAAAATTAAAGAACGCGGAAGACATAAAGCAGACAACCGTCTAAAAACGAAACAAATAACAGTTTCAAACGGGAGGCCAAATAAACACTAATAAATCACATATAAGCCGCAATAATTCTTCGGCAATCAATGGCTGCAATCTTTTGGAATCAGATGCTGATTCTGCTTTCGGCTTGACAGGAAACTTGCATCCGCGCCACTTTTTAACACCACCAAAATAAATGCAGAACGATGCATATTGCGTCAGTATCTGGAACAGTGTACAGTATCTCTAATAAAACTTAAATATTTTCTTTGAATAATTAAATAACCACCATAAACTTTTTGTTGCAACATAAAGTTGCGCAAACACATTCACGAGTCAAAGAAAATTGTATGGTTACATCTCTAATGTTTCCTGATGTAACCCGAAACGAACCGTGTCAATCCAAATTTCCTTTAAAATATGATTGACGTTCGCTTTGGTGGAACAAATTAGTTTCACCCATCCCTATGGGGTCACACTGTGAAATACGATTAACCTTATATTCGTGACGTAATCACATTCCTTTTGTTGGGATAATTTATCGATCTAACCAATTGATTGTTTGTAACTTGGACATTCTATACGCAAATGAAATTGCAACGCAAACATGTTCGACAGAAACAAATTACAATGATGAATTGTATCATTAAACGGATGTAATGTTAGATAATATCCATTGCAGAGATAGCTCAACACGAACGAAAGTAAAAATTCAGTAAAATTGATGATCAGCATAATGATTGTGTCGTTCCAAAGAAAATATGGGAGTGAAATGTTCGGTATCCAAATTGGTCTCACGTATTCTATAATTATATGCCCCTTCATTAATCAAATATTTCTAAGAGCTTCCTTATTTCTCATCACCAATTAGCATAGCTTCCGTGTCCAAAGCTGACTTTTCTCGACCAGTGAAAAGAAAACAAGGCGAACAAAAACGCGACCGCCGCTTCCTGCTTCCAATAAAAACACGCCACACAATGTGCCTTTTCGAAAGAAAAAGGCGCCGTTAACCCACTAAAGTCTACATAGTTATTTGTATGTAAAAGCTAAAACTTGAAGCACAATGACGATCATTAAACCCGATACCTGATCTAATGGCCACTCTCTTGCTTATCGGTAATAAATATCGGGTTACGCAGTTGAAAACGCCTAGGCTAAAGAACAACTTAAAAGTCTAGAATTTTTCTAAAGTCTAGAGAGCTTAAAAACAGGACAGATCTTTCTGAATACTAATGCATGTCACCTTCACTGAAATAGAGTTAACTGTGGCTGAAAGGGTACGCGGAGCCGTTAATCGGCTTAAAACGATAATGGTCTGTCAAATACTAAAACGACGTCAAAGTCATCACTGTTCGTTTTTATCTTCTTTAACGTCAAAATAATTGGTTGAGAAAGTTATTTTCACAACAGAATGCAACTTTTCGAATCATTAATTAAATTCCTGTTTACTTGTCAAAAAAAAGTTTATTATGGAATATAAAAGTTAAGTTTTTGGTGTGTTGCACCGAATAACTACTTTCATATAGGTAGTATTTCCATTGATATTCCAATTAGTTGGTCAACAATCTCTTAAAATATTACCTAGTTGAAAGAAAGTAAAAGTTAATAAAAATTGTAATATTAGCAGCGAGTTAACCCATACGCGAAGCACTTTCGAACCATCATGGATATGATTGTGATCATTTTCCTTTTTGACAGTTACATGATTTGAAAGTGACAGTTCGAGTAAGCAAATATGACAATCCGAGAATCTGACAGCAATGTTCAATGAGCTTAACACTTTAATTTACGATATGACCCTTATGACTCTTTCATTAAGTATTAATTTATAATCGTACCGAATTTTTGAACGGCAATGGCTATGTTACTAATGGACGTAAATTGATTCAAGATGATACATGATACGCAAGTTGCCTGTTGTGTTTACCGACCACTCAGTTAAGAACGCAAGACTTTATACGTATCTATGAAGAAAATCTGAAAGCCTAAGAAAAAGTTTTTAATATAAGTAACGATTACATCATTAGTCAGTCTCCTAATGTAATTCATAAGCTAACGAATATTTTTTGTTTCTTTTTTTTTTAAATAATTAATGATACATCTCAGTGAAAAGATTTCGCGACAATTATAACAGGTTGTAATAAAACAAGCCATCCTGACAACAAAGACATTAGAAAGACAACACAAAATAATATTCAGACGACACGAAACAATAGGTATTACAAATTGTTAACGCGAAGCGTACAAGTCAAGTGAAGCCCATTTATATTGAATGCTAACTATTACGAAACTTCACTAATGATGCTCACATCTACCTTACAAGCTTTCCATTTGCCAAACTCATTATTCTGAACATAAGATAATACTTATGTTATGTTACATATGCCGTGCAACATTCTACACAAAGTGCACGCGACAACTGCCGCAGGTGTGTCAAAGGCATGACAAAAGTTTAAATGTCACATCCATCAGTCATGTTAATAAGATCCCTAAATAACCATACAGACATTACTGAGCATTCATAATGGTGATATATGTAGCAATGCGGTCCTATTCAGCATTCAATTGCAGGAATGCAACGCAGATGCAATTCAAGTTGACGTTTAATTGTCATCTTGAATCGAATATTGCACAACCGTTGAAACGGTACCTACCTCACCTCACCATCACCACCAACATAATACATGGGAAATTTTCAAGGCGAATTTCATATAACGACTTCTCTCTTATCGTAATTGCAACAAATGCAATTTATAAAGGATCTGAAGTACTTTAACGAGAAAACGTTTATCCCTTAAAAGCTTGAGATATCAGTCATATCGTAGTTTAAATCGCAATTTGCTGAGAAAGGCATACATCGGGGCGGTCGTGATCCACCTAAGACAATCGCTTTCTCGAATGTCTAGATACAAGAACAACGGCTGTCATATCACTCGCACATCTAGGCAATACTTGGATGAGTTCATACGAGCTTTACACGATTTTGGTTACTTTTTAACTGATTTCATCAAAAATCTAAATTAGGATGTCTGTAATGTGGATTTCTGTTGCATTAAATTTTATTCGTCTTTAGTTTATGGTTAGTAATACTGACTTCGAGATCATGAAATGCTGGAATTGCGGGATTTAGGATAACGATTGTATGTAGCTGACTATGATGGGCAATGACGTGTATGTTTCTGAGTGAGCTACACAGTTAGATTTTTTTGTATTATTTGCATGGATATTAAAAACCAGAAACGGAATAGGGAAAAGCCTAGGTCTAAATAAATAATAATACCCTAATAATAGTTATCGGGATACCAAACCAGGTGAATCATAAAGGAATTAATGCAAAATTGCAAATCACTTTTCTTGAAATCGAAAGCTTATTTTACGAGACATCCCTCGACGCCATGAAACAGCCGAGGGGAGTGTAACGCACGAAGTTAATCGACATTGCATCGTATGCGCCCACGCACCTAGGAAATCACACTCGCCATTCTTGATCAAAGTCCTCTAAGAAAGCAAGGAACGCGACGCGGGAGAGAAGGCATCTACAGTAGTGGTGCTAAATCATATACGATTGTTTTTAAAACTTGATGCATTTATTATTGTACTGAAAATACAGGCAATAATAAATATTACTTTTAAGGTTAAGCAAGGGTGTCTTGTTCACAAGCATTGTCTCATGCTTAAGTATTCTCCGGAACAGGAGTGCCCATACTTTTTCTTAAGGAAATCGACCTAGCAAAAATTTATGACTAAGAGATCGACATTTTGACCGTTTAACCCACCAAATATTTATCACTAATAACTTTAGCTATCCTTGGCGATCGACCTTAAAACCTCTCGCGATCGACCGGTCGATCGCGACCGACCGTATGGGCACCTCCGGTCCAGAACAATTGTGTCTACGTCTATATTGAGAAGAGTTAATCTCTAATTGATCATTGAGAACCTTTCCTTTTTCGTGTCCTAAGCGCGAGCACTCTTTTTTACAAATCAATTACGGGAATTAGTTCAAGACTTTCATTAATTTAATATTTTCTTCAGTCCTGGGGGTCAAGTCTGCTAATGTTTTCGTCAAAATCGTAGTTCAATGGTGTTTGAATGGTAATGCTTTTTGACGCAGTTCTTGTTTCTTAAACCCAAAACTGAAACACATTGTGTTTCTTAAACCCAATACGGAAACATATTCTGTCTTGATTTTGGGTTTAAGAAACAAGAACTGTGTCAAAAACCATTACCATTAGAACACCATTGAACTACGATTTTGACGAAAACATTAGCAGACTTGACCCCCTGTACAACTGGGATAATTTCATCACATGATGAAACATTTCCGTTTCACATGTGGCTCATTGGTCATTTAGTGCACATTGTAGCTTGAGAAAGCGTTTGCGAGACAAATAGCTGGGCCAATGGTAAAGAACTAATAAGTCTTGCAGACAATGCGAGTGGGTGGTGCGAAAGTGAATATTTGGTTCTAACTTGAGTGTCCGACGACAATCTTATCTAGATGATCTGCAATATCTGCATAATGGCACTTCCTCCTTAAAGTTTTGAGAAAGTTCAAAATGAGACGTGCAAAACAAATTAGTTTTGACGTGCCATCATGCGACAAACAAAGCTTAACAGAACTCAAAATAGAGTTTGAACATTTTTGACTTCTTCGAAATGAAATTATTATCTCCGCCAGTTGGAAATGCGCTCGGCGGCCATTTTTTTAACACTATATTATAAATGCGAAAGTAACTCTATCTGTTACGTTTTCACGCCTAGAACGCTGAACCGATTTTGACGAAATCTTGTACGAATATAGATGAAACCTTAGGGAAGGACATAGACTACTTTTTATCCCACTGCTGGGCATGGGCACGGGTCTCCACCTTCACGATATAACCTCGCAACGCAAGCGAAGCTGCGGGCGGAAAGCTAGTTCTTAAATGATAAATTAGAGTTAACAACATACATAAAATAGGGATATGATTTTATTTTCAAATTCTGGACAATAGGAGGAATCCTAGCAATATCATTAGTTAGGCAAAAATCTATCAACAGTGATAAAATCGCAAAAAACAATAATATTATTCTGTGTTTTCTATTACAGAAGTCTAGTGCGACCTAGCACCTTTCCACTATATATTTGCTTTAAACGTGCACAGATCGTATCAACAACAACAATATGAAACACATAAAAGCGACATTAATTTGAAATATACACTGTCATCTAGTTCCTTTCTCCAGCAATATAAGCCAACTAAGCCTACAGATCTTGTATGACGTTTATGGATGGAAGAAAGCAAACATAAACCAGAAGTCCCTTTCGATTGTTCAAAATATACTTTATATCACTTATTTATACCATTTACTTATACTATAAGACTGCAATATAGTCTTGCAAGCTAATGGTAAATTACATAATGAATAAAACATTTACTTCATAATTAAGTTTATCAGTAAAAGGTATTAAATTGTAATTATAAATAATATTTATGATGGAGTAATAAAATAAATGTTGGCGAGCTTAGAGCAACGCCGTACGACAATCTACGACACATACAAGAAAAATATTGTAAAGAGGAAAACAATAAATATTGAAGAACATCATCATATCAGCCGCACGACACCCACTGCTGGGTATAGGCCTCCCCCAAGGATTTCCACGACGATCGGTCCTGCGCTTCCCACATCCAGTGGCTTCCGGCAACCTTCACCAGATCGTCGGTCCACCTTGTCGGGGGCCTACCCACGGAGCGTCGTCCGGTGCGCGGTCGCCATTCAAGAACCTTTCCGCCCCAACGGCCATCGGTTCTTCTCGCTATGTGTCCAGCCCACTGCCACTTTAGCTGAGCAATCCTTCGAGCGATGTCGGTTACTTTAGTTCGCCTGCGGATCTCCTCGTTTCTGATTCGATCACGCAGGGAAACGCCGAGCATGGCTCTCTCCATTGCACGCTGGGTGACCTTGAGCCTCCTTATGAGACCCATAGTTAGCGACCACGTTTCACTGCCGTAAGTCATCACTGGCAACACACACTGGTCATAGACTTTCGTCTTGAGACACTGAGGTAAATCGGACACGAAGATTTTTCGGAGCTTCCCGAATGCTGCCCATCCAAGTTGGATTCGACGAGAGATCTCCTTCTCAAAGTTGGACCTACCTAACTGGACTGCCTGTCCTAGGTATACATAATGGTCAACAACTTCAAGTGTAGTGTTCCCAACATGAACTGGAGCGGGCACAACATGGGCATTCGACATGATTTTCGTCTTATCCATGTTCATTTTAAGACCCACTCTTTGGGAAGCACTACGGAGATCTTCGAGCATTGTGTTCAGGTCCTCCAAGGTCTCAGCCATAAGAACTATATCATCGGCAAAACGAAGGTGTGTTAGGTATTGGCCATTAATGTTGATGCCGAGTCCTTTCCAGTCTAAGAGTTTAAAGATATCCTCCAACGCAGCTGTGAACAGTTGCGGAGAAATAACATCTCCCTGTCTCACACCTCGCTGCAGTTGGATAGGATTTGTTCTCTGGTTCTGTACTCGGACCGACATGGTGGCATTTTTGTATAAATACCTCAACACCTCGATATACCTGTAGTCCACTTGGCACCTTTGGAGAGACTGCAGCACCGCCCAGGTTTCAATCGAATCAAAGGCTTTCTCATAATCCACGAACGCCAAGCAAAGTGGCAGATTATACTCCTCGGTCTTCTGTATGACCTGCCGCAGCGTATGGATGTGGTCTATGGTGCTAAAGCCTTTTCGGAACCCGGCTTGTTCGGGAGGTTGGAAGTCGTCGAACTTGCGAGCGAGACGGTTCGTAAGGACTCTCGAAAACAGCTTATAGACATGACTCAGAAGCGAGATGGGTCTGTAGTTCTTTAAGAGGGACTTGTCACCCTTTTTAAAGAACAAAATCACCTCACTTATGTTCCACGTCTTCAGCGTTCTGCCCTCGACGATGACGGAATTGAAAAGCTTCTGGAGGACTTTAAGTATTGGCTTACCGCCCGCTCTCAGAAGTTCTGTAGTGATTCCGTCGTCGCCCGCCGCCTTGTTGTTTTTCAGCTGTTTGAGAGCCATACTAATCTCGTACATGCTGATGTCCGGGTTATCTTGGGAGAACATGTTTCATGTAAAATACCTATAAAATTATTATATTACAAAAGTTATATAATCTGAAATCTTTAGAATCACATACAGCCATTAGATGATCGGTTGACAGATTTTCAAATTTCAATTCGATATTGGATGCTCGTTCATCAAACAATAATCAGCTTCTTATTAATAGGAGATACAATGATGAGATTAGATTCCAGCTTCTAACGTCTACATGACCATAGTATAAATGAGTACACGACATACTTAGATGAACTAGGGAGTAATACTCGTTAAAATCCTGAGTTCTTACAAAACAGTAGACACATAACTTGGTTTGTTCTGGACCAAGAACCTTATATTCATATTCTATGGACACTTTCTAAAGTTAAGGCCACCTTAAATTCAAAAAAGTTGTCAGATTTGACAGAAACTCAGTGAATCTGACAGCTTCCTTAAAGTTAAGGAGACCTCAACCATAGATTTTAGCTAAGAAGGCTTTTAGAGTTCGGCTTTGCACATTTTATAACCACCTGGGTAGAGCCACAGAATACATGTAGAACTAGAAAAACTGAAACTAGTAGTAGAAACTTTTCAATGAAACAGACTGAAAGTAGGTAGTTCTTTTGTTTCACCTATGGTACTTATATTAACTTTATGGTTTCACCTCGACATTCAATGCTTCAACGCAACGTAATTTCTTATTTTACCCTAGAAGTCTAAAAGTAGTACATGTATTTGTACCAGGCCTAGTCAGGAATGCTGTTCTACCTGACTGGAATATTAGCATAACATTGAAGGCATTTATCGGACAAGTATCCGACGCTCCTATAATTTCAAGCGATGTATCATTAAAATCAGCATGAGAAATAGACGCACTTATGGTAACTGAAGATCCGATATTTGCAGTAAGTGGAGCTTCGCTATCAGAATGTCCTCACATAGAATTCTGTATCTTAGCTTCTTGTTTATTAGATACAATGTGAAATTGAGGCACTCGATTCAATTGCGCAAATGAGCGAATATGGTATATTTCTGATTGAGAGTCTACACTAACTTCAGTAACGATATTGTCAACATTAAAAATTACATCGTTGGTTTGTTGTTCACTTGATCATAAAAGGTCTTTGTATTTGTATGATCAATCAAAACCTCTCAGATAAAAGCTGAATTAAAATTAAAATCCAATTCATAAAATTGTATCTATCAATTGCGTTAACCAGAGGGCCTATTACAAAAAACCGGCCAAGTGCGTGTCGGGCCACGCGCCATAGGGTTCCGTAGTTACCTTATACCATACCATATTTAATACCACCTATCATTTTTCGTCTGCAAAAATAACTTTGTTTTTCAGAGTGTTGGTATAAATGACAAAGTTATATTTGCGGTTTTGGAAAATGTTCTTTATCTCGAAAACTAATTACTATATCTCGTTCAAACCAATTTTCATTGAAAGTGTTTATTAAGATCTACAGCATATATTTTTATTAGATTTTTCACTCTCTTATTTCAAAAGTTAAATGGGGGGGGGGGGGGGGGGTGCACACACATATTACCACTTTGGCGGTGTAATTCTTTCAAACGGTTGACTTTGAGAAAATGTTGTCTTAGAAACCTCAATGTCATTTTTAAAGACCTATCTATAAACACCCAACACGTGTTGGTTTGAAGAAAATATTTTTTTTCAGTTTCAGTTCCATGAATGGGGGCCGCCCCTTAATCTTCTATTTTTCTTATTTTTGTATTAAATTCGTTAAGCGGTTAACAGAATACATCTACCTACCAAGTTTCAACTTTGTAGTCTTAACTTTCGGAATAAAGTGGCTGTAACACACGGTCAATATCTGTGACATACAATATGTGAAATAAGGTTCAATATCAAGAAAATTGAACGACGAACTGCGTCTGACTTTCGTGATTATTTTTAACACGTTTTCATTGTAATAGGCCCTCTGGATTCCTTAACGCTGAACTCTAATTATTTTAAATTTTATCGTTAAATCTAATTACTGAAAACAAGTTGCCATATAACCTTAACGATCCGTAGTAAATAATTCTAATCTTGTAAACCAAGATAACAAAACTGTTGTAAGTACATCACGTAGACTCGTAGAGTGTGATCTCAATGGAATTACTGATCAAAGATGTTCCGGGAGTTTTGTTTTTAGGGTTTGTTACACTATTTATGAAGCTGGATCAAGAGTCTTTACTACTTCTTTTATTATTTGTAACTATTAAAATGATTTAGTAGTTACAATATACTTTTTATATTCAAGACTATTTAAGTGTTTAAAAAATTATAAATGAAAGGTAGAAACGCACTTTCTCGGAATCGAATACTTAGCTGAACACACACAAACAGATTATGTTAATAGAAATGCTCATGACCATGACCATTATACAAACAATTTATGACTTTTATACGAAAAGGACAGGCTTATTAACCTTTTGACTTCTTATGCAGCTATAATCAATGAATGTCAAATTCTATTTTGGAAATATGAAGTTCTTATGATATGATACCGACGAAATTGGTATTCACGATGTTATTATTACATTGTCCATATGACAAAAACAATTCAGATATCTTCCCATTACATTACTTACTTCTGCGGCTTTCTTAAAACACAGACATTATTGTGATTCTAACTTCAGTAGCTTATGGTTAGCAATGGGGACATATTTCATGATTCGTATCGGTTGTTCAGCAACAAATTATTGAAATATTTGTGCCAGGCTGTTAACATGGAGCAAGAATATCGCTTACAATCGTTCAAAAATTAAAATCAAATTATAATAAAGTATATTTTAAAGGGAAAATAAAAAGTACCAGAAAATTGAAAATGCGTTTTGTAGAATAATCAAGGCACTCTGTCTGTGGGCCGTACCGGCCGTGACGAACCCTAATTCGTGAGGTCATACAAACATCAATATCTTCCAAATAACTTCAACAAATAGTAAAATAAGTAATTCCTTACTTCGAATTATCTGTTTTAATTTGAAACTCGGCAAATTTTCCGAAGCTCGATTCGTTAGTCGGTACGGCCCAATAGCAAAAGAGCACGACTCTCGCTAGACCAAAGTAGCAAACAAGACAAATAATTGTAGTCTTTCGAAAGAAGTGTAACAATAACAAGTAACGAGTTATTAAAATTAATAGAAACAACGAACTTTGTAACGAAAGGGTCATAAACTTCTCTGAACAAGGGTCAACTAACAGCTGCGCTAGAAAAAGTGCCAAGTCAGTATAACGGGCAAACAATGCAGGAGTCATCGCCTACTGCCGACAGTTACTGCAGTTGCAGTCGACTGCGCCGCCACCCACGCCGGCGCCGGCGCACAATATCATGCAGAAGCGATTGATGATGTGGTTGAATGCCTATTCGATAACGATCTCTGGATAAGCAATAACGCAACGTTTGATTTCAGGCATTTTAGATGAATTTAGATGAATCAAAGAGAGGTTTAAATAAGGTCGAATGACGACCATTTACACAGAATATATAACCAAATTTTTTATACCAGTTGAGACAGAGAAAGGCAACAAAGAAAAAACGGAGTTGTATATTATTGGACGCACTACATAATAATAATATTAATCGATTAGCCTAAAATTGTACCAAAGAAGCGCTTTAAATTGCTGAATTTTGAAACAATTTACGACCTGGAGACAACATTTCGATTCCCCAGAATTAGAAATAACTTGGTATACTCTATAAACAGTTTTGCAGTAAGAAACCATTTTAATTTCTCTGTCTCTTTCTATCTCCATCATTCAGAAGAATATCCTACCTAACCGAAATAAAATTGATAATCTTATCTGCTCACTAATCTTTGTACTGATCTACAAATCTAGTAGTTACATCACATGCACCTACGGCCCTCGACTACGTCCATTCATATTCATCATTCTCGTTGTTTGGATAACCGGTAATGGTTCATATTACTGCCTTTGTCGACTTCATTATGATTTAGGAGGTTACACAGCAGTCATAATGCAACTGTGGGATCAAGTACCGTTATTAAATTGTCAGTGGGCACCCTAAAAATAGCTTAAGCAACAAAACCGATTTCAGAATTAGCATAATAATAAATCTTATTAGAATAAACAAGCGAGCGTAAAATGCAAGAATTTTAGTGCAACTTATAACTAACTAACAGCAACGCGAACTTTTAAAAGGTTTGTGCTCGGAAAAACTCATAAAATCATCAAACAACAAAAAAAAATCTACGACGACAAAAGATTTTAATTGTTTTATTAACCAGTCATCATCAATCAATCGATCATTCATACATTTTCCTCAGAATGCAGATAATGTCTATAATTCACGAAATGTACTCATTAACAAATAAGAAAACTTAGTTTCGTAAAAAATTTCATTTTACCATTGACGGGGTTTGTTCAACTCTAAACGCATGTTTTACACATGAAAACAACGATTAACGAATTAGCCACCGTTTCGCCACATTAAAGGCGAAGTTGAAATATGGTTGCCACGAGGACAATACTGGATAGGGCTACCAGACAGCGGAAACTTCCCTGATATTGGTGTTTTGGTTTAGGATTTTAGGCACCTTCCAGATTTCAACGAAACTGTAATATACTATTTCGTGAAATAAAACAATTTTTAACGGATACTAGCGCGGTTTTATTGAAAGCACTTTGGTAATTAGTTGGTATTTGGTTTGATTTTTGGTTTTCCCGACGTTTCGGCAACTTTGCAGCTGCCGTGGTCACGGGGGACTGACACGGTATCCGTTAAAAATTGTTTTATTTCATGTCTAGTGAGCGCGTAAGCTTGAGAAGTGAATATACTATTTCGTATCAAGATGTGCTATCAAACAATTATAACAATTCTTAAGTAAAATTCACGTTAAAGCACAGAATACATATTGTTAAAGTCACAATGCAACAACTAACACAAGGAATTTCTTACGGACTCCCAAATTAATTTTGCAGATTTACAAATCGATCTTTTTGTCAAGATTCAGATTATGTCAGATCCAACTCTGGTAGCCCTAAATCGGATGGCCTTGTCAGCTAAATCGGGAGGGTCAGTGACCCCGCGGCCTAATACAGGATTCTACCACGCGTAGTGTTGGTAGTAAGTGGATTTAGAAACACAATACGAGGAATACGACCACTGATTTGTTATCACGATAAGATTCAAAATGGAATGAAGTACCTATTCACTTTTTTTGTAGGTTATCCTTTTTTCCTTTAGTCCTTATGGTGTGTCCCCACTTAGGTTCGCGAACCTCCGCGCTCCGCGAACCTAGAACAGTGATCCATAGCAAAAACAAATATTTTACTTTGGCTACAGTGTGTGCCTGTGCGAACCAGCTTCGCATACGAGTTCCCTCACGTACACACCTCGGCGCCCTGTTTCAGCAGAGGATAAACGATATTTTCGGTGCAGGTTCGCGGAGCGCGGAGGTTCGCGAACCTAAGTGGGTACCCACCCTTACATTGAGTTAAGTTACAAAGTAAACTGTAAACCCCATAGTTGTAGTGACAGAAATCGGGGTCACCTCCTGGATAAAATTTATGGACATGATAAAGCAGGAAAAGTATATAAAGAAACTTCTGTAGCTATCCCACTAAAGCTTAGTTAAATAATTGACAGACCAGAGAAATCAAAACAGCTGATACGGTCATAAGTGTCGAAGATAGAGTACGACAATTCTAAAAAAAGAAAATCACAAGAAGTACAATGCTCAACATTGCCTAATCGTCTTCTCACCACGGTCAATAGCATCAATTCACTTTTACGTCAATAAACAAACTAATTTGTTCAAGCAAAACACCACAGATGATTCATTTTACGCCACAATCGTCACAACAATACGAAAGTAGATTGTCTAAAGTAATATCTAGAGAATGATACTTGAAGCGTAAAATGACTTATTTTGAAGTCGCTACTCCGAATGGAAACGATTGGGAACTAATGTTTTGGTACATGGCGGGTTTTGAAAGGCAAGAATCTAACAAGAGCTGGTATACACTGCGTTGTACAAGAATAATGACTTGATGTTGAATCTAGAATTGATACTGGTAACGATCTGTCTGTGGCCCAGTGAACCGTGAATGGATGTCTTTACTCGTGGCTCACTATAACACATAATGATCCGTGTCCATTTCAATGAATACAAAATAACCTAGCATTATTCTAAGAGCATGGGAATTGAACGTCCTCATTGTTAAGTAATCCTCTTATGTAAGTAACTTTTAATCGTACGTGATAAAGTAGCGAACTTTATTCCTCGTTGTTGTTAGTTGTACTTATGCACAATCACCTACAGTCACTTTTTACCTTTTTTAAAATTTAAAACATCAAAAATAAAAATATGTTCAATTAAGAAGCAATACCGTAACTGTCACCATTTTAGGGTACAACTGATTTAAGACTTCCGATGGTATCTTCATTTAGTTTAATGAAAGCAATATTTACAACGGTACTCTTTTCCGACCTAAAATCACAAATCAAAATGATAAATAATGTGGGAAAATGATTGCGAGAAATTCACGAAAGTAATCTTCGACTTACCTAAGCTTTCATCTTTCTCGAAGACTATCTGAAAGAAAACAAACAAACATTTAATATACCTACTTAAGTAAAATGTGTGACGACCTTTGGTTAGATTTTAATTCAGATCGTTAAATCTATACGTTACGAGAACGAAGCCAGAGCTCCATCTAAACTATTCTAAAGTTATATCCATAAGATAGATGGGTATATTCTAATCCAAGCGATGACCGAAGCAACCATTGGCCCTTTGCCAACACTGAAGTATTTCAAGAGATCCTTTTAAGCGTTTTATTAATTTACCACAAAGTTATTTCTCCAGCCACTCCAACTTTTAAGCCACAACAAACTAACCTCATGTTTGCTTTACATTACCACGTCAAGCAGTCTAAATATTTTATGGCAAGAATCCTTTTGGTTAATGTAAGTTGAAGTTTATCTAAAATTAGTGTGAAAGTTATTCCTAGTGCACGATGACGTGCCGGCAGAATTAAACCGGTGTCGTCATTCATCGTGGAAGGTTAAAATGGTTAAAGTATGATCTGATTGGGTTGAAATTTATGAGCCATTTCACTTTTACTACGACTATCGGCACTGTTTGATTTACTGTTGAAAAGATTAACCATGCAATCTGTTTCATGAAAGCAATACACTAAAATATTAAGCAAAAAGTTAAAACATCGATATTAAAGAAAACTAAAAAACACTATCGAACCTTTTTATTATATACTAGCTTTTGCCCGCGACTTCGTCCGCGTGGATGTTAGAGAAAATCCTTAGAGAACCTTCAACCAGGATCTGACCAGTCATTTTTACTTTTGCGGTTCCCGTTCCTGTCCCCGTCCCGTTCCCGTCCCGTCCCCGTTCCCGTCCGGTTCCCGTTCCCGTTCCCGCCCCGTCCCATTCCCGTTCCCGTTCCCGTATCGTTCCCGTTCCGTTCCCGATCCTTTCCCCTGCATTCCCGTGCCGATCCTTTACCGTTCCCGTCCCGTTTTCGTACCCGTTCCGTTCCTGTATCGTTCCCGTTTCGTTCCCGTTCCATTCCCATTCCGTTCCGTCCCTTTCCGTTCCCGTTTCGTTCCCGTTCGCGTCCCGTTCCCGTCCCGTACTCCTTCCGTTCCTTTTCCCGGTACCGTTCCCGTCCCGTTCCTGTCCCTTTCTCTTTCCCGTTCCATTCTCGTTCCGTTCCTGTTCCGTTCCCGTTCCTATTCCGTTCCCGTTTCAATCCCGTTCCCTTCCCGTTCCGTTTCCGTTCCGGCCCGTTCCGTTCCCGTCCTGTTCTCGTCCTGTTCCCGTTCCTGTTCCCGTGCCCGTGCCTGTTCTCATTCCCGTTACCTGGATGTGCATGTCCAGGTACAGGTCCATGATGTGTCATGTCCACCGTGTTGGACTTCAAAATAAATGTCATTTTCGCAATCACCATCCCATGAAACCTCAAGAACGACATCCACATCGATTTTCATGTTTACTTACCCCATTTACACCCTAAGGGATGATTTTTAAAATAACAAAATGTGTGTTTGCCTATTTATTTTTAGACATGCTCCTACGAATTTTAAAGTTGTAATGTCTATTTTATATTCTATTTCCATACATTTGAACCTCATTTTCACATGTTAAATCATGTCCACCGTGTTGGACTTCAAAATAAATCTCATTTTCGTAATCACCATCCCATAAAACCTCAAGAACGACCTCCACATCGATTTTTATGTTTACTCACCCCATTTAACCCCTAAGGGGTTAATTTTCAAAATCACAAAATATATGTTTGCTTATTTATTTTTAGACATGCTCCTACGAAGTTTAAAGTTGTAATGGCCATTTAATATTTTTTTCCATACAAAATTTGAACCCCATTTTTACCCCTTGAGGATTAAATCATGTCCACCGTGTTGGACTTCAAAATAAATGTCATTTTTGCAATCGTCATCCCAGAAAACCCCAATAACGACATCCGTATCTATTTTTAGGTTTACTCACCCCATTTACCCCCTAAGGGGTTTATTTTCAAAATCACAAAATATATGTTTGCTTATTTATTTTTAGACGTGCTCCTACGAAGTTTAAAGTTGTAATGTCCATTTAACTTTATTTTTCCATACAAAATTCGAACCCCATTTTCGCCCCTTGAGGGGTCAAATCATGTCCACCGTGTTGGACTTCAAAATAAATGTCATTTTTGCAATCGTCATCCCAGAAAACCCCAATAACGACATCCATATCTATTTTTAGGTTTATTTACCCCTTTTCATCCCCATTTTATCCCCGTAGGGGTTGAAATACTAACAATAACAATATACGTTGCGTTAGATTTCCATCCATAAGCCTAAATTATATATTTAGCAATTTTGACTTCGCAAATAAAGGATTTTCTTCATTACACAACTTCATCCCCCTTTTGACCCCTTCGGGGGTAGAACTTTGAAAAACGCTGAGACCCGTATTTATTAATTTTCAATCGTCAGCCTAAACACAAAATTTGACGATCCTAGCTTCAAAACTGAGGGACATTCATACAAACTTTCATCCCTTATTTCATCCCCTTAGGGATAGAATTTTCAAAAATCCTTCCTTAGTGGATGCCTACACTGTATAAGGTATCTGTGTGCAAAATTTCAAGTCTCTAGGTCCAGCGGTTTGGGCTGTGCGTTGATAGATCAGTCAGTCAGTCAGTCAGTCAGTCAGTCAGTCAGTCATTCAGTCATTCAGTTTACGATTTTATATATTAAGATGTATTCATTCAAATACCTTTGTCTAACATATAATTTACTTAAGAATCTTATGGGAAATGTGGACTATTGGGACTACATAACTTTTTCTTTAGATCCACATGTACACCCGTTACTAACCTCACCTGTAAGGTTAGAAACCTTTCAGTCATACTATTCTAATGACTGATGCAATAATTATTGCGGTTCCTAATAAGAGTTGAGAAACGCATACATCCATGACGGAATCACAACAAAAAGTGGTAAGTGTAGCATTAAATCTAATAAAGTAAATCACTTGCAAAGTAGTAATAACCGGTTTGTGGAGGAGCGTGATGAATGTTCGATACCCATGGGAACTACTCTAATTACTCCACAGAATGGATTACAGTTAGACATTGCACAATACGCGACATTTTAGCGGTATTCTTACTATTGGTTCTGTAGTAGAACTCGCTTCCGCATCTAAAAAGCTAAACAGTTAAGATGAAACTGTACGCAAACGGAGAAAAGATAGCTTAGCATTCTATAAGTACTTTAAATTAGCAGATTGGCTAAATTTTGTTGATTATATTGATGATAATGATCATACTGTAAAATAGGTAAATACTTCAATTTTTTATTTCTAATATAGTTTTGAGATTTTAATTATACCTATTTATATCTTATATCGTATAATTAATTATTAATATGTATAACATTCATAACAATAAATAAATGATTAATATTCACTGTAGATATATCATCAACGAAACCTTTAAGAATCCTCGAGTATTTCAAACTAATTAAGTAATTTTATCCATCACAATTAGCTAATTACAAATCAAAACCGATAGTTATTGCTAGCAATAGCCACTGAGCAATCACTACGTTTTAGCAATAGCCATAAACTCTAAAACCGAAACTAATATCGCTGTCTAGCCTCTTAACTTGGAATTGGGATCTGGTAATTGTCAATTGCAAGTCTCAATTGGACATCGACACTGCCTTAGCAATTAACACTGCAAAGCACTCCCACGTTACTGATTTATAAGATCATAGACAACTATTGCGTGCATTGAAACTAAAGCGAAGACAATTCAATAAATTAAATCAAGTTCCTATGTAATTAATATGGATTGGGTTAATAACCAAAGACGTTGAAGTTGTCTGTCCGATTATTTAATAACGTTAGATGACTTAAAGCAACATCTAAATGTAAAAAATAACAGGCTATCAAAAACGTCTCAAATCTTTAATTAAATTTCTTGTAAATGTGGATAGAAAGTTTGCACCTAATTATAAACTACCTCAACCAGTAAGCGCATTTGCAATTCTGAAGCTAGACAATGATATCAAAGTGTACCATCGTTTGAGTACTGTTATCGCCAGTCCTTAGATCTTCGGCTGAGATAGACGTATTGAGACGCATCATTACCGGGTTTCATTGAGAATTCTTCCTGCCGACTGTTGTCAACGTAAATAAAGCCGCAAGCCTACATCCGATAGGCTGTTGATAAAATTAGCACCTTCGCCAAGGGCTCGTTGTTAACAAGGGAAACTTCTGTTTCAAATAGAAATGTTAACACCATTTCCAATAATTGGTCAGTTGTAAATTTATTTCCGATTTTACGATAACAATTTGCAGTAAACTCACAGGTGTTATTCATTCTCAAGTTATCTTCTCTGGCCAAGCCTATTTACTGGATTTGCAGTTAAAAACAAAGATGTATTACTTTTTTAATACATCTTTGGTTAAAAATGATTGAATAAGTATGAAAGTACTTAGTCGCCGTTAGGGGTTAAGCAACGCTTAGCAGACAGGTCAGAGCAAATTGGCAGTGGGACTGGTAAAAGGGAGTGCGTGTCGGATCGCTGATACAAGGGCGCGGCTGACCCGCCTCTTGGCGATGCGACTACAGAAGACGATAAGTAAACAGAGGCTACCATTTCACATAAAAGTGTGAATTTTGATAAGAAACCTTTAGATTTGTAAGCAATAAGTACTTGATAGGATTTTAAACACTTGTCCATCAGTCATTTTAATGTCCTCACTGGCGGAGCACAGGCCTTCCTTATGGGTGGATAAGGAGAACGGCCCATAACCCACCACGCGGACACAATGCGGATTGGTGGGTGTTAACGACTGCAAATGCAGCCGGGACCAACGGCTTAACGAGCGTTCTGAAGCACGGAGGAGCTCGAGATAATTCATTTTTGGTCACCCATCCCATGACCGACCCTTGCAAAGGTTGCCTAACCTCCGCAATTGCTGGGCCAGGCGCTAAACCACTGCGCCACCGAGCTCCTCACTCAACACTTACCCGTGCTTATTTGAATCCTTAATTTCGACTGGAGTATAAAGAAAAATTCTTCTAGTATTTTTGCGAATTGCGATGGATAGGTATCGGAAAAATATGTCTCAAATTTATTTAGTTTCGTCGAGCGCTTTTTGATTTTTCTTATAGTTTTTTTGCTGTGTATACTCAAAACATAAGCACAGTAGGTTAGTATACATAGGTACTTATGCTTTCTATTCTACAATTTTATACATCACTCACGTGGTAAGCCTTTGTATGTTTATAATCATTAGAAGAAGTGGGTTGTCATGTCAGTGTTTTTCTGAATATTAAAAGCTTTCACATCTTAAACATTTTCTTCTGTTCTATTTTGAATCTCTGCGATGTAACTTTAGTTATGGGCTTACTGGCTTCATCTCCTGCTGACTTTAGTGTTCAAGACATCGTTAAAAGATCGCCAGTGTATTCTGATAAAGGATACAATCTACCATTAAAATGAAAGTAGATAGGAGATTTACTATCCATGAATGAAAAAGCCCTTTTTCCCTTACATTTTAATATTCCTTATATCCAATAATTTTTAATCACATGAAGGCATTTTTTCGGAATGTGTGGTTTAGAATTCAAGTTAAATTATTATCATAATCCCTGGACTTACTAAAAATAACATACCAATACAGTTAAGAGTGACAGAGGTATCTTAGACGAGATTAAGGTAATTATTTTATAAATTGTATTGTTACAATTATTTGATATCCCGTCGTCAATGTCAAATCTACAAATTGATGGTAGACAATTGACATAAAGTCAGTCTAGCCTTTGGCTATCGGTCAGTGTGAAGTGCTTTGCAAATCGTCTCTTTTAGACCAGTCACGAACCTATAGATCTGTGTAGTACCACTTTATCTGAATGTACACTGTTTTGTGAAGACAAGTTGGAGAGTTGAGTCCAAATGTGTGTCAAGTGTAGGTTTCGCCGTCCACAAAAAGGTTGAAATGGTTTCATTTATGCTAAAACTTCAGTGACTATTGTAAAGGAATTTTAAATAGAACACAATATGTTCCTTTTCCAAAACACCGCGCTATAAAAACTTACACACCCTATTAGGAAATCAACTATCATTATTGTGATAAAATGGCGCTAGTATTTTCTCTACAACTCGTTTAAGTACTTTGTTTAATAAAGGCATTAGCAACCAACAAAATGGAAGCTACCAAGATAAACGCAGTTCACGTCGCCCGTCGCCATTTCCAAAGCTCTCTGGTCACGAACTTCACACTTACAAATTCGAGATACGATAATCAGGCAATTACACAAATGAGAATAATTTACGAGTAATAGCTATGTAAGTTAGTAAGATCTAAGTATGCAAAGTACCAACAGAGTAGTGTTTAAAGAGAACCCGTAACTGACATTTTGAACCAACAAGTTTGTCTTCAGACTTTCTAGATATTACCATTACAGAGTAATGTAAACTAATGGAGATTTAGCAATAAATAATGAAGTAGACTTTATTTAGGTTATTATAAATACTGACCTATAAACGATTGATAAAATAAGCATACACTGGCTGGACTGATGTAATGTAACTAATTCAGAGGGACTTAGCAAAGTTAGTCTAAATTTTAAGCTTAGGTACACTGGACTGGACTGATGTAACAAGAGGTAAGTAGTAGGTTTTTCTTGAATAATTTTCAAATTACCATTATTCATTTTCTTAATCTGCTTTCAACGTAAATGCCCATAATTAGCATTAGAATTGAAAAATAACGGTGGAGCCTAGATACGTAACTTGACATCGAAACTGCTGACTTGAAACTTTGTTATGAGAGAATGTTTCATTTTGCTATGGCGATGAGGCGACGAGGCACAATAAGTAACAATTTCATCGGTTTTCGGGTTACCAGATCTAATAATGAGATTTCATGACTTTTTCCCTGACTTTTCATGAAATTTTCTGACATTTTGTCTCACCAAAATTATGTTTTTATTAAGAACTTACACTTTTTGGGATATAAAAAAAATCCCTGACAACTACAGTTTTTCCCTGTTTTCCTGACAGATGCTTTAAATTCCTGTCATCTGGTAACCCTAATCGCTTTAGGACCCGAACACACGGTATGGTTAAAAAGTAAGACTAATTTTTTATCTTATTTTTATCAATTACTAGCGGCCGCCCGCGACTTCGTATGCGCGAGTTTTTTTGCTATCCCTCGGGAATGGGGAATGTCCGAAAAAAATCAAATTGGCTGAATATTTTTCTATAGGTAGGAATAAAGGTAGGAATAAGCTCCATTAGTAATATAAAAAAGTTTCAGAATTTTCGGTTGCGTGAAAAAATTTAAAGAAATTAAAGTCTCTTTGACTTCGCAGATATAGGAAAGTAACAGCAGAATGGAGATTATTCCTTTGCCATCACCTGCCACAACGACAACATGGTATTAAAAAAAAAACTTTCAACACCAAAATGTCAAAACTTTTTTTTTTATTCTTGTTGTCATCGTGGCAGGTGTTGGAAAAGGTATAATCTCCATTCTGCTGTTACTTTCCTACATTTGTGAAGTCGAAGAGACTTTAATTTTTTTAAATTTTTTCACGCAACCGAAAATTCTGAAACTTTTTTGTATTACTAAGGGAGCTTATTTCTATCTATAAAAAAATGTTCAGCCAATTTTATTTTTTTCGGACATTCCCCATTGTACGTTTTTTCAGGGTGAAAAGTACCTTATGTCTTTGCTGTACCACTGACAGCGTGTACGCAAAATTTCATGATGATCGGTTCAGTAGATAAGACGTGAAGGCGTAACAAACAAACAAACTGACTTTCGCATTTGTAATAATAAGTAAGGATTGAGTAAGCGCTATCGCACACAGGCAACTTAGTCGCCCAGCAACTTATTTGTCTCGGTCGCTGTCTCCTTGTCGAGATTTGGAAGGTGCGCACACGGAAGCGACAGCGACGCAACTATTTCGTAAAATTTAGCCTCATTCATCAATATGGCAATCAAGCGGCAAATGGCGCACGGTGGGTGAAATTCAAGCTTCAATAGACTTTTAGTAATATGAAATTAGGTTGATTTAATAAAAAAATAAAAAGTACATAAATACACAAAATCACTGTTTGTCATTTTTCAATTTACCCATTATTTGCACCGTAACGATTTTTTAAATATTTTTTTGTATGAAACTAGGACTTAATTTGAGAATAACTAGTAATACGTTGAGAATAAGTAGTAACATACGTAAAAACATACATGAACCCTGAAAACAATACACCTTTCTTTTTTAGGCTCGTATTACAGAACGAGACTCAAGCACTGCTTGCTGCTTGAGTACAGTTAGAAAGGGATGGTGCTATTCATCGCATATAGCGCCATCCCTTTCTAACTGTACTCAAGCAGAGATTTAAGTCTGAGTTTGATTCTATAATACCAGCTGTAGGCAGTCTTGTTAAAGTAATAATTTATATAAAGTAATAGTAATAGTTAATGCAGGCGGTAATTATGTACATTTTATAGTGTTCTAAGTACTTTAAAATTAAAATATCAATACAAAAAACATCTTCCTATCGACATAGTAAATGGAAATGTTTACAACCTTTGACTCGAGGCAAAACCGGCATATGACGGGCTTGCCTCATTTATGCTGTACAGTCTTCTCCAATCGTATATTTTGAGCCAAGGAAACTAATTTGGCCAATAACATCGTAATTTATAGAATTATCAATGAATTCAATCAAGTAACAAACTTTAAGACATCAATTTACAACCAACTCACCTCTAACTCCTATTCAGATACTTTAAAACTCGGAGATATTTAGATTTTTGTACGACAAATTACACTCAAATGGAGAGTGAAAAAATGGACCTTGATTAAAATGCCCTTTATAAATATTTACAGGCCTCGTAGCAACATCTATTATAGAGATGTAGGACCGTTATATAAAATATTCTAATATTAAACAATAGTTTATGTGACTAATGACTAGTTTGCGCTACTATGCTATAAAACGTTTGGTTTTAGATGGACTGTTTGGTCTTGCCCCCTAGATGGTCTTCCCCACATAACCCGCATTGACCTTATCAGGAATTTATTGTCTATTTTACCACTGCAGCTAGTACTGCGATGTTCTGCGATATTTTTATTCTCTATTCCACACCACCTCAGGTAGAGAAACTAGGCGTGATTTTTTTTCTGTGGTATTCCCAGTAGGCCTTTGTTTATAGTTGAATTGATTTGAAGCCCCATCAAATCCCCATTTACTAATCAGGGTCATTTTCATAACTTCACCATCGGTTGTAGTTGACTGAATTATTCTTTTTTTTACTGTGATATCTGTAATGGATGTAAAAATAATTTGTAAACTGAGTATTATAATAATACGTAGAATTCAAAAACAGGCATTCAAATACTTAGTCCAAGTTTCGTAATCCCAGCCCACTGTGTGGCGGGCCGGCAACAGGGCCGGCAACTTATTTGTCGCCGTGCGCGCACTTGCACTTAAACCTATAGGGAGGGCGACAGTTGCGTCGCCCATGCCCGCAGACAGAAAAGTCACCCGGCTGTTGCGTCGCTCGTGTGCGCGCTTTCATATAAACCCGTGGACTTGATGTGAGAGACAAAATAGTTGCGGAGACAAAAGTTGCCCGTGTGCGATAGCGCTAAGGATTCAGTGACCACTGACCTATGGCTATTTACTTACAACTATACATATAAAGTTTACGTCAAAACTTCACCAAAATAGCATCATAGAAATATTAATAATAGTAAATTACAATACTTTACCGAAATGTTTGCTAACAGATAAGGGTACTTTACTTAAACGTGTCGTTTTACGAGGCATCAAAAAGGCATATAGGTATTTACTTAAATATGGAGATTCATGAAACACGCAATGTTTGCATTAAGGGTCTTACAGTACTCAAAGTTGCGCCCTTATCTTTATTAAATGTATTGCTCGCTAAGTACCTACATTATACGTCGAAAATTCACATGTAAGCAGGGATTGAAATACCGTTAAAAAAATAACGATATAAAAAAAACGTTAAAAATACCGTTAAAACATTTTATCGGTAAAAATAACGTTAAAAATAGCGTTAAATTTAGTACCGGTAAAACTATCGGTAAAAAATTAACGTTATTAATTGAAATAACGTTAATTTTAAAATTAACGTTAAATTAACGTTAGAATTATTGTTATTTCAGTAAATAACGTTAAATTTAACGTTATTTCTCAAATTAACGTTATTTATTGACATAACGTAAATGTTAAAATTAACGGTATAAAGAGTACAAATTAACGTTATATTTAAAAATAACGTTAACATTCCCTGCATGTAAGTACAGGTGGCTAATTGTCTAATTTAAAAAATCTATCGCTATCGCTTTCGTTTGACATATGGATGTGACACATTTGTGCCAAAAAGAAACTTCAATGGATTACATCCTGAAAACGATTGCGATAGATTTTGAAGTTAGACAATAGAAAGGCAGGTTGAAGCTAAGGTTTCATAGTGAGTTGTTCCGTTTATGTTTACAAACAATAACCTCGCCAAAATATAGTTCTTTGTAGTAGTAATAGGCAAAAGAGCAAAGAGTGGCCACTATAGGAGCCTTAAATATGTCACTTAACCTCATGTCATGACCTTAACGTGCCTCAACGCATTTATTTGTAAACAAATATTTGTAAACACATCAGTATTCTAAAAATACATAGACAAATTAAATGCAATGCAACCGGGAGTGAAGTGACAAATTGATATATTGCGAGTGAGTGTAAATTATATCTGATGCTCTGAAGGTACCTACCTACCTATGTAATTTAGGTATGTCTTATCGAAACTAAAATGTAAGGTTTTTGGTAGAAATAAGAAAAAATTAACTATTCTGCTATTGATGCGATGCGTGCGAGCCATACATAGAAAAGTGTTCAAGTAAAATCCGAGCCATAAAGATTTAAGTGAATTTAATAGGTATTAAATTTTAAAATTAGCAAAAAACAAATAACTGTAATCGATACAAAAAAACCTGGTGTTATACGGTGTATCTATAGTTAACTAGGTAACTAAATAAAGCTTTGAAAATTTATTTAATTTCTATTTCTATAATGATAAAACACAAAAGAATAAAAAAATGGCTCCTAAAAACGAATCATTCCTTCAGATTATGGTTATTCCGCTTCATATATTTTCACTGAAAATTGTGAAATACCGTTTCAACATAACAGAAAATATTGTTTACACATATGTCCGTTCTAACGTTGTTTTGCCACTGGGGTGAAGTAGGGCAACTACAAACGTAGTGCCCAGTTAAATTTTTGCCATAAGTATAACAAAGAGAACAGCAGTTGTACAAATATCGTTAATTTAAAACTACCAACAATTATAAAAGAAATTAGTAAAGCGGCCATAATTCCATATCTTTTGCAATATTTACATGAACAACCTACATAATTTACGTTTGTAATCTCTAATGTAGGTACCCATTTCGCTCGAAATTGTATTCAATCATTTTCGGATTTCGCTATTATTGAGTCTGACAGTGAAAAATTAAACATCAGCCCTTTACAGTGTAATTAATCTATTATATATCAATACAAAAATAACATAGAAATTATCTTTTCAATCTTACAGCGCAAAGTGGTTGAGAAAGGAGATATACGGAACATAATGTTTACCCACAATTTAATAATTTCGGGATGGTATCCATAATCGTCTACGATTACGAGCAGGGTAAAAAATAATTGGACAAAATTCGTCTATTATCCCAATACAAAAACAGTTATTTAGTTGAAAGAAATTACCAAAGCAAAGGGGAAACGCGTCCCCTTGGAACTTTAACGTCGATAATATCTACCGAAAGGTTTGACATGTAGTTTCGAAGGTGTGGTTGAGTCCAGGGGCCGTACCGGCTAACGAATCGATTAGCGAAAAGTCTCCTGGGTTTCAACTTAAAACAGAAAAATCAAAGTAAGGAATTTCGTCTTGTACTTTCTGTTGACGTAATTTGGAAGATAACGATGTTCGTGTGACATCATGAATTGGGGTTCGCCATTTTGGCCCAATTGGGGCTCGATTTATCTGTTTTAACTTAAAACCCAGCAGACTTTTCGATAATCGATTCGTTAGCCGGTACGGCCCCTGGCCCTTAGCAAACATGAGTGACACAACAAAGCATAATAAATCTTAGTAAGAACGCAATAAATTACAATTTCTAATAATTTTCATTTATGTAGGCTTTTAAAAGATGACGAGACGACGATGGACGTACTGTTTTAAGTTTTAAGCATAAATTGTAAAGCCAAGTTTGATGCATTATTGTTAGAATAATAGATATTGTGCTAGTATGACTACAATAAATTTGGCATAGAAATGCAGTCTATTGAATATTTTATAATGCTACGAGCATTTCAGGTTTTGTAGTTAGTGTTATTAAAACAAAACAACATAAAATAGTCACTTTTACTCGGTTGAGATTTGAATTGTATTGTAATACAAATCACAATTACGTTATAATTAAAGAAAATTAAAAACACATTTCATCCTAAAAAATTAACTAAATAAAACAAAATTATTTTAAAATTACTCTTCCACGTGAGGTCACGATTCCCATTCCCATCCCATGATAGAAACCTTTAATTCATTTTTGTTTTAATGATCTTTTTTGGACATCATTATTCCCTTCCCAAAATATAATTTACGAGTAGGTACATTACATTACAGTAAAAATAATATTCGAACCACACCCATAATATTCATCCTCAGTATTTTAAGTGGTTTAAAACAATCATGCTGTGAAAGAATTAACGATTTAGGAAATGCTTACTTACGTGAGTTTATTAGAATAAATAATATTTTCATTATCTTTCAACATAAGTACCTACCTACCTACCTATTACCTAATTAATCACACTAACACACTTCTTTGTTACCTATCTAAAAACAGGTCGACAAAAGCAAAAAATCGATACACATTGATAATACTAACTACATTCGGCGACCAAGCCAGGAATAGTCAACATTTTGTCACAACAAAGCTAATTTGAATACACGTCGTTTTCCCTATATATCGTTTGATTGACCCCACTCTACGCTAAGGCAGGCGCGATAATAGCAGGTTGTCGTGCATGTTACAATAGTTTATGAGCTCTGATTAAAAATTAAGCCATTACTGGTCATTAGATAGCCACACCCTCTAACGGAGTAATAATAAGTAATGTCAATGGAAATGATTATAGGTACTTAATACGGGCGATTGTCCACACACAGTTTTTCGCCGTACAAAATTTTCAGTTCAATTATTTTTTACGGTGAAAAAGCATGTGTGGACAATCGCCCTGGAACGTTATTTAGTGTGAATTTGTTTGATTTTTTGTTTTTACAATAGGAATATTTTTTGTTTTTCTACGTTATATCTGAAAAAGCTCAGATTACCTAACGGCATTAACTTTAATCTAAAAATTATTAATAATTTCCAGATTAAAGTCAATGCAGTTAGTTTTAGAACTAAACTTACAAGAATTATGATACATTATGATGCACACAATACAAAAGTAATATTCGTATCATAAAGCATAACATTTTGAAATGATCAGTCAGAGTTCGAATACCATGTTGATGTAATAGGGTCTCACTCAACTGCCAATCAACTCACAAGTATTTTCTTGAAACTAAAACATATAACTTCATTCAGCAATTGGCAAACATCAGTGTTGCCAATATTACGGAAACCAACCGATTCCGGGGAGTCAGGGGACTGAATCATGCAGAACAGGCGCGCATTCCACTTTCGCCACCCAGTTTGCTCCCATGCTTTCTGCTGTCAATCACGGTGGTACCGTTTAATTGGTGCAATACTGTACAAATGATAGATTGGTAGCTGGCAACATTCCTTTCATTTGCTTTATTCGGATACCTCCGCTTCTTATTTGACTGATTAATTATACTATTGTATGTAAAAGGACCTATGATCAGCCCAGGGCCCAGTAGAGACCGTCGCCTGAAATGTAGCAATCT
The DNA here is from genome assembly GCA_943789525.1 of Agriphila geniculea. Classification (NCBI taxonomy): domain Eukaryota; kingdom Metazoa; phylum Arthropoda; class Insecta; order Lepidoptera; family Crambidae; genus Agriphila; species Agriphila geniculea. Next base: position 15,834,773 of record OX038890.1, read on the forward strand.
TTAATGATAGAGAAAACCAAGCTTAGTAATAATTCTGGTACTTTTTGAACATTATTCCCTCTTCAAAGAGCTCAATCATCAATTGACAAATTGTTTACACAATACTAAATAAGATAACTTTGACTAATGTTAAAGTTACCATTTTTGTAGTATTATAGTGTAAACAAAAACAAAAATAAATTAAACTGAATAGACTCCCGCAGTGTTATCTCAAGCAAAACTCTAACCACTAGCTTTAAAGAAGTTTGGCTTAAATATGGGTTATATTATATTTAAGCCAAAATTCTTACTTAATGTTACTTTACTTGTAGTTAATTTTCTATTCCATTCAGTCACAAAATTCACGGATGTAAGGGGAACGCTTCCGGAAAAAGACAGGTGGTAGAGTTGCTGAAACTGAACAACTTCCTTCAAAGAACATAGGTCTTTATAGGATTTTAGTGCATCTACACAATACACATAGGTACTTACCTAGCTAGATAGTATTACAAGGAATCACGACACATAATCAAACCAGCTCTAAGCGCAACAAAACAAAACGGACGGAACGGAAGAGTTTTCCAATAACTTAATAAAGAACACACAGACAGACTATATTTTGTGGTTCAGCCAAGTGACCGACCATAGTTCAACTTTTGTTGGACATCAAATATCGTGGGCATCGTGGGAATCTGTCATAGTGCAGGCAGACCGTTGCACAAGAAAAGATTGCTTTAACTCGAAGATTAAAGTGTTGAAGAAACCAACACCATGTCGTTGATGTGTAATGAATGGGAACACTTTAATTATACAAGGGTATTAAACAAGTTGATATTATACCTTCAACCCTTCAAGTTAACTCGGCACCTGGCTCGAATGATTTTTTTCTCATAAGACGATTTTTTGGTCGTGTAATTAATGGTTAAGATTAAGTAGGCAATATGATAGTGGAATGATAGAATATGGTAACATCACTTGCAGCACAATATGTGAACGATTATAAGAAAACGTCTTTTTCGACTCAGTATTCTGTGTTTTCATTAAGTATCTAGGTACTTATACTTTTTGGGATTTTTAAAATGCCTGACAACTACAGTTTTTCCCTGTTTTCCTGACAGATGCCTTAAATTCCTGATATGTCAGGAAAATTCCTGTCATCTGGTAACCCTACGTGCAGTTAAGGGTTGTAGGTGGATTTTTTACACAATGAACTCTTGACACTTCTTCACAAATTGAAAAGTTTAAGTACTTTAACGTATTTTTGTATGTAAATTAAATTCTAATGAGATCCCACCTAGATCAACTTATCAGAAAAAGTGGTACAATAAAAAAACAAATTCAGATCTTTAAGTTATAATTTAAGAAAAATCTAACATAGCCGGACATGCAACTCTAAAAACAAGTGAAGTATTGTTTTCAATAACGTTTTACATTACATATAAGATTTTATCTGGCCAGCCCACCCACGACCACGAGGCAAGAAATCTAGCCAACCAAGGTCATTTCACGCTAAATAATTACAATCACAATAGATCACCATAAATTTTTTTATTAGATAGATATTTACATTAGGTAGCCTTTATTCCTACTTGTTCTTAATCATTATTAATTAAGAAAATGTATATCAAATTGACGGTTTAAGGAAATCATTTATGCCAGGATATCCCTGCCCTAAACAAAGTTTGTGATAATTCACAAAAATGTTAATACATAACATTTTTTACCTAATATTGCATCATTGGCATTGCAAACAACCGGAACGTGACCAATTCACCATTTTATATGACTTTATATGCGTAATTTAACTTAATATGGCGTACGCGATTCATATCTACCTGATATAGTTGCAACGTTTGCCTTGAATAATTTTTGACGTTATGCTTTATATGGTAAAACTTCCACTTAAGTAATAATAGTAATAAGCGGTAAAACAATGTCAAAGGTATCGTATACTTGCCGCCATTAATGTTATCGCAAAAAGTAGGCCACATTTTAGAACGGCTTGAGCTCGATTATGTATAATAGGCAAGTAAGTAGGTAGCAGGTAGGTAAACAATTGAAACTAATTGTGCAAGGACAAATCGTTTAAACTTATACCTATCGTCTAATAACCATTAGTAAAAAAACCGGCCAAGTGCGAGTCGGACTCGCGCACGAAGGGTTCCGTACCAAAAACGGCAAAAAAAATACGTTTGTTGTATGGGAGCCCCCCTTAAAAAATACTTTTATTCTGATTTTAGTATTTGCTGTTATAGCGGCAACAACAATACATCATCTGTGAAAATTTCAACTGTCTACCTGTTGTCGTTATTAATATCGAGCAAAAAACGGCAAAAAAAATTACGTTTTTTGTATGGGAGCCCCCCTTAAATATTAATTTTATTCTGTTTTTAGTATTTGTTGTTATAGCGGCAACTGAAATACATCATCTGTGAAAATTTCAACTTTCTAGCTATCACGGTTCATGAGATACAGCCTGGTGACAGACAGACGGACAGACAGACGGACAGCGGAGGCTTAGTAATAGGGTCCCGTTTTTACCCTTTGGGTACGGAACCTAAAAAGTTAAACTGAGCCACTCTGATTAACTAAAAAAGTCACGTATACAACTTTCGCGATAACTATTCTCAAACAAAATGTAGCAATTCTAGCTGGAGAAGACAAAGAACTAAAACACCCCTTAATAATTGTAACACAGAACTTTAGATGAGATGAGATCACCCACATCCACATTGCATATTATTTTCGCAATAGAAACAACACAAACATGGAATGATGATCTACAAAGTATTTTCTTCCTCCACGAAATGACGCAACTCATATCTCAAAATTCTCATGCGATAAGAGTGGTCGACCACCCTTTAAGGAGCGTAGAAAGCTGGGAAGTCGTGATGCTGCGTCCGTCGCGGCGACATCAAGCAAGAACGCAAATTGTCTGCGCAGACGACATCACATAACGATCGAATAGCGAATCGATTTAGTTAGATCGCTAGACGATTTAAGTTGGAACTTTACGTGAATAAGAAGCTGACTTAGCACGAGCAACTGATGAGTCTGTCAAATAAGCAAATTTCATTATTTTTTTAATTGAGATTTGCGCAATCGTAAGGTTGAAATCGGATCTCATCAGTACCTACTCATCTGTGTCAATCAGTTTACTTCAGACTTCTATTTCTACAGCTTTCTATAAGAAGACGGCAGGCTAGAGACTTATCCTCTTGATTTTAAAGAGGACAGTTACCTCGTCAGAGATTAGTATCATATCATCAACCAACCATTTGACAGAAGATTTGATAAAATGTTTGTTACTCAAAGCGTAACTCAAACGTGATGTAAGTAGGTAGATATGATTGTTATCATTGTATAGACAAAGCCATCCTAGAAACCCGTAACATACTAGCACAATAACACATTTCACAATCCTTACTTGCCATAAGAACCAGCAAGCGCAAATACCGAAATCATGACAACTTAAATCACATAACAATGGTGTTACCCCATCGATACAGTCCAAAATAATCTGATTAGCTCCACATAAAGGGCAACACAGCCTACTATACGAACGAGCCTAAACAATGGGTAATATAGCTGTCTTCTTACGAACTTAAAATAGTTCTTACAAATTACAAACAGACAGATCATAAGTCCTTCTTCAAGAATTTATGCTTTTAACCGCGTTTTTTTACCTACCTTAAGTTTCAGCTATTTTAAAGAGAAATCATAGGAAAGTAGATAAAATTGTTGGTCATTTAGTCGTATCGTTTACTACATTAACTTGCTCATTATCATACAAGAAAACCAAAACATGTGTGTGTGTATACGGTGTGTGTTGCCAGTGATGACTTACGGCAGTGAAACGTGGTCGCTAACTATGGATCTCATAAGGAGGCTCAAGGTCACTCAGAGTGCAATGGAGAGAGCACTGCTCGGCGTTTCCCTGCGTGATCGAACCAGAAATAAGGAAATCCGCAGGCGAACTAAAGTAACCGACAGTAGGCCCCCGACAAGGTGGACCAACGATCTGTAATAAGTCGCGGTGCGCCGCTGGATGCGGGCAGCGCAGGACCGATCGTCGTGGAGATCCTTGGGGGAGGCCTATACCCAGCAGTGGGTGTCGTGCGGCTGATATGATGAAACCAAAACATGATTAGTGGCATCGCGTTCAATATTTACTACAATAAAACACTGCGGATTAATGCGGACTTTTTTGGGTGCGAGTTTTCGTTTAGTCTTGTAGTACCTCCTCTACGTACCCACGTCTACTTAATTATTCTGATGTTTGATTCCGTTCCACTCCAGACGCTGTGATGAACTATTCAAAAATATGTTGAATACATTTGTCACGGTAATTGTATAGCCTAAGTATGTGTACTAAAAGTTAGTTTACAAAGTAAAACTTAAAAAAGTTTCAACAGCCGTCTTCACTTTAACTGCTGTTTGTCGTACTTTCGCTTTAATTTAGCATAATTATGTTGATATTTTCTGAATACCCAAAGCGACTACACCCTTTACAAACACCTATTTTCACTTTTTATACTAAGTGGGTGGGTACCAAATTGTCATCATTATTGTGTTCTTCTGTTTATAGGTTTAGGCACAGAATGCATTACAGTAGTACAGGTGTTTAGGTTAAGTAGGTACTACCTTAACCCAAAAAATCACTGTAACTGCTCCCATAGTAATAATAACTCGAAACTTGATGTTTTACATTTAAGTTAATACATTTTTTCTATTAATCACTATAACACTTAAGCTTACTTTGAAAACATTCTTAAAAGCAACCGGAAGGAAACTTTAGGGTTCCATAAAAACTACCACCTTCGAAAGATCAATGATATACCCCCTAATAAATGGTTCCCTAAGAGATTAAACTTACCCCACGTCACACAATATTTACGAGTTATAAACATGCAACGGGACATTCACGCGTGCATTCGTGATAACGGAAAATCATAACAAAGCAGTAGCACTCTTATACTAATTAATATGACGCTGAAATATGAAACTACTACGTTTAATTTTGCTTCACACACACACAGGTATTTCTGGAGTTATGCCATTTCATCTTTACTTCATTCATTCATACATACTGGTGTTATATTCTATTCTAACTAAACTATGTTATTATCCGTATCTTAATTCTAGTGGCAAAGTTGTAAATAAATTAAATATTAAAGATTTGGGTAGCTTATAAATGTTGTTGTTAAATGTACCCTGAATATATTTTGAATATACATAAGTTCTAATTGGTCAGACAACGCCTGGCTTTCTAAAGTTATTTTCTCTATTTAATTACAAAGTTATTTTATAGTAAATTTCAGAACAATTGTTTATATTTAACACAAACTGTTAATAATGTTGTTTTAAAGGTTAGTTTAAAGAGCGCCATCTAGTTTTTAAGTTCTGTACTACAATGATTCAACAATAGATTTGCACTAACCACGCTAAGACATTGAACTTCTCATGTATCTATTATTAGATTGATCCGAATAAAGGTATTGTTTAACAGTTTTTTCATCATACGCCCTTGATCACAGGCTTTGCGCGCCGGCTATCAATTAGTGGACGCCCGGCTGCTTGCGTTGCGTTGCGCATACGCATTCTGCTTGACATGGCGCTGTCATCACATTGTATTAGATGCAATCACTGAATTAATGGACGATGAGAAGAGTTTTATTCACTATCTATGTAGTAATATCAAAGAATCTATCTAGGTACTCAAATTAATTTGTATGAGTTAAATAAAATAAGAATGTAAGGGTATTTCGCATGCACCGTATTGTACTCAAAGACAAAACTCATTCAAAATATGGAACAATTGTAGGTAAGTACTTAACACAAAAAAGAACTTATTGCTAATAAATTACTAGCAATCTTGCAAAAATCATAATAATGACACTTTTAACGTAGCGTAGTAAAGTCGCAAGAGTCAGAGATGTTAACGTATCAATCAGCAGATTTATCGTACAGTAGTTCTCCGATGCAACCTACCAAACCGTTCAGTTAGCCAAGATTTCTCTAACCTTATTTACAAGTTATGAATAAATTGCGGGCGTAACCACAACCACACCATTTAGTGTCATGTATGCAGCAGAACCTGCTTGTGTGATTGGTAAAACGATAAACATCATATCTATCGAAATTATAACATAATCTAATCGATGCTTAGCTCATTGACATACAGAGAAGATTTAAGAGGTAACAACATAACTTTTATCTATTTATCCTGTTTTTTTTATTAGTTGGCGAATAAGTATTACATTTACATGCTAACTCTGTTCATCAATATCATTTGACCCAACAAGTTACACCATTAACTGTCACACTGTGACTGGTTGGGAAGTTTTTATAAAAAAAAATCCCAGCGAGTCACAACTTTTTATTAGAAATTTCCCAACCAGTTATGCAGATATTAGACGGTTCATCAAAAGTGATTCATTTTCGATGAATAGTAACCAGTGAACGACTTTTTGTATTTAGACACTAAATGTAAAATGAATGTAGTATTTCTCATTTCTCACAAAATTTCGCAGCAACTGTGCGTAATAATTTTGATTAAAGAATTAAGAGTTAATTAAAGAGAAACAAATTTATTGCATGCACTGCTTGTATGCATGTTGCATGATGCGGGTTGAAAAAAGTCTAAACACGAAAAATAAAGGCATTTTAAAATAAACACAAATTAGTTACTGACGACATGCCGTTCACTGCAGTGAATAGCACTGTTTACACGCTTCATTTATTGTACATTTCCGATGCAATGACTGATGAAAGACCGATGCTTGATGAAAGCGAACGGCCGTCTAGTGACTTTTATCCAAAAGGCGCATCACTGATGAAAGATGAAAATACATAATTAGACACTTCATTTTCGATGCTTCACTGATGATGAGGCATCGAAAATTAACGTAAAAATGAACTGTCTAATATCACCATTACAGGTTATTTTACCTATATTTCACCTATAATAGTGTGACTGGTTGGGAAATTTCTAGTAAAAAGTTCCCATCGAGTAACAGGTGTGACTCGTTGGGATTTTTTTATAAAAACTTTTGATGGTGTGACTCGGTAAGAACAAATTTAATGATCAATATTATCATGTCAGCCGCATAGCACGAGCGGAATGAATAAAGGTTCTCTGTTATCTGTTTCATTCCATTTTTTCCAATTCTATCTACGCTACGGGGTACCTACATTCGCGTGTTCGATTATGCTAATACTCTGCTTTGCTTTGCCTCTGTACTAAAACCAAGAGTCAGCTGTACGTATCGATTATAAAATGCATCCGCTTAGATGCACCCTTTGTTAGGTGCTCTTTGTTGCAATTACCTTTTGTTAAGCTACTAAACTTGAACAATGGCTCCGAGTTACATACAACTAAGGCCAAAATTAGTGTTACACAACATAACATGTGATTTGAAGTAAGTAAAGATAAGGCACAGCTTCAAGATTGCGGTTATGTAGAGCAGTTTACAATGTATGGTGTTGATGTTTGATAAGTATCTTCAGGAGTAACAGAAATAGCGCCAAGCACAGAGTTTACAAATTGGTAATGATGATCTGAGAAATGGTTGCTAGTTGGCACCAGATTTGCTGAGTTTATTATATTAAATTATTGATTAAAAAGTCGGTGTAATTTCAGCTTTGGATTTGGTTAGCGTCAAACATATCCAACAAGGAATTAAAACTTCACCAGTCTTTCAGAGGCTTTCCTACCATACCATGGTTACAAGTAGATAAGATAAAAATTGACAGCTGCAAGTCACTAAATTTAATTATAATGCAGATTATGTAGTGTTACCTTCGATCGAGGATCGAAGAGTGTTACCTACTAAAATAGAACGGATAACATTTATTAATAGTATTCTAATTTCGAACGTTAAGCTAATCACGTTAAAGAAATACCGTAACAGTGCTAATGTTCTGAATATTTTTCTGTTTCTCAGGCTCTATAGAATATACAACGTGTTACGTTTGTTCGTTACGTTCTGTTATAAACATAAAGTTAATATACCTAACTTTATGGTTATAAATAGTGATGCGCCGAATGTAGGTTTAACCGAATACGAATGTTCGGCCGAATATTCGGTCCAAAATGTACCGAACCGAATATTCGGCCGAATCATTCGGTTCAATTCTGCGCAGTAAACAGGTTTTACAAGTGTCGGGCGGGCGTTTGCCACAGTAACTCCTTCTGTAGCACGGCTCGTTCAGTCGATGTACCGCTCTTTCGGTTACAAATAATTGCAGTTCGGAACTGCATACTTTGAAATTTATTATTACGTTGATGAAAGTCTTTGAAGATGAGGCATAAATTGACATTTATTAAAAAAAAACATAATTTGATTATACATTTTAATACTAGTGGTGGTTTCTAAAGATATCAGTTTTTATTGTTTAAAAAAATGGCGTTTTTGAAATGCCTGAAAACAAGAGGGCTGTAGCCTGTACGTTTTGATTTTTTGAATATCTATCAAAGATTTTGAAATATTTGCATTTTAGTGATTTCATACAAAACAAAAAAGTGCCTATATTTTCAAATCTACAATATTTAAAATATCAAAACATACAGCCCTAGTTTTTAGGCATTTCAAAAACATACCGAAAATCCATTGCTGTAGGATTATATAATCTGTTGCTGTAGGTTAAGGTTTCGAGAGGGTGGGAAACGTTATCGCCGTTTGTATGGAGACCGTTTGCTAGAAAATCCTCTTAATCTTTTTTATTTTGTCAATAACTAATTGGTATTATTGGTATAATTTAAACATTCGGTAATTATTCGGCAAATCAACCGAATATTCGGCCGAATACGAACATGAAAAAATATGCCGAATTTGCCGAATACGAATATTCGGCCGAACATTCGGCGCATCTCTAGTTATAAATAAAGTACAGTATGCTCAACACTTGCAAACTCTCATGGGCACACAAACCTTAGTGGTTTTTGCTAATAAATAAAAGAACAATAAATAATATAATATTATACGTATTTTTCAGTTTTCCATATAAATAAAAAACAAAATTTTACGGGTTATGATTATTAAACATCTTGTATAGGAAAAATATTATGAGAATTTGAAAATTTAAGTAACTGCTTTGCCTATCTATTATTTTTGTTAGTTAGGTAGTAGGTAGGTACCTATAAAATATAGAAAAGGTGGGTGGGACGGGGCAGGAAGAAGTAACTAGTTCATATACCTAGTGAGTTGTCTTACTTAGCTCTACAACTATCTTATCGAGAAGTCCATATTTTTATGATAATAAAATAACAAGCGCAAGCGAGCATCGACAGCAAAATATAGTAAAGGAAGTTAACTGCCATGTTTGGAACAAAAGGGCAAGAACCCAGTGCCGCCGTTAAACCCAATTAAAAAAGGGATTGACAAATTTCCTACTGTCACCTACTTATACTGCAATTTCGTCACTCAAGATATCGTTTCCGTAGTGTAGCGGTTATCACGTGTGCTTCACACGCACAAGGTCCCCGGTTCGATCCCGGGCGGAAACAGATTTTTTTTGTCAACATAATTTGATGGGGGGCACCAATGCAAAATTTTAAAACTGAACATGTCTATATGTAGCAGTTTTATAGACTTTTATTATCTTTATACTAGGCGGATACTTAGAAACACCAGTAAATATTCATACAAAAGAGGTAACTTTTTTGAAGCCTTGGTACTCCGCTAGGGATTGATCAAGCTGTGATCCGATGATGGCCATCCAGGGGGTGAATGGAGAAGATCCAGATCGCTATACACACCGAACCCAACTAATCTGATCAGCATTACATACCCAACTGATAAATCCCTGGCGGAGAACCAAGGCTTCAAAGTTACAATACCTCGGTTTGTTTGAAAATTTATTAGTGTTTTTCTAATTATCCGTCCACCACTGTATATGAAATAAAATTTAGGCACTTGTTTAACAGAAGTGAATTCTTAAAAAAATACTTAATCCTATTTATGAGTAAAGTATACATCCCAACAAAAACTGTAGCACAACTTTCTTGATTCAAAGTGACTGTATAAGTAATTCAAACGTTTCTGAATCGAGATAATAACGCGGAAGAACGTTGACAATGTGTACCAAACAAGAGCTTGGAAAAGGGTAATTAAACTTAGAAAGTGGTCAAGTGGTCGCCCGGTACGGCACACCACAGGAATGGATAATTTCTAAATCGTCCAGCATCTTGGTTCGCAGTTAGCGCTTACCGACTGTGCTTATCTGATTCCATTTATTCAAGTATCAATTACCCGACTAATTGTAGGGTTTATTTAAATATTTACGATACGGTGGGAATTACTCTAATTAAAAACAAAACACGCTGATGTTTGGTTTGTATCACATTGCACTTGTCTGCATTTGAAGTGAAGAAACGCAGCCACTGTCACTTCGTCGTCATCATTCGTCATTTTGTGGTTTTCTCCGCAAAATGGAGAGAGATAAAAACCCCCTTTTAACTACCTACTTACATAATTATAATAAAACTCAAAAGCGTCAAGCTAAAGCCATCAATCTATCTGAAAGCTTAATTTAATTACCCTTTACTAAAAACTAAATTGACACTAAACACTTTAATGTCGTTAACGAACTAAAAATACCTACAGAATGATTTAGTAGCTCATTTCGATCAGGTGCCATAGTGCCGTAAGGCGCCGACGACGCCGAGCGGTATCTTTATGACTGTGCTTTGCTTCTTCCGGTTTCGTAAGCTCCCTTGTACAAGTAAATTATGCTTTATCAAATGTGACAGGGAACTACCAACAATAACATTTGTTTTAACACTTGACGTTATTATGAAGAACATTCGGAAAGATTCGGTTAGGGTGTAGAAATTATTGGGACAACAAAGCTATCGATTATTTCTTGATTTTTTTAGAACTTTATCAATGCAACGCCATTAAATATAAAGTCTGCGTATAACTATAACTACACATTTAAAAATAGAGTGCCTTAACTTATCCTTTAAAATAAATAGGCGATTAACTGTACAATATTTAGCATGTTGATTTTTCACATTCACAACCTATAATTAGTTTAGCATTATTTAAAAAAATACTAAAAACCACCTAGCTCACGAGGTTCCCTAACTTATTTAGGACACGCTCCCTTTCTACAAAAAAAAATCGCGCCCCCCTCTACCCAGACAATATTGGGTTATAGTAGGGCGGTAAAACAAGGTTTGAGGTTAGTTTCGCACAAGTCATCACGGAAATACGAAAATGTGGTATCGATGCATTCAGTACGATGCCTTGATCACAAATATATAAGATGACAAGCGCGAAAATGGTGGGGGTAGAAACTGTGACGTCATAAAGTTTTCAGTACAAAGAAATTTCTTTTTGATACCATGTGGTATATCAAATGAAAGGGCTTTGTGAGTAGATTGCGAATATATAACACACTATAACATTTTCACTACTTGGTCTAACAAATTATTAGCAAACGTCGAAAAATTTCGCAATTCAGAGTCGCCATTGAACAGGTCTAGATTGAAAACGGCTGAATTGATTTTTACAAAATACATAACAAATAACTCTGCACATACTCTTTTCGAATTTCTAAATGTAATTGACCAAAGATATTTAAAAATAAGAAAAGTACATCAGTTTTAATAACAGCATAATTTTCTGCTTTTTCCAAATTCTCAGATTCCTTTAATAATTAATAAAAAAAATAATAAATAAACTTTCGTTGTTTATCCTTACTATGACAAGTCAGGATAAACAGACGAAGGTTTAAATAACCAAAGTTTGACACTTTAGATAGTTATTGTAAACCTAATCACTATTTTTAAAATATGTTGTCTTATTAAATCAAATATTATTAACAATTTACAATATTTTTGGTATTCTATGCGTGGTATAACATTTGTTGTATTTTACGAATGATTATTTATACCCGTTAAGCCCCTTTTGCACCCATTAAAAAGATTGTGATTTTTGTGTATTATTTTGTTTTTTTCTAAATAACTTTTGCCTATTGAGTTTCGTCAGGTTATTTAGGTCTCCGAGCAACTGTGTGTGTTTTCCATGTGTATTTGTCATTACTTTTAGTTATCCTTACTTGTCCTATTTGGTAAACAAACTTTGCTCAATTCTTTTTTGAAATAATCATGTATAAAATTCAACAAATGGTTTTCCACGCATTGAAAACCAAAGAAATTGTTAACACATTTTTAATAGTGATTTAAATTTAAAAGAAGCATGGAAACTGTCAAATACTGTTTACTAAGTAGGACAAGAAATGATTAACATACGAAAGTTTATTTATTTGTTTTTTTATTAATTATTAAATGAATCTGAGAATTAAGAAAAAGCAGAAAATTATGCTGTCATTAAAACTGATGTCCTTTTCTTATTTTTAAATATCTTTGGTCAATTACCTTTAGACATTCGAAAAAAGTATGTGCAGAGTTATTTGTTATGTATTTTGTAAAAATCAATTCAGTCGTTTTCAATCTAGACCGGTTCAATGGCGACTCTGAATTGCAAAATTTTTCGACGTTTGCTAATAATTTGTTAGACCAAGTAGTGAAAATGTTATAGTGTGTTATATATTCGCAATCTACTCACAAAGCCCTTTCATTTGATATACCACATGGTATGAAAAAAAATTTTCTTTGTACTGAAAACTTTATGACGTCACAGTTTCTACCCCCACCACTTTCCCACTTGTCATCTTATATATTTGTAATCAGGGCATCGTACTGAATGCATCGATACCAAATTTTCATATTTCCGAGATGACTTGTACGAAAAGTGTTTTCTAAGCGTCTTTTTTAAGATTACCGCCGCACTATTAATAGGATAGAAAAAATATTTGACCTAAAACAATGAATTATGAAATGAGTCTCTGCTCTGCGCCTCCCACATTGAAAACCCCTGACCTAGCTAGTCCAAAGAAATCAGCTTTGTATACTTAATAAATTGCATCATATTTAAGTTTCGTAGCTTGAATTTCAGTTATACGATAGCCGGGTTCACGGGATGGGATTATCGGTCGGTGAACCCCACGCCACGGAGTACGTGATTCATGTGAATAGTGTAAGGCAGTGGTTCTTAACCTTTTTGGCTGGCGACCCAAAGTACAAATATATTTGAAGTCCGCGACCCTTATCCTATTTTTTTTTCTTTTGCAGTGACAGATACTAAGATGACATGTTATTTATTTTTTACTAGTGGCTACCCGCGACTTGTCTGCGTGGACAGTTTTTTGCTATCCCTCGGGAACTGAATGTCCCTTTTCTGTACCCCTGACAACATGTATGCAAAATTTCATGATCGGTTCAGTAGTGAAGACGTAAAAGCAGTGCCGGTTTTAGCACTACCAGCGCCCTGGGCGACATTTCTACGGGTGCCCCCTTTCTGCGATTCCAAGATTTTCAATTTTGCGTGTTGGTTAAAAAACGGCCGCGCAGCGCTATTTTTAGTCAGTTTCATCTACTAATCTTGTAACTTTGCTTCTTTATAGTAAATAAAAAACGGCCGCGCAGCGCGATTTTTGGTCAGTTTCATCTACTAATATTGCAATCTCGCTTGTTTATAGAAAAAAAAATGGCCGCGCAGCGCTCTTTTTATTTATTTTCATCTACTAATCTTGTAACCTTGCTTGTTAATAGTAAAAAACGGCCGCGCAGCGCGATTTTTAGTCAGTTTCATCTACTAATCTTGTAATCTAGCTTGTTTATAGAAAAAAAATGGACGCGCAGCGCGATTTTTAGTCAGTTTTATCTACTAATCTTGTAATCTCGCTTGTTAGTAGAAATAAATGGCCGCGCCGCGCGATTTCTAGTCAGTTTCATCCACTAATCTTGCTTGTTTTTATTAAAAAATGGCCGCGCAGTGCAATTTTAGTTAGTTTTATTCGTCGCGTCGTCGCGTCGTCGCTCGTCACCAGGCAATAATACGATTAATAGTCGACTGGTGGTAAGGCGTTTTCGGTGCCCCACACACGAGGGCTCCTAGTGCAGTCGCACCGCTTGCACCGCCCTAGATTTTACATTGGCCAAATCTTAAACGGCACATGGTAGCGAGCGATGAAATTTCGGCGAGATATTGCCAAGTTATTGTGATTATGTGTTGCCACCATGACGATTTTGTCGCTAAAAGGGAATTTACGATAGTAAGTAGGATTCGACCTCGATGGAGTGCACGCCATGACGCCACTGACAGTCTTTAGTCTTTGTTGTTGTTGCCTTTAGTGAGTAATCATAAATTTGAGAATACTCATAAATAAATCTAAATCGTTTGGGGGCCCGCGACCCAACCCAATACCTCTCGCGACCCGAATTTGGGTCGCGACCCGAGGTTAAGAATCGCTGGTGTAAGGCATCCATTACACGGTAGGTTTTGCTGTCAGTTTAACCACAGTCACGGCTGTGACTGACGATTAACCTACCGTGTAATGTAGTGACTGATGGTTGCATGAAGTTGATTTCTTCTTTCCATCAGTCACTCAGTCAAACGTAATTCATGACTGATGGAATTTGACTGACGCTTGCATGAGCATGTAATGGCCGCCTAAGGCTGCCAACCGTCCCGCATTGGGGGGGCAGTCCCGCATTTGACGTTACTGTTCCCCTTTATCAAAGGCGTCCCAAATTGTCCCCCGAACATAAAATGTGTCCCACATTAAAACATATAGGACAGACTCCAGCCCCCGGACCGCCTAACTGTCTCGCTTTGACTCTGGCTTTGGTTTATGACGTCAGTGCACTGTCCGTCCTTGTCATCGTGTTATGATATGACAAGGATGGATATAGTCTAGCTATCGCTCTGGCTAAAGCTTTGAGTTAGGCGGTAGGGCCCCAGGTCAGCCACAGTAAAATCAGCGCATTGTGCCTGCCCAAATCTCACTAACCAAAACAAGTAAGGTTTATTGGGGTAAAACCAAAAATGGGTCTATTCCGAAAATGATAAATTACTACCAAAATAGGCATTATTTTTTTTGTCTGGCAACATTAATGAAGTCGCCATTTTATTTTTCTATCGCTTGTCAGTCATGTCACGCACCCCGGACCGAAAGTTTGTGTGCTAGAGGTTATTTTATGAATCTACTGCTGTTTTTACATTTTTTGGCCTATCGAAATTACCCCGTGTCCAGTATCTCAGGATCTAGGTAAGTTATCATGATGATTGTCTTTTTTAACGATAGATAATCGTTTTTAGCGCTTTTTTGTGTAGGTTAGAATAGGCTAGGTACCGATTTTGTGTTTTTTTCGGAATTACCCCCGAGGGGTAAATCCGAAAGAACCAGTGGTTCTAAACATAGGCTTTCAATTTGTGTTTGACATTTTGACAGAAGGTTCGACAGAAGGTAGGTATTAAAAAGCAGTTAAGTACAGTAAAAATCTTTAAGTACCTACTATCATTATTTTAGACAACTTATCTTTTTTGTTACATTCAAGAAAAAAATGTTCATCAATCAATAGTAATATCTTCTAAGTGCATAATGCTTAAACGGTAATTTTGTTTTATCTCATTTAGAAATTGTTAATAATTTCATATATTTTTTTCATAAACAAATTTATTTGCTAGTAAGTACCTACATTATTGTGTTCATCCGCTTAAACATGTTATCATTTTTGAACGTTAGTTCTCAGTTTTGATTTTATTATTGTCTTGGTTTATAAGAAAGAACTGTTTTCAGATTAATGAGCATAATATACTTACTAATTGTGTTTCCTGTATGTTTGTTTGAGACTTGTGTAATTTTTTTTTTATTTTTTTACGAAAGAATTGCTGTTAATGCAAGTTAAGTTCCTAATAAAGGCTCCTATTTTGACTAAGTAAAAGTAGCATTTTTTGTTGATTGCCTCCTTTAAACCAATATTAAAATAATCATTTCTCATCTTCTATCTTCTTCTTCATCTAGTTTACCTGGACACTACAAGGGGTAATTCCGAAAATAAAAGGTAAATGTTTAGGACCACTGGACACTACAAGGGGTAAATCCGAAAATAAAAGTGAGCAAACATGTGTTTTAGGTAAACTACATAGATTTTATTCTTGGTTTTAATAACTGGGTAATCTCGATAGAAAATGCAATTAAAACTTTAAGTTTTAGCTCATAAAGACGACTTTAGAGCTTCATTCGGAATTACCCCAATGTATTTCGGAATTACACCTCTAATTAGGAAAAAAAAACTTTTTTTTAAAAGGGTTTTTTCAACAGAATGCAGTGACATTAGAAGAATAAATTTATTGAAAATTGTTTATCATATACTCAAGAATATAAAACTTTATTGTCTATCTATTAAAACTTGCACAAATATTAATAAATAATTAAAATAAAAACATAGTCTCAACTAATCCAAAAATATATCGAAATTACCCCAATAGACCTAGACAATAAAAAAAGGATTATGGCGGTTTTTATGATTTTGAGTTTTTTTTGGCCGATGAAATTCGGATTTTTAGTTCTGTCCCCCGTTTTGTTTAGGGAAAGTTAATAATAGTGAGAACCGATCCTAAGCACTGCCGGCCGACTGTTCTACCTCTGCTGGATCGTAACGAACTGGCATAAGAAGCTGATGGATGATTCAAAGTTTTGAAAACTAAAGTCGGATTACTAGTCTCTCAGCAAAAATGTAAACAAAGAAAATGTCACTGTCAAACCGAACTTGATAGTTACATTTTCAGATATAAACCTATGGTCATTTTATACCTTTTTATTACATGCATTTTTGAGTCATAATAATTATTATGACATTCAGGGTAATTTTAAAGTAGGATAATAATTAATTGTTTTGTTGTTTGTTTCTTTATCTACACCCATGCTTTAAATCCTCTGTAAGAGGTTCTGAAACAGTTAGCTTACTGCCATCATTACAATATCCGAGCGAGAGCTGGTCCTGCAGCAAATTCAGTACAACATTATAACACTCTTGCGGAAGGACATAATGACGAGGAGGGAGAGGAAAGTCAAAGTCAAAGACAAAATCAAAGTCAAAACTTTTATAGAGGATACATATCATGGGTTTAGATAAATATCAAGGGTGTTTTTAATCCATATGTATTAAAATATTGTTTGTTTCCCTAATAAAAATAAGAAAGAAAAAAATGGGTGTAGAAGACTTGTATGCAACTGTACATAATTAGGTATTAAAACACTCATGTGATACTAAACCCACATTCGTGTTTTAATACCCCTCGCTATAGTACAGTTGCATAAATAACTATTATTGATACCTATCATAACCATTTTGGATATTAAAAGTTGACATAATAACAAAAACACAAAATTAGCATCTTCGCCTGTCCCCCCAATACCAAAAGACGAATGTTACTACTACAGCTACTCTACTACTCATAGTAAATACTAATATAAATGAAATTTTATAAATTGAACCAAAGGTTGATGTCTACGGTTTGCAGTTGATGTGTGCACAGCATCATATAAAAAACCAGCCAAGTGCAAGTCCCGTACCAAAAACGGCAAAAAATTACGTTTGTTGTATGGGAGCCCCCCTTAAATATAAAATTTATTATGTTTTTAGTATTTGTTGTTGTAGCGGCAACAAAAATACATCATCTGTGAAAATTTCATCTTTCTCGCTATCACGGTTCATGAGATACAGCCTGGTGACAGACAGACAGACGGACAGCGGAGTCTTAGTAATAGGGTCCCGTTTTTACCCTTTGGGTACGGAACCCTAAAAATTATTTCTACTGTAAAACTGTTATCATTAAATATTTAAGTATATTACTGTTTTTGCCTTAAAACTTATGATTCAGAATATTTATCTAATATATTTTTATTAGGTTTGTGGTGAAAAAACATGTAAATGTGTTTATTTCTTGAGTTAGCAATATACTATTTCCTTTTGTGTTGTTTTGTTCTGGCTACACCTTTGTTAACATTTTTGCTGGGAGAGGGAGACTAGTAATCCGACTCTAATGGGGCATTGACACGGTTTGATTTTCTAGGCGACTTGCAAGGCGCCAGGAATCAACGCCAGTGTCAATGGAAAAGTAAGTAATATGTCCAATTTTTGTGATTGTAACAAGTCTCGAAAAAATATTATTTTAGGTCTACATATTGGAAACATTCCTTTCCTAATAAGTCTGCATGTATTTTTATAAAATAAAATAAAATTCAATGGTATTGAATGTAAGATTTGTTAGTTGCGTAACTCGAGTAACATTAAGATTTTGTGATGAATGCAGAAAAATTTGTCATGATTGTAACACTGACGTCCATTATACAAGTACGCTGGACTGGCTATTGTCATGAAATGACAAACGATTGGTGACATTCGCCTGTCTAGCGTACTTGTATAATGGACATTAGTGAATAAATGTTACCAAGTCTTATTTGCTTGTTTACTAACACAAAGTATGTATTCATTCAGAAATGGTGTCTATGGTGTCTTCCTTCATTTCATCAATAAAATCTAAAGTGTGTTTGTAATGATTTAACATCACAAACATGTCTCCGATTCCAAAGTAAGTAGATAATGCACTTGTGTTACAGAAATCAGAGACAACGGTGGAACTACAAACACCCAGACTCGAGCCAATATAGAAAAGTTCAATTTCTAAATTGACCCAGCCGGGGATCGAATCGATGTTAACCGGTGTTCAAACCACTCTACCACGGGAGGTCCCTAGATCCTTTTATTGGCACAGATTTTCCAAGTTTGGGTCAGCGTCGTCTTCTAGGTGTAATAATAAATTTTGATTAGACGCATTTACCTCAAATATAATTAAATAATAAATCACAATATTCATAGGTAGTACGTGATAATAAATTAAACAACCACAGGAAAAGAACATTATAAATTATTGTCTGGAGTCTAAGGATTCATGCTTGAGGATAACTTGAGGATATATGGGGATGTAAGGAATGGGATCTGAAAAAGAAAACAATAAATAATTAAGCATAACTACAGAGATACTTTCAAAATATTACATTTAGTATGTGTAATGTATTCATTTCTGCGTGAACAAAACAAATACTCCTTATGGATTCCAGTGAGTACCTGTATCTTTTGTTTGGTTGGATTCTAGGTGTTTTTCTGTTCATCTTTGTTTGTTTAAAAATTATATCTAGGTTAATAAGTTTGAGGTACCTAGGTTAACACTATACTAAGTCAAAGTTAAGTTTAATTGGTATAATTGAGGTAAGTAGGTAGCTAGGTTAAAATTATACTTTCAAGATTAATAACTTGTGGTTACAGTAATGTCAAAAACTTTTAATATTAAGTTAAAGTCAAAAACATCACTAGTTCTACCCGTTATCAAGGTTTTACCTGTTGAATTCCGTTAAATGACGCATAACTGCATGTGCATGCAGCATAATCAATACGCCAACCAAGGTTGATCAAAACAAAATGCAGTTTGCAGACCCACTTGCAGTTATTGATGACATAGTTTAATTCAAATTTACTTTATGAAATTGAATCAAAGCTTTCAGATAAGACCTTGAAACACTTAACCTGATCAACAATCTTTATTATTTTTAAAGAATCATAACAAAATACACGTTTCACACGAAAATATAAGCAATAAACAAATGACTTACCGGGCGACAGGTGGCCGAGTTGCTAGGAAAGTTTACTCACTCACAAAACACTAACTTTGTCTTTTTATTTAAAGTTCATTTGTTTTATGAACTAAACAACTTTAAAAGTTATGTTTTCTTTCACGAACATCAAACATTAATTAGGCAATTACGGTAAACGTTAGAAAAATTATAAAATCCGAGCTCGACCGACCGCCCGCAACGATGCAAACACAGATTAGTTACTAGTTATTTATTTTCTTTATTAGAGGAGCACACCACGAGCACACTGCAGTGCAGCTGCACAGACACCTCAGTCACAGATTAGCGCAGCGGGAACGGGACGGAGACGGGACGGGAAAAAAATAGTTTTATACAAAATGTATAGGATAGGAGCATGCATACGTAGCGGAGGCACGATGGGGCCCAGACGTGGCGTGCACGGGCCGGAAAAAACCCGAATTCCGTACATACGTGATTCCGAACGCACCAACTGCATACAAAATCTATGGGCCTGCCCACACACATTCGGGATTTTTCCGTACGGAATCTTCATACATTGTCGAAATTCCGAATCGGCGGGCTGATTATCTAATTAGAAACCACCTAGCGACCGGTTGCAGTTTATAGATGATAGTGATCCATTGCTACTTCTTTTTGGATTAAAAAAAAAACATACCAAAGAAAAGTAGCAATGTATGTGGAATGAAACCGGTCGCTAAATAGTTTCTTTTTAGATAATCAGGGTGCGGGCAGTGCCGGTTTTAGCATTAGCAGCGCCCCTGGGCGACATTTCTACGGGGCGCCCCCTATCTGCGATTCCATGATTTTCAGTTTTGCCTGTTAGTAAAGAAAACGGCCGCGCAGCGTGATTTTTAGTCAGTTTCACCTACTACCCTTATAATCTTGCTTGTTTAAAGTAAAAAACGGCCGCGCAGCGCGATTTTTAGTCAGTTTCATCTACTAATCTTCTAATTCACTTTAAACATTTCTGCGGTGGTGTCGTGTGAGGCGGGTCGTTACGTTCCCTCAAATATGGTTGAGCGAAACGATGGCTGGTTCATGCGTCATGCTCGTGAACGGGTGCTGCCTGTAGGAATGGGTCTGCTTCTGTCTGCTTGTACTAAGGGCGTCGCATATATATTTTTTTCTGTTTAAGATTATCAATCAGTATGGCACTTCTTACTCAAAACATAGAATTAATAACTTAGTGAACTCTCGTGAACGGGTGCTGCCGGTGGGAATGGGTCTGCTTCTGAGTGCCTATCTTAACGCATATTGAATTGTAAGAATTGCGTTTTTATTTTTATGTCTTGTATCAAGTGTTTTTTGGTTAGAGTAGCAGACGGAGTGATTTCTAAACTAGTTGAAAGTTATTTACTCTCACGATTACCTATCTGAATGTAGTAGATATTAAATTTTAACCTACCTACCCATTGTGTGTAACCTTTTGATAATTATTGTGATGGAAAATGACCTCACTTTAAATGTGGAGCTCATTTTTCAATCTTGACGACTCTGTATGAAATATACATGGAGAAAAAAGCAGCCCTTGACGAGTTTCTTGCCGGTTCTTCTCGTTACAAGATCTCCCGCTTAGGGTTTGCGAACCGATGGCGTAGCTTCTATGACATTCACAAGTGCTTGTAACAGCCTAGACTGAATAAATTATTTTGAATTTTGAATTTGCATATTACATTAAAAACAACGACCGCGCAGCGCGATTTTTAGTCAGTTTCACCTACTAATCCTGTAATCTTGCTTGTTTACAGCAATTAAACGGCTGTGCAGCGCGATTTTTAGTCAGTTTCATCTACTAATTTTGTAATTTTGCTTGTTTATAGGAAAAAAAACAGCCACGCAGCGCGATTTTTAGTCAGTTTCATCTACTAATTTTGTAACCTTGCTTGTTTATAGTAAAAAAATAGCCGCGCAGCGCGATTTTTAGTCAGTTTCATCTACTAATCTTGTAAAATTGCTTGTTTATAGTAAAAAAAAACGGCCGCGCAGCGCAATTTTTAGTCAGTTACATCTACTAATCTTCTAATTTTGCTTATGACAGTAAAAAATACGGCCGTGCAGCGCAATTTTTAGTCAGTTTTACTTACTAATCCTGTAATCTTGCTTGTTTATAATAAAAAGACAGCCGCCGCGCAGCGCGATTTTTAGTCAGTTTCATCGACTAATCTTGCTTGTTTATAGTAAAAAAAAAACAGCCGTGCAGCGCGATTTTTAGTCAGTTAATCCACTAATCTTGCTTGTTTTTACTAAAAACCTTTTGGTCAGTTTCATTCAATTCAAGGGAATTGTAGGACTCGCTCAATGAGCGAGTGACGGCGAGTGTGTATAAAAGGACGCCTGCGGCGCCCCTTTATGCCCGGCGCCCCGGGCGGTCACCCGTGCTCGCCCCTCCCTAACGTCGGTACTGGGTGCGGGATTCCGTCTGTGTGAGGCCAGCCTTAAGGTTGTAGCACGCAATGTATTCACATGATTGAGCCAACAGTATCAGATGCTGCTTTCACGTTCTATTACGTAGGTATATTAGGACGTGCTAACGTTCTTGCTTGTAACTTATTATTACAAGCAAGAACGTGGTATTCTTCCCCAGTCTTGAGTCTTTCCATAATCTAATTAAAAACCACTTAGCGACCGGTTTCAGTTCACAGATGAATGTAATACATTGCCACTTATATTTGCTATGTTTTTTTTACCCCAAAAAGAAGCAATGTATCACATTCATCTGTCAAATGAGACAGATCGCTAAAGGGCAGTTCTCAAAAAACTTGCAGATCCAGTTTTTTGGGTTGTCCATAGCATAAATTATTTTTTTTAGGAAATTTGGGCTACAATTTCCGTAAAATAACTGTTTTAGATTATTTTTTAAGGTTTTGGCCACCCCATCTATATTTTTCAAGTAAGTATTATCGTTGCCATCTATTTATAAAATCTATTTAAAAATTGTCATTTTTTTCTCCCCATACTGTCCAAAAAAATTTTCACCGTGTTTCTTTAAGGTTAATTTAATAATTTCCTTCTACCACCACAAGGGTGATGGCTTGAATGTACAATACCATTAAAGAACTATCATAAAACATAATAATCTTCCGAAAAAAAGCGTTTTTTCATATTTTTATTGAATTTTAAATTCTGTCCACGGGAAAACGCTCATCCTGACATCGTCCACATAGTTACGTTAATAATTCGTATAAGATGTAATTTTTGCTTAATTTATGGTATTTTTTATGGAAATAGCAACATTTTGATCATAGACAACGTGAGGTATGGACAGTATTTTAAATACTAACTGTCGTAGGTCGCACGAAACGAGCGGCACTTGGGTAAAGTTAGATTGGTCACTGTTTTTTGTCAATATAGTTATGCAAATTTACGTAAAATTTGAAAAGTTGTGGTTCCTGCAATCACTGTAATGAAAACTTATATGTTTGTGATTTAAGATCCCATCAAAAATATCTAGGGTGTATAACCCTAAGAAAATTAAATATATTTTACACCTATTTAAGTCGAAAAAGCAGTCATATCTCATCATTTTTATTTTGCTTCATTTTTGAAAGTATCTGCAAGTTTTTTGAGAACTGCCCTAAATAGTTATTAATTAGATAATCAGCCTGCCGATTGCACTAAAGTTCAGGATCGACTCAGTCTTTTCCTAACTACAAAACGACCAAACTAAAACGGTGTCATAAACTTAGCCGTCATGTAGCTGTCATTCGCCTAGTTATCTTGGTTGAGTTGTAGATAAGAAAAACTTGCTTTCACACATGAGTGTTATAAGTATGTTGAGCAATTTTATTTTTGTTACGTTTTCTTAATTTACTTTTTAAATCGGCATAAATTGATGTTTTTAAGTATTAATACTGGGTTGGGTACTCGCTCGTCTTCACTCGGGGCGTGTCGGCGAGCGTGAAGTGCCCCCGGTATCGGAGTAGAGTCTGGCACTTGTACTATTAGCTATTCTTTGGTCTGCCCAACGAATCATGTCATCTGAAACTAGCGGCAAATTTAAAATTTTGAAACTTTATTCACTCAAAATACTGCGAAATAGCTATTTCTAAGATAAAATTGATATTTCACAGTATTTTGAGTGAATTAAGTTTCGAAATTTTAAATTTGCCGCGCGTTTGAGATGACACGACTCGTTGGCCAGACTACTATTGCAATGGCACAGATAAAATACCATACTAGTGTAAAATGGCCAGCATCAAATTCTAAAAAACGATTGATGAAAGTAGAGTCTGTCTAAAAAGTCAAGTCTACATGGGTAATTTCAAAGGTAATTTTAATACCTACCTAAATCCCCAACCACCCCACTAATACCCATGTAAATAAAATTGAGTAAAGCTAAGTTTACAATTAGAATTTTGACAGCACCAACAGGGTTACCAGTATAAGTTTTTATATATAATTTAATAATTTCTCATCTAAACGGACTTTTAAGACAGACTCTGCAACTAAATACCTACGTACGATCACAGAATAAATAATAGTACTGTGGCCCTACCATGAGTTGATGCAAACTGTTTACGTTACAGTAAACTGTCGGATATACTGCTCACAGTCAATACGAGTGAAAGAGAGAAAACGATAGTTTACTGTAACGTAAATAGTTTGCAACAACTCATGGTAGGGCCACTGTACTGATTGACGTGCATGATAAACATCTACTACGGATTTTTAACCTTCTCTCATTGGATATAAGTTCAAAATAGTTTGAGGAGCTTTGGTATATTGTAGTTCACACAAAATTAAATCTGTTTTAAGAATTTTATTCCTCTAAAATAATAATAACTATTAATAACTAAATAATTAACCAAGTTGCGTTTTCGGTGCGGTGAAGGTGCGTTTTCTGGCCATTTTCTTTCTCGTCATCTGTAACTGTTGTAGTTGGTTGTGCACCTCAGCCCAGATTTCATTCTGATCTTCAATTGGTATTGTTTTTCTGAAAATACATAGCTAATATATTTTTGCATCAAAGTCACATTTTAACACATGTTTCCACTACTACAACACTAGTTGCAATAATAGGAACATTTAAAATCATATTGGTTACTTTAATCTTATTATCTCTTAATTCGTGAAAACTTATTAGAACTTGTCAGTTGATATTAGATAGAATAGAACTGCTTCCTGATTACGTAACTATGTTGCTAACCATTTTCGAATGAAATCGATTGAAACCGCAGTTACATATAGTTGTCACATTGGTTCTTACTACAGCAGCAATGTTACTGCGATTTCTGTCAGAGTTGATTGCATTGCAACTAGGGTTGTTCCCTGCCATTACTTGATTTAAGGGTTACCAGCATAAAAAAATACGAGTTTTAGATTTTTTACGGGAGACAATAAGTTTTTAGAAAGATAATTTAGACCACAGATTCTTTTACCCCGTATTTTACTTTCGCAATTACAGGTTTCTGTATTATCTTAGTCTTAAAAACGGGGTAACCCGGAAATAAGGGGCATCTGGCAACTCTAATTGCAACAAAGTTACAAAGTCAGGGGGCTGAACCAAAATGACTGCCCCTGGGGGGTTATTATGTAACTTTGTTGCAATCAACTCTTACAGAAATCGCAGTTTCATTGCTGCTTTAGTTAAGAACCAATGTGACGAATATCTTACTTAAAGCAGCAATGTAACTGCGCTTGCAATCGATTTCAATCAAGAATTGTTAGCAACAGACTTACGTAATCAACTGGCAGATTTTGTTACTCTGTTGCAATTTGCAATCAACTTCTGATTGAAATTGACAGAAATCGCAGTCATATTGCTGCTTTAAGTAACAGATGTCACATTGATGCTTAATAAAGCAGCAATGTAACGACTTTTGTCACTTTCAATCAAAACTTGTTACTGAATTACATAATCTGAACGGAGTTACATAATCTGGGTGCTGACCCCGAATTACGTAAAGCTGTTGCTAACAATTCTCGATTGAAATCGATTGAAATCGCAGTTGCATTGCTGCTTTAAGTAAGATAGTTGTCACATTGGTTCTTACTAAAGCAGCAATGTCACTGCGATTTCTGTTAAAGTTGATTGCAACAAAGTTAGACAATCAGCCTGCTGGAGAAGGTTAATAATGTGTTGCCATCTAAAAAAAAGTAGAGAAGAAATGAGTCATACCTGTACTGCTTCATCAGATCAAATTTCTCCCAAGGTGTCTTGCGGAGCTCTCTTCGGACCCTGTCTTTCTCTTTTAAATACTCCTCAATATTTGAGACACCTTTTAGTTCCTGACGTTCCCATCTCTCTAACCAGGGCCTCGGTTTTAATTTTACCTGTAATCATTTTTGCCATAACTGAAAAAATTATGTAAATGTATTCTATAGGGAGAGAGAGAATGGACGCTTGCTTGCACATAACCAAATTTTTTTCCAAAATGAACTGATAACTCAGACCCCCACAGCCAAATTACTTTAAAAATTTTATCAAATATCATTATTTAATAATGATTCGTTTTTGTCGACCCTAGGGAAACCGATTTCAACCCCAACGGGTCAATATTGACCACTTTGGGAATCCCTGGTTTAAACGATACGGCCAGTAATTCCATTAACAGTACTAATAGTATTGTTAAAAGTAATTTTGATGAAGTTCCCCACTTTCCTCGTGGTAACACCATCACTTTCAAATTAGTACCTCATCACCATCATCATCATATCAGCCGCACGACACCCACTGCTGGGTATAGGCCTCCCCCAAGGATCTCCACGACGATCGGTCCTGCGCTGTCCGCATCCAGTGGCTTTCCGCGACCTTCACCCTCACGTCGGTCCACCTTGTCGGGGGCCTACCCACGGAGCGTCGTCCGGTGCGCGGTCGCAATTCAAGAACCTTTCCGCCCCAACGGCCATCGGTTCTTCTCGCTATGTGTCCAGCCCACTCCAACTTTAGCTGAGAAATCCTTCGAGCGACGTCAGTTACTTTAGTTCGCCTGCAGATCTCCTCATTTCTGATTCAATCACGCAGGGAAACGCCGAGCACGGCTCTCTCCATTGCACGCTGGGTGACCTTGAGTCTCCTTATGAGACCCATAGTTAGCGACCACGTTTCACTGCCGTAAGTCAACACTGGCAACACACACTGGTCATAGACTTTCGTCTTGAGACACTGAGGTAAAAATTAGTACCTACTTAATATCTATTCTGTGCTTACATGTAAAAATTGCCAATCATATTACCTGAACTGGATTGACTGGAACCGGTGTCCCTTCAGGTAGAATTTCAGGATCCATGTCAAAGGGAAATGTGCTGTATTCTGGCAAAGCATCTCTTAAATAAAACAGTGTCTCATCAAGACGCTTTTCTAACCGTAAGACTTGTATCTTCTGGATTGTAGGGTCATAAAGATCATATCTCACCTGGAAAGATAAAATAAACGTAAAAATACAAACAAGAAAACTCTTCAATAAAATATTTCTTTTTTAAGTACAGTACGCCGTGAGCACTCGCTTTAGTAACACGCCTGTAGACCGGTCGCTTCTCACATTCATAGATTCTCAACCTTTTCACTTAAATTAAGTCACAGCTTGTAGTTACGAAATGAAGTGCGCAGTATGTGATCAGGCTTTCAACGACGGAGTTCAGTGCGGAACGTGCAATAAGCATTTAGATTTTGCCTGTGCCAACATATCCGAAGCTGGTTACAGAAAACTTGGTCCGGAACGCAGATCGGCTTGGAAGTGCCCCCAATGCAAACTGACAAGATCCTCATCGCCTGTTCCGGCTGGCGATTCATCGAAGCTCGAGACCATACTCAGCGAGCTGCGAGATGTCAAGCGGCAGCTTGCCAGTCTTCCTACGCTTATTGAAGACGTCAAATTCATCAAGCAAGAGCTTACGGACTTAAGAGCCTCTTGCGACTTCAATAGTGCTAAGTTGGATGAACAGGCGGCCCGCATGTCTGACTTAGAAAGTAAGCTGGCTGGTGTGAAGAACCTGGAGATTAACTTCAACTCGGCAGCTAATGATATTTCTGCCCTGAAGAAAGAACTATCATTGAGGGATCAGTTTACACGACTCAATAACGTGGAAGTGAAAGGTGTTCCTTATAAATCTGGCGAAAACCTCTTTACCATCGCAGAGTCAATAAGTAAGGCTGTGGATTATGCATTCCCGAAGTCGCAAATTAACTATATTGCGAGAGTGCCGGTACATAACTCCAAGGAAAAATCAATCATCATGACATTCATCAATAGGTACGTGAAGGAGGAGTTCGTAGCAGCGGCGCGTTCAAAGAAAAGTATCACTACTGCCGAAATTGGTTTCTCGGGCGGCGCTCAACGCATCTTCATCAATGATCATTTAACACCGGAATTCAAAAACTTGCTCACAAAAACGAAATCTGTGGCAAAGGCTAAGAACTATAATTATGTGTGGGTCAAATTCTGTAAAATCCACGTACGGAAGAATGACAGCTCACGTGTCCTAATAATTTCAAGTGAAAGTGATTTAAACAAGATTGTATAAGTTATCGTTATTCCTATTTATCACACAACTTGCAATTAATGCTATTATGGTCACTTTGTTTTTGTATATTTGTTTTAATATTTGTTTTACTATTTATTTGTAAATTGCTTGTAATGCTTATAGCTTTAAATAATCATAATATTTTTGTTCCTACTGAGTTGCTCATCAATGCGCACAAAAGGTTTGTGATCACTGCTTTACCTGCTTCCGAGTTACCCGTTCGAAACCGGTCCTACTCACATCGCGCGCACTACAAGTGCCGGCCGCTTCTCGGCGACCTTGAATGCTCTGCCTGCCGCTGCCGGTTTCGCAATGTTATTGCTATTGCTCCGAAATGCTTTGCGTTATTTGCCACGATTTATATAGTTAACGTTTGTCGTGAATATGCTTTTAAACTTATTTTTTTCATACTGGATTTTGCTTTAATATTGCTACTCAGTCTGTTTTCTATTGATTTATTTTTTACTCATTCACAATATGATGTGTTTTTATTGCCGATTGTTAGTGATTGTGATGTTTTGCTCGCCACAAGCTCAGATAATTGTAGGTATATTAGGAGGTCTAAGCCTATTCATTACCGGTTTTTTAGCTTGATATTGTTTACCGCTGAGTTGCTTCGCTTATCAATAATAAGTAAAATAACTAACGGCCTTAAGTGTGTTTTCTGTCGATTTCGTTTTGGATTATTATGCCATCGCTTGAACATATTATTGCGAGTTTATATAAATAATAGTGATTTTAAATTATGTCGAATTATGCAACTTGGTACTCTTTGCGATCATTTTATTGGTATTAATTTGTCTTATGAAATATTTTATTTTGTTTTATTAATTTTTTATTTTATTAATTGTTATTTTTTATCTTTACAACTCGCATGGATTACCTTGATGTTTTTTATTATTATCGTTTTATATCGGATCCAATTTGTTTTTATATTATCGAAATCAAATGGCTAATCTAAACAATTATAAAATTTATTATCAGAATGCGAGGGGGTTGCGCACAAAAACATCCACATTTCTTCGTAACTTGTGTGGCAGTGATTTCGACATTATTATTATTACAGAAACCTGGTTGCTGGATAGTATTGCGGATGCCGAACTCTTTGACGCCCGTTATATAATTTTTCGACGCGATCGTGACTATACTGCTACTGGTCAAACCCTCGGAGGCGGCGTGCTGATAGCAACTCGTCGTGACATACCCGTCACCCCACAGCCTACCTTCCATTCCAGTGCTGAAGATTTATGGTTGACAGTTAGTCTTAAACAGCGCGGCACTAATATTGTCGTTAAACTTAATATATGTGTCCTTTATTTATGTCATGAAAATCGTGGTTTTACATTCATACAGCAGTTACAAAACTTTTTAAATAGCTTAGGTGACATAGTTACAACGCTGACTAATGAAAAGTTTTTGTTAGTGGGTGACTTCAATCTGAGTGGTATATGTTGGGTTCCTAGCTCTGCAGATATGTCTTATTTCGACCCAACCAATCTCAAAACTGAATCTGAGTTACTTTTTGTAGATGAAATTAATATATTGGGATTAAGACAGTTTAACGGTATAAAAAATGCGTACGGTAGGATACTAGACCTCGTGCTTTCAAATGACACTGTAATTGTTACGGACTGCAGTGACGACCCTCTTGTGCCAATAGATTTGCACCATGGTGCCTTACATATTGAATTGCAATTTGCTAAATTTACTCCTTTAGATGACGCCTCTCACACCAAGTATATTTTTAATAAAGGTGATTACGAGGCGATAAACTCAGAAATTTCTAAAATTGATTGGCATCATGAGTTGTCGTCTAAATCTTTAGATGCGGCAATTGATTACTTTTATAGTGTGTTTTTATTATTACGAGAAAAGTACATTCCTTGTAAGAAAGTCACAGCTGGTCGTTTTCCTATATGGTATTCTCCTGCGCTAAAAAGAGTTATAAGGGAAAAGTTTAAATATTTGAGTAAATTTAAAATTTACGGTAACCGCGCTGATGAAAACTCTTTCAAACGACTCAGGGTACGTTGTAAAGAATTAGAGGAGTCATGTTACCGAAACTACATACATTTTGTAGAAAACTGTCTTAAGGATAATCCTAAAATGTTTTGGTCGTTCATAAAATCAAAATCTAAAACTAACGATATACCTAATTGTATGACGCTGGGTAACTCTACCTACAACACCGGTAATGCGATATGTGAGGCTTTCTCCAACTACTTTCAGTCAAACTTTTTGGATACCCCCGCTCTCCCTAGTCGCTATGATAATACCGCTCCTACTCCAACTGTTGCAGATATCACAAGTATCAAAGTAAATGTTGACGAAGTGACAAGGTTGCTTTCGGGACTAGACCCATCTAAATCTGCCGGACCAGATTTTCTACCGGCTCTTTTTCTCAAAAACTGTGCAAAAACCATAGCGATTCCCATTACAATCCTTTTTAATAAATCACTATCTGAGTGTTCGGTACCCAGTTTATGGAAGCGCGCGTTTATTACTCCGGTCCATAAAAAGGGATCCAGATTGGACATCACGAACTACCGTCCAATCTCGAAACTTTGCATTGTCTCCAAAGTGTTTGAGAAAATTGTTTATGAGCAACTTTACTCGGCTTTGCAGCATTCTTTTAGCGGTACCCAGCATGGTTTCTTGAGGGGTCGTTCAGTGGTTACTAATCTGGTTTTACTAAATGAATCTCTTACAGCAGCAATGGATAGTGGACAGCAAGTGGACGTAGTTTACACCGACTACAGCAAGGCGTTTGATCGGATACGGCCAGATCTTCTTCTTCTCAAACTGCAGAACATCGGTATCAGTGGGGATCTGTTGCGTTGGTTGGCATCTTATATAAACAATCGCAGCCAGGCGGTCGTGATTAAAAATTACATTTCTGGGTGGCTAACGATTCCTAGTGGAGTTCCGCAGGGATCACTTCTTGGACCGCTTCTCTTTGCAGTTTTTGTCAACGATATCGAGAAGTGCTTTAAAACTTCTCAGTTACTGTGCTTCGCAGATGACATGAAGATTATTTCACCTATCTCTTCTTTGGGAGATGCTGTTTCATTACAGGATGATCTGATAAGGCTTGACAACTACTGTTCTGAGAATTGCTTAGATCTCAACCCATCCAAATGTAGTGTCGTCACTTATAGTCGGAAGCGTAACCTGGTTGAGTTTAATTATACACTAAAAGGTATGTCACTAACTCGGGAAACTATTGTAAGAGATTTGGGTGTGTCTCACGATAGTAAACTTCTTTTTGATACCCACATTGATAACATAGTGTCTAAAGCTTCCAGGGCTCTTGGATTTCTAATGCGTGCTTCAAAGGATTTTACTCATGCGAAGACTTTAAAAATTCTTTATTGTTCATTGGTCCGTAGCCATCTGGAGTTTGCGTCGCAGATCTGGAACCCCAGGTATAATATATACATTTCGCGTATAGAAAATATCCAAAAAAGATTTCTTAAATATCTATGTTTTCGCACAAAGGATCGTTATCATTCGAGCCTCTATCTCGATCTGTGCAAAAAACATCATTTTCTCCCGTTGGAAAAGCGTCGCGAAATTGCGGATCTGGTTTTTCTTTCGAAAATTGCATCTGGTACTGTGAACTGTCCGGAACTTCTATGCAAATTGACATTACGAACACCCTCAAAACCACTCAGATTCAACCACCTGCTGCGTATCCCCCCTGCATCTTCAAATTATCGGCAGAATTCATATTTGTGTCGTGCGTGTAATAGCTTTAACTCTGCAACGCGTCAGGCAGACTTGGATCTTTTTGCGACAAGTGAAGCTTCAATCAAGCGTACTATGAGTCGCAGTTTTTTCAATTCGACCTAATTGTATGATAATTAATTACTTACTAGGATAGTGCTCGTTAAGTATATTTCGTGTTATATTTGTGATGACCTATAATTGGCTTTGTGTTACTATTTAAGTTATTTATTGTTGTAGTTAGTAGCTGTTGGTCGTCCGAAATTAAATAAATAAATAAATAAATTAAATAACACCCATATTCATAAGCACTCAAATGACTCTTGTCTACGCAAACACACTGCATTGAAAATTCGTTTGTTTTACGTATTACATTACATGTGATTGGTTTGTGGGACACTGAGTCCTCACAGTGAAGGTCTCACAGTATCCGGTTACTGTGAGACCTCAAATTCAAGTACAAGTGTTCAGTGCCGGTTGTAGCACTACCAGCGCCCCTGGGCGAAATTTCTACGGGGCGCCCCCTATCTGCGATTCCAAGATTTTCAATTCTGCCTATCAGTTAAAAAACGGCTGCGCAGCGCGATCTTTAGTCAGTTTCACCTACTAATCTTGTAATCTTGCTTGTTAATAGTAAAAAAAAACGGCCGCGCAGCGCGATTTTTAGTCAGTTTCATTTGCTAATCTTCTAATTTTGCTCATTACAGCAAAAAAAAACGGCCGCGCAGCGCGATTTTTAGTCAGTTTCATCTACTCATCTTTCTTGTTTATAGCGAAAAACAGCTGCGCAGCGCCATTTAGTCAGTTTCATCTAGCGATGTGCCGAGTACGGCTTGACTCGAGTCAGACTCGATTCCTGCTTTGGACTCGCCTACTCGAGTACCAATTTATTTTGATTCGAGTACGCCGGACTCGATTCCGGTACTCGAGTAAATCGGTTTTGTACTATCTGACTCGATTCTTTATGCGAGGCCAAATCTTAAACGGCACATGTAAGCGAGCGATGAAATTTCGGCGAGATATTGCCAAATTGTTGTGATTATGTGTTGCCTTGCCACCATAACGATTTTGTCGCTAAAAGGGAATTTACGGTAGTAAGTAGGACTCGCTCCATGAGCGCCATGAGCGAGTGTGTAAAGTGCATTCACTTAGATAGTGTCGCCCTTTTATCGCACCGCCTTTGCACGTGCCGCTTCTTGTCAAAGGATGCCGCCGCATAAACAAAGGATACCGCGTGCGGCGTACACCCGCAAGTCAATTTGTATTTTGGCAGTTTGCATCGTAGCGCCGCCGTAGTGAAAGCTGTTTGTTGACTCTGCTACGTATACTAAAAATATTTTTTCATTAACACAGTTAAGTGCCTCAAGATGAAACTTTAAGTGAACCAACAAAAAAATACGGGTATTTTTTAAAACATGTAAACAACTTATGATCAATGTCCATCGGCATTGCGTTGAAATCAGTTTGTCTGCACCTATCAGAGATACTTCAACAATAGTGGGGACTGGGGATACCAAGAACTAGCGTCGGAATAATATTAAAAATAAGCCCATTAACACCAAAAAACGTAAAAACGGAAGAATCCCACTATCGAAAACGGACGACTTTGAATGTAATGTAGTACGTCCGAACAGTATACAGATTTTATGCTAATAAAAAACTTCCGACACTAGACACGATTCTAGAAAATTTACAAGCTAATAATACGGACTTTCCGTATAAACGTACGACTCTGCGAAATGTCAATACATTTCTAAGAATAGAATAGAATAGAAAATATTTATTTGTTCTAAAATTTGGATTCAAGTATAAAACACTTAATAAGCTAAAACTATTCCTTGAATCATCACTATTTTTTACCGTTATCAATAACGTTATTTGTATAACGTTACCAAAAACTTACTGGTATTCCTGTCTCTGAACACAAGTGCTTGCGGGTGTACCGACACTATCTAAATGAATGGACTTTATAAAGGAGCGCCTGCGGCGCCCCCTTATATCCGGCGCCTCGGGCGGTCGCCCGTGCTCGCCCCCCCCCCTAACGCCGGTACTGCAAGTGTTTCTCAATACAGATGGGTAAGTGTTGTAAAGTCTGTCCCTCTTTACTTGTCTTATTTAGTAAACAGTTTTTGACAGTTGTCATACATCTTTTATACTTAAATCATTAATTAAAAATATGTAACTTTATGAATTTTTGTTATTTATTATTAACAATTTATTTCGTTATCTATGTGTGGAAAACAATTTGTTGTATTTTATACAAGATTTTTTTATTCTAGTACCAGGGTCATATAAATTTAGAAAAGATTAGCTTAGGGGGTCCAAGTGTAACAACAAGTATTCGTGGACACCCAAGGGGGTTCAAGTGTAATAGTAAGTTTCCATGGACACCCCGGGGGGTTTAAATGGGGGTATCAAGTGGAAAGCACGGGTTATTTCAATAAAGAGTTGGGTGAAGATTGTTTACCATAGACAGAGATAGACAGACTTTAAGTCCATTACATTAGACAATTAGTGCGGCGGTAATCTTAAAAAAGACGCTTAGAAAACACTTTTCGTACAAGTCATCTCGGAAATATGAAAATTTGGTATCGATGCATTCAGTACGATGCCCTGATCACAAATATGTAAGATGACAAGTGCGAAAGTGGTGGGGGTAGAAACTGTGACGTCATAAAGTTTTCAGTACAAAGAAATTTTTTTTTTCATACCATGTGGTATAACAAATGAAAGGGATTTGTGAGTAGATTGCGAATATATAACACACTATAACATTTTTACTATTTGGTCTAACAAATTATTAGCAAACGTCGAAAAATTTCGCAATTCAGAGTCGCCATTGAACAGGTGTAGATTGAAAACGACTGAATTGATTTTTACAAAATACATAACAAATAACTCTGCACATACTCTTTTCGAATGTGTAAAGGTAATTGACCAAAGATATTTAAAAATAAGAAAAGGACATCAGTTTTAATAACAGCATAATTTTCTGTTTTTTCTTAATTCTCAGATTCCTTTAATAATTAATAAAAAAACAAATAAATTAACTTTCGTATGTTAATCATTTTTTGTCCTACTTAGTAAACACTATATGACAGTTTCCATGCTTCTTTTAAATTTAAATCACTATTAAAAATGTGTTAACAATTTCTTTGGTTTTCAATGCGTGGAAAACCATTTGTTGAATTTTATACATATTATTTCAAAAAAGATTGAGTAAAGTTTGTTTACCAAATAGGACAAGTAAGGATAACCAACAGTAATGACAAATACACATGGAAAACACACACAGTTGCTCGGAGACCTAAATAACCTGACGAAACTCAATAGGCAAAAGCTATTTAGAAAAAATCAAAACAATACACAAAAATCACAATCTTTTTGATGGGTGTAAAAGGGGCTTAACGGGTGTAAATAATCATTCATAAAATACAACAAATGTTATACCACGCATAGACAGTACCGGCGTTAGGGGGGGGCGAGCACGGGCGACCGCCCGAGGCGCCGGATATAAGGGGGCGCCGCAGGCGCTCCTTTATACACACTCGCTCATGGCGCTCATGGAGCGAGTCCTACTTACTACCGTAAATTCCCTTTTAGCGACAAAATCGTTATGGTGGCAAGGCAACACATAATCACAACAATTTGGCAATATCTCGCCGAAATTTCATCGCTCGCTTACATGTGCCGTTTAAGATTTGGCCTCGCATAAAGAATCGAGTCAGCTAGTACAAAACCGATTTACTCGAGTACCGGAATCGAGTCCGGCGTACTCGAATCAAAATAAATTGGTACTCGAGTAGGCGAGTCCAAAGCAGGAATCGAGTCTGACTCGAGTCAAGCCGTACTCGGCACATCGCTAGATGAAACTGACTAAATGGCGCTGCGCAGCTGTTTTTCGCTATAAACAAGAAAGATGAGTAGATGAAACTGACTAAAAATCGCGCTGCGCGGCCGTTTTTAGGGTTCCGTAGCCAAAATGGCAAAACACGGAACCCTTATAGATTCGTCATGTCTGTCTGTCTGTCTGTCTGTCCGTTCGTATGTCACAGTCACTTTATTCCAAAAGTATTAGGACTACATAATTAAAACTTAGTAGGTAGGTATATTCTGTGAACCGCTTTACGATTTTTATACAAAAATAAAAAAAATAAAAGATTAAGGGGGGGCTCCCCATACATGGAACTGAAACTGAAAATATTTTTTTTCATCAAATCAATACTTGTGGGGTGTCTATAGATAGGTCTTTAAAAATGACATTGTGGTTCGTAAGACTATTTTTTTTTAAAGTCAACCGTTTGAAAGATATCTGTCGCCAAAGTGGTAAAATGTGTGTCCCCCCCTCCTTTAACTTTTAAAGTAAGAGGGTGAAAAATCTAAAAAAAATATAAACTATAGATCTTAATAAACACTTTCAACGAAAATTGTTTTGAACGAGATACAGTAATTAGTTTTCGAGATATAGTACATTTTCCAAAACCGCAAATATAACTTTGTCATTCATACAAACACTGTGAAAAACAAAGTTATTTTTTCAGACGAAAAATGATAGCGGTATTAAAATATGGTATGGTATAACGTACCTATGGAACCCTACTGCGCGTGGCCCGACACGCACTTGGCCGGTTTTTTTGCTGTAATGAGCAAAATTAGAAGATTAGCAAATGAAACTGACTAAAAATCGCGCTGCGCGGCCGTTTTTTTTACTATTAACAAGCAAGATTACAAGATTAGTAGGTGAAACTGACTAAAGATCGCGCTGCGCAGCCGTTTTTTAACTGATAAGTAGAATTGAAAATCTTGGAATCGCAGATAGGGGGCGCCCCGTAGAAATTTCGCCCAGGGGCGCTGGTAGTGCTAAAACCGGCACTGCGCATAGAATACCAAAAATATTGTAAATTGTTAATAATATTTGATTTTAAGAGCGTGCAGTCTGCACACTAGCGCCGCCATTGGAAATAAAATCATAGTGCTTAAATAAAAAAGAAATTATGAATTATCTCTCTGGAGTGCACTCCGAACAAGCTTTGCGGTACTTTTTATCACTTAAGCAATATTTTCTAGCCTGTTGTTTAGTTATATAGACTTTTATTGCGAAAAGTGGCCACTTTTAACAATAAAAGTCAATTAAACTAAACGGCAGGCTAGAAAATATTACTTAAGTGATAAAAAGTACCGCAAAGCTTGTTCGGAGTGCACTCCAGAGAGATAATTTACAAATTTGTCTTTATTTAAGCACTATGATTTTTTTTCTAATGGCGGCGCTAGTGTGCAGACTGCGCAGCCTTAATAAGACAACATATTTTAAAAATAGAGATTAGGTTTAAAAGAAGTATCTAAAGTGTCAAAATTTGGTTATTTAAATCTTCGTCTGTTTATCCTAATTTGTCCTAGTAAGGATAAACATACGAAAGTTTTTTTTATTTTTTTATTAATTATTTAAGGAATCTGAGAATTTGGAAAAAGCAGAAAATTATGCTGTTATTAAAACTGATGTACTTTTCTTATTTTTAAATATCTTTGGTCAATTACCTTTAGACATTCGAAAAGAGTATGTGCAGAGTTATTTGTTATGTATTTTTTGAAAATCAATTCAGTCGTTTTCAATCTACACCTGTTCAATGGTGATTCTGAATTGCGAAATTTTTCGACGTTTGCTAATAATTTGTTAGACCAAGTAGTGAAAATGTTACAGTGTGTTATATATTCGCAATCTACTCACAAAGCCCTTTCATTTGATATATCATATACCACATGGTATGAAAAAAAAAATTCTTTGTACTGAAAACTTTATGACGTCACAGTTTCTACCCCCACCATTTTCGCTCTTGTCATCTTATATATTTATGATCAAGGCATCGTACTGAATGCATCGATACCACATCACATTTTCGTATTTCCGTGATGACTTGTGCGAAACTAACCTCAAACCTTGTTTTACCGCCCTACTAAATACTATTGTGTTGCAAATTAACAAACAATTAAATGATTTACTTTGTTTTTGGTGCTCTGTTATCTTACCTCCATTCCTTGGTGATCTACTACATTACGAAGAGTGAACTCTGCTCTCAGACCACATCCCTTACGCTCAATACATATACCAACAAATCTGTTGGTTTTGCTCTGGGCATGAGGGTCTGATATGGTTACTGCTATTATAGATCCTGTAAACCAAAGCCAAATTTAAGTCTCATGTTCCACCAATTCCTACCATGCATACATACAAATAATTGAGCTTTTTATATGTTTAAGTATGTACACAATGGCGGTCACATAATTAAAAACACCAGTAGATTTTCATACAAACAAGCTAACTTTAAACCTTGGTTCTCCTCCAAGAATAGACCTAGCTGTGATCTGATGATGGCCATCCAGGGAGTGAATGGAGGAGATTCTATACACACCCAACTGATCTGATTAACATTATAAGGATCAGAGTTTTCAGTTTCAGGATTTCCATACATTGTTATGCTGATTTCGTGGTTTTAACATACCTTATATCTTCACAGTTCACTTCTCAAGCTTACACACTCACTAGACATGATATAAAACACTTTTTAACGGATACTAGCGTGGTTTTATTGAAAGTACTTTGGTACTTAGTTGGTATTTGGTTTGATTTTTTATTTTCTCAAAGGTGCCGAAACCTTTGCAGCTGCAGTGGTCACGGGAACATTGGGAAAACCAAAAATGTCGAGAAAATAAAAACTTCAAACCAAATACCAAAGTACTTTCAATAAAACCGTGCTAGTACCTATCCATTAAAAAGTGTGTTATTCCATACCTTATATCTCTTAAAATGCTGATCAGATCTGTTGTGTGTGTATAGCGATTTGAATCCCCTCCATTCAGTCCCTGGATGGCCAGGAGAACCAAGGCTTCAAAGCATGACAATATCATCTAATTTGAACTTCAGCGAATATATAGAGTCCATAGCTGGAACCGCTGCGAAAAAGCTTGGAATCCTCTCAAAGGTTAAGAGTTACTTCACCCCGCATCAGCTCCTTCAACTTTACAAAGCGCAAATCAGACCGGTCATGGAGTATTGCAGTCACCTTTGAGACGGATCAGCCGAATACCAGCTTGCCGCTCTGGACTTGGTCGAAAAACGGGCTAAGCGACTTATTGGAGATCCCAAACTCACGAATGCCAAACTAAGTAGCCTTGACCACCGCCTAAGAATAGCTTGTTTGTCGGTATTTTACAAGATGCACTTCGGAGAGTGTGCGAAGGAATTACACGAATTAATTCCTCCAGCCCCATTCCACCATCGAAGCACTAGACGCAGATTAGCGTACCACCCTTATGTTGTTGATATTCCAACCATCCGCACAAAGCATTTTGCTAACACTTTTATAATGCGAACAGCTAAGGACAAACACATCGGTAGGCAGGCTGTTCCACGCCTGCCTACCGATGTGTTTCCTAATAGTTATAACTTGGGCCTTTTCAAGGCTAAAGTAAATAGGCTTTATCTAAGTGAGCATGCTCCATCGTAGTCCGCATCATCACTTAACACCAGATGTGATTGTGGACAAATGCTCTCTTATTTTCAATAAAAAAAAAAAGTTACCTCGATTGTATGAAAATTATCTGGTGTCTTTAATTATGTGACTGCCACAGTATACACTATATCATCGTTCCCGAATAGGGTTCCGCGGAACCCTGGGGTTCCGTGAGAGGCTCTCAGGGGTTCCGCGAAAATTTAAGAGTTTATAAATTCAAGATCCTACTTATCTTTTTGTAGTAACTAAATTAATATTTTATATCTTAAAAGTCCTTCTTTTAAAGTCAAACTATATCATATATAATAAATTAAAATTAAAACAGACGCTTAAATGTTCTAATGTCAGAAACCGTTGCTCTGTAGATTTAATGAAAGCAGTTATTGCAAAAGACATGTCTTGTTCGGAATTCATTAATATAAAAATGAGGCGGAATTAACGAGATAGGCCCGTAGCAATACACAATATGCATGGAATGGAAACAGTAAAAAAAATACTTAAAACATTAAATCAAGTCTCTTTTTTCCCTTTACCTAGGTACCTAGTTATCCCTTTTTTTTATTACACTCTTACTTTGCTGACCCGCCCGTTTGTTTTCATTGATTTTGAGTATTTTAATTACAAACATTCACATACATTCAACATGTCTGGGTAACTGGTAAATGAAGGATTTACCAGTTACCAGACTCTACAGTAGTTTTACTGCTAGTTTTAATGATTTCAACGTAGGTACATTTAGAAAATAGACTCAAAAAATTTTTGTATTTGTCACACCCTTGTATTTGTCCTATTTTCTGTTCCTAAAAGTGCCAACCCTAGTTAGTTTACTTCTTACTAGAGCTGGGGTTCTGCCGAAAATCGGTTAACCAAAAAGGGTTCTGAAGCCAAAAGAATTCGGGAACCGCTGCACTATATACATACATATTAACTATACCTAAGTAGTTAATAAACTACTACTTCAGTACCTAAGTAGCTTTATAAACAACAACTTACCAACATAAAATTCCGGTATGTCAATTTGACTTCTCCTTTGTAGCATATCAGCTCGTTCCAACTTTTCACGTAAGCTGTTCCTCCATTTAGGGTTGGGATCAGGAAGAAACTCTGGATATATGTGCCTGGATTCGAGAATAGTTTCATTCTTGAATGTACGTCG
The DNA here is from genome assembly GCA_943789525.1 of Agriphila geniculea. Classification (NCBI taxonomy): domain Eukaryota; kingdom Metazoa; phylum Arthropoda; class Insecta; order Lepidoptera; family Crambidae; genus Agriphila; species Agriphila geniculea. The sequence goes on from OX038890.1 coordinate 15,875,135, forward strand.
CCCAGGTTTTCTAGTGGTCACATTAACATCCTCTTTTTTAACCTCTTCCGCTTTCTCTGGCAAAGTTGACAAAACGCGACTATCTAAAAAATAAATTAAATAATTACCTCTGAAACTTCCTAGCAAAAAATAAAGATTGTGTGTGGCAAATTTCTAACCTCTTCTAATGATCCATTTGGCAACGCCTATTAAGTTAGCCGTCCTCCTTATGGCAAGCGACATTTTAAGAATCTCTTCTTCGTTGATATATTATAATACTACCAGCCAGAACTAATTAATTATTTGTTAAATTGAAAATTAAATTGCTTAGCTTTTGCCTATTTCGACCCAAAAATACAGTCAGTGACAGTGACAGATGGATGACTGACAGCAAAGTCAGCAAAGAGTAAAATAATAGAGCGCCCACTCGTGGCAATATTTTGAAACACTGATTTGAAAGGCCATCAGCGCCTCTGGAGGTTTGAGCGGAACTAATGAAAAGAAATGCGTGAAATTATAATTGCTGAAAATGTGTTTTTTCGTATATATATTTTGTCATTTTAGTAATAATTTCTTTATATAAAACAAAAATATTAATAAAAAAGAGTAAATCGAAACAAAAAACACAAAAAGGAAAAAATGCGATCTTTGTGAGGATCGAACTCGAAATTTGTCGATCGATGGCAGTGTCTTGTATACGTAGATGAGTAGATATCCGCTATGCTACTGAGACATTACTTCAAGTGTCGAATTTACTAATTATATTGGTACTGTCTTCGTAATCAATTTATTTTATTTTGCATATTTTATAAGTCGGACTTCAGAGCCATCTTTTGGCAATCTTGAAGACTTTTTTGTAAAAGTTGATGGTTAAAGTTTAGAGATGACGCTCCTTTTTTCTTCCACTTGGGTTGTTCTAAGAGTGCCCCTCCCTGACTGACAGTGACAAGACTGACAAGCAATCTGTGTGCATTCCAGCATAATAATCGCTAATTGCATCCTAAAATTCAATCGTCGTGGTGAGCATGCGGTTCTCCGTGCCACTGAATAATTCCATTCTAAAACTACCTAGAAGTAATGTACCGATGATATACGTTCTTATTTCAGATATCAAATCGATTGTACCGGCTTCCCGGCAGAATGATTGACAAAAGCATGTGGCACGGAGATTCGCCTGCTTTGAGGTTATGTTTTTTGTTAAATCGTCGAATTCCAGATCAATCGGAGCCTGTACCGGTGGGTTGATGTATTTGTAGCCGTTACATATTCATTGTAACAGCTACAAACACATTTGTTGCTCATGTAACGCAACAGGGACAAAGATATGGCGATCTAAAGTTTTAAAAGCATGCGACTCTCCGGCCCACACGCTTAAGTCTAAAATACTGGTGAAAATTGTATTAAGATTAAAAATAAGCAAGTTTACGTAACCGTTTGATCACGATAAACGGCCCGAAAACATATTTTCACTATATCTTCATTCGTTTTAGAGAAATAAGTAAATTTATTTACTATGATTTATTATGAATAATCAGTGTGTAGGGTGACCATATCGTCGGTCCGTAGGAATCATTAGGCTGTTTCTAATAAAATTCAAGTTGAACTACATAATGTTGAGGGTTGATTTGCCTACATACTCGTACGTATCGTACCTACTATCATACTGTTACTGACTATGCAATATTGCAATATTTTTTAGGGGACGTAAAAAGGTGACTTTTATCCTAATCGAGATGACAAAATACAAACAAACAAATGAGAAAGTAGGTAACCTTATAAAAACGTGTTAAAAATGTGAACGTCATAATTGGTATAATAATTGCCCACTCAGTACCAGTCACCCATCATCATCAGTATCAGTCACCCATTAATTTAGGTCTCGGTTGAATGCAACCGAACTGAGAACTTCCTTCGTTTTTTGAAGTAATTAGTCTTTCAAAATAGGTATCTAAAAACACTTCAACTTGCATTTTAGACCGATCGGGATAAGTTTTTAGCTTTTAAAAATATTAAAGTTTGTTTTTTTCGTATATAGTTTCTGCACCATTCACTTAGCCTAATACATGAAATTGTGTCATTTTGGTTTGATGCATAAGTAACAATTTAGGTTTTTGTCTTTTTTAACGCTATCGGACGAAAAGAAAATTAAAGTTGAAAATTTTACTTTCATGATGATTATGAAGTTGTAACCGATGTACTTGAGCTTTTTGTGTCATCTTTGTCCACGGGAATACTGTTATTTGACTATTACCTAAAGCGTTACCTTAGTAACTCCAAAAGAATATTACAATTGGTTAAATAAGTGTTAAATGTTTTAGATCAATAGTATCTGTTGTACATAATGTTTTGTGCTAAATTCATCAATGGAATTTTCAGCTTTTTATTTTTTTCTTTTCAACACCCTGTAAAAGTCACAAAAGAAAATGGGGGGGTGGGGGGGTGGGAGCCGGGGCACCGCTGTTTGCTGCGTACTTCGAGCACCGCTGCTACGTACTTTGCCGTTCGAGTGACTTTGGGTAAAAGAATTTGTAAAAAGTAGCCTCTATTTCGTATTGAGCCAGCACAATATCCCACTTCAAATTAATCCGCCTAATTTAAAATAAGTAAGTGACTTAAGTGACGCCTAAGCATAGGTACTGAAGTTCGGTGACACATTTGAAGTAACGAGTAGGTAGGTAGGTAAGAAGTATACGAACGAATATAAATACATTTGATGATACTGTGGCCGCGTTCCGAATCACGCTCACAGAGCTGTTAGCGCGTATCCGACCAAATTAAATAGTCACAAAATATTACACAGATAGGGTATTTGTGTACCTACTTCATTTAATGGATTATAGGCTAACAGTGCTGTTGGCGTGATTTGGAAGTAGGCATGTGTTATTATTGTCAATTACAGTCTCATTGATGAGATGACATCATTAACATTCTTGTACTCTACCTCTTGCAAAGTTTAAAAAGAAAGGATTACCTACCTACTGTAACAAAATATTTTTTGAGGGTAAGGAAATAAAAACCGGTCAAGTGCGAGTCGGACTCGCACACAAAGGGTTCCGTACCAAAAAACGGCTAAAAAAATCACGTTTGTTGTATGGGAGCCCCCTCAAATATTTATTTTACTAGCTGACCCGACAGACGTTGTCCTGTCTTAGTTATAAATATTAAATTCGAATTGGTATAAATTATTGAAAAGTTTAGTTTAAAACCCAACAGCTTTATAAATAACCAAGTACCTATACATCACTTGTTATGTTAGTAACGTGTATGTTAGTCTATCCAAACTTACTAATAAGGCGTGATGGCTCTGAACTAACCGTGATGAGCACTAAGAAATTCAGTTTTCTTATAACCTCTTTGTAAGAAAAAAAAAAATTATTTTACATGTATTTTATTAATAAAATAACTCCGAACGAAGCATCTGTTTTATTACATCCTTGGTTGTATGTTTTTTTTTATCGTTGTTCGCGCGTATCTTCGACATTTATGGACCGATTTTGATGATTCTTTTTTTGTTCGATTCAATTTTTTTGCGAAATGGTCCTATTTATGTTTTTTTCAAATCGGTTCAGTAGTTTTCAAGGTATCCTGAAAACACTATGATTTTGCATCAACTAACTTGACTATTTTGTTATTTATGAACCGAATAAGATGATTCTTTTTGTTGGGTAAGAGGTACTTTTAGTCTTTTTAACCGACTTCAAAAAAAAGAAGGTTCTCTTTCAGTTTGACCTGTATGAATGTATGTTTCTCCGCGAATATCTCACGTTTGACTGAGCCAATTTTTCTACCAAATAATATACTTACACTACACTACCTAATAGAGAAGGTACTTACACTAAAAACAAAAAAATAAAAATTGTTTTAAAAAAAAAAAAAAAATGTTTTAAAAAACAAAAAACCAACTTCAAATAACCTGCCTCTAAAAAGCAAGAAATAATATTCAAATCATTAGATATGCATTATCATTGTTATATAATAACAACACGTATATTGAAGTCGGGTAGGGCTTTTAGAATAAAAAAACGAAGTTGTACTCCAGCCCCACCCGACTTCAATAGACGTGTTGTTATTATATAACAATGATAATGCATATCTAATGATTTGAATATTATTTCTTGCTTTTTAGAGGCAGGTTTTTTGAAGTCGGTTTTTAGTTTTTTTTAAAAGGTAAGTAAATACTAAAGTTTAATTTTTCAAGTTTTGACTTATGTAGTAAGCATAAATTACTTTACAACCATTGAAACTTGTCTCAAGTAACAATACAAAAACTCACATACATACAAACGTAGAGCAGTGTGGAACAATGCAACACCAAAAGCTCTGAGTCTCATATTTCTCTCATTTTTAAAGATATGAATTCCGTTTTTAGAGGAACGGAATCTACTTAATTAGGTATAAAATGGCAGTTATAGTTTCATTAATAAATAGATACATAAACCAATAAGAAGACTTTTAAAAGAAAATGGGAATTGTTTCATTGTGTCCACCTAGGTGTACACAATGAAACATCCTATGTCCAACAATGAAACACTGTTATTAATTTTGACATTTTCATATTTAGTGGAACAAGTAAATGACAAAATCTGTTGAATTCCAACCGATAAAGGTTTTCTCAAGGTATTGCACAATTATTCAGACTTTAAAAGTACCTATAGGTTTATCTCAGGTACAATGATTTGTGTGTGACTTAAAGATAAATGAGTCTATTTTTTTTTAAATCGTAGTTATGTACCTTTTATAGGCAATAACGATTTAAAATCAACAATTACTTATAATAGGCATTAATGTCTCAGGTAAAATTCTACATACTAAAAGATTAATGAGTCTGAAAATCACAAATATTAGGTAGTAGTAGTGGAAACACTGTTACATTGTGTCCACCCTTGAGCTGTGACATTCTTGGACACCTGGGGTATTTTAGAATAACATCAAAAAATAATCTACCAAAATCGAACAATTTATTAGGTAGTATCATAGTTATTCTGTGGTAATGTAGTCCACGTGAATCTATGATACATGTACAAATATATTGATTAAAAAACACATTCGATGAGAAAGGCAACTGTCAAAAAAGCATTTTTTTTAAAAGCCCACGACTTAGGACAATTATTCTTAATGAAGGCTTTACAAAGTGACATTTTAAAAAAATAGTAACTATTTGCCTCTAGATGGCGTTGATGGAAAGAGAAGTGTAAAAATTGGCTTTTAAAAATAAACGGCCTGTACCAAAGAGGCAAATAAGCGTTCGCTGGCTGACATCTGGCCAAAGAGAAACATTTTAGGGTAACATCAGATTTGCCTGCCTACCTGAGTACTCTTCGAAGCTGAGTAAAAAAATCACATTGACACATACATTTTTATCAACGCCATCTTATCTATCGAGCATACAGTTTTTTGTCATTTTGAAAAACCCTAATTGAAAAACAGTTTGGTTAATATTTTTACAAAAATCCTCCGACTAAAAGTAATGAACATACTCTGTCTGTCAGCTTCATCATCAGACCCTGGACTTCGTCTCCCATTAGAGTACTCGTCAAAACAATAGGGATGACGACTACTGAATAAAATAACAAAATACTAATAAAAACCGTAAACATATTGAACTTTTAGAGTAGCTTGTATACCTCTTGGTTTTATATATTGCGTATTATTTGTTTTATTACCCTTCAAAGTTGGGCGGACAAGTCCATTTAAAAAGTTTAAAATATATTAAAATAAATAATACATTTAATTAATCCATAAAATTTATAGCAAATTTGTATAAGAAACAATTTTGATAAATGTTACATTATCATGTCTATGGTCATTGAATAGAGTCTGTGTATACTGTCGATAAGTGTTGGTCACGTAATAAAATGAAGTCTCAATTTTCAAAATGAATTTTATTTAAATCGCCATCCTGATGAGCTGAATAAGGATATAACATGGTGTTGCGTGTATGTTCCGCAACCGTGGTATTTTACCATTATAACATAGTGGTGTTGTGTTTTATGGCCAATTCGTAGGGCTCGTCGCAGGACGAGTGCTGAAGTCCTTTCAGTGATCCCAAGAAATCAACATGAAACACACCACCACAACTGCAATCATTTTACGTTATCTCTCGACACTTTTTGGAGTATGTTACTTACGTCTCTTTCCACGCATACATATCGGTTTGCTTTGCCTTTTACTATTGTATTCTACGGCGTTTTGGCGTGTTTTTCACGTTTTATTTTGCTTCAATATCTATTTGTTATTTCATCCTGAAAGAAAAGTGATTTTGGCAGGTGACAGATGACATTGACTTTTCAATGACACATTCCAGCCGACTAATCGCTCCGTCTTGTCTCCATTTTTCTATATTCTTAGAAATTATAATAATATGAAATTTATTTGCAGGATATCTTCAGTATTTCATAAAATACCTAAATCAGTCAGGAAATTTATTTAATTAAATCGGAAGTGACCCATTTGTTTCGAGAAGTTTCCCGAATGTGGTAGTATTGTCTTTGGATCGCGTTCTCGTTTGTCGATGGATGACATCTCGAACACTTTCACTTTTTTGTTCTCCGCTGAAATTGCGTCAGCAAGTTTTCTTTCTTATGAGAAATAATTTAATTACAAAGCTAAATGGTGTGATCCGTTTTCATCGGGGTTAAGCCCCCATCAAACGTTAAAATGTTTTCATAGTTCTAAAATTTCCAAAGAGCGGCCGGTAAGTTTTGTGTTTTTGTATCGTCCCAGAAGCCACGTTGGTGCAACCTCCAGAAAAGATAATCGCGTCATCTCTTTGTTCGCAGGAGGAGTCGCTCTTTTTTTTTTATAATCTTCAGTTTTATTTAACTTAACTTCATTTTTGTATACACAAGAAGTACTTGCTCAGCGATGCGCACACTTAAATAACCTGACATCAGAGGGTCACCGCGTGGCGTCCTTACACCTTTACCACATAATGGAGGATCTTTCCTGATGCATGTGAGGAAAGCAGGCCCGAATCACCTTGGAGGCTGGCTGAGTAAGCTATAAGGAACTCGCTCCGTATGTTTTTTTGTAATTTCTCTCCTCAACATGTCAGCGCATTTGCGAGTCAAGATTATGTTTAGAATTAACTTAATTTAAGATTAAATGCATGTATTTTAGTACTTTTCTATAGAGAGAAGCTTAACGGAAGGATGCTTCCACTTTTTTAACGTCTCGGTCATGACTAGAGCACATTGCCATGTAACTTAGAATCCTTATATGGTATTATTCATACTTTAGTTTAAAGAAATTAAATATTCTTTATATTTAATGTGCTAAGAAATGTAAAAATGTTTCAATATAGAGTTTATATCAGGACATAACTAATTTTGTTTAATTCATCCCAACACTCTTGTGTTGGTGGCGCCCTTAGAAATAAGAATTTAGAATAGTGTCCTAATCTCTATCTTTTCTCCCGAGTGTAACAGCCAGCCAAGGTAGAACCCACAAATCACTCCCGAGTCTCATGACTATCTGAGCTGCCGAGTAAAGTACACCTTGGGGACTGCGAGTGCCTAAACACCACGGCCGTCCCCGGGTTGTAACAATGGTGTCATAAGTGAAGACCCAAGATGTCAAACAATGAAAAGGTACAGAACTTTAATTTAAGCAATAATTTGAAACCATTAATGCTTCACCCAAATGGCGGGGAAAGCAGTCATGAAGCGTGGCGCTTGTGGAAGCAAAAATTTTATATTTATATCGACGCCAACGACATAGAAACTTTGCCTGAAAAGAAAAAAGTCGCAATATTCCTCAATTCAGTAGGCGACCAAGGTATCGACATATTCAATAGCTTCAATATAGAAAGAACAAATATAAAATTAGAAGAAGTCATAGCAAAATTCGATAATAAATTTAATCCTTATAAAAACACTACGGTAGAAAGATACAATTTTTTTACAAGATACCAAAGGCAACAAGAATCTCTAGACGAATATTGTACTGTGCTGAATAACTTATCAAGGTCATGTGAACTGGGACAAATTAAGGAATCCTTAGTCAAAGACATGTTCGTTATTGGTATTGCAAACCAACACATTAAGGAAAGACTCCTTCAAGAAAATCATACTAACATAGATGATGCCATACAGTTCGCGAAAAATCTGGAACTTTCGCAAGAACGATCTACCCTCCTTCCAAAAAATAAAAATGAAGAAAGTAGCCAAATGAACATGATTTCAAACAAAAATAGAAATAGATCAAGGAGCCAGACAAGAAATTACAATAAAGGTTATCAGTCAAGATCAAAATCGGGACACAGTCAAGATAAGAGGATTCAACGTAGTCATAATAAAAATTTCTCTTTCAGTAATTCCTTTTCAGCTCAGAAATATTATAACAGCAATTCAATATGTGGAAAATGTGGTCAGCAACATAGACAAAAATGCCCAGCCGAAGGAAAAATATGTTCATATTGTAAGAAGCCAAACCACTTTGCAAAAATTTGTAGAAATAAAAATAAAGAGTCTAGGGTAAGCACTATAAACAATGATAATTATTGTAAAAGAAATAATAATTCAAATCATTTTATAATTAATTCCATTGAAAATGATAAGAATTCACAAAATTGGACTATTAATATTGATATATTTAATTATACAATTTCATGTCAAATTGATACAGGTGCTGATGTTAATGTAATTTCAAAAGATACTTTGTTAAAAATTGAAAATTCTAGAAACATTAAAATCCCTATTTATAATACTAACAATAGAATATCTACATTTTCTGGTCAATTAATTGAAACTTTAGGCAGTGTTAAGTTGAATTGTAATTTGGAAAATAATATTAATGCAAATATTTATTTTATAGTGGTAAAAAATTCATGTAAAACTATTCTAGGCTGGAGGACATCAGAACATTTAGGAATTGTCAAAAGACTGTTTACATTGACAAAACAGGGAGAGTCAGAGCATGATCAGCAAATACTAACTCAAAAAATGCATGATAATACTAACAAAACACCGCAACAAAGGTCAGTACAATCTATTCTTAACAAATATTCTGAAACATTTGAAGGCTTAGGATGTCTACCTAATGAAATTCATTTAGATGTCGATGAATCTGTCAAACCGAAAATTTGTCCGGTTAGGAGAATACCTTATGCACTTCAGTCAAAGTTAAAAGAAGAATTAGATAGAATGGAAAAATTAAATGTAATTGAAAAGGTAACTGAACCTACTGAATGGGTAAATTCATTTGTTCCAGTCGAGAAACCTGATAAATCATTGAGATTATGTCTTGATCCAAGAAATCTCAATAAAGCCATTAAACGTCCTTACTTTCCATATCCAACATTTGATGACTTACGTTCAAAGGTAGCCGAATCCTCAGTATATTCCAAACTTGATGCTAATTCAGGATACTGGATGCTAAAATTAGATCCAGAAAGCAGTAAACTCACAACCTTTAACACACAATATGGTAGGTATAAATTTTTAAGACTTCCATATGGTATTAATTCAAGTGGAGAAATATTCCATAGAGTAATGTCAGAATTGTTCGAGGATTTGCCAGGAATAATAATTTTTGTTGATGATATTTTAGTATTTGGTAAAACACAACAAGAACATGATAAAAACTTAGAAAATGTTCTAAAAAGAGCACAAGAAATTAATTTAAAGTTTAATAGAAATAAATGTAAATTTAGCCTTTCAGAAATTTCATATGTAGGTCATATTTTTAACCAACATGGTATTTCACCTGACAGATCTAAAGTTCAAGCAATTATGGAAATGCCGACACCAAAGGACATCAAGGAACTTCAAAGATTCTTGGGAATGGTAAACTATTTAGCTTCTTATATTCCAAATTTGTCGGAAGAGACAGCAATTTTGAGAGATTTACTTAAACAAAAAAATATTTGGCAATGGACAGAAAATCATGATATACAATTTAATAAATTAAAGTCATTAATTTGCCAAGCTCCAATTTTAGTTCATTATGATGTAAAAAAGCCAATTAGAATGTCAGTTGATGCTTCCAAAAATGCTGTCGGAGCAGTTATTTTTCATGATAAAAATCCTATTGCATATGCTTCTAAATCATTAACTGAATCTCAAGAACATTATGCTCAAATTGAGAAAGAGCTTTATGCCATAGTTTTTGGCTGTAAAAAGTTCCATCAGTATATTTATGGTAAAACTATACAGGTAGAAACCGACCACCAACCCCTTGTTACTTTATTCAAAAAGTCTTTGTCAGATGTACCAGCAAAAATGCAAAGAATGATGATTTCTATTCAATCTTATGATCTTATTGTCTCATATGTAAGAGGTTCAGAAATGTATGTCTCAGATACACTTTCTCGAGCACCAATCCAAAATTCAAAATCTGAATTTGAGATTGACTTTGATTTGCAAGAATTTAACTCAAATGTAGAAAGCCAAGTAAACTTAATCACTTCCAATTTAGCCATATCAAAAGAAAAATTAGACAAAATTTTATCTCATACTAAGTCAGATAACACACTTCAAAAATTAGTAGAATACTACAAAGAAGGTTGGCCAAAATCTAAGCAACATTGTGATCCTATTGTATTACCTTATTGGAATATTAGAGATGAAATTCATGTAATTAAAAATAACGATTCTAGAAGTGAAAAAGTCATATTTCAGCTTAAAAGTATTTTCTCCAGACATGGAATTCCAATGCAACTATTAACCGATGGTGGACCACCTTTCAATTCATCAAATTTCAAAACTTTTCTCAAAGAATGGGATGTTGAACATATTACTTCAAGTCCTCATTACCCCAGATCGAACGGCTTAGCAGAAATATCTGTAAAAATAATAAAAAACATTTTTAGAAAATGTGATGAGTCAGGAACAGATTATCTGATAGGATTATTACAATATAGAACAACACCACGTCAAGCTTTTAAATCTAGCATGTCTAAGTCAAAGTCTAACAATAACATGAAAAGGTCAAGTCTTACTAATACTAATTGTCATATAGAAGATAGTAATTATAATAGTCAACACAGTCATTTGTCAAAGCCTATGTCTGAAAGTCAATCCTCAGAGGAGGAAGATAATTGTATAACAATAAGTTACAAACTTATAACACAGTCAAATAACAGTCTGAATAATAGTAGTCAGTCAGAGTATAGTCATGAAAGTAATCAATGTAGTCAGTCACAGTCAGAATTGTCATTTCAGTCGATTGAGTCAAAACGATCAAATGAACAAAACATTGTTGAAAATGTAGTCGAGTCGGACTCAGATCAAAGCTCTAGTACAGAGATAGGTGATCAATTAAGTCAATTATTGTCTCCTGAATTTATAGAAATAGAAACTTTGTCAAATAATGAATTTTGTCAAGAGTCAAATAATAGTGAAATGCAAAGCATGAGTAATATTGATAATGTCTTACCTGAAATGCAGGAAATGTCCTTTAGTTCCAATACTCCTGAAATTAAATATTCCAGTAGAGGAAGACTGTTAAAGAAAACTAAAAAGTTAAACTTATAAATTTATTCTTTCATGTTTTAAAATGTTCACATAGTATAAAAAATATAGTGGTTTACTTATCACAGTCAAATAATGAAATGTATTAACAATAATCATATGTGTCTTTAATGAATTAATTAATTGTAATTTTGTAAAATTTGCAGGTTATTAACTTTGTAAATAAAAGTTAATTAATCATGTGACAAAGCTACTGTCACTATATGTCATGTCACTTTATCTGTCAATGTCATTTACTTGTCAATATGTCAATGTCAATTTGAAATTGAAGTTTATTAGTATTGCCATCTTTATCTCAAAAAGGGGCATGTTACATTATCATGTCTATGGTCATTGAATAGAGTCTGTGTATACTGTCGATAAGTGTTGGTCACGTAATAAAATGAAGTCTCAATTTTCAAAATGAATTTTATTTAAATCGCCATCCTGATGAGCTGAATAAGGATATAACAATAAACACAATATTTAATATAGCTGCCAAACTTTCCTACGCGTTGCATACAAACACCTAGGCGTGACGTCATAACTAGGGTAGCCATTAGTATGGAGCGTTTTCGGGTGAGTCCAATTTGTGTGCATTTTAAACTGTGATATCTCGGGCAGTTTTCACGCTAGCGAAAGGTAGCGTGAAAAGAGGTAATTTATGTAACATAAAATAAAAAAAAATTTCGTCATGCCTATTCTAACGAGCCCAAACACGATGGGGTTGTAGGTTTTATCATAGAATTCCTGTGGGCTTCTTCCGGCTTCATCATCAGATCAGCTCAATGACACCATAATATTGCATTGCCTTCCAGTTCTGACCTATTTTCAAAGTTTCAAGTCTCTAGTCTAGGTCATCGGAAAGCTAGGATAAAATCGTTCGCAATATATATCTATAAATATTAGGTCTTTACTTATGAACTTGCCGATATTTTGTCACATACAGAGAAAATAATAACTTCTATGTTTTAAAACATTTAACAATATCTTGATTTACGTATGTCGAATTATGACCATGATAGTCAACTATCAGTAAAAATAAAGTCCTTTTTTTAAGCTTTCATAGCATTAAAAAAAGATCTTGAAAGTTACTCTTTTTTTTGTGAGCCAAAAAAGGGTGACCGGAGGGGTTGTAACTTAGCCAAAACTTATTTTTTTCGCTTATCGTAAATGGAATAGGTTAGCATAGTGTTCAAACATTAGTACATAAAAGTTTTGTTACAAGAGTGTTAACGGTTGTTAAATGAACAAAGAAAATGCTAGTATGAAAAATGCAACTTCTTGAAAATTCTCCATACAAATCGGCAATTTCATAGGTAAAGACCTATTATATACGGTTACGAAAACCTGCTTATTTTTAATCATAATACAATTTTCACCAATATTTTAGACTTAAGCGTGTGGGCCGGAGAGTCGCATGCTTTTAAAACTTTAGGTCGCTATTGCGTTACATGAGCAACGAATGTGTTTGTAGCTGTTACAATAAATATGTAACGGCTACAAATACATCAACCCACCGCTACAGGCTCCGATTGATCTGGAATTCGACGATTTAACAAAAAACATAACCTCAAAGCATGCGACTCTCCGGCCCACATGTTTTTGTCAATCATTCTGCCGGGAAGCCGGTACAATCGATTTGATATCTGAAATAAGAATGTATATCGTCGGTACATTACTTCTAGGTTGTTTTAGAATGGAAACAGAACAGATATATACAGTACTATGGGCAACAGCTTCGCTTAAAAAGTTAGCAAAAAAATTGTGTGCGCACGTATCCCCCTGCACGAACTAAATATATTATGTTATGACGGCGGCGGCGCGGCGTGCAACCGATTTTAACCTTAAGAGTTGTGGTTAAGTGACGTTGTTGTCCATAGTACATCTGTATGAATTTCTAAAACAGGAGATGTAATTCTATAGAGTACCTACTTAACCAAACGAAAGGTGCGTGTTCGTTCGTATCGTGACGTGAGACTTATAGGTATGTACGTACTTAGTATCCAACCGAAACGGACGAGCTTCGTCGTCCCTCGCCACGCGCCCGCGCCTACTCGCTTCGACCGCAAACTTTTTGAATACCTACCTACCTAGGTATTATCCATGCATGAAAATGACACAAATTCATTCTGTCCATCACTCATGTATTTAAGATATTAAATATGTAAACTCTAATAATACTAATATTTTTTATAAGCATCAATGGCTCGGACAAACAAAAAAATTGAAAATATTAAAAGTCCATGCCTTAATTTGGCACAAATTTATTTCATAGGGATTTTTAAGTGATCTGAGGTATATGGTACTTGTTTTTCAAATTGTAATATTTTTTTGACGGTGTTATTAATGTACGGGTCCCACGTCTGTTTCCATGGACGAAAATGACACAAATTAGGTTTGTACACTACGCAGGCTATCTTAAATACAATACTATTGTTTCTTTTTACTTTAAAACAATTTTGACAGTTTAGACGGTTCTCACACTGGCGACGCGCGCGGTCGCGGCGCACCCACGCGCGTCTTTTACGTTGTATGCAAGTACATTAATTTGTACAGAAAACCGCCTCGTCCAACACACCAAGGCGCGCCACGGCACGTGAGCGCGCACCGCCGCGTGCCGCCGGCGATCCGCGAGCAGTTTGCGCCAGCAGGCGCGTTACCGCGGGGTACAACACACTGCGACGCGCCCCGCGGCTGGTTTTCGATGATCGTTTCGTTACGATGGCGGGATTTCCTCTGGTTTTCAAATGTTTCGTGGCTTGGATATACGCCCATTTTAGTGCCATTTGGTAGGTACATTATGCAGCACATGAGGTTATACAAAACTGTAAAAAATCTGTTATTTATTTGATTGAATATCATTACGCTGTCGTGGAAGCCCAGCGTGCCGTTGACCGTACTGTAGTGTATGGTATAGTATAGGTAGTAAGTATGTACTCGTGCAACCAAATATATTATTGATCCTCTTGTATTTTAGAGCAGTAATAAATCATAGCTGAAACAATACACTTGTTTACTTCACACTCCCGGCTCCCATCCTTACATGGCGACCCTGCCATCCGAGGCGGGTTGCCGGAGCTCGGCCGCGCGAGTCACGGATTATCGTTTAAAATAAAACTCAAAATGTGCCGGTCTAATATAGAAAAGGACGAAGTTTTCTTAAACCAAAATTCCCTTGGTTCCAACAGCCAGGAATATCACCTGTCCAATATTAGCATTGTTCTAGTGCTCATCTGTACTATGATAACTATTGCGGGACTTTTTGGGCTGTATATGCTGTATAAAAGGTGCCACCAGGAATGGATCCGGAATGAGGTATGGGCACAGAATCTGAGGCGCTCATTTCGACGACAGACCAGGGAAGACCGTGGCTGTTACGAGTGTCAACACCACCCAGTTCCAGGACTGCCAGGTACAAGTGAGTGAAGTTATTTAGTGAAGCTGTTTAAGGCGTTCAAAAGTGAACTTAACTATATTCTACACCGTACTCTGTGAATCGCAGCATAAACTTTAATTAAAACCTATTAGTATCCTTAATAAGAACTTTTTTAATTTTAAAGAAAAGTATTTGCAAATTTTTTTGTAATGAAATAAATATACTGAAAATACATAATATTTTGTAATTAAGTACTTAAAAGGTTACAATTGATGGCTGATGAAATAAAAGATATTTGTACCAAACTTAAGTATATAAAAGATAATTTAGTTAAGCTAAGTTACAGTAAAAGAACTAAAAGTATTTTAGAACAGAAATTAAATGAGGCTGTTATATTACGTAAGCGTTTTGAGGAATGTATATTATTAATTTTAGAGCAAATAGAAAAGAAACAAATAGAGAGTAAAATTTTAAAAGAGTTGCAGTCATTTTGCGATTTAATAAAAGAAACATACGAGCAAATAGAAAGTTTTTGTTCAAAAAGCTACGTTTCGGAGTGTACAGTCGGTGTTGAAAGTCAAACCACCATGGCAGCTTTTGATTTTAAAACTGCTGTGTCGCTGGTCCCGGTGATGACAGGTGATGAGAGCGTCACCAAAAACCTTATTGATGCAATAGAGCTGTATAGCTCTACTCTCAGTAATGAAGGTAAGAATATGCTCATACAATTTGTTTTAAAAACACGATTAAATGAAAGTGCCAAATTACGATTATCAACCTCGTATGATAATTGTGATTCATTAATTCAGGACATGCGAGTACATTTGCTTACTAAGAAATCGAGTACTTCCATTCATAACGAATTAGTTATGATAAGACAAAACGGTAATTCTCTAGAAAACTATGGTAGGAAAATTGAAGAGTTGTTCGTTAATTTAACGATGTCGCAAGCTGACGGTAATCAAGACGCATACAAAATATTAAGACCTTTGAATGAGAAGCTCGCCATCAAAAGCTTCACCGACGGTTTGCGAAATCGGCAACTTAGCACAATATTATCGGCGCGCAATTATTCATCACTGAAGGACACAATACGAGCGGCCAAGGACGAGGAAGCGTCATGCAGTCACCAAAACTTGGAGCCTGCAGTATACTTTGGAAGTCGCGGAAGGTCAAATTTCCATTTCCGAGGTACTAACAGAGGTAATTTTTCTAGGCGGTTGGGGTACTCTAACACGCAATTTACGCAAGGTAATAACTCACGCGCGAAATTTTCTATAAATAGAACAAGAGGCCGAACTCCGAGTCAACCACGCGGAGGCAACAGTTATAGGCAGTTTCGAACTTATCACGGCGGCAGAAGTCGTACTTTTAATCGCGGTTATAATATGCATTACATGGATAATGAATTAGAATCGGGCCATACATCCACCGAAAACTCGGTTCATAATCGAGAGATGACAAATAAGGAACCGATGCAGTTTTTTCGATAACAATTATATACTAGCATGTGATTACAGTAGCTCAGTGGAATTGTTAGTTGAAGATTCCAAATATAGTTTTCTAGTTGATTCTGGAGCATCGATGTCTGCACTGAAATATGAAACTGTGCATAGATGGAACGTTCCATTGCATCAGGAATGCATCTACATTAATGGTATAGGGGGCAAAGTACAATCAATCGGCTATGTTTATCTTACGCTTAACATAAATGGGCAGGTATTCGAACACAAGTTTTATGTGATCGATTACCTACCATGTAGGCAAGAGGGAATAATAGGTAGAGATTTTTTGCACAAGTATAAAGCTATTTTAGACTTCGAAAATAATACTTTGTCACTTAATTATAATAATAGTAATCGTATAGTAATTCCTATGCTTAGCGGATCCTTAGGTCAAAAGGGATTCCTAACTATTCCACCGAGATGCGAAAAAATTTTTGTTGTCGATAGTACCATCAATGAAGAGTGTGTTGTTTTACCAGGAGAATTATGTCAAGGTGTTTTCATGGCTGGTAGTATAAACAAGCCAAAAAATGGTAAAATTAGTATTCAAATATTAAATACTCGTGAAACGGAAGTGAACCTTAATTACTTCCGACCGGAGGTACACAAGCTAACGGAATATGATTTATGTAATTTTGAAAATAGTGATATTAGTGGAGATAGGGTGCGTAATTTATTTTCTCATCTAAATTTAAATCATTTGAATAACGAAGAACGTGTATCAATAGAAAATATCTGTGCGAAATTTTCCGACGTATTTCATTTACCTAAAGATAAATTAACTACCTCTAATTTGTATGACCAAACAATACAGTTAAAACCGAATGCGGAACCTGTATATGTAAAACAATATCGCTTACCATACTCACAGCGTTCTGAAGTTGAAAAACAAATTCAAAAAATGATTTCGGATAATATAATTGAACCGGCGAGAAGTGAATGGTCTAGCCCTATTCTATTAGTACCTAAAAAATCTGACGATAATTCTAAGAAATGGAGGCTGGTAATTGATTTCCGTAAACTTAACGACAGAATATTAGACGATAAATTCCCGTTGCCGAACATAACTGACATTTTAGACTCACTATCGGGCGCAATGTATTTTTCTCAATTAGATTTATCTCAAGCATACTACCAAGCAAATTTAAGTCCCGAGAGCCGAAAGTACACAGCGTTCACAACCCCGTCAGGCCAATATCAAATGACACGTCTCCCTATGGGACTAAAAATCAGTCCAAGTTCTTTCTCACGACTTATGACAGTGGCTATGTCTGGTCTCACATACGACAAATTATTTATTTATTTAGACAATTTAATATGTTTTGGCCGAAATTTGGATATACATAATAAAAATTTGATTGATATTTTAACTAGACTTCGAAAAACTAACCTAAAGTTAAATCCGAATAAATGCGACTTTTTAAGGAAAGAAATGCAATTTTTGGGTCATGTTATTTCCACCGAAGGTATAAAACCCGATCCAGAAAAAATTAATGTAGTTCAAAATTACCCAGTCCCTAAAAATGCTGATGAAACTAAAAGATTTGTAGCGTTTACTAATTTTTACAGGAAGTTTATTCCTAACTTTGCAGAGAAAGCTTTACCTCTCAATAGGCTTTGCCGCAAAAATGTAGAATTTAATTGGGATTCAGAATGTCAAAAATCTTTTTCTTCCCTTAAAAAGGCATTAATTACTCCACCGTTACTTCAATATCCAAACTTCGACAGTGAAAATACCTTTATTTTGCAAACTGATGCGTCTGGTTTTGCAATTGGATCAGTATTGAGTAATAGCGATAATAAACCCGTAGCATTCGCAAGTCGCAACTTAAATAAAGCTGAAATTAGATACCCAACTATCGAGAAGGAGCTATTGTCTATAGTATGGTCTGTTAAATATTTTAGGCCGTACTTGTATGGCCGTAAATTTATAATAAGAACCGACCACAAACCTTTAATCTATTTATTTAACATGACGAATCCTTCCAGTCGCTTAACAAAATTTAGATTATTATTAGAAGAATATAATTATACTATTGAGTACGTAAAAGGGGCGGACAATGCAGCTGCAGATGCTTTGTCTCGCATCCGAATTTCGAGTGAAGAACTGAAAGAGATGAATGAAAGAGTGATGTGTGTGTTAACCCGGGCACAGAGAAAACGATTGAATGAACAAAATATTGGAAATGAGAGTGACAACCCTATGGTCGATAAATGTACCTTAGACACTTGGTCTGATCAACCAAAGGTATTGGGTGCACTTAAAAAACCAGAAGGTTGCGTGGAGCTAAGATTTGTGTGTGACGAGGAATGGAAAAATATAGAGAGTAATACACCCGAAAAGTCTAATTTATTCGCTTATAATTCAAAGAAACTTATTATTTATATTAATCCCTCTTTCCGATCATATTGCGCACGAGATGCCTTTGTGAGGAAACTGGGCGAAATGTGTAAACAATTAAATATAAATAACGTGTGTATAATAAAGAATGAAAATAATTATGAAGAAATAAAAGAGTTAACTCAAATGATAAATGACACCCAAAATTGGTCCGGACCACTATTATATATTTTAAATGGTGTCTTACGAATAAGCGATAAAGATACACAACGCGTGATATTAAATGATTATCATATTTTGCCCACTAGCGGGCATGCCGGCATTAGACGCATGATAAACAATATAAAACGACGATTTTTCTGGCCAGGACTCGAAAAAGACGTTTACGATTTCGTAAATCGCTGCGACAAGTGTTTACGACAAAAACACTTTAAGCATATAAAAGAACCAATGGTTCTTACGGATACCGGATATTCCTCCTTCGATAGAATTTATTTAGATTTAGTAGGGCCCTTAAGTAAGGATAGTGATAATAATTCATATATACTCACACTACAGTGTGACTTAAGTAAGTATGTTGAAGCTTACGCTATTAAGAATAAGGATACTATTTCAGTAGCATCAACATTTGTTAACAATTTTATATTAAGATACGGGATACCTCGTCAAATAATATCTGATCGAGGCACAGAGTTTGTTTCTACCGTTATGAAGGAAGTATGCGATATTCTGAAAATTAAGCAAATTACATCCACTGCATATCACCACCAGTCTATAGGTAGCTTAGAAAACAGTCACAAAAATTTAATTTCATACCTTCGTATTCAAACAGATAACGAACCTCAAAATTGGAGTAATTGGTTACCTTATTGGTGTTTTGGTTACAATACGACCGTACACACTGAAACTAAATATACACCGTATGAGCTCGTTTTTGGCAAACCCTGTAACTTACCTAGTAATTTATCATTCCAAATTGATCCGTTATATAATCATTACGACTATCCAAAACAGCTAAAATACAGACTACAAAAATCGCAAAATGACGCAAGGCAAAATTTAATTAAAAGCAAAGAGTTAAGAAAAGTTTGTTATGATAGCTATACAAATCCAATCACATATAATGTTGGTGATCTGATACTTCTTAGAAATGAACAACGTGTAAACAAACTCGATTCTCTGTATATTGGACCTTTCAAAGTTATTGAAGATTGTCAACCTAATCTCAAAATAAATTATAAAGGAAAGGAAATGTTAGTACATAAGAATAGAACTAGACCTTATAAGATAGATATATAAATATATTACAGAGTTATGTAATTTCTAATCGTAAGGAATTATATTATAAGAGATGACGTCATCATACATATATTACTCTTACACTTAATTACATCTATACTTAACCAGTTTATTATAAAAAAAAATATTGACTTATATTTTTTTTCTTTTTAGCCGATGGGCATGTAGTGTATGGTATAGTATAGGTAGTAAGTATGTACTCGTGCAACCAAATATATTATTGATCCTCTTGTATTTTAGAGCAGTAATAAATCATAGCTGAAACAATACACTTGTTTACTTCACACTCCCGGCTCCCATCCTTACAGTACCTACCTACTCGTATGTTATTAAAATTCCGTCATTAATATCGAGATGGCAAATCTTAATTATTTGTCTGGACGTTTTAATCTCATGAGTGATTTTATATGTGTTCAGTTTTTTTTCCTTTTGAGGTACGGAACCCTAAAAACCTGGAAATTAAAACAAAACAACTTCAAAATTTAATGCCTCTAAAAAACAAGCGGCGGGGACGCGTCAGACGCCGAATGGCGCGGGGGCGCGGAGAAAACCGCCCGAACAGGCGTTGCGCTGCGCCGTCACCGCGCGCGTGAAACGCCAAACCGCGCCCCGCGACGACGGCGCGCGTTGGCAGTGGGAGAATCGCCTTAGAGTCCAATTATTTATAACCACCACAAATAATCGAATTTCTCAAGATGCATCGGCTAGATGTGACCAAAACGCAAAAATAAACTAATTATATGCCAATGTATCGACAGGCAAGAATTCATAAACTTTAGAATTCTTGAAGGTTATACCCTCAAAATAACGTATTCCGATCGGTCTATTTTCTAGAAACAGCCTAATGATTCTGACCGACCGACGATATGGTAACCCTACACTGTGATTGTTCATAGTAAATAAATTTGCAAATTTCTCTAAAACGAGTAAAGATATTCTGAAAATATGATTTCGGGTCGTTTATCGTGATCAAACGATTACAAAAACCTGCTTATTTTTAATCTTAATGCAATTTTCATCAATATTTTAGACTTAAGTGTGTGGGCCGGAGAGTCGCATGCTTTTAAAACTTTAGATCGCGATATCTTTGACCCTGTTGCGTTACATGAGCAACGAAAGTGTTTGTAGCTGTTACAATGAATATGTAACGGCTACAAATACATCAAACCACCGGTACAGACTCAGATTGATCTGGAATTCGACGATTTAACAAAAAACATAACCTCAAAGCATGCGGATCTCCGTGCCACATGCTTTTGTCAATCATTCTGCCGGGAAGCCGGTACAATCGATTTGATATCTGAAATAAGAACGTATATCATCGGTACATTACTTCTAGGTAGTTTTAGAATGGAATTATTCAGTGGCACGGAGAACCGCATGCTCACGTCGTGTCGTCTTTTGTTTTCGATTGATCGATGACTTAGCGATTGATTAATCCTGTTTTCTGTTCTGTGTTTATATTTATCTTTAGCCTGTCTGTGGCAAGGAATGGTCTGTGGTAAACACACTTGTCAAGTTGTCATTAGTGATCTGTGCCGTGTTGCCAACTTAACGGATTTCCCGTCAGATTAAACGGATCGGGGTCACAAACGAAAGAAAAAATATTTTGACGGCTAATGGATTTTTAACGGGAATTATATTGACTTAAATTAATGTTGTTTGACTAATTTATATACAAATCATGTCATTTCACGACATTTTCAGTGTGATGAATTAATTTAATCAAAATAAAATAAAAAGGGGGGAAAGGATGGTCAAAACCATCTTAAAATTACATTTTGAGCTGAAAAAAAAGGCAAAACATGTTCATGTTCTACGGAAATATATATATTTCCGTCGATGAAATCCTTCAAATAAAATACCAATTATTTCATCGGGTAAATGTTATTAGTAGAACATGTTTTGCCTTTTTTTTCATTATATATATATATATATATATATATATATATATATATATATATAATTTTAACGGATTTTTGACGGAAATTACCAACTTGCTGAGCGGAATTCTAAGTATATAGTTGGCAACACTGGATCTGTGCACTTGTCGGGGTGCATTCCGAATCACGCTAACAGCGATATCATCGCGCTGATTTGCGTACCGAATCACCGTGAGCGCGATTAACGTCAGCCCGTGTGACGTCACTGATTGCGTCATAACATCCGCCATCTTGCGATTACACCGCCCATGCTCCAAGGCATAATCACTGTGAGCGTTCTGTCAAAAGTGACACTTGTTTGTTTTGTTTACCTCAGGTGCATTTAAATGAAAGTTCAAAATTTATTGAAAAATTTTTTCGCATCCCATGGAAGTAATAGTCGAAGATATATGAACATATATAAAGCAAAAAGGTCCAAATTCCGAACTTTTAAATTTATATTGAGGTTATGTAGGTCAAGACATATCGGTGAGCGCGCTCACGAGCGTTCCGAATCATTGATAGTCCCAAATGTCATAAGCGAGATTATCTGAATCGGTACGCTTGTTGTCGTGGTCAACGCTGAAATTGATTTCAGCTTGAATCGGAACGTACCCCTTTTTGGTTGACGTTTGTCCTTTGTCTGTGTTTGGTTTGTCTTTCTCATCAAAAAATCTCTTGTAGTTGTTTTTCATCGATTTTGTGGTGTGTGTCAATGTCTTCAATAATGCAGAAGTGTAGTGACGATAACATACCCTTAGCTGACGACGATCCTCAGGTCATAATCAGTGATGACGTCGAGAACAATCATTTGGATCACGGTCGTTCCATGGACTCTCTCCCGAGTTCTTACACTGGTGGTTCCTCCAGCCCTGGCTTGAACGGCCCCCCGAGCTTCGAACCTGACTCTGGAATTGACGAACAAGAAGAGAAAGCACGACTGATATCGCAAGTTCTTGAACTGCAAAACACTTTGGATGGTATGTTTTTAAGGCAGACAACTAGGTCTAATCTTGTTTTTAAAAGGACTTTTATCTTACAAGATTGCCAGTCCTATCGTATCCTAAACATGCTAACTACATACCTACTAAAATAATATAAGTACTACAGTTATAATATAAGTTTCACTAAGAAAATGCGAGGGCATCGACCACCGACTGACCATTTCACAATAATTTATGTATTTGGCTGAACTAGAAGTTGGTTCATTAAGAAAGCTTTGAAAGATGCCTAAATCTAATTTGTTTATATTCAGAGCCGTCACTAGCGTTTAGTATTGCCTCAGCAAACCAAATACCTTTTGAAATTGTATAGCTTTCGCGCTCTCTCTCTCCTGCCTCGGTATCCAAACCGTAGACACGCACTTGCACATAAATTAATTAAATAAATTAGTTGCCTTTGATTTGTAACCATTCTAAAAGTTTAAATAGCATTGTGAATATGTGTGTGGTGTTTTGAAAATAATCAGTGAACAGCAGTCTAAGGCTCGTATTATTATATCAAATTTAAACTCAAATCTCTGCTTGAGTACAGTTAGAGAGGGATGGCGTTATATGCGATAAATAGCACTATCCCTTTCTAACTGTACTCAAGCAGAGATTTAAGTCTAAGTGATTCTATAATACAAGCCTAAAACTCTTTTCATTCAACTCCATCTCAAACAACTAGCGATTGTTGTTGCCTTGTTTGACCCATTGTTTCCATATTACATGAATCATAATTTATGATTTGATTCATCCTTTTATTTTCAGATTTGTCTCAAAGAGTAGACTCCGTGAAAGAGGAAAATTTGAAGCTTCGATCAGAAAATCAAGTTTTAGGACAGTATATTGAAAACTTGATGTCCGCTTCTTCAGTATTTCAATCAACTTCACCAAATATTCACAAGAAATGAAATAACACCTAATTTAATTTGTAATTTATAATCTTAAAGTAGAAATCACAAATATCATGTACACTTAAACTAATACATTATTGAATTAAAATAACAAGGGATATGTACTCACTTTTAAATAAAGTGTAGGTAATTGTTAATAAGAAAATGCATTTTATCCTGTATATTATAAAAAAAGTTGCTATAATGCTTTAAATGAAATCCCTTGCTGTATTTATGGACACATTCTAATTTGTCACTTTACTATGAGTGAATTAAATTTAGCCATTTTATTGTTATTACACACATGGCAAACTAATGCAATTCTGTTAAGAAGAATGGCTATTTTATCTTTGATCCAATAATTAATGCCTTAAAGTTGGCTTGCTTTGGATATTATATTATTGTTTTGTTTGATTGTTAAATTTTTTGTAAATCCTATTGGCTAAATAGGCAATTTAGGAGACTGGCATAAATATACAGTGGTGGTCACATAATTAAAGACACCAGTAGATTTTCATACAAACTGGATGGCCATCATCAAATCACAGCTAGGTCAATCCTTGGTGGAGAACAAAGGCTTCAAAGTTACCTCATTTGCATGAAAATTGACTGACGTTTTTAATTATATGACCACCACTGTATAAATATCACAGATATTTTAATATACTGGTTTTACGTATTAATATCCCAAAATAAAACAAATTTTCTAGAGTTTAAAGATCTCCATTGTTAAAATGTAAAATGCTGTTTTTATATACTACTGATGTTACTTTGATTTTATATTGATTATGAAAATTGAGTATTTTATGGAGTTATAATTTAACATTGACCTGAATAAAAAAACTTTTTTTTCATGTCAGTGTATTTTAATCCGTAAATGACTTTTTTTATTTTTTTATACTCATTAAATTAAAAATAGTGATGCACAACAGCTGGCTTTCTTCTTCTTGCTACGAAAACTTGAACTATAATATAACTGCCTGATTTAATGTTTTTTACATTCCATACTAGGAAATCTAGATTTAGATAGGTAATCCATTTTATGATATGACTTTATGCCTATCTTATGTATTAATATAATTTAATTGCAAGCAATGTGATTAATTCAAGTATTTTCTGAAAGCAATTCTATTTTTAGTTAATCTCAAATAAGTATCTCATAATTAATTTATTGTTAAAGCTTTTGAATAAAGTATTTTAAGTACGAGTATGTAATAACTATTTATTTATTTTTCGTTGCACTTCTACCCTTTGATAAGTTTCCAATACGACTCTACAATCTACTTATTTAAAAAAATATTTCCTCTAAACAGGGACTTCCTATTGCAATAATGATCTCATCATATGATGAAAAGCTCTGGCCACCTAACCATATCTTCAAGTTTGGGAACAAGTGGAAGTCGCACGGGACCAAATCTGAAAAAGGGCAAAGATAAGATTTAAAATCTTTGGGGAAGGGTGGACTACACTAGACTACAAAGTACCTACCTAGTTGGTTATTTCGGAAAATCTGCTCGTAGGTACAGTACTAGGCACGTATCTTGAAATTTTTTCGACGGAGTGGGGATAAGTTCGCGCATGTGCTCTTAGTGCTCGTTTACGGAGACGCGGGGCGTCAGGCGGCGCGTGCGACGGGGCCTCTCGCGGCGCGTCGGACGTTTTTTGTGTTTACGGAGAGGCGGCGCGTGAAGCGGCACTTAGCATCGCACGCGTAAACACAAACATATGGCACTATATGATGCTGTTTATAGAGACGCGTCGCGTGCGGCGTGGCGTCGCCCGCGACGTTGCCCGCGGTGAATCTTCAAACGGCTAGCGATGCACGCGACGGGCCCCGCTGCGGCGGGCGGGGGCGGCGCTCAATCAAATCGACTAATTTTAGTTTTAGTTTAGCGAGAGACAGAAGGTTCCGCCGGCCGCGGGAATCGCTTCATCGAGAGTTGCCGTCGCGAGCGCCGTCACGGGCGCCGCCGCGGGCGCCGTCGCGGGCACCGCCCCATTTCAAGCAAACGCGTGTAAAATCGCCTCTCCGTAAACAGACTCATACAACGCCATTTGTTTGAATTTAGTGCGGGCCGCGCCGCCGCACACGACGCTCGACGCCCCGCGTCTCCGTAAACGAGCACTTATGAGCGACCAATAGCGCGCGCCCCTCTCCCGCCGCTCGCGCCCCTTACCGCTACGCATACCCAAAATACGCGTTTCGCGCAATCCCCACCCGTTTTCAAGTTATATGCCTCGTACTGTACGTATAGTTTACCTACCTACCTACTAACTAGGTACCTCGGCTTCAAATTGATGAAGAATCACGACTAAACGACTGGTATGCATGAATCATCCGACTTGACGCTTGTTTGGGGATATCTCGTGACATGACTACACTACGCGTTAGCCGCCCGCATAGATAATACACTCACCCATTTGCACTAAACTTATGAATCGCCTAAGTCTTTTCCTAACTAGCTTCAGACATTCTTAGCAAAAAATTGGTTTGCACTAACCTTAGGACGTTCCTAAATGCACTTTAGGCTATTCTTAACTTACGGGCTCGATATCGAGCGCCCAAGGCTTAAGAAATTCCTATGTTATGAATTGTAAAACTGTGGTTATAGTCTGTGGCCGTCAATTGTGACAAAAAACAGAATTTTAGCTGAAAAATGGAAGACAGCTGAGAATTCATTGAAATAATAAAATTACTAAACGACTCGGTGGAAAATCGCAAAAATTGCTGTATTTCAATACAATCACTGCATTTATAAAAGAATAACAACGTATGAAATAACCGTACTTGTATGTAAACTTCTGGCAAAGGCTGCCGTGCCAAGGTTAATTTTTGACCCCAATTACCGTATAATTTGGCAATTACCATACCATTGGCAACACTGCCGCGATTTGATTTCTATTTTTTACACTGACAGTTGATGACTTAACTTTTTCGATCACCCTACCAAATAAAATAAACCAATGCCTTATCTTTCGTCTCCTTTTTGTTGGGATTTTATATTGTCTGTGGTAGGTAATGCATGGCAACCTGTAGTCTGTGCTGGCAACACTGCTCTCTCTCGTAGCGAACGTGCCTCTGTGTAAACATGTGAATTTTGTAATAATTGATTGTGATCTATTTCTTTCTATATTTGTGTGTGGGACAATAAAACAAAGTATGTCTTTAAATCAGAATTTTATTCAAAAATAACAGCAGAGCGTAGTTGATCTGAAAGAAGAATAAAAAGTGAAAAACAAAAGTCGAAGTTGAGTTTAGGCCATATAAAAATGGCGTCTACAACAATTGCAAATTTTCCAAAATTATTGGAAAATACATCGTTTTCAAATTGGAAATTTCGTGTAAAAATACTTTTGGAGGAAAGGGGCCTGGTGGAGACTTTGATAAAACTGGATACAAGTAAAAAAGAAGAGGTCGAAAAGGACGCTAAGGCCAAAAGCGTTATTGTACAATGCGTTACAGACAAACACCTGGAACTGATTAAAAAATGTTCCACAGCAAAAGAAATGATGGATCAACTCGAGAAAATATTTGAAAGAAAGAGTGTGTTTAATAAATTATTCCTAAGAAAGAAGTTAATATCGCTGAAATGTAATGAAAGTTTACAAAATCATTTTTTCACATTTGACAAATTAATCACAGATTTGGAAGCGGCAGGGTGTGTGATAGATGAATCAGACAAAGTTTGTCATTTATTTTTAACTTTACCAGAACAGTATGACACAGTAATCACGACCCTGGAAACCATGACTGAAGACAAGGAGTTAACCTTGGATTTTGTGAAAGCACGCCTAATGGATGCAGAACTTAAAATAAATGAAAATAATAAAGAACATAGAAACGAGTATGATACTGATACAGCATTCGTCATTACTTGCTATAAATGTGGCAAGAAAGGCCATAAGGCGTTCCAATGTAAAACAAATAGTAATAAAATTAAGAGAGGGTCACCGTCACCGAGAGGAAGATTTCAGAGAAATTACAGAAGACCAAATGGATATAATAATATGGCAGAAAATGAGCAAGAAGAATTTTTTGTAGCATTTAGCATGAGAAATGTTGAACATAGTGAAGAAGATGAATTAACATTAGATTTTATAATTGACTCGGGTGCGTCACACCACTTTATTCAAGAAAAGTATGAAAAGTATATGATTAACATTAGTAACCTACAAAGTGAAATAAATATTAAAATAGCAAATGGTGACAAGCTAACAGCATATAAGAAAGGTACACTTCAAGTTTATTATAATAATAGTCCAATAAATGTTCAAGCATTAATTGTACCAGGACTCTCACACAATTTACTATCAGTAAATAGATTATTAGAACAAGGAAAGAAAGTAATATTTGTTAACAATAAAATGGTGATACATGGTAGTAATCTCAGATACTATGGAACGAAAAGAGGAAAGTTATTTATACTGCATACCAAAATAAATACAAATAATATTAACAACAAAAATAAATACGATAATAATAATATAGAAGAATGTTGTAACGTAACAAGTAACGATAAAAATATTTGGCACAAGAGAATGGGTCACTTAAACAGAAAAGGATTGAGTATTTTAGGATTACCAATGAGTAGTGAAATTTGTGAAGAGTGTATGGCAAGTAAGAGTACTAGATTACCATTCAAAAGTATAACCAAATCTCAGTCAAGTGAAATAGGAGAATTAATACACTCGGGTGTAGCAGGCCCAATGAAAGTGAATACTAGAGAAGGACACAGATTTTATCAGACAATAATTGATGACTACTCACATTTTACAAAGACATACCTATTGAAAAATAAGTCAGAAGTGGAAAATAATTTAATAGATTACATAAATGGTATAGAGAGAGAAAGAGATATAAAGGTAAAAAGATTGCGCTGTGATAATGGCGGCGAATATTCTTCCAACAATTTCAGGAAGTTCTGTAAAGAAAAAGGTATAATATTAGAGTACACAATGCCATATAGTCCACAAATGAATGGAAAAAGTGAAAGAATGAATAGAACAATTTTTGACAAAGCGAGGACTATACTACAAGAATCTAACTTACCTCGTTATTTATGGGGAGAAGCCGTGTTAACTGCTACCTACTTAGTTAACCGATGTCCATCTAAAGCAATTAATCTACAGATACCAGCAAGAATATATGGAAAAGAAATAAAGTTAAATAATTTGATAGTTTTTGGAAGTAAAGGGTGGATGATGAAAATACCAAGAAAAGATAAATTTGATAATAGAGCGATACCTGTAAGAATGGTAGGATATGCAAGAACAGGGTACAAAGTTTGGGATCCTTCTACAGATTGTGTCATGAGCACGAGAGATGTCAGATTTGATGAAAGTAATTATAAATATAACGAAGATGAAAAAGAAAGTAAATATAATAATGAAAATAATACTGTGTTGATTAGAAATGAAGAGGTAAAACATAACATTCAAGAAAAGGAAATAGAACAGAAAGAAATAGTAGAAAGTAATAATGATGAATCAGAGAAAACTAAGCAGATCCAAGAGAATACAGAAAGTCAAGTTAGTAAAGTCAATACTAGATCTGGAAGAGAAATAAAGCAACCAAACTACATGAATGATTATGAGGTGTATAAAGCTTACTGTTTAGTAACTACAGATGATCCTACAAATTATAGTGAAGCAATTAACAATGGATGGGAAAAAGCAATTAAAACTGAATTAAAAGCATTAGATAAAATGAATACTTGGACAGAATCAAACTTACCGGAGAACAAGAAAGCTATTGATACAAAATGGGTATTTAAAACAAAAGAAAATGGTCTAAAGAAAGCGAGATTAGTCGTGAGAGGTTATCAAATCAAAGAAGAAGATCATTTTAGCAAAAACTATGCACCAGTTGCAAGGATATCTACGGTGCGTACATTATTGGCTCAAGCAATATCGATGAACTGGAATATTAGGCAACTTGATGTGCCTACAGCATTTTTAAACGGTTTACTAGAATCTGAAGTTTACATAAAGCCACCAGAAGGAGTCGAAGTGCCTGAGAATAAAGTATTAAAATTAAATAGAGGATTATACGGCCTAAGAGAAAGTCCAAAATGCTGGAATCAAAGATTTAACAGTTATGTAGAAAAGATTGGATTCAAAAGGTCACAACATGATTTTTGCTTATATATAGGAGAACAAATAAAAGTATGGATGGTGATCGATGTTGACGATATATTGTTGATTGGAAAAGATGAAAACATAAATAAAGTAGTAAAATACCTAGAGTCAGAATTTCAAGTAAAAGATTTTGGTTTTCCTGCATTATTTCTTGGAATGGAAATACAGAAAAATAGTAAAGGACTGAAGATAACACAAAAGAGACAAATAATTAACATGCTAGAAAAATTTCATATGACAGATTGCAAAAGTACAGAAACGCCTATAGTAAAAGGTTTCCAGTTAGATGAAAGTGAACCAGTTGTACCAGACATTCCATATAGACAGCTGATTGGAAGTCTCATGTTTGTAGCTACGGTTTCTCGACCAGACATATCATATGCTGTTTCTTATCTGAGTCAGTATCTAGATAGACCCACAAAAAGCTTATGGACTCAAGGAAAAAGAGTTTTAAGATATCTGAAAGGAACAGAAGAAAATGGATTGTTATATGAAAGAAAAGGGTCAGGTAACAGTAACACTATAGAAACTTTTTCAGATGCAGATTGGGCAGGAAACAACACTGACAGAAAAAGTGTTTCTGGATCTATTACTTTGTACAATGGATGTTCTGTGGCTTGGTTCTCAAGGAAGCAAGTTTGCGTTGCATTGTCAACGGTTGAAGCCGAGTATATAGCGGCGGCTACCAGTGCAAGTGAGTTAGTTTATGTGAAAGGACTATTCAATGACTTGAACGGACTTGGCAGTGAAGTGAAGTGCATACTGTACATGGACAATATAGGTGCAATTCAATTATCAAAATCATTTGAAAATAGCAAGCGTGCCAAGCACATTGATATAAAGTATCATTTTTTAAAAGACCTTATTTTGAAAAAAGAAATTAGTGTTGATTACATTCCCACTAATAATAACTTGTCAGATATGTTAACTAAAACTTTGTCAAATGAAAAACTTGTTAATATGAAAAATTTGCTAAATATAAAATGATTTTTAATTTTGAACTTTATATAAACTTGAAATATGTCATTGTGGTAAATAATATGATAGATATGTGTGTAAATGTAAAACGAAAAAGTAATTTAAAAGAAACATTGTTTTTAAAGTAAATATATGTGTAATGTTAGACGATTCTTAGTCATAGTTTGTATTGTACTTAATATAAAATGACTAATAATCGAGGGGGGGTGTTGGGATTTTATATTATCTGTGGTAGGTAATGCATGGCAACCTGTAGTCTGTGCTGGCAACACTGCTCTCTCTCGTAGCGAACGTGCCTCTGTGTAAACATGTGAATTTTGTAATAATTGATTGTGATCTATTTCTTTCTATATTTGTGTGTGGGACAATAAAACAAAGTATGTCTTTAAATCAGAATTTTATTCAAAAATAACACTTTTAACTCACGAATGAATCAATAAGAAGTTTCAACTAAAATAATATCCCTATGACCTACTTTACTTCGCCAGTTTAAAAATCCATAAACAATTAATATTTACATTCATTCATCCGTTTGCACTAAACTCAAGTTAGGCGTGTCCTAGATAAGAATTATCTTAGCTTAGGAACAGCCTAGAACAGCCGAGCTGAAATTTTTGTTTGCACTAACAGACTACGTCGTAACTTGGGCATCGCCTTGCTAAAAGAATGAATGAATGAATGTAAATATTAATTGTTTATGGATTTTTAAACTGGCGAAGTAAAGTAGGTCATAGGGATATTATATTAGTTGAAACTTCTTATTGATTCATTCGTGAGTTAAAAGGAGACGAAAGATAAGGCGTTGGTTTAGTTTATTTGGTAGGGTGATCGAAAAAGTTAAGTCATCAACTGTCAGTTTAGAAAATAGAAATCAAATCGCGGCAGTGTTGCCAATGGTATGGTAATTGCCAAATTATACGGTAATTGGGGTCAAAAATTAACCTTGGCACGGCAGCCTTTGCCAGAAGTTTACATACAAGTACGGTTATTTCATACGTTATTATTCTTTTATAAATGCAATAATTGTATTGAAATACGGCAATTTTTGTGATTTTCCACCGAGTCGTTTAGTAATTTTATTATTTCAATGAATTCTCAACTGTCTTCCATTTTTCAGCAAAAATTTATGTTTTTTGTCACAATTGACGGCCACAGACTATAACCACAGTTTTACAATTCATAGCATAGGAATTTCTTAAGCCTTGGGCGCTCGATATCGAGCCCGTAAGTTAAGAATAGCCCAAAGTGCATTTAGGAACGTCCTAAGGTTAGTGCAAACCAATTTTTTGCTAAGAATGTCTTAAGCTAGTTAGGAAAAGACTTAGGCGATTCTTAAGTTTAGTGCAAATGGGTGAATTCTTTTAGCAAGGCGATGCCTAAGTTACGACGTAGTCAGTTAGTGCAAACAAAAATTTCAGCTCGGCTGTTCTAGGCTGTTCCTAAGCTAAGATAATTCTTAACTAGGACACGCCTAACTTGAGTTTAGTGCAAACGGCTGTATATAATTCAAAGCCGCCCGCCCGTCTGGTCATGTTAAGTGGAAGTCATAATCCTTAGTCATAATCAATTTATTGGTTTCAAATGAAAAAGTATTCATATGCCTAAATAAGTTATCTATCCCAAACAGTATAAGCAAGAAGGGATTCCCTAAAATGTTGCCGACCCATAAATAATTAAAGAACGCGAGGCTTTAAGGGGCGGTAATAGGAAAACATGGTTTGCGCGGGCCATATCTTTATATAGAAAACGTAAACTTGTAGCCACCAAAAAAATCATACGACAAGTTAAAGAGTTTACCTAGTTGCTTCAAACATTAAATTTCGTATAAACCTCACACATAATTGTAAAAAAAAAATCTGAATACCATCAAAAGCGCTTGTCGCGGGCCATATTTTTGGCGTAAATGATAGCGTAAACGTATTGAATTCTACATCAAAATACACTTTAACGTGTTACAATACACTTTAACACGTTTAAAGTTATTGGAGCAACTGTGCAGTTGCTCCAATAACTTTTTTTTCAAGAAAGATAATTTTGCTAAAGATAATGATGAAAAAACAACGAAAAACATCGAAAAAGTGCAGAAGTGAGGTTATTTTCCATACTCTTTACACGTAAAGAAAAAGACAGAGACAAATGATTTTGCGTAACGGAGCCTTAAGAGGACAAATTACAGAGCTTTTATTTCTGATGAGTAGGTAACTATAACAAGCCTATAACAAATCCCGAATACACTTGTCGGATGAGAATGCTGAGTAGGTATTGAAAAGTTCCAACATGCTCGTAAGTGCGCGACCAAAGTTGCCTGGAAGATATTGCTTTTAGGTAAGTCTGCCTATTAGTGCTAGACTGCTAGGTAAGTAAATTTATTTTTCTTTGTACATACCTGCAAATTATTGTAATTAGGTTTTTAATGCATCAGTGCCTTAAAATTCGTGGAAATTGGCATTCATTCATAAACGCCCAGACGCAGCTGGTAACGAAGGAGAGCCAGAGCTGCGTGTCGAGTACGTGCTCGAAAGGTGACGCAGCCGTGATGACGTCGTGTCGTGTCGTGATACCTACCTCATTTTTGCGGCTTCAAGAGCTTGTCAACGAAAACGATACAATGGAGTGCAGGATCATGCGGTGTGGTTTCCTACTATTTATAAGTACCTATGTTAGTTACCCCTATTTATACCAATGTAGTGTTTAGGAGCTTCAAAGATTATTGCTATGGTGATGATTTTGTTACGAAGGGAAGGGGTACCTACTACCTAATGAGTGCGATTAATATTGTTGTTATGGCGTCAGATGGTTTTAGTCAGGCGAACTTAAAGTAGGTACAGTACGAGGCATGTATCTTTTTGTTTCAACGTAGTGGGGATAAGTTCGCGCATGTGCTCTTGTGAGCGACCAATAGCGCGCGCCCCTCTCCTGCCACCCGCGCCCCTTACCGCTACGCATGCCCAAAATACGCGTTCCACGCAATCCCCACCCGATTTCAAGATATGAGGGGTTTACTTTCAAAACTCGCTAAAACGTTTTTTTTCTAAATCATTGTTACTTAATACCTATAAAGACACTGTTATGCATTTCTTTTCATATTCACTAACCTGTTCTCATCAAAATCCCTAATATCCTTTAAAAATCGACTAACAAAACACTGTTTGTTGCAATCACCACTAAAACCGCATGGTTGCGTTTAAAATTCCGCTAAAACTGCGAGAACCAATCATATCGCGGCATTCATATCACGTGACGCTTTATTGTATGGCTTTGCATCTTAATAAGTTTTTACCGTTTTAAAATGGAGGAAATGTTATCATTCATTGAAAAATGTGATCCAAAACATTCAAGGAAAACAAAAATTGACGTGACAAAGTGGAAACGTAAGGCGGAGCAAATAAAACGGTTAGTTTAAATCCACTATGAAACTACCAATACTGTCTGTTTGTGATGTTATGCAGAATTCGCTAATTTGAGCATAGGTACTATAGGTACTCCATTTCAGATATAATGATTCTGGTGACGTTTATCATAAATGTACGCACAGCTTTTTATAATAATTATAAGGTTTAAATTATAATGTTACGATAAAATATTTTATCCAAGAAAACACGAATTTTGTGTTCGGCGCTTTATATATGAAACTAGCTTCCGCCCGCGACTTCGTCTGCGTGGAAAGTTTTTTCACTATCCCTCGGGAACTATACTTTTTTCGGGATGAAAGGTACCCTATGTCCTTCTCTGTACCCCTGACAACGTGTATGCAAAATTTCATGATGATCGGTTCAGAAATTAGGACGTGAAGGCGTAACAAACAAACAAACAAACGGACTTTCGCATTTATAATATTAGTAAGGATTGACTGTGTCACTGATTCGAATGTGATATTTTGCAAATGTGATCTAATCGAATTCATACAGATCGGCAGAGGGCTGTCGCATGCGTTTCCCGCACAAAACGCAGTGACACAATTTTATTAACGTACCTATAATATTATTAAAGATAATATAATAATAATATATGAATAGACTAACGATAAAATAGTTAATTATTGTGAAGTTGTTTACACGATTCAGAATATATTTGCCAATAAAATTTAATAACCGTGAATTCAAAGGTGGAATAACAAATATGTATGAATATATTTAATATATTCATACACACACATCATTATTATTAATGTTTTGTACGCTAATTTAAAGCGAAGGTATTTTTGCTTTTGTATGGGAGTGATGTATGTAACTTAGTTACTATTTTAGAACCAGTATATAACTTTAATCTATGCTATTTTAGTAATCTATGCTGCGCACCCCAACGTAGCGTAGGTCCGAAAAGATAGGATATATGCGATCGAAAGAGATGCAGCGTCTAGGTGAATATAGCCTTCGTAATTAGCGCCGTACAAGCTGAATTCCACTTTATAGTGTTGATTTTAGAGTTGCTTTTATTTAAATGGTTCAGCGGAGTTGTACTTATTATTTAGGGTCCCCACAGATTTACCGGTTTCTTTTCTTTGCTTTGCTGTTCTACCTTGCTGTTTAGACCACCGGCCAACAGGGTCATTTTCAATCTATCGCATATTGGGACCAGACCCAATTGGCAAAATAGCCATTAGCTTGGTATTATCAAATATAATCGTCTGGGTTGCGAAGTAGGAAGCTTCTGGGAGATATGCCACCCTGAACATGGTCTCCGATTGCTAAAATAAATCGATCGCATATTTATATAAATTGTGAACAGGGTCGTGGGTGGCATCATTACCTACCTGAACTATTTTTTTGTGTTTTCATAGCGATCGTTTAAGGAACAAAGCTCACATATGTGAAATGTACTTAGATTGAATATATGCGATAGATTGAAAATGAGCCTCTTGGCCGGCGCTCCATTGCCGAACAGCAAAGCAAAGAAAAGAAACCGGTAGGTCTGGGGGGACCCTTATTCTGTGGTACTATTCTTATTTGGTTTGGTGCGCATTTCGCATACTACTTTCCATGTTTAAAATGTATGATTTAGCGATTGTTTTGCTGGAATACACCGACTGTCAACATGACAGCTTTCATTCGTGTCGTGTTTCTTTTTCTTTCGTTTCGTTCGGTAGAAAAAAAAACAGCAGTTTTGATTTGACAGCCGTGAGGAGTGCACGTTCGTTTGTGAAAATCGGTGCTTGTAAAAGTGAAAATGCCTAAGAAATTAAAAGTTGTCGTGAAATCCCTGTACTCGCACGAAATCCGTAAAGATGTAAGCTTAGATGATTTGAAATCACTCAGACTCGAAGATGCCTGGCCTTTCATCAGGGACGAAATAGAAATTGAAATCGGCAGCAGTCAGTTAGTTTGTATCCCGCATATAACTGAAGCTGATCTATACAAAGTTACATCCCTTTTCGTACAAAATGATAAAGAAACAAACGGCAAAATGTTCACACCTCTGGGCCAGCTCGTGAAGAACATTGACAAAGAGAAGACTAATGCCGACTACGTGAAATGGTTGGAGGAATCCGCATTCCTAGACTCCGACTTCAAATTTCCACATGAAAGCGTAAAGGTTCGTTGTTTATTTATTTTATCTTTTGACTAAACTCAATTTGTTAAGCATTACATAATTTATGGACAGGATTTCGATTGGGGTGTCTTTTATTGCATCAATGACCTTGAGGTGTCCTGAAACTTTGAAACATTTTCATACTTAAATTAATCCATAAAATCTTTTTTGTTTTAGCTAACGTCATGTGCTAGGAATCTTAAAAAACAATTACAAACCTTTTCTCATTCATGATCAAGTATTTTATTCGAAAAACAGATATAAGTAATTATAATTTACTATGTTTTCGAAACAGGGACCAGATTAATAGGGTTTTTGAGGGTAAACACCCTATAGTGCATTAGGGTTTTTAGTATTTACAGAATGAAAGTAAAATAAAAAATATTATAAATAGATTATTTGATAGGGAAACCCTATTCGATATGCAAACATAATAATCATAGCATCATTAGAATACAAGATATTGTAGATGAAAGTTGAAAGGTTTCCGGTCCTTGTTCGGAAAAGGACAAATTTCAGTGCTTTAAATGGGGTATGACATGACGATGCTTAAAATATAGAAGTTTAATTTTCTTGTTAATTTGAATATCACCCAGCTAAATTAAACATGTTTGTAGATAACAATGCTAAAATCAACGATTAATTCAATTAAGTACAATGAAATTACATGTGTGTGTCACACATTGTTATCAAAATATGATGATTAGGATACAATACGAGTTATAATAAAGAGAATCTGGATGTGCTTAGTTTTTTTACTAGTTTTTTTACCTTTAATTTTGTAATTTTGAATAAAGACATTTTCCTTATCATCTTTTTATAGGAAAATTCAGTTTCATTTAAATCATAATGAGGTTTATGTTTACAGCTGTTGTTTTTGCATTACTAAACAGAGTTGCTTTTAGTTTATTCATTTATGTCTCATAAATTAGCTTTATGGCTGTGGAAGTTAAGTACAGTTATTGTTTGTTGATATTTCTTTATCAATACCTAAGAAAATGCCTTTAAAATCTTGGTTATTGTGGTATTTATCTGTGTAATTAATTTCTAACTTAATGTACGTGAAAATGTCTGCTATGAAAAAGTATAAAACATGTAAAAATAATGTAGTATTTAAATAGGATATTACTCATCAGATAAAATGTTGGACCAAGGACATTTGAGATTATTAGTTCCCCACAGTTTTTGTTAGAATAATAATGTTATAAAAACTATAAAAGGACTGGTTGCTAGTTTTAGGATATCACTCTATATTTTATTGATAAAGAGAAATATTTAAAATAATCCTATAAGATATTCTGTTTTGTTTAGCAGTTTAGAGTGTCATTAATACACTGTTCAGAATAAAGTTCGATTTGATATACAGTTGCAACCGCAAAGTTAAAGACGCCAGTAACCACTTAGTTAAAGACACCAGCTGATTTTCAACTGGTAACTTTGAAGCCATGGTTCTCCGCCAGAGATTGACCTAGCTGTGATCTGATGATGACCACCCAGAGTGAATGGAGGAGATTCAGATAGCTATACACACCCAAATGATCTGATAGAGCATTCCAAGAGATATTTTGTTTTATTCTTTTACAGATAACTCTACAAGATGAGTCTATTAAGAACAAGGTTAGGGTGATCATGGTGAATTTCACCCGCCACACTGTCCCTAAGAACAAGGAGTTGGTTAACAACATCTACCTGGATGTGAAAAACAACAAAGGTTAGTGTTAATCACAATAGTGACATAATAAGATGCTAATCTAATGCTGACATTGTCTGATGGTTTCCTAGTACCTTAATAGGTACCTTAATAGGTACCTTAATATTCCACTAAATAAGATAAATAAATCAAAAGGATAAGCATTTACTGTTTTAATAAAGAACTTGGGATTTGTGATTAAAAAATGCTTATATTATGTGTGTTTTGTTTATTTAAGGCGAGGTGGTAGTGAAAGTGGCGCCGCCACTACATTGTTTTTATTACTCGTAAACCAAGTCAAAATTTAAAAAAAAGCTCAAGTAATAATCTCTTAAATTGTCTCTAATATTTTTGAATAACTCTTCAACAATTTTCATTCTTTCTGTAAGTTTTAAAATCCATTTTAGCTCAGTGGCCACTTTTGGCAATTATGGATTTTAAAACTTACAGAATGAATGATAACTGTTGCAGAGTTATTCAAAAAATATTAGAGACAATTTAAGAGATTATTACTTGAGCTTTTTTAAAATATTGACTTGGTTTACGAGTAATAAAAATAAATGTAGTGGCGGCGCCACTTTCACTACCACCTCGCCTTAAGTCGTAAAACTGTGCTACTACCATAGTATAAGTATAATGAGTATGTATAGTTTTCTGTGCTTTACTACATTACAAATTGTCATACAACCCACATAAAAAAAAATAAAAAAAAATCAGGTGACAGGAACTAAGAATTTAGATATCTGCATTCCTTACTTCTAAATGAAAAACTTGCATGCAGTTTTGTTGTATCACGATGCCGTAACATGTCAAATAAATCTACTCTATTTTAGCACATTTGCCTGTGTTTATTTATGTCTCAGCTGCGAAATCTAGGAATTGAGAGTACTAATTTCATTTGTAACTAAAAATGAGATTCAGTAGGCGTACTTAAAACCTCCTACAGTCATCAGGCGAACCGTGCGTGCATGATACGAGGGCGGGTCAATAAGTCCGTGACTCTTTGAATGAAACACAGGTTTTTGGATAAAATAAATGTTTTATTTTTCGACGTAGTTTCCTTTGAGCTTTATACACTTTGTCCAAAAGTTTCTCATTTTTTTTTATCCCTTCCAAAAAAAAAAGATTTGTCAAAAAGGTATTTTTTGTGAGATGACTTCATCGTTGGAGTCAAATCTCTTTCCGCCGAGCCATTTCTTCAGGTTTGGAAACAAGAAATAGTCATTCGAGGCTGAATCCGGAGAATAGGGTGGATGAGGGAGCAACTCGTGCCTAATTCATGTATTTTTGCCATGGAAACTGCACATGTTTGCACCCTTGCTTTGTCCTGGTGGAAAAAAAATGTTTTCTTGGCCAAATGCGGTGTTTTTATTTTCAAATTGTCATTGAATCGATCCGCTAAGTTAGCATAATATTCGCCATTAAGTTGGCACAAGAATTTCACTTTTTTCCATTTTTTCCACAAACCACGATTTAGTCTGCTATTAATGGCTATAAAATACAAACTAAATGACGCAGCTTGTTCAAATTTTGATAGGAGTCCACTGAAAGATGCCTGTTGACAGGAGCAGTTAGTCACGGGAAATATAAAAAGTCACGGACTTATTGACCCGCCCTCGTATTAAAAACGATTTAGGTCATAGATTTATTTCGATCGCATATTAAGACAACATGTCATGAGAGCTCTAAGCCTGGAAATGTATTCCAAGTATTCCTTCGGCCAAAAGTACAATCAACAACAGAAGTAGAACCTATTATATATTCTCTGTGGTAGAACTGTCATTTTTTTGTTGAATGTTGCGTGACCTTGAAGTGATTTTCCATGAGCATTCATTGACAATTTACTTGACCTTACCTACCCTAGATCGGCTATTGTATTAAACCAGTCAACATGTCACTGAAGTCAATTTGAATAGGAGTAAGGCAATAGGTTAAATAAGTTGAGTTGTTGTTTGAAGAGCTCAGTGGCGGAGTTGCGGAGTTTCAGCATATTTCGCAAGGGTCGGTGATGGGATGGGCGACCAAAATTTATTATCCCGAGCTCCTCCGTGCTTTCGAAGGCACGTTAAGCCGTTTTGGTTCCGGCTGCATTTGCGGTCGTTAACACCCAACAACCGCATTGGGCCCGCGTGGTGGGTGATGGTCCATCCTCCTTACCCATCCATAAGGAAGGCCTGTGCTCCAGCAGAGGGGACAATAAAAAAAATGGCTGATGGTCATAGGTTAAATAAGTTAACTTGTTCCAGATTTGAAGGGAAAGAAGTCTGTATACATGATTACCAATGTGCTGATGGCCAAGACAATCGAGTTTAGAGTGACCCGCGGAACTTCTTCGAGGATCTTCCACCTTGGGAATGCGTCGCCATTAGTTTTTGGGTTGGAGGAGTTCCTCATTGGTGATGATGGCAAGCTTATTGCGAAGGTAAGAGCCATTACGCCCTGACTGTTTGCACTTAGTTTTTTTCCCTCGTTCGTTATAGCTGTGTATGACTGAGATTCATCGCTGTGCGCTTTTGTTAACGGTTGAAAAAATGAAGAGTAATATTATGAGAAACATTACATTACATGTCATTACTTCGTGTAAGTATTGAGTAATTTTATAGAGAGCTTAATCAATCAATTCTATCATCGAATCGAAATCAGTTTAGATAGATAGTCCTTAGTTAGGAGGTAAGATAACACGTTACACGTGTTTACAAAGCTTCACCCATGTTTTACGCAGTATTCCGAAACTATGACCGGAGGGTCATTCCTACACCAACGTAGGTACCTACCTAATCAAACCACATTCGGTAGTTTATAAAATTTATATCTAACCCGTGTCAATTATCATAGAAGCCTTAGGTACCTTACCACGATCGATCCTTTGAAGCTGTATTGCTGTGGTTTTCTATATGCGTAGGTGTAGCATATTCCCTGTTTTATATTTCGTTAAGTTCTCACAGTAAGGTTTCAGCTTCAGTTACGGTAGTACTTATATCTATTCTGTGCTTCAGTCTTAATACTAGTGTTGTATAAATAAATTATTATCCGTTAATTAAAGGATACGCTATGCTAGGCTGTTCTTGATTGAATGTGATTAAATAAAGGAGATAGCCCGCATCAACTTTCACGATTGTTCTCACTCACGTTGTTGTTTATGCAGTGTTATTTGTAAACGGACCTAACTACGTGTGTGGCTTAGTTTATCTTGTTACAACAGCAGAATAAACTTATGAGTTCCAAAATAAAAAATATAGGTTTATTTTCAATTTAGATAAAGTTCGCAAAAAACTTTTTATACGCAAATCGAGGAATGACGACATTCAGAGAATAGAAACTTCTGGGTTTTCCTGTGCGGAAATGTAGCAATTTAGATGAAAAAAAATAACTATAATGGGCATCAAATTATTCTAGCAATATCGCAGTTTTGTTTAAAACTTTTGTTGACTTTATAGTAGGTAATTAGATTAATCACGCTATGGACAGAGTACCTAGAAAAATATTGAGGATGGAATTTGATCTGATAGTAGCGGAAAAAATATCTTTGGCTTACTGAATTTCTTAATCGACACATCCTGTCTGTCCCACAAGTCCCAATTTCGAAAACTAATTATAAACTTAACTAGCAAATTACGAATGACATCAATCACTTCATTTGTTGTATAATTTCCATTACCGCTCACCGTGCAAACACCATTAAAGTTATTAGCGCTATAGCGGAATATGAACGACGTAATAACTCAGGACCCAGCTAATTGCATTAGGTGGCAGGCATTAGTCCGTTAGTCGATAACTTGATTACGAGCAATGGCGCGTAACTAAATCTTGGCATTTCATCTATTGAACCTACTGTTGATTGGAATAAACTGTTTGTGACTTGTACGGAAATATTCGACTAACGAAAGGGCTCATCGACAAACCTTCTGACATGAAGGTTAACAAAAGGTACATTGTACGGTAAGGTACACACATTAAAGGTAAATTAGTGTTCCAATGTCATCGTTGCGACATAAGTCATAAGTAGGTAGTCATAAATAACATAATATTTAGAGAAAGATCTGTCTATAACGTCGCATGAATATGAGGTGTCATGAAGCATCGTCATGGGGTGGGTGGCAGTGGCGAAGGGTCCATATAAGCCGATTCCCATCGGCTTACCTTTGGAAATCCCACCCCTAAGTTCCACTATGCGAAATCACAACATTTTTCATCATTTTTGTAGGGCGGCTTACCTTCGCCACAACTTCACCCCTCGCCACTGTGGGTGGATATTATTTTCGATACGTTAGTATACTCCTATGGGCGACGGAATGTTCTGTAGAATATCCTCTTGGTTTGTCATAAATACTAATGACGGAATAGGTAAGTGCAATAAATAAATACCTGTCCACTTTATAACCGACCAACAAACAATGAAATCTTTAGTTAGTTGGGGACTGGGGGATAGATACTCTTTTGCACCTACACTTCGAACGAAACATATGATCATGAAATTCTAAAATGTAACCAGGCACGTATCCAGACTTTTAATTCGGGGGGGGACAACTGCATTCCGCAAACCGGAGAGTGCCTAGCCCGCTAAATTTGAATTTAGTCCTGTACTGTGTGTTCTGGATGTCGGGGGGATAAATCCCAACTATCCCCCCCTTGGATACGTGCCTGAATGTAACATCATCATAATGCATGTATGATTTGAATGAATTTCCGTCAGTGTGACTAACTTGCGTTCTTGCAGTGCAATAACGGCGACTGGCACTGTTATTAGAATCTGCATTCGTAGAAATCGTATAATTCCCACAGACGATTACACTTTGGTACCTAATGTAGCCTGTGCAATTATTTCGAAGTAAACCGCAAGTTGCTTTGCGGATGAATGATTTAAATTGTTGCCTAGACTCCGTTAAATAAAACAAGATATCATTGGAACAGCAGATTTTTTTTTCGCGATTTCAGAGTTGGTCCCTTAGTAAATGTTGTTCAGTTTGTTGGTCCTTATTTACCACAATCGGCATTAGGGGTTATTTTGTAACACTTTGTATATTCTGTGCCATAGTGCCCTTACCTTAGTCAGAATCTCAGTGTTTTATTTCAACTTGTTTCCACC
The DNA here is from genome assembly GCA_943789525.1 of Agriphila geniculea. Classification (NCBI taxonomy): domain Eukaryota; kingdom Metazoa; phylum Arthropoda; class Insecta; order Lepidoptera; family Crambidae; genus Agriphila; species Agriphila geniculea. Next base: position 15,918,307 of record OX038890.1, read on the forward strand.
GGTATCGAAGATAACGGATAATCCACCCAGAATTGAGTAAAAGCCAAAAATAATCTGGAAGTCTGGAACTCATTACCTTTGCAAATGCAAACAAGACTTGAGTTGATTTATGGCTTTAAAGATTGATGGTTCAAACATTAACGAATTGAGAAAAATAATTAATAGGTACCTGATATATCTTTTTCTATTCGTCTTCTCCATCTTTCTCCACTCCAAAACTATTTATTCTGTGCTAGCTTTCTTACTTGTCGTTTCTCTTCCACGTGATTACCTGACGTCACGCGTCTCACTCATCACTCGAACGTCAATTTCAATTTGCTTTTCTTTATGCTATACTCTGTAAACTAAGAAACTACGTCATCAATGAAGGTGATCAAAAAGGGAAATAACCATAGAAATAGAATGTCAAAGAACAACAATGTCAATAAACAGGTGATCCGAAAACGAATGCATACATTTTATATGAGATACGAAAAAAATTACTTAGATTCATAAAATATGACTATATGTGGCAAAGGAAATTAATAAACTATGTTCCATACTGTTTTCTTCGTCGATAAACGAATAAATGTAGAGAAATTTGGTTTTAGAGAAATTTGTGGCAATATCTTATTTACCTGTGAAAAGTGTGATTACTTGGATTGTTTCTTTTTGTCACATCACATTACTTAGAGCACAAGACACCATGGCTCCACGATACCTTTATTTTAAATTCTAATTAAGATTAACAAATATTTTAAACAAAATGTGATTGTTCATTTGCTAGGCGGGACGCTAGGGGCTCTTACTGTGAAAAATGTTGGCACATGTCACTTGATCCTTTGTCTCTTTTTTACATAGACCGTGTCCGTATGATGTTAACTTCTCTTTTCCACGCTTTGTTGGTCTTCTTGAGCGCAGCGAAAATTTTTCTATGTCTATGGAAATAACTAAGAAGCAATATAGAGACTTCACTCAAATATTTACGTTTGTAAGCACGTTTAAAAACATCCGAGTTCGTGATCATATTGCAACATTTCGATTTGAGGTATCTTTGCGCTAAACCTTACCTTCAACAAATTGTCATGAAACGTATACAAATTAATTTCTCTCTCTCAAGTACAACAGATGTTTCGAATCTTTGCAAAATATAATTTGTAGAGGTCTTAGATAATTTAATATTTAAAAAAAATCCGTGTCGATTCTGGGAAAAAGAGATGATTATTAATCCACTATTGAAACATTTCGATCTTTGATTTGATTTGGGTTATCTTTGCCAAGAATGAAGTTGAACCATAATATTTACCTTCAATAGTTTATCATGAAATAGTAAGTTTATATATAACTAATTTCTCTCTTTCAACTGTTTCGAATCTTTGCAAAATATAAGTAATTTTTAGAAGAACTCTTTGTTCTTATTGAAAAAAAAAATATCTTTAATTCAATATTTTTTAATACTAATATCTACCTATCAGTGTCAATTCTAGAAAAACGAGAGGATTATTTGCATAATTATTTATATTTCTCATTATTATTTTAAATCCTGTTGCGATTTCTAGAAGTCAGTGGACAACAACAATAAGTTTATCCTGCTATTGTTATGTAGATGAGATTTCTTTTCTTAGTACTTATAATCATAACTTACGTACCTACCTAGATACCTACCTTACCTACTGTTCAAAGAAAAAATTATTAGCATTTGTTATCACCATCACGAAGTAGATATTTTAGTCTTCAAAGACATTTTGGCAGCTCGCCTAGACTCGATGATGCTATATCTCCTTAAACGTATTTAATCACTTTTCTAAGCCAATTTATAATACCGTAAATATTATTAATATTTTATTAGTCATTGCTTTACAGTTATATGAAAAAGGCGTGTCTGATAAAACTGCTTATCAAGATCTTTTTAGCGATAAAGTTGTGTATAAAGCATATTTAACCGATGACAATTTCGCTAATCGAAAATCTGCTTGCAGAAATAAACTTTCGGTTCAAACTTTTACATTTTGATGCTGTTTTACTGTTATATCAATTTAGACGCCTGACTTTGATATACTCGAGATATTTTTCAACTTTACTTTCGTATAAAATTGTTAAATAAATCCGCGTTGAATATGGTGTGAAAACACACAAGAAATGGCATGCTATTGTCTTAAAACAAACTTGTTAAAAACCTATCGGTTACATACTAATAAAGAACTTCAATAAAGTTTATGAAGTAGTAAATTAACGGTAGTAAATATTGCAATAATTGTATAAAATTTATTACTGGTTGCTACTGTGCATTATAAAATTAAACAGCTGTGGGTTATTGTTCAATTGATCTTATAAATTGCATTTTACGACCTTATAAAATAACACTTGATTAGTAGGTACTTAGTGACTAATGTTACATCACCACACGTCACTCAAGTTCGCAATATAATGTTTATAAATAAAATGTAAGTCTTTGTCTAGCTAGGGTCTTTAAAAAAAAGAAAAATATAAAAAAAATACATGTTAGAAACGTGACGTGAAGAATCTACCTAAGTATGATTATAATATGAACATTAATTACATCAGGAAATCAAATCTAATATACTTACTTCAGATTCAGATATAGGTACATAGGTAACATAGACCAGACTTACACAAAGAATTTAAAAATAGGTTATACTTAAATAGGTGGGTACCTAACCTAAATTATAATATATACAGGGTTATTTGTAAAACACCAACAACCTCGCAGGAGTAGATTACTAACATCATAAACAACAACATTTGTTCTACGACTTTTCCGAAAACACACAAAAAAAATTCGATTCTCCATACAAAATGTCCGAACAGCTGATCGAGTTTTGTATGAAAAGTCGATTTTTTTTGTCTGTTTTTGGAAAAGTCGTAGTACAAATGTTGTTGTATGCTTATACAACAAAATTTGTACTAACACTTTGTGTTACTAATCTACTCCTGCGAGTTTGTCGGTGTTCAAAGTCAAATAAGCTTTATTCAAATAAACTTAATAATTAAGTACTTTTGAATCGTCTATATTTTCCTACCACCCGTTCCAGACTTTTAGCTGACAAGAAGAACGGGCGCAAGAAACTTATCAGCTATAACAGCCATAAGTAACGATATTTACAAACTTGAATATATCGTTACCAAATAATTACAACAGGGTGACAGGATTATTGGCAACAACATAGACTTACTATATTACTTCAACAAAGTACTTATAGACTTGTACTATTAGCTTTTCTGTGCTTATAGTAGCATGTTATGTGTTACATGAGTTATGTATTATCATTTCCACGCATTTTGATCTTTAAGATAATCATCTACTTTATAATAACCTTTACTCATTCATGAGCGTTTTTTTAACATGGTTTTTTAAATTCATGCAAAGGAAGATCAATCACTTGTTGCGGAACTTTATTAATAAAGGCTATGCCTTTCCCACAAATAAGTTTGTTTTACAAATAACCCTGTATTATTATATTTTATTATATATATATATTATTATAATGTAGGTTAGGTAACTACCTATTTAAGTATAACCTATTTTTAAATTCTTTGTGTAGGTCTGGTCTACACCTTTTGTAGACTCTAGCTAGCTAGACAATGCATAATATTACCTATTATAGTAAGTATAGCCATTAGTCATACCATACATAGTATACAAAAGCCAGCCCATTATGTTGGACAATTTCGTAACCAAATCTGGCGAATGCCGGAGCGGAGATTCTAATTTCGTAAAAAAAACTCGGTCAATAACCTGGTGGTATGGTGGCAACGACTCCGAAGAATGAACAACCTCAAATTGGTTGTGAAATGAACTACCTATTATCCTACCAAAGTGACAGTTCACAATGTCTTTTTTTTTCATTTTGAAACGTTTTAGCAGATTTCATTTCGAAATGTTTAAACATTTGACCTTTTCGGAATTTAAACCCATGGCTTTGGGTTTTGCAGTCAGGGTCGCCAAGCGCTAGACCACGTGGTGATGTAGAGTTGAGTTCGGACGTTCGGAGTCGGACTTTCATAAATAGCTCTGCAAACGCGATAGCACAGGGTAAGAAATTTTTTTGGGTCCTACTGCGATAGGGAGATCTAGATAGCAAAGGGTTAAGAAAAATCTTGGGTCCTACGGCGATAGGCTTTTCTTGTTACTTTCCTCCATTTGGGGACCCTGACCCTGACTGCGAAACTCAAGGGTCCGGTTGAATCCCGGAAGAACCAAAATCATGTAATTTATATCCGTTTTTGTATTAATAACCTAATCAAAATAGTCCATACTGTTTTGATTAGGTCATTGTTTTGTGAAATTGTTATCATATTCAACATTGAACCGTTCTTAATTCTTTAGCTAGGTATCGGTAAGATAACAATAATTTATTATCAATATTTCAAAGGGGAAGCCTTTTTATCTTGTGATTGTGACTGAGTTAAGAATGTTCAGATAAAGTAAAATGTTTTGTTTTGAAAAAAAAACAAAGAACATGCGAGAAAAGTAATTTAATTTTAATCAATGAATTATTTTGTGGTGTTTCATTAATGATCCACAGACATTATTTTGTGTCGAGACTTCCCAATGTTACAATTAGCTTTTATTCTGTTTATAAGATCAATCAATACAAAAGGATAGATTGTTTATTACTTTATATGTTTACTACGTACTTACCTACAGATTGTCTCATGCTCACACATCGCGCTATTAAAGTTTAATGTCGAATGCCAACTACAAATTAATGAATGTTGGTTTAAAATAGTTGATTTTTATTACATAGCTATTACTCAACAAAGCATTAAAGGGAAACAAACAATTTGATTAGTAAAGAAAAACAGTACCTTATTCAAAAAAACCATAAAAAACAACTCAAATAAGCAAGAAATAATGTTCAAATCAATTTAAAAAAACCTCTATTAAAGTCGGGTGGTGCTGGCTGAGGGTAATTTTTGACTTTCATAATTGAATCGTTTTCTCAATAACTAGGTATTTTATTTTTTATACTAAAATCCCCACCCGACCCCATTAGAAGTTTTTTATGAATTGATTTGAAAATTATTTCTTACTTTTTTAGAGCTGTTTTTGAAGGTTTTGTTTTTAAAAAGCTTTTTTATTTTAATTTTTTGTGGTAGGTTTGTAAGCGATGATATTATAAATAAATACTTACGCCCCCTTGTAACTCAATTTTCGTAATTTCGCTCTTGTTTGTTGTAAATACACTATACAGTTCCTATTTGATTTTGAGGAGTACCCTGATGTATCCTCAAAATCCAAGTTCAAATGCCAATGAAGTTAATATGGTATCATCCCTAACTATCTTCTTTCACACAAAAAAAGAATGATCTAAATCGGTTCAAAAACAAAAAAGTTCTGGTTGAACATCCGTCTATATTCATATAAAATGTGTTACGAAAACGACAGTATTTTCAGGATTACCGATTCAAAAATTCAAAAAATAGGAACAACTAGCGAACAATCCTCTTGTAACGTTTGAATCATTTCAATCGGTGCAGCCGTCTTCGAGTAGTCGGTGTGCTTACACATAAAAAAATATACGCGACGGAACCTCCTCCTTTTCAATTTTTGAAGTCGGTTTATAAACACATGATATGAATATCTAAAAGCTGATTTTTTTTACTGGATTTTACTATGTTTCAATATGTTACTTCACTACATAGTATAAAACAAAGTCGCTTCCCGCTGTCTGTCCCTATGTTTGCTTAGATCTTTAAAACTACGCAACGGATTTTGATACTAGCAGTATTTTTTAATAGATAGAGTACCTAATCCAAGAGGAAGGTTTATAATTGTCAAATTCCACACTACACCGAAACGAAGCGAGGGCGGGTCGCTAGTACCTAATAAAATAAAATAAGCACTTACATAAAAATTTTTTGAGAACTGATGTTTTAAAACTAGAAATCTATAATTTATAGTTTTTTTTAATCGTAATTTATAAAAAGGTAATAAGAATTATCAGCCGGATGCAAAAACTCAGGTTCCACCGAGATTTGAACTCGGATCGCTGGATTCAAAGTCCAGAGTGCTAACCATTACACCATGGAACCGGTTGTTAGCTTGCCGAAATATACGGGTTGCTTTCGCTCATCGAATATAACGCATGAATAGAATATTACGATTGCATATCACAGATGTGGCGGAATTAAAGTTGCCGTCTTAAAGATAATACATATCTTTAAGACTGCAATTTTGAGATATATAGGCAAGTGGTTCCATGGTGTAACGGTTAGCACTCTGGACTCTGAATCCAGCGATCCGAGTTCAAATCTCGGTGGAACCTGTTTTTGGCATTTTTTATTTGAGTTTAACTTTTATTTCTTTTACTATTTTATATATATATATATATATTTTTAGTTTCGTAAAATAATTATAGGAAATACTTGTACTTTAGTACTATTATACATATATTCTGTGATTGATTATGTATTCAATAAAGCGAGTATTTTAACATTTCAAAGTCTATTTGAATAAAGATTTCCAATTTCACAATTTTCTTTGATTACAGGAACCTGTGGCCATCAAGTCCAAGCTTCTTCATTGGAAGAAGGTAGACCCTTCAGACCACCTGTACATACCGACACAAGATGAAGCAGCAGCGAGCGTGTAGAGCAAACGCACTAATTAGTGGAACATGCTTTTAGGACTCATATAGCCAGCAGCCAGCAGGGGGCTGTTTTAGGCAACTATGTATTACGACAATTTTATGGCATCTAGAACAAATATAATATTATAAAAGCCCCATGATAACACTATTTTGAAAGATAAGAAAGAAAATAATTTTATTTGAGACATTGAATAAATATATAAAGATTGAACACTTACTTATATATTTAGGATTTTGATGTTATAGTTAGCTATTGATATTCTATACAAAGCTTTTGTGACCATATCTTCACCCCATTATAAATGTTATTAATTATTATCTAAAAATCAAGTTTGTGAAAAAAAAAATTGGATTTGATATGGACATTGGACAAGCACATTGAAAATATTATATCATGATAAATCTTAACTTGTATGTACTTTCTTTTTCATGGAAAACTAAGTAAGTAATGCAGAGCATCAAAATGCTTGGGACCAGAAAAAGATAGATGTGAATTTATCTTATCAGAATGTTTGATCAGAATGAGTAATGTCATGAGGTGGAAGTATTCCATGGCAAAGCCATGACCCACTTTAATTTATAGACAATAATATTCTCTCTTAAGTGGTAACTTACCTACCTACATTATTTTAACAAAAGTTATGGTTTCTTTTCAATTTACAATTAGTATTAGCAGTGTCTTAACCAGTATTTTAATGTAATGTAGTACAATGTACATTGTACTATTTAACAATAGATGTTAAACATAGACAATGGATTGTTTTATAATTTTACATTCCAAAAATATAAAATACATAACCAAATATGTATTTTACCAGCAGTTACTGTGATTTATCATTTGCACCAGTATTTTATGAAGTACTTAATGTAGTATTAAATTACTATTTAATTTATGATACTTATTGACAAATTTTGTGATTTTTATGTGATTTTACTTTATTATTTTTGAATGTTGTGTGTTTTATGTCATCTTAAATTTAGATATTGTCACCACCATCATTCACCATTATATCATGTTTATTATAATAAAAAATGTGTGTTAAAAAGCATCTTTTAATGTTAGACCCTGCCGCTGTAAATGACCCTTAATCATTATTTATTCTTATGCCTTAATGACCACACACAATACGATAATAAAACAATTTATAATCAGGATTTCCAGTTTGAAAGTAAGTGGAATGAAACTGATTGAAAATTGAGCTCTCTTCAAAGATTTATTATTAAATTTATCATCATTATAATACTTATTTTTAAATGTTTAATATTTAGATCTTGAAAACTTAGTAACTAATTTTTAATCCAACCTCAACATTACTTTTAATCTTGAATCTATCCAACTCATTCTTTATATTTTTCTTACATTAATGTTTACTATCCAAATCAGTACTTTTTAGGGTTCCGTAGCCTAAATGGCAAAAAACGGAACCCTTATAGATTCGTCATGTCTGTCTGTCTGTCTGTCCGTATGTCACAGCCACTTTATTCCGAAAGTATTAAGACTACACAGTTGAAACTTGGTAGGTAGATGTATTCTGTTAACCGCTTAACGAATTTAATACAAAAATAAGAGAAATAAAAGATTAAAGGGGGGCTCTCCATACATGGAACTGAAACTGAAAAAATTTTTTTACTTCAAACCAACACGTGTTGGGTGTTTATAGATAGGTCTTTAAAAATGACATTGAGGTTCCTAAGACAACTTTTTCTCAAAGTCAACCGTTTGAAAGATATTCGCCGCCAAAGTGGTAAAATGTGTGTCCCCCCCCCTTTAACTTTTGAAATAAGAAAGTGAAAAATCTAAAAAAAATATATGCTGTAGATCTTAATAAACACTTTCAACCAAAATTGGTTTGAACGAGATATAGTAATTAGTTTTCGAGATATAGCACATTTTCCAAAACCGCAAATTTAACTTTGTCATTCATACCAACACTGTGAAAAACAAAGTTAGTTTTGCAGACGAAAAATGATAGGTGGTATTAAATATGGTATGGTATAAAGTAACTACGGAACCCTATGGCGCGTGGCCCGACACGCACTTGGCCGGTTTTTACACTTAAATTGTTCACATCCTTGGATGAATTAACCACATCACTTTAGAATTCAGGACAGTCAATCATTGTCCACATTTTCACTTTCTATGTTAATGTTAGGGTCACTCGGATGCTAGTATTTCTTGATAGTCTTTCGGATGAGAGCCATTCGCTGTTTGTGTGCTTCGGTGACCGCAGCCCTCTTGTACGGCTTCATCTCCTCATTTCCGAAGCCTGGTATCCACATATTCCATTGTCTCTCTAAAAATACAATAATAACATATTTATTTATTTACTCATTTTATTAATCTAACTCAAATAGCAATAAAATGTTACATTTTATTTTGATTCCAGTAGTCTATGGTACTTAATAAATAAAAAGTTTTATTCCCTTGCTTTTTAATTATGTAAGGAAACTATAATTTTTGTTTATTACTGCCCAGTTGTGTAACAGTAAAATTATTGAATGTAATGTATTATGATTGTAGTACATAGTTGGATTACAATTATTCTAATACTTGCAACCGACTGCAACTTCGTCTGTGTGGACAGTTATTTCTCTACCCCTGATTTTTAGGGTTCCGTGGCCAAAATGGCAAAAAACGGAACCCTTATAGATTCGTCATGTCTGTCTGTCTGTCTGTCCGTCCGTATGTCACAGCCACTTTATTCCAAAAGTATTAGGACTACATAGTTGAAACTTAGTAGGCAGGTGTATTCTGTGAACCGCTTTACGATTTTTATACAAAAATAAAAAAAATAAAAGATTAAGGGGGTGCTCCCCATACATGGAACTAAAACTGAAAATATTTTTTTTCATCAAACCAATACTTGTGGGGTGTCTATAGATAGGTCTTTAAAAATGACATTGAGGTTCCTAAGACTATTTTTTTTTAAAGTCAACCGTTTGAAAAATATATGCCGCCAAAGTGGTAAAATGTGTGTCCCCCCCCCTTTAACTTTTGAAGTAAGAGGGTGAAAAATCTAAAAAAAATAGGAACTATAGATCTTAATAAACACTTTCAACGAAAATTGTTTTGAACGAGATACAGTAATTAGTTTTCGAGATATAGTACATTTTCCAAAACCGCAAATATAACTTTGTCATTCATACAAACACTGTGAAAAACAAAGTTATTTTTTCAGACGAAAAATGATAGCGGTATTAAATATGGTATGGTATAATGTACCTACGGAACCCTACTGCGCGTGGCCCGACACGCACTTGGCCGGTTTTTTCTTGATAAAATGTACCCTATGTACTTCTCTGTACCCCTGAAAGGAGGCAGTGTAATAAACAAATAGGTACAGATTCTGGCACCTAACTTGGCAAGACAATTAAGAGACAATAGATGTGCCGAGTGTAGTGTTAGTATCTGCTGCGCATCTTTTGTCTCATATTTATCTTGCCAAGTTACGTGCCGGGTGGTACAAACAAACTTACTTTTCATTAATAATGTTAATAAGGATTTCAGTTTTGTCAATAATCCTGCAACATGTAAAAAAAATATTTCTTACCTAGGTGTAACTGTACATCTTTCAGTTCCACAGAAGGAGCATGCCTGTGCTTGGCTAACGCACACGCTGCATTCAGGGTTGTGTCTATAAAGTCATCCGCTAGTTGCAGCAGCATTTCTTCCACTTCTTCATCAAGCTGCACAGTAGGATCCACTTCACGAACCAATTCTTGAAGGCGAGGTCGGCTCAGCAACTGCATATGAAAGTGCATAACATATAACCTGCCCCCCTAGCATGACCAACGAAACACAATATATAGCATTTTATCGACACTCAACTGTCAAAATCCATTGCCTTTTGACAGTTAAATGTGATAAAATGCTATATCACGCAATATATATCGTGTTTTGGTGGTCATGCTGGTTAAAAGCCGGGCCAGACTGTTGCAAACAAGCCCTCCACATCAGTCTCCACAGGCGGTTTCAACAGTGTAAACACTTGTTTGGGTCCGGGTGTCGCAAAGGGGGCGCACCAAAAATGCACTCTAATTTTTTTTTTACAAAATGACGAAAAACACTGTTATCAAAAAGAAATAGACGATTCCAAAAAAAATTTGGAAAAAAAGTATAAAAAAAAAGAAAAATTTTTCACTTTTTCCCACCTTGTGTAGCAAAGGGGGCACAAGACTCAGAAAAATTTCGGCTGATTTTGTATGGAGCTGGGATTTTTTTATTTTTTTACCATGATTTTTTAAAAAAATGCTGATATACAAAATAGGTACCTAGGTATATCCTGCGATCGTTGAGGTCAAGCATCTTTCGCAAGGGTCAGTCACGGGATGGGTGACCAAAATTTTATGATATCGGAATTTATATAGGTACATATATTTTCAACGATCACAATCGTTGAGGTTAAGCAACTTTCGCAAAGGTTAGTCATGGGATGGGTGACCAAAAAATTATTATCTCCGAATTTATGTGTAGGTATATATTGCGATTGTTTAGGTTAAGCAACTTTCGCAAGGGTCAGTCACAGGATGGGTGACCAAAAATTTTTTATCTCGGGATTTGTTTATATAGGAAGCACATAGGCATGGCAAAGTAAAGACTTTTGAACGTCTCCGGCGCTGCGGGAAGTGCAGCCCCTCCGCCCTTGCGCAACAAATCGCAGGCACTTCATGCTCACCTACGCAGCTTCGGCTTTTTGGCGACCAGCCTCAGCCGCTTCGGCTCACATGGTGCCTGCGGTTTGTTGCAGCGGGCGGGGGCTGCTCTCCCTCCGCGCCTCCGGGCTATTATATACACTCTAGGGGTAGGGCAGACCAGTACCACGTGGGGTCGGGGTTGACTAATTCGGTTCTGTCATGGCAATCGCGAAGCGCAGCGACTAGTACCTCTGGCGCTCGGCGGCCGCTGCCGCGGCACGCTGCGCTCGCCTTCGCGCGTTAATTTATATATACACTAGTGTTTCTGTCACAAGGTCGTATTATTAAAATTATCTATTAACTTATGAATTCTTTCTAAGAAATTACAATGTTCACGAAAAAAAGGTCATGAGTAAAAGTTCTGTAGTTTTGTCTAATCTAACCGACAAAATCATAAAAAGTACACAATATCATAAAATATGAATCTCTCCAAATTACGACTATCTCTTTTTTACAGTGAAATCTTCAAGTTTCTAAGAAACTATAATATTTACGAAAAAAAGTCATGAGTAAAAGTTCCTTAGTTTTGTCTAATCTAATCGACAAAATCATAAAAAGTACACAATATCATAAAATATGAATCTCTCCAAATTACGACTCTCTTTTTTACAGTGAAATCTTCAAGTTTCTAAGAAACTATAATGTTTATGAAAAAAAGTAATGAGTAAAAGTTCTTAAGTTTTGTTCTATCTAACCGAATCAATCATAAAACGTACAGAATATCATAAAACGAAAACATCTCAAAATTAGTGTTTTTTCCTGCACCCCCTTTGCTACACCCTAACCCTTGTTTGCAACCAAAATTTGTTTGACCTTCCACAACCTACTACTATACTGTACTATACTACTATACTGTACTATAGTGTCTGTTCCACAAGTTGGCCCAAACCTTGGCCAATTCATGTTCGTGGATGCTTTCGAAGAACGAACCTCTGAAGCATTTGTTACAAAATGTACAATGAATTTGCCAATATTGTGGCCAACGTAAGAAGCCATCGTAATATATTGATATAGATTAAATAATTATTTCCAATAAAAAACGAGGAAATTAATAAATAGTTGACCTACTTTCATTTGCTAACAACCAAAACCAAAGTAAAAAAACAGCATTTAATTTTTTTGGGGGTTGGGTACTCGCTTACCTGCGTAGCTTGATCGCTAACTCCAGTTTGGTTAACTTTGGGTCCTGTTTGAGCTTGAGCACCCATGGGACTGTGTTGAGAAGGAGATCCTTGGAGAGAAGTAGACTGCAGTTGAGGACTTTGCAATGGATTATTTACGTACTGTATAGCACCTTGGTTTATTGCTCCAATGGTTTGCATATTAGGAGCTTGATTATTGGACATTGTGTATAATATGCGGTAATATAATTTTCCACACACTACTTCCTCACGAAAATACGAGAAAAAACCCGAAATCACACAAAAAATCGCAAAATTGCAAGCAAACAGCACCACAGAGCACAGACAGACCGATTGCGATCTGTCAATGTCAAAATATGTCAATGGTTGCATTCTGGCAGGCTAACCGCTAGGATTACTTTAATCGATGCATTCTGCGGAACGTGTTTTAGGGGTTTTTTTAAAAAAGCCGGTGGCGTACATTGCCGGTATTATAACAAAATGTCAGAAAGGACCTTTTCAAAAACATCAAAGAACTATACATTTGCCGAGGTTGGCGAACGTGTGTAGGCGGTAATCAAGGGCGTCGCCAGCCCATGGTCCAGGGGGGGCAAGTTAATATTAAGGAGGATGAGAAAAATATAAATTGTAGGTACCTACAGTCAAGAGCACCTAATAAATTTATTCAAGTTTTGAGATGCGGGATTTATTGGAAAAGCAAGTCAATGGGGAATGTCCGAAAAAAATCAATTTGGCTCAATATTTTTTTATAGGTAGGAATAAGCTCCCTTAGTAATAGAAAAAAGTTGCAGAATTTTCGGTTGCGTATAAATAAAAATAAAAAATAAAGTCACTTCGACTTCACAAATATACGAAAGTAACAGCAGAATGGAGATTATACCTTTGCCACTACCTGTCATAACCACAACTCATGAATTTAGTACTATAAACCGGATTGAGTGCTTCGCCCCAAAACGAGCCGACAGAGAGGTCAAGTAGATGTATGTGTCCTTTTCTTCATTAGGGTGACCAAACCGTATGGTTGGCCGGAGACATACATAATACTTTAAACTGTTTAATATAACCTTAAATACCTAGGTAGTTCTTTATTTACAATTAACACTTTTTACCGCGTTTTAATTAGGTTGCTTGCTCGTTTGTTTGTTTGAGCACAAATTTTGCAAACGATTTTATACTAAATTCCCGATGAGCTAGTGACTTGAAACTTTGAACACAGGTCAGAAATGGAAGGAAATGCAAAATTACAGTGTCATTGAGCTGATCTGATGATGGAGCCGGAAGAACGCCACAGGAACTCTATGATGAATGAAACTATACAACCCAATCGTATTTGGGCTTGTTAGAATTGTCTTGACAAGTACTCTGACGGGAGACGAGGTTCAGGGTCGGATGATGAAGTCTGGAGGCCATGCCATAGGAACTCAATATTTAAATCATGCAACCCCATCGAGTTTGGGCTCGTTTGAATCGTCTTGACGAGTGCTCTGTTGGGTAATAGTATCCAAGAGTCTGATGACGGAGCCGGAAGAAGGCTACAGGAACTCTGCAATAAAACCTTTCAACCCCATCGAGTTTGGACTTGTTTGAATTGTCTTGACGAGTACTCTGATAGGCGGTGGTATATTTATAGTTTAGCTCGTTAACTAAAAAACAGAAAATAATTATTTATTAAAAAAATATTTTTTAAGAACAAGTTTTTTATCACGTTTTTATTAAGTTGCTTTTTTGTTTTTATTTTTTAAATATGGTAATTCAACCAATAAACCTGCGAAACATTCCTAAAAATCTAGGACTCGGTTGAAAAAACAAATAAATAATTTGGCTGCTATCTTAGATTTTTTATAACATTCCGTTGCTGTTTTCTTGTCAAAATAGTACCAAAACCCGAGTTTCATCAAAATCAGCCCACAAACAAAACAGTTGGCCGCCATCTTGGATTTTTGTATTGCGTTGTTATTTTCTTGTCAAAATAGTACCAAAAACCAAGTTTCATTGAAATCGGCCCAAGAACAAAAAAGTTGTCCGCCATCTTGGATTTTTAGTTTTTTAAAAATTGCATTGTTATTTTCTTGTCAAAATAGTTCCAAAAACCAAGTTTCATCGAAATCGACCCAATAACAAAAAAGTTAGCCGCCGTCTTGGATTTTAGTTTTTTAAAAATTGCTTTGCTATTTTCTTTTCAAAATAGTTCCAAACACCGAGTTTCATCGAAATAGGCGCACAAACATGAATTTGATTATTATTATTAATTTTACCGTCTCGCCTGCGACCTCTAGCCATTTCAATAGAACAATTTCGTTTTTTTGGAAATCTTAAATGGTGCAGTATTTATGGTCACACTAGTTTTGTAAAGTAACATTTCTTTTAGATTGAAATTCTTAAATTGAAATTCGGCGCCAAGGTCAAAATCGGAGTTGCCAGGATTGTTACTTCTATTTATTACCACCTCACCGATGATAGATAGCTGATTAGCATTATTGTAGATATCTAATTAAATCGAAAGAGTAAGTTCTGTTTTAAATTACAATTATTATGTGTCATTCTAAATTAATTTTTAAATAGTATATATTCGACTTCCCACTCCGAATCCTTAATTTTGATACACTACTTGATTGGTAACGTACATATTTTTGGTCCTACTATCGTGGTATTATTGTTTAGTAATAGCAATTGTGCGAACGAGACACCGACCTCCACCTGCACGCGTAGCATGACCAACATCGAGATACGATTCGACTCACAAAACAATGGCTTGTCTACACCGAAATGTCACTTTTGTCGGGTTGAGATCGAGATACTCATGCTCGCATTTACAACTAGTAGACTCGTATTGTTCTTTGTCGTGGCCTAATGTCAAAAGTCGACAAACACGAGCTTTTCTCTTCAACTGACATTAATTTGACAGTTGAATCAGAGAAACTTGTCTACCACCCTTTGAGTAGTCGAGAAGGTCGAGAGAGAGTTCACAGACTAATAAGAAGATTCGAAATAGTTTTCTAAAGTCTGTTCATCCTTACTTGTCTTATTTAGTAAACAGTTTTTGACAGTTGTCATACGTCTTTTAAACTTAAATCGTTATTTAAAAATATGTTAGTAAGTTTATGAAATCATTGTTAATTTATTAACCTTTTATTTCGTAATCTATGTGTGGAAAACCATTTGTTTTATTTTATAAATGATTATTTCAATAAAGAGTTGGGTGAAGATTGTTTACCATATAAGACAAGTAAGGATGGACAGACTTTACGTATTTTATTTTATATGAATCTAAATTTCGCAATAAAAATAAATCTAAATTGTCCGTGCTTATATTTTATTCCTTAAAAACTTAAAATTATTTTCATACGTTGATTTCAATATTTCGTAATTTTCTCGTCATTTTACACAGACTACTAAATTAACAATTTCGTAAGTAGTCTGTGTTATCTTTTCAAAATACTCTCAATAAAAGAAAGGCAAACGATTTTATATCCATACAGCTATATTTAATTAGTTTTAAGAGTTTAGCGTTGTGAAATCTATAGAAAGGAACGGTGCTTTATGAGAAATAAAGTTATTATTTTCTATTGGCAATATTATTCTTCTCGAGCTCGAGAGAGCTTGTCTACGGATGAGAACGCTTTCTTGAGTGCCTCTTTATCTTAGAACTTATACAAAAATGAGAATCATGTTTAAACTAAATTATTTCGGATCATTTTAGATAATTTTGACGTTTATTGGTGTTGAAATAAAAAGATTACCTTTAAAATTAACTTTTTTTATTAAAAGACATTAAAAGGTTTCGAAATTCTGAGAACGAGTCCCACCCACCTGTCTGTCAAACTGTGCTCAGCAATCGAGAAGGTCGAGACGACAAGTCTTCGTAGACAAGAGTCCCGTTTGCTCATGCTACGCGTGCTGGTGTTGTCTCATTCACACAGTAGTGCCTTCAGTCAATGTCGTCGATAGAATTTCAACTCTATGTCAAATGCAATAAAGTTGAATTTCTTTTAAACGATAAGTGAAAATTTTTGTAGAGTACTCACTCCCTATATAAACCTCCTTGCCACAACTTGCTATTATAAAAAAAGTTTCAACACAAAATGTCAAAACTTTTTTTTTAATACTTGCTGTGGTTGTGGCAGGTGATGGCAAAGGTATAATCGCCATTCTGCTGTTACTTTCGTACATTTTTTTTTTTTTTTTTTTTTTTTTCTACTGCCTCTAACATATGGTCAGAGCCTGTTTTTACATTTTCCTTTTCTTCTCTTTCATACTAGTTCTCGCTATTGTGCTTCTCGCACATTTATACTGCATACTACACATTCATACATCTCTTTCTTACTTTATCAGCTGGGGTTGCTGTCTGATTCTTATTACCTATTGCATATAATATATGTACTTATAAATTTTATATTTATTTGGGGTTCTTGGGGAACACTACACTTTTTCTTTATTTAAAAACAACTTTTTGTTACATTTTCCTTATTTCTATTTTTGTTCTTATTTATGATTTACTTACTTCTACTTATATTTTTCTCATAGTGATATTTTCTATTTATTATTTACATATTTGGCATATTCCTAATACAATTTTCTTACTTTGACATTATACATTTCTTTCTTATAAGATTTGAAGACAAGCTTACTACATTTCTAATTTCATTTGCTTTCTTCTAGTTTCTTAGTTGCTACTTTTCTTATTAGATCTTTTATTTACTATAATTTATTTTTATGGTGCTTATACAATATTTACAAATATTGGTGCATCATAATTTTCTAAGCTGTCTTATTCCTATTGTTTACTTTTTTAATTATTTCTTCACAATACATAAGAAAACTATTTCTATGTTTACCTACTATTATTTGGCTTAAGTTTTCTCGCTTGAGTTTGTCTCCTAATACCATCTCTATGTTATATCTTTCTTGGATAAAGGAAGGACATTCAAGGATAACATGGAGGGCTGTTTCATCCACTGCTGGATCGCATATACACGATGGGCTCTCCTTACACTTGAATCGGCACAAGTATTCGGAGAGTCCACCGTGTCCGGTTAGGGCTTGAGTGGTCCATTTTGTCGGCTCAAATTTTCTTATAGTTTTATAGGCCGCAATTGCGCTTGGGAAAAATAACTTGGTTGTGGATGCTGTTTCGCCTGTCTTATATCGTCTGTCCCACTCTTCAAGTGTGTCCTGACGAAGTTCTCGTCTGGCGAACGATACAGGGCACTGGTCATATTTGTGCCTGGTTTTTAACTTTAGGGCGGCTTCCTTTGCCAAGAAGTCTGCTCTCTCGTTTCCCTCCAACCCTGCGTGCGCCTTAATCCAAAACAAGGAAACATCTTTGCTCTGTTGGGAAATAGCTGTTAAGTTTTCTCTGGCTTTGACTGCTAAGGGGTGGAGTGATGTGAGACTCGTGACTGTTTGGAGGGCCGCCATTGAGTCGCTATATATACCAAACGTCTGTGCCTTATGTTTCAACACGATTTCTGTTGCCTCACATATTGCTAGAAGTTCCGCCTGGTAGACTGTGCAGTACTTTGGCAGGCTAAGCTTGACGGATCGGGTTTCTGCCTCACCACTCCATATGGAGAGCGCAGCACCCACCCTTCCGTCAATCTTGCTGCCATCTGTGTAAATTTTGACTGCGTAGTTGCTGTTGGCGTTGACGCTCGTTATATCCGAAAGGCACATAAACTCCCAGCTGATATATTTGGCAGGATGCGGCGCTTCTATGGCTGGGGCCATTCGTTCGATCTCTCTGTCGCCAAGTCCTGGCTGGGGTACCCCCTTCTTGATCTCGTACAGTGAGGCCACCTCACGTACGCGTAGGTCAAGTGGGAGCACTCCAGCCAACACCATTGCTGCGTTCAGAGAGACCGTCCGGTACGCCCTACATATTTTTAGCGCGAAACCACGCTGTACTGTACCGAGTTGCTTTTTGATAGATATTTTGTTAGCTGCCGGTGCCCAGACGCTTGCCGCATACAGGATAACGGGCTCAACTGTTGCGGTGTATATGATACGAATCACCTCAGGGTGGAGGCCCCAGCTGATTTTTGCTGCTCGTGTTAGCTGTTTCGATATGTTCAATGCTTTCTTACATACATTCGCGACGTGGGTGTTAAAGGTTAATTTGTGGTCGATTGTGACTCCTAATATTTTAATTTCCTTAGAAATGCCAATATCGACCCCGCCCATGCTCAGGAGTGGTGTGTCGTATTTAAGCTTTCTTGTTATGATCATAGCATTCGTTTTATGTGGTGCGAACTTTAACTTGTTTGCAGCTCCCCACCTCCTGACATGTTCGAGAGCGGCATTGGCATCTCTTTGGATTTCCCGGGCTGTCTCCCCGTCAAAAATGAGCACCACGTCGTCCGCGAAAGCCTGCGCGTATTCTCCTCGTGTTTCTAGATCTTTGAGGAGCGGATCTAACATCAAGTTCCACAGTATCGGTCCGCCTATCGAACCTTGTACACAGCCTTTGTTGGTTTGTCTCACGTGCTCTGCGCCGGCATATCTTACTTTGACCTTTCTTTCGCTAAGGTAGCTGTCAATAACTCTTCTAATGTTCACCGGGCACTTTTCCTCTGCCAGCCGGACTCTTATAGCAGGCCACCAAGCGCTATCGAATGCTCCCTCTATATCTAGTGATACCAACACTACAATTTTCTTTTCATCTAGTTTGGACTTAATGTGCTGCATCATGTTATAGAGGGAGTCCTCGGTGCTTCTCTGGGGCATGAATCCGTACTGGCGAGTACTCATCCTCGGAAGGATGAAGTGTTTTATACGCGCTACTAGCATTTTTTCGTAGATCTTTCCGAGTACCGACAGCAGCCCTATTGGTCTATATGATTTTGGCTCCGTATATTTTTCTTTCCCAGGCTTTCTTAAAATCACTACTGTCGCTTCTTTCCACGATGTTGGAAAATAATGGAGCTCAAGGCATTTATTTATAAGTTTTAAGAATAGTTTAGGGTCGTCGTCTATAAGATGCTTGCAGATATCCGCCGTCAATCCATCTGCTCCGGGGGCCTTTTTGGGGTTAAAGGTGCTTGTAACTGTTTTTAGTTCAGTTAGAGTAAACGGCGGATCCCGCTGCTCTTCTCCTATAGGTGTTTTATTTATCTCCTCTGCTTTCCTTCTTACCCTTCTCTGATCATTATCGTCATCTTCCTCTCGGTCCTCTGGGTAGAAGGTCTCTGCCAGCAGCTTTGCCGATTCTTTAGCATCCAGAATCTTCCCATATTTTTCAAGAGGAGTATCTTCCTCTCTTTTCCTAGTCCTTCCAATTACCCTATATATTCCCTCCCAAACCCCTTCTCTGTCTTGTTTTTCACAAAACTCCTTCCAACTACTGATCTGGGCTCTCTTTGCCTCCTCTTCATACTCCTCTTTTTTCTTTAAGTATTCTTCGATTACAAGGTTTTTTCGGATTGGCGCTGCATTCCTGATCCGGCGTTTCCTGGTGATAACTTCCTTCTTCATTTTCTCGAGTTCTTCGGACCACCACGGAATAGTTATGGTTTCATTGTTTTTCTTTAGGGGCATGGATTGTAAACAAGCTTTAACCGTTATGTCAGTCAGTCTGTCAGTCATTTTGTCTAATTGTTCTGTATTATTAATTTTATCAATTTCTTCGACTGTTACTTTCTGTTCTATTTTTAACTGTTGGAGTTTCTCATGAAACTCTTCCCAGTTTGCCTTCTTGGTATTAAATTTTCTAGTAGTCCGATTTATATTAATGCCTTTAGATTTTTGGAGTTTAATATTAAAGATTATTCCGTTGTGGTCCGAGCTCGTTAATCCTTCGTCTACTTTCCAGTCCTCCACTAAGTCCAACAGATCAGTTGTGCAGGCAGTTACATCGACGTAGCTGGTGTACCTTTTATTACCTCTTACTGTGTCAAAAGTAGGTGTGTTTCCGGAGTTTAGTATATTAAGGCCCAGATCATGTAGAGCACCCGCCATTTCTTCGCCCTTATGATCGATTTTGGAGCTACCCCACCATGTACTCTTAGCGTTGGAATCGCCACCGATTAGCAGTTTATTCTGTCCGAGTTTCTTTACAATTTTCGCTAGATGCTTTAGATAAGGCTCAATGGGCTGATCCGGTTCGAAGTAGTAGGACACTACCGTGGCTCTCCAGGCTCCGGTGCGGACACCGACCACACAGATGTTGTTGGTGGTAAGCTCAGGGTATTGTATGATGTCCAAGTTTGGGTCAAAAACGGCAATTGCCGCTTTGACTGTTCCTGTATCGTTTCCCTGGATTATCCTGGCGCCACGGTAGGCCTTCATACATCTCGCTCCACCCACATATGGCTCCTGTATCAGTGCTATAGCCGCTTTTCTATTTCCTGCTTCAATTAGGATTTCATCGGTGGCTAACTTCTTCCTTTGCAAGTTTGCTTGGAATACATGATAGTAGGTTTTTACTGTGGTGCCCTTAGCAATACGCTACTGTACTGCGCGCTATTTTGTCCCTTCGCTTACGCACGGGGCATTCTTCGCTGAAAGCATTATGTTCAGTATGATCGCTCTTTTCTCTAATGCAGTTTTTGCACGTCGGGGTGACATCAGTTTTCCACAGTTCACATGCTGCTTTCAGGTGCGGACCCGCACAGTGACTGCACAGGTCTTCTATTTCTTTACAGAACTTTTTACTGTGTCCATAGGCCAAACAGCGCGTGCACTGCACCAACGGCGATTGGTCTGCAACCCTGACACGTTGCAGGTCTATGCGTAATGTACCTGCGCCAGTTGCTCTTCGCCATATTGTCGGGCTTGTACTTATTACAATATATAATACTTTCGTACATTTGTGACGTCGAAGAGACTTTAATATTTTATTAAAAAAAATTGACGCAACCGAAAATACAGAAACTTTTTTCTAAAGCGAAGGGAGCTTATTCCTACCTATAAAAAAATATTCAGCCATTTTTATTTTTTTCGGTCATTCCCCATTGTACGGCCTTAGGACTTTGCTTACTTTGCAGTTGGCTACATTTTCCTAACTTTTAGCTACCTAAGCTTTTAAATCAACTGCTACCACAACTGCCGCAGAACATACACAAGGATCACAGCATAGAAGCCCAATGGATCTTTTAAGTATTAAGGGGGCTCTTTGAGTTTGGAATCGAACCTGTTTTACTCCTGTAGGTCCCGCGTATAGGTTAGAAATTTAAGGCGAGCGCGAAGCGCAGCGGAGCGTGAGCCTTAAATTTCGAGGTAAGTTTTTATAACAGACAAGTGGACCAGCAGGCATTGTATAAAATGAATTATATTTCATACATTGCCTGATCGTTTCAGGCATCGTATACAATGCCGGATTATACACATTGCCGGTAACATATACACATTAAAAAACAAATTTTCTGGCTGCAGTAACATTATCCCAGCAGGAACTGTTTTTGTCAAATAACTAAAAAACTATCAAGTGAGCAATTTTGAAAATTAGCAAACATTTACAGAAGCTGACGGGCTAATAATCTGATAATAATAATCCGACAACAACTAAAAACATCTTGCTGGGGCACACGCACACAGTAATTATTGAGTTTTCTTATTAAAGTTATCTATTAATAACATCGTCGGGACTTGGGTCAATAAAACTAAACATAAAAAAAATGCTGTTGTTTTATTAAATACTTGTTTTATGTAAGTCAGTCAATCTCATCATCCATAAGAGACGATGTGTCTGAAAAGTCATCATCTTCTATGAATTTGTCTTTGGATATTTTATCCTGTTTCATTTCACCAATAAAAAGATGCAAGGCTTTTCTTAGATCCCAATCCATGAACTTCAGTCGTCTGAAACAATATAAAAAAATAAATACTGGTAAATTGGGGTGATTAGCAACTGCGGGGTGAATAGCAACAACTTCGAAAAAAAAAATTTAATTAAAAATGAGTTTTTTTATCGTGTTGATACAATATTTTTAGAAGTTATTAAATTAACTTTATTTCTTCAAGTAGCCAAGTCTTTCGACAGTGTTGCCTATTTTCGCAGTGATTTCGTTTTCAAAGTCAGTCTACTTGAAATAGATGGCCTATGTCCTTCTCTGTACCTCTGACAACGTGTAGTGTATGTAAGATTTCATGATGATCGGTTCAGTAGTTTACAACCAAACAAACTGACTTTCACATTTATAATATTATATGTATATTAGTAAGGACGTACGCCGATCTGGGAGTGTCCAATAATGTACAGTCAGCGCCTACAAGTACTAAGCATTCAAAACATCTGAGCGTTTGAAATAGATGAACGTTATCAAAAGACATTAAAAGGTGTACTTTCTTTTGTTCTCAGACAACAAATAAAAGTGCACCTTAATGTATTGAGATAAGGTTGAGATACGCTCAGATCAATTAGGCGCCAACTGTACAGTAAATCTATTAATATGTATACAGTTTAGAACTTTTATCGCTTTACAAGATATTACTTTTTTAACGAAATCGGTGACAAATGACAACCACAACAGCGACAAAGTCAACAAAGTTCTAAACCAAGGATTCCCAAAGTGGTCAATATCGACCCCTTGGGGTTGGGGGCTTGAAATCGGTGGCCCACGTCTGCCTAGTGGCATTTCCCGCTTAATACTCGTTCTCAAGTTTGCCCAGCTATAGCTACAGGGCACAGAATACATAATAGTACAAGTGTACAGCGGTTCCCGAATTGTGTTCCGCGGAACCCTAGGGTTCCGTAAGAGGTTCTCAGGGGTTCCGAAAAAATTCAAGAGTTAAATAAATATTTTTATATTAAAAAGCCCTTTTAAACTAAAACTATACTTACACGATGCGAACACCAAGGCAAAAAACCTCAGTATGGTGTGATTTCACGTAAAAAAAACAATGTTACAGTTAGTTTATTTCTTACTTAAGGGGCCATAGTAGGAAAACATGGTTTGCGCGGGCCAAATTTTTATATAGAAAGCGTAAAGTTGCAGCCACAAAAAAAGATGCGACAAGCTAAAGAGATTATCTAGTTGCTACAAGTATTAAATTGCGTATAAACCTCACAGATGATTGTAAAAGAAAATCAGAATATCATCAAAAGCGCTTGTCGCGGGCCATATTTTTGGCTTAAATAATAGCGGAAACGTATTGAATTCTAAATCAAAATATACTTTAACGTATGGTGCAGTTGCTCTAATAACTTGCTGGGGTATACGCACACAGTAATGAATTTTCCAGAAAGATAATTGTGCTAAAGATAATGATGAAAAAACAACGAAAAAGTGCAGAAGTGAGGTTATTTTCCATTCTCTTTATACGTAAAGAAAAAGAGAGAGACAAATGATTTCGCATAACGGAGCCTTAAGCTAGGGTTCCGCCGCTCAAAAGCGGTGAACCAAAAAGGGCACCGTAGCCAAAAGAATTCGGGCACCTTGGTGTATGGGATGGGATTGGATGCGGGATGAGGTATTGGTATTAGGACAATTTGTATTTGAAGGTGCAAACTGCTCTGCTTTCGTCGCAATAAAGAGAATTTAATAGCGTTATAATCTGCTTATGTCTGTTTGTTTTTAATATATATTACTTAATACGTTTATTTGTTACGCCTTCAAGTCTTAACTACTGAACCGATCATCATGAAATTTTGCATACACGTTCTCAGGAGTACAGAGAAGGATATAGGGTACTTTTCATCCAGAAAAAAAAATACTGTTCTCGACCGCAGGGATAGCAAAAAAAAAACTTTCCACGCAGACGAAATCGCGGGCGGTCGCTAGTTATTTTAAATAAAGCACTTACGTCTCTGCTTCATGTCTCTTCAATTGCGTGATGTGAATGAAAGCTTTGATAACGGCTTCTATATCTTCTGTATCTGGTTCTGTCAGTGATAGCTCGTTCATGTTTCTTACAGGACCCTGAAATTAAGTTTTTATTTATCTTATCTTAAAGCAGGCCATACACGCTAGGTTATGCATGACGGTTTTAATCGAGATGCAAAACCTTCATGCAAAACCGAGTTCAATAGAGGACACACAGGCTAGGTTATACATGACAGTTTTGACCACAGGCATAACCGAGCGGCAAGGTTGCATGAACAGCCATGGATAACTGCAGTACCGGCGTTAGGGGGGGGCGAGCACGGGCGACGGCCCGGGGCGCCGGATATAAGGGGGCGCCGCAGGCGCCCCTTTATACACACTCGCTCATGACGCTCATGGAGCGAGTCCTACTTACTATCGTAAATTCCCTTTTAGCGACAAAATCGTTATGGTGGCAAGGCAACACGTACATAATCACAACAATTTGGCAATATCTCGCCGAAATTTGATCGCTCGCTTACATGTGCCGTTTAAGATTTGACCATTGTAAAATCCAGGGGCAAGCGGTGCGACTGGGCGTCATCGTGTGTGGGGCTCCAAAAACGCTTGACTACCGATCGACTATCAATCATATTGTTGCCTGTTGAGGAGTGACGACGTGACGAATGAAACTGACTAAAAATCACACTGCGTGGCCATTTTTAGGGTTCCGTAGCCTAAATGGCAAAAAACGGAACCCTTATAGATTCGTCATGTCTGTCTGTCTGTCTGTCCGTATGTCACAGCCATTTTATTCCGAAAGTATTAAGAGTACACAGTTGAAACTTGGTAGGTAAGGTAGGTGTATCTGTTAACCGCTTAACGATTTTAACACAAAAATAAAAAAATAGAAGGTTAAGGGGGGGCTCCTCATACATAGAACTGATACTGAAAAAAAATGTTTTTCTTCGAACCAATACGTGCGGGGTTTCTATAGATAGGTCTTTAAAAATGACATTGAGGTTTCAAAGACATTTTTTTCTCAAATTCAACCGTTTGAAAGATATACACCGCCAAAGTGGTAAAATGTGTGTCCCCCTCCCCCTTTAACTTTTGAAATAAGAGAGTGAAAAATCAAAAAAATATATATGCTGTAGATCTTAATAAACACTTTCAACCAAAATTGGTTTGAACGACATACATTTTGTAGTTTTTGAGATATAGTACATTTTCCAAAACCGCAAATATAACTTTGTCATTCATACCAAAACTGTGAAAAACAAGGTTATTGTTGGAGACGAAAAATGATAGTGGTATTAAATATGGTATGGTATAAGGTAACTACGGAACCCTACGGCGCGTGGCCCGACACGCACTTGGCCGGTTTTTTTGTATAAACAAGCAAGATTAGTGGATGAAACTGACTAAAGGGCGCTGCGCAGCTGTTTTTCGCTATAAACAAGAAAGATGAGTAGATGAAACTGACTAAAAATCGCGCTGCGCGGCCGTTTTTTTTACTATAAACAAGCAAGATTACAAGATTAGTAGGTGAAACTGACTAAAGATCGCGCTGTGCAGCCGTTTTTTAACTGACAGGCAGAATTGAAAATCTTGGAATCGCAGATAGGGGGCGCCCCGTAGAAATTTCGCCCAGGGGCGCTGGTAGTGCTAAAACCGGCACTCATAACTGCACAGTTTTGTCGCATACACGCTAGGTTTTGCATGACGGTTTTGACCACAGGCATAACCGAGCGGCTTGCATGAACAGGCAGTATTATTCCATACACGCTAGGTTATGCATGACGGTTTTGTCCTTATAGGCATAACCATCATGCATAACCTAGCGTGTATGGCTGGCATAACCTCTCATTTTAAAGGGGTCAATCTAGACTTGTACATTTAATCTGGAATTAGATATTTCAATTGAATGTCGAGGTGATTCCTCACATTGATGAAATAACATCGGCTTGCAGCGTAAAAGTAGAATATACTAGAAAGATTGCGACGATGCCACAACAGTTTCAACATGCTCATAAATGTGTGGAAACATCTCTTTTCAAATACACTATAGCTTTCCGAATGATCAAATTCTGGAAGGCAAAACGTTTTATAACATTTGATGTCCAAATTACGTAATTTTTCTCCAGTCACTCAGTAGCTCAGTTAGTAAAAACAATGGGTCGGACTTCCAAAAGTCGCGGGTTCGATTCCCGCCTGAGACAATCCTGGCGAAGTCGAATTTTTTCTAGTTAATATTTAGTATTGTTTAATAATAGCATTTTTAATGCTAAAATTTCAAATTTGTTAAGTGAAAAACTGTACGTTTTTCACTTGACAAATGGGGAATGTCCGAAAATAATCAAATTGGATGAATATTTTTTTATAGGTAGGAATAAGCTCCCTTAGTAATAGAAAAAAAAAAATCAGAATTTTCGGTTGCGTGAAAAAATATAAAAAAATTAAAGTCTCTTCGACTTCACAAATATAGGAAAGTAACAGCAGAATATAAATTATACATTTGCCATCACCTGCCACAACCACAACATGGTATTAAAAATAAAATTTCAACACAAAATGTCAAAACTTTTTTTTAATTTCTTGTTGTCATAGTACAACTATTACTAAGGGAGCTTATTGCTACCTATGAAAAAATATTCAGCCAATTTTATTTTTTTCGGACATTCCCCATTCTGTTTATTGATGAATCTTAGGCCGGCCACACACAGACGGAATCTCGTTACGGAATTCCGTACGTACGTGATTCCGAACGCAGCAGCTGCATACAAAATCTATGGGCTGCCACACACAAGCGTCTTTTTTCCGTACGGAATCTTCATACATTGTCGAAATTACGTTCGGAATTCCGTTACGTGATTACGTCTGTGTGTGGCCGGCCTTAGTGCTTATCATTATTAAAAATAAATAGCTGAACTTAGCTTATGTCTGTGACTAGAAAAACCACATGAAAAGTGGGGAGGACTTTAGTTTAAGCAGTTGCTCGAACTACTTTAAATAAAAAATGTTGCTTATGTATAGTCATACATACTTTACCAATATATTTTAAAGTAAGTATGTATAATCATACATAACCAACATACTTTAAAGTAGAGTCACAGAATATAAAATAGTATGTAACAGAAGAGTGCAGGAAATAGGATAGGATCAAACCGTAGTGTACACTTACCGTGAAGCTATTTTTAGCTTGTTCGTCAGTAGCAAGTGATAAACTAAATATTTCATTTTTTATCAAATACGTTGAGATCTGTCGAACTATCACTATGTTGAACACAAAAGTTCTTCTGAATTGAAAGATCCGGTCTGGTAAATGCAGAGTGTTGTTGAACTCTTTGAAGATGCCATCCACTACAAGTATCAACGATTTTTTCTGTGAATAAAATATTATATTATAATAAAATATTATAATACTATGTACGTCAGCACTAAAATGATCTCACCATTAGAACCTACCAAAATATCTAATAGTTTGACAAAAATCAACCTTATATCAAGACTTTAAAATGCACTTTCATTTGTGGTCTGAGAACAAACCAAAGTGAACCTTAAACTCTTTGAGATAAGGTTGATTTTTGTCAAATTATCAGTTATTTCGGTAGGTTTGAATGCTCAGACCTTTTTGGAGCTGACTGTACATTAACTAAATAAATATATGATCTTTCCAGCAGGCTTGCAGTGGGCATGAATATTATTTAACAGCAAATTTTAGTAAAATCAGTAAATGTCAGTATAACCTGCTCAGATAAAGAATGGGATTGAAAATGGCGGCTCACCGCGTTTTCCACAATGTGTGGGAGTGAGAGAGGCGATAGGTGCGGTGTTAAGTGTGAGAGCGAGAAGTGAATATGAACGACGCCATTTTTAATCCCATTCTTTATCTGCGCAGATTGCAGAATTATTTGTAATGCTTTCAGGTAATACAAAACAGATTTTTTCTAGATAGTAAAAGTAGCATGATTTCGAAGTTTTTAGATGACTGTATGCACAGACATATATCGAGATAGACCAAAAGAGCGCTTCAAACTGTATGAGAACCTAGCGTGTCGAATTTTTTGTACCTACGATGACGTCACAAGCGAGATTTAGTGATGTGAAATCAAAACCGCGCAGAACCGATTCAAAGGCGCAAAACCGACCTTGAGAACTGAATCGATATAACTATCGATTATCGATATAAGGAATAACTTCCTTTGTCAAACTCGATGGAGCAATTATAATCGATTTTAAATATTTAGAATAGGTAGGTACTTATGTGGGACAATACTAACACGCGGCTATCCGATCCCGAACTACAACATCGCTTCCAAGGCAATCATATAAGTCAAAAAACATAAAGCTCAATATTCATAGCTGCATTGGGGGGCACGGCACTGCCCCCCGATGCAGATGCCCCCGCCAAAGTCGAGCGCGAAGTTTTATTCAGTCAAGTTTTTCGATATCTTGTATAGTTTTCGAGATATCCGCTCCTAAAATTTAATACCACTATAATTTTTGGTCTCCAAAAATAACTTTGTTTTTCACACTGTTGGTATGAATGACAAAGTTATATTTGCGGTTTTGGAAAATGTGCTATATCTCAAAAACAACAAAATATATGTCGTTCAAACCACATTTTACCACTTTGGCGGTGTATTCAAACTGTAGACTTTGAGAAAAAATTGTCTAAGGGTCCCCACAGACCTACCGGTTTCTTTTCTTTGCTTTGCTGTTCGGCAATGGACCGCCGGCCAAGAGGCTCATTTCAATCTATCGCATATTTTTTTCACATTATGTTATGTATGTTCTTGTGAGCTTTGTTCCTTAAACGATCGTTATGAAAACACAAAAAAATAGTTCAGGTAGGTAATGATGCCACCCACGACCGTGTTCACAATTTATATAAATATGCGATCGATTTATTTTTAGCAATCAGAGACCATGTTCAGGGTGGCATATCTCCCAGAAGCTTCCTACTTCGCTTCCTTTAATATTTGATAACACCAAGCTAATGGCTATCTTGCCAATTTGATCTGGTCCCAATATGCGATAGATTGAAAATGACCCTGGTTGGCCGGCGGTCTAAACAGCAAGTAGAACAGCATAGCAAAGAAAAGAAACCGGTAGGTCTGGGGGGACCCTTAGGAACTTCAATATCATTTTTAAAGACCTATCTATAGACACCCCGCACGTATTGGTTAAATTTTGTTTTTAAGTGGAAAAATTTTTTTTCAGTATCAGTTCCATGTATGGGGCACTATGGGGAGCCCCCCTTAATCTTTTATTTTTGTGTTAAAATCGCTAAGCGGTTAACAGATTACATCTACCTACCAAGTTTCAACTGTGTAGTCGTAATACTTTCGGAATAAAGTGGCTGTGACATACGGACGGACAGACACAGACAGACATGACAAATCTATAAGGGTTCCGTTTTTTGCCATTTAGGCTACGGAACCCTAAAAATGCGCCATTCCATTGTCTTTAAGCTTCACCTTAAGCATGTTGATAGACATTCAGGAGCGGATATCTCAAAAACTATGAAAGATATCGAAAAACTTGACTGAATAAAACTTGTTGCAAATTTAATAAGCTGTTATTTGTAAAATGTTCCATGTCGCTAAAACGCAAAGTTCCGAGATATATGTGAAAAACCGAAAAATGGAACCTTCAAACTCCCCCGTCCCCCCGGCGGGCGTCGGGGCTACGGACGGGGGCTTTTGATATGTTCACCTCCTAACTAGTCCAAAGAAAGTTACGAAGTCAAAAATTGTCTTCCAATCATTTCCCTTTACACCTTTTCGTTTACTGGGGTATGATAACAAACTTAATAATATTTTTTAAGGATAATACAAACTTTTACCTATTAAACTTTGGATGCAAGGAATAACCATTGTTTATTGATCACATAAAACAACCTCGGTCCACTGTTTCAAAAATCCATTCTTATTTGTTGAATCGGGTAAAAAAATCGAAACATACACAACACTATTCTCTCAATTGGACGGAGGAATTAGGAAATGCTCCTACCATGACATTCAGTGGACGCAATAGTATCGACAGCTGCGATTTTCATTGCGTGTTTACAACGCACACAGTAAACATCGCGTCATTTATAACCCGCAATGAAAGTTTACGCGTAGCTATACGTTCACTATGTAATTATCATGGTACAAGTGATACTAATCTAAATTAATTCATTTAAATATTAAATCAGGGGTTATTTGTGTTTAAAAATACTTACCCGTGAAAGGAAATATCACCATTTACTCGGCAAACAGTTTTTGATGAGCTCTTGCATGAAATCATTGCACAATTTACCATTTTCGCTTTTGAGTGACACGTGTTTTCACGGCAATGGTCTCAAGCTGACTAACTTAGGTCGGACAAAAGTTTGACCGTGGATCAAACTTTTTACACGCGAAGTACGTACACTTTTACCATCTATCTCGATATATATCTGTGACTGTATGCTATAATTTACTGGACACCTTGTATTAAAGCTAAATAAAAATAAAAAACTTACATCATGATGCAGCACATCAACTGAAAAAGTTGTGGGATCATGTATGGAATTTGGCAAAGAGTTTAGTACTCCGAGCACAGATTCTCTCATCCAATACACCCTGTTGTTTTTTTTCTGGTTCACTTTATTGGGTTCTAGAATGTTACGTGAATGATTTGCATATACTGGCATCAATTTTTCTTCAGCCTCTGGAACATACAGTTAGCATATGAAAACATTACCCATATAAATGCGGTTACAGTTCTTTTATCTCACGAGTGCAGATTGGCTAAGAATATTGTCAGGGGGATATCACTCCGCTTTTATATTACTTTATATTAGGCTACTGCTCGCGGCCCACTCAATAGGGCCATTGAGGGATATATCACCGCGCCGACCGAAACGCGCGCTGTGTGCGAGCGACGAGAGCGCGTGAACGACAACGAGTCAGTCAAGCGCCGAATGCTCAGCACACTTAATAGGTAGCTTTATTATATTTTATAAGTAGATATTATTAATTTCATTGTATACACGCTGACATTTTAATCATTTGGTTCCCGCCGTGGGGTGATTCCACTCATGATTACTAGCAACTTTTACTATGGGGCCAACTCTCCTACTCGCAAAAAAAATCAGCTGTTCCATTCATTAAGGTCGAATAGGTACTGCACTTTTGTATAAAACAGCTGGTTTTTTTTTGCGAGGAGGAGACTTGGCCCCATAGTAAAAGTTGCTTATAATCATGAGTGGAACCACCCACGCCGGGAACCAAATGATTAAAATTTCACGCTGTATTTATCAAAATAACCGATATCGGTAAGTAGTGAGTAGTAACCTTAACGATTCACGAAATGTGTCGGTTGAGACAGAGCTATGGGACAGAAAGAGGGCGATTCGTAGGTGCATTATAATATTAGCCTAGCCACGCAGCGTTGTGCAGTTTAAAATTGTACTTTATTGCCGTGCAGTGAGAATAGCTTATTATTTGATTGTCCTCGAGCGGAACGACTTCTGTACGTTAGTACTATTATATACAGGGTGGATTTTTGAGACGGTACATTAAGGGCAGGTACCTTAACCGTTATAGTTACAGAAAAACGTTCCAAGAGGACCATCCATAACTTTTAAAGATATTCTGAACTGCATTCACAGATTTTGGAAAAAAATACCGTTAGCAAAAAAATTGCTAAAATACCAAAAAAAATTTTTATGCCAATCGATCCTATTTCGTGTGGGGAACAAAAGACTCTATGGGACCAATTAAAGTATGAGTACTAAAAACGACAGAAATCGCCAAAAACTTTTCCCATACATTTTGTACTGAAAATGATAAATCTACTCGAATATTTTTTATTGCCAAATGATCCTATTTCTTACTGTGATCAAAATGCTCTTTGGAGGCCAACTGAAATTTGAGTACAGAAACTACAGTAAGTCACAACACCGGCTTCACACGCAGGCACAATCTTCTACGACATTAGATCTGAAAAACTGTTTCTGTACTCAAATTTCAGTTAACTTTAAAGAGTATTTTGATCACAGTAAGAAATAGGATCGTTTGGTAATAAAAAATATTTCGAGTTTTTCAGTACAAAATGTATGGGAAAAGATTTTGGCAATTTCTGTCGTTTCTAGTACTCATACCTTAAATGGTTCCATAGAGTCTTTTGATCCCCACATGAAATAGGATCGATTGGCATAAAAATTTTTTTTTTTGACATTTTAGCATTTTTTTTAGCTTACGGTATTTTTTTTCTAAAATCTGTGAATGCAGTTCAAAATATCTTGAAAAGTTATGGATGGTCTCCTAAGAACGTTTTCCTGTAACTATAACGGTTAAGGTAAGGTACCTGCCCTTAATGTTCCGTCTCAAAAATTCACCCTGTATATAGTTAGCATATGAAAATATTATCCATATAAATGCGGTTACTAACAGTTCTTTTATCTCACAAGTGCAGATTGGCTAAGAATATTGTTAGGCGTGCACATGCACATTGTTTTTGTGCATCTGCATGTTCTCGTATTACGCACACTAAAATAATGTGCATGTGCACGCCTAACAACATTCATAGCCAATCGCACCCGTGGGATAAAACAACTGTACATTTGGACTTTATCAAATTAATTATTATTAAAAAAATATATGTATTACCATTAAATGTAGCCACTAAAGTGAATGTAGCATGTGCATCATAAAATGTCAACACTTTTTTCCTTCTACAATCATAGTTTGAGAAGTATAATGTGAGAAATTTCTCAGTGACCATCTTAGTTCTTCTGTCCGGAGTCACTAAAAAGTTCTTGAAATAAGGTAGTGTCAGACCGCTTTGATTCAGTTTTATTCCATCCTGTAATGGCAAAAAGTTGTTGATTAAACATGGATGATTTTCAGTTTATTTTATAATTTTCCTAGTACTATTTCAAAATTGTATAACATTGACAAATAGATAAGTTTGCAATACATTTACAGTAATGTAAATATAGAATAATAGATTATCATTTAGCCATCACGGGAAGAAAAAACTACCTCTGCCCCCTGATTTTATAACTTTGTTGCAATCAACTCTGTCAGAAATTGCAGTTACATTGCTGCTTTAGTGAGAATCAATGTGACAACTATCTTACTTAAAGCAGCAATAGAGCTGTGGTTTCAATCGAGAATTGTTAGCAACAGAGTTACGTAATCAGCCCCCTGTTACACATAAGTGAATAATTGGTGGACCACAGGCTAATAAAATAACTAACTCTTCGCTTACCAATTCTCTCAATCGGGGAAACTTCATAGTGACACTTTTCACATAGTCTGTGGGATCTAATTCATCACATAAGGGATTTCCTTCAATCCAGAGCTTTTCTATCCTACTACTAACTCTTAACACCTCTGCTATGGAAGGTATCTGTAAAAAAAATAAAGTACATAGAAATCGTAACAAATCCAATGAGATAGATAAATATATTTTTAGAATTATTGACACAGAAATGATAAAATAAAAAACTTGCGTTCTCAGTTATGGCCAGCGGGTTTATCGGCTATAACCATGTTAACTGTAATTTGACAGATAGATGTGATACATTGCTACTTTTCTTTGGTAAATTTTTATTTGTGCCAAAATGAAATAGCAATGTATCATATCCATCTGTCAAATTATAGTTAACATGAACTTCAATGGTTTTAGCCTATACACCCGCAGGCCCAATAATCAATCCACAGATAGGGGTAGGCCAAATCTAGATTAGTTGCTATGTAACAATTGATATTAATGAATTTACGACAGTTGCTTAGCAACTAATCTGGATTAGGCATATCCCTATCCCGATCTGAGGGTAATAATTAATTTCATACTCACATTATTATCGCTTAAGTTTATAGATGTCAAGTTGCCTTTGATGAAGAAGTTTAATATATCCATTGGTACTAGACTAGAATAACAGATAAATAGGTAGTTATTTGATATGGCCTTATCTATCCCAAATATAAAACAAGTTAAGCTTTATACAGTTACAAACCTCAGGTCATTGTTACTTAAATTCAGTAATCTTGTATCTCTTCCCATTCTTAGCATTAATATTTTAAAGTGTGACAACAGATTGATTTTATAAAAACATATTTTCTTTTCAATAAACTCTGAAAACAGATGAAATTTAAACTTAAAGAAAAAAGGTTTTATCACCCTTACTTGATTTTATGTTAAATAGCAAGAGCTTAGTTCACAGTTCGCGCAATATAATCCAGCCATACATAGACAGGCTTGGCTTGCGCACTTAACATTTTTGTACCTAAAATTGCTACTGCACAAGTCATGTGGGACTAGGGTTACCATATCTCAGGATTTGTCCGGAGATCTCAGGATTTTTGGACTTTGCTCAGGATTGCGGCCGGATTTCGAAAATTTGAGGAAATCTCAGGATTTTTAGAATTTTCAATAATATTCAGTACATTTAATAGAAGGATAAATAAGCTTTCTATTATTTAATCAGTTCGCCGCTGCCGACTGCCCCCCCCCCCCCCGTACGTTGTTCTCAAACTGCTACAAATCTCAGGATTTGTCAATGGATATCGGGCCTTTTCTCCGGACTTTTGATTTTTTCATATGGTAACCCTATGTGGGACTAAAATTTGGGTCAAGTTATTTTGTACCAACTATACACAGGAGATGGGTTGATGAAATAAGGGCTACAGCAGGTGGAGGATGAACAACAATAGCCAAGGACAGGTAGAGGTGGAAAGAATTGGGGGAGGCCTTTGTCTACAAAAGGCAAACAGATGAATAAAATAAAAAACATTTTTAATAGATACTGATGATTTTATAAACAATTATATAATATGAATATGAAAATGATAGTTAAAAATGTATGTAATGTGTGAATGTCTGAATAAAGCCTTTTATTATTATTATTATTTTACACAGTTTGGTCTTCTTTATACTATCAAACTTATGTGGGTTGACTTAGAGCAAGGACTTTGGGGAAATGGTTGAAATGGTTCTGACCAAGGTGACTAATCACCCGTCCATTTTAGCCGGCGTCCCCCCTTCTAAATAATAATAGGCCGGCTGAACGCAGGCACAAAGCAAGCAAGCAAAGCCAAGAAGCATTTTAATTTGCCAGTCAGACGTGGGCCGGCTGATCAGAGAGCTGTGGCACCGCTTCCAACTGATGGTAAACTTAAAAGTTGTAGCCCAGCACCGCTAGTCTAAAAAACTTTGTTTGCCTAGAAAATCTATTGGCCAGCCTTGACTTAGAGTCAATAGTGTGTAAGTATAAATCTACTGTAAATATTCAATATTTTTTTGGTAAAGTTGGTTTCTAATAATGTTTCATTTTTATTTTTACTAGAGTGGTCTCTAGATTCGATGCATATAGACGCATCAAATCTACTAAATGATACCACATTGTGTCAATAGTGACACAATGTGTTATCATTTAGTTGTTCCGTTAGGAACTTCAAATGAAATGTCAATATCATAATTTAATAGAAAAGGCAAATAGTTGATCCGATAAGAATAAAGTCACATTCAGGGTTTCAACGGCACAACTAGTTGATCGGTTTAATTGATCAGAAAGGAATAAGGGGCTAATTTTTCATTTAAAGTAAAAGAATATTAATATACCTGGATCACAGCAAAAGTTGGACAAATCCAGTTCAAAGTGCTCATTCATCCTACCACTGACTACTCCACATACTATATCTTCAATAGTGACTGAATTATCAAAACATTCCACGGAGTTCTTATCATTGAAGAGTATGTCAATGTTGAACATGTTCCTTTGGAATGGAAACATAAAATCCAATTTGATCATCTTCAGGATTATACCGAGACTGCTGGTATAGAAAGATGTTATATCCGATTTTGATAAATACATTACAGGTATAATGGTAGAACTGAAGTATTCACTCAGTGTATCAAATAGTTGGTTTACTGTGCCTGACCAGTTGTGAACCTGAAAGGAATAAAATGTTTAAGATTACCTACCTAAATAGTCCGTACTTTCATAAATTAACCAACAAATTGTTGGTTGTTTCTTTATCAAGATTACTTACCATAACTTTGTGAAATGAATGCTTCGCAGCTTCGTCCTCTCTAGCTAAACAGTTTTCGATATATTGCGTGATAGCATTACTAGATGTTACTCGGTTTAGCAATGATTTTCTGTAATGATCTAACTGAAGTCTTTTTGTTGACATTGTTGTTAACGAGTTTATCTACCTTCACTCACGTGCTGAACTCATTAAAAAAATAGTATGAAATGCTGACCAAAAATTATGTTAAATTCTCCACTCCACACAGTTTATTTTGTGTTTTAAAATTAGCGATGCGCGATTATGAATGATCATTCGATTATTATTCGATTATCTCAATCATTCGAATAATTCGAATCACTTACTAAAATTAGTTGTGTAGATATTTCCGGAAAAAAGTCAGATTTGCATTGAAAATCCTGAGATTTGTAGCAGTTTGAGAATTAGATACGGGGGGGGGGGGGGGGGGGGGGGGGGGGTCCCGCGCTCATCACTTCTCAAAAGTATTACTAATTAGTAATACTTATTCGATTATTGAAATTAGTATTATTACTAATATGACATTCGATTATTGAAATTAGTAGTTAATTCGATTATTGAAATTAGTAATAATCGCGCATCGCTATTTAAAATATTATTCTTCTTCAGAGTATTTTTGTTTTGGCAATCTACTTTCCTCTTGGAAGTAATTTTTGCCAGTGTCAAGTGTTGAATAGTTCAGTATTTCTAGTAGATTGTTTCAGTTTACATTAAAATGCGGGTGCATCACATTCCAATGCTGCTTGGAGCATTTGGCAACAAGTATATCAAGACAGTTTACTCGGTAAGTTCTGCCGAGGTAGCGACCACTACAATAAAAGTCTCAGCTTCACACAACCAAGATCGCGCCTATTTCCATTATCCCACATATTGTTCAGTTGCGTAGACACTTGTTATTACGTTTAAACAGAGTGCGTTTTATAAGAAATTAAAAGAAAAATATGAAATTCGTTTATTGTATTTTATTAGACACACTTGACACACACGAGATTGTTGACATGACAGAAAAACTTTTTAAAGAGGCTAGACACGGCAAGTAAATTGCTTATAAAAAGTATCAATGTCGGTTACCAACTCTTTGGTTCCAACACTTTCCCTCATTGAAAGCTCTTCATAAGCACCAGGCCAAGATCCTCTCGCATTGGAATAAAGACTGGTCTTGGAAGTCCCTTAGTCATAATGTCAGCGATTTGATTCTTCGTAGAAACTCGTTTTACTACGATCTCCTCTTCTGACACCAGTTCTCTAACATAAAAGTGTCGAATCCTGATGTGTTTCGTACGTTTGTGAAATTCAGGATTGTGGGCTAGTCGGACAGCGGCTTCATTATCCACACTCAGTGTCGGTGTACATTTCAGTGTCGTAAGCTCTGTCAGTACTCTTTTAAGCCAAACCATTTCTCTGGCAGCTTCGCTTGCAGCCACTAATTCTGCTTCTGTAGTAGATATGGCTACTGAAGTCTGTCTTTGACTAAGCCAGGCTATTGCGCCACCTGCGTAGCGGCAAACGACGCCCGTCGTTGATCTACCAGTTGTAGCGTCACCACCGTGATCAGCATCGCTAAACCCTTCCAAAACCCCGATTAAATGATCAGGTTTATATCTTAGACCGTATGACATAGTCCCTTTAAGGTATCGCATGATCCTTTTTACTCTGAGCCAGTCATCTTTTGTCGGTGATTCTAGTTTCCTAGATGCGACTCCAACTGCATAAGCTATATCTGGTCGCGTCGCTACCATCAGATAAGCCAAGGCTCCGACAGCTTCACGATATAGGAAAGACGTCTCATCGCTTTCATCAGTTAAATCGATAGCTTTCCCTGATTCAAAAGATTCTTTATCGATCGGCGTTGTAATCGGATTGCAGTCGTTCATCCCAAAACGCTCTAGTACTTTTCTAGTGTAAGCTTCTTGCTTTAGTACGATTGATCCTTTACATTGCAGTATCTCCATGCCTAGATAGAAGGTAGCTGGTTTTGCGGTAACCTTTAGCTTTTCTCGCAAGTTGCTAAGAAATTCGTCAGCTAGCTTCTGGGTCCGATGCTGCTACTAATCCAGCTCAACAAAAAGCGTTAGAAGTATCTTCTTCTCTCCAACTTTCTTTTTTATATAGACAAGGATCTGCCAAGCTCTGTACAAACCCAAAGTTCCTTTAAGATTTCGTGGAACCCGATAATTCCAACATCTCGGAGCTTGCTTTAGTCCATATAGACTTCGGTTAAGTCTGCAAACTCTATTCGGTGCCATCACTGAAGCCTTCTGGTTGCTTCATATAAATTTCCTCTTCCAGACGACCGTGTAGGAACGCCGTTGTAACATCAAATTGAGTAAGGTGCATTTTTTCACTTGCAAGCTACACTTATCAGTGCACGTATGGTGGCCATTCGAGCTACAGGACTAAAAGTTTCTTTGTAGTCTGTTCCTTCTTTCTGGCGGAAACCTTGCACTACAAGGCGTGCTTTTGTACCTTTCAATTGAACCATCTGGGTTTCTCTTGATTTTGAAAACCACTTACATGGTATTGCTTTACGACCTTTGGGAAGTTCCTGTAAGGTCCATGTCTTATTTTCATTCAGTGAACATATTTCCACTTTTCATTGCTTCAAGCCACTTCTTCATGTCACTACTTAACATGGCTTCTTTGTAGGACAACGGCTCTGGTATCATAGTACTAAGAACAGCCATAGCATAATCGTCGAATTTCACTGGTGGTTTAAGGGTTGATCTATCACGTAAGCTATACCTCGGTTCAGGCTCACGGTCCTCATCCGCGTCATAAATTTCCTCAATAGGTTGTTCGATCCTATCATAAAATTCACTCGTAGCTTCTTGATAAAGATCAGATAATTCTTGAACTCCATCATCATCTCCCTCTAATTCGATCGATTCAATGTTCGCTGGTTCTTCGAATGCATTGTAATCTCCCTCTGATTCGTTAGGGTGATCGACAGCGATTTGGCGCTGCGTATTCTGCTCCAAAGGTGTGACGTCAGGTATGCGGTCAAGTGACACGGTAAACTCGTTCGCGTTGGAGTTTATGTCCTGCGCTTCTGTTTTTGTTTCATCCTCAGTAGCAATTGATGCACCTGGTTTCTCGTCAAAAATAACATCACGAGATCGAATAAGGCGATTCCGATTGCCTTCGTTTACCCAGATACGGTATCCGTCAATAT
This sequence comes from Agriphila geniculea, assembly GCA_943789525.1. Classification (NCBI taxonomy): domain Eukaryota; kingdom Metazoa; phylum Arthropoda; class Insecta; order Lepidoptera; family Crambidae; genus Agriphila; species Agriphila geniculea. The sequence continues at coordinate 15,957,700 of OX038890.1, forward strand.
CATATCCAATTAGGTAGCCTTTCACAGCTTTCTTGTGTAACTTTCTGCGTTTTTGTTTGGGAACATGCGCGTAGCAAGTACTGCCGATAATTCGTAAGTGCTTGATGGTCGCCTTTTTTCCAAACCAAAGTTCATAGGGCGTTTTCCCTTCCACGGGTGTCGGGCCGGTTCGATTGAGAATATAAACAGCGGTGTTGACGAGTTCTCCCCACAATTCTTGCGGTAACTGCTTTTGTGCATGCATCATAGCACGTGCAGCTTCAACAACTGTTCGGTTCTCACGTTCGGCGCAACCATTTTGTTCTGGAGTGTATGGACACACGAGTCTCTGTCTTATTCCCTCCTTTTGTAAAATTTCTCTGACCTTCTTATTATCAAACTCGCCTCCGTTGTCGCTGAGTAGTTCCTTGACTGTATGGCCAGTGTTATTTACTTCAGCCAGAACCAGCTTAAGCTTCTCAGAGACCTCTGATTTCTCTTTCAACAGATAGATAAAGCGAAATTTGGTAAAATCATCTTTGATTAAAAGAAAATATCGATATTTGGAGTAGGAATACGGGAACGGTCCACATACGTCCGCGTGTAGCAGCTCACCTGCTGTAGAAGCTCTAGTTCTCGTACCAAACTTTAAACGATGAGCTTTGCCGTTAATACAACCTTCGCATAAGTCGTTATCGGAGGGCAAAATGATTCCTAATTCACGCTTCACTAAAGTTCTAACGTGCTTCTTATTCTGGTGACCAAGTCGCTCGTGATACAGCTGAGTCTCTGTTGCCATGAAAACCTCTAAGCGATTCTCGGGTTTCATGTTCTTTACATCAAGTTTGTAAAGTCCTCCATTTTGGCAACGACTTCCTTTTAGCTTCAGTACTCCGTCGATAGACATGCTGCATTGTCTCGGGCTCGAGGAGAACACGCTGAGTGGATTCTTGTCATGAGCAGCTAGTACAGAAAACAAGTTTCTTTGGATTGATGGAACATACCAAACATCTTGTAAGGTAATCGGTACTCTTTTTCCGTTAACATAAGATTCGATGATTACAGATCCCTTGCCTTTGGCGTGAATTTTGTCTCCATTAGCTGTGGTTACTGTAGAAATCTCGTCGAAATGTTCGAAGGTGTGGAATAAGTCGCTCCGATTCGTGATGTGGCTTGTTGCACCATTGTCAACCCACCAGTTTTCTCTGTCAGATTCTGCCAAAAGAATTTCCACCGGGGCTGCTGTCTGTGTGTTCTCGACAGACATTAATGTCATGTTTGCGTTTCCACTCTGATGCGTAGAAGGTTTGGGGTTCTCGTTCTTGGGTGGTTTGCCGTCTTTAATCCACTTTTGGCAGTGTCTTACACGGTGTCCTTTTTCCAAGCAGTAATTACACCTCAAATTATTATCCTTCTTCTTCGTTTTCTTAGTGCTTGTACTTGCGGTTAAAACTTCTTCATCGGGTACGTGTTTACTCGACAAGGCTCTCTTAAAAGCACATAGATGGCTCGTAATATTTTCGACTGTTCTCTCAGACTTAGGTATTAACAACCAGCTGCTTCGGAATGAAAAATATTCTTCACTTAGTGTGTCTAAAATCTTGCAGATAAGAAGCAATTCGGGTAACTCCTTCTTGTCGTCGGATTGTGACAATTCTATATTAAGTTCAGACCATATATTTTTCAATTTCGATAAATGCGTAGCTATATCATCGGATGGATCTCTCTTGAATCCGAAAAAACTCATACAGAGGTTGTAGGAGCGGTCCTCACTAATACCATCGTAAAGTCGGTGGAGCTCTAGCCATACTTCACGAGAAGTGGTGTAGCGCATGACTTTCTTTAGTGTGTCTTCCTTCATGTTTGACGTAAGGAGTAGAAGAGCGCTTGTATCAGCCTTTACATAAGCTGCGAGTTCAGCTTTGTACGCACTGACTGATGCGTCACCTTCAGCGGTTTCTACGAGTGTCGGTCTACTAAATTTTCCTTCGACGACTTCGAGGGCGCGGTCGACTGATCTGAGTAGGATACATACTTTGTACTTCCAGGTACTCCAGTTCGATTTTCCATCGAGTAGTCCGATTGACACTTTCGTAGTCAGATTTTCCATTTCGATATTTTTCTCGGAAAAATTAAAATCTCTAATGGCTCATAACCTATTACGTTTAAACAGAGTGCGTTTTATAAGAAATTAAAAGAAAAATATGAAATTCGTTTATTGTATTTTATTAGACACACTTGACACACACGAGATTGTTGACATGACAGAAAAACTTTTTAAAGAGGCTAGACACGGCAAGTAAATTGCTTATAAAAAGTATCAATGTCGGTTACCAACTCTTTGGTTCCAACACTTGTACCACAAAACTGCACCAATTTTAAGACACAATATCCACTATGAATCAATTTGCGAATAATTAAAATAGTCACCGAACTGAACTCGACAAAATCCCGCCAAAAAACCAAAATATTATTTTATCTTCGATCGATCAAAATACCCACAGATCACAAACAAATTGGGTACATTCCAGCAAGCAAATCGCTGAATAATTGATCACAAGATTCACAACAGGGGCACAGAATAACTAATAGTACAAGTACAGAAGCAGCATTCCGCAAAGTCATTTAAATAAATAGCGACTTTTGCTCCAACACAATAAAGTGCAATTCAGGTCGCGCAGCGCTAATAGTAGTTGCCTCTCTTTCTATCGCGTGCTCTTACCTTTTCTGACGACGCAACGTTAGGGTCGTCTTCCTTTAAATGAACTGTGTAGCATATATCATAATGTGAAAAACGACAATTGTTTATTGGTTTTTGATTTTGACATCCGTACACGCCATAGTAATGGCGATTCGACATTGTTACTATTATAAAGAGTACAATACCTACGCAGGCATTAAGATACTGCGCGACTACACAGGCGGGCGTGTGGCGGCCCGCTGCTCACTTGTGCCCTCGTAGGCACGGCTAGCGTTAGGTGCTTATCGCGCGACCTTGAGCGAGTGACGGAGGCCGCCTGACAGGGGCCTTACTATGAGCTCGCAGGACTTATATTGAACTGCCTTACTTTTTCATAATATGAGCTCGATTTAGCAGGCCTGCTTGAGCGTGTATTAAAATACACGCACTTAAACCGTTCACTATTTATTATGTACTAGCGGCCGCCCGCGACTTCGTCTGCGTGGAAAGTTTTTTGCTATCCCTCGGGAATAGAGGATTCGATCCCGGGATCCCGACCGTTTTTCAATCCCAAAATTTTCGGGATTGAAGTTTCATAATCCCGGGATTTTCTGGATTGGTTAATTCATTTTAAAAAAATTGCAAAATATAGTGCGGGAAGCTAAACGCTCAGTGTCAGTGCTTTCAATGTAATTGCACGCCTATCATTTTGAATATAAAATACATAATACCTGTATTTCATTCAAACAGCATTCAAAGCAAGCAACACAAATTAACCCAGCGAGTTTCCGATGGTTTCTTGGAATATTTTTTTATTTTGAACTAAAAGTATAGACAAGCAACTCTCACTGGGTTATGTGGTGATATACTTCAGTGTTACTGCTACTGAACAAAAATGTATGAACATTCTTCAAGATTAGTTTTGTAATGAGACACTTGTGACTCATGAATATTATTTTAAATTTTTAGGTTTTGTTACTTTATACCTAAATACTAACTTAGGTTTTACATGAAATCCGTCATTTTGGTCGACCTTAAGAGAGGTTTTGTCAATTATCTTTATTTGCATAGTTTGTTTGATAAGGGTTACCTCTATCTGGCAGAAACTTGATGCTCCGAAATTTATTTGGCAGAACACACTTGGCAGAATCTTCTTTAAACGAATATTTTTAAGGCATAAAAATTGTTTAATATAATTATTGTTTGGCAGAATGTTTACATGTCCGAATTTACAATGGCATACTATTCAGATGGCAGAATTTCATTAGGCATAAATACCTTTGGCAAAATTTTTATTCGCAGAATTTCGTTTGGCATAACGTTTATTTAGTCGACAATTATTTGGTATAATTTTCACATGGTATACTACGAATATGGCAGAATTTCATTAAGAATAATGTCATCAAGCATATTGTAATCTCTAAAAAATGCATTTTAACTTCAAATTGAATTAAAAATTTGTCTTAAAAAGTTGAAGTTGAATGTTGTGCTACAAAAGTCAACAACAGAACGAATCGCTGCAAAAACCGATATGCATGCTGCTTGCTTGCATGCATGCATGCTTGTTTATGCTGCTTGCATGCTTGCCGGGGGGTGCAGGGGGGCTGGCCCCCCCCGCTCGGGGGGGTCGGGGGGCCAGAGGCCCCCCGCTATAAAGATAAACTTTTAATGCACCTACCAGTAGGTTAGGTTAGGTTAGAGTTTTGACCACTCGCAGCGGAGCGAGCGAAGCGAGCGGAGCTCCACAATGCTTGCATGCATGCTGCATGCTTGCTTGCATGCTGCATGCTTGCTTGCATGCTGCATGCTTGCTTGCATGCTGCATGCTTGCTTGCTTGCTGCATGTTTATTTGTCTGCATGTAAGGATGCATGCAGCATGAAACATGCGTGTAAGTAATACAAAATTATTCTAGATATGAATTTTCTATTAAATGTATGCCAAAAGATGATTCTGACTATAAACTGCCTGCGATATGATAGTTCTGCCTTTTAATAACTATAGATTATGAAATGTATGCCAAAAGATGATTCTGACTATAAACTTTCTGCGATATGATGGTTCTGACTGTGAACTTTCTGCGATATGATGGTTCTACTATTTAATTATTATGGATATGAAATGTATGCCAAAAGATGATTCTGGCTTACAAAATTATGCGTTTTAAGTGTATGATAAATGAGTGTATGCCAAACGATTTTCTGCGACATGAAATTTATGCCATTAGTTGTTATGCATAATAAAATTATGACATAAAAAGTTCTGCCATAAAAGGTAGACTCGTTTGATAAATGTTTTCTCAAATTATTGAAGTTTAAAAAGATCTTATTCATTCTTGTTGATAAATATATATATTTTTTTATATTTAAAAAGTGTCAAACTAACCAGACTTAAAATCTGTTTAGACTTGATTTGACTCTAACTTTGATTAGTTAGTGATTAGATTAGCTAGGTGTGTATTATAACGTCAAATATGTTGGTTTTTGTTAAAATTTTAATTAAGTACGTCGATTTTTGACCAAATCTTAATAACGTTTATTTTTGTCTATTTTCATTTGCTGATTATTGAGCCGATTTTTGTAAGATTTGTATATTTTTATTTTTAATCTTCAATCCCGAAATAATCCCGGGATTGGCTAGGTGTAATCCCGAAATCCCGGGATCAGAAATAATGGCCGGGATCGAATTTCTTACTCGGGAACAATTATTTTTTTCGGAATGAAGGGTACCCTATGTCCTTCTCTGTACCCCTGACAACGTGTATGCAAAATTTCATAATGATTGGTTCAGTAGTTAAGACGTGAAGACGTAACAAACAAACAAACAAACAAACGGACTTTCGCATTTATAATATTAGTAAGGATAGTAAGGATAAGGATGGACGATGCGTACCATGACGCACAGTTTGACAGTTTGGGAGCTGTTTTATAGCGTCTGTAATGTGAAATTGCCTACGTGATTGGCTACGAGATAAGTTAATCAAAGGTTAAATTTTACTCTATTGCGATCGATGACTCAGATGTTTGTCTGTTGGAATGCAACCATTATCATGTTGTCACAGCACAGTGTCGTGTCATGTCATGCATGTGTCTGTCAATCAATTCTGCTGTCATTCTTGTGGTTGTGTGGGTCAAGCAAGTGATAAAGTCAAGTATAAGTTAATTTATATTTTGTAAATTATACGCATTTTCGCCAGTCCCAAAGATTTATTTAAACATGAAGACTGTTATAAATAAAATATGCAAGATTCTGTTGTTTGTTCTAGTTTTTATGAGCGTAATATCCCACGTTGTCCTAAGTGGTTCAACACCTAAAAAACTTCAAATAGGAGTTAAAAAACGCCCCTCAGAGTGTCCTATTAAAAGCAAAAAAGGCGATTTATTACATATGCATTATACGGTAAGTGAAGCTTTATTGCTTCATGTGAATGCCAACAATGTAGCACTGTTATTGATTAAATTCTCTTTACAGGGTACATTAGATGATGGGACAGAATTTGACAGTTCTATCCCTCGTGGAAACCCTCTTACATTCACTCTTGGATCCGGCCAGGTTATCAAAGGCTGGGATCAGGGTTTGATAGGAATGTGTGAAGGTGAACAGAGAAAGCTTGTGATTCCTCCTGAGCTGGCATATGGTGAGGCTGGTGCACCACCAAAGATTCCAAAGTCAGCAACACTTACATTCCATGTAGATCTTGTGAAAATTGAAAGGAAAGATGAACTTTAATTTTTGTTTTTAATTATCTTGTATTTTCTAGAGCCAAAATATATTGTTATCTGCATGTGCTTTGATAAACATCTGGATGGATTACTAATTTTCTATCTTATTTTTTTCTATCTTAGTTTTTCTTCAATACTTAAATAATAAAATTATAATTCTGTTGTACTTCTTTGTATGATCAAATAACTTATTATTTAAAAATAAACTACATTCCTACAATATATTGTGTTTGGTTGTTTATGTGGCCGATGTGATGACTGAAGTGAGCATTTAGATATCATCCTAATCTGGAAGTTTTCAGCCCTTCTTTACCAATAAATCCAAGACAATTAAGTCTTTATATAGCTGACATAAAATATGATAAACAATCCATACAATACCAACAGACAAACCTAACTTTGTCTTAAAAGCTGACCACCTTCATTGGCTTTAGTGGAATGAGTCCACTATAGAATAAACTATGGTATAGGCATAATTTGAATGATAATAATAGATTATATTGTTATATAATAATAATAAATAATGATAATATATTTAGAGCCAAGCAAAAAAAATATTTACGACTTTATTGAAACATTAAATATTTCGTAAATTGAAACGCAACGCCGGTCGTCATCGTCACAGAAAATATTTTATTGTGTTGTCAAAATGTCCAGTAGGGATGTTCAAAAGTGAAAAAAAAATCTATACCTATATCGATATTTTTAAAATATCGAAACTGAAGTCATAGGTGATGGCTACACGCGTGGTAAATACCGTGATCCATTGCCATAGAGCAGGGGTCTCCAAACTACGGCCCGCGGGCCAGCTCCGGCCCGCGAGCACCAACAATCCGGCCCGCAAAAGCGACCCGAATCGTACCAACATACTGTAATTTACAGTATTTTGGTGCAATGAGCTAGCTAGGTTCTGGCCCTTGGGACTTAGTGGAAAAGTTTGACTGGCCCTTCGGTTAAAAAGTTTGGAGACCCATGCCATAGAGTAATAATCATGGAAAGTAAAATATTGATAATTCCATACAAATTACTTTCCATGGTTAAAATTTACTCTATGGCGATAGATCACGGTATTTCCCACGCGTGTAGCCGTCGCCTTAGGCCCTTTACTGATTTGTCGGCGCAGCATCGGCACGACCGCGACATTAAAACGCTCGGTATATAAACGCGGTGAAGAAATCTTATAGGATGCCTATACTTCAATAAAGGGTTACTCATTTAATTTATGGGCGCAGCAACGGCGTAACTCGCTTCCCTATGTATATTTTTTTCTTTGGGCATGACATTAGCACGAGGGGTATTAGTACGAGTTGTGTTCTCACGTTACTTCACGAATAGTATCGGATATAATGCTCACAGTCAATGCGAGTGAGTGAAAGAGAGGAAACGATAGTTAACTAATTCGCAAAGTGAAGTGAGAACAAAACACCAACTCGTACTAGGCCCTCAGATTCGGCGTGGCATGCATGTCCGCCTCTGTGGTCTAGTGGTTCACCCACCCGTGTAAGACGCAGGGGTCCCGGGTTCGATTCCCAGGGGGGGTACAATTTGTACTCGGTTTGGTTGGTGGTAGGGCTTATTTCAAGTCCGCCAGGCTAGCTACCACCATCTTACCTAAGTCTGACGCCATAATAACAATTTAAAAATTGTTGTGTTCCGGCAGTTAGAGGTAAGATAGCCAGTATTCCGGGTGTAGTGCGCTTCCACCTTCGGTCTTATCGTCATTTAATATCAGGTGAGATGAAGGCCAAGCACTATATCGTTGTGTATAAAAAAAAAAAATGTCCAGACTCCAGCAGATGCTCCTGCATTCTGCCGAGCCGTACGCACTGATAATGATAACCAAAGGTGTTCGCAACGGTCATTTTCCATTATTACGTCAAAAGCTTAAACCTCTAATAATTTATTAGGCTTTATAGCGTTTACGTTTGTTGAGGTTAAAGCTAATTAATAAAAATATTTTAGTTTTTTTACATATTAAAATTTATTATTTTAAATCAAGGAATAGCATATTAAAGATATTTGGGTGCTTGAATATTCTGAGCATTATATTTAAAAAGCCTTTATTTTTAACGGCTATACGCTTAACGTTATATTAGACTACTGACAAAACAATAATACAAGTACAGATAGGAATGAAACCCTTAAAATGGCAATTAATTTCAAGTACATCCTTTCTATTTCAAAACAAGTAATTTGATAAAAAACAAATATTGGTACGACTTTCCATTAGTTGACGTGGAATTTAAGAGTGGGAGAGGTGGGAAGGGGCAGGGGGGTCCCCCCCTAAACCCCCCTTAAAATTTGGGAGTGAGGAAATGCATACTTTTTTTAAAATAATTTTGAATTTCGCACAAAGAAGTAATGATATCAGCCGAATTACTGTAATTTTCGGCAATTAAAGGAGGGGGAAGGGAAACAACTCCCTCCACCAATCCCCATCTGCCGGTGATGCGTAGTTTACGAGAAATAAATTTTTGTGTAAACATAACCTCAAAACAAAAAATATGGAAATTAAGCAGGGGAGGCTAAAAAGAGGTGGGGAGAGCGGAGGGGACGTACGTACAAATTTCGCACGTAAAAAAAGTCGTTTCTGGCGCTTCGCCGGCCGCTGCCATGGCACGCTCGCTTCGCTCGCTCGGCTTGCGCGCTGGGTTCATGTACACCTAACATGCTCGTCGCTACGCTCCTCGCACCTATCACGTGACCTGCGGTCTTTGGTCACCATCGCAACAATTTAGCAGTGCTACCTAGTGCGCCGACATTAAACGTCAAAAATGAAGACACGTCTAAAATTAGACATTTTTAATCTAGAAAATCTTAATTTTTAGAAATTTATTTCTCGCGTCCTATTTGTTTCCGCATCTAAATGATGAGTTCTTTACACAAAAAAAATATGAACTCAAAACTCCACGTCAACTAATGGAAAGACGACCCGAACAACACCCTCAGCGGCAGGCGTGGTGCTGCAGGATTTGAGTAGCGCGCTTTAACATCAATCATCGAAAAATATCGATATTTCGAAAAAAAATATCGATATTTTATCACAACCCTAATGGCAATACGGTCGTGTCGTAGTGATAGTGACGTTTGGTTAATCAGTTGCAGTGGTCTCGAACCTACCGATTTTTCGGTATTTCTACCGATATGGAGCCTCTCCTACCGAAATGTAAAGATATTTTCATGATTTCTGAGAAGTTCTGAGAATATAAGGAAATTCTCCTGATTTTTTTACCGAATCGAACTAGCGACGTAGCGACCCGTTTCGATTCGTTTGTTTAGGGGAATCCTCTACGACTCTGCAAAGCGATAATTCAGACTTTATTTTTCATTTGTTTTTGACAAGTACTTTACACTTTTCTTCATTTAGGAACATTAAAGTAGGTACTTACTTGAATTTGATATTATTTGAAAGCTGTAATAGTTAACTTGCGGACTTTACTGTCAAATTTACTGTTTCATTTCTCCAAATTTTTACTGTGTCAGTTGGAATAAAAAGGAATTGGATTTTCATAAACACGCGAAATTTATCATTTCCCTATTCAGAACTTAGCTCGTTTGTATGGAAAAGCATATTGTAGCCCTTATTTTTTTTAGTAGCAGGTATAATGGTTATTTCCACAATATACCGATTTTGGGTACGAATCTACCGATATTTTTTTTTGGCAAATCTACCGATTTCGCATTTTGACGTCGAGCGAGACTGTCTGACTCTGACTTGTCTTTGTCCTTGAAAAATGTTTTCATCAAATTCCACGTAAATAAAATAAATAAAAATTGCGAGTGCTTTTTGTATAAAATTAATATACATCTAAAGATAGGACAAGGGTAGGAAAATGGTGAAAATAATATTTTTGCATCCTGATTTGGGTATAGGAGGGGCAGAACGCCTCGTGTTGGATGCCGCATTGGCTTTCAAGAAGAAAGGTCACGAAGTTGCATTCTACACAAACCACCATGACCCCACACACTGTTTCGCTGAAACTAAAGACGGGTCTATTCCAGTCACGGTTGTCGGTGATTGGCTACCAAGGTCTCTTCTAGGGCGTTTCAAAGCTGCCTGTGCTTATGCTCGTATGGTATACGCGGCTATTTACCTCGCTTGGTATGTTATCCCGGTTGAAGAACCTACCTTAATATTTTGTGACCTGATTTCGTTGTGCATTCCGTTCCTGAGAATGGCGAGTGGACCATTCCGCATAGTTTTTTATTGCCATCACCCTGACAAATTGCTGACAACTGAAGGGGGATTATTGAAAAAGCTTTATCGTGCTCCACTTAACTGGTTGGAAGAACTAACTACTGCTAAAGCAGACAAAGTTTTGGTAAACAGTAAGTACACAGCAAGAGTATATCAAGATGCATTTCATAAAATTAAAGATATACCAGATATTTGTTACCCGTCTATAAACACTGAATATTTCAAGGCTACTGTACCAAAGCCTTTAAAAGAAATTGTACCAGTTGGTACAGATAAGTTTGTTTTCTTGTCTATCAATAGATATGAAAGAAAGAAAAATTTAAAACTAGCTTTGAAAGCTTTAGAGTATTTGAAACATATTGTTGATGAAGATGACTGGAATAGAGTGCATTTAATAATGGCTGGGGGATTTGATCCAATTAATTTAGAGAATATGGAACATTATATTGAGTTGACTGATTTAGCCGCAGAGCTCGACATCGAAGACAAAGTAACTTTCATGAAATCTCCTAAAGATGTTGAGAAAGTTACACTATTGTTTAATTGTAAAGCGTTGGTGTACACACCATCAAATGAGCATTTTGGTATAGTTCCGTTGGAAGCAATGTATTTCAGCAAGCCTGTGATTGCTGTAAATAGCGGTGGACCTACGGAGACTGTTGTGAATGATGTCACTGGGTTTCTATGTGATCCAACAAATGAGTCATTTGCTAACGCCATGAAAAAATTGATGCAGAGCCAAGATTTATGCGATAGATTGGGTAGTGCAGGAAGAAAACGATTTGATACCAAGTTCTCGTTTGATGCATTCACAGAGCAGCTGGATGGTATTCTGACAAGGGAGAGGCAGTTTATTTCTGAGGCATGTGCCATAGAGTATGAGCAGAAGAAGAAGAAATAACATAGTGCCAGCACTCCAACAATATGCGATCTTGTTTGAGTGTCATACCAAAGATTATAATTATGATGGAAAGTGATAATAGGAATAAGATGATTATCAAAGAGAGGACTTCATTCTTAACTGGTTAAAGTTTAAGCTGCTTTATTTATTGTTGTGATCTTGTGATCAATAAAGCCATACTCTTACATAATATTTGCTTTAGTGTTATTTAACAGTTACATAGCTATCATAGTGGGCCTTAAAAATAATATTATTATAATAGGCTTTTAAAATTCCATTTAATTGCATTTAAATGTTGTCTGCCTTCCTTAAGAGTCCCCGCAAACTACAGACCAAACTGTTCGCCGATAGTTGGAATCAGTTTGTAGAAGTAGTTAGTTTTAAGTGCGCACACTACGAAGATTTGGTATCGGCTGATTCTTCATACAAAACCAACTATCGGCCGATAGTTTGGCCTATAGTCTGCGGGCACGCTTAGATTGCATTTACTAACCATTTTATATTACTTTTTACTTACCATTATTATAAAATGAGAGAATGTAAAAGAAGTTTAACTGTATTTATTTATTCTTTCTACTGTTATGTAGTTTGTATTTTATTTAACATTCTTTAATGTTCGAAAATTAATGTAAAAACTATTGATATACATGTTTAGTTTTGTAAATTCCATTATTTGATTTCTAATTATGCCAGCGGGTGTATAAGGCTGATTATTGTGTAAAGTTGTAAGTGTAATGTCACATAGGTACTATTAATAATTAGCAATGTACACATATAGGAAATTAGGAAGGCATAGTCAATTAGTTAGGTACTTACTATATTTTATATTCCTACCTGAACATGTTTCATGTCATGTAAATATTATTGAACATAAATTGTTAAAGCCTATAAGGGTAAATAGTATATCGTTAAAAAAATTACCCCATTAAAGCTTTGCGCATAATGTATATCTTATAGTTATGTACTGATATTAGGGTTTATTTATTTAGATGTGGTCTGTTGCGTAATGTGTGGTAAGTTAGTTGCATCAATAGTTTTATTAATTAATGATCTCTTTGATTCATGGGGATTTTCTTATACTTGAGTATATCCACGTTTGAACGTGGATAATATGACCTTGCACAATATGTCGTGACTACCAAAGAAGCAAATACAAAGTATAAAGGTGCGGGCACATTTGTCTGACGCCATGTGTTAACACGCCGTCAGATGACATCGGTTTTCATAGTAAATGTATGCACTAGGATCACACTTTTCTTTATAACACGTCCAAATAAATACGGCGTGTTAACACGTGGCGTCAAAAAATGTGCCCGCACCTTTAATAAGTTTATTTATCCATGAATGTTTCTGCATATCATTGCGACCTACGACGCGACCACGCAACGCGCAACACTTCGCGTCTACATAAATGTTAGCTTAGTTTTTCTTCCGGAAATTCTAATTAATGTTTGTAGGACAAAAAATAAATTATGTTGACATTAAAATTGGTTTTATTCACTACTGACGCGCGTTTTCTATTTAAAGACCCCTTAACACCACTCTGGGGCGGAAATATAAAAATAAAAGTATCTCGTACCTACGTAGGGTGCTGGTGGAAAAGTGGACTGTATTTTGTGGGTTTAAAAAAGTATGTATGATGTGATGTGTGTGAAATAGTACCTTGCTTTGCAAACACTTCGATAGATGGACGATGAGATTGGCTCACTGACATGAATTTTTTTTTTATTTAACTGGACTGGCTGTCTGTATGATTTGACAGCAAAGTTTTTGTGCCTATTTGAAACGCCACTAGCGTGCGTCTAAAGAACAAATTTTGACGTACAATATGAAAATAGTTGCCGTGATGGTCTCTCCAGACTTCAAACTTTAGTACCATGTCCCGCACTCTATGCTCACGCTACGTCCTACAGCGCCAAAATGGCGGAAATCAAATAGGCACAAAAACAGTTTAACATAAGCCTGTCCAGTGTAAATATATGCAGGTCAGTGGATTGGCTGTAGAAAGAGAATAAACATGAGGCTTACCGTCTAAAGTCTCACCGTCGACGTTAGTTTCAACGTAGTAGTCCTGCTGAGCTGAATATTGCAGCGCCGCGCTCCAGGACAGGAGCATGTACAGGTTCAGGTTCGTGAGATAGAAAACTACTTTTTCTTCAGTTATCACGGTAAGCGTACCCACAGATTACAGACTTTCTATCGGCCGATAGTTGGTTTTTAGGGTTCCGTACCAAAATGGTAAAAAAGGAACCCTTATGGTGTGACTCAGTCTGTCTGTCTGTCTGTCTGTCTGTCTGTCTGTCACAGCTGGATATCTCGAGAACTACTAATGGTATCAACTTGAAATTTGGAATAGTTTTAGATGACATTTGCCCAACTATTTTGCAAATAAGAAAGAAATAATAAAATTAATATTTTTTTTACAACAGGGACTGAAAAGGGGTCTTAAAAATTTTAAGTGAGGTGATTAGGGCATGTGGGGTATCATATGAAAGAGCGCTGTTTGCACATTTTAAAACAATTTTTTCTTTTTTCTTAGGCCGCATAGTTTTCGACTTATGATGAAAAATGTAAAAAAAAATACCGTTCCCCCCCCCTTATCTCCGAAGTTTGCAAAGAGAAAAATCTGAAATAATTCTATGTGATAGTAGTTTATGTAAAGATTACAGGAAAAATAAAACGATGTCTCAATATAACACACTTTTTTAGAAATTCAAAAAACAATCAATTTTTTTTTAGTTTCACTACCAGTCACCAGATGGCGCTGTCCTAAGCATGCTAACCTAAGGGCAAAAAGTAGTTCCACTATGGGTCAAGAGATGGCGCAACCTAACACTACAATAATAAATTGGTGGCTGGTTCAAATATAATTACCTACTATTTGCCGTACGAATAAACGAAGAATAAGTTCATACTTAACTAAGTTGAAGTTGAAGTAATTATATATATTACTATATAGTAATATAATAATAACGAGGAGCTCGGTGGCGCAGTGGTTTAGCGCCTGGACCAGCGATTGCGGATGTTAAGCAACGTTCGCAAGGTTCGGTCATGGGATGGGTGACCAAAAATTTATTATCTCGAGCTCCTCCGTGCTTCGGAAGGCACGTTAAGCCGTTGGTCCCGGCTGCATTTGCAGTCGTTAACACCCACCAATCCGCATTGGGCCCGCGTGGTGGGTTATGTTATGACCCGTCCTTCTTATCCACCTATAAGGAAGGCCTGTGCCCCAGCAGTGGGGACATTAAAATGGCTGATGGACTAGTAATATAAACATTTTGCAATGTGGAGTAGCTGAAACGTTTTTCAGTCACCATAAGCAGCATTTGTAAATTAACTGTCCGCCTGTTCGCCCTTCCACCTGTCTGCCGTTTATCCTACTTTTTTAAAGACTGTCCTAAAATAACATATCCAAATATATTTATGATTGTACGGAACCCTCGGTGCGCGAGTCCGACTCGCTCTTGACCGGTTTTTTTTATATGAAGAATCGGCCGATACCAAATCGTTGTAATGTGCGCACTTGCATACTTCTTCATACTGATTATAGGCCCGACGACCAAACTATCGGCCGACAGTTTGATCTGTAATTTGCGGGGACTCAAGGTGCGGGCACATCTGTCTGGCGCCACGAGTTAACACGCCTATTTGTATGGACGTGTTATAAGAAGGGCGCGGGCACATTTGTTTGGGGCCACGTGTTAACACGCCGTATTTATATGGGCATGTTATAAGTGTGCTCCAAGTGCTTACATTTACTATGAAAACCGATGTCATCTGACGGCGTGTTAACACGTGGCGTCAGACAAATGTGCCCGCACCTTAGTGTGCTCCTAGAGCACCGCTTCGAATCAGATCCACACTCACCTCACGTTTCGCGGTAGGTTCGCGGCTTCGCGCGCGAATCGCACGTGAGTGTGGAGGGGCCTTAAGAGCGTTCATAGGAGACTGATGATAGGCACTGCAATAGTCCAAGTGCGCATGTAGGAAAGGATGACAAGGATTTGTAAGGCATTTACTTTCTACCCTATAATAATATTCTAAAAAACACGAAATCCAATACAAATTACTTTCGTCCTAACTATTTTTACTTCCTGTGGGTTTTTTGTACTAATATTAGTTATTCTCATAAAATAACGGGCATGTAGGTACTTTATTTGGATTGATTCTTTCATAGAGATGAAATAATAAATTAACATTTAATAGAAATAATTTATTGCGTGTTATTTATATATGATTATTACTCGATTAGTCTCTTATCAATATTGTCATAGACTTTTTCTATATTTTCTTGCGGCAATGGATCTAGAATTTCAAACTGTAGATCATATTGCTGGTCTAGGCCCATATAACTATCGCTCATTATGTAAACGGTGTAAATTACGCGACCTGAAAAAAAAAGATTTTTAGATCTTATTAAATCACAAATTAGTGTCTAATCTCAATGAGTTGAACAAAGACTGTGGAAATTTGCAAGGGTGATTGTCCACACACGGTTTTTCGCCATAAAAACATACGGTTAATACGCCGTGCGTATATAGATTTAAAGGCGGCAATAACCGTAACCGTAGATTTTTGCGGCGGAAAAACTGCTTGTAGACAATAGCCCTAAATCAATTAATTTACGATTATTTTATTGATTTAAGGCCTGCACGCGTAGCATGACCAACATCGAGATAAGATTCGACTCACAGAACAATGGCTTGTCTACACCGAAATGTCACTTTTGTCGGGTTGAGATCGAGATACTCATGCTCGCATTTAACAACTAGTAGACTCGTATTGTTCTTTGTCGTGGCGTAATGTCAAAAGTCGACAAACACGAGCTTTTCTCTTCAACTGACATTAATTTGACAGTTGAATCAGAGAAACTTGTCTACCACCCTTTGAGTAGTCGAGAAGATCGAGAGAGAGTTCACAGACTAATAAGAAGATTCGAAATAGTTTTCTACGTATTTTATTTTATATGAATCTAAATTTCGCAATAAAAATAAATCTAAATTGTCCGTGCTTATATTTTATTCCTTAAAAACTTAAATTAAAATTATTTTCATACGTTGATTTCAATATTTCGTAATTTTCTCGTCATTTTACACAGACTACTAAATTAACAATTTCGTTAGTAGTCAGTGTTATCTTTTCAAAATACTCTAAATAAAAGAAAGGCAAACGAATTTATATCCATACAGCTATATTTAATTAGTTTTAAGAGTTTAGCGTTGTGAAATCTATAGAAAGGAACGGTGCTTTATGAGAAATAAAGTAATTATTTTCTACTGGCAATATTATTCTTCTCAAGCTCGAGAGAGCTTGTCTACGGAAGAGAACGCTTTCTTGAGTGCCTCTTTATCTTAGAACTTATAAAAAAATGAGAATCATGTTTAAACTAAATTATTTCGGATCATTTTAGATAATTTTGACGTTTATGGGTGTTGAAATAAAAAGATTACCTTTAAAATTCACTTTTTTTTTATTAAAAGACATTAAAAGGTTTCGAAATTCTGAGAACGAGTCCCACCTGTCTGTCAAACTGTGCTCAGCAATCGAGAAGGTCGAGACGACAAGTCTTCGTAGACAAGAGTCCCGTTTGCTCATGCTACGCGTGCTGGGCACACCGGCTGCGTAGACGCGTAGACACGCGCGTAGATACGCGCGTGACACCGGGTTACGCATTTATCTACGCTTATGCTTTACGCACACGTGCTGGGCACGCAACGCAACGTATCCTTTGCGTGCCCAGCCGCTGCCAGCGATGTCAGACGAAGATTGAGTAAATGGACTAATTTTTTCGCACTAATTCAATTAGTATTTCTTTAATATCGTTATTCATTATTTAAAAACAAAATAAAACACCATTTACTACCGGTAGTACCGGTACTAATTGTAAACAAAATACAACTGAATGCGTAGTCACGCGCGTAGTGACGCGCAGCAAAGATACGTGCGAGTTCGAATTTGTTCGGTGTGACGTCCAATAGGGAATGCCATTGAGTACAACGTCATTACTACCACGCATAAATGCGTTCCGCTCTACGTAAGTATGCAGCCTGTTTGTCTTATGGGAGCTGCAATGCGTAGGGTTACGCATCAGTCTACGTGTACGTTACGCAAGCGGTGTGCCATGTCTCATAAAGTTTCATACATTACAACGTCACGGTACGTCTACGTGCACGTCTACGCTTACGCATACGCATCCGATGTGTTCCGCACTTTATAATTTCTTTATGTCGGCTCTACACGTTGGCCCAAACCTTGACCATTGTATCGTTTGTTGATGCGTTTGAAATATCAACTTTGAAGCATTTGTTACAAAAACCAGCAACGTACGATGAATTTGCCGATATTGTGGGCAACGTAAAGAGCCGGCATTGAACGAAGCATGCGACGAAACCAAAACACAAGATTCAACCCTTACCTCGTTGTGAAGGCGTATAAAAAGTGACTTGTGTATTCTTCTTAGCAGTGACTCTCTTCAGCGCAAACAGTTCCCCGTACTCCACAGTGCCCAGTGTCACGAACCAACCCTCGTTCTTGCCGCGGGGGAATCTCGGACATAACACGTTGTTAGGGTTGCCACCGCGACGCTCCATGTTCAATATTAGGGTGTATTCCTATAAAAATAATAATATATACAGGGTGTCCCAAAACTTTGTCACACGGAGGGAAAGTACAGTCAATGGGGGATACTTGAGACTACAGTATTACTTAGGACATTTCGAATGATAATTTTTGACTAATTATGATGGCAAAATTTACATAGTGCTGAAGAAGAGGTGTTGTTAACATCACGGAAGAGATAAAGTTTTAACAGGGTACGTAAAACGTTAATATTTTTCGTGTCCTAAGTAAGTAATACTGTAGTCTCAAGTATCCCCCATTGACGGTACTTCAAAACTCTTTGAATGCAATTCCAATCATTTTTAGAAATAAAATGAAGTCTTCTTACAGTAAAATTTCCTATCTTCAATATTTAAGGTACTTTCCCTCCGTGTGGCAAAGTTTGGGACACCCTGTATAGTCAAAATAAGCAGTCTGTCATAGATAATCCTGCTAGTGCCTTACGAATAATTTTATAGAGAGAATAAAGAGAGAGAGAAAGAGAGAATAAAGATATTGTTGTATTTATAAACAACATTTTTGGTTATGACAAGTAAGTATTAACTTATTCTTCATAATATTAGTAAAGCTACTGCTGTTTGATTTATTACAAACTAACTAAATTAAATCAGTCAAAAACTTGATGTAGGGCAACGGGGCGCAACGTTCCTGATTGGTCAGTAATATTACCGATTGTCAGTTCAAGGTTCTCATTAGTTGGAAACCAAAATCTGTCGATCCAATTTCAACAAGATGTACAGTATGAGGCAAACATCTTGAAATTGGGTGGGGATTCAGCACAACGCGTATTTTTTTGGGTATGCGTAGCGCTGAAATACGCGGGTGGCGGAAAGGGGCGCACGCTATTGGTCGCTCGCAAGTGTACATTAGCGAACTTATCCCCACTCCGTTGAAAAGGTGTCAAGATGTTTGCCTCATACTGTTTAATGTCGATAAATCCTTACTAATATTATAAATGCCTAAGTTCAGGCCTATGTTCAGCAGTGGACGATGATAGGCTGATGATGATTGATTATAAATGCGAAAGTCCGTTTGTTTGTTTGTTTGTTTGTTACGCCTTCACGTCTTAACTACTGAACCAAACATCATGAAATTTTGCATACGCGTGGTCAGGGATACAGAGAAGGACAGAGGATACCTTTCATCCCGAGAAAAGGTACTGTTCCCGAGGGATAGAGAAATAACTGTCCACGCAGATGAAGTCGCGGGCGGCCGCTAGTATAAAATATTTATTATTAATCACAGCATAAGGTATAAAATAACCTGAAAAAATAGGATAGTTTACCTGATCAGCGTGTAGGGGGAGCCACTGGTCTCTAGAAGGCGGCTGGACTATGCGCTTCTCTTGTTCGTGGTCACCATCGAACCATAGACCTCGAACAATTAACTTTACGTCTAACGTCGGAAGGTCGCAAATAGCCTGGCAGAAAATAAAATCAATATGAGTCACTTCAATATTATTTATTCATTGCTACTGAGAGAAAATTATCAGTAACTTATTGTACCACAATGTTTACACAGACGTTATTATAATATACGTAATATACAAAGGAGCTCGGTGGCGCAGTGGTTTAGCGCCTAGGCTTACGATTGCGGAGGTCAAGCAACTTTTGCAAGGATCGGTCATGGGATGGGTGACCAAAAATTTATTATTTCGAGTTCCTCCGTGCTTCGGAAGGCACGTTAAGCCGTCCCGGCTACATTTGCAGTCGTTAACACCCACCAATCCACAATGGGCCCACGTGGTGGGTTATGAATCATCCTCCTTATCCAATCCACCCACAAGGAAGGCCTATGCCCCAGCAGTGGAATTAAAAATGGCTGATGTCGAATATGTAAAACATTATTGTCAGTGGTGCCCATACTTTTTCTTAAGAAGATCGACCTAGCAAACATTTTTTGAGATAGTGTGCGTCCACAGTGAACGCGCGGTGACTTAGGCCTGTGGCGGGCGCGACGAGCCTTGGCGTGTGGTGGCCACAGTGACGCGCGAGCTGTTGTGGCGTTTCGACGTATATCAGGTGTCGCAACCATGGACGAGGTTTTGTTATTTTTACTAAACAGTCCGATCCTGAGATGGGAGGTGTTGAACTCTAGAGAAGGTGTGCACAAAATTAACAAAAATCGTGAAATATTTCGTGAATTTTTTAACTCATATGAAGAATTCAGATTGTACCTATCCTATGAAATTCTTTGAGTAGGTACACTCGAATGCCCGCGTCAACATTTGACTACATCTTAAGTATAATATCACCGAAAATTACCAAAACAGATACAAAAATTTGATAAAAATATTTGTAGACGCGCATAAGTCGGGCGGCAAGACCGAACTGGTTTGATATCCCCGCCTCCGCGCGTTAGATCGCCTGTTAACTAGGCCCGCAAGTGTGGCCATAACGCGCGGATAGGAACGTTTGAAAACTACGCGTGCGATATCACTCAGGACCGTCGCGCTAGGCTCCCGTCTTAGTCACTTCACTGGGGACACAAAGGAGCGTTTCATATTTCGCGCCCGCCATCGCAACCGCGCTAGGCTCGCACTGTGGACGCCGCCTAAGAGATCGACATTTTGACCGTTTAACCCACCAAATATTTATCAAGAAAAAATGCATAAGTAAAACTACATTTGGTGTAAATGTTACTGTTATTCTTAGCGATCGAGCACCTCTGCATTATATGGAAGGGTCCATTCGGGTCGGGCACGCAAAAGAAGGACTCATTTTAGGATCTAAAAGTATTTATTTTGATAATGAACTCTATTGCAAATAAAATAAGGTTTAAATTGCCATATACTCACCCTATGTATCTGTTCAATTTGGTTCTCCTCAAACTCTCGCCTCAAATACTTAGCCAGTAGCTCGTAATTCCTCATGCAAACGACTTTCAACCCATTTAGCATGGTGCAAGGTTTATTATTCTCTTTAGCCATGTGCGAGAACATGTATAGATGCTGTGAGTCGATGTGAGGGAGTGTGGTTAAGGGAGAATCTGTAGGCCATCTCGCTTGCACGATACTCTGCATTAGCATCTGACAAGACAGACAGACAGATAGCCAGCCGTTTTCTGCTGAAGTGTCGATCATAGCCTGGATTAAAAAAAAACTTCATTACATACAGATAGTAATGTATTATTTTTTGGTGGTTTATTGATGTTTGTATTAGTTGTAGTTTTTAATCCGTCTGTACTAAAATATTGTTTGGCTTTCCAAATGAAAAAGGTCAAGTTAATTTAATCAATAAGTTTTTGTTGATAATTTCTGAAAAAGTGGGCTATTTACTTCTATTTATATCATAGACATCATTGTTTTTGACCTGCAATCTTTACATAACTTCTACCACATAGTATAATCGTTACTTGCCCGTGGTTTCCCAGACTTAGCTTAGGGACAAACACATATTTTAGCCTGTGGAACACCCAAGGGGTACCATATATGTACCAATTGGCAACAACTCTAGATGATTCCTTCGTAACATTTACCTGCAGTATCCTGATAGTCTGGTCGAGTACAGACTTAGTGTCTGTGAGGTAGTCTGCGTTGGGCAGCGGCAATCGCGTCAATTGAGCTTGTAGCAACAGGAATGCTTTCATTTGACCAGTATGAAGGGACAAATATAGATGATTCCTTAGTAACATTTACCTGCAGTATCCTGATAGTCTGGTCGAGCACAGACTTAGTGTCTGTGAGATAGTCTGCGTTGGGCAGCGGCAATCGCGTCATGTGAGCTTGCAGCAACAGGAATGCTTTTACGTTAGACGAATCTAGGGACAATTCGTCCACTGGTAGTCGGCAGCTTTGGGCTAATTCACTACATAAAAGAGAAATTACGATTACTTTGACGATTTTCTACATCATTTAATTTCACGAAAACTATGATTGTTGAGTTTATAAAACCATCGTAAAAAAGAAGATTACGTGAACGGAATAGTTTGTAAACGTGAAATAAAACTTTAAAGACTCTAATTTCAAGCGTCAGTTGAAAAAAGCATAAGTCACTTCATTTGACAGAATTTTGAGGTAACGCAAAATATACTAATTCTTATTTTTTTAAGTCCTAACTTTTCTTTTAAAATAACCAATTTTCTGTAAGATAGTATTATCTATTTTATTATATTCTAACCGTGTTATTAATGAAAAATCAAACGTTTAATAAACCTAATGAAGTTGAAATTGTTTAGTATTTTTCTTTCGTATTATTGACAAATATTCATAAAAAAAGGTCAATTAAGCATTTTTAAATAAATAACATGGTAAGTAAAACCTACATACCCGTTTTGCAAGTCCTCATTATGCCTCACAGGTAGAGTAGCGTACTCGTGCGAGTCGGACAGCACCCTCAACAATTGGTCCGCGTTCATATCCCCGGTGAGGCTCGCGCTGAAGTGCGCCATAGTCTTGTGCGACAAGTAGTAGTAGGAGGCGATGCGACCCATCCAAGTAGCGCGGATGGTGCGCTGGTCCTAATACGGAAAAGAAATACTTACATAAAGAGTGTGTTTTATTAAATGTTTGTTATTTATTTTATTTTTGCTTATTAAAGAAATAAACAGCTCTTATAATACAGGTAGAAGTATAATAATTATGATTAGATAATTAGCCAAAACAGTTTCCAACGATGAAAATTACATAGCGAAGACTTTAATGAACTTAAGAGAAAAAAAAACAACAATTAGAGAAAAATTGTCAATTTCCTAACCAGGTTAGGAAATTGACATAATAAAAAATGCTTAGGTGGACAAAATATATCAGAATAAATTACTTTTGTCTTTTGGCCGGCACTTTTATATTTGGACCAAAAATGTATGAAACATGGATGATATCCTTTAAAGACAAAAATAAGGACGAAAATGTTTAATAGCTGGGTCTGTATTCGTCCGTATACTCTTATTTAATTAGGATCAGCGACGATTTTTGTTTAGTGGCTTATCAGAAAGTTTATGCCATCACGTGATTAACTGTGAAGAAATTTTCACGATATCTCTTAAACCTCAGAAGTCATACGAGCTAGAACGATGTTATTTTGGGGGTCCTAATGACGTCATCCACCACGGACATACGCGAACCTTACGTTGTACGTGATAAAGCACATATCGCATTGAGCCTGGCATTTTCTTTAAACTCTTATAACTCAACCATTTCTAAACGGTTAAAAAAAAATCTTTCACTAGGGTTCATAGTGTTACAACTTCCTGTTCTTCAGACCAAGTAATTTGATCGATTAGATCCCAATTAAAATAGGAAGCATTCAGTAAAAGAAGGGAGCACTACAATGTTAATTATAATTAATAAACTCTATTATTTTAATATAAAGTAGTACTTAAATATATTAATTAGTATGTATATCAAAAGATGTTGTTTAATAATAGTTGATTGTTACCATGGTTACTTCCAATTTTAACTTGAAATTCTGTAATAAATAAGCTAATAAAAGTTATTTGAATAATTAATAATTTAAAAATATAGTTGAGACTATAGAAACCATCGGTTAGCATTAATGGTGCAATATTAATAAATAAGTTTATCTTTTAATTTAGGCAGATCCTGTGTGAGGATATAGTGGTCGGCCATTGTTGTTGTTGGTTGCTCTCGAACTGTTTTCTTTGTTTTTGATTGATAATTTTGTTAATTGTGCTGCTCTTTATTAAACGAAACGGCAAGATACTGAGACCTGGAGTTTCAATTAAGTACTGAACTGCGTCCTCCTTCACAATAGCTCTGAATATGTTTTTTTTTATATTATATCAATAAAACTTTAGGATTCAAACCTGTCGCTGAGATCATAACGGAATTTCTAATGAGAAGACTAGACTTTATTACATCTGCAATGGGCAATTTCTTGATCAAATTATTCAAACAGTTTTGATACTTGGTCCAGTATAGACTCGATTAGATTGCTTAGTTAGATCTTGAAGGTCTAAGACCAAGGAAATCCTAAACTATTTTAGGTAAGAGACCCCCTTTTCCAAAATGAACTGATACCTCGACCCCAATAGCCAAATTACAAATCCTATCAAATATCAAGTGTAATGAATAATAATAATTATAATTATTCGTTTATGTCGACTCCTGGGAAACCAATTTCGACCCCAAGTGGTAAGCTCTCTCTATAAAATATAGTATTCTAGAATAGGTATTGTTGTTTAGAAAAGATCGGTCACGCCACCCTTTGTACATTTCATATTTTATTACGAACATGTCATCATAACATAAACCTGCCTTTAGGAGAAGCACGTAAAAAGCACGAGCGCTAGGTATTGTGTTTGGGGCTAGCTTCACGAGATGGCGTTACGGGTACTTTAATATTGAATTGCCGAGCGAGTATCGACAACAGTGCGCGCGTGTGTGCGCCAAGTTATTTTTAGATCCATTCGTTTTGTGTATTCGGGTGCAAGCGTCAGCCATTTTGAGTGTGGCATTTTGTTGATTGTTTTAAGTATTAATTCGGTTCGTGTCGCCATTCGCTTTGGGCGTTGTCTGGTTTTATTTTAAGTAAAACCCGTGAAGTTTTGATGTGATTTATTGTGAAATAACAATTATAAAATCGGGTGTTTGTTATCATTTCATTGTAACTTAAAGCTAGTTTTGTGTCGTGACTCGATGTTTGTTGTGCTTTGTCATCTCGAGCGAATTTTGTAGTTGTTGTGCGGACCGTGATAGTGTCCTGCAGTGCCGGAAGAAAGAAGAAATTATTATGAAATCTCCACAACGTATTCCTGGTGCCATCTTTGTCTGGGGAAACTTGGCCAAGTTTAGGTAGGAAGCGTTGACGTCATAGGGCGGCGCCAGGCACCGCACCACAGGCGAGAAGATTCGTCGCATCGCGTGACATTGTGAAGAATTTGGACTTTTAACCCGTGAGTCAGTTGACTATTAATTATAAGTCAATATAATAATATTGACAATAAGTTCTGGTTGAGTTGTAAGCCGGTCGAAGCACCAGGGCGGAGCCGGCATTTTTGGCCTGTTCCATTTCGTTACGCTGCTTTTGTGTTACTTTTTGTTTTGTTACTTTCCTGGATTGATCCGCTTGCAACAAGCAACCTGGTAGCAGAGTGCAAGTTAATTTGTCATTAGTGCAAACATTTGTCATTAGTGGAAACATTTGTCATTTGTTTAAACAATTGTATGGTTAAGGGCTGGTTTATCCGGGGTCAGTGACTGGACCCAGTGAATCGGAATTTCGGACCCAGTAACTGGGTACATGTAGACAGGATCGGCAGTAAGTCGTACTGTGCCCGAAAATAAAACGGGTGGCTAGTTAGTCAGCTGGGTGACTTGCGAGCGAGAAATCAGCACAGAGGCCGTATTACGAGCTCTTAAAACCTGCCAGGTTTATAAATTGCTGTAGTGACATCTCTTTCTCGCTGTATAGCAAGTAAAAGAGAGCCAGTCAGAAAACTGACTAGAAATAAGAGGTCATAATACAGCCCCTGGACTGGGTTGAATGAAACTAATGTCTACACGAGACCAGTAGCAAGTCAGCAGCGCTGGACTGTACTGCCATGTTACTGACCCCGTATAAACCAGGCATTATTCTACTGTGACATACCTCCTCAATTTCGACGCAGTTAGCGTTAGATAGTTGGTCCAACGAAGTTTGTACTAGATTGCTCAGGTAGTAGTTAACATCTTGCAGCTCTAAGCCCTACAGCTTTCAATACAGTCATGTGTTTTATTAACACAGTATTCTAGAATAGGTATTCTATAATTAATTCAACTAAGACATACCTCCTCTATTTCGACGCAGTTAGCGTTAGATAGTTGGTCCAACGAAGTTTGTACTAGATTGCTCAGGTAGTAGTTAACATCTTGAGGCTCCACGCTTTCCAGATTGTAGTAGGAAGGATTCTTGAGTAATCGCCGGAAGAAGTACGTCCAAGTCATGTAGTCGAGGATGTCTTGTTTTGTTTGGACTGTGCCTGGTGATGTCGATTAGTGAGTATGATGTCATAATCAGTGATCGGAATAGGTAGTACAATTTAGCGGGATTTAGTGACGTTCTCTTAATATGGATAAGTCTTGCGGGATTCGGGATTTGAATATTATATTATTTTAATTTATTTGAATAATATTATTTATATTTGAATATAAGTAATATTTGATCTCAATAATATTCGAGTCCTTTTAAGCTACATACATATTATCTCTACCAAGTGGGATTTAAAGGCATATCCATATTAAGAAAACGTCACTAAATCCCGCAAAATTGCACTAGGTACCTATTCCGATCACTGGTCATAATGTTTACTTCTTATTGTATGAAGTAAGTATATTCATAACCTAATGTCGTTAAAAAGCAAACTACTTAAATTACGTTTAGTTATTAAATTGAGAGTTTGTTTAGTCACAGTATAGAGAAATTACAGTAGTTAAGCTTAGTGCTTCGCGCGCTCGAGTAATGCACACATAGAAACCTCTCACCGACACTGTATAGCCGGAATCTCAAACCAGGGCTGGAAAAACTGGTTAAAATTCGCAACCAGGTTTCGCGCAGCTTCATAAATTTTGAAAAGAGCGTTTTTATTTCGATTCTGCTCGTCGAAACCGCAGCCTTATTACCTAACTTGCAAAAGCCAAGCGATAGCGAAAATTGCGCAATTTTTGCTTTAAAATTGCAAATTCGTATTACGCATCAGCAAAAACAGCACCATAGCAAACTGACGACAGTGCTGCCTCTACCGAACAAAAGATGAACTAAAATATGAATTCAACTGCATTCTACTCTTTGGAATTGTGTCATTTTCGTATTAGCTATCCTTTTTGACAGCAAAGCGATAGCAATCTGCGAGCAAATTGAGCTGTCAGATAGCAAATACAAAAAAGGTGATTTTTTTCAATTGCTTCACTATCGCTACGTATTTGATAGTTAATTACGCCTTTGTATCGACATGGTTCGTGTTTTATTATTGTTCGCAACGTTAAATTATGAAAGTAGAAGAGATTTCACCAGCAACACACCACGATTGAGGCGTAGCTCTCGTGACGAAGCCAAGGCATTGGAGCTTTTCATCGAAGGCCCTCATGTCGCTCTGACGGAGTCCAACGGAGTCTAAGGAGATATTTTTGGAAACATTTCTATTCCAGAAATGTACAAATAGTAAGGAGTTACATTTATTCTGAACACTAACCTCCATAAACATAAATTAAATACATTTTGTTTTTATTTCAGATTTGTGATAGTGATTTAAATATAATTAATGTAGACGCTTCATTTGGTGGAGCTACACATGATGCCCATATTTAGAGAATGTCAGATATACAAGGGCATATCCGACACTTATAGTTGAGGAGAGGCCGTTTTGCTGCTTGGTATGTAGCGGTATTAACTTACTATTTTAGTAATGAGCAGATTACCATTATATATCAAAATGCAATTAAATTTGGTTGACATAAATTTACAGGTGATTCTGGATACCTCCCTGTTAAAGGCCATGGCTTTTGACTGCGATTATCAATGCTGAACCTGTTAGTGCAGAAGATAATTACACCAATGTTCACCGCCTGACAAGGAATGCACTAGAGCGTTAAATTGGTGTTCTGGAAGCTCGTCGGAGGTGTTTGCTAGCAACAGAGTGTTGCATTATGACCGTGGCACAGTGGCCATTAAAAATTGATGCCTGTGCTGTGTTATGTATCTGCAACAGATATCGGCTTCGTACCACAAACGCCGAGTGCTGATACTCGGGGAGTTTAGCAAAATCAAATTCTTCATCATTCACTTGCATTGTACAAATATTATGGTTTACTATGAGATCAAATTAATGTTACAAGTGTGTATAGAAATAACTTTTATATAATGATTGGTAATAAATTTATTAAAATAGTATCTATTGTAAACCCCGTTTGATTCATAATTTGTTTTTTAATAATTATTTTTATTCCTATCAATTTATAACTTCCTTTACATACCATTCCTAAATTTAGTCATCCATTTAGTCTGTCCTCACCTCAGACATATTTTATCCTCTTACCATCACAACCTAAGCAAATCATTACTTTTATACAAAATAAACTTTGTTGCATTATTACAGATCATCACCGTACTTTCTTTGTGAGCAGTCACAAATAATAAAAAGTATCTACTTTATCATGATAGTATAATGATTTGCTTAGGTTGTGACGGTAAGAGGATAAAATATGTCTGAGGACTAATTTTATTGTGTAGGTATCTACCTATATTAGGTGCTCAAATTTGAAAAATAGTACCTATTTTGGAAAACATAAGTATTTGCTTTGAACAGTTCCAGTTAAATAAAAGTCTGCTTAAACCAACAACTAGGTATTTAATACATATACAACTTAAATAATAACAACACCAAAGAGTAGGTATAATATAATCATATTAATTAGAAGTCCACAATGAAGTTATTACTTCGAACAACATTGTGGACAAGTTGACTGGAGCGTACACGCTAAGTTTCAACAGTTCAATTTAACTACTCATTTCCCCCATAAAAATGTCTACCACAAAGTGAAACCAAGTTACAACTCAGCTAAATTCAATCAAAACAACATCAGAACCTACACATAGAACTTAAAGTTATGTGGTACAAGCAAGTTCACTTGAACACTATCATCGTGGTCACTGTTATCAAAAGTTCTAAACACATTACGGAGGCCCAGCACAAGACAATGCACAACCACGGCCATGCCGCAGTGTGCCTGCGCCGCCAGGCACTTCCTGACTCTCCAACCCAATCCCGCGGACGGTCCACACCCTCGACTCTTGCAGCTAGCAGCTAAAGGACTCGAACTGTCTCATATTCTTTTCTTCTGGTACATTTCGTTCGGTAGCCCCTTACTTAGTCAGGCGACTCCTTCAGCCTGAAGAAAGACTTGGTAGGTACTAGGGCTTATCATAGCTTATTCCTCTGGCGCATTTTGGCCAGTCCCTCCCTTTCAGAAGAAAGACTCAAAATATTTATTAATAGTTGGATTTTATGAAAATAAATAAGTAAATGTTTGTTTACCTGAAGGAAATGACAATGTGTGCATTTCAGCAGACTAACCGCTGAGTCATCGGTCGTCATAGAGTACCTTTAAACCATAGAAAGTAAGAAATTTTATAATTACTTTCCATGGTTAAAATGTACACTGTGGTGATCGCTGACTCAGCGGTTGGTCTGCCGGAATCCACCCATTGACATTCTTAGTTCCAGTGATTGCCACGAAATTGTTGTTGGCGCTAGTGCCGCAGCAAAAAGTGCATTCAATCCATCAGCGAGCGATTAGCCAGCAAACACATACGTAATACGATTTTTTTTGACGTTTAGCAAACGATCGCGCGTCTATCGCGCGATAACTGCGCGATTATTGCTGATTGCTAAATTTTAGGTAATAAGGCTGCCGGTATATTTCTGGTTAAGCTCGTAGATCGTTTTGGTTTTGATTCCGCTCCCAAAACCTAGTTAATACCAAAATGATTTTGTTCGCTCCGCCCACACGATACAAAGCAACGAAACGAAAGACGAGTTCCAACTAAAAAAAGTTCCCGCCCGCAGATAAAAAGAGACAAAATATATCGCTGCACTATTCACGCGCGTCGAGGAATTAACCAGGTTTATCTCAGAAGCAATATCGCTCGCGAATCGGTTCCGCTCTGAGTGAACACTTACGAAAATCCCTGTTTGAGATCGAAATTAACCTGGTTAATTAAAAACCGGTTTCCAGCCCTGTCTCAAACGAGTTCGAGTGCGTGACGCAGTGTCCACGGTCGGTGTGAGCTGTCTATGTGTGCGTTGCTCAAGCGCGTGTGGTACTAAACTTAAATTCTGTAGTCTTTCTATTTCGTGCTTTAGTGGTATTCAAATGACAACACGCCCCATGAAAAACTGATCTAAATGTAATGAAATAAGCTCAGAAATACGTAAATTTTGAATACAAAAGGTTAAAAGGGGACATGCAAAGTTATCGGAAGAACTGATTATCAAATATAAACCCTAATAACTATAACATAAGATACATAATGCTTACCAGCTACAATCTCGGCGTTCAAATGGTCAGGCAGTACGTCGAGCAAGCTGGACTCGACCGGGAAAGGCTCGTATAGGAATTTTTTGTAGAAATTCTTCTTTTGGTCGTGGACTAGAACCACTGCAACGCCTTCGTTGTCATACTAAGGTAATGATACAAAAGAAAATACAGGGTGTAAAAAGAACTTCAACGAAGCCGAGGTCTACGTATTCTGCCCATCATCAGTACCATTTCTGTTTAAAATTATTGCTAGGAAACGATTTTAATTTTTGGTGTTAAAAAAGCATTGCATACATTACCACGCAATGTAACGCAACCACGAAATGTAATACGTACAACAGACCGCGCCTGCGAGTGTATGCTACACAGAGTGTACGCTCCGCGCCTGCGAGTTAAAAGGCAGCATTTATGTGCGTGCTCGTGATATACATTGAGTGATGACGTTTTGAAGCCATTGTTTATTACGAAATACTTAAAATTCAGATAATGTTTCTTTGGACAAAAATTAGAAAATAACGAAAAAAAAATAATATTTCATAATAATTTTGAAAATTTGACAATTTGACAATTGTTCTAGTGGAGCTAATGCAATAGGTAAGTACTAATAATATTTTATCGCTATATGTGATTACTTTTTAAATCAACAATAAACAGGAATAAAACTGTTCGCTGAATATGTTTTTTTAAGTAGCAAATGTACAATTTTCAATTTCTCAACCAATTTCCAACTCTAAACCTAATCGATAAAGTTTATTTTACCTGCGGCCGTCCAGCCCGGCCCATCATCTGCAGTACGTCAGTGATAGGCATGTCCACGTATCTCTTCTGTTTGCCGTCGTAGTACTCCGTGCCTTTGATCACCACGAGGTGGGCGGGGAAGTTGACGCCCCATGCTAGTGTTGCTGTGCAGATTAGCACCTTAATACAAAGGAATACAGACTAATTTACTATCATGAACTTTAATGAAAGTTTTATTAAAGTTCATCATAGGATCATCATATGAAAAATATATTCTTGAGAATACAGTAAATAGTTTGTGACCTTAACGTTATGCTTCATACCTATGTTTAATTAATCCTTATCACACTTTTTGATAGAAATATATAGAAAATATATTGACAAACTCTGTGGTGTAGTAGCACGTCGGTTTTATAGCGTCTAGGTCCCGGGTTCAATCCATATCAGGTCACTGAAGAAAACGAACTTTTATATAGCACGTCGGATTTATGGCGTCGAGGTCCCGGGTTCAATCCCGACCAGCCTCCTACCGCGTAAGAACACTGATATGAAGTTCATGTAAATATTGACATTTTAAATCTGATGTCCGTAATAACGAAACCAACTACGTTGCAAAAAACAAATCAACAAAAACAAAAAAATAGGAACTATAAGTGCCAACATTTACATGAACTTCATATCAATATAGTTACGCGGTAGTCCCAGGTTACTGTAGAAAATTAACTTTTATATACCGGGAGGTGTAACATGGCCCTCAACGAAGCCGAGGTCTACGTATTTTGCCCATCATCAGGACCATTTCTGTTCAAAATTATTGCTGGGAAACATTGCATAGGTACATTACATTACCACGCAATGTAACGCGTACAACAGACCGCGCCTGCGTGCGTAGCTTCACAGCTGCGTGCGGCCGAGTTGAAAGGCAGCGTTTATGTGCGTTCTCATGAAATACATTGAGTGACGACGTTTTGAAGCCATAGTTTTGACCTTCAATAACTTCGTAGTTATTTGTTTCCCAGGTATATTCTAAAAGACAAAAATGATCCTGATGATGGGCGGAATGCGTGGACTTCGGCTTCGTCGAGTGTCTTGTTACACCCGTTATTTGTGGTACCGTCGTCGTTGTTTACGATTTTTATAACACAGGTGCTTTAGCTACTTGCTAACTACTACTAGTCTAATATTATAAAAAAGCAAGGAACAAAAAACTTACCTGTATCTTCTGATTAATAAACAGCTCTTCAACAGTATTCCTGTCCCTTTCGTGCAAACCAGCGTGATGTATGCCGATGCCGAAAGCCAACGTCAACTTCAGGTTGGACTCTTTAATATTGGCTAGGATTTGTTCCATTTCCGATTCTTGCATATGAAGCCATTGTTTAGGGTTGTCTTCGGCTGCTAGATATGCGATAAGATCTAACGCTGTTAGTCTACAATAAAAAAGA
Organism: Agriphila geniculea; assembly: GCA_943789525.1. Taxonomy (NCBI): domain Eukaryota; kingdom Metazoa; phylum Arthropoda; class Insecta; order Lepidoptera; family Crambidae; genus Agriphila; species Agriphila geniculea. Next base: position 15,989,951 of record OX038890.1, read on the forward strand.
AAGTGTTTAACATAGGTCAAGGAATAACGATACCTAACTAAAAGTGAGGTAAACTTAAATCAAGTTACACTCGTGTGAAAAATTAACGTGGTGAAAATACATCTACATTGTTATATTTGTTATGCAGTTTTGATTTTCATGAAAAAGGGGTTTGAATATTTTGGCATACCTACTGTCCGCCATTTTGATTTTTTTTTCAAAATAGCGGACACGCATGAAACCCGTGTAAATCGATGGCTAGTAGCAATACGAACAAGAATTGCTGAAGACATAATCGCCTAAAACGTCACGTTTTCGAGTTGTATGCTATTAAAGTTGAACTGGTAGCAACACCACTGGGTAGATTTGAAGCTAAAATAAAATGTATGTATGGGCTCTAAAATATTGTTTTACGGTCATCTAGGTCTAGACTCTAGTCTAGTAAAAGTAAAAGTCAACAAGCGGTAGGGAAAGGGTTACCAGTTTGAAAAAAAATGTAATTTTAATAAGCTTTAGTAGGTATTAAAAGAGATTTTAATATGTGTTACCGGTTCAACTCGGTCTTGTGATAATATAACTCACCTATCGTGTGCGTGTCTCCGCAAATGAATGACGCGATTAGCCAACGAGGTAAGGAAAGGGTTCTATTTTTGACCTTGACACTTAATCCAGATTATTCCAGACTTGGATGGCCGTGAAATAATATTTTAAAAGCCCATACATACGTTTTATTTGTTGTGTTGCCACCAGTTCAACTTTAATAGCTTACAGCTCGAAAACGTGACGTTTTAGGCGATTATGTCGTTAACAATTCTTGTTCGTGTTGGTACTAGCTATCGATTTACACAGGTTTCATGCGTGTCCGCTATTTTGAAAAGAAAAACAAAATGTCGGAAATTAAGTATGCCACCCTCCATACTAGGATATTCCAACCCATTTGAAATGTTTAAAATTTACTAATGATTTGTCAAGTCTACCGTTATTCGGCTACATTGGGAATAATGGCAAGTGGCTCAAACATTATTTTTCAGGACAGTAGTATAGCAGTTGAAAATTGAAGCAAAACAAATTGTAATGTGTATAAGTTGGACAATACTATGCATATAGCATAGTACAGTCAGCAGCATATTAGGTTATACAAAACTGTCCAAATTGCTCAATTGATGTTAAGTTTAAACGTTGAGATTTTAAGATCCAAAATCGACGAAGAGATTTATGTTGTGGTAATTTAAGCTAAACTAAGGTGCAACTAAGTGGACATTATACAGGGTTATTTGTAAAACACCAACAATCTCGCAGAAGTAGATTACTAACATCATAAACAACAACATTTGTTCTACGACTTTTCCGAAAACAGACAAAATAATATCGACTTTTCATACAAAACTCGATCAGCTGTTCGGGACATTGTATGGAGAGTCGAATTTTTTTGTCGGTTGACGAAAAAGTCGTAGAACAAATGTTGTTGTTTATGGTGCTAGTGTTACCAACAACCTCGCAGGAATAGATTACTAATATCATAAACAACAACATTTGTTCTAAGACTTTTCCGAAAACAGACAAAAAAATTCCACTCTCCATACAAATACCCCAACAGCTGATCGAGTTTTGTATGAAAAGTCAATATTTTTTGTCTGTTTTCGGAAAAGTCGTGGAACAAATGTTGTTGTTTATGATGTTCTTAATCTACTCCTGCGAGATTGTTGGTGTTTTACAAATAACCCTGTATAACCCAAGGGTTGCTTGGTTTCTAAACTTACCTAGTCTGTCGCCTACTGGACACGAACACCAAAGTGGGCGCGCACGGCGAGTGCGTCCGTATCGCTTGGAATGTGGGTTTGTTCATGGTCATCATGCGCGGGCAGTAGTGGCGGCCAGGGTGGCCCGAAATGTGGACCTGAATGACAGAAATGTCTTAGATTTTATCAATTGAATTGTACAGTCAGTCTTAACGCGAAACACCGCAGTAGGTACCGCCATGAATTCGACGAGCGAAACAAACGCAAACAGCCTGGGGGTCAAGTCTGCTAATGTTTTCGTCAAAATCGTAGTTCAATGGTGTTCTAATGGTAATGCTTTTTGACGAAGTTCTTGTTTCTTAAACTCAAAATCAAGACACAATATGTTTTCGTTTTGGGTTTAAGAAACACAATGTGTTTCAGATTTGGGTTTAAAAAACAAGATCTGTTTCCAAAAGCATTACTATTTACAAAATGGCTTAAATGTTGTCTGCCGCTGGTTAGCTGCCAATTCACTAACCTTAAACTCAGATAAAACCAAGTTTATGGTTTTCACTAAACGTAATTTCCCTACCGACATACTCCCTCCAAATCATTGTCTAGTTGCACACACTTGCACTACACCAAGTCAATCTTGTGATTGTCCATACATTAATCTTACTGTAAACATTAAATACCTGGGCATTTTAATTGATCACAAGTTATCCTTTGCCGAACACATAATAAATGTAGCAAACAGAGTTCGCAAGCTTACATATATATTCAAAAATCTTCGACATGTTTCAGACCCAGATATTCTTAAAAGTGTTTACTTTGCCTTTATTCAATCAATTATATCATATTGTGTAACTTCATGGGGTGGAGCACCTAAAACCAACTTGATAATATTAGAAAGAGCACAGAGGCTCATTCTAAAAGTTAGCCTCTTTAAGACTAGACGCTATCCGACTATTGACCTGTATCGGGAGGCAGAGGTTTTGTCGGTTAGGCAGCTATACATTCTTAGCACAATACTTCGGCAACATCGAATTTGTCCATTACCGGACAAGTCAAAACTTAGCAGTCGGAGGTTTCATCAAGTTTTCACAACTACTCAAGTTAACTCAAGCTTCGGGCATAGATTTTTCTTGTATACAGAATGTCGATTATATAATGATATAAATAAAGAACTAAATATTATTAATAACTGTTACCGTGAAGTAAAAAACAAGGTCAGGGATTATTATTTATTTGCTCTCTTATGAAAATACTGAACTACTACTTAATTAACTATTACAAATTTTCGGTCTAATCTTCGTTTATTAAATCTAACACATATTATATTATTTTAACTAACCACTGCAGTTTAAAAATGTTATTACATTCAAAAACACATCTGGCATGCTACCTTAGTACCTATATTTTTATACACACGTACAGCAAGTGTTAAAGACGGCTTTACATCAGAATTAGTTACTCTCTCAAATAATTGTTAAAAATTGTTAAGTATTTTATCGTTACCAACTACTGTTTTCGAGGGTGGAGATCCTGGTATCCTTTCTTACAGGCCTCGGCCTAGTTCAGGTGCCAGTCTCTTTACAAATAAGTGCTTTTTTAAACTTTTGGTATTATTTTTAGCATAAGAATTGTTTGTAAAGATTTTTTATTATTATTATATATATATATAAAACATTTTTATTATTATTATTATGTATCTCGGCTTGGGTTTATTTATTACTATTATTATTCAAATACCCTTGAACCACGATTTAGACGTTAACATTGGCAGAATCGACCCTCTGTTCTAATGCATAGATTTTTCACGCGCGATTCCGCCCGATTGGTGCCAACGGTCGAACGTTGGCACACGCCAAAGTACTTAATGACGCGAAATCGCTACGTAGATGTGATCGTCATAATATCGTCGTCGATAGAAGACAATTAATGGCGGAACTAGCGCCGTTTCGCGCTAACCTTACACACCACCTTAAGTGCTTTTTGTATTAAAAGTCAAAATCTGTCACAACCTATTAATGAACTCGACTGTACAAAGTTATATGATTTGGTAAGCGGAAAGATGCTCAAAACTTGCGACACCAAGGGTTTGTGCGAAAATACTGTTGCCAATCTTTTAATGTTTATGAATCTAGCAACCCTAATTTATGTACATAAACACAAGTCTTCGAAATGGAAGTGTTCGTTCGAATAGATATATCTAGTATAATAAAATGAAAGAGTAGTCAACAATTAAATACAAGGTGAAATCATTTTTTATAATAGATATTCACATCACATCACACGAAATAAATAAGTATGATCTTATTACAAATATAGACTATCGAATTATTGAAATTTTATACCTCGTCGTCACATTTATAACTATAAACTTTTGCCTTATACTGACCTCTAAAGGCACGGGTCGCACCGAGGGCCTAAAGTTGTATAGACCCATTTCCCCAATATTCAGCCAGTTGGCGAGATCCTTCGCGTTCGCCAACGCGGTAGACAACCCGATGATACGTAACCGCCTTGATGTGTGGGATTCTATGAAGTTTGTCCTAAAACACAACTTTTGATAAGCAAAAATGACCTTTATTTACGTTTTTTTTGTGCACAACTGGAAAGTGCTTGGGCCTTCACCTCACCTGATGTTAAGTGACGATAAGGCCGAAGGTGGAAACGCACTAAACTCGGAATCCTCACCACTGAGGAATTGGCTATCTTGCCTCTTGCCGGAACAGATTTAGACTTGAAATAAGCCCTAGCACCAACCAAACCGAGTACAAATTGTACCCCCCCTGGGAATCGAACCCGGGACCTCTGCGTCTTACACGGGTGGGCGAACCACTAGACCACAGAGGCGAAGTTAAGGCCGTCTTAAATTCATAAAAGTTGTCACATTTGACAAAAATAAACTGTCAACTTCTTTAAAGTTAAGGGGCCCTTGACTAAAGATTTTAGCTAAGGCCTTTAAATTGTTAATAAGGTCTATTTCTACTGACCTCGACACAATGACTTCCAACACAGGCCCTCTGTCTTCACCAAGCAAATGTATCTCGTCAATAACAATCAACGCGACGTCTCGCACGTAATTTCTCGTTTGCCACGATCGACTGATGCCGTCCCATTTCTCGGGAGTCGTCACTATGACGTGGGAACTCTTTATTGCGCGAATGTCGGGAGATACGTCACCTGAGAAAGTAGTATTTTTTTTTGACATTATAACCCTCTTGACAAAGCATAGGAGATCAACCTTGTGACCTAAAGGCTTGATTACTTTAGCCAATCTAGTGTCCAATTTAAGAATAGAATTGAGAGTTGCCATCCTTATAATGAGTTCAATTTTAACAGAGATTTTACACTAATAACGGAAAGGTAAACATTGTTTATGATTTTTTTTATTATCATCTCTAATCATATAAATTAATTTTAATTTTAATCAGATTTTTTCAGTTCAACTTTTATTTTAGTACCAAGAATTTGAATAACCGTACTACTACCACAGCATAAAGATTTTTTTCCTTACAGTAGGCCGACGCCTTTATTGTTGGGCGATACCGCCGCCTGTAGGGTATTTATGCAAATACGGAAGGGTTGTCACAAATTTACAATTTGGAAGGTGGATTTCTTTTACGACCCCCGGGTACATAATTAAAAGCATTGCGAAATTATATAAAATAATGAATTAGGGGTGGCATATTTTTAAATAAAGGTTTTATAACATAAAGGTTTCAAACGGTTTTCTTTATATCACGAGTGAGTGCGGCAGCATCAATGTTAAAAAAATATGAAAAATTCAAGATGGCGGCCAACTTTCTAGTTTCTGGGCTGATTACGATGAAACTCGGTTTTTAGTACTATTTTGACAAGAAAACACCAACGCAATGTTAAAAATATGAAAAATCTAAGATGGCGGCCAACTTTTTTATTTGTTCTTCCTTTGTTCAACTGAGTTACATCGAAATCAACCTAAAAACAAAGTCGGCAGTCATTTTGACTCTTGTCGTTTGACATTGCGTAACTGTTTTCTTGTCAAAATAGTACCAAAAGCCGAGTTTCATTGAAATCGGCCCACAAACAAAAATGTTGACCGCCGTCTTGAATTTTTTACTTTTTTTAACATTGCGTTGCTGTTTTCTTGTCAAAATAGTAGCGAAAACCGAGTTTCATCGAAATTGGCCCACAAACAAAATAGTTGACCGCCATCTTGGATTTTTGACATTTTTGACGTTGCGTTGCTGTTTTTCTGTCAAAATAGTACCAAAAATAAAGTTTGATAGAAATCGGCCTACAAACAAAAAAGTTGGTGGCCATCTTGGATTTTTTACATTTTTAACATTGTTCTGCTGTTTTTTGTCAAAATAGTACCAAAAACCGAGTTTCAATGGAATCGGCCCACAAACAAAAAAGTTGGCCATCATCTTGGATTTTTTACATTTTTAACATTGTTCTGCTGTTTTTTGTCAAAATAGTACCAAAAACCGAGTTTCAATGGAATCGGCCCACAAACAAAAAAGTTGGCCATCATCTTGGATTTTTGTCATTTTTAACATTGCGTTGCTGTTTTCTTGTCAAAATAGTAGCGAAAACAGAGTTTCATCGAAATTGGCCCACAAACAAAATAGTTGGCCGCCATCTTGGATTTTTGACATTTTTGACGTTGCGTTGCTGTTTTTCTGTCAAAATAGTACCAAAAATAAAGTTTGATAGAAATCGGCCTACAAACAAAAAAGTTGGCGGCCATCTTGGATTTTTTACATTTTTAACATTATTCTGCTGTTTTTTGTCAAAATAGTACCAAAAACCGAGTTTCAATGAAATCGGCCCACAAACAAAAAGTTGGCCGCCATCTTGGATTTTTGACATTTTTAACATTGCGTTGCTGTTTTTTTGTCAAAAAAGTAGCAAAAACCGAGTTTCATTGAAATCGGCTTACAAACAAAAAAGTAAGCAGCCATCTTGGATTTTTGACATTTTTAACGTTGCGTTGCTGTTTTTCTGTCAAAATAGTACCAAAAATAAAGTTTGATAGAAATCGGCCTACAAACAAAAAAGTTGGCCGCCATCTTGGATTTTTTACATTTTTAACATTGTTCTGCTGTTTTTTTGTGAAAATAGTACCAAAAACAGAGTTTCAATGAAATCGGCCCACAAACAAAAAAGTTGGCCGCCATCTTGGATTTTTAACATTTTTAAAATTGCGTAGCTGTTTTCTTGTAAAAATTGTACCAAAAACCGAGATTCATCCAAATCGGCTCACAAATAAAAAAAATTGGCCGCCATCTTGGATTTTTTACATTTTTAACATTGCTTTGCTGTTCTCTTGTCAAAATAGTACCAAAAACCGAGTTTCATCGAAATCGCCCCACAAACAAAAATGTTGGCTGGTTTTTATTGAATCTTGGATTTTTGACATTTTTAACATTGCGTTGCTGTTTTCTTGTCAAAATAGTAGCAAAAACCGAGTTTATCGAAATCAGCCCACAAACAAAAAAGTTGGCCGCCATCTTGGATTTTTACCCGACTACGGCGAAGCCAAAACGGAGGGTATATGATTTTGACCTGTATGTATGTATGTATGTATGTATGTATGTTTGTAAATTCATCTGTTCCGTCATAACTTCTAAACTACTTGTTATAATTTGACAAATGAGGTATCGTTAGAAGCGTCTTAATCGTCCAATGAACATAGGCTATATGACGTCACATTAAATTGAATGTGGCGCCCTCTAGAAGAGTTAAAGATATGAACTAAAAAAAAAATATTTTTTAATAATGCCGTGTTGGGTACCAAATGAAAGGGCTTAATGAGCACTTTTCAAATATGTATATATTGTTAGCTTTTGCCCGTGGCTTTCCTTGCTTTCACCCTTTTGACAACTCCAAAATATTTAAAATAAAAAAGAAGTTTTAAAACTAAAACCCGACTACGGAAAAAACGTGCTCTAAAAAGTAAGAAACAAGAAAATATTCGAGTCCAAAATTCAATAAAAAGGATAACCGTAGTCGCATGCCACTTTGTCCTAGACACGTACGATACGAACAACAGGCTGGAGGTGGCATGCGACTACGGTTATCCTTTTTATTGAATTTTGGACTCGAATATTTTCTTGTTTCTTACTTTTTAGAGCACGTTTTTTTGATACATTGCGTTGCTGTTTTCTTGTCAGAATAGTAGCAATAACCAAGTTTCATCGAAATCAGCCCACAAACAAAAAAGTTAGCCGCCATCTTGGATTTTTGATATTTTTAACATTGCGTTGCTGTTTTCTTGTCAAAATAGAAGAAAAAACCGAGATTCATCGAAATCGCATTATTTATTTAATAGGAAATTAAAACGGTAACGACGCGATAGCCCTAGAAGACGTGTCCCGAGCTACATAGAACTGCGAAGTAAGCAGCTCGGGCTCGTCCGACTCACCTCTCCCCCCTCAAGCCCCGCACGATTGCCCTGTCTAGACGTCTCCGTCGGCCTACTGTAAGAAATTCTTTATGCTGTGCTACTACTATTTATTCTCAAAAATATTAAGCAACAAACTGACTATCAACTTTAAAAATCCAAATTATAGATTAATCAACGCACTCACCCGTTAATTCTACAACTTTCTTGCCTAATTTCTCTTGCAGTCTCACCTTCCAGTCTTTTATACGTTCTTTGACTAAAGCTTTCAATGGTGCTATGTACACAACCTAAAATAAAAACACATTTTAGACATTTTGAGAACAATTCTTTAAGAAGTTGGGTACAGAATCAAAAGAATGAGAGTTTATCGAAATATAAAAGCTCAATATGACTGACGTAAGGTTAAAAAATTGGCCAAGTTCGAGTCGGACTCGCGCACGAAGGGTTCCGTACCAAAAAACGGCAAAAAAATACGTTTGTTGTATGGGAGCCCCCCTTAAATATTAATTTTATTCTGTTTTTAGTATTTGTTATTATAGCGGCAACAAAAATACATCATCTGTGAAAATTTCAACTGTCTACCTGTTGTTGTTATTAATATCGAGCAAAAAACAGCAAAAAAATCACGTTTGTTGTATGGGAGCCCTCCTTAAATATTAATTTTATTCTGTTTTTAGTATTTGTTGTTATAGCGGCAACAGAAATACATCATCTGTGAAAATTTCAACTTTCTAGCTATCACGGTTCATGAGATACAGCCTGGTGACAGACAGACAGACAGACGGACAGCGGAGTCTTAGTAATAGGGTCCCATTTTTACCCTTTGGGTACGGAACCCTAAAAATCAATCAATCGATGGATAAATGACCTTAAGGCGACATTATATGTAATGCAACACTAGCGCTTCTTCCGCCGAAAGTAATTACTATGTAAAACACAATTTATTAAAAATCCAAACTGATGGTCCCCTCGCAAAACATCAGTTGTTATTTATAAACACATAAACTTATTGTCAGATATTTCTTTTGTGATTTTTTCAACAAAAACAAAACAACGGTCTTTTTTGCTTTTTTCACCACAACTGCAAACAAAGGAGTTTTTGGCGGGATTTTGTCGAGTTCAGTTCGGTGACTATTTTAATTATTCACAAATTGATTCATAGTGGATATTGTGTCTTAAAATTGGTGCAGTTTTGTGGTACAAGTGTCTACGCAACTGAACAATATGTGGGATAATGAAAATAGGCGCGATCTTGGTTGTGTGAAGCTGAGACTTTTATTGTAGTGGTCGCTACCTCGGCAGAACTTACCGAGTAAACTGTCTTGATATACTTGCTGCCAAATGCTCCAAGCAGCATTGGAATGTGATGCACCCGCATTTTAATGTAAACTGAAACAATCTACTAGAAAATCTAGAAATACTGAACTATTCAAAACATGACACTGGCAAAAATTACTTCCAAGAAGAAAGTAGATTGCCACATCAAAAAAAAGAAGAAGAAGAACTGCAAACAATTATTTTTCACTGACTTTGTGTATTTATAAATATAGCGACCCGCCCTCGCTTCGCTTCGGTGTACTGTGGAATTTTATTTTTTTGCGGGAGTGTTGTATTATAATGTCGCCTTAACAAACTAAAGCTTTTTCCAAAACATCTTTGACCATTTTACAGGTGAAAAAAATTTTTTTATTAAAGATTTTTACCTTACAGTCCGGGTACTGGTTAAACACCCTAAACATAGCGACTTCAGCCACAATAGTCTTGCCGGAGCCAGTGGGCGCGCCCAACAGTACATTATGGTCGGTGTGGTATAAACAGTGGAATATCTGCGTCTGTATCGGGTTGAAGTGCGTGAAGTTGTATAGGAGCTCGTACGAGGGATTGTTCAGCGATGTCACGGGGAGGGGCTGAAGTTCTAAGAGATCTGGAAGAAGATTTATGGTATTGGATCTGTTTTTTGACTTCCTGTCATTCTTTAAAGGTCTCTGCCCACTACACCGTACTATACCATGACCACAGAATAGATATAAGTACTATCGTACAGAAAGGAAACTCTCCGCCCCGCCCCACAATCAATTACCTCACTCCACCGGCGCCCACCGCGCGAGTTTCGTGTGCCGATCCGTGTCAATAGCTCGCACACAGTAGCGCGTGTGCAAAAACGTCATTGTGTAGCGTCTGTGTAATAGGTAGTTGAAACGCGACGCTTGTATGGAGTGCCCGGGGTGTGCCATGACCGTGCTAGGAACGTGTCAGGCAAAAAATTTTCTTTCTGTTGAAAAGTATGACAAGTGCATGGCCGGTGACGGAACGGTCTAGTGGAAATAGTGTCATACTTTTGAATACAAAGAATATTTTTTTGCCTAATACGTTCCTAGCACGGTCATGGTATGGTACAGTGTAGTGAGCAGAGACCTTAAAGCAGGGATGGCGAACCTTTTTTACCAACATGCCATTTTTCTAAAGAAATCTTTAATGAGGTCCTAGTCGTGCCATCACAAAATTGTTTTGACTTTGTGATTATTGGATAATGGGGTTGGCAACGCAAAGCTAATAGCAGATGGCGCCAGCGGCGGTCTAACCGCTATCAATAGTTTGATTGGTTAAAATATGCCACAAATGACATTTGATATTTGAAACAACCAATCAAATGTTTTGGTACAACCGCTTGTGGGGCCATTAGTTCCTCAGTTTCCATCCCCATTGGGAGCTCGGTGGCGCAGTGGTTATTAGCGCCTGGCCCAGCGATTGCGGAGGTTAAGCAACGTTCGCAAGGGTCGGTCATGGGATGGGTGACCAAAAATTTATTATCTCGAGCTCCTCCGTGCTTCGGAAGGCACGTTAAGCCGTTGGTCCCGGCTGCATTTGCAGTCGTTAACACCCACCAATCCGCATTGGGCCCGCGTGGTGGGTTAATGGCCCGTCTTCCTTATCCACCCATAAGGAAGGCCTGTGCCCCAGCAGTGGGGACATTAAAATGGCTGATGATGATGATGATGATTATTGGTAAAATAATAATAATAAATACTATCAACTCAAAAGTCTTTATTCACTACAAAAAATTGGTTCATTTTGCAACATTTTAATTATACACACTAATTTTTCGTAGTGTATAATGAATTTTGTCATTGGTGACGAGCCCAAAATATTGTGTCGCGTGCCATTACTGGCATGCGTGCCATTGGTTCACCATCCCTGCCCTAAAGCCTCGGATACATTAGGGGACGCATTTACGTAACATGGTATGGAGGAGGTAAGAAAATCTCTGTCAGAAAAACTCTCACGGTCGCCGGAAGGCACTCGGTGCATACATTTTGTATAAGACCCCGCACACTGTTAGAATTACAATTTTTCTTACAATAGGCGGCCCTCCTAAATCAACAACAATAAACTTGATTGAGCATGATCACAACAAAATAATAATAAACCACCAGTGAATGGAAAAGATGAAATAGTTTGTATTAAAATTAAGTTACCTGTATGCGGAGGGTGAGTTTCTGGTAATATCAAATGTTGGAATGTAAGTGGCAACACACTCTCTGCACCGAGCCATCTAGACAAATAGGTAACATAAAAAAAAAAAATTAATTATACAACAAGTCATAAAAACACCCTAATGCCGAATATGGTAGATAGGGACCATCAAACTGAATAACTTACTATGGGACCAACTCTGAAATCGCGAAAAAAATCAGCCGTTTCATATCGCGAAAAAAAATCAGCTGTTCCATACATTTTGATATTTTCGTTATTTTTTTTTCAAAGTAAAGGTCAAAATAAAAAATAGCTTTATTCACATCAACTTAATTATTAAGTACTTTTGAATCGTCTATATTTTCCTACCTTCTTGTATGAAACAGCTGTTTTTTTGTTGTTGGTCCCATAGTAAAAGTTGTTCAGTTTGATGGTCCGATGAAATGGTTTTCTCATTTTTTGTTCATTAATTAACACGTTATAGTATAGGGTAATTTTGGTACACCTTGTCAAATGTCAGTTTCAAGAACCTTCAATGTCAGATTTATGAAAAAAAAATAAAAAAAATACATCCTTTATGTACCCTCATATTTTTTTGACATAGTGTCCAAAAATTACTCTGTATTGGCACCGTGCACGCTTTAAGCGCCACCTAGCTTTTTGCAACTTTGATGGCTCTGACCTGACCGTTTTGACATTTTGATGTGTAATGGCGGCATTGTGACTAAATATTAAAAAATATTGTGTTATTAATGTAAATTTCAAAATTACTGTGATTTGGGTGGACAAAGTGTTGTGAAATCATTTTTGGTCATTTAAATTAAATATGGCAAGTAAGATCTATTCAAAAAGAGTGTTTTATTTTGGTTATATCAGGGTTTGTTTACTTCTTTTTTAGTTGTAAATTTTGTAAAACACGAGGATAAAGTTACTTTAATAATTTTATTAAGTGATAATAAACATATATAATTGTTCCTGTATCGCTAGTTATAAATTAAATATCGTTTTCAAACAGATTACAGAGCCTACATTATTCTACTTTTTACCACCATGAGCGCTGCGATCGATTATTATACCTTTGCACCCAGCCAATAGATATATACTAAATGTAGCTATTTATTAGGGTACGTATCAGAATGTCTAAAGTTAGAATGTCTAAACTTAAAATGGCAAAGTTCAAAATGTCAAAAATTTGAATGTCTTACGATTAAAATGTAAAACGTTCAAAATGTCAAAAACGAAAATGTCAAACGTTCAGATAGTCCTAAATTAAAATGTCTAAGTTCAAATGATCAAAACTTAAAATGTCTAATATTCAAATTACCAATTCATAATAAATTCCAATTACATTTTTTCATACAAAACTGTTAATCGCAATTATTTTTGTTTGGTTTGGTATTTTGGATTTTTTATTTAGTTAAATATTACTAGATAAATAATGTCTTTCTTTATCCAATTAATAACATCACAAAAAAAGTGAATTATGGTTAAATTGCGAAACATTCTGGTGTTATGTTAATACTTTGTATGGGAAGCTCACGGTTCGCCGGAGTAACGGATACTAGCGCGGTTTTCTTGCGGTTTTATTAAAAGTAGTTTGATAATTAGTTAGTATTTGGTTTGATTTTGGATTTTCTTGACGTTCAGCATAGCCATAGTCTAGGGGGACTCTGAAAATTGTTGTGTTCCGGCAGTAAGAGGTAAGCCAGTACCTCAGCGGTGAGGATTAAATATGTTCCAATCGCAAATCATTTTGGTATTACCTACCACAGATAATTATGTATTACGTTTGTATGGATTAAGTTAAGCAGTAATTAAGTTTAGCAGTCTACCAAAATTGAAGTTGAGAAAGTGTGATTTGAATAAGTTAAGAAATAATAACAACTTGATTACGACAACGTCAGCGCGTGCACAACACGGGTGCGGTGCATTGGTCGAGCGGCGTGCGCTCGGCGTCTCGTGGTGGCTTAGTCTTGACTAGTGATCTCGGCGAGTGCATCCAATTGATATATTGCAATGAATCAAAGAAATGCACACAAAAAACTGGATGACTATAGGCGCACGTTAAGGTGGGTACTCACTTAGGTTCGCGAACCTGCAGCAACCTGTGCTGAAAATAGTTTGCCATAGTGTGTACGTATGCGAACTTGATTCGCACAGGTACATACTATAGCAAAAGTGAAAATAAAAGGGAACAAAATTTTCTGACACCTAATTTTAGATGTGTCACTAATCTGCAATACCCTAATAATAATATCTATCTCCAAGAAATATATTAGTTATCATATTTACCAAAACTGTCTCTAAAGTATAAATCATCGGATTAATGTTAATATGTATTTTAAATTATAGTTTGATCACTTTTTCTATAGCCTGAATATACCTAAGATCTATGCTCTTAAAAGTAAGTTACGGGCAGGAATAATACACCTACCTAAAATAATAAACCTGTCACTATAAATCTAATCATCTAACTATTAGCATCGATTAATTCGTTCAATTATCGAAATTATAGATCTGTTACCTAATTAATAGAAAAAATCCTAATAGGGGCGGAGTTTTTATAACGGAGTTTTTAAAACCATTTTGATATTGTTTGGTGATTCAATTTCAGTGACACTTTTATTATTTTGATAATTGATATTATTTCCAAGTAATTTTTAATTAATATTTAGGTAATCGTTTTAACATTATTTGGTGATTCGATTTAGGTGAGAGATCTACTATTTTAGGAACAAATATTAGTAACTAGGTCACTGAAAACGCATTTATTAGGTAATTGATAAAATCGTGCCCTTAAAATAATAGAAAATAAATATGATAAAGAGGAAAGAAAATCATCATTTATATTTACATCATAATATAAAAGCTTTACATCTAAGTACTTAAATAATCGCAGTAAGTATACTATAATAGTAAAAAAACATTTTTTTTACACAATAGTGTAATGGGTACGTATCAGAATGTCTAAAGTTAGAATGTCTAAACTTAAAATGACAAAGTTCAATATGTCAAAAATTAAAATGCAAATGGTTTAAAATGTCTAAAATCATTATGTCTAACTTCAAAATAGCAAAATTCAAAGTGTCAAACATATCAAATACTTGACGAGCTAAAATATCAATGGTCATTAAGTCAAAGTTCACAATGATTTATTTGAATTGGGTTAGATCTTAAAACGAATCGCCTTCTTTGAGATTAATTGAGACTGTGGAGGTGCTTTTGGGCTTCGCCTGAAATGTTTTATAACACATTTAGCTGCCGGAAATGAGTCTAAACTAGTCTACTGGGACTTAGAAACCATAGACCGTAGGTCACGAGATAGGTGCGAGGAGCGTAGCGACGAGCATGTTAGGTTGACATGAACCCAGCGCGCGAGCCGAGCGAGCGAAGCGAGCGTGCCGCGGCAGCGGCCGGCGAAGCCCCGAAAAAAATCTATTTCAAACTCAATCGGTGGATTTTGTCCGGCTACCGAATGAGGGAGCGGCGCGGCTATGGTGATGTTCGGCGGAGGCGCAGAGGTTAACACGCAATTATTTAACCTAATTAATTAGGTACCTAAATGAAAGAAAGGCATAAGTAAATTCTATACGTCATATGTATTTGGACTATTAGACATTTTAAGTTTTGATCATTTGAACTTAGACATTTTTATTTAGGACTATCTGATCGTTTGACATTTTCGTTTTTGACATTTTGAACTTTTGACATTTTAATCGTTAATCATTCAAATTTTTGACATTTTGAACTTTGCCATTTTAAGTTTAGACATTCTAACTTTAGACATTCTGATACGTACCCAGTGTAATAATGTTACATCTTAGGTAAATAATCACAAATTTCGAAAACGTAAGTATACCCTCCTCCATGTAACAATTTAAAAATTATAACGCAATTACTAGAAACTACAAAGAATTGCTCACAAAATTTTGCAAGGCAATAAATGAAAAAAAAAGGCGAATTGTTGTTTTCAAATCATTGTAAACCTTTGACTTATGGACCATTGATATTTTAACTAGTTTGATGTTTGAACCGTTTGACATTTCGAATTTTGCTATTTTGAATTTATACATAATGATTTTTGACATTTTAAACCATTTGCATTTTGATTTTTGACATTTTGAACTTTGCCATTTTAACTTTAGACATTTTAACTTTAGACATTCTGATACGTACCCATTTATTAGATTAGACTGTGGACAGTCCTTAAAATGTTTTATACTTGTTTAGGGCAGAAAATAATAAGAGGTGATACATTATCTCAAATATGGACATTAATTTTAAATATACCTTTCTGATGTTGCCCTTATGTAGTACTGAGGTGGTAAAGGTTCCGATATCGGTATAGTTATTATCAGTTCTTGAGGCTCTCTGGTTATCACCTGAAAATATAAGATACTAAGATTTTTCCGTATAGTACTGTACTTATAGTTCTTTTATCTCACGAAGTCTGTTCGGCTATGAATGTTGTTAGGCGTGCACGTGCACATTATTTTAGTGTGTGTAATACCAAGGCTCGTCACTCCGCGCGCGAGTATGAAGCGCTCGGCGTCCTCTGAGAGGACAAATTTCATACGTCAGAAAAGATAAGACCTACGCGATAGAAAGAGAGGCAACTACTAAGTGAATGTTTTGTAGCGAAGGGAGCGCTGTGCGACCTGAATTGCACTTTATTGTGTCGGGGCTAGAGTTGCTATTTATTTAAACGATTCTGCGAAATGGAACTTCTGTACGCTAGTACTATTATCTATTCTGTGGTAATAGGAGAACGTGCAGACACACACTAATGTGCATGTGCACGCCTAACAACATACGAGAAATAGAATAACTATAACAGAAACAGTAGTTTTAAAATGGTACCAATGACAGAAAAGTTGAAAGAGAACCGTTTGGCCTGGAAGAGGGCTTGAAGAAATACATGACCTTACGTATGAAAATAACTAAGATGTAAGATTGAACTAACCTGTTTTTTGGTGATGAGGAAGTACTCATGATAGTACATGATATCTGTGTCGGGGTCTTCCACCCATATCCAGAATGCCTCTGGTGCTTTCCCATGGTACTTGTCGCTCCATCTACGAAGTGTACTCTTTTACAGAATATATGTAAAATATGTCAAAAGTTTATAACATATTATGTGTTCGCACGCTTGAACGCAAAATAAATACCGAGGTTCTGACATTGACGTAAAATCTATTAATGTGAATCAAAGGATAATATACGACAACCATTTATAATTTTGCCATACATCATTTTATGTTACGAATAAAAAGTCTGTTGTAGAAAGGTTAACCAATATTACTAAATGTGATTCAACCGAAGAAGTAATTGAACTTTTACAACGGACAGTTGTTTGAATGGTGGTTATATTCATTCACGAGTGTAGTAACTTTATTTTACTGCATTATAGTTATACTGACTTGAAGTTAGGCACGATTGTGAGCCTTATCCGCAACACTGTTCTTGTGATTGGATGCAGGCTCGCTTCCATTTCCAGTAGAGGGAATTCATCAGCACATTTCTTGAGGTGCCGCGCAGTTTTGGGGTTTCTTATCAGATCACCTAAGGCAGATTATACAACAGAGTTATTTGTAAAACACCAACAACCTCGAAGGATTACGAACAATTATAAACAACATCATTTGTTCTACGACTTTCCAAGAAAAGACGAAAAAAAGGCAAATGTGAAGTGTTCTTTTTACTGTAAACTGGGCAGGCATTAGACCACCATCTTGCTTGGTAATCAGGATGTGGTCTAAGGTGTAGAACGCTTGCACAGGAAATGCCTATTCACTCTTGCCTTGAAGAGACCAGGGTAGTAACTATCGGGGAACACATGAGCAGTTCGCATAAGAAATGTATAGTGACCACTTTTTGCTCTTTTGTTTTCTACTACAACAACGAACTATATTTAAACTATACTCAAAACAGACTAAAACTAATATTTAAGGGGGGCTCCCATACAACAAACGTGATTTTTGCCGTTTTTTACTCGATATCAATAACGACAACAGGAAGACAGTTTAATTTTAACAGATAAAGTATTTTTTGCCGCTTAAAAATTTTTACTAAAAACGTAATAAAATGAATATTTAAGGGGGGCTCCCATACATCAAAAGTGGCTTTTTTTTGCCTTTTTTGGTACGGAACCCTTCGTGCGCGAGTCCGACTCGCACTTGGCCGGTTTTTTTGGAGTAGTACGTAGGTATAAAAAAACTAATAGGGAACCACTGATCTACAGATTCCGTTTTAATATCACTTACCAACTTCTTTCCAGTCCATATCCCTAATTTGGTCGGGTTTCAGCATAGGGTATTCTATATGCTTCAATATCTCAATAGGGAAACAATTAAACTGCCTCATATCGCTGTAAAAGTCCCATTGCTGCAGTTCCAACATTTTGGCCATTTTGAGATATAACCCGGCCATGTAAGCATTGTTTTTGCGGAGTGTCATTTCAAACAGCGCTCGAACTATTCGAACAGCATTCTGAAATAGGTTGTATTATAACAATTTTCATAACATAGGGTATCAAACCTGCTACAAAATAGTTACAAGTGAACATGCTTCGAGAAGTTGTAGTAATTGAGTTTTAAATACAAGAAAATTACACATTACTTTCTTGTGTGCTTACCTAATAATGCTTGTTAGACTTAAAGACCGAAACCCCTCATTGAGCGAAAAAAGCGCTCACAACGCGTTGTGGTCCCTATTAAAAATTCACAACGCGAAATTCACGTTATGGCTCTTATAAAATGACGCCTTGTGGCAATCACAGAAAGACCACGATGCGAAATTCGCGTCGTGATCATCATACCAAACGACCACAACGCGTTGTGGAAATGTAGAAAAGCCATGATGCGTTCTGAGCATTAGTTGGTGCAACCATAACACGACGGACAGGTAATAGGGTATTTGACAACATTGAAAATATACTGCAAATTGTGGTCATCCTAACAGATAATGGCGTAAAAAACATATTCAACTATTATATAGACTAAATTAAGTCTATTGATTGATTAATTTCACCTAGAAAAATGCAATATTTTTTTAATTTTTTTCTGTGGCGAAAATGCTCTAAGATTACTGATGACGTCACTTGCCTGTTAATAAATATGGCTTCAGGCGTTTGACACGACCATAGACTTAGGATCCGCGATTGATGGCTGTCAAATGGCTAAGGATATTGCAATGTTTACAGGCTTGTGACGTTTCTAGCGCCATAGCGTTTTTGGCGCGGTTTTAAAATTTTAAACTTTAACATTGATTTTTTAATAAAATACATTCATTTTTCCTGAAATATCAATGTGGTGCGCTTATTACGTAATAAGGAATAATTTAAAATGGTTTTCCAAAATTAGTCAAATAGCCTATTGTAGTTTCCAATGACTAATATTTTGTGTTCGTGAGGAGCTCGATGGCGCAGTAGTTTAGCGCCTGGCCCAGCGATTACGGAGGTTAAGCAACTTTCGCAAGGGTCGGTCATGGGATGGGTGACCAAAAATGTATTATCTCGAGCTTGTCCGTGCTTCGGAAGGCAAGTTAAGCTGTTGGTCCCGGGTGCATTTGCAGTCGTTAACACACACCAATCCGCATTGGGCCCGCGTGGTGGGTTATGCTCCATCCTCCTTATCCACCCATAAGGAAGGCCAGTGCCCCAGCAGTGAGGACATCAAAAATGGCTGATGGGTAATATTTTGTGTTCAACTATTCGTAGCCTTATTACAAACCTTCTTGCACTGAATGCATTTAGTTGTAAAATCAGTATTGAAAATACCTGACTAATATAATTCAAGTCGGACTGCAACGAAGATCCATTGACCCTGCCCCTAGACAGATAGGTCTGCAGTAGTATATTGATCTTCCAATGTATGTCTTCGGGCACGTCTTCGATGCGCAGCTCGCAGTACTGGTCTTTGAGGTTCCATAGCTCTGTCAACTCTTCTTTTCTGATCTGTACATTGAAAATGATTAGGGAGTTTTTCTCTACCATAGCCTATTGGGAGTATAATAATCGATCGCAGCGCTCATGGTGGCAAAAAGTAGAAATAATGACGGCTCTGTAATCTGTTTGAAAACGATATTTAATTTATTATTAGCGATACAGGAATAATTATATATGTTTATTATCACTTAGTAAAATTATTAAAGAAGCTTTATCCTCTTGTTTTACAAAATCTACAACTAAAAAAGAAGTAAACAAACCCTGATATAACCAAAATAAAACATTAATTCTTGACAACCGATTGAACTCAATCTAATTATGAACTCTAAAACCACATCCTTATCCATTTATCTATTTCTTTAAAACTTTTTTTATGTAACTGTAAGATAATCTTTGTTAATATTTATGTGCTGTGGATATTCTGATAATTAATAAATTAAAGACGTTACTGCGCTTTTCATTGACTGGAAATGGAAGTTTCTCATCATACTGCATAGCATTGTGATTGTAACACTAATGTCTAGACCAATAAGGGTCAAAATTGATGAGTAAGATACCTTTAGCTGCTGGAAGTCGGAACACCTCGTCAGCATCTCCAGAACGTATCCTTGGGTCATAGATTTGCGGACCATAGAGTTAAAAACTTCCATAGTTTCGCAAGTTATGTAGTAGTGACTTGCCGTGCGACCGAGGTCTGCGGACAAAAATTATTGGTATAGTACAAGGCAAACATTTTGAAATTTTTTCTACGGAGTGGGGATAAGTTCGCACATGTGCTTTTGTGAGCGATCAATAGCGCGCGCCCCTCTCCCGTCGCCCGCGCCCCTCACCGCTACGCATACACAAAATACGCGTTTCGCGCAATCCCCACCCGATTTTATGATATTGGCCGAGAGTACTACGGACTACTATACAGTAGTATAGTCCGTTTATTCTTACTTGTCCTATTTGGTAAACAATACAGGGTGAAATCGAAAGCTGGTCGTCAAATTCTGTGGTGTGGCTAAGACCATCAAACTGAACAACTTTGTCTTTTGGACCAACTAAATCAGAGCAAAAAAAAATAATCAGCTGTTCCATACTTTTTGGTCGAGTAGATAGTACGTTTTCTATAATCGCTGATTATTTTTCTACTCTGATTAAGTTGGTCCAAAAGACAAAGTTGTTCAGTTTGATGGTCTTAGCCACATCACAAAATTATGTCGAGTGTTTAAAAAATTACCCTGTATAATAATAATAAAAAAAGCTCGAATTAAACATACCAAAATGTGTATAATCTTAGTTTTACCTGTGATATTCAAATCTCCCGTCCGTTCATTGTACCGTATCATTTGCGTTTTGTCCAGTTGCATCGCTGCTGCAGTGATCAGCTCTCGCCGTTTAGTTTCAAGCATCGGCTCTTCTTGCACATCCGCATACGTTAGCCCGTACACCTAAATAGTATGAAGTGAATGTACTTCTATAATTATAATATCTTCTAGTACAGCAGGTACTGTAATGTAATTATTAATATCTTCTATTTTAGCAGGTACTGTAGATAGAACTAATAACTTTCACAAGGAAAACCTGAAATGATGAACTTATTTGTATGCAGCGTCAGAGCTAGGGCCATGAGCGCCCCTGACAAGATTTGAATTTTGCGCCCCAAGACTTATAGAATTTTTTCTAGCTATGGGCCTCCTTCACTCGCTCAAGGTCGCGCGATAAGTACCTACTGCTAGCCGTGCCTACGGAGGCACAAGTGAGCAGCGGGCCGCCACACGCCCGCCTGTGTAGTCGCGCGGCATCTTAATGTCTGCGTAGGTATTGTCTCTTTATAATAGTAACAATGTCGAATCGCCATTAATATGCCGCGTACGGATGTCAAAATCAAAAAACCAATAAAAAATTGGCGTTTTTTACATTATGAATATGCTACGCAGTTCATTTAAATGAAGACGACCCTAACGTTGCGTCATCAGAAAAGGTAAGAGCACGCGATAGAAAGAGATGCAACTACTAGGAGCGCTGCGCGACCTGAATTGCACTTTATTGTGTTGGAGCAAAAGTCGCTATTTATTTAAATGACTTTGCGGAATGCTGCTTCTGTACTTGTACTATTAATTATCCTGTGCTATGGGTCAGCAAAGTGCGCCCCCCCGAGGGTTGCGCCCCTGGCAGCTGCCCCCCTTGCCAGCCCCTAGCTACGACGCTGTTTGTATGTATTACTAACCTGTGGGTTGATCCTCATCCTGACAAACAAGTACGTGTAGCTGAGCCATTCTACTGCTTCATCGATGTTCGTTACTGTGCCCAAAGCAACCTGCAAGTTAATAATATTAAAATTAATATAATTTAATCATTCTGACTTTGTCAATAGATCGATTTCAATTTCGTAAATATAAGTTCTTGGCGTTTTCATTTTGATAAGACGAAATCGTCAAGAACTCGTCCACGACATAAAGAAAATAATATTCAACAATGAGGGCTGTTCAAAGTGGCATTAAAAATAGTAACTATTAACTGGTGTTGATGGACAAGTTGAAAAATAAACGGCTAGTGCTTAAAAAGTATTTTTTACCATCGCCACTCAAAAAAGTGCGTTTAATTCAACGATAAGAGTGAATAAAACGCTGTTTTATTCACTGAGTGAATATAAAAATATTTTGAATTTGGAACAATGTACAAAAAAATAAAACCTGCTGAAAGTATGGAGCTATTCCATAGATAAAGCCTCCCGCCAATTTTATTTATGTTCTTTTTAGTGTCTTATCTTTGGGTTATTTTCTAAAAAACATCCCGTCAAATTAATTAGGTTCTTTTTGGTGTCTTATCTTTGGGTTTTTTTAGATGATTAGACGTTCAGTCTTGCATTGCATCAATCCATTCCATCAGTCTGGTCTGGTACGATCTTCAGACTTTAAAAATTCAAAGTCTATACAAACTGATGAAATGGACTGATGCCTGACCGATCATGTAATTTCCCTCTTAGCGTGGTTGATTTATCTCATTGGAAAACATCTAGTTTCACTATTTTCTAATGTTTAAATATTACTGATTACCTACCTAAATAATAAAAATGTAATAACTATAAATACTAATTATGCAGCATAAAATAAATGAAAACTGTTACTATTACCATACACTTAAATCTCTGAACAAATTATGGTCTGTAACACAATTATATTATTATATTAATAAGGAGAAATTTCACATTTTTACACTATTTTTAAATCCATTGTTATTCAGTTTACCTTTAAAAAAACATACAAATAAAAGACACTATTGTCCCTTTGTCATTAGAGTCACCTGTGATTCTGAAAATATGGAGAAAAATAATTATTTTGCACTGTTTTCATGTGTGTTGCAGTCGGATTATGTTCTTGAAATTAATTTAATTAAAAAATACACTAGTCTTTATATTAACTGTGTGGCTGCACACTGCGGAAATATGGAGAAAATTAGTTATCTCACACTGCTTAAAGCCATAACCATTTTTATTTCTAAAATGTATGATCGTATATGCAACAAATATTATTTTTTTGTTGTTACTGGATTACACTTTACTTTAAATGTCTTTTCTGTTGAGAAACACAATCTTTTGTTAATCATTAAATTGATTATTTTAGCAATTTTTGTTCTGAAAGTGAGTCTAACGAGAGCAGCACTAAATAAAGGTATTGTCATGCCATTGCTCTACTTAACTTTTGTTAATAGTGATTACATAAATCTATTGCATACGCATTATGTACTGTTTTTCAAACAAATAAGTCCTGACATATTTATTATGATTACTCACCTAGTACATAAATACATCCTACACCTCATATCTCACCAATATTCCATTGACACTAGGTATATCCTAATAACCTTTGAAAAACCCTCATTAATAATATTATTTGATAACCTTAATTACCTATTATTTTTATGTAGATGTACTCAATCACCATATTATTACTGTAACCATGGTTTTTATACGGTACATCTTAAGTGTGCACACTACGACTTCACAAAATCGCAATGCTAGACATAAATAATGAACTTGATACGCTAGGTCTAGCCGAGTCTAACATATGTACAATTGATGACAGTGCTAAGTTGCTTCATAATGATCACTTATCACTAAAATTGATTGTCCAAAATATAAGAAGCATCAATTGTAACATGCCCCAATACCAAACGTTATTACATCGCACGAATCTTGATTGGGATTTTATTATCTTGACCGAATGCTGGCTTCACGGAAATCATTACATACCCACATTACAAGATTATAATTATTCCTACACTTTGAATAATAAGACGCAAAATGAAGGTGTTGTGGTGTATTATAAAGCTAACCAAACTTACAACATAACAGAACCTCCATTACTCGACGCTAATTGTCTTATGATTAAATTAAGCGACACTACCGTAATACTTGCAATATATCGCCCTCCGGCTGAAAAAAACCTAACAAAATTTTTAGACTCCCTCAATAATCTTCTCAGCGACTTAGCGGCATACACAAATATTATTCTGACAGGCGATATCAATATAGACATTCTAACCTTGACTACTAATTCCCAAAATTATTTAAATCTTCTCGCCTTCCATAGCATGTTACCAGCGCATACTATCCCCACTCATGGTCGCACTTGTCTTGACCATGTTATCCTAAAGGCTAAGACACAAGCTCGTTGTTTTGTCGGACCTGCGACTCTAACTGATCACTCCACTGTGATTTTTAGCTTGGATCTTCAACACAAAACCCGAACACCTATTAGTAAGTCAAAACGAATAGACTATGCGGCATTAGACGTAGCAATCGCACAAATTGACCTAAGCCATTTAATGTCACTAACCAACGTAAATGAGGTAACTGATCGATTCATACACATACTGACCAGTGCTTTGAATAACTGTACTAAACTACACACTATTTCTAAACGTAAACGCATAATAAAGCCATGGATTACGCCAGGTCTAATCAAATGTATGAAAAACCGGGATAGGCTCCACATGAAAACAAAAA
The DNA here is from genome assembly GCA_943789525.1 of Agriphila geniculea. Taxonomy (NCBI): domain Eukaryota; kingdom Metazoa; phylum Arthropoda; class Insecta; order Lepidoptera; family Crambidae; genus Agriphila; species Agriphila geniculea. Next base: position 16,014,463 of record OX038890.1, read on the forward strand.
AGAATCCTAATAATGAAATTATTAAACTAACTTACACACGTTACAGAAATTTTTGCAATTTGATCTTAAAAAAGGCCAAACGGGAATTTGAAAAGGCAGAAATCACTAAAGCACAGCACAACAGTAAAAAACTATGGGAAGTAATTAAAACTATAACGTACACTAACAAGCCAAAATCCAGTGCGACCGAACTTATTTCAAATAGCGATCCTATACAAGCAACGAACAATATCAATAAATATTTTGCGAATGTAGGTAAATCCCTTGCTGAGAGTATTATAAACAATAGCTTGCCGCACACACCCCCACCAAGTATTGGTAACCCACAGGCCGAATCCTTTGTTTTGCTTTTGACAGATGAAGCAGAAATCGACTCAATAATTTCTAACCTTAAGAATGACTGCGCAGTTGGCCTAGACAACATCTCTAATAGCTTTTTAAAACGATACAAAGCGCTATTGGTGCCAATTATTACGCACATATGCAACTTGTCAATGTCCACTGGTGAATTTCCTTTGGCTTTTAAAAGAGCTCTCATTCATCCTATTCATAAGAGCGGGGACAGGGACCGTGTCGGCAACTATCGTCCGATATCTATACTGCCTGCCCTTTCTAAGGTCCTGGAGAAAGTGATCAACAAGAGACTAGTTCACTATCTTGAAGCAAAACAATTACTATCTAGCTCCCAGTTTGGCTTTCGGGCTAAAAGATCCACCAATGATGCAGTTCACGAATTAACTGACCATGTTATCACTAAACTGGACGCAAAGAAGAAAGTCATTGGTGTGTTTTTGGATTTGGCGAAGGCGTTTGACACTGTTTCTGTCCCACTACTTCTTGACAAGCTTGAGCGCCTTGGAGTGAGAAATAACCAACTCAAACTTTTTCACAGCTATCTTACAGAGCGCTCCCAACGTGTTAAAATTGATGATGTTTACAGTGACGAGTTGCCTATCACCTATGGGGTTCCACAAGGTAGCGTTTTGGGACCTACGCTATTCCTTACGTACATTAATGACTTATGTCAACTACAACTGACCCATGGGAAGGTTATCTCGTTTGCTGATGACACTGTCCTCCTCTTCTCTGGTGATACATGGGATGAAGTTTATAGACATGCTCAGGAAGGTTTCAATTTGGTTAAAACATGGTTGACTGAAAACCTACTTACTCTTAATGTCGAAAAAACCAAGTATATCTCCTTTGCTCACCGCAATAAAAACCATCCCTACACAATACCTCGATATGTTATTGTAGGTCACTATTCCTGTAACAGCTCTTACACAACCTGTTCTTGCCCAAACCTCCAGCACGTAGATGAAATAAAATATCTCGGTATTGTCATTGATAAAAACTTAAATTTCCAGGGTCATATAGATAAGCTTACTACCCGAACTCGAAAATTAATATATATTTTTAAAAACCTACGTCATGTTGCTGATGAAAAGGTTCTAAAGCTAACCTACCTCGCGTTGTGCCAATCCATTTTAACGTACTGTATAACATCATGGGGTGGATCTCAAAAATCCAAGATGATTAGTATTGAGCGCGCACAAAGAGCTGTTCTCAAGGTTTGCTATTACCTACCATTCCTCTATCCTACAGCAGAGCTATATCAAAAGGCTAAAGTTTTAACAGTGCGACAACTTTTCATTCACCATATCATTTGTAAACAACATTCGCTCACAGCATACGATCCGGCACTATATAAGAATAAACGTCGCAAATACAAAGTTTGCCCATCCGTACCTCATAACACTAAACATTTTAAAAGATTCTTTTGCTTCCTTGGCTCGTTTTTGTATAATAAAATCAATGAAATCTTACATATATACTCACTCGCTACAACACAGTGTAAAAGAAAAGTATTCGATTGGTTACAAAACCTCACATATGACGAAACAGAAAAACTCCTAATTGTACTGTACTAATCGTCTGACACATACATACATACGCACCCACGCACGAATGCACGCACGCAAATTCACACAAAGACACAAACACACACACACACACACAAACACACACACAAATACACACATACTATCACAAACACGGACACACAAGTTTGTTCATAACCTAATATTATTATAGTTATAAGTAGAATATAATGAACTTTTATTTTCAAGTATTGTTTTCTCTTAAGGTTTTAATAGATATCTATGATCTCTTTTTTGGCGATTATGTTTTCATACTCTATGAGGCGGAGGCCTGGTAATCTGTAATACAGGTTATCCTAGTACAGATACCAGTCTCTCACATACTGCTATTTTGTAAACGCTCGTCTAATTTTAGTTTAGCAACTAAGTCTGTAAAAGATTGTGAGAGAAAATAAATAAATAAATTATTATTATAATTATTATTATACTATAGGTATAAGTACTGCTATTTGTTTTCTCGCAGTCAATGGTAAAAATTAGAGTACACAACTCGTGAAAAAAAAACATCTCGGTCCTTTGTATCCCTCGCTTCGCTCAGGATTCTACTTTTGAATCCAGAATCAACTCTAGAATCCTTCGCTGCTCTCGGGATCCAACTTAGTCCCTCGAACTAAATTTCCTCTTTTTTCACTTGTTGTATAATCTACTATTAATTCCTTGGCGTACGTTGGTTGTTAGCGGTGTTTTCGTGTGTTTTGTGTGCATTGTGTTTTCTTTTTCCTACGTTTTCTACAGTTGACACTTGCCTGTTTGTCAACGCCATCTATCGAGCCTACAGTATTTTGTCATTTTGAAAAGCCCTCACTCACACTGCATAAAAATGCATTATTTTTAAAATATGGCAACCCACCCACTCGCGAACCTTTTTCAATATAGCAATCCCATTCTCACCTCAGCGTTCAAGTTATCCGAAAGCAGATTGATAAAGTTGCTTTCAATCGGGAATTGGTTCGTCATACTCTTCAAGTAGTGTGTAAGTTTATCATGTGTTGTGATTATAATGCCCGTACCGCTGCTGTCGAATTGTGGCCGACCGGCCCGACCGAAGATTTGTAGAACGTCCAATATACTTAAGTCGACGAATGTACCGTGACTTTGGTCGTAGATTTCTGTACCCTATAAGATAGAAGATATGGTTGATATTTCTTTCCATTCCTGATTTTTATTGATAAAATGTAGTAGTAGTTTTACGGCCGTTTGCACTATATAAACTTAAGAATCGCCTAAGAACTATAACTCGACCAAAATTAAAACGGAAGCTGTCATGCGGCTTATAGGGTATTTTCTAAATTTTTATTTAAAGATTATGATACTGCTTATATTTAAATATTGAACAATAAAAAAAATGAATTAAATAATGTCTTTTTTTCTCCATTAAAACCAATTAAAGTCAATTTCATTTTTAATGGTTTTGAATTTACCGCCAAAACGCTTAGTTCGTTGATGTCTACTGTGTGACGTCAACTTTGTGTTAACAATTTTAACACCTTTGTAGTCTGTGCTACAATTTACTCTATGATTTACACAAAGTTGACGTCACACAGTAGACTTCATCGAACCGAGCGTTTTAGCGGTAAATTCAAAACTATTAAAAATAAATTTGATTTTAATTGGTTTAATGTAGGAAAAAGTCATAAATTATTTTTTTCTATTTTTCTGTCGAATTGTTCGTCCTAATCTTTAAATATAAGCAATTTTAAAAAAATTGTAAAATACCCTAATCGAGTTGTAGTTAAGAAAAGACTTAGGTGATTCTTAAGTTTAGTGCAACCTGCCGTTAGTGTTTTATTCTGTTTATCGATAGTATTTTACATTAATATGCAATACCCGAAAAGCCCCACCTAGCATGACCTCCGAAACGCGATATGATACAGCGATTTATCACGTGTAAATGTCAAAAGACAATGAGTTTTGCAGTGAGTATCGATAAATCTATATCACGCGTTATATAGCGAGTTTCGGTGGTCATGCTAGGGGGGCAGAATAAAATATCAGATCAAATAAAAGTATAGTCAATCATCTTGTAAGTGTACTGATTAACAAATAGAAAACAAAAGTGACTTCACAGTAAAATTATTTTTATTTTTGTCTATGTAAGTATTAATGTAATAACTTACCCTAATGATAACAGCGTGGGCGGGTAAATTGACACCCCAGGCTAGCGTTGATGTGCAAACTAATACTTTTATGTAACCGTCAGCAAAATACTTTTCAACCATATTCCTATAAACATAAAGTTCAATTTAATATAAAAAAAACAAACGTTTCTAATTATTTTTTATTGTAAAAAAACATGAAAAATGAGGTTGATTTATTCCAAAGTAGTATTTCTTCAGTAAAGTATAGTCTTTAGTCTATTGACATCGGCCATTTTTAATGTCCCGACTTCTGCTGGGGCACAGGCCTTCCCTATGGGTGGATAAGGAGAATGGGCTTTAACTCACCACGCGGGCCTAATGCGGATTGGTGGGTGTTAACGACTGCAAATGCAGCCGGGACCAACGGCTTAATGTGCCTTCCGAAGCACGGAGGAACTCGATATACGAAATTTTTTTGGTCACATATCCTATGTGTCGGGCTGAATGGCAGGGCCGGGCGTTGCGCCACTAATGAAATTTTTATTCACTAAAAATAGAGTACAATTAAGTTGTTACTTATTTGAAGTCCGTTTATTTTACCAACATAGGGCATGTGAATTTATGAAAAACATAAAAAAATAAGCTCATATCATACAATTCGAAAAAAAACTTACCTATCACTTCTCAACATCCCAGCGTGATGGCAAGCAAAACCAGAAGCGAACAGCTCCGCTAACTGCTTATTCGGGCTACTCCCAATCGACTTCTTCGCCTTCAAGAACCCTCCCGTGTCTTCAGGCTCGAAATATTTCAAGTGCCCCTTCTTCTGCGCCAACTCTTTGAGAACTAGCGCTGTTTGGTGCGTTGCGTTACGAGCGTGCACGAACACCATTACTTGGTGACCTTTCTGTACCATATCAACGGCTTTGTCGTAGCATATCTCGTTCATTGCTTGCATCTGAAGAATTTTTTACCTTATTTATTAGCTTATATAAGGTGGAATCAAAAGATGTGATTAATGGAACATGGGTCGAAAAACGAAAAAAAAAACCATTCTTTTTAAATTTGAGATTTTTGCATTCACAATGCTATTTTTATACGATATTAAATAAAATATGTACTAAAAAAATACAGTGACACGGTAGCTCAACGGTCAGAGCATTGGACCGAATATCCAAAGGTCGCGGGTTCGATTCCCGTCCGAGAACTGATGTGGAGCGAGTCGTATTTTTTCTAGTATATTATTTAATGTTGTATAAAAACTCATTCTACTATTTTATTTTATTTTATAATACAAAATGTTACCATACAAAATGTTTTGGTCAGCTGGTCAACTTACAATAGAAAGGCGAATAACAATATTTTTTTCGACCTATGTTCCTTGGAGAAAGTTTTTCAGTTTAAGCAACACTACCACCTGTTTCAGTATTGTTACATAATTTGGTTCAAACAATAAGGCTTTCAAAGTTTGGAAAATGAGAAAACTGCTTTCTTTAAATGAAACTATGTTTGCAGAATTATCGGGTATTTTGTAGTTTGACTAAATCTAAAGGCTGGTTTACATTATCTTAGTATTTAGTAGAGGGCTTAGTAGCGTGCGAGTAGATTCGAATGCGAGTGCTTTAGTAGTTTTGGTGCCTTTCCAGTGTCTGTTTACACGCTTCCAGTAGAGTGTCATTTTCGCCATACCTAATACCTATTATTTAATTCAATTACACGTCACGCGTTCACCGGCAAATGCACTCTACTAAAGACGCTACTAAAATGTCGATTTACATGCTTCCAGTGCGAGTGCGAGTAAAATATCGCGCGGGGGGTGAGCGGGCGCGCAGGGGGTGCTACTGGAAAGCGAGTAGAAAGGCTACTAGAACGACTCTCTTTAGTCATAAGACGACCGTTTACATGTTTCCACTAAAGTACTCTCTTAAAGCACTCTACTAAAGACTAAGATAATGTAAACCAGCCTTGAGGGTTATTATGAACAAGCTGCATTAAAATAGTCTGCCAGCCAAAGCCAGCTACAAAATTGCAGAAGTTTTTGTGCGATTAACATTGCTGCACTGACTGCGCGACTTGCATTCGGCGTGCAGTTCTGATCGTATTACAACCGTGCAGCCAGTTTGCAGTCTGTTTGCAGCCAAAGGCTTAATAAAATTACAGATCTGTAGGATTAGTTAGATTAAAGGATAAATCAGATATCAGTTGTTTATTTGTGACATTAAAAAAAGGAAAACTCTCGAAATACGTTGGAGGAAAACGTATAAACCGGATCTTTGTAAAAAATCTAGTATGTTTCGGGCAATTGGAAAGTTGAATGCTGATTGGATAATTTAGGAGTCGATTTAGTCTGATTGGTCAGAACATGACTCTTTTTTGACCTCATGACTATAGGTAATCGTAAGCCAATCATAGCATAACGTTGACGTCAGCCAATCAGCGCGCGCAAAATGATGGTCATTCGCGATTTACCTAAGATACGCTGGATTTTGTAAGAATCTTAAACATTACAGAGACGATTGAAAAAATCTGTCTCTGATTCTAAGGCTCGTATGGGGCCATCCATAAATTACGTCACACGTTAAGGGGGAGGGAGGGGGTCAACGAAGTGTGACATTGTGTGACAAGGGGGAGGGAGGGTGCCTAAATTTCGTGACGTCACACTTCAAATTCATTAAAATTGAAATAAAACAAATTTCGGAACTGCTGTAATTATTTTTGGATGTAAATTGTAAAATATGTGACGTCACACTAGGGAGGGGGAGGTCTCACAAATGTGACCAGCTGTGACAAGGACGGCGGAGGGGGTCAAAAATCATGAAATTCGTGTGACGTAATTTATGGATGGCCCCTATTTATAAACAGCTCTCAACGTTAAGAGTTATCTTGAGATCATATCTGAGATGCTGTACAGCATCTCAAGTATGATCTCAAGATAGCTCTCAACATTGAGAGCGGTTTATAAATACGGACTTAACTATCCAGTTTTTGCAATCACACCAGGATTTTTGTAAAGATCCGAATTGTACGAACATCCTACGACACATACAAGTCTTTTATAGAATCTAATTCAAATACCATTCTGATGTGGGAGCCCCCTCCACCTCCGCTCTCCTTGACGCCGATAAACTGTTGTTCAAGCGGCACTGGGCGGAATCGAGAGTCGAAGAAGAACAGACCGATATTTGGATTCACCCGTAAGAACCTACGAGACGAGAGAAATTAAATAAATAAACAAATTATGGATAGCGTCCGTCGGAGTTAGGGTCATGAGCGCCTCTGGCAAGATTTGAATTTTGCGCCTCAAGACATATTTCTAGGAAAATGAGCGCTACGGCAAGATTTTAATTTTGCGCCCCCAAGTCTTTTAGACCTATTTTCTAGCCATGGGTCAGCAAAGTGCGCCCATCTGAGGGTTGCGCCCCTGGCAGCCACTCCCCTTGCCAGCCCCTAACTACGACGCTGATTATAGACCACTTTTATTAAGAGTCAACTTTTATGTGGCACATATATTTACGTGGCACTACCAATAAATGCATACATGTAAGGTTTGTTTGTTTTGCTTCGATCATCTATGACGGAAGTTATTGTTATAAATGTAAACTAAGGATCTGCCATTGATCAAAATAATCGCTTTGAATGGTTTGATTATTGATACAAATTAATCAACAACGTAGAAAAGTCAAAGAAAGCGTTTATATTTCTTTTAATCATTTTTATAAATCAGCTATAGAAATAGCATTGTGATTGCACAAATCTAAAACTCACAACAATTTGATAAAACTGGACGTTTTTTTTAATCTGTGAATAATTATATTTCTCACCTGGCAACATCGACGTAGTTGGGTAGTGTAGCTGACAACCCCACGATTCTGATCATGTTTTGTGTCGATTCGACTTGTCGTAGAGTTCTTGCTACAATAGCTTCTACTATGGGCCCTCGGTCTCCGTGTAGTAAATGAACTTCATCAATGATTAGCAACTTTACTATTGCCGCTAACTCGGTGTCAGCTAAAAGCGAAATGTATACTTAGCTTGTAAATGAAATCTTATAGCTATTTTACGATTTGACTAGTCGCATTTAATGTGATACAAAACGCCTGAATTTGAATTTGTCATTGCATAGTTGTTCAATAAAAATTGCTAATCTATACTAATATTATAAAGAGTGATGAACATGGCGTAACATTTTCAGACCAAAATGGCAAAATATTTGTGTTATTATATGATTTATGATAATACATTTAAGCTTAGTGAGTAATCAAAATGTAGTGTAAAATTGTAAAGTTTAAAAAACATTACGAGTACGAAAATTAACGGAAGTGTATTTGGTTTTACAACAAAGTTTATTTGTCAAATTTATACAGGTAATTAAACTCATATATTAGCGTAATACTATTTCAATAGTTCTTACTGTCCATTTTAAAATGTGTTATGCATGGTTTCTTGGAAATTCATGATTTACAGTTGTTGTTTCAACAATTAGAATGTGATGTTGACTAATTTGACTATGGGCAGTAATGGCGGTAGGCGGTTGCGATTCCCGCCAATAACGAATGAATAAAAGTGAAATCGAAAGAGGGTAACAGCCCAGTCTGATATTGTGCTTCGTCGAAATAAAAGATAAGTATTGAATAACTGTGCTATTTATTTGGTTTATTGTAGATAATGGGTTATAATTATAAAGTCTAGGATGTTTTATCTTGTTTAGAATTGTGTGTTCATTATGATTAATGTGTTTAAAATGTGTTGTTTCTGGCAATTTATGCAATGTCGGTAAGAATCATTGTTCAGCATGAACAATGAGATCTGATGTGCTGTTTTATTAGTGTTACAGTTTAATAATGATTGAAGTCACGTTTAATATCATTGTTCACTTTGAATAATGAGGTCTCGTGTGTTGTTTCATTAGTAATATAGTTTAAAGTGTTAGTTATTACAAAAGTTACGTTAAAATATAGTGACTATCAAGGTTAATGATATTGTTTTCTTGTTTTATCTTCTAACTTATGCTTAGTGTTGGTTATCCAAATATATCCAAGTTTAAATAGTGATGTTGTGTTTTTAATTATGTGAGCCTAAACCCTATATCTTCAACAAGAGGAAAGATTTATTTTTTGTATGTGTTTGTTTATTTGTAATTAATGAACTCAAAAACTACTGAACCAATTTTAAAAATTCTTTTATCTATAGAAAGCTAAATTATCAGCGAGTAACATAGGTTAAATTTTATTTAAAAAAAAAAATTAGAAACCCTATTTTTCCTAATTTAAAAAGGTGTTTGTGTTAAAAAACCGTTTAATAATAACACCCCTGTTTTTTTCGTCGGGGGTCAAAAATAGCCGTAATATGTGTACTACAAGTTGAGTACGCTGCTGCCAGGACCAAAGTGAATGTAATTTCACAACGTTTTAGCTGGGACCAAAGGCTTTGGACATAGCTATATCAACTAATAACGGGTGTAACAAGATACTCAACGAAGCTGAAGTCCACGCATTCCGCCCATCATCAGAATCATTTTTGTCTTTTAGACTATACCTGGGAAACCAATAGCTACGAAGTTATTGGAGGTCAAAGTCATTTTTTTTTTCAAATTTTTAATGAATTCGTATTTTATTCGTTATTTCCAAATTTTTGTTAACAGAAACATTATCAAATTTTTATGTGTTTCGTAACAAACAATGGCTTTAAAACGTCATCACTCAATGTATTTCATGAGCACGTACATAAACGCTACCTTTCAAAAACTCTGGTGCGGTGGGATATGATCAACTTCCCACAAACATAATTAAGGCTACTAAACATTTAATAGCACCTGTTTTAAGCCACTTGGTTAATCTGTCCTTTGAACAAGGGGTGTTCCCCGACAAACTTAAAGTAACTGTAGTAAAGCCAATCCATAAAACAGACAATACTAATTCTCTTGAGAACTATAGACCAATCGCTCTAATATCCATATTCTCAAAGATTTTTGAAAAGGCCATGCTTCTCAGAATCACAAACTTTATAAACAAATTAGGCATCCTAGACAAAAATCAACATGGCTTCCAACAGGGGAAATCCACAACATTAGCAACTTTTAAGCTGACCAACACAATCCTAGCCTACGTGGACAAATCTGTTGAGGTAACTGCCGTATTCTTTGATATGAGTAAAGCCTTTGACTTTGTCTCTCACAAGCTACTCTTATCAAAATGTGAAAAATATGGTCTCAGGGGCAATACTCAAAATTGGCTTAATTCATACTTATCTGAACGACAGCAATACGTTGAGCTCAAAAACTTAGATAACTATTTTAATGAAACGTCATACACATCCAAGGAAAAAATAAATAGTTCCGGAGTCCCACAAGGAAGTATTCTGGGCCCACTACTTTTCCTGTTGTACATTAATGATCTTCCTAGAGCAACCCGACATTTTTGCACACTTTTTGCTGATGACGTTTCCGTGGTGATACCAAACACTTATGATTCCACAACTGACTATAATAATGAAATTAATGAGACCGTGTCTAATATAATTAATTGGCTACGTAATAATAATTTAAAAATTAATGTAAACAAAACTAAATACGTGCAATTTCACAATCAACGCAATAACAAGTATGCTGAACTTTCAATATGTCACGAAGGTCAGACGATTGGTGAAAGTAATGAGGTTAAATTTTTGGGAATTCTAATGGATAAGAATCTTACTTGGAAGGCACATATACAACGTGTTTGTAGTAAAATAAATAGCTTCGCATATGCCTTATATCGGCTCGTAAACATTGCTGATGTACAAACAGCCTTGTTAGCATACCATGGTTATGTGGCTTCCAACCTTAGATATGGGATCATAGTCTGGGGCAACTCGGTAGATCGGGATCGAGCATTTATCGCCCAGAAACAGTGCATACGCTCCATCTGCAACATTTCCCGTACGACAAGTTGCAAACCCTATTTCATCAAATCCAATGAAAACCTTTTTGTTAAGAATAATGACATGATCCTTAATTATAATAGAAGATTCCCAGATAAACTTGTTTATCCACAAGTGTCAACAGCTTTATATAGAGAAAATTGCCTACCGATGTCGATAAAAATTTATAATAAATTGCCTAAGGACATAAAAACTTTACCTTTAAACTTGTTTAGGAGAAGACTGCACCATCTTCTCTTAGAAAAATGTTACTATACTATAAAAGAGTACTTAACTGACAAATTAGAATAGTTATTTAGAATTTATTATTATTGAATTGACATTGGCACAAATTAAACTGACATCAACTATTTGACATTACTATTGATTTTTTATTGAATTTTTATTTTGACTATTATGTGAATGAATTGCGTTTTTTTTTTTTAATCTGCCTATTGTATGTAATGTATTATTATTGGATTGACATTAGCACAAATTAAACTATTATTTTGACTTGATAAATAGAATTTGAAATGTAACTTTTCTTTAAATGTAATTAATTAACTATTTTTATTTTGCATGTCTGAATTGACTAAATGTGAGAACTTATAACTTATTGTCCACCATTTTCTGTACCATGTTTAAAGCAAATAAATAATTATCATTATCATTATCATCATTATCAACTCGGCCGCACGCAGCTGTGTAGCATTCACTCGCAGGCACGGTCTTTTGTACACGTTACATTGCGTGGTAATGTATGTAATACTTTTTAACACCAAAAATGAAAATCGTTTCCCAGCAATAATTTTGAACAGAAATGGTCCTGATGATGGGCAGAATACGTAGACGTCGGCTTCGTTGAGTGTCTTGTTACACCCGCAGGCTGATTATCTAAAATGAGCGACCGAACTCGATTCCTGAATTATTTCGAAATCGTCGCGCGACCGAGTCACTGATTTGGTATTATGTATGCGATCGCTGATTAGTTTATGCTCCAGTTTATGCTCGTTAAGATCTCCATAGAAACTAGCGCCACTAGCAACCGGTGGCAGCGACTGAAAAGTCCTTTTACCGAAAGTAGTCTGTATGTATGTGTCTGACTATAAGTGCTCTGTGAACATAACCTTTTTGTTTTCGCTTTGAATTTCGTTTACATTTTTTCGTCTTCAAAATGGCAAATTCCGTGCAGGCATTGAAGGACAGGCCTTTTGTTTTACATTATAGCAATTTTATTTAATTTTGGTCAAAGGTAAGGCTGAGAGTTTAACGAAAACTAATCAGAAATTACGTTTTGTCTGGTTTCTGTTTGACAGAAGAAATCGCGAAATCGTCGCGGTCGCGTCGCGGTTTCTGAGTTAGATAATACGAATTTCGGAGCATTTCCTTGCAAGTGCTCGTATATTTTAGTACTTTAGTTGTCCGTTGAAGGCAGCACTCGTAGAAACTCGATCGGTGGTACGAAATCGAGTTTGACAGCGACTATTTCGTAATTATCACCGGTCGCTAGGTGGTTTTAAATTAGATAATCAGCCTGCGGGTATACTTAAATAACTTACTAGCCCCCTTCCTAGTGACCACATCCCATTTCTCGGGAGTGGTTACAATCATTTGGGTTTGTTGCACCTCACTTTTCGTTAGTTTCATGTCACCGGTCAACTCTCTCACTGTTATACCGAGGCCGCGGAGACGCTTGCCGAAACTCGCTGTCATTTCTGAGGCTAAAGCCTTCATTGGTGCTATGTAGATAATCTGTGAACATAGTTGATGTATTTAAATCAAAAGTTTAAAATTGTACAACGTGTTACAAAATAACCCCTAATGCCGAATATGGTAGATAAGGATTATCAGACTGAACTTTTATTATGGGAATAACTCTGAAATCGCGAAAAAAAATCTGCTGTTTCATAAATTTTGATATTTTCGTCATCCATTTTAGTATGAAACAGCAGATATTTTTTTCGCGATTTCTGATTTGGTCCCATAGTAAAAGTTGTTCAGTTTGATGGATCCACATGCAAAGCTAATCGCAGATGACGCCAGCAGCGGGCGGCGACCCGACCGCTATCAATGTATTCAAGTATTTATTCAGAAACTCAACAGCTTTTTTATAAACGTATCTTATATAACTTATGATATTAGTATATTAGCTATCAATGGGTGCATTCAAGCAGACTAATCGCTAAGTCATCGGTCACCAAATTATACATTTTAATGGAAAGTAATTTGTTTTATTTTAAAGTGCAATTTTATTACTTTCTGTGGTTAAAATGTACTCTATGGCGATCGCTGTCTCGGCGATTAGTCTGCTGGAATGCACCTTATAGTTTTGATTGGTTAAAATAAGTAAGAAATGACATTTGAATCAACCAATCAAACGACTTTAGGACAGTCGCTTGTGGCGCCATTAGTTCCTAAGTATGCATCCCTATTAAATTAAAGTAAGTTGATTGTTATCTGGTTTGAACTCGATCCACACCATATGACTCAATAAACTTTTCTTAAACTGAGGGCTGAGAGGCATATCATAATAGACACTACAAATATTGTGAGTTAGTTTAATTAAAATTGTTAGCTTAGGAAGAATTGACAAATAAAATGTGGCTTATGTCTATTTATGGCAACATGCGTTATAAATGTTTGGTTTTTGAAAGTGATCTATAAACGGTGAAAAAACACGTAGCGTCAAACTTATAGCAGTCGATAACTTTAATTAGAAAATCAGCTACAATACTACTAACCTTAAACTTATTTTTCATAATAACATTGTTCTCTATATGTTGCTTGATTTGATGAACTACCGCCAACAAAGCTATGTTCGTTTTACCCGCCCCGGTGGGCGCGCAAATTAATAGATTTTCGTTTGTATTGTAAGCGGTTTGGTACACAACCGACTGTATTCGATTCAGCTCTTTTATGTTTTCAAACGCCATTTGACCGATCTGTGAACAAAATGGTTTTAAGCTTTTTTGTCGTATAACTTATAGCGCTATCCGGCTCGAAGGACCAACAGATACATGTAAGTATAGATAATATAAACAGATATACATTCAGGAGTTCAGTTTAAAATTGTAAGAAAACGGGTCAAGCGAAAAATTACAATGAAAATTGATAGCTTTATTAATAAAAAACTTTTTTTTTCAAGACAAAACCTTTAAAGTAGGCTTAATAAGTTATTATTTTTTTTACCTCATCCATGTCTGATATTGGCACCCTTTTGCTACCGACTTCAAGCGGCGCTGGCTCCGTTTTGGGAATAATTACTTCTTCATGTTCCTTGTTATCTCTTCTTATAGCATTCTCTGGCAATATTAACTTCAATCCAGATACGAAGCCTATGAAAATATATAGTTTTAACAAAATAATTCAGTATTAAACATAATGTTTTCAGATTTTTGTAGATATATTTTACAGAGAGAACATGCTTTTACACACAATTAGTACTTCAATGATAAAATGAAAATAACTGTATTGTGAACAAACTTAGGCCACGGAGTAGAATAACATATTGTAGTACATACTACCAAAAAATAGGGCATCATGTATTATTTGACATAGATAAAAGATCGACCAAAAAGAGTACAGCAAACTACATCCTCTATGGTACTGCTTTTTCTTTTTTTGAAACTTATATTTCACCGGCCCTGGACTTTTGCCGCATCGCTAACAGAAACCTTTGTATACAGGGTGTTCTTTATGTCTATTATTAATCTGGGACAAAATATTAAATACCTACTTTAAAATGTAAGTGCTGGGTCAATTATTATATTACTTACCAGCTGAATTTTTTGCATTAATCGAGGAATCATAGACATTCGGATACTGTACTTTAGTTTGAAAGTATGATATCTTTTGTAGTATGGGGTCAATATTGCTCGACGATTTTGTTGTAGAAAATGGTACGACAGGTTTTGATAGCTCTGCTATCCTGAAACAAAAGAGAGAGAAAGATAAGCAAAGAGTAAGAGATATCTGTAACTCTTATCCAACATCCATACGTTCAAACTGAAGAACTGTATGAAGAGATTTTTGCAGTCTCAGATATAACTCACGCAGAACTTCTAGTTCGCTCTGAAGTCGTTTCGCGCATGCGTAGTGTTTTTACGTAGGAAAGAAATTATGAATGGCCTCATCCTCATGTCACAGAATAGATATAAGTACTACCGTACAGAAAGGACTCTCCGCCCCGCTCCAGAATCAATTACCGCACCCCACCCCGCAAGTTTGTGTGCCGAATCGTGTGCTCGTTTAGTCGTGTTTGTCAACGTCAACTTATTTTTATATTCAAAGCAATGCGTCATAACTTTATTTACCAAAAATTTCGAATTATGAATTGAACGCCGTTCATACAGTACAAACTGTACGGTAGCCCTGAGTTACACACACAGTTGCTCGTGTACAAAAACGTCATCTGTTTATAATGGCGCGGTTGTATTGAGTGCCCGGGGTGTGTTCATGTTCAGACGGAGCTATAAGTTTGGTTTGGCGCGATCTATAGAACATTAATATCTAAAAACTGACGACCTCCGTGATCGAGTGGTTTGTACCCCGGTTTTCAAGGTGTCGCCATCTCCGAGGTCCCGGGTTCAATCCCCGGCTGGGTCAATATAGAAATAACTTGTCTATATTGGCTCAGGTCTGGGTGTTTGTAGTTCCACCGTTGTCTCAGATTTCCATAACACAAGTGCTTTAGCTACTTATTTTGGAATCAGTACAGTCACGAGCAATAATATATACACACTTTAAACCTATGTCACATTCAATCAATATATCTCAGTGTCATAATTGTAAAGCTAGGCAGGCCTCCTTCACTTGCTCAAGGTCGCGCGATAAGCACCTACCGCTAGCCGTGCTTACGGAGGGACAAGTACATCTTAATGCCTGCGTAGGTATTGTCTCTTTATAATAGTCACAATGTCGAATCGCTATTACTATGCCGTGTACGGATGTCAAAATAAAAAACCAATAAACAATTGTCGTTTTTTACATTATGATATATGCTACACAGTTTATTTAAAGCAAGACGACCCTAACGTTGCGTCGTTAGAAAAGGTAAGAGCACGCGATAGAAAGAGAGGCAACTATTATTAGCGCTGCGCGACCTGGATTGTACTTTATTGTGTTGGACCAAAAGTCGCTATTTATTAAATGACTTTGCGGAATGCTGCTTCTGTACTTGTACTATTAGCTATTCTGTGACCTAGGTTATTCAAAACGTAATGTGACAAAGTTCTGTGGTGTGTACATCTTATTCCTCGTGACTGTACAATGTTTGTGATGTTGTCTATTTTTTAACGGTTATTTTATTATTTTAAGTCGTATTTTTGAACAGTATGAGTTACCTCTTTGCTCTCAATTGTGCAATATTAATTTCTTGTTCATCTTCTTCTTCTGACTTCTTTACATGTTTTGATTTCTTCTCTTCTTTACGGACCAGTTTTGCTAACATTTTCTCCTGCTCAGACAGAACTGACACTTGGCAAACATATTGGGGCATTTTGCTTTCTGGCAACATTGCTGCGACTGTAAAACACACACATAAGATTAATTATTGGTAATGATAATTCTTCTTTTTAATTTATAAGAGTTTCTTAGTTCAGTCAGGCCAGGCGCACTCCCCCCTTTAGGTACGAAGCTACAAGTAATGGGCGGAAAGAATTTCTTACGTCAGAAAAGATAAGAGCTACACGATAGAAAGAGAGGCAACCATAGGTGAATATAATTGTAGGGAAGGGCGCGCTGTGCGACCTGAATTGAACTTTATTGTGTAGGAGCAAGAGTCGGTATTTGTTTAAATGATTTTGCAGAGTGCATCTTCTATACCTGTACTATAAGTATTCTGTGGTTCAGTGTCGTATTTTATTTTTAAATTTTAGCCTGTATTGTTATTACTTACTTTCTGATATTGTTGGCTGTACCGGTGCTTTCAAACTTTCAGTGATATCTTGTCTATGGCCAAGAATCTCTTGAATAAATTCGAATTTATCAAATCCTAGTAGTTCAAAGAGCTCATTTTGCATCTCATCATTACTACGGGGAGAGTTGAGAAATGTGATGACAGATTGTAAGATGTCCGCACTGGAAACACTGCTGTTGACATATTGTTCTTTGACTTTGGTTTCAAGCCAGGTTTTGTTGAACTGTAAATAATTATCATTGTTATCATAAAATGTAAATACATAGGTACTATGGGCAACAGCGTCACTTAACCAGTTAGCAATAGCAACAAAATTAGAGTGCGCGCGTATCGCCCCTGCTCGAACTAAACGTATGTTGTGAAGGCGCGGCGTGAGCGATTTTAACCTTCTGAGTGGTTAAGCGACGCGGTTGCCCATTATGGTACATACTTAACATGCTGTAATAAGGGTTAAACAATGTGACCTGGCCAAACCAAAATTTATTTATATTAAAAGTTTAACAAGATCTTCTAAAAAAGGCTTGAAAATTAACAGTTATTTATTAATAGCACAAAATAGAGAGAGGACAGAAGTCAAGCTTAGTACCTACTACACGCGCGATGGACACACATAGGCCCATATTTATAATTTATAAACAGCTCTCAACGTTGAGAGCTATCCTAAAATCATACCTGAGATGCTGTTCCTATACGAAGAGCATCTCAAATATTATTTCAAGATAGCTCTCAACATTGAGAGCTGTTTATAAATACGAGCCTTAGATAGCTCTCACCGACCGAGACTAAACAGTGTGTCATGCACTCAAACTATCTTTAAGATTGGTCCGATTTTCCGGTTATTCTGTGTCGGTGAGAAGGTACCTATGTGTGCATTGCTCGAACGCACGTAGCACTAAGCTTGACTTCTGTCACACCGGCACTCGGCACACGGGCACTCCATACAAGCGCCGCGTTTCACCTAAGACGCTACTACACCTGTGTGCGTGAAGTCTAGGGCTATTGAATGAGCCCACGATTCGGCACACGAACTCGTGGGGTGAGGTAATTTATTCTGGGGTAGGGCGGAGAGTTTCCTTTCTGTACGGTAGTACTTATATCTATTCTGTGCTTCTGTAGTCTCAGGTGTAAATCCTTATATAATAATTCATACCTTTGAACCCACTAGTATAGAAGCTTTGTCAGGAACATCATTTTCTTTCGCCTGATTTGTATATTTCATAGAAAAGTCAGTCACAAACACACTTTCCGTTGCTGATTTACTAGTCAGTTTGGCTAGGGGCTTCTTTGTTCTTTGAAACGGTATATAGTTGCACTGGATATTTTCACCCCATAGTTTGATGTTTTCCTTTATTTCCTCATTTGTTTCTTTTTTTATAAAGTCTTTTGTTTCTTCAGTAAAATCACCCGACAAATCTGATACAATCTACAGAAAACATTGTATTTGTTAGAATAAATATTTTATTTTCTTCTAAAAACTTATAAGGCACCCATTACACGGTAGGTTTTGCTGTAAGTTTAACCACAGTCACGCGCTATGACTGACGATTAACCTACCGTGTAATGTAGTGACTGATGGTTGCATGATGTGTATTGTTCTTTCCATCTGACTGATCAGTCAACGTAATTCATGACTGATGGAATTTGACTGACGCTTGCATGACCATGTAATGGCTGCCTAAGTTTGCACAACTGAATTTTTATTTTATTAGAGTCTGGTCAACGAAAAATGAGATTGAAATGGTGGCGCCAGCTTCCCTGTTAAATTAACGATTAGAGGTTAAGTTATTGGAAACTGAACCTTAAAATAAGGCACAAAATTAGTTCCATTTCCAACTGAGTCTCATCTTTCACTGACCAAACTCTAGTGCTTTTCTTTGTGATAGGTAAGTAACTCATTTATAACATTTATAGGCTAGTTGACAAAATTTGGAAAATAGTTTAAAAATAAAGTTTGGTATCTATTTTACCCCAAAAATATATTATTTTAAGAAAAATAAGTCATTTTACCTATGAATTTTGCGTTTTAAGAAATGGACTCAAAATGACATCGAAAAAGGCCAAAACTGTCATCTCATGGCGTCTTGAGTGACGCCACGCCTCGCGAAACATTCGTGTTTGTTTATGCCCGTCATTGTTCACACACACACACACACACACACACACACACACACATATACACACACACACACACACACACACACACACACACACACACACACACACACACACACACACACACACACACACACACACACACACACACACACACTTTGTTCACTTATCGAAAATGACAGCAACAACAAATGTTTCGCGAGGCGTGACGTCACGCGTCTCTGATTGGTGTTCAATGTCACGTGATTAAATGGCCAATTTTGCCGATTTTATTTTCTGTAAATATTGGTAACCTTTATTTATTTTAATGAAAAAAGTGTTTTAACATGATTAATCATTAGAAACCTTATGCTAGCCGATTTATTCTTAGTGGAAACAAGCCAATTCACAGTAGTTTTTAAGTAAAAACAACATTTATTTACCTATAAAAACAGTACAGTTATCTGAATTGCGTTGATTGTTTACCTGACAGATTTTATTGGCAACTGCCGATGTGACATTTCCAAATGTTTGTCGTAGCTGATTCAAGTGCTTCAGCATCACAATATCCTGGTCCAGGAACATACGGAGTGCCATGACCGCAGCTTCCTCGACAAACTCATCCGATGCATCTCCTGTGAGTTGTTTACACGACTCTTTGAGAAGTGCAAGTGTTTTGAGCTTTGTCTCCGTATCGGATTCATTGTTTTTTATGTAGTTGTATATGTCTGTGTATGTTTTATACCTGGAACATTTGCATTAGTGATAAAAAAATATTGATAAATCATTAGCTCTTAATAAAAATAATAATAACAATATCTTTATTGCACACAACGAAACACAAAAACAGAAAGAAACAAACAAAAAAAAACAAACAGAAAAAAGGCAAAAGAAAACATACAAAAGGCGGCCTTATTGCTAAATAGCAATCTCTTCCCTTGGGTGAGAGAAAATAAATAAATCTTAATTCTATAATCTTAATTTTTAAGCTTCTTTAATAAAGATACTTTTTTACTTTGACTAGCCATTAATGAACTTTGTTATTCATACAAGTTTTATGAGATAATTTACGATGAGATTAAATTGATAACAGACAGTGATCCGTGGCAACTTCACTCAAGAATGTATGGCAAAGAGTAAATTTTACAGATTAGGATACATTGTTTTGTACTGTAAGCTCTCTAAAGTTGGTCACTTCTGTTAAATTAGTCGCATTTTAGATGCTTTTTCATTCCAGATTTAGAATTTTACAACATAAATACAGTAGAGCGTCGATTATCCGAACTAATTGGGGGATGTGGGTGTTCGGAAAACTGGTATTTTCGGATAATCGAACTAGTATGTATGTATGTACATATATTGATTCAGCCATACAAATTTACGTACAGGTAAATGAAAACCATATTATTTACATTTATGAATATCTTTAATGACGCGTGCACATTTTAAGTGACATACTAGTCCAGTAACAAGTGAACAAGTCGCGACAAGTGGGCGAAAACTGAAGCGCGGGCGGCGCGCGCGAGACCCGCGTGGTGGGAGGTTAGCATTGACCCGCGCGTTACTACGTTCGGATAAGCGGTCGTTCGGTAGAGCGACGTTCGGATAATCGACGCTCCACTGTAAATTGAATAATGATAAATTACATTGAGAAATAATTTGTTTGTGGATGCTTTTTCATTCCAGATTTAGAAATTTAAATCATAAATAAATTGAGAAATTATAAATTACATACAGAAATAATTTGTTTGTAGATGTTTTTTCATTTCAGATTAAGAAGTTTAAGCCCCCAGACTTCTTGCATCGTGTAGTTTTTCTGTCAAAAAATTATGAATCTCCAGACCAGTGGCCCTTAATGTACAGTTTAGCTGATATCGTTTTATTTAAGAAGTACCGATCCACTATGCAAATCATAACTTTTTTGTATGACGGTTTACCTTCCCCACAATTTCACCCCTTGCCACTGCTATAGGTACTTACTCACTTTTATATAATTATATTTAGTATTAAAGTCTCTCATAAAAACAAATATGGTAAGTAAAACAAGATATTAAAGAGTTATTTGGAACTTACAGCTGTGAATCCTTAGGCTTAGCTAAACTGGGTTTTAGCGAAACATTGAGGGGTTTTAAACACCGGGGCTTATCCAGTTGTGTGTGAGCTCTTAAGGCTCTGGTTATGCGAGGTAATTCCAGCATTGTACTGGCAAGATACACACTTGTCACTATAAAAAATTTAAAGCAATTGGTCAGTGTCGTCATAAAGTTGGGATGGGATGGTTCGTGAAATATTGTTGATTGAATAACATTGTGCAAGGCTTAAGATAATAACAACGGCAATGTTTGCAAGCTATAAATATGCGAAGAAAAATGCTAACACTGCAAAACACTGTATAAATTCTTTGTATTGAATTTCACTGAAAATATGGAAAGGCTATTTGAAAGATGAATGTTTGTTTATTAAATAAAGAGTGTATAAAATTGTATCACATATTTACCATTTAATTACACTATGAATATTGTAATAAAACGAACGAAACGAACGACCGACACGTTGTTTTTAGGAAGTTTTTTTTGACTTGCTTGACACTTTTTGACAGTTTTGAGTTGACATTGGGTGCATTCCAGCAAGCTAATCGCTGAGTCATCGCTTGACATAGAGTTTCGAACCCTACACACGATAAATACTGTGATCTAGTCCAACATTATTTTTCAATTTCCATGATATTTGCTGCGCGTGTGTACTGATGTATTTAAGTATTTTCTTAATATCTGAATTTCGGAATAAAATACCACGGTTGCTAATGTTGTTATAGTCGTTTTTAAAAAAGTATGTCAAGGGGGCTGCTGATTACGTAACTCTGTTACTAACAATTCTCGATTGCATTAAGTAAGATAGATCACATTTGTTCTTACTAAAGCAGCAATGTAACTGCGATTTCTGTTAGAGTTGATTGCAACAAAGTTACAAAATCAGCCCTCAGGCCCCTGAAATAGTTCGAAAGTGGCAAAAAGGTGGCAAAACAAATCAAGTCTGTTGAACCGAGCTACTCAAGGCTCTGCATGCAAGGCTTTGTGTAGGCATGCTGGGCTGATATTAGATTTAAATAAAATAATACTTAATAATAATTTAGAACAATTAATGATGTCGCGAAAAAAAGTGAAGGTCGAAAAACATTTGTCTAGTGATCACTAGTTAAAGAAACGGGTGCAAGTGATTTTCAACCTTATTGACATGTATCAAAATAACGGTTTTTAATGAAACAGCAAAGTTAGTAAATATGAGAAAAACAACCGAATTTTAAACGTCAATAAGGTCAAAAATCGCTTGCATTCGTTTGACAGTTTTCGTGGAACAAGCGTACATACGTATGACAGTTGCCTTCTCCATTGGATCACAGTATTTATCGTGTGTGTAGGGTTCGCCCTACAACAAATTACTTTCTATTGTCAAAATGTATGCTGTGGTGATCGATGACTTAGCGGTTGTTCTGCTGGAATGCACCTTTTATCAGCAATGAGCTAACAACTAATAACACAAGGCTACATCCCTATTAATGTCAACATTAATAGGGATGTAGCCTTGTGTTATTTGATATTTTGGTAGCTAGTTCATTTTATTTTTACTATAGTAGCTAGCTATTAGTTTTCGTAGCTTTATAACTATATATTGGTCTGTTTGTCTCATATGAATATGAAGGATTAATAATAATAATAAACGGTCACCCAGCCTGCAATGGAGAGAGTAATGCTTGGTATTTTCAAACAATAGTGTGCATATACTGTAGTCGAACGTTATAAAGAAAAATTTGAACAAAAAGTTATTTAATACTGGTGTCCACTCGCGACTTCACCTGCGTGTAAATTTTTTTGCTATCCCTCGGGAAAGTATAGGTACTTTTTTCGGAATGAAAGGTACCCTATGTCCTTCCTTCTCTGTACCCCTGGCAACGAGTATGTAAAATTTCATAATGATCGGTTCAGTAGTTAAGACGTGAAGTAGAAAAACAAACAAAAAAGAAACGGACTTTCCCATTTATAATATTATTAAGTAAGGAAAGATGAACAACAGCATCCACGTGAAAGTGGATTTTTTCGTGATGTGTAGGTAAACATTGAAATATTATGAATAAACTAAATTAATTTAAATTACAATATTATACATAGGGCCAACCCAAGTATGTTAATGTTAACGTCAAAATCATGTTTCAATGGTGTTTGAATGGTAATGCCTTTTGACACAGTTCTTGTTTTAAGAAACAAGAACAAGAAAATCGAGACACAATGTGTTTCCGATTTAGGTTTTTAACCTTCTTTTCTTGTCTTTTCGATACAGAAAGAAAAGGATGAAAAACTAAATTAGTTTAGTCCTGTAAATTTAGTTAAGTCGTTGCCAACTGTTTTTTAGTACGGTCAGCAACAGAAGTCGCTAACACTTTAGTACTTTGTCATAGCAACTTTTTCGACATAATGTCTCACAGTTTGAAAATTATTCAAAATAGTTGCTACGACAAAGTACTAAAGTGTTAAGTGACTTTTGTTACTTTAGTTTAGTGATCGTACCTTTTATTTTTATAGCCCTAAGCCAGCCACAGCCAGTCTGATTATTAAATGTTGTATTAGATATATTGGCTAAGCGACATTAAGCAGCTGATTGAATGGCGCTGTTTGATAAAACGGCTCGGTCATTAATTTAACGGCTTATTATTAAGATAGTTGGCTGCAACATAGATACGATCAGTAGCACATCAAGCTATACAAAACTGTCAAAAATCTCCAATGAATTTTGAACCTTAAACTGCTTGTTTTTAAGTTTAAAATTGGTTGAGAAAATTTGACACTTTTTGGAAGCCTAGCGTGCCGTCTACTGTATAATATAGAGTCAAGCATCAACACATTGAATAAATACAGGCGATAATATCGCGCCATAATTACATTACAACCGACCTTTCAAAGATTTCAATCCGCCTTAAATAATGTAGGCATTTGTTTAGGTACCTACTTACTTATTCATACTGTAGTATACTAAGTGCATATTATCGTAGAAAAGAAGTAGGTTGAAAAGTACTTATCACGTGCTTTCATTGGAGGGTAAATAACAAGACTGATTATTTTAATAAAGTTGCTTTTATTTTGACGAAGCCGTAATTACATCTTGGTACATACATACGCAGTTATATACCTACGGGCAGGTAAACCTACAACTTTGTAATCTATAGGCGATTAATATTTATTAAATTTTACCAGTTTTGAATGTAAACTGAGGCTTTATACATACTTATATGGAATGGATTAACGTTTCCATTTTGATGACGAGACAACACACTTGCATAATATTATGAACTTCAAAAAATTAATTTCACCTATTTATAACAATATGAATAAATCTATGATTTAACTTTAAAGTATTGACTAGTTAATGGTACGTTATTATTATTACGTAAATGATATAATATCCATGAAGCCCCGATTAATATTTTGAATAATTACTAAGAACATAATGGAATATTCATAATCTAAATTTAATACTAATAATTAACACTGTGGATTGTAGAAATGAGAATTCAAATGGTGACTTTTTGACACGAAGCCAAACTGATGTTTTCTTTAAGGGCAGTTCTTCAGTGTTATGATTACGAATACTCCACTTGAACTTTTATTATTACAATACTCTATTCAACAATAGCGTCAAACAAGTGAATAGATAGAATTTTCAACATTATGAGCTCGATAATGTTAAAAATAATATCTCAAACAGTATTTCTACAAAACCCCTAATTTAATAGTATTATTTTTTTAAGGAATGCGTTCAGTGATATTTTGAAACAGTCATTACTCGATTTCGAATACCTAAATTCAAAACTTCGCTTTAATTTTTATATTAATTATTATTATTTTAACCAATGAATTGGTTTTTCCCAAAATAGGTAGGTAGAACATTTTATAAAAAGTTAGTGTTTTGAATTCAACTAAATTTTAAAAGTGTATTTTGCTAATCTACTTATTTCAAATTCAATAATGGATGTTACATATTTTCTCTTAAACCATCGAACAATGTACGTAGGTACTTATGTTATATCAACTATACCAGTAGATCTGTTATTATTTGTATAGGAATGAGCTATAGTAGAGTACCTACCTACTTATTTGATGAATTGTCTTTTTATATGTAAAAATGATTTAAGATTAACGTAATTGGGCTAAGTATTTACGCCAAATGATCTTGAATTATTTTGTTGACAAAAAATAAATCTCCTGTTATAAATAAATATTAGTTATATTTAGCTAGCCCTTAATTCCTATATTCTTATTTTGCTGCGATAAAGATTACAATATAAACGATTTCAAGATTTATTAACCTGTACATTTATGATTTTAATCTTTATTTTAGCGATATACCTACTTAAGTCCATAACATACAATTCTGGTGTATTTGCTTTTTACCTTACAGTGAATGAGTTTGATTACGCAATTTTTGAAATGCAAAGTACGTTTACATAACATTTTTATGTTATTTTGTAGATAAACAGAACCTGAAAGGTATATAGCTATAGGTAGATTTTTCACAGTATAACGTTATATACCCCTGTTCCAAATTCTGTGTGCAAACAAGATGACATCGAATTGAATATGAATCATATGATGTTATATTTCTTCTTAAGGATAAAATCTTAAAATATCACTCCATTATTCATATCCATATCTATTGGAACTTAGTATTTCACAAAATGGATGGTCACATCACTAGCACTTGCCTCGTGTGGTGGCGCGGGAAAACTTCAGAATTCAAAGTTATCACAACTTTATACAAGTGAAAGGTTTCTAAAGGAAGCCAACTAATAGTTTAACTTAGGTAAGTAGTAAGTATATTTTGTGCTAATCCAATATAGTGAGCGTTTATTTTTTTCAGTTAAATATTTCCAAAAACTGTGATGATAAGAAGTTGCATTTCAAAAATCGAGGTACAAATATAACTAGATGTGCCTAGCTATACTCATTAAATGAAACTGACAAATTTAGTTAATTTCGAAGCATTTCAAATGGTTTCGATCCATTTCATACAAGAATAGGCCCCGAACCCGATTACGTAACTCCGTGAATAAGAATTCTCGATTGAAATAGATTGAAACCGCAATTACATTGCTGCTTTAAGTAAGATAGTTGTCACATTGGTTCTTACTAAAGCAGCAATGTAATCACGATTTCTGTCAGAGTTGATTGCAACAAAGTTCAAAATCAGGGGGCTGATTACGTAACTCTGTTGCCAACAATTCTCCATTGAAATCGTTAGAAATTTGTCAGTGTCAGTTGCTAACAGAGTGAGTGTACAATATTGAAATGTATTTTATGAACTTGTATAACAGTCGGTATCCACAAGAATAAATTCGTCCATGTCACAACTAAAAAAACTTGAGATCACGCGTCTTTGGAACTAGAAAATAAATAACTTAGGTAAAGTACTTATAGATAAAGGTTGTAGTTATAATAAATATAATATAAGACATTTCCATTGTCAATTTTTCTCGCTGTGTTAATCGTAAAAAAAACTGGTTCCGTCTTTGAAATATCATTTAAAAACGAATTACAACAGAAATGGAAACCGACTTTATACTTATTATCTACACTACACCCATGCTTTAAATCCTCTATTAAAGTTTCTGAAACAGTTAGCTTATTGCCAACATTAAAACAACGAGTGTCATAAAATCATCCAAACGAGTATCATAATGTTGTACTTAATTTCATAATGCAACTCCTTAGAAATTATGGTTACTTTGACATTGGTTGTTTTAATGCTAGCAATAAGCTAACTGTTTTAGAACATTTTATAGAGGATTGAAAGCATGGGTGTAGATAAAATTTTGTATGCAACTGTACATAATTAAGTATTAAAACACACGTGTGATACTTATCACACATTCGTGTTTTAATACCCCTAATTATACAACAATTGCACAATTAATAACTATCATTTTACCAATAAAAATTAAAATAAACTGGTGTAGTTTTATTCTACAAATTCTTAATACCCACTGGCCACTTTTCCCATTCGATAAATACGTGTTTTTTAAATTTATAAACGCGTTGCTCAATGCTAATCAGAACACCTAATTTAATTAAACTTGTATTTTACAATGTCTAACTACAAAGCGATTTTTACACGTAGTAACACACAAAGATTAAATATCATGTATTTTAGTTACACTAATAATACATTTATATCGATTTCGGCCAGTTAAGATAAAACGTAATTTATGACAGCATAAATTCCTATTATATTTTTTTCTAATTATTATAATTCATTATTATTACAAACAACAACTCCATTAAGTACAAATTTCGTTTCAAATAGAAATCACGGTTAGATACAGCTAAAGTGATTTAAAGTATTTAACGTTTTCATTGTAATGTTAGTGTAATAATAGAATAATAACAAAATCAGTCTACAATCAAAATGAAATATGTATAGCGATAATGATTAATGTAAAGGGTAGGGTAAGTAGACAAATTCATAAAAAAAAATTATACGTAAGTATCTGATATTTTCACAAAATTTTCTTACAAAAGTGATAATAAAAATAATTATTTTGGATCAGTCAGTTTCATGAATGAAATGATCAAAGTAAAAACTTCTCCAAATGGACCATTTTTTTTTGTATAAATCTAATTAACGTCTATCTCATATCAACACATTTCAACATCTAATATAAAGTGATCTCACATTTAAGCATAGACAGATAGATAGTTACTTAATAGTAGATTTTTTATTCAATAATGATCAGAAAAGAAATATATGCCCTTTGGTAACAAATCGCATCAGAAATTTGGTCCGAAACTCAACAATATGTATCTGTTTGAGGTATCAATTAATTGAACATAATTATAGCATCGTAAGATATGACTTCATATAAGCTTTTTCGCTGACTTCAGGATATTTTGAAGAAAGATTGTCTAAAAATACATACTATAAGTATTCTTTTTCAAGAAAACACTTTGATAGTGTTATAAAAAGAGGTGAGAATTTCTAAAATATACATTTTACACTTTGTATGATGGTTTCTGCACTGATACAGATGATTTGTAGGCTATAGGTACACATTTCTACTGGTTATTTCTAAGTATATTCTGCTATCATTATATGAGTTGGCTTGCTGTTTCTCGCTGAGATGATGTTCTGTTCAAATTAAATACCTGGAAATAAAACATTGTTTGTATTGTTGCCTAATATTATATTTTTTAAGTTGTTCCATACTCATCTCATCATCTCATGACGTCACATGTCACATCCCATGCATTATTTTTTTCAAAGCAAGGGGTTGAATAATTATTTATTCATCCAAGTAAAATAATTATATAAAAAATGGAAATGTACCTTTAATCCTCCTTGTGGGTGTTTACAGACCTAGAAAGTATAAAAATGTTAAAATCTCGAAATTAATTACGCAGAATAAAAAATTGGAAAACACAAAAATATTCACAAAAATTGTGCCTTTCGTTTACAAGGGACAACACATTGATAAGAAAAAAAAAATAGAGTAGGTAATAATAACTTTCAAAAGTATTGTATTTTTTAAACAGTGGTTGAATTATTAATACATGCATGTTATTACAAAATTTTGCATCATTATGAACAGTTTTAGAAAAATAACATTTTTATAAAGGTAATTAGAATTTTTTTCAAAAATATTGTTAATTTACTATATTTATTTAAATTCTTTACAAAAGTTTCTGAAACAGTTAGATTGTCTTATAGCCAACATTAAAACAACCAGTATCATAATAACCATTATATCCAAACGAGTGGTTTAGTGTTGGACGCATCTTTACTAAATGTACCTTGTGTCGGCACCCCATAGGGTTTTGATCGGGTATAGGAGTAAGCTTAAAATAAAACCTGACTACTAAACATACCCGATTTGGGGTGTCGTAATCGGGTATATTTAGGAGCTAATGTTTTGTTATTACTTACTACTAAATATATCTGGACAGAGCGCCGACTGACTGATTTCATTGAATCAGAATCAGAGATTGGAGTGTTTATTAACAACAAGTGCGTGTCAGGCCACGCGCAGCATAGGGTTCTGCAGTGCGCTATTCCATATATCCCAACTGGCTATCCCAATTAGTTGGGATACATGGATTTTTTCCCCACTCTTCCCAACTTGTGAGTGGGAAAAATTGGGAAGAGTGGAAAAAATAGCCCTCTGTGGTCTAGTGGTTCGCCCACACGTGTAAGACGCAGAGGTCCCGGGTTCGATTCCCAGGGGGGGTACAATTTGTACTCGGTTTGGTTGGTGGTAGGGCTTAATTCTAGTCCGCCTGGCTAGCTTCCACCATCTTACCTAAGTCTGACGCCATAATAACAATTTAAAAATTGTTGTGTTCCGGCAGTTAAAGGTAAGATAGCCAGTATTCCGGCGGCCTGATTATCTAATTAGAAACCACCTAGCGACCGGTTGCAGTTCATAGATGATAGTGATCCATTGCTACTTCTTTTTGGATTAAAAAAAAACATACCAAAGAAAAGTAGCAATGTATGTGGAATGAAACCGGTCGCTAAATAGTTTCTTTTTAGTTAATCAGGGTGCCGGTGTAGTGCGCTTCCACCTTCGGCCTTATCGTCATAACATCAGGTGAGATGAAGGCCAAGCACTATCCCGTTGTGTATAAAAAAAAGCCCTCTGCGGGTACCTTAACAACATTTTGAACTTTAAAACTAAATATTTCGCAAACGGCTCCTTAAAAAGTAGTTTTTACAAACCTAAAATATTATTGAAACACCTATCCAACGACCCATATCATGAGATTGATGAGAAATATTTTTTTCATCCCCACTTTACAATATAAGTAGGGGAGGTAAACTAAAAAATATATTTTTCGAGATTTTATTCTATCACTTTTTTGGCTTGATTAATATATACATATTCATATTAAATTACAGCTCTGTCTCAGCTAAGCCACGGACAGACGGACGGCCAGACGGACAGACGCACATGGCGAAACTATAAGGGTTCCTTGTTGATTTGACTACGGAACCCTAAAAAGGGACAAAATAATTATGTTATTAAGTTAGTAATTAAAATTATTGTGGTTTTGGCAAATTGACTTTAATGTTTGCGTAGTCGTGCAAATTCTTTATTAATCACTTAAAGAAGGAATTCTTCAGAGTTGTAAGTTTTTGTTGCTGAGCATGCACAATGCATTAGCACAAGTATTAATATATTATTTGAATGTTTCGGGTCTCGTATAGCCATCATTATAAGGGGCTGGGTTGGGTATGGTTAGACTCATCAATAGTCATAGTCCAATATGAGTTGAAATTACTGCTATCTATACCTGATTTTTGCGGCGTGCAAGAGTTGTTGTGATCGAAATCGGGTATATTTAGTAGTGCTTTTGTTTTATATTGTTACTACTAAATATACCCGAAGCGCTGTGTCTTGTAGAGGTACATTTAGTAGTGCTCACATGATTTGATTCATCTCCTAACTATACCCGAGCTCGACCAGACCTGTGACGTCATCGGCATCCCCACAAGGTATATTTAGTAAACACGCAACGGGAAGGATACACAAAAACATTGAAATAACAAGTGTCATAGTGACCATTATATCATCCAAACGAGCATTATAATGTTACTCTTTCGAAATAATTTCGAAAAAGTTTTATGGTTACTATTACACTGGTTGTTGGCGATACGTTGTTTCAGAATATCTTAAAGATCATTTATATCATCCATTTTTTCATACCCCTAATTATACAATAGTTGCATAAATAACTATTAGGGTATTTCAAACTTACATTTTATTTATACCTACCTCTATTATGTAATATAGATTTTGGACACTTTAAGCATAGCTATGTATTTATTTTAAGCTTTATATTGATTCAACAAGAAAGCAGTCTCGAATACGGTATTTTATTTATTTTAAACTTAACTTTGTTTAGTATCAATGTTTTTTAAAAAAGCAACATAAATTGGGGTTAATTTGAGACAAGCAATGCATTCTTGGATAAATTAAGTAAGTATATTTTATAAAGCTTTCTAGATTAGTATTTATTACTAATAAGTGTTTTATAGCTTATTTCCCAATAGATATTTATAAAAGAACAATCTGATACACAAGAGTAAAACACATTTGCGAAAGCAAAACTTCTTTTAGAGTCATTCATATTAGTGTAGGGTTAATGATTTGTTATATATTTCAGAATTCTAGAAAAATTAAGAGGATTCAAACTATCTTAAAATCCATATAAATAATGTTATGGAAAAGAGTTTTTCAGTATTAAAATGTTCTTGTCAATATGACAATTACATTCATCTCTTGCTCATTAAAGACAGTCGTGGTAGTAATTTGTATTGTTCCAGCAACTGATGAACATAGTAATTGTCAAGTAAGTGTCAAAAAAGAAGTTGATTGAAAAATAAAACCAAAACTATATCGATATAAACTTTCTATTGAACTTTAGAAATGTCAAAAAATAACGTCAAAAAATCCCCATCCCAGAATAAAAATTATGTACACCTAGCTGATATCAAGATTTTTTTATAATAATAAACCCGGTCAAGGTCAAGTTTCTCCAGTTCAAAATTCTCCTACAGTTTTTTCGATTTTAAAAGAATTTTTAGTATATTTATACTCTCAATAACGGTGTTAAAAATAACAATTAAGTAAAAAAGTTTGATTTTACTTCAAAACTGGATCACTAATATGAATGTAAGTAAGAAGTAACTGAAGACTCCAAAACTGCGAGAAATTCTTCGATAGTGACAAACGAAAGAACAGTAGAACAGAGAAAGCCAACATTAATGACCAAACAACCACAAACGCCCACTTACCAAGATAGGCTTAAACGTAAGTAATTAAAAAAATAACATACGTTATACTATTCATTTTACATTATAACAAGTAACTTCTAAATTGAACTTCGGTTACCGAAACTTGTTCACACAAAGTTGGCTGAAAATTTGGAAAAAAATAATGTATTGGTTAGTCTACAAAATAAATAACACAAAATGAGACGTATGGGTACGTTAATAGAGGTCAAACTTACCGATGATTAGGGCCAAAATGATAATACCGATAACAGCTGCAATTATCATCATCTGAAATAGTTGATTGATTTTTATTAAAGTTATACAGACACTTAAATGATATTTTATAGTCAAAGCATATTCGAAACCTTATAAGCAAGCAAGCAATGTAAAATATTGAAGGAAATAAGAAAAAAGTTTTATTTTTCAATGTAATGCAGTTAATTATCGAATAAAGTAATTTGTAACTACATCTATGCTTTAAATCCTCTATAAAAGGTTCTGAAAAGTTAGTTTACTGCCATCATTATAACAATCAGTGTCATAGTAGCTAAGCATCCGAACGAGTGGCTGGGGGCGCCACCACTCTGCGCGCCTAGCTGGAGTTGCATTATGAAATTCAGTAGGTACAACATTTTAACACTCGTTTGGATGATATTATGACGGCGGCGGCAGCGCGCGCGGGAAGGCTTGCAGCGTCTCTAGCCACTCGTTCGGATATTATGGTTACTATGATATTAGCTGTTTTGATGTTGGCAATAAGCTACTGTTTCAAAACCTTTTATAGGGTACCTTTTATATCATGGGTGCAGATAAAGTCTTGGATGCAACTGTACATATTTATGTATTAAAACACTCATGTGATTACTATTCGTGTTTTAATAACCCTCATTAGTCATTAATTATAGTACAGTTGCATAAATGACTAGTAAAATATATTTGTCGTTAAATAGATTTGTATTGAACTTTAATAAATTTTGTAGAGTCTAGTGTCAAAGCCTAAATTAGTACCTACCTACCTATTCAAAAAGATTTTTTGAAAAAATCGCGTATATACTTTTATTTGAAATAAAAGTAATTTATGCGCACATCCGGTTCGAAGGACCTATTAACTTAAAATCTTTTTGAATAGGTAGGTAGGCATCTAGTAATTTAGGCTTTGACGTTAGGCTCTACAAAATGTATAAAAGTTCAATACAAATCTACTTAACCGTGCGTTTCCATTGCAGTATGCATTGATTAGTCAACATTGTCAAATTATAAACATTAACAGATTTGTGTTCTCTTATCTATCACTCTGTTTCGAAACGTTATAACATAAGTAGAAATGGAAACGCACTGGTAATAATTACAGTAGGTACGAGGCATATAATGGACAACATTTCATTTTGAAAAAGTACTAAAATTAGAAAACCATTTCGAGATTTTAGTGTTCTAAGCTCATATACATCGGGTCATTTTGAACTTACCATCCAAATTTTGAGGATGTGTTCAGTCAATGAAACTGAAGAACTTTCTCTAAGAAACATGTGTCAAATTTCGCCAGAAAATTTTGGTCATCCCATACTAAATTGATCACGTGATCGCTTTGATTTGTATGGAAAGTCGATTTTTATTTTACATATTTGACCATGTGTTCTTTAGAGAAAGTTGTTCAGTTTCATGAACTGAACACATCCTCAAAATTTGGATGGTACTTAAGTTCAAAATGACCCTGTATTTTCTCAAAATTTTTAGAAAGGTCCATTGACTTGAAAATTTTTCGATGGAGTGGTGATAAGTTCGCGCATGTGCTCTTGTGAGCGACCAATAGCGCGCGCCCCTGTCCCACCGCGCATGCCCAAAATACGCGTTTCGCGCAATCCCCACCCGATTTCAAGATATTTGCCTCGCACTGTACAATAAATTGAATGTAAATGTTGATAGATAAAAACAGGATGTTACAAAACAACCAGCAATGCTGAATATGGTAGACCGAATATGGTAGCAACCATCAAACTGAACAACTTTTACTACGGGACCAACTCTTAAATCGCGAAAAAAAATCAGCTGTTTCACACATTTTGATATTTTCATCATTAATTTTTGTGATAAATAAATTTTTTTTCACGATTTCAGAGTTGGTCCCATAGTAAACGTTGGGGGTTCAGTTTTATGATTCCTACCTATTTACCATACTATATTCGGCATTGCGGGTTATTTTTATAACACCCTGTATGTATTTTTTTGTGGTTGTTTTGTGTATGTGAGAAGTGAGAGTACCTACCTTTAAATTCTGCAACCAGAATTTGCTTTTCAGTTTGCCTGCCTGCTGTTCGAACTGTGAAGCGCCTTGTTGAAGCGCATCTGTAATTTGAAACACGAAGTTAAAGAATTTAACAATCCAATAAAGCTTCAAAATAAGTTTTTTTTAGGGTTCCGTAGCCTAAATGGCAAAAAACGGAACCCTTATAGATTCGTCATGTCTGTCTGTCTGTCTGTCTGTCTGTCTGTCTGTCTGTCTGTCCGTATGTCACAGCCACTTTATTCCGAAAGTATTAAGACTACACAGTTGAAACTTGGTAGGTAGATGTATTCTGTTAACCGCTTAACGAATTTAATACAAAAATAAGAAAAATAAAAGTTTAAGGGGGGGCTCCCCATACATGGAACTGAAACTGAAAAAAAAAATTTTCTTCAAACCAACACGTGTTGGGTGTCTATAGATAGGTCTTTTAAAATGACATTGAGGTTTCTAAAACAACTTTTTCTCAAAGTCAACCGCTTGAAAGATATTCACCACCAAAGTGGTAAAATGTGTGTCCCCCCCCCCTTTAACTTTTGAAATAAGAGAGTGAAAAATCTAAAAAATATATATGCTGTAGATCTTAATAAACACTTTCAACCAAAATTGGTTTGAACGAGATATAGTAATTAGTTTTTGAGATATAGCACATTTTCCAAAACCGCAAATATAACTTTGTCATTCATACCAACACTGTGAAAAACAAAGTTATTTTTACAGACGAAAAATTATAGGTGGTATTAAATATGGTATGGTATAAGGTAACTACGGAACCCTATGGCGCGTGGCCCGACATGCACTTGGCCGGTTTTTTTTAAATTTAAAGTCTATTTTAGTCTATCCAAGAATATATGGTAGATACGGACTATCAAACTGAACATCTTTTACAATGGGACCAACTCTGAAATTGCGAACAAAAACAGCTGTTTTATAGATAATTAAAAACGAAAATATGAAAATGTATGAAACAGCTGATTTTTATTCGCCATTTCAGAGTTAGTTCTATAGTAAAAGTTGTTGTTTGATGGTCTATACCATATTATGGTTTAGCCATTAATTCTGTTACACATTGTATTTATTTAAGGAAAGGAAAAATATGATTAAGTCAGTTTACAAAAACAATGCTGAAACAGCCCAAGCTACACAGATTGACTTAATAATCTCTGTTTAACCAGTGAATGGTGCTCAGGTTCAATAATTCTATTCAGCATTTAGATCATTCTCGTACTTTTTTGGAGACAGTAAAATTCTAATTGTACACTTTAATTATAAAATGGCTCTTGCAGCACATATTACGTCTCCATTATTATTCAATTGGGTTTGAATTTTGTAAAGTATACTTTTGTTTTACACGTATGGAGGTAAATTATTATTGCGCAATTTACTGTAAATAGAGATACATACATTCTGTGTACTAAGTATCGGGAATTTGTCAATAAAACAAAAAATACAAATTATTCATCTAAATTTATTTTATCGCCTTCAAAGTAGGCCCCATTGCTTGCAATACAACATCTCCACCGCTTCACCTAGTCTTCCATACATTTTTCATAGGCTATTTGCGGTATGGCCTTTAGCTCATTCAGCGAATTTTCTTTTATGGCTTCTATCGACTCAAACGTTTTCCTCGAAGTGGTAATTTTAACTTGGGAAATAAAAATAAAAGTCAGACGGAGCCATATCAGGTGAATACGGTGCTTGGTCGAGAACTTTTGTTGAATTTTTCGCTAAAAACTCTTTCACTATAATGGCTGTGTGTGATGGTGCATTATCATTTTCCATTGTAAAAATCGCCGAGGACTCAAAACTATCACCAACAAAAAGTGTAGTTTAAAACAAATTAAATGACAGATCCCGCTCAAATTTTGCGCGCTTAATCAGTACAGTGCTACCAACATGCAGTAAAAAAATTAGAACGACCTCTTTTACGCGGGTCTTTTTATTGACATATTTCCAATACTTTTTACACAGAGTAGTATATCTTTACCGTAAATTTTTTAAGCGCCACTTGATTAAGATACTATTAATTATGTAAACAAAGGTTTTATAAAAGCCCGACTTGGACAAGTGAATTTTTTTAAAGGCTTTGAGAAATGCAGTATGCAAAAATAGAATGTGTTTCTATTAATAAAATGCAATGTGTGATTAGATAAATATCGTTTATATATTTTTAGAGGTTATGTATAATGGCGATCCGCACCCTGATTATCTAAAAAGAAACTATTTAGCGACCGGTTTCATTCCACATACATTGCTACTTTTCTTTGGTATGTTTTTTTTAATCCAAAAAGAAGTAGCAATGGATCACTATCATCTATGATATGAACTGCAACCGGTCGCTAGGTGGTTTCTAATTAGATAATCAGCCCGCCGGGGGCTAATTAATTGTTTAATTTCAAAATCTATCGCAGTCGCTTTCATTTGACAGATGGATGTGACACATTGCTCCATTTCTTTGGTAAGTTTCAATTTGTGTCAAAAAGAAACGTCAATGTGTTACATCCTGAGCGATTGCGATAGATTTCGAAGTTAGACAATAGAAAGGCAGATTTGTTAAATATAAGCTACTCATACAGCGGTTTCCTTGTTTATTTCTGCATAATAGAGCATTATCATGTAGCCACTTATGTTACTATAATTTGATTAAAAGTGATTGAAAAGAACAAATATTCAGCTACTGAATAGCAACAGGTCATAATGTAAGTGCAATACAGCTTGAAGAGTACAGAAAATAGGTTATTCAGCATCAAGCAGTACCTATATTGAAAACTGATACCAAAGTTATACAAATAAATGCTGCTACGTAGCGGTACCGCTTCGTTGTAATTGATATCGATGTTCGTACGAACATCGACTTGTTCGTACGAACATCGATAATGTTTTATCAGAAATTCAGAACATCACCTGCTCTATCATCAAGCTCCGACAGCTTTTGATCTCGTTCCAGCACCTTTTCAACATTCGTCTTCATAATGTCCACCACCTGAAACACATAACAATATTATGATTGCAGTTAAGTCATACAATGATGACGCGGCAGAGTTCTGCACTGCAGTCCTAGTTCGATAGTTGAACTGTTTGGACGTTTTTTTCCGAATTGCTAACAATTAGATTCTCCAGCGAAAATTTTTCTATGTCTATGGATTCTCCAGTCTAAACTGGCGGAGATAATCGAACTGTTTGGAATTTGGAAAAAAGTATCCAAATAGTTTGATTATCTCCGACAGTATAACTATTCCCAAATTTATTTTTTGTTACCAACTTTACCTTATTTAATATTATTTGGGCGTACATCTTGGACGAATTTTCATTGCAAAAATTATCGCAATAAATGAAATCATTTTAGTAATATACTATTTTTTATTTTGGAAAACTGTCAATCACAAAACTAAATAGATAGGCTAATTTATAGTTTCAATACGATAAGTCAGTCAACACAGCAAAATTGGAGCTCAATTTTTAAAATAATGGTACAGATACGTACTAACTAACACATTGGGTTTAAAAAATGACCATTCCTTTGAGCTCTAAAACAAATGTTGACCTAACTATTATCAAAAAGAATTTGCACATTTTTCCACTACGGAATACTTCCTTAAGGAAAAAAAACAAACGTATAAAAGGGTCGTAAGAAGTAAACAATATACCCATTTCTTAAGGAAATAAAATGAAAACCTTTCAAATATTCTTGTGCTACGTTACGATTGCAAAAATGATTAATTTTATCAGGAAATGACAGGAAGGACATAATTATCAGGAAATATTAATTAGTACCATGCCCTAATGGCTCCGTGAGCAGTAAACCTCACGTTTGTAACATTTTTGATCATTTTTCGAAAAGGCTGTAATAGTTTTTTTTTAACCCTTAATTTGGCAATGTAAGTCCTGGCATACATTGAACTTCTCAAAAATACTTGTCAAATAAATAACAAATAACTGTGTTATAATTAATTTTAATTTATGGAAACACTTATTATTGTTGTACAAAAAAATAAAACACACCTTTGGCAACACCAATTTTTTACATTATTTCAATAAAATGGATACTCGGCGGAATACAGTTCTACTGTCCAAGGTATTTTTATTAATTTCACTAATATTACATGTCTTATGATGGGTGTTATGAATATATTTTATGCATTATAGTGTAATAAAATGAGTTAGAAAGGTAATTGTGAATTCTGACTTCGTAATCCAGATTTATTTTGGTCAATAACCTGATGTATGCGGTGGCAAACATTGCCAGTTTGCGGTAGCTTTTTACTTTGTGTTTGAGCTTGATTTTTTTCTTTATCGCCAGCAAAAGCTTTAAACTCGTGGTGGTAGAATTTTAGCTCTTGTGCCTTCTCAGAATGCAGCCTCTGACGATAGTGAATTTTCGAATGTGGAAGAGGAATTTCGTGTACGCACCCCACTTTCTGTGTCAACTTCCCGAGCACCTCCTATTGATTCTTCTTTAGAAAGGCTTCATTTTTATTTATTTTTTATTTTAACATTTTAAGCGATGAGAAAGACTCCAGTAGCAAAACTTTGGATTACTATGACCACTGAAGGTCGAATTAGGCTGTGCTAAATGCTAAAGAGTGTGTTATGCATGAAATTGTCATGTCTGTTTCTGTTTTGTAACTGGCAAAAGTGCTAGAAATTGTCAACTAGATTATCACGTGCGAGCTTAGTTGAGCAGTTACTCCCAGGTCTTTTAATAATTATTGTTGGTTTTTAATAATATTTTATAAATTTACTAAGATGAATACTCTGTACTTTAATTGGCAGTGTATGCCCCCACATACATCCTTATTTTTCCGTCCACTTGGCAATGTATGCTGGGGCGGGGTATACATGGTTTTTCAGGAGAACTGAAGTACCAATTTTTTTTTCTTCATTTTTCTGTAATGTCTAATAATGTTCAAAATCTAATTTTAATAAAACATTTTGTTTTATATTGCATTTTTTTCTTTGCCAAATTAAGGGTTTAATTTACTCGATTGACACAAAATTACGTGAGTATACCGGTTGAGAAATGCGACCTCTAGAGGAGAACAGACGGACAGACAGCAGGACATATGAAAGCATTTTTGCCCAAGCTGAAATGGAAAAGCTTCGCGCTCGCTCGGTCAAAAAAAAGAATTGTAAATTATGTAATGAATCTAAGCTAAAGACATTTAGTTACCAGCAAAATAAGGCGATATAATCATAGATTTGAAATAGGATCGTAGCATTTCAGAAATTAATTATATTTCACTGGAGCCGCCTATATAGAAACAGAGATAAAATTAATTGAAAATACGAGAGTTACTGTAAAGACGGCGATTTCGACGCCTACATACCATTGAAGTTAATTAAGAACTAAGTTATACATCGTTAAACCTGAAAACCATTGTGGAGTCGATTATTATGAAAAGATTCATAGATTTATTTGAGCTCTGGTAAAATGTTTGAAACAGCTGAAACTTTTGTCGCTATTTCAGGGTATTTTCCATACGAAAAATTGTTAAACAATACTACAAATACTATTCAAGTTCCCTACAAACAATATTTTTCCTAGAGGCGATGGTTCATTTCCTATAGGAAATTTCCGCGGTGACGTCAATCTTGCAAACGGAGCGGATGAGAGGGTGTCTATCGGGGGATGTGAGGGTACCCATTTGGGATGTATTGGAAACGAAGAGGTTGCGTCATATCGCATGTTGCATGCAGTTTTTCCATTTTCGAAAGTTAGTTGAATGGAAAATGGCAAACGGTTTATGGTATTTGAGAATTTGCTTCACCGATGACATGTTAAATTGTAGGTTTTCAGTCATTATGATTAAAGTACGTTATTGTTCGACTAGTTTTTTATTTACACTTGTGAAACCATTCGTGAATTCTCCATTACGCTGATTACGCTAATGAAAAACTAAAGTAAGCATGCACAGTTTTATTGAAAAATAAATTAGCGAAATGTATTCGTAGATGTATTTTTACTTTTACCATTGAAAATGGTTATCAGATGCAAATAGCCTGAGACTTATTTTTGGCGATATCTCCTAGGATTTTGGGAGGATCGAGGTGGGAATAGCACCAAAAATTGAGGAATTTATCGAGACACGAGTGAACTTAGAGCATTCTAAGCGAGTGAACGTTTAAATTTTGTAAATTGGTAACTTTTTTTGGAATTTTGCAAAATTCGGGTTATTTGGGGGTGTTTGTTAACTAAATTGTAAATATTTCGGAAAAAAACCGTCTTATAAAAAAATAAAAAAGGAAATTGAAATTAATAAGTTTAGCTACAAAATGGCGAAAAAAAATTTGAAACAGGATTTTTGGACTCATCTCAGGACTGCGGCCGGATTTTGCAAATCACAGGAAATCTCAGGATTTTTAGAATAGTTAAACTAAAAATAATATATTGCACAAAAATAAAAATAATAAATATGAGAGGTGCCCGCCCAACTGCTACAAATCTCAAGATTTGTAAACGGAAATCGGGCCCTTTCTCCGGACTTTTGATTTTTTCATCTTGTAACCAGGTAGGGTAGGGGCTGTAGGTGATCCCTTTAGATTTGGAATTGTAGAAAAACGGGTGTTTCCGTACATAAAAAGTGATGTAGCTTCTATGATTATTGACCGATCGGTAACTTTAAAAATATAATAGGAATTGCATTTGATTTGATTTTTCGTAAATTTTTGTATTCAATTTGAATGCTCCGATTCTTGCGGGGACTGCAAAATCTGTGATTTTTTTATACAGGGTGCTTGGTAAACAAAAATGGCCAGAAAACTGTTATCGACCTTTAAACACAGTGCTTCTGTGACGTCTAGACTGTGACCTTATATTTTTACGCCTATAGAGTTGCATGCATAGGTCGCTTTGAGCTTTAAAAGAAGATAAGTTAAGTTGGCGCCACTTTCGTCATCGGTCTAGTGGTGTGAATACAGCGCATGTCCATAGTCCAAACACTACACACTGCCAAAAAAGTCTGGAACGGGTGGTAGGAAAATATAGACGATTCAAAAGTGCTTATATTGAGTTTATTTGCACAAAGTTATTTTGATTTAGACTACAAATAGACATGCTTATACAGATTCTTTGATTCCTCATAAATTTATCAAATGCTACATTAAATATACAATAAATAACAGGTAAACTTGGGTAAACTATTAATTTAGCAATGTTACTTTTACGAAAGAACCTCAATATCCGAATACGTATACTGTTTATCATATTATATTTGTGTACACACGACAGCATGGCAGGTTATATAGTTAAACTGCGAAAACAGCTTTTATTACGTAAGAAATAAAAGCGGTTTCAAGGTCAACATGTCATTGTATAGTCTGAGGTGCCGCCGCGTGTGTAGGTACGCACATATTCATATTTAGTGACACAATGAGGGGTATTAAAAAACGAATGTGATAATAGTATCACATAATTATGTAGGTACAGTTGCATACAAGCCTTTGTCTACAACCATGATATTTATCTACACCCTTTATGTATGCTCTATAAAGGGTTTTGACTTTGAGTTT
Organism: Agriphila geniculea; assembly: GCA_943789525.1. Lineage (NCBI taxonomy): Eukaryota > Metazoa > Arthropoda > Insecta > Lepidoptera > Crambidae > Agriphila > Agriphila geniculea. The sequence goes on from OX038890.1 coordinate 16,055,995, forward strand.
GTTTTTGACTATTGACTTTCCCCCTCCTCCTCCTCATTATATCTTCCGAAAGTGTGTATTGTACTGAATTTCATAATGTAACACTAGCTTCGCGCGTGGACAGCGCGATCTCCTCTCGCTCGGATATCGTAATGATGGCAGTAAGCTAACCTTTTCAGAACCCTTTACAGAGGAAAGTATGGGTGTAGATATAGTACATTATGGTACAAGTTAGCTTAGGTTGCTTATTGCACACAAGGCTGTGGGTTGCAGCCCGAGCCGCAGGCGAGGGCGTAACTCAGCCGAGAGTGCAATAAGTAAGAGCTCACGAGTTTCATACGACGTTTTTCAACACATTTGCGAGGAAAAAACAAAGTAATTTACCACACAGCAACAAATACGACAAAAACAAAATCATAATCATGCTGAGAAAAGGCGCGCAGGTTTTTTTTTTATTTTTTCACACGCCCAATGCAAGAATATTTTGCGAACAAAGGGGTTAGTGAGCATACAGCCTACTTCAAAATTATAAATTTAGGTGATAAAATGCTAATATTTTAATATTTTTTAACAAAATATTGTAAATTAGGAATAATTTGATAATAATAAATATTTGTTTGACTTAACTAAGGACCTACACATTTATTTATTCCAAAAATGCAAATGAATTTATAGCGGCATAAAACCTCTTTGTTGTTACTAAAAAAATAACTGTATTACCCGGTTAAATTGAAAATACTCTGTTTACTCGCATAGAACTTGCAGTAAGGTACCTATTTAACTTTGTAGGGATAATTCTATAACCAACTAGTGTTTTATATATTATTGCACGCGTTTGTTATAGTTCAGTTTATGGCCCTAAAAGCGATGTATTAGGGCTCACTTTACGAGTAAGTGTGTTGAAAAAAATATATTTAGTAAATGTGTGTTTCTCTTTGGGGCACTTCTGAATGACATTGTATTTTTAAACATGAGTATGACGTCACTAACCTCATCGACTTGCGCCTGTGTCTGCTGCAGGCGGCGCTGGGCGGCGATCTGCTGGGGCGTCTTGGGGCCGCCCACGGGCATGTCGCCGTCGCCGCCCGGCGCCAGACCGCCCTCCGTCGCCCTGCGTAATTTACGGTATTGTTATAATGGAATGCATTATGTGGGATAAACTATATTGTGCTAAAATAAAACTGGTAGTTTCTTATTTTCAGACCTGTGTGACTTTATTATTTTTGTCGACGAAGACATCGCTCTGTGTAGGTAATAGGGAAGTTTCCAAAGTCTCTAAAAACAACAACTACATTTATACAGGGTTATTCGTAAAACACCAACAATCTCGCAGGAGTAGATTACTGACATTATAAACAAAAACATTAGTTCTACGACTATTCCGAAAATAGACAAAAATCGTCTTTCCATATAAATGTCCGAACAGCTGATAGAGTTTTGTGTGAAAAGTCGGATTTTTAGTTTTCGTAAATATACATTTTTCTTCTAACACATTTTGGTTTTATTTTTTAATTTGATCTTTAATTCGCTTATGTCTTACTTTCTAAATAATAATTCGACCATTGTTAGATATATAATTGAAAAATAATCGAGAAAATAACCCATAAGCACGTACAAAGGGGGATAAATTTCTGTCATCCCGCCATCCATGAATGACGTAGATATCGCTTCCCCCCTTTTGTTAATCCGCAAAACACACTATCAAAAACTTTGAATTTAACTCAAAGGACAATAATACTCACTAAAATAAGAGTTTAATACCCATTGTCATAAAAAAGCAGACAACTTGCATAACAGACAAGTGACGTAGCCATCCCATTGTCCACAAAAGTTTATTGCCTAATGTCAGCCGTCAGCATTGGTGTAGGTGTATTCGTAGGTAATAACTAGACATGTAGGCCTTTTAATCAATATTTTTTATTAAGAGGCCTTTTTTAATTAAAAATTACATGTAGGTCTTTTAATGAAAAAAAAAACTTAAAGCAGTAAAAAAAACAATTCGTAGTAAACAAGAGAGTTGAAAAATGCTGAAAAATCTATTAACTTACTTACTTACTATGTGTTTTCAGCAGGCGTATTATGAATTTGCATTTAGTTATTTGTTAGCGACGGTATTTAACATTTGTATGAAAACTTTTAGTTAAGTGTAGTTACCGCCAAGGGCTTGGGCCAAATTCCATACAAAATTGCTTACTACAGTTGCTATTGAATATAACGTAACTGTGCAAACTCATAATACAGGCACAGATCTTATAAATAAACCAATACAATAAAACCTAGTAAAAATACATATACATGAATATTAAAACCACGTAATGTGTTTATGGGAACAATAATAACGTTTACTTTTATCTTTCCCGAGAGTATTTCAGTGGCAAACAATCTACCTTTACAGTGAAATCTGATATTTCTGCAAATTCCATGATTGGTGCCCAACGTGGGACCCCGCTAATCCACATAATGCAAATAATAATAACGTTACTTTTATTTATCCCGAGAAAATTTCAGTGGCAAGCAATCATATTTACAGTGAAATCTGATATTTCTACAAACTCTATGATTGGCGCCCAATGTGGAACCCCGCTAATCCACGTAATATATTGTAGCCGGCACCTACCTACGACGACGCCGCATATACCACAATGCACGGTTGTAACAAGATTCATTACCGTGCGACTAGATCGAATAAAATCGAACTAGTGTCGAATAAACTCAAAGATTAGTAAGGAATAACACTTCGTAGTATGGAGAATATATGGAGAAACCTACATCTCGCTGACGAAGTTTACTCAGCGACACCCCATATATACAACTGCCAACCATCATCGGTTGGACCGCGGTCCCCGGACTAATACCACCCAGCCCGGAGAAAGATCTACCACTTTGGCCTTCCTACTATTAGCCACTTACCTCCATACTACCCTACTACATTCCTACACTGGTGACTTCAACGGAGCACATCAAGCACCTTAAGCAACGCAGCGCAGCCATCACTCCTCATACCTTATCCAGCATCCGCAGCAGTCACACCGCAAGCAGAAGCACAGCAGCCAGTAGCAGCCAAGGTTCCATCGCAGCACCATTGACGACGCTTCCTGGACCTTCAGCAACTCTCGACGGCATAAACCCGACCTGGTCTTCGCAGCCCACGACTGGAGCATCATTGAGCCTTCACTCCGGCGTGGCAGCTCTGCGCACTTCACCAGCATCTCGGACCTACCGTCACCTTCCAATGTCCCGACTCACCGTGGACAGGTCCCCAGCCTTCGAGGTTCCATCGCAGCATCATTGACGACGCTTCCTAGACCTTCGGCAACCCTCGACGGCATAATCCCGACCTAGTTTTCGTAGCCCACGACTGGAGCATCACTGGGCCCTCACTCCGGCGTGGCAGCTCTGCGCACTTCACCAGCAGCTCGGACCTACCGTCACCTTTCAATGTCCCGACTCACCGTGGATACGGATCTACCTGCAGCATTGGCGAACGCGCCTTCCTTCACCCCACATCGTCTCGACTCACCGTAGACTGTCTCGACTCACCGCAGACTGGGGCATCTCCTGCAGCACTTTTCTCTGGCACTTGCAAAGCTCTGACGCACTGACAGCTGAGCTTGGACAATCCTTGGACTATTGACCTCCGGTCTCAGGGGGAAAGTGATATAGCGGCACCTACCTACGACGCCGCGTATACCACAACACACGGTTGCAACAAAATTCTTTACCGTGCTACTAGATGGCGCTAGTGTCGAATAAACACAAAGATTATTAAGGAAATAGCACTTCGTAGTATGGAGAATATATGGAGAAACCTACATCTTGCTGACGAAGTTTACTCAGCGACGCAGCATATATACAACTGCCAACCATCATCGGTTGGACCGCGGTCCCCGGGCTAATACCACCCAGCCCGGAGGAAGATCTTCCACTTTGGACTTCCTACTAGTGGCTACCTATCTCTCTCCATACTACCATACCTACATTCCTACAGTATTAATGCGAATAATAATAACGTTTACTTCTATCTTTCCCGAGAAAATTAATTAATAATAATAATAATAATCTTTATTTTCTCATCACAAACATTAATCTTAAATTATACCTTATTATATAATATGGTACTAGGCTAGGTTTGTGTGAGACTGACGTCTGAAATGGGTCAGCGACAACAGCTGTCAAACAATGCGACCCGTCAGCACAGATCATCAGGCTCCCACCGTCGGACATTTGTGGCAATGGCAATCTAGTTACAAACATGTGATGATATAATCGAACAACATTGAAACAGTTTACTTAAAAATTAATAGTATATTATAGTGCAAAATTTGTATGTGTGTGTGTGTGTGTGTGTGTGTGTGTGTGTGTGTGTGTGTGTGTGTGTGTGTGTGTGTGTGTGTGTGTGTGTGTGTGTGTGTGTGTGTGTGTGTGTGTGTGTGTGTGTGAGCTGCTGAGAATGTTTGCGTAGCACTATGGACTAAATAAAAATCTGTCGAACCGTTAGAACCTTCCAGTTCTCGTAAACCTCACTTGTTGGAGTCAAACGAGGAAGAAAAGCGCCTACCTTTAACACCATTCTTTGAGCTCTCTCGACATTGAGAAGATGGGTTTTAGCAGCTCCTCCCCAAGCGGTGATGCAGTAGCCTATTATTGACTGGCTGTGCCAGTCAAACATATTTCATTAAGTGAGTGAATTGAGTTTTGAAAATGTACATTAATTTCCTGATTCTGCCCGCCAGTAGCTCAATATGAGGAAGAAAACTTAAATTCTCGTCGATGAGAACACCAAGATATTTTATAGTCTTCGCAGATTGCAGTTTAGGGCATAAAAAATTGACATGGACAGTTGATAGACATGGACAAGTAGGTGTATCGGTCACAGTCTTTACATTGAAATCTGATTTTCTGCAAATTCCACGATTGGCGCCCACCGTGGGTCCCCAATAGTCCACGTAATATATTAATGCGAATAATAATAACGTTTACTTTTATCTTTTCCGAGAAAATTTCAGTGGCAAACAATCTATATTTACAACGAAATCTGATATTTCTGCAAATTCCATGACTTGGGCGCCCAACGTGGGACCCGCTAATGCCTTCTTGTAAATATGATTACTACATTTTCGTGAACTCGCTTATTTGAAACTCGTAATCAGAAGATTCAGGGAACTGCCAAATCCAGTTATTTTGGTGTTCGGAGATCAATTTGCATATGACCTTTAACATTTCTGACATCAAACAGAATTGTTTGTTTATGATTAAGCCTGGGTAAAATAGACACGCCTACGTGCTCGTCGAATAATTAATTTTTATTGTTCTTTGTGGCACTGATGTTGTTTCGATCCGTGATAAATTGATAACCTAAGCTGATTCCTACGTCATTTAATTGCTAGTAGTTAAAAATATGAATCAAATAAAACAGTTTGAGCTTGAAACTGGCCTTATTTCAGCAAAAAATAATTTCTATTACACCACGTATTTCCTAAAAGGTTTTTTCTATACATTTCCCTTTGAGGTACTATCATAGAAAATGAAATAAAGAAGGGATCAAAACAAATCTAATTCCACTTGAAGGAAAGCTCGTTCGTCTGTAGGGGTGGCTTGCTATTGGCTAGATACATTCCTTTTAACTTTATCGCTTATTTTGAACACAAAAGTGATTTAATTTAACGAAGGTCGGTTTTGACCTTAATGCTTTTCTTCTTGGAAAGCAGGGTTGGCAACTAATGACAAAATCCAAAACTTTTAACTATCTATTAAGTATATTTTTTAAGGCTGCGTAGTTTAAATTTAATGAACATTGAATATCGGTTAATTAAGAAAGGGAACATGTTACCTTTTCCCATTTAGCAATATTTATAATTTGTATTCTTTATGGTATGACAGACATAACTGTCAAGAAACGGAGTTAGTACAAATAGTTAAAAGGCACTAAATTTTTACATGAAGGTAAGAAAAGGAATCAAGTAATTTTTATAAATTTATTTTTCGTGTCTACTGAAAAATTTGCATGCCTTGACATGTTCCCTTTCTAATTAACCGATAAATTATTGTTTAAGTAATATTACCGTTTAATTTTGGCATTGGTATTCTAATTACTGCGTAGTACACAAATAAAGGCCAGTCACCAGTCACACGTTACTGGTTATCTAAAGCTATTGTATCTGCCAGTGAGAAGGCAAGTTTACAACTAATTGTCGGCTCGTTTCGACACAATAGTGAAGATCAAACGATGCTAACAAACCGTGTAGCGTACTTAACTCATTAATTTTATTACCAACCTATGTCAAGAGGGCGTTTACCTTTGTGAAGGCAACATTTTAAGGTAATGGCGTACTGAAATGGCTCATTGACCTTTCAATATAAACAGTGTGGAAAACTTGGTTTCATACCCTGAAGTTACCACTTCATAAAAATAAAGTTATAGAAAATTTTTCTTTGAAAGAGAAGTTAAAGTTTTCAAATTTACTTAACACTCCAGAGTCGTTAAGGTAATGTTTGCATGGAAATCAAGAGAATGAAACTTTCGATCGTTGAAATTTTAGTTTACTTAGATGTGTCTTATTAATTGGTTTACTGTTACACGCCAATGGACAACACGACAAAAAATAACATGCCCTGTTAATTTGCTTTTCGAAGAGAGAATGAAAAAAGACATGACCCATATATTTTAGTTTTTGTTAAAAAAATTTTTTTGTTAAATAAAAATTTTCTAAAAGTTTAAAGACTTTTCCGGAAGTGACGTAGCTCTGAGGCTTTTTGTAGTTTCATTCAGAAAATAAGCGGGAAACGCATTCGCATGACAGTGACAACTGTCAAACAATGCGACTAGAGATGGGCAGGGGTTTAAACCTGATCTTTTGGGTCTTTACAGGATTAAACCCAATTTCGACATAAAAAGCGGATCGAACCTATTACCACTAATATCTTGGATCGTGGGCTCAATAAAAAGGGTTTGAACATTTTGGCATAGTGGTAACCATAATTTTAGATTTTGAAGGGAAAAAAATAAAATTAAAAATAAACGGCGCATGATAAATGTACATCGATAGACGAGCTATAGACGAACAAAAAATGTTATGATATAAAGTCCTAAAGCGCAACGTTTGCGAGATAATCCATGTTAATGATCCTGTATAATCCAAACTTATTCCTCGTCCCATAGCGTCTCAAACCGTAGGTAGCAAACAAACATTCAGAAAACACGTGGAAAACGCTGTCACTGTCAAATAATGTGACATTTTGAGTGACTCATTTTTTATGTGGCCTACTACGTAAGCTTATTGCATCTGCTTTCGCGCTTACTAAGTTTTAATTAACTGTACAATTAGAGATAGTAGGTAATGTAGGTATTATAGTGGTACTGTAACATGGATTCTGTAGCTGAAAGTACGCTAGTACCCGTGAAAGTATTTTATTTTTCATTTTTCATTTCATTTGTCAAAATACAATGGACATGCGACTAAACAATAAATGAATATTGTAATTTGAGTTGTAAATTCAATAATCTTCATTTTAAATACAACTTAAGTATTGCATAAAATCTATTTAGCTAATTTCGGCCCGAATTGAGAACCTACGGAAGGGAATTAATGGGTCAAAACCCAATGCCTAATGGTCGGGTTTAAACATTTGCCCATCTCTAAGTGTCATTTTGAGTGACTTATTTTTTTATGAGGCCTACACCGTGAGCAAAGGTCTATATTTTTGTTCATGTTGAGCTGTGACGTCACTGAGGGTTTTTTACATTTCATTTATTTGCTCCATAAATATTGCTTTAAAAATTCTAAAACTATTTTTCTCGCACTCCTGAGGGCCAAATCTAGAAACGGTTTTTTTTATTTTGACAAAATATTTTTTGCCGTGTTGTTCATTCGCAAATGTAAAATTAACATTAGTGATTATGGATTTTACAAAAAACACAGTACTTGTTGTATGGTCTGTGACAAAAAAGAAAGTTATCCGTATTTTGTCTTTTTTGATCGACTTTGGAATGTCAAAACACACATTTTCGCACGGCCTTATTTTTGAAAGGTGTCGAGTGCTCTTTTGTTTTAGTGAAAATATGGATAATTTAATTGATTGATTGGTTATAATTTTGGTAGTACAGTGTTAGTGTTACCTACCTACGTACTGTTTAGTAGATCACAGATTAGGTTGCTCTGCAGGTCTGCAGCTACCACTATCCCGCATTAGCCACGCTGCTGGCGCGCGATCGTGCTTTGAAACCTTAATGGGGTATTAAGGTCGAGTGTATAGTTGTAAAACAGCGGTTGTTATCGGATAGTTATCTAAAGCAGCCGATAATATCGTATAGACAGCGGCTGACAACCGGCTGCTTATCCGACTCAATACCAAAAGGTCTTACAACTTTTACAATTCCTGAGTCGAAATTGTTATAATATTATACGAGTCGTTAAATGCAAATAGGTATTTTTAGTAAATTAAATACCTACTCTGTCATGATGAATTCGTGGGCGATGAATTTGTAGAACATCAAACTGGAAATCCTGGTGTTCTCGTCAATTTCTCTGCACCACAAAACTGTTTACTGGTTACTGTAACGTTTATAGTAAGTAGGTAGTATGTAGATAGACAAAAATAATCACTTAGGACATAAAACGGCTTTAATAAAACATAGACATGTTTCAACTGTAGCCAGCCGCGGTTTATGGGTGATCACCGTAGTCAGCGAAAAAAGCGGCTGGTCAGCGGCTGGCTGACTAAGATAACAACCGCCTTCACATCTATAACGACCCACCTAGCTTCAGTTTCAGAGATTGCTAGCACAGAAATTGTATATTTTCTTTGAATAATACCAGCTAAAGACGTGTTTTAATTTCCTTAAGCTTAAAAAGGAATTTGTACCTAATGAATTAAACTTTTAAAACAAAAAATGACAAAGCTATATTTGCGGTTTTGGAAAATATGCTATATCTCTAAAACTACTTATTAATAATCTCGTTCAAACCAATTTTCGTTGAAAGTGAAAGTGAAAGTGAAAATATTCTTTATTTAAATAAGCTCACATACGTTTTTAAATCGTCAATTCTTTTACCCTACCACCCATTATGACGTCTTTTAGCTGACAAGAAAAATGGGCGCAAAAAACTTATCAGCTTTATCGAATGAAACGATATTTACAAATATGTACATCGTTTCCAGATTTTATATTAACAAAGATAAACAAATAAACAACATTATTTAATTAGATCATTACTTAATGAATTTTAAATTTCTTAATCAATTTACAGGGTTCAAGCTAAATTCAACCTTTGAAGTTATTATTCAGTCTAGGCTGTTACAAGAAAAAAAACATACAATTCAATAAGCGTTAAGATAGGTAGTCAGAAGCAGACCCATTCCCACTGGCAGCACCCGTTCACGAGCATGACGCATGAACCAGCCATCGCTTCGGTCAACCATATTTGAGGGAACGTAACGACCCGCCTCACACGACATCACCGCAGAAATGATTAAAGAGAGCATGACATACTTAGGCTACCCATGTTAAGGCATCGAATTGAAAATTAATATCCAAAAGCATTTTATAGGCCTTTCACAAAACTACTGACCATAGAAAGTAAAAATATTGCAATTAAATAAATCAAAACAAGGTAAGTGTTTATTAAGATCTACAGTACTTTGTACTATTATGTATTCTGTGTCTACAGCATATATATTTTTTAGATTTTCACTCTCTTATTTTAAAAGTTAGAGGGGGGACTCTATTTTACCACTCTGGCATTGGCAGTGTATATATTTCAAACGGTTGACTTTGAGAAAAAAATCTCTTAGCAGGCGCGGTCGCAGCCCGAAATTTTGGGGGGGGGGGGTCACTAATAATAATACCATTTTTTTTCGTAAGTTTTAGAAGCTTTTTCTATGTGACATGTACGATTTTGGGGGGGGTCATGTCCCCTGTGACCTCCCCCTGGGACCGCGCCTGTCTCTTAGAAACCAAATGTTATTTTTAAAGACCTATCTAACTATAGACACTGCACGTATTGGTTCGATGAAAAAAAAATTTTTCAGTTTCAGTTCCATGTATGGAGAGCCTCCCTTAATCTTTGTATTTTTTTTTATTTTTGTGTAAAAATCGTAAAGCGGTCCACAGAATACATCTACTTATCAAGTTTCAACTGTGTAATCTTAATAGTTTCGGAATAAAGTGGCTGTAATATACGGACGGACAGACATACATGACGAATCCATCAGGCCTTCTTTGAAGGAGGTTGAAACATTAACCCAGCTCGCGAGCCCATGCCGTTCGATAGGTGTTAACGACGGAAAATTTAGAGGACCAAATAGCTTAACGTGCCTTCAAAAAGTACAAAATAATAAGGTTGATATAATAATAACCGAATATGAGCTAGTGATTGGCCCTCACGTGTAGGGTTACCTACCAGATGGTCTTATATCTAAAAAAATCCTGATTTCTACTAAAAAGTCCTGACATTTTGCTAAGTTAATAATATTTATTGCAAAGTTAGTTGATTATTTTACTGAAAATGTACACTAGTATATTTTAATTTAAACCAAAAAAAAAAAGATAAATAAAGTTTAGTTTTTAAGTTTTTTTCTATCATAAGAATAATCCAAAAAAGCCTGACACTTTCCAAGTCTGGCCGGAATCCTGACAGGGACCCAAAAAGCCTTACATGTCAGGACAAATCCTGAGTTCTGGTAACCCTACTCACGTGTAAGACACAGGGGTCTCAGGTTCGATTCCCAGTATGGGAGGTACAATTTACTCGGTTTGGTTGATGGTAGAGCTTATTTTAAGTCCGCCTGGCTAGCTACCACAATACTACCTAAGTCTGACGCGATAACAACAATTATAAAAAAAATCCTTTGTTGCCCGTGGTACTACCAGTATTACTACCAGTGGTACCACGGGTAAAAAAAATCCTGTCGTAGTACTAATCGATCCAGTAGTACCACGGGTAAAAAAATGTTTCCCGTGGTACCACTGGATCGATTGGTAGTACGACGGGATTTTTTTTTACCCGTGTACTACTGGTAGTAATACTGGTAGTACCACGGGCAACAAAGGAAAAAAATGTGTTCTGGCAGTTAGAGGTAAGATAGCCAATTCCTAAGTGATGAGGATTCCGGGTGTAGTGCGCTTACACTTTCGGTCTTATCGTCACTTAACATCAGATGAGGTGAAGGCCAAACACTATTACTTTGTGGATAAAAAAAATTGTTGGTCACCCATCCCATGACCAACCTATGCTAAGTCACTGCGCTATCAAGCTCGTCGTTATAATAGGCAGAGGCCTTTATAAGAAAACTGCTCGTGTAATTTTCCACATTTTTTTCACACTAAAGTGAAGAAAATCCAAATGAGGTTGTATACAAGTTTATTAAATTTTTACCTAAGCTAAAGTACTTCTAAACAGTCCAGTAACTTCCAAGGCTTTTAAGGTTTGGGAATATGAAAAGGCTATAAAACAGGCTGAGTGATTTGATTATTGAAAAAAAAATCCGGCTGAAAAGGTTGGCTTATCGTTAAACAACGCCCAAAAACTATGACGTCATGAAATTAATCAGGCATGTCTCGTTCATTATAATCGCCTTGGAAAATTAGTTGGTGCGTTTCAGAAAAATTGCACAAATATTGCTTTTCATATAGGTACAGGGATATTTGTAAAACACCAACAAACTCGTAGAAGTAGATTACTAACATCATTACCAACAACGTTTGTTCTACGACTTTACGAAAAAGACAAAAATAAAAATCTTCTTTTCATACAAAACTCGACCAGCTGTTTGGACATTTGTATGGAAAGTCGATTTTGTTAGTCTTTTTAGGGTTCCGTACCAAAATGGTAAAAAAGGAACCCTTATAGTGTGACTCAGTCTGTCTGTCTGTCTGTCACAGCTGGATATCTCGAGAACTACTAATGGTATCAACTTGAAAATTGGAATGGTTTAAGATGACATTTGCCCAACTATTTTGCAAATAAGAAATAAATAAAAAAAATCAATATATTTTTTACAACAGGGTCTGAAACGGAGTCTTAAAAATTTAAAGTGGGGCTACTAGGGCATGTGAAAGAAGTTTCATATGAAAGAGCGCCGTTTGCACGTTTTTAAACATTTTTTCCTTTTTTTGAGCCGCATAGATTTCGACTTATGATGAAAAATGTAAAAAAAAATACCGTTCCCCCCCCTTATCTCCGAAGTTTGCAAAGAGAAAAATCTGAAATAATAGGGAACATGCATAAGTCACCGATTTTGATAAATTTGAGCTTGGTCGCTGCGGACACGTATAAAAACATGATGGAACAGAAAAATAAAAAATAAAATGTATTACTTTAGTTTTATCACACAAGGGAAAATAACGAATTTTTTTTTTTGTTTTCGGATATAATGCACTTAACAGTCGGATAGAACATCAAATAAGAAATAATATTTTGTATGACACATATGTACTTAAACGCAATATTTAGGGAGATATTTGAAAATTCTTGGCTAACTCTATACTAACGTACTGAAACGTGACATGAGTGACGTCACAGATGTTAACCTTTTTGTATAGAGCGTTTTCGGCGGGTGCTGCTGCGAGCTAACTTCAAGTAACTATATCACGAGAAAAAACACAAGAGAAAAGTTTTAATATTACAGTTGATTTTCTCAGGCATTATACTTTTGATTTTGATACAAAAAAAAATGATGCATGTTCCCTATTCTATGTGATAGCAGTTTGTAAAACGATGTCTCAATATAGCACACTTTTTTAGAAATCATCAAATTTTCAAAAAAATTAACATTAGTTCCACTATCAGTCAAGAGATGGCCTAAAACTGCAATACTAATTTTATTATTCTACTCTGGAGTGTGGTTTAAAAGTGCAAATATGATGGTCGGAACCCTCGGTGCGCGACTCCGACTCGCTCTTGACCGGTTTTTTTCGGAAAAGTTGTAGAACAAACGTTGCTGTTTATGATGTTAACTCTACTCCTGCGAGGTTGTTGGTGTTTGACAAATAGTCAAAAAATATTTGAGAGTTTAGACTCATCACCAGAGCTAGAATGTATAGGTAATAATACTAATAATATCGACTCTAAAACAAAACACTTAGAGCATCATCATCTTCTAAAAATTACTTGATACAAACTATTACAAACACGCCACAAAGTAAATGCAACATTGCAACCGACACCTACCGATGACGCACATTGCCTGATAACTTATAATAACTGAGCTTTGGATGGGTATCTATAAATCTATATAGTGCTATACAAATATTGGCAATCTATATGATTCAACTGAAGTATTTTTGATACAAATGCATCATTCCATACAGAGCTAGAGCGTATAGGTAGGTAGGTATGTACTTACCTATAAAAAAATAAAAAGGGTATTTACCATGTACTTAATAGAAAACATCGTAGAAGTGAATCTTAGTATAAGTCATTATAAATCAAACTCCGTTACACCCTTTTTTCCTGACTATATAAAATACACATTCTTAATTTTGTAGGTACTTTTAAAACCTTCTAAGTATATAAAAAATCTCCAATAGAAGTACCTAAATGTTACACAATGGATAACGTCCATTGAACTTGAAATACACTGTGTTAGAAAGAATTGTTTTTAAATAAATGAATTAGTTGAGTAACTTGCATAAAAGTAAAAATTAAGATCTGTCAAAGAATTAAAAAGTAGTGGTTTATTCTTCTATTGTTTTATGCCGTTAAAACCATTGTTAAAGCTCTGATGAGATGTTCTCCAACTAAAACACATACCAGTCTAGACTTAAATAATCTGGTTACAGTATTAAAAAATGTCCTTTGTTATAGTAACAATGCTGAGTCAGAAGGGATGGGTCGATGACGAATGAGTTCAGTTAACTTGCCGTGGCGAACTTTGGATCGAAATGCTAAACGATGCGTTTTTGGTTACGTTTATCCAATTACCCTTTCAAAAAAAATCATCTAAATCGGTTCATAAACAAATAAGTTATGCCTGAAAATCCGTTAAAACTCTTGCGATGTTTAGCTAAATAAAATGGGAGCAAACCTGCCTTTCTATTGTCTAATTTAAAAATCTATCGCAATCGCTTTGAGGATGTAACACATTGAAGCTTCTTTTTGGGACCAATAAAAACTTACCAAAGAAATGCAGCAATGTGTCACATCCATCTGTCAAACGAAAGCGATTGCGATAGATTTTTTGAATTAGACAATTAGCCCCCTGAACTATGTTCTTTCATAAATTTTTTTTTTTTATAAAATCGGTTAACAACTTGCAAAGTTATGGTAAAGAGATATTTAAAAAAACGGCCAACTTGAGAACCTCCTCCTTTTTTGAAGTCGGTTAAAATGTGGTTTGACTTTGGTTGCAACGGTGAAATTTTACAGGATCGACCACTTTCTTTGGCGTCACTAGACTCTTTAAGTTATCTATAAATTAATAGGGTTGAAACATGGCAAAATAATCAGATAGTAAAAAAGTTATTAAAATTTATTTGTAGTTTATTTGATAAAATGTTGCTGAATTATTGAAATTACTATATAAAATTTTCCATCGGAATTTTAATGATTTTTCCTAGTTCCACAAAAATTTTCCGAATATTAATATTAAGTATAGCGTCCACAAAAATATAACAGGTACTCTAGGTAAAAAATAAATTGCATAAAAAAAATGTTATCCAAATCTTAAAATTATTTATGAAGACACTCCTAACATTATAAATCGCTCGAAATAAGTAACTCTTTACCATAATACGTCGAAAATGTTAATTTCTATAAAATAGCTTTCCAAAAGATAACAAATCACACTGAAAAAATAATATGTCAAAAATTCAGTTTCAGGTATAGGTAAAGTACTTACATTTTTCTGTAGTTGTGGTTTCGAAGGGGTGATTCAACTGACTCGGTCAACCGAATCTATCGATCTTATCACACTGGTTCGTTCTTCTCGATGAAAAAAACCCCGAACTGCTTTACTAAACTGTCCGTCACCAAATGAATGTATCTTATGAATGGAACTCTCCTAACAAAATTCCCCTACTAGTATATCGGGAAATTATCTATTTTTAGGCACGCCTAATACCAATACCGATACCGCAAACACTTAAAATACTTACTAACACTTAATCAGGACACTTAACGCGAATTATTGTACTAAGGAGCTCGATGGATGCTCCAAAACGTGATTTTTAGGAAAATAAATTGAAGCGAAAACCTCCGAGGCCAGTTTTCCGTTTTGTATGAAAGAGGGCGCGTTAGTACGACGCTTAATGGGCACCATATTGTCTAAAAATATCATATCGATTCTTGCTTAACAAAACAACACTCTATACCCTTGCAATAATGCTCAAAATCGTGAGTTACGTTAAAGTAGGGATGGGTCTGTGTGCTACAGTTTCGTGAGGCTGTGTGCGAAGTCGTATTGGCGCATGCGTACTGAAAACTTTGGTCGTCGACAAAAATCAATCCGCCTCGGTATGTGGGTGTTACGTAATGAGACATGCTAGGGAATGGATGCTAGTTGTACCTAATTGGTATTAACAATAATAAATTACGAACATTCACTGTAATTTACTTTTTCAGTTAACAAACCACCCCACCTTAGATTTTTTGTAACTACCTTATTACGTGGGTCGTAAGGGTCAAATTTCATTCAAAGACGTCTTTTACGCATTTCTACAAAGATATGACGTTGTTTGCTGTTATTTTTTAACTACTTATCTTCATTTCTATGCCATAATGTTGATATTGGATGATTGGTTGGAGCCAAAATTGACCAAACATAAGTTTTCATATCACCATTCTAAAATATAAATTAATACATTGACTTAAGGTTGTTATAAAAGTCTAAGGGTGTTTTTAAGCAAGTATAAGTTTTAGTCGAAGGTTTAAGTTTGTTAAATAAAAAATAATACTTAATCATAAAAAATATAAATATAACATGACACTATCGTTTTTTCAAGTGATTCTTTTTGTACCTCACTCATTGATATTCCATACTTATCATAATAAAATCTACAATCTAAGATAGTAACAGAATAATCTAAACCTAACTAAAATTCTTCTTACTACTTCATTGCCAAGTTTTTCCCTATCCTTAGAATAATGCTAAGCCTCTATCTAAATTAAAATTGGTTTGACAGTCATTTTATATTTCCAAATATCGACTTACCCTTAGAGTAAGACGCGCTTCTGTCTGTACGAAGCCGCGATGCTTTAAGGACTTACCTATTTGAAATTTAAAATCAATGTTTTGAAATGCGAGATTTCGTTGCTATAGGTAGTTCACTTATGTTGTTTTGTAACAATCTATGTCAAATATTGCTATAGTTAGGTGAATAGACATTAGGTCAGTGCAATAGGTCAATGCCCTTCCGACCTATAATTATGAGGATGATCGAAAATGATCTATTTAATATCGTATAGTTAGTGACGGAAAGGTGTTAGAGTGAAAGAGATACACATTTTTTAGGAAACACCAGAATTTTCCGCTCAATGAAAGTCGTTTGAAATATGGACATCTCTGTATTCTTTACTAAAATCGCGGTCAAAATTTTTTTAAAATGTTTAATTTGTTTTTCCTCTTGAGGTTCTAACTTGAAATATGTCCATGAAAGGTGGCGGAGTAAGTATAAATGAAATGAAACAGTTTTTTTTCGGGAAAGAACCGGACAAATTCGTGTTTATCAATAAAAATTCGTCAAAATTAGTTCAAAATTGTTTCAGGCGTGAAGAGATAGATAGAACTTTAGGTTTACTTTCGTATTTATAATATTATTTTTAACTTACCTATCTTTAAATAAAAACTCTTTGTCAAGTTATGAATGAGACAACTTAAAAACTGAAAGAATGAAAAGTAGAACCAGTTTCTATATTTGTTTCTCGACTGTTTTCCACACAAACAGTTTGCGGCTATTTATTTCGTTTGCCTGAAATTATTTTCGTGATTAAACCGCTGTCTTTCTAGCAAAAAAAGATACATTTCAAAGAGACTTCAAACACTTTTTTTCTCTCTTCGTTTTGTTTATATCCAGCTTCGAAATGTATAATGAACGTGGGTGGATGGATTTCTTTCTTTATAAAATTTCAGTAACTTTATTATTTCATGAAATTTTAGGTTTTTGAATTGAAAATAAACTAGTAGGTGGATCTCTAGAATCTTTTTCATTGTTATCGCACATCGTGAGCTTAGAGTAAGTCGGGCTTCGAAACGAAGCCTTTGTTGCTCGAAGATCGTGAGTGATGACCTACGTGGTTGAGTGGTTTGTACATTGGTTTTCAAGGTGTCGCCATCTTTGAGGTCCCGGGTTCGATCCCCGGTTGAGTCAATTTAGAAAACGAACTTTTACAAGCACTACAACAGAGTCAATGCTCAGGTCTGGGTGTTTGTAGTTCCACCGTTGTCTCTGATTTCCATAACATAAGTGCTTTAGCTACTTTGCAATCAGAGCAATGTTTGTAAAGTTGCCTAATATTTAAAAAAAAACCGGACAAGTGCGAGTCGGACTCGCCCACCGAGGGTTCCTTACAAATTTAAAGGTTCATATTATAATTGGTTCAGGAATCGAGTCTCGCAGGTAAAATTTTACTGTATTTTTTATGATTTAAGTACAAATGTAATAGTTTTCATAATTTTCCTCTGTACTTGTAGTATACGACGATTACTTGCCAAATTTCATAGTTCTAGGTCATCGGAAAGTACCCTATAAATTTCCTTCGGAGTGTAACACACCCCCCTTGTGGGAACGGACTAGTAACGAGGCTTAGTTGACAAAGTACAATGTCAATAGGGCCTGCTCACAGAAAATCTAAAATCTCAGCGAGCGGCACCATTTTGTACCTCAACTTCCCGCTTGGCTAAACTGGTTAGCTGGAGTGACGTTAACTAACTAGGACTTAATCAGTCCTGGTAACATAATCTTCAATCCATTACAGCTGTAAATAACTGAAATTTCATGAAGACATAGTATTGGCCAAATTTTGATCGTCTAATTTAAAAGGACCTACGCTGAGATTTGAGAGTAGCATCCAGGTTCTTTTGGTATGCCTGGACTAAGTTCAGATGGTTCAATATCAAGTGCTCATGTGCTAATTCTATTTACAACTAAAGCCTTATCACTAATGTCTTAGAAGTAAAAAGCATAATAAAATATAATTAATAATACCTAACATAATGTAAATATATTTGTGATTTAGAGTAAGAATAGGGAATGGTACTTAAGGATCAAGATAGACTAATAGGACCGAGGTCAATGACCCCGGGGGAATGCTTCCTCCATAAACCCCTCATTCCCAGGTGCCAATCGCCAACCAGCATAACAAGATGCTTTCCCGGAAGGTAAGTACTGCGCAACGGTGGCGCTACTCAACAATCGACATGAAATGATAGGAAGGTACACTAATTTAACCATACTAGTTAAGTTTAACCGTTCCTGGTGCTATCCATGTCATTGCGTCACAATGCCACATGCATGGCCATGAATTAAGTAACTACTAAGATAGCTCCGTAGAGACTATACCAAGTAGATACAAGAGTTGATGGTGCCACTCCATCGGAGTGGCAATAGGTGATGTTCCCTGATACAATTAGGTGATCAAATCAACCTGCATGTTTATCAGGATTGTGGAGTGTATAGGTAACCCACTAAGGTCAGCTGAGACGGAAGCCTACCGTCAACATGTTCTCTGGCTGGTGATTTAGGACCAAACCATTACTAATGTGTATTCGCGGCCCGTATAACCTCTGCGTCACTTAGTCAAGGGTAAGATATAGATATGGATTACAGTAATATGTCAATAACACATTACAGCTTGTAGAGTTTGTGTTCTGTATGAAATGTCCATGCATGTTTCAAGGTTCTTGCAATGACATGGAGGCAGCACAAAGCTGAGTTGAATAGTACAATTCAAGATAATATTGAATGCACTAATAAAAGATATAATGGTTGAATTAGGTATTTTTGTGAGATGGTAGGGTCATAAATTAGACAAGTAATAATGTATGTCTGTATAGTAGGTATTTTACCAATTATGAACTTTACCTAGCCAAGTCACCAGTTTCATATTGCTTCCGCCGTCTGTCAAGTTTAGGTTTCGGTTCATCAGACCTTCACAAGTGTTTGGACACAGGAAAAGGATGCACCTTGCCTTGTATATCAACAGTCGAATGGATATTCATCCACAACCACTGATACCACAAGAACAAAGTTTTAGACTGAAGTAACTGAATTCAGGAAACCAAAGGACATCCGATCAAGTCTCATCATTAATAGTGGTTCCGTCAGGATATGAAAATGTCAGAACTCACAGATCCTCTGTTGGCAGGTCTGCCTAACATGGTTTAAGGAGTTCAGACATAACATCACATCCCAACAAACCCCTACTAATCATGGTACTAGGAACCACTCAAACAAGTCTGGTGGTTACCCGGACCCTCAGAGCACCTTTCAAATTCATCCTGATGGATAACTTGATAAATGCGAGCGACCGTCGTAATGTGACTCGAAGTTACTTCAAATGGAACCCTAAAGTAAAACTCGTTGGGTTGTGAACATCTGTTGAAACGCTACCCTTAGACCTGGCAATTTTCTGTCAAATCTATAGGCGCTTGGCTTTACCCTTTTTTACCTCGTTTGAAATGCCTCTGAATTGAATTCACAACCATTTCAAACTACACAGAATTTGATAGTCATGTGTAGGAGTATAGTGTATGCATATATGCATAAAGTACATACATATCAATGGTATAGCAGTTCATACAATATAGGCAATAAGCTATTGTTTGGATGAAAATTTAGCCTCATCTAGATTTATTGGTCAAAGTCTAGACTAGACTATGACTTTGGCCCTAGCTATCCTTTTGGGCTTAGATAATCAGGCTTTGCTTTATTTCATCCGAGCAGTAGCAAGGAATTGCACATATATACACATAATAGATTTTGTCATTCTCAAGGTTCCCTTGGCAATTCTCATTGTTCAGTTGGACATTTAGGTATTTAAAATAGCAAGGTAAACCTCTGAGAAAAACATTGTCTAAATCACACATAAAATGTACAAAACTATGACGCATACAGGTAATCACTATGTGAGATTAGTGACCTTAAATGGTCAACATAGACAAGTCTAGGATTTGTTTTAGGACCTGTATGAGACCTAGATTTTGACCACATGGAAACAATGATATTTTGTTCACATAATTTTGAGTAAAATCCAATTTTAAGTTTTGAAATTTCACTGATTTTATATGGCAAAATTTCAATTCATGAAGTAAATAATGGGAATTTTGCAATTATTCTCCTGGAGATAGAACTAGGATACTTAGATATTTTTTGGCACACAGCATAGCTAGAGCTTACAAAAAAATGTGAACATAATAAATATTTATTTAAACGCACAATACCTAACCGCCTAACAGAACAGTACAAGCAATTTAGGTTCAATTTTAACGTCTAGATATTTTAAAGATTTCTTGTTAGTGAATGGTACCTAGCGCAACACAGAATACTTTTGACCCTAGGTCGTCTAACATTCACAAACATATTAATATGGTGTCCCTGAAAGAAAACACAATTTTCTCCTAGCACAATGAGGTTTTTAGCGAACATGCTCACTTACTTGACAATCTGGTTACTCTTTAGTCTTCATAAGTAGACTGCCCTCACCTTTAAGCTCCATCTTACACGGCGCGATGGATTCCTCGTGGGCCAACGCACACCACTACACTTAAAACCACACTTTCTCTGGGAATTACAAACCACAGCACTGCACTTACTCTGACCACTAACGATTTTCTACCGGCGCGTGTCTTTGCAAGCTCAGAGGCGGCGTCCTCAAGCTTTTGCCCGGGCAAAGACAAACCTATATCCCTACCTATCATTGGTGCAGTAAATAAGCCTCTTCCCCATTCATGATACCCTGAACACAGCACGCACACGCCAAACATGAGTTCATAATTAGAATTCATGTCCGGCCTATGCACTCTAGTGTCCAAAATAACAAGGGTTGACCAGAAATTCTCCAGACTTCGTGGAGGGCCAACAATAATTAAAATAATTAAATGAGTACTTTACTTTAACCCCCCCCCCCCCTCCCCCCCGCAATCATCAGCAATGAGCAGGGCCCATGACTCATGCCAACCATTGCAAGGTTTCCCCTAGTAAAATCTCCCGGAAGAGCCTATAAACACAACTTCTAAAGGATTGAGACCTGTTTACTCACCAAGATCGCTGGCTATCCTAGAAGAATTACAACGCGCCTAGTTTATTCACGCAAATGTACGATAAACTTTACACGAAAAACTAGCACTATTAATTTTCAAAATAAAATTTACATTGAAGACTGGAATTCTACTGGTTTTCGCTGGTATACTGGGCAGAGCTTCGACGCTCACTCTAATCTTCGTTGGACTGTCTCGAGAAGCTCTGGACCTCGTCTTTTATACCCTCAAGAACTGGTAGTTGACCAAATATGGTCTCGTCGCCAAAAATTGCGTTTTATTATACAGGGTCACTGGAAATATGACGTATTCCTGCTAAGGGGTTATAGATGAGGTCAAAACAAATATTTTATGTCATATAATTTTTTCTCAAAAAATTACTAGTTTTTGAGTTAATTGAAATTAAGTATTTTTTTACCAAAAGTACGTTTTCAGACACAAAAATTTAAAATAAAAAATAACTACTCATTCGATTCCGGATTTTTTATCATTTTGGGATAGAAAACAATCTGAGTGTTGATAATGAATAAAAAAAAATTCATAAAACACAGGTATTTATAAAAAATTCAATCCTTAAAAGCATATTTTATTTTTATTTTTTTCAGATTTTTTTGAAATAGCATCAAATATCTTTAAAAAAATCCTAGTAACTAAGCGTGCATAATATTTTAAAAACATCACCATCTATTCAGCTTTCAGTTAAGGTATAAAACTTAATAATAACTTAAATAAAAAATGAGAAATTAAGACTTAACTAAATAGCAGTCCAATTTCATGTAGAAAAATTTCCTACTTCAAGCGCTTCGGAGGTGGCCGTATTATCCTACTTATTACATAAATTTGAAAGTTTGCTTGTTTGGATGATTGTTGATCAATCACGCAAAACGGCTGAACGGATTTGGATGAAATTTGGCACACATATACTTTATAAGCCGGATTAAAACATAGGAGGATACTATTATCTTGGTTAAAGGTTCCCTAGGGATTTTCTCGAATGTAAATGCGGATAAAGTTGCGGGCGGAAGCTAGTTTGCCATAAATGGTCGTACTTACTAAAAATACTTTCGTCAAAGTGAGTTTAAGACATGATTATTTTTCGCCGATGAGTCAAAATTTTATACAAACTGTATCACAAATAACCATGCATATCAGCCAGGCTTTCCTTTTGGCTTATGGATGGATAAAGCGGACGGGCCATACCCACCACGTGGGCCCAATGTGGATTGGTCAGTGTTAACGACTGTAAATGCAGCCAGAACCAAGGGCTCAATGTAAGGTACATTGAGTTAATATCGACCGCCCGATCCGCATTGGGCCCACGTGGTGAGTTATGGCCCATCCGCTTTATCCCAAAAGGAAAGGAAGACTTGTTCCCCAGCAGCGATTCATTAAAAATGGCTGATATGCATGGTTATTTTTGATGCTGTCTGTATAAAATTTTGACTCATCGGCGGAAAATAATCCTGTTTCAAACTCACTCGGACGAAAGTATTTTTAGTAAGCATGATCATTTATGGCAAACTAGCTTCCGCCCGCGACTTCATCCGCATTTACATTCGAGAAAATCCCTAGGGAACCTTTAACCAAGATAATAGTATCCTCCTATGTTTTAATCCGGCTTATAAAGTATATGTGTGCCAAATTTCATCCAAATCCGTTCAGCCGTTTTGCGTGATTGATTAACAATCATCCAAACAAGCAAACTTTCAAATTTATGTAATAAGTAGGATAATACGGCCACCTCCGAAGCGCTTGAAGTAGGAAATTTTTCTACATGAAATTGGACTGCTATTTAGTTAAGTCTTAATTTCTCATTTTTTATTTAAGTTATTATTAAGTTTTATACCTTAACTGAAAGCTGAATAGATGGTGATGTTTTTAAAATATTATGCACGCTTAGTTACTAGGATTTTTTTAAAGATATTTGATGCTATTTCAAAAAAATCTGAAAGAAATAAAAATAAAGTATGCTTTTAAGGATTGTTTTTTTTATAAATACATGTATTTTATGAAATTTTTTTTATTCATTATCAACACTCAGATTGTTTTCTATCCCAAAATGATAAAAAATCCGGAATCGAATGAGTAGTTATTTTTTATTTTAAATTTTTGTGGCTGAAAACGTACTTTTGGTAAAAAAATACTTAATTTCAATTAACTCAAAAACTAGTAATTTTTTGAGAAAAAATTATATGACAAAAAATATTTGTTTTGACCTCATCTATAACCCCTTAGCAGGAATACGTCATATTTCCAGTGACCCTGTATATTTAAACCTTATAAGGTAATATATAAGTAATATATAAGCTGGCAAAGTGGTGACTGTACCTTTACTCCATCCCGAGGACCTCATTAGAAAGAGAGAGGTGATTTTGACATGGCCATGTGCATTCAAAACTCCTCATTATGAGTTTAAATACATATATTTTTTTCAATTATGTCTCTATTTGTCCATCTTATCAATGTAGCAACTTTGAGTATATTTAGATTATACGCTTATTTATTCCAAGGTAGTTCCGCTAATTTTCTTACCCTTTTTACGTATTGGTGACATAATAAATCCATTTATAACACTTGGAAAAACCTAATTAAACAATTAAACAGCGTATATAATTAAATAACTAACACATTGAGTTAGTATAATCTTATTTAAGAGACAGCAGCTTATAAATTCTAAATATTCTATAAAAAATCATATTATGTTTCCTAGATTTATTTCAACATTCCTATATTCTTATCCCCCGTTCACGCATTACTAGTCTCCCACTTCATTCTATTACTCGTTTTGATTGTTAATAATCTATATTTCTGTTAAAATAATTAATTTTTACTAAGTCAGTTCCTTAATTTAAGGTACCGTGCATTGAGAATTTACCCCAAAAACGGGTGTTATTCTAAAAATTAGGGTGTTAATACCGGTATTTTTCCCGACTTTCCTGATTGGCTGACACCTTATGTATTTATCATAATCCATAGACAACTCAATTTAGGCTATTCTCACATTAACCAAGGGGAATTTTGAACTCATTTTGAGCTCAATAAGGCGTCACTACACCGTCAACGATTTAAATCAGACAATTCTTAGCACTAATATATGAGCTACTAGCGGCCTCCCGCGACCTCGTCCGTGTGGAAAGTCCCTTGCTTCCCTCGGGAACAACACCCCTCCTCGGGACGAAAGGCACCCCATGTCCCTTTTCGCACCCCCGGCAACGTGCATACAAAACTTCACGATGATCGGCCCAGCAGCCAAGACGTGAAGAAGCAACAAACAAACAAACATAAACAAACAAATGGACTTCCGCATCCACAACATTAGCAAGGATGTAACGCCGATCGAGTCGGGCATTCCGGTCGTGCTAACACGTGCGGCCATGCACACATCTACGCGGCACGCAGCAAACACATGCACGTGCTCGAATCTAAACCAGCTCCTATCTCCTATTAGCTCCTCTTAGTGAATATTACATTAAGACGGCGACAAAATAAAGGCGCGTCCCCACGGCTTGTCCGCAGACGCATGAGAGAGCATGACGCAAACCAGACAAGAACAACACACCGTGGAAAATGGTACGTTTGTCGGCAACTTCAAATAATAGGCGCGCTGGTTCTTGCACAAGCCAGCGCAGCGCGCGGCCCAACAGTTCAATCCATCGTACACAGAAGATGACATCTGTCTCGTCATGGTCGTCATCCAGCGCGTAATTATTATATCAGACCATTGCCGTGACGTACCGCCTGTGTGAATTACATGAATCAACTGGCTATCAATACTATTTTCTACCTTCTGCGCCGCTTAACTTACGTATTACTTTCGACCAGAATCTTGTATACAGTGAGTAATATACTTAACCATTTATTTCACGATGAGTGATATGATACTCCTTGCATTGTACGGCACCATAGAGTGAAATGGACGTCCCGTCCAGACCGTCAATAACGCTATCCCCCGTTATATAAACTGTCGTAGTTTATTTTAGTGAATCAAAGCCTACAACTATATTTTCAGGCATTTCGTGTATTATTTCAATGGTTTTATCGTTAGTTTAACCACAGTCACGGGCTGCGACGTAAAATGCAACGACATCAATCAATCAGTCAAGCACAGTTCAGGACTGACGAGATCCGACCGACGCCCGCATGGCCGTGTGATAGCCGCTTAATGCGGAACGCAACAATTTAAAAAGCTGATAACAGCTGTTATCATTTTAATGTAATGAATGGATTAACTTGTGTATTCTTTTATTAGTTGTGATCGCCAGCTGTTATTGTTAGTTAATTTTCAGCGTGAAGAATCATTTTATCTTCAATAATCAACGCATTTTCTATTGGACTTATGCTAGTGACAAAGTGATCATCTCATTATGGAGACCGTTGGTCTTCCAAGTAAGCAATCAGGAGTAGAACGATTTCCCACCTCCCACAATATAATGACAATATAGGTAAATAAATCAACAGCTCATTTTGTATTCTTTAACTTCGCCAAATGCTTAACTGAAGTAAAAATTTTCATCTTTTGATGTTTTTTCCTACTCCTCAAAAAGTATTATTTCCTTTATTCTATGATGCAATTTATATTAAACTATAATATAGACATACTGAATTTATCAAATTAACAATAGTTTTGTGAATATGATATTAAACACAAAAGTTATTTACATTCTTAAATTAGTTTAGTTTTGAGAAATTTTTACATGGAAAAAATCTGCTTTTTTGCTCTCATTCAAAATCTAAGAGGTTTACAACACAAATTTTTGTGCTGAATTGTTGTACTAATTCAGTAGTAATAATAAATAGTAAAATTTCCCACAAAGGCCCCAATAATATTGTATTTCTGATGAAAATGGAGTTTTATCGTTCGTCAAGATCCTACCCTTCTTTTAGTTTCTATCTCTGTTATTTGATTAACGAATGGAAACTGTTCAAACTTATCTATTCCTTATCACTACATATAGTATACTACTATAATACTAGAAAATACCTTGATTTATGTCAATTCATTCCAATAAATGACATATTGAGGTAAGTTTAAAATATTATCTTCTGTTTTAATGTTTTCAGATTTCAAGTTTTAAGGGTCACTAATGTTGGCTATGTTACTGGGAATTAACAATGCAGTTTCACATCTTCTAGAAGTAAATAGCTTTGAGTAGAACAAGGAGAATGACTTCAAAGTGGAAACATGTCTGAGCAGTTGTGGGAGATAATGTCTTTCTTTTGATTTTCCAGGCAACCCTTTACTTGTAAATTACTGTAGTATTAATAATGTATTACTCTTTATCCCCTGCAGCTTGTAAAGCACGAGTGATTAAATTATTTCAATTTTACTATTCAGAAGGGTTTTATTAAATTATAAAAAATTACAGCGCCATCTAACAAATGTTGGGTGTAATTCTTATCACACGTATCACAAGCACGCAGAAAAATACTAGACTTATGCCGTATTATGAATAGCTTTGAAGCCTCACCGCAAGATGGCATTGACCCAGCTATTTTTATAATCTTCTTAAAACCTTGTATTACCTAGGAACAACTAATCCACAAAACTTATCAGGATTATAACTTGTTTAAAGCGAAGAAAAATCGTTAGCTTTTTTTTTTTCTTAAGATTTGTTTTGACACAAGCAAAGTTTTAATGCGAAATTTCATTCAATTAGCAATATTTTTAGGTAGGTATAAAATTTGATAGTTAGAATTTAAGTTAGTAACTGTTGATAATAATGTACACAAATACTAGAATGTAAGAAAAAAATAAAAGGAAAGAAAAAAAATGCATCAGGTACAGTATCAAACTGCTGTCTGTGTATAAAAAAAAACACGCAATTAAGGTTGGTTTGGTACAGGAGTAAGCATTTTTTGCGTTATAAACGGTCGTTTGTAGGTTTCTTTTTTGCGTTAACTTACAAGTTTGATTTTTTCACAGCTTCAAGGGACCATAGATTTGAATATTAGATATTAGGCCAAACACACCGGATGCGTAAGCGTATGCGTGAGCGTGCACGTAGACGTACCATGACGTTGTAATGTCTGAAACTTTATGAGACATGGCACACAGCTTGCGTAACACGTAGACTGATGCGTAAGCCTACGCATTGCAGCTCGTGACGTTGTACTCCCTATTGGACATCACACCGAACACGCCCGTAGGTATCTTTGCTGCGCGTCACTACACTACGCGCGCGACTATGCGCGTGTCTAAGCAGCCGGTGTGCCCAGGCCAGTTTTAATTTCAACTCAAAACATCCATGAGTTCTTGAGAAATGGGTCTTGATAGGCGGACGGACAGGCGACTATATTTTTTGATTGAATTACAAATGTATAGTTTTCAGATTTTTCACTGTATTTGTAGTATTAGACTATATCACTTGCCATAGTCCCCTATGAAATCCCTTGAGAGTGTCGAAATTTGCGTTTTTGCGGCATAAACGGCCGTAACCTTAGAATAATAACACCTAGAAGCCGTGTCCTCGTATGCAAAGTGAGGCAACTAATACCAAGCCAGAATGGCTTAGTTTTCAAATTTATATCCTTCATACGTTAATTAATCGTAACTGAAACCCAATAATATAGTAACTAGTCTTATAAATGTGGGAAAATTGAAACTGTTTTGTACTTAATCGGTATGATTATGTAATAATGTAGAATAACAATCTGAAAACGGAGTCATTTTGGCTGTTTTAGTTGCCTCACTTTTGACAGTGCGCTTTGTAGAGAACTATCGTTCTAGGTGTTATTATTCTAAGGCTGTAACTTTTTTTTAAGTAAAATTAGAAGTTTGATTTTTTCACAGCTTCAAGGAACCGTTAGCCTGAGTAATAGTTTTGATTTCAACTTGATACGAGTTCCCGAGATAAAGGGTCATGGACTCTTGAGAGATGGACAGACAGACAGATGGACAGACCGACAACAAAGTGATCCTATAAGGGTTCCGTTTTTTCTGCGGGTTATTCAGAATTATCAGCAATGTTAATCAATATTTATAAATCATTATTTCAGCCCGCCCACTGCTGGGCAAAACCCTCCCACAGTATGTAAGTATATTATTTTTATGATAGGCCCAGGCAAAGATGATCGAAGGATAGACCCCTGAAATTTAATTACTTTATTAACTTCAAATGATACACTATCACGAAAAACATTTCTTATGGAGCGAACAAAAAAAAAAGTAAAAATAAATCAATAAACAACAAACAGAAAAGCAAAATGGAACAATTTCTCGATCAGAATGGATGGAATGGCTGTTTTTTTATGCTAAATTCTAAAAATATTAGTTAGCTATTTGACAATGCTCAAATAAATATAAAAAAATATAATATTCGATTGTATTTTCGACTACCTATACCTAATTAAATTTTAAGCTCAGTGTTTCATAATAGAATTTAAACTCATCGCATTCAGTAGAGTTCTATAAGTTTCTTCAGTTGAATTCTAATTTAAAACTTTTTGATTTATTTGAATCTGGTTTTACAAACAGATAATTATAGGGTCCATTCAAAAGTAATATTGTAAAAGTTAGTTGAAAAAATTGACTAATTAATAATGTAATGTATTTTTGGACTAGGGCATTAATAAATGTAGCCCAAGTCTAAAAATGATTCTAATTAATTATAATTAATAAAAAATAATGGAAAGGTAAAGGATAAAAGATACACGTGGGAGGAAAACTACTAAAGTTTAGAAAAACCTTTAATTTTTTTTTTTAATGTAGACTAGATCCAAAGCGTGGGTGCAAAAATGAAGGATTTGCCCTTTGTTATTTGAAATTAAAAGCATAATGTGAAAATTTTGATACTTAGATTGTTGGATGTTTGTTACTAAATCACGTAAAAACGTCTAAAAGGATTTAGATGAAATTTGGCACACATATAGTTCATAATCTGGGTGCTTATTTTTTAATTTCAAAATCTATCACAATCGCTCTCAATTGACAGATGGATGTAAAACATTGATACTTCTTTTTGGTACAAATAAAAACTTACTATAGAAATGTAGCAATGTGTCACATCCATCTGTCAAATGAAAGCGATTACGATAGATTTTGAAAATTAGACAATAAATACCCTGGATAATACTCGTATACTAGTACATACTCGTAGGATACATTTTATCCTGCTTTACGCAGACAAAGTCGCGGGCGGCCGCTAGCTCGTAATAATGTCATTAGTTCTACGATTTCCATTTCGCTTTTGTTTTGGGTAGTATTTGATCGGGTAACAATAAATTCCCATTTTGGGTGTCAAAAATACTGAATATAGCGTACTGAAATACTAAGTGGGTGACGGACTGAGGGCGACTACAAATGTTGAAAATGGGTGACTTTAAAATACAAACTGAGCCATAATAACAATTTAAAAATTGTTGTGTTCCAGCAGTTAGAGGTAAGATAGCCAGTATTCCGGGTGTAGTGCGCTTCCACCTTCGGCCTTATCGTCATTTAACATCAGGGGCCGTACCGGCTAACGAATCATTATCGAAAAGTCTGCTGGGTTTCAAATTAAAACAGATAAATCGAGCCCCAATTGGGCGAAAATGGCGAACCCCAATTCATGATGTCATACGAACATCGTTATCTTCCAAATTACGTCAACAGAAAGTACAAGACGAAATTCCTTACTTAGATTTTTCTGTTTTAAGTTGAAACCCAGCAGACTTTTCGATAATTGATTCGTTAGCCGGTACGGCCCCAGGTGAGATAAAGGCTAGGCCTTCACTATCCCGTTGTGTATAAAAAAAAATTTGGGCGACAACCTTAGGGCACACAATACATTTAAAATTTGGTACCTATATATATATATTACTAGCGGCCGCCCGCAACTTCGTCTGCGTGGAAAGTTTTTTTGTTTCCCTCGGGAACAATAATTTTTTTCGGGATGAAAGGTATCCTATGTACTTTTCTGTACCCCTGGCAACGTGTATGTAAAATTTCATGATGATCGGTTCAGTAGTTAAGACGTGAAGAAGTAACAAACAAACAAACAAATAAACAAACAAACGGACTTTCGCATTTATAATATTAAGTAAGGATTTAAAAAAGATGACTATTATCCTAATCGAGATGACAAAAATACCATGTTGGGCAAATCAGTTACATAGTTACCTACTTGGTATAATAGTTGCCCACTCAGTATTTTTGTCACTCATTTACAGTTTTTATTACTAACTTAAATTATTTATATCCCATATGTAGTCGTCCGTTTTACGTATTTTTTGGAAACCACAGTTTGTCGTCCTCTTAGTTATTTTGTCGCCCAAAACATAAACCGGTGCCAGGTTTAGTATTTTAGTATCCCATTAAAGTCGCCTTTAATTATTTTTAGTCACCCAATAAATTAATTCCCTTTTGTTTTGATGATTATCTTTTGTCTAGCCGCCTCATCTAGTAATACACACATCAACTTTGTCTAGGGATACCAGGTGTTGTTTTCATACAAACGAGGTAACTTTGAAGCCTTGGTTTCCTGCCAAGGATGTACTGTGCTGTGATCTGATGACGGCTATCCAGGGGGTGAATGGAGGAAATTCAGATCGCTATACACACCCAACTGATCTGACCAGCATTCTAAAAACGTAATGGACATGTTTAAAAAAACCGCGAAAATAGCATGAAAATGTATGGAAATCCTCTAACTGAGAACTCTGACCCATTAATCTTTTAGAATGCTGATCAGATCAGTTGGGTATGTATAGTGATCTGAATCTACTCCATTCACTCCCTGGATGGCGATCATCACATTACAGCACGGTACATCCCTGGCAGAAAACCAAGGCTTCAAAGTTACCTCGTTTGTATGAAAATAACACCTGTATCCCTAGACAAAGTTGATGTGTATATTTAACGGACAGTTTAGACCTGTCATTCTAAATTTATTACACTGCCTTATATGTAAACACATAAAGGTCAATATCGAGAGCAAGACATGCGCTATTGTAATTCATACTTGAACTTGCATTAACTCTCAACTGGATTACCTCGCTTAGGGTTGCCAACTTTTTTTTTACTTACATCATATATGATAATGTCGTGATTATTACTTGTAAATAGTAGGTAGTTGGTGGAAAACTAAAAAAAAAATAAAAAACAAAGTAGGTTTAAAATTATTTCCTGCACTCAATTGGCCAACATTAGAATTATTAGAAACGTATAGATGCGTTTGAACACTTTGAACACTACGCTTACTATTAAAGCATAAATTCTTAAATATGAAATTACAATAGACGATAAAATCACATGTCGCAAACTTAAGTTAATCACAGACTTTGGTCTATTGTTTGGAATTAACAAGCTTATTTTAAAGTTATTAAAAATAATATGGTAGTTTGCTTACTACTTATATTTTTTCAAAAAATACAGTAGTCGAGCCCGTAGTAGTATAGTAGGATTTTACTTCTATGTATATTGGCAACCCTAACCTCGCTACATCGACATTGGTTGCGTGCGCGCATGATCCGGTATCGCTTCCGTTTAAAGTAACGTTTCCTATTAAAGATTGATTGTTTTAAACTAATTAAACATATACATACAGCTTATTAAGTGATTTAACGAGTGATGTATTACAACAAATTGAGGTCAGATGTTAGTAGCGGAAGCTTTTTGACAACTATTGCTATTTTATGTACGAGTATAGTAAAAATAAAGTAATAGACTTGTACTATTATTTATTCCGTAGAAATAGTTAAATAGTAGTAATACATTATTCCATCAAAAACATGTTTATGTAAATGTTGCCAAGACTACCATATGGCTCGCACTGTCAAAAAGTTATCAGACCTCACGTAGAGCCAAGATTCTAACTCTACGCGCCCTAACTCTCAAGCCCTAACTTCAAAACTCTACACCTAAGGCTTGGCCGTTTCACTACTACAAGAATAGCTATTGTTTATAGGAAAACTAATGAATACTTAGTGAATATTTTGTAATACATTATACAGCTATCTATGTACTCGTATAATGCGGTCCGCGGCTACTTCACTCGAGAAAATGGCAAAGAGTAAAGGGAATTGTTCTGTTTATAAGGGCGGTTTGACTTTACGTGGACATTTAATAAAGTTATAAATGATTCTTATTTCTAATACTTTGTACCTAAAAGAAATGAATTATATAAAGTTGCCGGTAAATCTAAAAATGTGTCATATTTAATAAGCATATGTATAATATCACGTATATGTAATCTTGTAACTGAAATTGTTTATAGCTAGTCCAGGGTTCAAGGTCATAGTCAGAAGCAGATTCGGTGTCCAAGGATAAAGCCGGGTCTTCATTTCGAGAGGTATCGGTGTCCATAATTAAAGAAAATCGGGATTTTATTAAGAAAAAGCAGTAAAAACAACATTCACAGCACAGTACACGGACACGGAGGCAAAGTGAATAATTTTTTTTTTCAGAATCATCCATAGAGATAGATAAAAAAATTAGCGGGAAACATCTATGTTGACAGTAAAAAGTAAAAAGGTAGTTTTTATTAAATACTTCTTGGTTGACAGTGAGTGCCTTAGAGCCAAGAACCTTATATTCATATTCTTGAATATAAGGTTCTTGCTTAGAGCATTGCTCTAAGGTGAGTGCCTGCCTACGGTATTGTGCTATGCAAGAAGTGTACATTCATAATATAATATGAATCAAAACTTTTTGGTGCCATGTAAAAATTCTTTTGAATGAATTTTCATTTCATACTTTGTGACAAAACAACTCTGTAATAATTATCAACAAAAATACTTTTTAAATGATTTATTTTTATATTTACTTTCCGGTGACGAGACTTACATAGAAATTAATTTTAAATTTAAATATATTTTTCTGTAAAAATACATTTTACTGAACAACTTGTCCACGAACATTTCGTTTTACGGATTAATAGTAGATTATACAACAAGTGAAAAAAGAGGGAATTTAGTTCGAGGTACTAAGTTGGATCCCGAGGTAGGTAATCAGTAGTATCTAAACATTAGAAAATAGTGAAACTAGAAGTTTTCCAATGACATAAAACAACCACGCTAAGAGGGAAATTACATAATCGGTCTGGCATCAGTCCATTTCATCAGTTTGTATAGACTTTGAATTTTTACAGTCTGAAGATCGTACCAGACTGATGGAATGGACGGATGCAATTGCAAAACTGAACATCTAATCTCCTTCTATTATATAGAAAAGAACCCAAAGATAAGACACTAAAAAGAACCTTATCAATTTGGCGGGATATTTTTTAGAAAATAACCCAAAGATAAGACACTCAAAAGAACCTAAATAAAATTGGCGGGAGGCTTTATCTATGGAATAGCTCCATACTTTCAGCACGTTTTATTTTTTTTTGTACATAATTCATACGATACGCGCTTGTTCCAAATTCAAAATATTTAATTCACTCGGTGAATAAAACAGCGTTTTATTCACTCTTATCGTTGAATTAAACGCACTTTTTCGAGTGGCGATGGTAAAATAGTTATTTGTTATACAAGAGAGCAAAGTCATTTTTTGCTGCGAGTGCTGACTTTTAAATCACGAACTAGCGAAGTAGTCTAGAATTGAATCACGAGCGTAGCGAGTGATTCTAATATAGACTACTGAGTACAGTGAGTGATTTAAAGGCACGAGACATCAAAAAATTTGCTCTCGTGTTAAACATACAACTTTTCACCTCTACCAGCGAGAAAAGGTGTTAGAAATTAAAAAAGCACTTTGCCTCACGCTCGCAGCAAAATCGACTTTTGCTGCGAGTTTTGACGCGCCAAAAGCACCCTTTTCATGCTGTAGAGGTGAAAAATACATTATTTTGTACCGCATGCGCAGAATATCCGCAAGCGCTCTGAAGTTGGTCATTTCTGTTGCATTAATCGGCTAGTTGAAATAATAAAATTGCATTGTACAGACAGCTGACAATAGCAGACAGACGGCAAATGAAACTCAGACACAACATTGATCGAACGAGCGAAGCGTCTCTGCTTCAGCTTGGGTAAAAATTCTTTCGTATTCCTTCCGGCTGTCCGTTTGTTCTCCTCTAGAGGGGAGAGGGGAGAGGTTATTACAACCTCTTAAAACTTGCCAGGGGCTGTACCGGCTAACGAATCGATTATCGAAAAGTCTGCTGGTTTCACATTAAAACAGATAAATCGAGCCCCAATTGGGCCAAAATGGCGAACCCCAATTCATGATGTCACACGAACATCGTTATCTTCCAAATTACGTTAACAGAAAGTACAAGACGAAATTCCTTACTTTGATTTTTCTGTTTTAAGTTGAAACTCAGTAGACTTTTCGATAATCGATTCGTTAGCCGGTACGGCCCCTGGTTTATGAATTGCTATAGTTACGTCTCTTTCTCACTGTATAGCAAATATAAGAGACGCATTAATAGCTATTCAGAAAACTGGCAAGTTTTAAGAGGTTGTAATACGGTCGCATTTCTCAT
The DNA here is from genome assembly GCA_943789525.1 of Agriphila geniculea. Lineage (NCBI taxonomy): Eukaryota > Metazoa > Arthropoda > Insecta > Lepidoptera > Crambidae > Agriphila > Agriphila geniculea. Next base: position 16,090,569 of record OX038890.1, read on the forward strand.
CCGATTCTTTCGTGAGCAGGTTCGAAAATATTATAGATTTTTTTTGGTCGATCAAGTTTTTCGATATTTTTTTTAAATGGCGGAGATATGTAAAAAAACATATTTCAGTCCGGCTTTGCGGCGCTGTATGTTCTCCTCTATACAGGTCGCATTTCTCAACCAATTCTCGTGAAATTTCATGAGCAGGTTCGAAAATAATATATATTTTTTTGGTCGATCGATTTTGGGGAGATATGTAAAAAGGAGACAGTATATTTCAACAGTTTCGAAAAATGATCAAAAATTTAACAATACTTATTTGTTAGCGATGCAAAGCAAATTTTTATTTTGATTTTTAGAAGATTCAAAATCAAAAGCCATCAAAATATTTTTGGCCAATATTCGAAATTGAAAATAAATAAGGGTGTGACTTTGTGACAGAACCTAGGACTGCGTATATTATTTGCACAGCACAGCATAGATAGGTACTTACACAGACCATACAACAAGTACTTCCGTACCGGTACTTATTAGTAGAAAAAACTAATATAAATTCGTTTTTTTAAAACATACAATTTGAGCTACTTTATAACGCGAGGAATACAAGCTCACGGAGCCACTAGGGTTATCGTACGTATAGTTTTTACTTAATTTATTACTTAATTTACTTTATTTACGTAAATATAGTTTTTACCCTTCCACTCATCCACGCGTGAAATAGTAGTTTATGAAACTGATGCATAATGAGGGGTATTAAAACATGAGTGTGTGTTTATGCATGATTTTTAATAGTATCACACGAGTGTTTTAATACCTAGTTATGTACAGTTTCATACACAACTTTATCTACTCTCATACAATTTGTGATTGAACCAACAAAATAAAATATCAATAATAAAAAGAGTAAGTAGTTTCTCGACTTTGATTTAGGTAGGTTACTTACTTATGTAAAGTAAGACATTTTTCCGTCGCAGCATCTAAAATATCGGGGAGTCTTTCTTCACACTCACTCACTCACTACTATCAGACATTTTTAAGCAAAAGTAAAAATTAAAATATGGCGCGCCTATTCTATTAGAAAAAAATAATGAAATGAGTGAATTCTAGCAGACTAATAGTTACGCTAAGCCATCGATCACCATAGAGTACATTTTGATCATGGAAAGTACATGAGAATATCATTGTTTTTTTTTTAATATCGCGGCACTGCCTTCTTCTTGGATTTGCCCTGTATCGTAATGATAAAAAAAGTTATTTTATAGCATACTTTAGTATAGCGAAGGTATGTAATAAAATAACTTTTTATTTTTTTTCAGTATTGCGTGTATAAAGTGTACGTTTTGAAATTCATAATTCGAATTTTACGATATGAGAGTAGATAAAAGCCTTTTATTTACTTTCGGCCTTGGCCCGTTGTGGATAATAGTACATTATGAGATATGTTAGCTTAGGTTGCTCATTGCACACAAGGCTGTGGGTTGCAGCCCGAGCCGCAGGCGAGGGCGTAACTCAGCCCAGTGTGCAATGAGCAAAAGCTCACGAGTTTCATACGACGTTTTTCAACACATTTGCGAGGAAAATACAAAGTAATTTAACACACAGCAACAAATACGACAAAAACAAAATATGAAAATTATGGGAAAAGTCGCGTAGGTTTTTTTTTGTTTTTTTTCACACGCCCAATGCAAGAATATTTTGCGAACAAAGTGGTGAGTGAGCATACAGCTAGGCTTGCCAACTCCAAAAAAGGCATTTCCGGGATTACCTAGCTCGATATCCGGGACTTGGGTATATTACGTGGGACACAACACACCACATACAAAATGGTTAGAAAAAACTATAGGTAATCAGTTAATAAAAAAAATCAATACAAAATGTATGACAAACATTTTAAATTATTAAATTAAATTTATTTTCTAAATTTAAAACTTGACAAGTTTTTGTTTTGCAATATAACTTACGTAATTATAAAATTCGCTGTATTTTTGGTCAAAATTAATTTTAATTTGTAGTCCAGCCTAGGGACCTATTTTAAGATTCGGCGCCCTAGGCCAATAAAGTATGCCACCCCTAGGGTCGCCATCTACGTAAGGGAGGATGCCTGTCTAGGATGCACAAAAAGTCTGGCTTTTTAGGAAAATGCCTGTCTATTAGTAAAAAAAAAGCCGTGCAGCGCGATTTTTAGACAATTTCATCCAATAATCTTGTAATTTTGCCAATCTTTAGTGAAAAACATCGGCCGCGCAGCGCGATTTTTTGAGAGTTTCATCCAATAATCTTGTAAATTTGCCAATCTTTAATGAAAAACATCTGCCGCGCAGCGCGATTTTTGTCAGTTCCATCCGCTAATCTTGTAATTTTTCCTGACTAAAGTAAGACAAAAACAGCCGCACACAGAGATTTTTAGTCAATTTTGTCTACTAATCTCACTAATCATGGAATATTATTGTGTGTTGTCTGCCGGACGCTTGATTAAGTGCTAAAATGCCTGGCTAATCAGGCAAATGCCTGGCATATGGTAACTCGAACCACCCCACAGATTAAAATAAGCATTTTTTTACTAATTGAAAAAGCCATAAAAAAAATTTAAATCAATATTAATTATAGGTAAATATTTAAATTATTTTGCAATGCACAAATTGGTGCATTTCCACAGAGAGAAAAACACTCTCTGCTGACGAATTTGAAGGTGGTATCGAAGCTACCATCTGAAAGTTAGTCGGAAAATATAGAGAGGTGCCTCTTTCATAGACATAAATAATTTGCGCCCTCAGATCAAATAAAAAAGGAAGATGGAGCGTTGCGCAATGTGGTTGCGAACAACTAAGTGAAGCCGGTTTTTGATGGTACATGTGTGCGTACTAGAGGGCGGGCGGGGGCCGGGCGGCAGGGTTCGCCCAATGACGAACGAAAACCAAGGCGTAGTTTCGTTACATATGTGTGCGTAAATTGTGTATGTACACAGCCAAGGCGTAGTTTTACTGGCTTCACCGCTTAGTCGGAAGACTCCGTCTTTACTTTTTTATTTGGTCTGAGTTTGTGCCATGTTTATTCATAAGCACCCAATACTTGTCAGGGGCTGATTTTTGTTTTTCTTCTATTAATGACTTTAACTGATTTCCGGGACAAAAGGCGTCCCGCAAGGGGTCTCGGCGAGACGGCTCAAATTTGACTCAGAAGCGGGACGTCCCGGAAAATCCTGGATGGTTGGCAAGCCTACATACAGCCTACTTCAAAATTATAATTTTAAGTGATAAAATGCAAATATTTTAATATTTTATAACAAAATATTGTGAAATATTAATAATTTGATAATAATAAATATTTGTTTGACTTAATTAAGGACTTACACATTTATTTAATTCAAAAATGAATATGAATTTTCAGCGGCATAAAACCTCTTTGTTGTTACTAAAACAAAAATAACTGTATTACTTACCCGGTTAAATTGGGAATGCTCTGTTTACTCGCATAGAACTTGCAGTAAGATACTAATTTAACCATGGACATAGAAAAATTTTCGCTGCGCTCAAGAAGGCCAACAAAGCGTGGAAAAGAGAAGTTAACATCATACGGACACGGTCTATGTAAAACAGAGACAAAGGATCAAGTGACATGTGCCAACATTTTTTACAGTAAGAACCCCTAGCGTCCCGCTTAGCAAATGAGCAATCACAGTTTGTTTAAAATATTTTTTAATTTTAATTAGAATTTAAAATAAAGGTATCGTGGAGCTATGGTGTCTTCTTCTCTAAGTAATTGTGATGTGACAAAAAGAAACAATCCAAGTAATCACACTTTTCAAAGGTAAATAAGATATTGCCACACATTTCTCTAAAACCAAATTTCGCTACATTAATTCGTTTATTGACAAAGAAAACAGTATGGAACATAGTATATTAATTTCCTTTGCCATAATATAGTCATATTTTATGAATCCAAGTCATATTTTACGTATCTCATATAAAATGTATTGATTCGTTTTCGGATCACCTGTTTATTGACTTTGTTGTTCTTTGACATTCTATTTCTATGAATTTAACTTTGTAGGGATAATTCTGTAACAACCTAGTGTTTTATATATTATTTCACGCGTTTGTTATAGCTCAAATTATGGCCCTAAAAGCGATGTATTAGGACTTAATTTACGACCAAGTGTGTTGAAAAAAATGTTAATAAACGTTATCTAAGCTAAAACCTGTTATACAAGTTTGATAAACAAGAATTAACAAAATTAATCATAATTGTTTCGATCGTATCTTTATTTTAATGACCGAGTTTTCCATTTGGTTAAGTCCTACATTAACGTCGTTGGAAAATATTCAATTATTTTTGAAGCGCCTATGTGTTAATGAGATTCCGCCGCTTCTATCGCTATAATTTAATCAGAGACCATGACCTTTTAAGATGTAAGGAATTTTCAATTACATAGGTAAAAAGCTTGACTACTGACAGGGATGAAAACTATTAATATAATAGTTAATAGTAGCCTGTAATGTTTGTAATTATCTTAATCTCGAAATACTCGTATATATCGTAAAAATAATAATGTTTTTGATGGGGATTTTAATAAAGCTTAAACGCATTTGCAGCCGAAATACAATTCAATTCAATAGGTGATGATGATGATCCATGATAAAAAAAACAATAAGGTATCTTGGCGCAGTTTTCTTAATTTAAAAGAGTAATTAAATACCTACTTAAACATACTTATTTTTTTATTTTGTGCTAAAATGCTCTCTCTATGAGGCTAATTCGCCACTCGATGCATAGAAAAAAAAAAAAATTTTCAAAACTGTTTTGGTACCTTTATAGTTTTTTCCATCACGTAGATAAGTAACTTTTGTTTAAATCTATCAGTGATAAAATTTTCATTTCAATGAATTTATTTTTAAATACTTACCTTTCTATTATTTGGCAATTACCTATAAGAAAACTTCATTTAATCACTGAGATAGCATTTTCTCTAACACTTACCTTATTTTAAAACCAATAAGTTAATGTCTAACAAGATTATGAAACATTGATAAAAACCAACCATTTATTTCTCCCACACGCAAAATCCACCCTCAAAATGTCAGCTTATAGGCTTCCAAATGTCAAGAACTACTTACTTGGCCAAATATTACTCTCGAATATTATTTTCGTTATGAAAAAAAGAGGTTGTTTTAAACTGATGCTTTCTTTTAAAAATGCAGAAGTTGATCAGACAGGACAAAATATTTCGTATTGCGCAAAATGAGACTTGAATCTGTTTTTGTTGTAAAAACAGATTCAAGTCTCATTTTGCGCCAACTTTCGTAAACAGTATACGTAGGTTCGCATATAATATATGTATATATATATCAATATCACATAATAAAATACTTCATGGTTGATTCTTGTGCGAGTGTTATGTTGACTTTATCACACTTTTTGATGTGGTTGATTTTCTCGGAAAGTAACAAAATGTTTAAATAAATAAAAAAATAAACTAAAATGTGTATAAGATATGGTTATTGTATTCAAGAAAATTTTGATAATAGGTAAGATATAGGAATATGTTTCTGTTATGAAATAAAACACTTTTTAACGGATACTAGCGCGGTTTTATTGAATGTACTTTGGTATTTAGTTGGTATTTGATTTGATTTTTGGTTTTCCCGACGTTTCGGCACCTTTGCAGCTGCCGTGGTCACGGGGGACTGAAGCTACCCGTGAGCCTACACTCAAGCGATTAATTTTTTTTAGACGTTCAGAAATTAAAATTTAACAAATTTTTTTTATTATTTTATGTTGATTTCTTATTTGTATACTAGAATTATTTGTATATTCTTATTTGTATATTATTAAAACTTTTATCGCAGGATAAAGCAAAATCTTTTGTTACTCAAATTATTGGTACAGTACAAGGCATATAACTTGAAATCGGGTGGGGATTGCGCGAAACGCGTATTTTGGGTATGCGTAGCGGTGAGGGGCGCGGGGGGCGGGAGATGGGCGCGCGCTATTGGTCACTCACAAGAGCACATGCGCGAACTTATCCCCACTCCGACGGAAAAATTTCAAGATACGTGCCTAGTACTGTATTATGTGACTAACTTCTAACGCAATCTGGGGACTTGTACTATTATGTATTCTGTGCTACAACTAACGAACTGCGGACGACTATCGTGGCCAAGTGACTGCGTTACGCAATTGCGTAACGTTATTTTCGTAATAGGCCCCCAGTAAACAATTTTTTAAATGGGTCTTTAGTATTAAAATCTACAAAATATATTTCAGTTACGTTATGCATCCCACTTCCTTCATATCAACATTTTATTTGGGTAAGTCTACTTGGTCCTTCATTCTCTATCCCAGATATTCAAAATTACTTGACAAAATAAGTTCATAGAAATTCCGTTCAATCACTACATAGTATAAAACAAAATCTCTTCCCGCTGTCTGTCCCTATGTATGCTTAGATCTTTAAAACTACGCAACGGATTTTGATGCGGTTTTTTTTAAATAGATAGAGTGATTCAAGAGGAAGGTTTATATATGTATAATACATGGTGTCAAATTCCACACTACACCGAAGCGAAGCAAGAGCGGGTCGCTAGTTTTAAATAAATCAGCAGAAAGTCATCCTTCAATATGGTTCTATACAGGGGGTCAAGTCTGCTAACGTTAACGTCAAAGTCGTGTTTCAATGGTAATGCTTTTTCATACAGTCCTTGTTTCTTAAGCCCAAAACGGAAACACATTGTGTCACAATTTTGGGTTTCAGAAACAAGTACTGTGTCAAAAAGCATTAACATTCAAAACCACTGAAACACGATTTTGACGTTAACATTAGCAGACTTGACCCCCAGGACTTAGGTCTCTACCGCAGAAGGATGTTACAAAACCATTTCAACCAACTCAACATAGAGATCACAGTGTTGGATCAATCACATCATTCAAAACAGTGCAGACCATTTTCTGGCCCACGTAGGTGCCAATGTGGGTACTACTTCTATACCTAGTCGCCATTACATACACACATTATAGTGTGTCTGGAAGACCGTTTGCCCAGTCTAGCAGTGTGCATTGTGCATGTGCACGCCTAACAACATTCATAGCCGAACGGACTTCATGACATAGAACAGTACATAATTTATTGTTTCGTGTGTGCTCTTATTGGTGCTATTCTCTACCGGACGCGTTAAGGCTGGTTTACATTATCTTAGTCTTTAGTAGAGTGCTTTAGGAGAGTGCTTTAGTGGAAAATGTAAACGGTCGTCTTATGACTAAAGACGGTAACGTTCTAGTAGCCTTTCTACTCGCTTTCCAGTAGCACCCCCTGCGCGCCCGCTCACCCCCCGCGCGATATTTTACTCGCACTCGCACTGGAAGCATGTAAATCGACATTTTAGTAGCGTCTTTAGTAAAGTGCATTTGCCGGTGAACGCGTGACGTGTAATTGAATTAAATAATAGGTATTAGGTATGGCGAAAATGACACTCTACTGGAAGCGTGTAAACGGTCACTGGAAAGGCACCAAAACTACTAAAGCACTCGCATTCGGATCTACTCGCACGCTACTAAGCACTCTACTAAATACTAAGATAATGTAAACCAGCCTTTACGGCCGGTTAATATCTTGTAGGCCTATACCCAGCAGTGGGTGTCATGCGGCTGATATGATGAATATCTTGTAATGTTTTATATTTTCAATATTCCATCTACCGAACGGGTGCGGTTTCGTTCACATAAAATTTTTAGTCATAATATGGTTTGACATAAAAGGAACGGCATAAAGTTTTTTCACATTATGGCATAGTCGTATAATGTTACATTGGCAGAATGATTTCATTGGCATAACAAAACAATTACTTTTACTAATTTCATTTGGCATTGGGGAGCACAAATATCAAACGCATAACTTTAACACGTAAAAATAGTAATTTAACATAATAATATACAAATGGCATAATTTCTTACTATAAGGTTCAGTCATAATTTGAATTGGTACTATAAAACATTATACATTTAAACATTTATTCGGTATCAGTATGCATACCTATTCGAATTGATCATCCTGCCAAAAAACCTTATAGCCATAGTTTATTATGACTTAAAATTTTATGCCTTTAAATAAGGACCCTTACCAAACACTTATGTTTTCTTTCTAGCCTGTAAACAATTGTGCATTGGCAGACATGTGCAACCATACCTGGATCCCAGAATGTGGGAAACATTGGAAAACATTAGAAATGAGGCTTTTCTTAGACGAATGTGATATGTACGAATATAATTGCGACAGTGAGAAAAGTAAGCTATTCATAAAACCCGTTTAGCAAGTGAAATTTAAATGATTGCGTATCCATACAAAGTAGAGCGTAAGCATAAAATTAAAAGGCGGAGTAAAGTAAATTATTGGACCTTGTTTCCTAGAAAAAATGCTCTTATTTCGATTAAAGGTTAAGCTACGTTTGTCCACCTTTTACTACATTTTCTCATTATCCCTTTTCATCACACAGGTGCATAGGTTTTATGAAATGCTAGTTCGTTTTTTAATTTTATCACTACATAATATTATAAAACAAAGTCCTCTACCGCCTGTCTGTCTGTCTGTCTGTCTGTTCGCGATAAACTTAAAGCTACTACACAGATCTTCATGAGGTTTTTTCCAATAGAAAGAGGGATTCATGTGGAAGGTTTATGAATATAATTTTTCAAGGATTTGTGTAAATTGGTTGAAATTTAACGTTTTGTTGAAGTGTTGGAAAAAGTTTGGACTTTGGGCCTTCATCGAAAACGCTGTCTTAATCCCTTTGAGATATAACAAAACAAATTGTTAGGTTACTTTATAAATTAATTTAATTATTGTCCATAATGAATGTCATTATTATTTTAATTTACCAAACGAGTTAGGTATTATAATAAAAAGTATTTTTTGTCATGAGTCTATAATATTGTCTGAATTTCTTTAAATCTACCATGGAGCTAATAACAAATATTTATCTTTGTGATAATCGCGACACCTAGTATTTTTAAAATCTCAATATTTATTATTATTCTTTATCAGATCTTTTTAAATAATGTTTTAGTTAATTATTTCTAAAAATAATTAAAAGGGAATAAATTTGGCTCTATGTATTTCCTTAACATGGCGGTACCGTAGTGTCATATGATCAAGGAGGTTTATAATAGGGAGTGAGTACTCTACAAAAATTTTCACCTATCGTTTAAAAGAAATTCAACTTTATTGCATTGCTCATAGAGTTGAAATTCTATCGACGACATTGACTGAAGGCACTACTGTGTGAATGAGACAACACCAGGTGGAGGTCGGTGTCTCGTTCGCACAATTGCCATTACTAAACAATAATACCACGATAGTAGGACTAAAAATATGTACGTTACCAATCAAGTAGTGTATCAAAATTAAGGATTCGGAATGGGAAGTCGAATATATACTATTTAAATATTAATTTAGAATGACACATAATAATTGTAATATAAAACAGAACTTACTCTTTTGATTTAATTAAATATCTAAAATAATGCTAATCAGCTATTAGGTGGTAATAAATAGAAGTGTCAATCTTGGCAACTCCGATTTTGACCTTGGCGCCGAATTTCAATTTAAGAATTTCAATCTATAGGAAATGTTACTTTACAAAACTAGTGTGACCATAAATACTGCACCATTTCAGATTTCCAAAAAAACGAAATTGTTCTATTGAAATGGCTAGAGGTCGCAGGCGAGACGGTAAAATTAATAATAATAATCAAATTCATGTTTGTGCGCCTATTTCGATGAAACTCGGTTTTTGGTACTATTTCAACATGAAAATAACAACGCAATGTTGAAAATTTAAAAAATCCAAGATGGCGGTCAACTTTTTTGTTTTTGGGCCGATTTCGATGAAACTCGGTTTTTGGAACTATTTTGACAAGAAAATAACAACGCATTTTTTTAAAAACTAAAACTCCAAGATGGCGGCCAACTTTGTTTGTTTTTGGGCCGATTTCGATGAAACTCGCTTTTGGGAACTATTTTGACAAGAAAATAACAATGCAATTTTAAAAAAAATAAAACTCCAAGATGCCGTCCAACTTTTTTGTTTTTGGGCCGGTTTCGATGAAACTTGATTTTTGGAACTATTTTGACAAGAAAATAACAACGCAATTTTTAAAAAACCAAAATCCAAGATGGCGGCCAACTTTTTTGTTTTTGGGCCGATTTAGATGAAACTCGGTTTTTGGAACTATTTTGACAAGAAAATAACACCGCAATTTTTTAAAAACTAAAACTCCAAGATGGCGGCCAACTTTTTTTGTTGTTGGGCCGATTTCGATGAAACTTGGTTTTCGGAACTATTTTGACAAGAAAATAACAACGCAATTTAAAAAAAACTAAAAATCCAAGATGGCGGCCAACTTTTTTGTTTTTGGGCCGATTTCGATGAAACTTGGTTTTTGGAACTATTTTGACAAGAAAATAACAACGCAATTTTTAAAAAACTAAAAATCTAAGATGGCGGCCAACTTCTTTGTATTTGGGCCGATTTTGATGAAACTCGGTTTTTGGTACGATTTTGACAAGAAAATAACAACGCAATGTTGGAAACTTACAAAATTCAAGATGGTGGCCAACTTTTTTGTTCTTGGGCCGATTTCAAAAACAAATTAGCAGCCATTTTGATCTTTTTTTATTTTTCCTTCAGTTTACATTGAGTTGTTATTTTCTTGTCTAATTAGTAACCAAAAACCGAGTTTCATCGAAATCGGCCCAAAAAAACAAAAATGTTGGCCGCCATCGTAGATTTTTAGTATTTTAAAAATTGCGTTGTTATTTTCTTGTCAAAATATTGCCAAAAACCGAGTTTCATCGAAATCGGCCCAAAAACAAACAAGTTGGCTGCCAACTTAGATTTTTAATTTTTTCAATACATATTGTGTTATTATTTTCTTGTCAAATTAGTACTAAAAACCGAGTTTCATTCAAATCAGCCCACAAATAAAAGAGTTGGTTGCCATATTTTTTTATATTTTTAACATTTCTTTGTTATATTTTGATCAAAATAGTAAAAAAATCGAGTTTCATAAAATCGGCCCACGAACAATATAGTTGGCCGCCATTTTGTTTTTTTTTTATATTTTTAACATTGTGTCGTCGTAAATCTCTTGCACCCATTTTATTTATTTCACAAGTAAAGAAATTGGTGCAAGTATTTTAGACCTTATTGACATCTTTACCAAAATAACAGTTTTTAATGAAACAGCAAAGTAAATGTACAAGTATAATTATGGGAAAAAGCAATCGAATTTCAAACGTCAATAAAGTCGAAAATCGTTTCCATCTCTTTTTTAACTACAGATCACTAGACAATGTTTTCCTACTTTTACTTGTTTTTCCAACATTTATTTGTTTTTCCGAAGTTCACGCACATTGCATTTTTATTAAAAATTGGAATAAACTTTAAAGTTGCGTAATTATTCACACTTGAAATTAAATTGAATTAAATAAACTAGATTTTAATTGGTTGAATTACCATATTTAAAAAATAAAACAAAAAAGCATCTTAATAAAAACGTGATAAATAATTTGTTCTTAAAAAATATTTTTTTAAATAAATATTAATTTTCTTTTTTTTAGTTAACGAGTTAAACTAAAAATATACCACCGCCTATCAGAGTACTCGTCAAGACCATTCAAACGAGTCCAAACTCGATGGGGTTGAAAGGTTTTATTGCAGAGTTCCTGTGGCCTTCTTCCGGCTCCATCATCAGACTCTTGGATACTATTACCCAACAGAGCACTCGTCAAGACGATTCAAACGAGCCCAAACTCGATGGAGTTGCATGATTTCAATATTGAGTTCCTATGGCATGGAATCCAGACTTCATCATCCGACCCTGAACCTCGTCTCCCGTCAGAGTACTTGTCAAGACAATTCTAATAAGCCCAAACACGATGGGGTTGTATAGTTTCATTCATCATAGAGTTCCTGTGGCGTTCTTCCGGCTCCATTATCAGATCACCTCAATGACACTGTAATATTGCATTTCCTTCCATTTCTGACCTGTGTTCAAAGTTTCAAGTCTCTAGCTCATCGGGAATTTGGTATAAATTCGTTTGCAAAATTTGTGCTCAAACAAACAAAAGAGCAAGCAACCTAATAAAACCGCGGTAAAAAGTGTTTATTATAAATAAAGAACTACTTAGGTATTTAAGTTTATATTAAACAGTTTAAAGTATTATGTATGTCTCCGGCCAACCATACGGTTTGGTCACCCTAATGAAGAAAAGGACACATACATCTACTTGACCTCTCTGTCGGCTCGTTTTGGGGCGAAGCGCTCATTCCGGTTTATAGTACTATTTCCATGCATATGATAGATTCTTGGTAGTGTCACGCCGCGTGACAGGGCAGGGGTTGTGAAAGAGTATAATAAGCAGGGGTTGCATTCCAGCAGACCAATCGCTAAGTAATCGATCACCACAGAGTAAATTTTAACCATCAGCGCGTTTCTCACACCGATGACGGGACTCGAACAGGACGGAAACAGACTTTCGGAGCGAATGGAGGTGATGACTGGAAGGTATTTGTTTTCTTTTTGGGTGTTCTTGGAAGGTCGAAATTGGCAAAAAAATGAAGGAACCGAAGCGAAGCGAGGGCACTAGTCTCTAATAAAAAGAGAATATCTAAAGTAACAATAACCAAAATTATTGCAGATTTTGTAATCCAGAAATACGCCGATTGTTTCATTCAGCAACCTGGAGCGTCGTGTCCCACTATACCTTGCCCATCGCACCCTCCCTGCCCAAACCACAGATTCCACAGGGCCGGTGACTACTACATGTTCCCCGCTTCAGCAAGAAGAATGCTTCAGACAACACCCTTGAGACCTCCTCATTCATTACCAGCTTACATGCTACATGGCAAAAGGAGATACACTCCAAAATCAAAGTTCAAAAAAGCAGTCATTGAAACACCAGCTCCCAAAACAACAAAAAACAAATGCACTAAAGTAACAGAGACACCGCTTTGGATTTCACGACCAAAACAAGTAACAAAGGCAAAAAGAAATTATGTGATTATAAAAAAAGAGGTTTTTTTCAAGAATGGAAGGAAGGCAGTGAGAATTTTCAAAGGAAGACCTACAACTAGAAAACCGATGACGAGACGAATGACGAAAGCTATGCCGAAGGATTCAGATTTCTTAGAAAAATAACATAATTTTGTTATTAATATAATACAATACAAAAACTATACAAAATAATCTGCAATAATTTTTATTTCTAACTATGTACTAAGGAGAGTGTTGTTCTTTATAAGCAAGAGCAAGGCTATTAAATGAAATCACTATGAATGTTTTTTTATCGCATTAAAAATAATTTATTTCGCAACCCTTCATTCTTTCTTAGCTGCAGGGAACTTTCTTATCTACACTTCATTTTATTCGAAACTCTGCGTTTGCGTTACTTATATAACACTATAATCTTATTTTATTATAACAAGTCAAAATAATCAAACAAAAGTTGTAACATTTGAAACAAGTGCAGAAAATTTTGGAATTTTGTGAATAGAATATTTTTTGGAACTTAAATTCTTAACATAATCTACAGTGATGTGAGGAAATATTTTACCTATGAAATTGCCGATATTTTGTCACATACAGAGAAAATAATAACTTCTATAATTTAAAATTTAAAAAAAATCGTGAATATTACATCGAATTATGATCATGATAGTTAACTATCAGTAAAAATAAAGTCCATATTTTAGCTTTCGTGACAATAAAAAAGAGATCTTGAACGTGACTCTTTTTTTGTGAGCAAAAAAAGAGTGACCGAAGGGGTTGTAACTTAACCAAAACTTATTTCTTCGCTTATCTTAAATGGAAATAAGTTAGCATAGTGTTCAAACATTAGTACATAAAAGTTTTGTTACATGAGTGTTCATGGTTGTTAAATGAACAAAGAAAATGCTATTATGAAAAATGCAACTTCTGGAAAAATCTCCATACAAATCGGCAATTTCATAGGTAAAGACCTATTAAATGACTTAACACATATGATGATTTTATTCATATCAGGTCAGTAACTTTCTTATTCTCTTTTTCATGCTCTGTTAGTAAAAAAAACTAAAGTAGAAAAAACAACGTAAATAATACTTTTAAAATTCTAAATAATAGATCAATCCTAAATGAAGCTTACAATTGCGTTAATTCATTATAAAGTATGAGATTCTTTTTAACATTATTTTCTTTATACATAATTTGAACGTTTTAAATTTAGGTACATTTAACTTTTAACAGTGTAGCTTTGATTAACAAGTTCCTTTCAGTCAACTTGCTATTGCAAGTGGCCCCTACAACACAGCACTTTATTTCGGTAACTGTTTTTATATAATAAATTCAATGAACATAAATTAAATAATGTAAGTTATATTGACAAAATAATATTTTAGGTGAGGCATCCATGCTACTTGGCTTACAATTGTAATCACAATCATATAGCAATATGTGCTTCTAATAAAACCGACAAAAAAAGATTATTTATGGATGAATGCAGTATGTTTGAATTCAACTGTGATAACAGAAAAGGTAATTTTGTTATGTAATGAACTTTATTGACGGCGAAAATTCTTTCGTATGTCCTTCCGGCTGTCCGTTTTTTCTCCTCTACAGGTCGCATTTTCCAACCGATTCTCGTGAAATTTTAAGAGCAGTCAGGTTCGAAAATTATAACAAGTATAGATATTTTTGTCGATCCAGTTTTTCTAAATTTTTCAAAATGGCGGAGACATGTAAAGAAAACATATTTCAGTCCGGATTTCCGGCGCTGTTTGTTCTCCTCTACAGGTCGTATTTCTCAACCGATACTCGTGAAATTTTGTGAGCAGGTTTGATAACTATTCAGACTTTTTTAGTCGAGCCAGTTTTTCGATTTTTGTCGAAATGGCGGAGATATGTAAAAAAGACATATTTCAATAGTTTCAAAAAATTATCAAAAATCTAACAAAACTTTTTTGTTAACGATAACGATGCAAAGCATAAAGTTAATATACTTCCGTTAGGTATATTAACTTGCAAGTAAATTTTGTTTTTTCATTCCGAAATTTGAAATTCAGGTTTTGACTTTGTGACAGAACCTAGGCCTGAGTATATTATTTGCACATTATAGATACAAACTTATTAGTTGAAAAAAAAACTAATATCTATTCTGTGTTATTTTTTTTTTAAAACATACAGTTTGAGATACTTTTTACCGCGAGGACTACAGCTCACGGAGCCACTAGTAAGAAGGTAGTTCGCGGTAAACAAAATGAACCAAAGATATAAGAAAAAGGGACTACGTTTGTATTTGAATTTGAGAGAAGCGGTGTTCTTAAATTTCAAAAATATGTCATAGTATAGGTACACATAAATTATGAAATAAATATAACAAGGTTAGTATTTAACATTTTCTTTATAGGACATTTTCATAAAGTGGATCTAAGTGAATGTGAAGATTGTGACAGTAATTTTGTCAGTACGACGGCATCAAAAACATCTACCACATGTATCACAACTTCAATGCATTCGAAAACTGACATATCTATGGATACTACAGCTACAGCGACATCGAAAATTTCCACAGTATCAAATACAAATATGAGGCCCACGATGACTGAATCACCGGAATTTGATATCAAAATATCAACTTTAGTAACAGCGATGACAACTGCGTCAATATCAGATACAATTATAGATCTAACAATAGCTGATGCGAATACTAAAACAATAGCAACATCTTTGTCATCTACCAATATATCAGATAAAACTACAAGTGCCATAATAAGCGAATCAACGACTACTATAAGTCCCGATATGAACAGATCAACACTAAATGATAAAAACACTACAACGATAGTGACTTCTGTGTCAACTGACGCTATATCAACAACTACAGCAAGAACAGCAACTACAGCAGCACCAACAATTACAACAATCACAGCAGCATCAAAAACTACAACAACACCAACAATAACAATCACTGAAGTATCAACAACTACAACATACACAGTAGAACATACAAATACAACAATACCAACAACTACAACAGCACCAACAACAATAACGGTACCATCAACTATAGTAACCACAGTAGTAACAACACTACCAACGACTACAACAACAACAGCAGCAGAAATACTAACCAAAACAACCACAGGAGCAGCAACAACTACAAAAAATACTACAGAATCACCTCCAAATACAACACTACTAACTACTAAAACAATAACACCATCACCAACAACTAGTACAGAACCAACAAATGCAACAGTTCTAACAACTGAGACAGTACTAACAACTACAACAATTACAGCAGCACCTACAAGTACAACAGTGCCAACAACTATAACAGCGCCATCAACTACAACAACAAATGCTCCAACAACAACAACAGCCCCAACAAATATAGCAATGCCAACAAACACAACAGCGCCAACAACTACAACAACAACAGCCCCAACAACTACAATAGTGACAACAAGTGGAACAGTGCCTACAACTACAACAGTATCATCAACTACAATAAGACCAACAAATACAACAGTGCCAATAACTACAACAGTACCAACAACTACAACAGTACCTTCAACTTCAACAACCACAGCAGCACCACCAACTACAACAGTGACAACAACTACGACAGTGCCGACAACTACAACAGTGCCAACAACTACAACAGTATTAACAACTACAACAACTTCAACAGCCCAAACAACTACAACAAGACCAACAACTACAACAGTGCCAACAACAACAACACCAACAACTATAACAGTACCAACAACTACAACAGTACCAACAACAACAACAATCACAACAGTACCAATAACTACAATAAACACAGTAGAACCAACAACTACAACAGTACCAAGAACTACAACAGCACCAACAGCAATAATAGTACCAACAACTATGACAACCACAGTAGTAACAACAACTACAACACTACCAACGACTACAACAACAGCAGCAGCAGAAATACTAATAAAAACAACCACAGGAGCACCAACAACTACAACAAATACTACAGCATCACCTCCAAATACAACTTTACTAACTACTAAAACAATAACACCATCATCAAAAACTAGAACAGAACCAACGAATGCAACAGTTCTAACAACTGAGACAGTAATAACAACTACAACAACCACAGCAGGACCTACAACTACAACAGTGCCAACAACTACAACAACAACAGCCCTAACAACTACAACAGTTCCAACAACTACAACAGTGTCAACAACTACAACAGTGCCAACAACTACAACAGAGCCAACAACTACAACAGTGCCAACAACAACAACAGTGCCAAGAACTACAACAGTGCCAACAAGTTCAACAATGCCTTCAACTACAACATCAACAACTACAACAGTACCGACAACTTCAACAGCCCTAACAACTACAACAGTGCCAACGACTACAACGGTGCCAACAAGTTCAAAAGTGCCTACAACTACAACAATACCAACGACAACAACAGTATCAACAACTACAATAACGACAACAAATACAATAGTGCCAATAACTTCAACAATACCAACAACTATAACATTACCAACAACTATAACAGTACCAACAACTATAACAGTACAAACAACTATAACAGTACAAACAACTATAACAGAACCAACAACTACAACTGTACCTTCAGCAACAACAACCACAGCAGCACCAATAACTACAACAATGACCAAAACCACAACAGTGGCAACAACTACAACAGCCCAAACAACTACAACAGAGCCAACAACTACAACAGTGCCAACAACAACAACAATCACAGCAGTACCATCAACTACATTATACACAGCAGCACCAACAACTACAACAATGCCAATAACTACAATGGTGCCAATAACTACAATAGTATTAACAACCACAACAATTTCAAAAGCCCAAACAACTATAAAAGAGCAAATAACTACGACAGTGCCAACAAGTGCAATAGTGCCTACAACTACAATACTTGTAGCTACAACAATACAAACAGCTGCAGGAGTACCAACGATTACAACTGTACCAACAACTACAACAGTACCAACAACTACTACAACACCAATACCTACAACAGTGCCAACTGCTACAAAAGCGCCAACAAATACAACAGTATTAACAACTACAACAACTTCAAGATTCCCAACAATTACAACAGTGCCAACAACTACATCGGTGCCAACAATTACAACAATGCCAACAAGTGCAACAGTGCCTTCAACTACAACACAAAAAACTACTACAGCACAGACAACTACAACAGAACTAACAACTACAAAAATACCAACAAATACAAAAGTGCCAACAACTGCAGCAGTGCCAATAACTACAAAAGTGCCAACAAGTGCATCAGTTCCATTTACTACAACACCAACAACTCCTAAAGCACCGACAATAACAACAATATTAAGAACAATAACAACTTCTACAGTCCCAACAACTACAACAGTGCCAACAACTATATCAGTGCCAACAATTACAACAATGCCAACAAGTGCAACAAAGCCTTCAACTACAACACCAAAAACTACTACAGCACCAATAACTACAACAGTACTAAAAACTACAACAATACCAAAAAATACAACAGTGCCAACAACTACAACAGTGCCAACAACTACATTAGAACCGACAATTATAACAACCACAGCAGAACCAACAACTACAACAACAACAACAACTACAACAGTGCAATCAAGTGCAACAGTGCCTACAACTACAACACCGACAAATACAACAGTGCCGACAACTACAACAGTGCTAACAACTACAACACGGCCAACAACTACAAAAGTGCCAACTAGTGCAACAGTAGCAACGAATATAACAGTACCAACAACAACAACAGCAGCACCAACAACAACAACAGTGCAAACAACTACAACAGTGCCAACTTCTACAACAGTACCAATGACGAAAACAGTACCAACAACTATAACAACAACAGCAGCACCAATAACTACTACAATAACAACAACTACAACAGCGCCATCAAGTGCAACAAAGCCTGCAACAACAACACCGAAAAATTTAATAATATCAACAACTACAACAATACAAACAACTACAATAAAAGAATCAACTACAACCGTGCCATCAAGAGCAAAAGTGCTTACAGTTAAAACACTGACAGCTACAACAATACCAACAAATACAACAATAGCAACAACTACAACTATGCCATCAAGTGCTACAAGGCCCACAACTACAACAGTGCCAACAGCGCTAACAACTATAACAGTACCAACAACTAGAACAATACTAACAACTATAACAACCACAGCAGCACCAACTACTACAATAACAACAACTAAAACAGTGCCATCAAGTGCAACAGTGCCTACAATTACAACGCCGACAACTACAACAATACCAACAACTACAACAATACCAACAACTACATCAGAAGCAACAAATACAACAGTGCCATCAAGTGCAACAGTGCCTATAAATACAACACTGACAAATACAACAAGGCCGACAACTACAACAGTGCCGACAACTTCAACAGCGCCAACAAATACTATAGCGCGAACAACTGCAACAGTATTTACAACTTCAACAACCACAGCAGCACCAACAACTACAAAAACACCAACAACTACAACAGTACAAACCACTACCACAGTGTTAACAACCACAACAACCACAGCAGCACCAACAACTACAACAGTACTATCAACTACAACAACACCAACAACTACCACAGTGCCAACAACTTCAACAGTGCCAACAAATGCATCAATACCAAAAATTAGAACAGTAGTAACAAATATAACAGTACCAACAACAACAACAGAAGCACCAACAACAACAACAGTGCAAACAGTTACAACAGCGCAAACAACAACAGTACCAACAACTAGAACAGTACCAACAACCACAGAATCACCAATAACTACAACAACACCAAAAAGTACATCAGTGCCAACAACTACAACAGTGCCAACAACTACATCAGGGCCAACAATTAAAACGGTGCCAACAAGTACAACAGTACCTTCAACTGCAAAACCAACAACTAAAACAGTGCCAACAAGTGCAACAGTTCCTTCAACTACAATACCAACAACTACAACAGAGCCAACAACTACATCAGTGCCAACAATTACAACAGTGCCAACAAGTACAACAGTAGTAACAAATATAACAGTACCAACACCAACAACAGTGGCACCAACAACAACAACAGTGCAAACAACTACAACAGCGCAAAAAACTTCAATCCTACCAACAAATAGAACAGTACCAACAACCACAGAATCACCAACAACACCAACAACTACAACAGTGCTAACAACTACAACAGTGCCAACAAGTGCGACAGTTCCTTCAACTACAATACTAACAAGTACAACAGAGCCAACAACTACTTTAATAGCAATAAATACAACAGTGCTAACAACTGCAAGAGTGCCAACAACTACAACTGTAGTAACAAATATAACAGTACCAACAACAACAACAGTAGCACCAACAACAACATCAACAGTGCCAACAAGTTCAACAGTTCCTTCAACTACAATACCAACAACTACAACAGAGCCAACAACTACATCAATGCCAACAACTACATCAATTCCAACCTGTGTAAAAGTTCCTTCAACTACCACACCATCAACTACTACAGCACCGACAACTACAACAATACTAACAACTACAACAACAGAAACAACTACAATAGTGCCAATTAGTGCAACAGTACCAACAACTACAACAGAAGCAACAAATATAACAGTACCAAAAACACCAACAGCAGCACCAACAACAACAACAGTGCCAATAACTACAACAGTGCTTAGAACTATATTAACCACAGAAGCACCAACAACTACAACAGTGCATATAAGTGCAACAGTACCGACAACTACAAAAGTGCCAACTAGTGCAACAGTACCAACAACTACAACAGTAGTAACAAACATAGCAGTACCAACAACAGCAACAGTAGCATCAACAATAACAACAACAGTGCAAACAACTACAACAGTGCCAACCACTACAACTGTGCCTACTAGCGCAACAGTACCAACATCCACAGCATCACCAACAACTACAACAACTTCAACAATTACAACAGTGCCAACAACTACAACAGTGCCAACAAGTGCAACAGTACTTTCAACTGCAACACCAACAACTACAACAGCACCGACAACTACAACAATACCAAAAAATACAACAGTGCCAACAACTACATCAGTGTCAACAATTACAACAGTGCCAACAAGTGCATCAGTACCTTCAACTGCAACACCAATAACTACAACAGCACCGACAGCTACAACAATACCAATAAATGCAACAGTGCCAACAACTACAACGGTGTTAACAAATATAACAGTACCAACAACAACAACAATAGCACCAACAACAACAACAGAGCAAACAACTATAACAGCGCAAACAATTACAACAGTGCAAACAACTAGAACAGTACCAACAACTACAGCAGCACCAATAACTACTACAATAATAACAACTACAACAGTGCCATCAAATGCAACAGTGCCTACAACTACAACATCGACAACTTTAGCAATTTCAATAACTACAACGAAACAAACAACTACAGCAATACCAACAACTAGAACAGAACCAACAACTACAGAAGCACCAATAACTACTACAATAATAACAACTACAACATTACCAACAACTACAACAGTGCCAACAATTACAAGAGTGCCAACAACTACAACAGTGCCAACAATTACAACAGGGCCTATAACTACAACAGTGACAACAACTACAACAGTGCCAACAAGTGCAACAGTTCCTTCAACTACAATACCAACAACTACAACAGAGCCAACAACTACATCAGTGCCAACAATTACAACAGTACCAACAAGTGCAACAGTGCCTTTAACAACTACTATTTCTAATATGCCTACAAAATCCACAAGAACTACTATGAATATTACGACAGTAGTACCTGTTTTGACTACAATTAATACTACAGCAGCAGCACCTGTGACTATGAAAACTGCAAAAGCAGAACTTACAATGACTACTGTGAATACTTTCATAGCAGAACCTACAACAACTCCTGTGAATACTATGACAGCAGTACCTTTGACTGTTTATATGGATACTACAACAGCAGCACCTGCAACGGTTACAACTTCTATGTATACTACAACAGCAGCACTTGTAACTTCTTTAATGAATAGTACAACAACAGCACTTATGACTACTACTATGAATGCTACAAAAGAATCACTTGCGACTAATACTATGAATACAACTATTATGACAACTATTATTAATACTGTAACAGAAGTACCTGCAACTAAAACTGCAGGTATAATTATAACAACACTAGCACCAACAATAACTATATCTTTTATATATAGTACGGCAACAAAATTAATAACTAATGACAAAACAACAAAATCACCAACTGAAAGCAATACTTTAGTAACAGTTTCACCAGTTCATATGAATACAACAGTTATTGTTTCACCATTTGTTATAAATACAACAGTAATAGAGTCACCCAATGAAAAGAATACAACAATAATAGAGACACCAAGTGATATGGACGTATTAGCAACAAATTCACCAGCCAATATGAATACAACATCAAATGAGTCACCAGCTGATATGATTTCAACAGCTACAGAGTTACCAACTGATATGAATACAACAGCAACAACTTTTCCAGTCGATATGAATATAACAAGAATAGAGTTACTCACTGATATAAGTAATACAGTTACAGAGTTACTAGATGATTTAAATACAATTAATGAGATACGTGATGATATTAATACAACATTGACAAAGTTACCCTATGATTTGAATACTACAATAACAGGGTCAACAACAGTTATGAATACATCACCCATAGAGTCACCACCTGAAGCAATCACAACAGTAACAGAGTCACTACCTAAAATGGATACAATAGTAACAAAGTTACTACCTGATATAAATACAACAGAAACAGAATTACTATCTGACATGAATATACCAGTAAAAGTTTCAAACACAATAGTAGTAGACCACCCTGATTACATAAACACAACAGTATCAGAATCACCAGATGATATAAACACGACGAAGTCACTACCTGATATAAATACGTCTTTACCTGCTATGAATAGAATAGTAACAGTGTTTCCAGCTGATATGAATACAATGGTAACAGAATCACTGAATAATTTGAACACGACATTTACTGAGATACCTGCTGATATGAATGTAACAGCAACAGAGTCTCTCATAGTGAATACAACAGTAGTAGACCACCCTGATTACATAAACACAACAGTATCAGAATCATCAGATGATATAAACACGACGAAGCCACTACCTGATAGAAATACGTCTTTACCTGATATTAATAGAACAGTAACAGTGTTGCCAGCTGATATGAATACAATGGTAACAGAATCACTGAAAAATTTGAACACGACATTTACTGAGATACCTGCTGATATGAATGTAACAGTAACAGAGTCTCTCATAGTGAATACAACAGTAACAGAGTCCCCAGCTGATATGGATATAACACTTACAGAAATATATACAAATTTAGTAAACTTTTCAGATAATATGAAAACAAAAGTTTCAGAGACACCAGCTGATATAAATACAACAGTTACAGATTCATTTGCAACAGTAGTTGACTTACAAGATAAAATGAACATATCAGTAACAATACCTATAGCTGATATGAATACAAAATCAATAGAGTCACCAGCTGATATTAATTTAACAGCAACAGAGTTTTCATCTGATATAACCACAGCAGTAACAGAACAACCAGCTGATATTAATACAACACACCACAACAGCAACACAACTAATTCAACCACAGAAGCACCTGCAAATACTACAACCACAACAGTTCCTGCAACTATTACAACCACAGCAACCCTTACAACTACTACAACTACAACAAAGCCTGCAACTACTACAGTCACAGCGGTGTCTGTATCTGATACAACCACAGCAACTCTTGCAACTACTACAACCACAGCAGTGCCTGCAACTACTACGACCACAGCAGGGCCTGTAACTACTACAACCAAAGTGGCACCAGTATTTAATACAACCTCAGCAACCCTCACAACTAATACAACCACAGTTTTGCCTGCTAATACTACAATTACAGCAGCGCCTGCAAATACTACAATCACAATGGTTCCTGCAACTATTATAACCACAGCGACACCTGTTAATAATACAACCACAGCAACTCTTGTAACTACTACAACCACCGTGACACCTGCAACAACTACAACCACGTCAGTGCCTGCAACTACTACGACCTTATCAGGGCCTGTAACTGCTACAACCACAGCGGCGCATGTATTTAATACAACCACAGCAACTCTTACAACTACTACAACTACAATGGTACCTGCTACTACTACAATGGTACCTGCTACTACTACAATCACAGAAGCACCTGTAACTACTACAACCACAGTGCCTCCTGCAACTACTACAGCCACAGTAGTACCTGCAACTACTATAACCACAGCTGTGCCTGCAACTAATACAACCACAGCAGTGAATGCAACTACTACAACCACAGCAGTGCCTGCAACTACTACAATCACAGCAGCACCTGCAACTGCTACAAGCACAGCAGCGCCTGTAACTTAAACAATCACAGAAACTCTTGCAACTAATACATTTACAGCAGTGCCTGCAACTACTTCAACCACAGCGGCACCTGTAACTAAAACAACCATAGCCATTTTTGCAACTACTAAAACTACTGTGGCGCCTGTAACTACTTTGTAGTAGTTGAAGGCACCACTGTGGTTCTAGTAGGCGCTGCTGTAGTTGTCTACAGCATGCAACTACTACAATCACAGCAGCACCTGCAACTGTTATAACTAGAGATGGGACGGGTATCCGGTGTGGATCCGGTACCCGGCGGATCCGGCACTTTTTCAGGATCCGGCCGGTTACCAGGTAATGGTGCCAGGTAAATTTATAAAAAAAGTTATATTTTCAAGAGCAGACATTTAATTCATTTAATTCACATGGTGAAGAAATACAAGCTGTTCAGCACGATCTGGGTTAAGTCTGTCGCGCTTTTTCTCATAGATATTACCAGCCTCCGAGCGTTCACTATATACGAAGCTGGCGGGAGTGGTTAAATATCTAATCGCGAAACTCTTTATAATAAGGTAGTGAGTGACCCATATTATAGGCCCACCACTTATAGGAATTTATAGTGGAAGTGGAATGTACGTCTTTTCATGCCGGGTAATTTGGCCAGGTACCCGGCTACCCGGCATAAGCTTGCGCCGGGTACTCGGTTGCTGGATACCCGGCAAAAGTAGGATCCGGTGCATCTCTAGTTATAACCACAGCAGTGCAAACTACTAAAACTACGGCAGCGTCTGCAATAACTACCACTATAGCAGCGCCTGTATTAACTGGACTGAATACCTCAGCATCCTCTGAATACCTCTGCTGAGAGTGTTGATGACTACACAAATAGCAAAGCAAGAGAGACATCAAATAATGATACCACTAGATGAACAACAAACACACCAGCTGGTGATACCATTAGATTCAAAGATACATTAATTAAAGGTTACTACAATACAGACAGACAACACATCAGGAGAAGAGATATCAACTGCTATTAATTCTACAGCATGAGTAGATACTAAATAGTTTGTTGGATATTTAAATAGTATGTATAATATATAATAGTGTGTTGGATATTGACTAAGTGATATGAACTCAGCAGTAACTGTGCCATTTGAAATTAAAAACAAATTTGAAATCAAAATCCAGTTTAGCATTGGATTTTACTATACTAATTACTCTATCTTCGAACCCGTGACACGGTCCAGTTTTGATTTCGGCATTTACTAAATTCAAATAAAGCAACAATTAGTATACTACGTGTGTTGGATATGCGAGTTTTGTCAAAAAGAAGTGAATATTTTGTAATGGATGATTTTTATTCTCATACAAAAAAATAATATTTGCGAAACCATATATAAATTATTTGTAAAAAAATATTTCCATTTTTATAGGCGAGCTAAATTGTTGTAAATATAAAATTGCTAGTAAATTCTACATGAAATACATAAGCCAGGTTAGTTTCATAAAAGTAAATCAAATAAAATCAATTGATTCAATTTTATTATTTTATGTTGTAGAAATAGCAAGAGCAAATAAATTTCAAAAATGTTTTGTGCACAATATAATACTAAAGTAAAGCATAATATATTGTAATGATAGTTAGATATGGCTTCTAATCAATATGATTGTAATTTTATTTCCCATCGGTAAGAAGAAAAAAAACTGTAATTTATATTTTTGTCTAATCAGTTGATGAGATGAGATGTACTACTCTGTGTAAAAGTATCGGGAATATGTCAATAAAAAGACCCGCGTAAAAGAGGTCATTCTAATTTTTTTACTGCATGTCGGTAGCACTGTACTGATTAAGCGCGCAAAATTTGAGCGGGATCTGTCATTTAATTTGTTTTAAACTACACTTTTTGTTGGTGATAGTATTGAGTCCTCGGCGATTTTTACAATGGAAAATGATAATGCACCATCACACACAGCTATTATAGTGAAAGAGTTTTTAGCGAAAAATTCAACAAAAGTTCTCGACCAAGCACCGTATTCACCTGATATGGCTCCGTCTGACTTTTTTTTATTTCCCAAGTTAAAATTACCACTTCGAGGAAAACGTTTTGAGTCGATAGAAGCCATAAAAGAAAATTCGCTGAATGAGCTAAAGGCCATACCGCAAATAGCCTACGAAAAATTTATGGAAGACTGGGTGAAGCGGTGGAGATGTTGTATTGCAAGCGATGGGGCCTACTTTGAAGGCGATAAAATAAATTTAGATGAATAATTTGTATTTTTTGTTTTATTGACAAATTCCCGATACTTAGTACACAGAATATAAAATAAAAACAAAGTGTATATTGTGACTTGTGACATTATTTATTTCTTATTGCAGTCGCTATAGTATTTCAGATTTTTCCAACAAAACAACATTTTATCTCGGTAAATCAGTTCTATTTAAAATAAAAATCAAAGCAGCAATAGTCAAATGACATAACATTATTAATAAAATTTTAGTATGAACATCCTTGTTACTTGGCTTATACGTGCAATCATACAAAAGTTGCAATATGCGGTTCCGAAAACACAACTTCTCTCAAGAAAATATTTCTGGATAACTGTCACATGTATGAATTCAATTGTCAAAATAAAAAAGGTTAGTTGCTTCCTATTACATTTACTTTCTTTTAAAGACAAGGTATCATTAAACTATTCGATTATTAATCGTAGGTTATGTTCAAGTGGATTTTACTGAATGCCATGACTGTGCAGAGAACGAATACGATTCTGAGTCCTCCAAACTCTCCAAAAACATGGAGACTACAACGCCAATGTCCAACCACACTACTATTATAACTACGGCTCCAACAGTTACAACTATAACAATGTCCAGCACAGAGTCAATGACTACAGCATTAGCAACAACATCAGAACCAACAAAAGGTGAAATGACGGAACAAACTAGACCCTGTGGTTGTCCTTTAATAACAGAATCGAACACTCTAAATACAACAAAATCGGATACAACCACCACCGAAACGACGGCCGTTCCCACAACTACCATTTCAACAACGACGGTAACTACCTTGACAGAGCCCATATTAACCACAACGGAATTGAAAACTACAACAATAGAGCCTACAGCTACTACTTCAATGACAACAGTTGCTACAACAACCACAACAGAGTCGATAACGGCAACAACAGCGCCTAAAACTACCACAATTGAATCAACAATAACAACAACCGAAACTAAATCTACGCCATCTTGCGGCTGTAGCACGACAATGGAGTCAGCTAATAAAAATCTAGTAGAAACCATTAACAAAAAGATACAAGAGAGATTGAAAAACATAACAGGTTGTAAATGTGGACAAACAAAGACAATTCCAATAACTACCACTATAAAAACAACAGATACAACAACTACGCCTACGAGTACTACAGAGCAATCTACTACTAGTTCAATAACCACAGCTGAGTCAATAACGATACCAACAGAGCCTATAACTACCACAAATGAATCAACAAAAATAACAACCGAAAATAAGCCTACACCGTCTTGCGGTTGTGGCACAACAATAGAGTCAGCCAATAAAAATGTAATAGAAACCATTAACAAAAACATTCAAGAAAGTTTGCAAAATATAACAGGTTGTAACTGTAGACAAACAATGACAGTTCCGACAACTACCACTACAACAACAGCTACGCCCACAAGTACAACAGAGCAATATACTACTAGTTCAACAATAGTTGCTACAACAACCACAACAGAGTCGATAACAAAACCAACAACGGAGCCAATAACTACCAGAAATGAATCGATAACAACAACCGAAACTACGTCCATGCCGTCTTGCGGTTGTCGCACAACAATGGAGTCAGCCAATAAAAATCTAATAGAAATCATTAACAAAAACATAAAAGAAAGTTTGAATAATATAACAGGTTGTAACTGTGGACAAACAACGACAGCTCCGGCAACCACCACTACAACAACATCAGACACAACAATTACACCCACGACTACAACCGAGATATATACTCCTAGTTTAACAACAGTTGCTACAACAACCCCAACAGAGTCGATAACGACTAAAACAGAGCCTATGACTACCAGAAATGAATCAACAACAACAACCGAAATTATACCTACGTCGTCTTGCGGTTGTGACACAACAATGGAATCAGCCAATGGAAATCTAATAGAAACCATTAACAAAAATATAGAAGAAAGTCTAAAAAATATAACAGGCTGTAACTGTAGTTCAACAGTCACCACTTCAACAACGTCAACAGTCATCACAACTTCAATAGAAGGGACAACTAAAACTACTGAACCAATTTCGACAATATCAACGACTAAAACAGTTACAGAATCTACAAAAAAGGGAGAAACAACATTGGAACACTGCGACAAATATCCAGATGAATGTAATCGACCTGTCACTTGGGAGACCACAGCAGTAGGAGAGACTCGAGACTTTTTCCGGGTACTGAAAGAACGCTTTGGTAGACGTGTTATGTTGTTAGCTGATACAACCCACTGGCCTACGCGTTTAAATTTTTATTTAAGGCAAGGTAAAGATGCTTTTGTCTTTGGTAATCACAACGAAGTATGACTTTGAGCAAATGGATTTAGATATTTTCATTTGGTGCAGAGCCGCAGCAGTTCCGAAATGGCTCCAGAGACTTATTTCTCATGTAACTGTTTTGTAAAGATGGAGCCAATTTAAAAATAAAATGCATTGAGATTTGAGAAGTAACCTTTTGAAAAGTAGTTTCCAGATTTTGCAGATCTTTTCGTCTTTCCTTAAGTATCTCTTTTTAAACAGCTTAATACAGTTTACAAAAAAAACCTTAACATTTATTATCACCGAAGAAAATGATTATTTTACAATTTATTCACATACTGGGACTGGGAAACAGTCTAAATTTTAAAGCTTACCAAATCACTTAATTGTTGTGCAGATAACTACAATAATTAAGAGTAATTTGTCAGAGATTGCCATTCAACTCCGCGCAAGATCATTTTCTCACAGTAATGGTGT
Source organism: Agriphila geniculea (assembly GCA_943789525.1). Taxonomy (NCBI): domain Eukaryota; kingdom Metazoa; phylum Arthropoda; class Insecta; order Lepidoptera; family Crambidae; genus Agriphila; species Agriphila geniculea. Next base: position 16,120,187 of record OX038890.1, read on the forward strand.
GAATTCACGAAACATCATAGTAATAAAGTTGATGAGATTGAATTAGTTAAATTAATTAATCAAACGTGAATAAGATCTCATTTTTAGAAGAGTCTTTTATTTCTACTATTTTATTAATTATTGTTTTTGTTATGATTATTTAAATAGACGTATATCATGATAATAACATTGTATTAACAATCATGGTGTAGAGATAATAACTTAAAATACATTTATTTTTAATTAGAAATCGGTGAAATCCGAATATAATTAAAAAAAAATTTTTTTTTAATTACATTGTCCTATAAGATCCGTCTTATAGTATGTTTGTTTTTGAATTTTAAAATGATGTAAAGAGGTTTATTTATCATGCATAGTCTAAAATGTCTTAGAACGTGTGAAATGGGTTTTACGTTGAAGTAAGTGGTACTAATGTCTTCTTCTTCTTCTTATTTTTGTATTGGCAATCTACTTTCCTCTTGGAAGTAATTTTTGCCAGTGTCAAGTGTTGAATAGTTCAGTGGTAGATTGTTTCAGTTTACATTAGAATGCGGGTGCAGTGCATTCCAATGCTGCTTGGAGCATTTGGCACCAAGTATATCATCTGCCGAGGTAACCACCACTACAATACAAGTCTCAGCTTCACACAAGCAAGATCGCGCCTATTTCAATTATCCCACATATTGTTCAGTTGCGTAGACACTTGTACCACAAAACTGCACCAATTATAAGACACAATATCCACTATGAATCAATTTGCAAATAAATAAAATAGACACCGAACTGAACTCGACCAAATGGCGCCAAAAACTCGGTACTAATGTCAAGGTATGATGAAGATAGCAAAATGATTGTTTGCGGATTTAACATTGTGATTGTGAAATCACTTGTTAGTGCGTTATAGTTTTGGAGTATGATAAAAAAAAGTGAATGTCATTGAGGTGTTTTTTATTTGCTTACCAGTTTTGTGACCTGATGATTGGAAAACCAAATCAAATTATTATCTTTCTTCTCGCTAAAACTCCAACAAAACATCGTTAATAAATAATACAGCAGGTAGTATTTACATCACATTTCATTTTTACCGACTTCAAAAGGAGGGAGGTACTCAATTCGACCCGTTTTTTTTTTAATGCCTAACTTTTAGGTGAAACAAAAAATAAAAAAATGTTTAAAAAACAAAAAACCGACTTCAAAAAACCTACCTCTAAAAAGCAAGAAATAATATTCGTAATAATAAAAACACGTCTATTGAAGTCGGGTGGGGCTGGAGTACAAATTCCTTTTTTTTATTCTAAAAGCCACACCCGACTTCAATAGACGTGTTTTTATTATTACGAATATTATTTCTTGCTTTTTAGAGGTAGGTTTTTTGAAATCGGTTTTTTGTTTTTTAAACAATTTTTAATTTTTTTAATTTTTAGTGTAGGTACCTTTTGTATTAGGTAGTGTAGGTATATTATTTAGGTAGAAAACTCGGGTCAGCCAAACGTGAGTTAATCGCGGAGAAACATACATACATGCGGGTCAAACTGAGAACCTCCTTTTTTTAAGTCGGTTAAAGAACTACACATAAGATATCCCTTTTCCAAGAAAAAAATAATTATCTTATTCAGTTCATAAACAAAGAAGTTATACGACTGATCATCGAGGTAGTTCACACAAAATCATACTATTTTCGTGTTTTTTTCAAGATTACTTGAAAAGTACTGAACCGATTTCAAAATTTTAAAAAATGGGACCAACTTGGGAGTTTACCTAATGTAATAACGTTTGAATCATTTCAATCGGTTCAGCCGTCTTCGAGTAATCGGTGTACATACAAAAAACAAAAAAAAAACGGGTCGAATTGAGTACCTCCCTCCTTTTGAAGTCGGTAAAAACTTCAAATTAAAATGGACTAAACGCGACACTTGAAACGTCTCTGGAAAATAAAAATCAAACTAAATACCACTTAAGTAATTACCAAAGTACTTTAAATAAAACAGCGCTAGGTGTTTTATTACACTTAACAAAATGTTTAGGTACTACAATAATATATTTCATAATCTTCATGTTAATTTATGTTTTTTTTATTCCATTAACAATAACATACATTTTTGATTAAACTTAAAGAACCTTAGATGGTTATGTTAGATTTTCTAACGAGTTAAGTAACCTTGTCGTTCACATTGAACTTGACCATGAGTTTAATGCTTTCTCGAAGATTATTTATCTCAAAGTTTAACGTCAGTCATGTTTCATACTGACCTTTTGTTCAGACTTGTAAAACTGATACCACAATATCTAAAAATCTTCCGGCAGTAAAAATAGGTTCCACAGATTTTACGTGTTGTATAGTCTGTGGTACCTACATATCGATGTATTTTTTTAAAATTACGTCGTTCATTAAGAATATCCATTAAGTACTTTCAATATGTCGCTGTACTTGTTTAGTTTTTGAAGTGAAAACTTCTTTAGCGGCGTTGTACGCTTTTTTGTAATGGGGAAAAAATGTTGAACTCGCGTCAGTCAGTCAGTGTTTGCGCGTTGCTATGGTAAACATTTGTGTCACCATAGCAAGCTAATTTTTTAATTCAATGTCAAAACTCTAGATTTTCTGTCAAGCTATGGATAAGACTTTCGTACAATACTGTTCTGTATTCGTAAATTCAAATGCAGAGTAAATTCGTAAGACGGCAATTCGTGCAAAAAGTTTTCACTTCTGCCGGCACTCCCGTACTGCAACCCGTTTTTAGGGTTCCGTAGCCAAAATGGCAAAAAACGGAACCCTTATAGATTCGTCATGTCTGTCTGTCTGTCTGTCTGTCTGTCCGTCCGCATGTCACAGCCACTTTATTCCAAAAGTATTAGGACTACATAGTTGAAACTTAGTAGGTAGGTGTATTCTGTGAACCGCTTTACGATTTAAACATAAAAATATAAAAAATGAAAGATTAAGGGGGGGCTCCCCATACATGGAACTGAAACTGAAAATATTTTTTTTCATCAAACCAATACTTGTGGGGGTGTCTATAGATAGGTCTTTAAAAATAACATTGAGGTTCCTAAGACCAATTTTTTTCAAAGTCAACCGTTTGCAAGATATGTGCCGCCAAAGTGGTAAAATGTGTGTCCCCCCCCCTTTAACTTTTAAAGTAAGAGGGTGAAAAATCTAAAAAAAATATAAGCTATAGATCTTAATAAACACTTTCAACGAAAATTAGTTTGAATGAGATACAGTAATTAGTTTTCGAGATATAGTACATTTTCCAAAACCGCAAATATAACTTTGTCATTCATACAAACACTGTGAAAAACAAAGTTATTTTTTCAGACGAAAAATGATAGCGGTATTAAAATATGGTATGGTATAATGTACCTACGGGACCCTACTGCGCGTGGCCCGACACGCACTTGGCCGGTTTTTTTTGTATTCACTTCTAATGCTATTGTGATAACTTCATACTTCTTCTAGAAATAATTACTCGGCATAACTTTACTGTATCTCACATCGCACGACGGCGCGGCGTGCAAAGTGGTAAAGCGGAAGTGTTGTTGGTCGACAGTACTTATTCACGAATTATTGCACCTTTTGCAATCATTGCTCTGACCTAAGGCTCTGACTGACAGCTGAGCTTACTGAATAGTTAGAAGATTCGTTTATGTTTTCGAGTACTTTTTACTTTTTAGTATCCTAATCCTTACTTATATTTAAATTATATTATAAATGCGAAAGTCTGTGTATGTGTGTGTCACCTCTTGACGCCTAAACAGCTGGACGGATTTGGATGAAATTTGGTTTGTAGACAGATTAGGGCTTGGATTAACATACTTTTTACCCTGGTCCAAGGTTACCTAAGGTCCTCGTGGATTAAGTCACGGGCGACCGCCAGTAACTTATTAAAAGAACATGATGTGAATACAACAATCTAAGTAGGTGAGTAGCCATCTGCAAAGATGATGATTCTGTCTAATGTAGAGGCTACCTCATCACATTGAAGAAATAACGCTTTCGGCCAAAAAAGTACTAGAAAATTTCAATGAATCTTGTAACGACTCGGTAGCTCAGCTGTCAGAGCATTTTCAACCAGCAAGCAACTTCAGTTAGAATTACTTAATATTATATTTAGTTTTTATAAAGTAAAGCAAATCTCGAACTTGATTAGTCATCATAATTTTAAACTTACCTATTGTGACGCAACACCCTACCTTGAGTTTGTCTCAGCGTTTTTTTTTATTATTACTTAGATTAAATAGTGTAGAGTTGAATCAGAATACCTAATATTCGCCCCCCCCCCTTAAGGGGGAGGGGGTGTTGCCCCACCAACTAGTAACCTAGGTACGCCTAGATTCCAGTGCTATCTACAACACTCTGTGGAATCCGACCCAAACAATGATTCCTCCGCCGATTTAATACAAAAATTGTTTTGTAGTTACTTTTACCAAAGAAGAACGAATACCTTAATGGCCTCACTGAATTCTACTCTACTACTTTGAACCTCCCGCCTTCTGTGAGAAGTTCTCACTGAAGGCGGCTGGCTCCCTAAGTTCCCTAATCTAACTCTGATTGTAAGAATCCCACTTTTTTGTGGTGGTGCTGGATTCTTATTTAACATCCCTAATCTAATCATGAATGAACCCCGCTTCTCTGTGGTGGCGCGGTTCCTATCTACATGCCCTAATTTGCACTCTTCACTGTGCCAGCATTAATAACAGGCACCATTAAAAGTACATTAAACACGCGAAATAATACACTTAATACACTGCAGTCACACTATGAATCTTGTAACGACTCGGTAGGTCAGCTAGCATTTTCAACCAGCAAGCAACTTCAGTCAGAATTACTTAATATTATATTTCGTTTTTATAAAGTACAGCAAATCTTGAACTTGATTAGTCATCCTAATTTTAAACTTATAGTTCTATCCATAATTGACTTAAAAAAGCTTTGTGTTGACATTTAAGATCGTGACTGCACCATCAATTACTGATAATATGGAACCCAACATCTAAATGCTATGATGCCTGGAATGTTTCTCATAATTACATATGGACCGGATTTCTATTCTATGATTGTTGTTGTAGTGACTACTGACTCATGTAGGTATGTGACAAAAAATGTATATATACGCAAGTCAAAATACTGATACTAGGTAGAACAGTAAATCTAGTAAATGAGCAACAGTATTTTTGGATGAAGACAGTCAAACGCTGTATATTCAAACCCACTTGCCAAGTAAAGAATGGAATTTATGGAAAACGGCTTAACGTCCTAATCGTGTTTCAATTGTGTTTCGGTTTTGGGTTTAAGAAACAAGAACCTGTTTCAAAAGGCATTACAATTCAAACACAATTGAAACACGATTATGACTTTAACAATAGCAGACTTGGGCCCCTGAAATTATGCAAAGTTTTAGTTGTGTTGTTTATTTACTGCAAATACTTGCAAATGCAAGTACTTACCTTGTTGATTGTTACAAAAAAAGCTTAATTTCTAACTTTTATATTATTACTAGCCGCCGCCCGCGGTTTCACCCGCGTGGTTCGCGTTCCCGTAGGAATATCGGGATACAAGGTATTCTATGTTTTAATCTAGGCTATCATCTACTATCTGTGTGCCAAATTTCAACCAAATCCATTCAGTAGTTTTTGTGTGATTGAGTAACAATCATCCAAACCCACAAACTTTCACATTTATAATATTAGTAGGAGTAGGATAATGTGAATTATCTGAAAAATCCTGACATTTTCCAATTCCGGCCGGAACCCTGACAGGGACCAAAAAATCCTGACATGTCAGGACTAGGGTTGCCACCTTTTTTTTGGACTAATAAGGTATATTGTTTGCTAAAGGTAGAAAAAAAGAACATTGTATGGAAATAAAGTATTATTAATAGTAATTAGTAATCGGATTGTAATTAGGAATTTGAACATTATAATATTGATTATAAATAATTAATAAAAATATGATTACACAACACCAGTACTTACCTAAATATTTATTTTACATAAGGTTAAGATACGAATCCAAGGATATATATGTAATAAAAACTTGGTCATGTGATCCTAGAGGTCAAATTCCTTTTCAAAGGTAAAACACTTTTGTTATTAACTTCCATCTTGTATGCTTGTTAAAACAATCAAATAATTTAAATGTCAGGCTTGTTAGCACAATTTAAATAAAAAAAAAACCGGATTGCCGCCCCTAACTGTTATTTAGGTGTTTATAGATTTTTTTTCTTACCTTTTTCCAACTTATTAGAGTTGGTATCGTGTTTCTGTCGGAGTATTTTAAATGTAATCTATAAAACATAAGTACTCACAAATAACTAATCTTTACCTAAATTTTTTGAAGTTCAAAACTCTTCATTCGACTCTCAAAATTCAGCACTAGATATTAAAAAACCGGTCAAGAGCGAGTCGGACTCGCGCACCGAGGGTTCCGTACAATCATAAATATATTTGGATATGTTATTTTAGGACAGTCTTTAAAAAAGTAGGATAAACGGCAGACAGGTGGAAGGGCGAACAGGCGGACAGTTAATTTACAAATGCTGCTTATGGTGACTGAAAAACGTTTCAGCCACTCCACATTGCAAAATGTTTATATTACTAGTCCATCAGCCATTTTAATGTCTCCACTGCTGGGGCACAGGCCTTCCTTATGGGTGGATAAGGAGGACGGGCCATAACCCACCACGCGGGCCCAATGCGGATTGGTGGGTGTTAACGACTGCAAATGCAGCCGGGACCAACGGCTTAACGTGCCTTCCAAAGCACCGAGGAGCTCGAGATAATAAATTTTTGGTCACCCATCCCATGACCGAACCTTGCGAACGTTGCTTAACATCCGCAATCGCTGGTCCAGGCGCTAAACCACTGCGCCACCGAGCTCCTCGTTATTATTATATTACTATACCTATATAGTAATATATATAATTACTTAGTAAAGTATGAACTTATTCTTCGTTTATTCGTACGGCAAATAGTAGGTAATTATATTTGAACCAGCCCCCAATTTATTATTGTAGTGTTAGGTTGCGCCCTTGGACGAATCAACCACTGGACGCGAAATGACAGCCAAATTCGCCTTTACCCCTCTGCCACTTACTGTGACCGATAGCCTCAGTAAACGATATCGCGTTGTCAGTATGATGCTAGAGCTCGTGGCGAAACATTGGTACAAAAATTGGAAAAATGATCCGTATTGTTCAGTAAAAAAAATAGCGGGCAATCAAGAAATGTTTCTTTTCACGCGTAAGCACAATTTCAACCTATTATAGTAGCTATTTTCCGTAAAATAAATATAATTTGGTATGTAAACAAAGTAGGGTGACTTAGCCGGTTTGCCGGCCCAGTTTGGTTCTCGGCCATTACGGAAACATAACCAGCCCCCTTACTCAAATGGCCAACATTCTATTCGTTTGAACGCTATGCTTACTATTAAAACTTTAAAAAAGTCGCGCGGCGGTATCTGACTGCCTGCGTAGGTATTGTCTCTATTATAATAGTAACAACGTCGAATCGACATTACTGTAGGGTTTTTTTTTTTTTTTTTTTTATTTTATTTTATTTAGGACAACCAACACAATAAACGCTATTTACAAACAATAGAACGAATGCTAGATGTTACATATTAAAGCGCTATCATACTTACAGGTTGCCACGGCATGCACTAAGAAAATTAAGCTATTAGTAAGCGAAAACTAACTAATTACTAACTAATTACCAACTAATTTCTAATTAATTACTAACTAATTAAAATATCGAAAGATACAGATTTGTTAATAAGTTTGTTAATAAGTTGCTACTCAATAATAACAAAAGATACTTACAAGTTTTGTTTGTTATACGAAAAGAAAAGATTTATGATTTTGACATAAATTTGTTTGTTAACAATGATTTGAATTTGCGTGGAGGGTGATGCAAGTCAACATCAACCGAAGCAGATGAAGCATATAAGCGTGACAGGCGACTGTAATGGGACTGCATTCTATTGATGGCGGAGAAATGACCCAGATTGGTCTTGGAGCTCCTTGCTTTAAATGGTAGATATCTAGATGGCCGAGCTAATTTAAAAGGAACATTGAAATTTATTTGTTTTAATAAATCCGGGCAATCCACGTAACCATTAACCAGTTTATAAAAGAAAAAGTGATCAAGCAGTTGTCTTCGACTGTCGAGGCTGAGCAGCTTGAAATGATTTAAGCGTGAATTATATGATGGGAGTTTCCTGGCCATTCCACACTGAAAAGATAAGTGCCACAAAAATCTTTTTTGAATGGACTCTAGACGACGTTTGTGAACTTCATAGTAAGGTGTCCAAACTACACTGCAATACTCTAAAGTTGATCTTACCAATGAGTTAAATATTGCAATTTTACTTGAAGCATTTTTGAAATCTCTACAGCTACGTATAATGAACCCTAACAGTTTAAAGCATTTCTTGGCTAATTTATCGACGTGTTTATGGAAACGCAGCTTATTATCTATGCATACTCCAAGATCCCGAATTTCGTCTACTTCATTTATTACTCGGCCATTTAGTTCATAAGATTTAAAATAAGGCCCTTTCTTACGACTAAAATGTACGAAATGACATTTATCGGTGTTTAAAATCATACCATTAATGTGACACCAATGTAAAAACCGGTCTAGATCGTCTTGAAGCAGATAACAGTAATTATCAACCTCTATTTTTTTTACAATTTTAAGGTCATCTGCGTATAGGTGTATTTGTGAGTGATGAAAACATGACGATACGTCGTTGATAAAAATGTTGAAAAATAATGGAGCCAAATGCGAACCCTGTGGGACCCCGGACGATGCCAAGAATGTGCTAGACTCAAAGCCGTTCACCACTACCTTCATAGTTCGTCCTGTGAGATATGATTCACACCAACCTAAAAGGTTACCCATGATACCACAGTGAGAAAGCTTGCCTATTAAGATTTTATGGTCGACCTTATCGAACGCCTTACTAAAGTCTGTGTAAATGACATCTACCGGCGTCCCACGATCCACAGAGTCCACCACTTCTGACACAAACCCCACGAGATTTGTCGCTGTCGACCTAGCTTTGATGAATCCATGTTGCTGAGGCATTAACATATGTCTTACGTGCCAGGATACAATTGGATAAATAAGAGTCTCAAAAACCTTTCCAAAAATTGACAAGATCGATACAGGTCGATAGTTATCTACAGCAGACCTCTCTCCTGACTTAAAGATTGGTACAATAAGTGCTTCTTTCCATGCATATGGGAAGGATCCTGTTGCAAGTGACATGTTGTAAATCCTGGAGAGTGGTTCCGCTAGGACTTCACAACATTTTATTACAAAAAATGAGGGAAATCCATCAGACCCAGCACCCTTATTAGGGTCAAGTCTCTTTAAGGCGTTTTCGACCGTTTCTTTTGGAAAAGACAGATTACTGAGCGTTTGTGTACATTTGTACTCAGGAGTGGTAGGGTGAACTGTTTGACTTGATGCCGATGCCTGGTTTGTATCATAAACAGACGAGAAATATGAAGCAAAGAGATCGCAGACCCCTGTCCCTGTGCTTTCTGATGTGTTCTTATAATGCATTTTAGAAGGATATGAATTACTGGTATTGTTGCGTTTATGTTTTATAAATGACCAAAAGAGCTTAGGATTCGAAGTAATTGATGATTCAATGGAAGCGATGTTATAGTGATCCAATTGTGTCATCAGTGCGCGACAGAGATAAAGTATAGACGGGTCATTATACAAAATTCCTTCTGATATGCGACCGGACTTGAACAATTTATTGTCGTGGGGAATGCATGTATGGAATTTTTCATTTACCTACGACACTACTGGGCCGGTGTAGAAGGGAAAAAATTACCCACGACACTACCAGTAGTGCGCCTTGGTAGTGTCGTGGGGAAGAAGGGCGAAAATTGAACAGGGTAGGTGTGTCGTTAGAAGTAGCAAAAAAATAGTGCATGTGAGTTTTTTGGAAGGTAAGTTACAATGTTGTTTACGGTTTGATACACATAATTTTTACCGACTTCAAAAGGAGGGAGGTACTCAATTCGACCCGTTTTTTTTTTTGTTTTTTTGTTTTTTGTATGTACACCGATTACTCGAAAACGGCTAGTCCGATTTAAATGATTCAAACGTTATTACATTAGGTAAACTTCCAAGTTGGTCCTATTTTTTAAAATTTTGAAATCGGTTCAGTACTTTTCAAGTAATCTTGAAAAAAGCACGAAAATAATATGATTTTGCGTGAACTACCTCGATGATCAGTCGTATAACTTCTTTGTTTATGAACTGAATAAGATAATTATTTTTTTGTTGGAAAAGGGATATCTTAAGTGTAGTTCTTTAACCGACTTAAAAAAGGAGGTTCTCAGTTTGACCCGCATGTATGTATGTTTCTCCGCGATTAACTTACGTTTGGCTGAGCCGATTTTAATTTCTACTTAAATAATATACCTACACTACCTAATACAAAAGGTACCTACACTAAAAATAAACAAATAAAAAATTATTTAAAAAAACAAAAAACCGACTTCAAAAACCTACCTCTAAAAAGCAAGAAATAAAATTCGTAATAATAAAACACGTCTGTTGAAGTCGGGTGGGGCTTTTAGAATAAAAAAAGGGATTTGTACTCCAGCCCCACCCGACTTCAATAGACGTGTTTTATTATTACGAATTTTATTTCTTGCTTTTTAGAGGTAGGTTTTTGAAGTCGGTTTTTTGTTTTTTTAAACAATTTTTGTTACTCAGTATGGTAAATTAGTTTTAGTACTGTTATTTTGACTTATAGCTCAGTCATATTAAACGTGAAAGAAGGTCGTGCTTGCAAAAGGTCCGGCCGTTCTGATTTTTTTATATGTTGTTAGGATCTAAACCAACATTAAAATACCAGATTTGCAATTTCCAAAGTGCTGTGCGAGCGGCGGTGTACCCAAAAAACCATGAAATTTTCGGACTTTTTTCAGTTTTTGCTCAATATCTCAGTAAAGGAAGAATTTGATCAGTCTAGACTTTGGACATTTTGACTGGACTATTAAACACGTAAAGTATTCGGTGTGATACATTTAAATTTGATGGCCGGGTAACTTAATGCATTTTTGGGAGGACATTTGCTTTTCGGCCGCGTGGCCGAAAACTAATGTATAAGTTTCACGATCCATCATATTTGGCCGGCAATTATAGCCGAAAACCGGCTAAATCACCCTATAACATTGTCATTATTTGACAAGTGTACTCCCCCCTTCACCCGCAAAAATTGGTCGATCGTGATTTCATACAATTTTCTTACGTTACGTGTCCAGTGGTTGATTCGTCCAAGGTTGCGCCATCTCTTGACCCATAGTGGAACTACTTTTTGCCCTTAGGTTAGCATGCTTAGGACAGCGCCATCTGTTGACTGGTAGTGAAACTAAAAAAAATTTGTTTGTTTTTTGAATTTCTAAAAAAGTGTGTTATATTGAGACATCGTTTTATTTTTCCTGTAATCTTTACATAAACTACTATCACATAGAATTATTTCAGATTTTTCTCTTTGCAAACTTCGGAGATAAGGGGGGGAACGGTATTTTTTTTTACATTTTTCATCATAAGTCGAAAACTATGCGGCCTGAGAAAAAAGAAAAAAATGTTTTAAAATGTGCAAACAGCGCTCTTTCATATGATACCCCACATGCCCTAATCACCTCACTTAAAATTTTTAAGACCCCCTTTCAGTCCCTGTTGTAAAAAAAATATTAATTTTATTATTTCTTTCTTATTTGCAAAATAGTTGGGCAAATGTCATCTAAAACTTTTCCAAATTTCAAGTTGATACCATTAGTAGTTCTCGAGATATCCAGCTGTGACAGACAGACAGACAGACAGACAGACAGACAGACAGACTGAGTCACACCATAAGGGTTGCTTTTTTACCATTTTGGTACGGAACCCTAAATCTCTGCACTCAGTCACAGAATAACTAATAGTAGACTCAGTCATGATATATCGTTAAAAAAAATTATTTGCCTTATTTTATTATACTTCTATATGTATTAATAAAACGAGGCTGGTAATTTTGTAATTATCTGTATATTCATATACAGGGTTATTTGTTAAACACCAACAACCTCGTAGGAGTAGATTTCTAATATCATAAACAACAACCTTTGTTGTACGACTTTTCCGAAAACAGATAAAAAAATCTGTTTTCCATACAAATGTCCGAACAGCTGATCGAGTTTTGTATGAAAAAAGTCGAATATTTTTTGTCTGTTTTCGGAAAAGTCAAATGACAAAATGTTGGTGTTTATGATATTAGAAATCTACTCCTGCGAGGTTGTTGGTGTTTTACAAATAACCCTGTATATAAATATACAGATACATAATTACTTATATATGTTACGGCTAATACCCGAAGTGCGGCTAATCCTAGTTTTAGCCGGCTAAAACTAGGTGTAACCGATAGCTGTTGGTTAAAACTAGGTGTAGCCGATTTGCTCGCGGCTAATACTAGGTGTAGCCGGCTAAAACTAGGTGTAGCATGGGGTATTACGAAAGTTATTTCTGTTGTATGTTAAAAAAAATAACCTCGAAATTTAATTTAAATTTCTAACCTATATTCGGGACCTACAGGAGTAAAGCAGATCGGTTCACCTAGTTTTAGCCAACAGCTATCGGCTACACCTAGTTTTAGCCGGCTAAAACTAGGTTTAGCCACACAACGGGTATTAGCCGTAAAATACCTATATATAAATATGCAGATAAGTCAACGTTCGCCGGCTAGAGTTTAATATAGCTAATATGTTTTATACACTGAATAACTCTGGATAACTGCCCATAAACGCCGTTACACGAACTATATGCGCCTCGTAAAAGGTAATGTCGGGGTTACGATTTAGCTTTATTTGTAAGTAGATGTACTTTCTAATAAGATAGTCTGTTAGTAAGCAATCTCAATTATAATGTTTTTATAGATCTTGACCATACTATAAGTACTACATACTATAAGTACACTCAATGAAACGATTATAAAAAGTACGGAATTTATCACTTAGTTGTGAATTTTTACATAAAAAATATATTATATTTTGTTGGTGGTAGGGTTTATTTCAAGCCCGCCTGGCTAGCTACCACCATCTTACTTAACTCTGACGCCATCAACAATTTAAAAATTGTTGTGTTCCGGCAGTTGGCTATCTTACCTACCCAGTTCCTCAGTAATGAGGATTCCGGGTGTAGTGAGCTTCGACCTTATCGTCACTTGACATCAGGTGAGGTGAAGGCCAAGCACTACCCAGGTTGTGCGTAAAAAATAACAAGTTAATTACTTTTTGTAACAAAATTTTTTGAAAACAATATTTGCAGCGACTCCTGACCGAAAGGTTGTAAAAGAATAGTACATTATGAGACAAGTTAGCTTATGCAGATATTAGACGGGCCTTTTTTCGTTCATTTTCGATGCTTCATCGCAGTGAAGCATCGAAAATGACGTGTCTAATTAAGTAGATTCATCTTTCATCGCGATGCGCCTTTTCGATGAAAGTCACTAGACGGCAGTGCTGTTTCATCGGGCATCGGACTTTCATCAGTCATCGCATCGGAAATGAACAATAAATGACGCGTGTAAACAGTGCCATTCATTGCAGTGAACGGCATGTCGTCACTAACTTATTTATGTTTGTTTTAAAATGCCTTTATTTTTCGTTTTTAGACTTTTTTCAACCCGCATCATGCAACATGCATACAAGCAGTGCATGCAAGCATTTTTTTTCTCTTTTATTAACTTTTAATTCTTTAATCAAAATTATCACGCACAACCTGTTGCCGCGAAATTTTGTGAGAAATGAGAAATACTACATTCATTTTACATTTAGTGTCTAAATACCAAAAGGCTTTCACTGGTCACTAGTCACTGCCTTTTTCATCGAAAATGAAGCACTTTTGATGACCGTCTAATATCTGCATTAGGTTGCTTATTGCACACAAGGCTGTGGGTTGCAGACCGAGCCGCAGGCGAGGGCGTAACTCAGCCGAGTGTGCAATGAGCAAAAGCTCACGAGTTTCATACGACGTTTTTCAACACATTTGCGAGGAAAATACAAAGTAATTTACCACACAGCAACAAATATTACAAAAACAAAATATGACAATTATGGGAAAAGGCGCGTAGGTTATTTTTTGTTTTTTTTCACACGCCCAATGCAAGAATATTTTGCGAACAAAGAGGTGAGGGAGCATACAGCCTACTTCAAAATTATAATTTTAATTGATAAAATGCAAATATTTTAGCATTTTATAGTAAAATATTGTGAATTATGAATAATTTGATAACAATAAATATTCGTTTAACTTAATTAACGACTTACACATTTATTTATTTCAAAAATGAATATGAATTTTTAGCGGTATAAAACCTCTTTGTTGTTATTAAAAAAATAACTGTATTGCCCGGTTAAATTCGGAATGCTCTGTTTACTCACATAGATCTTGCAGTAGGGTACTAATTTAACTTTGTAGGGATAATTCTATAACAACCTAGTATTTTATATATTATTGCACGCGTTTGTTATAGCTCGGTTTATGGCCCTAAAAGCGATGTATTAGGGCTCACTTTACGAGCAAGTGTGTTGAAAAATAACTTACAACGTAGTACTGAAAAGTTTGTTTTAAAACTACGTGTTGGGATGATGACTATGAATAAAATAACGAAATACTAATAAAAATCGTAAACATATTAAACTTTTAAAGTAGCTTTGTATACCTCTTGGTTTTATACAGGGTCACTGGAAATATGACGTATTCCTGTTAAGGGGTTATAGATGAGGTCAAAACAATTATTTTTTGTCATATAACTTTTTCTCAAAAAATAAATAGTTTTTGAGTTAATTGAAATTAAGTATTTTTTTACCAAAAGTACGTTTTTAGACACAAAAATTTAAAATAAAAGATACCTACTCTTTCGATTCCGGATTTTTTATTATTTTGGGATAGAATAGAATCTGAGTGTTGATAATGAATAAAAAAAATTTCATAAAATACAGGTGTTTATAAAAAATTCAATCCTTAAATGCATTTTTTATTTTTATTTTTCCAGATTTTTTAGAAATAGCTTCAAATATCTTTAAAAAAATCCTAGTAACTAAGCGTGCATAATATTTTAAAAACATCACCATCTATTCAGCTTTCAGTTGAGGTATAAAACTTAATGATAGCTTAAATAAAAAATGAGAAATTAAGACTTAACTAAATAGCAGTCCCATTTCAAGTAGCAAAAATTTCCTACTTCAAGCGCTTCGGAGGTGGCCGTATTATCCTACTTATTCCATAAATGTGAAAGTTTTCCTGTTTGGATGATTGTTAATCAATCACGCAAAATGGCTGAACGGATTTGGATGAAATTTGGCACACAGATAGTTTATAAGCCGGATTAAAACATAGGAGGATACTATTATCTTGGTTAAAGGTTCCCTAGGGATTTTCTCAAATGTAAATGCGAATGAAGTCGCGGATGGAATGGAGTTTGCCATAAATGATCGTGCTTACTAAAAATACTTTCGTCCGAGTGAGTTTGAAACAGGATTATTTTCCGCCGATGACTCAAAATTTTATACAGACAGCATCAAAAATAACCATGCATATCAGCCATTTTTAATGCCCCGCTGCTGGGGAACTGGCCTTTCTTTTGGCTTGTGGATAGATAAAGCGGACGGGCCATACCCACCACGTGGGCCCAATGTGGATTGGTCAGTGTTAACGACTATAAATGCAGCCAGAACCAAGGGCTCAATGTAAGGTACATTGAGTTAACACCGACCAATCCACATTGGGCCCACGTGGTGGGTATGGCCCGTCCGTTTTATCCCAAAAGGAAAGGAAGGCCTGTTCCCCAGCAGCGGGTCATTAAAAATGGCTGATATGCATGGTTATTTTTGATGCTGTCTGTATAAAATTTTGACTCATCGGCGGAAAATAATCCTGTTTCAAACTCACTCGGACGAAAGTATTTTTAGTAAGCACGATCATTTATGGCAAACTAGCTTCCGCCTGCGACTTAATTCGCATTTACATTTGAGAAAATCCCTAGGGAACCTTTAACCAAGATAATAGTATCCTCCTATGTTTTAATTCGGCTTATAAACTATCTGTGTGCCAAATTTCATCCAAATCCGTTCAGCCGTTTTGCGTGATTGATTAACAATCATCCAAACAAGAAAACTTTCACATTTATGGAATAAGTAGGATAATACGGCCACCTCCGAAGCGCTTGAAGTAGGAAATTTTTGCTACATGAAATGGGACTGCTATTTAGTTTAGTCTTAATTTCTCATTTTTTATTTAAGCTATTATTAAGTTTTATACCTCAACTGAAAGCTGAATAGATGGTGATATTTTTAAAATATTATGCACGCTTAGTTACTAGGACTTTTTTAAAGATATTTGAAGCTATTTCTAAAAAATCTGGAAAAATAAAAATAAAAAATGCATTTAAGGATTGAATTTTTTATAAATACCTGTATTTTTTGAATTTTTTTTTATGTATTATCAACACTCAAATTCTATTCTATCCTAAAATAATAAAAAATCCGGAATCGAATGAGTAGTTATCTTTTATTTTAAATTTTTGTGTCTGAAAACGTAATTTTGGTAAAAAAATACTTAATTTCAATTAACTCAAAAACTATTTATTTTTTGAGAAAAAGTTATCTGACAAAAAATATTTGTTTTGACCTCATCTATAACCCCTTAACAGGAATACGTCATATTTCCAGTGACCCTGTATATTGCGTATTATTTTTTTATGACCCTTCAAAGTTGGGTGGACAAGTCCATTTAAAATGTATAAAATTTATTAAAATAAATGCACTCCTTTTTTGGACAGTCGTGTAAAAATTTTTTTCAGATTTTAAAGTGGCGTACAGTCGCCATATTTTTTTTTTTCAAAAAAATATAACCAGTGTCACTCGGAATGATGTAAGGATTCTAACGATACCCCATACATCCAAATCCGTTAAGCCATTTAGAAGTTATGGTGGAATAAAGAAACTCACATACCCACAAACATACATGAATCCTGAACACATATACACTCCTTTTTGGGCAGTCGTGTAAAAAATGATTTTTATTTGTTCCTTTAATTTTATCACCTTTCCAATATAGAATTCTTAAAGGTTAAAATGAAGTAAGAAATTGGAAAGATTCTTTGCCAATTTACACCAGAACTTATTGCATCAGCATTGCACAATTCTTTGTTTTCTTAATATAGTCACGATTACGGCCGATGTAACAGATTACTACCACAGTTCTGTGTTGAATATTAAATTAAATTAAAATAAAACCTTCCCTTTTAAGTTAGTACGCAATACTTATGCTGTACATGAAAATAAAGTGTTTGAAATTGACCCTTAACATAAAAAGAACCTCTGAAAGTTAATTTTAACTTTCAAAGGTCCTTGTTAAGTTACGAATATTTTCATTGAAATTATATTCTATTTTTAAATTTAAAAATAGAATATAATTTCTATGAAATATGTTCCTATGGAATATGAATATGTTTCTATGGAATAATTTTCCAGAAATTAGGTGGTCTAAAATCAGTGAAGTAAGTCCTAAGTAAAGTAATATAAGGCACGTTAAATATCTCACAAATTGTATGTAAGGATTTAGCTGTCAAGTTATAGATAACTAACAAATAACTTATCAGGTACCATAAGTTATTTGTTCCGCTCCTACGAAGCTCTCCTATTAAAATGTTTTTTTCGAAGAAAGAACCTATTTCTGCATACCGCACTGCAGCTTGTGGCGAGCTGTTGGTGAGTAGCGACACCACGGACCCGAGTGCTCCCAGGAGTCGATTCAGGCCCTCTTCCCCGTAGCTGGGGTGTCCACCCCCAATGCGCTAAATTAATATTTACGGTAATTTAAAATAAAATTAAAAACGGGTGGTTTTTTAGATTGAATTTCCATATAATTTAATATATTTTCGTAACTGTACTATTCAGCCTATGTTTTGTATTATAATATTATAGAACACTTAATTCTCTTTAATATGATACCCCATACAGTTCACAAACGTCGTCTAGAGTCCATTCAAAAAAGATTTTTGTGGCACTTATCTTTTCAGTGTGGAATGGCCAGGAAACTCCCATCATATAATTCACGCTTAAATCATTTCAAGCTGCTCAGCCTCGACAGTCGAAGACAACTGCTTGATCACTTTTTCTTACACGTTACGTGGATTGCCCGGATTTATTAAAACAAATAAATTTCAATGTTCCTTTTAAATTAGCTCGGCCATCTAGATATTTACCATTTAAAGCAAGGAGCTCCAAGACCAATCTGGGTCATTTCTCCGCCATTAATAGAATGCAGTCCCATTACAGTCGCCTGTCACGCTTATGTGCTTCATCTGCTTCGGTTGATGTTGACTTGCATCACCCTCCACGCAAATTCAAATCATTGTTAACAAACAAATTCATGTCAAAATCATAAATCTTTTCTTTTCGTATAACAAACAAAACTTGTAAGTATCTTTTGTTATTATTGAGTAGCAACTTATTAACAAACTTATTAACAAATCTGTATCTTTCGATATTTTAATTAGTTAGTAATTAATTAGAAATTAGTTGGTAATTAGTTAGTAATTAGTTAGTTTTCGCTTACTAATAGCTTAATTTTCTGAGTGCATGCCGTGGCAACCTGTAAGTATGATAGCGCTTTAATATGTAACATCTAGCATTCGTTCTATTGTTTGTAAATAGCGTTTAATGTGTTGGTTGTCCTAAATAAAATAAAAAAAAAAAAAAAAATCAGTATTTTTTCAAAATAAGTCGGCCGCCTTTTTAATGACGTCATATCTCCGGAACAAAACACTTTACAGGTCAGGTCTCCCGACGGTTTTTAAGAGAAAATAAAATTTTAAACTACATACAAAAAATTGATACTGGTATCACAGAGATAACTGTACCGGCCTTTAACAGAACGCATTTTTAAGATTTTTTTAATGTAATTGCCGCGCTGTTATAATATTTTTTTAACGCATTTTTTATTTGGGGTCCCCCAAGGGGGCCTGTGGCTCCTGGTTCGCCTTCGGCCATCCAGGGTGGGGTCATTAGATATTATATTGCTCGAAGGTTGGAAGTGTAAAATGGCATAAAGCCAGGGGCTGACTGGTGCGCTCAGCATCGTGAACTGGCGCCCCGCAGCCTCACCTTTCTTCACCCTCAGTTGTTCGCGTTGACGTTGCGCCCCGGTCAGCAGTTGCTGACCTATTTGAGGTGCCGATCTAGTGGGCGGCGAGCCACCTTCCGCCATAGGTTCGAGTTGTGAGATGTAGGAAAAGTCGGAAGTCCGTTATCTCACCCCATAGCCCAGTATTCTATTCCACTAACCTTCACCCACTAAAACACGAAATAGAACTAAACTAAATACTAATAGAAATCTTAAATAAAGCTAAATGCTTTGTCAACATCGATAATTACCTTAGAATACTAAGATACGCACATCAGTGTCGCAAGCGGTTGACTAATGTCAGTTGACCTGCATTCCTCATTTAATAGCTATTGCTTGTCATACACTTTCAATATTAATACTACAAGTAATTGTAAACGGAGTTTGTAATTTATATTAATTCATTTTTGCATAACCTATTTCTAATCATACCGTTCATTTGAACATAAGGCCAAGCTTATTTTGTCTTGAATTAGACGCTCCTAAAAATTGTAAGTACTTACCTTTGTAAGTTACATGTCTTGTCTATAACAACTAAGTTTAAAATGTCGTTATCAATACACATCTTGCATTAAAACTGCGTAATTTGGAACGCAATGTGGTCCAAGGTTGGTGCCTAGTCTAACTCGAGCTTAGAAGCACGTACACAATTGTAATTGATGATGATAAAAGAGAGATTTTTTTAAATTTTAGATTTTCTTGCAAAAATGAATAACTATAACAATATAGAGTTAACGCCAAAAATGACAATTATATTTGTTACTAGCAGCCGCCCGCGATTTCACCCGCGTGGTTCCCGTTCCCGTAAGAATATCGAGATAAAAAGTATTCTATGTTTTAATCTAGGCTATCTACTATCTGTGTGCCAAATTTCAACCAAATCCGTTCAGTAGTTTTTGCGTGATTGAGGAACAAACATCCAAACATCCAAACCCACAAACTTTCACATTTATAATATTAAGTAGGATTGGCAATTAGAAAGATAAGAGTTCATAATTTTCCTTTCTAGTAACTTTAAAAAGCTTCATACGAAAATAAGATTGTAAACATTATAGTAAGAAAAACAATTTCAATTATTCAAATAGGATTAGAAAAAAAAAAACGGATCGGGCAATCACTCAATAATGAGGAACACGACAAGGGGATATAGTCCGTTCAAACCATTCACAAGCCAATTATACAAGGTGTTTGTTTATTCACTCTCCAAATTTTAAGGAAATGTTCAGTCCATGAAACTGACTGAATTTCTCTAAGAAACATCTAGGGTCAAATATGTAAAAAAATGACTTTCCATACAAATCAGAGAGATCACGTGATCAGTTTAGTAAGGGATGAATGACCAAAAGTTTTTGACGTATTTTGACACATGGTTTATGGAAAAAGTTGTTCAGTTTCATGGACTGAACACATTCTAAAAATTTGGAGAGTGATTAAAAAATACCCTGTATATGAAAACTAAACATATTGTGTAACATTTATTTATAAACGCTTTTGGAAGAGCTTTGGGCTTCACAATAACGGATATAGTCAAACACTGGAAATGTTTACTTCCGAACGACGGCGGGGCGGCGCGTCACAACGAATAACAGGTACATAAGTATTCATAATAAATGAGGTCTTTTTAATAGGATTCTTTGAAGTCGTTATAAACCACAAAATAGAGAGAGGACACAGTCAAGCTGAGTATTTACTACGTGCGCTCGAGCAAAGCACACATGGTGTCTATGTTTTTTTAACCGACTTCAAAAAAAGGAGGAGGTTCTTAATTCGATTGTATGTTTTTATGCACAACGGGATAGTGTTTGGCTTTCACCTTACCTGATGTTAAGTGACGATAAGGCCGTAGGTGGAAGCGCACTACACCCGGAATCCTCATCACTGAGGAACTGACTATCTTACTTCTAACTGCCGCAACACAACATTTTTTTAATTATTGTTATGGCGTTAGACTTAGGTAAGATGGTGGTAGCTAGCCAGGTGGACTTGAAATAAGCCCTACCACCAACCAAACAGAGTACAAATTGTATTCCCCCTGGGAATCGAACCCGGGACCGCTGCGTCTTACACGGGTGGGCGAACCACTGGACCACAGAGGCTTTTCTCACCGACACGGGATCTCAGACCAAATCTCAAAACAAGTTCGCGTGCGTAACGCAGTGTGTCGTCGGTGAGTGAGAGCTGTCTATGTGTGTGTGTTGAGCGCGTAGCAGGTACAAAGCTTGACTTCTGTCTTCTCTCTATTTTGTGGCATAGCGAATTTCCAATCATTCTTCTGAAAGGCGGAACAAGATGCTTCCGACGCCAGGGGCAAGGTAATCCGCTCACATGATCCATATTAGCTCGCATTGAAAAGACTCACTTATGATTATCATTGAGCTGATATAAATTACTTGTAGGTAGATAGATCATGTGATTGTATGAGAAAAGTAACTTGAAAATGATGAAATTTATGATTGCCATCAAACTGTTTTATTAATTTGTAACTAAATAAACATGAAGTGAAAAAAGTTTTTGAAAATGTTTTATTTTAGTCCCTCCGTTCACTTGGATCCACTGCTAAGATCCAAAAGGATCGATGTGGATCGATGCAATTTTCTCCTCTTTCACGAGGAGATCCAAAAAGTTCTTATATTTTGGGTGATGGTTTACGAGTACGTAATCAGGGGGGTTTCTCCCGACGCGATCGAGTTGGAATCGAGTAAACATCAAAACTACTTACTGTTTTCCATTGTTAACCTTTGGAAACCATGGAAATCGTTTTCAATGTATCAAAATGA
This sequence comes from Agriphila geniculea, assembly GCA_943789525.1. Classification (NCBI taxonomy): domain Eukaryota; kingdom Metazoa; phylum Arthropoda; class Insecta; order Lepidoptera; family Crambidae; genus Agriphila; species Agriphila geniculea. The sequence goes on from OX038890.1 coordinate 16,142,140, forward strand.
GAGATTTTTGACGTTCATTTGAACCCTCGATCCCGTCAAATCCCGTCGAGAGTAGGGGGCAGTTTTCAAATGGTGCAATTTGTATTTAAAATAAGTGTGTTTTGTAGGTGCATTCGTTTTATTGAAAAGGTTAAGACTCTTGTATAAAAAGTTTAATGCTCTATTTTGCAAAAAAATACCCAAATATTCCTAGAGTACTACTTGTCCCGGAAGCGATCAGAAGGTTGTTTGAAAAGGCTATAAATTGAATGCGATGCAAGCGCGCGCGCACTGTGCGCACAGACGTCGCTGTTTATACATTGACCGTGACTTTTGAAGTAAGTGACGATTGCGTGAGACGGAAACTTTTTTGTTATTCGAATGTGGAGTTCTTTGTTTCGGTTTTCAAATTTGGAATCAGCTAGGATATTGTGTTTTGTTGGTGTGATTAAAATTGTGTTATTGTGCTGTGTTCGTTCTAGTAAGAAATGGGTGCATTGCAAAGTTGTGTATCCGAAATACACGGGTTTAATGGAATACGAACCTACGAAATTTCACATTCTGGGCAAGTACCCACTACAGCCACTAAGTCTTTAAAAAGGTTTTAAAAAATAGTGAATGTTATGTTGAGTGATAAGAGTACTTACTTGTCCAGGTTGCGTGGTCGTAGATTCGGGTTTTGCCTGTGGTTGCTATTTCTCCGTGTGTAAATAATAACAGTAAATAAGACTATTATTAGACAATATGCGTTATTCTGATAGTCTGAAGTTAAAGTAAGAAGTTTACCTATGTACGGTCAGCAGCAAAAGTAGCTTAACCCTTTAGTACTATGTGATAGCACCAAAATGTCTCATAGTTTAATTTTTTTATAATTGTTAGCCATTTTTGATGTCCCCACTGCTGGGGTACAGGCCTTCCTTATGGGTGGATAAGGAGGAAGGGCCATAACCCACCACGCGGGCCCAATGCGGATTGGTGGGTATTAACGACTGCGAATGCAGCTGTGACCAATGGCTTAACGTGCCTTCCGAAGCACGGAGGAGTTCGCGATAGTAAATTTTTGGTCACCCATCCCATGACCGACCCTTGCGAACGTTGCTTAACTTACGCAATCGCTGGGCCAGGCGCTAAACCACTACTTCACCGAGCTCCTCGCCACTATAACAAAGTACCTACTAAAGTGTAAAGCTACTTCTATTGCTGACTGTACGTTACGGAAATCACACATTACAAGGTATACACGTATGATAAAGATACCTAACACATTATTTTTTGTTCATCATGGTAAAATTCAACAAGATTTGAGAAAATATAGAATATATACGTTGTTAGTTTTTATCCGGTCGGGGATCGAACTTGGGACCTCGAGAGACGGTGAGACCGTAAAAACCATAATAGTACTAACGTCTCCCATTTGACCTATAGTATTCAGGTTACAGGGTGTTACAAAACAATCCGCAATGCCGAATATGATACATAGAGACCATCAAACCGAATAACTTTTACTATTGGACCAACACTGAAATCGCGAAAAAATCTGCTGTTTTATACATTTTGACATTTTCGTTATTAATTTTTGTATGAAACAGCTGATTTTTTTTTGCCATTTTACGATTCGGTCTCATAGTAAAAGTTCAGTTTGATGCTTCCTGTATACCATATTCGGTATTACGGGTTATTTTGTAACATCTTTTATAATGTGATTTTTCTTATTTGCAATAAATGTGTATAGTAATACATAACATAATCCAGAAAGCGTAATATCGCAAAAAATGTTTTCTCCCTCGGATTGGAATTTACAGAAGTCTTTAACACCATTTTAGATTAATGAGTCAATTTGTAGTTACCTAGTTCCTAAAACTTTATAGCCTAGGGCTTAAATAATTTACGATCTTGCTTCCTTAAGTAAACGTTATCATGTGTTATTACGAAGATGTTCAAATTATGGTTATGTTGTCAGTGAGTTAAACGAGTTTGTTTATGCAAATTATAGTAAACATACTGTTGTAAAATTATGTTTTAGTTTTGCACATATTTGTCAATGGTACCTACATGGTAATTACATTGTTTGTACAGTTGAAGATTTTGAAATTAGGCCGTGCAAACAGTTAAGTTGAAGGTTGAAGGATAGAGGTATCTAATACAAAAAAAAATACGAGTCTATATAATAAAATATATTCGTTTTACTAGTACGCTTATTTTGAAAGTTTCTAGCTGTTTTGAATTATAAAAGGTTTCCATATTTTTTTTATAAATTAATTTTTTTTATCAGATGGATATAATGCTTAATGAATCTTGGCTGATAAAAACTGATAAATAAAAACCGAGGCATCTCATCAGATGAAATATCTGGAGCTCATTTTACCCTTTTTTCGCTAAATGGCAGATTCTGGAAACGGCAGATTCAGTAAACGGCAGATTCTGTAAATGGCAGATTCTTTAAACGACAGATATTGTACAGTCAGTCAGCAAAAACAAAAAGATTTTTATGTCAAGGGAAGGTCAAGGGCATAATGGGTCGGTGTGACTACGGGTTAAAAAATTCCCGCAGTCACACTGGTGTGGTAAGTTGATCTATCATCATTTCTTTATAATCTTTCTTAATAGAGCCTGAAAAATATCTTTAGAATTAGAATGTTGTTTGGGACTGTACTTCTGCCATTTACAGAATCTGCCGTTAACAGAATCTGCCATTTACAGAATCTGCCATTTTCAGAATTTGCCATTAAGCGAAAAATTACTTCCCCTTACATACCGTAACACACGATTATTTTCTAATACTTATAATCTAAAGGCTTGGACGCGTCCAAGTCTAAAGGTTATTTTTAGTATATACGAAACCTGAAAACTGTTTGTTCAGAACCAGTAATAGAATCGATTGCAATATATTTTTATATTTTGACTAAATAATATTTACAAAACCACAATTAACGCACGCCCTACTAAAATGTCTCGCGAGCACAACACAAAAAGCTTGTAACTTCGTGAGTTTTTAAGGTATCATTATCATTTTTTTTATACTGATTTCGAAAATGAAAATATGTGACTCGTGTTTCGGGCTTCGGCTTTCGTATACATCGTTTATCAAAAAACCCTGTCAGATCCTAAAGAAGCTGATAGTGTTGCTGAAACTGAACAACTTTCTCAATGGAACATAGGTCGAAAAAAGAAAAATAATGTCATACTTCCATACAAAATGTATTGGTCAGCTGACCGACTTACTATGGAAAGACGAAAAAAAAAATCGTTTTTCGACCTATGTTCCTTGGAGAATGTTATTCAGTTTCAACAACACCACCTTTTTCAGGATCTGACAGGCTTTTTTGATACACGATGTATACAAAAAATAATGTTGTATTTCTGTATCATTGCAGATCAAAAAATGCGTCGCCTACTGATCGCCGCTGCAGTCCTTGCAGTAGTCAAAGCCAGACCAGGCCTGTTCTTCGCTCAACCCTTCCGCCCAATAGGGGTCGAATACGCCCAGACCTCAGTACCAGCAGTCAGGCCTCATCCGGCCGTTGAACTAAACGCAGAGAGCGAAGCCCTCCTACCACGAGAGCTGCTGAAGTCTCACGATTTCTACGACAACCCGGATATCGCTGCTGGCTTAGCTAAGGAGTCATGGTTCACGAATAAAGAAATGCAGGTAGTGGAAAGGGAAGCGGAGAAGATTCCGAGGGAGAGGATCTACCATATTGTTAAGAACGCTGGTTTCTTAGATAGACATTAAGATGGATTACATACACATACACACTGCCCGTCTGTAGAAAAACGCAGATACGTTGTTGGTGTGTTTTATATAATGCGTTATTTCAATAAAAACTAAATACTTTCGGTACACACGACAGCACGTCAAGTTATACAGTTAAACTGCGAAAACAACTTTTATTACTTAGGGTTTATGCCCAAATAATGTTGACCTTCAGACCGCCTTTATAGGCGGTCTCAAGGTCAACATTGTATAGTCTGAGGTGCCGTTGCGTGTACATCGCGCATTATGCAGCGTGTAGCAGCAGTGTGACATACGCCTAAGCGGAATGCATTTTCGATTTAACACTATTTTTATTTAATTAACAGTTTATTTCTCTACGCAATGGGCAATGTCTGAAAAAAAAAAAATTGACTGAATATTTTATAAAGGAACAAGCTGCCTTATTAACAGAAAAAAAATCTGATTTCAATTGCGTGAAAAAAAAATTAAAGTCACTTCGTCTTTACAAATGTACGGAAGTAACAGCAGAATGGAGATTATACTTTATATTATAGCCACCACCGGCCATTTACCACAACATGTATTATGAAAAGTTTTGACATTTTATGTCTAATTTTTTTACCATGTTGTGGTTGATGGCAGGTGGTGGCTAAGGAATCATCTCCATTCTGCTGTTACTCCCATAATTTTTCGAAGTCGAAGTTATTTTTATAATTTTTTTCACGCAACCGAAAGTTCTGAAACTTTTTTCTATAAAAGAGGGAGCTTATTCATACCTATAAAAGAATATTCAGCCAACTTAATTTTTTTTCAGACATTCTTCATTTCCGGAATAATACTTTTGTTATTTGCGGTGGTATTTTACAGATATAGTCAATAATCATAATAAATAGTTAGGAAATGCAACGATTATTATAATAGTGACTTAATTAACTTAGTACATGCATGTAACTATAATAAAAATAAACATAGCTTAATATGTTAATTTTTGTAAATAATATTTTTACATATCGTCACCTTGTAGGTTTTAAGGTAAAAATTAATATTACAGGTATACATATTTTTAAAAGTAGGTCAATCTAAGTCATTTTAAGGTTTGTCATCAATTAGAATAAGTAAATAAATAGGATTATGATTCAAATGATTTAATTAATACAGCATTAGTATGTAAAATGTAAATAAATTATAAATTATGCGTAGTTATTTTAAGGTTGTATAAAAAAACCGGTTTTGCTACTATAAGTAAATATTTATTTAATCATAATTAGGTGTAAATGGTGTAAACTATTAAAATGTTGTGATCTCGAACAATAAGTACTTAAAGTAAGTTGTTGTTCAATTATTTAAATAAAACCATGTGTGATAGAAAAATATTTTGTTTTTTATTTCATACCATGTTTTGGACGTCACAGTCGGCACTGAATTCGGGTTTTTTGAAACTTCTTCCTCTTTTGCATGTCACCCAGCATTCATGAACTGGTTTTTGGACAAAATCTGTAAAAAAGCCGGCAGTACTTAATAATAGGGGTTAAAGTATGAAATTGACGATTGATCCTCACACACAGTAGCTCTCATATCTTCTTTCATGATATAAATGCCTCAGTTTCCTTTTATTATTTCGAATTATGATTACGACGGCCAACTATCAGCTATAAAATTATTTCTGATTTTCTTTCCTTAACGTTAATAAATGTATCTCAAAAGTGATTCCTTTTTTTACACGACTGCCCAAAGCAAAAAGAGTGTATATGTGTTCAGGGTTCATGTGTTTGTGGGTATGTGAGTTTCTTTATTCCACCATAACTTCTAAATGCCTGAACTGATTTGGATATATGGGGTATCGTTAGAATTTTTACAGCATTCCGAGTGACACTGGTTATATTTTTTTTGAAAAAAGTCAATATGGCGTCTGTAGGACGCCATTTTCAAATTGAAAAAACATTTTTTTTTTCAATTATTACAATATGGGCATCAAATGAAAGGCCACAATGAGCAAATTTCAAAACTATATAATTTGTCACAAAAAAGCGTGAAATAAAATAAATAAATGAAAAAATATTAAAAACACGACTGTCCTGCCAAAAACGAACTAAAAAGATAGATAACAACTTAGAATAATAACACCTAGAAGCCGTGTCCTCGTATGCAAAGTGAGGCAACTAATACCAAGCCAGAATGGCTTAGTTTTCAAATTTATATCCTTCATACGTTAACTAATCGTAACTGAAACCCAATAATATAGTAACTAGTCTTATAAATGTGGGAAAATTTAAACTGTTTTGTACTTAATCGGGATGATTAGGGAATAATGTAGAATAACAATCTGCAAACGGAGCCATTTTAGCTGTTGTAGTTGCCTCACTTTTGACAGTGCGCTTTGTAGAGAACTATCGTTCTAGGTGTTATTATTCTAAGTGATAACCACGTGAGCGTGAACTAAATGAAAAAGCGGCTTTTGAAGCTATTATAATGTAATTCGCAATCTTTTCGGTAACAGATATTTTCACCTGACGTACACAAAGTCATGACCACTTCAATCCATAAAACTCTATGCCGCGACCAGCCAGCCAGTTTCCAACACTAAGGATAACAAGGTGTCATTGCAATCGGGGGACCTCTTTAATTGAAAATTGTTCCACAAAACAGTCCCCCGACTGCAATGACACCTTGTTATTTATCTTTTTAGTTCGTTTTTGGCAGGGCAGTCGTGTTTTTAATATTTTTTAAATTTATTTATTTTTTCGTTAGCTGAAATGACCATTTAATTCGTTGTAACTTAGCCGATACTTACTTATTTTTTTCACTTAAGCACATGTGGTATTAGTTAGCTGAGAGTTTAAACATTTGTAAATTAAAGTTTTAAACATTGGCGTTCATGGTTGTTAAATAAATTAAGACAATTCATTTTCATTTCATTTTCCATACTAATAAGTATGGAAAATCCAAATTCTTTAAAATTCCTCATACAAAACCGCAATTTCATACTTATTATAATACCTAATATAATATAACTATTAAATAAGCTCAAAAATCTAGAATAAATTATATATTATGAGTAGTAATCCGTCTAGTCTTATTTGATATTTGTCTATTTTTGTTGTGTTTCTTTTCTGTCCTACAATAATTATAAAAGGAAAAGGTGAATAAAGTTTTAATGGTAGGTACTTAACTTTAACATTAAGGATTTCAAACGAGCCAGTATGAAGTATTCGTTTATTTCCTAATATATTCATAGAATTGTATGAAAAGCTGCTGTAACAGGCGCCATCGTGGGCGATGATAAGCCAAATTAAGTTGACCTCCTTTCACAAGCTCGTAAATCACAAATTCTTGATGTTACATCCTGAGGGAGGTCCATGAAAACTGGTCGTTTTTCAAAGAAGTTATTTTCAAAGAAACGACTTAGTAAGCTATCTCTCTGAGTAGATGAGGATATTATAAAAGATACTATTAGAAACAATAAATTGGTTATTTGGCATTGTTGTACCTACAATATACTCATACTTGTAACTTTTGAATAACGTTATATTAGATTGTAAATTTAATACTGCCAATAAAGGCTTGTTTAAGCTATTGTTTAATGAACAAAATAAATAAAACCGAAAATGATAAATAAATTTATATTTCTTGATAGGATCTTAGTAAATCTACAAAAAAAACTTGTCAAAAGGTGTAGTATTGTATGTCTATTTAATTGAAATAATCAAAATTTAAATAACACGTATAGTTACTTTTTAAATATAAAGTAGACGATTATCTTAAAGATCAAAATGCGTGGAAATGATGTAACACATAACTACTATAAGTACTTTGTTGCCAATATAATAAGTCTATGTTTGTTGCCAATAATCCTGTCACCCTGTTGTAATTATCTGGTAACGATATATTTAAGTTTGTAAATATCTTTACTTATTGCTATTAAAACTGATAAGTTTCTTGCGCCCGTTCTTCTTGTAAGTTAAAAAAGTCTTGAACGGGTGGTAGGAAAATATAGACGATTCAAAAGTACTTAATAATTAAGTTTGTTTGAATAAAGCTATTTTTGACTTCGACTTTGACTTTGAATATATTTTTTGTGATTTTCGAACCTAATTTTAAGCAAACTTTGAATTTTTATTCCAGGATATCTATATTAAGCCATATTAATTTTTGAGTATTTTTTTGATGTTTGTAATGGTAATAACTATTGTTTTCTTCAATAAAACTAAGGTGAGACAAAATGAGTGTCTTTAAAACACTGTGCCTTCCTTTCCTACACTTTAGGTACAAACTTGTTTTTAGTTTTTTTGTAGGGCAGATAATGTTTTACCTTTCTGACTATCACAGTTGAACTCATGCATGTCACAGCTGTCTATGAAGGTCCTCATCTCGCCACAGGAGTCCACCCCGCACATCGGCACTTGGTCGTGCCGGCAGATGTCAGCTATGTTGCATTCTTCTGTCAACTGCCGAATGTACTAATCTGACCATTGACCTCTATATTATTACACTGGACTGGCTGCTGTCAAACTGCTCTTGTGCCTATTTGATTTCCGCCATTTTGGCGCTGTAGGACGTAGCGTGAGCATAGCGTGAGGGACATGGTACTAAAGTCTGAAGTCTGGACAGACCATCACGGCAACCATTTTCATTGTAGACGTCAAAATTAGTCCTTTAGACTCACGCTAGTGGCGTTTCAAATAGGCACAAGAACTTTGCTGTCAAATCATACAGACAGCCAGTCCAGTTAAAAAGAAAAAAAATTTTCATGTCAGTGAATCTGACTGACGTCCATTATACAAAGTACGCTGGACAGGCGAATGTCATGAAATGACAGCAATTTTTTGTGCCGATTTGAAAATCGCCATATTGGCGCTGAGAGCAGTAGATTCTACTCGGAACTAATTAGTTCCAAGTACACTCACTACTGCCATAGTATAGAATCTACTGCTCTTAGCGCCAATATGGCGATTTTCAAATCGGAACAAATTACAGGTGACGTTTACCTGTCCAGCGTACTTGTATAATGGACGTCAGTGTAACTAATTGAGTACTTGACAATTTTTCGACAAAGGTAGTAGGTAGGTTTTTCACACCGCGCGGCCCATATGTATGGCGCGCAAAAGAAATGGGTTTGAACTTCTTAAAATGAGAGGCTGGCATAGTGGTCACAGGAGCATTTTGACTTTTTATGAGTCTTAGAAATCATAGCAAATATTTCACGTATGAATTTATTTTGCTTCCCTTTATGCTCTTTTATTATACTTTTAAGTAGAATCCATTCTCTAGTAGAATACCCAATTATTATTATTTGGTAATGGTTCCAAGCGAACTCACTCTGCTCCTCACAAGGCAGTCTCAACGTGCTGTTTTGTAAACCAATGTTTTGTGAATAAAATAAACATTTTTGACTTTTATTTTTATTTTTTGAAGTGATCGTATATCGCTCGGAAGGTGCAGGGGGCCTATTACAAAAATAACGTACGCAATTGCGTAACGCAGTCATTGGTCACGATAATCGTTCGCAGTTCGTCGGTTGTAGTTATAACAAACATGTTGAATTTGGCTATTGTAGCCCGTAGACTACTGAACGAACGATGTCGGATACGCTAGAGAGAAACTGCCAAACTCACACAATCACTTTGCGATATCGCATACGAAAGTGATTTGTAATAGGAAACAATCAAAACGAAGCACGGACGCAGCTGCGTGTATCGCAGAAAACTTTTCGTAATAGACCCCCTGGTTTTGATTAGCATTAGCATTAGCATTAAAGTATTTAACACGTTAGTACTATTTCTGAAATAGTGCACATAATTTTAAGGGGTCAATGTACTCATGCATACAAACAACTTTTACTATGGTACCAACATTGCAATCGCGAAAAATCAGCTGTGCATCATTTTGATCTAGGTATTCGATTTTAAACTTTCTATGGAACAGTTGATTTTTTTTCGCGATTTCAATGTTGGTATGTATCATACTAAAAGTTGTTTGTATGCATGGGTACATTGACCCCTTAAAATTTTGTGCACAATTTCAGAAGGTGTATATACTATACTGTGACGATTTTTGCATGTTAAAAATATAAAAAGATTACAAAACATAAAACCTCTTATTCTATGCGTTAAAACCCTCTATTTAAAACAGAGCGGTTTGAATAAGTATAACTCAACCATTATGGATTAAAAAAATAGATGGAAATATTCTCTATTACTCTTATATCTATTATCTTTATTGTTTTTTATGCTTCTTTAATCAGTATTGGCAATAACAACTAACATGTACTGCGAATCCTACTTACTTTAGCACTGTCCACGTGAGCGTAGCAATAACCTATCGAGTTCAGTATAAAAATAAACATAAAAATGTACATTTCAACATAATATGTTGTAAAGGAAATATACTGTGGCGTCTGTTACCAATACTTCAATTTCAAAGCGTAATAAAACGGAAATAGTATTAAAGTTGAACAATGCATTACTCTTGGTAGCACTCACATTGTTTATGATCAACCTTCTTTTATATATAATTATTATAGCTTGATTTATGTTTCATATAATGACCAAGCCGCCATTCGTGAAATGTTATGCAATATATATTAAATAAACAAATGCTTTAATAACTATGACAGACAAGACCAATGAAAACTTTCCTTGCTTAATGCCTGGTTTATACGGGATCAGTAACATGGCAGTACAGTAACCCAGCCCAGCGCTGACTTGCCACTGGGCTCGTGTAGACGCTAGTTTTAACCCAGTCCATTGGTGACTTTTCGCTCGAAAGTAAGTCCAGGTTCTATTTTCGGGCACAGTCAACTTACTGCCGATCCTGTCTACATGTACCCAGTTACTGGGTCCGAAATTCCGAGTCACTGGGTCCAGCCACTGACCCCGTATAAATCAGCCCTTATACCTGCTAAACAATTAATACTAAATTATTTTTGTGCAAACATTGAATAGTGTCAAAGTTTTTCTTGTCATTGAGTTCGTGGCAAGCGGTCTAAGAAAAGATAGTGCCTCTAGTGTAGCTACAAAATGTTTGGCATAATGGGATCTGGCTAGTTTCCTTATTGACTTTCCACATTTTTCATAGCTCTTTCTTCGCTTATTTTCGCCACACAGAAACACCGTTTGCGACCGAAGAACGCGAAAGCGGCCGATGGTTTTACCGCCAGGCGCGGTCCGAGGGGGGGGTCACAGGGGACATGACCCCCCCCAAAATCGTACACGTCACATAGAAAAAGCTTCTAAAAATTTACAGAAAAGCAATTATTATTATTAGTGACCCCCCCAAAATTTCAGGCTGCGACCGCGCCTGCGTGACGTTTCCATTCGGGAAAATAAACCAACGTTATAAAAGATAATAAACGAACATACAACCCGCGTACAGGCGCGGTCCGAGGGGGGGGGGGTCACAGGGGACATGACCCCCCCCAAAATCGTACACGTCACATAGAAAAAGCTTCTAAAAATTTACTGAAAAGCAATTATTATTATTAGTGACCCCCCCCCAAAATTTCAGGCTGCGACCGCGCCTGTTTACCGCTCTAGTGAACAAAGTATCTTTGTGACGAAAATAAAATGGGATGACAAAATGCGGATAATGCAATACAAATAAAGCTAAAAAAAAAATGTGGATGCGTCCATCCACAATAAAAACACATTATTAATTTTAAACACCACTTTATGCACATCCGTGCATAAAGTGGTGTTTAAAATTAATTGTCATTTATCTGCTTTTGATATTGGTAATCGGATATTAAAACCATCACTATTAATAAAACTCAAATATGAGCTCCTTTGTTATATAAAGTAAGTACCTAGGTAGTCCCATAAAACGGTGCTAGTATCCGCTAAAAGTGTTTTATTTCATAGTCCCATTAATTTAATGGGATATACTTGCCACATCATGCGAATTGATAGTTATAGAACTTTTTAATGTGTTTCATACAAAAAATAAAAAGTAACTATTAAAAAGGCGAAAAGATTTGTAGAAGAAAACAAGACCAATAGTGCTTATTCACATTTATTAAAAATAAAAACTTGAAATAAAACGCCTGTTGGATCAAAGTCTGTTGTTTGCCTTCACGTTAATATTGCAGTCGGTTCTGAACTCGGGCTTCTTGAAGGATCTACCTCGTTTGCAAGTCACCCAACACTCGTGGATTGGACGATGTCTAAAATCTAATAATAATAAAAATAAAACAAAGAATGCATCAGTACTGTATGTGTATACCCTTAGAGTAAGACGGGCTTGTGACGAAACGAAGCCTTTGTTGCTCGAAGTGTATACCTTATGCTTTTATACGGACTTGAGGTAGAGCCATAAGAATAAATAAAACTTTAATTTATTCTTATGGTAGAGCCACAGTCTTACTACTACAAATACTATGGGTAGAGAGTCTAGCGCTCTCAGAAATTGAAACTGCCTGGATCTTAGAGCATTCAAATGCTCTAAGGCCTGAATAGGTAAAGCTTCACCTTGCACAAGACCACGTTTGACATAATTAATAATTAAATGATAAATGATATTAAAAATTAATAATATAAAAATAAAAAAAATAAGTATCTAGCCTACCTAATAAAAAAATAGTATAAAAAAATATATAATTAAATAAAAATAATTTTTAAACTTTTAGATTTTATGCATTCACAATGCTATTTTTATTTTAAGATTATTAATAAAAATGAAAAATATTAGAAAAAATCGACTCACCCGTAGTCGGGTGCGGGTTCGGGTCCCGTCTGAGCTGCTACGGGTGAGTCGATTTTTTCTAATATTTTTCAATTATATTAATAACTAGCGGCCGCCCGCGGTTTCACCCGCGTGGTTCCCATTCCCGTGGGAATATCGGGATAAAAAGTATTCTTTGTTTTAATTCAGGCTATCTTCTATCTGTGTGCCAAATTTCAACTAAATCCGTTCAGTAGTTTTTGCGTGATTGAGGAACAAACATCTAAACATCCAAACCCACTAACTTTCACATTTATAATATAAGTAGCATCATAAATAAAAATAAGTTTTAAATGTGAAATAAAAATCCGACCTTTTGCGAATCCGACCAAGTGCTAATAATTGCTATATTACTTTTACTGGTTTTTGGTGATTGCGTATTAGCCTTTTTTCATGCCAATTTAACAATAATAAGACAAATTATTATATCCACTTCACATGGTCATGTTTGGGCAAACACACGAACACGAACAGCCATTGAAGTGCCATTAAAGCCGGCCGACGCTAGGTTATGTATGATGGTTATCCATCATGCATAACCTAGCGTGTATGGCCGGCTTAATATAGGTAGAGATAAGGGGTAATATGGTGGATCGAATGTTTTTCTCATAGTTTTACGTTTGGCTTTTGTTTCTCAATCCTAAAGGCACCTGAGCCAGACTGTGAGGCAAAGATTAATAAATAGTTTGATGCCTGTAGCACACCTCCTCCGCGAAACAGCGGTAGTACCGCCATAGTTCCGCCATGAATTGTCTTCTATCAACGACAATATATGACAATCACATCTACGTAGCGGTTTCGCGTCATTACTTTCGCTTGTGCCAACGGTCGGAGCCGATCAGGCGGAATCGCGCGTGAAAATTAGAAACATGCTGTTCGGGTTTTTTTCGCTCGTCGAAGTCATGGCGGAACCTACCGCGGTATTTCGCGGTGGAGGTGTGCTACGGGCGTGTATTGTCAACCTTTTTTACTGTCGCAATTAAACTCATGCATGTCACACGTGTCTATGAAAGTGCGCATCTCGCCGCAGGAGTCGATCCCGCACATGGGCACCTTGTCGTGTACGCACAAATCTGCTATCTTACATTCTTCTTCGTTCTGCAATTGTGGTTACAAATTTATTGACTGTTGACGTTGTTATTCTATTTTGCTTATAGACCAAGCTCCCGTTGCATAAAATCTTACCTCACAAGGTGGAAGATCAAAAATGTGTTACAGTAATAGATTTTACTTAGGAACACTGGATTTTAGTGGGCTGCTATCGCATCCTGGAAGAACATATATTTTTTCGTTTTCGGGCCGCAATTTTAACCGAAAATTACAACATGAGGTGGAAGATCATTATGTGTTCTTCCAGGATATGTATGGTAACCCACTAAAATCCAGTGTTCCTAAGTAATATCTATTACTGTAACACATTTCTGATCTTACACCTTGTGAGGTAAGGTTTCATGCAACGGCAGCTTGGTCCATTACGTTTTGATACATAAATTCATTATGGAAGATTTAGCAGTAGCACTACTATTAAGAATACTATAAGTTATATACTTGGCTGAAAAAGGTGTTGACTCTTAAGTTTGTTACACATCGGATAGCAGAGCGAAATGTTGGCTTTTCTACAAGCGGCAATCTCTAGCAGTTTTAGTTTTAGTGTGATGACGGTTATTTATTATTTATAATAGAGGACGTACCTTTTTGGGAGCTCGGTGGTGCAGTGGTTTAATGCCTGGCCCTACAATTGCGGAGGTTAAGCAACTTTCGCAAAGGTCGGTCATGGGATGGGTGACCAAAAATTTATTATCTCGAGTTCCTCCACGCTTCTGAAGGCACGTTAAGCCATTGGTCCCAGCTGCATTTGCAGTCGTTAACACCCACCAACCAAATTGGGCTTACGTAGTGGGTTATGGCCCGTCCTCCTTTTCCACCCATAAGGAAGGCCTGTGTCCCAGCAGTGACATTAAAAATGGCCGATGATGACGTACCTTTATCGCTTCACTGTGTGCATTAACAAACGCAACTAAGTACGCTAGAATAGCTGTAAAAAATAACATTATTATCATTTTCATAAGTTAGGCAACTCTAGTTTGATTTTGTTCTATGGAACTCTACCAAATGAGAACTACATTTTCTCTTCATAGCTACTCAATCATCATAAAAATAAATTGAGTGAATTTCCTACCCATAAGTTACTTCTAAGATTTCCGCGCGTTTAGTTCATTGGAAATTAATTTTAGAATTATTTCGTTTGGATTTATTGTTTTTAGGGTTCCGTACCAAAATGGTAAAAAGGAACCCTTATGGTGTGACTCAGTCTGTCTGTCTGTCTGTCTGTCACAGCTTGATGTCTCGAGAACTACTAATGGTATCAACTTGAAATTTGGACTAGTTTAAGATGACATTTGCCCAACTATTTTGCAAATAAGAAAGAAATAAAAAAAAAAAATTTTTTTACAACAGGGACTGAAATGGGGTCTTAAAAATTTGAAGTGAGGTGACTAGGGCATGTGGGGTATCATATGAAAGAACGCTGTTTGCACATTTTAAAGCATTTTTTCTTTTTTCTTAAGCATAGTTTTCGACTTATGATGAAAAATATAAAAAAAATACCGTCCCCCCCCCTTATCTCCGAAGTTTGCAAAGAGAAAAATCTGAAATAATTCTATGTGATAGTAGTTTATGTAAAGATTACAGGAAAAATAAAACGATGTCTCAATATAACACACTTTTTTAGAAATTCAAAAAACAAACAAAAATTCTTTAGTTTCACTACCAGTCAACAGATGGCGCTGTCCTAAGAATGCTGACCTATGAAAAACAAATAGTTCCACTATTGGTCAAGAGATGGCGCAACCTAATACTACAATAATAAATTGGTGGCTGGTTCTAATATAATTAATTTGCCGTACGAATAAACGAATAATAAGTTCCTACTTAGTAATATAAACAGTTTGCAATGTGGAGTGGCTGAACCGTTTTTCAGTCACCATAAGCAGCTGTGGTTAAGATTTGTAAATTAACTGTTCGCCCTTCCATCTGTCTGCCGTTTATCCTACTTTTTTTAAAGACTATACTAAAGTAACATATCCAAATATATTTATGATTGTACGGAACCCTCGGTGCGCGAGTCCGACTCGCTCTTGACCGGTTTTTTTTATTTCCCGACATTTCGAAACCTTTCCAGTACCTCTACCATGAGTTTTTTTTACGTTTACGGTACAGTAAACGTAAAACAATTTGTATGAGAATCTGTACAGCGCCTCTATTGGGCAGTAGCGGAACTAAAATCCGTACCATGAGTTGAAGGCTAAAATTTACTTTACCACATTCGTTTCAGTTTACGTAGAGAGTGTAGTTAACGTAGCGTTTTGCATACAAATCGGTACCATGAGTCACTAATTTGACAGTACCCTTAGCACGAATAACTATCGAGAAAAAAAACGCGCGTAAAATTACTCGATAGTGAATTATCTATGGAAATTTTAATTTCGCTATTCGGCAATAGATGGCGTTGTACAAATTTCCAATACAAAATTGCACTACCGAATGATTTTACGCGCGTTATTTTTTTCGATAGCTGTTCGTGCTAAGGGTACTTATGTCACGTGGTTTTCACAGTAAATTACTGTAACTATTGTGGTTACTTCTCTCACTGAAATTTTTATAGTGAGAAGTATTTTTTAATTTCTATATAATGTCTGCTCGACAATATTTCGGGCGACGGACTGAGGGAGGCTACAAATGTTGAAAATGGGTGACTTTAAAATACAAATTGAGTAACTAGTTATTCAGAACGGGCGACAAAATTACTTACTATTTGACCGACAACCTTAGGGCTCACAAAAAATTTAAAATTTAGCATATATTTTATTAAAAAAAAAACCGGCCAAATGCGAGTCGGACTCGCGCACGAAGGGTTCCGTACTAAAAACGGAAAAAAACACGTTTGCTGTCTATACAGCAACGTGGTTTTTTTTAAATAAAATATATTCTAAATTTAAATTTTTGTGCCCCCTTAAATATTTATTTTATTCCGTTTTTAGTATTAGTTGTTATTAGTGGCAACAGAAATACATCACCTGTGAAAATTTAAACTGTCTAATGTCATTATTAATATCGAGCAAAAATGGCAAAAAAATCACGTTTGTTGTATGGGAACCCCCCTTAAATATTTTTATACTGTTTTTAATATTTGTTGTTATAGCGGCAACAGAAATACATCATTTGTAAAAAAAATATCTGTCCAGCTACTAGCTATCACCGTTCATGAGATACAGCCTGGTGACAGACAGACAGCCAGACAGACAAACAGACAGACAGGCGGACAGCGGAGTCTTAGTAATAGGGCCCCGTTTTTACCCTTTGGGTACGGAACCCTAAAAAACGTGACTATTATCCTAAGCAAGATGACAAAAATACCATGTTGCGCAGCGCAGCTTAAATCAGTTATATGTATAGTTACCTATACTTGCTTTAATAGTTGCCCACTCAGTATTTTTGTCATTCATTTAGAATTTTCACTGCTAACTTAAATTATTTATCTCCCGCATGTAGTTGCCCATCTTACGTATTTTTTTAACCCCCAGTTAAAAAAGTAAACCGCTGCCCGATTTAGTATTTAATTGTTCCATTAACAGTCGCCTTTAATTATTCCAGTCAAAAAAATAATTATTCCTGCTTTAATAACATAGCACAAACCAACAAAACAACGGTGACGTTCTGTCCGGCAATAAAGTTTAACGGCCAAATTTAGAATACGTGTTTTCTTGCATTATGCAATAGAAAAATAACCTTTTTAATTTTGTCGTATTGCATTAATCTTTGAGTGTCACAGACCAAATAAACTAAAACACTTGTCAATAATCTGTACCACAGAGTAGATACCACACCACAGACTACCTCCTTTAACTACACTGAAGTTAGCTTTTACCAAGCTTTTACTGTAGTCAGTGTGGTTTTCACGTGACAGTAAACGTATAACATAAGTGAAACCCAGGGTACCGATTTAACGTTTACTATTGTGGAAACGGATTTTACGTTAACGAGTGTAGTTACGTCAGCCAATTTTACTGTACTAACTCATGGTAGAGGTACAGGAGCCGTGGTCACTGGTCACTTGATGACTGATGTCATTAAATTATTCTCAAATTGTTAGTTAAGCTCAATATATTTAAAAAATAAGTATATTACTAATACAAACATACCAATAATTATCATATTCTTCATAGTACAGCATATTTCATATTTCCTTTTTATTTCTTCCAATATTACAGTATCGTATTTCAGAATTCAATTGGTTAAGGTAACACGAACAAGAAAGAGCAAATATTTTACTCGACGAATTTATTCGATAACAATCACGTATTGCTATGATTTTGTTTTATTGTTTATGGGAATACCGTTACTTCCTTTACATGGTACTTAGGGTATTGATTTTTCTGAAATCAATTACTTGGGATTGCCTGCGGTTTTTCTATATTTTCTTTTGTTTTTTTTTTATGTTAATAATATACATAGATAGAGTCTGTCTTTAGACATGGGTCTGTTTACATGGGTAATTTCAATGGTAATTTTATTACCCACCTAAATCCCCAACCACCCCACCAATACCCATCTAAATAAATAAATATGTTTACAATTAGAATTTTGACAGCACCAACAGGGTTACCAGTATAAGTCTTTATAAATAATTTAATAATTTCTCATGTAAACAGACTTTTTAGACAGACTCTAGAGTATGTTAAGATAATGTTTTTTAAAATGGCGAGCCCCAAAATGTATGTTGTATAGGTATTTTGACATAGAGCTGTCTTAATCAGTCATTATAATTTCATTCTAAACTAGCAGCCGCCCGCGGCTTCGTCTGCGTGGAAATTTTTTTGCTATCCCTCGGGAGTAATACTTTTTTCGGATGAAATACACCCTATGACCTTCTCTGTACCATTCGTCAGGCGTAACAAACAAACATACGTATACATAAACAACAAACGTATTTATAAGTATGTCTGGAACGGGTGGTAGGAAAATGTTTCAAAAGTGCTTAATTATTAAATTTATTTGAATAAATAAACTTCGACTTTGAGTTTGAGTACGTAACTATAATAAACAACTGAAAAAGTTAACGTGATGTTTATAAGGATCTAATTAATGAGTTTATGGCGTGAAAAATGTTAAAGTCTTAGTTAGTGCAATTAGTTTCATAAAACCGGTCAACTACTGCCATAATTCAATCAGTGCTCTGCCTTCTATAAATCATATTCAACTTTCATGGAACTATGCCGGAAGAAAAATATTGATCGTTGAATGAAAAACATCCAAAAATTATTAGATATGCTCTTGATACAAATATGTATAAGACACAATAGTTGTAATTCTGAAATTTATTTACCGAGCGAGCGCGAAGCGTGTCCGTTTCAGCTTGGACAAAAATGCTTTCGTATGTCTTTTCGGCTCTCTGTCCGTCTGTTCTCCTCTACAGGTCGCATTTATCAACCAATTCTCGTGAGCAGGTTCGATAATTATAGATATATATTTTTTGTTCGATTCAGTTTATCTTGTTTTTTAAATGGCGGAAATACGGGGAAAAAATCTCATTTTAGCTATTTCGAAAAATGTTCAAAAATGACACAAATGCGAGATCCACAGCTCACAGAGTCACTAGTTATAGTAATAATAATTTTAAAGTTTATAATAGTAATATTGGACAAAAAATATTTAATCACACAAATTAAGTACATAATAGTCAAACCACAGATTTTTGTTTACCCTGTGTTCAAACTGTAGTTCAAGATGTTAACACTACCTACATTTGATGTAGTAACCATAAAGCTTATATATCTTGAAATAAACTGGCAAAGTTTAAGATTAAAATTAACATGTCTAAGATTTTAAAACTTTATGGCGATTCAGTTTAATTCTGATATTAAATGCAAATACACTTGGCATTTTGTAATCATTATGATTAAACGCTGACCTTTACTTGACGTAGGTACAGGCGTGGGTAACGACGGTTCTATTAAACTCAACGTAAGCTAATTAATAAGGTACCGTACCTAATTACCAGAACGAGACTTAATTTAAATTGAAAAGTAATTAACTATCTATTTTATCCCACTTATTCTTTTTGAGTCAATACATAGTTATAGTAAAGTTTAAATATTGTTGGTTTAACGTACTATTATCTATTCTGTGGTTTAACTCTTAACACCCTTTTTATTAACAATTTTAACGATATTTTCCACAGACCTATACAACGTGTTACAAAATTACCCCTAATGCCGAATATGGTAGATAGGGTCCATCAAACTGAATAATTTTTACTATTGGATCAACTTTGAAATCGCGAAAAGAAATCAGCTGTTTCATACAAAAAATAATATCGAAAACATCAAAATGTTGAAAACGTCAGAGTTGTTCCCATAGTAAAAGTTGTTCAGTTTGATGGTCCCTATTCGGCATTAGGGATTATTTTATAACACGTTGGATAGGACTGTGATATTTTCATTCGAGTAAGTAATATTATGTTTATATTACATTGACAGCAAAACCAATTAAACTTTACTTTACTTAAACTAAAAATTTAATAAACAATTTTGATTCTAAATAAGGCGCTGAGAATGATTAAAATCATAATTTATAAAGTTTACTCGCCAGGGGGGCTACTCAAATGGCCAGTTTTCTATTCGTTCACTAACTTAAAAAATAAAAATAAGCCATAAACTCTAAAATTACGTGTCGTAGGCTTGTCAATTTCATACATTACAACAATGTATGTGATTTACATAAACTTGCGACTTGTGACTTGATCGTTTAATTGCTTATTTTTCAGCTTTAAGTTAACGAACGAATAGAAAAGTGGCCATTTGAGTAGGCTGATGTTTTCTTTTAGCAAATTCATCGAGAATAGGCAGATTTTTTTATTATGAACTACATTTATCACATTTTCTCCAAAATGCCATAAAACCAGCGTATGACAACGTAATAATATCATACACTCGAAGTAAAGCTTATTAAGGTGTACTTACCTACTTTTACTAACGTTATACAAAATCTTTACCAGAATATGATATTACCTTTATATTTGGTGCCTGCCTATAATTTTAGTTTTAATGTGCAGAGTGTAGTACTCACATAATTATAATAAAATAAATTAAGATATAACACCACAACATACCTTGAAAAGGTAATTTGTAAACTATAACATCTAAAAATACTTATATCTACTTTTTATTGTTACAAAATTGTGGAATAAATGAATATGAATATGGTTCAACCCTTCAATTTTAGGGTTTTCTAGTGTTGTTACTTGAAGTTGATGGAAGCTATTTCGATAGATATACTACGAATACGAGAATTATCGAGAATATAAAGTTTCGGTGTAAAACGTAATATACTTATCTTTTTCAGACACTCGACTCAACAAGAGACTTCCATTCTTTAGAATATCAAACTAATATGTATTTTTTATATTATGAGAAATAAAAAATCTAAAAGTATCAAGTCCATTAATTTGCGGTACTCAATTACGAGGTTATAAGTAGCTGAATCCTCATATCCATACTAGAGGCAGCGTCCTGATTCAAGAGTTTCACCATGGAGATCCTATACCTCGGTGAGCATTCGATAATCAACCTTCATTTATAGGAAATACGATACAAAATAGGGAGGTTGATCTGGAAGAAAAACGTAGGTACTTGTGAGGTTATTGACACTGCTTAGACTGAGGGAGATACAAGTGCAATTTATACAGCCCATAGTATTTGAGGTCATTATTTATACCCAAGAAGCTTGTTTATACCATTTCCCCTCTAGAAAGCTCATTAGCACTATTTTGGTGTTTGAATTTAGAACACAATTCGACCTCCATCTCAGTGACACCTCCTTGCGAAAAAAATACTCGATACAAACTCCTTATGAATACGACATACAAACTCATTGTGCAAATAATAATCTTTCTTTTTCTCGTAGTCATAGTATACCTTTTTTTAAGCCGGAGAAAATGCAAAAGTACAGTATGTAACTCTTGAATAAAACGGATTTATATCGAGGACCATGAATCACTTGCGTCGTTCAAGATAACACTCGCTCGTGATTCATCTATGGCCCTCTAATTGCAGATTATACTAATATTTTATAATCACCTAACGATTTTCGTGTACACTGAAAGCATATTGGGGGTCTCATGTGAGAATTAATTAAAATAAAATGAAATTTAGCGATCTGCGTTTCAAAGAAAGTATACGTAGTTCTTAAATTAATCAAACATTGTTTCAGTGTGGGCTTTAATCCTTCTGCACTCTGTCGAAGTTAAATTATCACCAACAGACATATTTGAAGAAACGGCTCCTTCAGTTTATACAAAGGTGAGTTATAATGAAATCATAAACATATGTAAGTCATAATCTGAATCCAGCTAAATAACTTTTAATCTAAATTAAACAAAACTATTTTTTATTAGAAACTACAAAAGCGTGAAATTTCAAAAAGGAAACTTATAGAAGAGTTCATAGAAGAGAAATTGGTACAGCAGAGTCAAGCGTTGGAGCATATAATAAAAATTGTCACGAAAAACGAGGAGATGACGGAGAAATTGGTTGAAAACTTAAGTAAGACGGCCGAAGAGCCTAAGCTACCGGACAAAGTTGAGGTATATAAAACTAGGCGTAACAGTGATGACGAAGTAGTAGACCCGTTTGATAAAATTAGTAAAAAAATACCAAGATACGGTACCCTTTTAAAAGACGTTATTATGCAAAAAATGCGAAGCCAACAAGATCCCATCCCTTTGATAGAAAATGGTAAACCAGTGTCTAAAACTTCACGGCAAGCTATAGTAGGGTAAAATTATCTGAATTTACCTGATATTTGGTAAATAAGTATTTATTTTATAAAATCTTAAAAAAAGTAAAAAGTTTCTTGACTGGCTTTTGGCTTACTATTTATTTAACCAAATTAAACGTCGCGCCTGTTACTTCTTTAATATCTCATAACTTTGCCACTACAAAATGCTTGAAAATTGAAAATCAGTACCATAGCAAGTTATATCGACTAAATGAAAACGACTTTAAAGTTTAAACAGTTTTCGCAACTCAAGCATTATAACACCTTTCAAGGGTCTAGAAAATTTCTAAGTGTCTGCTACATTTATTAATATGAATAACTCTTTGTAGATACAATTAAAGTATAATTAAAAATGTTGTTTTATTCAATCCTTTTCAGTTTACCATTACCAGACGGTCTTTTAATGATAAAAATAACAAACCAGTAGCTATCGAGAAGAAAATAAATACATGGTGTTCCATTGGGCTCCTTTGTACTGATTCCCATGATCCTATATGCGCATACGACGAAAAATTTGGCTACGGGAAGTTTGAAGATATATGCCATATGGTGCGTGTGAATTGTTACTGGAAGTACGGTAAGATCATATTTTTATTGTTTTTATTAACTTATTACCGTTACAATATTTAACTGTTACAGACATTATTAATAAAATAGTTTATTCATCAATGTAGTGTAGGACAGGAAGGCAGTAGACCTCCACAGTAAATCCTCAGTAGACGAAACTTTACATTACATATTTTTTAAATTACCTAAATCGTTTTTTTTTGCGAGCTATGGAAAGGGCTATGCTCGGAGTTTCTCTGAGAGATAGGGTCCGGAACGAGGTGATCCGACAGAGAACTATATAAAGTCATCGACATAGCCCACCGGATTAGCAAGCTGAAGTGGCAGTGGGCCGGCCATATTAGCCGTAGAACCGATGCCGCTGGGGCATACGAGTTCTTGAGTGGAGACCGCGTATGGGCAAACGTAGTGTGGGAAGCCCTCAGACAAGGTGGAGCGACGATTTTCGCAAGGTGGCTGGTATAAACTGGATGAGTATAGCCGCGGATCGTGCTCAGTGGCGTGCACTCGGAGAGGCCTATGTTCAGCAGTGGATGATGATAGGCTGATGATGATGATGATGATGATGATGTTTTTTTTTTGTTTTTTGGATTTTTGTACATAGGTTTTGGTTCATACTATTACGCGGGAAACTGCGAGTTGCTTTTTAAAAAAAAAGAATATAATTAAAACACATAGATTTATTGTGCAAAATGAGGCACAAAGTAGAAAAGTAAGTAAAATGGATTTAGGAATATCGATTTAGAAGAGTTCCGACTTGTACCGATGTCTGTGGCGAACTAGGCTCAACGCCCGTCGTAAGACTGTATATCAAACAAATAAATGCTGACTAAACAGTCAACCCTTCACTAAGCAAGGGTATAACAACCCCCCGCTTAGGACTGAACTTCAGGGAAACAAAAGAAAATGAACTTCGGTAATTTAAACAATCTCTCTCAACCGTGGTTGAGGTTGTGGTGAGTTCTCAGTTTGATCATCGCGACTATTTTCGTCATCGACGTCATTACAAGTTGGAACTTGATTTGGTATTACAAATCGATTCTTATATCTAACTACAATCTTGTATAACTTATAGCCTATAAAAATTACAATGATTATATATATACATGATGTGAAAGCAAAGTAATGAGTTCCATATTTTTAAAGAACAGGTTCTTCATTAATGATGTTATCCAAATTAGCGAACAATTTGTCGTTCTGATTTTGTATGTTTAAATTATCTAAATCAATGTTTTTCATGGAAACAGGGGAGACAGTGTTTAATGAACTATACTTATCTATTTTACAGCATGAGTCATTTATAATACTAAAGTCTAAACTAGGCACAGGGATACTTATATTTACTACATTGTTCGTCGATATCAGTCTAACACTCTTCGTATACACAACGCACTGTCCAGGGGTGTGCAAAATGCCGGTTCCGAACACTGTCACTTCACGAAGTTCTGAATTGTCACAATTTATCGATATTTTGTTCGGATGCGACTGCACGAAAATCCACCTATTATTTTTCAGCGCTTTCCAGATGTCTAATTCACCCAAAATCATTTTAGTTATACACTGCGTGGGAATAGCACTAATTGTTTTTGTTAATAGTTCACTTTCACACGTAGCGTTACTATTAGTCTGTAGCACGATAGGGATGTCACACACGAAGAACTCAGAGTTTACCGTCTTACACTTATCTAAATTATCTAAATTACAAAAGTTGACTTTATCATTTGAAATGGCAACATAGGGACTGTTAGGCAAAATTAAACTAAAACTATTCAATTTCCCCGTATCGTGATAAAGATAAGATAAAGATAAAGATAATTTATTTGTTCAAAACATGTGTAACAGAGATGATCATTAAAAATAATAGGTTCAAACATGTCTTACCATAAACGGTGTACAAATTAAAATAAACACATAATCCAATCATAGAAAATAAGAAATTATAAAAATTAACAGTAGGTAACAAGTAAAATTAGAATGTCAATATAAGTCTTATCATTATTCAAATCATTAAAAACCATATTTTTACAATTTATCATTTAAAAATTCTGGTATAGAGTAATAACATTTTTCTTGTAGCAAAATTTTCACTTTATATTTAAAATCATTATAATTAAGTTATTTTAAGAATTGAGGTAATTTATGTGGGGTGTAGGCAAAGCCAGGTTATGGTACAAGTTAAATTCATGATTTGTTGCAAGTGGGACGTGTAATACAAAAACAAGCTTATTCCTAAAATAGTAACAACTAACATCAGAAATACTTAAAATATAATGTATATTATCTAAGCTTAAAGGTAATGGAATTATAGTATCACGGGACAAGTGCCGGTCGTTATCAGTTAGTTCTCGGTACACCTGGCTCGGCGTTAGGATGCGTGGGTGTAGGATGTTTTGGCTACTGAGCGTGACTGCGTTTATCAAGTCCTCTAACTGGAATGATAGTGTTAGTACTGAGCTCTCGATGTTCATAAATATGGAATAGACTTTTGTATCAAGAATTAATTTATTTGAAATTTTAGTAATATTACTCGACTCATTTAATAATTTGTTTACTGCATTATTAAGTGAAATTTCGTTAATCTTTAACTTATTTACTGTTTGTTTAAAGGAATCTAATGTCGAAGTAGTAATTAAAATATTTTCCTTGTCGAGTTGCGCTAGTTTTTTCTCGTCATTTTGCACAGCCTCGATAGCGGAATCGTATTTCAATGCATCGTCT
Source organism: Agriphila geniculea (assembly GCA_943789525.1). NCBI lineage: Eukaryota > Metazoa > Arthropoda > Insecta > Lepidoptera > Crambidae > Agriphila > Agriphila geniculea. Next base: position 16,167,671 of record OX038890.1, read on the forward strand.
TCATCTAGGGTGCCTATGATTTGTTTGAAGGCCGTTCCAATACCGCCGAACCAGGGTGAGCGTCTACTGCGTGAAGAGAGTAAGTGCGAGAGAGAGTCGTGATATCTTTTCATATCGTTAAAACGAACTGTTATCGGAGATAGCATATTTAGACATTGATCATTGTTTGATTGTTGGCAGGAAAATCTGACTGTACCTAGGATTTCATTAAGATTAGCGAGATGCATGCTTATAAAAAAAATATCTACGTGTGTTATCAGATTTAGTTGACCCTTAACTATCTTAAGTTTACCTATCCTATCAAAATATATGCCGGAACTAGAAGGAAGTGGCTGCGCATAGTCCGGTTGTGCATTGACTGAGGCGCTGAAATATAACAATTTGTTATGAGAATATGTCGTGAACCATATGGTAAGTAGGTAATAAAATTAAAAGTAGTAATAGTTGTACTAGTGACAATTAGTCTTAATCATAGTTACAATCGTGGTTATAGTCATAGTTATGGTAGTTATAGTAGTAGTTATAGTAATAGATATAGTAATAGTTATAGTAATAGTTATAGTAATAGTTATAGTAATAGTTATAGTAATAGTTATAGTAATAGTTATAGTAATAGTTATAGTAATAGTTATAGTACGTAGTGGTAATAGTAGTTAATTAATATAGTTATAGTCAGTAATAATTCAACACGGTTACATTAGCGTTATTCTATTTTACATTAATATCTACTGTGTAAATTATTTAAGTGTGACGTCATCTGAACATTTGCTGGTTTAAGCTGGTCGAAATGATGTGTGACGTGACGTCGGTTAATTAGGAGTGTTGCAGTATGATTGTTATGAACTTTGATTATTTTATATGGACCTTTCCATATTGGCGATAAAGCTTTTCTAAGTCTTAGATGATTTTTGAGGTAGACGTAGTCGCCAGTTTTATATCGCGGAGGAGCCTTAGCGTGAGTATCATAATAGTTTTTAGAGGTCTCTTTTGATTTTAGGATGTTTTCAATAGCCCTTTCCCGTGTATATTTAAGTCTATGTTGGAGCATTTTAACGTAGTCAGAGTAAGTAGTACCGAGGTCGCTTTCATACACAGAATTTGGGATGTGGGGTTTGTGGCCGAAGACTAACTCGTAAGGAGTGAATTTCGTTGTCGAGTGTACAGTGGTATTGTATGTTAGCATGGCAGTATATACATAAGTTGGCCAATTATCTTGGTTTTCGTTGGTGAAGGATTTTAGGTACTCTTTAAGTGTGGAGTGGCTGCGCTCAAGGGCGCCCTGGGTCTGAGGGTGGTAGGGAGATGACCATAATTGTTTGATTTTGAAGAACTGGCAAGTTGTTTTGAATAGGTCGGACGTGAAGTTTGTGCCTTGATCTGACAGGATAGATTTGGGAATGCCGAAAAGGGAGATGAAGTGAATAAGGCAGTCGCTCGTCTCTTCAGCTGTCGTGCTGCGAATAGGATAGGCTACCGAATATTTTGTGAGGTCATCTTGTAACGTGAGAATGTATTTAAGCTTAGCGGGCCCTGATTCCGGTAAAGGGCCCACGATGTCTAAAGCGATTCGTTGAAACGGGGATGTGGATGTGGAAGTTATTTCCATAGGGGCTCTGTTTAACTGCCTTAAGGCTTTATTCTCCTGGCATGCTCTACAGTTCTTTACATAGTCTTCGATGTCGCTCCTCATTCCCTTCCAGTAGAATTGTTTCCGAATTCGATTATACATGCGAGTCGAGCCCAAATGTCCGGCTATCGGAATATCGTGGTTTTCACGGAGAATTTTAGGTCTTTCGCTCAAGGTCGGATAAATTGTCTTGTTTTTATATACATGGATAGATATTTTGGTGTTATTGAAGAGGTAGGTGAGTATATTATAGATTTTAGTATAAGAGTGTTGGTCAAAAGGATTTTTGAAATCGGATATAGCAATATCTGTTGTTTCTGTACTTGACAATATTTTTTCTCTGACATTCTTTAAGGTTTTGTAAATTTCTGGGTAGGACGATTCGTCAAAATAGTGAACTTTAGTGAAGATAAAGTAAATAGTGCTATCTGCCTGTTTTATTTCAAGGAAGGAATAGAGTTCTTTCTCTGAATTTAGAATCTCGTCTTTATTGTCAATGGTTGTCAAAATTTCGTTGATGTACGGGTTTGATTCATCAAGATCAATAGATGTGGGGATTATTATAACCTTTTGAGGACATTTCATAAGGTTTTCAGCATGTTCTGTAAGTATGGCATTAGAATTGAATTGCCTATTGGCTATTGCTTTTAGAAATTTGGGGTAGTCGTCATTAGGACATGAATTAGGATTTGTAGGTTCAAGTTCAAGGATATCGGGTTCGGAGTTGGGTAGCTGAGCAGGAGAAGGATTTTCTACTTGAGTTGCAGTGGGACCTTGCATCATGGGAGGTGTTGAAGGAGTCTCTTGATTTAGTATGTCTTGGTCGAAAGTGAACGGTATAGGAGATGCTGTGGGACTTTGTATCCTGGGAGGTGTTGAAGGAGCCTCTTGATTTAGTATGTCTTGGTCGAAATTGAACGGTATAGGGGATGGTAATTCCAGAAGTGAATCTTCCAAGAGGTTGTCAAATTCGTCTATGTTTGGTAATAAAGGATTTGGAGAAGGTAGATTAGGTCTTTCAATTGGATTGACTGGGAATCGCGAGAGTGTATCGGCATTGGTATTGATCTTTCCTTTCTTGTGAACTATGTCATATTCAAATTCTTCTAATTTGAGCCGCCAGCGCATTAATCGGGATCCGGGATCTTTGTTGTTGAACAACCATTGTAAAGGTTTGTGGTCTGTTACTATGGTGAACTTGTGGCCATAAAGGTAGGGTCGGAAGACCTTTGTGCCGAACACGATAGCCAAACACTCTTTTTCGGTTGTCATGTAGTTGCATTCGGCTTTGTTTAGAGTGCGGGAAGCATAGGCAATTGGTCGGTCTTTACCTATTGGTCCTTGTGACAATATAGCTGATACAGCGAAATTTGAAGCATCGCAGGTCAGAACAAATGGTTTGGAGAAATCGGGGTATGCTAGGACTGGTGAAGTGGTAATTTTATTTTTTAAGGTCTCGAAGGCCAATTGTTGTTGATTTTGCCAAATGAAAGGTACGTCCTTCTTAAGAAGAGATGTCAGAGGTTTTGCCAATTTCGAAAAATCTGGGATGAAACGTCTGTAATATGAGACAAGACCTAGGAAGGATTTTATATCTTTGGCACATTTAGGTACGGGAAAATTTGTGACTGCTTTAATTTTTTCAGGATTGGGGCTAACGCCATCGGAATTGATAATATGACCCAAGTATGCAACTTCCTTGCATAGAAACTCGCATTTATCAGGCTGGAGCTTGAGGTTATAGTCTCGCAGCCTATCGAAGACGGAGGAGAGATTTTTAATGTGGGAGTCTAAGTCGGGTGAGTAAACGACAATGTCGTCTAGATACACGAAACATCGAGAGCCTTGTAAGCCGGCGAGGCAAGTATTCATTAATTTCTGGAAGGTTGATGGAGCGTTTTTTAGGCCAAATGGCATTCTGGTAAATTGGAAATGTCCTTGCGGTACAGAAAAGGCAGTTTTAGAGGCGTCTTCTTCCGAAATTTTAATTTGGTGAAAACCGGATGCCAGGTCCAATGTCGTAAAATACTGGCTCTTGCCTAACTGGTCAAGGATTTCGGTTATTTGTGGAATAGGAAAGGTTTCACCGATAGTTATGTCATTGAGTTTCCTGTAGTCAATCACGACTCTCCATTTGCGCTCTCCTGATGCGTCCAACTTCTTAGGGACGATCCAGATGGGGGAGGACCAGGGAGAGTCGGAGGGTATTATGATATTCTGATCTAACATTTTGTTGATCTGTTTTTCGACCTCTTGTTTGTGGCACTCGGGGAATCTGTAGGATTTGGTGTGGATAGGAACGTCTGTGTTGGTTTTTATTTTATGTTCTATGGCTGTTGTGAACGTGAGTTGATCGTTTGGTAGGTAAAATATGTCTGAATAGTGAGAACACGTGTCAAAAAGCACAGATTTTTCTTCGTCATTGAGATGAGAGGTTCTGAGTTGTTGGAGCACCTCATTTGTTCTTTGGTATGTGTTTTCTAGCGGCTGTTTTAGAGGAGTCATGCAAGAATTAAGAGGAAGTAGTTCTAATTCGAGTTTTGGATGGACTACGGCAGGCTTATCGGAAGTGTTGATAATTGTAATGTTGACGCGTTTATTGTCTTTCACCTTTACTATGCAATTTGCGATCAAAAGGGACTCTGAGATGTGCTGATCTAAAATTACGCCTTCTTGGATATTTGGATTACTAACTGTGCACTCTATTATTGTTTCTGTGCGAGGAGCGATAGTATACACTGGTTCGGAAAAGTGTAAATTGATACTCTCATTATAGATATTTAGTGTCTTTTGGTTGTAGTCAATTTGGCAACCCACACTGCTCATGAGGTCGTTGCCAATGATACCATCATAACATAGATTTATTTTGTCGAGAACGTGAAATTCGAAACTTAAAGCTTTAGGACCTTTTAAAATTAATTGCAGCTGGAAACTTCCTAGCGTTTGTGAAGTTTCATCACCCGGATCGATTCCTTTCAGTTCTATAATATTATCACTTAGCTGTGGGAATGTTGCCATGGAGCCCAATTTAATTAAACTAACAGAGGCGCCAGTATCTATCAAGAAGGACAGTGGTTTTTCAGCTATCGAAGTTTGGATATGGATATGAGGTAAGTATCTTTTTTCAGAATTTTTATTGATTTCGTATATTTTATTAGTTTGTTTGTTTGATTTCAGGTGCTGTGGAGAGTCGGGTACTACGTTGGGAGCTGTAGCGTTGGCGTCACGATATGGAAAGGAACTTGGAGCAGCGGGTAAAGAACGATGTACTGATTCATACGGATCAGAGAATGTGGTATATGATTTAGTAGAATCGAGTCGAGATCGGTGGTTTGGATTATTATTTGTAGTAGTAGAAGCAGTGGCTGCAGAGGATTCAGTGGGTTTGGTACAATTGGATGCAGTGGATACAGGGTTTTTCGATACAGCTGATTCGGAACAATCGGATACAGTGGATACAGGGGTTTTTGATACAGCGGAATTGGAACAATTGGATATAGTGGATACAGTGGGTTTTGATACAGCGGATTTGGAACAATTGGATGCAGTGGATACAGTGGGTTTTGATACAGTGGATTTGGAACAATTGGATGCAGTGGATACAGTGGGTTTTGATACAGCGGATTTGGAACAATTGGATACAGTGGATACAGGGGTTTTTGATACAGCGGAATTGGAACAATTGGATATAGTGGATGCAGGGGTTTTTGATACAGCGGATTTGGAGCAATTGGATGCAGTGGATACAGTGGGTTTTGATACAGCGGATTTGGAACAATTGGATGCAGTGGATACAGTGGGTTTTGAACTTTTGATACAGTGGATTTGGAACAATTGGATGCAGTGGATAGAGTGGGTTTTGATACAGCGGATTTGGAACAATTGGATACAGTGGATACAGGGGTTTTTAATACAGCGGATTTGGAACAGTTGGATACAGTGGACACAGGGGTCTTCGATATGGCAGATTTGGTATAAGATCCAGTGACAGCATTACCGAATTGGGATTGGTTAACGATCTTGTTGGTATATGTTGCAGGTGTTGCAGGAGGAACAAAGGATACAGAGCGGTTTAATGATACAGAGGGCTTTGAATGGCTTCTAACAACGTCGCTATAGAGTCGGGGCTGATTGCCGTGGTTCTTTGACAAAGAATCTTCAAAAGATACAGTGGGTTGTGACACGGCGGATACAGAGGATACAGTGGATTTGTTAATTGATTTAGTAAAATTGGTGTCTGTATTATGAAGGCGTCTCATGCGACACCCGAACGAGACGGTTTTTAGTTTAAATTGGCATTATCGATTTCGTCCTCGCCCATGTCTGTTGGTTGACTAGTAGTGAAGATCCTACGTGACGAAGAAGGTGATCCACGTGAGGTGGCTGGAAACAGCGTTGGTTGCTGGTTATTTAGACGATTGTTGTTGGATGATGATGCATTGAATTGCGATCTGCTATTATTGTATTGTCGTTTGCGACAATTTTCTATAGTGTGTCCAATATTCTTACAGTATCTACATACAATGTCATTAGTGTTATAGTTTCGGGAATGTTCTGGGCGATTCCCTGAGGTAAAACGGGAGTTAGAAGGTCGTGGTTGGAAATCGCGCCGGAATGGTGGCCGAGAAAGTGAAGGCCTATCATTGCTATTAGATTGTGAGCTCTTGTTTAAACTAGATGATATTTTCTCTTCTGCCACAGCAAAATTTACCGCGGCGTTCAAACTATCAGGGTCGCGACAGCGAACCACTTGAGAGAGTCGTGGATGGAGTCCAGTGATAAAAGTATGGAGGGCTAGGTCCTCCATTGCTGCTACGCGACCTGCCAACTCCGTTTTCCGTCTGGTTGGTATAGAGATGTTAATTTCCGTCAAGAGTTTTGCAAGACACGTTTCTATTTTAAGTGCGAATTGGTTGACGGATTCGCTTGGGCCTTGCTTACAACCTTGCAATTCTGAGAGAAGGTGGGCATAGTGTTTTCTCTCCCCAAACTGCTGTTTCAGAAATTCTATGAATTGTTCAAGGTTATCGAAATCTTTGATATTACAGGTAGATTCAGCCCTACCTTCGAGCTGGCACAATATGTATTTAAATAATATCGGTTTTTGAGTTCTATTTGCTAGGTTGTAAGCATTTTGGCAGTTCGATATAAAAGGATTTAGTTTTTCTCGAGACCCATCGAAAGGTTTAATAAATTTAAGAAGTACGTTAAGCTCGATTTTCTCTTCGAGTTCACTGCGTAATACAGCAGGCTCTGGGGTTACAGGAGCTGGAACATTTATTTTAGTCGCCATCGTGAACAAAAATAAATTATAAAGAAGCCGTCTCTATATTATGTGAGCCGAACATGCGACATCCACGCACCTTATCAACAAGACTCTAGAGAATATTCATGCACGAGAGTAAATAGGTAACAACATAATGAAATGACGACAAAAAAAAATGGGTATGAATGGGAATTCGTAATGCTAAATAAAATTACTAAATTAGTTAACTCTGAGTTCTGAGAAACGCACTTTGTAAGTTTATGAATGGATTCCACTCACAGTATTATCGCCATAAAAAGTACGGGTGTCATCACGGGCACAACGCAGCGTCGCCCGGTGAGCAAGGCCACACGGAATGCCTCCGTGGGAAACTGGAACTGGAGCCGCGCACACGGAAAATTTCCGTGAGTGCGCAGAACAGGAACAGCGATTACACAGGAACAATGCACAAATTTGTAGTTTTACACATTCACTTTTACGATGATTTTCCACTAATTCATAGTTTTTATCACACTTTTGACGTGAAAGTTTGTAATGGTAGCGTTTTCGAACTTTTCGGAGACGTATTCGGGTAGGCAGGGGGATTTTCGCATCCCACCGCTGCCACCAATATTACGCGGGAAACTGCGAGTTGCTTTTTAAAAAAAAAGAATATAATTAAAACACATAGATTTATTGTGCAAAATGAGGCACAAAGTAGAAAAGTAAGTAAAATGGATTTAGGAATATCGATTTAGAAGAGTTCCGACTTGTACCGATGTCTGAGGCGAACTAGGCTCAACGCCCGTCGTAAGACTGTATATCAAACAAATAAATGCTGACTAAACAGTCAACCCTTCACTAAGCAAGGGTATAACAATACTATATTACATCCCTGCAAAGTTTCATCGACTGAGGATTTAATGTTGGGGTCTCCATACAAAAGATCGCTTCATTGCCTACACTAAATGCCCGCGTGGCCGTATGCGGCCGGACAACAATAGAAAATCGATTGTGTCTCATTTTCCGGGCCTTGAAGTGTATCTCAGTCAAGAATATTTTATTTCACAGTGCAGATTGTAATACGAGAGGTAACATACAAATGTGATTCTTCATAATCTAGAGAAAATTAAATAATTTACGTTTGTTAAATCATTTAATTTTCCCGCGTTTGAAGATTATAATGAAAATATTTGTTTCAGATTTCTCGCTAGTACCTAACTGTAAGCCATATGTGTGAATATTGTAGAGTGAAAAAAAAAATATACGTGTCAATTTTTGATATTTTGGATATTTAGTGGGAGTGTTTATGAGTAAACAACGATAGTCAAAATATCGTGTTTTTATTTCATTCATAAAGCAGTAAAAAAAAACAAAAAATGTAGGTAGGTATATTTGGGTTACTAGAAAATGTTTCTTTTTTCATTAGAACTACCATGAAGAATAGTTGTTTTAAAAATACAAACAAAAAGATATTTGACTGAACCACTTTAATATAAAAGTCAATCAATGAAAATGACAAGTGAAAATGATTGTAAAATAGTAAATATATAATTATATTTTGCTATCCCAGTCTAACTCCTAGTTCCTTAGGGTTAGGACAGATATTCTCTTCTTCTTTGACGTGTCTGAAAACTAAATAATATTTTGTTAATTTATTGTATAAAATTGAAAAGTTACTAGAAACTAGAAAAAAAGATTAAAAAATTTCACTGTTTTCAAACTAACTTATACAGAGGGCCTATTACGAAAATAACTTACGCAATTGCGTAACGCAGTCACTTGGCCACGATAATCGTGCGCAGTTCTTCAGTTGTAGATTTAACAAACATTTTGAATTTGGCTATCGTTGCCCATAGACTACTGAACGAATGATGTCGGATACTCTAGAGAGAAACTGCCAAACTTGTGAAATCACTTCGCGATATCGCATACGCAAGTGCTTTGTAATAGGAAACAATCAAAACGAAGCACGGACGCAGCTGCGTGTATCGCATTAAAGTTTTCGTAATAGACCCCCAGGATAGAGTTCCCATATCTAATTACAGTTTGAAATTCAGCAGCTACAGTATATAATTCAGTAATTATGATTTCGCTACCAACAGAAGTTTTGAAAGTAGGACGACGAAGCATTGAAATTCATATTCTAATTATGTTAGTTAAGAACTTTCAACAGTTTCAACGGCAATATTTAGTTTAGCTTTAGATTTTTAAGTTTCATAAAACAGAAAACGTAGTACATTATCACATTATAGACATTTTTATGAAAGCTATGTAGTAATAGGTATTATTATAATAAAATATACTTAGATTATGTTCGTATATACAGCGAGCAACCTTTTTGCGGAGTCGGAGACATAATATTTATGTACCTACTTACCTACATTAATTTAAAATTATTCTGTGCTGTCTTTTATAATTACATTTTGCCCTAAAAATATAGAGCCGAGTTTTTAAAGTTGTTCTATTTTATTTGTCTAATGAGTAATTAGGACTGACAGATACAAATACTTATGATGTTTTATCTCTCCCAAATTGTATCAAAGTTGATATCTATTCCTATTTTTAAGAAAAAGTGACTATGTTTCTTTATCAATCTTAAAATTGCTTTTCGTCTTCTTTGTAGAGCCGCCCACGCAAAATAAAATATTTTTGTCTGACTGACAAGACATTAAGCAATTTTTATTTAAAAAAAGCTTAAAGTTGTTAAAACTCTATATTTTTTTTCTTTACGAGGGCACGACTTTAGCGCGGCGGGTCGGCCTGTTACAGGTGAACGTTTTGCGTAGTAGTTTTTATGACCCCAGAGGCTGATTTTCATACAATATTCAGAAGTTTGGGATCGTCGCGTATTTGGTGTGTTTGTGTATGAAAGTAGTGAAAAGAGAAAAGAGTGAGAGTGAAAAGAAAACGTGCTAGTACGCTCCTCTTTCACGCCTACGCAATGGACGGTATACAAAGCGATGTGTATATAAGGTCCTTCTTAAATAGTGCACATAATTTAAAGGGGTCAATATACTCATGCATACAAACAACTTTTATTATGGGACCAACATTGAAATCGCGAAAATAAAATCAGCTGTTCCATAGAAAATATAAAGTAGAATAGATCAAAATGTATGGAACAGCTGATTTTTTTTTCGCGATTTCAATGTTGGTCCCATAGTAAAAGTTGTTTGTATTCATGAGTACATTGACCCCTTAAAATTATGTGCACTATTTAAGAAGGACCTTATATATGTCAGCACACGGATTCATGTAATTCCGGACGGCTGACGCGTGGATGGCATCCGCATCCGAGTCGCACTGGAGACCTGGCTGCGGTTCCAGCCGAGCGGAGTGGTGCATGAATTGACCAATCACCATGATCGATCTCGAGGTACAGATACCGGCATAAGACTCGGCAAGACAAAGATGAGACAAAAGATGCGCCGAGTTTAGTGTTTGGATACTGCTGCTGCGCATCTTTTGTCTCATTTTTGTCTTGCCAAGCTACGTACCTGTATATGTACGAGCTTTAACTCCGCTCAGCTCCGCTTCACTCAGCGTCCCCACAGTGTAAACGGTTACGTATTAAAATCTCTAAATTTGAATGGCCTAAGGTCATAACACCTATGGACGAAAGGCCTAATTTTAAAACACCTAATCGTCGTAAAACCTTATCGTTGTTAGACCTAAGTTTAAAATACCTACGTTTTATAATACCTAATGGACGATAGACTTAATTTTTAAAACACTTAATCGTCGTAAAACCTGATCATTGTTAGACCTAAGTTTAAAATGACTAAGTTTAAATAACCTAACGATGGAAAAGCACTTCAATTGAGTCATAGATAACATAGATAACAGGTAACCATCTCATCTAAATTTTACTTATTACTAGCTGATGTCCGCGACTTTGTACGCGTGGACTTTACGACTCCGGTGTATTAATATAAATAAAAACTAAGGACTACTTTACAGGAGATGCAAAAACAGTACCTACCTATAGTGAAAATTTTTCATCAAGTTCTCATTTACATCAATAGATAGCACTACAGTTACTTATCGAGTCTGGGTTTATTCGACGTAGACATGTATTACGAGGTTTTCTCACGAAAAACAACTAAAAGAATTTTTCACTAAATTTGCGACTAACGAGCTTTTCACAGCCCGCCGAAATACTTATAGCAGTGTTATATGTTAAAAGTTGTAACGTGGCCTTGCGACCTCTTTCCCCAGAGTAAAAACTTTTTTCTCATAAATTTTAAATTCGAAACTATGTAAAATTTTTAGTTTGTTCCAAAAATAATAATTCATAAAATACCGTGTAACATAGTTCTTTATAGCAGGTTCTTTATTTTCGGAAATACATTGGATTACACTGTGGAGTACTGTTGTTTTATTGCTCCACGCGACAATGTCAATAAATTATTTTAATTTTATTTTTTATATTTAAAATGGTAGTTTTTGCCAGGTTTAGGCAATTCAATATCAAAAAACCGGCCAAGTGCGAGTCGGACTCACGCACGAAGGGTTCCGTACCAAAAAACGGCAAAAAAATTACGCTTGTTGTATGGGAGCCCCCCTTAAATAGTAATTTTAATCTTTTTTGTGTATTTGTTGTTATAGCGGCAACAAAAATACATCATTTGTGAAAATTTCAACTGTCTACCTGTTGTTGTTATTAATATCGAGCAAAAAAACAGCAAAAAAATCACGTTTGTTGTATGGGAGCCCCCCTTAAATATTAATTTTATTATGTTTTTAGTATTTGTTGTTATAGCGGCAACAGAAATGCATCATCTGTGAAAATTTCAACTTTTTAGCTATCACGGTTCATGAGATACAGCCTGGTGACAGACAGACAGACAGACAGACGGACAGCGGAGTCTTAGTAATAGGGTCCCGTTTTTACCCTTTGGGTACGGAACCCTAAAAATTAGGCCCAAACTGTTATCGCCTTCACCACGTGGAAGTACTCCCAGTTTATGTTATTATATTATGCTAAACAACTTTGAGGTGGCACCCTGAGCGAAAGTGGCGCCGCGGTAAATTTTATTTAATACTAGCCGCCCGCGACTTCGTCTGCGTGGAAAGGTTTTTTGCTATCCCTCGGGAACTATACTTTTTTTCGGGATGAAAGGTACCCTATGTCCTTCTCTGTACCCCTGACAATTTGTATGCAAAATTTCATGATGATCAGTTCAGTAGTTAGGACGTGAAGGCGTAACAAACAAACAAACGGACTTTCGCATTTATAATATTACTAGCGGCCGCCCGCGGTTTCACCCGCGTGGCTCCCGTTCCTGTTCCCGTGGGAATATCGGGATAAAAAGTTATCCTATGTTTTAATCTAGGCTATCAACTATCTGTGTGCCAAATTTCAACCAAATCCGTCCAGTAGTTTTTGCGTGATTGAGGATCAAACATCCAAACCCACAAACTTTCACATTTATAATATTAGTAGGATTAGTAATTAGTAATATTAGTAATATTAGTAATTAGTATATTAGTATATTAGTACATTAGTATTAGTAGATTAGGAAATTAGTAAATATTAGTAAATAATAGTAAATTAGTAATTAGTATATTAGTAAGGATTAAAATTCTAATACACAGTTTTAATAATGTTTTACGTGGAATTTTTAAGGCCCACAGTCTAGTATTTTTAAACGGCATCGATACATCACCTCGTCGTCACTGCTAGAAGTAAATAGCAAAACTGTTAAAAGTGGCCCTTTTTGACACATTTGCTATCTACTTCTACGAACGACTTCGAGGAAATATTCTAAAAATACTAGACTAGACTATAAGCCCTAAAAAATCCACGAAAAGTGTTATTAAAATCCTATTCATAACTTATTAAATAAAAACCTCTGAGGGCGCCACTTTCGGTCAGGGAATTGCGTATTCGTATTCGTATTCTTAGATATTATGAACATAGAACAAACGAACGTTAGGTGTTTTGAAATTAGATATTTTGTTTATAGATATATTGTCCAGTGAATCGACTTTAGGTCAAACGTCCATTGTGTGCTTTAACTATAATAACGGGTGGCGCAAAAGTAAAGACCCTATTTGGTTCAGCTATAACATTTTTTCTAAATTAGAAAACTAGATTTAGGTTTTTTTAAATGTATATTTGTGCCATTAAATTTCGTACCATTAGGATTTAAAGATGATGTCTTTTAAATGGTGACCTCCAGAGTTGATACACATTTGAGCCCTATTTATGACATTTTGCATAACTTGCCGTAACACTTCCTGCGATATGTTCGTTATTTCTTGACGAATGTTTTCTTTTAGAGCTGCGAGAGTCTCCCAGACTTAGGTCTATCCAATGTTGAGCCAGTTGCTTCAAGGCGTGTGGCAAAGCGTCGAATTGTGCGACCAATCGGTGCCGGACGGTGGGGAAATCGTCGACGAAATTCACGTTGTGTTCTTATCACTGATGAATTATTCCGTAAGAACATTGACACAATTATTCCACGTTCTTGGGGAGTAAAACGGTCCATGTTTATTTTCAGTGTATTTTATATTTGTTCACTACACAATTTTCAACAACAGAATGACAGAAAATGTCATATAAAAAAAAAATAAAAGTATTTTCTTTAGTGCCAGTACTTTTGCGCCACCCGTTATATATTATGAACTTAGGTATTTTGTCCATTAGGTGTTTTTCAAATTAGGCCTTTCGTCCATAGGTGTTATGACCTTAGTCCATTCTAATTTAGAGATTGTGATACGCAACCGTGAAATCGCACTCTAATATTATAACTCACCCATACTGTGTTCGCAAGAGTACTCATACAAGTCACAGAGGTCTAAAAATGTTCTGGCCTCGTTGACTGACTTCCCGCAGATGATGACAGTGTCGTGGAAGCAGGAGTACGCGTGCTCACACAATTTCTTCAGCTCCGACTGTAATTCCAAGATGATGTAGAATAGAACCAATTCTTCACACAGACATCGTATATAAAGCGACTAATGACATAGAAGCAAGATACAAAGGCCCAATCACGATAATTTTGAACGATAAAACCAAATCCGAATCGTTACCGTTTCAGCACTGTAAATTGTTTTTAGCTTAGAACCTATCAATAAAGTATTTTTTTTTCGATATAGTTTCGTCCTGCAGTGGCAAGTTAATCAGATAATCCTTGAGTCGAACTGTCTAACTAAAGGCAGCTTTGTTTTTTCTTCGTAAACAAAATTGTTGACACCCAAGACGTGAGTGTATAAGCTTAATAAATTAAGTTGTGTACAGACGATATTGTCAAAGCTCTTGTTTAGGGAATGATCTATGTTTTTTTGACCAAATAAATAATGAAGAAACAGGCAAATAAATAAGAATTGACACATAATTTACAATAGAAAAAGGAGAAAATCGTAAATGGAAAGTTAGCTATTGGCCAAATACTCAAACGCTAATTAACTTTGAGAGGTTTTTTGGGTTTGAAGCATGCTGTTTGAGAGCCGCTCAAAGTTAAGTAGGTAGCGTTTGAGTATTCGGCCATATGACTCTTACATCTTTACTTATAAAGTTTCCTAAACAGTTTTTAGGCTATAGTTGGAATACATGTAATTAAAAATAACATACCATGTACATCTTATCCCCCATCAGATGGCCATTTACCAACGTCAATATAATATGCACAACTGTACACATTAACAAATGTTTTTCGACATACATCGTCACAAGACTACACTTTGACGCGGAGGCGACTAGATTTCCAGCTAGCTGAAACTACCTACGTAGTAAATTAAACATAGCTAGGCTGTTTGCACATGGGAGTTCTAATGATCTTCATAAATCAAGTACTGACGTATTTACCTTTATAATAAAGTTGCTATGTCGGTAAAAGATTGTAGGCGTTGCCTGATGTTATTAAAGACTGGAAAAGCCTCTGACTATTTTGAGTAATCACCTCTGTTAATGATACATTTTCAAGATTAAATACTTATTTTCTAATTACGAAGTTAATATGAAAACTGTGAAGGGTAAATGTTTTCAAAGCTTCAAATGGTTTTAGTAGAGATAAAAGTTTTTCTAATTTCAAAATACCCCTAGGGGCCATCCATAAATTACGTCACACGTTAAGGGGGAGGGAGGGGGTCGACGAATTGTGACATTGTGTGACAAAGGGGTTGGAGGGGTCCTAAATTTCGTGACGTCACATTCAAAATCATTTGAATTGAAATAAAACAAAGATCGAAACAATTAGTTTATATTTAACTCATGTTCGTTACAAGTTTGAATATACCCTTACTGACAATGAACGGATGTTAGCCACAATATTCCGAGTAATTTAGTCCAACCGTGCCTGAAGCTGAATCCTAGATATACATACAACAGGAAGGTATCTAATATCTTTTGTATTGTTCCTACTACGTCTAATAACAAAACGCGCGAATGTAAACTTACCTCTCAGGGGAATATTGGCATGCGTACATTATAGAAATCATCCCAGAGCATACAACAGGTAGGTAAGTATCTAATATATTTTGTATTGTATCTATTACGTCAATAACAAAACGCGCGAATGTAAACTTACCTCTCAGGGGAATATTGGCATGCGTATATTATAGAAATCATAAGTATTGCCTCTATAAATCTATTGCTCGTAGTATTAGTCTGCTACAACAACACGATCCAAGATTTTAGTCATTTAATGAGAAGATTAATAGTTAGTGCTCATACGCACTATGCGGTTACCTGCAAAGCGGACAACCGTACGATTAATCCATACCAACCATACGGTTGATCGCAGGATACGGTTGCGAATGCGGCCAACCCGCACCCTGATTATCTAAAAAGAAACTATTTAGCGACCGGTTTCATTCCACATACATTGCTACTTTTCTTTGGTATGTTTTTTTTTAATCCAAAAAGAAGTAGCAATGGATCACTATCATCTATGAACTGCAACCGGTCGCTAGGTGGTTTCTAATTAGATAATCAGCCCGCGGGTTGCGGGCACCCGCAATCGCCTCAATGACGGGTGACCGGACCGAACTAAACCGCACAGTGCGATTAGCAACCGTGTCCGGGTGGCCGTCATTTGGAAGCAACCGGAGCGGTTGGCGGGTGACCGCATCACAGTGCGCATAGAAATAAATGTTCTGTTTATATTTTTGGGCAGCCGCAGGGCTGCCCGCTTGCTTTGTTGCCGGCTTTGTGGGTAACCGCATAGTGCGTATAGGTGTGAAAGTGTACCAACATTTTTGGAGCATATCAGTAGAATTGAGTACGCGTTTTTCACCTAATGTTCGATCGTGAGTAAGACATTAAATTAACTGAACTTTCCAGGGGCCGTATCGGCTAATGAATCGAACTTCAAATCTTCGTCTGCCGGGTTTCAAATTAAAACAGATAAATCGAGCTTTAATTGGGCCAAAATGGCGAACCCTAATTCATGAGGTCACACAAACATCCATATCTTCCAAATAACTTCAACAAATAGTACAATACGAAATTCCTTACTTCAATTTATCTTTTTTTAAATTGAAACTCGGCAAATTTTCCGAAGTTCGATTCATTAGCCGGCCCCAGGCAGAGTTTATCCCTTTACTTTCAAGTCATATCGCTGAGGTTTTTTGGGGGTATCTTTCCCGTGCAGGCTTATAAAATAAAAAGAATCGCGATAATCGGACGCAATTCGTCGTTCAATTTAACTTCACGGAGTGGGACAAACATCGACCGCTTATCGCGATTATTTTTTATGTAGATAATTGGCCTGTTGGATCTCACTGGACCCTCTCTTCAGTAGTTGCATGCAGGAATGTTCCATAATCTCTTAAAGATCATAAGTGTAGAAAATGCGTGATATGCATTACATTTTTCTAACGTACTTAACAATAAAAAGTCTTACTCTAAACAGTTTAGTTAATATTTATAAGTAATAATAAATAAATTAGTGCGACGAACGTAGTAGCGCCGCGCGCCATCTCACTTACTATTTCTTTGATATTTATTTAATCTTACAATTGAATACCAAAGGGCCTAGACAAAGTATCATTTGCAAATACTAACTTTTTTCGATTTCAAATTTTATTATCATTTGTTTGGTGGATGATATTAAAATTGTTTTGTTTTGTCAAGAATTTCCGAAATACGCAAATACCTCTGTAAAAAAAATACCGATAATGTCCTTTACATTATTTATTATATACAAGACACATGTCTTAAATTAAGTTTAATTAAATTCGGAAAATACATTGAATAATAGTTTGATTTAACAAAAATAATTTAGTCATCATAGTAGCTGTTGGTTGGTCGACGTGACACCGTCAAAATAGACTTGTCTTCTGGGCAGGCAGTTTGCTTGTAATCTGTAAATAAAAATGCGTTTTTAAGTCAGTTTAATAAGTACCAATAAATAAATAAAATAAGAAACACTCTGGACAAATCACGCCAATCATTTAATCTTAAACTAAGGAACGATCGTAATAATGGTGATTTAATTATGGCTGATAATTTAAGGCCAGTATATTCCAAAAACTCTGTCTCTGTCTTTTTCTTTACGTGTGAAGAGTAATGAAAATAACCTCACTTTTTCGTTTTTTCAATGTTTTTGTAGATATTTTGAGCATTAAGTCACTTTTTGAAAAAGTAACCGTTGAATATTCTTCTATATGTCATTACCTATTTTTCTATATATTTTTCGAGAATAAGGGATTAATAGACTTTAAGTATTATCCAAAAAATATAAAATTAACTAGCAGCCGCCCGCTACTTCGTCTGCGTGGAAAGATTTTTGCTATCCCTCGAGAACAATACTGTTTTTCGGGATGAAAAGTATCCTATGTCCTTTTCTGTACCCATGAGAACGTGTATGCAAAATTTCATGATGATTGGTTCAGTAATTAAGACGTGAAGGCGTAACAAACAAACAAACAGACTTTCGCATTTATAATATTAGTAAGGATAGTAAGGATGAAAATTTTCTTAGTCTATGCATATTTTTTTAGTCGAGTGAGGAAACTAATATCGAATTTTTAACCGTAAATTAATCAAGATCGTTTATGATACTTCAACATATATTTTTATCGGCTCAAAATGAAGAATATTTGATGAATCAAAAATAGGCCAAACTCGATAATTTCGAATATACTGGCCTTAATGAGGAGCTCGATGGCGCAGTGGTTTAGCGCATGGCCAAGCAATTGCAGAGATTACCGAAAATTTATTATCTTGAGCTCCTCCGTGATTCGGAAGGCACGTAAGCCGTTGTAAGTGTATAAGCAACTGAATAATTGTGGAATCATTGAAATAAGCGCGATCTCAGTCGTGTGAAGGTGAGACTTTATTGTAGTGGAGACTACCTCAGCAGAATTTACCGACTAAACTAACTTGATATACTTGGTGCCAAATGCTCCAAGAATATCAAGTCAGAGAGATTGGAATGCGATGCCCCCCATTCTAATGCAAACCGAAACAATATCACTGAACCCTATCCAACACTTGAAACTGGCAAAAGTATTCCCAGAAGAGGTGTGAATTGACAAAGCAAAAATAAGAAGAAGAAAAATAAGAAAGAGGTTGTATAAGAGGTAATCATGGTACAATAATATACTGCGCCAGGTATAGCACTCCGAGAGAGAAGTCACGTGGTTCTGCACAGGCGTACGTCATCTTCGCTATCGGTGTTAAAAATAACGTTTATTCATATTTAATTGAACTATTTCGTTTGCTAATAGAAACAAATCACAATTAAAATGCACTATTATAATTTTGTAATGAGTGTGATAGAAAAAAAATTATCTTTCATTCTTTGCTTGTTTGTTACTGTAAAGTCGCGCAATTGGATAGTGACGTATGCCTGTGCATCTCTTAGAATGCCAGACCTTTGATATCTTGGACCATAATGTTATCTATTAAAGGTAGGTAAGGATTATACCGACGGTTAAGAACCAAATACTGCTATCTACAAATGTTTCCATAATGTAGTTAGTCGCTATCACCAGCAACATAAAGCGTTCGTTTTAATTATTGAATTTAGCAGTCATTGGTTTATCTTGATAATGTTAAAAGTAATGCGGTTTCGATATTTTATGTCTTTGACAACTGATAAGCAATTATTTTGTTAGTAGACCTAAACAAAAAACCAATTATCGAAAAAAAGTAGATAACAGTATGCGTCGATACAACGAATTAACGCAAAATGAGAAAACCGATTCCTCGGACCATCAAATTGAATAACTTTTACTATGGGACCAACTCTGAAATCGCGAACAAAAAAATCAGCTGCTTCATACATTTTTATATTTTCGTTATTAATTTTTGTATGAAACAGGTGATTTTTTTTCGCGTTTTCATAGCGAGTTGGTCCCATAGTAAAAGTTGTTCAGTTTGATGGTCCGTAGAAACGGTTTTCTCATTTTGCGTTAATTCATTAATACGTTGTACTTAAGTTTGTAAATATCGTTTCTTGCGCCCGTTCTTCTTGTCAGCTAAAAAAGTCTGGAACGGATGGTAGGAAAATATGGACGATTCAAAAGTACTTAATAATTAAGTTTATTTGAATAAAGCTATTTTTTTACTTTGACTTTAAATCATTTATCTTACTCCGTCTCCGGATGCAGTTGAAGTCGAACATGTCGCAGAGGTCCCTAAACCCCATCACGTCCCCCGCGTGGCTCAGCCCACAGATGGGCACGCGGTCGTGGTTGCACACCTTAGCCATGCTGCACCACTTCGCTCCCATCTGGTAGAAAGATTGAAAGTTTGCAGTTTTCATTTATTTATTACTACCTACTGCTGATCCTCGTACGTATACTGTAATATTAAATGCCGAAAGACTAAAGAATATGTAGATTTTGACAAAGCGCACGCTATTCTACTGGAGAAAAATCTATCTTCATTACTATATTGTGACGATCCTGACGTAGTAGCTGAACAACTGATTAAAAACTTAGCCAACTCTCTGGAGGAAAGTAAAATAGTAAAAAGCATACCCAAACGTCAACGTAACATTAAGCCGTGGATCACTCAGGGTATTTTGCGCTGTATCCGTAATAGAAATAAAATGCAAAAAAATTGAAATCTGATCCATCTAATGAAATTTTGAAAATAACATACAAGAGATACCGCAACTATTGCAATAAGTTGCTAGGAAAATTAAAAACTAAATATGAAAGAGAACAAATAGCTAACTGTGTAAAAAATTCAAAAGTATTATGGAAAACAATTAAAACAATAACGGATCTAAATTCAGAAAAAACACCTGATCACGATCTGCTTAATATTAAGGCTACTCAGAAAGATTCGGTTGATTTCATCAGTGATTACTTTGCAGGTGTTGGTAGGAATCTAGCCGAAGATATACTTCTAAAAAATGTGACTATTGGGCTTAATAAGCAGTTACTCCAGCCGTGCTCGCAGTTATCGTCTTTTGTCCTCTTAGATACCGACCCTTATGAAGTCAACAGTGTCCTGTCAGGTCTTAAGTCCGAAAGCGCGCCTGGATGGGATAATATCCCAACTCGTTTTCTGAAGCTGACACGATCTACAGTTGTTCCGGTAATCAGCCATCTAGCAAATCTTTGCTTTCAAAATGGAACGTTCCCTCGACCTCTAAAAAGATCTTTAATTACTCCTGTGTACAAGGGTGGTGACAGGAGCGACATTAATAATTATAGACCAATTTCAGTACTGCCAGTTGTCTCCAAAATTTTAGAAAAGTTAATTAATAATCGTCTTGTTAACTACCTTGAAAATTTTAACATCCTATCGCAAAATCAGTTTGGTTTTAGGCGTGGAAAATCCACAGAAGATGCGGTCTTAGCCTTAACGTCGTCCATAGTTAAGTGTCTGGATGATGGAAGCAAGTACCTGACAGTTTTTCTCGATCTTAAAAAGGCCTTCGACACGGTTTCTTTGCCTACTCTTGTACGAAAACTTGATTCGATAGGAATAAGAGGAATTCCACTGAAGCTTCTGACGGACTATTTGCAGGACAGCAGGCAGAAGGTAAAGGTAGATGACTGTTTGAGTAAGGATACGGATGTCTCTTTTGGCGTTCCTCAAGGGAGCGTACTCGGCCCTACCTTATTCTTGATATATATTAACGATTTAACCAACCTTAATATAAAAAATGGGCGAGTATTCTCCTATGCTGATGACACTGCATTGGTGTTTACAGGGCGGGACTGGAATTCAGTATTTAATAGTGCTGAACGGGGACTTGCAGTTGTCACCAATTGGCTGCAAGCGAATCTTTTAACTTTAAATACAGAAAAGACGAATTATATATGTGCTTTACCATCAATAGTAAAACGCAACCGTGTAGCACATTAGTTTTGAAAATACACCAGTGCGAAAAATCTGTTTCTAAAACTTGTACATGTACTGTAGTTGAGAGAGTTAAAACAGCAAAGTACCTAGGGATTATTTTAGATCAACATTTGAATTGGCACTCTCATATAGATTCAATGTGCTGTAGAGTTCGGAAGCTAACGTGGATTTTTAGGAAGTTGAGATATGTCACCACTAAGAAACTTATCAATCAAATATATGTTGCTTTGGCTCAATCCTTGATAGGATATTGCATTTTGGTATGACACAAGACTAAATTTCTGGAATTAGAAAGAAGTCAGCGATGTCTACTCAATGTCATGCATTTTAAACCATTTAGGTTTCCTACTAACGACCTTAATCACTTTTCTGAACTCCTCTCGGTCAGAAGGCTGTACATTCTCTCATCAACTTTAAAGATACACAAATTCTTGCCATTTAAAGCCAATGTAACGAGTAAAAGGAGAAGTGATAAACCTGCTAAATTACTACAATCTAGAACCGATTTCGCTAAACATCAATACGAAAGGCAATCAGCACATATGTACAATAAATTAAATAATGATCTTAATATTCATGAATTAAACTTAAGAAGGTGTAAGGAAATAGTATCAAAGTGGCTATTACCAAAATCTTACGATGAAACTGAGGCATTTTTGCAGTATGAAGTAATATATCCAATTAATTATCATTATTATGGACTAATAATATTGAATAATAAAATTATACTTTAAACTACGCATGGCTATACTTAATTCACACCCTCACACACACACATACACACGCACGCACACACACGCACACACACACACACACACACACACACACACACACACACACACACACACACACACACACACACACACACACACACACACACACACACATACTTACCTATACATTGTAAAATTAGGTGTTAAATTGTTTTGTTTTTATTTTTTGTAATTATAATTGTAAAAGATAAAGTCTTAAGTTACTGGCATTAAGTTAGGAAGAGCGGGACCTCCTGACACAAGTGTTTTCAAATACCTAATAGGTCGTTCCAACCCCTTGTATTGATATTTAAGACTTTATATTGAATAAATAATTTTTCATTTTAATTTTTTTCATTTTCATACTGAGTACTAATGATACACAGGGTGCATGACTATACGGTGTTCCCACAGTGGGGTGGTTCCACTCATGATTACAAGCAACTTTTACTGTAGGGCCAACTCGGATATCGCGGAAAAAAATGAGATTGCGATTTTGTATGGAACAGCAGATTTTTTTACGCGATATCAGAGTTGGCCCCTTAGTTGACATGTGCTTGTAGGTAATCATGAGTGTAACCATCTAAATTTTCAGCGTGTATACACTAGATGTAAACACTAGATGTACTTTTAGATTTAAAATGAAATATGGGAGTCATTGCGGAATTACCACATTTAAGCAATGATGATATTGCATGACATGGTATTAATTAAAATTTCAATAATAACAATATTGGATATAAACTATATTGTATGGAACAGCAGATTTTTTAAAGCTATATCAGAGTTGCCCCTTGACATATTGTGCTTCTAATCATGAGTGTAACCAGTAGTAACCACCCCACTGCGGTTTTTCTTTACGCACTCATATTCTTTTAACCTCTGTTTATTTCTTCTTCCACGCTTGAATGAAACCCAGCTCTGGCATAGTTTTAATAAAACCTTAGCTTTTAAGGCGGCTCTGGGTGAAGTGACAGCTAAGGATTTGGCTCCCCTCACCCCGCCACCCTCTACATTACTTCGCGAGTCGTTTATTAGCGACATCTTTTAAAAAATTTGAAAAACTAATATGTAATTTATTACCGACATCTATTAAAATTTTTGAAAACCAATGTGTAACATATACAATGCTTGGCCAAAATTCACGGACCATAGAAAGTTGGAGACACGGCAGCATGGCATTGTTAAAATATTAAATTTTAATTTTATGTAGGTAAATTGAAAAAAGTGTTTCATAAAAAAACAAGAAATCAGCAATGTTCAATCAATCAGCCGCAATTTATATAAAAATTTAATTATGTATGAAGTCAAGTTTGTTTCATGTTTTAGTTATTTTACTGTTTTTTTTTTGAAGTGAAAACTTCTTTAGCGGCGTTGTACGCTTTTTGTAATGGGGAAAAATGCTAAACTCGCGTCAGTAAGAATCACGTGGCTGATAGAAAATGCGTAAGACGGATGTGACGGATGGAGAGTAGACAGCTGGCGGCGGAAGTATCCGCTACTTTCAAGTGTAATCTCTTTCTACGGGGCGCGTTGAAAATGGCGGCGCGTCATTTTAAGACGTAAACACTTGTGTCACCAGCAACGCGCTAATTTTGAAAATTGAACTAATAGCAGCGATCTCTTCGGTGAAATCATAGATTTATTTATACTCTGTGACTATAAGTTTAAATCGTAGAATGCGTGCATGTAGAAATTAAAAAGGTCACTGGCGCGAAATCTTTAGAATTTTTCTCTAATTACAAACTGATTGAATTGTGTGACTGTATAGTAACAGGAAGTTTTCACTTCTGCCGGCACTCCCGGAGTGCCAACCGATTTTTTTACATTTTGCATAGTACTTATACTTGTAACTAGGTACGTCTTATGTCTTGCTCACTTTAAACATTTCTGCGGTGGTGTCGTGTGAGGCGGGTCGTTACGTTCCCTCAAATATGGTTGAGCAAAACGATGGCTGGTTCATGCGTCATGCTCGTGAACGGGTGCTGCCAGTGGGAATGGGTCTGGTTCTGAGTACCTATCTTAACGCATATTGAATTGTAAGAATTGCGTTTCTTCTTTATTATTTTTTATATCTTGTATCAAGTGTTTTTTGGTAAATATTGCCTACTTAGGAGTAGCAGACAAAGTGATTTCTCAACTAGTTGAAAGTTATTTACTCTCACAATTACCTATCCATTATATAGTAGGTAAATTAACTTTAACCTACCTATTGCGAGTAAACTTTTGTTAATTATTGTGTAAATGACCTCACTTTAAATGTGGAGGTCATTTTTCAATGTTGACGACTCTGTATGAAATATACAGGGACAAAAAAGCAGCCCTTGACGAGTTTCTTGCCGGTTCTTCTCGTTACAAGGTCTCCCGCTTAGGCCTGGTTTACATTAGTCAAGTAGACGACCGAGTCGAGTAGCGAGTAGAAATACATTGCTTGGTATGTTCGTCGATTTTAAAAGAACGTCAAACACACCACGTAATGAACTTCTACTCTCCTAAAGCACTCTACTAAAGACTAAGATAATGTAAACCAACCTTTAGGGTTTGCGAACTGATGGCGTAGCTTCTATGACATTCACAAGTGCTTGTAACAGCCTAGACTGAATAAATTATTTTTTGAATATTGAATTTTTTGAATTTATTTCAATGGTTTTTTTTATAGTGATCGCGTCGCGCGCAGACTATTGTATGGCATCATTGAAATGATGATGTTAGTTCCTTTTCCAAATAATTTTACAAGATCGTTTTTTTTCGGAAAGGAAGTATTTTGATTATCTACTTACTACATTTTTCGTGTTTTTTCAATGAGCGCTTTTTTAAGAAAAAAAAAATAGTTTCAATTTCCTCACTAGATGACGCTATCGAAAAGTATGATGTCAAAAAAGTAGCGAAAAATTCTAAGGTGGCGTTCCGAATCACGCTTACAGCGCGCTGACGCTCGGACCGAATCATGCTTACAACGGTCACGTAAGTTAATTTGTGGTTTTTATTTGTGATTTTTAGAAAAGATGGCTGAATTTATTGATCTTTTTTTTTTTTTTTTTTTTTTTGAGTCTGGCTTCTTCCGTTCTTCACAGAAATTCCGCCAACGTCCCGTAATGAGAGATACACGATGCTTTGGATGAATGCTCGGTAACTTTGAAGCTTTCCTTCCTTGAGATTTCTCTTTCAATACCTAACCTAGGGAAAGGACAAAGACAAACACAAAACGTCACAAATACAATAGGTACATATGTAATTAATAATATACTAAACTACGAAACTATTTAAAGATAAATACCAGGAAAATTATTATTTAATATGATATTAAAGTTTAATATTATGTCGTTTTATATGTTTACATAAACACAAAAAAGCCGGTTTATCGGAGATTGAGAGGAGGGTATTAAGGTTAGTAGGACGAGGCGTGGAGGCTGGCAGTTGGTCGTACAGCGAGGGATATTTCTGGCAGTTAAAGATAATGTGATCGGGACTACCTTCCTCAAGACCGCATTCGCATATAGAGCTATCCAGTATATGAATTTTGAAAAGAAATACTGGGGTGGTAACATGTCCAAGGCGAAGGCGGCTTATAGTCGACACGACAAATCTGGGTAAGTCACGGAATTTCCAAAACCAAGGTTTACGCGGAACACCAGCCTGAAGGCTACGATAGTGGCGACCTATTACCCTAGAATTACGCAGCCATCTCTCTTCCCATTCAGACTCAAGTTTAGGTTTAGCTAGCTGAAGGATATCTGATGAGTAATTTTGTAGCCTTGACGGGTTTCCAATCAGTGTAGCCTCTTTGGCCCACCCATCCACTACCTCATTATCTTGTATACCACTGTGTCCCGGAATCCAGGCCAAAACTACGTCTATGTTTTGAAGGTGACACTTCTGAAGCAAACCTTTGATTTGTAGGATAACCGGAGAAGGAGATTTGGATCTAAACTGGTTTGCCGAAAGGGCTTCCAAGCTACTTTTGGAGTCAGTAAAAATGATACTTCGATTCAGCTGGTGGGATAATATGAAGGAAACTGCTTCTAGGATGGCAACAGCTTCACCCGTGAAAACCGATGCCTCTTTTGGGCATATAAAGTTAAGAACAATGTTGTATTTTGGTATCCAAACTGCCGAACCGACGTTACCCTGTGAGTCCGTCTTAGAGGCATCGGTGTAAACTGGCAGCCATTGCTGCCATTCTTCACCGAAACGCTCCAGAAACTTATTATTTGCTGCGGGATCATTTTTACTGATACCAAAATTCAAAATTATATTTGGGCTGAAGGTAAGGGCTTCGTAATTAGACTCAAATAAGGGGTGAATATCAAATTTGACTATAGGGTGAGATAGGGACGATAATTTCCTATGACTGTTGACCATCCTAGGAGGGGTTTTGTGGGTCCAATATGAGGAGCGAGGTATAAGGTTGGACAGAGACTGAAGGAGCGAACAAAGAGGATGGGACTTATATTGAGCAATTTTAAATACAAATCTATCCGAAAGATATTGGCGTCTAAGGTCTAATGGGGGGTCAACGCATTCGACTTGGAGGGCGATGCCAGGTGAAGATCTCATGGCTCCTAAAATTATTCTGAGACATTTAAGTTGTATTTTGTCCAGTTTGTTGAAACCCTCTTTGTTGCAGGGTTCCAACAGGAAAGATCCATAGTCTATAAGGCTACGGATAAGAGCATTATAGAGAAGTTTCAAGGAGTATTGATGCGAACCCCACCACACCCCAGAAAGTGATTTGAGTATGTTAACCCCCCTTTCACACCGCTGAGCTATGTCCTTACAGTGAGAGGTTCCTGAAAGTTTGGAGTCTAGGGTTAGGCCCAGAAACTTGACCCTATCTGAGACAGGGATTACTTGGTCATCTACTTTAAGGTCAATATCCGGGATCTGTCTTTTCCTTGTAAATATTACTGTGTTACTTTTGGGAACTGAGAGAGTGAGACCATGATCAACCAGCCACTGATTTAAATAATATAAAGCAGAGTTAAGCCTATCTGAAATAACATCAAGGTTTTTTCCGTGGGCGTATATGCATAAGTCATCAGCATATTGGAGGAGTTTAGAAAAGCTTGTCACGCTTTCTTCCAGATCGCATGTATATAGGCTGTACAGCAAAGGACTGATGACAGAGCCTTGCGGCAAGCCCTGCCATACAGTCCTAGGGGGGAGACAGTGATTCCGGTACCGAATATTTACCGTCCTATTCGTAAAGAGGTTATAAATTAGTTGAACAAGCCTCGCTGGAAAACTCAATCGAAGGAGCTTCTCTCTGAGCACCGGAAGCTGAACATTATCATAGGCGGCAGAAATATCCAAGAATGTACCCACTAGGAATTCACCATTCGTGAAAGCGAGTCTGATGTCTGTTGTAAGTATGGAGAGGCTATCAAGGGTACCCTTGCCCTTGCGGAAACCGAATTGACTTTTAGCTAAAATACCCTGGGACTCCGCCAACCATTCAAACCTATTCTTAATCATATGCTCCAGGATTTTGGATATAGTAGACGATAACGCTATAGGTCTGTAAGATGAAGCAAGTTTTGGATTCTTACCTGGTTTCAAAAGGGGAATAACGACTTGAGATTTCCAGGAGTATGGAATATCACCGGTTTCAACCACTCTATTAAATAGGTTGAGGAGGTAAGAAAGGGCAGTGGGGCCGAGATGGGAGATGAAGGAATATGGGATGCCATCTTCTCCTGGGGACGAGTCCTTCAAATTCCGCATAGCACATTTAAGTTCGTCTAAGGAGAATGGGGACTCGAATTTGTTGAGGGTGGAGTTGAATGATTGTGAAGGGAGTGTTTGAGCAATTTCGGGGGGGACGAAGGGGGGGGCTAGTCTGTCTGCAAAAGATTCTAACCAGGGGGATGGGTCATTTGAAGAAGGAGAGGGTCCCGCAAGTGAACCTCGGAAACGTCTAATGTTCTGCCAAACTTTGGAAGGGGGCGAGCGGGGGGATAAGCTTTCACAAAAGCTCATCCATCCGCCTTTCTTCCTTCGTTTAAAGAGGCGCTTCGCTTTGGCGGCTATCTGTTGGTAGGCCATAAAATTCTCACTGTTCATGTTTAAACTGTAATTGATTTCCGCTTCTTTTCTCAGTCTTATCACTTCCGAGCATTCCGAGTCCCACCATGGGGGGGAAATTAGGTTATTTTTCATACGGCGAATCGGGGGGATGTGAAGATCGGCTGATGAGATCAGAGCGTCTGTAAAGTGAGTGTATTGGGATTCAATGAAGTTTGATTCAGGGGGAGAAGTATGGCTCAAACGAGAGTCAACTTCTGCAGAAAATTTTTCCCAGTCCGCTTTGTTGGTGTTATACTTTCGTAACGATGAATGAGAATAAGCGAGGAGGGTTGAGCTAGGTTTAGATACGATGATGGGGAAATGGTCACTACCGAAGGTTTCCGAAAAGGTCTTCCAAGTTAACGCAGGGGCCAAACTGGGTGAGCAGGCAGTAAGGTCCACTGCAGACCTCTCATCCTGGTTGGGGTAAACACGTCTTGTTGGACTACCATCGTTCAAGATGCAGAGTTGGAACTCGTCAAACAGGTCAATTAAGTGGGTAGAGAACGAATCGCAGGAGTGACATCCCCATGAGGTGTGGTGAGTATTAAAGTCTCCAAGGACTATAACGGGTTGTGGGATAGCTGAAAGAACTGCTTGGAGGTCCGGTATGAGGGAGGGTGATGGATCAGGTAAATAAATAGAAACAAATGATATGTCTAAAATTTTTGCCGCAACGACATTAAATGCGTCGCTGTGGGGGGGAATTGGGATCTTGGTGTAAGTAAGGCTCCCTTTGATTAAGAGAGCGCAACCAGCACAGCCATCAGCTCTGTCGTCCCTGAGACAGGCAAAGCCAGACATTCGAAACCGAGAGTCTGGCTTGAGCCAGGTCTCAGAGATGGCAGCGACAGCCACAGAGTGTTTATTTAATAAATATTTTAATTCGTGAGTTTTAGGGTTAACACTTCTACAGTTCCATTGTAGAAACTGAGGAGTGCTCCTCGTAGATTGGGTTGGGGGCGCCATTGGGAATGAGTTTACTAAGAAGGCTTAGTTTGTGTGCTACGTTGGGCGGTAATGCATCATTAAATCTACAAAGTATGTCAGTTAAGAGGGAGATTATATGTTCAAGGAGGTTGTCGTCTTTTGATGTCGAATAAGGGTTATTCAGGTTAGACCCATTGGGTAATGTGGGAGCAACTTCCGAGATTATATTGTTGTGAGCTATTCTGTCATAGCTCTGAGGAGGAGGGGCTCTGGGTTTCTGCGGGATAAACATAGTCTTTCGGTACGATGTTGATGATGAGGCTGGATTGGATCGAGTGTTATTTATGTTCGGTTGGTGTTGGGAAGAAACGGGGGACACGGGGGTCCTAGAGATGTCTGCGTATGGTCGCCGGACAGGTGCAAACCGAGCGGACGCTTCGAGGTAAGAAATACTTTCCTGGGACATTACTATCTTAATGTTGTGTTGTCTTACTGTTTCGGGACAGCCCCTGCTAGTAGCAAAGTGTTCCCCCGAACAGTGTAGGCATGTAGATTTGTTCTCTGGGATGTTACAACTGTCTCCCGGATGTTCTTGGGCACAGCGGTAACATCTCGGCTTAGACCGGCATTGAGCTTTTATATGGCCATACCTACAGCAGTTGTGGCATTGAATGGTTGGAAGTTGGTAAGTTTCCACTGGCAGAGACGTAAAATAACAGAAAATTCGTTTAGGTAACACTTGACCTTCGAATGTCAACACAACAGTTTGGGTGGGGGTCCAGGTGGTATTGCCGTTTGTAGATACCTTCCTGTTGAGGCGTCTGGCCTTCAGGACTGTACCGCATCCTTCTGGAAGTTCAATGGAGCCAATAAATTCGTCTAACGACCAATCCACAGGGACATTTCTGACTATGCCCATGCGGGTAATATTGTAGGATGGAATTATAGCCTTAAATTTATGTAACGAACCAAAGTCTCATGCAATAAAACTATTTGCATCCGATCCCGTTTTAAATTCAATTTCAATCCTATTTCTACCTACATTTTTAATGCCGCCTTTTACGATATTTTTTATATTGTGTTTGTGTATAAGCTGTCCAAATTTAATGGGTCTAATGGTAGAACCTGCTGCTGGGTCAGGCACTTCCCTACTCACATGGACGATGAAGGGGCCTTGATCAAGAGGGTTGTACTTCCGAGATTCCTGGGAGAGCATTGGGTGCAAGTATATAGACTGAATCGATACAGAGGTGTCACTAACGTCGGAGGACCTTGTCCGTTTGTCAGGATTGGGTGTTGAACATGTATCCGTAAGTTTATGCTTACGGGGTTCTGATTTCTCCTGCGTAAACATTGGTTGTGAAGTTTCCATATCAGGGGGATCAGGGGGATTAGGAGGCTCTGGATCCATGGCGTCTAACCAAGGATGGCAAGACGCCGCTTGTTAGTGAACCGGTATTAGTAATTTAAATACACTGAATTCTTGTTAAAACACTTAAAACCACTCACCAACGGAATGCTAGACAAGAAAACTCAATTTAGAAAAGAACGGTTGAGAGAAAAGTATGAAAAACACTAAATCAAATTCGCGGACACGTGTATCAAACAACTCCGAAACACGGAATCAATTTATTGATCTGCAGGTGTTTTGTTAAGCAGTATTATTTCTTCGGACAAGATAGATAGATGTTTTGGACATGTCATGTCAGGGTTGACAAGTTGACTTTGACATTGACATCATACTTTTGCACAACGCCATCTACTCATAGTTTCCTTTTTTTTTTAAATCTTTCATTAAAAACCGCTCATTCAATTCAAATGCATTTATTCAGACAACAGAGATTTTACTGAAATGATTTACTAATTTTGTTGACAACTACATTTTGTTTATTGATGGTGTAATATATTGTTGGTAAAATAGGTATACGCAATAATAAACATTATCACCAGCGGAGTTTAATATTTCTGGTAAGTATAGGTACTTTATAATCTTACCACTACGAAAAAAATATCATAGAATCTAAAACCTATATCGATTGACGAAGTTTGAGGCCTGAAATCACGACCGTTTAAAAGATTTCAATAATATAAAATATTTTTTTATAAATTATGAAGTTGGATAAACAACAGTAATATGAAAACGCTTTTGACGTAAGTAGGTACTAAACAAAACAGGCCAACTTTTTTAGGTTGGTGTGCGTTCACAGCGTCTAAATGGTAATAAAATAAAAATTAGAAAGTGACCTCCCCCCCCCCCCCGGCTTTTGTGTCTGCCAATTTACAATTTACCATCATTTCAGATTGATTAGGTCTCATACAAAACCGGCCAAGTGCGTGTCGGGCCACACGCAGTAGGGTTCCGTAGTTACCATATTCCATGCCTCAAATCAAATCAAATCAAATCAAATTTTTATTTGCAACTAAGTGTACAGTGGTGTTACAATAATGAAGTGCATGACTTAGTGACCATTTAGGTATAGCAAATTTTTGACAGTACTATTATGGTACTATTAATTAACATTTACAAATAGGCACTTAAACCAATAAAAATAAAAAATATGTATTTTAAGGCAGATCCTAATATTTTTAATACATTTTATGCATTTATAAACTCTTTTACAGAGTAGTAACATTTTAGAATTAAGTAAGATTTCAATGACTTAGAGAATAATTTGAGGTTTGGTTCATTTTTAATAAAAGTTGGTAGTTTATTGAAGACTTTAACTGACATGTGATAAGGACTGGTATTAAGCATTTTTATTCTGGATTGTGGTAAGTATAATCTGTTTTTGTGTCTCGTATTAATGTTGTGAGTATCTTTTACTTTGGTAAACGTTTCTATATTTTTATAGGTAAATATACATATGTCATATATATAGAGAGATGGAAGTGTGAGTAGATTAAATTTAATAAAGTATGGTCTACACGATTGAGTATTATCTATTTGTGCTATTATTCTAACACATTTTTTTTGCATAATAAAGAGATCATTTACGTTTGTGCTGTTTCCCCATAACATTATTTCATACTTTAATTGTGAATAAGCATATGCGTAATAAGCGGATAGTGCTGCTTCTGTATTCGTGCTATGTACTAATTCAAAAAGAGCGTAGCTGAATTTAGATAGTTTAGATTTAATGTGTTGTATGTGACTTTTCCAATTCAGGTGAGAATCTATTACTATACCAAGAAGTTTAAATGTATCAACTGATTCTATTTCGTTATTTTCGAATTTAGTATTTATGTTTAAGGGGACTTTACAATAAGGTCGGAATTGCAATATTTTTGTTTTTGAATAGTTTATTTCTAAGTTGTGACTTTTTAACCAGGTTGTTATAGTTTGGATTGTTTCTTTGAGAATGATGTTTGCGTTTTCAGAATTTTTACATTTTATTAGAATGGATATATCATCTGCAAATAATACTGGAAGGGTGAAATCGTTTTTTACTATTTTGGGCAGGTCATTAATGTAGATAAGAAAAAGGACACAACCAAGAATGCTACCTTGAGGAATCGAATGAGTTAAGACTCTTTCCTGAGATTGTACAAATTTAATTTCATTTTTTTGGATGTCATAGTTTTCTATTTGTACTTTTTGTTTTCTGTTTTGTAAATAAGATTTGAACCAAACATGGCTGGGACCCCGTATACCTGAACCATATAATTTTGACAGTAGGATGTTATAATCTACACTTTCATACGCTTTTGTCATATCTAATAGCAAACCTAACCCATAGTTTTTTTCATCAATATGTTTCAGAGCTGTTTGTATATACCGATAAACTGCAAGGGTTGTGGACTTTGCCTTTCTGAAGCCGTTTTGGTGTTCGTCGAGAATATTAAATTTTTCTAGGAATTTGTACAGGCGATTACACATTGCTTTCTCAAATATTTTAGAGAAACATGGTAATAGTGCTATGGGCCTATAGTTATGTGGTGATGTTTTGTCACCTTTTTTATATATTGGTTTTATTACAGAAATTTTTAATAGATCTGGAAATGTGCCTTCTTGAAAACTTTGATTTATAAGGAATGCTAATGGTTCTGATAATTCTTTGGAGCATTGTTTTATCAGGGTAGGTGGGACATCGTCAAAACCACAGCTGTGCTTGTTTTTTAAAGATTTTATGATTTTTTCTACTTCTTTTTCGTCTACGGCACTTAAATACATGGAGCATGAAGGTGGGTTTACAACTGTGTGAGCATTTTTTGTTAAGTTTTTATGTTTATTTAAACCTATATTTGAAAATGTATTACTAAATATTTCACTTACTGTTTTTGGGCACTCTATGATTTTGTTATTTATTTTTAGTTTTATATTTTTATACAGCT
The DNA here is from genome assembly GCA_943789525.1 of Agriphila geniculea. Lineage (NCBI taxonomy): Eukaryota > Metazoa > Arthropoda > Insecta > Lepidoptera > Crambidae > Agriphila > Agriphila geniculea. The sequence continues at coordinate 16,200,901 of OX038890.1, forward strand.
TGTTACTATTTTTCCCAGTTTTAGTGTTTATAATTTTCCACATTGTTCTGTATTTATTATCTGATTCTTGTATTTGTTTAGTATATTCTAATTTTTTTGAAGTTTTTACACATTTTTTTAATATTTTGGTGTATTGTTTGTAATATTTTCTTAGAATTTTGCTATTGCTTTCGTTTAATAATGTTTTTAGGATTCTTTTATGTTTGCATGCTTTTTTTAGGTTTTTTGTGAGCCATGTAGTTTTAGGTTTATTTTTTATTTTTATTTTTTCTATTGGGATATATTTATTTAATAATTTTTGTATTATTAAATGGAATGCTTCGTAGTTTTTATTTATATCTTTTGATGATTTGGTAACCTGTTTCCAATCTATATTTTTTAATGCATTTCTAAACTGTGATATTTTTATATTTGTAAATACTCTTTTTTTAACTATCCAGGATTTATTATTACCTTTTGATAAATTTTCTAGACGCAGTTTTACATTTACAGACTTATGGTCTGAAAGACCGTGATCTTTTACATATGATTTGCTTACAAGAGATTTGTAATTTGTGAAAATTAAATCAATAGCGGTTGATGATGTTTTTGTAACTCGTGTGGGGTCTTTTATTAATTGTGTAAAATTATATGAAAGCATGAAATCTAGGAATTCTCGTGTCACTTTATTTTTAGTGTTCAATATGTCTATGTTGAAATCACCACCTATAATAATGTTTTTGTTTTTATCTTGTTTGTGTAATTTATTCAATAGTTTTATCATTTGTGCATAGAATATATTAATATATCGATCCGCTCTATATAATCCTATTACAACAGTATTTATTTGAGGTAACTCAATAGCACTAAACTCTATAATAAACTCTTTTGAAAATTTAACAATATCATCTCTTACAATATACTCTAAGTTTTCTTTTATTGCAATACATACTCCTCCCCATTCGTGTTTTTCTCTACAAAACAATGATGCTATTTTATAACCTGGTAGTACAATTGTCTCACAAAAGTTTTTATCTCTAACGAGTTCAGAAAATGAAATTATATCAAAGTTTTTATCAGACAGCAATTCTTCAACTAAGTGTAATTTATTTCCTATACTTTGTATGTTTTGGAATGTTATTTTACAAATATTGTGATCGAAATGTATTATTAAGTTGACTTGGGGCTTCTCCTCCAGTAGACGGCTGCTTCGATGACTGTTTGTCCTTGATTGTACTGTTACCACCTTCCGTTTGTTGGATTTTTGTATAATATGGCTCTTCGTATAGTTGACCATTTATGAATAATTTATCATTTTTTATGACAGCGTGGTAACCATTTTGTCGCATTTCTTGTAATTTTTGTTTTAAAACATTTCTCTCTCGTAGCTTTTCTCCAGACAGAAAAATACCAACAGCCAATCCAGTGTTCCTAAAGTAATGGGAATTTTCTGTAATATATTGTGCAAACCTCCTGCTTGTGAACTCAATTTCTAATGGTCTGCGGTTCCCATTTTTGCCTATGCGCTTAATTTCTTCTATGTATGGATTGGTGTCCAACTCCATGATGTCTGCAAAAATGTTATTGACATTTGCATAAAGATCATATCTGCTTTCATTTTGACTTTCTGGTAGGCCATATAGGACAACTTTCTTTTTTGTAATCTCCAGGTTTTCCAACTGAAATTCGATGGTTTTAATTTTATTATTCACTATATTTATTTCTTCTCTAATCACTTTCTGTTCATTTATTATAGTAAGTGATGTTTTAGCCGAGTCACTTTGAATTTTTTTGACAGCGTTTGTTACTTCTGTTTGTATTGCTTCTTTTAAGTCGCTGAGTATGGAATCCTTTATTTTTTCCAGCTTCATGTCTAAAAGCTGACTGAATTTATGTAGTGAGATCATGTCTTCAGAAGTATGGTCGTAGCTGGTGTCTATGCTATTATTCAATGTGGCTGTATCACCAGTGATATCATCTATGTCTTGTTCAGTGCAGCTCTCATTTTGTGTAGTTTTTTGTTTTTTCTTACACCTTTTTGTAATATTTTGATCCATTATATCTTCGTTTTTGTTATTGGGTATGTTTGGCTTAATTGGTGTATTCGAGTTGTTTTGTTTAGGCACTCTGCAATTACAGGCTTGACACTTCCATTTATTTTTGTGGTCTTGAGTCATAGTGTTATAAAATCGCTTGTCGGACACATTTGCACATTCAAGATCGTAGAATTCTTTACAAAGTGAACAAGTGAGGAATTCTCTATTTGGTATAACTTGTTTACATCCCGAACATAACGCCATCTTTTTGTGTGATTCATATACGACACGACAATCAAAAGTTAGGTTATATTTTTTGCCGGTAATCACTATATTTTATTTCTGTAATTATGACACTTTCTTTTATTAGAATACGATAATCGCTTCCTTCGTTTGTATATGGAATAGCAATTACTTCCGATTTTGAATAACAGGACTTCTCATTTTTCACGTAAACACAATTTGTTTTCCATGTCGAAATATTTTCACTTAGCCTTAGTATTCTTGAGATAACGTTTGTCCTTGTATTTCTCACTGTCTAGTTTCTTCTTATCAACAAAACTATTTGAATATTACTTGGATGTAATTTATTAAATTAAATTTATTTAAGAGTAACAATTATGTTCGCGAGCAGTGTTGCCAGTCCTCATTTAATACCGTCATTTTTCATCTGCAAAAATAACTTTGTTTTTCATAGAGTTTGTATAAATGAAAAAGTTATATTTGCGATTTTGAAAAATATGTTATATCTCATTCAAACCAGTTTTAGTTGAAAGTGTTTATTAAGATCTACAGCATACATTTTTTTTTAAGATTTTTCACTCTCTTATTTTAAAAGTTAGAGGGGTAAACACACATTTTACCACTTTGGCAGTGTATATCTTTCAAACGGTTGACTTTGAAAAAAATAGTCTTAGAAACCTCAATGTCATTTTTAAAGACCTATCTTTAGACAGTAGACACCCCGCACGCATAGATATGATGAAAAAAATTTTTTCAGTTTCAGTTCCATGTATGGGGATAATAATCTTAATAAAATAAAGGGATTTATATATTTAATATAATAATCTAATAATACACGCTGAAATTTTAATCATTTGGTTCCCGCCGTGGGGTGGTTCCACTCATGATTATAAGCAACTTTTACTATGGGGCCAACTCTCTTGCTCTCAACAAAAAATTCAGCTGTTCCATACAAAAGTGCAGTACCTACTCGACCTTAATGTATGGAACAGCTGACTTTTTTTTTGCGAGCAGGAGAGTTGGCTCCATAGTAAAAGTTGCTTGTAATCATGAGTGGAACCACCGCACGGCGGGAACCAAATGATTAAAATTTCAGCGTGTATAAATCCCTTTATCTTTTATTTTTGTGTAAACATCGTAATGCGGTTCACAGACCGCCAAGTTTTAACTGTGTAATCCTAATAGTTTCGGAATAAAGTGGCTGTGACATACGGAAGGACGGACAGACAGACAGACATGACGAATCTATAAGGGTTCCGTTTTTTTCCTTTAGGCTACGGAACCCCAAAAACGTGCTAATAATCTAGAACCTGTAACCAAATGTCACATTAAAATTTTCGCTATCACTTCGCTCCGAAAAATGTATGAATTAAGACTATAATCCATACATTTTTCGTTTGATTCTTAAATTCGATTACTTACTTACATTAACATATGATTTTAAAATTCGATTGTTAACGAAATGGAAACGGAAGCTGTTAATACCGAATTAACGAATTTGATAAAAATTAACGCGCGTTCAGCGCTTGTCATCTGAACGTACCCTATGTCAATCCCATACAGTTCCGAAAGCGAAGCGATAACGATTTGCAAATATTACTTTGACTAGGGGGTCTGATGAGAAACCCTATCAATTGGTATCGTAAAAATATATTTGGTGGGTTCGATTCCTGGATAAGACAAAGTATTAGGACAGCCTATAGATCGCGTGATGCGTTTTATCGACACTTGACTGTTAAAACCCATGTCCTTAAAAGTAATAAATCGATATTATTATGGCGTTTCAGTGGTCACTGGTCATGCTAGGGGGGGGCAGGATGGTATAAATATTCTTACCTATACCCTACCTGCATGTATCCAAATCTGTTCAGTTCAGGCATTTAAAAAGTTATAGTGGAATAAATTAACTCACAGTCGTGTGATTTATTACCTACAAATGTTTGATTTGAAGACTCATATATAGTATTCAAAATTTTTAGGTAGGTATTTTATACTAACCGTCCTTACGCGTAATTTTTATATCTATGGCAAAATAATGCATCAGAGGGCCTATTACAAAACAAAAAAGAAACCGATAGTCGGACGCAATTCGTCGTTTAATTTACTTGATATTGAACCTTATTAGTGAGGTAATAGTGCCACGGTGTTGGACGAATATCGTACGCTTATCACGATGCTTTTTTGTAATAGTCCTTCAGTTCGAAATGAATTTTCAAAACATAATTGTAACGTTCTGACAGTGCTAAAGCAAGGCTAAAACAAATGAGCAAGACATAGAGAACTGTGTAGCTGTCAGTGGGAGCATGAGCGATACGTGTTCCCCGTCCGAGCGCCGGTGGCGGTCTGCCGCCCGCTCCCCTCGAGGGCACCCTCTGTCGAAAATGTATCTGAATTTTTGAAAAATTGTCGCGAAAATCCCATAAATGGTCTTTTTGAAAATGTCTTTCGTGGAGTTTGTAGCATTTTTTCTCCTCTATCGATTGGTGGTAACGAGATTTCCATAGGACTCGTAGTTACGGAGGAGATGCACAGAAACAAAAGTGTTAGTCGATTTTATTTATGATATTTTTGGCATTATGTAAAATATTTATAACAAATGTTAATCGTGGAATCGATAGGCAAAATCTTGAAGATTCTTATGGTATATTTACTTTGTTTTAATATTCATTAAATAAAGAGGAGATAGAGAATGAAAAACTACTAATAACCACGTTTTGCTAGTACAACCACCTTAAAATAAAAAGGAAAATGTGGCGTATTACTTTTTTTACCTTCCTCCCCATCGCGATATCTTCGCTATCTCTATCTTGAGGTGGACCGTGGGCGTACACTTTCGCTAAGAAACATGCTACTATGAACACTGAAACAAAATAGATATCTGGTATCAGGAAAATCACTGTAACAAAAAATAGAAAAACGCTAGAAGAAATAAAAAAGAAGCAAATCAATGTTTTACAGTCATTAGATGCTTTCATTATAAATAAGGTTTTTCTTAAGTTAAATTTTAGGGTTTTTAATTATTTCTATTAAATACATAGAAGTCTTTTTTTCAAGAAAAAGCCATTGAATTAAGTATTAAGAAATTAAACAAATAGGCTACTAGTTCTAACGTAGGTATAGCCTTACAGTTCTGGATAAAAGTAGGCCCTTACCAAAATTCTTGTAAATCACAAAGTTAATATCTTTGTGTGTTTTTAGATTGAGAAAGATCGTGGGTTCAAATCATTACATTATACGTTGGTACTCTTCCTTTAGATTTGAAACTATTAATAGCATTATTTATTAATACCATTTATTATGTAAAGTAACCTTTGATCAAGAATACTTAGTCACCCTGCACCACAAACACCAAAAGAGCACGTAAATATGGATCCGGCTGACAAAACAATAAGTGATTTTTGAAAAATTTTGATATTCGAATTCCCAACTTCAATATTTGTACGTGGCGGTAGTAAAAAACCGGCCAAGTGCGAGTCGGACTCGCCCACGAAGGGTTCCGTACCAAAAACAGCATAAAAATCACGTTTGTTGTAAGGGAGCCCCACTCAAATATTTATTTTAATCTATTTTTATTATTTGTTGTTATGGCGGCAACAGAAATACATCATCTGTGAAAATTTCAACTGCTTAGCTATTAGGGTTCATGAGATACAGCCTGGTGACAGACAGAAAGACAGACAGACAGACGGACAGCGTAGTCTTAGTAATAGGGTCCCGTTTTTACCCTTTGGGTACGGAACCCTAAAAACAAACATACTTTGTGTAAATATGCTCCCAGTTTGAAAGTGGAGCGTTATTTGAAGGTGCCGGGCGTTGAGACTAGACATCTAGGGACTTGTACTATTATATATTCTGTGTCTAGGGTATTTTTGATCGAAGAAACTAATGAATAAACGAACTAAATACCTACCTTGTAAAGTAATTTTCCATGAGGCCATTATTATGAACCTTCCCAATGCTTTCTAGACTTCGAATGGCTTCACAAGCACTAGTCTAGTCATGTTTACACTTATGATCTATTGTACTATACCTAAAACTTCCTGTTGAGTTTCCCGAAACTGGTACCTAGTTGTTGTGTAAATATTTTACAGTCGAGGCACATGTGCGCATTTGCGTTTATGTGCTATGTTGAATCCTGAAATCATAAACATACCAATATTATTGTTGCAACATTCATATTTTTATGTTGTTCAATAGGGGCCATCCATATTTGACCCCCTCTCCGTCTTTGTCACAGCTGGTCACATTTGTAGAATACCCCCTAGTGTGACGTCACATATTTCACAATTTTACATCTAGAAATAATTATTGAATTTGTACCCGCCTTCCGTAGTGGACTGTATAAGTGGTGCAAAGCGGTGATGTGACGGGTACAGTATACGTAGATAGTTGCTGGGTTGGTGAAGAAATAAATACCTGTTCACTGTAGTCTTCCTTTATTCGCCTCCTTTTCCTTTTACATGTAAGCTACTGACTGACTGAACTAAAACTGCACTGGACTGAAATTGAACTCTAACTAAACTCTAACTAGTGGCTGAACTAAGTAAGCTGAACTAACTAACTCTGACTGCACTAAGTAAACTGAACTAACTAACTCTGACTGCACTAAGTAAACTGACGCTCGCTTCAACTTTCGCGCTTTATATAGTCAGTAGAAACTACACTGGAATAGTTGAGAATAATCTCAGCCAATTTACAAATCCCGAATTCCTTTCGATTGTTTATCCAGAATATTTCAGTCTTTGTTAGAACTCGGACCTTTCTTTCATACAATGTATCTATCTCATACTAGTGCAATTATCCCTTTGTATTGTTCACACAAAAAATGATCCCGTTTCTATTGTTGAAGTAAGCGCCGGTCTTTACAAAATAAAGACTTATTTTCTATAGATAATTTACCTATTTACAATGAAATTTCGAGAACTTACTATAATACAAAGCCCAGTAATAAAACAATCGAACATCGCTAACTTACAGAATACAAAATCGAGAACTTACTAATAGATCATTAAAAACATAGCGAAATATTAAAAACTACGACACTAATCACATTCATATTATTTACACAAATCTTTACTTTGGCGGCCGTCCCGAACATTCCTCCCGCCGTGCATCGTCGTCTCCGGCGGCGTTGCAGTCAATATTCGGTGATGGGTCGGTCGCCTTCGGTAGGATGATGACCAGTTTCTTTGTAGGTCGTCGCAGCGTCCCTCCTTGTGTCTTGATGTCCTCCGCTCGCACCACGCCGTCTGGTCCCGGGAAGGTCGCAGTTACCACTCCGCGGGGCCATGTGTTGCGCGGTAACGTGTTGTCCACAGTAAGCACCACGTCACCAATCTTTAGCGCGGGGCTCTTGCTGTGTGGCTCCTGCCGGTTTTGGAGCTCCGGCAGATATTCACGGAGCCATCTTGCCCAGAACATGTCAGCGAGTCGTTGAGACGCGCGCCAGGTGGCACGCCCGATCAGGGGCCCAATCGCGCTAATTTACAACGATAAAACCAAAACCAAATCGTTACCGCTTGAATTTTGTTTACAGAAAAATACTCGCTTTAATTATGTTAAAATTGTACAAAGCTGTGCCTAAGGAGCCTAGAATGACAATCTCGGACGATTTAAATGAAATTTCTTAAGCTAAACCAAAGATTTTTAGGTAAATATAACCTCAATGACAACGTAACGGTTTTGGTTTTATCGTTCAGAATTAGTGCGATTGGGCCCCAGGTCGCCGTCGGTGAACGTGCCGGGTGCGGGTATTAGAGCGGACCCGCCCAGCAGGAAATGGTTCGGAGTAAGAGCTTCTTCATCTTCGTGGTACACGGAGACATGTGTGAGTGGCCGGCTGTTTACTGTGTACTCGGCCTCGGCGAGTAGCGTGACCAGCATCTCTTCGGTCGGATGGCGACTCTGTTGCGTTGCAGCCAGGACGGTCTTCACAGATCGTACAAGTCGCTCCCAGGCGCCGCCCATGAATGGCGCGCCCGGAGGCATATACCGCCAGCTGATCATCCTCTTCTTGGCTTCTGCATGTGTGGCTTCATCCATGGCACGGCGCAGTTCAAGGCGCGGTAATGATGTAAGCTTCAGCGGCGCCGCCTTTGGTTTTGCCATGACTAAGGTGAGCGTGACGCGGCCGTCGGGTGCGATGGCACGCCAATACACTGCGGCGGCGTAGGCTGTTTTGCTTGCGTCTACGAAAGTATGTAGCTGTAGTTTCACTGCGTCACTATAGTGTAGATAGTAGCGGGGCACGGAGTTGTTGCGTAAGTTTTCTAGGTGCACCATCCAGTCACGCCACTGAGCGGCGAGGTCGTCGTCGAGTTTGTTGTCCCAGTCGGGCCCACGGTGCCATACTTCTTGTAACAGCTGTTTCGCCTTTATGACGACCGGCGCGGCGAGGCCCATCGGATCGTAAAGTGACATGACGATCTTCAATGCTTCTCTCTTCGTAGGCGCTTTTTGTTCTAGCGTCTCCTTCGGTATGCGAGCGAGGTCCAAGTTGAATGTGAGCTCGTCGGTGTTATGTTTCCAAACGAGGCCCAAAACTCGTTCGCTACTAGCGCCATCTGCAAGTTTCTTATCTTCGAGAGTTGACCCTTCTTCGTTGATCAGCTGTTTAAGTACTTGTGGTGAGTTCGACACCCATTTTCGCAGTTGTAGTCGCGCGCTTCGGTGAATGTTGCGTACTTCAGTTGCTATGCGCGCGGCGTCCTCTTCATTTTCGTAACTGTCGAGATAATCGTCGACGTAGTGGTTACGAACTATTGCTGCGTCGGCTTCAGGATGAGTTTTTTCGTTCTTCTTAGCGTTGACGTTTTTCACGTAGATAGCGGTTGTCGGCGAACATGTAGAGCCGAAAATCAGTGACGTCATTCGGTATTCTCTTCCTTGCCACAGATAACGTAGAAAGTCGCGATTTTCTTCAGGTATTTTTACTTGCATAAACATTTCAGCGATATCAGCTGACACAGCGACTCGATGTTGACGGAACCGCATGAGCACGCCCGGCAAAGATTGCAGTAGGTCGGGGCCGGACAGCAGACGGTCGTTCAGTGATGTGCCTCCGGTTTTGGCGGCGGCGTCGTGCACGATGCGTAGTTTGTCGGGTTTTATCGGGTTGATAACCCCAAAATGCGGCAGGTACCACGTTTTTCCATTTTCTTTCTTCTCAGGTGCTGGCTCGGCGTACCCTTTGTTGACCAGCGCGTCCATCTGTTCGTAGTACTTCTTCAAAGCTGGGTCCTTTTCAATCTTGCGTTCGACGGAGTGAACGCGGCGCACGGCGTCCTCGTAGTTGTTCGGCATACTGGTGGCGTCGCTCTTCCATAATAACGCGGTTTCATAGTGACCGTCGGCGCGCTGCACGGTGTTGTTTTCAAGTATCTTCATAGCGCGCTGCTCGGGATCGGTCGACGGCCTCTTCGGTTCAATGACTAAGTTGTCGATAGCGAAGTGTTCTCGTAGCTGTTCGTTCATGTCATCGTCGGCGCTCTTCAGATGGTGGATGAAGTTGACACGCTGTCCAAGTGTGCGTGTGTGCGCGCCATGTAGAACCCAGCCGAGTGGTGTGAGCGATGCTACCGGCTGGTCGCGACGTCCTTTTCGTATCTGTTTCGCTATAAGCAAGTGCCAGTTGTCTTGACCGATGAGAATACGTGGCACGGCATGTGGGTACATTACTTCTTCCTTGATGTCGCGTAGGTGCTTGCAATCTTGAATATCTCGGTCGCTAACCTCTTGTGGCGACAAGCGTAGGCAGTCGATCGTTCTTGCATAGATCTTCTCTTTCGCTTCATTGCGGTGTAGCGTGAGTGAGACACGACGAGAGCGGGACGCATTCAAATTCTTCTCCATAATCGCTTCTATGTGTAGTGGGTCGATGGGGCCCCTCGCTCCAATCTTGTCGGCGAGGCTGCTGTCGATTAATGTAACGGTCGACCCGTCGTCCAGTAGCGCCCAAGTGTCGATCTCTCCCGCCGGTAGATATGAGCGCCGCGCCGGCGCGCCACCACCGCCGCCGATTTTCCCACGCCGCCGCCGCCGCGAAAATGCAACGGCGCGCCGAGCGATAGGAAAGATTTAATGAATCAGTGTGAACGAGCTTGTTGTTATACTTGTTATGGTAGGATAGGACGCCTTACACATTAGAAGAACAAAATGTAGACGTTTTAAAACGAAACTACTTAGATGAAATTAGTGTCTTTGCTTTCATTATAATTAAAGTCTAATAAACACAGTTACTGTTGGAATTTTGAACTATTACTTGGCGTTCGTGGACTATGAGAAAGCCTTTGATTCGATTGAAACCTAGGCTGTACTAGTACTGCAGTCTCTCCAGAGGTGCCAAATGAACTACAGGTAGGAATAACGAGGTGTTGAGGTATTAGTACAGAATCAGAGCAGAAACCCCATCCAAGATCCAGAAACTACAGCAAGGTGTGAGACAGGGAGAGGAGACGTTATTTCTCCGAAACTGTTCACAGCTGCGTTGGAGAAGATCTTTAAGCTCTTGGACTCTGAATCAACATCAGTGGCCAGTGTCTAACACACCGTCGTTTTGTCAATGATATAGTTCTTATGGCTGAGACCATATGGAAGACCTGAACACAATGCTCGAAGATCTCCGTAGTGCCTCCCAAAGAGTAGGTCTTAGAATGGATAAGACGAAAATCATGTCGAATGTCCATGTTGTACCCTCTCCAGTTCATGTTGGGTACACTACACTCGAAGTTGGTGACCATTACGTATACCTATGTTCGTATCCAATGGATCTATAGGGCAATCATCCTACCGAGAATTCTCCACGGAGCACTAGTATGGTGGCATAAGGCACAACTAGAATACAACAGAAAAGAACTCACAAAAGTACAAAGACTAGCTAGCATCATGGTATCAGGAGCCATGAGAACAACTCCCACGGCCGCCTTAGAAATGATACTAGGCCTTAGTCCCATAGATCTTGAAATCGAAAAGAGAGCTACGGAACCATGGTTTAAGCTGAAAAGCACTAACCTATGGATAGGAAGGCACACTGACAAAGGTCACGCAGAAATAGGGAAGAAGTACAAAGAAAACCTTTCTATGATACTGGTTAATAATGACCTAATAAAAAGGAAAGGATATTTGACAAAAAGTACAGAATAAGCATCAGATCTAGAGAAGACTGGAACCTAGAACAAGACGATCTGGATAGCACCGCAGTATGCTACACTGATGGGTCAAGAAAAGAATCAACTAAGCTATCCGGAGCTGGGGTATACATAGCTAAACCCAACACTAAAAGAGCTACTTTCAATCTGGGCAGATACGCCAGCGTATTCCAGGCGGAAGTAGTCGCGATACTGTAGTGTGCGCACATGATTAAAAGTGAGATAAGCAACCATAACGTAGGAAAAATAATAATATATAGCGACAGTCAAGCTGCCATCAAAGCCCTTAACAGAACAGAGACTTCCTCAGCCTTGGTGAAGGAATACAAACAAAGCATTCAGGAACTTGCAAACTTGGCTGAGGTGGAAATTGCCTGAGTACTTGGACACGAAGGTAACAAAAGCAATGAGGAAGCCGATGAACTAGCCAGGACAGGGGCTGATGAACCTTTCATTGGCCCTGAACCAAGGCTGCACATAGAATCACTAAGAACATTATTGAAATTAGAACAATCAAAGAAACCAACACACGATGGATGAAAAAAAAGACTGTAGTCAGTCTAAGATCTTCATCAAATCAGTTGACAAGAAGAAAACTAGAGAGTTGCTGAAACGAAGCAGAAGAAATATAAGAACGATTGTAGGAGTACTGACAGGACACTGTCCACTAAACAGACATCTGTCTGTGATTAAACGGACAGAGGATCCCATCTGCCCGCAATGCAAAGAAAGAGAAGAAACAAGCTACCACTTCATGGCAAAATGCCCGATGTATGCATCACTGCACTGGGAGCTCTTTGGACCGGACAAGCTTAAGGAAGAGGATCTAAAGCAGTTAACGATAAGTCAACTAAGTAGGTACTGTAAGCGAACAGGTAGGTTCGAGGGTCCGACGCCGGTGGGGTCGGACCCTAAATGATAACCCGCCTCCCCCTCTGTGGATTTGGGGAAATGGGTGAAATAGTCCCGACCAGGGTGACTGATCACCCGTCTGGCTTCGCTGGCGTCCACCCTTCTAAATAATAATAATACGTATACCTAGGACAGGCAGTCCAGTTAGGTAAGTCCAACTTCAAGAAAGAGCAGCATTCGGAAAGCTTCGAAAACGCTTCGCGTCTAACTTACCTCAGTGTCTCAAGACGAAAGTCTATGACCACTATGACCAGGGTGTGTTACCAGTGAAAAGTGGTCGCTTACTTATGGGTCTCAGTAGAAGGCTCAAGGTCACCTATCGCGCAATGGAGAGAGCCATTCTCGGAGTGATCGAATCAGAAATGAGGAGATCCGTAGGAGAACTAAAGTAACCGACATCACTCGAAGGATTGCTCAGCTGAAGGCCGTTGGGGAGGAAATTTTCTTGAATGGCGACCGCACACCGGACGACGCTCCGTGGGTAGGCCCCGACAAGGTGCACCAACGATCTGGTGAAAGTCGCGGGAAGAAGCAGCGCAGGACCGATATTTGTGGAGATCTTTGGGGGAGGCTATGCCCAGTAGTGGGTGAAGTGCTACTAATATGATGTATGTTTTTTAAATTCTAACAAAAACAAGTATTTCTGATGGATAAACTAAGTCTTTTTATTATTTCCTATCAATAAATAAAAAAATACAATTTTGAGGTCACGCCGCCGACGGCGCCGCCGCCGCCAACCCAAAAAAGTCGGCGCGCCGCCGCCGGCCTTTTACCCATCGGCGCTCATATCTACCCGCCGGTGCAGACACTCGTACTGGTACAATCTTCAAATAAGCCTTTGTTTTCCGATTTGTCCACGTTGTGGTGACTGCTTCCGGTTCGCTTCCATTTTCACTAGCTGCGGCTTCATTTTCTGTCCTTTTATAGTGTAGCAGCTTGTGGTGCTTCCCAAAGCACCTGTCGATGTCGCAGCGTAGCGGGCGGCAGTGGTGTGTCTGTGTTCTATAACGTAGGCACCGAAAACACAGACGATGTTTTTTCGCTAGGTCCCATTTGTTATCGGTATCAGCTTCCAAAAACTTCTTACAATCTTGAATAACGTGTTTCTCTTCACAAATGGGACATGTTCTCTCTCGATCGTTCATTCGCGGCTCTCTTCTATCCCTACAGCGCGGTGTTGTTATCTCGCTTCTATTGCTGTCTCTTTCTTGCGCGGCGTACGATCGTTGGTTTCGACGTTGCGGCGGTGGCGGCGGCGGCGCATTTTTAAAGTAGTTTTCTTGTTTCCTCATATTATTTTCGTTGTTGATGACCGCGGCGCATTCGGTGTACTGTTCGAAGAAGTTGGCGAGTGTAACCAGTGATGCTTCATCTTCAGGCGCGTCTTTCTTGAATAAGAACCACGAAAGTTGCAGTGCTTCAGGCATCTTCTTGCGTACCGATTCCATAACTTCATAGTTTTGTAAGAAGTGTAATTTATTCAGTGCGTGTAGGGCGGTTACGGCGTTCTTCACTTGGGTTGCCATAAAACAAACATCTCTTGGATCTGCGGTGCACTTCGGTAGGTTTCGTAGACGGTTCAGCTCAGCGACTGCTAGATTTTCTGTTCTGCCAAAGTTCGTTTCTAACGTCTTCATAATATCTTCCGGCTAACTCTAAGTTTCTCTTCACTAATCAACAGGTTCGTGACGGCTTCTCTGGCGCGACCGTGTAGACATCTTCTTAATCTTGCTTTATTCTCGAGAGCGGTGAGTAGGTGTGCCGTTTCCTTGTAGGCGGTGTGGAACGCGAGCCAATCGTGACAGGTGCCGCTATAGCTCGGTAGCTCTGCAGCGTGCGGACGTAACGTTGATCTTGCCATGGCGGTGATAGCTTCGGTAAGCATGACAAGTTCTGACTTCGGTTGTATTTGTGGCGGCGGCGGCGGCAACAGCGGCGGCGTGGTATACGGTGACGCATGTTGCGCTTCTCTCTTCATCTCTAACAGTGGCGGTGCGGCGGGCACAGCGGTAGTTGTGGCGAAAACGGCGGCAGGTACGACGGGCGCCGCGGCGGGTGCGACGGTGGACACGTCGGATACGACAGCGGGCACACCGGACACGGCGTTGTTGGCGGCGGGGACGGCGTGTCGCTGATGGCTAACTGCGGCACGGACTCGTCCAGCCACGACCTCACTTGGTCGTTGACATCTGCTTCACTGATGCGGGATTTCTCCTCCTCATCATCTTCATCCTCTTCGAGGTATAACCTCTCTTCGCGCAGCTTGTTCAGCATCAATTGGAGCTTCAAGTTCTCTTCCTGGATTGCGATGCGCTCCAACCTGGTTTGCTTCTTGCTTCTGTTGCTACGGCGAGAGTGCGCGGCGGGGGCGGCGGCGTTCGGCAGTGGCCCAACCGCGGCGATAGCAGCAGCGACCGGCATCGGCGACACGATAGCGTCGGCGGTAGGAACGGTAGTTGTCGCTGCGCTTGTCTCGGTGACGGACTCCATAGTGGTCCCCGTAGTTGCTGCTGACGATTCTTCACTTTCTTGAGTTCGCTGCTTACTTCCACCGGAGGTCGATCTCGTAACCACGGGCATCTTCTTTCTTCACAATATCCGGCTCTGCAAGGACCAAAATGTACCCGCCTTCCGTAGTGGACTGTATAAGTGGTGCAAAGCGGTGATGTGACGGGTACAGTATACGTAGATAGTTGCTGGGTTGGTGAAGAAATAAATACCTGTTCACTGTAGTCTTCCTATATTCGCCTCCTTTTCCTTTTACATGTAAGCTACTGACTGACTGAACTAAAACTGCACTGGACTGAAATTGAACTCTAACTAAACTCTAACTAGTGGCTGAACTAAGTAAGCTGAACTAACTAACTCTGACTGCACTAAGTAAACTGACGCTCGCTTCAACTTTCGCGCTTTATATAGTCAGTAGAAACTACACTGGAATAGTTGAGAATAATCTCAGCCAATTTACAAATCCCGAATTCCTTTCGATTGTTTATCCAGAATATTTCAGTCTTTGTTAGAACTCGGACCTTTCTTTCATACAATGTATCTATCTCATACTAGTGCAATTATCCCTTTGTATTGTTCACACAAAAAATGATCCCGTTTCTATTGTTGAAGTAAGCGCCGGTCTTTACAAAATAAAGACTTATTTTCTATAGATAATTTACCTATTTACAATGAAATTTCGAGAACTTACTATAATACCAAGTATAATACAAAGCCCAGTAATAAAACAATCGAACATCGCTAACTTACAGAATACAAAATCGAGAACTTACTAATAGATCATTAAAAACATAGCGAAATATTAAAAACTACGACACTAATCACATTCATATTATTTACACAAATCTTTACTTTGGCGGCCGTCCCGAACAGAATTAAAACAGCAGTTCCAAAATTCGTTTTATTTCAATTTAAATGATTTTGAAATGCGACGTCACGAAATTTAGGACCCCCCCCCCCTTGTCACACAATGTCACACTTCGTTGACTCCCTCCCTCCCCCTTAACGTGTGGCGTAAGTGTAAATCACAGACTTTGATGTATTGTATTGAATTGACAAGCTTGCGGGACGTAATTTCCTGCTTATTTAAAACCAGTGGCCTCCCGCGGTTTCACCCGCGTGGTTCCCGTTCCCGTAGGAATATCGGGATAAAAAGTATTCTATGTTTTAATTTAGGCTATCTTCTATCTGTGTGCCAAATTTCAACCGAATCTGTTCAGTAGTTTTTGCGTGATTGAGGAACAAACATCCAAACCCACAAACTTTCACATTTATAATATTAGTAGGATAAAAGCTTTAACAGTAAGCGTAGCGTTCAAACGCATAGAATGTTGGCCATTTGAGTAGGGTATGCATTACAATGCCGACAATTCATAATACATACGACCGAAATATCGACACATATAACACCTATTTTCAAAATACCGAACATTCTAAATATCGATATCCGATAGACCGAAACTTGAAAGATCGATTATCAAATGACCGAAAGTTCGAAATCCCGAAAAGTCAAAATCCCGACAGTTAAAATGTCGAAACTTACTTCACCTTCACATACATTTATGAAGGTAGGCGTTGCGGTTAATTTGTTTTACTCAAAAATGCTTGTAAAATGGTCAGTATTTTGACAAAATCCACCAATCGAGTTTGAAATATTTTTTTTCTGGCGCTTCGCCGGCCGCTGCCGCGGCACGCTCGCTCGGCTCGCGCGCTGGGTTCATGTCAACCTAACATGCTCGTCGCTATGCTCCTCGCACCTATTTCGTGTCGTGACCTACGGTTTACGGTTTCTAAGTCCCTTGACTAGTTTAGACTAATTTTCGGCAGCTAAATTTACTTTAAAGCATTTCAGGCGAAGCCCAAAGACACTTCCACAGCCAATTCGGTATTAAGTAGTTCGGGATATAGAACTTAGGTATATTGACCTTCGGTATTTTAAGCTTCGTGATTTAGTATTTTAGGTAAAATGTCCTTTCGTGATTTTAAACGTACGGCCAAACAACCATTCGGCCTTTTAATTTTCGGGATTTCGTCCATAGGTATTGTAAAATTCGGTCTTTTCTACTTCGGCATTGTAACACATACCCTTTGAGTAGGGGGGCAGGTAACTTCATGCCATCTATAGCATGGTACAATAATATCATGATCAGTTCTGGCTTGAAAAAGAAGATGAATTAAATTTATAACAAGAGCGCATGACGAAATCGCTCTCAAATCTTCGTAGGGGCAAAATAATTGTGAAAAGAGCATGATTGTTTGTTGTGTCCCCATAAGAGTGCACTTTTTGAATTTTGTGTCATTTATTTTTCGCACTAGTGGCAACTCTGAAATTTTACAGCTGTGCCTTAAATGAGGTACCATATCGTGCAAGTACGAAGGCACAATGGGCGTGCAAGACTGCGCAAGAGCAGTCAGTTTGCAATATAGCGTTTTAAAAAAATACGCTATATTGCAAATACGTAAATTATATATCGCCCCGGCGCAGAAAAAACATAATATATTGGCCATTTAAATACATTTTTTACTGAACTTGTCTGTAGTTTCTTTGGGTAATTATTGCTTTATAGGAATTGACATATTTTTTACGAAATTTACTAATAATTTCATAAGATTTTCATATAATATCTCCTCTAAGCACTTTTTGGGCCTTTCGTAAATACGCGGTATTGCAAACTGCTCTTACGCGGTCTTGCACGCCCATCGACGATATTCCACTTTAGGGATTTTTTTGGAACACGTTGTATAATTCTTAGTTGCCTCTTAAACCCTGTTTAGTTTGAGACAAAAGAACTAAAGTTCTTATCAGTAAATTATCTGTGTGTTTAACAGCTTACTTCTCTTATATTCACAGTTGAATTCCAGCATATCGCATTTGTTGAGGAACCACCTAACTTCTCTGTTGGTGGGGTCTAGACCACAGCGCCTGGGACCTTTGTGGATGCAAATATGCGCATCCAAACAAGTGTACTGAAAGTTTATCATAAGGTTTTAGGCCCGTAATAAACCGCTCTTAAGGCCCTTATAGCCGTCAACTAGCGCCGCCAATTAATTTATTTTTATTATACGTAAAGCAGGTCAATATTTAAAAAAAGGAAACAACCACGAGACGAGGTCAATATCCGCGGGCAAGTTTGAGGTACCTACCTAGGGTGAATAACTATTATGGTGATAGAACTATTAAAAAACGTCTGCCCTATTTACTGAATGGCCTGCCATTAAAAAAACACATGCTTCAAAACTTAAATTAAGTCCAGTCTATTATAGTATAAACTAAAAGAAACTGAAGATCCCACAGTCAAACCGACTAGTTGGTTTTGTGGGACTATTTTGTAACCTCATATTGTATCTTCTTTGTTTATAATAAATAAATAAAATAATAAAAAAATGCCCTCTTAAATTATCTCTAATATTTTCTTAATAACTCTTCAACAGTTTTCATTCTTTCTGTAAGTTTTAAAATCGATTTAAAGCAAAAGTGGCCACCCACGGTTTTATTTTAAAACTAGAAACAAAGAATGGAAAATATTAAAGAGTTATTAAAAAAATATAAGAGACAATTTAAGAGGGCATGGTTGTTTGCTTTTTTTTAAGTAAGTATTTACTTACGAGTAATAAAAAGAAATTTATTGGTGGCGCTAGTTGACCTATATAAGCGCCTTAACATTGAGAGCTATCTTGAAATCATACCTGAGATGCTGTCTCTATAAGTAGAGCATCTCAAGCATTATCTCAAAATAGCTCTCAACGTTGAGAGCGGTTTATAAATACGGGCCTTAGTTTTTTAGGGTTCCCTACCAAAATGGTAAAAAAGGAACCCTTATGGTGTGACTCAGTCTGTCTGTCTGTCTTTCACAGCTGGATATCTCGAGAACTACTAATGGTATCAACTTGAAATTTGGAATAATTTAAGATGACATTAGCCCAACTATTTTGCAAATAAGAAAGAAATAAAAAAAATAATATTTTTTTTACAACAGGGACTGAAAAGGGGTCTTAAAATTTGAAGTGAGGTGACTAGGGCATGTGGGGTATCATACGAAAGAACACTGTTTGCAGATTTTAAAACATTTTTTTCTTTTTTCTTAGGCCGCATAGTTTTCAACTTATGATGAAAAATGTAAAAAAATACCGTTCCCCCCCTTATCTCCGAAGTTTGCAAAGAAAAAAAATCTAAAATAATTCTATGTGATAGTAGTTTATGTAAAGATTACAGGAAAAATAAAACGATGTCTCTATACAGTGCCTTTGGTCTTGAACTAGCGATAATTTAAAGGCGTGTAGTACACCTAATTTTATCGACAAAAACACCCACATGTTGGGGTCTATCCCCACTCCTGTTGGAATGGCCGCCATTTTAAATTTGACTTTTTATTTTAGATGACCCTGCAGAAAAATATTAATTTCTCCGGATTTAGAAGTCCTACAGTTATAACAAAAATATTATTTGAAAGCTAATAATATCACCTAGTAATTTAAAAATAAAATGTTTAAATTTTTGGTTTAAATACGTCATAAAAAATTACTGAAATAAAATTTTTATACGAAATTTGTGAGATTTTTTGAGTTTTTATTACATTTCTCAAAAACTAGGACATTAATGTCCACTTTTTTTGCACTATTCAAATACACAGAAATATTATCTACAAAACGTTGCTCTATGATGCATATTTTGAGAGTTATTTTTGTTTGAACTATGACCCTTACGTCACCAAAAAATGATTATTTTCGAAAATGGACATAATTACAAGCATTTTGAACATATTTTAAATTAGGTTGATAATATTATCTGAATTCTAATTTCATCAAATGATACAATCTAGTTTTTAGGAATATTGTTTTTTTTATTTTCGAAAATAACCATTTAGTACTTGTAAGGGTCATATTCAAACATCAATAGCTCTCGAAATATGCAACATAGAGCAATAAATTATTGAGTTGTTCTGTAGATAATATCCCTGTGTATTTGAATAATGCAAAAAAAGTGAGCATTAAAAACTAGTGTCCTAGTTTTTGAGAAATGTAATAAAAAGTCAAAAAAATCGCACAAATTTCGTATAAAATTTAATTTCAGTAATTTTTTATGACGTATTTAAACCAAAAATTTAAACATTTTATTTTTTAAATTGATAGGTGATATTATTAGCTTTTGAACAGTATTTTTGTTATAACTGTAAGATTTCTAAATCCGGAGAAATTAATATGTTTTTGCAGGGTCATCTAAAATAAAAAGTCAAATTTAAAATGGCGGCCATTCCAACAGGAGTGGGGATAGACCCCAACATGTGGGTGTTTTTATCGATAAAATTAGGTGTATTACACGCCTTTAAATTATCGCTAGTTCAAGACCAAAGGCACTGTATAACACACTTTTTTAGAAATTCAAAAAACAAACAAAAATTATTTAGTTTCATTACCAGTCAACAGATGGCGCTGTCCTAAGAATGCTGACCTAAGAAAAAAATTAGTTCTACTATCGGTCAAGAGATGGCGCAACCTAATACTACTATAATAATTGGTGGCTGGTTCTAATATAATTACCTACTATTTGCCGTACGAATAAACGAAGAATAAGTTCCTACTTGTGTTGTAGTTTGCAATGTGGAGTGGCTGAAACGTTTTTCAGTCACCATTAAGCAGCTGTGGTTAAGATTTGTAAATTAACTGTCCGCCTGTTCGCCCTTCCACCTGTCTGCCGTTTATCCTACTTTTTTAAAGACTGTACTAAAGTAACATATCCAAATATATTTATGATTGTACGGAACCATCGGTGAGCGAGTCCGACTCGATCTTGACCGGTTTTATTTTTTAATAGTATTTAAGCTTTGGTTTGCAATATTAGCAAAACAGAGGGCCAACTCCGATGACATTTTTAGCATAATAAAAAAGTAAAATTAAGTAAGTACTTACTTAATTATAAACAACGATCGATTTACTTCTTTTTGTTTAGTTGTAGTTATTTACACAGATAAACAGTAAAGAAAAAATAATATCCTCAGGCCTAGCCTCAAGCCTATAATTTAAGTGTTCCCTTTTTTTCCTAAGGTGGAGAGTAAATGTGGTATTTACACGGGTGATTAAAGCCGCACGACTTTTGCCGCACGGCGAAAATGGTCTGTGTAAATGACAATTCGACCTAGGCCGCAGGTGACTGAACAAACTTATCTGATCAGATGGCCAAAACTGGAACTAAGCGTTATTAACATTATTGTTACCTACCTAAGTTGTAACTTCTATGTAGTCGATGGTGTACCATCGACTACATAGATGACAGCGCCACCGTCACCGATGTGTCACCTGCGATTCAATTTTACAAGTGACTTTTTATTATTTTATTGGTAATAGGTCAGGCATTTGACCACCATCTTGTTTGGTAAGATGCGGTCTAAGGTGTAGCACGCTGGCCCAGGAAATACCTATTCTCTCTTGCCTTGAAGAGACCAATGTTGTAACTATCGGGGTACACATGAGCAGGCAGCGCATTCCATTCTTTAGCAGTTCGCATAAGAAATAGGTATGAAATACTTAATAGGTGATTAAAGTCAACCGTTACAGGTGACTAAAATCGGCCCATGTAAATAGCCCATAGTAACACTAGCGCCCGATTGCACTAAACTTAAGGATCGCCTAAGTCTTTTCCTAACTATATTATTATTTATTATTATTTGATTGTTAGGGGCTATGCAGCACAGATAAAGCTGTAGTCACTGCGACCTAAAAGATTTATTGTAACTCGCCACCTATTTATAGTAACTCTTTAAGCCCTGCGGCTTCCAAGAAGTCTAGTATCTTCCTGGTTTTCAGAGTTTTTATTTCCTCCGGGTCGATTACGTGTCGCCCCAGATGGAATCTACGCTTGTGGATTAGGGGTCCACAGTCACATAAGAGGTGCTTGGGCGTTTCCTGCTCCTCATTACAATACCTGCAGACGTCAGTATCACTCAATTTCATATGAAATAGGTGTCTGTTTAGTTTGCAGTGTCCGGTTAAAGCTCTAACAGTCGCGCTCGCGTTCGGTCTACTGAACTGTATAAGTTCATTCGTCCGTCTTTGCGAGTAGCCTTCCACCAAAGATTTGGCATGTCTCAATCCTGGCTGTTTTAGCCAGAATTTATTCGACTCGTCCAAAAGGTTATCTTTAAGAAGTTGCATAGCCTGGTTTCTTGAAATACCACAGAAAGGTTCTGGGCCGATCTGTTGGTCTCGCGCCCCAGTTTTAGCAAGCTCGTCAGCTTTTTCATTGCCGATTATGCCTGAATGCCCTGGTACCCATTTCAGAATAATTTTATTCTTTTGTCCCAGTTCATTCAGTTTGTCTACGCAGTCTTTTACCAGTTTCGATCGTATTACGTTCGAGTTTATGGCTTTAAGTGCTGCTTGGCTATCTGAAAAGATATAGATGGTCTGATTTGTGTAGTTTCGTTGGCGGTTAATTTCTGCACATTCTATGATGGCATAGACTTCAGCCTGGAAAATTGTGGCGTACTTACCAAGGTTAACACTGAGGTTGACTCATGGTCTCACGCCATGTATACCACATCCTACATCAAGACCCATTTTGGAGCCGTCCGTGAACCAGACTAAGCTTCCAGCCTTACAGGAGCTTTGGTCCTAACTATAACACGACCAAATTAAAACGGTGTCATTAACTTAGCCGTCATGTAGCTGCCATTCGCCTAGTTATCTTGGTCGAGTTGTCATTAAAAGCAATAAAATTAAAAAGTTTTCATACTATTTTAGAAGGCCTGTGACATATCACTGAGCTGAGGAAAATAATTGAAGTAAGAAACTTCAGGAAAACCAACATTATTTTATAAACAGCAGAATAAATAAATTCAGTAAATAGTTAAATTTAAACGTTATTTTTATTACTGCTACTGTTATATATCTTGGAGAAAAATTATAGAATAGCATAAAAGTTTGTATGTTTGTACAAGGTTTGTATGAAATGTTGAATACTGAATATAAAGATTTTGCAAAAAATATTTGCTGCTTAATGTCCGCTTATATTATCGACGGTAATTTAGATAATTTATCGTATAATGTATGCCGGGACTAGTCATACCTATAGCACAGTCTCTTACGGCCTTAATAATAAACGAAGAGTATGTTTATACCTGGTTTAACCAATTTGGCTTAGCAATATTACCTTATGTTTGAAGATCCAAAGCGTCATATTACTAAGCAAGCTTTTTGATCAAACTAGGTGTAAACTTAATAGTTTATTATGGGTTATAGTTAATCAAGTTTTCCCACAGCCCATAAAATCTGATAACTAAATTATAACTTTAGGCCACGACTAAAAGTATACTTAATTGTAGGATAATAATTTAAAATTCGAATTCAAAACCCGGGAAAAATTGCAGTATACATGTAAAATCAATTGTGCATTACTGCTTATCGTAGTTGCAAGAATTTCACGGTTCATATAGTGCAAGATATTGATATGAGGGTCATATTATTTCTAGGTGGGTTTGATATTTTCTTGTTGGAATAAGTTTTGTAGTGTTTTTTAATATTAATCTTTAGCTATTTTCCTCAAAAACTAAACAAAAGATGTGACCAATAAAATAAAATATAAATAGTGTAAATTAGTAATGTCATTATTACCTATAGTTTAAAAGAATTAAGTAATTTTAAAGTTGTTTGCGTAATTTCAAAATCCAGTCAAAATTAGGGAAACAATTTTACTAAGCTTTCAGAATTTGTTATTTTGTTAGAAATTTCACCTTTTTATTTTATTTTAGTAACGTATAGAAAAATGGTATTTAACCGAGCGAGTGCGAAGCGTGAGCGAAGCTTCTCTGTTTCAGCTTGGGCAAAAATGCTTTCGTTCTGGTAGTCCGGCTGTCCAGTTTGTTCTTTTCTACCGGTTGCATTTCTCAACAGATTCTCGTGAAATTTTGTGACCAGTGGCCCTACCATGAGTTGTTGCAAACTGTTTACGTAACAGTAAACTATCGTTTTCTCTCTTTCACTCGTATTGACTGTGAGCAGTATATCCGACAGTTTACTGTAACATAAACAGTTTGCATCAACTCATGGTAGGGCCACAGGTTCTATAATTAATACCAATAATTTTTTGTTCGATTCAGTTTTTCGAAATTTTTCCCAATGGCGGAGATATGGAGAAAATCATATTTCAGCCATTTTGAGAAATGTTAAAAAATGTCACAAACTCGATCTACAGCTCTGCAGAGCCATTTAAACTAAAGTTAATTTCTCTTTGTTGTTGTTTATTTTGATTGATTTATTATTATTTCGGAGTCAGTATAATAAGTAAATTACCTGTTTAGTTTCTTGTTTGTTTTACATTTTTTCATTGTAGATAAAGAAAGAAATAACTTCTTAACGAGTCTAGAGCATTATTGTATGTACTTACATACGGAAAATAGATTTCAGGCCAAAATGTTTAATCAGGCCCAAATCAGTTGATCTAACGTGTTCCGGGGTATTCGTAGTTTCATTAAATCTAGTTTGGTCTAAATCTTAAAACTAGTTTGCCCTATATTCTTCATACAGCAGTAATTTCTTCAGTTTCAGGTTTCCTTTGTATGGTGTTCGTTTATGCAGCAAAGAAAGAACTCGTAAGTGTTTTAGTAAATAAAATTATTTTGCATAAAACCGAGAATGTTTCACCCTGATTTTTTTGTTTACCTTATTAAACAGACCTATAAAGGGTCAAAAAAGACCCTCAACGAAGCCGAAGTCCACGCATTCCGCCCATCATCAGGATCACTTTTTGTCTTTTAGACTGTATCTGGAAAATCAATAGCTAAAACAATTTTTTCAAGATTTTCATGAAAACTAGTTTTATACTTTTATTTCCAAATTAGCTGATGCCCGCTTCGTACGCGTGGACTTTATGACGCTGGCGTATGCATATAAATACGAACTAATGCAGTTACATAAGAAATTATAATGTTAAAAGTTAAAAATACGTCTTTATTATATTTTTTATCCTTACATATAATAAAACAGTAAAAAAAGTGTGTCTGTACAGTTTACATGTTTACATGTAAACATAGTTTAAAAAATCTATAAACTATGTTCGGAGTCTTTCCTTTGGGAGCCAATATGAAGAGACCTGAAGCGTTACTAACCCTGGAAAAGCCACATAAAGGCGGCTTTAAGCGTTTGACCCGTACCTAGGCAAGTCGATATCAAAAATTAGGCCCAAACTGTTACCGCCTTCACCACGTGGATGTACTCCCAACTTATGTAATTACATTATGCGAAACATCTTTAATTAACCTGGTCTCTAAGATTTCCACATCAGATAATCTTCGATTTTTTGTAAACACACATGTTTATGCAAATAAATTAAACTTGGTTCTATATCAGGTATTCCAGATTTCGATTTTATACCTCAACAAAAAATGCTCGTCAGGCTGAACAACTTTTGCTAAGGTGTCATTTTTATATCTTGTATAGTTTAGCTGGACTATTATGGTTCAGCATCAGGTGTTCCAGATCTTCGATTTTTATACCTCAACAATAAATGCTAATCAGGCTGAACAACTTTTGATAAAGTGGCATTTTTATATTCCTTATAGTTTAGTTAGACCATTATGGTTCTGCATCAGGTGTTCCATTCTCTAAAACTAGTTATACCCTAAACTATGCCCAGGGTTAACAGCTATATAACAAAAAAAGTTTTATTCGAATCCGTTCAGTATTTCCGGAGATTAGCGTGTTCAAACAGACAAACAAACAGACACACTTTTTTTTCAAAATTCTTCTGTCTCCATCGCCCCAGATATTTTTTTTAATGTATGTAATGTACAGACACACTTTTTTTACTGTTTTATTATATGTATGGATTTTTGTCCAGAGAAATATTATCAAAATTTTAAGTATTTCGAAATAATCAATAGCTTCAAAACGTCATCCATCACTCAATATAACTCATGCGCACTCACACAAATGCTGCATTCCAATTCAGCCGCACGCGGCTGTGTAGCACGCACTCGCAGGCGCGGTGTTGCGCGCGTTACATTGCGTGGTGTTTGCAATGCTTTTTTAACACCAAAAATGAATCCATTCCCAGCACTAATTTTGAACAGAACTAGGTCCTGATGATGGGCACAATACATAGACCCTCGGCTTCGTTGAGGGTCTTTTTACATCCTGTATGAAATCTGTTGTTTGCCGGTCAGCCACGGATTAATACTTATAAGTGATTTAGCCACTGACGCGATTCATTTGCTTAGATAAGTATATTTTCTATTAACTTAAAGTTTTTATTAAGTTTGTTTACTTACTTACTTAAATCATGTTTCATTTTTTAGTCACCATGTTACCAAGCAAAGACATGTATTCATAATGCCCAAGAAAAATGTGGAAAGGACAAAGATGGAAATTTACGAAGATTCCTTGATTCTTGTGATATGATGGAATACAACTGCTTGAAATCGAAGAGTAAGAGAAATAAATATTCTACTTTCTAATATTCTAGACATGAAATAAAACACTTTTTAACGGATACTAGCGCGGTTTTATTGAATGTACTGGTATTTGGTTTGATTTTTGATTTTCCCGACGTTTCGGCACCTTTGCAGCTGCCGTGGTCACTGGGGACTGAAGCTGCTCGTTAGCCAACCCTCAAGCGATGAATTTTTAAAGACGTTCAGAAATCAATATTTAACAAAAAAAAAAATTGGTTTATATTAACAAAATTGGGAGGCCTCCCAATTTTGTGAAATGGTGGTCGTTTCAGTAGATTCTCTCTTTTTAGCTTTAATTAATTCACAAAATTAAATTATTATAAATTAACTTAAACCAATTATTTTTTTTGTTAAATATTGATTTCTGAACGTCTTTGAAAATTCATCGCTTGAGGGCAGGCTCACGAGCAAAAGCAAAACAAACACAATTAACATTGTAGCAAAAGCAAATTTTTGTAGCATTAACATTGTAGCAAGAGCTTTTGCTCATTAATGGGACTGATTATCGATAGCAATAACTTAGTTGTCATTTTGTGGTTTCCCATACAAATAAAATAAACAAAATTTCTCAGCCATGGGTGATTTCACGGCTTAAAATAATTTTACGGGATTTTATGCATGGTATCATATTCGACTTTATAAGGTTAACCATATAGCGGAACCAAAAAGTGCCAATACTTCAGGGGTAAGGCAGGTCAAATGTTTAGATAGAATACATTGGTGAATTTTTTTTTCTTATTTAATTTCCATTTATTAAATCACCGATACCGTTTTTTTATTTTTTTGCGTTTTGGATTGTTTAGATTTAAATACCAAACGAATCGACCATGATGATAAAAAAAAACCAATGTGTTCCAAAAACCTGACCTTCCCTTGAAGTTTTGGCACTTAAATTGGTTCCACCGCAGCAGTTCTTATAATATATAATATATACCATCACTTCAAGTTCAAAGTGTTCAGTTTGTTTCTTCTTTCATTTAATCATCTTTGACCCTATTTACTTTTTGTCAGTTTTTTCAACTATTGTGAAAAAAGAAATATATTAGCTTACTTCCGCAAACAATATATGCAAGATCACAGTATAAAGGTGCAAGATGCACCGCCCGTGTGCATGAGCGTTTTTTTGCGGGCGGGCCGCAAATAATGCACATACACACCACAAAATATCAGTGCACAATACCTGCATTTAGCAAGACCGTAACACACCTTGCACCTTCACCAATTAGACTACTCTACACGTGTTTCGCCCCAACCCGGAACATCCTCAGGAGTTAGATCGTGCGTAAACCAACACCGATTTGTAGCGGCTGGGCGGGCGGTCCATCTTGCACATATTTTTTGCGGAATTAAGCTCCATAGGTAAGTATATTTCTTTTTTCACAATGGTCTGGGACTTCCGCTAAGTGACGCCTGATTCAATCAAATAAATTTTTCAACTTTTCTCCTATGCTACTGTTAGTACTACACTTTTATCATTATTTCTATCTGCTTTCTCGAAATCTAACTCTCATTTCAGTTTCCTTCTTTGTGATATTTTTTTCTTTCCTATTTCTCCTTTATTTTTTTAATATTATTTTGTCAGTTATAATTTTTCTTGAATTATTTTGTTTCTTTTTTCTCTCAGATAATTCTTTATAATTTATTTACAGGTTATACCAAAGTAGCAATCACAAAATGTGATTCTTTACCTCCACTGGAAGATAGGAAACATTAAGAAGAATGATTCTGAACAGAAATAAATAAATAATTTCTGATAAAATATGTTTTATTTTATTTTTTTCTAAGAATGTAGAATACGAAATAAGATTCTTATTTTTCTACAAATTCGCGTCATAACTTAATTTTTAATGGAAAATCTCGTTTTAAATGCAATAAATCAATTGCCCATATTTTTATAAAATAATTGCAATTGCCATATAATTTTAAATAATAAAAGGATGGCGTCCAAAAAAATTACTAAAACGCCTTGTCATTAAGTTGGAGCAAAAGTTAAAGTTTAAAGTAAATGGATTGTGTTATAATGATTGCTAAAACATTTTTCCCTAGATTACAGACTGTATACCTACATCTAGATTAAAAAAATGGGTGGCGCAATCCAAAACAAAAAGAAACAGATCTACAGAATAAAGGGAAAAATTAATGAAAAAAGGAGAATAAAAGTTGTTTATGAACCTAACAAAAAGTTGCTAGGCCATTTTTCTTGTATTACAAATTAATCAACAAGACCAATGGTTGATTTTCGAACACTCGCTGGACAAACTTATTGAATTCAGTTTCATTTGAAAAAAAAAAGATGTATTGTTGATAAACATTGAAGATAGGATTTGTAATAAATATTATGTACAATTCTGTCAGTCTACAGACAATGGTCTGTTACTGTCTTTTGATTTTTTTAATATTAGCGATTATTAAGTCAGATAATCACAAAATAAGAAGTAGGTACTTGTATTAGGATTAGGTACTCATGAAAGTTTCCATTTTAGTCGTTATTCTTAAAAGTAAAAAAAATGCATTTATTCAATTAAATTTGATTGATAAGTATTAAAAACTAACATACTATTGTGGATTGATAAGTCCATGACTTTGAAAAGAAGAAATACTTTTTTTTATATAATTTATTTTTGTATCTTAAAAAGAAACTCCTTAACACTCTCACTGCCATACGGTCCACCGCCAGCGGCGGGGCGTATCCAAGAAGCTTATACCCCCAATGGAGGTTGCACGTTACGGCTTATTGCTATCTCTTTCTTTAGTGTGACAATACGTGTTCGATGTTCGTCGTTCGTTCGTTCGTGAGAAACGAAAACGTATTGTAACACTAAAAAAAGAGACAGCAATAAGCCGTATTGTCACTCAAGGACATTTTTTCTATCTTCACTATGACACTAGCCGTGCAATCTCCATTGAGGGTATAAGCTTCTTGGACGTATCTTTTCGAGTAAAGCACGCCACTTTTAAATTGTCCTAAACGAGATCAGCAGGCCGTAGCAGGCCGTAGGGGCCGCCGGCGGGTGTACCGCATCTTTCGCGCCAAAATCTATCAAAATTTCTGTTATTAATGTTATATTACCGAGTCTGGCACGCCACACCTAATAATCAATCATTAGCCTGCCGGCTGCAAGCACGGCTCGCAGTGGTCGCTTTCTGTGCATTTCGTAACTTGTGCGAAGTTTTTACCATGACGTCGGACTCCAAGCATGATCCAGACTACCAGCCGTATAAGACGAAGAATCCGTGAGGTACTTATTCTGATGCAAGTTCGTCTGAATAAAGCAAAAAATTACCCACAAAGAGACGCCAACATAAACATTCGTCAGATGCCGCAAGACCTCAAGAGTATGCCGAATTCTAGCTGGAAAATACCCTCATCAGATGGTTCAAGATGGCTCCGAATGCTTTTCCAATTTCCATAGAGCCATTGTATGGCAATAATAATGTAATTTTATTAATAAAACTAAATTAGTTTCATTTAAAATTGCTTTTTCATTTCTGTAATTTTAACCCCCTAGTAATCCTATAAATTTAAAGATACAGCAACATATTTTTTTTTATTGTAGGCAACAAAGTAAACTTTGCATCAGTTAGCTTAATTTTCTGTAACAGCAGGCCACGCGCTACAAAATTAATATGAAATCGCGAGGTCGTAGCGGACCGCACGGCCTGCTAGTAAAAATTAACAGTGAGCCCGCCAGCCGCCCGTATGACCTCCTAAACTCGTTTTATATTTTTGGCCGCGGCCTGCACAGGTAAGGAAAGTTGCGGCCAAGCACAGTCCCGATCAGCCTGCCCGTTCAGAGGACGTACACAAGTACTGGTGCTGGAGAGCTAAGTACTGCGAACCTCAAGGCCCTCCGCTATGTGGCAGAGACCGACGGCTGAATGACATTAGGCGGTTTATCTGCGTGTGCTCTATGTACAGAAATAACTGTGAGAATTATAATGGTATGTGCATTTTGATGAAACTAAAGTAACCGACATCTATTGAAGGATTGCTCAGCTGAAGTGGCAGTGGGCGGGACACAAAGCGAGAAGAACCGATGGCCGTTGGGGCGGAAAGGTTCTGGAATAGCGACCGCGCACCGGACGACGCTCCGTGGGTAGGCCCCCGACAAGGTGGACCGACGTTCTGGTGAGGGTCGCGGGAAGCCGCTGGATGCGCGCAGCGCAGGACCGATCGTTGTGGAGATCTTTGGGGGGAGGCCTATACCCAGTAGTGTGTCATGCGGCTGATATAATGATGATTTGTGTATTTTGATAAGTCTAAAGTGTAGGTACGAGTATGTGTAGGTATGTAAAATAAGAATCAGATCTTTCAACCCTATGGCGTGAAATACACAGAAGCGACGCGGCGCGGATACGGCGGCGATACGGTGCAGATGTGAGACTTTCGGATGCTTTCGGCCAATCAAACACACGTATCGCCGGCATCGCCGCCGTATCTGCGCCGTATCTCCGCCGCATCTCTTCTGTGTATTTCACGCCTAAGGGAGCGACGCAGTTTGTATAGGAACTCAATCGCATCGGTTATACATTATTTAAATAAAACGATAATTTCCAAATTCGGTAATCCTTCATATTGGAAATAAATTATAATAAGTAGGTAGGTACTAACAATTTTAATATTGTTATTTCTTTTGATTCCAGATTACTCTCCTACAAATATCAAGAGATGTCCAAAACATAAAAAGTTTTGACTAAAAATAATATTGTGTTTTTAAATTTGAGATTTTTAATATTATTTAAATGTATATATTGTTTTAATTAAAGTTTATAGCTTCAGGATTCGTTATTCTGTGCTTCAGGTCCTACTTTATCCTCTTTTTGTACTATGTATAGTACATAGACTTTAAAAAATATAAATCTCAATTTGATGCCACTTTATACCTAACTAGCGACCTGGGGGTCAATGTTTTCGTCAAAATCGTAGTTTAATGGTGTTCTAATGGTAAT
Source organism: Agriphila geniculea (assembly GCA_943789525.1). Lineage (NCBI taxonomy): Eukaryota > Metazoa > Arthropoda > Insecta > Lepidoptera > Crambidae > Agriphila > Agriphila geniculea. The sequence goes on from OX038890.1 coordinate 16,232,119, forward strand.
AATGCTTTTTGACACAGTTCTTGTTTCTTAAACCCAAAATCAAGACACAATATGTTTCCGTATTGGGTTTAAGAAACATAATGTGTTTCAGTTTTGGGTTTAAGAAACAAGAACTGTGTCATAAAGCATTACTATTCAAACACCTTGTTTTTCTGGGGGACTTTGCCCACCACAAGGAGTGGCTGTTCCCATACCAAAAAACTGACCATGCTGGGAGAGAGGCACGAAGGTTCGCCTTAGCGCTAGATCTCACCCAGCTGGTGGATCAAGCAACGCGGATACCGGACATCGCTGACCATACACCCAACTGCCTTGACCTGCTGCTGACAACTGATCCACATAGACATTCGGTATCGGTCTCAGCTCCGCTGGGTACGTCCGATCACTGTGTGGTGAAATCCGTATCAAGCCACTCGCCTCCAGATGACAGTCCTAGGGGCACGAGACGAGTTTGGCATTACCAGTCGGCAGATTGGGACGAGATGCGTGCCTTCTTTGCATCTTACCCGTGGCGGCAAGTATGCTTCTCTTCAGAAGACCCCTCCTGCTCTGCTGATGCAGTTGCTGATGTGATCCGGCAGGGAATGGAATATTTCATCCCATTCTCCGACGTACCGCTCGGTCACAAAGCCCGACCGTGGTACAATGCGGACTGTGCTCGTGCTGAAGCCCGTAAGCAGTCTGCATACCAAGCCTGGGTGCAAGCTCGCGATCGCAAAATTCGAGCGCGTAGGGTCCGCGCCAAAAAGAGAGCAATTAATTTGGCCGCAAAATCTTGCAAAAGGGTGTTGCGTAAAGCTAGATTCGACCATGTCAGCCGCATTGGGGCGAAACTCGCATCCTATCCACCGGGTAGTAAGCAGTTCTGGTCCCTATCGAAGTCGGTCGAATCTAACTTCTGCCGTCCCACATTGCCTCCCATGCAAAAGCCCGATGGGACGCTGGCTCACTCCGCAGTTGAGAAGGCGAATTTATTTGCCACTCTGTTTGCGAGCAATTCCCATCTGGATACTGGCTCTACGCAACCACCAACTTTACCTCGTTGTAATTCTTCGATGCAGGAGATTACAATACACAATAAAGAGGTCCGTAGAGTCCTACTTAATCTAGACGTGAATAAGGCCAGTGGTCCTGATGGCATACCAGCAAGAGTGCTGAGGTATTGTGCGCCTGAGTTGTCTCTTGTACTGACACGTCTGTACCACCTTTCCCTTCAGACCGAAACCGTACCGAAATCTTGGAAACTTGCCAATGTGCAACCAGTACCTAAAAAGGGTAGTCGTGCCGACCCTAGCAATTACCGACCAATCGCCATTACTTCCATACTCTGTAAGGCTATGGAAAGAGTACTGAACGGCAAGCTGCTCACCTACCTAGAGGATAACGATCTCCTTAGTGATCATCAATATGGCTTTCGCCGGGGACGATCAACTGGGGATCTCCTTGTGTACGTGACGCACTGCTGGGGCGAGGCCATTGAGAAACACGGCGAAGCACTTGCTGTTTCGCTTGACATCTCAAAGGCTTTTGACAGGGTTTGGCACGCAAGTTTGCTGAGCAAGCTTCCAGCGTACGGAATCCCCGCTGGCTTTTGTAGCTGGGTAGCCGACTTCCTGAGTGAACGCTCGATCAGAGTAGTCATTGATGGCTGCTCCTCTGACCTCATGGCGATTGATGCCGGAGTTCCTCAGGGGTCGGTGCTCTCTGCGACGCTTTTCCTGCTGCACATCAATGACCTGCTAACACCGGGCATTGTTGGCTATGCAGACGACAGTACTGTCATGGAGAGGTATCTGTCCAGCGCGGGAGCCGGTGGTGATGAGGTGAAAATAATGAGAGAGGCCATGGTTGAGCGATTGAACCTGACGCTAAGTCTCGTCTCCCAATGGGGTGATGAAAATCTTGTTAGCTTCAACGCTTCTAAAACGCAGGCGTGTCTTTTTACCGCAAAAAGGAGTCCATTCAACTTAACTCCTACTTTCCGAGGTACATCTATCCAAGCAACCGACACTCTCCAGCTTCTTGGCATGGAGTTATCTTCTAACCTTAACTTCGGCACCTCTATCGAGTCTAAGGCTCAAACTGCAGCTAAGAAGCTGAGCGCCCTAAATAAAGTCAAGCGGTACTTTACGCCTGGGCAGCTTTTAACCCTTTATAAAGCTCAAGTCAAATCTTGCATGGAGTACTGCAGCCACCTTTGGGACGGCTCGGCGAAATATCAACTTGCTGCACTAGACTCGGTGGAACGCAGAGCCAAGAGATTAATAGGCGACGGAAAACTGGTATCAGCTAAGCTTCACAGCTTGGCTCACCGCCGTAACGTTGCTTGCCTATCGGTCTTCTATAGATTGTACTTCGGCGAGTGTGCTCAAGAGCTGCATGAGCTCATTCCACCTTCTCCTTTCTTCCATCGGACATCCAGACGCACTACAGGCTACCATCCGTTCTTGGTTGATATACCTCCTATGCGTACTAAACGCTACTCATCATCGTTTATAATGCGCACAGCCAAGGAATGGAATTTCCTGCCGGCGTCTGTGTTTCCGAGCACATACAACCTGACTCTTTTCAAGGCCAGAGTGAATAGGCACCTTCTGGGCATGCTCGCTCCATCGTAGACCCCGTCTATACTTTCGGGCTAGACTAGGGTCAAGAGCAAACCCATTATAATTAAAAAAAAAAAACACTTTTGAACTACGATTTTGACGAAAACATTAGCAGACTTGACCCTCCGCCCTCGCTTCGATTCGGTGTAGTGTGGAATTTTACACTGTGTATTATACGTATAAATCTTTCTCTTGAATCACTCTAACTATTGAAAAAACCGCATCAAAATCCGTTGCGTAGTTTTAAGGATCTAATAATACATAAGGACAGACAGCGGGAAGCGACTTTAATCATTAATTTAGATTGATTTCATTTATTTTTTTATTCAAGCTATTCATTAAAGACTGAAAGCCCTATAATCGGGCGCCCAGCACTGGTAGCTCATTTATTCCTATTTATACTATTGGTCATGGTGATAGGGAATATGCATAAGTCATCGATTTTGATAAATTTGAGCTTGATCGCTACGGATGCGGACACGTATAAAAACATGACTGAACAGAAAAAAAATGTATTATTTTAGTTTTATCACACGATGAAATCAGAGGCAAATAACGATTTTTTTTTCATTTTCGGATATAATGCTTTTAACAGTCAGAATATCGAATAAAATATAATATTTTGTAGGACACACATGAACTTAAACACAAAATTTAGGGAGATTATTGAAAATTCTTGGCTAACTCCATAATAAACGCGTCTGAAACGTCATGGGTGACGTCACAAATCTATAGAGCGTTTTCGGCGGGTGCTGCTGCGTGCTAACTTCAAGTAACTATATCACGAGAAAAAAACGCCACAGAAAAGTTTTAATATTACAGTTGATTTTCTCATGCATTATACTTTTGATTTTGATGCAAAAAAATGATGCATATTCCCTATTGACACGAAGTTCTGCGATCTGTACCCCTAGCTAGTACGAACATCTATCGAAAAAAAACCCGTATAAAAGTAAGATAGAGAAATTATCAATGGAAAATTTAATTTCGCTTTTCAGCGGTAGATGACACTGAATAAATTTCCCATACAAAATTATTCTATCGAATGTTTTTACGCCCGTTATTTTTTTATAGCTGTTCGTGCTACGGGTACCTACAAAAACCGGCCAAGTGCGTGTCGGACCACGCGCCATAGGGTTCCGTAGTTACCTTATATCATACCATATTTAATATCACGTATCATTTTTCGTCTGCAAAAATAACTTTGTTTTTCACAGTGTTGGTATGGATGACAAAGTTGTATTTGCGGTTTTAGCAAATGTGCTATATCTCGAAAACTAATTACTATATCTCGTTCAAACCAATTTTTGTTGAAAGTGTTTATTAAGATCTACAGCATTTATTTTTTTAGATTTTTCACTTTCTTATTTCAAAAGTTAAAGGGGGGGGGGGGGGGGGGGGACACACATTTTACCACTTTGGCGGTATAAATCTTTCAAGCGGTTGACTTTGAGAAAAAATTGTCTCAACCTCAATGTCATTTTTAATGACCTATCTACAGACACCCAACACATATTGGTTTGAAGAAAAAATTTTTTTAAGTTCAATTCCGGTTCCCTATGTATTTGCATAAAATTTTAAGGCATAATATTATTTAGTCATAACAGCTTATGCATAATTTTTTTAAGCATAACTACTTTAAGCATAATCATGTTTAAGCATAATATTCTTTAGGATAAATTTTAACACTCATATTGTTATTTACGCATATTTTTATAAACAAAAAAATCACGACGTTTAAAATCACGAAAGAACATTTTACCTAAAATACAAAATCCCGAAGCTTAAAAAAAACGAAGGTTAATTGAGGGTTACATGCCAGCAGGTCGGTTCTGGCACTTCGCCGGCCGCTGCCGCGGCACGCTCGCTTCGCTCGCTCGGCTCGTGCGTTGTCGGTCGCAATGGAACCTTACCTCCTCCTCGCTCGCTACGCTCGCTCGTCGTCGCACCTAATAGACCTTAACAGACTTTCAGGATTTTTAACTATCGGCATTTTGACTTTGAGGGTTTCGAACTATCATCAGTCATTTAATAATCGATCTTTTAAGTTTCGATCTATTGGATATCGACATTAAGGATTTTCGGTATTTTAAAAATAGGTGTTTTATGAGTCGATATTTAGGTCGTATGTGTTATGAGTTTTTGATACCTACCCCTTTTGCATGAAAATAAATAAGTGCTTAAAAATATTTATTCTTATTGTTTTTGATTTTTATGTCTCAATAATATTAGGCGAATAGACAATATGCCTAATAACATTATGCGAAAACAAATTAGTCTAAATGATAATTATGCTAATATAAATAGTATGCCAAAAAACAATTATGCGAAAGTATTATTATGACAAAAAAGATTATGCCAATTCCATTATGCCAAATCAAATTAGGTATAAAACAATTATGCGAAAACAAGGGATCCCTTCAATTCCATGTATGTGGAGCCCCCCTAATCTTTTTATTTTTTTTATTTTTGTGTTAAATTCGTTAAGCGTTTAACAGAATACATCTACCTACCAAGTTTCAACTGTGTCATCTTAATACTTTCGGAATAAAGTGGCTGTGACATCCGGACAGACAGACAGACAGACATGACGAATCTACAAGGGTTTCGTTTTTTGCCATTTACGCTATGAAACTCTAAAAATCATGGAGAAGATTCTCCTTATGGAGAGAAAAATGCATTTTATGGAAAATTTAAAACAACGAAGCCATAGTCTACATTTACACTACAGGGTTACCTTTTTGTAAAACCACAGAACATAGAAAAAATGTTCTTTGTTCTGTATGTAAAGCTCCAACAACCTCGCAGGAGTAGATTAGTAATAACATAAACAAAATTTGTTCCTACGATTTTCCGAGAAAATAACGACTTTCCGTATCGACAGCCGGACAGATGCTGCTGCAGCTGATTGAGTTTTATGAAAAGTCGATTTTTTGTTCATTTTCGGAAAGCCGTAAAACAAACGTTGTTGTTTATGTGATGTTATATATTAGGAGGCCATAACAAATTTGGTAACGATCGCGTAAGTGGCTGACTCTGGGTTTACAGGATGGAGAAGCACTCTCTAATGCTAAATATGTCAGTCTGTTTGCGTGAAGTGAATACGTTTTTAGGGTTCCGTACCCAAAGGATAAAAACGGGACCCTATTACTAAGACTCCGCTGTCCGTCTGTCTGTCTGTCTGTCTGTCTGTCTGTCACCAGGCTGTATCTCATGAACCGTGATAGCTAGAAAGTTAAAATTTTCACAGATGATGTATTTCTGTTGCCGCTATAACAACAAATACTAAAAACAGAATAAAATAAATATTTAAGGGGGGCTTCCATACAACAAACGTGACTTTTTTGTCGTTTTTTGCTCTGTATTAATAATGACAACAGGTAGACAGTTAAAATTTTCACAGATGATGTATTTCTGTAGCCGCTATGACAACAAACACTAAAAACAGAATATAATTAATATTTAAGGGGGGCTCCCATACAACAAACATGTTTTTTGCCGTTTTTTGGTACGGAACCCTTCGTGCGCGAGTCCGACTCGCACTTGGCCGGTTTTTTATTTTTATATGCAGGCTGAAGAAGGCTATAATTTTTTTGGAAATAAATTATAGTCCTGTTACTCGCTGAAAATGTAGCTTTCTATAGGCGAAAATTTTTTCAAAATCGGTTCAGTACTTTTTGAGTTTATACATTACAAACAAACAAAAAGTTAATCGCTTATACCTACGAAACGCAACCGAATTTTGGTCAGTCCATACACAGTTCACGAGAGTACAATTAGTACTTACTTGTTGTACGAGTAGGTACTATTATCAGCCATTTACCTTATCGTATTTTTTTCTGGTAACAATCACACACTTTTTACCCTGAATATAAAAAGAACGCAACCACTTCACGCAAACATACTGACATATTTAGCATCAGAGAGTGCCTCCCCATCCTGTGAATCCAGAGTCAGTCACTTACGCGATCGTTACCAAATTTGTTATGACCTCCTAATATATTAGTAATCCACTCCTGCGAAGTTGTTGGCGTTTGACAGAACGATAATTCCCTACGAAGCGCACTGTCAAAAGAGAGGCAACTAAAACAGGCAAAATAGCGCCAGTTTTTCAGTTTTCAGATTTTAATTGTCCATTATTACCTAATCATACCTCATAAGTACAAAATAGTTTCAATTTCCCTACCTTTAGGGGATAAGTTACTATATTATTGGTTTTTAGTTACGATTAGGTAACGGATGAAGGATATAAATCTTTTTCTAAAATTATTTGTCTCACTTTGCATACGAGGACACGGCTTCTAATAACCATGTAAGTATACATCATAGAAATAGAATGTCAAAGAACAACAATGTCAATAAACAGGTGATCCGTAAACGAATGCATACATTTTATATGGGATACATAAAATATGACTTAGATTCATAAAATATGACTATATATGGCAAAGGAAATTAATAAACCATGTTCCATACTGTTTTCTTCGTCGATAAACGAATAAATGTAGAGAAATTTGGTTTTAGAGAAATGTGTGGCAATATCTTATTTACCTGTGAAAAGTGTGATGACTTGGATTGTTTCTTTTGGTCACATCACAGTTACTTAGAGCATAAGACACCATGGCTCCACGATACGTTTATTTTAAATTATAATTAAGATTAACAAATATTTTAAACAAAGTGTGATTGCTCATTTGCTAGGCGGGACGCTAGGGGCTCTTACTGTAAAAAATATTGGCACATGTCACTTGATCCTTTGTCTCTTTTTTACATAGACCGTGTCCGTATGATGTTAACTTCTCTTTTCCACGCTTTGTTGGTCTTCTTGAGCGCAGCGAAAATTTTTCTATGTCTATGGTATACATCGAGCAGTAGCTCGATTGTACTTTATCTTCCTTCATATTTTACGATTTTTAATTTCAAATGAAATTGGCGTGGAAGATTTATAATTTCTGAAAAATTACTTTTCAAGATTACTTTGTCTCTGTAAAAACGAGATGGTAATAAAAAAATACATGGCAAATTTTGCCTTTAGCTGTATTCAAAATGTTCGTTCTTTTGATGACATTTTTCTTATCAATTAGATTAGGGATGTCTTTACCACAATTAGACGTAAGTTATCATTTAAATACAATAATTTAAAATATTATTTAAGTTTCGGTTTGTTTTTTTAAAATGATGATACCTACGTGTGCCTTCTTATTAATTCGTGGGGTGACAAGTAAAACTCACTAAGTACAAAAAAAATTAAAAACGTTATTTTTACAACTTTCCCGGGAAAAGGTCATCACATCCAAAGTGCATTACTTTACGGAGTGCCACGAAGCAAAAGTCACCAAATCCAAAACTATTTGTTGAACTCGGCAGGTAAAATTTCACTTTTACTTTGTGTATTTACTCACTAACTTAGAACGATAGTTCTCTACAAAACGCTGTCAAAAGTGAGGCAACTAAAACTGCCAAAATGGCTCCGTTTTCAGATTGTTATTCTACATTATTACCTAATTATACCGGTTAAGTACAAAACAGTTTCAATTTTCCCACATTTATAAGACTAATTACTTTAATATTGGGTTTCAGTTACGATTAGTTAACGTATGAAGGATATAAATTGAAAACTAAGCCATTCTGGCTTGGTATAAGTTGCCTCACTTTGCATACGCGGACACGGCTTCTAGGTGTTATTATTCTAAGCTCACTAAGTACCTTTTAATGAATAATTCCTAAATAAAACGATATTTCTATAAAATTGGTTATAGTTACAGAATGTAGAATATTAAGCATCATAATCATAAAAATATCCAAAAATAAAATTTTATCATCAACATACTAATAAAATGTCAATTACTCCATTGTTTATTTTCGTTACTTAGTGAGTTTTACTTGTTGTTTACACGAATTATTAAAAATCTTCATATTATTTTGAAAACTTTTTTTAACACAAGGATTAGTAGGAATAATTTTAGTACGAAGACGAATAATTTTAGTACGACAACGAGTTAGTTCGATTGGGGTATGCGCAGTACAACTGTCACCTAGTCAAGATTTGCAGAAAGGAGGACAAAATAGTATGCGCATATGACCATTATAATATGCACATGAATACTTTTGAAAATAATTGTGAAGTGCTCAAAGCCAACTGTGAGCGGATGACATGTGAGTTTTAAAAATATAATTATAATATGGATCTATTATGCACCTAGTCCGTAATACTGTTTGTTTTTCATGCACAACGGGGTAAAGCTTGGCATTCACCTCACCTGAGATGTTAAGTGACGTTAAAGGCCGAAGGTGGAAGCGCACTACGCCTGGAATCTAGGCACTATGCTCAAACAGAGAGCAACCACAGGGCACAGAGTACCATGGGCAACAGCGTCGCATAACCACTCTTAAGGTCAAAATCGCTTTCACGCCAAGCCGTCACAACCTACATTTATACCTTGTTCGCCGAATTAGCTTCGTACGGAAAAGATGCGCTTACACACGATTGGACGCTAAGACCGTGTTCACAATGCGAGTCACAATTTGTCTGTTGTTGCTCTCCGTAAAGTTCAGACGTCTACCGCTTACCTTGTTCGTTGCAATCATTGTGTTTGCATTATATTTTTAACATTGAAAATGTTTTTTTGAGGCATCCCTAATATTTTCTTTTATAATTTTTATTAATTTTATTATATTATTTTAACATCAAAGTAATGTTTAATTGAAAAAAATCCCAATCTGAAATTCCGTATTAACCATAGAACAAGAAAAACCGGCCAAGTGCGTGTCGGGCCACGCGCAGTAGGGTTCCGTAGGTACATTATATACCATACCATATTTTAATACCGCTATCATTTTTCGTCTGAAAAAATAACTTTGTTTTTCACAGTGTTTGTATGAATGACAAAGTTATATTTGCGGTTTTGGAAAATGTACTATATCTTAAAAACTAATTACTGTATCTCGTTCAAACCAATTTTCGTTGAAAGTGTTTATTAAGATCTATAGCATATATTTTTTTTAGATTTTTCACCCTCTTACTTTAAAAGTTAAAGGGGGGGGGACACACATTTTACCACTTTGGCGGCAGATATCTTTCAAACGGTTGACTTTGAAAAAAAATAGTCTTAGGAACCTCAATGTCATTTTTAAAGACCTATCTATAGACACCCCACAAGTATTGGTTTGATGAAAAAAAATATTTTCAGTTTCAGTTCCATGTATGGAGAGCCCCCCCTTAATCTTTTATTTTATTTATTTTTGTGTAAAAATCGTAAAGCGGTTCACAGAATACACCTACTTATCAAGTTTCAACTATGTAGTCTTAATACTTTTGGAATAAAGTGGCTGTGACATACGGACGGACAGACAGACAGACAGACAGACAGACAGACAGACATGACGAATCTATAAGGTTTCCGTTTTTTGCCATTTTGGCTACGGAACCCTAAAAAGGTATTAACCTTGTATTAGCAGTATGAACACGCCTTACGATTTTATACTTGCCACGGGGGCTCGTGGGTGGCACTAAATCATTTGTTGTCCTTATCGTTTGTATGCAAATGTGAGAAAGAGACAGCGCTTTGCTAGCTTGATTCAGCGAACAGGGTATAGTTCATGCAGAGGCAATTCGCTTGCACACGAATTTTGTCAGCCCGTAGGTACCTACCTAGCAAAAATCTTCATAGTAGCTACTTTCTCTGAAGTCTCAAACTCAGTCTCAAAATTCTTCTTGCAATAGTATTCCTTTAAGGTTCAAGTCACATTTTTGTTTTTCTTCTTTCGAAGTTCTTTCGGTTTTGAAGCTAACATTTGGCTGTAAATTATCACAGAGTCAACATACTATCGACATAGTTTTGTCAAAGCCTGACTTCTTATTATATAAAAAAACCTGAAAACAAAAACAGCTTCAAAATTAAATACCTCTAAAAAGTAAGAAATAATATTAAAATTATTAGTTACGCATATCAATATTAATAAAACACGTTTAAATATCAAAACACGGTACAAGAATGTTTGCACTGGTTTGCACACATTCGTACAATATACGAATATAGTGTAAATTAAAGCCGTTTTACATTTCCAGATTTCAAAATAATCGATATGTACCATTGCGAGTCGAAGAAGTATTTTCTGGAATTCCACAATGACAGCCTGCAGTTCGAACACGTGGACAGGTCGTACGTACTAAATTTCATGTCTACCACCACTGAACGAACAACTACGACACCTGCTTGGAGATTTGTACCAAGTTTAGTCAAACTTGTAAATAAAGTCTTTAATACGTTTTGAGTATTTAATACCTGTAGTTAAATTTTTTAGTGATTACGTTCACTGGAATAAAAGTAAAGTAGGGTAAGTTTAGTAAAGATCAAACGAAATTTTGATGAGATGAGCAGCAGTGTTGTAATTAAATTTTTGTACTTAGAACGCAAACATTGACTTCGTGAAAATATTTTTTGAAGTGAGCAAAAAGAGTATGTTTTTCTATCGCATCGATAAAATCCTGTTAAATCTGTTCCAAAGCAGAAAAAACTAAATGAAATGTTTTTTTCAGTTTTGGGTGAGAGGGAAGATGAAAGATCGAAATAGTTTGCTTTTACCTTTATATAAAAAAAATCGAATTCCTTTATTTGTTAAAGGTATAATATATATTCACTGCCCCCTAAGTATGACCACCGAATCACGATAAATATATTTTAATTTAAAGGTTGAAACTTGTAAATACATTCTTCTTACTCTTTCAAAGATGAAAACTTGTAATAATTCCAAAAATACGGCAAATAACCATATTTAAATGTAATAACGTAGGTAACTAGGGGTAAAAAATAATTGGTAGATATTTCCATAAGAAACTCGTAGGTATTATGGGCAACAGCGTCGCTTAACCAGTTTGCAACAAAATTCGTGTGCGCGCGTATCGCCCCTGCACGAACTAAACGTATGTGGGCAGCGGGCGCGGCTTGCAAGCGATTTTAACCTTAGCAGTGGTTAAGCGACGCTGTTGCCCATGGTACCTACCGTAAGCAAAATTACAGGAAATGGGGTAAGATTAAAACACTAGAAAAAATTGCGAAAATGTCGCAGCGCGTGCACATCACACACAAAGTAATATTCGTTCAATGTGGCAAACGCTGGCTGAGGGGTGGGACTAGGGTTGCCAACCCTACTATATTGAGTTGAGGGCTCACCTACTTTTTTGGAAAAATATATAGTAGGCAAAACTACAAAATTTTTTCAAGTGAAAAATTTAAACTAGATAAGGCATACCAAAGCAACAAAAATATGCCTACCTATTTAAAGGGTTCTTGCCGATTTTTTCTTAAACACAAAGATCCTTGTTTTGATTTGTTTTTTTAAACCTACTGTATTTTTTTGAAATTATAGCCATCTACTATATTTTTACATTTGAGAGAGAGAGAGAGAGAGAGAGAGAATCTATTTATTGACCTTAACAATAATACGTACAATGATTAAAACATGGCTTATGTTAAAATGTAACAAAACACGTTAATAAAAATAAATGGAAAACACGTAAAACATACCTTATAAGGTCAATCAGGACCCTGCCTCAGCTCGTGTCGATACGCCAGGTAATGTCGTATCGACGCTGGTATTCTGGCAGGGCCTGTTTGGTGCGTGGTCGTGCGGAATACCTACATTAAAATTAATAAAAATTATGAACAAAAGCAAAAAGTAAAAATAATACTTAACTTTTATGGAAACAAACTTATCGTAATCCTATCTTAGCGTAATCATCTATGGGTACATCAAGTAAGTCACACCATGATATTGATATTAATAAATAAAATATTGATATATTATTAATGAAAGGGAACTTGTGAAAAGAAACAGGTAATAAGGTGTGTGTTGGGTGTATAGAGGAAGAAATATAAAATACTGAGAGCTGTTATGGATGCTATTGCTGTTAGTCATCTTTTGTCTTTGGAGAACAAACTGTTGGTAAGTGCTTTATGTATGTTATGAGGTGTCTAGTTGTATTTTCATTAGGTGTCGTTTAAGGTTGTGCTTTATTTAACATCTGTTTTGTCCTTAGATCTCGAATGGGGGGAGGAATGTCGTTCCAGCACTTAGAAGCAGCAAATCTGAAAGAACCACGGAAGGCTGAAGAGTGGTGTTTTGGTGTGGAGAAAACATGTGTACATGTCCTTTTTAAGTGTTTACTGTGTAAAAATGCCTGCTCCAGCTTTGAAAGGAGGTAACTTGGTTTGCCTGTGTGAATAATGCCAAATAAAAGGGATGCCAGATGGACACGCCTGCGTGCTTCCATTTTCAACATGCTAGCCGAGTTAAGGAAAGGGGTGACGTGTGTTCGCGGAGGTATGTGAAAGCAAAAGCGCGCGCATGCATTTTGCACTCTCTGAATGAGTCGAGCTGACCTAGCAAGCAAGCAAGGGCCATATACAGTGTCGCAGTAGTTGAGCTTGGATAGGACTAATGATTCACAGAGAATGATTCTGAGTTTTTCCGCTAGATATTTTCTTATCTTGTATAATAGTTTCAACCTGTAAAAGCAGTTACGTACCACTTCTGAGATGTGTGCTTCAAAATTAAGGTTTTTATCTATGGTAAGGCCTAGGCTCCTGACACTATCCACTCGCTCAATGGTTACTCCGTCTAAATGGATTTCCAGCGTATGTCCACTGAGCTTGTCTAAATTTCTCTTGCTGCCCACAAGCAGCATCTTGGACTTTTTTGGATTCAATGCAAGGCAGTTATGTTGTGACCATGCTGACACTCTTGCTAGGTCTTCATTTACTTGACGTACGGCCTGGCTGGCATCATCGGGCCTAAAGGAGTAGTATAGCTGAATGTCGTCAGCGTACAAGTGATATTTGCATTCATGAAAACAGCCGGCCACGTCTGCACTGTAAAGGATGAACAAGATGGGTCCCAGAAGGGAGCCTTGTGGTACCCCTCTAAAGACTGGGAGTGCGGGAGAGTGTGTCTTCGTTCCATGCGCGTTGGTTAACTCCACATATTGACTTCTGCCGGTTAGGTAACTACAGAACCAGCGTATAGTATTTGAGTCGAAACCGTAGTATGCCAGCTTAGACAACAACAGTGAAGTGTTTATGCAGTCGAAAGCACGAGAATAGTCCAAAAGCAGTAGCATGGAGACCATTCCTGAGTCTCGAGCGGCCAGAAGGTTATCCACTACGTCTGATAGTGCAGTTGCCGTGCCCCGGCCCTTTCGAAAACCAGATTGGAATTGGGGGAGTGAATCATGATCTTCAAGGTATTGTACAAGCTGATCACACACTATTTTCTCTAAGATCTTAGAGGCACAGGGAAGTATGCTTATTGGTCTGAGATCGTTCATGGAAGTAGGTTGCGTGATTTTGGGCAGGGGCTTTACTAAAGCCTGCTTCCAGCCCTCAGGGAAAGTGCTCTCTGAAATGGACTGATTTACTATATTAGTGATTGCTTGTAGTGACTGGGGCAGTGTAAGCAGCATCATATCTAGTGATATCTGATCATCTCCCTGGGCATTAGACTTTAGATTTCTGATGGCTTTTAGTACGGTGTTACATGTGATAATCTTGAAAATACTATATTTGATGCAAAAAAAGTTGGCAAAGCTAGGTGGGATGTATAGAAATGGCGGTCTTGATCTTGTTGCTAGTACTGCAAAAAATAGTACACTAAATCGGAAGATATGGATGGTTTTTTGTCTTACCCCGTTTTTCATCTTTACCTGTATGCTCTAAGTCTTTACCCAACTCACCCTACCTACTTACTTAAACTAAAAAATATCCTTACATAATAATAAAACAGTAAAAAAAAGTGTGTCTGTACATTTCATATATTTAAAAAATATATATCTGGGGCGATGGAGACATAATAATAGAGTAAAGTGTGTCTGTTTGAACACGCTAATTTTCGGAAATACCTACTGAACCGATTCGAATGAAACTTTTTTTGTTATATAGCTGTCAAGCCTGGGCATAGTTTAGGGTATAATTGATTTTGGAAAATGTAACACCTGATGCACAACCATAATGGTCCAACTAAACTATAAGAAATATAAAAACCGGCCAAGTGCGAGCCGGACTAGCGCACGAAGGGTTCCGTACCAAAAAACGACAAAAAAACACGTTTGTTGTATGGGAGCCCCCCTTAAGATTTATTTTATTCTGTTTTAAGTATTTGTTGTTATAGTGGCAACAGAAATAGATCATTGTGAAAATTTCAACTGTCTACCTGTTGTCGTTAATAATAACAAGCAAAAAACGGCAAAAAAATCACGTTTTTTGTATGGGAGCCCCACTTGAATATTTATTTAATTCTGTTTTTAGTATTTGTTGTTATAGCGGCAACAGAATACATCATCTGTGAAAATTTCAACTGTCTAGCTATCGTGGTTCATGAGATGCAGCCTGGTGACAGACAGACAGTGGAGTCTTAGTAATAGGGTCCTGTTTTTACCTTTTGGGTACGGAACCCTTAAAGATGACACCTTAGCAACAGTTGTTTAGCCTGATGAGCATTTTTTGTTGAGGTATAAAAATCGAAGATCTGGGACACATGATGCAGAACCATAATAATGGTCCAGCTAAACTATACAAAATATAAAAATGACACCAAAGCTAAAGCTGTTCAGCCTGATGATCCGTTTTTGTTGAGGTATAAAATCGAAGATCTGGAATACCTGATGCAGAACCAAGTTTAATTTATTTGCATAAACATGTTTTTACAAAAAATCGAAGATCATCTGATGATCTGAAAATAAATTGTTAAGTGCTTTTCCTAGTGAACAAAATTATGACCAACTCTTAGAAGAAATGCTTAAAAGAAAGACAAAATTTAATGAACCTATAGAGGTTTATTTTTATGAAAAGTTGTCACTTCTTAATCAATGCAAAATTGATGGTAAGCGGGCTGTCGATTGCATCATTCACGGTATCGGTGATAGGACTATGAAGTCTGGTGCGTTAGCTTTACGCTGCTCAAATCCTGATGAGTTATTACAGTTCTTAATGAGTCATAAAGATTCTAATACATCCGTAGATCGTGGGCAAGTTAGAAATAGAAACTGGTCTGAAAACTCTAATCAGTTTAATTCAACTAAACACAAACCAGTGTCAGTCATATTTTGTTATAATTGTAAAGAGAAGGGCCATCATTTCTCAAATTGTTCTAAAGCTCTAGTTAAATGTGGTAACTGTAACAAGGTAGGTCACAAGTCTGACAGTTGTTTCAAACGACCTGAAAACAAAGCTAATCCTGAAAACGTTCATAAGACTATGTGTATATCCAGCTCAGGCCTGAATTCAAAATACATAAAACTGGCCAAAATTAATGGCTTGACTATAGACGTATTTATTGACTTTGGTAGTGAAGTAACTTTAATAAAAAAATCTTTTGCTGTTTCTTTAGGGTTAACACATGATCAAGTAGAAACGACAATGAAAGGTTTTGGTAATGGATTGGTTAAATCTTTAGGTAGTGCAGACGTAAATCTTGAAATAGATGGCGTTAAAGCTAAAGTTCCCTGTAAGATAGTAGAAGATGTCCTTTTGGAAAAAACCGCTCTAATAGGACAGACTTTTACGGAATTACCGCATATTCTAGTGTACAAAGATGTCTCGCAATTGCGTTTTCTTAACATTAGTGATGAAATGCCTCAAGTTGAATATGACTCCGATAAGGCAATTAAGATCTGTGTTCAGAAAGACTTAGAGTTGTACGGATCCGCGACTATTAGGGCTCAGACGGACAAGGATTTTAGTGGGAGTATTGTAGTAAAGGATAGGCTCATAGGAAAACCTGGGCAGCAATTTATTATACGTGGTGGGTTGTACCAGGTTACAAAGGGTTTAGTTAATATTACTATTACTTTAACTTCTATTCCCTGTTTAATAGTAGAAAATGTTGTGTTATGCCGAGCTGAAGTGGTAGGTTTAGTTAATAGAGTGATAAATAATCCTACAATGGTATATGAACAAAAGGATTCGGGGGAAATAACAGATTCTATGATTCGCATAGGTGAGACAGTCTCGGCAGACTACAAATTAAGACTCCTCAAGTTGTTAAATGAATATAAACACTGTTTTGCTTCCAACTTAGGGCAGTTAGGTTGTACTAGTGTAACCGAAATGAATATTGAACTTAGTGATCAACGTCCTATAGCTTGTAGACCATATAGGTTGTCTCACCATGAGAGAGAAAAAGTACGTAACATGGTAGATGACATGATGGCCGCGGGAATAGTTAATAGGAATCCGTATCCGAATATACTAACTCCTACGGATTCCTATTAACTAATAATAGTTAATAGGAATCCGTATCCGAATATGCTAGTCCTATAATTTTAGTACGAAAACCGGACGGTAGTTTACGAATGTGTGTGGATTATAGGAAATTGAACTCTGTAACCATAAAAGAAAGATACCCGATGCCAATAATAGAAGACGAGATAGCGCGTTTGTCGGGACAGGCTTATTTTATCTCATTAGATCTTGCGTCTGGGTATTACCAGGTACCCATAGCTGAAAGTAGCAAACAGCTGACTTCATTTGTCACTCCAGATGGACAATTCGAATTCAACCGAATGCCGTTTGGTTTGGCAAATGCGCCAGCTGTTTTTCAGCGCATGATGAACCGGATTTTGGGATCTGCCAGATTCACTAAAGCAATGGTTTACATAGACGATCTTCTTATTTTTGGCACAAATCCTGCCGAATGTTTAGATAGATTAGAAGAAATATTACAATTAATCGAAAAATCCAAGTTAACACTTAATTTGTCAAAGTGCAATTTTCTCCAAGACAAAATAGATTATTTAGGATACGAGATAAGTGTGGACGGAGTCAAACCAGGGCAAAAGAAAATTTTGTGTGTTCAGGATTTCCCACAACCGACTGATGTTCACAAAGTGAGACAGTTCTTGGGTATAGTGGGTTTTTTCCGTAAATTCATTCAAGGTTTTGCACAGGTCGCTTATCCACTCACAAAATTACTAAAGAAAGATGCGAAATGGGAATAGTCGGATTCCCAACAAGAAGCTTTTATAACCCTTAAATCACGATTATTAAATAGACCCGTGTTAGCTATTTATGATCAAAGTGCGGAATTCGAATTACATACGGACGCCAGTAGGAACGGCATTGGAGGCATACTTTTACAAAAAGCATTGGGAACAAACGATTTAAAGCCTATTGCTTACTACAGTCGCCAAACATCTCCGGAAGAAAAGAACTTTCATTCATACGAGCTGGAAACATTAGCCGTAGTATGCTCTTTAAAAAAGTTCCGAATATATCTTTTAGGCAAGAAATTCAAAATTGTAACTGATTGCAGTGCCCTTCGATCAACTTTCTCTAAAAAAGATCTTATACCTCGAATAGCCAGGTGGTGGTTGACGTTACAGGAATTCCAATGCACAGTCGAGTATAAGGCTGGAAACAAAATGCAGCACGTTGACGCCTTGTCACGTAACCCAATTCCCGATAATGAAATTCAAACGGATTTTTATCCTACAGTTATGAATATTAGTAATGACGATTGGTTGCTCACCCTCCAACTTGGAGACACAGAATTGGCCAGAACTCGGGAGATTCTCCTTAATGACTTGGATCCGAAGGACCTTCGACACATTAAAGAAAATTATGTTATTAAAGATAACAAATTATATAAGTGTGTCGACGGTAATAAGGATGATCTCCGTTGGGTAGTTCCAAAGGGGGCAAGGTGGCAAGTATGTAAAATGAACCATGACGATATTGGACACTTTGGGGTAGAAAAGACTTTAGACAAGATAAAGAAACAGTACTGGTTTCCGAAAATGTCGCGTTTTGTAAAGAAATACGTAACAGCTTGTATCGAATGTGCATATGCTAAGCAGAACGGAAATTCTCGCGAAGGGTTATTACACCCCATAGCAAAAGTTGAAGTACCTTTCCATACACTGCACGCTGACCACCTTGGCCCATTTGTTAGGTCTAATAAGGGGAATTCTTATCTGTTAGTAATAGTTGACGCTTTTACAAAATTCGTGTTTATAAGACCGGTAAGAAATACAAAAACTATAAATGTAATAAAAGTCTTGAATGATATTTTCTATACTTTTAGAACACCTACACGTCTTATAACTGATCGTGGAAGTTGTTTCACTTCACATTCTTTTAGAAAATATTGCCTTGACAAGGGGATAAAACATATTCTCAACGCAGTAGCTAGTCCAAAATCAAATGGGCAGGTGGAGCGTTACAATCGCACCATCCTCAGTTCGTTAACGGCACAAAATCTAAATAACAACGAGAAGGAATGGGATAACCAAGTAGGAAAAATTCAGTGGGGTATGAATAACACTTTACATAAGACTACAGGTAGAACGCCATCCGAAGTAATGTTTGGAATAACTATGAACAGTGATTTAAACCCTTCTTTGGAAGAAGTCTCGCAGGAGGCTCGTGTTGGGACAGAAATTGAAACCATTAGAAAGGAAGTGAAAACTAAAATTGACAGGGAACAATTGAAACAAAAAGCCTTTTATGACAAGAGTAGGCGGCCGGCACAATTGTATGCAGAGGGAGATTTAGTTAAAGTTACCGAAACGGCATTTAAGAATGACGGTAAAAGTAAGAAATTACTTCCCCCTTTTTCAGGTCCTTTCCGTGTAGTTAAGGTTTTGGGAAATGATCGCTATAAAATTCAATCTATATCAGGGTTTAGTAACATGAAAAATAAGCGAGGTTCTATTGTAGCGGCAGATCGTATGAAACCATGGATTCATATTGCTGCACTACAAGTTAATGACACCGATACCGAGGATGATGAAATGGACAGCTCGGCAAATGTAAATGATTAAATGTAAATTTCTCTTTTATTTTATTACTATTATATTATTAAAATTACGTCTTTTATTATTAAGTGTATAAAAACTATAATAATTATTATTTGTGTACATTTACTTTTAATTCACTTAAAGTTTTTATCGTGATTTATAATATTAAATGTTTTGTTTCGTTGAAAATAATGTATTATACTAGCTTTAATTACTTTCCTTATAATAATAACAATTTGAATTAAGCATGATTATGATTTAAAAATGATAAGTACGTATGTTTAATCACAATGTCAATTTTATTTTATTATCATTAATGAAAAGTATTAAGTAAGAGTTGTTTTGAGATTAGCACTTCTATAATCCTATTGAAAGTAAAATTGTAGCGAGACCAGGTTTGCTCGCCGAACAGTAAATTTTTGTAGCGAGACCAGCTTTGCTCGCCGAATAGTAAAATTTTGTAGCGAGACCAGGTTTGCTCGCCGAGTAGTGTCTGTGAAGCAGGAACAGGTTTGCTTGCTGAACAGTAAAAATTTATAGCGAGACCAGATTTGCTCGCCAATGTCTCTGTGATGCAGGAACAGGTTTGCTTGTTGAACAGTTGACATCGTGTAACGAGACCAGATTTGCTCGTAAAGTAGTAAAATTTTTAAGGTAAGAACACATTTGTATAAGTATATCATTAATTATACTATAATAGTATTAACATACCTTTCATATATTTAACGTGGTACCATTTAACTTCAGACATGTTATATTTTTATCTATTGTATGAAGAATAGAATGTCTTAGTCAGCCTAGTGTTAGGTTATCACAGGATACGTGTATGGGGTCATTACACGCTATCAGGATGGTCGAGTGTTAGGTTTATAATTTATTTTAATTTAATTTTTAATCAATTTCGTATGAGCTGGTTCATTTTAATGCTAAATTTTGATGTTATTAGTAGTTTTTTGACTACCGGGTGAATGAACCAACGAGCGTTTAAAACATTGTGTCAAATGGCGCGAACGTTGGGTAAAATGGCTGCAAAATAGTTCATAAATATGAGAAATCGAGGCTGACTGG
Source organism: Agriphila geniculea (assembly GCA_943789525.1). Taxonomy (NCBI): domain Eukaryota; kingdom Metazoa; phylum Arthropoda; class Insecta; order Lepidoptera; family Crambidae; genus Agriphila; species Agriphila geniculea. Next base: position 16,252,585 of record OX038890.1, read on the forward strand.
GCCATTCTGTTCCAGATCGTCGAGGTGATAGGACGAAGACTAAATAGTGTTATGTTAGAGTTTTCCTAGAATTAGTTCGTGATTTAAGACAGTTTCTTTTATGTTCTTCAATGTAAAATAAGAGTGAAAAAAATAAAAAGTACTTTGGAAATATCATCGGTGTTTTCTCTGAATTATAATCTCGTATTATATAAGTAAGTTTCTTTTGTAAAAAAAATTCTCTTGAAAAAATATAGTACTTTGCCCTACTATATATTTTTTCAAAAAATATAGTAGGTGAGCCCTCAATATAGTGAGATACTATATTATATAGTAGGGTTGGCAACCCTACTGGTGCCTGATATAGGTATCTAAAAGAACCTGTGCCACAGGTCACCAGGGCTAGCGTTACCAGATCTAATAATGCGATTTCCTGACTCATCCCCTGAATTTTTAGTAAATTTCCTGACATTTTGTACTCCTACATCTACATTCTTAATTTAGTTAAAAGTTTGATATTTTTTTCTCACCAAAATGATTAACAAATTATGTGTTTTTATTAAGTATTTAATTTTTTTGGCATTTCAAAAATCCCTGACAACTACAGTTTTTCCCTGTTTTCCTGACAGATACCTTAAGGGGCTCAAGTCTGCTAATTTACAAATGCATCAATGGAATCTCAATTGGCTTTGATAACTTTTTGAACATGACTGGAAATCTCAAAACCATTTCGAGGAATAAGCTTTCGGTACAGTGTCTACTAATTAAATTTAAAAATAAGTCTATATTTTTAAAGATATTTATAATATTCAATAAAAAGCTTTAACCTTCAAATGACCTTCATATGACGTCATCACATACAGATCTCCCAGCCATAATAAAAAAAAGAAAAAAGTGCAAAGACAATTTTGACAATGAACTTGGCATTAGGGATGGTGGAAGGTGGAAGTGAAAAAATATCGATATAGGTAATATTTCTCAGAAAAAAATGGGATGAAATGAGACGATGACTAAGTAATGGATTCTAATTTTAAGGTATTGTAAAACATAAAAAATAGCAAAATAAACCCCTACGCGAAATTTTGGCTCGATTTGACGAATTTTACGATGATTTTTAAGACTCAAAGTTGGAATAAATCAAAATGCTCCAGTGACAAAATAGTGTCGACTATTAGAATCCATACGTAATTACCAAAAAAATGTTTTGGAAAAATTATTGTAAAAACATCTATCGATATATCAGAGTATTTAATATCGCCCGAAAAATATCGATGAACTTATCTCGTAATTTTTTCCACATCCCTACTATTAAATGTTTGTAAATAGAAATAAAGTATGCACATATTTTCACAATGTTTATTAAGTTATCCTGCAAATTTATCAGTCCACAAGCAATCGTTACAATTTCATCCATGTAGCCTACATCCAAAATAGACACAATACATACAATACATTTCGCAATTTGGGTAGATTGGGGCGTGTCAGTTTTTACAAAGTTTTTCAGCAGAGTTTCCACTGGTAAGCATTTTTATTATAATTTTACCACCTCAAAAATTATTGCGGCAAATTAAGAAGGTAGGCTAGAACCGTCACAACTGGATTAAATGAATAAAATAGAAGAAATATTAACTATAACTTATTTGTTTACAAACAACCATAAAGTCATTATGACAGTTAATGACACTTGGCCTTTCTTTTTCTATAAGTAGATGGCAAAGGTTTTCTTCTTAAACTTTCATGCCACTAATGACGTCATTCCAGTTGACCATATCCGCTCGACAAATATATTTATAAAAAAATAAATACGGGACCAAATGTTAAAATATTCAAATTAGTTTCTTAAATTGGCCTAATCTGTAGTAAAAAAATATAAAAAAAATACCTTTTATTTTTTAACCAAAGCCAATTGGGTCTCAAACGCGAATTTTGACACATTTGGTATTCCGCTCCTTAAATAAGTTCAATCGTTTTTTAATGACAGGCTATCGAACTGTCATTCAATCGTCATGGTACTTTTTGGCATTCTGCTAATAACTGCGTTACAATCGCGTCTCGATTGAACAATTAATTGGTATTCTGCTCTTATTTGACGTTTGTTTGACGTTTAAATCAATGGTTTTTCAATGACAATTTTGCCATTGAACTACAATCGAGCAACGACACCTCTTTCTTAGAATTTGTTTGTAAACATTGAAGAATGAGACCATCAGTACCAAGTTTACGCTGGCATATTTTGGCTAGTGATCATAGATATTGTGGAAAAACAATGTGTACCTACTTACCTACCCCACAGTGGAATTTTAAGGATTGATTTTCCTATTGTACCTACCTATAGGAACTTATTAGGTGCTAGGTGCCTTTGTATGCAAATTCACTTATTATTGAATAGGTAGGTAGGTAGTAGTTAGTACCTACTGATAAATAAATAAATAGGACAAACCATGGACAAAGATTAATAACTACTGATCCAAAATAAAATAAGTAGGTAAACACTTCGTGTATAAGTGAACATTTTTATCTACTTACTCAGAATTCTAATTTGAATTTCGAATCGCTGTTAATGTTATAATTTACCTATCATATTAAAGTGTTTCTTAAATATTTATTGTAATATTTAAGTACTGTAACCAATACAATGCCTAACATCTTTCTTCATCATAACATTAATGGCCCAAGTACTTTATCTACTAATAGTCAAAGTAAAAAAAATTGCTTTATTCAAATAAAAAATTCAAAATTCAAATTAATTTATTCAGTCTAGGCTGTTACAAGCACTTGTGAATGTCATAGAAGCTACGCCATCGGTTCGCAAACCCTAAGCGGGAGACCATGTAACGAGAAGAACCGGCAAGAAACTCGTCAAGGGCTGCTTTTTTCTCCCTGTATATTTCATACAGAGTCGTCAAGATTGAAAAATGAGCTCCACATTTAAAGTGAGGTCATTTTCCATCACAATAGTTATCAAAAGGTTACACACAATGGGTAGTAAGGTTAAAATTAAATATCTACTATATTCAGTTAGATAATCGTGAGAGTAAATAACTTTCAACTAGTTTAGAAATCACTCTGTCTGCTACTCTAACAAAAAAACACTTGATACAAGACATAAAAATAAAACGCAATTCTTACAATTCAATATGCGTTAAGATAGGTACTCAGAAGCAGACCCATTCCCACTGGCAGCACCCGTTCACGAGCATGACGCATGGACCAGCCATCGCTTCGCTCAACCATATTTGAGGGAACGTAACGTAACGACCCGCCCCACACGACACCACCGCAGAAATGATTAAAGAGAGCATGACATACTTAGGCTACCCATCCTAAGGCACCGAATTGAAAACTAATATCCAAAAGCTTTTCATAGGCCTTTACTTACAAAACTATAGACAAAAAAATACGAAAACATCGACTATAGTACTATAGACAAAAAAATAAGACAACAATAAACTTATTAAGTACTTTTGAATCACATAAATTTTCCTACCACCTGTTCCAGACTTTTTTTTATACTCGTAAACTTGCAAATTAGTAGATCATCAATCTACTCTACACTACAATACCTACTAAAATACTTTGCTTCTTAAACCTAATGTTGGACCTTTATACTACCTACTGTAGATGCATGGTTCAAAATTATTTTTCTTGGGTACGGACCTAGATTTGATGTAGGTGATTTAGTTTGATTTGACCTAGATTTGATGTAAATGAAAACAGGTTAACATAGAATCAATATTTTATTTTATAATATCAAAACCAATACAGTATATGATTAAAGCACAAGCTTCAAAGTACAGACAGCAGTCACTTTTCCAGCGTGCTCCTTTATTTACAATACAGCTAATGCTTCATAGTTTTGCTTAGTCGCTTGGAGCAAATATACATCTATAGTTTTGTTTGGTGATAACTTTTCCAAAAGGTACTTGCTTATTATATTCTGCAATGTCATTACACATATTGTATCTGAAATTCAGAAATAAAAAATTAGTATTATTAAAATTTTTAATGAGATTAGGTTAAGCATGCCCGCAGACTACTGAGTACAGTCCAAACTGTTGGCCGATAGTTGGAATCAGTATGAAGAAGTATGCAAGTGCACACACTACAATGATTTGGTATCGACCGATTCTTCATACAAAACCAACTATTGGCCGACAGTTTGGTCTGTAGTCTGCGGGCATGCTAAGAGTCTATGCAATTAATAGACTTCTAGGGAACAATTACAGTATTTTGATGTAATAAGTATTTTGATGAGCATAGTGGATCAGTTAGGTGGAATTTCTAAAATAAGCCGATGAGCACCGGCTTGTATGGACCCTTTGACCATCAGCTATTTTAATGTCCCCACTGCTGGGGCACAGGCCTTCCTTATGGGTGGAAAGGAGGATGGACTATAACCCTCCACGTGGGCCCAATGCGGATTGGTGGGTCCATATACTATAGTATAGGCATCAATGATATTAAAAGTGAAGATGAGTTACACGCCAACATCATTGCTATTTAAAACAGCGCAAAGTTACTATAGATACACACATTGACCACTGCATGTGCATTGGCCGTGAATTGAAAGTGCGTCAGCTGTCTACTTCACTCACACACGCAAAGCAGACAGCGCACTCTTAGTACAATATGGCCGGATAAAGTAATAGAAAATACATATTTTTAATTAAATACAGTACTTACATGTGAAATTAAGCTTTTTTACCGACTTCAAAAGGAGAGAGGTACTTTCGATCTCTGACTGTTACTGTATAATTTGTAAATCGTCTAAAGACGCAAGGAGACATATTTTTTAATGGAATTTCACAATTTTATCGCGTCTGACTGACGAGAGCCGCGTGTGTTTCCGTGTCGCGAGCCTGTGCCTGACTAATTGAAAGTCGGGCAATTACCTGACTTTCGTCTTGCCATTTTGGAGTGCGCGTAACGTAGGTATCTATACTTTTAATATCATTGATAGGCATAGTATAGGTAAGTGCTTCAATGTTTAAAGTCCACTATGTGTATAGAAGGTAATAACTTAAATTATAATAGTCTAAGGGTAGTATTTGGTCGGAGAGTCAGGTTCGGGGATTTACTAGGTAATTTACTTACTCGTAAAGGTAGGTAAAACGTCTTTGTATGATTCGTTGTATTGTATTGGTTTGTAGATATGAATTCTTACAACATTTCATCACCGAATGTACAATACAAGTAGTACAATACTTAACCTGACGGTTAAAGAATGATTTTATGTGATACATTGATATATTTCTGTAGTTTCTGGGTTTATTTATTTAGTTATTATTAGATAAAATTCTTTAATTAAATAAAACTCGCTGAACGACAGACTACACACAAGTTCACACAACAGGGGCACACTTACATTATAGAACAACGCGCAAGTAGCGCCATCTCTGTATCTTAGCCATAAACTTTCACAACAAAATCTTTAAGTTTGCTAAAATGTGTCTGCAGTCAGACCCAGACCGGACTAGGGTTGCCACCTTTTTTTGGACTAATAAAGTATATTGGTTGCTAAAGGTAGAAAAAAGTACCTTGTATGGAAATAAAGTATTATTTATTTTTAACTTTAAAAACATACTTACCTTTTATTACTTTTGGCAATATTTAAACAAACCATGTGAAATAAAGTATTTTCGCGTACTTTATTTTCCTCATAAAGTATAAAGTACAATTACCCAGAAATAAAGTATATACCTTATTATAAAGTACGGGTGGCAGGCAACCATAGCAGACTTATAAAAAATCCAAATAATCTAATATTTGAGAAGACAGTACAGACATTAAAAATCGCGTTCTAATTTGGCTATAATAGTTATTTATGCAACTGTACTATAACGAGGGGTATTCAAACACGAATGTGTGATAATAGTATCACATGAGTGTTTTAATACCTAATTATGTACAGTTGCATACAAGACTTTATCTACTCCTATTTTTTTTTTCTTATTTTTATTAGGGAAACAAACAATATTTTAATAGAAATGGATTAAAACACCCATGATATTTATCTAAACCCATGATATGCATCCCCTATAAAGGTTTTGACTTTGACTTTGTCTTTGACTTTGACTTTCCTCTCCCTCCTCGTCATTATGTCTTCCGCAAGAGTGTTATAATGTTGTACTGAATTTCAAAAGGCAACGTTCGCGCGTGGGCGCACGGCGCTGCAGCTCTCGCTCGAGATTTTGTAATGATGGCAGTAAGCTAACTGTTTCAGAACCCCTTACAGAGGATTTAAAGCATGGGTGTAGATAATAGTAATTTATGCAATTACTGTAGTTTAATGAGGGCTATTAAAACATATGGGCTTAACACCCGAATGTTTTAATACCTAAATATTATTATGTAGAGTTGCATACAAGACTTATCTTTTTCTTTAACCCTTAGGCGCCAGCTACACGCGTGGTACTTACCGTGATCCATCGCCATAAAGTAAATTATAACCATGGAAAGTAAAATATTGAACATTCCGTAAAAATTACTTTACATCATACTTGCTCGGTAACTAGGATTTACTTATATAGTATGAGGCTGTGTAAGTTGGCATGTGCAACACAGTGCATTGTTTAGATAGAACGTTCCATTTTCAAATCACTTTACATCATACTTGCTCGGTAACTAGGATTTACTTATATAGTATGAGGCTGTGTAAGTTGGCATGTGCAACACAGTGCAATGTTTAGATAGAACGTTCCATTTTCAAATCACTTTACAATTCAAGGATGGTGAATGCTTTAACTGTAAAGTTACTTTACAATTCAAGCATTTAAAACTCCTTAGTGAACCAATCTCTTTTCTTTTATTATAAACTGACGAAACTTTTGGCTGAAAAAAAAACAATGAAAATGGCGGCATTTAATTTCAGTTCTAGCTAGGTATGCAAAATTCTGCAATGCAAAAACAGCTGATTTTTTTCGTAATTTCGAGGTAGGTCCCATAATGAAAGTTGTTCAGTTTAATGGTCTGATCAACCACACGAGTTTTCAATGAAATAACCCTTTAACGTTTTATTTTTATTAAATTTACCTCGCATGAATGATGTAAAATAGTATGCTTACCTCGGTTGTAAGTAGCTATTACACCCTCGAACTATATTCGCCCTCGCTCGCTACGCTCGCTCGTGCGTCTAAATATCTCGGGTGCACTCGATCCATTAGCGCCCTTTGCGAGCTGCGCTCGCACGGGCGCCAAATTGGATCTTGTTCTGTAATAGCTCACTTACATCCCTTGTGTAACAAACTACTATTACAATTCAAGGATGGTGAATGCTTTAATTGTAAAGTTACTTTACAATTCAAGCATTTAAAACTCCTTAGTGAACCAATCTCTTTTCTTTTATTATAAACTGACGAAACTTTTGGCTGAAAAAAAAACAATGAAAATGGCGGCATTTAATTTCAGTTCTAGCTAGGTATGCAAAATTCTGCAATGCAAAAACAGCTGATTTTTTTTCGTAATTTCGAGGTTGGTCCCATAATGAAAGTTGTTCAGTTTAATGGTCTGATCAACCACACGAGTTTTCAATGAAATAACCCTTTAACGTTTTATTTTTATTAAATTTACCTCGCATGAATGATGTAAAATAGTATGCTTACCTCGGTTGTAAGTAGCTATTACACCCTCGAACTATATTCTCCCTCGCTCGCTACGCTCGCTCGGGCGTCTAAATATCTCGGGTGCACTCGATCCATTAGCACCCTTTGCGAGCTGCGCTCGCACGGGCGCCAAATTGGATCTTGTTCTGTAATAGCTCACTTACATCCCTTGTGTAACAAACTACTATTTCATGGTTAAAATTTACTCTACGGCGATGGATCACAGTAAATACCACGCCGGCGGCGCCTTATCAAGTATCCTCTATAAAGGATTTTGAAACGGTTGCTTAATATCCGAGCAAGGGCTGGTCGCGCCCGTCACGCGCGCGTCCATTATGAAATTATCTGAATCATAGCGAGTGTTTTAATGTTATACTGAATTTCATAAAGTATCGTTCGGGAGTGGGCGCGGGGAGCGCCCATTGTCACCCTCGCTCAGATATTGTGGTTTTATGACACTGGTTGTTTTAATATTGGCTATAATCTAACTGTATCAAAACCTTTTTTTAAGGATTTATAGCATGGGTGTAGATAAAGTATTTAAAAACAACATTATTTTACAATGATGCAAACGAATTTTTTTTTAAGTAAAGCCTTGGTGCGAATTACAATAATATAATTATAAAATTCGATGACCTTATTCGATTCAATTCGATTACCACACCACCACTCTGTGGTATGACACTCACTACTATCGTTGGGATGAATACCGAGTTCAATCAAACCTAGCCAAATTAACATATTTGTTTTGTTTTGATTTATTCTTTTTCATTAATACTTTGTTACAAATAAAGAATATCACATTAAAGTCAAAAAATATAATAAAGAGACAAAACAATACATTTTCAACTATTATAATTTCATGGTAGTAGTCCCTTTCCCTTATATGACTCTACTCTTTGGACCACAAACAAATATATGTCGTCATGACAACCACTTAACATAAATAACGTTCCGTTCTACAAAGTTCTTATTAGATAATTCTAAAAATTTAAATATTTGAGTGCAATATTAACTGATTCGTAATACACTACGTAACGTTTTGTTGTATCTAATGATTTTAAGAAACTTTAAATACGTTTGACCATTAATTATCCAAATAAGTCGTAAAAACAAAAATTTCGATTAAATACCGGTTTTTTTACTTGAAATGGAATTTATATGAGAGTGCTATTATTTTACACTGTGACATCTATCCTCATGGTAGATTTTAGTGGGCAACACCATCATTACGACGACATTACGATTCAACGACGACCATTAATCCAGTCATAATTTTTTTAGCAGAATACCCAATTAGTAACAAACGTAATGAGGTCGCGTCTTGATCGCAGAACGTTCTCATTTTATTTCAATTAGCAGACTTGGCCCCCTGGTAACCCTAACCAAGGCCCTCTTGCTTAAACATTTAGGTAAAAACACTGTATATGAGATGCCATGAACGTGTGAGATTAAAAAAATAAGAAAATTATAAAAAATACTACTAGAACGAATTGCTGTACTTGTGTGTGCGTGTACGTGTAAAATAAGGTGTGGATCTGAACTGAGAGTCCAAATTTTAAATCATTGCGAATCAAATTGAAACTTATATTAGTAAGTAACCGTTTTACGTACAAGTATAAACATAGTCACAATGCCCTTAAATGTGACAATAGACATTCAGGGCCCGTGGACCTACCGATATGCCCTACTAGTAGGACCACGGTCTACCCGCCGTGGTCCTACTGGACTAGGGCTTTTTAGAATATCGTAGTGTCCTATAGTAAGTATCGATAGGTAAGTAATTGAGAACGATTATTCCGAACCTTTATTTTATATTCAGTCAAAAGTACCAGGGCAACATAACTTACAAGGAGTCATTTCGATTTATATTTTTGATTAATTAAAGAGCTAAAAGGAATTAGACACTCATATCTTCGCGGTACGAAATCAAAATAACCCCTTTTAAAAAATTTGTAAATCCTGAGATTTTTGCATTCACAATGCTATTTTTATTACTAGGGCAACATGACTTACAAGGAGTTATACAATACTAAATAATATACTAGGAAAGATACCAAGAACTGATCTGGTGCGAGTCGTATTTTTTCTAGTATATTATTTAGTATTTATAACTCCACGTAAGTTATGTTGTCCTGGTAGTTTTGAATGAATATAATATTATTTCGTAATTGAATATAAAGATAGCGATACTAAATTATCGATACTTCTAACAAGCCCTAGTCCAGTAGGACCACGGGTACATACATAGTGCTATACCGTGGTCCTACTACTAGGGGAAATCAGTAGATCCACGGGCCCCGAATGACAATAGACAGTGATAGAATTTATGGCAAAGGTTAATTTTTCAGATTAAAAATTAATCATTTTGTATCGCAAGCACTCTGAAGTTGGTCGCTTCTGTTGTAGATAGTTAAATTAATCGAATTATATCTGCAGATTATTGTGATTGTGATTAACTACACTCGGCGTCAGAAAAATCGCACCTATTTAAATATTTCTTCAAATTTAATTTAATCCTATCTAATTTAATGGTATGTGTTTTTATTTACTTCTTCCCCTTCGGACATAGCCAGTCTCTAGAAACCGATGCAGTACTCGTCGGACGGAATCAGTAACTAAGATTCAATTTCCGGCAATGTAAGCATTGCCTAATTTTTTTTGCAATAATTGAGTAACTTCATGGGCAATAGTATCTATCTTGGGTATTCCTTTTTTTATTGAACTGTTGAAGTGCGTTTTCTCCATCATCTCGATAGCGATTTTACCCGCATTTACTGAATTGATCCCTTTTATTTCCTTTTTATGGCGGCGCAAGCAATAACGCTTTAAGCGTTTAATTATGGTAACTCTTATGTTGATTAAATCAAACAATTATTAATTGAAAGCTCATTAAATGTACTTTCAATAGATATAAACATTTACACAATAAAACGTTAGCTAGCAATAGCAGGTGGCCAAGTCTAAACTTATTTCCTAAGAGGTGCGATTTTTCTGACGTCGAGTGTATATCTATTATCATTTTATATATTATCAAATAATAATTAATTTAGCACATATCTTATGAAAAATATTTGAATAACTACCTTCAGTAAGAATACCACGTACAATTTTATCATAAGTCATTAAATTACTCCAATTTCACTACTCGTGAAATTTCCCAGAGCGTGACTTGGCCTTTGATAAAAATCTCATTTAAGTAAGACAGATTTTTATCCCTATTTTGCTAAATGAAAGTGGATACTCATTCGCGATTACAAATTAGTCAAAACAAGTTCAGAATGGAGGGAAAGCAAAGTTTCAAAACGTGTAAAGTTAAATTTAATCAGTTTATTGTATTGTTATTAAACAAAATTTAGGTACTTATTTTTCAAGAGACATCACTATGTATATTTCTTTGAAGCATTTTTATAAAAAGATTCGCTGCGTTACAATAGAATAGATATAAGTACGCATTGCATAGGCATCGTAGGTATATGTTTAAGAATTAGAATCAGGGGCCTAATCGCACTAATTCTGAACGATAAAACCAAAACCGTTACGTTGTCATTGAGGTTATATTTACCTAAAAATCTTTGGTTTAGCTTAAGAATTTTCATTTAAATTGTCCGAGATTGTCATTCTAGGCTCCCTAGGCACAGCTTTGTACAATTTTAACATAATTAAAGCGAGTATTTTTCTGTAAACAAAACTCAAGCGGTAACGATTTGGTTTTGGTTTTATCGTTGTAAATTAGCGCGATTGGGCCCCTGATATATAACTTAAATTAAAAACAAGTGTGCATTACAAATTCAACTCCAAACAAATGCCGACAGCTTCGTGAGAAATATGATTACGAAGAACAATATGAAAGAAATACCGTACCGAACTTCCTTCCTCATATCCTCTAAGGTAATCTACAAAACCGTGTTCCCGTTACGGTTCTTTCTAACGGTATTATTGATACATCGATAATTCGGCTTATTACCGTTACATCCCTCGTGTTTTAATCGGTAACAGAAAATTTGTGCCTATTAAAATTCAGGTGGTATAAAAGGCACGTGTATTAAAATGCGTGCTCGTACCGATTAGAAGTAAAGGGTTAATGCGAAGAATAACCGATGGTTTATATTGTTTACTAATCTTAAATTCAGGGTGGAGCCTGTCGTCGTGTATACGTCGTCTACACGTGGCAAGTGACATGAAAATCGTGCGTTCGTATGAGGAGTGTAGTGTTGGGCGTTTGTTGCTTCATCGATAAGGAAGTTGGAATAAAAAGAAAAGAAACGGTGTATTGCCCTTTTTTGGGCAAAATATTTTTCGTCAAATTTCACTTCCCAAAAAACTTATCGTTCTAGTTTCATTTCCCAAATGAATCTTTAGAAAATTTACATTTCGCATTTTATTCACTTGGTCAAATTAAAATTTGGCATCATTTTCGTTTGCCAATATTTGTTGAAATTGTCACTTCACATACTCAGGGGGTACACACAAAAGCGGGGGCACGGGAGGACGCGGAGCGAATTCCTAACATGAAAAAGCGGTAGCGGCCGGCGAAGCGCCAAAAACGACGTTTTTGTACGTGAAATGACGTTCCCTACTCTCGTCTTACACACATTGCCAGCTGCACATATAGTATATTTTGGGAAGAGTTTGTTATGCCAAACGATGACCAAGTAATTATTTGTTAGACAATAACTTGTCAAAAAAGAATTTTGCGAACTGAAAAATTGCGATAGGTTGTTTTGACAATTGTTTTTTTGTCAAATTAAAATTTGCGTAATATACGAGTAATTTGCGATGTGAAGTTTTGAGATAAGTTTTTTGCTTTTACATTAGTGATTAGGTAGTAATTAAAAAAAAAGTTGCCACATCTAAATAATAAATAAAGTTTAATTTATTTATTTGGATTGTAATAATTATCTGTGAAATATGGGTATATTAATTCATTCAATATGCTTGCTGTCTTTGTCATATTTTGATATTTAATGCGACGATGATTGAGAGCCTCTCAAAGTTAAGTAACGTTGGAGTATTCGGCCGTATGACAGCAAAACCTATGAATAAAACCCAGTTACGTTAATAGCTGGATACGGGCAGCACAAGACTGATCGTAGTGGAGATACTTGGGGGAGGATTATAGACACCCAAAGAGTGTCGTGCGATGCTGATGAAATACTGATGAAGTTACAGTAAAGGGAGGGAGCTATGGAATAGAAGGGGGAATTATTTGTCTTCTCAGTAGCAAGAAAATTGAAAATATGTGCTTCGTAGAAGTGCTGTAACTCCTTTATTAGACATTTAGCTCAAATTAGAAAAAAGATCGATTATTACCATAACTCGCGTGATTAAAAATTAAAACTATCGATATCGATATTACCAGTACATCCTTAGGCTGCGTAGTCGTGCGCTACCCTGGCGATTGTTTCCAATATATCGTTTCATTTCGATAACACAAATGAAAGACTAGTTTCTTTGACGGCAGCTCACTTAGTATTCAATAGGGGGCGCTGTGGTGGCGGCACTTGAATTTTCGCGGCGTGATTTGGGTATTTATGGATTTGATGGTTAATTTGTTTATTATTGGACTGGAGTTTTATGGTTGCGAGCGTCTAGCCGGCGGCGGCAGATTTTCCTTATGAGGTGCACGTAGATTACGTTATATCCATTATATCGGATCATTGTGAACTTACCATCCAAATTTCAAGAATGTGTCCAGTCCATGAAACTAAACAACATTCTCTAAGAAACATGTGTCGAATTTTGCCAAAAATTTTGGATCACGTGATCTCTTTGATTTGTATGAATAGTTGTTTTTTTTTACATATTTGGCAATGTGTTCCTTATAGAAAGTTGTTCAGTTTCATGGACTGAACAGACAGATCCTCAAAATTTGGATGGTGAATACAAAATGACCCTCTATATGTGTCCAGCTAGACTCTAGCTGGACACATATACAGTATGCTAGAGGCTCTAGCTGCTAGAGCCTCTAGCATAGTGTAATAATATACCTACGCTATGGCCTCAGTAATAAAAAAAAAGAAATTTTGTGCCTATTAAAATTCAGATGGTATAAAAGGCATGGAAGTATCGAGTTGAAAATAAAATCAAATAGTACTCAATAAGTTCTATGATCCTAAAGATCTATACAAGTTTTAAAATATAAAACTTGTCAACTCAATCAATGTGTACGGATAATCATGGCGTATATTTAGCTTCCGAATAAATACAAAAAGGCCTCTGTAGCAAGTTCTTACCATAAATTTTCCTAAGATTGCATGTCCAAAAAATTTATACACAACTTGCTACGGATGTATACAAGGTGTTTGGTAAAAACCTTATAAAGCCGAATATGGTAGATAGGGACCATCAAACTGAACAACTTTTACTATGGGACCAACTCTGAAATCGCAAAAAAAATATCAGCTGTTTCACACATTTTGATATTTTCGTTATTAATTTTTGTATGAAACAGCAGATTTTTTTTTCGCGATTTCAGAGTTGGTCCCTTAGTAAAAGTTATTCAATTTGATGGTATCTATCTGCCATATTCGGCATTAGGATTTTTTTGAAACACGTTGTAGATGTAACAAATTCGTTTTTTAGGGTTTCGTACCGATAGGGTAAAAACGGGACCCTATTACTAAGACTCCGCTGTCTGTCTGTCTGTCACCAGGCTGTATCTAATGAACCGTGATAGCTAGAAAGTTGAAATTTTCACAGATGATGCATTTTTGTTGCCGCTTTAACAACAAATACTAAAAACAGAATAAAATTAATATTTAAAGGGGGCTCCCATACAACAGGCGTATTTTTTTTTTGCCGTTTTTTGGTACGGAACGGAACCCTTCGTGCGCGAGTCCGACTCGCACTTGACGGTTTTTTGTAGTAGTTTCATTCATAGTTACAGTTTTTTTATTTTCCAATTTTTGTATTGAATCTACCACTGTGATTTCCAAAACAAATATTTGACATTCCTGTTCGATACGAATTCGACAGTCGCTCGATAGTTTTCGTTCCAAGGGCGCCGATCACAAAACTATTAAGTTCCCCATTAAGTTATGCGATCAATGAACGATCTACGATATTATTTCTGTGCGCGTTGCTATTTTCCTCGGTAAAGAGAATCCAGGATGCGCCTATGCATGCATCGCAGAGGAAGGTGCGCAATAAATATTAATATTTATTATCTATAATCACTTTTTTATTCTAATTCCCATTGAGTGCACTTTTTAATAGTTATTTGTCGCACGCGCTGTACCCATCCATTTGCAAGTGTTGCTTGGAATACATTTTACTCTCTTGTTGGTACTGCGTACTGTGTGCAGTGTGTGACGTGATTGACTTTAATATTTTGCAATTTTTTTTTAAATGTTGTCACCCTTTTAACTTTCCGTAACAGGGTAACTATTTTTGTGATTTGGTTGGCTTGTTTTGGGTTTGCCTGAACCGGGACAGACTAGTATTGCAGAGGTACTAACATCATTACCTACATTACATATTTTTTTGTCTTTCGATTCTATTTTAGGCTGAATACATAAACAACTGATAAAGTATACACTTCCAAGGCTTCCACGCGTACAGTTTATTAGAAATACAAACACTTTTTACGGATTACAGCGCGTAATAAACTGGGGGTCTATTACGAAAAATTTAATGCGATATACGCAGCTGCGTCCGTGCTTCGTTTTGATTGTTTCCTATTACAAACCACTTTCGTATGCAATATTGCGAAGTGATTGCGTGAGTTTGACAGTTTCTCTCTAGCGTATCCGACATCGTTCGTTCAGTAGTCTATGGGCTACGATAGCCATATTTTTTTTTGTTATAACTGCAACCAAAGAATTGCGGACGATTATCGTGACCAAGTGACTGCGTTACGCAGTTGCGTACGTAATTTTCGTAATAGGCCCCCTGATAAAGTTTTAACCTTCTGATGTATGACGATTGACGAACCAGATGGTGAAAAATTAATCGGCTGTAGGAGCTCGAAGGTCTGCGATTATGAAGGTTTTGCTATGGTTTTCAATCAGATGGGTGACCAAAAATGTATTATCTCGAGCTATTTCGTGCCTCCGTCCGGCACGTTGAGCCGCCCCTTGATTTTGTAACTTCATTGCAATCAACTTTGACAGAAACCGCAGTTACATTGCTGCTTTAGTGAACCAATGTATGAAACAGCTGATTTTTTTTTCACGATTTCAGAGTTGGTCCCATAGTAAAAGTTGTTCAGTTTGATAGTCCCTATCTACCATATTCGGCGGGTATTTTTGAAACACACTGTATATTATGAACTTAAATCATTAGCAAAATATAATAAATAATTATGCTATTTCCTTGAATATCGTGAGAAATAATAAGCTTACACACCTGTTTTCACAATTCACCATATTGAAATAAATAATCTATTGTCCTTTGTCCGTGTCATATTTCCCTTTTTAAATGGAATCCAGGATGTATGGATGTTTACATTAATATTTATCATACACGCCGTCGGTTTTGTTGTAAACTGCATTTTAATTTATTTTTATCTTTCACTCTATTTCTATAAAAGTACTTCCTTGGCGCTTTTTCTGCTGTTTCTAATTAAAAATCTTTATTATACTTTGTTAGAATTAACAAATAAATACTAATTAATGAAAATCATGTATTTTTGACGTAAATTCATTGATCGTCTACCTCGTCATCCCAGCGATTCTATAAAAATTATGTAGTGTTTAATCGGGTAACATAAATTCCCATTTTGGGTATCAAAAATACTGAATATAGCGTATAGCAAGTGGGCGACGGACAAAATGTAATCCACAGTTTGCCGCCCGTTTAGCTATTTTGTAGCCCAATAAATAAACCGCTACCAGGTTTAGTATTTAAGTATCTAATTATTAATTAATTAATTCCCGTTTTGTAACCATTGGTCTCCAAATGGGATGTGATCATGTGCTGTCACGAGATGTGTGTCGATCACATTCACATGAAGGACTGTAACGTTACATGTGCAAGGCAAAAAAAAAAATTTTTATAAATAAATATTAGCCCAGTAAAGGAAAAGGTGTAGAGGGAAATGATTGGAACACAATTTTTGACTTCGTAACTTTCTTTGGACCAGTTAGGAGGTGAACATATTAAAAGTCCCCGCTCGTAGCCCCTATGCCGATGGGGAGGGGGGTTTTGTAGGTCCCATTTTTCGGTTTTTCAGATATATCTCAAAGACTATACATTCCAGCGACATGAATTTTTTATAAAATGAAAGCTGATTAAATTTGAGACAAGATTTATTCCTCAAAATTTTTCGATATCTTGTATAGTTTTTGAGATATCCGCTCCTGAATATCTGTAATTTAGGAAAAATAATATCCCCCCGGTATAGGGGCTACGGGCGGGGACTTTTGATATGTCCACCTCCTAACAGGTCCAAACAAAGTTACGAAAACAAAAATTGTGTTCCACGCCTTTCCTTCTATACCTTTTTTTGATCGTTCATTGCCTGAACTATATATGTAGATAATATTATCTTTATTCGGAGAGTCACAGTAAAAGTTTAGAATGGTGTGATTGTTGATCTTATTTAAGGTGCATCCCATACCGAAAGCGGTGTCCTTAGAGGTATTTTTTAATAAATTGTTATAAGAAGAGATTTTAATAAAACTAAAAGGTGGATTTTTTAAGACCAATAGTGTAAGAAGTATTTTTAAAAGTACCATTGCATTATCTCGTAGTCATTCGCAGAAGTAAATAATGTGTCTAAAACCCCTGTTTCCACATTCGCCAACTTCCTGATCCAATTCCTGAGCCAATTCCTGTTTCGCCAACCCCTGATTCGCCAATTCTGCTTCGCCAATTCCTTCCTGGCCTACATCCAAACACATTGTATTGCCAATGTATTTATATTTGATTAGGATTAGTAAAATGGATCTTAAAAAATCCACCTTTGGTTTATAGATATTATGTTAATTAGAATTACAATCATAACACCACAGGGCGCCATTTTTGGTCTGGGTACCATCTTAAGTACGAGTAGTGTGCAAAAAAACGAAACTTTTAAAAAGTTTTAAAATGTTTTATGACTTGTTATCTATGAGTCAACACATTAAAAAAACTGTTCATAAAACATTTGTTTCACAGATAACTGAGTGTTAGGTAATTTATACTGTAAGTTGTAAACTATGTTGTCATTTTTACGATGCCGTAATTTTGCACGAATGTTTTCTTATAAAAAACTGTGTGTGCAAGGTGTGAAATTTTTAATACTCATTAAAACCACAGTATCGTGTTAAGGTGGTACCCTGTGCGAAAGTGGCGCCGCGGTGAATTTTATTTAATATTATAATTCTAATACACAATTTTAATAATGTTTATCTACTCTCATATCGTAAAATTCGAATTATGAATTTCAAATCGAATTTATATTGACATACTTTATACACGCAATACCGAAAAAAATTAAAATAGTACATTATGAGACAAGTTAGCTAAGGTTGCTCATTGCACACAAGGCTGTGGGTTGCAGCCCGAGCCGCAGGCGAGGGCGTAACTCAGCCGAGTGTGCAATGAGCAAGAGCTCACGAGTTTCATACGACGTTTTTCAACACATTTGCGAGGAAAATACAAAGTAATTTACCAGACAGCAACAAATACGACAAAAACAAAATATGACAATTATGGGAAAAGGCGCGTAGGTTTTTTTTTGTTTTTTTCACACGCCCAAAATGCAAGAATATTTTGCGAACAAAGGGGTGAGCGAGCATACAGCCAACTCATAAATTATAATTTTAAGTGATAAAATGCAAATATTTTAATACTTTATAACAAAATATTGTGAATTATGAATAATTTGATAATAATAAATATTTGTTTGACTTAATTAAGGACTTACACATTTATTTAGTTCAAAAATAAATATGAATTTACAGCGGCATAAAACCTCTTTGTCTTGTACTATTACTTATTCTGTGTCTTTGTTGTTACTATAAAAAAATAACTGTATTACCCGGATAAATTGGGAATGCTCTCTTTACTCGCATAGAACTTGCAGTAAGGTACTAATTTAACTTTGTAGGGATAATTCTATAACAACCTAGTGTTTTATATATTATTGCACGCGTTTGTTATAGCTCGGTTTATGGCCCTAAAAGCGATGTATTAGGGCTCACTTTACGAGCAAGTGTGTTGAAAAGTTATTTTATAACATACCTTCGCTATACTAAGCAATGTTATAAAATAACTTTTTTTCTCATTACGATACAGGGCAAATACAAGAAGAAGGCAGTGCCGTGATATTAAAAAGAAACAACGATATTTCCACATACTTTCCATGATTAAAATGTACTCTATGGAGATCGATGACTCATCGTAGCGATTAGTCTTCTGGAATACACTCATCTCATTATTTATTTTTCTAATTGATTACGCGCCATTTTTAGATTTTTAATTTTTACTTTCGCTTAAAATGTCATAGTAGTGAGTGAAAATTTGACTCCACCCGATATTTTAGATGCGGCGACGGAAAAACGTCTTACTTAACTTAAGGTAAGTAAGTAATAGTGCCGACCTACCGATAGTTTATTTACAAACTTACTCTTTTTATCATTGATATTTTATTTTGTAGAAGTTTTGTAGGATCAATCACAAATTGTATGAGAGTAGATAAAGTAGTGTATGAAACTACACATAACTAGGTATTAAAACACTCGTGTGATGATATTAAAAACCTCGCCTGGGGCTCGGTTTTTAAAACACACTCATGTTTTAATACCCCTCATTATGCGCCAGTTTCATAAACTACTATTATCGTGGAGATTTTAGGGCCTACAGTCTAGTATTTTTAGACGGTATCGTTACATTCCCTAGTAGTCACTGCTAGAAGTAGATAGCAAAACTGCTAAAAGTGGCCGTTTTTGACACATTTGCTATCTACTTCTACGAATGACTACGAGGGCATGTAGTGATACCTTCTAAAAATACTAGACCATGGGCCCTAAAATCTCCACGATAAACATTATTAAAATGTTTATCTATTAATAACTTATTAAATAAAAACCTCTGAGGGCGCCACTTTCGGTCATACAACAGCCTTAAAAGTATGTCTTGAATCTATGAATGGAAACAAATAAAGTACGATTAAGAATTCGGAATGTGATTGATTTGATTACAATAATGATATTTTTTTAGGTTGGTATGATATGATAATTGTTTTTTTATTCATTCAAATCAAATATTAATGTTTTATGCCAAGATCTTCTTTGCTTTAACCCCTTAGAACGGATAACTGATACAAAAGGCGTCAGTTGCCAAAAATTAGTCACGTTAAAAATCAAAGTGTTGACAACGGTGGTTTGTCCAGAATTTACAGTTGATAATGCTAATCCATGTCGATACAGAATATTACAGAAGGTAACAGCGCCATCTGTTGCAAGCAAAGTAGACTAGAACTAGGTGAATAAAGGGCGAATACTTGGCGAATACTTACACACAAGTTCACAACCACCACACAAGTTTATTTATTTACGAAAGTTTTCGACAAGATTTACGTAAACATTAGATACCAGATTTTCCAATGGGGAAGGCAACTGTCAAAATGGCGCTGCGTACGCTTGTTCCACGAGAACTATGAAAACAAAGGACTTTTTTTGGCTTTAAAATGATTAAATTTTGTGTAATAGGCTTTAAAAATGTTGGCACTTACAAAATCTGGATATAGAAAAAAATTATAAATTCTGTAAAAATAAAATTGTCTTAATTTGGCTTTCAATTCCGGCATTTGCATAGTATTTTATATCCATTTTGGGTCAATAAGTCTTTTTCGGTAAAAAAATACCACAAAATAAATAGCTATTTTCCCATACATTTTTACCGACTTCAAAAGGAGGGAGGTACTCAATTCGACCCTTTTTTTTTGTATGTACACCGATTACTCGAAGACGGCTGAACCGATTGAAATGATTTAAACGTTGGGTAAAAATTAAAATTAATAAAAACATTAGGTAAAAATTCAAATTGGTCCCATTTTTTAAAATTTTGAAATCGGTTCAGTACCTTTCAAGTAATCTTGAAAAAAGCACGAAAATAATATGATTTTGTGTGAACTACCTCGATGAACAGTCGTATAACTTCTTTGTTTATGAACTGAATAAGATAATTATTTTTTTTTGTTGGAAAAGGGATATCTTATGTGTAGTTCTTTAACCGACTTAAAAAAGGAGGTTCTCAGTTTGACCCGCATGTATGTATGTTTCACCGCGATTAACTCACGTTTGGCTGACCTGAGTTTGCTACCGAAATAATATACCTACACTACCTAATACAAAAGGCACCTACACTAAAAATTAAAAAAATAAAAATTGTTTAAAAACAAAAAACCGACTTCAAAAAACCTACCTCTAAAAAGCAATAAATAAAATTCGTAATAATAAAAACACGTCTATTGAAGTCGGGTGGGGCTGGAGTACAAATTCCTTTTTTTTATTCTAAAAGCCACACCCGACTTCAATAGACGTGTTTTTATTATTACGAATTTTAATTTCTTGCTTCGGTTTTTTGTTTTTTTTAAACAATTTTTGTTCTGAACGTCTTCTGTCTTAGGAACAAGCGTACGCAGCGACGTCTACAATTACCTTTGCGTTGCCAACCCCATTATTACCGGCTACCGTCGCAAACATTTTTTATTAAAACGTCAAGTTCAACTGACGTTGTCAAACTTGATTTTGACGATCAGAGACAAACAAACAGTGTTGCCATACCAGATATTTTTTGCCCAAAGTGGGGTAATCATGAGTTCCTGTGGTGGATGTACGAAATTAATTTCAGCCTCCGATATTATATCATGTGCGAAATGTCCCGGAGTTTTTCACAACATTTGCGTCAATATTACAGGGGAAAATCACAAAAAAATGTCTAAGAAAGTGAAAAATGCACGGAAATGTACCATTTGTAAAAACCAACAGCCAAAAATCGGTGATAACTCGGACACCACTCCTATCCATGGCAGTAAAATTGATATTGAAGGAGGGCTCGGAAGGAACGCTTCAAACTAGTGCTGCCCAATTGGATCCATCGCTTTTATTTTGAATCTTTAATTTATTTCCGTTTATTTCTAATGTAAGTAACAGCTACCTATCTCGCTCGCTTAATTGCATTGATCTTTTCAATATTTCGTTAAAAAACTTGAAATTTTGGAAAACTGGACTAATTACGAACAGGAATAACTTTTAATAGGTTAATATAATACGGTGTTGGTCTCACAATTATTAAATCTATTATATAAGATTAGCTTAACATTACTTATTGTGAAACTGTTTGTCGACCCCTTAGAGCATAAGGTCGACCCCAATAAATAGAAAAGAAATATAATATATAAATCGGTAAGTAACTTTATATAGAAAAAAAATAGCATTGTGAACGTCAAATAATATATAAGTACCTAGAAAGTTTAACATAATATTGAAATAGCATTGTGAAGGTAAAAAGTGAAGGTGAAAAAAGGCCAGGTATTTGTGTAATTTATAATGGTTATGCTTTTGAAAGATAAACCAAGGTACAAGTAATGCTTTCTACGGGACATCTGCACCAAGCAGTGTTCATTCAGAACCCATGTGGCAGGTTCCCACGGGAGATGTGATCGGAAATTCGACTAGAGCATAATTTATCAATTAGTTTTCTGCTAACGAGCGACGCTAATGCTAGGCACTGTGATGCCTCCAAAGCGATTGGACGGTTCATGCCATATACAGCATCGAATGCTTACTTTTTTTTAGCTGGACGGGCATTGTTTCATGAATTATATAAAATAATATACCTACTTATTAGAAAAAAAAATACTCGTCACCAGCTACGTAGCTTCTAGGCGGAAATCGAAGCCGAAACCTTTTTTCGTACGTCAAGAAATCTTATTATAAATTGACATGCTTTTGAAATAATAGAATAAAAAAAAGTTTTTAGAAGGAAACAACCAGATCATAAACATGCAAGTTAATAAAACTATATTTCTGTGCATAATTTTCCTATTTCCTTGATTACAAAAAATATTTAGAATTATTTAGGGACTAATTGGGAAATAGATAAAAAATATTTTATGGCCAAGTAGATAATTCTAAATAATTGCAAAGATGTTGTTTATTTTTTTCCGAATCCCATTTTTTATATTAATGTTAAACTACCTATTTATTTTAACTGAAAGTGTTTTTACCCAAAGGTATATTGCATTGCATATGATACTCGAAAAACATAACAACGATAATTCATCATTGTATCATACTGCATACATCATCCCAATATAGATGCATAGGCCATTAAGGATTCTATAAATGAACTTGTCATGTCGCAGAGATGTTTACCATAGGCTTAAGAATGAAGGCACGTATCTAATTTTACAATAAAACAAAAATAAAAAACTAAACGCTTAATCAACAATTTTTTTAAAGTAAGTTTTCAGTTATATTTAATCATTAATATGTTAAGTTGTATAAGTTAGTAAGGCTTCATCACGTATGTGTGGTAGCCATCAATAATTCATCATAGTTGAGACAAGCTCGCAATAACAATAGATCAAAGTTTCGTTGTAAACATTTTAGTCAATTCATAAGCTTTTAATAGATAAACATTTTATTTTTTTATTTTCAGAGGTTTCTCACTAAAAACACACGCTCTATTTTGTGAACTAATAGTTTCGAACATCTAATTAAATGATCGAAGACTTTGGAGGGCAATCTTTTAAAAATATTTAGTTTTAATTATATTTCTTACGAGGATTAGGAACTATAGATCACTTAGTATTTATAGATGATATAGGCATTTTAGTGGTAATACCACGTTCGACCTAGGGACATACTACTATAATATACACGGTTAATTTTTAAGTATATCTAAAAATAAAATGAGGATTTCAGACCACGTAAATGAACAACTTTTACTATAGGACCGACCACGAAATCGCGAAAAAAAATCAGCTCTTCCATAGAAAATTACAACATCGACTCGACTATAATGTATGGAACAGCTGTTTTTTTTTTCGCGATTTCGAGGTCGGTCCCATGGTAAAAGTTGTTCATTTACGTGGTCTGAAATCCCCATTTCATTTTTAGACATACTTAAAAATTAACCGTGTATTCTGTGCTAGGGATCAATATTCGACTGTTAGAAAAAAGATTTCAATTTTTTAATACTTGAACAGAAACTACGCGAAAGTTTCAAATTGAAATTCATAGGCAACCTTTAACTTTTTGTTTCAGTCCAGACAGAACGGAAAAATGCCCGAGCAATTTTCTGGCTTCATTGAAAATAAGGAACGCATTACAATAACCTAAAGCAGACAATGGGGAAGGCAACTGTTAAAATGGCGCTGCGTACGCTTGTTCCACGAGAACTATGAAAATAAAGGACTTTTACTTAAAAAATAGTTTTTTAGCTCTAAAATGATTAAATTCTGTGTCAGGGTATGATTAAATAGGCTTTAAAAATGTTGGCACTTACAAATTTCCGAAAAATCTGGATACAGAAATAAATTACAAAATCTGTAAGAATAACAACGTTTTAATTTGGTTTTCAATTCCGGCATATGTATTGTATTGTCTTGTATTGTCATTGTCTTTTATATATATATATATTTTGGGTCAATGGGTCTTTTTCGGTAAAAAAAATACTACAAAATAAATACATATTTTCCCATACATTCGGTCTGAACATCGACTGTCTTAGGAACAAGCGTACGCAGCGACATCTACAATTAGCTTTGCCTTGCCAACCCCTATGAATATCGACGCATTGGATGGTTATTGTAATACGGTCCTTTTTTTGATAAAGCCAGAAAGTTGCTCGGGCATTTTTCCGTTAAGTCTGAACTGACCCTTTAGAAAACCATAAGTTTACCTGAGCCTTGAGTCTCTCGTCGCTTGGATCATACTAAAGTTTACTATTGCTGATTTACAGGCACAGCGCCTTAAAACATTTGTTTTTGTTTTGCTGTTGAAAGTTGTAGAGATCACTCCATGTAGTTTACTAAACTATCTATCATCTCGCAAAATATTTTTGAAAGTACGAAGCATGGGAGTATTAAGTTAAAATCACCCCATATGTGGGAGACCCCACCCCCAAAATAAAGACTTACTAAATAAAATACTAATAAAATCCTTTTTTCTCCCATGCGATTTTTTCAACATGAACTGACCCCCATAAAAAACTGGCCTCGATTCCCCCGAAAAAATGATATTAGCCTGGCTACAAAGCAATTTGTCAGTAAAAATAATTGTTATAGTATTCGGTATTCCAGAATAAACACCAATAATTCAATTGCATATTTAAATTGAATGTCGATCTGCATCCAATATATTTGCAATAGTTAATGTAAACACTTGGGCAGGTTTCCCAGAATATTGGCAGCCTTCATTCATTCTAGCTTCGACACAAAATGCAAAACAGCCACATTAGACATTTAAACAGTTCGAGTAATCGACGCGAGCGCATTTCCCGATCATTTATTTAGTGATGTCTGAAATATTAAACTGAAGGATGACATTATTACCACAGCGTAATGATTACTACAGAACGAGAGGCATATAACTTGGAATCGGGTGGGGATTGTTTTGGGTATGCGTAGCGGGGAGGGGCGCGGGCGGTAGGAGAGGGGCGCGCGCTATTGGTCGCTCACAAGAGCACATGCGCGAACTTATCCCCACTCCGTCGAAAAGATTTCAAGATACGTGCCTAGTACCTACTGTACACCTCTACACCCCTTTAAGTACAATGCGATTATATTGACAATAGCAGTGATACTTCACTCGATAATGAATGGCAAAGAGTAATTTTTATTTTATTATTTATAAACATAAAAACAATATAATATTTACATTTAAGAATAAAATTACCTAATTCCTTTGGAATTTAATAGAAAAATATTTGGACGGAACATTGAAGTCGGACACTTCAGCCCCCCTACCCAAATGGCCAACTTTCTATTCGTTTGAACGCTACGCTTACTTTTAAAGCTTAAATATGTGCAATAGATGATTAAATCTCATGTCGCAAACTTATATAAATCACAGACTTCGTTGTATTGTATGGAATCGTCAAGCTTACTGCACGTAATTTTATAGTTTACTCCTTATTTTAGAGTTTTAATAGAGACCGTACCGTTCAAACGAATAGAAAATTTGCCATTTGAGTAGGGGGGCTGTTGTACATTAAATTAATCGCATTGTATATTAAATTGAAACGGGGATTTCATATTACTTTACTGAATATGTATGTGCAGTTAAAAGTGAAAAACAATAGTCTGAAAATATCGAAAAATAAGGTCATTCAATAATTCCACAAAGCTAGCAAAACGCATGCGTAGTGACATTTATTATTTCCATGATTTACGTAAAAAATACTCTCCCTTTTCATTATGCGCGTTTAAGTTTATGAATGAGCTCAAAATCCACAAATTAGTAAAATTTTAATCCTCAATCCTCCTCAATGTCACTTGCAGGGTCATCCAAAATCTCTAGTTAAATATCAAAAAAATATAGGGTGACCTCATCCAAGAGGACCCGAAAAACAACTTACTTTTTTGTACTCGAAGTAGAGCTTTTACTAAAGATACTTTGTAAGTATCTATTAAGATAAAAAAAACATCGGTTGGCACTCCGGGAGTGCCAGCCGAAGTGAAAACTTGAATATTAACGTTGTGCATTTTTGATATTTTGAAATTAGCGGCAAAGGATTAAAGTTATTTCTTTCCTATTACTATACAGTCACACAATTCAATCAGTTTGTAATTAGAGAAAAATTCTAAAGATTTCGTGCCAGTGGACTTTTTAATTTCTACATGCACGTATTCTGCGATTTAAATTTATAGTCACAGAGTATAAATAAGTCTATGATTTCACCGAAGAGATCGCTGCTATTAGTTCCATTTTAAAAATTAGCGCGTTGCTGGTGACACAAATGTTTACATGACGTCTTAAAATGACGCGCCCCCATTTTCAACGCGCCCCGTAGAAAGAGAGGGGGATGCTTCCGCCGCCAGCTGTCTTTTCTCCACCCGTCACATCGTTCTAAGGTACACATTTTCGATCAGCCACGTGATTCCTGACGCGAGTTTACATTTTTTCCCCATACAAAAAAGCGCACAACGCCGCTAAAGAAGTTTTCACTTCAATAATTAACCCCCTACTCTCGACGGGAATTGACGGGTTCGAGTTCACATCAGGATCGAATAAACGCCAAAAATCAGTTATTTTGGTATACAACGTGTTACAAAACAACCCCTAATGCCGAATATGGTAGATAGGGACCATCAAACTGAACAACTTTTACTATGGGACCAACTCTGAAATCGCGAAAACATTTTGATATTTTCGATATTAATTTTTGTATTTCAGAGTTGATCCCATTGTAAAAGTTGTTCAGTTTGATGGTCCCTATCTACCATATTCGGCATTAGGGGTTATTTTCTAACAGGTTGTTCATTGAAAATGTTTTCCATGGTTTCCAAAGCACCGTTTTGACATTTACTCGATTCCAAATCGATCTCGATATTCTCGATTGCATCGGGAGTAAACCCCGGTAAACCCCCTGGAATCAAGACTTGATTGAATTGAAACTCAAGTCCTTCATTACCCGGCTTGACAAATTAAGCTCGTTTCTTTTTATTTCAATATTTTAATTATTTTGTTAAGGATACTAACCTAACCTAACCCAGAATTAGTAAATGCTCACCAAATCTTCTTGGGCAGTTTAGGATCTGTTGAGCATTTACTAATTTTATAGAACAAAATGGTTTTTTTTGGTATGCTAAAGTATTAACATTGAACATTCTTCTAAATTCGATTGGGTTGGTTGGTATACAATATGAATTTAAAGTTCTTTATAAAAATTAGGTAATAGATTTTTGTTTTCTTCTCCGTTTATCCATCACTGGAATCTAGAATCTTTAGATAATATAAGAATTTCAGTATCAAGTATAAAAAAAAACATCACAAAAATATTTTCAACTCATTTATTTTTCTTTAATTTACTTTTCACTAAAATCATACTTAAATTACAAATATTTACAAACATATCTACGTAATCTATTAGTTAATTAAAGAAGAAACGATAAGCAATATAATATTTACATTTAAGAATAAAATTAACTAATTCCTTTGGAATTTAATAGAACAATATTTGGACGGAACCGTTCTTAGTAACTAGTCATTATCTTTGTTACGGAAACTTGCTTGTTTTAACAAATATTTTTAACAAATTCACACTTTTTAGTCAATCTTTTTCAGTTTATATTCATAATTAAATTCATTTTAAAACATTTTCACTCAACATCAAAAAAAACTTTTTTTAAATAAGTATTATAGAAAAAAATATCCTTATTTTCAATGCAGTAAGTTACCTACCTATACATACATAGGTATTTAAAATTACCACAACCTTTTAATTTGAGCATATTTTAGCACTGATATTAATGATATGATTTATTGGCAGGCTTTTGCAAAGTTTCTTTTACAAAAATAATATTAATATGTACTTACCTATAAAATACTGACAAACTCGCAATTTTTTGAACGCGACAATTATTTCATATGAGATAAAAACACTCCACATTCTTAAAATAAATGCAATCAAGGAAGAAACGTAGTGTAAACGAAGTAAATATAAGTAATAATAAATTATAATAACATATAAGTTTCTTTATATTATAATAATGATGTCTCCCAATCATATTTATTGCACATGTATGAATCGTGAGCAATTCTATTCAATTCAATTCCAATTTGCAAACCTTGTCTCTCTTTAAATAAATTTTTTGCTCATTTCATAGCTTAACACAAATTACTTCTTCATAAATTTATAATTATTTTTAGTCCGTGATGTTCCACACTTCTTTACAATCCAATAAGAAGGTAAATAAGAAGTGATAATATAGGTATATATGAAAAAGGAAGCATTTACAGACCTATTCTGTAAGAACGATCAACTTTAGAAATCATACATTTCAGTAACAATGTATTTGAGTGAGGAAAAAATCATCATGTTTCAAATAAAGTTGATTCAGATTGCAACAGTAAACATGGGAAAAATCTTTACTTAAGTAAATATTTTCTTTATGCCCGGAAAATAAGTATTAAGATAACATAAATCTTAAAATAACCTTTCCTTGTATCTTTGACATTCAGATTAATTTTACATTTTTACAGAACAGTATTGCATTTATAACTTAAAAGTAACTTATAAACGTAACTATTAAGTAACCATAGCTCTTTCTGTGGGCGGTATCGGCATCATGTGGTTGTATGCGAACCTGAAAAAAATAATCAAAATTATTTTATTCAGTTTAGCTGCTGTTAGGTTTTGCTGTTAGAATCTCGATTGTTTTGGACATAGAGGAAATAATCACTACGTTTTGGATATCACAAGTGCTCTGAATTTGGTCACTTCTGTTGTACATAGGTACTTAATTTAATTGCATTGTGAAAAAGCTTCATAGAGCGTTCCAAAGATGTTCCAAATTTAAATTTCGTTCGCACCTGAGTCGCACTCCGTGTCAGATTCAAAGAGTACAATGTATGTCAGATTGCACCCCAGCGGTGCTTGTATAAAAGCTGTGCAAGAAGTTTGGGGTATAAGCTTCTTGAAGCTGTGCGTGTATGGTAGTTTATCCGCGATTCTCGCTTGTTCTAAGCTTTGGTGGTTCGCTTTACATGCCTTTGTTCTCCTAGTCTAATTTCCCCTTGGGATACCACAAGCAAAAGTATTTTTGCCCGTGGAACCCCCAGAATAAAATATATTTTTATTGTCCGTGGTACCACAAACATTTCAATCTGACACAAAAAAGATTAGGGGTACCACGTGTCATATCATTTTCCCATAGTACCCCTTTGAGTTTTCCACGGAACTTAGACTGGGGGACCACGGACAAGTAACGGTGGTTCGAACCTGGTGTTGTACTCCTGCAGCTTAAGGGTGGTATCTGACCAGGGCGGGCTGGGATTCCACCTGTCCATGCCGTCGGTCTCGTCGGCTAGTCGCATGCGTTTGGCGGAGGGGTATTCCATACCTGTGGGATTTATATTAATGTAGAGATTTTGGTGTTTGCAACGATAGTTATTGGGAAAACAATAATAGCTACGATTTGATCTAAAATGAATTTTACTTTGTCTCAAAAAGAAGTAAAACTAACAACTTGCATTTGTTAATAAAAAGATTGTATATCAAATTAATGTTTATCAGAAAATTGTTTAACTACAATCAATTCTAGATTAATATTGCTGGTTATAAGCATGAATTAGGACATAGTTTTGAAATATTTGTCACGTTTTTTACAGCATCGAAACCATATTTTGCTGTGCAACACAAAATGATAAACGTAGTAAAACTATTTAAATTAATTTAAACAATGATTTCTTTTTAATCCGAAAGCATTTTGATTAAAAAACTTTTCACATTTTAAAGGGAAAATCCACAGTTTTCGACCTCACCATCTAAACCAGCGGTTGAACAAGGCTCCGTCACATGGTACCCCACTCTGGGGTACTGCTCGTAATATTCTCGCTTTCCAGGGTGAGGATACATGAACATATTGCTGTTCACCACGATCTCCGGTGGGGGGTCGTAGTGGTGGGGAGACCTGGCAAAAAAGAACTCATTAATATTTGAGTGAATCAGGCGTCACTTGGTGGAAGTCCCAAACCATTGTGCAATAAAACCGGTCAAGAGCGAGTCGGACTCGCGCACCGAGGGTTCCGTACCATCATAATTGCACCATCAAACCACACTGCAGAGTAGTATAATAAAATTAGTATCGCAGTTTTAGGTCAGCGCCATCTCTTGACCGATAGTGGAACTAATGTTAAATTTTTGAGAAATTTGATAATTTCTAAAAATGTGTGCTATATTGAGACATCGTTTTATTTTTACTGTAATCTTTATATAAACTGCTATCACATAGAATTATTTCAGATTTTTCTCTTTGCAAACTTCGGAGCTAAGGGGGTATTTTTTTTACATTTTTCATCATAAGTCGAAAACTATGCGGCCTAAAACAAAAATAAAAAATGATTAAAAACGTGCAAGCAGCGTTCTTTCATATGATACCCCACATGCCCTAGTAGCCCCTCTTAAAATTTTTAAGACCCCTTTTCAGTTCCTGTTGTAAAAAAGATATTTTTTTTTCTTGTTTGCAAAATAGTTGGGCAAATGTCATCTTAAACTGTTCCAAATTTCAAGTTGATGCCATTAGTAGTTCTCGAGATATCCAGCTGTGACAGACAGACAGACAGACTGAATCACACCATAAGGGTTTCTTTTTTACCATTTTGGTACGGAACCCTAAAAAGAAATATATGTAGCTTACTTCCGCAACAAATATATGAAAGATGCATAGCTCGCCCGCCCGCGAAGAATTTCGGTGTTGGTTTACGCACGATCTAACTCCTGAGGATGCTCCGGGTTGGGGCGAAATACGTGTAGAGTGGTCTAATTGGTGAAGGTGCAAGGTGTGTTGCTGTCTTGCTAAATGCAGGTATTGTATACTGATATTTTGTGGTGTGCATGTGCATTTTTTTGCGGAAGTAAGCCACATATATTTATTTTTTCATACTAATGGGGTTGGCAACGCAAAGCTAATTGTAGATGTCGCTGCGTACGCTTGTTCCTAAGGCAGTAGACGTTCAGAACAAAATGTATGGGTAAGTAGGTATTTATTTTGTAGTATTTTTTTTACCGAAAAAGACCCATTGACCCAAAATGGATATAAAAGACTATCCTACAATGCAAATGCCGGAATTGAAAGCCAAATTAAGACGTTTTTATTTTTACTGAATTTATATATTTTTTCTATATCCAGATTTTTAGGAAATTTGTAAGTGCCAACATTTTTAAAGCCTATTACACAGAATTTAATCATTTTTAAGCTAAAAAAACGATTTTATTAAGTAAAAGTCCTTTGTTTCCATAGCTCTCGAGGAACAAGCGTACGCAGCGCCATTTTGACAGTTGCCTTCCCCATTGGTTAATACTTTTTGCTTGGACCTAGGACATGAAAATAAGAATAGAGTTTGACGAGTATACTTGTCCCTTGATATAGTTGTTATGAATGTTGTTAGTCCTGCACATACACATTGTTTTAGTGTGCGTAATACGAGACCGTGCAGACGCACACTAAACACATTCATAGCGAAAAGGTCTTCGTGAAATACAACAATTATACCTACTGTTTTGACAATATTAAATGATTTCGAAATATTAAATGCTCATCATAATTCAAATAGAATTTTAGTACTCTAGCACATTTATTACTTAGCTGGAGTAAGAGTGAAAATTCATCAGAAACAGTGATTTTGACAGCGATTGAACACAAAGTTTCTGATCAAACTTTTAATTGATAAAACGTTGATTTATTACGTAGCGACATTTTAAAATACTAGACAAGTTAATATAGGGTTATATTCGAAAAGGCGGAGTACGATGCCATAACAAAAGGTCACATGATCGGATCAAATGGTTTATTATCCTTTGTAATAATTTCCAAAGGTCACGTCACTATAATAAGTACAAACCTTCATACACAATCTCCTTAAAACTTCATGGAGATAACCTTTTTCGTATTTGGTTTAAGAAAACAAATTTAAATCTGCTTTTATTAAAATAATTTCTACACAATTTGAACCTTACTGACCAAATAATAAAGAAGTGGTCAAGCTTGAGTGGTGCGTTAATAGCTTTGTAATATGATAATGAAAGGTGTCAAATTACGGATGGTTGACGAGCAGACAGGGCGTTGATTTTCTTATTTATATTCCGTGGTGGTGTGACATGACGATTACAAATTGTGCTGTGACCTTGGTATGTTTGTTTTAAACGATATCGGATAATAATTTGTTTTGTAAGATATGAATGAATACGATTATTAACAGTTAATTAAAAATTTTGAATGGTTGCTTGAAATGTCAAGGTTTGATTAAAATGTTTGTTTAATAGAAATAAGGAAATTACGAACAGCCAAAAGTTCCATACAAAAAAGCCTTTTATTTCTTGCATAAACAGTTTACATACATAACTGTATATGCTTAAATACTTATTATATTATTCAAATTCAAGTAGATTATCTACAATCCATTGGTTGGCAAACCTTGAGCTCCACCTGCGTCTTAACGCATAGCTTAAAGCGTTAATCTAGGCATTACGCAGATGTGGCCAAGACTTTAACGTATTAATTTACAACGAAAGTACTAAATTTACATAACGCCTTAGTTAAAGAGTAGTTGGACATTACCATTAACGTTAACGTTAATGCAGGTGGAGCAGTAGCATTAGTATAAAATAAAAACAAATGAAACTGCAAAGAGTTTTTATGCAAATTAATAATCTACATAATTAAAAAAGTTTTGGTTCACTCACCTTTCTTCACTTATCGTTGACTGTGGCGAATGCGTGGAGTAGTCCACTGGCCCTCTTTCCGTATACACCCTTTCACAGTTATACTCGTCAACAGTCTTCTGCGGGACATACGTCGAAACGTGGTACGAGCCATACTCCACGTCTTGGCTCTCTACATAGTATTGCTCCTGGTATGGCTCTTGGTAGCACTGCTCTCGCCTGAAGAACTTCTGGCAGCGGGGATCAACCATGTTGCACGGTTGGTTCTGGTAGCCGTAATATTGGTACAGCCAGGAGTTGGCCATCATTATTGAGGCTTCTTCTTCGCTGTTGGGTGAAATAAAGTAATGTAGAGCAAAACATCACGTTTTCAACAGGGGAATATTGTAGATGTCTGACCACTATTTTGTTATTAGAATAAACTATGTCGGGATTTTACATCATGAATGTTTTTTCTAGTAACGTCGATTACTATGAAAAATTTAAAACAATACACTATTTAGTGCCATTTTTTATAATGAATTAAAAAAACATTAAAATAAAATAGAAAATTCTTTGACAAATGGATAACGAATTTAACTTATTTATTATTGTAGGGAGATAAAATAGAAGCTTTCTTTAAATTTGATCAATGTAATGTGACTAAATGTAATTAGTCCAATAAAACTCGCTTTATCTGGACATAAATTATAAACTCGTTGTTTTTATTAGTTTGTCGGATATTGATATTAAGTGTCAAATATTAATTAGATATGTGATGTAAGAAATCCGGGGTGGTAACCGTTTCATACAAAAATCATGAGATTTCGTACATTACCTACTATGGTACTACGGTACATTAAAATGCTATCACCTAATAGCAAAATTAAACTAAATCCAATTTCGCATGTTCGTCGTCACATTATATACCATTCAGTATGACTTATTAAATTACAGTTACCTATAAGATAAGCCAAAATATCTGCCACTTACTGAATCTTCTTTATTAACAATAGTTTCGATTGATCAATTAGTTTGATTAATTATATTATTTCGAGAAATTTTGATTTTTAAGTTCCAACCTATTGGATCTTCATCGATATTCATAATTTTCTGCAGTTTTTTACAGTTATTTTAAAGGACACACATCGTTGTACATTGTAGCCTGTCCCTTGAGTTTTAATTTGGAGACAATTCATCAACATCATCAACGTCATTGTCCACTGCTGAACATAGGCCTCACCGAGTGCACGCCACTGAGCACGATCCGCAGCTATACTCATCCAGTTTATGCCAGTCACCTTGCGAAGATCGTCGCTCCACCTTGTCTGAGGGTGTCCTACACTACGTTTGCCCATACGCGGTCTCCACTCAAGAACTCGTCTGCCCCAGCGGCCATCGGTTCTACGGCTAATATGGCTGGCCCACAGAGAAATAATTTGGAGACGAAAAGCGTTTTTTGCGTGTATTCTGATGAAAATGAAACTATTTTCGATGCACTTACAAATGATGCCCATACCAAAAAATAAATAAAAATATGACATCTATCATTATCCCCGTGTACTCTACTATTTCTCCAGGTCTCCTCAATTACCTCAATATCTGATTTGTAGCCACTATGAACTGGCGGGGCGAGTCCGCTGCGTCCTTCACCTGCAGCACTACGTGCACCCACAGGAACTGCCCCGACCGCTGCTGCAGCTTTACCAGCAGTATGCAGCATTTGTCCTGCTCCGATTGGGTTACTGCGACAAGGAGAGGGTTAAAAGTGGGTGTAAATATTGCAGCTTAACCAGCAGTATACAGCATTTGTCCTGCTCCGATTGGATTACTGCGGCAAGGAGAGGGTTAAAAGTGGGTGTACATTTTGGCATTGACTTTTCTGTTGGTCATTTAAGTTTTTAAGTAAAATGTTAATTTAGTGTTTCAGTTGAGGGAAGACCGAGCCTCCACTAGCACTGCCAATCAAGAAAAAACCATTACAACTAAATAACTATGTTTAATAAAGTTCTGAAAAATGTAAAAACTAGTATTAGTTATAAACTATTTTTGTATGCCTTAATAAATGTGTTCATATAGTTACAATATAATATGGATTAACGCTTAAAGTGGCCACTTTAGGCGTTACTCCAGATTGTGACTACTCAAACACATTTAAACCAGGAAAAAACGCAAACAAAAATAGTTTAAAACTAATACTAGTTTTTATATATTTCAGAATTGTATTAAACATAGTTATTTAGTTGTAGTGGACGCACGATTAACCACGAACATTTTCATGGCACAGAATACTTAATAGTACTAAAGTTTCGGGGCTAACTACATCAAAATCTACTTTTGAATTACATACACAGAAATAGATTTTTAAAAATAAAAAAATCTGTGCGATAGTTGCGCTTAAAGTAATCATAAAAATTCTATCACCAGGTGAGTTTCACCAATTCAAACGAAACTTTTTTCAGAATTAACAGCCGTTAACAGCGAATAAACATCAAATTACTTTGGCGAACAGTTAGGCGTTTCGCAAACTCACAGAAAACGATTATAAGTCATCTCGACGACCAAGAGAATTTTATTACGAGCTATAAATTGAACTATAAATGTACTTTATCACTGCTTAATAGGTGAAGTTCGGTGTAAATGCATTTTTAAGCAATTAACGCAGATAAATTTATATTTGCGGAAGGAAGTTAGGATCGAAACTTTAATAATGATCTAGTAAATGTATGGTTGTTGAAATAATAATTTCATATACTGTTTAACAGATGTGACTACAGTTTGTGATAAATTAAAAGACTTTAATGATTTCATAAAAGCATAGTCCCATGCATGCTTGCTTGCAACTAGGTATGTCTAATTGAAGGTTAACACCTCGAAACATGCAATATAAAACCGGTCAAGAACGAGTCTGACTCGCACACCGAGGGTTCCGTACCATCATAATAAATACACTGTTACCCCCTTACTAATAAAGATTGAATAGCCGATGTTTATTTACACAATGGTTACCTCTGTCAAACTATTTGAATTTGACATTAAAAAGAAAGTGACAGAACACTGTGTAACTATGCAGCTGCTATACATACAATCTTTATTAGTAAGGGGGTTAGAGTAGAATAATAAAGTTATTCTTACAGTTTTAGGTCAGCGCCATCTCTTGGCCGATAGTGGAACTAATATTAACTTTTTTTAGAAATTTGATAATTTCTAAAAAAAGTGTATATTGAGACATCGTTTTATTTTTCCTGTAATCTTTATATAAACTGCTATCACATAGAATTATTTCAGATTTTTCTCTTTGCAAACTTCGGAGATAAAGGGGGGAACGGTAATTTTTTTTACATTTTTCATCATAAGTCGAAAACTATGCGGCCTAAAAAAAAGAAAAAATGATTGAAAACGTGCAAACGACGTTCTTTCATAAATGATACCCCCATGCTCTAGTAGCTCTACTTCTACTTCAAATTTTTAAGACCCCTTTTCAGTCCCTGTTGTAAAAAAGATATAGATTTTTTTATTTCTCTCTTATTTGCAAAATAGTTGGGCAAATGTCATCTTAAACTATTCCAAATTTGAAGTTGATATCATTAATAAATCTCGAGATATCCAGCTGTGACAACACATGAGTAAAAAAACGTAGTGGCAGACAGACAGACAGACTGAGTCACACCATAAGGGTTCCTTTTTTACCATTTTGGTACGGAACCCTAATTAAAACTACAAATAAATAAAAAAAACTGATGCTGATGAATGCAAAGTTTCTTTAACTTTAACTAAATACCTATAACTAGTTTTTTTTACCCACAACGGGATAGTGTTTGGCCTTCACCTAACCTGATGTTAAGTGACGATAAGGCCGAAGGTGGAAGCGCACTACACCCAGAATCCTCACCGCTGAGGAACTGGCTATCTTACCTCTAACAGCTGGAACACAACTATATGAAAATTGTTGTTATCAACTTAGGTAAGATGGTGATAGCTAGCCAGGCGGACTTGAAATAAGCCCTACCATTAACCAAACCGGTACAAATGGAACCTCCTGCTGGGAATCAAACCCGGGACCGAACCACTAGACCACAAAGGCGGTTGATGATTGAGTTAGTTAAGTACTTACTTAGTCTATGTTTAGTTTGGGCTTCTCTCAGGCTATCCCAATGAATTAGTTGATACCACGACACGTCCGTCAGTTCAGATTTCTTCCAACCTAAGTACCATTCTCCGCTGAAACAAAAATTATAGATTTAATAAGAGTTTTTTTTTTTATATTTGTCTACCAAACATTAATCATATCTCGATAGCGTCGATTCTTGGACATCCTCAATGAACACCGGCTCGTTACAACTGCACAGCGGCAGGTGAGTCATGTGTGTCGACTTATTTAGCGTCGATGTGCAGTATCTTCATGCCGATGGCG
The DNA here is from genome assembly GCA_943789525.1 of Agriphila geniculea. Classification (NCBI taxonomy): domain Eukaryota; kingdom Metazoa; phylum Arthropoda; class Insecta; order Lepidoptera; family Crambidae; genus Agriphila; species Agriphila geniculea. The sequence continues at coordinate 16,289,881 of OX038890.1, forward strand.
TGCACGGTGGTGAACACGGTGGAGGTGCCATGCACGACCCATTATACTTTTTTATTAATACCTAATCATCATGTAGGTATTTTAAATATGCATTAAATTAAAGAAAACTTAAGGTAATTAAGCAAGCTAAGTTACACCGCCATAGCTTAAAAATATTAATAGCTCAGTACATAAATTATGAAAAATCTAAAGCTAGTATGGTATAGTTTATTTAGAAACTGAAATACCTATAGTTAAAATAATACATCGAGTAGTTCAGTGCTTGGCTAATGTTTGCTGCAAAGCGTCATAACTAATATTTTTACAAAAGTAGATAGATTTTCAGTAGTATAAGTTTGCTGCTATACAGATAACGACAAATTATCTTTAGAATGGCCATAAAAATCAGCATAGTAAAACCAGTCCAAAATGGATCATAAAGTTCGCGTAAAGTTATGATTCCGATCTCGGTAGCAAGCAGCAGTGCTGCCGCAGCAGTGCGCTCCAAATTGAACCGTAATTTATGAATCAAAGGCTCAATCTGAAGTGAGCGGAGAAGTGTCGCGGCTGCATAGGCTCATAAAAAATTGAGCCGCCAATTTGGAGCGCACTGCTGCGGCAGCACTGTTGCAGTGCTGCTTGCTGCCGAGATCGGAATCATACCTTTATTTAAACATAAAAGTTTACACATATCTATAAAACGAATGTGTTTAATGCGTTGCTATTACAACGACGCTCCCTCAATTTGCTATTCATTTAATACGACTGATTTGAATGCTTATTTGTTAATCAAGTAAACTATTTACCGAAACCTAACTGTACCTACCGATCATACGGCTAGCATATAGACGACTTGACAACATCTGTAATTATTCATGGGTACTCAATTTGCTTAAATTAGAATATGTCCCAGACAATAGGTCTTTTGTGAAGGCTCCGCGGATTTGAATTCAAACTTAAAAAATCTGGAAATTAAAGTTTTATTGTTGGAGCATTGAATAATATTTTGGGTTTTCATCTTCGACAAGTTTTTCATGAAATATAATGTCGACACGTCCTATTTGGATGTCTTCGAAGTAACAATTGTAATACACACGCGTCGCGAGCGTGTTAGTACAATCAAAGATACAAATTAACTCAGTAGGTGGTATGTACTCATATAAATTAGCGATGATGTGATCTTTAGGTATCTCGATAGCGTCGATTCTTGGACATCCTCAATGAACACCGGCTCGTTACAACTGCACAGCGGCAGGTGAGTCATGTGTGTCGACTTACTTGGCGTCGATGTGCAGTATCTTCATGCCGATGGCGTGCACGGTGGTGAACACGTTGGTGGCACCACCGTGCATGACGCACTCGCGAATCTCGGGCATCGCTAGCGGCGTGCACACCGCATGGAACACTGGCTCGTTACAATTGCCCAGAGGCAGGTGAGTCATGTGTATCGTCTTATTTGGTGTCGGTGTGCAGTATCTTCATGTCGATGGCGTGCACGGTGGTGAACACGTTGGTGGCACCTCCGTGCATGACGCACTCGCGAATCTCGGGCATAGCTAGCGGCGTACACACCGCATGGAACACTGGCTCGTTACAATTGCACAGTGGCAGGTGAGTCATGTGTATCGTTTTACTTGCTGTCGATGTGCAGTGTCTTCATGTCGATGGCGTGCACGGGGGTGAACATATTGGTGGCACCGCTGTGTATGACGCACTCGCGAATCTCGGGCATCGCTAGCAGCGTGCACATCGCGAGGAACACTGACTCGTTGCAACTGTACAGCGGCAGATGAGCCATGCGTAATAACTTACTTGGCGTCGATGTGCAGTATCTTCACGTCGACAGCTTGCACGGTGGTGAACAAGGTGGAGGTGCCATGCACGACCCATTCGTGCGTCTCGGGCATCGCTAGCGGCGTGCACACCGCATGGAACACTGGCTCGTTACAATTGCACAGAGGCAGGTGAGTCATGTGTATCGTCTTACTTGGTGTCGGTGTGCAGTGACTTCATGTCGATGTCGTGCACGGTGGTGAACACGTTGGTGGCACCATCGTGCATGACGCACTCGCGAATCTCGGGCATCGCTAGCGGCGTGCACACCGCATGGAACACTGGCTCGTTACAATTGCCCAGAGGCAGGTGAGTCATGTGTATCGTCTTATTTGGTGTCGGTGTGCAGTATCTTCATGTCGATGGCGTGCACGGTGGTGAACACGTTGGTTGCACCTCCGTGCATGACGCACTCGCGAATCTCGGGCATAGCTAGCGGCGTGCACACCGCATGGAACACTGGCTCGTTACAATTGCACAGTGGCAGGTGAGTCATGTGTATCGTTTTACTTGCTGTCGATGTGCAGTGTCTTCATGTCGATGGCGTGCACGGGGGTGAACATATTGGTGGCACCGCCGTGTATGACGCACTCGCGAATCTCGGGCATCGCTAGCCGCGTGCACATCGCGAGGAACACTGACTCGTTGCAACTGTACAGCGGCAGATGAGCCATGCGTAATAACTTACTTGGCGTCGATGTGCAGTATCTTCACGTCGACAGCTTGCACGATGGTGAACAAGGTGGTGGCGCCGTGCACGATACACTCGCCCCTCTCGGGCATCGCTAGCGGCATGCACACCGCGAGGAACACTGGCTTGTTACAACTACTCAGCGGCAGGTGTGTCATGTGTATCAACTTACTTGGTGTCGATATGCAGTATCTTCATGTCGACGGCGTGCACGGTGGTGAACACGTTGGTGGCGCCATGCACGACGCACTCGCGCGTCTCGGGCATCGCTAGCGGCGTGCACAACGCAAGAAATACTGGCTCATTGCGACTGCATAGTGGCAGGTATGATACATAATGACCCCTTACAAGAACTACCTAAAATTAAATTGTTTGTTAAGTCTACATTCTTCTGGTGGTAAAAACATTTTTATCAAAGATGTAAGGATGTCTTACTTTTTGGTCGCCAAATCTCATTTGTCTTCTAGCGTTTCTTGAGACGTTCATTCTACAGAAAAAATGTCTAGTCTTTGGTACGTTTTCAGTCTCTCCGTTTTCTCCCCTGTTTAGTTCCATTTGGACCGTTTGATGGTCTTGTCTATCAATTATGTCGTATACGCTGTCACCGTGTATTAACAAATCCTCCTGAAACAAAGATACTAATTAACTATAAAAAAATCAAAATCCTAAAACCTTTAAAAATTAACATCTAACTAAGATAATGCAACGATAGGTAACCGTACGCTGTGATGCAACTAACAAGATCCTGATAGTTACTTCTTTTATATTTTATTTATCGTCCCTCTTAAGGAACATTCGTTTTCAGTTGTAGGTATGTCAGTATTCAGAGTATAGTCAATAAACTTTTACTTAAAAATTGAATACTGACTTCCTGTCAATCTTCTTTGAGAATTTCACACATTTTGGGATAAGGTTTACAGTATTAGTATTGTAACTTAATCATAAATTAGTTGTACCTATTTAAAATTAATAGTGAAAACAAGTCAAAGATTAAAATTGTGCCATCAATGAAAACTAAAACCATAAATATAGGTACCATATACAAACCATAGAATGCCCTAAGTATTCCGCAGCATTTTCCGATATGTACAGCAGTTTTCCGTTTTGCGTCATCATCATCATAAAACCATTCATTGCCTGAAACACATTGTAAACTTTATATATCCATAAATAAGGATAAATACACATTACGCATTTTCAAGCAAGTAACACTGTAAACACGTTACTGGAGATTTATTTTATTTTATTCACTTCAGCATATGTACAATGACCTAAGTAATTGAAAAACAATAAGTATTTGTATTTGCAATTTTCATAACGTTACGTTGAAAAGCACTTTTTTAAGTAGTCGGTAACTTAACTACTTTTTATGGTAAAAATGAAGTTTTTACTTTTGAGCTGAAAAATAATAGGTCTTTACCTATGAAATTGCCGATTTGTATGGAGAATTTTCAAGAAGTTGCATTTTTCATACTAGCATTTTCTCTGTTCATTTAACAACCGTGAACACTCATGTTACATAACTTTTATGTACTAATGTTTGAACTAACAAACTTATTCAATTTACAATAAGCGAAAAAATAAGTTTTGGCTAAGTTACAACCCTTTTTTTGCTCACGAAAAAAAGAGTCACTTTCAAGATCTTTTTTTAATGATAAGAACTTTATTTTTACTGATAGTTGACTATCATGGCCATAATAGGATATAATATCAAGATATTGTAAAATATTTTATATCATAGAAGTTATTATTTTCTCTGTATGTGACAAAATATCGGCAATTTCATAAATAAAGACCTAATGTTAACGGACTATGAATTAGCAAGTGAGAATAGAATCGCTTGAAAATTTCTATTGTGTACCTAGTCTAATATTATCACACAACTCGTAAACTGTAACAAATACCTTTGAGAAACCAATATTAGGTGTGGGTGTCGCTTGTTCTTGATACTGATAAGTGAAGTCGTGACTTTTGAACACTAAAACAGAAAGAAAGACTGTTATGAGTAAAGTTATAGCGAAACAAGATAAGATAGTGAACTAAATGCATTTTAAACGTCTTAATATGAGTTTTCGTGACTGAAGGATGGACAAAAAGTTTGGGAGAAGAGATTTTTGGATAAGCACGTGATGAGCCATGGGAAGTTTGGGGGAAAAGGATGGGAAATAGGCAGAGGTTGATGGTGATGTCCCCTATGAACTTGCTTCGTGATTTGCCTTTCAAGTTATCACTTGGTTTGAAATAGATGTCAGTCATAGGTTTAAAACATATCGTTGTGAATTGGAATAGTTTTGGTTATTTATTTGTATTTAGCAAAATGTAACCTATATTTACGCTTGAGATTTGTTTTGCACGTTTGTAAAAGCTACAAGTAAGTACTTAATTACGTAAATAACTGTAATAGGTCATATATTTTGTATAGGATTGTAGGAAACACTTTATTCCAAAAGTTTTAGCTAGAAAACAAATAATACACAACTTTGTTGCCGTGTAATGACTTAGAATAGAAGTAGTCCATTTAACACCTTCTTAGGATTAGAAAATATGAAGCAGTGTTTTCCGATAGCCCACCTGTGGAGATTTAACAACATCTTCCCACGGGGTCTAGCTAGACTATAGTATACAGCGAACTAAAATCTATGGAAGTGCAATTGCAAACAAAAATAGCACCATATGGGGCTAAAAAATTAGAACCCGCAGAGCATTGTCGAGCCAGCCACGCGCCCGGTGATACGTTAGCGTTCTTTTCAGTAATTGCAGAGAGAGAGTTTATTAGAAATGATAACCTGTGTAGTTAAATGATGTAAAAGACGCAAAGAATGCATTAAAAAGATGCAGAGTTAACGTTTCTTATGATACGTTAACTCGAAACGAAAGATATTAAGTACTTATGTACTAAATATCTTTTCTTTTAAGTATAGAAAATAATATATCTATCAGTATACAGATTATGGTTGCTATTATGCAACAAGTGTTCAGTCGCTTTGTGCTGCAAACTAAAGTAGGGCCATTTTAATAGATCACATTTGACAACTGTCTCTATAGTGTTATTTGTCAAAGTAAATTGTAAATTTGCCTTCTTTTGAGAAACAATAAAAATGTATTAGTAACTGAAAAAACATATTGTATGCCTGCCGTTAGAAGGTTGCGTTATTGAGTTTTGATGAAGTGTCAAATGTGATCTATTAAATTGCCCCTACTTTTAAATGCAAGCATTTTTTAGCCCCGCCCACTTGGTTGTCATTTGCGTGGTGCTATTTTTAAGCGGAATGTTTGTACCACAGATTTTACTTCGCTGCTAGTATAGGGGTAGACTATATTGGGATGATTACCTTGTTGGAAATAGTTCATCTTCCTGACATAGACGCATACGAGTGCCATGAGTTGCAGCTGCGAGAGCCGCTGCCGGGTGGAGGGGGGCAGGGGCAGCAGGTCCCGAAGGTTTGAGATCTCGGCATTGATCAGGTCCCGGCGCATTTTGCTTGCACCTTTCGTTGATTTTGTTGGTTCGAATCTGTTTTGAAGATTAATAATGTTAGGTTGGTAAAATATACAAAAATCAAGTCCGCAAATAGATCGAGTCAGCATCATCATCATCATATCAGCCGCACAACACCTACTGCTGGGTCTATACCCAGAGATCTCCACGACGATCGGTCCGGCGCTGCCCGCATCCAGTAGCTTCCCGCGACCTTCACCAGATCATCGGTCCACCTTGCCGGGGATCTACCCACGGAATGTCGTCCGGTGCGCGGTCGCCATTCAAGAACCTTTCCGCCCCAACGGCCATCGGTTCTTCTCGCTGTATGTGTCCAGCCCACTGCCACTTCAGCTGAGCAATCCTTCGAGCGATTCAAGAGTAAATAGATATATACGGCTGTAATTGTACATGGATGTTTGTTATACCAGGGGGTTAGGTCCCAGCAATTTTGAATAATCAAACCAAAACTGAAACAATGTGATTCATCTATCAGACAACCGGTAACTACCAAAGAGAAAAAAAAATATCGACATTAATTTTAATAACTGAATGATAGTAAAGATACTGTTATTATAAGAGCGTTAATGAAATACGGCATTTAATATAAACTTTCAAGTTTTTATTTTTCTAAATGAATGAACTGATTTTTATGAAACTTTACACACATAAACAGAATACATTGGTCTTAAAAGTTAATTGAAAACATTTTCGATAAATAGTGTTACAGTTAAATAAGACCGATTTTAAATTTTCCATATTTTAAAAAATATAATGGGAAATTTCTGTTTCTATAAACAGATATTTCCCATTATCTTTTTTAAAATGAGACATTTCAAACTTTTAGACCTATGTATTCTGCTTATGCGTATGAAGTTTCATTAAAATCGGTTCATTCATTTTGAAAAATAAGGACTTATGAAATGCCGTTTTCATCAACGCCCTTACGTAACTTTAGAATAAATTTCTCACATTAAATAGTAGTCAAGTGATATATTTACTAAGATCGACATTCTAGTCTATGATACATCCGTGGGAAATCGATTCGGTATTCTTTAGCCATCGTCTTTGTAGTCAGCGTGGAATAAAGACAAATATGCAGATAGTGCAAAATATTTTGTAGCAAAGATGTCAAAATTACTTTTCCGTGCTGTGTGTGGAAATAGGATAATCAAGTGAAATATTATATAATCTCTGCCCTTTTGTCACTCAAATAAAAATTGTGAGTCCTAATTTTATATTTTTCGTGGTTTTAAAATTGCAGTGATTTTTGGCACCGATTCTGACACTTCAACTTCGAGAATTTTTATATTGTAACGATAACTGTTATCTATCAGAGAAAGTGACCGTTACAAACATTTTTTTTATTATTTTATTTAAATAACATCCTTCCTCATCCCATTGCGCATCATAAGGGCCGCGACACACAATGCGCGGATGCGTGTTCCGGACAGGTGCTCGCATCTTATTAGAATGATCTATTTGAATAGTTGTCGGGCCGACTCAGGATGCGATCATTGAAACGTTTGAGTCGGTAACATTTGAAAAATAATTGTGTATAAAATAAAAAAATAAAGGTAAGTTTATTTTCAATACCACAGAATAAATAATATACTTAAATAAATAATAAATATTTTTTTTATTTCTCAATACGAACCAAAACACATAAAAGTAGGATAAAAATAGTCTACAATTTACATAATACTTATTATTTTAAAGAAATTCCCAAATGTACAATACAAAAATGCAAGTAGGTACCAATATTGCTATGTGATTGGATTTTATATTAAAGGACACAAAACATTTGTCAACAGGAAATGCAAAGATTTCAATTAGCATCTCTAGCGGAAGAGAAACAAAGACTGTTATACTTATTAATTATCGTTCATTTTATCCCTAAATATATATATATTTAAAATATATATTTAAACTTAATGCCAAAATTAAATATTAATAATATATTACAATAAAAAAAATTAGTACCTAAATACTATTTAAATCAATATTTTTACACGTCAATATTTTTTGCTTGAATTGTATAAATATGTTAACCACTTGTTAGGAAAAAATTGTTTGTTCAACTTGTTCATAGTTATCACAAAACCCCTTTAACCGTTCCAAAATATTCATTCGACAACACCCATAAAGTACCAATTCATTAATTAAATTACAAAAGAATAGAAGGAAGTAGCGTCCGACTGGCGTTCAGTGTGCGGTCCCTTTTATCTCCCTTGGGAGTCCTTTACACGGTCTTTTTTACTTTTTCATTTTTATTTGTTTGTGTGATTACGTTTTTTTCGGTCGTTAAGTATGATTGTGGGAAAAAACTGCCGATGATTGTACCCCTCGGTTTGTTATTAATTTGATTGAGTTTTGAGTGATTGTTGCGTTTTGAAAGATTTACGAGTTTTGTTTCGGTTTAGGTTTTTCTTGTGAGATATTGGCGGTGAAATATGGTCTTATGAAAAGTATGAGTATTTTAAAGCAATAGAGATAGGTAATATTTTGGATGTTTAGATGTTTGTTACTCAATCACGTAAAAACGACTGAACGGATTTGCATTTGACACAAAGATAGTTTGCAACCTGAATTAAAACATAGGATACTTTTTATTCCGGTCAAAGGTTTCCTAGAGATTTTCCGAATGTCCAAGCGGAGGAAGTTGCGGGCGGGAGAAAGTATTCAATATTTTATTCATCTTCGGATTTGAAAGTATTTTTACTATTGAAGTTAACATTTCCCTTAGGTAAGTTTTTGTTATATGAAAAATAAGTTTTTATTTTCAGTTCAAATGGTGATGAACCGTGACCAAGAATATCAATAACAAGAACTTTAAAGACACAGTTCAGTACCTATTTATTCACACAAAAACTTCGTCTTAAAGATAGCTGTTTAAAATTTCGTCAATACTATCTGTGTTCAGTTATTCTATCCATTTTTGAAGTTTTTTGTTACCTATTTATAACAAAACATTGAAACGAAATTCATTTTTTAGGGTTCCGTACCAAAATGGTAAAAAAGGAACCCTTATGGTGTGACTCAGTCTGTTTGTCTGTCTGTCTGTCCGTCTGTCACAGCTGGATATCTCGAGAACTACTAATGGTATCAACTTGAAATTTGGAATAGTTTAAGATGACATTTGCCCAACTATTTTGCAAATAAGAAAGAAATAAAAAAAAAATATTCTTTTACAATAGGGACTGAAAAGGGGTCTTAAAATTTGAAGTGAGGTGACTAGGGCATGTGGGATATCTTATAAAAGAGCGCTGTTTGTACATTTTAAAATATTTTTTTCTTTTTTCTTAGGCCGCATAGTTTTCGACTTATGATGAAAAAATGTAAAAAAAATACCGTTCCCCCCCTTATCTCCGAAGTTTGCAAAGATAAAAATCTGAAATAATTCTATGTGATAGCAGTTTATGTAAAAGTTACAGGAAAAATAAAACGATGTCTCAATATAAGACACTTTTTTAGAAATTCAAAAAAACAAACATAAATTATTTAGTTTCACTACCAGTCAACAGATGGCGCTGTCCTAAGAATCCTGACCTAAAAAAAAAAATAGTTCCACTATCGGTCAAGAGATGGCGCAACCTAATACTAGAATAATAATTGGTGGCTGGTTCTAATATAATTACCTACTATTTGCCGTACGAATAAACGAAGAATAAATTCCTACTTAGTAATATAAACAGTTTGTAATGTGGATTGGCTGAAACGTTTTTCAGTCATCATAAGCAGCTGTGGTTAAGATTTGTAAATTAACTGTCCGCCTGTTCGCCCTTCCACCTGTCTGCCGTTTATCCTACTTTTTTAAAGACTGTACTAAAGTAACATATCCAAACATATTTATGATTGTACGGAACCCTCGGTGCGCGAGTCCGACTCGCTCTTGACCGGTTTTATTTGTTCATTAACTTGAATGCCAGTTAATCGAAAGATTCTGAACTATAATACCTTGGACACATTTAGTGTCGGCACCACATTATGTGCATGGTTATTTGTTTATTTGTTTATTTATTAAAGGACACCAACAGCGCATGCATTACAACAATAAAAAAATAGTAATATATTAGGTACAAGTTCCGATGCATACACCTTTACAGGTGATTATGCTTTCAAGGTTCTCAATCTCAATCCCTGGGTCCAGGAGGAAAGGCAGCCCAAGAAGATGGCATATGATTCTGGTGCTGGTGGTGGTTTAAAAATATACTTATCCAAAAGTAAGCAAATAAAAAACAAAATAAAGATTTTTGAAAATTAACCTTATCCATATTTATGCGATCCTGGTAAGGACTTTAAACTTTTACGAAAGACAGAGATAAAGACAAAAAAAATATATATCCAAAATCCAAAAATGATTAGAAAAATAAACAAAAAAGTGATTGAAAATGTTATTTGTGTTAAATGTGGAATTTGTAGAATGTGGCATTTATAGACTAAATCTATTTTTCAATCAATATTATCAATATTTGCCACAAATTTTAGTTCGCTGGACTCCAATATCATGTGGGAATAATAATTGCGCAGGAGAGAGAAAAATCGCAGTAGAGAGATGAAAGAAAGATTATCTGAAGGTTTTTCAACTCGTATGCAACCGATTTCGTATGATCAATTTATCAAATAATTCGATCTCATAGTACTGAATGGAAAAACCACATCGTTATGCGATGAGTTACTTGCCTCAATTTCTCATAAAATATTTTTTTCACAAATGTAGGTACTTACTGATTTATAAAGTATGCTAAGTTACATGTCTGAATTGCTAAAGAAATAATTCTTTCTCAAATGTAGAGATCGAGATGTTCTGAATGGTAAGACTACAAAAAGCGCATTCCTTACATAGTGGCTGCGTGAAACGATGCTCACATTTCACGGTGTGTTGCCGTCAATGTCCGTGGATGCATTAGCACACCTGGGCAGGCGAGACTGTTTTTATATGTGATTAAAGATATTTGGAATACTTCTAGTGGTGGCACACAAGCTTACGATGTGGTGTTACGCTGTTAAAATTAAAATGGGAATGACAAACTATTCACTAAACCTTTTATTTGAATACGAGTGGAAACTAAGCTATCGGGTTATTTCATTTCTAAATTAAAACCACAGTATATGTATTTATTTGTACCCTTCCTAAACTTGGTAAACTTTTTGACAGTTCGTTTCTGCGGTAAAAATTGTGTGGTAAGCAATTTTTTAAAGATAGTGTTTTCAATTTTGACGATGATGTAACATTTTAACTTACTAACATAAGTTAAGGATACTGACATAAATGACAAATATTGGGTCTTTACCTATGTAATTGCCGATATTTTGTCATATACTTACAGAGTAAATAATAACATGTATGACTCAAAATATTTAACAATATCTTGATATTATATCGAATTATGACCATGATAGTCAACCATCAGTAAAAATAAAGTCGTTATTATAGCTTTCATAAAAAATCTTGAGAGTGACTTTTTTTGCTCAGCCAACTTAGCCAAACCTTATTTTTTTCGCTTATCGTAAATGGAATAAGTTGTGTTCAAACATTAGTACATAAAAGTTTTGTTACATGAATGTTCACGGTTGTTAAGGGGCCATAATAGGAAAACATGGTTTGCGCGGGCCATATTTTTAAATAGAAAACGTAAAGTTGTAGCCACAAAAAAATATGACAAGCTAAAGAGATTATATTGATTGACCTACAAGTATTAAATTGCGTATCAACCTGATGATTGTAATAAAAAATCAGAATATCATCAAAAGCGCTTGTCGCGGGCCATATTTTTGGCGTAAATAATAGCGGAAACGTATTGAATTCTACATCAAAATACACTTTAACGTACTGTGCAGTTGATCCAATAATTTTTTTCAATGTGATATAAAGACGTAAATGTGAGTGTAAAGATAATGATGAAAAACCAACGAAAAACATCGAAAAAGTGCAGAAGTGATGTTATTTTCCATACTCTATACACGTAAAGAAAAAGACAGAGACAAACGATTTTACTAGGTAACAGAGTCTTATTATCCCCGTCAATTGGTAATGCGCTGGAACCTTGTCACATTAAAATCCACGTTGACGTGATCCGCAACTAAAAATGTCATGAAACAAGAAAATTCTAATAGGTAATTTAATAAATTAATTTTTGAATTATTATTTTCAATAAGATTCTAGGTATATAAAAATTTTACAATTGTTTTTTGAGGTTAAAATCATGGCAGCCAGGTGCATTACCAATTGACGGGGATAGTCAATGAACAAAGGAAATGCTAGTATGAAAAATGCAACTTCTTGAAAATTCTCCATACAAAACGGCAATTTCATAGGTAAAGACCATATAAAGGAACGTCATTGACAAGCTTAATGATAGGCGAGCTTATTACGACTGACATTTAAATTAGACTTATCTTAGAATATTGCTTTTATTTCGATTAAGTACTTCTGTCTAAAGTGTTAATGAATGACGGCTCATACACGTAGGTACAAATATGAGATATAAATCGTGACGATATAGTTATGACGCTCCGAAAATAATTTATGATGATATCGCAATATTTATTGCTTCTATCGTGATTCTTAATATTACACTTGTTATGAGGAAGTAGAGATTAAGACAAAATTCTCTTTCATTACTAATAAATAAATAAATGGACTACAACCGGGTAGAATATTGAAATTATGATGATTACCATGGACAGAGTTTAATCTGTAGGATGATCAGTTAAGGCCAAAATTTATAATCAATTTAGAGATAGGGATATGCCTAATCCAAATTATTTGATATGTAATTAATAATATACTAGAAAATATACGACTCGTACCAGATCAATTCTCAGACGGGAATCAAACTCGCGACTTTTGGATGTCCGGTCTAATACTCTGACCACTGAGCTACCGATATGATAAGTAACGTCATATTATTTATTTATTTTTATTTATTTATTTATTCATGGAAAACAAACAGCATTCATATAATAATTATAGCTAAAGTAAAACTAGATCAAACATGCCTTTATTAGTTTTCACATATTACCAAACTAGCGGGCGCCCGCGACTTCGTTTGCGTGGAAAGTTTTTTTGCTACCCCTCGGGAACAATACTTTTTTTCGGGATGAAAGGTACCCTATGTCCTTCTCTATACCCCTGACGACGTGTATGCAAAATTTCATGATGATCGGTTCAGTAGTTAGGACGTGAAGGCGTAACAAACAAACAAACAAACAAACGGACTTTCGCGTTTATAATATTAAGAACGATAATAAACTACAGTTGCCTAGGTTTTGTCAAGAAACTAATCATAAGCCTATACCTATCTGTGCATTAATTATTCATTATGGTCGTTAGTCTATACAAGGTGGTTGGTAAAAGCCTTATAAAGCAGAATATGGTAGATAGGAACCGTCAAACTGAACAAATTTTACTATAGGACAAACTCTGAAATCACGAAAAACAAACAATCAGCTGTTTAATACATTTTGCTATTTTTGTTACTAATTTTTGTGTGAAACAGCTGATTTTTTTTCGCGATTTCAGAGTTGGTCCCATAGTAAAAGTTGTTCAGTTTCATGATCCCTATCTACCATATTCGGGCCCCTATTTCACAGACGTGACATTTGTAAATGACAATGACAATTCGATGTCCATCGCGTCAGCTAAAATGAATTTAGAAAACATTCTGATCAAACTACTCACAGACACCGCAATGTACATTAAATTGTCATTGTAATATACAATTGTCACATCTGTGAAATAGGGGCCAGGTGAGGTAAGGGCCAAGCACTATCCCGTTGTTAATAAAATAAAACCGGTCAAGAGCGAGTCGGACTCGCGCACCGAGGGTTCCGTACCATCATAATTGCACCATCAAACCACACTGTAGAGTAGAATAATAAAACTAGTATTGCAGTTTTAGGTCAGCGCCATCTCTTGACCGATAGTGGAACTAATGTTAACTTTTTTAGAAATTTGATAATTTCTTAAAAGTGTGCTATATTGAGACATCTGTTTATTTTTCCTGTAATCTTTATATAAACTGCTGTCACATAGAATTATTTTAGATTTTTCTCTTTGCAAACTTCGGCGATAAAGGGGGGAGAACGGTATTTTTTTTTTACATTTTTCATCATAAGTCGAAAACTATGCGGCCTAAAGAAACATGAAAAAATTATTAAAAACGTGCAAACGGAGCTCTTTCATATGATACCCCACATGCCCTCGTAGCCCCACTTCAAATTTTTAAGACCCCTTTTAGTCCCTGTTGTAAAAAAGATATTTTTTTTATTTATTTCTTATTTGCAAAATAGTTGGGCAAATGTCATCTTAAACTATTCCAAATTTTAAGTTGGTAGTTAGTAGTTCTCGAGATATCCAGCTATGACAGACAGACAGACTGAGTCACACCATAAGGGTTCCTTTTTTACCATTTTGATACGGAACCCTAAAAATGGATGTAATTAATCTGAATTAAAAACTTCACTTCATTTTGATTTGATTCGATTTGATCATCAATACATCCAAATGTTAAGGCTCTAAACACTTCAAATACTTGTAAACACATGTCTCGTGTGGTGTGTACTGTGTACCATAAAATTTCAGTGGCAGTAAATTTTAAAACCAAATAAGGCTCTACGTAACACTTAGTACATTCTGTAGATATTTCAGTACAAGGTTAAGAGGTACCTATGTTTAACGATTGTCAACGTACAACTAACTAAATGGGTAGTCACGAATGCTTTGCTGAAGGTTTTCTGAACCTTCCTGAAAAGAAAATAGGATCTAAATTGTTTTTAGGTGGAAATCTGTAATGGAAAATTAGGTATATTGGCTGTTATTTTTATTTAATGTATTTTGTCATAACAAAAGGAGCTTGGAAATTCAGTTCAATTACTATACCTTTATTGAACTGAATTTTCTTAAGTAAAACGTAGAAAGCCTACGTTTTACTTAAGGCTAAGGTATTTGATAAGACAACAATTAAATATTTACTTTTAAAAAAGTAAACTGAATTAAAAGACTGAATTACTACTCATTCATAAACGTTAAATCTTTTTTAAATAATTTTTAAAATTTCCTAACTCTTTTGCCTCTTTGGTTGAGGACTGAGGTCATAGAAAGGCTGAAAAAATGTACTCACGCGCATAACGCAGTGTATCGTGCATATCGTTTAATTAGTATTTATTATAAAAACGTTGTTAAAACCATACAAATACTGAATAGGAAATTGTATGAACGATTATTTGATATTACAAACATTTTAAATGAAAGTGTTAATAAAATTGTATTAATAAATCTAATAAAATTATGTTGATAAATATCAATAACTACTTTGAAATGAAATCAGTTGAGAAATTAATTTAAATACTTATTAGGTTTTCAAGAAACACGTATTGTTTTAATAAGGCTGTAACTAGGGAATATTTTAATCTAAAAAAGAAAAACTGTATTTATTGCTGTACTAAACATTAAAAATAATATTAAAAAAATGTTACATTACCTTAAAAACATTGTAGCTATGCACTAATTCCTCGAAGCAATAAAAATAAAAACTCATAAACTAAATCACTTAATCACTATAACGTTAATCCATCATAACATTAAACAAACACGACCACACAGTTTGAACGACGAAGTTCTAATGATAAGTCAATAATAAAAAACACCCTTTTCGCGGCACAACACAAAAACAACGTCATAATATCTCAACCATAAAAATAACAATAAGCAGCACGTGTCGGACATAATTTAACACCTATACAACCTCACAACACGTTAACGGACATGTTACAAAAAAAAAACTATTTTAAAATTCAGAGCTTAATGACAGCGCGTCAATTTATCCGTGAGCTTTTTATTAGAATGAGATTAAGGCTCGATCCCGAAGCTCCGATACTTCCGCGCGCGGGCGCATCGGGGCAGCGACTATAAAAAAGCCTCCACTAAGGCTCTCTCTCTCGCGATACTTGTTTTTTTTTTATCGAATAACATGCGCCCGGCGCCTTAACGAGTCCTGCGAGACGAACACCCCAGTTCCAATTTTAAAAATGCTTAAACAATTTCGACTTGTCATTTCGAAAAAGGTTCTATCATTTAAAAAATAAAACGACTGAAATACAGCTTTATTCGGCGTAATGAGAGCGCGTGGGAGAGAGACGGATAGCGATTTGTTTGTCGCGTTTTACGTAGCCTCGCCCGTTGTTTCGCGCGAATGAAATGGAATGATCCGTTCGTTACGGGCTGGGTTTGAGATTAATGAGTTTGAGAGAGACGTAGATAATGTGTGAGTAATTACGGTGCGGGGGAGCGGGACAAAAGTATAATGATTGGGCGCAGTGACAGTTATTGATACTGTTTTTATGAGGGGAGCGTCGCGATTTGCCGTGCAAGCTATGTGCTTGCGCAGATGTACTTGATAACGTTAATTAGAATTTAATGAGAGGTGCCTGATCGGTTTCTTGTACTGGGCATGTAATTTTATAGTTAACAAGTGGGTGATTACAGCAGTTGATATCAGGCATCTAACTCTCCATAAGATTGCACATAACAGCCGTGACAATGGTTGGTGCTAATGAAGTTGTTTTCGTGTTCTTGTAGGAATAACACAGAGTTATTTTTTCAGCGCTTGTAGCAAGATAAAGGGAAAATTTCGTATCTTATGCGTAACTACTTAATTATTAAATACTACTTTTTTTTCCACTTGATACCCCTGATTGTTTATTCTGTGATACTATACTTAAATAGTTCTTTAATACTTACAAACTCATAAATTAACCTTTAAAAAATCTGAAAGTAAATATTTTTTTTTCTTTGAAAGCTTAATAGAGAGGCAGGCGGCGTTTCAAAAATATAAATTCCTAATAAAAAAAAACCATTTATTTTAAATTTACATATAATTGACATTCAAAGTACTTGCAGGATTGAAATCGGTGGGTATTCTTATCTCATCGAATCTAGATAAAACTTTAGAACTTTTCATCATATCAGCATACAGGGTCATTTTGTATTCACCATCCAAATTTTTAGGATGTGTTCAGTCCATGAAACTGAACAACTTTCTCTAAGGAACACATGGTCAAATATGTAAAATAAAAATCAACTTTCCATACAAATCAAAGAGATCACGTGATCAATTTAGTATGGGATGATCAAAAATTTTTGGTGTAATTTGACACATGTTTTTTAGAGAAAGTTGTTTAGTTTCATGGACTGGACACATCCTTAAAATTTGGATGGTAAGTTCAAAATGACCCGATATAATATCAGCCGTTCGACACCCACTGCTGGGTGAGCTTTTAGCCATATTTATTAATAACTAAGTATAGTGTTCGCCAAATGGTCAATATTCATATCATTATTGAAAATTTTAGGAAATCACAGGAAAATCCACTTGTATGAATTTGTACGTTTCCATTTTTTTATAACACTAACTAAATGAAGAAAATTAGATGACAAACAGAGCAGAATACAGAATAAAAATTGTGCTTATGAGTTTATTTAACGATACTTTTGCTGAAAATTCGAAATGAAAATTTATGCTTAGAGTCTCGGCATTTTTAATCTAAAAAATATACATCTTGTTTATTTTATACTATAAATATAATATTTTTCGATGTAATGAGCTAGTAAAGATCAAAGTATATCACCTTAAGTTTTTGTTGTGCTATTAATTTTGTAGAAGTTGAGTTACACAATACTAAATGTTTTATAGCCCTACCATAAGAATAAATAAAACTTTATTTTTATGGCCCTACCTAACTAGTAGTACTAAAGAGCGAATGACGATTGAGCAAAGCACGTTCTAGCGAAAAATTATTAGTGGTACGCTGTTGTAGCGAAAACCTTACACATGAAGTCGAATGACACTGTAAAAAAGTCCGTTCGCTGAGATAGTGTCGTCCTTTTATCGTGCCGACTTTGCACATGCCGCTTCTTGTCAAAGGATGCCGCCGCATAAACAAAGGATACCGCGTGCAGCGTACACCCGCAAGTAAATTTGGATTTTGGCAGTTTACATAGAAATGTCGTAGTGAAAAGTTGTGTTTGTTACCGGTATACCTGTCTCTGAACTCAAGTGCTTGCGGGTGTACCGACACTATCTAAGCGAACGGACTATAACTACGAACGTTCCAGCGAAAATCATTTGCTAGTAATAAAACTCAAAGGCAAGTTGAAAAGGGTAGAACTAAAACACATTTAATCAACAAATATTAAATACTTAGTAGTTATTGCCTAATGATTTCCGCTAAAACTTTGGTCGCTAAAGTGTCATACGACTTCTTCGCTTCAATAGGTTTTCGCTACTGCGTACCCCGCTAATACCTTTTCGCTAAAACGTGCTTTACTTCAGCATCATTCGCTCCCAAATAGGTAGTACTTCTCGTCTACTTTACAAAGAAACGTACATTTTAAATTGGCAGTTCATGATGCAATATTTCTTCAAGATATAATTGCCACAGATCACAAAACACGAATATTCGCACGCTCCCCAGGGCCCAGGGAACAAACTAATCAAATCGCGCATCTCAGCATCTCGTCCCGTGGTAGTTCTTCTCGGTATACTTTTTGTGTAGTTTTTTAAGCCCTCGTCGCCCGCGGCAGGCTCCCGCGTTACGCAGATAACAACTGTAATCTATACATCTTATGATGCTAATGTGGGAAAAGGTTTTATGCGTTTTTAGTTAAAGAAAGTTATATCGATCGTTAAAAATTATTAAGTTTTTGGTCATCATAACTTTTTTACTTACAGCGACAAAGTAGAAGTTGCTAAAACCACAATTTAACGAAATTTAGGTTACTAAATAATATACTAGAAAAAATACGACTCGCACCAGATCAATACTCAGACGGAAATCGAACCCGCGACCTTTGGATATCCGGTCCAATGCTCTAACCGCTGAGCTACCGAGTCACTAGTGACATCGTCGAATTTTTAGGATATACTAGGAAAAATTCGACGATGTCACTAGTGACTCGGTAGCTCAGCGGTCAGAGCATTGGACCGGATATCCAAAGGTCGCGGGTTCGATTCCCGTCTGAGTATTGATCTGGTGCGAGTCGTATTTTTTCTAGTATATTATTTAGTATTGTTTAAAAATAGCATTGTAAATGCAAAAATCTCAAATTTAAAAATTATATAGCTATTTCATCTTAATCAATTGTTAAAATATCTGGAAAGATATTTCAATTGAATGTCGAGGTAATTCCTCACATTGGTGAAATAACGCTGGCTTACAGCGTAAGAGTTTAGGATATACTAGGAAAAATTCGACGATGTCACTAGTGACTCGGTAGCTCAGCGGTCAGAGCATTGGACCGGATATCCAAAGGTCGCGGGCTCGATTCCCGTCTGAGTATTGATCTGGTGCGAGTCGTATTTTTTCTAGTATATTATTTAGTATTGTTTAAAAATAGCATTGTAAATGCAAAAATCTCAAATTTAAAAATTATATAGCTATTTCATCTTAATCAATTGTTAAAATATCTGGAAAGATATTTCAATTGAATGTCGAGGTAATTCCTCACATTGGTGAAATAACGCTGGCTTACAGCGTAAGAGTTTAGGATATACTAGGAAAAATTCGACGATGTCACTAGTGACTCGGTAGCTCAGCGGTCAGAGCATTGGACCGGATATCCAAAGGTCGCGGGTTCGATTCCCGTCTGAGTATTGATCTGGTGCGAGTCGTATTTTTTCTAGTATATTATTTAGTATTGTTTAAAAATAGCATTGTAAATGCAAAAATCTCAAATTTAGAAATTTAGGTTGTTTTGACATTATACCTACTTATGTTAAAACTTTAGCAATGATGAATTCAACTCATTCAATTTGCGATGATGAATTTGGATTTTACATGTTTTACGATATGGCGTACTCACCAACCAGTATGGAAATTGGAAACAATGAAAGTTCATCGCCCAAATCCGACTATCACGGAGGTCGTAATAATTTTATAACAAACAAAATATTCGATTTACGATCTGTTTGAAATGTATAAGTAACTTACTTAATTTAATAACCGGCGGAAATCTACCGGCGGCATCAACAAAAAGAGACACTTTTCTACGAAATGCCGCATATACACACCGACTCTATGACAACTAAAGACTTCCTCAAAAATAGCACCCTGACCGAAAGTGGCGCCGCGGTGAATTTTGTTTAATATTGTATTTGTAATACACAATTTTAATAAAAAAATTCGTGGAATTTTTAGGGCCCATAGTCTAGTATTTTTAGACGGTATCATTACATTCTATAGTCACTGCTAGAAGTAGATAGCTAAAAGTGGCCGTTTTCGACAAATTTCCTATCTACTTCTACGAATTACTACGAGGGAATGTAGTGATTCCTTCTATTAGGCCATCGACCCTAAAAATTGAACGTAACGTTTTATTTAAATTAGTTTCTATTAACACCTTATTAAAAAAACCTCTGAGGGTGCTTTCGGTGGTATAATCCATCTTTAGAAAATTAATAACGTCAAATCTTGGGAAATATTCGTTGATGTCTAAATTATGTAAGGGTAGGTATTAATATACATTATTATCAGAGTATTATTAAATTTTGCACACAATACTCCATAATTTACCGATTGCAGGAGTTTTCATAGAAAGCATAAATCATACATTTATTGAGGCTTTGATGTGAAAAAAAACAAGTATGTTTCGTAAATGCGACTGAAAACTACATTATGAAAACCGTAAATTGTGAACAAGATAAAAGTCAGGTGTACCTTTAGCATCTAGCATAATAAAAATATTATCTTTACTTTTTTATACAAAATGTGATATTCATTCTAGCAACTTCACAGTTTTTTGACTGTCACACTTACCTGGTGTTCTCTAAATCTTAATTTTGATACCAAAATATTGTGTAATCGGTGTACCACAAAAGGATATTAAATTCTAAGTGGCGGGCCATTCAAAGGTCGTAGCCATGCACGTGGTGTGTCGTGGTCATTAGGGTGCGACACACGCGCGCCTAAATTGAGCCACGTGCGGCGACGCGACGTGCGTGTGCGCACCCTTCTAGCGTACACAGTGTGTTACTTATTGTATCAAATTTAATTATATTGGATGTGTGTTGAGTTCAGCGTAGTTATACTTACTTAGGGTGCCCGCATAACAAAGCAGGTTACAGGTCTGTACCGATCGGTACAGGTAAAGTAGCCCCATACTTTTCTATGGGAGGCCGCATAAAGAAAACAGGTTGTCGGTACCGGTTTGCGCATAGGTACATCCACGGCGCCGCGGCGCAAACTGATACCGACATATCAGGACCGGAATACCTGTATTCTTTATGTTTGCACCCATAGGTTTTATATTATTTCTGAATTCCTACGTTCGATTGCCCAACGTGTCCAACAATTGACCAACTTTTTAAATAATTATTACGTATCTCTTGGGATTTGTTGGTTGAGATATCTTTGTTTTTTCAGATTTCTAAAACTGCGCAGTGTGTTTTAAAATTATAGACGACTCAGTGCAATTGTTATGATTAACCGAATTCAAAAAAGGAGGAGGTTCTATGTTCGTCTGTATATTTGTTTTTTAACCGACTTCAAAAAAGGAGGAGGTTCTATGTTCGTCTGTATATTTGTTTTTTTTTTGTATGTCCGCCGATTACTCGAAAACGGCTAAACCGATTGACATGATTTAAACGTTACTTTATCAAAATTGTTCCTTAGTCGGTTTCATTTTTTGAAAATTTGAAATCGGTTCAGTAGTTTTCGAGTAATCCTGAAAATACTGGGCCCTATTTAATAAAACTTACAATCCTACAAATTCGTCAATAAGTGACATATTTGTCAATTTTATAAAATATTTTAAACTACTTATTAATAAAATACCGAAGTTATTTTGTTTGTTAGAAAGAAAATACTTTTTAAGGATTACAACGCGTATATTGGTATTATTTCAGATATTGTTTTAGAATTATTTAGTTTGGGTTTATTGCTTTTTAGGTTTTCCGACGTTTAGACACTTTTCCAGGGGCCGTGGTCATGGGAGAACTAAAGAAAAACCAATAAATCAAAATTTAAAATAACATCAAAATGTTACTTTTTTCACATCCTGAATTTATACCAATAAACGCGCTATAATCCGTACAAAGTGTTTTACTTCTAATGAACTGTACGCGCGAAAGTCTAATAGCCGAATAATACTCAAAAGCTGCTTAGCTAAAATCTTAAGTTAAGGCCTCCTTAACTTTAAGGAAGTTGTCAATTTCATAGTTTCTGTCAAATATGACAACTTTTTTGAATATAAGGTGGCCTTAACTTTAAAATTTGTTTGAGTATTTGGCCGTTAGAAGTATATTATTTTGTTTGGTTCTTCCTCTACCAATTTTATTAGGGCACGTTCACAACAGCCTGTAGTGTCCGAGGGAGGTCCGACCAAAGAGGCCGGCATGACTCCCGGAATCACGTGCCACCCCAATGTAAACAATGCTCAAAGCCGCCGACTCGATTACCGCTTATCGTAGAACCTATTACTCGGATGACTGTGATGCGATGCGAATAGGTCAGTTTCGGTGAATAGACTACTTATTTTTTTTATAAGTCATCTTTCAAAAAAGTGCTGTGACTGCAGTTGAATGTTAGCTAGCCTTAAGAGTCCATGATAGGAAAACATGGTTTACGCAGGTCATGTTTTTCTATAGAAAACGTAAAGTTGTAGCCACAAAAAACCTACGACAAGCTAAAGAGATTATCTCTAGATTCTGTAGCTACAAGTATTCAATTGCGTATGAACCTCACAGATGATTGTTAATAAAATCAGAATATCATCAAAAGTAATGACTTTAATGACGCAATGGCGTAGGGTCATATTTTTGGCGTAAATAATAGCGGAAACGTATTGAATTCTATATCAAAATACACTTTAACGTACTGTGAAGTTGCTCCAATAACTTTTTTTCAAGAAATATAATTGTACTAAAGATAATGTTAAAAAAAAAAACGAAAAATTATCGAAAAAGTGCAGAACTGGGGTTATTTTCTATACTCTTTACACGTAAAGAAAAAGACAGAGACAAATGTTTCCGTATAACCGAGCCTTAAGCACAGAATACAAATAATTAAGAAAAAACATAAAAAACACATTGAAACCGAAAAAAGTACCTACTTAAAGGTAGTTCAAATAGTTATTTTAAATAAGAATACAGTACACTAGCGGCCGCCCGCGACTTCGTCTGCGTGGAAAGGTTTTTTTGCTATCCCTCGGGAACAATACTTTTTTTCGAGATGAAAAGTATATATCCTTCTCTGTACTCCTGACAACGTGTATGCAAAATTTCATGATGATCGGTTCAGTAGTTAAGACGTGAAGGCGTAACAAACAAACAAACAAACAAACGGACTTTCGCATTTATAATATTAGTAAGGATGACAAAAAAATCGAATACCCCTGTGGTCGAGTGTCTTGCATATTGGTTTTCGTTGTATCGCCATTTTAGAGGTCCCTAGTTCAATTCCTTGCCGAGTTAATCTCAATAAAGAGGCTCGACCAACGGAAGTTTTCTATTTCTTTTCATGATCTAAGTTCTTATTTAAAATACTGTTTAATCTCTAACGATGCATACTTTTTTATGTCTCAATGTGTTTTTTTAAAGTTTTTTCTTAAGTATTATGTTTAAGGCTAGATCACATTCATCCTCAGTCTAAATTATTATAAAACTAACTTTGTGTTTTAAGTTTGTGTATTTGTGGGGCCGTCGTTGTTTAGGTACCTGATTTCCAGCTATTTAGGGATCTGAGTAAATGTACGTAATATTTTCCAATAAGTATAATATAAATATACAGGCACAGGATTAAGAATAGTACTGACGTAAGGATTGCTGTTAGAACCTCGCCAAAATTATTTCACTTTAACATAATTGCAGTACACATTTTGACATTTTGGGCTCTACTTGCCATACACAACCTGTAGTTATATCTTATACCTTTAAACGAGCAATTCTTGTATATTTATTTATTTATTTTTATTTTAAAAAATTCTGTGATCTCGGGACCGCTCTAACGATTTAGCTGAATTTATAATGTGGGTTTTCGGGGGTAAACAATCGATCTAGATCGATCTACTACTACTACTAATCTAGATTAGTCTTATGAGCTCTTATTACCGAGCAAAGCTCGGTCGCCTAGATATTGTTTATTTATTGACCGAGCTAACGCGAAGCGCGAGCGACGCGTCTCTGCTTCAGCTTTGGCAAAAATTCTCTCGCATTCGGTCGCATTTCTCAACCGATTTTCGTGAAATTTTGTGAGCAGGTTTGAAAATTATATATAATTTTTTTAAACAATACTAAATATCGATCGATCGATCCAGTTTTGGCGGTGATATGTAAAAAAATATATTTCAATCCGTTTTTCCGGCGCTGTTAGTTTTCCTCTATAGGTCGCATTTCTCAACCGATTCTCGTGAAATTTTGTGAGGCAAGTTCGAAAATTACGTAGATTTGTTTGTCGAGCTAGTGGTTCGAAATTTTTTAAATGGCGGAATTATGTATAACGCTAGTTATTTTTACATTCTCTTTGGAATTATGTATAAAAACATATTTTAGTCCAGTTTTCCGGCGCTGGCTGTTCTCCTCTACAGGTCGCATTTCTCAACAGATTATCGTGAAATTTTGTGAGCAGGTTTGATAATAACACAGAATTTTTCAGTCAAGCCAGTTTTTCGAAGTTTCTCAAAATGGCGGAGATATGTAGATGAGAAATGTAAAAAAGACGTATTTCAACAGTTTCGAAAAATGATCAAAAATGTAACAAAACATTTTTGTAAGCGATGCAAAGTAAATTTTGTTTTCTATTTTTAGAAGATTCAAAAGTTCATCAATCAAAACATTTAATGGCCAATAATCGAAATTTGAAAATAAATAATGTTGTAACCTTGTGAACCTAGAAGAACCTAGGACTGCGTATATTATTTGCACAGTTTATAAAATTCTCTGTGTTATTTGTTTAAAAAACATTACTTTTTAATGCGAGGTTCGAGCCACTAGTTCGTATTTTTTCTTAGTTATGGTCACCATATTTGTCCTCCCGCAGCACGTCCGCTATACTAAGAACTGGTAGGTAAGCATCTTTTGGGTGCTTCGGCAGTTTTGGGACTAAACGGGCTATTGAGATCGTATCTCGAGATGCGACAGTTTAAAAGAACATCTTTTTACTAAACAAAGGTTTTCGCTCTAGATTTTATTGCTTACTTTTTTATTATAGTTGTTTTATTGCTAGGCTACTTTAGCGGCGTTTTTGTTAACAATGTGATAGTTCAATGAAATTCTTAATACGTCCATCAGCCATTTTTAATGTCCCCACTGCTGAGGCACAGGCCTTCCTTATGGGTGAATAAGGAGGACGAGCTATGATATAACCCACCACGCGGGCCCAATGCGGATTGGTGGGTGTTAACGACTGCAAATGCAGCCAGGACCAACGGCTTAACATGCCTTCCGAAGCACGGAGGAGCTCGAGATAATAAATTTTTGGTCACCCATCCCATGACCGACCTTTGCGAAAGTTGCTTAACCTCCACAATCGCTGGGCCAGGTGCTAAACCACTGCGCCACTGAGCTCCTAAATACGCTCCTTAATACGTAGGTATTTAAAAAATTGAGCAAGTTTCAAATGTAGTTCTGTATACATAATTTTATTTTTATAAAGTTGTGTTTCATTATATATATATAAAATGTTCAAAAATGTTTCTTTATCAATTTCTTCAGAATTAGGAAATAATTCGATGCGAAAACTAGTCCAAAATAATTATTCGTCTACTATAAAACTTATATTAACTAAAACTATTAGGTATTTCAAATCCACTTTTCTACAACGGAATATTTCTAAACGAGTAAACCACGCTATATCTTTCAAAAAATCAATAACTAAATTGTTATGAACCTACAACACCTATAATTTCGTTATTAAAACGCACATTGCCAGTATTTTCACTATAAAGTGTTGTTCGCTTGTTCTTACAAACAATATTTATTTTTTAGTAACTCCTCCAACAAAACCCTTTTTTTCCCTTTTTATACTGAACGATATTTTTATAATCCTTAATCTTACGTAGCCCTTACTAACTAAACCAGACCTCACTTAAGATTTTAAACACAGGGCTGCCGCATAAAACTTTTTCAGTCTATAATTTGTTTGTTGTTGTGAAATTGAAAGATTACAAAGCAGCGGATTTAGATTATCAGCTATTAAGTTTCCGATTTTGATTCCATAACTGTTTCGAGGAATATTTGCTGACTATGAGTCATCATAATTTACTGTGGTTTCTGATTATTCGATTGTGAGAAAAGTATGAAATTAACGGTTGAGAAAACGTTATAAGTTGTGTATTTTAGATTAGAAGCTCATAAGCTTCTGAGATCTGAATCACTGATCGTAGTCCGGTGATTCATTTAATAATTTTGGTTATTGTTTTTTTATTTACATTCAATTTAAACAGTATTTATCACTGACGTTTGAGTGAGCGTTCATACAGAAAACGCATATTGTGGCGCCTACTTGACCAAAAGTAGCCCCGCGGTGAATTTTTTTTAATTTTGTATTTTTTAAATACATAATTTTAGTAAAACTTCTCGTAGAATGTTTAGGGCCCATAGCAGTAAAATAAGTTACGTAGACGGAATAAAGGCAATTTTTTTTATACGGTATCATTACATTCCCTCGTAGTCACTGCTAGAAGTAGCAAAACTCCTAAAAGTGGCCGTTTTTGAACATTTTCTTCATAACTTCTAAAATACTAGACTATGAACCTTAAAAATTCCACGAATAGTTTTAAGTACTGAAATCTTTTTCTATCAACAACTTATTAAATAAAAACCTCTGAAGGCACCACTTTCGGTGGGGTAAATGGCAACCGACCCATGAAGTATCCCAGCACCAAGAATATAGATTTTGAATTGAATTCGGATCAAGTACAAATGCCCAATTTTTGCATAGGATTTTTCGAAGGCCAGTGCTAGTTAAAAGGAAGAAAAGTGTTTTTTTTCGTATTTTCTCATACTTATTGGCAGCCCTAGTGTCAGTGGGGTCGCAGGGCGTGGCGCACAGATGGCGTGATTGTGGCGGCGCGTCCCGTTTGACCGCTCCTCAAATATACGGCCAAATACAACATACTTACAACGCGAGCTTGTAAGCAAGTGTATCGATTAGTGGGCAGAAATATGCAAGGTGCAGGCAAGTGCATCTGCATGGCCAGAAGACGCATATTCGGGACGAGTTTGGTTCAACCGCCTCTGTGATCTAGTGGTTCGACACACATGTAAAACACAGTCATAGGTTCGATTCCTAAGTGTGGAATAAAATGTCTCTACAAAAAATCTATATAATAAGTATAGCTATCCAACCTGTTCACAAAATTTCTCGAGAATCGGTTGAGAAGTGCGACCTGTAGAGGACAATAGATGGACTGACGGACAGCGGGACAGCAGAAAGGACATACGAAAGCATTTTTGCCCAAACTGAAGCTGAGACGCTTCGCTCGCGCTTCGCCTCGCGCTCGGTTAACTGAAAATTGCCACAAGGCAGAGAAATCCTTTGTACATTATGTTGAAAGCAATAAACATATGACTACCGGAAAAATGTAAATTTAGTTTTTTGATTTGTATGGAAAAATGCAAAATGACAAACCTAGATGCTAATAAATTATTGATGGTTTTCAGTATATAATTTCCGGGGTTGTATGAATATATATTTACCATATTTGGCTTTATATCACCTACTTCCAGTGAGAAGGTGAATAGTCTAATAGTAGGGTAATTCTGTCTCTATATCAACATCGTCACTCTGCGAAAATTCCATGGAGTTGACTTCACGATGGATGAAAAACACATGGAACAACAAACAACTTTAGCGTTGCATTTTGTACTTTATTAAAAAATATGGCAATGCAGTCGAAATGCCGGGAAAGTGTGAAAATACCTATCATTAATAAAACGTACGCGTTTTGTTATTTCAATTAAGAACGTTGAAGTCTTATTCCAATTTAAATAAAATCGGTCAAGAGCGAGTCGGACTCGTGCACCGAGGGTTCCGTACCATCATAATTGCACCATCAAACCACACTGCAGAGTAGAATAATAAAATTAGTATTGCAGTTTTAGTATTTTATTTTACATTTTTCATCAGATAAGTCAAAAACTATGCGGCCTAAAAATGATTGAAACCGTGCAAACGGCGCTCTTTCATATGATACCCCACATGCCCTAGTAGCCCCACTTCATATTTTTAACACCCCTTTTCAGTCCCTGTTGTACAAAAGATATTTATTTTTTTATTTATTTCTTATTTGCAAAATAGTTGTGCAAATGTCATCTTAAACTATTCCAAATTTCAAGTTGATACCATTAGTAGTTCTCGAGATATCCAGCTGTGACAGACAAACAGACAGACAGACTGAGTCACACCATAAGGGTTCCTTTTTTACCATTTTGGTACGGAACCCTAAAAACGCAACAACTTATAAAGAAAGAGGTTTTCATGTGACGTACAAATAAAAAACGAAACCTGGCCACAATCAAAGGTTTATAATCTGCCCAAGTCCTTGACCTCTGCATTCCACCTGTTTCCCGCGTGACCTCCAATCGGGCTAATCAACGAAATCGCGAGGGGCGCGGGGGACGCGGCAGAGCGGGTCGATTCTAGTGATTTAATACTGCACTCACTAATTGTGGCCTGTTCAAATTGTACCTTTCTCACGGACCGGTTGCACTGTGCGATACTGGCCGTTTGTTTTGTTTTGTTCCAATTTTGAAAGTGGAATCAAAGAGGTTTTTGAGAATTCCGTTTTTAAATCGATTATTTAAAAAAAGTACTGGCATATGAATTGAAAAATAATGTTCATGGTCATGGGAGAATAAAGCCTGATTTACACATATCAGTGAAGTCACAGTACCGCCACCGTGATAATTGTTCTTTCATACATTCTCTATTATCTCGTCCACACCTGTCAGTGTCAGTGACGAGACAGTGCTATCAGTATCAGTGAACGCGTGTTCAGAATGTATGAAAGAAGAATAATAATAATAACCTTTATTTCTCAACATTATCTTAACAGTTAGGTAGGTAAATGATGTAGTTTGGAATACAAGAGTTTTGAGAATAAAGCCCGATTCACACCACACATAATATCAGTGAAGTAACAGTTCCGGCATAGTACTGCCACCGTGATTTATTCTTTCATAAATTCTGTATGAACGCGTCCACACCTGTTAGTGTCAGTGACGAGACAGTACTCTTAGTGTCAGTGAACGCGTGTTCATAGAGAATGTATAAAATAATAAAGCCCGATTCACACATATCAGTGAAGTCACAGTTCCGGCACAATATCGTCACCGTGATAATTATTCTTTCATACATTCTGTATGATCGCGTCCACACCTGTTAGTCTCAGTGACGAGACAGTGCTCTCAGTGTCAGTGAACGCGTATTCATAGAGAATGTATGAAAGAATAAAGCCCGATTCACACATATCAGTGAAGTCACAGTTCCGGCACCGTACCGCCACAGTGATAATTATTCTTTCATACATTCTCTATGAACGCGTCCACACGTATCAGTATCAGTGACGAGACAGTGCTCTGAGTATCAGTGAACGCATATTCATAGACAATGTATGAAAGAATACTTATCACGGTGTGGCGGTACTGTGCCGGTCCTGGGCCGGGTGACTTCACTGATATGTGTGAATCGGCCTTAATTATCACGGTGGCGGTCATAGACATAGAAAAATTTTCGCTGCGCTCAAGAAGACCAACAAAGCGTGGAAAAGAGAAGTTAATATCATACGGACACGGTCTATGTAAAAAAGAGACAAAGGATCAAGTGACATGTGCCAACATTTTTTACAGTAAGAGCCCCTAGCGTCCCGCCTAGCAAATGAGCAATCACAGTTTGTTTAAAATATTTGTTAATCTTAATTAGAATTTGAAATAAAGGTATCGTGGAGCCATGGTGTCTTGTGCTCTTAGTAATTGTGATGTAACAAAAAGAAACAATCCAAGTAATCACACTTTTCAGAGGTAAATAAAATATTGCCACACATTTCTCTAAAACCAAATTTCACTACATTTATGCGTTTATCGACGAAGAAAACAGTATGGAACATAATTAATTAATTTCCTTTGCCATATAAAGTCATATTTTATGTATCTAAGTCATATTTTACGTATCTCATATAAAATGTATGTATTAGTTTTCGGATCACCTGTTTATTGACATTGTTGTTCTTTGACATTCTATTTCTATGGTGGCGGTACTATGCCCTATCTGTGACTTCTCTGATTTGTGTGTAGAGGATATATTTATGTAGGAACTTAATACCTATTGATGTTTAGTATAATTGGCACTAAAATTGTAATTATTATTTTGTATTAGTTACAAACTTCAACGTACCTAACTGATGCTAGGATGTAAGAATAAGGCTTACTTTAACCGGAACTATTATCCTTTGAGGAAGTGTATCATATCTTTAAATGCCGGAACACACTTATTATGGCCACTTAGGTAGGATGTTGTTTGTCATAAATAATAAATTGACTTATGAGTTTGACAATGATGGTCAAACAATAATTACATTATTAAGTGGTTCACCACAGAACTAACAAAAAATAACCCGAATCAATAAACTAGTGTTTTAATTGGCGAAATTACTTTTTAAGTTACACTTTTTAAACAAAATTGTTATTTTAACACACAGAGAATAAAATAAAAATCTTATCTTAATTGAAAAAATAAAATGGAAACATTTACTTTGCTACTGCAAGCGATTCGTTTATTTCACATTAAACTTTTTGAATGGCCATTAATGCCACAAAAGACAATTTTTGCCACTTTCAAAGCCATTTCAACCCTAGTTTATTTTTGCTTACGGCCGTATAAAGATGGGCCAGCGTCGTATCGTATGTTACCGTATTCGCTATACTTATTCTGTCTGAACCAACCTGTTACACGGTCAACCTTCAGTCTCGCCATCCTTGTCACTCTAACACGACAGCTAATATACCCTTCTCGCTCCCTTGATCTCAGGTCAGGCCAGAGCACATTACCGTAATGATACTTAAACACATATTTAAGTAAAGATTCTTTTTTCTGTAAAAAGTTGTGTGTCTGGAACGAGCCTCTAGAAACATTTTGTGATTAATCTGTGGCGCAGTTTGCAGGTCGAGTTAAAAGGTTAGAAAGCAGGTATTTGACCTCATTGGTTGTTTTTCTTTTTTATTTGGAGTAGAATAAAAAGTGAAGGCGTGAAAACTTTTTAGAATAAATTCAAATTAAGAAAACTATCAAACGTTATGTACATAATTAAAACTTAAAATTTAAGCGCCTATTACATATCCCGATCTAGCATCCGATTTAGGTACCAATTTCGGGTTGCCACCCGTACTTGACAATAAGGTATTGTATACTTAATAAGTTCGATTTTTAAAGTAAATTTTCACTGTAACGGAAAGGTAAATATTGTTTAAGATTTGTCATGATTTCGAATAAAATTAAAAAGAATAGTAGTGTTTTCGTTTATTAGATTGGCAACACCACCTCTTAACTCCGCCATCCATTTTCCCGCCATAACTTGCGCGCCAATTTTAGTGGAATGGGTAGTTAAGTGGTGGGGAGAAGCACGGTAAAGCGATCAACGCATTCAGTTGCTGGCTCAGTTGTTGTTTGACCGTCGAGAGAAGCAGTTGAAGTAGAGGGTCTGCTCTGCCGGAGTTGTTCTGTAGTCTGTAGTGTGATCATACGAAAATAAAAGTGTTACATCGTAGCTGTTGGGGTTTTTATTTCTTCAAACTTCAGAAGAGGGATAGACCGAGGTATGTACGCTCACAAATCATTTTATTATCTCACCTATATACTGAGCTAAAATTGCGAGATTGAGCTGGGCATTTTAAGGTTTTAAATACAATAGCAGATATTAAACAAAAGTGCATAGATATTTCACATTCATTGCACGTGGCCGAGGCTACTCTTCGGCCGTGCTTACATACCTTACACTCATTGCACGTGGCCGAGGCAACTCTTCGGTCGTGCTTACATACTTCACACTCATTGCACTTGGTCGAGGCTACACTTCGACAGTGCCATAGACACTTCACACACATGCACGTGGCCGAGGCAACTCTTCGGTCGTGCTTACATACTTCACACTCATTGCACTTGGTCGAGGCTACACTTCGACAGTGCATAGACACTTCACACACATGCACGTGGCCGAGGCAACTCTTCGGTCGTGCTTACATACTTCACACTCATTGCACTTGGTCGAGGCTACACTTCGATAGTGCATAGACACTTCACACACATGCACGTGGCCGAGGCAACTCTTCGGTCGTGCTTACATACTTCACACTCATTGCACTTGGTCGAGGCTACACTTCGACAGTGCATAGACACTTCACACACATGCACGTGGCCGAGGCAACTCTTCGGTCGTGCTTACATACCTTACACTCATTGCACGTGGCCGAGGCAACTCTTCGGTCGTGCTTACATACTTCACACTCATTGCACTTGGTCGAGGCTATACTTCGACAGTGCATAGACACTTCACACACATGCACGTGGCCGAGGCAACTCTTCGGCCGTGCTTACATACCTTACACTCATTGCACGTGGCCGAGGCAACTCTTCGGTCGTGCTTACATACTTCACACCCATTGCACTTGGTCGAGGCTACACTTCGACAGTGCATACTTCACACTCGCTCACAAACCATACTCTGATTGCCCTCCTCCATGATTGACTATTTCTTTTAAGACAATCCCTATTTTATTTAACCTAACAAATTCGTAAGGGAAACAAGGTAAATTTCAATTAAATGAAATTACGACTTATTTAATGCCCATCTGTAATTTCGTAGTTTTGTTTGGCTTTAGCAATGCTTAATTAGTGAAAACAATGAAAAATTATGCTATAGGAAATTATGGCATTTTGTAGAAAAGGTAGGTAGACATAACCTGGAATAAATAAAACGATTAGACTGATGGCACAGATTACTAAATAGTTACTATGTTACTAGATGGTTGGTCACACGATTTTTTTTTATTATGTCGCTAGATATGGAAAGGATTTATTGTGTGAAAGAGGCACTTATTACTATTAACACCTTAACCGGCGCGTAGGTCACCGGGGACCTACGTTTTAAAATTATTCTATTATCTTATTCCCGAGGAATTCCTCGTTTATCTTTGATATTGTACTATGAAATCTGAAGTTTTCTAGAAGCATTTTACTTATAGTTCATTTATTTTTAGTTCCAATCACAAAAAAAAATATGGCGGTAGTTGTTAAGGTGTTAAGTTAGAACTGCAATAGGCAACAAAATATCAATAAATCTGAATCAGTTGTTTAGATAGGTTGCCCACTAATGTTAGCATTTGGAATGTCGTTGTTTGAGTGAACGAATTTTTAATGATTGTTATTCGATCTGAGTGAAACTGTGAATGTTTGCGGATTGTTATACAACTTGAGTGCTAATTAAGGATATTTGAGAATTGTTTCTTGACTGATATGTGAATTTATGAATGTTTACGAATAGTTATTTAAATTAAGGACTGAGTGAACTATGTTCGCTGGATTGCTAGGGAATCACTGGAATATTAAGGACTTGATGAACTATGTATGTTCATTGGATTAATTAAGGACTGAGTGAACTATGTATGTTCACTGGAATATAAAGGAATTGTTGAACTATGTATGTTCATAAGGACTTGATGAACTATGTATGTTCGCTGGATTATTATGTACAATATTCACTATTTATCGAATACACTTTGATATTTTACCCACATTATTATAAAAAAAAAAAAAAAAAAATATGACGAGTTAAATTAAACTTGGGTTCGCAGATTTTTTCTTACTATGAATGTAATACATATATAATTAACATTGCAATGCAATCAAATATGATGCGAGTGGATAGCTAGTCAGAGGGTTTGTCTAAATTTCAGTTATGCCACAAGAAAAGGATGTTGGAGGTACGCCTCCCTTAATATCCTCGAGGAAAAGACGACGAAGGAGGTCTTCAACATCGTCATCCTCTGATGGAAGCCCGCCTAGGAAGCGATCGAGTGGACTTACTACGGAGGACGTGCTGAAGCTTTTTGCCCACTTCAAGAGTGACTCAAGTAAGATTTCTATTAATAACAGCGTAAATAATGTCGTCCCAGAGTTTGATCCGGGAAACAGAGCTCAAACCATAGAAAACTGGCTAAAGAAAGTTAACGAAATTGCCAATATTTATGGATGGGATGAAAAACAAATCATTCATTTCTCTTTGCAAAAATTGTCCGGATTAGCTAAAAAGTGGTTTGAGTCTCTGCCTAGTGTTGTATATTCATGGAGTGAGTGGCAGGATAAGCTTCGGAAAGCGTTTCCCAGCGAGGAAAATTATGGACGTCTTTTGTCAGAAATGCTTGACCGAACTTCACGAAGTGATGAAAGTCTAAGAGTGTATTTTTATGATAAGCTTAGTTTATTAAATAGGTGCGAAATAACTGGCAAGAAGGCGGTTGATTGTATTGTTCACGGCTTAAGTGATGGGTCAATTAAGAATGGTGCGCAAACTCTTGATTGCAAGGAGCCTGAAGGGTTGCTAAATTATCTTTGTTCTCAACAATCGCAGACATCCAGTAAGGGTTTCATAGGTCAAAACGGTACAAGGGGTAATCGAAAGTTCGTTAATCGTAATATTACGTATACATCAGCTAATAACAGAAATGTACTTTGCTTTAATTGTCGCACACGGGGACATCCCTATTATAAATGTCCTAATCCGATAGTAAAATGCAAGCGTTGTTCTAGGATTGGTCACGATAATGACGACTGCAAGTTGCAACCGCTGCAGCGACCACCGTCATTGACAGGAAATAATGCTCTCTCCGAGAAAAAGGCTTTTAAGATTAATGTGTCTGATAAGCCCAATGAAAATTTTTTCAAAACTGTCCTAGTCAATGATGGTCAGCATGAGGCTTACATAGATTTTGGCAGTGAGTGCAGTCTTATTCGTCAAACCGATGCTGACGCCTTACGATTGGCCAAAAGCTATGACGCGATACCAATAGTGAGAGGTTTTGGCAATTCTACAATTCAACCTTTGTATAAAGCACATGTAACTGTAAGAGTAGATGAAGTCGAAACATCTATTGAGGTGCTCACAGTGGCGGATGAATTAATGCCAACATCTCTGATTATTGGTCAAAACTTTACTGAACTTCCATTTATAACCAACCTGAAAGATAGTAATAGGCTGACTTTCTATAAGAGTCCATCTTGCAATCCCTTTGATATTAAAGAGACCAATAAAAGTTTACTTAAGTTGTATGTTGCTAGATCTACTAGAGTTACTCTGACAGACACAATGGCTGTCTATGCCGATGACTCGTCATTCTCTGGGGATGTTTATGTTGAAGGTTACTGTACTCTTGAACCGGGACGCGAGTATAACTTGCTTCAAGGTGCATATCACCTTTCACAGGGCAAGGGTGAATTGGTTGTCACTAACTTGTCGTCGGGTACCTTAACATTAGAAGCAAACACTTTAATAGCAAGGGTTTCGCCTTTCGTGGAACAAAAGTACTGTCAAATGAATAGAATTTGTACGGATAACGCTACGAAAGAACCTTTGCAAAAAGATGACATTAAAGTTGGTGATAATTTAAGCACAGAAGATAAGGATAGGTTATATTCCCTATTAGAGAATTATCGGGACTGCTTTGCCACTAACTTAAGCGAGGTAGGTTGCGCAAAGGAGGTGGAAATGCATATTGAGCTTTTGGATAATAGGCCTGTTGTATACCGACCATATCGTCTTTCGCATGCCGAACGCGAACAAGTGCGAGAAACCATTGATGAACTTCTTCGAAACGACATCATTAAGGAGTCGAATTCTAGTTACTCCAGCCCCATACTGATGGTAAGAAAGAAGACTGGTGAGCAAAGACTTTGCGTTGACTTCAGAGCTCTCAACAACAAGACCTGTAAAGACCGTTTCCCACTTCCGATAATTGACGACCAGATCTCTAATCTTAGTGGCAATACTTTTTTTACCACTTTAGATCTTGCCTCCGGATACTACCAGGTACCTATGGCAAAAGACAGTCAACACCTTACTGGATTCGTTACGCCCGATGGGCATTATGAATTCAAACGAATGCCCTTCGGGTTAGCGAATGCACCGGCAGTTTTTCAAAGGATGATTAACCAAATCCTGGGTAATAAGAGGTACGAGTATGCGCTAGCTTATCTAGATGACGTTTTGATTCCCTCCAAAAATACCGAAGAAATGTTTCAACGGCTAGAAGAGATTCTTAAGCTTTTCAGGCAGTATGGCCTAACTTTAAAACTGTCAAAGTGTCAGTTTTTCACCACAAAAGTAGAGTACCTTGGTTACGAAATTTCTTCCAAAGGAATCCAGCCTGGCAAGGCAAAAGTTCAAGCAGTAGACCGTTTTCCAACACCTCGTAACGTCCATGAAGTCCGCCAATTTTTAGGCTTGACAGGATATTACCGCAAGTTCATGCAAGGTTATGGGGAAGTTGCTAGACCCTTAACAAGCTTATTAAAGAAAGACTCTATTTGGCAGTGGTCAGCAGAACAAGAAAAGGCTTTCGTTCTTTTGAAAGAAAAGCTTGTGAGTAGACCGGTTTTAGCGCTGTACGATCCCAAACTGGAGACCGAACTGCATACTGACGCCAGTTCTCTTGGTGTAGGAGGAATTTTAATGCAATGGCAGAGAGACAATAGAGTCTTAAAGCCTGTTGCCTACTTTAGTAGGCAAACTACGCCAGAAGAAAGACATTTGCACTCCTACGAATTGGAGACGCTGGCTGTCGTCTGTTCTTTAAAAAAGTTTAGGGTTTATTTACTTGGCTTACATTTCAAAATCTATACAGATTGTGCAGCTCTAAGAACCACACTGACAAAACGTGATTTGCTTCCACGAATAGCAAGGTGGTGGCTGCAAATCTCTGAATTTTCTTTCGACATTGAATACCGTCCTGGCGTTCAAATGACACATGTCGACGCTTTAAGTAGAAATGCTATGACGTCCGCCGAAGCGGAAGATAATCCCTGTGTTAATATTTATAACATAGGACAAGATAATTGGCTCCTTACCTTGCAAATAGCGGATCCCGATATTGCTCGGATTTATAAAATCCTTGAGCCACACGAAGACGACGAATGCAAGGAAATTAAAAAGAATTATGTAATAAAGAATCGTACCGTTTATAGGAAGGTAGAAAATGGGTTGCGACTAGTTGTCCCACGCAATGCTAGATGGCAAATATGTAAGGCCAACCATGATGACGTAGGACATCTTGGTTATTCTAAAACTCTAGAAAGAATCCAAAATGATTATTGGTTTCCTAAACTCGGACGATTCGTAAAAAAATATGTGACTGCATGCATAGAGTGTGCATACAACAAAGATACCGCATCACGACAAAAGGCTGGTCACCTATTTCCCATCGAAAAGGTAGACATCCCTTTTCATACTATCCACATCGATCACTTAGGGCCGTTCGTTAAAAGTAAGAGCGGTAATGCCTATATACTGACGATTGTGGACGGTTTCACAAAGTACGTATTTGCGAAAGCAGTTAAAGACACGAAAACAAAAACCACAATTAAGGTACTCCAAAATATTTTTTATGACTTTGGCATTCCTGCTAGAGTAATTTCTGATCGCGGCACTTCTTTTACGTCAGCGGCCTTTAAAGATTTCTGTGAAACACATGGTATAAAACATATTCTTAATGCAGTTGCTTGCCCCAGGGCCAATGGCCAAGCTGAAAGATATAATCAAATTATCCTGAACTCATTAGCGGCTCAAAATAACAACAGCCATGAACGCGACTGGGACAAGCAACTAGGCAAAATTCAATGGGGAATTAATAATACGGTCAGTACTGTTACACAAAAGACGCCAACAGAGGCACTTTTTGGCATTAGGATGCGAGATAGTTTAACAAATAAATTAGAGATTAACAATGAACACCGTAATGGAGATTTAGAAGCTATTAGACAGAAGATTAGTTCTAATATAATTAAAGAACAGGTAAAACAAAAGACTAGACATGACGCTAATCGGACCCCAGCGATTAAGTACTCCGTTGGTGACTTAATTAAGATATCGCGAAACAATTACGGCAATGACGGAAAAAGCACTAAACTCTTGTCAAAGTTCGTTGGTCCCTATAGGGTCTCTGAAGTCCTTGGAAACGACCGTTACAGAGTAACTGACGTTCCAGGTTTCTCAAAAAAGGGCAAAGTTTATGACTCCGTCATTGCTGTAGATAGAATTAGGCCGTGGATTCATGTGAAGGCATTAGAACTACATGACAGCGACCAAAGTTCCAGTTCCTTTGCAGAAAGTGATGTAGATATGAGCTAATTAACCAATAACTCCCTACACTCATGACTCACTAAACTCAAGACTCACAGACTCACTAAATATGAGTATACTTACCCAACTATAAATATAATTACCTTCTGTGCCAGATGTTTCTGTACCAATTTATTTAAAAAAAAAAAATATTTTAATTTATAATGTCTTTTGTATAAAACATTTTTCTTTATTTATTAATTATATTGCTTACTTATCTATTATTTTTACTGATTATTAAAATACCTATTAAAACATGTCATACATGAATGATCCTGTTGAAAATTGGATTTACTTAAGTATTTTATAATTTATTTTATTTAAAACACTTATATAAAACTATACCTACGTAATGTAATGATGGAAGTGACATAAAAGACTATAAATTTTGAATTTATACTATTACCTATAAGTATTATTAATTAATAAAACTATACCTTCGTAATGTAATGATGGAAGTAACATAAAAAGATTATAAATTAAGAATTTAATATTATTTATTATTTATAGTAGTAAGAAATAGGAATATTAGTAGTAAGAAGTAATTTTTATTTCATTGTTAGTAAGAATTAGTAATATTAGTAGAAAGAAGATATTTTTATTTCATTATTTACTTATTGCTTATACTTGCCTTTTAATGTGAGCTTGTATTTTTAATTTTTATTTTTCTCGTATCTTTCTAAATCATTTTATTGTCCATTAATATTGTAGATCGTCCTATATACCTACCTACCGAATGTCATGATTAAGTAATGATATTTTAGTCATATTCCACAGGTTTGGATAGCATCGTTTGTCTGTTTTAAAATAAAACACAATTTCTTTAAAATAATGTATAATATCTAGAATTGATTGGGAACCTGTGAAAATAGTAATGTGTTCTTAGTACCTACATTTAAGCAATAAATAAAATTTAAATAAGTACTTAAGTTATCTGTATTTTAAGAGCAAAAGGGCTTATAAACATTTATGACTGTAAAAATTTTGTTACTTTGTTTAATAGCCAAAATATATTATAATAACTTTAAAATATCTTAATTACATTTTTGTATAGTAAAACAAGCTAGCAACTGAATTCATGAATTATTATTGGTACGTGCGCCGGGAGACTGCACGCAGTAGGATGGCCGAATGTCATGATTTCGAATAAAATTAAAAAGAATAGTAGTGTTTTCGTTTATTAGATTGGCAACACCACCTCTTAACTCCGCCATCCATTTTCCCGCCATAACTTGCGCGCCAATTTTAGTGGAATGGGTAGTTAAGTGGTGGGGAGAAGCACGGTAAAGCGATCAACGCATTCAGTTGCTGGCTCAGTTGTTGTTTGACCGTCGAGAGAAGCAGTTGAAGTAGAGGGTCTGCTCTGCCGGAGTTGTTCTGTAGTCTGTAGTGTGATCATACGAAAATAAAAGTGTTACATCGTAGCTGTTGGGGTTTTTATTTCTTCAAAGATTAGAGATGAGAATCGAAAATAAAAAATCATAAAAAATGTTGACCTTTCCGTTATTTGTGTAAATACACTGTTAAAATTGAACTTATTTTATGGGTGGCAACTTTAAATTGGATTCCTAAATCGGACACTAGATTGGTTATATGTGTAATCTCGGCTTTAGTAAAATGTAAAATGAAGTCTCTTTTTATTTTTTATGTTTCTGAAAGTCTGAATTATTGGGTTTAATGTCAATTGAGGTCGTCTGCGTAATTAAAGTATTTTTTTTCATTTTCGGTTTCTGGGAACAGGGCATCCTTCCATATCTTCGACGTGCGTGTAAACTGAAATATAAAATTATAATTATTAATTTAATACGGTCACAATACTTACTCATACTCTTTTTTTTTTATTTGTATAAAAAAAACATACTCTGAGAGAGATGAATTCCCTCCCACCACGTCTAGACCACATGAGTGAGTGCAATTCTGTTTTAAAGTTACGTTCGATACTATGTTGGAGCAATATGATAGCTCAATCTTGACTAATACAAGATTGGGCTAAACTAACTTATAACCTCAAGGGTCATAGGAATTCACATCTATGGAACGTCACTAGGTTCTACGTTCTAGATATCTATCTAATAGATAATTTAAAAGCCGGGCCAGACTGTTGCAAACAAGCCCTCCACATCGGTCTCCACCGGGCGGTTTAAAACAGTGTAAACACTTGTTTGCAACAAAAATTCGTTTGACCTTCCACAACCTCTGTGGACGGGACGCCGCTTGTAAGGTGGGAGCCTTGTTGTAAACGGTGTGGACGCAAACACCAACCGTGGGCTCCACAAGCCTCCCACCAAGGTCACCCGTGTGGAAAGCTTGTTTGCATCAGTCTGGCCCGGGTTTTAAGTACTGTCCCTTTAAAACAAGAAGATAGGTGCATGGTTATCCAGAACCTATGAAACAGGCCCTAAAGCATACAGTGGCGGTCACATAATTAAAGATACCAGTCAATTTTCATACAAACGAGGTAATTTGAAGCCTTATGGTTCTCCGCCAAGGATTGACCTAGGTAGCTGTGATTGGAGGAAATTCAGATTGCTATACACTCCCAACGGATCTGATCAGCATTCTAAGAGATATAAGGGTATGTTTAAAAAAACCACAAAATTAGCGTATGGAAATACTTAAACTGAAAACTCTGATCTTTATATGTCTTAGAATGCTGATCAGATCAGTTGGGTGTAATCCAGGTGACCATCATCAGATCACAGCTAGTTCATTTGGTGGAGAAACATGGCACCAAAGTACCGACTGATATATTTAATTATGTGACCGCCACTGTAGATTTTATGAAGCAACGATAAAATTAGTGTTCTTTATTGTAGTTTTCTTACTTTGGTTAGTGTCACAAGCGTATTCCAAAAGGTCGCAAATGTCCAAAAAAGTCCGTTGATCTTCACCCATTTTTCCACAAATTGGAATGGTGTCGTGAACACAACGCTCAGCCAAAATACAGAATTGATCAATTTTGTTCTGAAATAAAAATAAACAAAATCAATAAACCCAAACTAAATAGTTATAAATTAAAACCGGGATTAATGATATACGCGCTGTAATCCATAAAAAGTGTTTTATTTCTAATAAACAAAATCATTAAAACATTATCTAGGTCAGCAAGACTGATATTGCGAGTAAAAGGGCCTATTATTTACAGAGTTCCTGTTTAGTTCCAGTGAAATTAATAGACAGATAACTTTAATAGAAATAAAATAAAATTATGTTCCATTTTAAAACCATGTTAACGTTAATATTGCAAACAACTTCATGAATTTAAAATCGTTGAGTTTTTTTAATTTTCTTTTTTCATACTTGCCGAAGGTGTAGACATGTAAACAGGGATGTGGGTATAAACGGGTGAAAGCAGATAAGCCAAAACTTTATCTGAAAAACAACAAAAAAATGACTATCGACTAATTCTAAATATTTAAAGTAAAAGTTTAGGAAAGTAAAAATAGCTACTTACACAATAACAGAATTCTGATCCACATTCTGTTACGATGAAACTAAGCCTTTGTCACTAATATAGAATGAAGTCCAATGTCCGGGCTGGTAAACCATGTTCCACGTTAATAATAATTAACGATTAATTAAATTTCGTCCAAGAATCTTGCCTTTTGTATTAGGGGCTTAAGTATGAAATTATCGTTTTGTATGGAGAATTTTAAAGAATTTGCATTTTCCATACTAACATTGTCTTAATTTATTGACAACCATGAACGCCAATATTTTAAAACTTTTATGCACAAATGTTTAAACACTCAGCCAACTAATGCCACATGTGTTAAGTGAAAAAAATAGGTATTGGCTAAGCTACAATGATATTAATATTTAAAAAAAAGAATTAATTTTCAGGTATTTACTTTTTTTAACGTTTAGGAAAGAAAATCAGAAATATTTTTATTGCTGATAGTGGGCCGTCATGATCATAATTCGAAATAATAACGATATAATAATAATTAACTGAAGCATCTTTATCATCATAGAAGACATGAGAGCCTTTGTTTGTGAGAAAAAATTGGCAATCTCATACTTTAACCCTTATTATTAAAAGTATTTTAAGGACTTGTAGGTAATTCCCCAAGTTTTGAATGGATATTTAGTTAAATGTTCACTGTTCTTAATAGTTACCTAATTATATCACTGTGTTAATCACAGTGATATAATTAGGTAACTATGTGAGAGAATCAAAGCGCGAAAAAATTCCATATT
The DNA here is from genome assembly GCA_943789525.1 of Agriphila geniculea. Taxonomy (NCBI): domain Eukaryota; kingdom Metazoa; phylum Arthropoda; class Insecta; order Lepidoptera; family Crambidae; genus Agriphila; species Agriphila geniculea. The sequence continues at coordinate 16,332,442 of OX038890.1, forward strand.
TTTGAGGAATTCTTGATAAACTTCTGTGCGAAAGTAGATACGTTATTCGATTCATTCAAGTACGGCACACTTAAGAGGAAACACCACGGTCGAGAGAATGGAAAAAATCCTATAGGAAGTTGACAAAATCAGTCAAAAGTAGTCCACTGTTTCCTCCTCCAAAACTAAACCGATTTAAATACTTTTTTCATTAAAATATAAAGAAAGGATTTGGCTGTGTGTGGGGCCAAATGACAACTTTTTTTAATTCTAAAAGCCCCACCCGACTTCAAAAGACGTTTTTTTTTATTAAAATTGATATGCGTTTTGGTGATTTGAATATTATTTATTGCTGTTTAGTGCATTTTAATTTTGAAGCTGTTTTCATTTTTAGGTTTTTGAAGGCGGTTTTTCTTTTTATTAAAAAGCTTTTTTATTTTCAACTTTGTTTTGGTATGTAAGCGTGTAGTATTCTTTAACTTTATATGTTTTCAAAATGCCCATTACTCCATTTCCAAAGGAGTTCCGTTGTGCCTTCTTAGTCCAAGTCTAGTCCAGAACGTAGCAAACAGGCCATAGCTCGGTTTTGTTTTGGATTTTCATAAGCCTACCAATATATTAATCACAATACATATCCTATTTGAGTTTGAGGAGTTCCCTTGGATATCTTCGGGGTCCAAGGTTCAATGTCAATGAAATTAAAACAACTACAGAGAGTATCCCTTTTCCAAAAAATAAAATCAGATAATTCGGTTCATAAATAACAAAGTCGTCAAGGTAATTAATGCAAAATCATAGTATTTTCAGGATTACTTGAAAACTACTAAACCGATGTGAAAAAAAATTAAATGGGACCATTTTGCAAGAAAATTAAATCAAACAAAGAAAGAATCATCAAAATCGGTATATAAATAACGAAGATATGCGCGAACAACGATAAAAAAGTCGTCAAGATAGTTAATGCAAAATCATAGTATTTTCAGGATTATTTGAAAACTACTGAACCGATCTGAAAAAAAATTAAATGGGACCATCTCGCAAGAAAACTCGTTTAAACAAAAAAAGAATCATCAAAATCTATCCATAATAGACGAAGATATGCGCGAACAACGATAAAAAAAAACATACAATTGAATTGAGAACCTCCTCCTTTTTTTGAAGTCAGTTAAAAAGTTGATTTTGTCATCTTTCTATGGGAATTTTTCAAATCTCTAGACCGAATGAAACGGACGTAACAAATTTAATGAACTGCTGTAAAGGTATTAGAAATGTTGGTGACCCCTGCTATTATTTGTGACACTACACTAGACTTCATCATAACACGGACATGTTTTCCAACAATATCCCATTTCACAGGCATAGTCTGTGTAAATTATGTAAACAATTTTCCCACAACTTGTTACAACATAACAGTCTGTCGTTACGAGTGACCGTGTTAATATGATATTTAGGAAAATATTTACAAGTAAGTTTTTTCGTTGTCATACGTCTTATAACTTAGTCAGGACGATCTACCTACTTTAGGTAGAAAACCCTTAGATGTATCAATGAATTTAGTACTATTATTATTCTGAGGTCAAAGTCTAGTTAGTTAACAATTAGCTTATTTTTTTATTTCAAGCTTCAAAGCTTGAAGAATATACCTATTTTCGATGGAAAAATTAAGAAGTGCTTATGAATTTTTCCTTAATTTCATGATTGTGTTCATTATATGGTTCTAAATAAAGTGATTTCCTCTATGGATTTTCATATCACAAGTGGTTGTCAGAGGACCTACTCAATTGGCCATTCTACTAAAATTAACGCTAGTAGAATAGAATGACAATGTATGGGATTGACAGGACCTAAACATTGTAATTATATTATACAGCGTTAATTTTAGTAGAATGGTCTTGAGTGTAGGGGGGCCGAGCTGCAAAATTTATATTTTTCTTTAGTTTTTTATTGTAATATTTGTTTGCAGGTTTAATAGTTCTGGGTTTCGCGGCAGAAGTTTGGGCCCACGTTGAAATCGAAGCTGAAGATTATTTCTTCCCTCTAGAACCAGTATGTTTGTTTTTATTTTTTTTATCAAACTGTTGTGAATGTGGGCTGTAACGTTTAACGAAGAGAACGAAACTACGTGAAAATAAGAAAAATATAAATATTTTTGCAATTACTCCTAAATTATAGTTAGTTTAAAAGTTTTCATCCGGCGTAGTCTAACGGAGAGAGTGAAAACACATAAGAAAAGTTATAAATATTTTTGCAAATAATCTGGCGTAGTTTTTGCTGGTTGATAAAAGTTGAATAAATGTCTTAGCTTAGCCTACTTCTCATTATACAGGGTGTTACAAAACAACCCGCAATGCCAAATATAGTAGAGAGACCATCAAACTATATAACATTTACTATAGGATCAACTCTCGCGAAAAAATTCTGCTGTTTCATACAAATATTTTCGTTTTAATTTTCGTATAAAACAGCTGGTTTTATTTCGCGATTTCAGAGTTGGCCCCATAGTAAAAGTTGTTCAGTTTGATGGTCCCTATCTACCAGTGGCTAGGGGTGAAATTATGGGTAAGCCGTTCTACAAAAATGCTGTGATCTGCATAGTGGATCGGTGGGGTAGGATTTCTAAAAGGTACCTAATCCGATGGGAATCGGCTTTGTATCTACCAAATTCGGCATTACTCGTTTTTATAACACATTTTATAGCTTAACTATTTTTATGGCTGTTATAAGATTTTTTTTTTGGTTAATAGAACTGTCTATGCAGGTAATAAATTTCTGCAAGATGGCGGACCAGTGCCAGCACGACTTCGTCCCGATCTGCGGGCAGGACTCCCTCGGCATCACCAGGATGTTCAACGATAACTGCGACCTTTACGAGTACAACTGCGATGAAAAGAAACGTGAGTTTTGACTGTTATTTTAGTTCGAGAATAGAACACCTCCGTCGCGAAACCGTACCAGCGAAACCAAGTTCCGCTATGATTGTCAGAAGACAAGATTGTCGATAGAAATCGACGACGATATATGAGGATCACATCTATTTGCGGTTTCACGTCATTACTGTCGCAAGTGTCGTAGTCGATCGGGTGGAATCGCACGTGAAAAATCTATGCACAGGCTGTTCGCATTTGTTTCGCTTGTCGAACTCGTGGCGGAAACTTTTGCGGTAGTCCAATAAAACTAGCTTTATCTGGACATAATTAATAAACTCGTTGTTATTATTAGTTTATCGGATATTGATATTAAGTGTCGAATATTAATTAGATATGTGATGTAAGAAATCCGGGGTGGTAACCGTTTTATATAAAAATAATGAGATTTCGTACATTACCTAGCTTTTTCCTAAAAGCAAAATAGCTTGTTAATATAATTTTATGGTGCATTAAAATGCTATCTGCTATTAGGTAATAGCAAAATTAAATTGAATCCAAATGTCTTTTTAGACAAAAATTAAACATTAATTTTTTTCGTTTTAATAATAATGTATTTCTCAGTATTTAATTTTTTTTTAGTTTTATGAGAAGTTTCTAAATGTTTAATTCCTTTTATTTTAACTATAACTAACACTAATTTATGACATAGAAAAAGAAAATTTCAGTTATCTTATTATGTCCCGATAAAGCTAGTTTTATTGGACTACGGTGTTTCGCGGCGGAGGTGTGCTACAGGCGCGAGAGTTCATTGTGTTTCGTGACATTATTCGCTTAGAATAAAAGTTATAGAAAGAAATTAGGCAAATAGAACGATGAATTCAGTTTTTAAATAGTTAATATTTGGCTTTTATTTTGCAGAATACAGACATGTAAAAATGGAGGTATGTAAATACGAAGCTGCTGCTGCCGAGAGCGCGTTTGGAGAATAAATAATGCAATGTTCTATTAATTATTTAAATTATTTATAAATAGAAAAGTAAACACTGACTTTTTTATTTCAAACAAACGGGAATAGGTTTTGGTAATTTTTTGCTTTTATCTCTGACTAGCTTTCGCCCGCAACTTTGTCCGCGTGGATATTTGGAAAATCCCTAAGGAACCTTAATAAAGGGATAAAAAGTATACTATTAAGATCTGAATTGTACCTAATTTGACGACATCCTTTTAGATTTTTCGGTTTACTATCCCATTTATGCCCTAGCTAGAGGGTTGAATTTTGGAAAACTACGAAATGCGTATATGGGTGATTATACAAAAGTTGGGCAACTCGATGTCATCACTCAATACAGTAAGGCGGTATAGTATTTTTTTTAATATTTCGTTATATTACCAAAGATTAAAGCCCCTTTTTACTGGCCACCCAATTTTGATGTATTATTTCAAAAGCAGTTTAGCAAAATAACACAAAGAAGGTAAGAAACGTCAGTACCTTGGCGTGTCACAACTCCCGAATTATTTATTTGAGTAATTGTATTTTAAAATATTACCAATTTATTGTAATTTAGTGATTTTCACTACAAACTATGAAAAGTGTAGTACATATAATGTATTTTACATATTTCATCATATAATCATTATTAAGAAATAAAAAAAAAAATTCAAACTTTGTGTTCACTTTTATCCGTCAGTCCTCTGTGCATTATTAAAATTTTAAATTCCTGCTAAACCTCGAAGTTCAAACATCAAAGTCTTGTTCAGTTCTAAATGTTGTTAGTAAAGATGACTACTGAGTGCACCATTTCAATGAAAGTCATTTTGAAAATAGTGCAAGCGGCGTGTTTATCGTGTGTGCACGTGTAGTTCCAGTCAAAATTTCAGTACTATGGTGAGCTGCTATTTTCTTACATATATGTATTTCATTGTCATTTATATAACTCTAAATGTGGTTTGTTAAAATGTAGCATCCTATTAATGAAATATACCGGTAAAAACATTATTTCGAATTATAGCCTCCAATTTGTGCCTCGTTTATCAGTTCCCTGGCGTCAGTTCCATGTCCAATATTTTGACAGAAGACTGACATATTACTAAGGAAAGTACTGATAATTTGTCAGTTCCCTGGCAGAAAAAATTGAAATTAAAAAGTGACTGTTCCGGTCTGGAACAGTATGTTTTATTAATTACCTATGTCTTCATAGCAAAATAGTACTTATATGTCATCAAAAACCACATAAACAAAATGAGGTCAAAAGTTAACTTACTTTTGTAGAATCACCCATATGCATGTTTGTTTTTAAGTTAAAAATTTCTATTTTATATTTTTTTCCATACAAAATATTAACCCCAATGTTATTCTTTTAGGGGTTGAATCATGTGTAAAGTACAGTACAGTTGGGCTTTAAAATAAATATCATTTTTGCAACCAACATCTCATAAATCCTCAATAACGAGAACGTAAAAGAGAACGTTTTTGCAAAATTTCAGCTTTCTAAGTTTAAGCTGGGCATTGATAGGTCAGTCACCCCTAATTTTTATATAAGACATAAACCCATTGTGTTTTTATTTTAAGTAAATATCATTTTATAATTTATTCGTTATGACCAAGCAATGTTCAGGGACTCAATTCTACTAATAATTTACAAATAGCGATTGTTTGCATTTACACGAAATGGTGTTAAAACCGTTCACAGTCAATCATCGGAAACTGGGCTGAAATCGTAACGTTTACAAAAAAATATGTGATAGGTATGTAACATGTAGTTCAACTTCGATTGCAATTTCTTTTAAGTTAGCTTTAACCGCCTCTGTGGTCTAGTGGTTCGCCCACATTTTTAAGATCCGGATCCCGGGTTCAATTCCCAGAAGGGGGTAAATTTGTACTCGGTATGGTTGGTGGTAAGGCTTATTTCAAGTCCGCCTGGCTAGCTACCACCATCTTACCTAAGTCTGGCGCCATAACAATTTGAAAATAGTTGTATTCTGTAATAGTCAGTTGCTCAATAGTGAGGATTCCGGATGTAGTGCGCTTACACTTATCCTCTCTTAACCTCAAGTGAGGCCCAGCACTATTCCATTGTGCATAAAAAAGCTAAAAAAAAATAGTAGAATTGAGCCTCAGTATTTCTAGATCTCGCTTAGTGTAAAATAAGCTATATTCAACTCCTGCGCAAACAGCTACGCCATGTTGATGTCAGAGACAAACTGACTAATGCGGTGCACGCTCCGGATGCTAAAGTGAACCGCAAACAGTAACCTGTGTCAGTAAATGATCCGTATTGGTAATAAGGACTTGTTCAGATTTGTAGAAGAGGTAACATTTAATAGTAAAGCTTTACTTGTTCTATTTAATGAACAATATTTACAAAACGCTTTGTTGAAAATCACTACATGTATAAAACAAAGTCGCTTCCCGCTGTCTGTCACTATTGTATGCTTAGATCTTTAAAACTACACAACGGATTTCGATGTGGTTTTTAATAAATAGAGTGATTCAAGAGGACGGTTTATATGTACGAGGGCGGGTCGCTAGTTTATTTATAAAATACCACAAAAATGGTTTTCCGCACAGTTGATAAAAGACGTATGACAACTGTCAAAATTATTAATTAGTATCAACTATTTTGAGATATAATTTAAAATAAATGGGAAAATCGGGGATAAATGCAGCGTTTTCAAGGTTTCCATCCTATACAAAGGTTTCCAGCAGCAGTAGCGCCAATAAAAATTTTACTTGCACAATTTTTTATGATAAGATACCGGAAACACTAATCTATTTAATGACCTAAAGAACGAACCAATAGAGTTTAGCGGAAAGTAATAGCGACGCAAGTTAGCGCAGGCCGCCGATAGTCGCCACCATACATCTTGCGATTGCAACTCGTTTGTTTCCGTCCACGTTGGGAGGTCTTTGGGCGTAGATATGCAATTGTTTCAACTCTAGTATGGTGTGTTTTCTTAGAACTTGGATTGCTAGACTTGTATAGAAGATAATATGCGTTGGTACTTTTTCTTCAAAGTTCTTAGCCATTTTGTTCGCTATATAAAATCAAAGTTTTTCCAAAAAACTACAAGCTCAAAAGGTCTTTTTGAAGAGGTGCTTGAAAAGTTCATATTCTAAGTAAGCGATCTTGGGAAGTCGCTTACTGGCTATTCGAAATCACTAGATATCAAAAACAAAAGCGGAACGCCAATTATGTAGACGTTATTCGAAATTGAGTACAGCGCTACTCAAATTACAAAAAGTCCAGCGGGACTACAGGGTGTTTGGAAATAGCCTCATAAAGCCGAATAGTAGATAGGGACCATCAAAGTGAATATTTTATAAAATGGGACCAACTTTTTAAAAAATCTGCTGTTTAATACGTTTTGATATTTTTTTCGCGTTTTCGGAGTTGATCCCATAGTAAAAGTTGTTTAGTTTGATGTTCCCTGTCTATTCTTCTTCCATCCCATATTCGACTTTATATAAGGCTATTTCCAAACACCTTGTATTTTTAAGAGCTATGTCATTGGAAGGGATAACCCGAATTAAAATCGGTAGATATAGAGATGTCAAACTCTAGGTGAGTTTGACATCTCTACATCTTACCGTCGCGCAAAAAAGGAAATAGAATGTAAAAGCTGTCGGTATTATAGTACAGAAAAGAAGTTTTTCCAAAAACCATGAAGTTGGTTGTCCAGAAGTACTGTACTTCACTTTCCAACTCCCGTAGCCTAAGGCTCCCATATTGTATAGCTCATCAATCTCCAATTACCACTATCGGCCGGCCTCCCTTCAGCGTGCTTTGTGCGTCGTATCGCCAGTTATTAATTGACCATTGTGTAATGTGCCCACGCACTCTCCTGCTATCTTTATGAAGACGCATGTTCAAAACCTTGGGAAGAACCGTTGGAACTCGATTATGATTTTTGGCGTGAATTTGAAAAAAGTGAGTTGGCGTGCCGAAGTCAAAACTTCGTCAAAGTCTTTATTCAAATAAACTTAGTAATTAAGTGCTTTAGAATTGTCTATATTTTCCTACCACACCTTTTTTGAATTTCTGATTTAATTTAGTTTGTAGTTAGACAAATATTTTTGATGATAAGAATTGACGTCTTTTTTTTTTTTTTTAATTATAATGGGTTTGCTCTTGACCCTAGTCTAGCCCGAAAGTATAGACGGGGTCTACGATGGAGCGAGCTTGCCCAGAAGGTGCCTATTCACTCTGGCCTTGAAAAGAGTCAGGTTGTATGTGCTCGGAAACACAGACGCCGGCAGGGAATTCCATTCCTTGGCTGTGCGCATTATAAACGATGATGAGTAGCGTTTAGTACGCACAGGAGGTATATCAACCAAGAACGGATGGTAGCCTGCAGTGCGTCTGGATGTCCGATGGAAGAAAGGAGAAGGTGGAATGAGCTCATGCAGCTCTTGAGCACACTCGCCGAAGTACAATCTATAGAAGACCGATAGGCAAGCAACGTTACGGCGGTGAGCCAAGCCGTGAAGCTTAGCTGATACCAGTTTTCCGTCGCCTATTAATCTCTTGGTTCTGCGTTCCACCGAGTCTAGTGCAGCAAGTTGATATTTCTTTAAGATATTTCGTCTTCTTACAAAATTATTATGCTACAGTACTTAGGCATTATTTTTATTTATTTACTTACTATATATTTATTTAAAAATATCGTATATACACAATTTTTAACAAAATTAATGGACTTCCATTTTGCTGTCATATTATTGGATTATTGGATTTTTCAGGTATATTTATTGTACGAAAAAAAAAATCAGCTGTTCCATAGAAAATTTAAAATCGAATAGATCAAAATTGTATGGAACAGCTGTTTTTTTTTTCGCGATTTCAATGTTGGTACCATAGTAAAAGTTGTTTGTATGCATGAGTACATTAACCCCTTAAAATTTTGTGCACTATTTAAGAAGGACCTTTCGAATTTCGAATTATTAATTTATTTAGGTATTGGTCACTTCGCAAACTCATTACATGGAATCTTTGACATGGATACATAAAACAAAGCATTTACTTATAAACTAAATTTGTGAAGGACTGGTGCCTGAAATAGGTTTCACAGAAACTTGTAGCACAGGTCGCCAGCTTCTTCTTGCAGAAATGATTACCAAAAGCTAAGAAACAGAGAGCAAGCTGATGAAAAGAGAAATGATAAAAAAATCCATGACCAACTTTTTGGTTGGTCAAATATTATTTTGCAGAACTCACAAGCAGCCTCAAAGAAAATTAACGTTTACCTATTTCTAACCCGACTTTCTGACGACAACACTTAGTACGGGTTGTCTAAGAAATTATGTGAATTTCCTCATCTTTCGCACTTCAGATGTGCACGTCAGTGTGAGTCAAAGGAACCATAACAAAGCCTGTACTGTATCGCTTGTTGATAGTGTTGTTTAGTATTATAATATTTTATCTTGTGATCATTGGTCTTTATGAGAGAGCAATGCAAGCGACATAATATTAACTTTCCTAGTTTACTTTTCAATGGATACTAGTTGTTACTGTTGGAAATTCGACCGTAATAAGTAATGATTCAAAATTTCAATAACGAAAGGAAAACATTTTTTATTGAAGATATATGTATATTACTAAAGCTCTTTAATAGTTACTTAACATTCACTTAACTGTTTTGTCTTTAACTGTGCTAGTTCGACAGTTTTATATCGTAACGAATAATTAAAATACTTAGGTACTTAAATATTGTGTTACTTTAGCCTTACTTAACTCAGCCTAACTACTACAGTTTCCATTTACATTTTTGAGTTTCTACAATGACATTCTAACAGAAATAATGGTTAAACCAGAATAATATATGGTAGATAGGAACCATCAAACTGAACAACTTTTTCTATGGGACCGATTTTGATATCGCGAAAAAGAAACGGCTCTTTAATACATTTTTATATTTTGGTTATTAATTTTTGTATGAAACAGTTGAAATTTTTTTTCGCGATTTCAGAGTTGGTCCCATAAAAGTTGTTCAGTTTGATGATCCCTATCTAGTATTTACCATTTTCTGGTTTAGCCATTAATTCTGTTATATGTTGTATATTGTACCTACTTTGTTATTGAATCAATTATTAATATATTACACATACACTTTTTGTAAAGTATGTAGGTATCATGTTCACAAAAAAACTCTTATGTTTTGATACACAAAAATGTTGATTTTACACCTTTTCAAAATCCAACACTTCTCCCAAACGGAAGCGTCGTCGGTAACTACAATGAATATATTTACCTATCACTGATACAGTTTCCATAGTGTTTGTCCAGATGGCGGCGCAGGGGCAGGTGCCTATTAACTCCAGTTACCGTGTATGTGATAATGCGGTTTAGGCACCGACAAATTTTGACAGGAGCCGACTTGGTGACATTGATGGGACAGAAGCGCGTCTTACTCTAAGCATTGATGTTTTCACATTAAGTTGTGACCATGTTGAAGTTGAAATTGTAACTACCGAAGTACTTACAATTTCCTTGCTGAAAATCTAGAGTTTTGACATAGAATTAAAAAATTAGCGCGTTGCTATGGTGCCACAAGTGTTTACATATTCTTACGAATTTTCGATCAGGGTCACGTGATCCTGACAGACTGACGCGAGTTCAAAATTTTTTCCCCATTACAAAAAAACGTACAATGCCGCTAAAGAAGTTTTCACTTCAAAAACGCACGTAAAAGTACTCGATAAAGGTAATTCTCTATGAGAAATCTCATTTTGCTTCTCGGCAGTAGATGGCGCTGTACAAATTTCCCATACAAGATATGTCTATCGAATGTTTCTACGCACGTTATTTTTTTCGATAGCTGTTCGTGCTACGGGTACTGAATGTAAATAAAATAGCTTTGCCAACACTCTACGTTGCCGTGATAGGGGCTACGATGTAGGTACGAAAACACATTGTTATTTTATAATAGTTTTTTTGTGGATAAGTTTAACATATCCTCCCCTCCTAATGCCCAGACAAGCTTATGAAGGATGTGGTTTTGGGTAATTTTTTTTCAAAAAGAATAAGTACTATTGGTAGTACCTGTGTCTGTAATGCCTGTGCATTAGTGAGGTAGGATTATTTGTTCCATAATAATCTTTAAATGAAATTAAACAACCAATTTATTCGTATTACCTACAGGTAGACCCTTCCTTGGGTGGTAATGGCTACATAGGTAGCGTCTGACTCGATCCGTCTGAGTTACTATACTATCCCTGCCAATTGGTAATGCGCCTGGCGGCCATGTTTTTAACTTCAAAAAGGTAAAACAATTGGATTTATTCTACATAGGTACCTAGACCCTGTCTTATTGAAAATAATAATTCAATAATTAATATATTATATTACCTTCATAGGGGGCACGGGTCGGTAGTGCGAGGACACTCCCGTGCCCTGGCTTGGCGGAGGCCAAGACGAGGAAGCGAAGCGCAAGGGCACTACCTACCTTTTCTCGAAGCCTTTCGTTTTTTTGAACCCTCATATCTTGGGTTTGGAGTATACTAGATAAACAAAATTCTCGGAATGTGATATCAGTAGTAGATTTATTAAATATATAAAGTTTGAATTGTATAGCTTTTATAATATAGATTTTATTGATATATAAAAAACCCCGATTTTGTCACTGACTCACTCATGATCATCAAAACTCAAAGGGTACTTCCAGAAGTCCTAGAAAGCTGAAATTTGGTATGTAAGCTAGTATTAGGACACAAACAACAAAAAAAATTATGAAATTAGACTTTAATCCCCCAACCGCTTAACCCTCATATCTTGAGTTTAGATTATAACAGAAGCACAAAACTCTCAGGATATGATGTCTGTAGTAGACTTATTAACTTGGACGAATTCGTCCAAGTGTGTAAGGTGTAAGGTGTTATTAGCAATTGGCAGGAATAGTATGGTGAATAAGTACTACTGGTAGGACCGTGGGCCTTACGAGGATATTAGAAATAAAGGTCCTGGTCATCATAGCTAAGTTATAAATTGACGAAGTAAATAAGAGATTCCGTACACAAAACACGCAAATAAGTTAAACTCACACTGAACATGTTTATGTAAAAAACTTTGTGAAATATTAAAAAATTATACATATGTAAAGCAAAGTATTTGTAAATGTATAAAATATGACCAGTTTAAATATTTTATTACGTATATTATTGAATACAATTTTAAGTAATAAGCGATGAGCGGAATGCACTGTTGAACCAAAAAATTGTGAACGAGACTACTACAAAATTATTAACTGAATTAGTATTATCTTGATCAAGAAGACCACTAATTTAGTATTTGAAGAGTTTGTTTTTAATCTGCAGTAGCGATACAATCGTGAAATGCGATACTAATTAATTAGTTGACAAAATGAGACACTTGTAGCCCCTGACAGCAGACACCACTTATCCACTTTAACATATTATTTATTATATCTGCTAGTAAATTACATCATAAGCAGCAATTTTTGGATTTTTTTTTATGATATATAGGCAAGCGCTTGCCCGCTATCACGCCTGATGGTAAGCAATGATGCTATCTACGATGATACGCACTTGCCTAGAAAATACCTTATTCACTCGCGACTTGAAGGGCCCCAGATTGTACCTATCGGGAAATACAGACTCAGACTCTAGAAGGAGTTCCACTCTCTAGCGGTACGGATGATAAAATTTAGGCAAAACGCTTAGTGCGAGTCTTTAGATGCGAGTCTTTAGAATATCCACCAAAAAACGGTGGCACTGATTCGTACGTCGGGATGTCAGATGGAAGAAAGGAGATGGCGGAACTGAGTTGTGCATTCCACTGCACACCCGCCGAAATTATTATCAGAACAAAGTTATACTGAATGTTTTATATGTATTATTAATAAAACTAGCTTGCTATGAAAGTCCCATAAAATCTTACTCGTTCTATACAGGGTTATTTGTAAAATACCAACAACCTCGCAGGAGTATAGGTAGATTAGTAACATCATATACAACAAAATTTGTTCTACGACTTTTCCAAAAACAGGCAAAAAAAATCGACATTTCATACAAAACTCGATCAGCTGTTCGGACATTTGTATGGAGAGTCGATTTCTTTTTGTCTGTTTTCGGAAAAGTCGTAGAACAAATGTTGTTGTTTATGATGACAATAATCTACTCCTGCGAGGTTGTTGGTGTTTTACAAATAACCTTGTATAACGACGAAATACTTACCTTTTTTTTTCTACCTATATTTTGAATTAACACAGTTATTAAGAATTACAATAACAACCCTAAATTTAAATCAAAAATTCACTTACTTTTTCCCTCTCATAACTTGCACCAACCGCCAACAGCAAGGCGCTACCACCTTGTACCAATAACCGGTGTAAACAAAACCGTCCCCTTGTTAACCTAAAAAGTTAACAAGGATCGAGCAGCACTTAGCCTGGCCCCGTTAACACAGTGGACAAAGCGGCGGGCTGTTTACACCGCCTAGTTGCGGGTTAAGTGGGCTAATTGTTGCTAGAATGTCGCGCAACATCTGCCTAGAACTTGTAAAGAGATTTTTATCATTATTAAAGGAAGTGTACTTGCAAAATAATCGAGGTACCTATTACAGGTTTTAACGTTCTTATTTAATAATGTTCTTGAATGTGTATTCGACGTGGGCAACAAAATTTGCTTCCAAACTTAACGAAATATTTTATCCGTTCTGTCCTACTATTAGAAGTGAATAGTAGAACTATACGGATAACTATATTTTTTGGTTCGTTTATTCCTACTAGTAGGACTAAACGGAGAAAAATATCCGTTTATTCCTACTGATAGAACTAAAAGGACTTTTTACTCCATTTAGTTCTACTAGTAGAATTAAGCGATAGGACTATACGGATACAATCAAAAGTAAAATTTTTATACAATTGTCTGTTCGTAACTCGTTCCGGCTTTTTTAGTGGACTGGGCGGGATGATGACGATACCGCGCCGGTTTCGATAGCGCTGTGTGATATCTTCGATATAAACTAGTCATCACAACTATTTATGACACGTCCGACTCGTTGTATCGACGAGTCGAGTTAGCCGCCACGTTAACACAGTGGACAAAGCGGCGGGCTGTTTACACCGCCTAGTTGTGGGTTAAGTGGGCTAATTGTTGCTAGAATGTCGCGCAACATCTGCCTAGACCTTGTAAAGAGATTTTTATCATTATTAAAGGAAGTGTACCATGATACCGTGGTACTGAAATCTGCAAAATGTTCGTGGTATCTATTACAGTTTTTAACTTTCTTATTTATAATGATGTTCTTGAATGTGTTATTCGACGTTGTCAACAAAATTTGCAATCTATCCTATCCCGTTTACGATAAGAAATGATAAAATTTGAGTACCTTTGTCTATCGCTTTTGTTCCGACAAAAGCTTAAAATTGTTCCAATTTCGTAACTCGTTTCGGCTTTTTAGCGGACTGGGCAGGATAATGACGTGATGGGAAGCCGCCTCGAGTGCGATAGCGCTGTGTGACATTATTGATATAAAGACTGCTCACGACGCGTTAGATTCGTCGATGTGACGACAAGCGATGACGTTATGACGTTGGATCTGGCTTTACCACGTTAGATGACTCTAAGTGTCTAGACACAGCTGAAGTAACGCGACCGAAGTTTGGCGGCAAAAACGCTACGTAATTTTCGATAGATGTGTTGCTAGCTTGGACGAATTAATTCATCCAAGGTTGCTAGTCATTCACAAAGCATTGCAGGCGTAACTGGGCCGAACTTAGGTCACGTAACTTCGGCATAGTGTGTCTAGACACTAAGGAGCCAACGTAACGAACCATTTAACCCCACTGACGTCCATTATTTGTATAATGTACGTCAGTTATTTAACCCCCTTTAGTACTATTGTATATTCTGTGCCCCTAGTCAATATGGATGTGGTACAGTTGACCTCACAAGTACGAGTAGCTTCACTTAGTACTTTTTATTTGTTCTGTGAGTTGCAATCGTAGGTATCTACTACTATGAAAGGAATTATGTATTGGTGCGAGATGCATTTTATGAGGCCAACTGTACCATCTTCATTACAGATTTTCGTTACATTATATTGGGATCAGGTTAATATAGATGAAGTCGTACAATTTCTATAAGCAATTTTAAAATATAAAAAATAAAATCGAATAAATGCAAAAATCTTTTGAACAAGGATGTCTATTCGTTTCCACCAAAGTCAATACGTCAGTTTAAGTTCATTATACACCCAATTTAAATTAATCACACGGTGATTAATGCGATCAGTCCGTTTGCGGGTAGTCCCACGGATTGAGTCTCGTTATTCCTTAAGTCCACGTAATTAAAGATATAGCTGAAATAAATAAATGCATTAGGGGAGTGAGTTACGATGCCTCGCGGAGTCCTGCTAATAAAATAAATGAAGAACCCGCAATGAGTATTGAACGTTCGGCAACAGGTGACCAAGCGGTGCAACTGAAGAAACGCACTTTTTGATATTTTGGTGGGAAATCGTACTGTGTAACATTATTATGTTTATTTACATACAGCTTACCAACAGTGAGCCAAATTATATTCAAAGGGGTTCGACTTTAAATAAAATAAAAAATACCTTTCTAAACAACTTGTAAAATCATGGTAAAAATAACAAACAATTAGATAAGATATCAAGAGATTAATAAAACATCCATTATATTTCTATATTATATCTGACCATTCAAAACCAAGCAAAAGTATATTTTATATCATTTTTTTTTTTAAATCAAACACCATATTCAAACACATTGTTATTTTTAAACAGTACTTAATAATATACTAGAAAAAATTCGACACGCCCGAGATCAATTTTCGGACGGGAGTGTCGGGAATCGAACCCGCGACCTTTGGAAGTCCGGTCCAAAGTTCTGATCGCTGAGCTACCGAGTCACGTAAATTTTTTACATTTTGTTACTTACTGAGTTTTGGTTTGGCGTGGTTGCGCTTGCGCAGGCCCGCCGTAGAGGCAATTGATTAGGCGGCCCCTTTGTGCGGCTCGCCGACGCTCACAACAATTTGCTCGCGGCCTCACCGCCCTAATTTTAATGGCCTTATAAAATTTATATTTAATGTATTTATCATAAGGTAGATTGTTGTGGATACGACATCTTCCAATTGTTTTCATATTTTTGCCAAACTTTTGATTGTGGAAATAATCAAAAAAGGCTAAAATGTAGTAAAAAAGAGATGTCAATAAACTAAAAAATATAAAAAAATATTCTAGATATATGAAAGATTTTTTTTTGTTATCTTATTAGGGCGTCCGCTGCGTTAAGCGGGATCCCGGCGCGGGGCGACATAGATTACAGAGCTTTCTCATGCACTGCAAGCATCTGTCTGTCAGAAAACAAGCAATCTATATTCCCGCGACGTTTAACCGCTTAACACAGCGGACGTAAGTAAGGGTAGTTTGAATTATGTTATATAAATTTTAACAAACAATAGTATAATGAGGATTATTAATGTCAACTGCGTGGACTAGCACAGAAAGGCTGTTTGACTGACGATTATTTACAGCATGTGACTGTGTGCTTCCATTTCATTTCAACAGGTGTCACGTTAAACTTGATGATATCAAAAATGGCCATAAGCAGAAGGGTATATCCATACAAATCCAACAGCACATTTTAAAGATGAGTATTGTTTTATTGTGCGCAGGCACGCGGGACGCGCATTAACCAACTGCGGTCGAAGTGCCGCCTAACGTACGACGGCAGGTTGTACAGGTGACCGCACAACAACCGTAACACTACGGAACAGATTTCATTGTCCTCACTGCTGAGGCATAGGCCTCCCTTATTTTTTAATGCACAACAGAACACTGCTTGGCCTTCACCTCACCTGATGTTAAGTGACGATAAAGCCGAAGGTCGAAGCGCACTACACCCGGAATCCTCATCACTGAGGATCTGGCTATCTTACCGCTAACTGGCAGAACACAACAATTTTTTAATTGTTGTTATGGCGTCAGACTTAGGTAAGATGATGGTAGCTAGCACGGCGGACTTGAAATAAGCCTACCACCAACCAATCTGAGTACAAATTGTACCCTCCTGGGAATCGAACCCGGAAGCCCTGCGTCTTACACGGGTGGGTGGACCACTAGACCACAGAGGTGGTTTAATTGGATGGATAATGTTGAGCCATAACCCACCATGCGGGGCCAACGCGGATTGATGGGTTTAAACGAATTCAAATGCAGCCAGGACTAACTACTTAAAGTGCCTTCCGAAGCACAGGGGAGCATGAGTAATCCTTTTTTGAAGTCGGTTAATAGTCATCCATCCCAATATGCGCTTACCTAAACAAAAGTCTTTCAGCTAAGCGTCGAATAATAAATAATGTACAGATGGTAAAGGTATCCATACATCCTTCCATTGAGGACCTTGTCCAGACCTACCCCACTGCTGGGAATCGAATCGATGGGCAATGCTAAACACACGCAGTGCTTCGGGCATGCGCGTTGCGAGTTTCCGTGCAGTAGCGTCGCGACGAAAAAGCTTTTTAACGAGTATATTAATGTCACTTGAGGAAAAACAATGTTAGAAAACGGTATTGAAACTAGTATCAAAATATATTCGTTTTTATAATGTTTCACACATTAGCCAGTGCTAATAAAAGTAAAAAAAAAGGTTTTTTTAATAAGAATGTCACTTCTCGAATAGGTACCTCATTACGAAGTACTTTTCATTCAAAGGTTTATAATAGTACTTACACTATACAACTAATTCTACAACATTAAGCTGTTTTCTGTAAAAAAAAAACGTAACAAAAGTAAGTTTAGAAACAAAAGTATTCAATATTCTTTCGTATAACGAAACAAAAGTATTCAATATCCTATTTAGTTTTATTTAATATTTGATTTAAAACTAAAAATTAAATGCCAAAAGTTCTGTTTTAATAATAATTAATATCAACAAATAATTTAAGGTTAATCAGAATGAAAAAAATACTTACAAAAATATGAATATTTTGTCAGCGAAAAACATATTTGAATAGAGCTTAAAAGCTCTTGAGCTTTCACAACACTTCCGTAATCGATGTTACTGCGGCCTTGTCGAGCTTTGCGGCAGTCACTGACTAAAAACATTACCGTGTGCTCCTGAAATACTAATTTTAACTTAGTATAAAGTAGGTAGATTATAAATAAATAAAACACTTCTATTTCTGTGATAAATCTGTGGTATAATTGAAGAATAGCAGCGAAAATGTAAGTAATTGCATACTTTCATTGTTTTAGGGCTTTTCCGGCAAGTTCATTGTTTACGCATAAAAAGGGTTCGTGAAATTTAAGTACTTCCTTACTTAAGTAATTATTTATTTTTATTTAGGGTAAGGTTTTAATTGTAAAAAATTACAATGGTGAACGGTGGTTAGTTTTATTGGATTTGTTAATTCCGATAAAGTGATAAATATCCGCGTTGATATGTCCGAGATTTGGGGTTCAATTTCCGGTTAGGTTAATAGGAGGAATTTTGGACGAAAATATTGTTTCAGGTGTAGATTAGGAGTGGATTATCAGTATTATTAAAGCTTCATGGAGTTCGATGGGTTAGCGTTTCGCCTTGAATTGCATCAGTTAAGAAACTTTAACAAGGGTTGGTCATATGATGGGATCTTCCGTGCGCCATTGATCCCGGCTGCATTTATGCATTGTTCCCAGGTGTGGTGTGTTATGGACCGCTTATGATATTATAGTTTATCTTACACTGTAAGATAACATTACCTAGTACCTCATTAAACATTAACATTTAGAAAAATAGCATGTTGATACATAAAGGTTCGCCATCCATGTCTTACAGGTTCAGCAAACATATTATGTGCTTAGTTTTTGCCAAACCTAGTATTATAATAGGTTCTTAAAAAGGTGTCAAATTGTACTCTGTAGTTGAAACATTAAAGAATCAAAAATTTCTATTTACCATTTCTTTTGGGTGGATGCTTACCTATAAATATTTATCGCACCGCAGTATCATTTCATTTTGTCGTCTATTGTACTTCTATATGAATGGGACAGTTCATCTGGCCTAGTAAGAAAGCCATTTAGAACTTTCCGATCCCGCAACATCCATCTAATAGAGTTGATGGAGCATTTATATAACTTATTGCCATTATATAAAACACATTGTACTTTCTTGTTTTGTCCCTTGAAGCTAACTTAGCTAGTAATATAGATTGCTGATGTTTTTGTTGTACTTATATAGATCCTTGTTGATGGTGAGGAATTATTTATTACTTTATTATTTACAAGAATATGCAGACCGATTCAATATAAAATCTCATAAAAAAATCAATAAGTAACTGGAAATAGAAACATGGTCAAAAATGTACAGAAATCACGCTCCACGCAACTATCATGGTGCATTGAAAACAAAATAAAGAAACAAAATCAAATCAAATAGAAAATCCTATTATTTTTCTAAGGTAGTACCATAAAGTTAATATTCCGTAGCGAAATTTTTCTATGTCTATGGGTAGTACCTACCTATTTATTTTTACGATTGTGTCAAAAAGCACCCGCTAACTGCCTCGACGCGGCCGCAATATTTATTAACCGATTTTCAAAATTCCAACGAATGCACTTCTCGTCTGCTACCGCATCTTTTTGACGATATCTTAATAATCACTCCAGCTTTTGTTGATACCTAAAAAAATGAAAAATTCTACTTCAAAAGGAGAATGCCACAAAAAAACTCAGCGTCGATTAAAATAATTTATGTATGGTGAGGTAGACCAGATCTAGTATGTCCCAAATATGCAATTTGATTTCGCTTAAACAATCCCCAACATTAAAAAAAACGTGTGAGAACGCGGGGTATTACATAGTCACTATGTACGTACGTACTATGTCATAGTGCGTTTGTGTATAACATATAAGTAGTTTTGTTACAATGCCGCTCAGACTCAGAAATGCTCATGGCGGAGCTTGACAGCTGATCGTACTCGATCACGTTTGTTAAGCAACGCATGGTCCGGCCAGGTGTGAGATGGGTGACCGTTAAGTGGCATTACAACTGAGCATTTCCGTACTTCGGAGGGCACGTTAAACCGTCCTTGCTTTGCAACTACCCTACCTTGGCTTTGCAAGGTATGAAGGGCTGCAACCAGCTGCGTTTTTAGATAGCATTCTAAAATATGTAGATAACGAAACATGTATTTTAATTACAAACTAAATACGACTGTTAATTACTATGTAGTTGTTATTTTTTTACAGATATGCAATAAAAATATTCATGATAATCACCGTTGAAATACGCAAAATATTTACGTATGTAATGTATGAGGATTAGTGGCCACCTCTGGTGTTAGAGTTTATCAAGCTGTAAGGCCTCTAACTTGGCTTAACGACTGTTATCAGATGACAACAGCCGGGACCGACGGTTTAACGTGCCCTCCGAAGTACGGAAGCACTCACTTGTAATGCCACTTAACGGTCACCCATCCGACACCTGGCCGGACCGAGCGTTGCTTAACAAACGTAATCGAGAACGATCAGCTGTCAAGCTCCGCCATGAGCGCTTCTGAGTCTGAGCGGCACTGTAACAAAACTACCTTACATGTTATACACAAACGCACTATGACATAACGTACGCACATAGTGACTATGTAATACCCCGCGTTCTCACACGTTTTTTTTAATGTTGGGGATTGTTTAAGCGACATCAAATTGCATATTTGGGACATACTATGTCTGGTCTATCTCCCCATACATAAATTATTTTAATCGACTCTGTGTTTTTTTTCTTTGAGATCGTAGCATTGTCTTCAACTGATTTTCAAAATTCTAACTCAAATGCACTTCTCGCCTGCATTCGCATCTTTTAACACCATTATGACGATCGATCAATAATCATGGAAGCTACATCACTTTTGATGTATGGAAATACCCGTTTTTCTGCAGTTCCAATAAAAAGGGACCACCTACAGATCACAATTATTAACCGATTTTCAAAATTTTTTCGCCATTTGTAGCTAATTTAATACCCAAGGCTTTTTTATTCGAAATATTAACAATTTAGTAAACTAACGCCCCCAGACAACCCGATTTTTTTAGCATTTTTCAAAATTCCAAAAAAAGTTACCAGCCGATTTATAAATTTCAAAAGCTCATACGTGTCTCAATAAACCCTCATGTTCCTCAACTTTTGGTACTATTTTCATCTCGATCCTCTTAAAATCCTCGGAGCTATGACCAAAAATACGTCTTAGGCGATTTGCATCTGATAACCATTTTCAATGGTATGTAAATAATTTTTCAGATTCATGAATGAAAAAATCCTTAAGGCTGTAGACTCGCATCACGTTCTATTTTTAAATTTTCAATACAAATGATCAAAACAACTCTGCGCAAGCCGTAATGAGGGCGAACTTTGAAAATTCCTATTAAATTATTAAATAGATATAAGTATATACAAAACACGCAATACATTAGACAAATATCTCATCATTCCTAAAAAAAATTAAAAATTACTTTAGATTCTGTAAATACCAGTAAAAAAACATGTCAAATGTACCAATTTGAGCATTTTTTAATATTTTATTTCTCTGTGATTAAAAGCATTTTTTTGAATTTTCTCTCTATAGGGAACTCCTTGACAATACAAACAATAAGTGAAAAAATAAATATAAGTCGTATTCTTATTTGTTACAGCTGAAACGTTTTTGAAAAATACCTCTGACAAGCAAATTTGGAGTTTCACTTGAACAGATTGTCTTCGTTTTAAAATACCTGACAGTTTATTATGTTTTTCTCTCTATACGGCACTAATTTAAGAATTTTGCTTCTTAAAACTAAAGTTTACATGAATAATAATGCTTTTTCTTAGATAACTTCATTGAAAAAACACTAATTTCGTTGAAATGCAAATATACAGCCTTAAGCTTTGTATGGCTTATAAAAAATAACTTTGTAAATACACCTAAGGTGAGGTAAGGTAGGTACATGCCCAACCAATTAACTATGCATTTAGTTCAAGTTCAACTTAGTTAAGGGTTAGTAGAATAACAAGGCAGTTCGTACCGCTAATGAGCTTTTCTGATCAACGGTGAACTAAGAATAACTTCGCAAGCAGTAACTATGGGGAAAAGCTTTTATAATACGATGCTTAGATTTAGGTTTTATTATGTGGTATTAATAATCATAAATACATAATAGAAACTATTGGAAACCTAAGAAGAAAACCATAGTCAATAACTTTTTTATAACCTTGCATATTTAGTTAGTGAGCTTTATTTGTTACACACCCTTCAGACCATGTTACTGAATATTCTTTTTTTTATTTAGGTAACAAACAGTATTTAACAATTAAAGTAACAAATATTACACACAAACAGACCTACAGTACCATTATGTTATAAATAAGTTTTTATATAAATGAGTACGTAAGAAACTATGTTACTTAATAACTTGCAACTACTTACAATAAATAAGTTAATTTGACATAAAAACTAGTTTTGTGTAGCAATAACATCTATAAAGTTTATGAATATGTATGTATGCATCGGCTAAAAGTTAAATAAATTAGTTACAATGTCCAAGTACTAGACTGCACTCCAACAACATGAATCCTTTTATAAACAATGTTTTCTGTGAGTGAAAAAGAAACATACTTAATATATTTAGGTACTAAGTTAACTTAACTCTAATAAAGTGATTTACCGATAGAACACCATAGCGTTTTAAGTAAATACGGCATTGCGTACCTAGTGAGGTCATATTCTGGCTTCCCGCCAACGAATGGTTATATCAACCAATCAGGTTGGAAAGTAAGTCACTTGGCAAACGTAGCGTCTAAAATGCTGATTTTGACATAAAGACGGCATGGCGCTTGGCATGAAAATAATAATACTTGAGAACTTTAAGAACAGGAAAATGACTTCATAAGGATTTTCAGAAGCTTTTTCCTCCATTTCCAGCCGAATTTCCTGGCACTGGCATATTTTGCTCCCGATTAAAAGATGTTTATATTCTTTATTTTTATTTCTGTTCGTTATTTAGTCATCACAGTACAACGTACAAGCTTTAAGGACCCATAAACGCTGGTCCTGTGCGTACTATTGGTTTAAATTTTAACCAGCATTAGTTTTAATAATTTTCCGGAGTTGTACATACATGGTACCTTATCTACCATTTTCAGCTTTATATTATATTATTTCCAAACACCATGTATAGCCCTTGATAACAATGATGTCTATTATGTGATTATGGGATATCGGATATTGCGCTACTGACATGATAATTGCATGATCGATATAATGCAAGCGACAGTTTCCATGAACGGTTTTAAACGGCTTTGGTCGATAAAATGTGACATTGGAAAGAGGTCAGAAGTACATAAATTATATTAGAACATTTTGTTATTGTTATCAACCTTTTATAAATCAGCACGCAGGTTCATTCTTTATAATATTGTAAGTTATTTCACCTTGGGCATATAACATGTTAAGAACCCATAAAAGTATTATGACCAAAGTCATAGTACAATACTATACCTATAGTAGACGTAGGTAATTGTTGAATATCATTCTTTAATCTCCAGTGCTAGGGTATTGCAAAGAAATAGTCGTAATAAACCCCATAGAGTAGAGAAATGCGTAGAACGGAAAGTGTCAGAATTGACGACTGTTGATGTAGTATCCGCGCGCCGGACGACGTTCCGTGGGTTGGGTACTGGGTAGGCCCCCGACAAGGTGGGCCGACGATCTGGTGAAGGTCGTGGGAAGCCACTGGATGCGGGCAGCGCAGGACCGATCGTGGTGGAGATCCTTGGGGGAGGCCTATACTCAGCTGTGGGTGTCGTGCGGCTGATATGATGATGATGTAGTCTAAATCAACACATAAACGTACTTTTCTGTATGTTTATGATTGCTTTGACTGACTAATCCGTGAAAGTATATTAGATACAATATAACTATTGCCTTAACGAAAGCCTTTGTTTACAAAGCAATGTGTCGAAAATACTTTTCTATGTACCAGGGCAGCACCAGCCGTAGCAGGTCCCCCAGCCCCCATAGAGCCCCAGCTCGATGAGAATGGGGAGCCCATCGGGGGCCCTCGGACCCACCAGCAGATTGCTGCGCAGAAGCGGATGGAGATGACGAAAGCTCAAGTAGATGAGGTATGCTATATGTTTGGAGGTGGAGGTTCTTTCTCTAGCTACTCTACAGAAGCCTGAAGGCCTTCTCAAATCTGATCGGTATCCTGTACCCGTGGCGGTAACGATATCTCGATGGGTACCTATGCGAATAACGCTCTGTTCAAACTATAACGGAATTTTACCGTTACCGGAGGCGGTAACGGTACGCGAGCACTGCGGGCGGGCGGCGCGGGGTGCGTCCGCGGGGGAGAGGAAAATTTCGGTCGAACACACGGTACTACCAGGGCTCCGTCACCCCGCGCGCGAGTATGAAGCGCTCGGCGTCCTCTGAGATGACAAATTTCATACGTCAGAAAAGATAATATCTACGCGATAGAAAGAGAGAAAACTACTAAGTGAATGTTTTGGAGCGAAGGGAGCGCTGTGCGATCTGAATTGCACTTTATTGTGCCGGGGCTAGAGTCGCTATTTATTTAAACAATTTTGCGGAGTGCAACTTCTGTACGCTAGTACTATTATCTACTCTACTACCGTGTACCGATCCGGTATGCGGTTCTGGTTTCGCAACAGCTTCGGTAATGTCATACAAAACACCAGTCGGGATATCGGTCGGGTATACCGCTACCGACGTCGGTAGCGGATACCGATCCGGTTTGAGTAGGCCTTTATGAAGGTATTTTAATAAATAAGGTTAATTTTATAAATATGAAGCATGATTAAAAAATGAATACGCTCTTAAGAGATACGATTGATCCAAATCAAGCGAATATTCCCAATCGTTTACAAATTTGCGCTTTTTACGACTATAAATAGGTAAAAAGTATACAAGTTAGAACTATGTCACTCTAATAATTAGATTTTTGAACAGAAATCAATGACAAATGACATCTACAACAAAGTGCCAAAGTTTTAAACTGCATACATGTTTTTAGACGTGGTTATACACAACGTTCTTGTGTTCGTCTTTCAGGTGGTCGATATAATGAAAACAAACTATGAAAAAGTATTAGAAAGAGACGTAAAATTATCAGAACTGGATGATAGAGCAGGTCAGTTAAAACTATACTTATTTAAAATATTTCATTACCACAAGTATAAGTACTTTAATTAAGATGTTTAGCGAAACAACTAGCGAAGGGACTTATCAACTTTAGTGGAATTATTTGTATTAAAAAATCACAATTAATTTACATTCCAGATGCTCTGGAATACGGTGCATCACAGTTCGAGCAGCAAGCCAAGAGTTTGAAGAACAAGTTTTGGTTACAAAATTTAAAGGTAAGTAAGTAATATTAAGTTGAAAACCTAATGACAACATCTTCAAGTTGTTACTATAAAACTATTTATTTTGCAAATGGGATTTATTTCCGCTAGTGTTTCTTAAAAACAAATATTATTTCAAAGCGTCCATAATTACCTATATGTATTAAAAGTTCTTTTTTTATTTTCCTTTCAGATGATGTTAATAATGGGAGGAATTGGACTTGTGATTATAGGACTATTATACGGTAAGTTTTTTTTTAACATTGAAAATGTTTTTTTTGAGGCATCTGTATAGGCCCGATTTTCAGCCAAAGTGCGATATCACCCTGGTGTCGTAGATATTAGAGCTATGTAAATGATTGAGATATCAAATGACGAGTCTAATCAAGGGCTATAAGATGAATTTTTTTTAAATCTCAAAATCTTTTTTTGAAAATCGCAAAAATGTGAAAAATGCCATCGATTTTTGCCCGGTTTCGGCGAGCAAAAAATTGTATCTCGTAAACGAAACGCGATATCGGGTCGATTTTAAAAACTCCTCGAGATATGACTTTGGTCTACTTTAAAAAAAATATTTGAGGTAAATAACTTATAAGGATAATTCTGTAGCTTAACCTTTATGAAGTGAAGTTTGCGCGGAGCGTATGAGTGAGCGCTGAGCGCAGTAGTGTACGTACGTACCTAGTCGTATCAACGCTAATGGTCTGAAAGACAAATGTTTGTTTATAGTTATATTTTGAGTTGTAAATGTAATAAAATGTTATTTTCTAATTATAAAAAAATTGGATAGGTACCTAACGAAAGTGTTTTTAAAAGCAAAACAAAAGCATATTTTTAATTTATTAATACTTATATAAAATTCTTAAATCAAGTAAAATTAGATTAAATGAGATAATGTTTGTATTAAATTTTGTTAATATGATTTTTTAATAATTATGTATTTATAACTTTTTAATGGTTAGGTGTTGTACGGTCTCAACACCGCACATATTTTTGCTGACTCGCGACACACTTTAGTTGCGCGTCAATTGTTTACTTTATTAATTATATTTTAATTTGTGTTGGAGTACGCAATAGCGCTTGCACTAGACGGTCGAGCAAAGAGTTACCTACAACTTATAATTACTGTAATATTTTAGTCATTTACAATAAACAACTGCTTTAACTTTAACTTCGGTGACTTCTTTATCTGCGTGCTACAACTACCTAACTATCCAGTATTCCAAAGTGTATGGGTCAAACTGGCTCATACAGGTGTCAAATCTAACGTAACGGGCATGTCTCATGTTTTTCTTAGTACGCTACGATTCCAAATGATTTTTTACAACGGTCTCTAAATGAGAATGTGAAGATGATGCCTAGATAAACATACATAGTTTGTTATCGCACATATTCAAATGATGATGAAGTCAGCGCGAGACTGCATTTGATTTTGATTAAAAAATTCAAAATTCAAAATTCAAAATAATTTATTCAGTCTAGGCTGTTACAAGCACTTGTGAATGTCATAGAAGCTACGCCATCGGTTCGCAAACCCTAAGCGGGAGACCTTGTAACGAGAAGAACCGGCAAGAAACTCGTCAAGGGCTGCTTTTTTCTCCCTGTATATTTCATACAGAGTCGTCAAGATTGAAAAATGAGCTCCACATTTAAAGTGAGGTCATTTTCCATCACAATAGTTATCAAAAGGTTACACACAATGGGTAGGTAGGTTAAAATTAAATATCTACTACATTCAGATAGATAATCGTGAGAGTAAATAACTTTCAACTAGTTTAGAAATCACTCCGTCTGCTATTCTAACCAAAAAACACTTGATACAAGACATAAAAATAAAAACGCAATTCTTACAATTCAATATGCGTTAAGATAGGTACTCAGAAGCAGACCCATTCCCACTGGCAGCACCCGTTCACGAGCATGACGCATGGACCAGCCATCGCTTCGCTCAACCATATTTGAGGGAACGTAACGACCCGCCCCACACGACACCACCGCAGAAATGATTAAAGAGAGCATGACATACTTAGGCTACCCATCCTAAGGCACTGAATTGAAAACTAATATCCAAAAGCTTTTCATAGGCCTTTACTTACAAAACTATAGACAAAAAAATACGAAAACATCGTGATAACGAAAGCCAAATAATCATTTTGGTCATTAGCAATAAAAAAGTGAGAAATCAAAACAAGGATTAGTTATTAATTCTATGTTTTGAGTAAGAAGTGCCATACTGATTGATAATATTAAACAGGAAAAAAAAAAAATATGCGACGCCCTTAGTACAAGCAGACAGAAGCAGACCCATTCCCACAGGCAGCACCCGTTCACGAGCATGACGCATAAACCAGCCATCGTTTTGCTCAACCATATTTGAGGGAACGTAACGACCCGGCTCACACGACACCACCGCAGAAATGTTTAAAGTGAGCATGACATACTAAAGCTTATTAGAATTTTTATTAGGTATTTTTTGTAGAAATTCTAAGATGTTTTAGTTATAGTACTTACATAGGTATAATTAATAATAAAAAAAAATGTTTACGAATACATTTTGTTTTAGATAATTAATTAAATTCATTTTCAATGTACCAGAAGGTCGTGAAAGGCACGAGATCTGTGAATTTTTTAATCAATATCCCCTCTCCAAATTATTTAATTGCTTTAAAAGCGGATGTTGGCGTTACGCCGAAAGATATCTAGCGGATTTGTCAGCTATATTTGAATATAGCTGCCATAAAGTGTCCCTCAAACAATAAGTCTGTTTATCCTTAACCTGTCTCGTTTGATAAACAATCTTCACCCAACTCTATATAGAGCGGCGGTAATCTTAAAAAAGACGCTTAGAAAACACTTTTCGTACAAGTCATCTCGGAAATATGAAAATTTGGTATCGTTGCATTCAGTACGATGGCCTTATTACAAATATATAAGATGACAAGTGCGGAAGTGGTGGGGGTAGAAACTGTGACGTCATAAAGTTTTCAGTACAAAGAAATTTTTTTTCATCCCATGTGGTATATCAAATGAAAGAGCTTTGTGAGTAGATTGCGAATATATAACACACTATAACATTTTCACTACTTGGTCTAACAAATTATTAGCAAACGTCGGAAAATTTCGCAATTCAGAGTCGCCATTGAACATGTCTAGATTGAAAACGACTGAATAGATTTTTACAAAATACATAACAAATAACTCTGCACATACTCTTTTCGAATGTCTAAAGGTAATTGACCAAAGATATTTAAAAATAAGAAAAGTACATCAGTTTTAATAACAGCATAATTTTCTGCTTTTTCTAAATTCTCAGATTCCTTTAATAATTAATAAAAAATAAATAAATAAACTTTCGTATCTTTATCCTTACTTTTTCTATTTAGTAAACAGTATTTGACAGTTTCCATGCTTCTTTTAAATTTAAATCACTATAAAAAATGTGTTAACAATTTCTTTAGTATTCAATGCGTGGAAAACCATTTGCTGAATTTTATACATGATTATTTCAAAAAAGAATTGAGTATAGTTTGTTTACCAAATAGGACAAGTAAGGATAATTAGAAGTAATGACAAATACACATGGAAAACACACACAGTTGCTCGGAGACCTAAATAACGTGACGAAACTCAATAGGCAAAAGTTATTTACAAAAGATCAAAACAATACACAAAAATCACAGTCTTTCTAATGGGTGTAAAAGGGGCTTAACGGGTGTAAATAATCATTCATAAAATACAACAAATGTTTTACCACGCATAGAATACCAAAAATATTAGTCGTGTGAGGCGGGTCGTTACGTTCCCTCAAATATGGTTGAGCGAAACGATGGCTGGTTCATGCGTCATGCTCGTGAACGGGTGCTGCCAGTGGGAATGGGTCTGCTTCTGTCTGCTTGTATTAAGGGCGTCGTATATAAAAAATCTGTTTTATATTGTCTGTATGTATGGCACTTCTTACTCGAAACGTATATATCATAATAACTTACCTTGTTTTGATTTATTTAATTGCAATATTTTTGCTTTCTATAGTCAGTATTTGTGTATTATAAAATTCATAAGTGCTGACTATGGAAAGTAAAATATAAAATACATAAATATTGCCTATGAAAAGCTTTTGGATATTAGTTTTCAATTCGATGCCTTAACATGGGTAGCCTTAGTATGTCATGCTCTCTTTAATCATTTCTGCGGTGGTGTCGCGTGAGGCGGGTCGTTACGTTCCCTCAAATATGGTTGAGCGAAGCGATGGCTGGTTCATGCGTCATGCTCGTGAACGGGTGCTGCCAGTGGGAATGGGTCTGCTTCTGACTACCTATCTTAACGCATATAGAATTGTAAAGATTTTTTTTTTCTCCTTGTAACAGCCTAGAATGAATAATAACTTCAAACTTTGAATTTAGCTTGAAGCCTGTAAATTGATTAAGAAAATTTGTAATTCATTAAGTAATGATCTAATTAAATTTTATTTATTTGTTAATCTTTGTTAAAGTCTGGAAACGATATACATATTTGTAAATATCGTTCCATTTGATAAAGCTGGTAAGTTTTTTGCGCCCGTTTTTCTTGTCAGCTAAAAGACGTCATAATGGGTGGTAGGGCAAAAAAATTATTTGACGATTTAAAAACGCTCATTATGTGAGCTTATTTGAATAAAGATTTTTTTCATTTCATTTCATTTCATTTCATTGTAGATTGTTAATAATATTTGATTTAATAAAACAACATATTTTAAAATAGTGATTAAGTTTAAAATAAGTATCTAAAGTGTCAAAATTTGGTTATTTAAACCTTCGTCTGTTTATCCTAACTTGTCCTAGTAAGGATAAACATACGAAAGTTTATTTATTTATTTTTTTATTAATTATTAACGGAATCTGAGAATTTAGAAAAAGCAGAAAATTATGTTGTTATTAAAACTGATGTACTTTTCTTATTTTTAAATATCTTTGGTCAATTACCTTTAGACATTCGAAAAGAGTATGTGCAGAGTTATTTGTTATGTATTTTATAAAAATCTATTCAGTCGTTTTCAATCTAGACCTGTTCAATGGCGACTCTGAATTGCGAAATTTTTCGACGTTTGCTAATAATTTGTTAGACCAAGTAGTGAAAATGTTATAGTGTGTTATATATTCGCAATCTACTCACAAAGCCCTTTCATTTGATATACCACATGGTATGAAGAAAAAATTTCTTTGTACTGAAAACTTTATGACGTCACAGTTTCTACCCCCACCATTTTCGCGTTTGTCATCTTATATATTTGTGATCAGGGCATCGTACTGAATGCATCGATACCACATTTTTGTATTTCCGTGATGACTTGTGCGAAAACTAACCTCAAACCTTGTTTTACCGCCCTACTAATAGTGAAATAATTTTCTTCTGATGCTCGTAAAGTTCGTCAATATGTTGGGTATAGGCTGCATAAAATCACTTTTTATGCTCTAGGTCTAGAGCATAAAGTAAAATCTTTGTCCAGACTCTAAGTCATAGGTCGTCAGTTAAACAGTCACACACACGTTCATTCTGTTCATTCTGTTTCTTCATTTTTAGGGTTCCATACCAAAATGGTAAAAAAGGAACCCTTATGGTGTGACTCAGTCTGTCTGTCTGTCTGTCTGTCACGCTGGATATCTCGAGAACTATTAATGATATCAACTTGAAATTTGGAATAGTTTAAGATGACATTTGCCCAACTATTTTGCAAATAAGAATGAAATTAATTTTTTTTTTACAACGGGGACTGAAAAGGAGTCTTAAAAATTTGAAGCGAGGTGACTAGGGCATATGGGGTATCATATAAAAGAACGCTGTTTGCACATTTTGAAACATCTTTTTCTTTTTTCTTAGGCCGCATAGTTTTCGACTTATGATGAAAAATTTGAAAAAAATACCGTCCCCCCCTTATCTCCGATGTTTGCAAAGAGAAAAGATTACTGGAAAAATAAAACGATGTCTCAATATTACACACTTTTTAATGCTCACAGAATTTTCCACATGTCAACAATATGTAATCTTTAAAAAAACTTATTTTCCAGTCCGGTACAGTGGGTCATCACCCGCGCCCGCCGTCGCTGCCGCACCGGCCGTCGGAGTAGCGGCGGCGCCGGCCGGCGTGGCACCGGCGACCGCAGACAACGCAGGCACACCAGCACCTAGTCACTGTAAGTACTAGAGACCGGGGGGCTAAAGATAGGGTTTCCTAGGATGACGGTGCCATCATTAGCGGCGTAGAACGTTGTCTATGTTAACAGTATGGCGTGGTCCGCCGGCCGCCTCTACGCCCGCCGGCGCGCCGTATTTACATAGACTACGTTCTACGCCGCTAAATTACGGCCGTAATATGACGGCACCGTCATTCTAGGAAACCCTAGCTTAATAGGCATGGTAACAATTTATTTTTATTTTATGTTACATAAATTACTTCTCAAAAAAAAGAAACATTGGTAAAATAATTATTTTGCTAGCATGGACTCACCCAAAAATGCTCCATACTAACGGCTACTTAGTTATGACGTCACGCTTGAGTAGTTTGTATGCAACGCGTAGGAAATTTGTTCGGCATATTGTGTTTATCAAAATAGTTTCTTAGACAAAGCTATAAATTTTATGGACTAATTAAAGGTACAATTGATTTTAATAAATTTTATGCTTTTAAAATGGACTTGTTCACCCAACTCTGAAGGGTCCTATCCTAACACAAATAATACGCAATATATAAAACCAAGGGTCATACAAGTTACTCTAAAAGTTTATTATGTATACGATTTTTATTAGTATTTCGTTATTTTATTAATTAGTCATCTTCCCAATTGTCTAATTTCAAAAT
The DNA here is from genome assembly GCA_943789525.1 of Agriphila geniculea. Classification (NCBI taxonomy): domain Eukaryota; kingdom Metazoa; phylum Arthropoda; class Insecta; order Lepidoptera; family Crambidae; genus Agriphila; species Agriphila geniculea. The sequence continues at coordinate 16,364,479 of OX038890.1, forward strand.
CAATCGCAATCGCTTTCAGGATGTGATACATTGATCTATCTTTTTGGCACAAATAAAAACTTACCAAAGAAATGCAGCAAGCAATATGTCACATCCATCTGTCAAATGAAAGCGATTGCGATAGATTTTGAAAATTAGGCAATAAGTAGGCGGATTATTTGAAACATAAAAGCACCAAACCTTTTTTTTAACGTTAAAGAAAAACCTTCCTCAATAAAACATGAATAAAAACAAAAACAGCTTTAAAATTAAATACTCACCTCTAAAAAGCAAGAAATAATATTCAAATCTCTAGATATGCATATCAATTTTAATAAAACACAACGTCTATTGAAGTCGAGTGGGGCTTTTAGAATTTATAAAAATAAGTTGTCCTCAAGCCCCACCCGACTTCAATAGACGTGTTTTATTAAAATTAATATACCAAGTGATTTGAATATAATTTCTTACTTTTTAGAGGTATTTCATTTTTAAGCTGGTTTTTTATTTTCAGGTTTTTTTTAAAGAAGGTTTTTCTTCAACTACTTCTGAAACCGAGTGCACTCTTTGGACTCATGATATGTTTTCATATTTTTTTTTAGTTTATAATAATAAAGTGTATTTTTTTATATTTTCAGAATATATTTCACACCATCGTAAAGTTCTCTACATTGAAGATTAAAGTGAATATGGCAACATTATATATTAAGTACTTACCAACTCAGTCATAATTGGCCAAACTTAAATATTCGTAAAAATAATAATCTTTTTGTCAAAAAAACCATTCAATGTTCAAATGTATCAAAGAGATATACATAAATTAAAATAATTATTGCAATATGTAGATAGAACTCTTTCTCAATAAAAATGAATTTATTGGTGATAATGATAGACCTAATTCGATTAGATATGAATTTTTTAACCAAAATAAATAGTTAAAAATATAATTGTACTGTTTATGTTTAATGAATTATTATTTATTTAGTTATACTTTCTAAAAAACGGATCTTATGTAATTAGTGAATTCATATAAATTAAGGAATTGCAAAAACCCCACCTTAATATCTTTACCTACTTTTAAGTTTAAGCAATTTTATGTTGAAATGGTTTGCGTGCCTTAGGTATTATAGTTATTGTATAATCATTTAAGAAAGGACAATTTATCTATTTATATTGTAAATATATTATTATTTCGCTTTTATTCTCTCTAGTTATTATGAAGGAACTACAAATAATTTTGCACAACAGTGAAGAATTGAGTTTATAATTTTGAATTTCACAGAAGAGTAAATCGCCAACAACAAAAATTATATTTAAATATTAAAAAATAAGTTTACATAGTTTCTTTACCAAGGTCCTTACCTATGCAATGGTTGTTATGTATGAAGAATTTTAAGGGAGTTGATTTTTTTGTAGAGAATCGTCCATCAGCCATTTTTTTAATGTCCCCACTGCTGGGGCACAGGCCTTCCTTATGAGTGGATAAGGAGGACGGGCCATAATCCACCACGCGGGCCCAATGCGGATTGGTGGGTGGAGTTATTGTAGAGAATAAATCTATTTAACAGGGCCAACTTTAATGTAGCAAAACGGCTAAGTTAAAACGTGGTAGGTAATAAAATAAGTTTCCTTGGAAACTGAATTATTATTTAGTAATAATTATTCAAGGAAGTATAGGATATAATTCGGTTTCATATTACGAAAAGCTAAATATTCTATCATAGAAGTGAAAAGCTTTAACACTGAGTGAAAAACGGCGTTTCCATAGGTAAGGCCCTATTAGGTATAAGTAGTTTGAATTATTCTTAAAAAATAACTGAATTATTAATTAAAATCCAGAAGCTCTCTTTATTGTGTGAGACTTAAAATGTGTGATAGTAGGAATTCTAGATTAAGTTCAATTTGGGTACAGAAATGGGCCGTAAATGGTATTTGACAATATTTCTTCAAAAGTAAGTTTTCATAGAAGTTGACAAAAAGGTAAATGATATTTTGTTCTCGTAAGTCTCTTTTACATAATTCTCCAGTGGTTTTTAATTGGACTTTTAAAGGACATTGGGCATATTTTACCACCTTGATAAAAGTTTGCGTACAGAAACCAAACCAGTTTTAAATTAAAAAAATCAGTCTTACATAATTTATCGTGTAGATTTAATGGAAATGAATAAGTAAACAGTTTAATAGCTATGGATAACCAGCATCCGTCACAATACCTGCGACGTCATCTGCGTGATTTTCTCAAATGTAGAATTTTTCAAAAATCCTTTCTAATGCTTGCCTGCAAATGCCAGATTGCTGTATGCTGATAAGAGTCCATTTCACTAATTAAAAAAAAAGTCTAGCTTGATCTCCATGTAGTTCAAATCGATTTCACTAGCTCATTGATAAATTTAATTCAAAATTTTACGAAGCATTCTTTAGCAAATAAAGGGCAATTAAAAAAAACACCTTTGTTATATGACAGTGACTGCCTTAAACCAGTTTAGTGACTTATTCGCGTTTAAAATTAATAATGGAATTGGCTTGTCAGTCAGTCCTTTAGTTTATTATTTTAACCTATATTTCTTGGAAAAGTAGTTCTGTTTCATGAACTGAAAACATCGTGAAAATTTAGCACATGTTTAAACAGTTACCCTGTAGATTGCAGTATAAGACGCGAACAATAGGTTTACCTTTTTGATAAATTCTATTAAAACTAACTTAATAATTTTTCTTAATTCGTAAAATTACGGTGTGATAATTGGTGTGAAAATTAGGATAATTTAATCAATTTTACTAACTTTATTCGATGTTGTGCGTGACTAACAATTTACCTAACCTTACTTAAAATCTTCTAAGAAGACTTAAAACTATTAGAATTTGCGAAAGTTAAAATAATTTTCTTAGGTATTTATAATTGTTTAAAAAATCTGTATTGTAAAAATATATTTTTTGCTATACAATAATAGAGTGAACATTTTATATCTCTAACGTAATTAATAGTATATAATTATTACCAATTTAATATTATATAATTTGTGAGTCCGTATCTTTTATGTATATGATGTCATCTAGGTATAATTTTGAGACTCATAATTTTGCAAAGAAAATTATCATAGTTTTTTCTCAATCACATAATTATTTATTAATTAGTTTATTATTAGATTATCTAAATGTAGTTGTGTTATATTTATTTGTTTTTACATGACTCATTTTGTGACTTTTTCTACGTATAATATTATTCAATCTTTCGAATATTGTTTATGAAACGAAGTAATGACAGTTTCATAATATTTTCTAGTTATAAATGTACGATCGGCAACTCACGTGCTTTATCACTTTGCAGAAAAAAATCGTGTGACAGCGTATCGCCCATGCACGAACTAAAACGGCCCGGCCATGGACAGCGCGGCAGGAGGCGAGGCAGGCGGCGCGGCAAGCGAAAATAGCGCGCAGTGATTATTGAATTCGCTTGCTGCGCCGCCTGCCTCGCCTCCTGCCGCGCTGTCCGTGGCTGGGCCGTTAGAGTTTGGTCTACGAAAGATGAGACTCGATTGGAAATGAAACTAATTTTGCGCCTTATTTTAAGGTTCAGTTTCCAATAACTTAACCTCTAAACTTTAATTTAACAGGGAAAGTGGCGCCGCCATTTCAATCTCATCTTGCGTTCACCAGACTCTTGTCTGCGCGGCGTGCAAGTGATTTTAACCTTAGGAGTGATAAAGCAGAACCGTTGTCGATAGTACGAAAAACTGATCTTATTGCTTATTAACAGCCTTATCTATTTATATGTACAAAATTATGTACTAATAAATATAAATAGTAGATATATTTACCTCTGTTTCATGATAATATAAAATGTTTAAACGTAAATAATATTCATTAAAACATGTTGTCGTACCTATTCTTAAAATATAAATTGTTCATTTTAAATGACAATAAACATAATTAAGTGCCACTGTAATAATCAAAATTTAGTTTGTTTTAATGAGAAATATAAAATTACCCAAAAGAAAATGGGAACCACTCTTATGATTTTCCATCCGAACGAGCTAATTATTAAAAAGCAACCTAACAAAAACGTCTTAATATTATGATAAGTTCAGTCTGATTTTATTTGAATTTGATATTGCTCGAATGCTGTTTGTCGCTTTGCAGACTTTACTGTATATTTTCTCCTATTCGCCATGTATCATTAAGAATAGAAAGAAATCAGAGTTTCATACAAAAGTACGCGAAATTTATCATTTTTCAATTCTAACAGACACACGGCAAATAGGAGAAATTATACAATAAAGTCCGCAAATTGACTACGAGTATTAAAGCTTTTGAATAATATCAAATTCAAATAAATAAGATTGAATTTGTCATAAAATAACCTTCCAATAATTGGCCTTTTTGAATGGAAAATCATAAATTGCACTCTATTTTCTTTTGAGCAGTATATTACGTACGTCAAAATTTTACTTGAAAAATAAATTAAGTATCCTATCACCATATCCTGAAGTATTATTTGTGACCATCCAAAGCCAGTAAAGCAAGCGTGAGTCAAACTTGCCGTTCCAAGTTTCAGACTTGCAATAACCAGAGGCTCATTTATGGAGAAAGGAATGTAAAATTCCACAGAATATAATTAAACTGCCTTTGCATGAATTCAAAATACATGTTAAAAAGACGCTCATGAGCAAAGGTTATTACAAAGTAGAAGATTATTTAAAATACTGTAATGCATGTATGTAATTACATTAAATTTGTTTTTTTTAATTACTTATACTATTGTTATTTTGTAATGATATAATTTCTTTGTAAATATTGTTACTTCTGATTTCTGTCAAAGCTGACAAGTTTCTTGCGCCCATTCTTCTTGTCAGCTAAAAAAGTCTCGAATGGTTGGTAGGAAAATATAGACAATTCAAAAACACTTAATATCCAAGTTTATTTGAATAAAATTGTTTTAAAAAACAAAAAAACCGACTTCAAAAGTCTATGCTACCTCTAAAAAGCAAGAGATAATATTCGAATCACTAGATACGCATTATCATTGTAATAAAACACGTCTAATGAATTCGGGTGGGGCTATAAGAATAAAAAAAAGTTGTCCTCTAGCCCCACCCGACTTGAATAGACGTGTTTTTGGATATTAAGTGTTTTTGGATATAAACTTGGATATTAAGTGTTTTTGAATTGTCTATATTTTCCTACCAACTATTCGAGACTTTTTTAGCTAAAATTGTTTTAAAAATAAAAATATTTTTAAAACAATTTTTCTTTTTTTCTTTTTAGTGTAAGTACCTTCTGTCTGTATTAGATATAGTTATTATCTAGGTAGAAAAATCGGTTTGGCCAAACGTGAGATAATCACGCACAATCATGCATACGGGTTAAACTGAGAAGAGAACCTTTTGAAGTCGGTTAAAATACCAAAACCTTCTCCTAAATGTAACGAATACTTTTCCAAAAACCGTATCAAAATTGGTTCAGTTAAACGCGAGATAATCGCGGACAAACATACATTCATACCTCCTATTTTTGCCCTGAAGTCGGTTAAAAAAGTCCTTCATTTCATTTCATTTCAAACCAGATGCAGCGCAGCGCGTAGCGACAACGCGTGACGGCAAATGATAAGTTGTAATGTATGAAATTCTATGGTATATGTCATACTGAATACCGCGCGGCTGCTGCGCATCAGTCGCGCGTTCGGTGTGACATATACCATAGCATTTCAAACATTACAACTTATCGTTTGCTGTCACGCGCTGTGCTGCATCCGGTTTAAGCAGGGCTTTAAATGGCTTAACCACTCAAACTTCAGAGTACTTATATTTGAAAACGTTATAAAACCTCAAAATATTTCAGGTTAAGATGAAATAGATTATACTACAAAGTCATCTCAAAATGTTACGTTATTTTGTGCATCTTCCTAGCTCGAAGTTGTACCATGCATAATAATAAAGTAAGCCATGTGTTGGACGTACATACAACGCGTGAAACAGCCATAATTTAATATTTAGCAACTATTGCTCCGCAAGCCACGAAGCTAACGTGTTAATATCGCAAGACAACGAACAATCTTCGCAAATTGATAAATTTAATCCTGTCGCACTAAAACGAACAAAATTAATACAGAGCACAGGCAAAAATCCCTTTTCGCGCCCTAAGAATAAGGGTTAAAATGAGTTGTGGGGTTTTGTCTATGGTAGGTTTCGCAAGTTCATAGACTAGACCATAGAGAATGATGTGAGAGCTCGCGAGCTTTCTCTTTGATAGTTTGCCCGCCATTTTGACTTACAGTAATGGCGGGAATGGCGTGAGTTATGCGTTCATGTCATTGAGCTTAAATAATGTAGGTAGTGTTTGAACCTTTAATGCGCCTCTAAATTATGATGGAAACATTTAATTAGATATCCGTTCATAATAAATGGTGTGTTATACGATACTGTATCATTATGAATCGATTTTGATCGACTACTTCAGTGGGTTAGTGCATTCTAGATCGTTAGATGTGCCCCTAACATAGTATGAGCTCACCGAAATGTGTCAACATTCAAATGAGTGAGCCTCACTTCTTTGCTCCATCTTTGCTCTTAGTGTTGGTTTGAACACGGTGTCAATCACTTCTATATTTTTTAAGAAAAAAAACACGAGAAAACTGTCTTGTGCCTTTCATCTGTGCACCAATAATTCTAGGAATACAATTATAGCAAAATCGTGTAACATATCACGCGTAAGTATTTAGATTTCAATTATTATCGAAATTTATTTTCCTTCCGTTGTCAATTCCGATGGACGTAGACAACGCATCACGCATGCGTGCGCCATTTTGACATATTTGAAATAATCCTACAGATTTTCAGTAGCAGGGCAGATCTAACGATCTAGATCTATGACTGCATTCTATGCTTATTTTATGATGATTTCTTGTGATAAAAATTATTTATAAATAATGTAAGTATTACTGCCACGATATGCAGAGCCGCTAGCTTTTTGAGCTGAAGTAGGTACCATTTATCTTAGAAGAAATCTCATTACAATTTTGCTGCGGCTTGTTGTAAGTTCACTTATTTTATAGTAGAGTAACGTTTACCCCAATACCAAACTAAATTATAGTATAAACGGATGATCAGGCACATCTATAGCTCACATTTTGCAAGTAGTGACATCACCCAATGTGGCAGATTACATGCATGTTATTCTAAGCATGCATGGCACTTGCTGTCCAATACGAGCCAGTCTTCGCATCCTACAACACTGCTCCATGTCACATGTAGGGGCCCTACTGGCCAACTTTTCGAACTTCGGCGGGTCTATCGGGCTTCAACTGAAAACAGATAAATTGAAGTGAGGAATTTCGTATTGTACTATTTGCCGAAGTTATTTGGAATGTTCGTGTGACATCATGAATTGGGATTCGCCATTTTGGCCTGATTAGGGCTCGATTTATCCATTTTAATTTGAAGCCCGGCAGACTTGTCGAGGTTCGGAACATTAGGCGGTACGGCCCAAGACCAGTGACCACAGAATACATAATAGTACGTGTGACAGAGCGCTCTAGGAACCTGGGGCCGTACCGGCTATCTTATCGAACTTCGGCGGGCCTGCCGAGCTTCAACTTAAAACAGAGAATTCAAAGAAAGGACTTTCGTTTTGTACTATTTGTTGAAGTTATTTGTAAGATATTGATATTTGTGTGACATCATGAATTGGGGTTCGCCATTTTGGCCCAACTGGGGCTCGATTTATCTGTTTTAATTTGAAACCTGGCAGAATTTTCGAAGTTCGATGCGTTAGCCGGTACGGCCCCTGTGGTTGTACTATATTATAATTTATTTTGTATTGTTAATTTACTTAGAGGTTTTTAGCTTATAATCATCACGCCAGCCACGACGGTTGATTTCTTTAAAAAAAAATTGGTGTTTTTTCTCTCAGTAAACCTCCAATCAACTGCATTCGTTCCTAAGCTGGCCTTACATTTTTGGTAGAACTCATCAGTTATGATACACCCTCAGTAACACAAGCTTAGTATAAAGTGATGCAACAATGGAGTGTTAACGTGATAGCCCAATAAGTTGGTCATTGTAAATATTGTATTATTAATAGTGGTATTCAAATAGCTTGTAGCAGATCATTGTGCTATCTTTTTAAATACGCGGCAAAATGGCAAGAAAAAGAGGTGTGATTGGATCTTTTTTCGTGATTGGACACTGCTCCATTCTTGCAATAAGGTGTAGAATACAATTTTTCTCTTAAAAGCTTTTATCTCTGTGATGGAACCACAATCCAATACTTAATTCGTTGTAAACCCTTACATTGTTGATAGAACTCATTCGGGTATGATACACCGAAAGTAACACAAGCCTATTATAAAATGATGGAGCAATGGAGTGTTAACATGATATTCTGCAGTTCAGACACTCAATTAGGATCTCGGTGGGAACTGTCTGCGAAAACAAAGGGTGTTCTGTTACAAGCGGTTCAATACAACGAGTCTTACTATAGGGTATGTTATTTTACTCGAACGCGTTAAGGCGGTTATACTACCGAAAGTGGCGCCCTCAGAGGTTTTTATTAAATAAGTTGTTAAGAAAAAGATTTTAATAATACTTTACGGGAAATTTTAGGGCCCATGGTCTAGTATTTTTAGAAGGTATCACTACATTTCCTCGTAGTCATTCGTAGAAGTAGATAGCAAATGTGTCAAAAACAGCCACTTTTAGCAGTTTTGCTATCTACTTCTAACGGTGACTACGACGTATTGTAATGATCCCGTCTAAAAATACTAGACTATGATCCCTAAAAATGTCACGTTAAGTTTTATTAAATAAAATTATGTATTAGAATTACAATAATAAATCAAATTCACCGCGGCAAGTGGTTAGCTATGAATTTTTGCACTTAAAAGTTTCAGATGATTTGAGAATATTAAATTCAAATTCTACACAATGTTACAAGCTCTGTTTTATTATTATTAATTTATAAACGAGAAATTATCACTGATTAAAAAATTGAGAAAATAATAGTAAAAAGTGTTACTCTAAAATAGTCAGTGTTCACCTTTGGCCTTATCTCACTTAACATCAGGTGAGGCGAAGGCCAAGCTACCCCATTGTGCATAAAAAAAAAGCTTGTAAAAATAGCTAGGTACCAAACTAAATCCAATAGTAGGGGCAGGATCATAAGGATCGTAGATCTGAAACAGTCCGCTGCGAGATATTGAATTTAGTGTGAACACTTGGAGCATTATTTAATTGCGTGTCAGCGGTAAGCAGCGCCGGGTGAGAGGTGATACCGTGCACAGTGGGTTGAACGTGGCGCTTTCTGGAAACAAATTATTATTTTTATTAATCGGAGGAATAATTGCATCAAAATGACATGTTTTAAGTATTTAATAAATATAGTGCTAGCAGCTTAGAATAATAAAACCTAGAACGAATAGTTATCTACAAAGCGCACTGTCAAAAGTGAGGCAACTAAAACAGCCAAAATGGCTTCGTTTTCAGATTGTTATTCTACATTAGTACCTAATACCGATTACTTAAGTACAAAACAGTTTCAATTTTCCCACATTTATAAGACTAACTAGCGGTCGCCCGTGACTTCGTCTGCGTAAAAAGTTTTTTTGCTATCCCTCGGGAACAATATTTTTTTTCGGGATGAAAGATACCCTATGTCCTTCTCTGTACCCCTGATAACGTGTATGCAAAATTTCATTATGATCGGTTCAGTAGTTAAGATGTGAAGGCGTAACAAACAAACAAACGGACTTTCGCATTTATAATATTAGTAAGGATTACTATGTTATTGGGTTTCAGTTACGATTAGTTAACGTATGAAGGATATAAATTTGAAAACTAGGAACTAGGAAGTTAAATGTTATCTATGCAGTGCTAGGGCAACAAGGCACATTTTTGGGTATATTATTACTAAGAATTCATTATTTTATTAAATTTCAAAAATAAAATCCAAAGTCAATTTTTTAGTCTACTAAACTAACAAAAACGTTGTTGAGTCAGCGTCAAGACTAGTGACGTCTATAATTTACCAGAATATGAAAAATCACTATCCTAAAAGAAAATTGCTTGATTTGAAGTATTAAAGAACAATTAATAAACATACATAATAATAAGCTTGTTATCACCTAATAACAAGCCCTTACTATCTGATGCGTTTACAAATTAAGTAATTTTAATCTCATTTCTTGCAAAATTGTTTCTAAAAGTTTGTACCGGGGCACACTGTGCGATGATAGTTCGCGGTAATGGGACTGTCAGGTGTTTGAAGAGCACATATCGTTGTTTATTTTCACATTCCTTGCACTGCTCACTAGTCGGATTTATTTATTTTTGGCCTGACGACCTCGCGACCCTGCTCTCTGTGCAGTTATATGTTGACATATTTATATGTGGTTGGTGTTTTATAAAATGTAAAGTTGTAATATGGATGTAGCAGATATTGGATTATAAGAAACATTTTTAGCAAATTGGTGACCATCAAATTATTTTCCTTGATATTCCGTTGGTTTGTGAGTGTTACTTACTAGGTTTGATGACTAAGTTCTTATGTTAGCAGATAATCTTCCGATTGCCTATCACAGGACACCGGCTAAATGAGTTTTTTTATTCACAAAGGGATAGCGCTTGGCCTTCACCTCACCTGATGTTGTGTCATGGTTTCTACCATAGTGTAAGCGCACTACACCTGGAATCCTCACCAATGAGGAACAGGCTATCTTACCTCTCACTGTCAGAACACAATAGTTTTTAAATTGTTGTCGTGGCATCAGACTTAGGTAAGATGTAATAGCTAGCCAGGCGGATTGTAATAAGCCCTACAAGCCTACCACCAATCAAATCGATTACAAATTGTACCGACATCCTGGGAATCGAACCCGGGACCCCTGCGTCTTACACGTGTGGGCAAACCACTAGAATAGGCCGTTAGAGCAGTTCATCATCATCATCATCATCATATCAGCCGCACGACACTCACTGCGGTATAGGTATTAGAGCAGTTAAAGTAACTAATTTGTCAATGTTTTGTCCAGCTATGGTGATGATTCTATCCGGACAATGCCCGGGCGAGCACTCTGCCTCTGCATCATTGAAAAGATCTCTTCTCATGATTTCTCAGAAAAAGTGAAATTTACAGGCTCATGAAGTCATGAGTCAGTGCCGCCTTAGAATAATAGAACATCCCTTTCGTAACAGATATGTCACAACAGCAAGGAAGCACAATCAAGAAAAGATGGCCACCACTGTCTTCTAATTTCTTCGCCATTTTTTTTTTATTCGTAACTGGACTGACATTTGACCACCATCTTGCTTGTTAAAACAGGATGTGGTCTAAGGTGTAGCATGCTTGCCCAGGAAATGCCTATACACTCTTGCTTTGAAGCGACCAGGGTTGTCACTATCAGGGAGCACATTAGAATAGAATGATAATGCATGGGATTGACAGGAGCTAAGCGTAAGCTTATATCATTCCCATACATTGTAATTCTATTCTACTAACGTTAATTTTTGTAGAATGAGTGGGGGGCTGCTAACCGTAGTGGTTTTAATCGCTTAACAAAAGGGTGGTTAACTATAATAGGGAATGCAATCTCGCGAGATTTTGGCGAAGCCGAGATCTGAGATCTCTGAGAGATTGGTTAAAATTTGTTTTTATTTTTTTCACAAATTGTCACAATAATAGGATTTTAATAGGGAAATAATAGATTTGCTGTAATAATTAAAAAAAAACATTTTTTTCTACAATTTTTCATTATTTAAAAAATGACATTTTGGAAATAATAAAAAGTATTTAAAGAGTCATCGTCGTTGTCGAATCTTTATGAAGCCCCCGGCTTTATAAAGATTAATTTATTTTTAAACAATGACTCGCAACAAATTTGCAGATACGATTGCTGTCTTTTTTGGCTCTTTTAATGCAGTCAAAGATCCTTTAGGTTCTTCCTGTAATTAAATACTTCTTCTTTCCTCGGTATTGTCGTAAAATAATCAAGGAGAAATATCATCAGTATCAGTAACATCATTAGTAGCAGCTGATAATGAAGGAATCATCGCAGAAGCTACGGGAAACACGTATTTATGCACCTGTACAATCTCGTTTGTCTCGCCAGATCTCGTCCGATTTTGGGCCGAGATTAACCTGCCAAAAATCTGACGAAAACGAGAAGACGAGATTCCCTAGTCTATAGTATAGACTCTATCTATATACCAAGCAGTGGGTGTCATGCGGCTGAAAATGGTGATGACTACGGACTTATGATGATACAAGAATAAGTCAACACATGAGTATACGTAACTTATTGTTTCCCTCAACAAAGGCTAAGTTACGAATCTATTGGCCCTTTCGTCCCATTATCTCCACGGTTACTCATCTCAAGTGCCTGTCAGTTACGTGTGGCCAGGGTTAGGGTTGCCACCTATTTAATTATTATTGAGAAATAAATATATCGCCAGATATGAATAAACAACTACATCAATCACATGGACTTCGAAGATTGCTACTGAATACAATAATACGGAAGCCCTGAAAATCTAATCGAATCGAATTCTTTTACATCAATACTTTTGTTTTCTTTTGAAATGAATTTGTCATAGAAATATAAACTCTAATTATATTAATTCGATCATCTTTATATATGAAGACCTATGCCCCAGAATATAGTTAAGATTCACATACAACAAAGAGTTAATTTGATAAGATTCAGTCCCCGAAATCGTTATGAAAAGGTTCGCTTTAATTAGTTAAGTTGTATAAGATATTGCAAAAATTGTGTTGCTTTATCAAAGATTTGTAATATTGGTTATATACAGTAGTAATAAGGTAGGTAGGAAAATATAGACGATTCAAAAGTACTTAATAAGTTATTTGAAATTGAAATAAGTTTATTTGAATAAAGCTATTTTTGACTTTGACTTTGACTATAGGTATGTACGTTACCGTTAAAGTACGGAATCTGTTAATCTGCAGATTAGCTAGTGGATCTGCAGATTAACTGGTCGAATCAGTTAAAGTGCAAAATTTTTCTCAAAGTAGCAGATTTCCGCACTTTAACTAGTTAATCTGCACATTAACGGATGCTACACCGTTAAAGTGCGGAAGAGAGTGAATGAAATAGCCAAGGCTTCAGGAAATTTAAGGTATATTGAAAGTAATTTAACTCAAACGTCGTTTCTGGCGCACTTTAACTGATGCTTGGTCGTTAATCTGTAGATTAACTGGGAATCTGCAGATTACCTAGTTAAAGTACAAAATAAAACAATTTTTCGCGCTTTAACTGATTCGATTAGTGAATCTGCAGATTAACTAGTTAATGTGTACTCTAACTGATTTCCGCACTTTAACGGTGGCATATATATCGATAGTGGTATTCAGATAGCTTGTAACAAATAATACGTGGCATCCCTATAGGAATACAGCAAATTGCGATTATTACGTTACCCGTAACGAGGTGTTCGGGACTTTCTCTGTGATCGGGCGCCGCTTGATCCCTGCCCTAATCTGGGGTTAGTGTACCCACATCGTTGCCAATTATGTCATATTTTTGATGCCACATGTGGGATATTTTTACACGACTGCCCAAAGCAAAAAGAGTGTATATGTGTTCAGGGTTCATGTATGTTTGTGGGTATGTGAGTTTCATTATTCCACCATAACTTCTAAATGACTGAACTGATTTAGATAAATGGAGTATCGTTAGAATCCTTATAGCATCCTGAGTGACACTGGCTATATTTTTTTAGAAAAAAATAATATGGCGACTGTACTATGCTATTTTCAAATGTAAAAAATATTTTTTTTCTTCTATTATTATAATATGGACATCAAATGAAAGACCTTGATGAGCACATTCCAAAACTATATAATATGTTACTAAAATGTGTAAAATAAAAATAAATAAATTAAAAAAAATATTAAAAACACGACTGCCCTGCCAAAAACGAACTAAAAAGTTAAACAACAAGTGTCATTGCAGTCGGGGCACCTCTTTGATCAAAAATTGTTCCATAATAAGGTCCCCCGACTGCAATGACACTTGTTGTTTAACTTTTTAGTTCGTTTTTGGCAGGGCAGTCGTGTTTTTAATATTTTTTTAATTTTTAAATACAGGTATTTTCTTTGACCACTTTTTTCAATGATAACATGAAAATGTTATACTTATTTGAAATGGAAAAGTGAATATAGTCTATCTGTTTAACTGTGTCTGGACGGTTTTTTGTTACTTTTGCAAGCTTTTCATATTTTTTGAGGTTGTTCTTTTTGTCCAAACGTTTATTTCCAAGTTGAGCATTATTCCTCTTGCGCTTTCATCAGAAGCATTTAATAGCGCATGCCCTATCTTTTCAAAAAACCTTCAAATTTATATAGCAGAAAATTGATAGGAAAAGCGCATGGTTTGGAGGGAATATTGAAAACGTCTTTGTATGCAAGAAAGTTAAAGGGAACGGAAAGCGCACGGTTTAGGGGTAATATTGCACGCGTTTGACGCAAGTTGAATTGAAAGTTGAAGCGATCCGGTGAAGACAGACAATAATTTGTGTGCACTAAAAAATAACTAAGGATTGCTCAGCTAAACTGGCAGTGGGCTGGACACATAGCGAGAAGAACCGATGGCCGTTGGGGTGGAAAGGTTCTTGAATGGCGACCGCGCACCGGACGACGCTCCGTGAGTAGGCCCCCGACAAGGTGGACCGACGTGAGGGTGAAGGTTGCCGGAAGCCACTGGATGTGGGAAGCGCAGGACCGATCGTCGTGGAAATCCATGGGGAGGCCTATATCCAGCAGTGGGTGTCGTGCGGCTGATATGATAATGATGATGATGAAAAAATAACTATAGACCGCGGAAGTGTGACGTCATACAATGGCGGAGTTTGACATTTTGGGTAAAAACAAACATCTGAAGCAAGCAAGTTTCTCTTTTTGAGACTTGGAATTACACCGATGAGCAAAACAATACGGGAAACTCAATACTCGTTTGAAACTCAGTTGGCACTTTTGCTTTGTTATCAAATGATAACAAAGCAAAAGTGCCAACGTTTACGTCATTGTTTTTACTCAAATTTACGTCATAGCACTGTCTATTATAATATTTATAATCAACCATAACTTTAGCACAGAATACTCTAGAATATAATTTAATATTTGAAACCTTTTGTACATAAATCTGCTTTTAAATTTTAATGTGGGTTTTAGTATCCGCATTATGCTTATATCTTATCTAGTGGTATAATTTAAACAATAAATATATTAATTTTCTGAGTAATGGCATTAAATCGTAAAGTAAATTGATTCATATTATCGTAACTCAAAATGTTTCTTGTAAGGTACCGCAATAGTTAAAGCTATGTTAAATTCAAAATATTTATTTTGTTTTTCACCAAACATCCTAAGTTTATCTCAACCTTTATTTTATAAAAAACGTAGGCAGTATGCAGTACTAATTTCAATTTCAATATGATTACCTAAATAATTCATAAAATTTGCACTGAGCTGAAGATGCAGCTCTAGAACTTTTTAATTAACTTTAAAAAAAAATTACATTTGGAAAACCGTTTCTTAGCCACAAGGATTTGTTTTGGCTTTCATTACATTTTCAACATAACTCCTGTCATCGAGAATGATCTTATGATTTTCTGCAGAAAGTATTTTTTTGACCGAGGGAGAAGCGCAAGCAAAGTGTCTCTGCCTGAAGCAGCTGCAAATTTTTGCCCAAAAATTTTTTTTTGGGCAAAAATGTTTTCGTATGTTTGTCCCGCTGTTCGGCTGTCCGTTTGCTCTTTTCTTTTTCCGTCCGTTCTTTGTCCGTTTGCTAATTCTCGTGTAATTTTATGAGCAGAGTGTTTCGAAATTTTCCGAAAAAAAGATATAACAAAAGAATACCTACCAAACAGCACTCTTAGTACTGCTTTTAAAACCTCGTGGCGACATCTACTAGATTAATTTTTAAACAATAAAGAACGGACTTATCAGGAAAGCTACTTTCTTGCAGTTCATCTTATAGTACCTCTTATTTCTAGGACACAAGTTTACTCCCACAATGACGGCCCAAGCGGCCCAAACACCTGGAAAAGTTTTGTGATTGTGTTTCATTATCATTAGATATTGTTTCACGTACAACTAGGTACGGAAGAAATGTTTTCAGGAAAGCTACTTTATTGCAGTTTATCTTATAGCGTCGTTTATTTCTGGAACACAAGCCTACACCCACAATCACGGCCAAATCACCGGGAGTGAAGCACCGACAAGGTAAACAATTCAGCAAAGTTTCCTTGTTTCACGTACAACTAGGTAACGAACTGATGTTTTCAGAAAGCTACGTTTTTGTAGTCTATCTTATAGCGTCTCTTATTTCTGGAGCTCAAGCCTAGACCCACAATCACGGCCCAATCACCGGGAGTGGAGCACCGACAAGGGACCAATTCAGCAAATCATTGTAATGTAACTGCATTGTGATTCATTTGATATTGTTTCACGTACAACTAGGTAAGGAACAGATGTGGAAGCTTGAGGTATTTCAAATAAAACAATATTACAAATAGCAGCGTTCAATTTGAAATAAGAAAAATCACAGATAATCCTTATAGAATTATATTTTTTATTCACCATTGCGAAAACTCGTTTCCTATTCAGTCCATAAAATTGCCTCCCTAGATAGAAAAAAATCTTCGCTATTGCTTCGCTTTCGAAAAAAAGTTTTATTTTATTTTTTATTTTTATTTTATTTATTAGAGACAGTACACAGCACAATATCTATATATAAATTGTTATATTTGTGTACGATAGCGCAATAAATAAATATTGTATTCTACCTCATAAATGATAGTACTTTTATACTGATAATTAAAGCACTTCGTGCAAAATTATTCCATAACCATTCCCAAATATCAAAAATGCACAACGTTCATATTCAAGTTTTCACTTCTGCCGTTACTCCCGGAGTGCAACCCGAATTTTTTTTTATATCAGTACCAAAGTGGTACTTACTTGATGTTTTATAAATCGATTTTTAACGATAAGAATTTCGATAGCAAAGCAATAGTGAAGATATATAAATATTACTGTTTTTATAGGGGAGCTGAATAACTTTCTAAGAAACATGGGTTGAATGAATTACTCGTATATCTACCAAATTTCTTATGTCATTCTTTTAAAACTAGAGTAAGAAGTGACTTGCTAGTCAGCTTCTCTACACAAGAGAAGTACATATATCGCTATATATGTACTTCTCCAATATATTTCACAAATCGAGTAGTAGGAAATAAAACCATATCCACCATTTAAACAGATACTCGTAACAAAACAAAAATACATTGAATGCTACTGATTGCTACCTCTTCCCGTGCGTACGAGCATCCATTTAGGCACAGAAATATAATAATACAGTAATAAGCACCGATGGAACTACAAATTGATGTCGTTATTGTTCTATACGATGAAAACTATAATGCTGCGTATTGTACGATTTGCTTCGGGCGATATTGATTTGTATGGTCTTTATATTTTAACCGACTTCAAAAAAGAAGGAGATTCTCAATTCAACTGTATTTTTTGTGTGTATGTTAAGCGACAACCCCGGCTATCGTGAATAGATTTCGATAATTATTTTTTTAATGGATGGGGTATGTCTAAAGCTAGGGTCTCCTAGGATGACGGCGCCGTCATATTACGGCCGTAATTTAGGGGCGTAGAACGTTGTCTATGTAAACACTACGGCGCACCGTATTGTATGAATGTCATTAAAATATTCCAACTATAAGGGTGTAAAATTGGGGAATTACTACAAACAGTCTTGTAATGCGAGGACCGATTTGCGTGATTTTTGTGTTGTTGAATTAATTTAATTTGTTTTGTTTCTTTTGAATGAGGAAATCATTAATTTCAGATAATCTTTAGTAAACTTGAAATTAATTACATGGTTATTTATAGGTACATGTTTTGTTGAGCAGTGTTATAGGTTTTTGATTTAGGTACCTACTTAATATTACTGATAGGTTCGATTTTCATGAATGAATAATAATAGTTATAAATAGTATTTTAATCGATATATCGAATGTTACCTAACCCCTTTAAGAATTATATTACTCTCGGACATTCCCAAACAATACGCTGCCTGTGTTGAATATAATTGTGTTACATACGGAACCCAAGCTTTGTTGTTTGATAAATTGAAATGATCTTAATCGTTTAATTGCGAGATATGTCATCGGTATGGTACAGATAACTATGAGTTAACCCAGACAAAAGGGTTATCTGTGAACGCAATTAACTTATACAAGCGGTAGGTGTAAACGAGGCTTTAGAGTTAGGGCTGTCACTCGGTTGATATACACGCAAAAATTTTAATCATTTGGTTCCCGCGGGGGAGTGGTTTCCCTCATAATTACAAATAACTTTTACTATAGGGCCAACTCTGATATCAGCTGTTCCTTACAAAAGTGCAATACCTACTCAACCTTAATGTATGGAACAGTTGATTTTTTTCACGATTTCAGAGTTGGCCCCATACTAAAAGTTGCTTGTAATCATGAGTGGAACCACCCCACTGCGGGAACCAAATGATTAAAATTTCACGCTGTATAGCAGAAGTCGATCGCGAGAGGTTTTAAGTCGTTGCCAAAGATTTGACACTTTGCACCCAATTTAGTTTTACTTATGTAATTTTTTTACATTGATACTTATTGGGTGGGTTAAACGGTCAAGATCTCTTAGTCACACATTTTAGCACCCCTGAATATAAAATATTTTCTTTCTTTTTTAAGAGTTTTGTGAGAAGGTAGGATTTTTTTTTACATTCACTTTAATTAATTATTTTGGTTTACTAACGTATCCAGAAACTGACTCTTAACCTTTTTCATTATAATAGCTCGTAATTATTTTTTTATTAGGCAAAAGAAAAGATTTTTCTCTAAATAAAAAAAAATCGGGTTGCACTCCGGGAGTGCCGGCAGAAGTGAAAACTTGAATATTAACGTTGTGCATTTTTGATAATTTGGAATGGCTAAGGAATAATTTTGCACGAATTGCTGTCTTACGAATTTACTCTGCATTTGAATTTACGAATACAGAACAGTATTGTACGAAGGTGTTATCCAGAGCTTGACAGAAAATCTAGAGTTTTGACATTTAATTAAAAAATTAGCGCGTTGCTATGGCGACACAAGTGTTTACGTCTTGAAATGACGCGCCGCTATTTTCGCCGCGCCCCGTAGAAAGAGAGGGGAATACTTCCGCCGCCGGCTGTCTACGCTACATCCGTCTTACGAATTTTCGATCAGGGTCACGTGACCCTGACTGACGTGAGTTATCGATTAACATTTTTTCCCCATTACTAAAAAGTATACAACGCCGCTATAGAAGTTTTCACTTCAAAAAAATCAACGGCGTCTTTGCTACAGTATTGGTAATTCTGTAGTCAAAACATATTAGGTTCATGTTTCTATTCTAATAATATTTCTTTATTTTAATCAATATTTTTATTGAGCACCAAACCTTACCCAAAAACGTTTTTTTCCATTCCGTTAGTAAGCCCTTTATAATTTGTTTGTTTTTGTACATCTGAATGAACAGTCATTTTAGACCAATAGCAACTTAAAAAAATATAACAATTTGGTGCTTTTATATTCAGCACGCATAGTAGCAGTTTAATGTTCAGTGAATAAAATCAATTCAGTATTTATTGTAATTGTCTGACTATTAGGGCTAAGTGGCTAGCCCGTAGACATTGTAAGTGGCCTGTGATAAAATTTTATTGCAGACTGCATTGTTATAACTGACGGAGTTTCTGTATTTTTTTCTTGGTGACAATATTGCTGGTTGTGTGTTGAAATGAAGAAATGTTGTTTTCTTTTTATTCTTATTGCGTTTTTTATCGATAATGTTTCCTTTAGTTAGGGATAAACTGTTTGCATAACTTACAATAAGTTACAAAAAGTAGAAGCCCTCTAAATACGCAGGGTTACTTATTTATAAATAAATAAAACCGGTCAAGAGCGAGTCGGACTCGCGCACCGAGGGTTCCGTACAATCATAAACATATTTGAATATGTTACTTTAGTACAGTCTTTAAAAAAGTAGGATAAACGGCAGAAAGGTGGAAGGGCGAACAGGCGGACAGTCAATTTACAAATCTTAACCACAGCTGCTTATGGTGACTGAAAAACGTTTCAGCCACTCCACATTGCAAACTGTGTATATAACTAAGTAGGAACTTATTCTTCATTTATTCGTACGGCAAATAGTAGGTAATTATATTAGAGCCAGCCACCAATTTATTATTGTAGTATTAGGTTGCGCCATCTCTTGACCGATAGTGGAACTATTTTTTTTTTTATTAGGTTAGCATTCTTAGGACAGCGCCATCTGTTGACTGGTAGTGAAACTAAAGAATTTTTGTTTGATTTTTGAATTTCTAAAAAAGTGTGTTATATTGAGACATCGTTTTATTTTTCCTGTAATATTTACATAAACTACTATCACATAGAATTATTCAGATTTTTTTCTTTGCAAACTTCGGAGATAAGGGGGGGGGGACGGTATTTTTTTACATTTTTCATCATAAGTCGAAAACTATGCGGCCTAAGAAAAAAAATGTTTTAAAATGTGCAAACAGCGCTCTTTCATGTGATACCCCACATGCCCTAGTCACCTCACTTAAAATTTTTAAGACCCCTTTTCAGTCCCTGTTGTAAAAAAAAAATGTTTTTTTTATTTCTTTCTTATTTGCAAAATAGTTGGGCAAATGTCATCTTAAATTATTCCAAATTTAAAGTTGATACCATTAGTAGTTCTCGAGATATCCAGCTGTGACAGACAGACAGACAGACAGACAGACTGAGTCACACCATAAGGGTTCCTTTTTTACCATTTTGGTACGGAACCCTAAAAAACCAACAACCTCGCAGGTATAGATTAGTAACATCATAAACGACAACATTTGTTCCACAACTTTTTCGAGAACAGACAAAAATCGAATTTTGTTGTTTTAACAAAATGTTGTTGTTTATGATGTTCTTAATCTACTCCTGCGAGGTTGTTGGTGTTTTACAAATAACCCTGTATATACTTTCTTTCTCTTTTTTTAACAAAATACTTACGTTTTGTAAAATTACATTTTACTTACGCGAAAATACATATGTGTCTCAATGTTATCGCTAAAGTTTGTGATATTATACAATTTTTCCCCTTCATACAACATACAAATAACTTGTAAACACCAATTAAATTAATAAAAATAATACTTAAAAAGCGCAAGCTACACACCGAATCCATTAAGCGACAATTCTTTTAAAGTTATTCGCCATAAAGTCATATTGAATATAATTTAATTCGACCATTATATTGGATAATTCATTTTGATTCCTTACCGGCAAAGTGAAACAGGCTTTTCTACGACTTATAATTTTATTGCGAACAGTAAGTTGCCTTCAAATCGTTTTCATATTCTTTATGGAGACTATAAAACTTGTATGAGTGAGCATAATTTGTATGAAAGACCCGTATTGCTGTTAATTTGTGACTGTTAATTTGATTTTACGATATATCTGCGGCAAACATTATTATTATGTGGGGACATAACAATAAGCTTGCAGTTAACAGATGCAGTAGAATATAATAGGTCTTTACCTATGAAATTGCCGATTTGTATGGAGATTTTTCAAGAAGTTGCATTTTTCATAATAGCATTTTCTTTGTTCATTTAACAACCATGAACACTCATGTAACAAAACTTTTATGTACTAATGTTTGAACACAATGCTAACTTATTTCCATTTAAGATAAGCGAAAAAATAAGTTTTGGTTAAGTTACAACCCCTTCGGTCACCCTTTTTTTGCTCACAAAAAAAGAGTCACTTTCAAGATCTTTTTTTTAATGTCACGAAAGCTAAAATATGGACTTTATTTTTACTGATAGTTAACTATCACGATTATAATTCGATGTAATATTCACGATTTTGTTAAAATTTTAAATTATAGAAGTTATTATTTTCTCTGTATGTGACAAAATATCGGCAATTTCATAGGTAAAGACCTAATAATTACTTGGTTATAATTGATGTGGTGTATGAATTTTTTATGAGGAATGAGTTGCATTGCACGGTTTCGTTTGCTTTTAGGGCAGTAAAATTCTCGTAACTATGATAAGGCTAGTGTCTCTGTGAGCTGTAGACCTCGCTTTAGCTTACTTATTATTATATCTCCGCCATTTTGAATTTTTTTGATAAAATGAATCAACAAAAAGAAACTACTGCACAAACAAATTCACGAGAATCGGTTGAGAAATTTAGACTATTACCTACATACAGTAGTACCGATATCAAATCTAATAAAAAAAACTGACAAGAAAATATCTGAAATCAACAGACATTGGATTTAATATTACTAGCGTTATTTTGTTAATTGGAATTGAAACTAAATTTTATGTTCTTTATTAACCCTATTGTAGATAAAAGTAATGCATGACACCCTGATTTTTCTTATTCTCTTAAACAAAAGGATTTTGTTTTATATCGCTTGGCCAAAATGAGTTGTGTTTTTCTCTTTTTATTAATATTCCATCTTATTTTTTTTACAATCATAAAACACTAATTTATACACTAATTTCATCGTTTATATTTATTTCATATATAATTTTCGTCCATACTCTTTATTTCCAACTATAAACCTTCTTTTTCAACAATCCTTGTTAAAAACTCAAGAAGCTTATTTCTTGTTAAAACTCCTTGGTATTTGTGTATTTTATATTTCTATACTTACCAACAACATTAAAAAATGATAAAGTATTCTATCTACCCTTTTCTCACATATCAATTTTACAAATGTCAACTTTTCACTCTATTTTTTTTATTGTTCCAAAGCAACCTGAAAAAAAAACACTTTTCCTCAGGTTGCTTTTTCATAAATCGATTTTGCTGCGACTTTTTATGCGCCAAAAGAAGAGGTGCGAAGAGGTTTCGTGCAGAGAGGTGAAAAATCCTTTTATTTAAGATAATTATTAATTGATCTACTATGAAAGATTTGGTTTATTATTTTATAAGAAAGCAGTGCTAGTAAACAGTTGGTTTTCGCCGTGACAGCAATAAATTTCAAATAATATGACATTCACGATTCAGTGTTTAAGCTCGCTACTGATTAAAATATTACGCTTTGGTAATTTATTACTGGTAGAGAAACTATTGTTCTTAAGGCATTTGTCAGCCGGTAACAATTATTTCATTACAATTGAAATTATAATTTAAATGGTAACGAAAGCTTAGTCAGATGTAGATTAGAATTTACTTTGTTAATAATTAACAATGTTCATAGATAAGTCTAAGTAATTTATGCTGAAAAAATCTTAAGACGCTTCGATTAGTAAATCCTTACCAAACATTCAAGACGTTTTAATTGACAAAATAATATCATAATTTGACACTACCTATAAAAAAATACTTTTAGATTCATCTAAGCCCATAAAAATCTATATTGAGCCTAATTGAGCTATGAATGTATCTTTCTCTATAAAATGTAACAACATTATTGCTTGCAAAAGTCTGCTATTGTTTCAATATTAAGGGTTTAAGAATAGAATTGCCGTTTTGTATGGAGAATTTTTAAAGATTTTGCATTTTCCATACTAACATTGCCTTAATTTATTTAACAATCATGAAAGCTTATTTTTTTATATACGTATTATATATATAAATAAATCCCGTCTGAGCTGCTACAGGTGAGTCATTTTTTTCCAGTATTTTTTCTATTATATTAATTATCATAATACAAAAATAGCATTGTGAATGCCTAAAATCTAAAAATTCAATCATGACAGCTAATGTTTCGAAACTTTTTTGCACAAATGTTTAAACACTCAATGTATTAAGTTAAAAAAAATAGTATCGGCTAAGTTACAAAGAATTGAGTGGTGACAAAAAATTCCTGCTAACAAAAAAAGGAGTCACTTTTAAACAAGAATATTTTTATTACTGATAGTGGGCCGTTATGATCATAATTCGAAATAATTACAAGTAACAGAAGCATCTTTAACATCATAGAAGATATGAGAGCCTCTGTGTGTCAGAAAAAAATCGGCAACTCATATTTTAACCCCTTTTATTACTAAACTGACAATATCTCAGTGGCATAAACTCTTGCGCAGAAACCCATGAAGTCTATATGGCACAGGATAACATCGTCAGAGTGACATAAAATTGTACCAGCTTCGGAATAGCCACGTGCATATTACACGGACATAGAAAATGGTCAAATAGCTAGATGTGACATAGGAGTTACTACTATTTCTTCACTTCTTTATCATATTATTCGATGTTAGTGAATATTTTCTTCAAACAACAGTCGCCTTAACTGGAGTAGTAACATTTTTTTTTAAATAATTAGGCAGGTTCTTAGCTCAATGTCTTACCACGTCTTACTGCATGATCTTCCGCCCACGATTTCATACCCGTGGTAGGGAATTTTTGACCAGGATAAAAAGTATTATAATATAGTACTTTTTATCCTGGTCGAAAATGCTATAAACCAGGTTATAAACTAAGTGTGTCAAATTTTTACCAAAACTGTTCAGAAGTTTTTGCGTGATTGAGTAACAAACATCTGAACTGCCTCTGTGGTCTAGTGGTTCGCCCACTCGTGTAAGACGCAGGGGTTCCCGGGTTCGATTCCCAGGGGGGTACAATTTGTACTTGGTTTGGTTGGTGCTAGGGTTCAAGTCCGTCTGGATAGATACCAACATCTTACCTAAGTCTGACGCCATAACAACAATTTAAAAATTGTTATGTTCCGGCAGTTAGAGGTAAGATAGTCAGTTTCTGAGTGATGAGGATTCCGGGTGTAGTGCGCTTCCACCTTCGGCCTTATCGTCACTTAACATCAGGTGAGGTAAGGGCCAAGCACTATCCCGTTGTGCATAAAGAAACAAACTGCAAAAAAAATCTATAACCGACCGTGAAGAGACCGAAACCTTACTGAAAACCACTATGAAAATTTTCAGCAGTTCTATTTCGGCTATTGTATTTTTGTACGAATCCTTCGGATCATAAGTAACAACTCTTTTTTAACAAACATAACTAAGGTTCCTTACAAACTTTTTATAATTATGATAAACATTTGAACGTTTCCATTCAAAACTTTAATTCAGGTATTTGTTAGTTCAGTAGTCCTAGTTATGTGTCCGGCCGGGTCACGTTCAGAACAAAGCCTACACCATTTTATGTCTTAATTCACGGAGTGGGTCATTGTGACCCGTAGAATAGTTATTCTATGGCAGAATCTGTAGTTTGGCATTGTATTGTATTGTATATGTGTGTTTGTATAATGTGACATTATAGAAAATCTATTTTGGATCGATGACATATTTTTCTAATAAATAAACTTAATTATTTTGTTCCTAGTAACATTAATAGCGTATATTATGTATTTCAGATTTTAATTTCCAATATGCTATTTTTAAAAATTAAACTCATTTTACGCTCGGAAAAAGCAAGTCGTTACTTCACTACACAGATGGAAAACGATTGGCTGAAATAATTTTTTGAGAACAATTGAAAATATGAATGAAATCATAGTAATCTCTCAACGCTTAGTTCAATTAAAATGATGAAATGAGTTTAATTGAAGTTGTGTTTGCGTTTAATTTTTGAATTTTAAATAATATATGTATACCTATTATGTCCATCAGCCATTCTTATACATCGAATTTAACAGTTTACCTGTCAAATACAAAATGAGTTATAAAGAACGTCCAGTCTAGATACGGTAGTGTCGAAATAGTTAATTAAGCACTGTTAAGTTTTAAGTGCTAACAGAATTACGGTCATTACTTACTGCAGTTAAAAGCGTTTCGTGTTTACAAGCTGATATGGCGTTAAGTGTTTGATTCGTGGTAAGCCTGTTTATTTACATTGTTATCTGTTTACGTGTTGATTAACTCAAGTCTCATTGGAATTTAAAACTGGTATGAAAATGTTAAATTGATTTACTTAGGTTTGTAACCAGTTAATTTTGTGATATACTTATTTTATGATTATTATTTATTATTTGTGAATATTATTATATCAAATCGTAGCGATTGTATGGAAGAAAATAAGATTCGATTTCCAAATTGGAAAGAATTTTCCAAATCGATTCTGCCGTCTTCGAATAATTGAGTAATACGTATAAAATAAAAGATTCCGTCGAACGAATTGTATGATTGGATTTACCTACGGGCTTGATCACATGTGACGTTGCTGTTCTCCTCACTTCATAGCTTGTGAAATAAAACAATAGAGGAGACGGCTATGGCCATATCACAATAAAACAAATGACGGTTGTATTCGAACACAGACCATACAACAAGTACTTACCCGAATACGCCCCGCACCTTGATTATCTAAAAAGAAACTATTTAGCGACCGGTTTCATTCCACATACATTGCTACTTTTCTTTGGTATCTTTTTTTTTAATCCAAAAAGAAGTAGCAATGGATCACTATCGTCTATGAACTGCAACCGGTCGCTAGGTGGTTTCTAATTAGATAATCAGCCCGCCGGCCACAGGGCATACAAAATTGCGCTTCGGCACTCATTCATTAGTGACTTTAGTCTGATCACACTGACTTTTAATATTACTTCCACTACATATTTTATGTTGATAAGCGAGAAAATATCATTTTGCTGTCGTCCTGATACTCACTTTCAGCTCGTCGGGTCAACACTAACAGCCGTAAAAAATTACAAACTTCCATGACATATGTTGATATACTCGAGAAAATATAATTTCACTCTCGTCATAGCTAATGACCCTCACTTTCAGCTAGTCGGGTCAACATTAATTAGAAATAACAAACTTCCAGCAGATTTATTTCATTTTGATAGAACTGACAAACTCTACACAAGTGCTTCACTAAAATTAATAAAATTGGATCATAGTCTGATAATTTATTTTTATTTCAAAACTTAAAAAAAAGTCTTAAGAAAGAGGATATAAGTATTTTGGGGCAAGTGTATTTTTCAGAATCTCTCCGTCTCTATCTTTATGAATAAAAACTTTTTTTCGAGTCTGATGTGCCAGTCTCAGTGAACTTGTCAGACAACAATATTGTATCTGTATTTGGATTCTAAAACACTGACCTGCAGGTAGTCAGCGAGCAAAGGGCATTTCCCCATTTTACACTGGACAGGCTTATGTCAAACTGTTTTTGTGCCTATTTGATTTCCGCCATTTTAGCGCTGTAGGACGTAGCGTGAGCATAGCGTGCGGGACATGGTACTAAAGTTTGAAGTCTGGAGAGACCATCACGGCAACTATTTTCATATTGTACGTCAAAATTAGTTCTTTAGACGCACGCTAGTGGGGTTTCAAATAGGCACAAAAACTTAGCTGTCAAATCATACAGACAGCCAATCCAGTTAAATAAAAAAAAAATGTTCATGTCAGTGATTCTAAAATCATGCGTTTATATTTAAGTTCTAGATTGATTATACAGCCAGATTAATATTGAATTTCACCATAACCTATCAGACAAAGCGGTATTATCGGCACAAATCAATTCCTTTCACCTTATCACCGGTGGCTGAATTCCAAATGCCTTTTCTGGAACATTCGACACACCTCGCTATCTCATATCGGGGCACAGTTCAAGTTTGGTTGAGCTTTTATTTATATTGCGACATGACTTATTTGGAGTTAAATTATGTTTCAGAAGGATTATTTTGAGGTTTATGGATACTTAATTTGATTGAGTTTTGACTTTGTGTTTAAACTGACGATGTCGGTAATATCTAAAATGCATGGTAGACGTCGAAATTGTCATCAATATTTTTCGGATTATTTTTGAAATTCCTTAATAGCTTTTCTTAAGTTACTGTTTTAAAAATAACAAGCGAGTTTACTACTTTAGAAATGATTTGACTAATGCATCCGTTTTTTTACAAGTATTTTTTTGGGATGATTTGTGCTTAGTTCGATTAGATTTTACGTACTCAAAAGTGGTAACCAACTTAAATAACAAGATTTTTTTAAACTTTGTTTTCATGATTTGTGGAAACAAAAGTCAACTTCATGGAAAATAACTTGCGACAGTGTGTCGTTATTGTTGGTGCCGCATTTATTGATATTTTGCACGCGTTGAGATGTCGATCGTTGATTTCAAATACTGAACTTAATGATCTATCTACATTTTATTCAATATTTATGCCAAAATAAGGTGTGTGTGACAGACAAACCAATTATTTTATACAATCCAGGTCTAAATGTCTAATGATATTGTTGACTTTGATATACTAATTTTTCGCTGGATATTCATTGTGATATCATTTGCTGAAATAAAGAGTCAAAGGATTTGAAATTTGATGAGAAAGCGAGTGATTGTTAGTACCTAAATAATAAAAAACATTGAAATCTTTTCAGACTGTTTAACTTTTGCGAATATTGCACAGGAAATAGTAGCAGCTAGCAAGCTTAATATTAGTTGTTATAAACTGTGCATAAGCTTTAGTAAGTATGACGTAAGATATTAAATTACGCCTGTCCACGGGTGCTGTGACAAACTTTATAATGTTCGCTCATAATTAATAGATTGCCGCACCTGGGCGTATTTATCAATTGTTCGTTTCACTGCTCTATGATTTAATTATTATGTGGGTATATTATTTTAAGCTGACAGTTTTAGTAAAGACTGACATTTGGCGTGTGGCATCCGTTAAAATAGTACCCCAATAATGTAAACCAAGGTAAACGTTTATGATACAATAACATACTGCGCCAGCATGCTATAACATTTCCAGGGACAAGGGTCACGTGGGTAATACTTGCCTGTTTCTGTGTTACTAGTCATGTGTAATCAAACTCCTTGACTCCTATACAGGGTGTCTTTTTATTCACTTTCAAAATTCTAAGGATGTTATTTCATTTGGTGTTGGTTTACGCACGATCACGAAACACGTGTAGAGTAGCCTAATTGGTGAAGGTGCAAGGTGTGTTGCTGTCTTGCTAAATGCAGGTTTGTGCAGGTCTTTACCTATGAAATTGCCGATATTTTGTCACATACAGAGAAAATAATTACTTCTATAAATTAAAATTTTAAAAAATCGTGAATATTACATCGAATTATGATCATTATAGTTAACTATCAGTAAAAATAAAGTCCATATTTTAGCTTTCGTGACATTAAAAAAAAGATCTAGAAAGTGACTCTTTTTTTGTGAGCAAAAAAAAGGGTGACCGAAGGGGTTGTAACTTAACCAAAACTTATTTTTTCGCTTATCTTAAATGGAAATAAGTTAGCATGCTACATGAGTGTTCATGGTTGTTAAATGAACAAAGAAAATGCTATTATGAAAAATGCAACTTCTTGAAAAATCTCCATACAAATCGGCAATTTCATAGGTAACCTATTATTTTGTGGTGTGCATGTGCATATTTTTGCGGGCGGGCGGGCGGTGCATCTTGCATATATTGTTTGCGGAAGTAAGCTACATACATATATTAACATTAACTGTTTATATTAAGGAAACTATAGGTCTAGAATGTAAACCTAAACTAAGATTAATATTTTTTGTGAGACCGTTTGTTTCTTAATAATAAATAAATATAAAAAAAATCTTTTTTTCAAAATGGTTTGGGACTTCCACCAAGTGACGACTGATTCAATCAAATATTTAAGGATGTGTTCGTTCAGTCCACGAAACTGAACAACTTTCTCTAAGAAACATAGGGTCAAATATGTAAAAAAAATACTTTCTATACAAATCAAAGAGATCATGACTGTGATCAGTTTAGTAAGAGATGACCAAAATTTTGTGGCGTATTTCGACACACGTTTCATGGAGAAAGTTGTTTAGTTTCATGGACTGAACACATCCTTAAAATTTGGAGAGTGAATAAAATGCAGCCTGAATATTAACTGTAACAGGTCTAAAAACTATGAGTATTTTATTGAAAATTAAGTTCATGCATCTTTTTGAAGTGAAAACTTCTTTAGCGGCGTTGTACGCTTTTTTGTATGGGGAAAAAATATTGAACTCGCGTCAGTCAGTCAGGATCACGTGACCCTGATCGAAAATTCGTAAAAATATGTAAACACTTGTGTCACCATAGCAACACGCAATTTTTTTTATTCAATGTCAAAACTCTAGATTTTCTGTCAAGCTATGGATATAAGACTTTCGTACAATACTGTTCTGTATTCGTAAATTCAAATGCAGAGTTAATTCGTAAGACGGCAATTCGTGCAAAAAGTTTTCACTTATGCCGGCACTCCTGGAGTGCAACCCGATTTTTTAATTTGAACTGTTTCGTTTGCAGTAATCACATTTGAAATGTATTATAATAAATTTCTTCAAATAAATAACTTTCTTTTTTTTGCGCCCATAAATACCTACAAGACAAATGTTTCCTTATAAATTCATTATAAAATATCTGAATCTTAACTATTACTCACACATTTAATTTTCATTGGTGCAGAAATACTTTTTCTGGACAGTCAAACAAACGGCTTAGACTAACAGAGAGACGTTACTTTATAGCTGGTTCAGAGTGAGAAAGTTTATTATACTTGGTAAATCGATCGGGACAGCTCGGACACAGCTAAAGTTACACGTAATCACAAATTTACTTTGAAATATTTATTTATTTAAAACTATGGGATTGAAAGGAATATTCCCATTGTCGGTTTGGGCTTGGCTACGCACAATGTTAAAATAAAATTTAAAATTGTTTCTAAAAACAATAAGAATACAATATTCAGTTAAACAATGGTTCACAATAAATATTTTATTTTGTTGGAAAATCAGTACTACTTTTTATGATTTTAAATGGAATGTGTTAGGTACTTATTGTAGGTATTTATTTACGATCGCCTAAAAGGCGAGAAATAATTAGATTTTCAATTACCTCTTCTTTTAACAACTCAAATGTGTACTTTTAAACATTTCCAACAAGACTGGAATTCTTCAAAGGTATTTAAAGGTCACCACACACAAACAAAATTAAAGTAGATATGCCAAACAAATTAGCATGCATCGATGCATAACAAAACTCGAATTCAAAACAAGTGTGAATCGAGAAAAACAAGTGCCATCGGGTATTTGCGGAACAATTATCGAAAGCAAATTATGACGTACCGCACAAAAGGGCAGATACGAGAGATTCGTTTAAAAGTATCCTTTTACGTCTCATACATTAATTATAACACCTCTTTAAGCTTAAATTTATGTTGAGGCTGTAGTCATTACATGAGTTTGGTATAAATTTTAGGGTCCCGTTAAGAAATATTAAAGGACTGTGGCTGAACATTATGGGAAATCTGAAATTATTTATTTGCTTTTGTAAATACTGGAATAATATTTTCTTGTATCTTTTTAGAAAAATATACCAAATAATTTCATGAAAGTAAGAAGGAAAAAT
The DNA here is from genome assembly GCA_943789525.1 of Agriphila geniculea. Classification (NCBI taxonomy): domain Eukaryota; kingdom Metazoa; phylum Arthropoda; class Insecta; order Lepidoptera; family Crambidae; genus Agriphila; species Agriphila geniculea. The sequence continues at coordinate 16,395,821 of OX038890.1, forward strand.
ATTTCCTTTTTTCTTATCATAGTTAGTTCAAGCTGGCGATAAAATTATACATTTAAGAGTTATTATCGTGGTGAATTAGATTGTTTGACTTATTGGCAGTTAGAATATAAATAATTTATATTTTTCATGTGAAATTAACGTGTTAACGATTAGTATGTTTTAATTTTTTCTGCCATCCTAGTTATCACGTTTAACTGTCAAAAAACAATGGGTTTTGACAGTTTCGTGTCAATAAAACCCCATATCAAGCGATATACAGGATGTTCCAAAACTTTGCCACACGGAGGGAAAGTACCTTATGATATGAAATTTTACTGAAAGAAGATTTCGTTTTGTTTATAAAAATAAATCGAACTGCATTCAAAGATTTTTGAAATATTGCCTGCCTTAACCAGGAATCGAACTCACCAAATATAAAAAATAAACTTTTTTATTTTTACTCGAGAGTCACTCGTTAGGATTATTTTTTCTTAACTAACACAGCATCTTAAACAAAAGGAAGACCATAATATTTAAATGTTAAATTATAACCGTATTGTATGATATCGTATGCGATTACTAAAAAATCTTTGAATGCAATTTGTTTCTTTTTTTAAACAAAATGATGTCTTCTTTCAGTAAAATTTCTTATCTTCAATATTTAAGGTACTTTCCCTCCGTGTGGCAAAGTTTTGGGACAACCTGTATATCGTATTTCGGTGGTAATGCTAGGGGGGCAGGGGACACTTCACGAAAAGTTCCTTTCGAAATTAAGCGCTTTACTTACGTTTACAAAAAGCACGGAACCTTTGGGCAGCAATCGTACTAGTTCTTGACTGGTTTTTTTGCAAGCTCGCTCTTGGCGTTGGGTGTTTATGTTGTTATAATTTATTGCCCGAGGCGGTGTTTTCGTTTTGAAACGTTTAAAACACGTGGATTTATTGTGGTACATTTTAATCTGGGCGATCTTATGCTTAGGTAGTTTTGAGGCCGAGTGAAAATAATGTTGGGATTAGTTTGAAAGCATTTTATCAGGTTAAGTAAGTAATGAAACTACTAGTAACTAGGTAATCTGTGGTATGGCTTTGCAAGTTAAGAAATAAGTACAGCTATTATTTAGTTGGGGTCTTCTAAGCTACGATAATTATGAAAAAATATTTTCACGAGGTATTTAGGGCACCAATACCTTATAGGACTACTTTTTGTACGTCCGTCTGTCTGCATGTCAAGAGTTTTTTTTTCAGGAACGCGTATGTAATCCCAGAGCCCACGAAATGCGAAAAGTTTACTACTTAAGGCCCATGCTCCCTTTGAGCTGTAAAACGGGTTTTCAGTCAACTCAATCAAAAAGTATCGCATGTTTCAACTCAAAAGGATCATAATCATAACTGGTGGCATTTCCTATTTAATTCGGCAAAAAGTAAGCAATCAACTGCCTCTTTGGTCTAGTGGTTCGCCCACCCGTGTAAGACGCAAGGGTCCCGGGTTCGATTCCCAGGAGCGAGGGTGCAATTTGTACTCGGTTTGGTTGGTGGTAGGTAAGGCTTATTTCAAGTCGGCCTGGCTAGCTACCACCATCTTACCTAAGTCCGACGCCATAACAACAATTTTTAAATTGTCGTATTCGGGCAGTTAGAGGTAAGATAGCCAGTTCCTCAGTGATGAGAATTTCGGCTTCTACCTTCGGTCTTATCGTCACTTAACGTCAGATGAGGTGACCGCCAGGCACTATCCCGTTTTGCATAAAAAATAAATATTAAATCATCTTTAGTAACATCAGGTGAGGTGAAAGCCAGGCACTATCCTATTGTGCATAAAAAATATTGAATCATTATTAGTAACCTAAAAAAATATTTCAAACGTTAAACAATAAATCTAAATCATAAATGATTGATGTAGTTAGAGAAGTTTACTCAAGAGAGCAATTTTAAGGAAGCAATTCAATAAAAGTAACAGTAAAATTCCAATTAATTCAAAGCTATATTTAATAGTAAAGCTATATTTTATACTTTAATTAACTAGTACTTGATAACAGGAATAAAATTCAAATAGGTATTGATTACAATATAATATGTTTATAATAAGTGATTTGTGGTTTTTCCGCAGTCTATTAATGCATAAATTTTCTGAGAAAATAATTTTCAATAGCAAAAAGACATCGAGAACAATAGGAGGAAATTCATTATAAAATCAATGAATCGGATTTATTAAACGTATTTTAGTCTTAATAATCTTTTATTGGTTTTTACAGTTGCAAAGGGTATTTCCGCCTATGGGAAAAGGGTATTAAATAATGATATTCTGGGAAACACATAATTTAGGAAACGTATCATCAAAAAAAGGATAATATAGGATCGGACGTTTTGGGAAATTCATGTCTTGAAAAACGGATGTTCTAGGAAACACTTTATTTAGGAAACATATAGGTAATTTGAAAAATGATAATATGAGATCGGATTTGGAGAACGGATATTTTGGGAAAATAAAAAAGAAACGAAGAAACGGACAGAACGTTCCGAAATGATTTAAAGGTGAGCTGTATTTTGTATTTTAACAGATTTCTGTGCACTACAAAATTCTCAGGTTTCTTTGTTTTAGCATTAAAATACACAATTACTTATCTTTAAAAAAAAAAGTTTATCATATTCCGCAGCTTTTTATAAGCAAAATAAACTGCAGGTTAATCTTATCAAAAGACTTACTGAATCGTAAGTTTATCATTCCTAACCTTTAATTAAACTTGTGGTTTCCGAAGTTCAAATGCCGCATTCAATTCAAACTGACAGTTATTATTGTTGCTAATCATACTATTAGTGCGACTAACAATAACGCATTATTTTAATGTGTGTTCGATGACAAGCCGATAAACATTGTTCTTACATAAATCTTGTATCTATTCACGAATGCCCTCTTCACCCGTCAGCGAATCTGTGGTAAGATAATCTAGATAAGACATTCAAAAAACATAGTGTTAATCAAACTTTTTTAAAGTGAAAACTTCTTTAGCGGCGCTGTACACTTTTTTTGTAATGGGGAAAAAATATTAAACTCGCGTCAGTCAGGGTCACGTGACCCTGATCGAAAATTCGTAAGATGGATGTAGCGTAGACAGCCGGCGGCGTAAGTATCCCCCTCTCTTTCTACGGGGTGCGGCGAAAATGGCGGCGCGTCATTTCAAGACGTAAATACTTGTGTCACCATAGCAACGCGCTTATTTTTTAATTCAATGTCAAAACTCTAGATTTTCTGTCAAGCTATGGATAAGAACTTCGTCCAATACTATTCTGTATTCGTAAATTCAAATGCAGAGTAAATTCGTAAGACGGCAATTCGTGCAAAATTATTCCCTAACCATTCCAAAATATTAAAAATGCACAACGTTAATATTCAAGTTTTCACTTCTGCCGGCACTCCAGGAGTGCAACCAGAATTTTTTTATTGTTGTTATGGGGTAGCTAGCTAGGCGGACTTGAAATAAACCCTACCACCAATCGAACCCGGGACCCCTGCTTTCTTACACAGGTGGGCGAACCACTTTAACAGAGGCGTTTAAAACCCTATTGTCCTATTTCTTTATTATTTTATTACCCAATGTTACCTGGAAATGCTAAAATGAAGAGACCTATAATTTATACTTTCTTTTTTATTTTTTTTAACTTTTGCTTCATGTTTTCATTAAGTTAACAAAATTAAATCCTAATCCTAATTTAGGAGAGACGCGAAATTTTTAGTTACCTGCTATGAAACAAGGTTTGTGATAAATACCATTTTAGACATAGATCAGAGTTGTAACTATATTTGGTGTTTTTCATAGTTCGTAGCCTACTTTACCTAACAGGTTTTACTACACTTATGTTAATCAAGTTCTGCTCAATCCCTGTGTGTATTAGTGCTGATAATAAAATGACGTGTTCAATCTCGTGGCGGGACAGAGTGACCATTTGTCCAACTAAGAGGTACTTCAAAGGATGGTAAAAGACCTTGAACACATCAAAACCATCAAGTGCCGCAAACTCACATATTTTGGTCATGTGATGAGAATCGATAAATACAAAATTCACCAACAGGGTAAAATTATGGGTAAAAGCAACACTGGAAGAAGATGACATTCGTGGCTGAAGAACCTGCATGATTGGTTCGGTCGCAGTACCTCATACATCCCTATTCCGGGCAGCAGCCTCGAAGGTCAAGATGGCCATGATGTTGTCCAACCTCCGATAGTAGGCCAGTAACCGCAGACGCAAAAATCGCGTTAGGTCGCAAATAATTGCAAAGTGAAGTGTTATATCTCTAGATATATAATGACACTCAGAGCTGGGGTTACTCAAATTGTTGCTATTTTTATCTTCTTTAAAAGTGTCATAGACGACTTTTCCGTAGAATGATTTTTTTAGAAGTTGTGGGCCAAAAACTGAAAATGTCGAGATTTTTCGAGCACTACGAAGTTAGCACAGGTCTTTCAGGGTTGCAAATTTGGATTAACACTATTGGTATCTATCCTACCAACATCCCAAAAATGCACAACCTTGCAATTATTTGCGACCTACAATGTTTTTAGATGACGATGATGATAGGAGCAGAATACGAAGAAGAAGAATTAAATGTGTTCGAATAACTAATGCAATGAATCATTCAAAAAATATCACTGATACTAATAAAAATAAAGATTTTTCTTTGCCACATCCAGATTAATCCAATAACAATGTAAACAATAATAACTCATTAACAATTTAAATGCTAATAATTCAACACAATACTAGATACATGGGTATCAATCTGTGATGTTATCACCTCACATAATTATCGATACCACTTCCAAATGGACCCATTACCTCTGTTGCCAAGGCTACATCGTGAGTTTCTTGTGAGTATTGCTTTAACCTTTAATTGTTATAGTAATTAAGTCAGTGATAAATCTATTTTTATTCATTCTTGTTTATCTAATGGTATAACCCCCCCCCCCCCCCTTTTAACTCCGAAGTTTGCAAAGTGAAAAATCTGAAATAATTCTATGTGATAGCAGCTTATATAAAGATTACAAGAAAAATAAAATGATGTCTCAATATAGCACACTTTTTTAGAAATTATCAATTTCTAAAAAAGTTAACATTAGTTCCACTATCGGTCAAGATATGGCGCTGACCTAAAACTGCAATAATAATTTTATTTTATTATTCTACTCTGCAGTGTGGTTTGATGGTGTAATTATGATGGTACGGAACCCTCGGTGCGCGAGTCCGATTCGCTCTTGACCGGTTTTATTTATTTTTTAAAGGAATAATGAGGTTTTTGTCTAATGTTTTGCGAGTTTTGTATATCCATGTATCTATTTAAAGTTCGCCTTTATAACGGCTCGAGCAGAGTTGTTTCGAAAATTTGTATTGAAAATTTAAAAATGGAGCGTAATTGGAATATATTGGAATACAGCCTTAAGTATTAAAGTACAGTTGCATAAATAACTATTTTGGTATTGTGTACATACAAGTGGCCAATAAAGTGGCTATTTCTTCTTTGCCGCCACTTGACTAAAAGACGACTTCTTTAGCTTTAATACAAGGGGAACCAAATGATAATTATGATGATACTAAAACAGATGAAGCGCTCGTGGTCGTGGCGGAGCTTGACAGACTGATCGTACTCAATCACGTTTGTTAAGCAACGCTCGGTCCGGTCAGGTGTTGGATGGGTGACCGTTAAGTGGCATTACAACTGAGCGCTTCCGTGCTTTGGAGGGCACGTTAAAACCGTCGGTCCCAGCTGTTGTCATCTAATAACAGTCTTTAACCGAAGTTAAAGGTCTTAAAGGCGGCTTGACAAACTCCAACACCAGAGGTAGCCTAGAGGTAGACTAACCCTAATACGATAAGAAATCGATCGAAGCGCTCATGGTGGAACTTGAGAGACGATCGTACTCAATCACGTTTGTTAAGCAACGCTCGGTCCGGTCAGGTGTCGGATGGGTGACCGTTAAAGTGGCATTACAACTGAGCGCTTCCATGCTTCGGAGGGCACGTTAAAACCGTGGGTCCCGGCTGTTGTCATCTGATAACAGTCCTTAAGACAAGTTAGAGGCCTTACAGACGGCTTGATATACTCTAACACCAGAGGTGGCCACTAATCCTCATTCGATAAGAAGAAGAAGAAATGAAAGAAAGTCTGAAACATGTGATAATGTTGCTTAAACTAAACAACTTTGTTCATGGAACATAGGTCGAAAAACGAAAAAAAACATACTCCTATACAAAATCTATTGGTCAGCTGACCAACCTACTATGGAAAAGCGAAAAAAATTTGTTTTTTGACCTGTGTTCCTTGGAGAATGTTATTCTGTTTTAGCAACACTATCACCTGATTCAGGATCTGACAGGGTTTTATGATACGTGATGTATAAATTGAACCTCAGTGTGTTAAGACGAAAGTCTATGACCAGTGTGTGTTGCCAGTGATAACTTACGGCAGTGAAACGTGGTCGCAAACTATGGGTCTCATAAGGAGGTTCAAGGTCACCCAGCGTGCAATGGAGATGGCCATGCTCGGCGTTTCTCTGCGTGATCGAATCAGAAATGAGGAGATCCGCAGGCGAACTAAAGTAACCGACATCGCTCGAAGGATTGCTCAGCTAAAGTGGCAGTGGGCTGGACACATAGCGAGAAGAACCGATGGCCGTTGGGGCGGAAAGGTTCTTGAATGGTGACCGCGCACCGGACGACGCTCCGTGGGTAGGCCCCCGACAAGGTGGACCGACGATCTGGTGAAGGTTGCCGGAAGCCACTGGATGTGGGAAGCGCAGGACCGATCGTCGTGGAAACCCTTGGGGGAGGCCAACCCAGCAGTGGGTGTCGTGCAGCTGATATGATGATGATGATGATGTATAAATTGGAAATCTTATATGGTATTTATTTGAAACTAATGTAAAACAACTTTTTATGTTACGTTGCAACATTTTATAATGGAAAGGATAATATTTCTAGAGATCAATCTTTCAACAAATACTTATTTATTATCTAATCTATAGATTCGACTTGAAACGTATTTATGGCAAGAGTAAATGGTTTCTTTGTGTTTGTAGGAAACTCCCATAAGTCTTGAGATTTAATCAAAACACATTTTAGAGCGTGGTGCGATCGAAGTACATAAATTGTAAATCTTCACAGCAATCCAAAGTCGGCGGTGAGCATCTAACATTGTTTTAAGTTTTGCTCGCAATACATTAATGTACGGCAGTGTAAAGTGTAACCATAGACCTAAGTAAATAATAATAATAAATATTGTTTATTTACTCTTCACAAAGTTTATCACAATATGTAACTATACTAAGAGCTAAAGCTCACAAATAAAACCTTTGTGACAGACTAGAGTCCATACTAGAATCCCCGAGGGGCCTTGTATTACAGATCTCCAGGCTCTAAATAATAATTTTCAAATTATGACTTGATACTGAAGTTAAAGAAATAGACTTTACAAATCAGATTATGTTTAACAAGTAATATTTAGCTAATTAATACATTAATAACGTTTTTTTTCTAATACATATATTAATTATCTTAATATAAAAATATTAATAAAATTATGAATTTAATGAAATTCTGAATGCCTAAAATCTAAAAATTCAATAACGTAATATTTTTTTTTCTTTTTTAGAGATTAAACTGAAATAAAGAATCCTATAAAATAATTTATCCAAAAAATGAAGGTTTATTAAATTTTTTCGAATCACGAATTTTTGTTAACACAACACAAATAGTGGAAAAATATACATCGAATTGTATAAAACGCATCACACTTACAGCTAAAAATTGTTGCCACAAGCAAGCTGAAGAAGAAGAAGAAATACACGAGAAATCTCTATTTTTGTGGCAAAATATCAATAATTGATAGTATAAGTATTATTCTGATCTAACAGCATTAATTCAATTGAAATCCCGCCTTCTTTCCTTAGTGCCACTAGCAAGGGCGTCGCCAAGGCTGGGCAGGGAGGAGCAGCTGCCCCCCTAGAGGTTAGAAAAATGTAGCCAAATGGAAAGTAACAAAAGTCCTAAGGCCGTGCAACTTGCTTTTCCGATAAATACAGCATCTCAAAACTTGAATAAATTCACTAGGTGCTCTTGTCTGTACCTACAATTCATATTTTTCTCATCCTCCTTAATATTAACTTGCCCCGCCTCCCCTGTGCCATGGGCTGGTGACGCCCTTGGCCCCTAGCTTTTAATTGTCAGCTCTAACCATTCTTAAGTCTACGTGCTAATCCAATACTGTGCTAGCGGCGCTCCATAAGTTGCTGCATATTTATTATGTTCCCGTTCACCATTAGATAGATTAGATTAAGGGGTGCGTATCGCACACACCTCCAGGCCACCACATAAATAATTACTAATGTATGTATTCTCAGAGTAATGAGACACGGGATTTGAAAATAGTGCATTAATGTTTGGTTTGTCTGAATGTTATTTAATGTTGATGTCTATAGGAAAATGATCAAGATTGTTTTGATGATTTTAAAGATTGGTCAAAAAAGGTAAGCCACCGCAGAATTTCCTGCTAACTAGGTTATGCATGATGGTTTTAACTGAACTGCAAAACCTTCATGCAAAGCCGAGTTCAATAGAGGACACACACGCTAGGTTATGCATGACGGTTTTGACCACAGGCATAACCGAGCGGCAGGCAAGATTGCATGAACAGGCATGGATAACTTCACAGTTTTGTCGCATACACGCTGGGTTATGCATGTAGGGCTGCCACCTCTCCGGGTTTGACCGGAGTCTACGGGTTTGAGTAGTGGATGTCCGGTCTACGGGTTTAACACCGAAGTCTCCGGGTGGCGCTAGCGAAAGTCAACCGTACCTTGTGTTATAATCTGACAGGACAAAAATTGCGCTGCGCGACCGTTTTTTTTTACTATGACAGGCAATATTACAAGTTTAGTGGATGGAACTGACCAAAAATTGCGCTGTGCGGCCGTTTTTTGCTATTAACAGGCAAGATTACAAGTTTAGTGGATGGAACTGACTAAAAATCGCGCTGGACGGCTGTTTTTTGGTGTAGACAGGCAAGATTACTAGATTAGTGCATGGAACTGACTAAAAATCGCGCTGCGTGGCTGTTTTTTTTCTATAAACAGGCAACATCAGTGGATAAAACTGACCAAAAATCACCCTGCGCTGCCATTTTTTACTGGTAGCAGGCAAGATTACAAGGTTAGTGGATGGAACTGATCAAAAATCGCACTGCGCGGCCGTTTTTTAGGGTTCCGTAGCCTAAATGGCAAAAAACGGAACCCTTATAGATTCGTCATGTCTGTCTGTCTGTCTGTCTGTCTGTCTGTCTGTCTGTCTGTCTGTCTGTCTGTCTGTCTGTCCGTATGTCACAACCACTTTATTCCGAAAGTATTAAGACTACACAGTTGAAACTTGGTAGGTATATGTAATCTGTTAACCGCTTAACGAATTTAATACAAAAATAAGAAAAATAAAAGATTAAGGGGGGGCTCCCCATACATGGAACTGAAACTGAAAAAAAAATTTTTCTTCAAACCAACACGTGTTGGGTGTCTATAGATAGGTCTTTAAAAATGACATTAAGGTTTTTAAGACAACTTTTTCTCAAAGTCAACTGTTTGAAAGATATTTACCGCCAAAGTGGTAAAATGTGTGTCCCCCCCCCTTTAACTTTTGAAATAAGAGAGTGAAAAATCTAAAAAAAATATATGCTGTAGACCTTAATAAAAACTTTCAACCAAAATTAGTTTGAACGAGATATAGTAATTAGTTTTTGAGATATAGCACATTTTCTAAAACCGCAAATATAACTTTGTCATTCATACCAACACTGTGAAAAACAAAGTTATTTTTACAGACGAAAAATTATAGGTGGTATTAAATATGGTATGGTATAGGGTAACTACGGAACCCTATGGCGCGTGGCCCGACACGCACTTGGCCGGTTTTTTTTATTGTTTACAGGCAAGATTACAAGGTTAGTGGTTGGAACTAACCAAAAATCGCGCTGCACGGCCGTTTTTTGTTATTAAATGGCAACATTACAAGTTTAGTAGATGGAACTGACCAAAAATCTCGCTGCACGGCTGTTTTTTGGTGTAGACATGCAAAATTACTAGATAAGTGCATGAAACTGATTAAAAATCGCGCTGCGCGGCTGTTTCTTTTCTATAGACATGTACTATTAATTACCTAGGTAAAGTATGATTTCTTAAAAGAAAAAAATCTAAATGTCCGGGTCTGTTCTTGTCGAAAGGTGGCAGCCCTATATGCATGATGGTTTTGACCACAGGCTTAACCGAGCGGCTTGCATGAACAGGCATGCAGTTTTATCGCATACACGCTAGGTTATGCATGACGGTTTTGACCACAGCCATAACCATCATGCATAACCTAGCGTTGAGTCGATAACAAAATAAGACGTGAGTATAAAGGAGGCCAATCAAGTAAGTTACGCTTTTTAGTAGTGTTCTAATTCTTTCAATGAGTATGGTGTAAGAGTTTTAAAGAGTAGGGAAATGAATTCATGAGTTGGATATGAGTTTTACTGCTGAAGGGCAGATTGCGGGAGAGATAGCGAGAAGAAACGACGGCTAAAATACGCGCACTAGAAGACGCGTCGCTCGTGTGTTTCTGGATGCGGGCAGAGCAGCAACGATCGTCTCATGAAGATCCTAGAGGAAGCTTATGCCCAGCAGTGGGTGCCAATCCGTGCAGTTGACGATGCTGATGATGATGTGTTTTCGCTAGTAGTGTTGCAAAAGTCTAAGGATCGTATTATAGAATCAAACTCAAACCTCTGCTTGAATATAGTTAGAAAGGGATGGCGCTATATGCGATGAATAGCACCATCTCTTTCTAATCATACTCAAGCAGAGATTTGAGTTTAAGTTTAATTCTATTCTACGAGCCTTAGGGGCTACGGTGACCTATCAACAAAAGTCTACTCGTTGCCCTCATTTTTGTATACAACGTGTTAACGAATGAACCCAAAATGAGGAAATCCGTTTCATTGGACTATCAAACTAAATAAGTTTTACTATAGGACCAATAGATCTGAAATCGCGAAAATCAGCTGTTTCATACACAAATTATTAACGTAAATAGCAAAATGTGTGAAACAGCAGATTTTTTTCACAATTTCAGAGTTGGTCTCATTTTTAGGGTTCCGTAGCCAAAATGGCAAAAAACGGAACCCTTATAGATTCGTCATGTCTGTCTGTCTGTCTGTCTGTCTGTCTGTCCGTCCGTATGTCACAGCCACTTTATTCCAAAAGTATTAAGACTACATAGTTGAAACTTAGTAGGTAGGTGTATTCTGTAAACCGCTTTACGATTTTTATACAAAAATAAAAAAAATAAAAGATTAAGGGGGGGCTCCCCATACATGGAACTGAAACTGAAAATATTTTTTTCATCAAACCAATACTTGTGGGGTGTTTATAGATAGGTCTTTAAAAATGACATTGAGGTTTCTAAGACTATTTTTTTTAAAGTCAACCGTTTGAAACATATATGCCGCCAAAGTGGTAAAATGTGTGTCCCCCCCCCCTTTAACTTTTAAAGTAAGAGGGTGAAAAATCTAAAAAATATATATACTATAGATCTTAATAAACACTTTCAACGAAAATTATTTTGAACGAGATACAGTAATTAGTTTTGGAGATATAGTACATTTTCCAAAACCGCAAATATAACTTTGTCATTCATACAAACACTGTGAAAAACAAAGTTATTTTTCAGACGAAAAATGATAGTGGTATTAAAATATGGTATGGTATAATGTACCTACGGAACCCTATTGCGCGTGGCCCGACACGCACTTGGCCGGTTTTTTTTTTATACACAACGGGATAGTGCTTGGCTTTCATCTCACCTGATGTTAAGTGACGATAAGGCGTGGTGGAACCGCACTACTTCCAGAATCCTCATCACTGAGGAACTGGATATCTTACCTCTAACTGCCGGAACACAACAATTTTTAAACTGTTGTTAAGGCGTCAGACTTAGGTAAAACGGTAGTAACTAGCCAGGTGGAAGTCCACCAGGTTTGGTTAGTAACCGAGTACAAATTGTACCCCTCCTGGGAATCGAACCCGGGACCCCTGCGTCTTACACGGGTGGGCGAACCACTAGACCACAGAGGCGGTTAAAAGTTGTTCAGTTTGATTGTCAGAAGAAACAGTTTTCCTATTTTGGGTTCATTCACATGTTGTATATTTATTAAACAAAATCTTTACTATTATACTCCAATTTTATAATGACGTCTATAGATAAAATGTTAGGAACATCAAAATGCCTACTGTATGTAAGTTTTGCAGAGTGACCCATGAACTCCTATTGTCCAGATTCTATGGAATTTATGATTCCATGGCATTGAAATATCATATCGTAGGAAAGAATGCACTTGTAAGCAGTAAAATTAGTCTTCCATACATAAGTATAGAATTGTAATGCTGAAATGATTTTCTAGAGAGATTTTTGTCGCGCTATGACCATAGTAAATGCTTATTCAAAGAATATTCGTTTTTAGAGTTCCGTTGTCATGTCAACAAGGAACCCTTATAGTTTCGCCATGTCCGTCTGTCCGCTGCTGGCGGCTTAGATCAGAGGCCCTTAGTAATTAGAAAGCTATAATTTAGCATGAATGTGTAGGTATAATAATCACGCCGAAAAATTGGTAAAATAAAATCTTGAAAAATATTTTTTAGTGTTCCTACCTCTCTACGTGTAAAGTGGGGATCAAATTTTTTTTTCGGTAATTCCGTAGTATGGAGTGTCATTGGTAAACGATTGCTTTTGAATACGTAAAAAAATTAAGACAGTAGTATATAATATAGTTAAAAGGAAAACTATCACTACTACGTAGGTTTTACTAGTAATGAGTAGTCGGTCAACTTATAAAATTAGAAAAGTTTTCATACATACAAATAACATTGAATAGTTAGGTATTATACTTAGGTAAAGTCGTTATTTTTGTAAAAAAAAAGGAAGTAAATAATTATAGCCATAATATGGTATGGTATAATGTATCTACGGAACCTTACTGCGCGTGGCCCGACACGCACCTGTCCAGTTTTCTAATGTTTTTACACAAGAAAAGTTAAATGAAAGAAACGAATCAAAAAAAATCATAATAGTTTACGTTGTATTTAGTAAGTATTGCTAACTTATACCATGTTTTTTTTTGTTTACACAAGAAAACCATTTGTAGAGTAAATTAACCGTTTTTCGCGATTCCAGGGCTGTTTCCATACAAAAAGTTGTTCATAAAGATCATGTCTACTCAGGGATTTCCAGATTTTGTTAATAAGGAAAAATAAACAGATCATATCGAGTTTTAGTTCCGTTATCTTTTTCATTTTTTTTATTGGAACACATTTCAATACCCATTTACTAAATGATTCACTATAATAACCAATACGCATTTAAATACAATGCATATCCTGTTTATAAAGACGAATAAGGTTTTTAATAAGTTTTTTAATAAGTCATCACTTGCTGAAATGACGTCATTTCGTTGAAACTGTGATGTCACTTGACATTATAGATGTTTAACAAGATCACACTTAGTAGAATTTAAAGATCGGGATAGTGATAACAAGCAAAATAATTAATAGTTTCTCGGGAGAAAAACATATAAAATTTTGTACGTTAAGGTTTTGGGGTTGTTGTGTATAAATATACGATTGCTGCAATTAACCTACAGTTTCATTTTTATTATTATGATACACATTCTGTTTCATTGTTATTGCTAATGAAAATAAAAACAAAAACAACTTAAAATTTGGGTTCGTGTGTTTCGCCGCCGTGGTGGATGCACCCGATTTTCAATTAGGTAATAAGTTATTACTTAGTGAAAAATTGGATGCATGTACTTCTAAAACCAATAAATAATATTCAAATCATTAGATACGCTTAGAAATTTTGATAAAACACATGTATTGAAGTCAGGTAGGGTTGGAGGACAGCTTCGTTTTTAATACTAAAATCCCCACCCGACTTCATTAGACGTGTTTTATTAAAATTTGCTACTTGTTCCAGACTTTTTTTGCTGACAAGCATGGTGAAGAATGTTCTTGTCACACATCCACATGGTTAGGAGAAAAGTTTATCCTTTCTTTTACTACAGCTTTAAGTGTGAAGAGTCGGTGCTATTCTACTCTTTAGTCTAAAGTTTAGTATTACCCCAAATAGAAAAGCAACAATGATCCAATCGGAGTTAGTAGTATAATGTACACCTCAGTTATTCATTCAATCGCGATTTATGACACCTATAATGTGTGCAGGGTTGGTGCTCAACTTTCCAGCCACACAGCTATAGCCCAGGACTTTTAGCAAAAAATTCAAAGAAACCTAGGACTAATTCCGGCGGAAGGTTTTTTGTTTTTAAAGTGTTCCTTAGGTCCCCCTGAATATATCTGGAAAGTTCCCCGTGAATCCCATGTACGCTCCCCCCTCCCCCCCCTCAAACGTCTCCCTGATTTTAGTTTTTTCTATTTATCTCAGAAACGGTTGAAGATAGAAGAAAATTGTCAACGTATGATATAATTGTTATAAAATATCCAACCCATCGACACTTCAATCATTTCGATGTGAGCTGTAGTCTCTGAAATATACCTACAGACATTTCACCAAAATTTTTTTTTGCCCAGAAATCATTCTTAGTACTAGTTTTTAAGAAAAGTGAGTGGAGTTGTGGCAAAATTATGTAAGGTCATATGAATCTTGATACATTGAGGAATAAAACAAGGTATAATACATTGTTATAGCAGCATCTGTTCTCGATTCACACCGAATGGTGTCAACGCCACGATGTAATTTTTAGCCCAATACTTTTTGATAAAAGTTTTTCGATACCTAGGACTAATTCCGGTGGTAAGTTTTTGTCTTTTAAAGTGTTCCTTAGGAACATATCTGGAAAGTTCTCCGTGGATCCCATGTCCGCTACCCCTCCCCCCTCAAACGTCTCCCTGATTTAAGTTTTTCCCATTCATCTCAGAAATGGTTGAAGATGGAAGAAAGCTATTGAATATAATATAATTGTTATAAAATAGCCTACCCGTCGACTTTTAAATTGTTTCGATGTGAGCTATAGTCTCTGAAATATACCTATAGACATTTCACCAAAAAAAATGTTTTACCCAAAAATAATTATTTGCACAAATTTTAAAGAAAAATTAGTAGAGTTGAGGCAAAATAATCTGAGTTCATATGAATTGTGATACATTGAGGAATAAAACGTAGTACAATACATTGTCTTAGCAGCATTGGTTCCCGATTTATAGCGAGTGGTGTCAAACGCCAAATACATTTATTGTAGTATTAGCTTTAGTAATTTCTGAGTTAATTCGTTCAAACATACATACATACAAATCTTTCATATGTACGACGCGGGTGAGTGAGGGAGCATGATCATTAATGATTAAACGAACTAACCTGTAAGTGAAGTTACACGAAGGATTCGTCCAAAGATATTAGTACTATTAATTACATGTAGTATCGCTTGATACCTACCGTTTGACCCATCATGTATTAAAATCGGAGCAACCATTTTGATGATGATGGATGATGACGATAAAGTGGCGCCATATTATAAAAGCATAAATCTTGAGTGTTCCAGTAAAATAAATTTCAATTTAATTTCGTTTAATAATATAATTGCTATAACTTAATCCTAAAAGGCAACGTCATTTGCATAGTTCCTGCTGTCTTCATACTATAAAATTATACCGTGGTGTTTGGAACTCGCTGTAAATCGAGAACCAATGCTGCTAAAACAATGTTTTATACCTCGTTTTATTCCTCAATGTATCAAAATTCAAATGAACCCAGATTATTTTGCCACAACTCCACTAATTTTTCTTAAAACTAGTACAAATTATGATTTTTGGGCATAACAATTTTTTTGGTGAAATGTCTTTAGGTATATTTGAGAGACTACAGCTCACATCGAAACAATTGAAGTGTCGACAATTTGGATATTTTATAGCAATTATATCATACTTCTATAGCTTTCTTTTATCTTCAGCCATTTCTGAGATAAATGGGAAAAACTTAAATCAAGGAGACGTTTGAGGGGGAGGGGGGAGCGGACATGGGATCCACGGGGAACTTTCCAGATATGTTTAAAGGGACCTAAGGAACACTTTAAAAGACAAAAACTTACCACCGGAATTAGTCCTAGGTATCGCGAAATTTTTATCTAAAAGTATTGGGCTAAAAATTACATCGTGGCGCTGACAACATTCGGTGTTAATCTAGAACTGATGCTGCTATAACAATGTATTATACCTTGTTTTATTCCTCAATGTTTCAAGATTCATATGCCCTTTCATAATTTTGCCACAACTCCACTCACTTTTCTTAAAAACTAGTACAAAGAATGATTTCTGGGCAAAAAAAAAATTTTGGTGAAATGTCTGTAGGTATATTTCAGAGACTATAGCTCACATCGAAATGATTGAAGTGTCGATGGGTTGGATATTTTATAACAATTATATCATACGTTGACAACTTTCTTCTATCTTTAACCGTTTCTGAGATAAATAGAAAAAACTAAAATCAGGGAGACGTTTGAGGGGGGGGAGGGGGGAGCGTACATGGGATTCACGGGGAACTTTCCAGATATATTCAGGGGGACCTAAGGAACACTTTAAAAACAAAAAACCTTCCGCCGGAATTAGTCCTAGGTTTTTTGCTAAAAGTCCTGGGCTACTAGGAAAGTATTTATTATTTATTTATACTTAAGAGGAGGCCGAGACGAGAGAGTTGAAAAATTCCTATAGAATATTGACAAAATCAACGTTTCGTCACTACGAATCGTCAACTATGAGGAAACAGGGGATTCCCTGTTTCTTCCTCCAAAACCAAACCGATTTAAATATTTTTTACATAAAAAAAAATATGCTTTGGCTGTGTTTCTATGTTTTGCTTTTTTATATAATCTCGTCATATTTGATTGCTGGATATCTAAACAAAGACATTTTTTTAGGTTTTTTATGATCTCTTTTTATAAGCAATTTATAAAAAAAACAGAAAAACAAAAGAACACAGCCAAATCCTTTCTTTAAATTTTAATGAAAATTTATTTAAAACGGTCTAGTTTGGGAGGAGGAAACAGGGCACTACGAAACGTTGATTTTGTTAACTTTTTAAAGGATTTTTTCAATTCTCTCAACTGTGGTGTTTCCTCTTACACGCCAGTCATCTTAGACACAAAAATCGCGTTAGGTCGCAAAAATTTGCAAAGTTGTGTGTTTTTGGGATGTTGTTAGGATACATACGAATAGTGTAAATCCAAATTTGCAACCCTGAAAGACCTGTGCTAGCTTCGTAGTGCTCGAAAAAACTCAACTTTTTTCAGTTTTTGGCTAACAACTTCTAAAATATGCATTCTACGGCAAAGTCGTCTATCACACTTTTAAAGAAGATAAAATTACCAACAATTTAAATGTAAATTCAGCTCTGAGTGTCATATATATCTTGAGATACACACTTCAAAAACGGGCCATTTTTGACAAAAAGTTATAAACTTGTAATAAAACTAGTCTTTCGAACAAAACATCGTCTAAAATACTCATTCTACGAGGAAAGACATAAGAAATAAAACTGTAGAATAGTTATTTAGCTTTACTTTAAGAGTAACAAAAACGCTTAAGGACCGATTATTTTCTTGTCATCAAGTAAAAGAAAAATATTAGAAAATCAGATTTTTCAAGAAATTGAGCTTTGAATGTAAATTGTTATCAACATTGCACAGTTATCTATACATTGTTAATTTATTATCTTAATATATAAAATCGTAAACTGAATGACTGACTGATCTATCAACGCACAGCCCAAACCGCTGGACCTAGAGACTTGAAATTTTGCACACAGATACCTTATACAGTGTAGGCATCCACTAAGGAAGGATTTTTGAAAATTCTATCCCTAAGGGGATGAAATAAGGGATGAAAGTTTGTATGAAAGTCCCTCAGTTTTGAAGCTAGGATCGTCAAATTTTGTGTTTAGGCTGACGATTGAAAATTAATAAATACGGGTCTCAGCGTTTTTCAAAATTTACCCCCGAAGGGGTCAAAAGGGGGATGAAGTTGTGTAATGAAGAAAATCCTTTATTTTCGAAGTCAAAATTGCTAAATATATAATTTAGGCTTATGGATGGAAATCTAACGCAACGTAAATTGTTATTGTTAGTATTTCAACCCCTACGGGGATGAAATGGGATAAAAAGGGGTAAATAAACCTAAAAATAGATATGGATGTCGTTATTGGGGTTTTCTGGGATGACGATTGCAAAAATGACATTTATTTTGAAGTCCAACACGGTGGATATGATTTGACCCCTCAAGGGGTGAAAATGGGTTCGAATTTTGTATGAAAAAATAATATTAAATGGACATTACAACTTTAAACTTCGTAGAAGCACGTCTAAAAATAAATAAGCAAACATATATTCTGTGATTTTGAAAATAAACCCCTTAGGGGGTAAATGGGGTGAGTAAACCTAAAAATAGATACGGATGTCGTTATTGGGGTTTTCTGGGATGACGACTGCAAAAATGACATTTATTTTGAAGTCCAACACGGTGGACATGATTTAATCCTCAAGGGGTGAAAATGGGGTTCAAATTTTGTATGGAAAAAAATATTAAATGGCCATTACAACTTTAAACTTCGTAGGAGCACGTCTAAAAATAAATAAGCAAACATATATTTTGTGATTTTGAAAATCAACCCCTTAGGGGGTAAATGGGGTGAGTAAACATAAAAATCGATGTGGAGGTCGTTCTTGAGGTTTTATGGGATGGTGATTACGAAAATGAGATTTATTTTGAAGTCCAACACGGTGGACATGATTTAACATGTGGAAATGAGGTTCAAATGTATAGAAAAAGAATATAAAATAGACATTACAACTTTAAAATTCGTAGGAGCATGTCTAAAAATAAATAGGCAAACACACATTTTGTTATTTTTAAAATCATCCCTTAGGGTGTAAATGGGGTAAGTAAACATAAAAATCGATGTGGATGTCGTTCTTGAGGTTTCATGGGATGGTGATTGCGAAAATGACATTTATTTTGAAGTCCAACACGGTGGACATGACACATCATGGACCTGTACCTGGACATGCACATCCAGGTAACGGGAACGAGAACAGGCACGGGCACGGGAACAGGAACAGGACGAGAACGGGACGTGAACGGAACGAGCCGGAACGGAAACGGCACGGGAAGGGAACGGGAATGAAACGAGAACGGAATGGGAACGAAACGGAAACGGAACGGGAAAGAGAAAGGGACAGGAACGGGACGGGAACGGTACCGGAAAAAGGAACGGAAGGAGTACGGGACGGGAACGGGACGCGAACGGGAACGAAACGGGAACGGAAAGGGACAGAACGGAATGAGAATGGAACGGAAACGAAACGGGAACGATACAGGAACGGAACGGGAACGAAAACGGGACGGGAACGGTAAAGGCACGGCACGAGAACGGAGGAGAAAGGATCGGGAATGGAACGGGAACGATACGGGAACGGAACGGGACGGGAACGAGAACGGGAATGGGACGGGGCGGGAACGGGAACGGGACGGGCACGGGGACGGGAACGGGAACGGGAACCGGAAGGGGTACGGGACGGGTACGGGACGGGAACAAGAACGGAACGGGACGGAATGGGAACGGAACGGGACGAGAACTGTACGGGAACGAGAACGGGACGGTAACGGGACGGGAACGGGAATGGCAACGGAAGGGGTACGAGAACGGGACAGGAAAGGGACGGGAACGGACGGGAACAGAACGGGAACGGGAACCGGAACCGGAACCGGAACCGGAAACGTAAAAATGACTGGTCAGATCCTGGTTGAAGGTTCTCTAAGGATTTTCTCTAACATCCACGCGGACGAAGTCGCGGGCAGAAGCTAGTCGATTTATACACCTTTTTGTTGTAATTGATTAATAAATGGTAGGTAATTGACGTGTTGCGTGTTTCTGTCGCAGGTGTAAGCTGAGGTCCCTCTATCACTTCGCCACTGTGACATTATTAAAAAATAACACATTAATATTAATTGTGTTCGATTATATTTTATAGGATAAACAATTTAACGCTGATTGGTGTCTTTCTTACCATTTAAAAGGAGTCCAACAATTCATCAGGCTTCTTTTTTTGAAATTTCCAATTTTCTATTTTTTTTTTACCTGATACAAGAGAACTATTATTAGTACTAGAGCATTTTTCTTAGTCTTGAATTAAAGCTAAATAACTGTTTTACAACTTTTTTTTCATATTTTTCCTCGTAGAATGAATATTTCAGTCAGTATTTTGATCAAAACACTAGCACAATATTAATATCAAACTTTTTTGAAAAAATTACCCAATTTGAGGTGTTGTATCTCTAGATATATATGACATACAGAGCTAAAATTACACTCAAATCGTTGGTAATTTTATTTTCTTAAAAAATTTAATTATAAACTTTGCCGTAGAATGCATTTTTAGAAGTTGTAAGCCAAAAACTGAAAGATGGCGAAAAATTTCGAGGTTCCTCCATCATTTCGCCACTGTGACTTCATTATTGAGATTTGGCAGCCTACTCAGGCAACGCTTTGATTTCTTCTCTTGTTTTACCAATTACACCTTCCATAACCCCTAAAAAGGAAACAAATACCTTCCAGTCGGCACCTCCATTCGCGCCAAAAGTCTGTTAATTATAGGAGGGTTATCGCTCGGCTAATGTTTTATTTGAACTAATTTACATAAAACCTTAATAAATTATATACCTAAACCTTTTTCATAAATCACTTTATGTATTAATGAAAACCGCATGAAAATCCGTGCAGTAGTTTTTGAGTTTATCGCGAACAAACAGACAGATGCGGCGGAGAACTTTTTTTTATAATGTGAAGTGATTACACGTTAACATTAATTGTATTTAATTTTATTTTGCATGTTATACAGTTTTCCGCCGATTGTCATCTTTTTTATCCTTTAAAAGCGTCCTACAGCTCGTCAGGATTCATTTTTTTGAAAAATCAAATTTCCAATTTTTTTTTATCTGATAACAAAAGAACAATTATTGGTCCTAAAAAGGTTTTCTTTATCCTAAATTGAAGCTAAATAGCTGTTCTACAACTTTGTTTCTTACGTCTTTCCTCGTAGAAAGAGTATTTTAAACGTTGTTTTGTTCGAAAGACTAGCTTTACTACAAATTTAGTCAAAAATGGCACGTTTTTGAAGTATGTACCTCGAGATGTATATGACACTCAGAGCTGAATTTACACTCAAATTGTTGGTAATTTTATCTTCTTTAAAGATGTCATAGACGACTTTGCCGTAAAATGCATTTTTTAGAAGTTGTGAGCCAAAAACTGAAAAACGTCGAGGTTTTTCGAGCACTACGAAGTTAGCACAGGTCTTTCAGGGTTGCAAATTTGGAATTACACTATTGGTATCTATCCTAACAACATCCTAAAAATGCAGGACCTTGCAATTTTTTGCGACCTAGAATGTTTAAGATGACTGGGGTATTAATGGATGGACGACTATTCGCCCATTGGACCACCACGGGCACGGTAGCCCGAGGTCGCAGGTTCGTCGCTGTGCCGCGCACATAAATACAGGGTTGTCTACTACGATTATTTTTGTTCAGGCATCGATATTTATTGAACGGTCGCTACCATTGTTGTTCCCCCTTTTATGATTGGTAGACACAAAACATTGCATGCGGTAGCTTTATATTCCTTTTTTGTTTCGAGAACAATTGAAGATCATGAGTAGAATAAGAGTAATGTAATAATTAGGTATATGCATTTTATAAAGATAAGTAAGTACCTACTAAGTTTTGCTTCACAATTTTTAACAGATACCTAACAGTAATAGTTAAACGTTATGTTCGTCATCTCAAAAAATGCTCTTTACCTATGAAATTGGTGTTTTTTTCTCACACACAGAGAACTTTATAATTTCTGTGATTCAAAATATTTATCAGTTGCTGGATATTACATTGTGAACATAGCTGTAAACTATCAGAATAATTAAAGACTGTTTATTTTGTTTTCTTAGCATTAAAAATACCCTGAAAGTGACTACTTTTTTGTTAGCGAAAATGACCATTTCATCCGTTGTAACTTAGCCTAAACTTATTTTTTTTGCTTAAGTTATGTTGCCTAAGTTAGTTTGATGTTCAAAAATTTGTACATAAAAGTTTTGTTACATTTAACTTTCACGGTTATTATATAAATTAAGAAAATGCTAGTATGAAAAATGCAATTTCTTAAAAACTCTCCATACATAAAGTCAATTTCGTATGTAAGGAACTAATATTATTCGTGTTGTGTTGAGTTGAATAATAACCAATGTCTTTTGTAGTTTACAGTTTGGTTTTTTATTATTTTAAAATAAATTTAAAATCTTTTTTAAACTTTTAGATCGATTATTAAATAGTGTAGGCTGGAATGGGGTTCCCAAGAATTTGGTATTCAAAAATAAAATTGCATGAATAAAACAAAAAATATCTCGCGACTTTATCTTTCAACTTTTTCTTGTGCAAACTCTCCTTTTTGCAAGTTTATCATTACCATCCAATTTTGTTAGCTTACTTTTTATGCGTATGCGTCAAAGTCCTTTTTGGTTTAAAATCATGTTTGACAGGGTGCGGTCGACTTCAGAGGTAGCTGAACATTTTAGTACCATATCGCGCCAAGTGCGTTCGTATAATAGGGTTGATACTACTGAAAATGCCATATAGTTACTATGACAAAGTACGAAAGTGGTCAAGTAGTTTTGTTCGCTGCTACCTTGTAGAAGTTTACGCGTTTGGTGTGACGAAGTGACAGGCGCGAATGCGGCTTCGTTTGTGTAGCTCCAATCAATTTGTACTGGCACTACACGCAATACATCGAAGTTAACTAACTGGCTCACACAGAAGGAGGATTATTCTGAACAAAGATGTTTTTTTATTTTTATTTTAATCTTGCTTAATGTTGAAAGTACTTGATACACTCTTGTGTAGCAAACGAATCGACAAAAGAGCTTTGAAATTTCTCAAAAATAAAATAAAATATTTTTTTTAAATAAGTTCATGAGTTTGTTGCGTTTATCATTCAAATTGTTTTCGTTCGAACAATCCTAAAAAATAAAAATAAAGACTTTACTGACATATTTCGGCGCATGAGAGTAAAAATACACGAAGTACGGAAAAATAGGCAAAAATTTTCTTTTTAAACTAAGTACATTAAAATATCAACAGCTTTTCATGTTAAACTTTTTTTTTAATGTGTAAAAATTTGTTTTTTTGTGTAAAAGTCTGTGTTTTTCGGTCCTGATGTCATTACTGTGCTCGGTAGAATATCAGTGCAGCAGGCCCAGCCTGCTGCTTATACTGAGCCGAGTACAGTTTTGACATCACGCGACGATGCACAATGTTATTGTTATTAACTTTGGATGTGTTAAATTCTTTGGATTGTCTTTGTAATGTTGTGTGTCGTTGTGTGTTGTTCAAAATAAATGTATTTTCTTTCTTTCTTTTCCAGGAAAAAGTTATCATATCCATGGGTACATTACTTTACAGAATTCCAAGAAGCAAAAATCACTTAGAAGAAGTAAAAAAATCACTTAGACCTACTACACTGTTTATTTATGTTCGTTATTTAGTCAATTTTTCCTGTCACCTGAAGATTTATTTGTCCTAGCAGACGACTTTTCGTAGAGAGTTTTCGAAGAAACTAAAATAACGGTACACATTGTAGCAGAATAACACCGCTCGCCAGGAGTCTCATACAAGATGCATAGCGGCGATGTGCGACCACCACCCGCTAATGAAGTAAAGGCTCACTTATTAGTCTGTGCGTAACGAGTGGATTCCCAGTCTGCGGTGAAACAAGGAGAGAATGTGCCTTTAAGCGTATCAATAAGTACGTTTGATGTAACCATAGCATAACTACCTACATAATAAGTTGCATAGCGGTAGTCATATGCGTCATTAGCGGTAGTCCCATATGACAACTGCTAATGAAGTAAGAGCTCACTTATTCGTATCGTAACGAGTGGACTCCCAGTCTGCGGTGAAACAAGGAGAGAATGTGCTTTTGAGCGTATCAATAAGTACATTTGATATAGTTATACCTTTACTACTTACATAATAATATTAAGATCCATAGCGGCGATATGCGACTACCGCTATTGAAGTAAGAGCTATTTATTAGTCTGTGCGTAACGACTGGATTCCCAGTCAGCAGTGAAACAAGGAGAGAATGTGCCTTTGGGCGTATCAATAAGTTAGTTTGATGTAACTATACCTTAACTACTTACATAATAATATTAAGATGCGTAGCGGCGATACGTGACTACCGCTAATGAAATAAGGGCTTACTTGTTAGTCTGTGCGTAACGAGTGGATTGCCAGTCTGCGGTGAAACAAGGAGAGAATGTGCTTTTGAGCGTGTCAATAAGTACATTTGATGTAGCTATGTTTACGTTTTTTTACTCATGTGGCTATAGCGTCTACCTACATAATAATATTAAGATGCGTAAAGGCGATATGCTACCGCTAATGAAGTAAGGGCTTACTTATTAGTCTGTGCGTAATGACTGGATTCCCAGTCTGCGGTGAAACAAGGAGAAAATGTGCTTGCCAACAACGTCCAGCTACATAGGTAAAGTTCTTCAATGTAAAGAATGGGCATCGGCCAAGAACTTTAAAATCATTCTAATCGGCTAACTTCATATTTTTGCTTTTCTTAGAAATGACGTTGACATTTATTTCATTTGCAATAAAGTTGAAATTGTAAATGTCTTAAAATACTTTTTGTTAATTGTCATTGTGATGTTAGACAATTGTTTCCTATGTTTTCCGATGCCCATTCTTTATTTTATGCGTAGCGGTGATCTGCGACTACCACCCGCTTATGAAGTAAGGGCTCACATGCGTAACTATTGGATTCTCACTATGTTTGAAATTTGAGTGGACTTTAAGGGATTTTTGCTCAGCAGTGTGCTGGTGAAACGAAAAAAATATGTGTAAATTTATGCGTAGCTTGCTTTTTAGCCGTCGACAACGTCATTTCTACGTTGTTATAACAGCATACGATGCGATAAGATGCGCAGCGGCGATGTAAAAAGGTACATACGCCGCTGTCGTAATTTCGTTGATCTAACATTATCTTATAGCAAAATAACTTCGAAGACTAGCTTGCGTCTTAACCAGCGTCCAACATTCTCATTACTCATATTACTAACCATTATAAGATAAAGGTAAGAACATCTATTATGTAGAAATCCACACTCCATTACATTTTACGGTACAAATTCACTTAGGTATGTAAGTGACGTGGTAGGCGTCGCTTATTTCAAATTTTCAATAGCTAAGCGGTTGTTCCGCTGTTGAAACTAACACTGGTCAACTAGTGACAACATACGAGCGGAAAAGACTTCAAACGTGCTCTACGACAACCAATTTGGAAGCCTAAATCGTATTGTTAACCTGCATTAAAACTCGGACGGCCGTTTGCACTAAACTTAAAAATCGCCTTAGTCTTTTCCTAACTACCTATACAATTCGACCAAATTAAAACGGTGTCATGAACTTAGCTGTCATGTTCCTAATTATCTTGGTCGAGTTGTACTTAAGAAAAAAATTAGGCGATTCTTAAGTTTATTGCAAACGGCCGACAGACTTTTATTGCGTTGTTATTCTGCAAATCTAAAAAAAAAAAGTTCGGAAAAATTAAGCTGTTTTACTAGTAAGAAGCTTTTAGTCGTTAAAACTTTATGGCAGCAGATCTTTTGAGAATCCAAAATTTTTAAAACTTTAAAATCCGACAGGATCTTAAGGAAAATCTTTTGTGTAAGCCACTGTGCTAATGCAAAATATATGCAGTGAAAATCGTTAATAATTATATTGTAATGTAATTAGTACATAGGTACTTGTACCTACAAGTTGAATGTTTTACGATATAAAGGCATCAACGTAGTGAACCCTGTTTTAGTTTGAATTTAAAAAAAAAGCTCGTTCAAACCAGTCCCCTTATGTTTCACTACTCTGCTAACTCCACTGATCCGTAGGTGGTTCTTACTTCGAATAATATCAGTAATTTTATCTTATCAACTCGTTGTAGTTGTAGGAGAGAAAATGGAGGCGGTCGAAGCTTAAGCAAAATAAGGTACTAGACGTGCGTCAGTGTTCGTCGGGATTCACTTAAGTCTATTTATGTTGGCATGACGATTATATTAGGAGGTCATAACAAATTTGGAAACGATCGCGTAAGTCACTGACTCTGGATGCACAGGATGGAGAGGCACTCTCTGATGCTTAATATGTCAGTCTGTTTGCGTGAAGTGGTTGCGTTCTTTTTATATGCAGGGTGAAAATGTGTTATCGTTACCAGAAAAAAACGATAAGGTGAATGGCTGACAATAGTACAGCAAGTAAATACTAGTTCTACTCACGTGAACTGTGTAAGGACTGACCAAAATTCGGTCTGGTTTCGTAGGTATAAGCGATTAACTTTTTGTTTGTTTGTAATGTATAAACTCAAAAACTACTGATCCGATATTGAAAATTGTTTCACTTATAGAAAAAAAAATTATGAAAAGTAAAGAAAGAAAATAAATTATTGCCCATGTTACTTGCTGATAATTCATTATCAGCAAGTAACATGGGCTATAATTTATTTTCAAAAAAAACTCTAGCCTCTTTTCAGCCTGCATATAAAAAGAACGCAACCACTTGACGCAGACTGACATATTTAGCATCAGAGAGTGCCTCTCCATCCTGTAAACCCAGAGTCAGCCACTTACGCGATCGTTAACAAATTTGTTATGGCCTCCTAATCTAGATGACAAATAATATACTTATGATCACATTACTTGGAACGTTAGTCTTTTTAGAATAAACAGCAGAAATATTTAATCCAAAACAAACGATTGTAGACGAAAATTAATTTGGAATGTATTTCAGATATTAAATGCGCGATTTACTCGTACGAGTAAGTATTACCTACTCGTCTGTAAAAAGACTAATAAAACGAACTTCAAAATAAAAATAAAAACAAATCTCGTAGTTATACTCCAAAAAATTGTTGTAATGCGTAGACGTAAAACTGTAAATTTATTTGACATAATGTGCAAGATAAAATGTTCCTTTACGAATATGCATTATTACCATTTTATAGCCAGTGTGTTATATTTTATGAATATATTTTTAACAGAATGTCGTTTTATTCTTATAATTTAATTGACACATTGTAAAAGAATCATCAAAACCATAATCATAATATAAGTAGGAATGGCGTGTTTCTCATGCTTTTGAAAATGATAAAATTCCTTCTCACTGCATTGTCTTAACCAGTTTGCCATAAAAATATATGCGGCACTTACGTCGGTGCGTATGTAATATTGGGAAATGGAATGGCGCAGTGCGTAACGTGAGATTCCGGTATATCGTTATGCGGGGTTCGATAAAATAGTGATGTGACTATTTATTGTTTTTATCGAAAATTATGAAGTAATTTAGACTAATAGATGAAAAAGTGCAACTTTAAAGATTTTTTATTTTATGCAAAAACAAAAACTGTTTTAAGGAAAACAAAAGCACTGTCGACCCATCAATTCATTGTATTGCGATTAAATTATTCAATGTTTTTTAAATAGGCAACTACTTATTTAATAAACAAGAACTTAAAGATTAAAGCCATTTCTTTATTATTTTATTAATTGAACATATTTTAAAACTGTAGTACTTATTTACCCGGGCAAGCATGCTACACTTTAGACAACATCCCGTTTGCCAAGCAAGATGATGGTCAAATGCCTGCCCAATTACCAATAAAAAAAAATAAAAAACCGGCCAAGTGCGAGTCGGACTCGCGCACGAAGGGTTCCGTACCAAAAAACGGTAAAAAATACGTTTGTTGTATGGGACCCCCCTTAAATATTAATTTTATTCTGTTTTTTGTTTTTTTTGGTATAGCGGCAACAAAAATACATCATCATCTGTGAAAATTTCATTTGTCTACCTGTAGTCGTTATTAATTTCGAGCAAAAAACGGCAAAAAAAACACGCTGTTGTATGGGAGCCCCCCTTAAATATTAATTTTATTTTGGTTTAAGTATTTTTTGTTGTAGCGGCAACAGAAATACATCATCTGTGCAAATTTCAACTTTCTAGCTATCACGGTTCATGAGATACAGCCTGATGACAGACAGACAGACACACAGACGGACAGCGGAGTCTTAGTAATAGGGTCCCGTTAGGGTACGGAACCCTAAAGAAGTATTTTACGTAGAATAACATCGATATTGTACGCTCCCTCACTATAAAATCGCACGCGTTTTATTCGATTCTTGATCGTATGTGCATCGAATAGTTGCGCGCTCGATAACAATTCGGAGCGCGCGTGCGCATCCCAGTAATGCGCCGATTGTGATTGCCGATTATACTACTAGACGCTGATGAGATTAGATTCAATTTACTTTGTAATATCTTTTGTTTCAACCAGTAAAATAGAGGAGATTAGGAATTGATCGAATGACTGATATATAAATAAAATAATCGATTTGCTATTTCAATTGTGGTAACAGTCAGTGAGATAACAACATAGGGAACTGAAAAGACTGGTTTATTCAATTCTGACCTAAAAAGTATTAATTTTAGGGTTAAGGGAACATACGAAGTCAAATATAGTACTTTAAGAAAAACAATAGGTATCGGAAAACATCGGAAAAAATTGTCTACATACATTACATAACAAAGATAATTGTCCATGTCCATCAGCCATTTTAATGTCCCCACTGCTGGGGCACAGGCCTTCCTTATAGGTGGATGAAGATAATTAACGAAAAGTAATTTCGCCCTAAAAGTTGTATATCTGTGTTATTTGTTTTTAAAAACATACAATTTGAGCTCCTTTTTAAAGCGAGGTCTACAGCTCACGGAGTCAATAGTTTACAATTTCAACCAAGGAAATTGTAAGTACTTACAATTTCCTTGATTTCAACTTTATTGCACTGAAATGTCAACGTCATAAAACACGATGCCCATTCTTTATCTTTTCACACAGTATAAGTTGATTCATCGATCTCAAAAAAAAATTATGTAGGCAGTAGATTATAATCTCAGTTATGAGATTGACAGAAACATGATAGCTAAAACATTTTTCATTAGAAAGAAAATCGTAAAGTGACCTCCAATTTTGTAGTTTTCAATGCTGTGTCAACCATCAATAAACCTTATAATCTTAAAACATAATAAAAACTAGGTCTGTAGTTTTGATATTGATAATTTTCCAGAATAAGTAATAGTTTATTAGTAATCAATTAAAAACGATACTGTTTTCAATAATTTCGATAATTTTGGCTATGAACGTTGTACGCTCCCTTAAATCTTAATTTTGTTGACGATGTTCAAGTATAAAGATAAAGATATTTATTGCATGAAACATGGTTTTTTAAAGATGACAAAATATTTAAACAGGTGCACATATTTCGCCGGATTCCCGACATGCAAATAAAAAAAAAAAACATATAATAAAAACAATTCCAATAATGATAAATGTTCTAGTGTGAAAAACATGTCAAATATCTATGTCTTTTAAATAAATGTGAATAACTATCTACTGAAAAACTCTTTTAAGCTATAATGACTTTTTGACACGAGCCATGCATGCAGTTTGAATTTAAATTGCTTTATAGGCAGTTCCCTTATGTTTTTGGGAATGTTATTGTAAATCTTCATTGACATTGTACTACAATTTTATGGCTCAGTTTTGTGTTTCTAAAAGGAATAATTAGTCTAGTCGGATCCCGGTTTCTTATTACAGAAGAGAGTTTATCTCCATATTTATTGAACAAATGTGAGTTTTCTCTTATGAATACACAAACTTGAAGAATATATAAATCGGTCAAAGTAAGCAATTTAAGGCTTTTAAACAATTGTCTACAGGATGTCAGGGGGGCTACTCCACCACATATTGCTCGAACGCATTCAACATCTATGGTGTGTTAAGTACATTATGAGACAAGTTAGCTTAGGTTGCTCATTGCACACGAGGCTGTGGGTTGCAGCCCGAGCCGCAGGCGAGGGCGTAACTCAGCCGAGAGTGCAATAAGCAAAAGCTCACGAGTTTCATACGACGTTTTTCAACACAAAAAAAGTAAAATACAAACCCCCTTACTAATAAAGATTGTATAGCAGCTGCATAGTTACACAGTGTTTTGTCACTTTCTTTTTAATGTCAAATTCAAATAGTTTGACAGAGAGTAACCATTGTGTAACTAAACATCTGCTATTCAATCTTTATTAGTACGGGGGTAGGTAATTTACTACACAGCAACAAATACGACAAAAACAAAATATCACAATTATGGGAAAAGGCGCGTAGTTTTTTTTTTGTTTTTTTTTTTTACACGCCCAATGCAAATATTTTGCGAACAAAGGGTTGAGTGAGCATACAGCCTACTTCAAAATTATAATTTTTAAGTGATAAAATGCAAATATTTTAATATTTTATAACAAAATATTGTGAATTATGAATAATTTGATTATAATAAATATTTGTTTGACTTAATTAAGGACTTACACATTTATTTATTTCAAAAATTATATGAATTTTGAGCAGCATAAAACCTCTTTATTGTTACTAAAAAAATAACTGTATTACCCGGTTAAATTGGGAATGCTCTGTTTACTCGCATAGAACCTGCAGTAAGGTACTATTTTAACTTTGTAGGGATATTTCTATCACAACCTAATGTTTTATATATTATTGAACGGTGTTTGTTATAGCTCGGTTTATGGCCCTAAAAGCGATGTATTAGGGCTCACTTTACGAGCAAGTGTGTTGAAAAAAATCTTAACTCACAAACTACAAACTTGTATAATGATAAGCTACATTAAAACTAAAAACACCTTTACGTATATAATTTTTCAGCATTCATTAAACAGATTTGTATTATTTTCATGAATGTTACTACTTAACATAACATTCATGAAAAAGTAAAAAATCAATTAAGTGAATGTTGAAAATATTTTGCATCCTTTTTCGTTTATTCATATCATTTTGACATCTAAAAATTCTTCGAAAATTCAATATCTAGGCAAATTCTTGAATGAGTCATACCAAAAATGTTTACTGTGACGACCATCGAAATTTTCTTTTCCCAGAACTTTTTCTACGATTCGATTAAGCTGCGACGACTGCATCCTTTTAAGATAACCAATTTATGAAGACCTCTCCCTGTTTCAAAAGTATGAACAAAATAAGAGTTAAGAATCTCATCTTGAGATGGATCTTGTTAGGTTGGTGTATAAGTATGAATCGTATCGATTAAGTAAAGGAACGCTAAGGTATTCGTAGTATTTCGGAAGTGTCTCTTTTTCTCCGGGACGACGTGCCGGGCGCAGTGACCTGTGACGTATTGTGACGTTTTTGTACTAGACCCAACACTAATAGAACTATTTCGGAATGCGTAGGAATTTATGCTGCTCGGTCATTTTAGTACGAGATGTTGGGTGGTTTGGACGAATTTACGAAATTGTACTTGAAAAAATATTTTTATATGTTTTTTTTCTACTAAACTTTATTTAATTGAAAATTTTTTGTCCTTTTGATAGCTATAGTCGCCTGTCAGTAGTTATACTTGACCCAAATAAACTAGGTAAGTACTTACTTTAAGTTAGATTTTTTGCGTCATTTAATAAATAAAGCTTTTGTGCTTGTCTTATCAAATTAATTAATGAAAATTAAAATAGAATCCGTAAAAACACGTTAATATTACCTTATATTTCAAAATCGCATTTTGACATACCTATTTTTTATTGCAACTTTATTAAATTACTTTATAACTTTTAAATAAGAGTTTATGTAGTTAATATCATTTTGTTTTCTTTTGTAATTGAGTCACTCTTCCTACAAAATTCCAAGCTTCAATTGTCCTCCTAAATGGACAAATCAGAGTACTTTTTACCTCACAGAATGTTCGGCATCTTAAGAATTCCAGTTACGTCTTTGTCACACGCCACTAGTAAAGAAAAATGTACAACGCATCTCTTAATACATTTACGGTTTAGATAAACCGTATCACTGAAGCATAAAGTTCAAAATTGATAAAACTTAAGTAACAAGTTAACGGGTTTGTAACATTTCAAGCATTTTAATTAATTTTACGGTTCATCAACGGAATTAGTTTTTCTCGCGCTTACTTTAATTGAGTTAATAATGAAAATGTAAATAGTTTCATAATGTTTTTAAGTTAAGTGGAGCTTTCATAATGATAATAAGAAAGGTAATTATTATAAACGTGAAATTAACTTAATATGTCTGTCTGTCTATTAACTTTTCATACTTGAAACACTCAACCAATTTTGTTAATATTAGTAAAAATATATATTGGGTTATAGGAAAAGAAGGTAAGAGCTCTTACACACGGGTGGCACGTTGCCAACTGCAGTGCGTCGACGCCTACCGTTGTCAGCGCGTCGTCGCACGCCTGCCATTGTCAGCGCGTCGACGCCTACCGTTGTCAGCGCATCGACGCACGCCTGGCGTTGTCAGCGCGTCGACGCACGCCTGGCGTTGTCAGCGCGTCGACGCCTACCGTTGTCAGCGCGTCGACGCACGCCTGGCGTTGTCAGCGCGTCGACGCCTACCGTTGTCAGCGCATCGACGCACGCCTGGCGTTGTCAGCGCGTCAACGCCTACCGTTGTGAGCGCGTTGACGCCTACCGTTGTCAGCGCGTCGACGCACGTCTGCCGTTGTCAGCGCGTCGACGCCTAGCTACGACGCCTATATTTTTTTTATGAAATTGACAGAAAAAAAACCCTTCATTCTTTGTTTGTTACTATAAAGTCACGCAACAGGATAGTGACGTAAGCAAGTGTACTCCCGGAATGCCATACCTTGTTTCTTGGATCATGCTTTTTTCGATATATAAGGTCCTTCTTAAATAGTGCACATAATTTTAAGGGGTCAATGTACTCATCCATACAAACAACTTTTACTATGGGACCAATATTGAAATCGCAAAAAAAATCAGCTGTTCCATAGAAAATTTAAAACCGAATAGATCAAAATGTATAGAACAGCTGATTTTTTTTCGCGATTTCAATATTGGTGCCATAGTAAAAGTTGTTTGTATGCATGAGTACATTGACCCCTTAAAATGATGTGCACTATTTAAGAAGGACCTTATAGTAAGTGTGACTATGGTTAGTTGCTAACTGAGAATATACCAAATAATATACCAAACAGCACGTACTAGGTGTTTTAAAAACTTTAGAAATAGAAATCATTTATTTGCGAATACCGAGTATACATGTTGTTATAAAAATAATAATATTTTGGCAGTTCTACAGTATTTGCCTTATTAATGTAGGCATGCAAATATTTGTCAAAAGAACTGAATAAAAGGCTAATTATACGCAATTTAAAGCAGGTACATTGATTAAAATTAATAAAATTAGGTATGTCATAATTACTAAGATTATTAATATAATTGAAAAATATTAGAAAAGATCGACTCACCCGTAGCAGCTCAGACGGGACTTGAACCCTCGACTCGAACTTGGTAAGTGCATTGGGCCGGAATCCTAAGGGTGCGGGTTCGAGTCCCGTCTGAGCTGCTACGGGTGAGATGATCTTTTCTAATATTTTTTAATTATATTAATTATCTTAATATAAAAAATAGCATTGTGAATGCATAAAATCTAAAAGTTTAAAATGTCATAATTACAGTAAAATTTCAATGATAATAATAATACGTATAAAAAGTCAATAGCTAAAATAATCATTATAGAAAAATAGTACTTATAAGATATTTAAATGTCATCGGTAGTCATCACTATTCATCAGCTTATTACGCTATAAGGTACGGTCAGAAAACAACAATTTGACTATAATAATAAAATAAAAATTTATACAATGGCATCTTCTAAGTACTCTTTAGTCGAGTAAAAATCCTGTTCAGAAAGCCAGGAAAATAAAGATCTCTTAAAAATATTTTTGTCTACGGGTAGTTCCCTCAAGTTTAGTGGTAATTTGTTATATATTTTATGGTGATATTACAGCTCACGGAGCCACTAGTTTACTAGCTACAACTTATTTAAAGTATCCAATAAAACAAGCAAGTATAACTAAATCAAAATCAATCAAAAGATATTGATTGCACACATTAAAGCCAACTGAGCCAGCCATCCCTATCACAAAGACCATCAGAATCCTCACCGCACACGAAAGCTCTAGTTTTCGTAGTAAAAACTAGTGGTATCGCGAGTGCAGTAAATCTTGGAGCACCACGATCCTACAAATTACGGCCAATATCGTAGATATGGACGGTTGCTATGGTAACCGTGAGAAACTATCGAATGACCCCGGTCAGGTGTAGTTCGACTGCAAAGTGTAGCCTTTTTAATTGTCTCTGATAGGCATTTGTTTGTTCGCATTCTAAAGAGTTCGAAATTTGAACCTATGTTTCAACCTTTTCTGATGTAGGTAATTTTTCAATTTAGAAAAGAGACTCGTAATATTTTTTGGAATATCATTTTATATTATTGTAGTGTAGAGAAACAAAACACTCTCGAATAGGTACGTAATTATTGTTTTAATAAAGAATACCATGTGATCATCTTAATTTCTTTTGTTTTTTTTATATAACGAAATACCATTAACCAATTACCATTAACCATAACATTTCTCGAAAAACATTTTGCGAAATGTGTGGAGCATTAATTTTTTGGGTAAATTTCGGAAAACTGGCTCGACTATAAAAATCTATATAATTATCGAACCTCTAATAAAATTTCACCAGAATGGTTTTTTTATTTATTTTTATTTATTTATTTATTGTTCAAGACATACATAAATACAGATTATATTATACGTTACTCATTAGCAAAAACCACTAGGGTTTGTGTGCCCATGAGAGAGGTTTGACAAATGCGACCTGTAGAGGAAAACAAACGGAAGGACATACGAAAGAATTTTTGTCCAAGCAGAAGCAGAGACTTCGCTCGCGCTTCGTGCTCGCTCGGTCAATCAGTAAAATATTGAACACAACACTTTGCTATTAACACTAATTTTAGACTTTTCAAATCGTTGCTAGAGATCTTTAATTCAACAAAACAAACTTAGATTAGACAGCTGTTGAAGTCTTTACTCTATTTCTGCATTTAACCAGAAGTAAGGGTCAATGACACATTATTTTAAAGTTGATCTATATTTCACAAAAAACTAAACAATTCGTCCAAAAAACGCGTACTCGTCCATCCTTATCTCTGCGAATCGACTGCACTTTTTTCATAAGAGAGAGCGGGATGGGTGTATTCTGCCAGTTGCGTTGCGTAGTGGGCAGTCTTTATAACTGAACCGTGACGATTGTTGTGTTTGAAGACGGAGCTAACTCCGGTTTGGAGCGAGTGACTGTTGCCGTCTCGCTCGCTCAATTTTTTTTCTGACGTAAGATTGTTGACAGCTGGTGATGCAATTGTAGTGTTATCAAGGTTATGATTATCAGATAGTAATATTACTAACGAGCCGTCATATATTTTTTAGTTACTCTTTCATTTACTTTATACGTCACATGTCAATTAACCTACTCTAATTATTTTTTTATTATTTTTAACAACTAGAGCTCAAATGCCTTATAACCTCATTAATATTAACACTTTATCTAATGAAAAGAAATAAAAAAAAATCGTATTAAAATTTGGTCTGTGTGTGTGGAGCGTTGATGTCTTTTATACTAAACACATTTGCGTCTTTACTGCGAGTACAATTTCGCATAGCGTGGTCGTTGCGTTTACGTCACGTTAGTAGTAAAGCCGCAATTAGGTACATATCCCGATCTAGCATCCTAATTAGGAACCAATTTAGAGTTGACACCCGTATAATAAGCTTATTTTAACAGTGAATTTGCACAAATAACGAAAAGGTCAAGATTGTTTATGATTTTATTATTTCGATTCTCATCTCCAATCTTAAACAATGTTTAACCTTCCGTTAAAATATAAATTCACTTTTAAAATCGAACTTATTATACAATATTTTATTGTCAAGTACGGGTGGCAACCCGAAATTGGTTCCTAATTAGGATGCTAGATCGAAATATGTAATCGGCGCTTAAACTTACTAATAAATTTGTGAATTAAGTTATTTTAGTATATGGTCATTTCCATATCTTAAAAGTTTACCATTACTTATCCAATTATAGATAGGGTGAAATCACGCATTAAAAAATTAACTTGTCATATCATTACTTTCAAATAGTTTTTTATATAATGTTTTTTTATTACATTAAATTGGACGCCGATTTTTATTTTACTTTAAGAAACTTAATGTTCTTGACTGCAACTTGAAATCATGAGTTCCTCTACGAGCAAAACCATTGGGTTTCAATTAGTCATAATCAAAATAGAGTATCAAACTAAAATAATAGGTATGGGTTCAAAGTATGCCTTACTAGCTATATTTGTAAGATTTTTGATTACCTACACTTCTTTTGATAAAGGTGTGTAAACAATTTACAAAAAAACTTAAGAAAGATTTCTTGTAAGTAAGTAAACATTTTTGTGACAAACTTTGATGTTGACTTATTATCAAATATTTTTTTAATTTAGGTTTCTATGATTCTATAATCGTATTTTGATTTCGCGTAAAATACGATCTTTTTATTAATATTTCTTTGCCTAATCCTGAACAAAGTACAGCAACTTGTAATAGAATTTCGCAAATCAATGCTCAAGACGTTTTAATGGAGTCGTAACCTCATCCGAATTAAAGCCTGCTTTAAAACATTTCAACACTTAAGTTTTTTCATTGACAAAACTACTTAACACAAAAAAGCATCGGCCGATTCAACACGGCTCATAAACCCGAGCATTCATAACCCGATAGAATAATCCCGCTTCAAAAAATAAACTAACTCTGTAACACCCGTCAGAATCAAAACAAAACTAAGTCGAGTCATCAACATCAGTCAACGAAGATGCTTTAAACCGTTAGACGTATATCGCTTTAGTCCTTTCCGTGAGAAAATCTTGGTATCGACAGCTAATGCATCCTATACGGACATGGAGGCTGAGGTTTTACGGGTCGAAAAGCGCGCGAACGCAGTGTAGCGCCGATGCCCGTGCGCACAGCACGCTCACACGACCGCGCGTGCGCGACTGTCAAAACCACGGTGACAGCGACCGAACTCGAATTCGGAACTCGTTGACTTTTTAAAAATGGAACCCATCATATCCGACCTTTTTTTAGTTGATTTGACTTAACTTTTTCTATAAACTGAGTGAAGAAGTTTTACGCAAACATTTTGTAAAGTTTAAAGTTATATTTTATTCGTTTTTTTGTAGATGCAAAAATTTTTGTGACATTTTATAGCATGCAAGTGTGTTCCGAATTTAGTGCTAAACGTTTAGTAAGGTCCGTTCATATATGTTTAGTGGTTATAAGGGCGTTAAAATTGACTCAAGTGTGAACTGATAAGGTGTGAACAATCAATTTGGCCCAATAAGCAGTGAAGTTTTTTTATAAACATTTTCGTGCTTTTCTTTTGGAAAGGATTTGTTTATGAAAATAAAAGTCCTGGTAAGCTTTGTTTCTTTTTATGTTTAGAAAGTAAAATAAGAAATCTAGTCTCTAATGATACATTTTATAAACCATGCTAGTGATCTAGCTATCTTCGTACGTTTTGCAGTTAGTGGCGAGGGGTGAAATTATGGCAAAGGTAAGCCGCTCTACAAAAATGTAATGATCTGCATAGTTGATCAGTGGGGTGGGATTTTCAAAAGGCAACCCGATGAGAATCGGTTTGTATGGACCCTTCGCCAACCCTTCGCCACTGGCAGTTAGGGATCTAATTATTACCATACAATAATACCACATTAACCTCTTCATGCCTAGACGTTATCCTTTATTGTCAAAAAGTTATCAGATCTCATGTAGAGCCAAGCTTCTAACTCTATGCGGCCTAACTCTAATACAAGCCCTAACTTCAAAAACTCTACACCTTAGGCAAAATATGTGGCTTGGCCATTTCGCTACATGGAAACCTTTCTGATAAACAATCGTTCTTGTAGTAACGAAATAGCCAAGCCACATATTTTAATTAAGGTGTAGAGTTTTTGAAGTTAAGGCTTGTGGAGTTAGGGCGCGTAGAGTTAGAAGCTTGGCTCTACATGAGGTCTGATAAGTTTTTGACAGTGCGAGCCATATGGATGTCGTGGCAACAGTATACATGAGAAGGTTTTTGGTGGGATACAGTTTTCTATAAAACTGTAAATAAAAGTATATGGGATTAAGCTGTGTTTATTCATACTTTGACCGAAGCTTTAAAGGTTGCGCGGGTCACAGAATGGTTTATGATCATACACCCTTTTTAAAATAACCTATGTTTTGCTAAGCTCATGATACTAGATTTCTTTGATAACTCATCAAATTGTCACTTTTAGTTCCTTTGGAATCTAACTTGGTTGTCTGAATATGGTTCTTTCTTAAAATTCATTTTTTTAAATTTTCGCCAACTGGAGTCATTCGACTCCATTTCCTCGTTGGAATTTACTCGAAGATGGGTATGGTAGTATTCTTTTGTTTTTTTTTTTGGAAATATGATTTGTCTTGCATGCTTAGCAATGAAAATAGCCATTCTTTAAGGTGGAAAACCTGAGCGAAAGTGGCGCCGCGGTGAATTTTGTTTAATATTATAACTCTAATACACAATTTTAATAATGTTTATCGTGGAGATTTTAGGGCCTACAGTCTAGTATTTTTAGACGGTATCGTTACATTCCCTCGTAGTCACTGCTAGAAGTAGATAGCAAAACTGCTAAAAGTGGCCGTTTTTGACACATTTGCTATCTACTTCTAAGAATGACTACGAGGGCATGTAGTGATACCTTCCAAAAATACTAGACCATGCGCCCTAAGAACTCCACGTAAAACATTTTTAAAATCTTTTTCTATTAATAACTTATTAAATAAAAACCTCTGAGGGCGCCACTTTCGTCATACAACCGCCATATTCGTAAATAAAGTTCTATTAAAACACTACCTATATTCATTAATAGTCGAACGACAGTTAAATACACACATTGTCATGTTAATGTCATCCATATTATACGTAAACGCTACACAAGTTATTTATTTGTTTGCCAAAAGGTGGAGAATGAGTTTATTTTATTTCATCATTTTCAACTTGACAATTTTATGAAGATAATTGACTACAAACACGAAAGAGCTTTATTCCAAAAGTTACCGAATACTTATTTATCTAACAGCGGTGTCAAGGTAAAAATCTCCTCTAGTACACAAGAGTAACTAAAAAAAACTTAATAGTAGAGATGAGGTAGGTACTTTATTGTATAAGTATTTTTTGCTGGCGTTCCGTTTAATAGGTCAAAAGGATGACGCATCCAGTCTTTGCTATTTTTTGCATCGTTGGCTCCAAATAGCTTCCCGTATAAGGAAATAGGTACATACTTTTATTATAATTTTATTTTATTTTAATATACTCATTTAGGCCCAGTTTCCCAAACAGTTGCTAGGATACAGTTTACTTAGCAAACAGATAATTTTAAAAGGAACAAATTCTGTTTCATTTTCAAATTAAACGAGAAATTAGGAGCTTTTTGGAATTTATAAAAAAGTCTTTATTTTAGGCTTAAGTACACGAGTATAATTCTTCTTTACACTTGTAGAGATAAGTCACCGATACTTCAAATGTAGATAAAATTGAAAGTTCATTTATAGTAGGTATAAGTACGTATAAGTAGCTATTTTCGTACTTAAAGTATAAAGTAACTTCATCTCTAACTTCTCAGGCTTAGGTAAAACGTTTTACAAGATTCAGTTAGCACTCACTATATTCCAGCTTAATTTTAAAAAAAATATTTGTGAAATTGTCTGTCAGCTAAGTTAATTTGGCCTTATTCGGAACCTGTAAAATTGGCCCCCAATGTAAATGCTTTACTGTGCATAAAATAAATATCAAGACCATGATTTGTACACAGCTTTCATTAAAATTATGGTTGCAATAAATGTTGAGTATTGTCTATTTAATGAGACTGGCAACACCAGTGACTCATATAGATCAGGTGACAGTGGGCCGTTGATCATTCATATATCTGTCTATCATTCTTAATGCAAACATACTATCAAAAGTTCACCGCAAAAAAACTATAGGTATTCTAAACCGAGCTTTGAAACCGGTCGCTAACCGGATGTGCGATGCCTCACAGCTGTCATTAACTTAGTTTAAAAAAGTAAAAGATTAGCTGTTCGGAGTTTTGGCTAAAATCTAGATCTGTAACGAATCGCTGCTATTCTGCCATTTTTGTTGATCGGCAAAAAATGTTTGACTTCTTATGTAAAAGTTTGCTAAGCTAACAACGAAGTATTTGCGGGTTAACTGGACAAACGGAGAACTCTTGTGACTTTTTTACTTTTAAAATAGAACGAGTAAAGGAAAAGGCAGTCGTGTTTAAAAAAAATATGACGCCATTTTTCATCATCGAATCATAATTGGCTTGTTACATTATAATTATTCAATATCGTTAATGCCAAAGGATTATGTTAATAAAAGTTAAAGATGCCAAATAATTATGGACTTGTTTTAATTTTTAGTTTTTCAATTATTTAAGTTAAACATTAAATCCTCGTTAAACATGGACTATCCTGAAATTATTTTAGTATAATTTTCATTAACAATATAAGATAAGATAATGCTTTATTTCAATATCACAGTAACATATAACAAAGAAATAACAATAATATTAACTTTAACTCAAAATCTAATAGCAAAAACCATCATTTTAATCTTCGACTTTATTTTAGAGTACTATAATTTATTAAATGACCTGTCGAAACAAATCCGGGCACATCTTTTCGTAGTTCAATTAAAAAACCAGTCATGGCTACTTTTCGGAACGGTTCCAAATAAATATCCGATACTGCCCTCTGACCCCGGTTCCGTGAAACTTGATTAAATTTCTTTGGTCCAAATAACTCGTAAGAGCGAACAGGTTCCGTTTGCAATTTATCAAGGTGCATTTACGCCATCAAACTCCAAATTGGACATGTGCTATTTCTAATCACAAAAAAGTGAACAGACATCTTAAAAAAATCTCGAGACTCGCGGCATCCGCAACGAAACTTTTTTGAATAACGTAATAAATATTAAGATGGCAACACAGAGATTTTAAAAAACAAAACTCTCTGGATGAAGTCGCCGGGAATCCGCGCAAGCAAATATTTAAATTTCAATTCGAACGTCGCATATCAATGGGGAGCCATAAGCCACCGGGGTTTTTATTTTTTCATAAAAAGACTGGCCGCACTGAGACAATAAAGAAAAAAGCCAGGAGAAAAAGAAAAACACAAAAACGGCATCTAGATTCGAAACACTGGCTGATTCGAGGTTGGAAACAAAAGAAGTGCGGCAAGCCTGACCGAGATCTTTGCGTACGCGGGGCGCATCTCGTTTACTTTTTTTTTATTTTGCATCCATGTGATTTCTTTTCTTTGATGCATCACAATGAGACCGTCTATCTGACGTCAATAGCCTTTGGAAATAATTATTGGGGAACAATGTTGTTTTTATGTTTTGGTTATAAGAGTTTAACGTACTTTCCTTGAGACATCCTGCAAATTGAAGCTCGGACTTAAACTGTCGAGTGTTATTTAGAAATGTCTTCATTATTGTCTATGAATTGCTTTTTTTTTTCCTTTTTTTTCATTGCAATAAAAGTAATTCCTTTGTGTGACAATCCAAAAAAAAAACTATTATTTTACATAAGTTACGGAAATACACGATTGAAGGTTAAATTCTTTAATGTAAATTCCATAATTAATGACATGTCAATTTAATTTGACTTGCAATTTTTTATTAGAAAGGACAATTTGATAAGCATTATAAATGAGCCGCTACCTATTTAAAAACAATATTCTTGTAATATCCATATTTAACAGACACTTATTTGACAAAGACAAAATAGAGTTAACATAAAATTGAATAATCTTTTTTTATCTGTTAAACAAACCTGTGTATCGTATTTTTGATACGAAAAATAATTAATATTGATGAGGATTACTGGCATATTCATTAATATATTTATTTGTTTTTTTTTGTTAAAGATATTCATGATTAAATAAAAGTGTGAAATAAACTGCTATAACATTAGTAGGTAACAGTTTTAGCCCATGTCTATCAACTATTAATTTTAATTATGATAAGTTTCGTAGTGTAGTGATAGCTGGTCTATGTGGTCTGCGATTATGAAAGTTAAGCGACTCTCGACATGACTAATGTCAGATGAGTGACTGAAAATGAATGCGTTGGTTTTGATTACGTCACCAGTTGATATAGGACTCACCCATTTTTCCTATTATTTTAATTCATGAGTAGGATTTGTGTCCGCCATCCATACGACCACCCCGTTATCATCTCCCTGCTCTAATCCAATTTTTGTGGGGTTGGCACATTACATTTTCTCTCCCATTCTTCCCTGTAACTCTGTCATCTTCTCATTTAAGTACTTCCCACATATTCAAATCATTTTGCACACAAATCTATCATTTTTCTGCATCTTCCTCTTCCTCTCCTCCATCTATTAACGTTTATGTCCATCACTCTTCTACCAACATTTATTATGGTGAACAATTAAGTGTATATTCATTCATTCATGCTTTTCATTCCTTTTCTTAACATCTTATCTATAAACCATAAAATCGTTGTTGCGCAACATCAGGGAATGGACTGGTATATAGCCAGCGTCGAAAAACTGTTTCGCTTGGCGCAGAAGAGAGAGAAGTTCTTTAAACTGACGGCCAACCTCCGGCACTTGAAGAAGAAGAACATATATAAAAAAGTGCAAATACAAACTTCCTCTTATCCTCTCACTAACTAATACCACATATAATTTTTTCATTTTGACCCAAATAACCCCCTACACAAAGTTATATTGTAAAAACTAATAAATCGATAACAAACTTCTCATTTAAAAGATAAGTTTTTTTTTTTATCTTAAGTTAATG
Organism: Agriphila geniculea; assembly: GCA_943789525.1. Lineage (NCBI taxonomy): Eukaryota > Metazoa > Arthropoda > Insecta > Lepidoptera > Crambidae > Agriphila > Agriphila geniculea. The sequence goes on from OX038890.1 coordinate 16,438,829, forward strand.
AAAACTTATTAGGTTAAAATCACAGTATTAAACGTGTTTAAACTAAAACAAAGGTGTTTAAACACCTACCTTTTCCCGACGTTTCGACCGAGGTGCATCGATCACGGGCTGACTCGGTCGAAACGTATGGAAAAGGTAGGTGTTTAGTTTAAACGCGTTTAGTATGCGAAAGTTAAAAAGTGTATAATGAAAATATATGTCATACACCTTTCAATAGCTAAACAACATCTTTTGTAATTGTTACTTTGGCTAGAATTGTACCTGGAACTTCAAAGTTGGCTATACCAAACTTGGCGTTCCAACCACTTGACCGAAGAGGTCGACAGGTTAATGAGCTCATCGATATGACGTCATAATAAAAGTCATGGGTACAGTGCCCTCTAGATAACGTTGACATTGTCAACATAAGGTACTACATTAATCACAGACCTGGGGCCTAATCGCGCTAATTATGAGCGATGAAACCAAAACTAAATCGTTACCGTTTCAGTTTCGTTTACGGAAATAAACTAGCTTTAGTTTTGTTAAAATTGTTGAAAACTATGCCCTAGGAGCCTAGGATACCAGTCTGGGACAATTAACATGATATTTCTAAAGCTAAACCAAGTATTTTTAAGTAAATATAACTTAAATGACAACGGAACGTGTTTGGTTTTATCGTTCAGAATTAGCGAGATTGGACCCCTGTGCTTAGAAAATCACTTTAGTTGTCAAAAATTCTAACACCTGAAGACAAGGTTCTTACAAATGAGTGACCTTTGGAAAGCTGGCAAGAGAATTTTTACAATTTCATTTAATTACTGTGTATTTTCTTCTTCACTACTTAGTATAAAACAAAGTCGCTTCCAACTGTCTGTTCCTATGTATGCTTAGATCTTTAAAACTACGCAACGGATTTTGATGCGGTTTTTTAATAGATAGAGTGATTCAAGAGGAAGGTTTATATGGATAATACATGGTGTCAAATTTCACACTACACCGAAGCGAAGCGAGGGCGGGTCGCTAGTATGTTTATAAACCTATTTTTCAGTGTTTTCTAAACGGTTTCAATGTTGTTTAACGGCAAAAGTAGTGGGTGATTTTCTTTGAAATCTTAATCAATTAGTATTTGCTTCAACTGACCCATATTGAAATATTAACAAAATGTCAAGTAAAAGTGTTTTCTAGTTTTAATAATCTACAAGTTTTACTGTTTCTGACTCTACCATCAAACAAAGTGGACTATCTAAAAAGTATGAAATTATGAATAATTGGAAATTATAAAACAGACAACACTAAATTGTTTCAAAAGCAATGTCTTGTTTATTTTTAAGTAATTATAATGTTTATAAACAGCTGTTCTGTTAATTATTTCCAACAAAACAGTATGTTTGAATACAACCTCAAAACTATAAAGAGGCGCCCCATAATCAGCCGTTTATAAATCCAATCATGCCATAATTACTATCTTCAGACGTAATTAACTATATCTGTATTAAATATTAACGAGCTATAATCTTAATCAGCGATTAGATCATCATCATCGTTGCATGGGAAAAATCATTATGGTACGGATCAGGATTTAGGCTTGTTCGTAATATCGCGATGACTAATCTATAGGTAGTGAGTGTGCTCGGAACACATATTTTTATTTTATTAAAAGTGGAGTTATAGTATATCCGTAGGAGAACTAAAGTAACCGACATCGCTCGAAGGATTGCTCAGCTGAAGTGGCAGTGGGCTGAACACATAACGAGAAGAACTTGTGGCCGTTGGTGCGGGGCGGTTCTGGAATGGCGACCGCGTACCGGATGACGCTCCGTGGGTAGGCCCCGACAAGGTGGACCGACGATCTGGTGTAGGTCACGGTGCGCCGCTGGATGCGGGCAGCGCAGGACCGATCGTTGTGGAGATCCTTGGGGAGGCCTATACCCAGCCTTTATCCAGCAGTGCGGTGATAATGATGATAGAGTCATATAGAAGTAAAGATAGCAACATCCTGTTTATCAATAAAAGCAACTTAGAATGCTAATGTGAAATCAACTTAATTGTTTAACTTAATAAGTTTTCAGCACAACCAGCAACAACTCATATAAAATCACCGTTAAAATTCTAGACCTGCAGCAAAAACAGCAATATCCTATAGTAACTGCACTGCTTCGAAACCAAAAATGTTATTTTCCGCCATTTTGGAAAAACTGGATGTGCCTTTGCTTCTTTAGGGCAACATGTCAACTAAAGTCAATAAAGTGTGAGTAATATAAAGTCTATTTTAAAAAATATTGCACATTTGACTTGGTGACTAAAGTTTTAGGTTTCCCGTACGTCATTTGACGGTCTAATTTATTTTATGATTCAACTCCTTAAAAAATGTTAAAGGTGCGTTGCATATAATTAATCAAAAGCATTTTACCCAAAATGTAAATGAATCATACCTTTGTCAGATTCTACATTTAGCAAAGTATTTTAAAATACTTAACTCGTTTATTTAAGTGTTATGATCACTTCCATTCAATACACAAACAATACATATGAATTGAGAAATTATTCAATTTTGAAGTCGGTTAAAAATTAAATGGTAATTGAATAACCAATAATTCAAAAAATACACTTTATTATTTTTCTTTATGTAAACCGTCTAATAATATAATATTAAATATAATAGAAAAAAATCTCAGACGGGACTCGACTCCCGACCTTTGGAAGTCCAGTCCAATGCTCTCCAACTGAGCTATTGAGTCACTTTTAATGAGGTTGTCGAAATTTTTCATAGTGAAATTATCCTACTCTTTCGCTTCAAGCCAGCGTTATTTTTACCGACTTCAAAAGGAGGGAGGTACTCAATTCGACCCGTTTTTTTTTTTGTTTTTTGTATGTACACCGATTACTCGAAGACGGCTGGACCGATTGAAATGATTCAAACGTTATTACATTAGGTAAACTCCCAAGTTGGTCCCATTTTTTAAAATTTTGAAATCGGTTCAGTACTTTTCAAGTAATCTTGAAAAAAAGCACGAAAATAGTATGATTTTGTGTGAACTACCTCGATGATCAGTCGTATAACTTCTTTGTTTATGAACTGAATAAGATAATTATTTTTTTGTTGGAAAAGGGATATCTTAAGTGTAGTTCTTTAACCGACTTAAAAAAGGAGGTTCTCAGTTTGACCCGCATGTATGTATGTTTCTCCGTGATTAACTCACGTTTGGCTGAGCCGATTTTAATTTCTACCTAAATAATATATCTACACTACCTAATACAAAAGGTATCTACACTAAAAATAAAAAAATAAAAAATTGTTTATAAAAACAAAAAACCGACTTCAAAAAACCTTCCTCTAAAAAGCAATTGAAATAATATTCGTAATAATAAAACACGGCTATTGAAGTCGGGTGGGGCTTTTAGAATAAAAAAAAGGGATTTGTACTCCAGCCCCACCCGACTTCAATAGCCGTGTTTTATTATTACGAATATTATTTCAATTGCTTTTTAGAGGAAGGTTTTTTGAAGTCGGTTTTTTGTTTTTTATAAATGTGAGGAATTACCTCGACATCTGATTGAAACATCTTTCCAGATATTTGATAATCGATGAAGATGAAACAGCTAACTATATAAGAAAACCGACCAAGTGCGAGTAGGACTCGCGCACGAAAGGTTCCGTACCAAAAAACGGCAAAAAAAATCACGTTTGTAGTATTGTATGGGAGCTCCACTTAAATATTTATTTTATTCTGTTTTTAGTATTTATTGTTACAGCGGCAACAGAAATACATCATCTGTGAAAATTTCAATTGTCTAGCTATCACGGTTCATGAGATACAACCTGGTGACAGACAGACGGACAGCGGAGTCTTAATAATAGAGTCCCGTTTTTATCCTTTGGGTACGGTAACCCTAAAAAAACCATGTTGAATGCTAAAATCTCAAATTTAAAAAATGTCTAATATTTTTGTTAATGATATTTGTAAGGAAATCGCAGTCTGCAAGTTAACGGATGGTACAAATATTTGGTGCTCATTTTTACCGGCACATTAGCACTGTACCGGGGTAACTTAAGAGTAGCACCCAAATTAACACTGCCACTTAACACTTACTTACGGGGTTGGCCCAGGTGGTCTTTGTTTAAGGCTGAGTTTTTTCCTCAGGTATTTTAAAAGGTAACACTTTTATAAAACCCTTGTTTGTTGTTTAAGTTAAAAAGTGCAAATATGACAGGGGTATGAGTATGAGTTAAGGGTACGTTACTTGCTAATGGTGATTCTGGTAACTTGGTCCTTTCTACAACTTCAGCTTTTTCAATGCTGCCCACTGCTGGGGCACAGGCCATTTTTAAGGGTAGATAAAGATGATGGGCCATAACCCATTGCAGGCCCAATGTGGGTTGGTCGGTGTTAACGACGCAAATGCAGCCGGGACCAATGGCTTCACGTGCCTTCCGAAGCACGGAGGAACTCGAGATCATAAATTTTTGGTCACCCATCTCATGGCCGGTCCGTGCGAAAATTACTTAACCTTTGCAAACGCAGGGCCAAGTGGTAAACCACTGCGCCACTTAGCTCGTCTCGTCCCCTTTGGTAACCCTCACATTTGTAAAATCCACAAGGAGAAGCCAGAACATAGAACAGAGAAGAAAACTGGTGTAAAATTTGTGACAAAAAATTATGCAAATTCACTTGTTTTGCCAACACGATATACTCATAAATATTATTGCTACTGTCGGCGAGCTGACAGCAAAATGCCTGAAATGTCAATGCTGGTTTTACCAAATCGAATGAATTTGTAATATTGTTTTCATTTTACACCAGACAAATTTTCAGACGTAATAGTATGTTTATTTCCTTTGAAATATGAATGTGATTTAATCAGTTAACAACACCTGTCATGTTTTGTCAGTTTTATAGTTCAAAGTTGCATAACTCTCAATAATTAAGCTACTTGTTCATTTCTTCTTTATCAATCCATCAATTTATTTCCTCATAATTATATCTGAAGGAATGATAACAAAGTTTAATTAGCTATTTAAGAATTTACACCGCTCTAATTTTAGATAGTTCCTACTCATAGTTCTTCTAGAAGTAGGAAAAAATAAAAACAAAACTACGACTTTTTAATGAGAAGCTTTTATGACAAGTCAGATATTATCAAAATGATTGGACAACATTTCCAATATTGAATTGATTAGTTTTGTGGCAAAATAAGGACCCTTACAGTTAGCACTTTCTTTTCTTACTTTAGAGTTAAATCAGGATCTTAATAAGTATTCTTTCCTTTCTTCGTCCGATTTCGTGATCTTGTAATACTCGTATAAAGAAGTTATATAATTAAATTGCCCCTTGCAATAACTTACTTAACAAACTTATCAATAACACCCGATTGCACTAAACTTAAGGATCGCCTAAGTCTTTTCCTAACTACAACACGACCAAATTAAAACGGTGTCATAAACTTAGCCGTCATGTAGCTGTCATTCGCCTAGTTATCTTGGTCGAGTTGTAGATAAGAAAAGACTTGGCGATTCTTAAGTTTAGTGCTTTCACAAATAAGAATAATAACTAATTATCCTACAGAAATACTTATCAAACTTTTATTAATCAATAAGGTCTTAATAAAAGCGTTCCTTAGAGAAGCGTCAATGTATTTGGGACAATGCGTCCGCGTCGTAGAATTAAACATTTTCGTAAGAATGGACTTATTTTGTGGAGCACAGCGCGTCGCTCATTCCGATCCAATGTGGTTTGTACGATTGAGATTTTAGGACGTGGTACCTATTGAATTTTAAATTTATAAAATCTATTGTTAAGAGGAAACACCTCGGTCGAGAGAATTGAAAAATTCCTATAGAAAGTTGACAATATCAACGTTTCGTAGTCCCCTGTTTCTCTCCAAAACTAGACCGATTTAAATATTTTTTTCATTAAAATTAAAAAAAATATTTGGCTGTTTTCTTTTTTCCATAAATTATTAACAAAAAATATTAATCTTCAAAAACTTGAAAAAATTTACATTTTGTTTAGACATCCAGCAATCAAGTATGACGAAACTAAATAAAAAAGCAAAACATAGGAACACAGCCAAACCTTTTCTTTATTTTTTGATGAAAAAACCATTTAAATCGATTTTATTTTGGAGGAGGAAACAGGAGACTACAAAACGTTGATTTTGTCAACTTTCTACAGAATTTTTTCAAATCTCTCGACCATGTTGTTTCCTCTTAAAATCAAATTAACGGGGCGGGCTGATCCAACATTTTGTGTCTGCAAATATCACAATTGCAGTTTCCATTCAGCTTGAGGCAAATAAATGATTGTTAATTTTGGTTTCCCTTAAAGTATTGTAGTTTTTGTCAAAACTAATATTATACTAGAAAAGTTACATTGATATTTTCAGCGCAATCCACGCTATTAACAAAATGTAGAAGCTTTCATAAGTAAATACTAAGGTTCTAATTCCACAGTGCCATAATAAAAGAATCACAGAGAAACCAACCTAATCACCAATTCATCAGTAGCATTTCTATCTACTAAACATGCAAAGTGGGTTACAGACTGTGCACAACCAAAACGTAACTACGCACATAAGTACCTCATCCATCTATCGTTAAGCACCTACCTCCACGCAACCTACAAGCCTAATCGTTATACATTACAGTCTACCAGAACTAATTTCGGACTCCTTATCATAATTTGAATCGACATTTTGTATGAGTTTTGTATGACAAACTCTCTGTTTTCTTGTACGGTTATTAATTTAGTAACAGTACCGAAACAAAACTTTGTAGATCATTAATGCTATGGTTCAGTCACCTTTATGACAAGTTTTGTGGAATGAAATAGTTAGTACTAAGTGTATGGTTGGCGATATTACAATAAATCACATTTTAGCAAAAAAAGCTTAGCGTACCTAAGCGTAGGTTTAAGCGCCTAAACATAATGTCCATCAGCCATTTTAATGTCCCCACTGCTGGGGCACAGGCCTTCCTTATGGGTGGATAAGGAGGAACAAACATACTACCTAACAATAACTAACAATAATACCTAACAATGACTAAACATAATACCTAACAATAATAAAAGAAATGAAAAATGATCAAAGCACTATTATGGGAAATAAAAAATTGGTGTTAATTAATATATACATACATAAATATTATACATAAATTGCATTGGAAAATTTGTGGTAATTATGTTCTTTAATTATTGTAATTGGTGTGTCCGTAATAATTTTTATAAAATATCCCCTCGAAAGTATGTTTTGTCTGTATACGTTATTCAACTTTAAAATAGTGATTTTTATCAATATTGCAATAATCTAAAAACATCCCTTCCTCTGGGCTGGCCACGTGGTCCGACTGCCTTTGTCCTACCGGTCGAACCTAGATTTATTGTCAACGAATTGATCACCCCTTCCAAACCACAAATCTAAACAAATCGGATACACAGCAACACATTCTATAGCGGAAGCCATCTTGCAATTTTAAAACAGTTATTCCACTTTACCCCACCAAGTGTCCCCACTGGTAAATATTTAAGTATTAATAAAAAATGAAAATAAGTAGTAACACTCTCCATCGACTGTACAATTTCTGTCTTAAAGCGAATCTGCCGTAAAGCAATTCTGTCGTAAAGCTAATCTGTCTAAGCGAACAAGGGCACCAGTGGAGACACTTGGTGGGGCAAAGTGGAATAAGCCCCAACAAAAAGGTCACAGACCCCACCGATTAAAACCTCAAAACTAAATCTTAGTAACACTTGAAACAATTAACTCCTACTATCGAAGTCATCTGAGTCAGCTTAGGTCATCTACGCTACGCAACTTAAATTTTAATGCAATGACCTATTGTCTCTTACCATGAAATATAAAGTTGACAGAACAGCCGCTCAAAATAAATCAGTTTTCAGGACACGCACACATAGACCTTCCATACAGTCACTCTCAAACCAAATCAGTACTTTAAATTCATATTTGTATTATAAAAAAGATGGTGTAGTGTAAGTACAAGAGCAAGACCATCAGCCATCTTTAATGTCCCCACTGCTGGGGTAAATGTTTTCCTTATGGGTGGATAAGGAGAATAAGCCATAACCCACCACGGGGGCCCAATGCGGATTGGTGGATGTTAACGACTGCAAATTTAGCCGGGACCCTCGTTGGTCCCGGAGCTCCTCCGTGCTTCGGAAGGCACGTTAAGTCGTCTTAACGTGCCTTCCGAAGCACGGAGGAGCTAAAGAAAATAAAATTTTATTCACTCATCCCATGACTGACCCTTGCAAAAGTTGCATAACCTTCGCAATCGCTGGGCCAGGTGCTAAACCATTGCGCCATCGAGCTCCTCGTAGTGTAGACAGGGCTCTGTCACTCCGCGTGCGAGTATGAAGCGTTCGGCGTCCTCTGAGAGGACAAATTTCATACGTCAGAAAAGATAAGACCTACACGATAGAAAGAGAGGTAACTACTAAGTGAATGTTTTGAAGCGAAGGGAGCGTTGTGCGACCTGAATTGCACTTTATTGTGTCGGAACAAGAGTCGCAATTTATTTAAACGATTTCGCAGAGTGCAACTTCTGTACGCTAGTACTATTAACTATTCTGTGTTGTAGGTACCATGGGCAACAGCGTCACTTAACCACTCCTAAGGTTAAAATTGCTTGCACGCCGCGCCGTCAGAACATACGTTTAGTTCCTGCCGGAGGGACGATACACGCGCACACCAATTTAGTTGCTAACTGGTTAAGCGACGCTGTTGCCCATAGTACATAATTAGAACATAATGTTATAAAAAAACGTATCACACCAGTTACCTAGAAGTTCCTAGAGCAACAAAACAAAAGGCAGATTTTCGAATACGGCCCAAACGGCCCTTCTGTCTATACATAGACTTACTATTTTGTGCTCTTACTGTACGAACTACGCTGCAGTCACGGCTACTACCATATTGGCATATTGTAGGCCTTATATGGCCTGGACCTAATGACCTATGACATTTCAACCAGTAGCGCTATCCTTGTCCCGCCTATTGTGCGAGAAAGAGACACCACACCACCATAATAGAATATCAGTTTGTTTTATTCGATTTGTGAGTCGATTCGGTATCTACTGGTTTCTCATAATGCACCTTTGCTTCTTTGTTTGTTTCGACGGAGTTCCCATAGGACTCGGGATTTCGTACTTTAGAAATGTTTTGTCCGTGAGTAATATTCCTTGGTACTTTAAAATAACATTGATTCTTTAAAGTTTCAAACTTTTCCTGTAAAAACTCGAGTGATTATCTTGTTATTTTTATAACGTGAAATCTATGCACATAACTTGCTAGTTTTTACTGCCAATAATTTGGTAACGATATAATTATTTAAGTTTGTCAATAGCGTTACTTATTTCTGTTAAAGCTGATAAGTTTCTTGCGCCCGTTCTTCATGTCAGTTAAAAAAGTCTGGAACGGGTGGTAGGAAAATATAGATGATTCAAAAAATTGCTTAATTATTAAGTTTATTTGAAAAAAGACATTTTGACTTTGACCAAAATATTCAGATATACACGCCGTGGGGTGGTTCCACTCATGATTACAAGCAACTTTTACTATGGGGCCAACTTTTCTGCTCGCAAAAAAAAATCAGCTGTTCCATACATTAAGGTCGAGTAGGTACTGTACTTTTGTATGGAACAGCAGATTTTTTTTTGCGAGCAGGAGAGTTGGCCCCATAGTAAAAGTTGCTTGTAATCATGAGTGGAACCACCACACGGTGGGAACCAAATGATTAAAATTTCAGCGTGTATATACGTACATATATTTAAAAAAAGTTTGGAGATTGGCTGCTGAATTAGACATAATATAAAGTTTGTAGTCTATTCTTTAATAATTAGACTTTTAAAAGACATATTAGGTAATGTACTGTAAATAAATTTGATAATCAAAGTCTTTTAGAAAAATAATCCCAACTTTATCTTCCTTATTAGCCAAAGTAAGCCCAAAAGATTTATAACTCGTACCAAGGCCTCAAATACCAATTACAATGCTTTTACCAATAATAGCATAAAAAATTATACTCCAAAATGTGTCCAATCATCGATAAAAGTGGATGTAATCACAAGTCCTTAGTGCAACGGACCAAAATTACTGGTGCCTCGAAAACAGTAATTTTGTTTGTAAAACTTGCAACAAAAATAGCTCCGTAAACGTCAAAGTGGGTATATGTAATGTTATGATATGTAATTACGTTTATCGAGTCCATGTATGACATTGATTATCACAGAGTTAGTGATTGGCTCGAGATTTTGCCGTTGGCTGTATATAAAGTGTGATGAAGTTATAAAGGGTATGAACTGTTACTTTTACAGATTGGGTTTACTCGGTCTTAAGTTGTATGACTTTGAAAACTATAGATCACAAGATCAGTGAAGCAAAATTCTTTATATACAGACTATTTTTTTCGAAATATGATAAAAAAATACTATGAACTACCATTGACATACAATGTTTGGAAATAGCCTTATAAAGCTGAATATGGTAGATAGGCAACATCTCCTAAACAACTAAAACTAAAGATATGCATTATCATTGTAATAAAACACGTCTATTGAAGTCGGGTGGGGCTGTTAGAACAAAAAAAAACCGGCCAAGTGCGTGTCGGGCCACGCGCCATAGGGTTCCGTAGTTACCTTATACCATACCATATTTAATACCACCTATCATTTTTCGTCTGCAAAAATAACTTTGTTTTTCACAGTGTTGGTATGAAAGACAAAGTTATATTTGCGGTTTTGGAAAATGTGCTATATCTCAAAAACTAATGACTACATCTCGTTCAAACCAATTTTGGCTGAAAGTGTTTATTAAGATCTACAGCATATATTTTTTTTAGATTTTTCACTCTCTTATTTCAAAAGTTAAAGGGGGGGGGACACACATTTTACCACTTTGGCGGTGAATATCTTTCAAACGGTTGACTTTGAGAAAAAGTTGTCTTAGAAACCTTAATGTCATTTTTAAAGACCTATCTATAGACACCCAACACGTGTTGGTTTGAAGAAAAAAATATTTTTTCAGTTTCTGTTCCATGTATGGAGAGCCCCCCTTAATGTTTTATTTTTCTTATTTTTGTATTAAATTCGTTAAGCGGTTAACAGAATACATTTACCTACCAAGTTTCAACTGTGTAGTCTTAATACTTTCGGAATAAAGTGGCTGTGACATACGGACAGACAGACAGACAGACAGACAGACATGACGAATCTATAAGGGTTCCGTTTTTTGCCATTTAGGCTACGGAACCCTAAAAAGTTGTGCTCCAGCCCCACCCGACTTCAATAGACGTGTTTTATTACAATGATAATGCATATCTAGTGATTTATTTATTGCTTTTTAGAGGAAGAGTGGGGTTTTGAAGTCGGTTTTTTTGTTTTTTTTTTTTTAATTTAAATGGTAAAATAAATAGGAATATCAAGGATAGTATTTTGTAAACTTTATAAAATCAATTTAGGTGCATTTTTTTAAATAATGAGGTTGTTACACTTAAGACTTAACCATTGGTATTTTTTAACTGCCTACATTAATCTGATTTGTCGAGAAAAACAAGGTAAAACTGACATAAAAAGCCATTACGCATTTTTTATCCAGTTATGGCTTTAAGATTTTAACGGCCTAAAAATTATTCAACTATAATCTTTATCACCATTATGATAAGAGCTATGCATAATAAGTACCGTTAAACTCCACCCAAGCTTGCTGTTTTAACGCATGTCTGTCGATTGGCGTACAGGTTAAAATGCTAATGAAAAAAATTAGCATTTCCTATTTTGGCCAGTCCTCTAACCTTCTTAAGGAGTTGTCATGTGTTTATGAGGAGTTATAAGGTGCTGGTGCTATGTGTTTTTATGAGTATTGCTACATATTGTATGCCACACCCATAACCCGAATGAGTAACATACAATTTCATTTGCTACCCATCCATTTATATGGTATATTTTTATGCATTTTTTAATTAACTGTGTTTCGGGTCGATTCAAGAGTATATTTTATCCTGTCTATTTCGTATTTACTCTAGTCATAGTGTTTTTTTATGTTCAGGATATTATTAGAATAGAATATATTGCAAGAAACTGTGTGATACAATGTGCAGTCGGAAACAGTCTACCCAACATGGGCATGCATTTTTTAGTTCTACTTATGAGATATGACGCAGGTAGCGGCATAGGACCGATCATTGTGGTGGTCCTTGGGGGAGACTTATGCGTCAAATCATATGGCTGATAATAAATGATAATGATAAAAGAAAACTACAACTTTCATCTGTATGTAACAACATTGTTTTTTTTATTGCAGGTAGAGCAGCGCGGTGGAGCGAGGTGCAAGGTGTGACGCTAATGATGAGAAGGGGCGGGGCGCGGGGGGACGCTAGCCAAGGCGTGCCGCAGACCATCAGCAAACATGTTCACCAGGTAAACTATGCAAAATATGATTAACCATCAGCATACATGTTCACCAGGTAAACTATACAAAATGTAATTAACCACAAGCAAACATGTTCACCAGGTAACTGTACAAAATATAATTAACCACTAGCAAACATGTTCACCAGATAACTATGCAAAATATAATTAACCACCAGCAAACATGTTTACCAGATAACTATGCAAAATATGATTAGCCACTAGCAAACATGCTCACCAGGTAACTATGCAAAATATGATTACCCATCAGCAAACATGTTCAACAGGTAACTATGCAAAAAATGACCACCAACAAACATGTTGACCAGATAACTATGCAAAATATGATTAACCATCAGCAAACATTTTCACCAGGTAACTATGCAAAATATGATTAGCCACTAGCAAACATGCTCACCAGGTAACTATGTAAAATATGATTATCCATCAGCAAAAATGTTCACCAGGTAACTATGCAAAATATGATTAACCACAAACAAACATGTTCACCAGGTAACTATGCAAAATATGATTAACCATCAACAAATATTGTTCAACAGATAACTATGACGTAGCTGTTCAAAAATAGGCTCGAAGGACCATGTAAATTTTACCCGGTGATGATGGTGTTAACAATGATGATCATGAAAGAGACACTAAATAGATAGACAAATATGTTTACATGAAATTAATGTTTAAAATGCGCTCATGGCAGAACTTGACAGACTGATCGTACTCGATCGCGTTATCACGTTTGTTAAGCAACGCTCGGTTCGGTCAGGTGTCGGATGGGTGACCGTTAAAGTGGCATTACAACTGAGCGCTTCCGTGCTTCGGAGGGCACGTTAAACCGTCGGTCCCGGCTGTTGCCATCTGATAACAGTCGTTAAGCCAAGTTAGAGGCCTTACAGGCGGCTTAATAAACTCTAACACCAGAAGTGGCCACAAATCCTCATTCGATAAGAAGAAGAAAGTCAAAACTTTGTGCGAACCACTGGTCTTAGCAAACTACTCAGGGAAGTCTACATACACTGAGCTGAGGTCAGGTTTAAAATAATGATAAAATAAAGAAAAAGAAAAGTATTCAGTCGATCATCAGTCATATTTCTTATGGTCACCAGTCCTAAGCTGCAGCGTATTCGAATTATAGTTTCTTCCCACGGCACCTTCTAAAAGAAGACGGAACCAGCTTTAAGTCAATGACACATAAAAGTCGTTGCTGTAAATTAATGTTTTAAAATGAGGAGGAAGGTACTTTTTTGACTAACAACTTTTTTAAAGATTATATTAATTCTCATTCAGTGGTATGTCTCAACATAAGACAAATTAAATACAATTAAATAGACCTTTGACCATACTTTCGGCTACCCAACAACACACAATTTTTCACGACCACAACGTCATCTGTCAACTCAAATAGTTACGGAAGTACTAATATATTAATTTCACACTACGTTGACCGAACTGTTCGTGACCGAACCGGTTTGTGACTTGTGACACTTGCCTTGTGATTGTGACGTTTTGTAGATACACTACATAATTCTAATAATTTAATTAACTTGTCTGGAATAAGTGCTAATCGGAGAATCAAGCGCATAACACAGCGTTTTTAGTTGCTAAGTACATACTTACCTAAAGTGCCTAGTGACATATCGACGCTTAAGAACCAAGACCATCTATCTACACTTATGGCGATTTTTAATTTTTAATGCAGTTCTTTTTATGGTTAATTTACGCATCGCTTCCTTTAATCAGTTACCTCAAATTCGCATTAAATGAGTTGTTATGAGAAAATACCAATACCACCTAAGTAACTAGTTTTAACTAATACCAGCTATCTACAGTAATTTTAAAACTAATGAAGCTCTCTTGAAATACATGTAAACACCTAATTTCACTTTTTTTTCATGCCAATCCTGTAAATGCCCCAACATAAAAATAATGAAATTGTTTGAAGAAGAAAAAAACTTTTTTTTCGTCTTCTTTGAAGTCTACTTTTTGTAGATATATGGTCTTGGTTCTTAAGCGTCGATATATTTTAAATCAAGGTATTATTCAATGTCGAAAGTTTTTCAGAACTCCATCACAGAATACATAATAGTACAAAGTACTCCATACCTTTGCTCCACTTTTTGACAACTATTCAATACAAACATTCCTAATAAAAATTGCAAACAGTTCACAAAAAAAAGGTTGCGTTTAAAATTCATACATCTTTTTCTAATTTCTATCTTCTTCCACTTAAACAAACCCACAATGTGTTTTCTCAACAAGTCTGAAAATGAAAAACGAAGGAGATCTAGACGTTATCCTTTTAGTTAAAAATCACTTGCATTTTCCGGTATTTCGGTATGTCCTTCATTCAATATTTCAATAAGACTTGTTTTTATGTGGTTATTTTCTATCTGATCTATCATAATTACGACGTATCTCAAAAAATCTTTTCCACAAAGCTACAATGATAAAGCTGACCTAACTACCGAATCGGTGAGTAACTGCATGTAGCCTCAATAGATGATGACGTATCGGTGCTAACTATATCATTGTGTGTTTAGCAGCACGCGTCACAAACTCTATAATAAGAGAAATTAGCTCAATTATCGCCTGTTTCGGAATGTGACGTCGGATATTTCGCAATATTGGAAATGTTTAAGTGATTATTTTTGAGCCAAAAATAACTAAAATTGCTTCAAATGGCTCTCATGACGGTGTTTGTTAGTAAAATCATACCGAATTTTTCTCTTCGATTTTAACTGCAAATGCCTCTCATGAGACCCGGGGTCTGTTAGTAAAATCTAACCGAATTTTTATCTAAGAAATATTTTGTACAACTACAGGTTAGTAGCTACTTATGATAATAATTAAAACCAACACCACTACTAACTAAAATATCATTATAAATATTGACAGACGAAATAAGGCATACCTAGCTCAATTAATAAATAAGTCTTTATCTATGAAATTGCCGATTTGTATGGAGAATTTTAAGTAGTTGCATTTTTGACACTAGCATTTTTTTTGTTCATTTAACAATCGTGAACACTCATGTAACAAAACTTTTATGTAGGTTTGTTTGAACTTATGCTAACTTATTCCATTTACGATAAGCTAAAAATAAGTTTTGGCCAAGTTACAACCCCTATGTCACCCTGTTTTTGGTCACAAAAAAAAAGAGTCACTTTCAAGATCTTTTTTTAATCTTAAGAAAGCTAAAATATAGACTTTATTTTTACTGATAGTTGACTATCATGATCATAATTCGATATAAAATCAAGATATTGTTAAAAAATTTAAATCAAAGAAGTTATTATTTTTTATGTATCGGCAAAGACCTATTATACAAATCCCAAATACTCCAAATGTGAATCACCTTAAGTTCGTCTTTCGGTCCATAAAATTATTTAATGTCTTAGGAAATATCCCTTTTATCTTAAACCGTATACGCATTAAGTTACTATATGACAAGCTATGTTCAAATAACCATGACTTGCTTATTAAACCGGCCGGCGCGGGCGCAGCGGCTTAGCTACAACGTTCCCGAAATCCAAATGACATCCATTACGTAAAATGGAACGAAATGACGGCATGACTAGTAATGCTTTTGGTTTTGAAATATTCAAAAGTGGAGTACTTTTTGCTGATTGGCGTTCGATCCATAGTTTTGAATGTTGCTTCTAAAAATTCAGTCAGTCAGTTTCAGCACTCTTAATTTACTGAAATTCAATTTATAGGTAGATTATGCTTTGCCCAAAAAAAATATTTGAAAAATGAATTGATAATGAAATAAGGGAATATATTATGTAAAATCGTACTATGTGATAAAAACTCTCAATGATTTCGCAATCTTAATCACATGCAGTACGATCTAAAAAGATTGATTTTCGATAACTAACACACCAGCAAAACATTTGACCAAACATTCCATACTTCAATCCAAACTTTCACAAAACTAAAATTAGCTCTTAACACCATACACTGCTCCATTTGTCATTCAAACATAAAAGGACGTGTCTGTAGACGATGCAATGTGTATTTAAAATCGATTTAGTTACAAAACTCAGATCTCATAGTGGGTGCCCAAATCGCATCAAATCCATCGGTCGTCATTTATCATGGCTTAGTACACACGAGGGCACATCAGATGTAACCGTTGTACTGCAAAAACAACTTTTATTAAGTAGAGTATAACGACGGTCTCAAGATCAACATGTTATGATTATGTGCTGGCGTGTGTACAATAATTGTATGGACGTCGCTGGCACGTGGTCTGATGTACCACATGATATGGCTAAGCCGATCAACGAACGTATGTAATGTACACAAGAACAAAAGTGCTTCAAGAACATTTTTATAGGTAATAAAAGCGACATTGAAACTCGGAAATCAATTTCTTTTATGTTAGAAAAGGCACTACCAACATCGTCGTAGCAAATTTAAAATCTCTTATGTGCAAAAACAAACTTTTCCGAGTTTTCGAGGTTACCTAATTTTTAACCGACTTCAAAAAAAGGAGGAGGTTCTCAAGTCGACGGTATTTTTTTTATGTTTTACCATAACTTCGTCAGTTGTTATCCGATTTATACAATTCTTTTTTATCTCAAAAAACATAGTTTGTGTGTGGTCCCATAAAAAAATTCAGAGATCTGGCTGGTAGTTTTTTCATAATCCTAAAAAATGACAATTATTTAGCTTACCATCACACGTGTTTTCACGGATTTTCGAACATAATATCTTTGTTTTTATACCGATTTAGATGACTCTTTTTTGTTTGAAAGGGTAATACTTCCAAGAGTGGTCACATTTTAATTTCATTGATATTGGACCTTGAACTTCGAAGATACACAAGGGAAATCCTCATATTCATTTGAATATGAGTTCATGTAAAGTGATTTGGATTTTGGTAGTTTTATGACAATCCAAAACAAACCAAACCATGGTCTGCGATGCAACGTTGCTACGGACAACGGACTAGACTTGGACTACAAAGACACAACGGAACTCCTCAAAAACAAACAGCGTAAATTTGGAAATTGAGTTGTGGGCATTTTACCATTGAAAATATTTTATACAGTTAAAAAATATTTACATGCTTACATACCTACCACTGAAAAGTTGAAAATAAAAAACTTTTTTAACAAAAAAGAAAAACCTCCTTCAAAAAACCTGAATCAAAAACAGTTTCAAAATTAAATACCTCTAAAAAAGCGAGAAACTTCAAAAAACCTGAAACAAAACCAGCTTCAAAATTAAATACCCCTAAAAAAGCGAGAATTAATATTCAAAATCATTAGTTACGCATAACATTATTAATAAAACACGTCTAATGAAGTCGGGTGGAGCTTTTAGAAATACGAAAAAAAATCCAGCCTAAAAACAGAATAAAATTTATATTTGAGAGGGGCTCCCATACAACTACGTATTTTTTTTTGCCGTTTTTTGGTACGGAACCCTTCGTGCGCGAGTCCGACTCGCACTTGGCCAGTTTTTTAGAGGTATTTTATAAAATAAATGTTACCACAGACACAGAATACATAATTACAAATGTTACTAAAAGCTCCATGTGTACACTAGCTTAGCTAGTCACATGGAAGATTTTGATGATCAACTAAGGAAATATAGGTTGAGATATTGTAGAAGTTTGCCGTACGACAGTGAATTAACAAAATATTCACATAGGTGTTTTTGCATACGTTAGCTAATAAAAATCAGTTTTCAACAAGACGGAAATGTTCGACCGATTTTGATTTGAAAAGATAAAGCAGTTCGTCAAAATAAAGCCTTTTGAGCTTTATATAAAGTTTATTTTAGACAAAACTGACACATAGGATTTTAAATTTACAACGACGATGTAATAACATCATTTTGGTTTTTGTAAAAAAGTACCTATTATTTAGAAAAACAACAATCTTTACTTGTTGAAACAAAACAATGCCCTATTTTGGAAGTAAAACACAGTAATGTGTTGCGGTAACTAACATGTTTCAAAATTATATGCATTGCGATTAGATAATTATCAACGTAATTAATTGCATTTATTAACATGTCCACCGATCATGATTTATGTCCATTAAAAGTAGTCTAAGGCTCGTATTAAAGAATCAAACTCAAATCCCTGCATCAAACAAAAGGCCTTGATGAGCACATTCTAAAACTATACAATATGTCACTAAAATGTGTGAAATAAAAATAAATAAATTAAAAAACATATTAAAAACACGACTGCCCTGCCAAAAACGAACTAAAAAGTTAAACAACAAGTATCATTGCATTCGGGGCAATTATTATGGAACAATTTTTGATGAAAGAGGTCCCCCGACTGCAATGACACTTGTTGTTTAACTTTTTAGTTCGTTTTTGGCAGGGCAGTCGTGTTTTAAATATTTTTTTTAATTTATTTAACTGTACTCAAGCAGAGATGTTTGAGAGAGAGTTTGAGTATGACCCTATAATATGAGTCTTAGACCAAATAATAGGCATGATGTCATTTTTTATATTTTTTATATTACATATATTACCTCTCAAAAAAACGAAACTGGTAAAAGAATTATTTCGCTAGCCTGAAAACTGCCCGAGATATCACAGTTTGAAATGCACACAAATGGACTCACTCAAAAACGCTCCACACTAACGCCTACTCAGTTATGACGTCACGCCTGAGTAGTTTGTATGCAACGCGTAAGAAATTTGTTCGGCAGCTATATTAAATATTGTGTTTATCAAAATGGTTTCTTAGAAAAATTTGCTAAAATTTTTATTGATTAATTAAAATACTATTTATTTAAAAAAAATATACTTTTTAAATGGACTTAACCACCCAACTTAGAATAGTCATAAAACAAATAATACGCAATATATAAAACCAAGAGGTATACAAATTACTCTAAAAGTTTAATATGTTTACGATTTTTATTAGTATTTCGTTATTTTATTCATTAGTCATCATCCCAATTCAATACGTCGGTAGCACTTTTTTCCACGCCAGTACACCGCCCAAACATGCATGTGACATCTTGACATTTAAGTTGACAGTTGACAGCCGCGGTGTTTTGACACAATCACATTTTAATGAACCGGCCCGCTCTAATTAAATCATTGTGTTACTGCTAAACTCATTAGCTCATTACCATGGATAATGCACGAATTAGATTAATTTACATGGTGTTAATTTTGTGAAGAACATTATTAGATGATGTTTATTTGTTTACTACTAATCAAAAATATTATGTTTGATGAGTTTCCTAAAAATTAACACAGCAGTAGTAAATAAAACTGTCCACAAAGAGGAGGACATCATACTTAAAGGGTGCTTAAAGGAAAAAGGGTGCTTACATGACCTGGAAAAAAACTAGGCATAGTTTTGAGGGAGATCATTAAAAAAAAATCTTTATATTGGCCGATAAAGGCCTGATAAAGGGCTGTATTCAGCATACGTTGCAATGTAATGCTACGTATGAAATACCGATATAGATTCCATCAAAATCTGGCGACAACTTTAGGAGCCCATGACAGGACAGATAATATACAAACATTAGTTTAAAAAAACCGGCCAAGTGCGAGTCGGACTCGCGCAAGAAGGGTTCCGTACCAAAAAACGGCAAAAAAATAATACGTTTGTTGTATAGGAGCCCCCCTTAAATATTAATTTTATTCTGTTTTTAGTATTTGTTGTTAGAGCGGCAACAAAAATACATCATCTGTGAATATTTCAACTTTCTAGCTATCATGGTTCATGAGATACAGCCTGGTGACAGACAGACAGACAGACAGACAGACGGACAGCGGAGTCTTGGTAATAGGGTCCCGTTTTTACCCTTTGGGTACGGAACCCTAAAAAGATTTAAGGTTAGAAATAAAATAGCCAAAATAATAAAAGTCATAACCACATTACGCATTACTACCATTTCCATCGAACTAAAACCTTTTTAATAACTCTTTTGTTTAGTATCATTTAGTTTCCACCTACCGCTCGCAAAAACAATGGCAGCGCTAAAAAACACTCGCCTGTGGTCTGAGGCTTGTGCAATAGAAATGGATCTATCAATTAAGCCAAGATCAAGCCAGGGCTGCCTAATGAAACATTCAAATTGCATGAGGCGGAAACGACAGTTGCAAAAAATCGTTTTGAATAACATTAAATAAAAATAAAATCTTTTGCTAATGACCATGACCATCAGCCATTTTAATGTCCTCAATGCTGGGGCACAGGCCTTCCTTATGGGTGGATAAGGAGGATGGGCCATAACCCACCACGCGGGCCAATGCGGTTTTCGGTCAAACATTGGTGGGTGTTAACGACTGCAAATGCAGCCGGAACCAACGGCTTAACGTTCCTTCCGAAGCACAGAGGAGCTCAAGATAATAAATTTTTGGTCACCCATCCCATGACCAACCCTTGCGAAAACTGCTTAATATCCGCAATCTCTGGACCAGGTGCTATACAATTGCGCCACCGAGCTCCTCAGCTATATTTGTCTCAAATGAAAATTAATTAAAATAGGTACCTTTTGATTTAATTAAACTCTGCGTAGAGTTTTATGTTTTCCAATTTCATATGCTTACTTTAACTATTGGTAGATACCTACTTCTACTCGAAACTATAATAAAGTAATAATGCCAGCCAGACTAAATAAAACACTGTCAAAAATTGTTATTAAAGAATGATGTCCCTGAAAAGTCTGAAAAAAAACTGTTTTGTTTCAATAATTTGTAAATTATATTTATTTTCAGTTTTTTTTTGTTATACGCAGCCCTAATCCAGCAGACTTTTGATTGATGCATCAATAAGTACATAAATCCATTAAGCCAAGCCGTGTGTTAATTGTGCGTTTCTGCGGCTGTCAGCCGGCGAACGTCTGGACGGTGAGGAGGGGCCTTTATTTCCTTTTGTGATGATAAATCCAATAAATTGGTTACGTCATAATACGGCACAAAGTCCTGAGATGTTTGTAAACATTACTTTTAAGTTATGCTCAAAGTGTTTTTTAATAAAAAGAGGCAAAAGCATTCAAAGATTACCTAAACAAGTTAGGGGTAGAATAACCTAGTATTGTATTTCTACCCGAAGGTGGAAACTCTATTTTCATAAACAGTTAATAGGTATCTAAACTTTACATTATGCCATAAAGAGCAGCCAATTCTAATAAAGTATGCCCAGACATTGTTATTTTCAAAAAAGTGTCTAGATCCGTGACTATAATAGACAATGAGTTCACTCATTGTGGGCTTCTATTTCTTTTCTTTTTGTCTTATTATTTTTAGAATTCAATTGTTATTTAGGTACGGCTTTTATAAAACTGTCGGTCGTACACTTTCGCGTAGTTTTATTCTGTCGATCAAATCTCTGTATTTAAAAAAATGTCGTCTGTCGTACCGTACCGCACCTACTTTTTTAACTAGATTTTCCCGTTGAACAAAACTGAAATTTGAAAATAAAACACTGAGGCAACTGGTGAAAAAGTGCCGAAGTATCGAATGTCGTGTTTTGTCCAAATAGTACGTGCAAAAGTCTTAAAAGCGTCTATCTCTATTTTTTTAACCGACTTCAAAAAAAGGTGGAGGTTCTCAAGTCGACGGTATTTTTTTTATGTATGGTTTACCATAACTTCGTCAGTTGTGAACCTATTTATACAATTATTTTTTATCTCAAAGAACATAGTTTGTGTGTGGTCCCATAAAAAATTTACAGAGATCTGGCTGGTAGTTTTTTCATAATCCTGAAAAATGACAATTATTTAGCTTGCCATCACACGTGTTTTTACGGATTTTCGGACATAACATCTTTGTTTATGTACCGATTTAGATGATCCTTTTTTTGTTTGAAAGGGTATACTTCAAGAGTGGTCACATTTTAATTTTATCGGTATTGGACTTTGAACTTTGAAGATATACAAGGGAACTCCTCAAATTCAAATAATATATGTAAAGTGATTTGGATGTTGGTAGGTTTATGATAATCCAAAACAAACCAAACCATGGTCTGCGATGCAAGGTTCTGGACTAGGCTTGGACTACGAAGACACAACGGAACTCCTCAAAAATAAAGCGTAAATTTGGAAATTGAGTTGTGGGCATTTTACCATTGAAAATCTTAATATATAAAATCGTAAACTGAATGACTGAATGACTGACTGACTGACTGACTGATCTATCAACGCACAGCCCAAACCGCTGGACCTAGAGACTTGAAATTTTGCACACAGATACCTTATACAGTGTATGCATCCACTAAGGAAGGATTTTTGAAAATTATATCCCTAAGGGGATGAAATAAGGGATGAAAGTTTGTATGAAAGTCCCTCAGTTTTGAAGCTAGGATCGTCAAATTTTGTGTTTAGGCTAACGATTGAAAATTAATAAATACGGGTCTCAGCGTTTTTCAAAATTCTACCCCCGAAGGGGTCAAAAGGGGGATGAAGTTGTGTAATGAAGAAAATCCTTTATTTCGAAGTCAAAATTGCTAAATATATTATTTAGGCTTATGGATGGAAATCTAACGCAAAATATATTGTTATTGTTAGTATTTTAACCCCTACGGGGATGATTTGGGGGTGAAAAGGGGTAAATAAACCTAAAAATAGATATGGATGTCGTTATTGGGGTTTTCAGGGATGACGATTTCAAAAATGACATTTATTTTGAAGTCCAACACGGTGGACATGATTTGACCCCTCAAGGGGTGAAAATGGGGTTCAAATTTTGTATGGAAAAATAATATTAAATGGACATTACAACTTTAAACTTCGTAGGAGCACGTCTAAAAATAAATAAGCAAACATATTTTGTGATTTTGAAAATAAACCCCTTAGGGGGTAAATGGGGTGAGTAAACCTAAAAATAGATACGGATGTCGTTATTGGGGTTTTCTGGGATGACGATTGTAAAAATGACATTTATTTTGAAGTCCATCACGGTGGACATGATTTAACCCTCAAGGGGTGAAAATGGGGTGAAAATTTTGTATGGAAAAAAATATTAAAAGGTCATTATAACTTTAAACTTCATAGGAGCACGTCTAAAAATAAATAAGCAAACATATATTTTGTGTTTTTTAAAATCAACCCCTTAGGGGGTAAATGGAGTGAGTAAACATAAAAATCGATGTGGAGGTCGTTCTTAAGGTTTTATGGAATGGTGATTACGAAAATGAGATTTATTTTGAAGTCCAACACGGTGGACATGATTTAACCCCTAAAGGGGTGAAAATTAGGTTCAAATGTATGGAAAAAGAATATAAAATAGACATTGTCCATCAGCCATTTCTGATGTCCCCACTGCTGGGGCACAGGCCTTCCTTATGGGTGGATAAGGAGGACGGGCCATAACCCACCACGCGGGCCCAATGCGGATTGGTGGGTATTAACGACTGCAAATGCAGCCGGGACCAACGGCTTAACGTGCCTTCTGAAGCACGGAGGAGTTCGCGATATTACAATTTTTTGGTCACCAATCCCATGACCGACCCTTGCGAACGTTGCTTAACTTACGCAATCGCTGGGCCAGGCGCTAAACCACTGCGCCACCGAGCTCCTCTCAAAATAGACATTACAACTTTAAAATTCGTAGGAGCATGTCTAAAAATAAATAGGCAAACACATATTTTGTTATTTTGAAAATCATCCCTTAGAGTGTAAATGGGGTAAGTAAACATGAAAATCAATGTGGATGTCGTTCTTGAGGTTTCATGGAATGGTGATTTCGAAAATGACATTTATTTTGAAGTCCAACACGGTGGACATGACACATCATGGACCTGTACCTGGACATGCACATCCAGGTAACGGGAACGCGAACAGGCACGGGCACGGGCACGGGCACGGGCACGGGAACAGAAACGGGAACGGGAACAGGACGAGAACGGGACGGGAACGGAACGGGCCGGAACGGAAACGGAACGGGAATGAAACGGGTACTGAAAGGGAACGGGAACGAAACGGGAACGGAACGGAAAAGAGAAAGGGACAGGAACAGGATGGGAACGGTACCGGGAAAAGGAACGGAAGGAGTACGGGACGGGAACGGGACGCGAACGGGAACGAAACGGGAACGGAAAGAGAAGGAACGGAATGGAACGGGAACGATACGGGAATGGAACGGGAACGAAAACGGGACGGGAACGGTAAAGGAACGGCATGGGAACGGAGGGGAAAGGATCGGGAACGGAACGGAACGGGAACGGGACGAGAACGGGATGGGAACGGTAACGGGAATGGGACGGGGTGGGAACGGGAACGGGAACCGGACGGTAACGGGAACGGGAACGGGACGGGACGGGACGGGACGGGACGGGACGGGACGGGACGGGACGGGACGGGACGGGACGGGACGGGACGGGACGGGACGGGACGGGACGGGACGGGACGGGACGGGACGGGACGGGACGGGACGGGACGGGACGGGACGGGACGGGACGGGACGGGACGGGACGGGAACGGGAACCGGAAGGGGTACGGGATGGGTACGGAACGGGAACAAGAACGGAAAGGGACGGAATGGGAACGGAACGGGAACGAGATGGGAACGGGAACGGAAAATGGAATGGAAAAAAATATTAAATGGCCATTACAACTTTAAACTTCGTAGGAGCACGTCTAAAAATAAATAAGCAAACATATATTTTGTGATTTTGAAAATCAACCCCTTAGAGGGTAAATGGGGTGAGTAAACATAAAAATCGATGTGGAGGTCGTTCTTGAGGTTTTATGGGATGGTGATTACGAAAATGAGATTTATTTTGAAGTCCAACACGGTGGACATGATTTAACCCCTAAAGGGGTGAAATGAGGTTCAAATGTATGGAAAAAGAATATATAATAGACATTACAACTTTAAAATTCGTAGGAGCATGTCTAAAAATAAATAGGCAATCACATATTTTGTTATTTTGAAAATCGTCCCTTAGGGTGTAAATGGGGTAAGTAAACATGAAAATCGATGTGGATGTCGTTCTTGAGGTTTCATGGGATGGTGATTGCGAAAATGACATTTATTTTGAAGTCCAACACGGTGGACATGACACATTATGGACCTGTACCTGGATATGCACATCCAGGTAACGGGAACGAGAACAGGCACGGGCACGGGTACAGGAACAGGAACGGGAACGGAAACAGGACGAGAACGGGACGGGAACGGAACGGGCCCGAACGGAAACGGAACGGGAAGGGAACGGGAATGAAACAGGAACGGAAAAGGAACGGGAATGGAACGGGAAAGAGAAAGGGACAGGAACGGGACGGGAACGGTACCGGGAAAAGGAACGGAAGAGTAAGGAGTACGGGACGGGAATGGGACGCGAACGGGAACGAAACGGGAATGGAAAGGGACGGAACGGAATGGGAATGGAACGGGAACGAAACGGGAACGGTACAGGAACGGAACGGGAACGAAAACGGGACGGGAACGGTAAAGGAATGGCACGGGAACGGAGGGGAAAGGATCGGGAACGGAATGGGAACGGAACGGGACGAGAAGGGGACGGGAACGGGAATGGCACGGGAACGAGAACCGGACAAGAACGGGACGGGACGGGACGGGAACGGAACGGAACGGGACGGGGATGGGAACGGGAACGGGAACCGGAAGGGGTACGGGACGGGTACGGAACGGGAACAAGAACGGAACGGGACGGAATGGGAACGGAACGGGAACGGAACGGGAATGAAACGGAAAAGAAACGGGAACGGAACGGGACGAGAACGGTACGGGAACGGGAACGAGAACGGGACGGTAACGGGACGGGAACGGGAATGGCAACGGAAAGGGTACGAGAACGGGACAGGAAAGGGACAGGAACGGACGGGAACAGAACGGGAACCGGAACCGGAAACGTAAAAATGACTGGTCAGATCCTGGTTGAAGGTTCTCTAAGGATTTTCTCTAACATCCACGCGGACGAAGTCGCGGGCAGAAGCTAGTATTTTATAAAGTTAAAAAATATTTACATGCTTACATACCTACCACTAAAAAGTTGAAAATAAAAAACTTTTTTAACAAAAAAGAAAAACCTCCTTCAAAAAACCTGAAACAAAAATAGCTTCAAAATTAAATACCTCTAAAAAAGTGAGAAATAATATTCAAATCATTAGTTACGCATAACATTATTAATAAAACACGTCTAATGAAGTCGGGTGGGGCTTTCAGAAATAAAAAAAAATAACTTGTCTTCCAGCCCCACCCGACTTCAATAGACGTGTTATATTAATAATGTTATGCGTAACTAATGATTTGAATATTATTTCTCGCTTTTTTAGAGGTATTTAATTTTGAAGCTATTTTTGTTTCAGGTTTTTTTATTCACAACGTGATAGTGCTCGTCCTTCACCTCACCTGATGTTAAGTGATGAAAAGGCCGAAGGTAGAAGAACACCACACCCGGAATCCTCATCATTGAGGAAGTGGTTATCTTGCCTCTAACTGCCGAAACAAAACATTTTTTTCATTGTTGTTATAACGTCAAACTTAGGTAAGATGGCGGTAGCTAGCCAGGCGGACTTGAAATAAGCCCTACCACCAACCAAACTGATTACAAATGTATCCTCCCTGGGAATTGAACCTCTTCCACGGGTGGGCGAACCACTAAACCACAAAGGCGGTTAAAACCGTTCGCTAAAGCAGTCTCCATCCATCCATTTTCACATCGTTTCTTAAATGAAACGGCTTACACGTCGTAACAGCCGTATTACAGCGTTCTCACGCAGGTCAGCCCATAAATCGCCAGGATCCAATAACAGTGACTGTATTAAATCAAGTTCCGGCACCGAACTGTAGCGGATTCATATTTAATCGGCGCTGGCGCAGGCTATTTAAGCTGGGCCGACGCCGAGCTGTAACACAACTGAAAATGTTCGCGTAAATTATGAGAGGATCAGAATCCTCTTATTGTTTGGTGTCTTCTTTTTGATTATTAAGTAGTTTTAATTTATTAGAGACATAAAACAATTATTTTAGTGTTTAAAATAGTTTTCACGTTTAGTGCTCAAGAAAATATAAGGCTAACAAATATAACCGCAGACGCTTTGATAGTAGGTACATTTTCAGTACTAAACATTTCAGGTGAATTTTTACCAACTGCAAGGAAAGGGTTATGTTTTTCGGCGCGTATCTTGTATGTATGTATGTTTGTATATAATATTCTTTATTACGTCCTGTTTCAAACGGTTGAACGGATTTCTCTAAAGGAGATGTCCCAGCGTTGCCCCAGTTTCATTTTATTTAATTACTTTCATAATTAAAAAATGCTAATTACATTTTATTTAGGTATATAACGGGTGTAACAAGACCCTCAACGAAGCCGAAGTCCACGCATTCCGCCCATTATCAGGATCATTTTTGTCTTTTAGACTATACCTGGGAAACCAATACCCACAAAGTTATTGAAGGTCAAAGTCAAAAATTTTTTTACAATTTTTTTATGAAATCTTATTTTATTCGTTATTTCCTAATTTTTGTCTACAGAAACATTATTAAAATTTTATGTATTTCGTAACAAACAATGGCTTTAAAACGTCATCACTCAATGTATTTCATGAGCACGCACATAAACGTTGCCTTTCAACACACAGCTGTGTAGCATTCACTCGCAGGCGCGGTCTGTAGTACGCGTTACATTGCGTGGTAATGTATGCAATACTTTTTTAACACCAAAAATGAAAATCGTTTCCCAGCAATAATTTTGAACAGAATTGGTCCTGATGATGGGCAGAATACGTAGACCTCGGCTTCGTTGAGGGTCTTGTTACACCCGGTATAGTATTAGTCAAGAATTATTTTATATTTAGAAAAACAATTACAAAAACATTAAGTTGTTTTCTGAAGTATTTTGTGAAAAAAATGTAAGTAAATAGTTCCATCATGATAAAAAAAATTGCGATTTAAAAGCGTTTTAACTTAAAAATCCTACTTTTTAATGTAGAAAATAATTATCAATCTGATTCTAGAGTAAAATACCTACTCTGACATACTACTTTGATTAAGACGCAATAGACTTTCATTTTTTGAGAATGGTGAGGCAAATGACATAGGCGCGATGGGACATGTCCTTTAATATATCGTTAGATTTTTCTTGTCAGCCCAAGTGTTCTTAGATAAGTAGCGTAAAAAAAACAACATGGCAGCTGTACCATTATAGGAAGTGAAAAAAAAAATTTTTCTTAGCATACTGCAATATGGATGTCAAATTAAATGGCTTATCATAAGGATTTCAAAAAACGCAACCACGCAACGAGAAACCTACGCAAACGAAAATTCTGAAACTTTTTCCTATTACTAAGGGAGCTTATTCCTACCTATAAAAAAATATTCAGCTTATTTGATTTTTTTCGGACATTCCCCATTCAAATCATTAATAATGTCACTTTCTATATGCACGACTCCGATCCGACTGCATGATATAATGTTGCCTTTAATATTTAATCTTGTTTCCATCTTTTCAGTTGACTTGTCTTTTTATGCAGGCGGTTTTTTTTATTATTACGATTTTTTTTATGATTGTCTTTTTGCACTTATATCAAAAGAAATTACTATTGCAGTTAATTTTTTTACTGTTGTTATTTTTCAGGGTATATGATTAAAAAAGATACGTTACAGTTGATGTACTAAAATAAATTCAATTTTAAATACTAAACAGCATTTTTTTTTAAATCATCTTAATTGAAAAAGCTAACAAAAGAGTAATAACTTTTGACCTTACTATTAGTAAAAGTCTTAAATAAATCATGAACCATCATAAAGACTAGAACATTTTGGCACATTTTAAGTTAATACATCATAATAACTAAATAGCTTATTTGTAACAAACAGACGTACTAAATTATGAAACTTAATCTTTGACCTTTTACCCCGGACCTAACCTAATCGTAAGCAAGTTCACTTAAAACTTAAACGGTGGTCTAAAATAAAGTGTGAGAAACAACACTTAAGCCGATGTCAGTTTGTCTGTCACTTTGAAATGTATGTTGATTTAAATGTATATTTACGAAATAATTGTTTCACAATTAGACAGATATGTTTGTTCATATTTTAATAGGTGTTTTGCAATAGAGTATTATCTTTAAAGGTTTTATTAAGTTCCCAGGTAATATCAAATTTCAAAATAAATATATTTATTGGGATAATATTTCTACGAAATTTTTTAGGTATTTTTCTCGGTACTGAAGAAGTTGATAGATCTTTAATGACTTTTGAACATTTCTAAAAAATATATCGAAATGTTCAAAAGTCATCAAAGATCTATCAACTTCTTCAGTACCGAGAAAAATACCTGTAAATTTTCGTAGAAATATTACTTCAATAAATATCTTATCAAAATTTATCAGAGGTGACAATCTGTACTTAAACTAAAAAAGGAATTTAAAAAATAGTTGCTGCTTAACCAATGTTAAATATTCTTGTCAGCTAAAAGACGTCATAATAGGTGGTAGGGTAAAAAAAAATTGACGATTTAAAAATGATTATTATGTGAGTTTATTTGAATAAAGATTTTTCATTTCATTTCAATCACTTTATCATTAAAATTAATCAAATAAGTGAGTATGGATTCCTTTTTCATTAATCAAATTGTTTTCACTCTGTTTTCTTATTCATTCTGTCTATGACCATAACCTTACTAAACCTAATAATTAATGATTAAACGAACTTACCTGTAAGTGAAGTTCTATCATAATTATGCGAGGGTTTCGTCCGAAGAGATTAACATAAATACACATGTAGTTTCACTTATCATGTCGCCAGTACACACATTAGTTTAGATATTTAATTTGTTATAATTTCTTTTTTAAAAAAGTCGCTCAATCCGTCACTCACCTGTTCCCGCGTTCGCCGCTAGATGTCATTAAGTTTAGAGATAGATATTTCATATTAGGGTTAGGGTGGGAGGGATGTTAATCTCTTCGGACGAAACCCTCGCATAATTATGATAGAACTTCACTTACAGGTAAGTTCGTTTAATCATTAATTATACTCGGGTTTCGTCCGAAGAGATTAACATAAATACACATGTAGACTTTGAGAGATGTGAAAGATGTGAAATATCATATTTTAATAAAATTAAATAAAACATAATTTTATTAATTGGTTTTTTATTACAATCACCTATTGTTATTATTGTGCATGTATTTTTATAGGTAAGTATTATTAATATTTATAATCATTACGATTTCAATTTACAATTAACATTCAAAAATAATTTAACCATGTAGTTCATCTAATCATCTATATCTTGTGCCGATACTAACGATCGGGCAAATAAAGTTTCATCACTTACAGCACTAATTTCCTTATTATAAAAGCGTCCAAATGTATTAGAGGTGCCGCTCCAACCAGCGGTCTTTCTAATCAAGTCAAGGTTGACTCCTAACTTACAAGCTTTCGATGTAGATGCATGTCTAGTGCTGTGAGCCGTGAAAATAGTTACATCTATACCGCATTCATCAAGAGTGGTTTTTATCCAACGACTGAGTGTTTGGCTGGTTATTTTTGAGTGAGGTTTTCTCAAACTTACAAATAGATTAGAGTGATTATCACTACGCAAGGATCGGGTCATGTCTAAATAAGCATTCAAACACTCAGCTGGGCAAATTTGAGGTTTGTCCCGAAAATATGGAATTATCAAAAGAGGTTGGTACGAGCCAACACGAGAAGTCTTTATAAGATCAGGGATTTTTATTTGTATCTTATCTGGAAGCTGTTCAATATTATTTATGTCAATTTTGGATAGGGTTTGAACCCTATGTGCAGTAATAAGTGCCAATAAGGTAACAAGTTTTCTTGTAACTACTTCTAGACTTAAAGTAGTATATGGATACCACTGTGCTAACCGGTCTAATACGAGCGATGTGTCCCATGTACTATTGTATTTAGGTAAAAGCGGTCTTAATCTAAATATTCCCTTGAAAAAACGCTTTACTCTGTCATCATTTGCGATATTTGAACCAAGTATCAAAGAGAGAGCAGACTTGCAGCTGTTTAACGTACCATATTGAGCACCAGCTTCAAACTGTTCCGTTAAAAATAGCAGAACATTAGGGACTGAATCATTAAACATACTAATATTATGTATAGAACAAAACTGAAACCACTTTTTTAAGTATGTGTCATACTGCTTCATTGAATTTTCTGATAATGAGGCCAAAATTATATTGATAGATGATAATGGGACACTTCTCCTTATCATCGATGTGGTGATAATATTCCGGCAACCAGGGTAAGATGTTGGTGGACGTTGCGGTTGCTGGAATGAGAAAAAATTAGACCTTTGGATGGTTTAAACACCAAGTAATTAGGACTTACAAGTTTCATGAAAACAGGAAACCAAGGTTGGGTTGGCCACCAAGGTACTACTAAAATGCCTCGGGCGTTGTCTTTAATAATTTTCCTAATTGTTTTAAGTATAATACTAAAAGGTGGAAAAGCATAAAAGAAAAATTGAGACCATGTTAGTGTGAAAGCATTTGTGGCAAATGCGTCAGGATCTTTATGCCATGATATATATTTTGAACATTTTTTATTTGTTCTGCTAGCAAAAATATCTATCTCAGGTTTACCGAAGGTCTGTACAATATTATGAAATGCAAAATCTGCTAGTTCCCATTCTACATCAGGGTGTGTTCGCCTAGATTCAGCATCAGCTACGAAGTTCTCTTTTGAGCTTATGTAAGAAGCAAAAACAATAATGTTTCTAGTTTCACACCATTGCCACAACTCACGTGTTACTTGAGTGAGGTGAGGAAACTGTATGCCACCCATACGGTTTATATATGAGATAGCCGTGGTATTGTCTATTCTTAAAAGAATTTGACAATTATTTAAAGTTCTTGCAAATGTTTTTAAACCTAAAAATGCTGCAAGGATTTCTAAGTAGTTAATATGGCGAGTTCGCTCATCTTTGTCCCAAATACCACTTGCAGTTTCCTCACCACACGCAGCCCCCCACCCCGTAGTTGAAGCATCACTGAAAATTTCCAAGCAATATTCATCATATTTTATTCTATTTACTGGATTATTGATAGCCTTTTGCCACCATTCAAAATCAGGATTTAAACTTTGCGGTAAACTCATGTACGTGTCAAAATTTTCATTGTTTTTTAGAAGATTTAAAAATTTACATCTTTCAAAATTTTTGGTATACAGCCATCCATACTCAACAGCTTGGCATGCTGATGTAAGCAAACCTATAAAGCTCGCAAAGTCTCTAATTTTACATCTTTCTTTGTTTCTGAAATATTTTAATTTTTCTTTTATTTTATTTACTTTGTCAGGTGGCAAACTTACTTGGAAATTTTCAGTATCTATAATGTAACCTAGGAACTTACAGACAGTTTTTGGTTCTGTAAGACTTTTTTGGTGATTAATAATAAACCCGAGAGAAGTTAATAGACTTATAGTAGCTTGTAAATTCTCTAAGCACTGTTTATAGCTATCTGCAATTAGCAAAATATCATCTAAGTATATTGTAGATATAAAATTGCAGGATCTAAGTAAACTAACGACTGGTTTCATTAGTTTGGTAAAAACGAATGGCGCTGTGTTAAGCCCAAAAGGTAGAACATTAAATTCATACAGCTTACCATCACCAAACGCAAAACGCAGGTATTTTTTAAAATCCTTGTGAATGGCAATTAAAAAATATGCGTCTTTTAAATCTACCGTACACATAAAGCTATTTTCTGAAACTAGTTTTACTGCTGTACGCAAATCCTCCAATTTAAAGTGTTCAGTGTCAATAAACTTGTTCAATTGCTTAAGATTAAGAATAAGTCTGTTTTTACCATTAGGCTTCGGAACAAGAAAAATATTGGAGATAAACTGATCCTCACAGGGTTCACAAGGTGAAATAGCTCCAATAGACAGTAACTCATTAATGCAATCAGTTATTTGCGCCCTTTCGCACTTAGAGTATGATTGACTTTGAGGAGGGCAAATTTGTGTCACAGGACGCGCAAAAGGTATTTTGTACCCAGCGATCCATGATAACACAATAGGATCGTTTGTCAACAAACACCATTGATTATAAAATTGAGTTAGCCTACCGGCATGGCTCACCTCGTTCAGTGGCGATTGCGGTTTTTCCGCGGCGGCGGCGCACGATACGATGGTCTTGAGGAGCTCGTGGGCTGATTCCTTTGAGCAGGCTCCTTCGACTCCTGAGTCCCCCGTGGCCTGCGACTCGGAGGAGGAGCCTTCCAGTTTAAATTCCTTTGTGGCATTGTTGGTTGTGTTTGTTTCCTAAAAGTAGACGTAGACGGTTTCGGTGGTGGAGCTGACTTCAATTCAGCGCCTGATTTTGATATGAACTTTGCCGTTTTTAAAGTTTCAGCCAGGTCGGAGCCAAAGAGTGACTCATCAATCTTGCTTTTTTGAAGTTGATCCTTCATATCCTTTTTTAGGTTAAACAGTATAAAGTTTCTACGTGTAATGGAGTCATTATGCTGACAATTGCATATGAGGCGAGTAGCATCCATCAATAGTCTGATCACCTCTGTATTTTTATCAGTTTCTTTTAGTAAAACAGAAATAGCTTCACCCACGCAAGCGATCGCCGAGCCGAGCTGTTTTTGTTTCAATTCTATGCCTTTGTCCCTTTTCAATACCGTTTCAGTAATTGCCGCCTTAATTTCTGGGTTGAGCGTGGGCGCCCCGATGAGTGTGCAGTTACTTGGTAGTAAATATTTATTCTGTAGTTCCTTACAGGCATCCGCTGGCAGCCCAGATGTCACAACATGCTGCAGTCGTACCGCTAATTCAGGATTTATTTCGTTGCTATATTTTTTGGTTATAGAAGGGTCGGCCCCTAACAGCTCCAATAAGGTATTGTCAATCTGTGGCTGTACCTGTTCAGTGCCCGAGGTAGAAAGCTGTGGTTCGGTGGTTACCGATGTGGCGGCAACTGCGTCAGTCGTGGACGCGGCGGGTGTAGCCTCGTCAATGCAGTTTATAGGCTCGACACTATGTTCAACAGAATTTGTCATTTCTGCCGGCACGCAGTCATCATCGTAGTATATTGACTCAATTGCGCCGTCTAGGACAAGATTACTTACTATTTATTAACGTAGGTACGTTGTACAAAAGTAGCCGTCCAATAATAAAAAATATAATTATGTTAAGTTGGGTACTCAAGTGACAACCCTAGCGGAAGTCCGCAAAAGTGCCCTTTTTATTGTTGCAATATACTTATTGAAATCTCGAAAAAACAAAAGTTAAAGTAACGGTGAAGTGACAACCCGAATGGCAGTCCGCAACACTCGTATAAATATATCATTATTGTTATCTAAGTGGCAGTCCCAAAAACTACCCGCAGAGTAACAATTTTCGATAATACAAAATTACGATTAAGCCAGTAAAGTGATAACCCAATTGGTTACCCGCAATTACGACTTTAACGTAACGTTTAATAAGCCATGTAAGCGTTATTACACTAACCTTCGTTGTTTTTCGGCGAAGAATCCATTTCGCTAGAATCATTTGATGATAAAGAATCACGTCTTTTTCTTTTCGACCGTTTTAACTTTTTCTCCAACTTTTTTATTTTCTTCATAATATAATCATAATCTTCGTGATCAGAACCTTTCCTTTTACCCATTTTATTGTATTGCTGAAAAATAACCTAATTAACGGAGGCGACGCGTGTACACTGGCGGAGCACGAAAAAGTGAATGGCATCTAGCGGCGAACGCGGGAACAGGTGAGTGACGGATTGAGCGACTTTTTTAAAAAAGAAATTATAACAAATTAAATATCTAAACTAATGTGTGTACTGGCGACATGATAAGTGAAACTACATGTGTATTTATGTTAATCTCTTCGGACGAAACCCGAGTATAATAAGATGATATACTAAAACACTAATGTAATTATTACAGTCACGGATGTGCGAACTAAACAGAAGGTTGCGCAACCCGGCAAATATATTAGCAACACAATAGCGACGCGACAATAGGTAATATCGGATGAAATTATCAAACACATTAGGCGACGAAGATGACATTAGTTGCATCTTTAGGAAGGATTAATGGTTTCGTAGGTATATTAACTTTAATATAATAAATAATAATAATATTCCAAACGAGATACAATAATAATAATAAAACTTGATCTCAGACATTTTAGGTCCATATTATAAAGAAAATATAAAAAAAAATCTTAAAATCTAGCCACAGGTCTACACGAGCTGGCTGATTATAGGGCAGTCGTTTTTAGGGCTATTACACCTAGAATATTGTTGGTGCTTTAAGAAAGATCCTGTTAAGATGTAGGGTTAAGCTATTTGGCCATTTTGGCCCTTTCGGCACCGCATTTTTCTATAGAAAGGTATATCTCCTTTCGTCACACCAACATTAAAAACAGCGAGAAAACCATTCGGTTGCCTCCGCATTCTTCTGCATCGGTGTGCTTGAGGTGATGATAAGTATATTGATTTCATCTTTGCCTTCATGCTCTCCTGTCAACCCTATCAATTTGTCTATGGCAGGTGTCAGTGTGAAACTGCCCCTCACAATCTTACTTCGGGAGCGCTCTTGGCGGAACTTGACAGACTGATCGTACTCGATCACGTTTGTTAAGCAACGCTCGGTCCGGTCAGGTGTCGGATGGGTGACCGTTAAAGTGGTATTACAACTGAGCGTTTCCGTGCTTCAGAGGGCACGTTAAACCGTCGGTCCCGGCTGTTGTCATATGATAACAGTGGTTAAGCCAAGTTAGAGGCCTTACAGGCGGCTTGATAAACTCTAACACCAGAGGTGGCCACTAATCCTCATTCGATAAGAAGAAGAATCTTATTTCACTCATTCCTAATTTATGCCTTCGCATCACTTCA
Organism: Agriphila geniculea; assembly: GCA_943789525.1. NCBI lineage: Eukaryota > Metazoa > Arthropoda > Insecta > Lepidoptera > Crambidae > Agriphila > Agriphila geniculea. Next base: position 16,475,036 of record OX038890.1, read on the forward strand.
CTACACACTCACCTCTGCAATCTCATATTTCCTATATGTAATTCTCTTTAGTCTAAAGTATTTATAACAAGGCTTTCCATATTATAATTCCTATAAACTCATTAATGTAGTTGATACGCATTTAGAACAGTTCGTTCTCGTCAAGGTACTTAAACATAATTTTGATTCGAATGTTAATAACTTAGTGAGGCCGTAACTTTAAGTTTATAATGTTTATCTAGCCTTCAGTACACTACAAAGCTTCTAATTTACTCTCTAACATTATTACCCTCTGGATTAAATTCATTTAGAGCTGTCGTCCGCCGTTAATCCACGAGTGAAATTAGCTCTTGGCTAATGGAGCAAGGCGCCAGCATTATTTAACAGCCACGCTACAATTGGATTATAATTGTTTTTTCACGCTCATTTCGTGTAATTGGAATAAATCTTGGCCGTATTATTTATTTCGTCTTGTGCTTTATTGATTTTTGTACCTGTGCCACTTTGATGGGATAGATCTGTTAATTGAATTAAGGTTTTGTTTTATCGTTATGTGAATTCATAAACTGCTCGACTCGCTTTCCTTTTTTTTTGTACAGAGAAAATAGAGTCAGTCTTGTTTTGATTTTCAAATTATTGTAAAGGGTTAATTGCATTTTACATGTTGAAGTTCTGGGTACCTACGTGTAAAAAATATGTACTTAAAAATTACTGCCGTTTGAGAATGACATAAACAGATAACGTTTTTCTTGTCGTAACTTTTTGCAGAGCTTTATCAAGTTCAAAAAGTTATTTGGAAGCATCGTATATATATAGTCAGCGCTGTTTGTTCTCAGATAGGGTTCATTTCATTTCATAAGGTTGATTTTTGTCAAATAATTAGCTATTTTGGTAGGTTTAAATGCTCAGCCCCCCCTCAAATGGCCACTTTTCTATTCGTTCGCTAACTTAAAAATTAAAAATAAGCCATAAACTCTAAAATTACGTGGCGTAGGCTTGTCAATTCCATACAATACAACAGTTTCTGTGACTTACATAAACTTGTGACGTGTGACTTGATCGTTTAATTGCGATCGCTGATCATTTTGGCGCTGACTGTACTTCAACTTTTTTATGCATAACTTTTCTTCAGCTAATAATGTTTATGGTGCGAACCAAACCCGACCTTGGATCGAATAGGAAGCCACAGCAGCCTTATATAGAGACTACATAACCTCTATAGCATTAGTACCTATCTGATTATGCTCATTGTGTTCGTAAAGTGATGTCGTTGCGTCTTCTGTGTCATTAGTCGTGGCCTTGATTTTAGGAGGATCCTATTTGGTGGGCTGGTATTGCATAAGATAAAGTTTACTATAGACGTGTGACGTCAAGCAGAGTAAAGAAGCACCACGCATTCACATCTGGGCAGGTGTCATAAGACACAACGGTCTCGTAGGTCCTGTGTGTCAGAGAGGGCATATAGTAGGGTTTAGTGGGTTTAGGTTCCTGGCGAATATAGTAAATACTATAAAAATAAATAAATTTAAAAAATATTAAAAACACGACTACCCTGCCAAAACGAACTAAAAAGTTAAACAACAAGTGTCATTGCAGTCGGGGGACCTTATTATGGAACAATTTTTGATGAAAGAGGTCCCCTAACTGCAATGACACTTGTTGTTTAACTTTTTAGTTAGTTTTTGGCAGGGCAGTCGTGTTTTTAATATTTATTAAAATAATTTATTTTTATTTCACACATTTAAGTATCCCATTTATACAAATCAGTTCAGGCATTTAGAAGTAATGGTGGAATAAAGAAACTCACATACCCACATACATGAACCCTGAACACATATACACTCTTTTTGCTTTGGGCAGTCGTGTAAAAATATACACTCTTTTTGCTTTGGGCAGTCGTGTAAAAAAACAAAAAAAGGATAGGTATCATAAAAGGCAACAAATCACAGCTAATGATGAAGTGTTAGACGTACCACTTCCGCAGACCCCAAAATGTGCGGCAGCGTTTTCGTATGAAAACAACACTGTTACAGTTCTAGCACCTGCCAACCCCGTGGAGATTTTGACTACTTATACCCCCCACTGAAGAGGTACATTCTACAGTACTACAGTGGATGGGCTGTTGTGATGGATTAAGCTTGGTGGCGCAGTGGTTTAGCGCCTGACCCTGCGATATGCGTAGGTTAATTTGCAAGGGTCGGTCATGGTACGGGTGACCAAAAATTTATTATCTCGAGTTCCTCCGTGCTTGCTGGTCCCGGCTGCATTGCAAACCGCATTGGGCCTACATAGTGGGTTAATGCCCATCCTCTTTATCCCACCCATAAGGAAGGCCTGTGCCCCAGTAGTGGGGACATTAAAAATGGCTGATGTCATGTCTTTAAGGATCCATGGAAAGATAAGACTAAACAAAATTTTATGTCTTTTCGAGGAAAATGTTTAATTCCATCGGTAAAAGATTCCGTTAAAGGGCTTTTGCTATTTTAAAACTTCACGTTGTATATTCTGTTCTTCAAACGGATTTAGGAAGAATCAAAAAGCTTTACTGTTCCTTTTATTAAAATTTCAATTGAACATACCGTGCGAACAAGTACGATGTGTGAGTCATTTCACACATGAGTAATGACATCGTTTAACAATGTTGAGCCGAATGTTTTGTATACAAATGTGATGACCTTGGGATGTCAGATTGTTTGTATTATAAATCCTGATGTATTTTGATGAGTTTGTCCCTGTAGAGCAGTGTGTGTGTATACACACACACACACACACACACACACACACACACACACACACACACACACACACACACACACACACACACACACACACACACACACACACACACACACACACACACACACACACACACACACACACACACACACACGTGTGGAGAATAATAATTAAAACCAGAATCATTTACTGTAAATGCGAAAGCAGTGTTTATATAGTACCATCTTATATTTAATGCCAATTAACTCCATTATCATAAATATCCCTTAAATCTATTGCAAAGGTAACAGATTCAATAAAAAGGTCCGGCAGTCTCGGCTCGCTCACATAATAGGTATTTTTGAACTAAAAATTGAACGTCAAAAACTAATGTTGACTCATTAGCAATTAGTTTCAAAGGTTTTATTGCATGTTGCCTAAAAGAATTATAAAAGCTCCTACGAGCTTTTTTCTACACTAAGCCAGCAGTAATAGGTACCGTCTAATATTTTACGCCAATTAACTCAATTATCATAAATATCCCTTAAATCTATTGCAAAGGTAACAGATACAATGAAACGTAGGTCAAGGGCCGGAGACACAATAGCAAGCTCATTAGCGTGCTATTTGCATGCGCTAATTATTTACACACGACACAAGAGTGTGTCGCTGGTTTTAGGTTTCAGTTTTACTTTCTCATTTTTTTTAACATACCTACTCATTTAACTTCTACTGGCGAACTTCTACGAAAACCACCATAATGTGTCTGACAATTTATTGTTTTGAAAAAATAGAATACATTCGCTTCTAGCTCTTGCATCTTTTGTTCTCATATAAAATTATCACTTTGTATTTAAAGATATGTTATTTTTAAAAACACAATTGTTTTCATAATATATTAATATAATACTATATTATACACCGTTAATTTTTAAGTATATCTAAAAATGAAAAGGGGATTTCAGACCACGTGAATGAACAACTTTTACTATGGGGCCAACCACGAAATCGCGAAAAAGAAATCATTTGTTCCATACATTAAAGTCGAGTCGATGTTGTACTTTTTTATGGAACAGCTGATTTTTTTTCGAGATTCGTGGTTGGCCCCATAGTAAAAATTGTTCATTCACGTGGTCTGAAATCCCCATTTCATTTTTAGACATACTTAAAAATTAACGGTGTATAAAATGCTTGTGAAGTTCCTGTTTCATATGTATGATACCAATGAAATTAAAACCTATCGCTATACATAGCTATAATCGAAAAATATTCTAGGAATTAACGTTGTCCTAGAAGCAAAATGTATAATATCTCAAACGGCGTTATATTATGTTGAACAGAACAGTGCATCATTGCAAAAAAAATATTTTGGTTATTTTTATGAGAAAAACTGCGAGTAAAAAATTACAATAACTGTATCAAAATTTCTAACACGTCATCAAGATTTGCCGTCCTTTAAATTCGACCTACATAAACTATGAAACCCGAGCCACAGCCTAAGCCGACAAGATAAGTGGGCACAGAACGCCGTACAAACTGTTACAAAGCTCTTACACCACCAATAAGCCGCCACGCCCCAATACTCAACGAGAAAGTGCTTATTGGCATTTGATATTAAAAGGTTGACGAGTTTTGAATTTCATTTTATCTCTTCAGCGGTTTGAAATAGTATTAATAATGCGTTGAAAAGATGAAAACACTGCAGGGCGGATATACGACCAAAGAGTTTAAAAGCTCTTTAAATAATTCAAACAATTGGAAATAATTTTCTTAGTCAGTGCTTTCTACAAGTATTTTACTTATCACTTGTTTTACTGGTTTAATTTTAAGTGGAACAAAATATTTAATAATTAAGTTAGTTTTCATTGTTGACTGTAAGTTGTCAATAATTCATAAAAACTCACCTCTGTGAAGACTGTGAGCTTTTATGAATTATTGACTTTAGCCAAGAGTGCACAAATAAAGTTAAAGATTTATGCATCCGGTATTGAAACTTTAACTATTTTTACACTTGGTACTGAGACTTGTGAATTTAATCGTAAATATCGTTACTTATTTCTGTTTAAGCTGATTAGTTTCTTGCGCCCGTTCTTCTTGTCAGTTAAAAAAGTTGGAACGTTGGTAGGAAAATATAGACGATTCAAACAAAAGAGAAGTGAAATCCCACCAAAATCATTTTCAGGACTAATGTTGCCAAGACCTCGCACTGACAAAAAGTAATCAGACCTCATGTAGAGCCAAGCTTCTAACTCTACGCGCCGGAACTCTACAAGTCCTAACTTCAAAAACTCTACACCTTAGTCAAAATATGTGGCTTGGCCATTTCGCTACATGGAAACCTTTGTAATAAACAATATTTCTTGTAGTAACGAAATGGCCAAGCCACATATTTTGACTAAGGTGTAGAGTTTTTGAAGTTAGGACTTGCAGAGTTACGGCGCGTAGAGTTAGAAGCTTGGCTCTACATGAGGTCTGATTACTTTTTGTCAGTGCGAGGTCTTGGCAACATTATTCATGAAAATGATTTTGGTGGGATTAAGTTTATTTGAATAAATAAATTTTGACTTTGACTTGAAAAGCTTAGTAAAGAATTGAAAGACATAAAGGTTTTAGGGTACGTTAAAAATATACAATAAAACCTTTTCTTCCGGTGTACAAACTGCAGCTACAATCAAATCATAGACACCTTAGTTCCCACCTCAGCTGTGATTGCGGCGTGTATCACAGCGTGCCCCGGGCACACGCCACTTTCCTTGCTCGACTGTTGTTGCCCGCCACTTTTATACCATCTAGTTTAATATCTAAATGTTTGTTCCCATATGACTTGAATATTTTATAGGTGAATGCACTGTTGTTTACAAATTGGACTGCATCAACCATATTGTAAGAAGGCTCTTGAGGTGTAACAATTGAAGTCTCTCGTTTCAGCTTTAGCAAAATGCTTTCGTATGTATGTCCGGCTGTTTTGCTCTACGGGTCGCATTTCTCATCCGATTCTCGTGAAATTTTGTGAGCAGGTTTGATAAATTTATAGATATGTACAGAATCGATAAATTTCTTGAAAAAAAAAATCACAAATTTTGCAGTCCCCGCAAGAATCGGAGCATTGAAAATAAATACAAAAATTTACGAAAAACCAAAATCAAATCAAATGAAAAATCCTATTATATTTTTTAAGTTACCTAGGTAGTACCTATTTTTAATAGTAATAATAAGATTAAGATAAAGCGCCCGCTGACTGCCTTGACGCGGCCGAAATATTATTTACCGATTTTAAAAATTCCAACGAATGCACTTCTCGTCTACTTCTGCATCTTTTAACACTAATAACCATGACGATCGGTCAATAAAATTAAAGAAGCTACATCACTTTTTATGTACGGAAACACCCGTTTTTCTACAATTCCAAATCTAAAGGAACCACCTACAGGTCACAATTATAAACCAGTTTTCAAAATTTTTCGCCATTTTGTAGCTAAACTAATTCTAGGACCTTTTTTCAGTCGGTTTTTTTCCGAAATATTTACAATAGGGTATTTGACAACATTGAAAATATACTACAAATTGTGGTCATCCTAACAGATATTGGTGTAAAAAAACATATTTAACTATTATAAAGACTAAATAAAGTCTATTAATTGATTTATTTCACCTAGAAAAATGCAACAATTCTTGAATTTTTTTCTGTGGCGAAAACGCTCTAAGATGACTGATGACGTCACTTGCCTGTAAATAAATATAGCTTCAGGCGTTTGACACGACCATAGACTAAGGATCCGCGATTGATGGCTGTCAAATGGCTAAGGATATTACAATGTTTACAGGTTTCAACAAGTCATGTGTCCAGCGCCATAGCGTTTTCGGCGCGGTTTTAAAATTTTAAACTTTAACTCTGATTTTTTTAATGAAATACATTGATTTTTTCTGAAATATCAATGTGGTGCTTTTATTACGTAATAAGGAATAATTTAAAATGGTTTTCCAAAATTAGTCAAATAGCCTATTTAGTAAATTTTGCATAATTTCAATAAAAGTTAGCAGTCGTTTTTCAAAATTCAAACGTTGATAAACTCAACTTTTGGTACTATTCCCATCTCGATCCTCCCAAAATCCTAGGAGATATGGCCAAAAATACGTCTCAGGCGATTTGCATCTGATAACCATTTTAAATGGTAAAAAAAACATTTCAGCCATTTCGGAAAAATTTCTAAAATTATGTTATGTAGCAAAGGTTTCGTAGGCGGTCGTATGAAACTAGTCATAAGAAGAGAAAATCTGCTTTATACGCAACCAGTTTCGTAGCATGAAAAATAATTCTTTACACGTAGCTAGTTACGTAGTATTGGATTCTTTCCAACATTTAACATTATGCACAAAGGATACTAAACTGGAAATCAAATTTAAAAAAACCAATATCTAATGATAATAATATATCTAATAATAATATCTAATAATAATACATAAGCTAGGAAAATAAAACAACCTTAAAGTTACTATAAACAACAGCAACATAACTTCCCAGTAACATGGTAATAAGACATATCCATACTATTAGAATTAATTCATAATAAATCTACAAACATACGAGTAGAAACAATTCTAGCAATTTATCAGAACCGACATATGGTAACATCAGCAAACCAGATGGGATCTTACTATCTGTTTAGTTACCCATAAATCTATGAAATCTAGATGGAGGTACTAGGGTAGCAGAAACATGCAGTAGTAATAAAGCTTTCGGACTGCAACATGGTATGGGATTTATAGAGCGCTGGTTAGAACGATAGAGGATTTCTCTATGGGTAATGCTTGTACCATGTAACGCATACGCCGATACGCTGTTGCGGTTTGTATGCACTACCCTTGGTGGTTGGTGTAGGTTATGAGATGTAGCAATTTGTATGAAATGTTATGATAACATAAAGTATAAACGGTTCTAAGCATTATTTAAACTTTTTAAATGAAAAAATAAAGGTATTGAAAAAATATTTCTTCTTAATTTCTTTAAATTGTTCTAAGTAAAGTTAAATTGATATCTAAGGAAAGGATTCGGATTATTACTTGTTGTAATAGTATCAGGAGATTTCAGGAGTTTTGGTTCAAAATCATTTATGAAATCAGAAATATTGTATGTTGAAATAAGCTAGCTGAAATCGCTTCAAGATCTGTAAAACATAAAAAGCTTTTCTAAAACAATATTTATTGAGCGAGCGAGCGCAAACTTCGCGTCGCATTTCTCAACCGTTTCTCGTGAAATTTTGTGAGCAGGTTCCATAATTATAGGATTTTTTTTAATTGATTCAGTTTATCGAAATAGGGAAAAATCACATTTCAGAAAAATTTTACAAACGCGAGGTCTACAGCTCTACAGAGACATATAGGTACTCTATTATAAGAACTTCAATAAACCGCTATCCCCTAAGAACTTGTACCACACTAGACCTGATATTGGAAAATTGTCTAAATTATTAGTTGCCTTTGTAACGTCTCGCCGTGGGAAACAGTAGGTTTTCTCTACGAATAATATCTAAACATTGTTAGCTGGCATTGCATCCGAAATACATATATCTCAGACCATATGTGGTGAGGAAAGTACAGTTAAACTCGAATGTATTGATACCATGAGAGTCAAAATGTAGGGCATAGTCAAATTATGGTATTGAAAGATAAGCAAATCCATCTGAAATTTCCATGAATACATGAACTAAAACGAGTTGTTTGTTTGGAGTTACTTAAGAGCGTGCAGTCTGCACACTAGCGCCGCCATTGGAAATAAAATCATAGTGCTTAAATAAAAAAGAAATTATGAATTATCTCTCTGGAGTGCACTCCGAACAAGCTTTGCGGTACTTTTTATCACTTAAGCAATGTTTTCTAGCCTGTTGTTTAGTTATATGTACTTTTATTGTGAAAAGTGGCCACTTTTAACAATAAAAGTCAATTGAACTAAACGACAGGCTAGAAAATATTGCTTAAGTGATAAAAAGTACCGCAAAGCTTATTCGGAGTGCACTCCAGAGAGATAATTTAAAAATTTTTGTCTTTATTTAAACACTATGATTTTTTTTCTAATGGTGGCGCTAGTGTGCAGACTGCGCAGCCTTAATAAGATCATCTAATTAAGTTCATGAAAAAGGCAGACACATCCATCTGGGGCCCAATGACGCTAATTCTGAACGTAAAACCAAAACGATTACGTTGTCATTTAGATTACATAATTACCAAAAAAACTTTGGTTTAGCTATAAAATCCTCATTATTGGCATCTTAGGCTCCCTAGGATTGTCCATCAGCCTTTTTAATGTCCCCACTGCTGGGGCACAGGCCTTCCTTATGGGTGGATAAGGAGGACAGGCCGTAACCCACCACGCGGGCCCAATGCGGATTGGTGGGTGTTAACGACTGCAAATGCAGCCGGGACCAACGGCTTAACGTGCCTTCCGAAGCACGAAGGAGCCCGAGATAATATTTTGTTTTGGTCACCCATCCCATGACCGACCCTTGCGAAAGTTGCTTAACCTCCGCAATCGCTGAGCCAGGCGCTAAACCACTGCGCCACCGAGCTTCTCCTAGGATAGCTTTTAACAATTAAAAAACAAACTGAAGCAAGCATTTTTCTGTAAAAAAACGGTAATGATTGTGTTTTGCTTTTAACGTTTAAGATTAGCGCGATTGGGCTATAGATATTTTTTTTTTAAGATATATGCCCCAACCAGTTATTTTGATAAACGTTACAAAAATCCACGCAGCTTTTATAAGGAAAACACAAATTTTCACGTAGGTATCAGCGTCCCCGCTGACGGGCCAATCGCTGAGCGATTTTTGTCGCTGAGAATAGAACATACGAAGTTCTAAACGTAAACGCCCACGAGCTACTTTTTGTAGCTACGATAAACGCGGCGTTAATCGCGGCGATAATCGCGGCGCTTTTTGGTCGCTGGCTAAGTAAAACCTTTGTCGTATCATTTCGCGGGCAATTATCGCCGCGATTATCGCAGCTACAAAAAGTCGCCCATGAGCGGTTACGCTAATGTGGGCATACATTATGTTAACGTTTGCGTTAAAGTTATTTGCGAAACTTAAAGTAGAGAAAGAGTAATGTTTCCAATTGCAAGTAATTTAACTTGACGTAAACAAAACAGTTAAACTTAACTCTACTTAGTTTCTATTTGAAGTCACTTAAGAATAAGATATTCGTTTCTAAGCATCTTTATAAATCATTACAATAAAAAAATATTTGACGCAAATGAAATAAGGATTTACCTTAGTCTGTATTTAAAATCACTTAAGATTAGTTAATTAGTTGTCTTTTTACATCAGTCACGTTTAAAAAGATTGTACTTGACTTTCCAAAAAAACAGCCAGTGAAATGAGGATTCAGTACATTGGGTTACATAAAATAGTTTTTAAATTTGAGATTTTTGCATTTACAATGCTATTTTTAAACAATACTAAATAATATACTAGAAAAAATACGACTCGCACCAGATCAATACTCAGACGGGAATCGAACCCGCGACCTTTGGATATCCGGTCCAATGCTCTGACCGCTGAGCTACCGAGTCACTAGTGACATCGTCGAATTTTTCCTAGTATATCCTAAACTCTTACGCTGTAAGCCAGCGTTATTTCACCAATGTGAGGAATTACCTCGACATTCAATTGAAATATCTTTCCAGATATTTTAACAATTGATTAAGATGAAATAGCTATATAATTTTTAAATTTGAGATTTTTGCATTTACAATGCTATTTTTAAACAATACTAAATAATATACTAGAAAAAATACGACTCGCACCAGATCAATACTCAGACGGGAATCGAACCCGCGACCTTTGGATATCCGGTCCAATGCTCTGACCGCTGAGCTACCGAGTCACTAGTGACATCGTCGAATTTTTCCTAGTATATCCTAAACTCTTACGCTGTAAGCCAGCGTTATTTCACCAATGTGAGGAATTACCTCGACATTCAATTGAAATATCTTTCCAGATATTTTAACAATTGATTAAGATGAAATAGCTATATAATTTTTAAATTTGAGATTTTTGCATTTACAATGCTATTTTTAAACAATACTAAATAATATACTAGAAAAAATACGACTCGCACCAGATCAATACTCAGACGGGAATCGAACCCGCGACCTTTGGATATCCGGTCCAATGCTCTGACCGCTGAGCTACCGAGTCACTAGTGACATCGTCGAATTTTTCCTAGTATATCCTAAACTCTTACGCTGTAAGCCAGCGTTATTTCACCAATGTGAGGAATTACCTCGACATTCAATTGAAATATCTTTCCAGATATTTTAACAATTGATTAAGATGAAATAGCTATTTAAAAATTATATAGCTATTTCATCTTAATCAATTGTTAAAATATCTGGAAAGATATTTCAATTGAATGTCGAGGTAATTCCTCACATTGGTGAAATAACGCTGGCTTACAGCGTAAGAGTTTAGGATATACTAGGAAAAATTCGACGATGTCACTAGTGACTCGGTAGCTCAGCGGTCAGAGCATTGGACCGGATATCCAAAGGTCGCGGGTTCGATTCCCGTCTGAGTATTGATCTGGTGCGAGTCGTATTTTTTCTAGTATATTATTTAGTATTGTTTAAAAATAGCATTGTAAATGCAAAAATCTCAAATTTAAAAATTATATAGCTATTTCATCTTAATCAATTGTTAAAATATCTGGAAAGATATTTCAATTGAATGTCGAGGTAATTCCTCACATTGGTGAAATAACGCTGGCTTACAGCGTAAGAGTTTAGGATATACTAGGAAAAATTCGACGATGTCACTAGTGACTCGGTAGCTCAGCGGTCAGAGCATTGGACCGGATATCCAAAGGTCGCGGGTTCGATTCCCGTCTGAGTATTGATCTGGTGCGAGTCGTATTTTTTCTAGTATATTATTTAGTATTATATAAAATAGGTTAGGAATCGGATTTTCCTGTAAAGGCAGTAATGTATCACGTTCCCACGCCTCAAACGGGCAAAGGTGTGTTCTACTTAAGGCCTTTCAATCGATCCTGTTGAAAACTTGGCTCGAAGGTATGAATTGCATTGATCCTTCTGCCCGAGATATAACAAACGTACATTCGGCAGCACATCAAGTTATAAAAAAATCCCCAATTTATTTTAAACGTTTTGAATTTAAGTTTAAACTTAAATCAAATTGATTACCCCGTTGTGGAAGCCCAGCGTGCCGTTGACTGTACCTGAACTTTGATATAAAAATTGTTAGAATTAATATGTGAAATAAATTCTTAGTAATAAATAAGTTTTTTTTCACGAATTTCTATTAAAAAAAGTAACAATCCATCCATATTTTCATAAAACTAACACACATTGACTAAGAATTAGATAAAACTGATGAAACAGGATAAGGGACTTTATCGATTAAAAAAACCCTAAGTCATTTCAAAGAAACTAATATTTTGATTTAATAAAAAATTCAAGAAACAAGGACGATACAAGCAAAAAATCAAAAAGAGCGGAGATAAAAAGATTTTCCAAATAAAATTAAAGCATATGAATAAAGGGATAGCTTGAAGAACGAAGTGCAACGAACCGTTGCAAGCACAGAGAGCGAAGATCGCGTGTTGCACTATATTAGCTAATAAGAGGGCAGGAACGCACTCATTGATTCTCGCCCCTTTTGCCACTGATTGAAGACTCTGGAGTAGTTCCCAAGGAATCGTACGTATAATGACGGAATGCGGAGCGTGCGAAACCTTATTGTATTGGAGGTGCAAATACCAAAGATACAATTGGAACATTGCTTTTTTAATTAAAAAATGTCCGTTTCATTATTTCGTTGTATTAACATCCTTTGTAATGTTATCTCTTATTTATATTATCTTTTTTAATAACTTACGAAAACCTTTCTACCACGCAGGTTAAATTCATTAAAAAAAATGTTGGTAATCGTTCACTAAAGGAGAACCGGCATCCGCCCAAAAAAAATGCTTATCTTGATACGATTGAATTTTGTCTTAAAATAAAGCCAATAATACGAGTATTGTTACATTTATCAAGTTCTGTTTTATTTTAAGCGCATGTAGAAAAAAGTTATTTAAATATGAATATTTTTGCAATGGAAACACTACGGAAACAACGAGTCATTGAAAAACGTTCCGTTATCCACATTCAATTTTCAAAGGGCAGAAAAGTTACTTAGAAATGTAAAAACGTAGCTGTATAAACCAAAATTCTTTTCTTTTTTCGAAATTAAGAAAACGAAATGTCAACTAGACTTCCGATCTGTTTGATTGATCTGTTATTTGGTTGACAGATACCACAGACCAATAAGTGAGAAAACAGCAGATTATGAATCACAGATCAAAAAAATAAGTAAACAGCTTATCATAAAAGGCCGGGTCTCCTTTATTATGAACCAACGCTCCTATTTCACACATGCTGACTTCTCCCTCCCAGTAAGTGACACGTTGACACGGCAGAACTAAACTGCGTAGATTACTACCGATGCCGGTCAAAGAGCAGTACGCTGGCCCATCACGAGGAGTAACAAGGATGGAATATTCAGACGGACGGGGGCAAAGGTCGGGTGGCAGATAGGAATAAACCTATGTTAAAGCTAGATGGAATTTGTCTTGTCTATGGATAAAAATGTTTGGAACTTTTGCTTTTTGCCTAAATTTTTTAGAAAAGCTTTCACTTTCCCTAAATCTATTAACGTAGTATACACGGTTAATTTTTAAGCATATCTAAAAATGAAATGGGGATTTCAGACCACGTAAATGAACAACTTTTACTATGGGGCCAACCACGAAATCGCGAAAAAAATCACCTGTTCCATACATTTTAGTCGAGTCGATGTTGTACTTTTCTATGGAACAGCTGATTTTTTTTCGCGATTCCGTGGTTGGCCCCATAGTAAAAGTTGTTCATTTACGTTATAATCCATACTTTAAAATTATAAATGCAAAAGTAAGTTTGTCTGTCTGTCACGCCTAGACCGCTGGACTGACTTTGACGAAATTTGGTAAGGATATAGATGGGACCTTGGGAAAGGATATAGGTTACTTTTTATCCCACAGCTGGGCACGGGTCTCCGCCCGCACGATACCGTAGTCAATGCAGGCAAAACTGCGGGCGGAAATCCAGTACTTCATAAAAGCTTTTATTAATATCATTTTAAGTATAGAAAAAAATACACGATAGTGGGAGTTATTTTTTAGCAGCACGATTATAATTATAACCATTTAAACGTTATTTTAAAGTTTTCCCATTAGCTTGTTCATCATAATCTTTTCAACATCGTATAATTATGGCACATGGAATAATAATTTATGCAACGAGTAGCAATCCTACATTAAAATGTCGAAGCGCAAATACAGCGCATTTTGCGCTTTTAAATGCATTACGCCATCGGTAATTATAGAGGATGAGCCTTGTGATGGCTTTAAACATGCGAATATTCTCAATGCAAGTCTATATGATAGAAGTTGGTGCAACATAATATGGCAGACTATACCGGGTGTAACTAGACCCTCAACGAAACCGAGGTCTACGTATTCTGCCCATCATCAGGACCATTTCTGTTCAAAGTTATTGCTGCGAAACGATTTTAATTTTTGGTGTTAAAAAGCATTGCATACATTACCACGCAATGTGCGTCCAACAGACCGCATCTGCGAGTGTATGCTGCACAACTGCGTGCGGCCGATTTGAAACGCAGCGTTTATGTGCGTACTCATGAGATACATTGAGTGAAGACGTTTTGAAGTCATTGTTTGTTACGAAATACAAAAAAATATATACTGTTTCCTTGGACAAAAATTAGGAACTAACAAATAAAATAAGATTTCATAAAAATTTTGAAATATATAAGGTCCTTCGTAAATAGTGCAAACAATTTTAAGGGGTCAATGTACTCATGCATACAAACAACTTTTACTATGGGACCAATATTGAAATCGCGAAAAAAAAAATCAGCTGTTCCATACATTTTGATCTATTTGATTTTAAATTTTCTATGGAACAGCTGATTTTTTTTCGCGATTTCAATGTTGGTCCCATAGTAAAAGTTGTTTGTATGCATGAGTACATTGACCCCTTAAAATTATGTGCATTATTTACGAAGGACCTTATATTTTTTACTTGACCTTCAATAACTTCGTAACTATTGGTTTCCCAGGTATAGTCTAAAAGACAAAAATGATCCTGATGATGGGCGGAATGCGTGGCCTTCGGCTTCATTGATGGTCTTGTTACACCCGTTATAACCTGAATTGCTTATAAATAAAAAAAATTAACTAGCATCTGAGGGCACAATATAGAACAAGCTACAAAAAAACCCTTTATCAAACTGAACAACTTTTACTATGGGACCAACTCTGAAATCGCAAAAAAATCTTCTGTTTCATATACTTGACGTTATTAATTATTGTTGTATCGAACAGCTGATTTTTTCCGGAATTTCAGAGTTTGTCCCATAGTAAAAGTTATTCCGTTTGATATCGATATTGGTCCCTATCTAATCTTATCTTAATATATAAAATCGTAAACTGAATGACTGACTGACTGACTGATCTATCAACGCACAGCCCAAACCGCTGGACCTAGAGACTTGAAATTTTGCACACAGATACCTCATACAGTGTAGGCATCCACTAAGGAAGGATTTTTGAAAATTCCATCCCTAAGGGGGTGAAATAAGGGATGAAAGTTTGTATGAAAGTCCCTCAGTTTTGAAGCTAGGATCTTAAAATTTTGTGTTTTGGCTGACGATTGAAAATTAATAAATACGGGTCTCAGAGTTTTTCTAAATTCTACCCCCGAAGGGGTGAAAAGGGGTATGAAGTTGTGTACAGAAGAAAACCTTCATTTTCGAAGTAAAAATCGCTTAATGTATAATATAGGCTTACGGAAGAAAATCTAACGCAACAAATATTGTTATTGTTAGTACTTCAACCCCTATGGCGATAAAATAGGGGTGAAATGGGTAAATAAACCTTAAAAATAGATATGGATGTAGTTACTGGGGTTTTCTGGTATGAAGATTGCGAAAATGACATTTATTTTGAAGTCCAACACGGTGGACATGATTTAACCCCCTAAAGGGGTGAAAATGGGGTTCAAATTATGTATGGAAAGAGAATATAAAATAGACATTACAACTTTTAACTTCGTAGGAGCACGTCTGAAAATAAATAGGAAAACATATATTTTGTGATTTTGAAAATCAACCCCTTAGAGGGTAAATGGGGTAAGTAAACATAAAAACTTAAAAATAGATATGGATGTAGTTACTGGGGTTTTCTGGTATGAAGATTGCGAAAATGACATTTATTTTGAAGTCCAACACGGTGGACATGATTTAACCCCCTAAAGGGGTGAAAATAGGGTTCAAATTATGTATGGAAAGAGAATATAAAATAGACATTACAACTTTTAACTTCGTAGGAGCACGTCTGAAAATAAATAGGAAAACATATATTTTGTGATTTTGAAAATCAACCCCTTAGAGGGTAAATGGGGTAAGTAAACATAAAAATCGATATGGATGTCGTTCTTGAGGTTTTATGGGATGGTGATTGCGAAAATGACATTTATTTTAAAGTCCAATACGATGTACATGATTTAACCCCTAAAAGGGTAAAAATGGGGTTCAAATTTTGTATGGAAAAAGAATATGAAATAGACATTACAACTTTAAGCTTCGTAGGAGCACGTCTTAAAATAAATACGCAAACCTATATTTTGTGATTACCCCTTAGGGGGTAAATAGGGTAAGTAAACATAAAAATCTATATATGGATGTCGTTCTTGAGGTTTTATGGGATAGTGATTGCGAAAATTACATTCATTTTGAAGTCCAACTCGGTGGACATGATTCAGCCCCAGGGAGAAAGGGAACGGGAACGGGAACTGGATGGGGCGGAAGAGAACGGGAATGGGAACGGAACGGGACGCGAACGGGAACGGGAACTGGACGGGACGGGAACGGGAACGGGAGCGGGAACAGGAACGGGAACGGGAGCGGGAATTGGAATGGAACGGGATGGGATGGGACGGGAACGGAACGAGAGCGGGAACGAGAATGACATGGGATGGGACGGGACGGGAACGGAACGGGACGGGATGGCAACGGGGACAGGAACCGGACGGGACGGGAACGAGAACGGAAACGGGAACGGGATGGGACGGGAACGGAACGAGAGCGGGAACGGGAACGGAACGGGATGGGACGGGAACGGGACGAGACGGGACAGGATGGGACGGGACGGGGTGGGAACGGGAACGGGAACGACCAGTCGTTTTTACGCGATTAAGCGGGTCCCCACCAAGCGAGCGAGCCTCGTGTGACGAACGCCTTGCGTCTTGCGTCTTGGCAAACGTCTTGCCTCACGAGGCAGCGCGCTTGGTGGGGACCCGCCTAATCACATAAAAACGGCTGGTGGGATCCTGGTTGAAGGTTGCCTTAGGGTTTTCTCTAATATCCACGCGGACGAAGTCGCGGGCGGAAGCTAGTCTATCATATTCGGCATTAGGATTTTTTCCTAACACGTTGAGGCCCTATTACCGCAGTGCTAATAATTAACGAAATACTAAAAAAAATTACAACTCAGGCACTGATGCAAACATCTTTACAACGGAATTCAAGTATTAATTCTAACTTTTTTATTATTTTAAGGCATCTTCATACATATGCGGCCTACGCTAATTACATCTAAAATTTTATTGCTCACTTCCGAACTATTGAATATGACTTCTCGATTGTACTGTTTGACCTCTATTTGATAAAATTTTCGATTCCGACTACGCCAAGGTTAATTCGCATATTTTAAAAATAATTCGCGTTTTTATTCGATACATTTTATTGGTCAATTTGTGATAATTGTTGTGATTCAGCTGGCATAGCGTCCGATATTTGAAATGCTGGAACTAATTTTATAAGGATGTAAACACTTAATTGAATTTTAGAGATAGATTTATATAACACTGACGAAGTTCGAGGTTTTTTAATACTTCTGTGGTAAACTTGACTTTTAATTTCTGCCACTGTAACGAATCAGAAAGTGTCCTTAATTTTTAGTGATTAAAATTAGAATTAGAGTTGACGAAAACGGCATTTCATGCAAACTTTCAAGTCCTTTTTTTTATGAAAGAAAACTTCATACGCATAAATGGCTACTCAAATCTGACTGGTATCCTGTACCGGTGGCAGTAACGATATCCCGATGGGTATGTGGATAACGCGCTGTTCAAAGGAGTTTCGCAACAGCTGCGGTAATGCCATACAAAAAACCCGTCGGGACACAGAAAAAAAAGAAAAAAAAAATCCCCCCTTTACTTCTATGTTCTGTGGGTCGGGATATCGGTCGGTATTACCGTTACCCACTGCGGTAGCGGATACTGGTCAGGTTTGAGTAGGCCTTTAAGCAGGATTTATATGTCTAATGAAGTTAGTTGAGAATATTTTTGAAATGTCTTTTTAAAAAGAGATAATTAGAAATTTCTGTTTCTATAGAAAATTTAAAATTTAACTGTAACACTATTTATCGAAAATGTTTTCAATTAACTTTTTTGACTAATGTATTCTGCTTATGTGTATGAAGTTTCATTATAATCGGTTCATTCATTTCGAAAAATAAGGACTTGAAAGTTTGTATTAAATGCCGTATTTCATCAACGCTCTAGCAATCTTCAGAAACCTTAAGTTACAGGGTTATTTATTAGTCACCATTCAAATTTTAAGGATGCGATCAGTATATCAAACTAAACAACTTTATCCATCAGGATTATCAGGAGTACTCAACTTTTTCTATCTTCCAGGTTCGACCAAGGCAAATCAACGAAAGGCGCAAGCAAACTCCGCCGGGACCTGATCAACGCAGAGATCGCGAACCTTCGGGACCTGCTGCCCCTGCCCCCCTCCACCCGGCAGCGGCTCTCGCAGCTGCAGCTCATGGCCCTCGTCTGCGTCTACGTCAGGAAGTCCAACTACTTTCAACAAGGTTGGTGATCGTCTTTTTTCTTTTTTCCACAGACTATGGCATCCCGTAGTCTGTGCCATAGCGAGTTATCACTCGCGCTACGGGTCAATCTCTCCCGTAGCATGATCTGAATATGGCATCCCGTAGTCAGTGCCATAGCGAGTTATGACTCGCGCTACGGGTCGAGTCTTTCCCGTAGCACGATCCGACTATGGCATCCCCTAGTCTGTGCCATAGCGAGTTATCACTTGCGCTACGGGTCGAGTCTCTTCCGTAGCATGATCCCATACATTTTTTGTCTTGAGCGTCGTCCGTTGCCGCTCGGTATAGCGTAAGCCTGTAAATCCAAATAATATTTCATATTAGTCTACAATATTTTTAATTAGTCTACAAAAAACCAGAACACAATCATATTATATTGTCGTGTCCGTTTACAAAACAATATAATTTTCCATATAATTATCCTAAAAAACTTAAATGATTCATAAACCTATTTTATTTTAAATATGTTTGTCTTCTTACTTCTAACTTGTACTATTATGTATTATGCGGTTCTTACTCAATCATAACAGTTACGAAAGAAAAACACGTTTTTACTAAAATAGTTAAGCCTTTTTTTTTTCTTTATTTATTTATAGAGGTTTGTTCAAACACTGAACATGTCACCCCTGTAGAATAATCATTTGAGTAACAAAAACTTAATTAATTCCTTATTCTATTTCGTTGGCCCACATTCACCACGGCGTATAGCATTTTAGCCCCTTCCGAAAGGGGAAAGGATAAAATGCTATTGCACCAGCCAACTTCTATGGGATTTATGTTAAATCTCATCTTCAGATCCCGTCTCACGGCTTCGTTCCGGACACACTCCACAAGAATATGGTGTACATATTCGACTATATCGCATTCAGTACAATTTGCAGAGTTGACTTTTCGCATTAAGTGGCCAAATTTGTTCAGTGGTATGTGTCCAGAACGCAACCTGAGACCCGTTAGTTAAGCCTTAATTATATTATTATGGTCTCAAACCTCCCAGACCCTAGACTTTCGACTTTTTACATCATCAAATCTAGGAATCGAGACCACAAAATCTAAAAGTCAAAGTCTCGTGCTAGTCTCTCCCAACTACCGAAATAGACATAAAATGGTAATAGCCAAGCCATGCGTTTCCGACTACAAAGTGATTTGCCGCGAATATGCAAGGCCAGTTTGCTAAATATGCAAAAAAACTGACACGTGGCACTAAAGTCGCTTACGGCAACCGTTTGGGAAATGTTTTTTTT
The DNA here is from genome assembly GCA_943789525.1 of Agriphila geniculea. Lineage (NCBI taxonomy): Eukaryota > Metazoa > Arthropoda > Insecta > Lepidoptera > Crambidae > Agriphila > Agriphila geniculea. Next base: position 16,494,985 of record OX038890.1, read on the forward strand.
TATTGTGATAATTATAACATGTTTCTAATGGGCTTACATTTTGCTATTTAGTGATTTACTTAATGATTTATAATTTCAAATCAGAAACTTACAGCCTTCACAGATTGTAGTCGAAAATATTAAGTAATACCTATCTTATTTTTTACTTCTCTCTAAAACATTGCATTATGTTTTGGAATTAATTTCAATTTTTCAACGTTACCATGCTGTACCATTATTAACCGACTTCAAAAAAGGAGGAGGTTATCAAGTCGACGGTATTTTTTAATTATTTCTTATGTAAGTAAGTATGTCTTAACATAACTTGGCCAGTTTGTAAACCGATTTATTTTTATAGAACTTCTTCGGTCACTCCGTAGTCTGACTAAAAACTGAAGATTTCAAGATAATAAGTACAATCTCTATTATTTGTAATATGTTTGCAAAAATCAAATACAAAAAACTTATTTACCATCTAGTGTAGGAAATGAAGCGATCTTTTGTACGGAGACCCAAACATTAAATCCTCAGTCGATGAAACTTTGCAGGGATGTAATATAGTATGAACCAAAACCTATGTACAAATATCCAACAAAAACAAGCAAAAAAGATTTGGATAATTTAAAAAATATATTTCATTTATGATACTTTATCATACTGTAAAGTTTCGTCTACTGAGAATTTACTGTGGGGGTCCGCTTCCTTCCTTTCCTACACAGTCGTTTGAAGGTTGTTTGTGTATAAGGGTATAAGACATGCTACACCTTGTGATTAACGCTAAAAAATCGAGAATTCCCCAACCAAAATAACAAAGACACAACAAGTCTTGGCAACAGAAAGACAAAATGCAAAAAATCCAAATTGCATAACAAAGCTAGTTCCCACGGTTTACCGATTTGCTTAAGAAAAAAAAACAGCATATCGGTTTTGATAGGAAAATTAGAGAAAATTAGCGGTCCGGCTACTGCTACCGACTGATGGTTATTGGTCGTAATGGTGCCTGCAGGGACTCGAACTTGGGCGGTGTCACGCCTGCGCCGCACGCCATGCGGCACCGTTCACATGGGGCTTTGGGAATGCGGTCTGAACTTTTTTTTAGAATACTAATAAAATTGTAATATTGTTTTTAGAAATGTCTGCCGAAATTATGATATACGCGTTCATTTTTAACGGCTTTTTAACACGTTTTTATTTGGTTACTTTTTTGAAGCATGAATTTTGCGTTTTTTACACGACTGCCCAAAGCAAAAAGAGTATATATGTGTTCAGGGTTCATGTATGTTTGTGGGTATGTGAGTTTCTTTATTCCACCATAACTTCTAAATGCCTGAACTGATTTGGATAAATGGTACCGTTAGATTCCTTACAGCATTTCAAGTGACACTGACTATATTTTTTTAGAAAAAAATAATATAGCGACTGTACTGCCATTCTACAAAAATGAACAACAAGTATCATTGCAGTCGGGGGACCTCCTTGATCAAAAATAGGGAACATGCATAAGTCACCGATTTTGATAAATTTGAGCTTGATCGCTGCGGACACGTATAAAAACATGATGGAACAGAAAAATAAATAATAAAATGTATTACTTTAGTTTTATCACACAAGGGAAAATAACAAATTTTTTTTTTCGTTTTCGGATATAATGCACTTAACAGTCGGATAGAACATCAAATAAGAAATAATATTTTGTATGACACATATGTACTTAAACGCAATATTTAGGGAGATATTTAAAAATTCTTGGCTAACTCCATACTAATGCACTGAAACGTGACACGAGTGACGTCACAAATGTTGACCTTTTTGTATAGAGCGTTTTCGGCGGGTGCTGCTGCGTGCTAACTTCAAGTAACTATATCACGAGAAAAAAACACAAGAAAAAAGTTTTAATTTTACAGTTGATTTTCTCACGCATTATACTTTTGATTTTGATAGAAAAAAATTTAATGCATGTTCCCTATTGTTCCATAATAAGGTCCCCCGACTGCAATGACACTTGTTGTATAACTTTTTAGTTCGTTTTTGGCAGGGCAGTCGTGTTTTTAATATTTTTTTAATTTATTTATTTTTATTTCACACATTTTATATTTAAGGCAATACTAAATTTAAGCGGGAATGTAATATATTGTTTCACAGCTGTCTTTCTTGTACTAGCGGTGAAACAAATTGATAATTGTCTTGCTTTTTCATATTTTTTTATATTTTTATTAGTTACGTTTTGCATTTTTTTTATTAGGATTCAGGCCCCTAATAAAAATTTGAAAGCTAATAGTGCTCAAATAATGATTTGAAATGTTAGTGGAGTTAAAATATTCAGTAGCTTTAGGTCTGGTATAGTTGATTATAAAGATGTTATTTACCTATTACCAGATCCTATAGATACCTATTACCAGACCCATAGATGTTAACATCTTTATCATCAACATTACCAGACCTAAAGCTACTGAATATTTTAACTTCATTAACATTTCAAATCATTATTTGAGCACTATTAGCTTTTATATCAAAGTTTTCCGAATACCTAATATGATTATTGCTTATAAAATAAAGCGAATTTAACGTTTACCGCATTACCCTTGTAGTTGTACAGCGGGACACAATATTTTGTACTTATATTTCTTTTAAAATTTAATAGTTTGGCAGATAGTCGTCCGGGCACAGAACATAGAAGTAGTTAGAAGTAGTATGAGCAGTATGAGTAGTATGACGTAGCAAAATTCAGAAGCATGCGGAGCTACGCTCACTTGAGGTTACACGGGTCCCGCCTACTTGCGACTTCTACTGGGGGGAAGAATTTTTTCTTTGTTCTGTGCGTCCGCGCGGGTGTGTGTAAAATCATAGTTTAAGTTAACCTTAATAATTGTAACCTCATTGTTAACTTGAATTTGCTAGGTTATATATAGAAATTTTTTTTGAAGGGCACTCTATAATCCATACTGAAGACAAACCTGTTTTTATTTTAACACGTTTTTATTTGGTTGCTTTCGCGTTTTTTTTATTTTTGTCGGTCTGTTTTTATCTGTCTTTCTGTATCACGTTCGCGTATCACTGCAAAACTACTAAGTGAATTCAGATGAAACTTGGCATGATTTTAGTTTATATTACAAAGTAGGACAATTGATACTTTTTATCCTGAAACTCAGCACAGTTCCCTTGGGAGAGAGGATGAAAGTCAAAATGTGTACTTAGTTGTAATTCATTAACGCGTACTCAGATTTCATTCATACGACATACAAAAGACTACATGTTCACTAAAACTGACAACATTATTTTCACGAAAATACAATACTACTAAAATAATATAAGTACTAGAAAAAATCGACTCGCACCATATCATATTCTCGGGAATCTAACCCGTGACCTTTGGAAGTCCGGTCCAATGCTTTTCACGTTTACATTTTCTTTCAGATCAAATTTTCCCAAAATTTTATTATAAACGCACGAAATCATTTTTGTAGATCCACCTCCTGATATCATTAAAGTCGTTTTCAACTTCACAAACGATAGACAAACAAATCTTAAAGCTTTAAACTCCATCATAACTCCTGGTCTTGCGCATCTTCAAGTCTTTAGACATCAACTGCAATAAAACTTTACAAAACGTTACGTTACGAGTTCCGATAAACTGCAGGCACAAAACATAAAGACAACAGAAGCGTCCCTCGGAACAAATCACAGTGTTCCGTGCACGCACACATTGACATTACGTACAGGTAGTTTCTGGCCAAACCATACTATACACGCTGAAATTTTAATCATTTGGTTCCCGCAGTAGGATGGTTCCACTCAGGATTACAAGCAACTTTTGCTATGGAGCCAACTCTGATATTGCGAAAAAAATCAGCTACTCTATACAAAAGCGCCATACCTACTCGATCTCAATGTATGGAACATCAGATTTTTTTTGCGATGTCAAAGTTGGCCCCATAGTAAAAGTTGCTTGTAATCATGAGTGGAACCACCCCACTGTAACCCCACGGTAACCAAATGATTAAAATTTAACGCTGCACGCTGTATTCAGTACTGTGACAGATACCGAAGAGTTCCTAGTGCAACGAAACCGTTTAGGCACTTGCGTTTGGTCCAATTCGTAATTAGTCCAATAATTCGCGATTGGTCAAAAAAGTCTTTCATTTAAATTTTAAGCATGATTATAGTCTTACAAAAGAATTATCGACAAAAAATCTGTTCAGGCATTTGGAAGTTACGGTGGAATAAAAAAACTCAAACACATATGAACGTTTTGGGCACTCGTGTGAAAAATTGGGTTTTAGTCATTAAAAATACAATTAAAGGAATAATAAATATTAAATAGTATAAAGTTGAAAATATTTATTTTGGACTAACCGCGAATTGCACTAACTGCGAATTAGACAAACCGTGAATCGAACCAATCACTCCTAAACGCAAACGGTAGCATTTCTGAATACGACCAGCCTGCCTAGCATGACCACCGAAACTCGATATGATATAGTGATTTATCACGTTTAACTGTCAAAAGACAATGGATTTTGACAGTTGGGTGTCGATAAAATACTATATCACGCGATATATGTATATCGTGTTTCATCGGTCATGCTAGGGGGCTGAGTGGACCTTCTGTCAAAACACACAGACTTTTTTATTTTGTGGTGCAGAAGGAAGGATCGTGGGAACTGCAGTTTGCATAGCATTTGCAGTGCTGCCTACAGGCACTATTTGATCTGTTGATATTCCGTATGAATTTGAAAAGAGTTTGCTTGGTATTGGCGTCTTTGGAAATTGCAACCAAAGTCGCTTGAATCGTTGCATTATTTAGTTTTTAGGGTTCCGTACCCAAAGGGCAAAAACGGGACCCTATTACTAAGACTCCGCTGTCCGTCTGTCTGTCTGTCTGTCTGTCTGTCATCAGGCTGTATCTCATGAACCGTGATAGCTAGAAAGTTGAAATTTTCACAGACGATGTATTTTTGTTGCCGCTATAACAACAAATACTAAAAACAGAATAAAATTAATATTTAAGGGGGGCTCTCATACAACAAACGTAAATTTTTTGCCGTTTTTTGGTACGGAACCCTTCGTGCGCGAGTCCGACTCGCACTTGGCCGGTTTTTTTAGACTTGCGGCCAGTTTTATAAGATGCGGATAAGTTCCATAATTTAACAAAAAATTGGATTCTGTTTAATTTCAAATTAATTCAACAAATAGGTGAAACAGGCTCTTAAACGGTAGCCGAAAAAAAATAGAGATCAAGAAGTATAATCTAATCTAAGTTATATCTTTATTTAAAACTAGCGGCCGCCCGCGGTTTCATCCGCATGGTTCCCGTTCCCGTGGGAAATATCGGGATTTAAAGTATTACATGTTTTAATTTAAACTATCTACTTGCCAAATTTCAACCAAATCCATTCAGTAGTTTTTGCGTGATTGAGTAGCAAACATCCAAACCCACAAACTTTCACTAGGTTTCAATACAACTTCAATAGGTTTTATTAGTTTATTCGTATTAGTAGGATGCATTTTACTAACATGCGTTTTTTTGTTTAAAAGCTAGCTTTAAAGTAAGAGCTCTTACTTATACTTTACTTTTTATATAAATTGCCACATCTCTAATTCTTTAAAAGAGTAGCAATAAGGTGAAAACATTTCATACAAAAAGTGAATATCCTTAATTTTAGTAGCGGCCTTTGAACATTAAAAATTAACCTCAAAGCTTACAATAACGCTTCAAAAGCTCTTATTTTTTCACCGAACAAAGATCACATTCGATCCAAAAAAGGTTAACCTGTCGATCGTCGTCGGTTCCCGAGTCCTTTATCTGTCTAAATGCTGAAATTACAGGCATGGTATTATCGAGCACGCATGCTCGGTATTTTCTCAACAATTTTTGCATACCTCTCTGGGAACCCTTTGCTAGAGGTTCCATCTTAATTAACAGGTACAGTGCAACCTGTATTGTATTCGGACCTTTTTTTGAATCGATCGGTGTAAGTATGTAATTTGGGTCATCGATTTTACTTCGAATTAACGTTAATTTTAAATAATCTTTTATTAAGAAGTGGTTTAATCTGTTGTGATTATAGAAGTTGTATATAGGTGGATCTGTTGGAATGTTGGTGTATATATGTATTTATATCGCTATGCTATAAAGTAGGTACTGCTGATATCAAGTTTAAGACTTCTTTGATGATAATTATGAACATTATTAAATAAATATCTTCAAAAGTAACTTCAATTTTACTAAACATTAAGGCTCAGTGGCACCAGCATACTTTAACAATAACAAGCTTGTTAAAGTACCGGTTAAGTACAAGTTAGCCAAAACAAGAGGTTGCCAGCCAGCATGATTTCATTTGACAAGTTTGACGTGACAAATAAGTAGTATTATCATTTGACGATAGCTTTAACTTTGACGGCGTCATGGTGCAATTCACACTAACATTTTTAAATTTGAGATTTTTGCATTCACAATGCAATTTTTTACATTAACATTAACATTTGTCTAAACCTAATAAAACATGCATACTTTGCTGATTAAACAAACTATGGAGTAGGCGCGGCTCGAATCCGAAATCAGAAACACATTTTTTTACTAACAGATAATAAAATAAAATAAGTCTATGCTAAGATTAAATTACTACCCGAAGCAAAAAACCTAGCTTTTCAATCAGTTGCTCAAATCAAAGATTAATAAACTCATTATCTCCAGTATTTGACTTCAGATGGAGGAAAATGACAAATGAGTAGTTCGCCATTAAGCTATTTACTGCCATTAGTCAAAACGATGGAACCGATGATGTGCTGCTAAATGTAGCTAAGATATGATTATGCACGCTAGCGTTAGCCGACTATTAAGTTCGATGTAGTGTTTAGATCGGTTCGATGAAATTGTTGGTTTTTAGGGTTCCGTACCCAAAGGGTAAAAACGGGACCCTATTACTAAGACTACGCTGTCCGTCTGTCTGTCACCACGCTGTATCTCATGAACCATGATAGCTATAAAGTTGAAATTTTCACAGATGATGTATTTCTGTTGCCGCTATAACAACAAATACTGAAAACACAATAAAATAAATATTAAAGGGGGGCTCCCATACAACAAACGTGTTTTTTGCCGTTTTTTGCTCGATATTAATAACGACAACAGGTAGACAGTTGAAATTTTCACAGATGATGTATTTTTGTTGCCGCTCTAACAACAAATACTAAAAACAGAATAAATTTAATTTTAACGGGGGCTCCCATACAACAAACGTAATTTTTTTGCCGTTTTTTGCTTCGTGCGCGAGCCTGACTTGCACTTGGCCGGTTTTTTTACTTTATTTCAATTGATTTCTTCTTTAAATTTCAACATTTTATGTGGAGTTCCAGAAATGAACTCGTTATTTTAGGATTAGGTATCGGTGTGTTTATTCAAACTTTTCCATCTAAATTGAAATATTTTCACTTCTTTCTTCATTAAAAATGATTTAAAATATCAATTAACTTCAAAAAAAGTTAAGATGAAAAATTGATCCAATAAAAACTCAGCATTACGTTAGTTACAACACCACAGTCTACTAATACTGTAATGCGTAAGAGTCATAAGTGTCTGTCTGAAATTAATTGACCGAGCGAGTGCGAAGCGCGAATGAAGCATCTCTGCTTCAGCTTGGGCAAAAATTATTTCGTATGTCTATCCGCTGGATGTCTGTCCGTTTGTTCTCCTCTACAGGTCGCATTTCTCAACCGATTCTCCAAGACGCAAAAGTTCATACTTCAAAATCAATCAAAACGTCTGGCCAAAGTTAGAAATTCAAAAACTGCGTAGATTATGTTATTTATTTTTTAACAACATACAATTTGAGCTCCTTTTTAATGCGAGGTCTACAGCTCACGGAGCCACTAGTTTTAGTTTTGTTAACAGCTGCCAAAATAAAAATATAAACCGGCCAAGTGCGAGTCGGACTCGCGCACGAAGGGTTCCGTTCCAAAAAATGGCAAAAAAATTACGTTTGTTGTATGGGAGCCCCCCTTAAATAATAATTTTATTGTGTTTTTAGTATTTGTTGTTGTAGCGACAGCAAAAATACATCATCTGTGAAAATTTCAACTGACTACCTGTTGTAGTTATTGATATCGAGCAAAAAACGAAAAAAAAATCACGTTTGTTGTATGGGAGCCCCCCTTAAATATTAATTCAATTCTGTTTTTAGTATTTGTCGTTAAAGCGGCAACAGAAATACATCATCTGTGAAAATTTCAACTTTCTAGCTATCACGCTTCATGAGATACAGCCTGGTGACAGACAGACAGACAGACAGACAGACAGACAGACAGACAGACAGACAGACAGACGGACAGCGGAGTCTTAGTAATAGGGTCCCGTTTTTACCCTTTGGGTACGGAACCCTAAAAACGAACAACATTTTTCTCGGTTCAATTTCCAATATATATTTTTTTTGTTTTTAGAATTTAAAAACCTAAAAAGAGGTCAAGAGCAGACCTATTTTAAAAACAAAAGCCAACCACAATTCACCTTATACAACCTTAAGTACTAAAGTGGCTTCAATCGACCTCTTTATTCATCATCATAGCTGAGTACTTGCATATAACCTAGACGTAATCGTGATGGTATCTATCATATCATCATAGGCGAGGGGAGGGCAACACTTAGCGGGCAATTATCGGGCCATTGCAACCGTTTGTACGTTTGCCTTTCATTCTACGGTAATTAGAAATAATTATATACGCTTTGTAGTGATGAGTAATATGTGTTTGTACTTCAACGTTTCAAGGTATAAAGATTGTTATGTAGTTTGTTTATTTAGGAAATAAGAGCTCTCTTAAATATTTTTTAAGTAAGTATAATGCTTTTCAAAACCATCCAATCTTAATCTTAATCCAAAGGACACCCCGGAACCTCCATACAACCGCGCTATTATAAACAGATGACGTCATAAATTATGCTTTTGTACATGCGCACACGCACACATGTAGACATGTAAGTCTAGGGCTACAGCGCAGTTTGTACTGTATGAGCGGCGTTCAATTCAAAATTCGAACTTTTTGGAAAATAAAATTACGACGCATTGCTTTTAATATCAAAATAAGTTGACATTTGACAAACACGACTAAATGAGCATACGATTCAGCACACGTACTTGCGGGGTAGGGTGAGGTAATTGATCCTGGGGCGGGGCGGAGAGTGTCCTTTCTGTACGGTAGTACTTATATCTATTCTGTATCCAAAGGCTCCTCAATCGTTCCATTTTTAGTTTCAAAGTAAGAAATGGTTAAAAAAGAAACTAAGTCTCAAAAGCTGCAGCAAATATATGTCTTTTAGGCAAAAAAAAACTATTTCTTATAAAAAACAAAGCCTCTACAAAGAGGGTTGGCGTTGGTCATGCTTCGGTGGACACCTGCGTTGTTCTCGTCAACACCCATTTTCCTTTAAGAGCCAATCACTGCAATGTAATTAACATCAATAACGTTGTAAATAAGACTCATTGAAGCAATCAAAATAGTATTAATACAATACAATATAAACGTAAGATAAAGAAGGACGACCAATTCCCATTTTTAAAAACCCTTTTTCAAAATGTTGATGTATAAAGATAATAATAAAATTATATTTTAATAGTTGCTATGACCGTTGAACACTAGATTTAATGAATTTTAATTTGGCGACCAGAAAAATATGTATTACTTCGATAATTGACAACATTTCATTTTTAGATAGTTCTAAAATTACGATTTCGAGATTTTAGTGTTCTAAGCTCATTTATTTATTTTTTTCAGAATTTTTAGATCAGCATTTTTTACGTTAATTAGAAAAAGTTTGAGTTGAGTCTCTTTGCCTTCTATTTAAAAAAAAAAGTGGTGCCAGCTTAGGGTAATTTACCCTAAATTTAGGAAAAAAATATACGGCACTAAGAGACATTATACATTGCCCGTTCGAGTAATTTTAAATCCCGAAATTGAAATTACAGCATACCCATTACCCCATTAATATAATTAAATGCAAGAAAAATATTTCTTGCCACTACCTATTTCTTTCTTTATAAATCAACAAACAATTCTCCCATGTACATGTAAGGTGGGGTCAGTAATATATGAAAATAAATGGAAAAGAAAAAATACGTGTTGCCTAAAAAACGATAAATTTTCATTATATCCATGAACCATATGTTCCTTATGTACCTAAAAATTTTGAAATGTTGTCAATTGTTAAAGGCTACATATTGACAGGTCAGAAATAGGCACTCTTGTCAAGAGGGCGTCACGATGGCAGAGTTATTACTTTTGAATTATTATTTGAGTGTTAGGGGCTCTGCAGCTCCAATAGAGCTGTAGTCATTGCGACCTTAAAGATTTATTGTGACTCGTCACCTAATTATAAAACTCTTTAAGCCCTGCGGCGTCCAGGAAGTCTATTATCTTCCTGGCTTTAAGAGTTTTTATTTCCTCCGGGTCGATTACGTGTCGCCCCAGATGGATGCTACACTTTTGGATTAGGGCTTCACAATCACATAAGAGGAGCTTGGGCGTTTATTATTACAAACCAAGTTTCAAAACAGATTCCCGTGGAACAGATTGATCTCGTGGTCATTAATCATATTTTATAATTTATTTTAATATAATTATTATATCAAAATAAATAACGGCTAAATACTCAAACGAATCTTAAAGTTAAGGCCGCCTTAAATTAAAAAATAATGTTAGATTTGACAGAAACTCTATGAAACTGACAGCTTCCTTAAAGTTAAGGAGACCTTAACTTAAGATTTAAACTAAGAAGCCTTTGAGTATTCGGCCGTAAGACACATAGATAGAGTTAAGAGAGATAAGTAGAATAACAACTGACATAGAACTACAACATTATTATACCGATTTCCATAATTATTGTTTATCACAATTCCTACTACAAGTACTTTACTACCTTACTCGGCATTACAATATTTGGGTTACCTACCATAATGGTAGGAAACAACATGCGTAGAAATAAAATATAACACTAAAATAAAAACATTCCCTAGAGACAAGAAACTCATGAAAGGGAAGTAATATTTTATTTTTACTAAAAACGCGGTTGTTGCATTACAAAAGTAGTTAGTGTTGTTTATACAATAACACTCTTTAGTCTAAAGACAAAGAAATTAATTTTATGTCTTTACTATCTTTCGCCCGCGACTTCGTCCGCGTGGACATTCGGTAAATCCCTAGGGAACTTTGACCGGGATAACAAGTATCCTATGTTTTCATCCAGGCTATAAACTATCTGTTTGTCAAATTTCATCCAAATCTGTTCAGCCGTTTTGCCTGATTGAGGAACAAATATCCAAATATCCAAACCCACAAACTTTCGCATTTATGTGAAAGTTGTGGGTTTCGCTGGCCGTGGTCGCAGGCCGCGTGGATGGTCACTTTATGGGGCACTGGCTATCCTTACATGGACCAGTGCCTCATATTGAAAGACAATTTTAATTTAATTTGTAGGTAATTTTTACTAACATAAGTTAAGTATACTAACACAATGTGAGCCCATGGTCGCTTGAATAAATGATTTAATTATTATTATTATTTTAATATTATTAGGATTGACAGACTGTATGCAACAACCACGTGTTTTAATAAAAATAAATTGACTTCCGTTTCATGAGTTTCTGGACTACCTCTAAAGTTCTCTTATCTCATAACCACATTACGGAGAAGGGTTCCAGATCATAATAAAAATTTATACAAACACAACATCAAACAGTTAACACTTCCAACTAATTTATGCATACACATAAGTTAATCCAATTAGAGCCAATGGCTTGGTGTCACATTAGCATCAATTTGAATTTCAAATCAAGCAGAAAATCGCTTAGTTACTAGAACATTTCAAAAGGCGACAGGTGTAAACGGATGCATTTAACAAGAATGTGTTTACTGTATTTAGTTGGAATATTGAAATATGTAGTTTCTGTAACTGCATTAATATTAATAAATTACATACAACGTGGGACCATCAAATTGAATAACTTTTACTATGGGACCAACTCTGAAATTGCGAAAAAACATTGTTGTTTCATACATTTTGATATTTTCATTATAAATTTTTGTATGAAACAGCAGATTTTTTTTCGCGATTTCAAAGTTGGTTCCATTGTGAAAGTTGTTCGGTTTGATGATCCTTATCTTCCATTCGGAATTAGGGGTATTTTGTATCACGTTATCTGTACTCAAATTTCAGTTAGCCTTAAAGAGTATTTTGATCACAGTAAGAAATAGGATCGTTTGGCAATAAAAAAATCGAGTTGGTTTATCGTTTTTCAGTACAAAATGTATGGGAAAAGTTTTTGGCGATTTCTGTCGTTTCTAGTACTCATACCCGAAATGGTCCCTTAGAGTTTTTTGATCCCCACACGGAATGGGATCGATTGGCACAAAAAAATTTTTTTGGTATTTTAGCATTTTTTTTTGCTAACGGTATTTTTTCCAAAATCTGTGAATGCAGTTTAGAATATCTTAAAATGTTATGGATGGTCTCCTAGAAACGTTTTCCTGTAACTATAACGGTTAAGGTACCTGCCCTTAATGTACCGTCTCAAAAATCCACCCTGTATATAACTGCAACAGTTTTTTCGGTAAATAAAATATACTACGTAATGAAATAACAATTTTTAACGGATACTAGCGCGGTTTTATTGAAAGTACTTTGGTAATCAGTTGGTATTTGGTTTGATTTTTGGTTTTCCCGACGTTTCAGCACCTTTGCAGCTTACTGTAAAGATTACTGTACAGCAACGAACCTTAGGGTAGCCAATTGTAAAAAGAAAATATTAAATCTACTGCAAATCATTGCTTAAATGTTTTACTTTGCTGTAATTATAATAGTTAACAGTATTTTAAACAAATATTCATGATACCTTGATGATGCCTTAAGCAAAATCATCACTGAAAGGGAAAAAGTGAAAAAAAAAACAATTTCTTACTCAGAAAATTCCTAAACAGCAAACTTCTAATCAATCCTCAATAAATTGCAAATAAATAAACCCCAAAATTAAAACCGCAGTATCATTACACTTCATAAAATAAATTGACTCCATCATTTATGACTTAATAATTGATGTTTACGATAGTCAAAGTTTCGGTAAACAGTTCTGTTAGAGGTCGCACGGTCACCATATGGAACTACGAGAAATAAATGCAATAACAACTGGTATCGGATTACAAGTAACTCTGTTAGGTCAAGGCTGCTCGCTGATCGGTTGCCCCTTTGTCATAGTGATGTATCGATTCGTATAAAAATATTGGATTTTTTTTTGTATGGAAAATTTCATACAATCCAAAGAAAAAATCCAATTGCCATCAGTATTTACTGACCTATTTAGGTTTTTCCACTTTAACATTAAATGTAATAATAACAACATTGGTAAGATTTTCCCTGCTTATTCATTGATAGTTATTTAAATTAATGTCACCACAATTTTTCTTTCTTATTCAAAATTCTAAAAGATTTGACAAAATAATAAACGTTGCTTTGACAGATCTAGTAATAAGTAACTAATGAAACAAAATTAGTAAGAAATCGAAACCGACAATATATGTATGAACTTTGGTGTTGTTGTTAAGAATTGAATATGTTATTTAGGATGCAGGTAAATAGGTAAATTCATGCCATGTAAAATCATGTGCTCTTATGCATCATCTGTTTTACTACAATTCTCTTCATATTTAGTTCGTATACGCTCTTACTACTTATACGATACTACGTACCATTTTCACATCACTAAAATACGTCCATACCTACTACACACGCCCCGAGAGATTTATTGCGAAGTCGTTCACAATAAGTCACTTATTTAAATATAAATCTCTGTATACATTATTACAGCAAAACCTTGGATCGGTACACCTTAGAATTAATTAGGATTGCGAATATTGATCTAAATAATAGATAGGAAAAGTTAAGTACTTAATACAATGTTAATTCTCAATAACTACATCAAACAGAGAATTTAATTCTTCAAAATACACTACATTTGTTTGCAATAACTAAAATCATAATTTTAACCCCTGGCGGAAAAAAGGGGTGATGTCTCCTGTTTTTGATTTTAAAACCTAAAATATTTTTCTTGAAGGCGATTTGTGTCTTTAGACGCCACAGTTTGAAGAAACGGCTTTGTTAAAACAGTGTTTTTATATGATTTTAGCTATATTATTTGAGACTAGTTTCCGCGCGCGACTTCGTCCGCGTGGACTTTCGGAAAATCCTTGGAGATCCTTTTACCGGGATTAAAAGTATTTAAAACATATTATGAACATACTCATATAGACGTATGAAGACACCTTTTGGATGTTAAATGCAATCACAATCACGCAAAAACGGCTGAACGGATTTGATGAAAGGACATTATCCATTTTGGTCCAAAATATGAAAGTGCCAGCCAAAAAGTAAAAGTGCTTTATTCTGATAGATTTTGTCCACCTTAGCATTTCTTATTATGGCACCGAAGCTGTAGAACCGCTACACTTCATTTTAAATAAGTTCAAAAAGTCTGACTTTTCATTCATTTTGGCACAAATGTAAAAAAGTTGGCCAAAAAGCAAATTCTGATAGATTTTGTCTGGCTAAGCATTTCTTATTATGGCACCGAAGCTGTAGCCCCGCTGTACTTGATTTTAATTGAGTTCAAAAAATCTGTCTTTTCATACATTTTAACACAAATGTGAAGCGGTGCTACATCTTCGGTGCCATAATAAAAAATGCTTAGGTGGACAAAATCTATCAGAATAAAGCACTTTTGTCTTTTGGACCAAAAATGTATGAAACATGGATGATGTCCTTTGGCACACAAATGGTTTATAGCCTGGATTTTTTATCCAAAATATTTAAACATCCAAATATTAACTATAGTAGTTTATGAAACTGATGCATAATGAGGGGTATTAAAACATGAGTGTGTGTTTAAAAACCGAGCCGTAGGCGAGGTTTTTAATAGTATCACACGAGTGTTTTAATACCTAGTTATGTACAGTTTCATACACTACTTTAACTACTCTCATACAATTTTGTAATTGAACCGATTGAACCTACAAAATAAAATATCAATGATAAAAAGAGTAAGTATCGCAGTACCTACTTACCTAGGTTAAGTAAGACTTTTTCCGTCGCCGCATCTAAAATATCGGGTGGAGCCAAATTTTCACTCACTACACTCACTACTATGATATTTTATTAAGCAAAAATTAAAATTAAAATCTAAAAATGGCGCGAATTCTATTTAAAAAAAATGAAATAAATGCATTCCAGTAGACTAATCGTTACGCTAAGTCATCGATCACCATAGAGTACGTTTTTATCATGGAAAGTATATGGGAATATCATTGTTTTTTTAATATTGTGGCACTGTCTTCTTCTTGGATTTGCCCTGTATCGTAATGAGAAAAAAAGTTATTTTATAACATTGCTTAGTATAGCGAAGGTATGTTATAAAATAACTTTTTAATTTTTTTTTCGGTATTACATGTATAAAGTATGTCAATATAAATTCGTTTTGAAATTCATAATTCGAATTTAAGGGTCCCCCCAGACCTACCGGTTTCGTTTCTTTGCTTTGCTGTTCTACTTGCTGTTTAGACCGCCGGCCAACCAGGGTCATTTTTAATCTATCGCATATTTGGACCAGACCAAATTGGCAAGATAGCCATTAGCTTGGTGTTATCAAATATCATCGTCTGGGTTGCGAAGTAGAAAGCTTCTGGGAGATATGCCACCCTGAAAATGGTCTCCGATTGCTAAAAATAAATCGACGCATATTTATATAAATTGTGAACAGGGTTGTGGGTGTCATCATTACCTATCTGAACTATTTTTTGTGTCTTCATAACGATCGTTTAAGGAACAAAGCTCACAAGAACATTCTTATATGTGAAATGTACTTAGATTGAAAATATGCGATAGATTGAAAATGAGCCTCTTGGCCGGCGGTCCATTGCCGGACAGCAAAGCAAAGAACGGAAACCGGTAGGTCTGGGGGGACCCTTACGATATGAGAGTAGATAAACACATTAATAATATTAATAGGAGTAAGTTAATTTGAGACCCTTCAACCAAGCTCGTCAGACTTGGGAATATAAAATGATGTAGGTATAATCGTTTTGGATTTCGATTGTTTTCTAGTCGTTAGTTCGATTAGAGGTCACAACAAATCGGTATGATTTTATATCGATTATAACGTTTATTGCCCACTTTGACCTCACTCACTTCGGTAGTAAGTGTTTTATGTAACTCGTAACAATTTTACAACGACCATAATTAAATTAATTGTCAGTGAGCTATTCTAACAACAATTAACTGCTTGAGTAAGGTCGGAAATAATTATTTTTTTCGTATCGATTGATAAAATCGATTACGACACGCGATTACGATTCGATACAATGACCGATTCTAATCGATGAACGATGTCGGCCGTTGATTGTGTACGTGTACAACTTTATTTTATTACGTCCTATTGTTGGTGTTAAAAGAATCAATCGATCTTTCTTTCGCATTCGCTTTCAGATTGGAGTTAATGCAAAACATTATGGTGTCAGTATAATCTAAGACAACCGGACGTTAAAGTCCTTCTATCGAATGAAACGACGTTAAGTGTTACAACGTGGACAAAGCTATTTTTTTCTCGGTTTCATGAACAAAAATCGATATACGATACGAGTATGTTTTTGCACCATCTTGACTTAAGACTGTATAATTATTATCCGCTTATATATCAAAGAAATTAGCGTTATTCCAAAAAAGTTATCTAAAGAATGAAAGCAAAACTATTGATGTAAACTTTGGTTTTAGGAAGCAAAATTCTTAAATTAGTGCCGTATAGAGAGAAAAACATAATAAACTATCAGGTATTTTAAAACGAAGACAATCTGTTCAAGTGGACTTTCAAATTTGCTTGTCAGAGGTATTTTTCACAAAATTTTCAGCTGTAACAAATAAGAATTCGACTCATATTTATTTTTTTCACTTATTGTTTGTATTGTCAAGGAGTGCACTATAGAGAGAAAATAAAAAAAATCACAGAGAAAATAAAATATAAAAAAAATCAAATCGGTACATTTTGACATGTCTTTTACTGGTATTTAAAGTTTCTAAAGTCATTTTTTTTCGTGTTTTTTTTATTATTTTATTACTTAGGGAAACATACAGCTTTAAATAGTACCTAGTAATAGTAAAACATAATTTCAGTACATTAGCCAAAAGAGTTTCCACCACTAAATTGTACATTACGTTGAACAGACAAATTATGTAGGCAAACAGATGTAAGAAATTATTAAGTAAATATATTACAACGATAAAGTTTAATTTTTAAATGACAAATTATTAAGGGTGTAATTTACTGATATTAATCTATAAAAGTTTACAATACAGCAAATTTATTATTTAACATAATCTAATGACAATTTATCGAAAATGGTTTCAATTTAACACATTAAGGTTGTAATTTGTTCATACAGATTTTAAAAGTTTCATTTTTAAATTTAGCAAATTTGGTATTAAATATATCTATATCACTAAAATTCACATTATAATTTTTCATAGCTCTTAGTATATATCGGTTTTTACCATAATTGGTTCTACTATGCGGTACCGAGAAAGTATTACATGAACGCAGTCTAGCACCAGAACATTTAAACAAGATCTTACTTAACAAATAAGGGGAATCGATCTGATTATTCAAAATTTTGTACAGAAAAGTTTGATCCCGTACTTCTCTGCGCGATTCAAGAGGTATTATCAATTTATGAAAGTTATTGAATTTATATCTAAGCCTTTTAATTAATTTATCCTGATTTTTTTAGGAATAATGAGGTATTTGTCTAATGTTTTGGATATCCATATATCTATTTAATAATTTAATAGGAATTTTCAAAGTTCGCCCTCATTACGGCTCGCGGAGAGATGTTTTGATCATTTGTATTGATTGGATTGATTGTAATTCAAAAATGTGATGCGTATCTACACCCTTAACCTTAACAAATACAAACATATCTGTATAACTGGCGTAACCTAGGTAACAACATAATATGTAATAACACCTTAGTTCCACTTTTGATCACTGGCTCAGACAAGTTTGTCTCATGTACTGTTAAAGTTAAAACAGAGCCTAGCCGAGTTATTTAACAGAAGGAAAATTTTAAACTACTTACACACACACTAACAAGATAAACCATACGTACTTACCAGAAAGTTATAATAAATATTACTTGGGCTATGTTATAAAAGCCACATTAACATTTCACAAACGCATAGGACTTAAATGATTAATTGCAATGCAATACTATTAAAATATTAAGACATGAATTAAAATAAAATAAAATATGTATTTACATTTTAACACTCTGTCTTAAGGCTAACTAGTAATTTTGGAACATTAATCTACATATTAGTATCACTTTATCAGATATTAAAATATAAATACTAGATATCATTCAATAACATATAAGACCACCCAAGCTATGATTATGTAGTTAGCTATCTGTGCTATTAAAAGTTCAAAATCTAACAAGTTGCTACATTTCACGTGTACATTGCTTAGTTATTAAAGCTCTACTGTTTATTTTTTAATAAGCAACACAGAACCTACATTTTACATCAGTTGCTACTCAAATATGAACACATTTCTTTAAACGAATAAAGCAAAAGTTCAATGTTGATGCAAAGAAGTATTAAACACGCAATCATGCATCGATCAAATCGTACAATACGTGACCTTACAACGTACCTAAGTGTTCGTTCTCACTTTCGATTGTTTTAGTAAAAAGTACGAGTACGACCGAAAGGTCACCGCGACCGGTAGTACATCGGAGATTTCATCTACACATAGAACAAGCAGAGAGTAAGAAACCGGACAGATACAAAACTTTACACTCACTCACCTGTCGGTTATTTTCAATGAGGATCAACGAGGTTTTTAGTTAAATATGTAGAGTTACAGACAAATCAAAATCAATTATTTCAGTGAAATAATTATAGAAATTGGACCGAAAATGACGAAGATAGAGCGATTTTTGTGTCGCATTCTCAAAAACGCTCCCCAATTACACGATTTGCTGATGACGTCATCAGGCACGTTTACCGCTCAGCGGCGCGGCGGGTGCTTGTTCGGGCAATCGTGGCCCGTGACGTCATCGCATTTATTTGTATTTGATGTGATATACAAAATTGATATATTCATTTTTCAAATTGATCTTCATTGTATGCAGTAAACTGAAAAACCAAACTCGTAGCTTCATTTAACTATTTAAAATCAGCCTTGGTTTTATTTTTGTGATTTGACTTTGAATATCTAGTGAAAACTTAAATCTCATCGTCTTAAATCAATCATTCTATACGTTCGAACGCTACGCCTACTATAAAAGCTTAAAAATGCTATTAACGATTAAATCACATTTCGCAAACTTACGTAAATCATAGACTTTGATATATTTTATGGAACTGACAAGGGCAAATATTATTAATTTTGTAGGATAGGATTATAATTCTCTAGCTAGTAAGTGTGTGAATTTGTATTTTATTTCTGTACGATTACTTTTAACTATCCTATAGAACAAGCTTCGATGGTATAGAAGTGCGATGTATGTAATGTTTTATATTTTTATATTGATAAAAAAATATACTTCACTTTATGTTTTGTATTTATTTAATTTTAAAGATAGAATACAGTGTTATGATAGCTCTTATAACTCTTGGCACATAATTATTTACCGAGCAAGCCGTTTCAGCTTGGGAAAAATGCTTTCGATGTCCGCCGTCCAGATGTCCGGCTCTTCTCGTCTACATAATCGCATTTTTAATCGGATTCTTGAGAAATTTTTTGAACAAGTCCAATAGTGAGGACTTATAGTCCTGTGATGACGTTTGGCGAGTAGATAGCACCAAATTTTCAGATTTTGGGTTATTAAAAGGCGGCTAATGGCTTTGGTTATAGGTACCTAACGTACCTACGTACGAGTACATTTCACACCTCCGTAGACAGGGAAAATCTACAGAAGCGTTTTCCGATAAAAACTGTCACGCTGCGATCTCAAATGCGCCTGCGCTGCGTGGAGAGATTGTGGCAAACAACCACAATCAGCGCCCTGCAGCGGCAACTTTAGCATTTCGATTATGACTGATACTGTTTACACGACTGCCCAAAAAATTTGAGATTGAATGTGTTCAGGGTTCATGTATGTAATGTAAGTTTCTTTATTCTACCATAATCGGATTTAGATGTATGGGGTAACGTTAGAATTCTTACATTATCCAGAGTGACTCAGATTTTTTTAAATCAATATGGTGGCTGCATACGACGCCACTTTTAAATGTGAAAAAAAAATGTCTTCAATTATTACAATATGGGCAATGGGCATCAAAGGAAAAGCCTTGATGAGCACATTCCAAAGCTATTTAATTTGTTACTAAAATATGTGGAATAAAAATTAATAAATTAATAAAACACGACTGGCCTGCCAAAAATGAACTAAAAAGTTAAATAACAAGTGTCATTGCAGTCAGGAGACCATTTTGTGGAACAATTTTCAATCAAAGAGGTCCCCCGACTGCAATGACACTTGTTATTTAACTTTTTAGTTCTTTTGTGGCAGGGCAGTCGTGTTTTTTTTTATTTATTTATTATTTTGTTAGCATTATTGCCTTCCAGATGCCATTGTTCAAAATTATTGCAAGAATTCATTATTAAACAATTATTGTAGCGCAACGAAACCAAACTATTGTTTTGGTAGACATCTTTATCTGACCTTTGCAGCAACATCCTTGATTGATGATAAGAATAAAATTGCGTTTGTATATTGACATTATTACAAGTTCATAATTAAAATTGATGACTCAATCATGCATATTGCTTAAATAATTATTGACGGGTGAATTAATAAGAAGAATATCATATTTCATGTTATGTTCAACAATTTTTATTTGTCCATCGATGACAGCCAGATGTTTGGAACTGAATTAATGGTTTTCATGTGTAATAATAAATGTTTAGATTATCCTTGAAAATTTCAAATAGAGGAATATTTTGTATTTTTTCCTTATTAGTGCTAGTGTATTATAGACGACGGGCGAAACCTAGGTAACAATATGAAATATTCTGGGTTATAAGATAAGTAATCAGATAAGTTTATAAAGAGCGCTCGACACCAGCCGAAGGATTCAAAAATATGACTCCAGAACTCTAGAAATCAAATAAAACAAAAATTTCACCAGAATCGGTTGAGAAATGCGACCTGTAGAGGAGATCAAACAGCCGGAAAGCTGGACTGAAATATGTTTTTTCATATATCTCCATCATTTTAATAAATTTCGAAAAATTGCCTCAACAAAAACATTCTATATATTTATCAAATCTGCTCACAAAATTTCACCGGGATCGGTTGAGAAATGCGACCTGTAGAGGAAAACAGACAGCGCCGGAAATCCGGACTGAAATATGTTTTTTTTACATTTATCTCCGTCATTTAAAAAAGAAACTGGCTTGATAAGAAAAAATCTATACAATTTTCAAAACTGCTTACAAAATTTCACGAGAATCGGTTGAGAAATGCGACCTGTAGAGGAAAACAGAAAGCACTATTTTTAACATTTCTCCGTCATTATGAAAAATTTCAAAAAACTGGAATGACAAAAAAAATCTACATTATTTTCAAACCTGCTCACAAAATTTCCGAGAATCGGTTGAGAAATGCGATCTGTAGATGAGAACATACAGCGCTGGAAAACCGGACTAAAATAGGTTTTTTTAACATATCTCCGCTATTTTGAAAAATTTCAAAAAACTGGTTTGACAAAAAAAAATCTACATCATTTTTAAACCTGCTTACAAAATTTTACTAGAATCGGTTGAAAAATGCGACCCGTAGAGGAAAACAGGCAGAGCTGGAAAACGGACTGAAATCTGCTTTTTTAACATATCTCCGCCATTTTGAAAAATTTCAAAAAACCGGTTCGACAAAAAAATATATATAATTTTCGAACCTGCTCACAAAATTTCACAAGAATCGGTTGAGAAATGCGACCTGTAGGCTGGAACAGACAGCCGGACATACGAAAAAATTTTTGCCCAAGCTGAAGCAGAGACGCTTCGCTCGCACTTCGTGCTCGCTCGGTCAATTATCGTATCGATCTTTGAATTTAAACATTGAATTGTTTGTCATTTTTAATTGAACCAAAAGATTGTGGTGTAGAAGAAAAAATGTAACAGTAAAACCATGTGTTCCGTACCAACAAAGTGTAAAATTTTAAACATTATATAACTTTTATCTTTGACTCTATCAGACATAGCCCGCAACTATATAACATCTAGATTCGTACACACACAAAACAATATATCAATCGGAATGCCGCCCCACAGTTGCTCTATCTAATTTCCCATCTGACTACAGCTTAATTAATAGTCACTTGTTGAAATCGATTTCAAACTTGATTTATAAATCGAATGACCTGTATTTATCGAATCGAATATATTGTAGTGATTAAGAATAACACGTAATATGTTTCCGCTCAATTTTCATGATTTGTTTTGACATAACCAATCATCTTCCGTTAAAGAAACAGGTGTTAAAAATATAAATTTATTTACAGTTGATATGTTTTAGGAATATCTTCAAATGAAAATGTCAAGGATATGCGTGAAACCGATATTGATATATTGAAATGTAATTCGATTAATAAAAACCGATAATTACTCGTTAACTTAAATTTATTTCTCACCTTGATTACATAAAATGATTACCGTGTTAAAAATAAATCACTGTTAAAAGCATGCAATAATATTTAGTTATTACCTATTTAGTGTCAGGAAAAGGTCAGAAAAACTGAAGAATCGAAAACACTGTTCACGAGCTAGTCACCCTATTGAAACTTTCCCATTATTTTGAAATAAAATATATATTGACAGTTCAAAAGTGATTCGTTCGAAAAGCGGGCGAATAATTACAAGTAACTACTTAGAGTTTTGTCTACCTTAATCTCATTTACCCATTCTTAGAGCTTTGGCAGCCCTACTCATGTACTGTACCATAAACACAGAACACTAAGGGCAATGAGAATCAGTAACAGGTTTGAATCCTATAGTTTTATTGGTATAATATAAAAACATATTCCTAGCTATGAACTTTAGTGAAAGATTTTTTGAAATCCGTTTAGAAATGGTTGAATTAATAGGGTTTGAAGGAAATGCCAAGCTCAATGCAATATGTGCTTTATTACGTACGACATAAGGTTCGCGTACGTCGCGATGACGTCATAAGGACCCCAAAAAATCAGTGTTTTAGCTCGTATATCTTCTCAGGTTTAAGAGATATCGTAAACATTTCTTCACAGTTAATCATGTGGTGGCATAAGCTTTCTGATAAGGCACTAAACAAAAATCATTACTGATCCTCATTGTCCACACTTGGTTTTCCGCCGTAAAAATTTACGGATTTTATACGCTGTACATAGGTACGGTTGACAGTGTTGTGTGGAAGCACTGTGGAGTGGAAGCTTGTCCACACACGGATTTGCTACGGCGCTACGCTACGCCGCCATACGTGACGTTCGCATAAGGGCGGTGCTTTTGCACTAATATACGTATTTGTGTCGTGTTGGTTTCAGATCCGGTTTGGCCGTCCTTTTGTGCACTCATACGTATTTAGTTTGTGTTCGATTCGTCCATTCAATACTAGGACGGCTAAACTTGATCAAAAACGAACACGAATCGAATAGGTATATGTGCAAAAGCGCACTAATCCCTACGCGCAACTCAATCGTATATCGTCTTTAAGTCATGTCATTTCGTGTATGTCTCATTTCGCGTATGTGTTATTTTGCGTATATGTTATTTTGCGTATGTCGTTTCACGTATGTGTCATTTCGCGTAATCAAAATGTGTCATAATGCGTGAAATTTACCCATAACACTAGCATGAAAAGTCGATATAGGCGGCAGCCTTTGCCGTTATAGAATAAATTCCTCTTATCCAAAAAAAGTACCTATCAAGTTCCCACTTACTAATTACCAACATCATCTTTAATTCACCCAAACTTTACTTCATTACCATTCCTCCCAAAATTAACAAACACACGTCAATCCATGTCGTAGACGTCTCGTCAACAAGACCACGTCAACGTGGTAATACCAACAGCTAGATGTACACACAACAGCACACATCAAGCTAAACAATTGAACTGCGAAAACGGCTTTTATTATGTGGGACATAAAAACGGTCTCAAGGTCAACATGTAAAGTCTTGGAAGTGTAAAGTCTAATGTGGCGTTGTATGTACCTCTTTAACGCGCTGATGACAAGCTAATTTAGTTGACGTATTCGAAGAGATAATTGCGGTTGAATCTGAGATGGGACCTCAGACAAACGAGCTTATAATGTCGCAACTAAAGAATAGTAAAGACTGTATGGTGTCGAGTCAAATTGTAAACGAAGAGAGAGTATGGTAACCTTTGATGTAATCAGTTGAAATAAACACGAAAACAGCAAAATAGTCTTTATAAATCCTGACTAATATCCTTACTAATATTATAAAATAAGGCGAAAGTAAGTTTATTATATGCCTTCACGGCCTAATAACTACTCAACCGATCATCATGAAATTTTGCAAATGCAAATTACAAATTTTGTACATTGTCAATTCATAATACATAAGTAATAAACTCGTCACCGTATTGTAAGTCGCGGGCAAAAGCTATAAACTGCCATAAAAACTATTTCCGCCCGAACGAAGTCGCGGGTAAAACTACTTTACTATCTATCTAGTGATTTGGAAATCTGAAATAGGTTACATACTCGTATTTCTTACACTACCTGTAGTTATATTGTTTACACTACCTTACAGTGCTAGCTTGCCACAGGAAGAAAATAATATCAGATACAATTTAAATTTAACACTAAGCAATATGACTTATTATAATAGTCAGAGATGTCACATAATAGACATAAATAAATTACTATTTAATTTTAAATTGACAAGAGATAAATATTATCTTCCAAATTATTTTAAAAGACAAGTAGCGTTAGCGCTATTATTTTATTTTAAATATTTAGCCAAAAACTTGGCTATCACTTCTGCTTCTATTGAGCAGATTAATTTTGACATTTTGCATGAGACCTTGGAATCTGTTCCAAGTAATAATAATACTATTCTTACTCCTGCTTCTATTGAGCAAAAAAATTTTGACATTAAAAATAACACTTTGGAATTAGTTCCAAATAATTCTTTTGTTAATAATTTAAATCACATAATAAGACAATAGAGGAAGTCTCTAGCCGTGTAATGACTAAGGAAAAGCCTAAATACTTAACTATAGTTCATCAAAATATTCAGGGCTTTTCTGGCAAAGAATTAGAATTAGAACTTTTTTTAACGGAAAAGAATGTTAATATTTTATGTGTCACTGAGCACTGGCTTAAGGAATATGAATTAATTACAGGATTTGAATGTTATAAGATTGCTAGCTCATTCAGTAGAAAATCCACCATTAGAGGGGGGTGCTTCATAATTTTGCAAAACAATATAAATTTTAAAGAACGTCATCATCATCATCATTGGCCACAGCATCTTCATAGATGATTGTCACAGCGCTTGTGTTAGTCTTAAGGGTTACCGCAGCTCCGCTGATGGCTCTGGAGCCCTATGGCGGCGCGGCACTTCTTGCCACATCGATTGCAGACGTACTGTGAGTCTGATGGAGGCGATGCATTGCGACGAAGCCTTTTCTGCTTAAGGGTCTCCAGCCAGTCTTCGTCGTGTTTGGAAACCCCGACTCCGATGTCGTGACGCCATTCAGGTCTCATGTCGGCTCGCTTTTCCCAGTCGTCAATCTGGATACCGAAACTGTTCATGTCTCGTTTGCATGAGTCTTTAAATCGCAATATTGGACGCCCAACAGGTCTCTTTGCGTGCGCTATCTGACTCAACATGACTTGCCGTGGTAGTCTCTCAGGAGCCATGCGGTGTACATGGCCGAGCCAGCGGAGTCGATCCTGTTTGAGTAGAGCAGTAATGCTGCAGCAGCCCGTTCTTGAGAGGACTTCCTCATTGGTCATTTTATCTTTCCATGTCACTCCAAGAATAGTCCTCAGGCATCGCATGTGGAAAGCATTTAGTCTACGTTCTTGCTTCGTGTATGTAGTCCACGTTCCTGATGCGTACAGCAGACTACTTAACACACAAGTCTGGTATACGAGGACTTTAGTGAAGATTGTAAGCTTAGAGTTTCTCCAAACACGTACGAAAAGCTTGCCAAAGGTGGTAGATGCTTTGCCGATCCGAGTATCTATAGGCGCAGTAGTTCTCTGTCTATAGTTGTAGTTTTTCGAAGTTCCGGTATACCATCTGTAGTTGAAGTAGTCTCTTTGTCGAGTCCAGGGAGCATCGTTCTCACATTCCATGTAGCAAATCTAGTGACTTGTAAGATGTTTGTTCTTGTGTTTTTGTTGTTTTTATTATTTTCATTTTTGTTGCCAGGTGCATATAGAACTCATCCTGTTACAGACATTGTGACATGACTGCTGCTCCACACACCTATAGAAGCGCAGGATGAGAGGCGGACCAGTACCTTATTGGCTGGGGGCTGCCCAGCTAAGGCAGGCGGTAACTGGTCAGTTAGCCGCGATGGGCTATCCTACCGTCAGGAGCCACCCCTGGCGCCCGCGCACACGCCCATTAGCGCAAAGCTTATCACCGGTGACTGCGACTCCCCGTGTTGTTTTTTGCACCCTCTCAGGAACAAGTGAAGTGTCCTCTCCACAGGCGCAGCATGCCTGGGACGCAATTTTAAAGAAAACGGACTTGCCCAGCATCCGTGTTCTTCTCTTGACCTCATCGACTGCATCCCCAGGAAAGACGAGTCAGTACGTGGGGAGCCGACTTGGTTGCAGGAGCTGCCGACTTGTTCAGGTTGGACCCTACTGTCGCCTAACGGTACCCCAGATCCGCTGCCTCATCCGCTGACACACACCGTACCGAAGCCCATCTTCTCCGCTGCAGTCACCGTTAAGGTCTTCACCCGTAACCCTGGGCAGGGGTCTGCGCTATACCCCGCAGAACTGGGTCCCTGTCCGAACTCAGCCACCCATTCGCTACGGCCTACTGAGGCGAAGGGTGCCCACCCCCGCGACAAGGACGCGCCGGACAGGGGTTACCCCCGTGGAGAGCAGGGAAGATGGCCCTGCATTCCCGGAGGCCGGGTTAACGGCTCGTATGGTACCGAGACCGAGGGCTTTAAAGAACGTAAAGATGTGATATCCCTCTCTATTGAACAACACGTTGAACTGTCATGTGTGGAATTAGATCAGTTAATAATGATTTGTGTGTATCGCCCACCAACTGGTAACTACCCTCAATTTGAGTCCGCTATGGAAGATGCTTTAAAATTGGTCATCAAAAAGAATAAAAAAATTGTGGTGTGCGGTGATTTTAACATAGACATCTTAAAATCGTCATCTATTGCAAGTAGGTTTCTGAATTTATTTAAGTCCTTCGATTTAGTAAACACTTTCTGTGAACCTACAAGAATCACTGCTACATCTAGAACTTGCCTAGACAATATTTTTAGCAATTGTAACATACTTGATAAAGGAATAATAAACTGTATTCGTTCTGACCATAGCGGACATATAGCTTCCCTTGAGCACCATCGTGTTCCTTATCAGTGTAATATAATTTGCAGGCCTCTAACAAAAGGTAAATTGGAAAATTTTCATTATAATGTCACCGCCAAAACTCTTTGCTTACCTAGTAAGGATGATCCCAATTCTCATTATAATGATTTATTTAATTTAATTAAGGTAGAATTTGATAAGACATTTAAGCAAAGAACTATTCAATCAAAAGTTTTTGAAAAGAAATTCAGTGATTGGGCAACACCAGGCATCTATGTTAGCAGAAATAAGTTGTTTGAATTGTATGGTCAGAAAACAATTTCAAATGATCCCGAATTTCATGAATATGTAAGAAACTATTCAAAAATGTTCAATAAAGTATGTACTTTAGCAAAATCAAAATGTATATCTACAATAATTCATCAGTCAGATAATAAAATAAAAGCCACTTGGAATATTATAAACAAAGAGACTGGGAAAACTAAAAGTAATGACCGTAAATTCTCATTAGTATCAGACAATAAAATTATTAAGTCAGATGAGGGTGTGGCAACAATTTTTCAAGATTTCTTTTCTAAAATACCTCTTGCAACTACCAGTAATTTGAATTCTTCTCCAAACATCTCTGTCTCCCTCTTGGAATCATGTGTTGATAAGTGCAATAATCTATTTAAATTTAGACATATTTATGGTGATACCATTCTTAAAACATTTAATTCAATAAATATAAAAAAGACTGAAGATCTCTGGGGCATTTCAACTCACGTAATTAAATCTATAATAACTACCATTGCTCCCCATCTTGCTTTTATTTTCAATAAGTGTGTTGATGAAGGGATATTTCCAGACTTAATGAAATATAGTAAAATTATCCCTCTTTTTAAATCTGGGGACAAAAACGATCCCGCTAACTTTAGACCCATTTCCATTTGTTTAGATAACGTCTTCTAATTAATTATAATGGACTGTGTAGTACCTAGTGTGGTAGTACACTTGTAACTGTTAATAAAAATAATAACAATGATAAAAAATAAAATACGAAAAAAGGTATTTTATTTGAAAAAAGTATTTTGAAAATACGTATTTTGTATTTTGTATTTAAATACTTTTTTTGAAAACTATTTTGTATTTTTATTTGAAATACAAAAAATAGCCAAGTATTTGTATTTTATATTTAAATACTTTTAATAAAGTATTTTGCACATCTCTGATCATAAATGATCTTTTCAAAAATTTTGCTTAGTGCTGGCAAAATGGAAATGGGTCTAAAGTTAGCGGGATCGTTTTTGTCCCCAGATTTAAAAAGAGGGATAATTTTACTATATTTCATTAAGTCTGGAAATATCCCTTCATCAACACACTTATTGAAAATAAAAGCAAGATGGGGAGCAATGGTAGTTATTATAGATTTAATTACGTGAGTTGAAATGCCCCAGAGATCTTCAGTCTTTTTTATATTTATTGAATTAAATGTTTTAAGAATGGTATCACCATAAATATGTCTAAATTTAAATAGATTATTGCACTTATCAACACATGATTCCAAGAGGGAGACAGAGATGTTTGGAGAAGAATTCAAATTACTGGTAGTTGCAAGAGGTATTTTAGAAAAGAAATCTTGAAAAATTGTTGCCACACCCTCATCTGACTTAATAATTTTATTGTCTGATACTAATGAGAATTTACGGTCATTACTTTTAGTTTTCCCAGTCTCTTTGTTTATAATATTCCAAGTGGCTTTTATTTTATTATCTGACTGATGAATTATTGTAGATATACATTTTGATTTTGCTAAAGTACATACTTTATTGAACATTTTTGAATAGTTTCTTACATATTCATGAAATTCGGGATCATTTGAAATTGTTTTCTGACCATACAATTCAAACAGTTATGGGCATTTTGAAAGTATATAAAATTAAAAAATATTACATGCTTAGACACTTACCACAAAAAAGTTAAAAATAAAAAAGCTTCTTTAAAAAATAAAAACCTTCAAAAACCTAAAAATAAAAACAAAAACAGCTTCACATAGCTCTAAAAGGCAAGAAGTAATATTAAAATCACCAATTCACATATCAATTTTAATAAAAAAAACGTCTAATGAAGTCGGGTGGGGATTTTAGAATAAAAAAAGTTTTCCTCTTTCGAGCCCCAACCGACTTCAATAGACGTTTTTTTATTAAAATTTATATGCGTATTTGTGATTACAATATTATTTCATGGTTTTTAGAGCTATTTAAACGATTTTAGTTTTTATTTTTAGGTTATTTAAGGAGGTTATAACTTTTTTTCACTGGGATACATTTTTTTGGTGCCATATTATAAGTCAACCCTAATGATAATAATATCTAGAGAAAGAAAATTTTAAATTTCTCGCGGGTTTGAAATGACACGACTCGTTGGCCAGACTCTATACTTGGAAACAAGTTTCGTTTCTGTACCATACTTTTTTTTAAATTGGGCCAATAACGGCAGACTAATTTTTACAAACACTCTAACTTGGGATCTTTGTAGCTTTAAAAAATATTAGTGTTAAAACTGGTCAAATAAATAAAATATGGTATAAAATAACTTCATATTATTTCACAGATTTTTAACACTAGCATTTGTTCAAAGAGATCATCCTTAACATTATACGCAGATCGGCATACGTGGCCCACGTCTGCCTAGTGTAGAACTCTTTAGCGATTAGTCTGCTGAAATGCACCCATTAGAACCCATTGGTATAGATAGAAATTAAACGAAGTGTCATGACAAATTACCGAGCTCTGTGATTGGTTGTTTTGTTTTGTTTGACATTGACATGACATACCTATACCACAGAATACATATACCAATACAGAGAAAAAAGTAATTTGTATTTTAAAAATACTAAATACCTCATAAAAAGTATTTCAAATAAAATACAAAATACATTTTGAAAAAAAGTATTTCAAATACAAAATACAAATACGTATTTTGTATTTTGTATTTGTATTTTAAATACATGTATTTCAAATAATTCACATCTCTGTTTATGATCAATTATTAGCACATTTTCTTATCAACAAACTACTTCACGAGAAACAATTTGGTTTTACTCGTGGTAGATGCACAACTGATGCTGGAATTGCACTTCTCAAACACGTCTTTGAGGCATGGGAGGGTAAACAAGATGCAATTGGTATATTTTGTGATCTCTCTAAAGCATTTGATTGTGTCAGTCACAGTACTTTATTAAATAAATTGGAACATTATGGTGTATCAAAAAATGCAGTAAGCCTTATGCAACCGTATCTTTCGGCGAGAACCCAAAAAGTTGTTGTAAATAAAACAGAATCTTATGAAGCACCCATTACCATGGGCGTGCCGCAGGGATCGATATTGGGTCCATTACTTTTTCTTATATATATTAATGACCTTCCTTACTATACCAAAAACTTGTGTGAAATAGTACTGTTTGCTGATGATACTTCTTTAATTTTTAAAGTTGATAGAGGATGTGACTGCAGTGACGATGTAAACAGCACTCTTTCCAAGGTGATGCATTGGTTTACTATTAATAATCTGAAGCTTAACTCTAGTAAAACTAAATGTGTCAAATTTTCACTTCCTAATGTGAGGCAGGTTCATACCACAATAAATGTAAATGGCGAAGCAGTCGAATTGGTTGACTCAACAAAATTTTTAGGTATTACGATAGACTCGCGGTTGCAATGGGACCCTCATATCGATGCCCTGTCAAGCAGACTTAGTTCCGCTGCCTTTGCCGTTAAGAAAATAAGGCTTCTGACCGACATTGAAACAGCAAGATTGGTTTACTTTAGTTATTTTCATAGTATTATGATCTACGGTTTGTTGTTGTGGGGCTCAGCTGCTAATATTAATAACATATTCATCTTACAAAAAAGGGCAGTGCGCGCTATATACAACTTACGGTCTAGAGATACCCTTCGTGACCTATTTAAAGAAATTAAAATATTAACGGTTGCTTCCCAATTCATCTATGAAAATATTATGCATGTAAAGAAAAACTTAGATAGCTTTGTAAAAAATAGTAATATTCATGAATTCAATACAAGAAACAAGGACAAACTTGCTGTTCCAAGACGCAGATTGCATAAAACCGGAAGCTCTTTTTTGTGTAGATGTATTACCTTCTATAACAAGATTCCACAAAAAGTCACAGAACTGCCCTTGGAAAATGCTCACTTGTCATGCTCACTTTAAACATTTCTGCGGTGGTGTCGTGTGAGGCGGGTCGTTACGTTCCCTCAAATATGGTTGAGCGAAACGATGGCTGGTTCATGCGTCATGCTCGTGAACGGGTGCTGCCAGTGGGAGTGGGTCTGCTTCTGTCTGCTTGTATTAAGGGCGTCGTATATAAAAAATCTGTTTTATATTGTCTGTATGTATGGCACTTCTTACTCGAAACGTATATATCATAATAACTTACCTTGTTTTGATTTATTTAATTGCAATATTTTTGCTTTCTATGGTCAGTATTTGTGTATTATAGAATACATAGATGCTGACTATGGAAAGTAAAATATAAAATACATAAATATTGCCTATGAAAAGCTTTTGGATATTAGTTTTCAATTCGGTGCCTTAACATGGGTAGCCTTAGTATGTCATGCTCTCTTTAATCATTTCTGCGGTGGTGTCGCGTGAGGCGGGTCGTTACGTTCCCTCAAATATGGTTGAGCGAAGCGATGGCTGGTTCTTGCGTCATGCTCGTGAACGGGTGCTGCCAGTGGGAATGGGTCTGCTTCTGACTACCTATCTTAACGCATATAGAATTGTAAAGTTTTTTTTTTTCTCTCTTGTAACAGCCTAGACTGAATAATAACTTCAAACTTTGAATTTAGCTTGAACCCTGTAAATTGATTAAGAAAATTTGTAATTCATTAAGTAATGATCTAATTATAATTTTATTTATTTGTTAATCTTTGTTAAAGTCTGGAAACGATATACATATTTGTAAATATCGTTCCATTTGATAAAGCTGGTAAGTTTTTTGCGCCCGTTTTTCTTGTCAGCTAAAAGACGTCATAATGGGTGGTAGGGCAAAAAAAAATTATTTGACGATTTAAAAACGCTCATTATGTGAGCTTATTTGAATAAAGATTTTTTCATTTCATTTCATTTGGTATTTTTTTTAGTGAACCTAGCGAGATATTTTTAGGGTTAAACTAAAGAAGAGTATATTAAAATAGAGCTAAATGCTCTATGCGATACCGAGCGGGGTAATGCCTGGTTGATATTAATCCTTCGTTGCATAATGTACATTCGCACCTCTATGTCAAATGTGCACCTCTTGTAAAATGTACAATACGCTAATACATTCTTTTTTCAAATAGAAAATTACTCGTAGAAAGATTTTCCGAGACGCGTTGAATATGCCGCTTTATAACGCTTTGTTACAGAGACCAATTAGATTGTTACGTCAGCAAAAATTAAGTACAGAATACATTGAAACTTAAAATGTAAATTGAATATCAGCTCAAAACCTATCACACAACAGCACAATGAGCATTAACATCAAAAAATTTCACAAAAAAAAAAAAAAAAAACTTTTGCAATCCGATAACAAAAACAATTCCCTCAATCAATTTTCCAACTTTTCAACATTTCGCAATGGACACACATTCGAATACTAAGCAATTACTACAAAAGAAACTGTTACCGTCTCACGGTGCGGTTAAATTTAAATCGGTCGTGGCTTACCTTTTGGGGTGCCTCAGACCCATTGTCTGTCAGTTGCTAGCGAACTTTGTTACGTGCGAACACGTATCTAGCAGATTTGCTGTTTTAACGATATATCTAATAGATTGGGAGATCGCGGTTAGTTAAAAAAGGTTGCTAGATAAAAATACTAAAGGCCTTCGGATACCATCTTCTGGCTTAATTTTACAATGGAACAGAATTAAATTGTCTGTCAAGTAAATTTGAATTACCCAGTTAATTTAAGGGGGTTTATAAAGTGTCCACTTTCAGTAAAAAAAAACTCCATTAAAATAAACTGAAGGCTAGAAAATATTGTTTACTATAAAAAAGTACCACAAAGCTTCTTCTGAGTGCAATAGAAGAAAACAATTTACAATTTCGCATTGTTTTTATTTTAATGGCGGCGCTTATGTGCTGTGTAAACCCTCTTAACAATAGAAAATGCAACACTTTTTTATTTCAAACTAGCTGACCCGACAGACGTTGTCCTGTCTTAGTTATGAATATTGAATTCGAATTGGTATAATTAATGAAAAGTTGGGTTAGGTCCCGTTCCCGTTCCCCTTTCCTGTCCCGTTCCCGTTGCCGTTTCCGTTTCTGTTTACACACTTGTTATGTTAGTAACGTTTATGTTAGTCTATCCAAACTTACCAATTTAATATTAGGCGTGATGGCTCTGAACTAACCGCGATGAGCACTAAGAAATTCAGTTTGGTTAGATCCTTTTTGTAAGAAATAATAAATTAATAATTTTACATGTATTTCCTCAATAAAATAACTCCGACCGAAGCATCTGTTTTATTACATCCGCTTTGACGATATTTTCAGCACGCATTCTTTCAATTCTATGTCAAACGTCATAAGGTTACATTAAAAAAGTTTTTATGTCCAAAATAATTTTATATGGTCGTTAAGTAGATTTAAAATTTCTAATTTTTCGCGCAATTTTCTTAATTTTTTTCTTTCATAACAACCATCTCCTGATAATAACAATCACAAGAAAAAAAGAATTAGTGAAATCGGTCCAGCCGTTCACGCATGATGGCTTGACCACGCGAAATTGGATTCATTTTTATATATATATAGATTATCTATCGACTAACTTAATCTAACTTACCCTAAGATGCTCTAAGAAGGATTTTCTGTATTGTAGTGACAGTAGATTAGAAGCATATTATGGCTTGCGTTGCTTGCTCCTAGAGCATGAAAAAGTAGCTTGATTATACACTAGAATATTCTCTTACTCACAAATTGTGCACCGTAAAATGTAGAATTTAGACTTGCTAGCAGCTCTCTGAAAGAAACCAAACTATATCGAAAAGAACGCTATACCTCCTATTTTTTATTTCAATATGCAACCGCTCATACCTACTTCTTGCCACATTTGCTTTGCTCTTTACTTTGCAGTGTTGCAATCAGATTAAAATGGAAGCTGAAAAATAAAAGCACAGAAAGTGAACATAAGGCTTTGTCCATACCAAACGACAGCGCTGATTGACCACACATCTGGTTACCGCTTAATACGGAGCAATAAAGGTGGCTTGGGACTAACGCTTTGGTTATAATACCAGTAAGCCTTACTGTCCACTGAATGCAATGGAAAATCGCTTAGAAGAAAATATTCTTTTGTAGTTCTTTTATAATGTAGTACTTTTTATAATGTACGAGTGTTTCATCCTAAAAATCGTTTGACAGAGACTAAATGCGTAACTTTGTTATGGCGTTTTTGCGTGCAAAAATTGAGGAATAAAATATAACCATATTTTCTTTTGGATTTAGAATTGATTGGTTCGTATTGTTCAGTTAAAAGGTTTTCCTTTAGTTATAGTGTAGGAAAGGAAGGAAGTGGACCCCACAGTAAATACTCAGTAGACGAAACTTTACAGTATGATAAAGTATCATAAACATATTTTTTAAATTATCCAAATCGATTTTCTTTTGTTTTTGGATTATTGTACGTTGGTTTTGGTTC
This sequence comes from Agriphila geniculea, assembly GCA_943789525.1. Lineage (NCBI taxonomy): Eukaryota > Metazoa > Arthropoda > Insecta > Lepidoptera > Crambidae > Agriphila > Agriphila geniculea. The sequence continues at coordinate 16,530,255 of OX038890.1, forward strand.
ATATTACATCCCTGCAAAGTTTCATTGACTGAGGATTTGATGTTGGAGTCTCCATACAAAAGATGGCTTCATTTCCTACACTAGAAGTCTAAATACAGCGTTGTATTAAACATAAGTTTTTCTCAAAATTAATGTGCCAACAAACAATAAAAAACCGGTCAAGAGCGAGTCGGACTCGCGCACCGAGGGTTCCGTACAATCATAAATATATTTGGATATGTTATTTTAGGACAGTCTTTAAAAAAGTAGGATAAACGGCAGACAGGTGGAAGGGCGAACAGGCGGACAGTTAATTTACAAATGCTGCTTATGGTCACTGAAAAACGTTTCAGCCACTCCACATTGCAAAATGTTTATATTACTAGTCCATCAGCCATTTTAATGTCCCCACTGCTGGGGCACAGGCCTTCCTTATGGGTGGATAAGGAGGATGGGCCATAACCCACCACGCGGGCCCAATGCGGATTGTTGGGTGTCAACGACTGCAAATGCAGCTGGGACCAACGGCTTAACGTGCCTTCCGAAGCACGGAGGAGCTTGAGATAATAAATTTTTGGTCACCCATCCCATGACCGAACCTTGCGAAAGTTGCTTAACATCCGCAATCGCTGGTCCAGGCGCTAAACCACTGCGCCACCGAGCTCCTCGTTATTATTATATTACTATATAGTAATATATATAATTACTTAGTAATGTATGAACTTATTGTTCGTTTATTCGTACGGCAAATAGTAGGTAATTATATTTGAACCAGCCACCAATTTATTATTGTAGTGTTAGGTTGCGCCATCTCTTGACCCATAGTGGAACTACTTTTTGCCCTTAGGTTAGCATGCTTAGGACAGCGCCATCTGTTGACTGGTAGTGAAACTAAAAAAAATATGTTTGTTTTTTGAATTTCTAAAAAAGTGTGTTATATTGAGACATCGTTTTATTTTTCCTGTAATCTTTACATAAACCACTATCACATAGAATTATTTCAGATTTTTCTCTTTGCAAACTTCGGAGATAAGGGGGGGGGAACGGTATTTTTTTTTTACATTTTTCATCATAAGTCGAAAACTATGCGGCCTAAGAAAAAAGAAAAAATTGTTTTAAAATGTGCAAACAGCGCTCTTTTATATGATACCCCACATGCCCTAATCACCTCACTTAAAATTTTTAAGACCCCTTTTCAGTCCCTGTTGTAAAAAAAATATTAATTTTATTATTTCTTTCTTATTTGCAAAATAGTTGGGCAAATGTCATCTAAAACTATTCCAAATTTCAAGTTGATACCATTAATAGTTCTCGAGATATCCAGCTGTGATAGACAGACAGACAGACAGACAGACAGACAGACAGACTGAGTCACACCATAAGGGTTCCTTTTTTACCATTTTGGTACGGAACCCTAATGAACTCAAAACTCAAATCAAAGCCAACCTAAGAAACCGTTTATTGAGAAAACAATGTATAATGTTATTTAATTTAAAAAAAAACCTTTCACAATATATTACACAGTAAAACAAGAATATATCACAATGCTCGCATTAGACAGCAAGCTTTAACAGTTGCATTTCGCGGGCGGCAGAAATAACTGGCACCAGATTGACTGATACATACCATTAGGGGCTAACGAACATCTCAATTTAGCTAGCCACCTGCAGACAGTTGGAATTGGGCGCAAGACTCTAGAATCACTTGCGAAAAGGATTACATTTTTGTTATACACTTGAGAAAATAAACTATTTGGAAGAAAGAAAAAATCTAAAAATTAAAAACCCGCCTGCATAAAAAGACAAGTCAACTGAAAAGATGGAAACAAGATTAAATATTAAAGGCAACATTATAACATGCAGTCGGAGGCATGCATAAAGAAAGTGACATTATGAATGATTTGAGTTATATGCCTCCGACTGCATGTTATAATGTTGCCTTTAATATTTAATCTTGTTTCCATATTTTCAGTTGACTTGTCTTTTTATGCAGGGGGTTTTTAATTTTTTTGAATTTATTTTTTTATTTATTTCTTTTTAGTTATTACTTATTACAATCATGATATACCTTTTTAAAATCCTTATAATGAGCCCTTTAATTTGACACACATATTGCAGTATTCTAAAAAAAAAAATTTATTTCCACTACGTATAATAGCACCGTGCAGCCGCCATGTTGGTTTTTTTATAACGCCTTTTTCTTAAGAACACTTGGGCTGGCAAGACAAATCTAACGATATGTTAATCATTGAAATCCGTTCAGTCCCTTAAAAGATATGAGGTAATTAAGAATATTACATACAAACATACATACAAGATACGCGCGAAAAACATAACCCTCTTGCAGTCGGGTAAAAAGAATTTTGTTGTTGTTTAATGCTTAGTATTTGCATACTAAATTGCTCTGTGGTTTGACACTTTCTTTTGACATTAGGTTTTTTAGTCTGTGATCGACCTCTTGTGAAAAATTTAACTCGCGTGCCACGCTCTTTTTCCATGAATTAAATAAATTACAGTTTAGATGTCAATTGTGGTGTTTAAAAATGTGTTCAATAAACTAAGTGCAGTGCCAATCCAGTTTTTAATTTATTGCGCCTACAAATGTCACACAGTTGTATTAAAAAAGATTTTAAAACCAAGGGATAGAGACAGCCTAAATAAGCAAGTGTATATTTGGATATATCTAAAATGATAAACCAAATTAAGGAATATTTTTGACACCTTTTGAAGGCTGCCCCGATATTTTTGATCAATTAAAAGTTTTCTTACAATATTTTTGTAACACAAAATTTTAGGAATATGTCGTTTCTTTTCATGCTTAAATCTATACTTTTAGCGAAACACTAAAATTCATCGCTTGACGGTAGACTCTCGGGTAGCTTCAGTCCCCCGTGACCACGGCAGCTGCAAAGTTGCCGAAACGTCGGGAAAACCAAAAATCAAACCAAATACCAACTAATTACCAAAGTACTTTCAATAAAACCGCGCTAGTATCCGTTAAAAATTATTTTATTTCATGTCTAGTGAGCGCGTAAGCTTGAGAAGTGAATATGCTGTGATAAATAAGTTACTAAAAGATTATATTGATTTAAACGAATTTACTACACAAAGTGTAGCTAACCTTAAAATGATATTACTATGCTAAGTGATTGATATATGAGCGCGCGTCCGCCGCCATATGTGTGGTGACGTGAACTGTTGTAAAATTATAATTATTTATTAGTACAATTAATAAAATTATGATTCTGAGAAATGCACGGTTGCACCGAACAGTAAGATTTTATTTATAGTCGATAGGGACCTATAAAAAATTGAAATATTGTTTAATAATTAAAAAATTAGGTGTTCTAATTTTGCCGTAATTATCGGTCATATTTTTGAAGTGAAAACTTCTTTAACGGCGTTGTACACTTTTTTGTAATGGGGAAAAAATGTTAGACTCGCGTCAGTCAGTCGGGGTCACGTGACCCTGATCGAAAATTCGTAAGACGGATGTGACGAATGGAGAGTAGACAGCCGGTGGCGGAAGTATCCCCCCTTTTTCTACGGGGCGCGGCGAAAATGGCGGCGCGTCATTTCAAGACGTAAACACTTGTGTCACCATAGCAACGCGCAATTTTTTTAATTCAATGTTTAAACTCTAGATTTTCTGTCACCTACCTACCTATAACCTATGGATAAGACTTTCGTACAATACTGTTCTGTATCAAATGCAGAGTAAATTCGTAAGACGGCAATTCGTGCAAAATTATTCCCTAACCATTCCAAAATATCAAAAATGCACAACGTTAATATTCAAGTTTTCACTTCTGCCAGCACTCCCGGAGTGCAACCCGAATTTTTATGAAATTAAATAATTACTTTTCGTACATAACATAGTAATTAAGTTAGTGTTATATTGTGGGATAATGGGCTAACTCTAAATAATTATTAATATATTTTAGCTTAGTACACTGTAAAATAATAAATTACAATGTTTTTATTTTAAGTCTGTGCCTAAAGTTTATAGAAGAGACCATTATCATGTCGTTTTATATATGATGCCAGAATAATTGTACCTCTATTTTTATGATGATGACGTTGAAGTTTATTAATATTACATTTATGTGCCAAACCGATATTTTTATATTATTAAGTGTTATTATCTTATAGCAGCTATTTTCACACAATTCGAAAGTCTGAAATAATACAGAAGTGACATAAAAATAAACACTACGCACTTGCAGTTTAATTTGATCATAGTTTCTATTTATATTTGATTTTTAAATTGTAAAACAACGTAAATTCGTTTTCGTTATCATGTCAACTGCCACTAGTTCAAAATGTTGCATAAGAACGTTACTAAACTATCGTTCCCATGAGCAAACACTAGTCAAAATATAATAGCAGACTCGCCTAAGGCATTAGTATAAGTCAAAATAAATAGCTCACGCGGGAACTCTAACTAATTTTAATGGTAAGACAATTTGTCTCGGCCGCATCGCTCGGTAACTGGAAATTATTTTGTTACATTAAACTTAATGTTTACATGGAAAATTGTAGTAAGTGCAATTAAATATTGCAACCTCTGAACAGCTGGTTAGTAATGAAATATTAATATGCGTTTAACTCGACTATTTGTATGCGTCGATTTCGCGCCAAAGCTTGGTTGCGTGATTAGTTAGGTTTGATTATAATTTCTGGAATAAATGGCTTTATTGCGTTGAATTTTGCAATCAAACTTTAAGTCAGGTCAAGATTGTGATGAAACAATGTCCATTGCATATTGCTTTAGAGTTAAGTTTTTATGAACTAATTTATCACAGTGCTCTTTTCTATTAGTGGAGTGCTTTTGAGTCAGCTAATATTTTCGAATCGATAATGTGGTCTTTACACGAGTCGACTTGGCAGGCAACTTGGCAAGCTTTTAGTCAATTAGCGCTTTTTACCGACAACTGCTGGTGAAATCGAATCACCACCTCATCGCAAACCTAATTTCAATGTGGAGGCGATTCTATTTTATCAGCGGTTGTCAATAAAAAGCGCTAATTGACTAAAGTCGCCTGCCAAGTTGCCTGCCATGCATGTAAATACCCCATAAACACTAATTCCCAAAAAATTACTCAGTTTTTTATACCTTATCTGTTATTTAATTAATTATCACAGTGTTTTACACAGAAGCGTTTTACACACGACACGTCGATTAATAAAAGCACACCTACAAACGTCTATTTCATAACTCGCCACTCACCGCTATCTTTGCTCGGACATGATTCAGAGCAGCGTCAGAGAGCAATCGCACACATTAGTGCTCGTACGCCCATCACTCGACAGATATGTCACTTACCACGTTATCTTTTATGTTAGTCGGGCAGGTGAGGGTAATTTCTCTGCAGAAATCTTCGTACTGTTTTTCTACTTGAAAGGTGATTTGTTCAAAATTATTTTGTGAGTCATAATATAAAAGGAGTATTGCGGTATCTCTACCGCCTTAAAAACTTCTTACCATCTAGCGTCAAAGCAATGCTTGTGCAGACCTTAATTTTCCCTATTATCGACTATGGTGATGTGTGCTACCTCGACCTGAATGCAGATCTACTTAATAAACTCGACCGTCTTCTGAATAACTGCATTCGATTCGTCTTTAATCTCCGTAAGTACGATCATGTGTCCGCACACCGATCGCAGCTAAAATGGTTGCCCATTCGGCAGCGCAGAAGTATGCGGGCTTTGACCACTCTATTTTCTCTATTAAGCTCCCCTAACGCTCCCTCTTATCTCACTTCGCATTTCCAATACTTATCTTCTACTCATGACAGATCTCTTCGTTCCTCTTCTAACCGTCTACTTAGCTGTCCCTCTCATCACTCCGATACCATACACTCTTCTTTCTTCGTTTATCCTATTTTACTGTGGAACGCGCTCCCTCTTGACATCAGAATGTCCACCAGTCGGTACTCGTTTAAGACTAAGTTACGCAAATTCCTCACGGAGCAAGCAGATCGTTCTTGAATATTGATATTCGTTGATAACTTATATATATATACCTATTTATATATACATATATATATATATATATATATACATATATTATATTGATAATTATTTATATATAATATCTAGGAAAGTATATATCTATATTATGTAGTTATATAATATTATTTCTTATTTTTCTTATTTACCCTGGTTGTGCACCCTACCACACAAAGTCTCCACATCACCCTAAGGTTGACTGGTAGAGAATGCCTAAGGCATTAAGTCCGCCATTGTACAATTGTGCATTAAGAATTAAATAAATAAATAAAATAAAAATTGAAATAATGTAAGTAACTTTTTTTAAGCTTTTTAAAAAGCTTCACACAATTTTACTTATTGTTTTTTTAAAGCTTTTCCTAGTTGCCTATCTTTAAAAAGCTTCAAAAAAAAACAATACAAAATTTCAAAATTAATTAATTACATTATGACTGTTGTTTTAATGATCATATAATGATCAAATAATCTTTTTTTTAATTGGGGATGATGATGTATCGTTACTATTATTGTATGTTTAAATAGAGAGATATTAATTTCTTGTTTATTAAAAAAAATCGATTTTTCCCTCCATTTGGTCTGAAAGACACAATCAAAGTAAATAGGTAAGTTTTGCGTTGAAATCGTTCATTATTTAAGCAATGTACGCTTTACTAACAATGCTAGCTTTCTCTACTCATCATGCTAAAAGGAGAACTATCATTTTAAAGCAGTCCTATAATACTAATCTAAACAAATTTTTATGTATTTTCAATAAACTTTTATTTTATTTTAATCAGGTGACAAAAGCTCTTCACAATGAATATCTATATATATGTTATGGCTAATACCCGAAGTGCGGCTAAACCTAGTTTTAGCCGGCTAAAACTAGGTGTAACCGATAGCTGTTGGCTAAAACTAGGTGTAGCTGATTTTCTCGCGGCTAATACTAGGTATAGCCGGCTAAAACAAGGTGTAGTATGGGGTGTTAAAAAAGTTATTTCTTTTGTCTGTTAAAAAAAAAATAACCTCGAAATTTAAGGCTCACGCTACGCTGCGCTCCGCGCTCGCCTTAAATTTCTAACCTATATTCGGGACCTACAGGGGTCAAGCAGATCGGTTCACCTAGTTTTAGCCAACAGCTATCGGCTACACCTAGTTTTAGCCGGCTAAAGCGAGGTTTAGCCGCACTTCAGGTATTAGCCGTAACGTATATACAGGGTCACTGGAAATATGACGTATTCCTGCTAAGGGGTTATAGATGAGGTCAAAACAAATCTTTTTTGTTATATAACTTTTTCTCAAAAAATTAATAGTTTTTGAGTTAATTGAAATTAAGTACATTTTTACCAAAAGTACGTTTTCAGACACAAAAATTTAAAATAAAAAATAACTACTCATTCGATTCCGGATTTTTTACTATTTTGGGATAGAAAATAATCTCAGTGTTGATAATGAATAATTTTTTTTTTCATAAAATACAGGTGTTTATAAAAAAATCAATCCTTAAATGCATTTATTTTTTAATTTATTTCAGATTTTTTAGAAATAGCATCAAATATCTTTAAAAAAATCCTAGTAACTAAGCGTGCATAATATTTTAAAAACATCACCATCTATTCAGCTTTCAGTTGAGGTATAAACCTTAATAATAACTTAAATAAAAAATGAGAAATTAAGACTCAACTAAATAGCAGTCCCATTTCATGTAGCAAAAATTTCCTACTTCAAGCGCTTCGGAGGTGGCCGTATTATCCTACTTATTCCATAAATGTGAAAGTTTGCTTGTTTGGATGATTGTTAATCAATCACGCAAAACGGCTGAACGGATTTGGATGAAATTTGGCACACAGATAATTTATAAGCCGGATTAAAACATATGAGGATACTATTATCTTGGTTAAGGGTTCCCTAGGGATTTTCTCGAATGTAAATGCGAATGCAGTCGCGGGCGCAAACTAGTTTGCCATAAATGGTCGTACTTACTAAAAATACTTTCGTCCGAGTGAGTTTGAGACAGGATTATTTTCCGCCGATGAATCAAAATTTTATACAAACTGTGTAACAAATAACCATGCATATCAGCTATTTTTAATGCCCCGCTGCTGGGGAACTGGCCTACCTTTTGGCTTGTGGATGGATAAAGCGGACGGGCCATACCCACCACGTGGACCCAATGTGGATTGGTCAGTGTTAACGACTGTAAATGCAGCCAGAACCAAGGGCTCAATGTAAGGTACATTGAGTTAACACCGACCAATCCGCATTGGGTGGGTTAAGGCCCGTCCGCTTTATCCCAAAAGGAAAGGAAGGCCTGTTCCCCAGCAGCGGGTCATTAAAAATGGCTGATATCCATGGTTATTTTTGATGCTGTCTGTATAAAATTTTGACACATCGGCGGAAAATAATTCTGTTTCAAACTCACTCGGACGAAAGTATTTTTAGTAAGCACAATCATTTATAGCAAACTAGCTTCCGCCCGCGACTTAGTCCGCAATTACATTCGAGAAAATCCCTAGGGAACCTTTAACCAAGATAACAGTATCCTCCTATGTTTAAATCCTGTTTATAAACTGTCTGTGTGCCAAATTTCATCCAAATCCGTTCAGTCGTTTTGCGTGATTGATTAACAATCATCCAAACTAGCAAACTTTCACATTTATGATATAAGTAGGATAATATGGCCACCTTCGAAGCGCTTGAAGTAGGAAATTTTTGCTACATAAAATGGGACTGCTATTTAGTTAAGTCTTAATTTCTAATTTTTTATTTAAGTTATTATTAAGGTTTATACCTCAACTGAAAGCTGAATAGATGGTGATGTTTTTAAAATATTATGCACGCTTAGTTACTAGGATTTTTTTAAAGATATTTGATGCTATTTCTAAAAAATCTGAAATAAAATAAAAAATAAATGCATTTAAGGATTGATTTTTTTAAAAACACCTGTACTTTTTGTAATTTTTTTTATTTATTATTAACACTTAGATTGTTTTCTATCCCAAAATAATGAAAAAACCGGAATCAAATGAGTAGTTATCTTTTATTTTAAATTTTTGTGTCTGAAAACGTACTTTTGGTAAAAAAATACTTAATTTCAATTAACTCAAAAACTATTAATTTTTTGAGAAAAAGTTATATGACAAAAAATATTTGTTTTGACCTCATCTATAACCCCTTAGCAGGAATACGTCATATTTCCAGTGACCCTGTATAAAAATGAATTTCCATTTCCCTTGGTCAAGCCATCACGCGTGTTGGCTGGACCGATTTCACTAATTCTTTTTTTGTTGTGTTTGTTATTATCAGGAGAAGGTTCTTATGAAAGAAAAAATTATGGAAATTGTGCGGAAAGTTAGAAAATTTTAGAATACTTAACTACCATATAAAATTATTTTGGACAATATAAACTTTTTTAATGTAAGTCCTTATGACTTTTGACATAGAATTGACAGTGTGTGTGCTGCAAATATCTTCAAAGAGGATGTAAAAACACTGGATGTCGTTTAAAATTCGAATTCAATATTCATAACAAAGACAGAACAACGTCTGTCCAATTACTTAGCTTTAGAATAACCAATTATCGAACCCATATTTCTAACAAGAAACTGATAACAAATCGAATACAATAATGCTTCATTTAACCACGAATAAGGCAGTGAGATATCGATATTCGAATCCAACTGACTGATACGGCATAGAAAGTGTAAATCTCTTTAGTGGTGCCATTAGGGGCAGGAGTTATTCGAATGATAGCTTATCGATAATCTGCTCTTGCAGTTATTGTTTATCGAGCTTGAGAAAGTATCGATCGAATCGATTAATTATGCCGCCTGTCCCCTAAGTGCATGGAATGACATCGATATATTTTAGATAATGCACCGTGGGTGATCTGTAGGTTAAGTACGGATTAGTCTGATCGCGTTGATTATGACAAATTTAATCACAGTTATTGTCGCTAAGATCTTGTTATGGTGCTTAGACATGGCAAAATTTTAAGTAGTGTCACTTTTGAAAACTTGAATTTAAGACTTTCGAATTAGTTATAACTTTAAATAATAGTGTGTCAGTATACCACGCTTCTTCTTCTTAGCGTGTCGACTCGATATTTGTGAGGACCAGAACTCAGCCACTGATGTAGCTATTGTAACTACAATTGAATATTTATTCCCTTTGTAATGTTCAAATAACACCCCCTAGTATGACGAACGAAACACGATATACATATATCGTGTAATATAGCATTTTATCAACACTCATCTGTCAAAATCCATTGTCTTTTGACGTGATAAATTGCTATATCACATCCCATTTCAATAGACGTGCTAGGGGGCATCTTTTTTTTGGCACTAGACTTGACATATAAGCTAAATCTGAATTCTCTGAAATCGATAATTTAATTTACTTTTGTAATACCAAAAAAACTACACTTAAACGATACAATCTTTTAACGATTCGAAACTAGAGCGATATCTGTAACACATTATTGTTACAATTTCCAAATGACATGAGTATCATTTAGATTTCACAATTCGGAAGAGATACTAGCGTTGAAAGTTGGGTAACACCGTTCAATAGAGATGTGTATCGGCGAGTAGGACGGGCCAAATTATCGATTGTTCGAGTGTCCCGACTCTACAAGTGCACAAGGCGGGGTGCACATTATGCACATTATGCCAGGCAGGGACAATATGTCAAAGTATCAGAATCAGTTTTAATAACTTTTAGTGTGCAGAAAAGTATTCAAAAAGTGTCATTAGACTTCAATAAATACTTGTATCTATCACTTTTCTTAGCACACTAAACCCTGATTGGGTCATAAAAATAATCTTCATAAGTATTGCACTCGTATAATAGGTCAATGTTGATTCGATTTAGCTACATAATATTATTAATCTATCAAGTTTTTTGACGAATCTTTGACAAGAAGGAAAATAAGATTTTAAGTGACCAACACCATTGAATCCACCACAAAAACCACACTAGGATCTAAAATTTAGTTTGCAAAAGTGGTATGTTTGATTGGTGAGTATCTCGATCAATCAATATCATAGCGTGGGTCGGTCATCGAATGAGTGACCAAAAATTTCATATCTTGACTTCCTTCGTGCTACGGAAGACATGTTAAAGCTAGGGTTCCCTAAAAAAGCGGTGCCGTCACATAGCGGCCGTTATTTTACGGACGTAAAAAGACTAGTTGACTTTACGGTGTCCAGCACCGCTCTCTAGGAAACCGCGCCGTATTGTTTACATAGACAACGTTCTACGCCGCTAAATTACAGCCGTAACATGACGGCACCATCTTTCTAAGAAATCCTTGCTTAAGCCTTTGGCCTATCGTTATTAACCACACCATAAGGAAGATCTGTGTCCCAGCAATGAGCACATTAAAAATGGCTCTTCACTGCTAGTAGGGTTGTATGATTTGCAGTTAGTTGGTAAGTGGCAGACAGGGCTTATTTCAAGTTCACCTGGCTAGCTACCACCATCATACCTAAGTCTGACGCCATAACGACAATTTAAAAAAGTGTGTTATGGCTGTCAGAGGTAAGATAGCCAGTTCCTCAGTGATGAGGATTCCGGGAGTAGTGCGCTTCCACCTTTGGCCTTATCATCACTTAACGTCAGGTAAGGTGAAGGCCAAGCATTATATCGTTGTGCATAAAAAAAAAACAAAAAAAAGTTAAGTTCAACTCCATCCATAACAACACAACGTCAGTCACATTCCGTGAGCACCTTGCCTAAACGCCGGCATTCTGATTGTGTTCTAACGCTCCAGTTCTTACTGCAATGTGACCGGTGCATCCCTATCAACTGTTTTATACGCATAACATGCGTTTGAGCGTAATCGATAAACAACAGCTATATGTGCTATTGTGGTATTGTGGATGCCTGCGATCGAATCTAGGTAAACTGCATTTAAATATCTTGTACAAAAAACTGGTTACGACAGTGTGAGCTTAATACCGAGGTTTTAAACTGAAGAATAAGTTTGTTCTTAGAGTAACCAAAAAGTTTGTTTAAGAATATGACGCTTTGAAACGTTAAACGTAAAGAGGGCTCTACACTCACGCCGCGGACCGCGGCCGCGAATCACGGCAACATTAGTTCGTCACACAAGTTCTTTGACGCGGACCAAAAAACCGTCACTGGACGGGGAACGCCGTGAAGCGCGAACGCGAAGCCGCGAAGCCCATACGCGAAGCCGCGAAACCCTCCACACTCGCGGTTCGCGGCCTTCGCGGGCTTTCGCGGCGCGAGTGTGGAGCCCTCTTAAGGAGTAATATTGCCAATAATATTTTTGGTTATACTAGGTATAAACTTATTCTTCGTTTATTTGTACGATATGATGGCATTTTTTGTATTCTTTCTTATTCAAAAGGATTTCAAATAGTTTTTCTTTTGTTCGCAGTTTTCAAACGATTTGACATCAACCATCAAGCAACATCGGCGCCCAATTTTGGTTTTTCAAAAGTGAGTACCATACGTAACTAAGTATTATGGATAATTTGCAGGCTACAAGTAGGACTCCATGCATAATGCATTTGCCCCCTGCAAAGTGGAACTGACACTGACACTTCTCCATTGATGTCTACTCCAGAATGACAGAATCAAATCCCAGAGATCATCAGGCGGCTTTTATGATGAATCAAATCACATGATTAGAGCTTTTTTTAATAAGAAACAAAATCTTTTTACCTATAAAATATCACTTTCATCTTAATCCTTTTTGTTTAATTTAAATTAAAAACTAGCACTATAATTTACGCCAAAAACATCAAAACCTCGTTTCCCACACCGTACCAACCTACTCAAATCTAATTTTTAGGGTTCCGTACCAAAATGGTAAAATAGGAACCCTTATGGTGTGACTCAGTCTGTCTGTCTGTCTGTCACAGCTGAATATCTCGAGAACTACTAATGGTATCAACTTGAAATTTGAAATAGTTTAAGATGACATTTGCCCAACTATTTTGCAAATAAGAAATAAATAAAAAAATAAATATCTTTTTTACAACAGGGACTGAAAAGGGGTCCTAAAAATTTTGAGTGCGGCTACTAGGGCATGTGGGGTATCATATGAAAGAACGCCGTTTGCACGTTTTCAATCATTTTTTCTTTTTGTTTTTGGCCGCATAGTTTTCGACTTATGATGAAAAATGTAAAAAAAAATACCGTCCCCCCCCCCCCTTATCTCCGAAGTTTGCAAAGAGAAAAATCTGAAATAATTCTATGTGATAGTAGTTTATGTAAAGATTACAGGAAAAATAAAACGATGTCTCAATATAACACACTTTTTTAAAAATTCAAAAACAAACAAAAAATTATTAGTCCCACTACCGGTCAACAGATGGCGCTGATTAAATTTGTTCCACTATCAGTCAAGAGATGGTGCGACTATAATAATTGGTGGCTGGTTCTTATATAATTAACTACTATTTGCCGTATGAATAAACGAAGAATAAGTTTTTACTTAGTAATATAAACAGTTTGCAATGTAGAGTGGCTGAAACGTTTTTCAGTCACCGTAAGCAGCTGTGGTTATAATTTGTAAATTAACTGTCCGCCTGTTCGTCCTTCCACCTGTCCAATGTCCGCCGTTTATCCTACTTTTTTAAAAACTTTACTAAAGTAACATATCCACATATTTTTATGATTGTACGGAACCCTCAGTGCGCGAGTCCGACTCGCTCTTGGCCGGTTTTTTTCCTGTGAAAGAGATGGAAATATATCGAACCGCCCTAATTTCGGTGGTAACTCAAGTTAGTATTAAAAGGGTGTGGTGTGGCCAAACCACTTATTAACTATAATTCGGGGTTTCTAATCACTAGTTATGACTTAAGAAGCAATTTTTTAGATAACTATAAATTAATTATGTTTTTTTATTGATAAAAAATGCAAATTTTAATAAAACAACAATTTTGCTGTCCAGTGGTTTTCCTAATAAAGTTATTAAAGATTAACTATTTGATAATTATATACTGTCTCATGTTAATAACTTAATATGCATAAAAAACACAGCTTTGCCATGTTCATTTCACTTTTTCACATTGATTTTTGTTTCACCTATTATACTTATGTATCTACTAACTTATTGTCTTTAATTACTTTAAACTTTTAACATTATTTTATGCATAATAAGACTAGAGCAATGTACGAACGAGTATGTTAGGTATTATTGTTTATAAAAAAAAATAGAAAAACCTATCCTATACTAAATAAGTAATTTATTCAATTTACAATGCAACAAATTGACACACCACATCCTAATCATAAATACAGTACTCCAATTCTCTTTGAAACAACTGCGCGCGCGCCACAGTTTATGTGACACGTGCGCGAGGAGTGTAGTGTTGCCTGCCTATAAATAACACCATAAGTTATTAACCAGCCCACTCATATGGCGATTAATGAATTTGAATAAATTAATTTTAAATTATATCGTATTGATTAATAGTCGTTTTGCATAAGTTACGCGCTTAAATGTAACCGATTACCGAAACACAAGTACTGTGAAACAATGTCAATTTCTATTCAACAACACCGTTGCTATTTTAAATAAAAAATTGTAACTTTTTTATCTTATTTGGGTTCTTTGTTTTTTTGTTTAAATGTTTATTTTCCTTAGTTGCTCATATGTTTTTTGTTCCACAGGCTCTAAACGGATTTCTCATGATGATGACGCAAAACGGCAAACTCCTGTACATATCGGATAACGCAGCGGAATATCTTGGACATTCTATGGTGAGTCTATCAAATCATTTATTAAACACTTGTTGTCTCGTCATCTATGATGAAATTTACTACTTGTCAGTATCGCTTCTGCGCACAGCGAACTACACTCTTGGTAAGTTTGTTTGATTGGTAATAGTGGTTACGAGCATATTGTGCTTATCTGGATTCCAATTTATCATATTTTTTTTCATATTTACAATCTAAAATTATGAGTGGAGTAAAAAATATATTAAGAGTAGTGAATAAAGCTGTATGACATGATAGTCAGATTATAAGCTCCAATACCCAACAATCCATATTAGACTCGCATGGATTATGGCCTGTTGTCTTTATCCAACCTGGCTGCGAACGCACCAACAGGTGCCTATATTGGTGCCTAGATATATCCAGGTTACTTGGTGACCGTACTGGTAGATGAGTTGCTAGGATTGTCGCCTTTGTCTCAGTCTTTGGTCACAGAATAACTAATAGTACAAGTACAGAAGCAGCACTCGGCAAAGTCATTTAAATAAATAGCGACTTTTGCGCCGACACAATAAAGTGCAATTCAGGTCGCGCAGTTCACCTAGTAGTTGCCTCTCTTTCTATCGCGTGCTCTTACTCTTTCTGACGACGCAACGTTAGGGTTGTCTTCTTTTAAATGAACTGCGTAGCATATATCATAATGTGACAAACGACATTTGTTTATTAGTTTTTTGATTTCGACACCCGTACACGGCACAGTAATGTCGATCCGACATTATTACTATTATAAAGAGACAATACCTAAGCAGGCATAAGGTGCCGTGCGACTACACAGGCAGGCGTGTGGCGGCCCTCTGCTCACTTGTTCGTTCGAACGAACGGCTAGCGGTAGGTGCTTATCGCGCGACCTTGAGCGAGTGAAGGAGCCCTGCTTTGGTTGTAAGCTTCGCGCCTACGATACATTCTAGATAGTCGCCTGGATGTATTGAGGCGCCTAGCGCGCAGTGCGGCCGGTTGCAAACATTCATTTACTTAGTTACAAATCTAGGCCCTTAGCACTAATCTGTTGGTGCGTAGGCAGCCTAAGAAAGCCGTGTGCCCTAGCAGTGTGGACATAATAAATGGGTGATGATGGAAGTGCAAAAAACTTTAAGGATAAGCGTTGTTTCAGTTACACTTACACGATCAAAGTGAGTTCACTTTGGTACTTAGCGTTGTCCATAGACACCGGCGGCCACAAAGGTCTCGCCCCGGTAGGTCCGAGGTCCCGCTGGCCCCAAATACCCGCTCGTTAGCTGCGCGAGCGCCGGTGAATTAATCACCGCGTTTTATTGTTTGCCGCGCGCTCTCATATACAGGCTGGCTATTGTTTTGTTTGAAAAAAGTTTTATTTGCGATCGCGACCGTTTTGGTAAAAACTACCATGAAGTTTGAACTTTTAAGTTTTGTAAAGTGAAAATGTTAATTGGAGAACAAAACACTCGGAGGCTTCTTGGAGGCAATAATGCGTATCAATATTTTCTATGTGATTGGGCTATATGACACTAATTTCTCGTTCCTTTTGTCAGTCCTTTGTATTTATCACTGCGTTTTATTGTTTGCTGTGGGCTTTCTGATATACAAGCTGCGCTATTGTTTTGTTCAAAAAAAGTTTTGAAATTTTGTTACTTTGAAGCAAATTGACAACATTTCAATGGATATAATGAAAAATTATCGTTTTTTCAACACGTATTTTTTCTTTTCAATTTATTTTCATACATTACTGAGATATTAATTAATAGAAAACGGTTTATTCGAAAAGGACATAAGTACAAGATATCGACCACGCATTTGTGCAATTTTATCCTTATCGTTTTCATAAAACTTACAAACTGAGCAAAAAGTTCTAACATATAAACAGCCTGTACATAAAATTTGGTGTGTATGTCGGTCCGTGTGAAGCGATGCTACCACAGCTGTACACCTAATGATACCAGTCAATATGTTCAAATTGTGATTGATGGCAGCTAGTGTTAACATAATGTTCCTATCAAATATCGGCTAGGTAAAAAAGGAGTTCTATCGCCATCTAAATGATTAAATAAATCTTCTTGGGTCACTTAATTTAGAAGGAGCAGTGGTTTAGCATTTTCAGCATGCAATCGAGCAACTATAGAGTCATCGGATGACTGTTTCGTACCAAAATAAAAAGAAAAAATAATGAAGAAGCAACATGTTGCTCCCCCATCCGATGACCGATTCTATAGATGCATTTTTTTACATTAAATGGAATTACTCTTGGCCACATTCGAGAACCATAAGGCTAAGAAGAGGCCAAAGATGGAGCGCGCTTGTCCAGAAGAAGCCTATTCACTCGGGCTTTGAATATTGCTGGGTTGTATGCTTGCGAGAATACAGACGCAGGCAGGGAATACCACTCCTTAGCTTGCTCTTTAGCTAATTGCAATGTATTTAGCTCTTCCCTGCTTCAAAAGGCACGTTAGCCGTTGGTCCCAGCTCCATTTGCAGCCATATTAACACCCAACCCATCTTCCTAGATTTATAGGAAGTAGATTATGTTTCTGGCATCATGTTATGACATTACAATGGAACAATGTAAGTAAAATTTTTAAAGCACTGAGCTGAGCCTGACCTCTCTTATAGATAGATAAAGAGGAAAGAACCATAACCCATCATACATGATGTGTTATAGTCAAATCATCATACATTGTTCCATTGCAATGTCATAACATGATGCCAGAAACAATCTACTTAACTCAAAACTAATTTTTTTAGAATACCTAATAATAAACACAAAGAAAATACAGATTTGTTTATTAATGTTCAAATTAAAAACAAATTTAATCATAAAGAAAACGATGATACTACAAATACGCCAATCAAAGCCTTTCTGATAATATATCACCATACCGCCTAATGACATAAACATATAAATATAAATACAAGAAAGTAACGGATTTGTATATTAACGGCCAAAGTAACAATCAATTTAATGATAAAGAAAAAAATGGTACTTCAAATACGCCAATCAAAGCCTTTCTGATAATATCGCTATGCCGCCTAATCTAATACCATCGACGTTTGGTTGAGTCGTCTCTTCGAATCTGTTGTGACCAAGTTATGTCCAAGTTATGACCAACGTTGTCGGGTTTCCGCGTTTAGATATGTCAAGCTTGGTTCAGTGGACCGTGCAATTTATTATCTTTACAGAAGTGTCAGTGTATGTGATTCGACCAAGTTTGAAAAAAGAGTTTGGGAGCCTGTTTCTGATTTCAGATAGCACATTTATCAAATCCTTTTGGTTAAATATATAACAGAATTTGTTCTAAATTATCTGAGTCTGATTGCTAAACATGTGAAACTAGATTTAAGCGGTTCTATCAATAAAATGTAAATGTTGCCTGGAAGCGCAGATTTGAATCCTGTTCTTGTTTCAAATCCAGTAGTTTTATCCATTTTTATCCATATAACGTTTAATTGTAGTGTAATCTCTTGGACAGCATGATTTTTATCAAAGAAAAAACATTTTCTAGCACTTCACGCTACTCCTTAGTTAGATACATTGCAGTGATTCACAGAAGACCATGGCGTCCAAAAGATAGGTTTGCTCTTTTTTTTTATACACAACGGGATAGTGCTTGGCCTTTATCTCACCTAATGTTAAATGACGATAAGGCCGAAGGTGGAAGGCCACTACCGGAATACTGGCTATCTTACCTCTAACTGCCGGAACACAACAATTTTTAAATTGTTGTTATGGCGTCAGACTTAGGTAAGATGGTGGTAGCTAGCCAGGTCGACTTGAAATAAGCCTTACCACCAACCAAACCGAGTACAAATTGTACCCCTCCTGGGAATCGAATCCGGGACCTCTGCGTCTTACACGGGTGGGCGAACCACTAGACCATAGAGGCGGATCTCAGATTTGCACAGTTACAATAACTCGAGCAAGTTCTTAAATCTCTGATATCTGACAGTTTTATAAACGTCTCACTTGCAAGCCCACAATATCTCCAACTCCGAAATCCCTTTGCATTTACTAAGGAAATAAATTCCATAGGAAATACAGCATTCCTGTTTCATGTAAATCAATGTTTTGTACATAAATACAAATAGAATCTGTTCGCATTACCATAAAGAAAGCGATGGAGCCAAAGACGGCATTCCCTAAATACATAATTCAGAGCAACTATGTATCGCTTGCCGCGATTCATGGCATATCTTCTATCTGTAGTAATTCTCTTAGAGCTGGGGCGACACCACCAAAGTATTTTAAACCATATAAATGGGTTCAAAAGGTCCAAATTCTAAACAGTAAATATTTACAGACGATCCAGCTGATATCAATATCATTCAATGATTTAATAAAAATAGGATTTGGTTCAAAATAATAAAAAGAAAAATATTGTACTTTATTCTCGGACCACCTTATTCATGTATAAGGAAGGCCTGAGCTTCAGCAGGACATGATCCTTATGATCATAAACCATATGATGACTCTTTCACCAAAGAAAAAATAGTATTCAATAAAACTCGTGAGTTAGACTAAGGATCTGATAGCTACATAAGAACTGATGGCCATAGGGGTGGAAAGTGAATGGTTCTGGAATGGCGACCGCGCACCGGACGACGCTCCATGGGTAGGCCCCTGACAAGGTGGACCGACGATCTGGTGAAGGTCGCGGGAAGCCGCTGGATGCGGGCAGCGCAGGACCGATCATTGTGGAGATCCTTGGGGGTGACCTTAACCCAGCAGTGGGTGTCGTGCGGCTGATATGATGACATAAACATTTATCTAAAAATTCTAACACCAACATTTTTGTAGCTATCTTGTAAATTACACCAATGCCAAAATCTCATTATTAGCTTTCACTTCACTTTAAACTTTAAATACAAAACATATTTTATTGATGATGCTAAATACATGTAATTATTTACCAAAATAACAGCAGTAAGCATCGATCACAAAGACAAAACTTGCTAGCAACATTTTTAAACCAGATCATCATAACTCATCCATCGAGAGTTCCCACGATACCGTTCTTATAGACTAGACCATGTAATGATCCAACCCTGCCATTATCTCGAAAACACCAATCCAAGCCTTAATGCCTTGCCAATAAAGCTTAATGAAACACAAACTGACCTCAACCTTAAAGCAATATTTTATTGTTATTCCGCAATTAAGATTAATGATAAGATTTTAGAGGCAGTAAGTACTTAATTCAAACATCTAGTTAAAAACAATGCGGCGGTTGTTAATACGCCGTTTATAAGATCAAATTGGTGTGTGGGAGGGTCTTATTATAAATAACTGTACTATGCTTTTTTCTTGATAATTTATTGAAAATATTAGCCTTATTTTTAATATTGGATAGTTTTAGATAGCCCTTCTGTTGTTGTTTTATAACTTTTGAAGACCGCGATTACTAAGCAAGCAACAAAACTACTTTTATTTAATTAAAATTATTAGCCAATCATAATACCGGGTAAGCAGAGGTAGAGGATATACAACGTGTTATAAGAAAAATATTTATCGCGATTTCAGAATTGGTCCCATATTAACAGTTGTTCGGTTTGATGGTCCCTATCTACCATATTCAGCATTAGAGGTTTTTTTGTAACACGTTGTATAGTCTTGAGGTCAAAGGACAGGATCTTCTCAAAATTTAACGTCATAACAATAAGTAATGTGGTATTGCCATGTTGTTTATTTTTTCTCTTTAATATCTTTTTTTCATATTAGCAGCACTAACAGCTGTCTTTTCTATAGTTTTATTAATGGTTTCATTCAAAGCATTACGCTAACTCAGAAAACAGAGTCCGTATTTTGCAACAAGGACCTAGTGAAACTCTACCCCGTCGCAAACCACACACGTAGCCGTAAAGACGCAGATCATAAACAATAGAGAACGCACAATTCAATATGCAAACCGAACAATGTAATGATAATGCATAGACAATGCGCTTTCGTCGCGCTAACCACTGTTCCGATTTATTGATGTTCACTATTAAATACCTTTGTAATAAAATCAACCAGTGTATTCAGACCTATAAATTTGTTAACAACACCTTTGCCGAGGTCTACATACGTATGGAAAGCGAAAAGCATTGAAGGTCTTTAGAAACTGGGGGGTACACCAAAAGTGAAGTTCTGCGATGCCTTCGGCGATGCAGTATTTATCATTATTGTTGCAAGTCTGTGTGCCCTTTTGTAAAGCTCTGAAGGAAATGAAACAACTTTTCAAAGGCGTTGATGTGTCATTGTTGTTGTTCTTAATGATAATGTTATGGGTAATCTTTAATAAATGAAATATCAATCTTGTTTAATTCTTATCGACTATTCGCTATCACTATGCTTCCAATGTCATGTTCAATAAGTAATTTGTTTTATTGAAGAATAAGAACTTAAGTAATATCAATCGCCATTGAATAAAACGTCGAAATATTGCCTAAGTGTTATGATAAATGATAGCATAATTTATAACTAGGTAACATAAATAAATTTCGAGCTCGAATCCGAAAGGAACAATGATCTTACTGACAAGTATCAGCGTACGGGCGATGTTAAAAATTACTGCACTATTAATCAAACAAGACATATGTTCATTTGTAACGCAATTAGGGTCTGTGAGTTCGCTGGCTCATTTATCTACATATCCGGGGGCTTGTTTGTTTGTTTGTCTAACATTCGTTCAACAGCTATGAACCTCGACACTCTAACATTCAACGACTAAAACCACTCTATACTTATTCTTGTCTCTTTCAGACAATCCAATTTTAGGGTAAGGTAAAGCAGGACAAATGCGCGGAAAAGTTAGTTGTCTGTAAGTGGTAGTTTGATTTGTATTCTATGACTGTAATTGACGTGAAGTGTAATAAGTTAATACTTATGCAGCAAGTGTGGACTTAGATGATTTATGAGCCGTGAAAACTACACGAAAATGACATACACTTAATAGAGATAACGAAGATTTATGCGATACTGTGCAACTGTTGAATTATGCTTAAAAGATAATGTTGGGAGATAATTTATTACCTACTTAAATGTTCTTTAACTTAATTTAGATTTCGTTTACTTTAATGTTAAAACAAAAATGCTCATAAACACAATAATTCTTGCCGTTTAAAATGTGTAAAATCATATAACAAAAAAACCCAAACTACTATAGATACAAATTGCTCAAATATTTCTGAACTGAAATAGTTAACCGGTAATTATTTTAACAAAAGCGAAATCAGTACCAAAAATCTTGAACTTAACCAGAGCGATGCAGTATCAAACAATCTTAACGTTCTTCATAACGGTGCTAATACAATAGGATGCTTTAGAAATCAATCGAAAACAACCAAAGGCAAACCAATGCATGCTGGAAATAATTCGAGAGATATAAAGATAAATTCAATAGGCCCACCGCGGAGCAGCTAATATTGTAAAATAAACAGTTTTGGACCGTAATGAAGGCTTGCGCTCTGTTATTTATTGTGTTTACTCATAGAAAGAGAAAATGTATTTGTAATATGAAATAGCTTTATTGGGTGCGATCGTCTATAAAAGGCTGTGGCTTAGTGTGGAACATTGCTCATATTGTGTTTGTACCGCACCGACGATATTGAGACGCTATTTCATAGCCTGTGGTAATGAAAAAATATCAATGTTAATATTTGTATTGAATAGTATTTGTTTTAGACGTTGTGAAGTGATTAATGGTGTTCTTAGTATGAAGGTTGACTTTCGAACAACACGGTATTTGAATGATTAATTTTAGGATTAGTTAGTGCTCTGTTTGATTTGACGCTTTTTAATTATGAGTTTAATTTGGATATACACGGTTAATTTTTAAGTACCTTTATCTAAAAATGAAATGAGTGTATCTCTTCTCTATTCTAATCGAGTATGTACAGTTAAAAGTTTCAATATTTAATCATTGGTCAAGTTGATTATGTCCCAATATTTTACTGATTTCTGGATTTAGAGCTCATTCATAGAATTACACGGGCGTAAACAAAACAGACTATCTTGTTTAGCTACGTAAATAATGGAATTATCTACGCACGCCTCTTGCTATTTTTGTGAGTTTGCCGATTAATCAAGATTTTTTCCGATATTTTCAAACTACATATTAGGTAATCTGCACATTCATATTCAGAAACGTGGTCTGATATCCCAATTTCATTTTTAGATATACTTAAAAATTAACGGTGTATACGAAAATGATTGATACATTTTCTTTTTGTTTTAATGATGTATCTATACCCACTTCAACTAATATTAGTGTCTGTTTATCTTTAAATTCAATAATGTGCCCAGTTTCATTGGTTGCAACCACAACACGTTAATTCGGCCGTTTACCGTGATATAAATCATGGGTGGCCAACGATGCGCGAACAAGCAAACTTATAGCCCGGGGCCATCGTAAATCAAGTGGTAGACAGGTGTCTCTTAAATAGCAAATCTTTGGAACACGATTTCATACACAGATAAAGTATGAATGAAGATGTTTTGGAAGTAACTACCTATTGATAAAGGAGCTTTATTTGATACAACTTATTTGACAATGACAAGAGAGAACGGAAACAAACTCAAAATTGTTTGGCATTGTGATTGACAATAATAAATTGTAACTAAAAACGTACCTTTAATTCAAACTAATTTAATTGCTAGACGTTTTTGTTACCTTCACGATAATTTTGCGACTAATTGTATAACTTGATTTTTTATAAACTCCATACAATAAAGCATACTTCATCGGATTAGCTTCTATTAATCATCAGATATTTTTACAACATTTTTTCACATTATTCCACTAGTCTTGCAATTAATAAGCTCCCATTCATTTATTGTACTCCTCAAAATTTGAATAGCAGCAGCCTTGCTTAAAAATACTTCTTAAGCTTTCAAATCACATCACATTTTTGACATTGATAGACATATAAATTGCAAAAAGACCTTGTGTGCCTTGATTACGCGCAATTTTGAAATTTTAGATCAATTCGATACGTCACTTCGAGTTGCACTACTTATATTAGGATGTTTTGAAGAGCTTATCTTGACATTTAGTACAGCCTTGGGTGTCTAAGTACACGTGAACAATAAAATAAGATATTTGATCGAGTGCTTAAAGAATGGAACGTTTAATGCGGAGATATTTAACAGTCTCTAGCTTAGTACAAAAATATTGATCAGAAATGATATTTTATGAATACGGAGTTCCTACAATTTGTTGGTTTAAGTTCAACACAAAAAAACAAATTACTTACTTATTTTTTTTGCATCATTACATGTAGCTAAAGTTCTTCATCCTTTTACCATATCACAACAATTTCTTTTCATATAGATGTTTAATAGTAAGGCTCTGGCTACACGGGTAGTTCTCCCGCCGCTGGAAATCACTCAAGTCAACTACCGCAAACCATCAAACTACATAGAATGCGATTTATCGCAGTCTTTTTAGGGTTCCGTACCCAAAGGGTAAAAACGGGACCCTATTACTAAGACTCCGCTGTCCGTCTGTCTGTCTGTCTGTCTGTCACCAGGCTGTATCTCATGAACAGTGATAGCTAGACAGTTGAAATTTTCACAGATGATGTATTTCTTTTGCCGCTATAAGAACAAATACTAAAAACAGAATAAAATAAATATTTAAGGGGGGCTCCCATACAACAAACGTGTTTTTTTGCCGTTTTTTTGGTACGGAAGCCTTCGTGCGCGAGTCCGACTCGCACTTGGCCAGTTTTTTTTTCATACTCAACACGGATCCACCCATGATCACTACTCTTGCAGCTCTATTGAATTATTAAAAAGTTAAGTAAAGCGGAATATTTCCTTCAATGTTCAGTGAATAACGAGATAACCCTCACAAGTTCTTCACTTACAAAACCCTTGCACAAGCTCCCGCTCAGAATGATGCAGAAGCGAGAAACCACCATCGTGTAGTTTGAAGGAGCGGTTATCGACTGCGGTTTAACGCCGCATGCGGCAGTAGATTTTCTCCCGCCCGTGAACCGCGGCGGGAAACCATGCAGTGTAGTATGCAGCATACAACTTCCATAATAAATTGTGTCTAGTGTGGTTTTGGAGCGGATTCCCGCAGCGGGAGAACCGCCCGTGTAGCATGGGCCTAAATCAATGAGTTACAATTGACTGGTCATGATATACCTCAACTCTTTAGCCTCCAACTTAGAGCATTTAAGCCTCCAACATCCTTCTATTGTTAGGGTTCTGTACCCATACAGTAAAAACTGGACCTTATTACAAATTTTCACAGATGATGTATTTCTGGTGCCGCTATAAAAACAAATACTAAAAACAGAATAAAATAAATATTTAAGTGGGGCCCCCACACAAACGTGAAATTTTTGCCGTTTTTTGGTACGTAACCCTTCGTGCGCGAGTCCGACTCGCACTTGGCTTTGATTATATTTTTTTTTTATGAAAATGTTTTTATGTGCAGCTGCACTGTATTTATTATTAGTTTTCAAATTACTCTTTATAATCTATTAATAATCTATAGAGGTTCTTGACCTCTTTTCGTAGAAAGTATCTCAAAAGTTCAAATTAGTTTGTGAAGTTAATTAATTAAGGTCTGTTACACATGTAATACAATGTGTTTATAGATTCAGAACGACAGTTATATTAATTAAGGCCGCTTCCAAATGAACTTAGAGCTCACCCATCATTTATCAATACATTTTAATTTTTGCTATTGGAATGTTATTGATATTTTTAATTAAATTACTTTTTATGTTGCTTGCAATAGTTATTACTGTTTGTTGTGTTTATGGTTTTGTTAATTTCTTAACAAATTTTTATGATCTAGTTTCGTAGTGATAAATACTGAATAGAGGAGCCCGGTGGCGCAGTGGGTTAAGCAACTTTCGCAAGGGTCGGTCATGAGATGGGTGACCAAAAATGTATTATCTCGAGCTCCTCCGTGCTTCGGAAGACAAGTTAAGCCATTGGTCCCGGCTGCATTTGCAGTCGTTAACACCCAACAATCCGCATTGGGCCCGCGTGGTGGGTTATGACCCATCCTCTTTATCCACTCATAAGGAAAACCTGTGCCCCAGCAGTGGGGACATTAAAAATGGCTGATGGACAAATACTGAATAAAACTTCGCCTTCATTTGTTTACATTAAGTAAACAAGTGAAGGATTTCCATGGTATTTCACTCGTTTCGCCCCCCACGTTTGCGCGCGTGGGCGGACGCGCGCAATTATGTTTTAACGCGGGCGCGCGACAGGTGGGCGGGGCCGTCACGCGTGACGTCGGCAGGGCTGCCACCTGCCGGGAAATCTCTCGTAAACAATGATAATATTCACATTTTATTTAGTAACGTAGTAGTATAATTTCGTCGTAGGATTAAGTCCAATCTCTTGTCTCTGTCTTTTTTTATTCATACATTTAACTTCAGCAAAGATGCTGCTCAGATTTATAACTTGAGCAAACCTATGAGATAGGTAAAAAGTTAATTTGCTAAAACACACACATTCATACAAATAACATTACAATATACATAAAATTAATGAGTAATATTAAAAAAGAAAGGCACAAACAAAATCGACATTTAGGTACACATAACAAAAGAGAATCAGAAGAAGGCATGCATGTGTGTGCAGCAGCAGGCTCGGTGTGTGAATTTTGCCTTTCAGCAAAACACCGATTTTCAGCAAATTATCACTATTATTCGCGTTACAGACAAAGATCTGTAGAAAGTTACTTGTCGTGTTTTCATATACTTACATACTTACATACATAGAAGCCGTGTCCGCGTATGCAAAGTGAGGCAACTTATACCAAGCCAGAATGGCTTAGTTTTCAAATTTATATCCTTCATACGTTAACTAATCGTAACTGAAACCCAATAATATAGTAATTAGTCTTATAAATGTGGGAAAATTTAAACTGTTTTGTACTTAATCGGTATAATTAGGTAATTATGTAGAATAACAATCTGAAAACGGAGCCATTTTGGCTGTTTTAGTTGCCTCACTTTTGACAGTGCGCTTTGTAGAGAACTATCGTTCTAGGTGTTATTATTCTCAGCTTACATAGAGAAAAGAAATCAATTTGCATCCTTTTGGAGTGTTTCACGAAAGAAGCTCTTTATTTTTCAAAATGGCCCATTTCCTAAATTAAATGTCTTATTACAAAACAATGATAACATCCATCCCTTTACTCTATTAACCCAATATTTCCTTACACAGCCCTAACAAAACGCAATCTAAAGAAAACACCAAGTCTAAGAAATATGATTTAATTAAAGTTATTAAAGCAAACCTAGGTTAATTGAAATTTATTTTAGCGGAAAGCAAAGTAAAAGCGCAGTACTGTATTTTATTGACCTTAAGGTCAGCCTTGTGGGGTCCCCGTCCGTCTGTGCGGCTCTGTACCCCATAATTATGTTTAATGTGTGTTTAATGCAGCCACAACGAGATAATCCGTTCGTACGAACTTACTTTACGATAGTACGCGATGCGCTATTGTTTTGTTCTGGAATACTCGGAATAGTTTCATTTGTTTGTGTTTATTGAATAGGGATGACGACTAATGAATAAAATAACGAAATACTAATAAAAATCGTTAACATATTAAACTTTTAGAGTAGCTTGTATACCTCTTGGTTTTATATATTGCGTATTAGTTGGGTGGACAAGTCCATTCAATTAACATAAATAATAGCTTTAATTAGTCCGTAAAATGTATAGCAAATTTGTCTAAGACACCATTTTGATAAACACAAATTTTATTATAGCTGCCGAGCAAATTTCCTACGCGTTGCATACAAACTACCTAGGCATGACGGAATAACTAGGTAGCCGTTAGTATGGAGCGTTTTTGGGTGAGTCCAATTTGTATGCATTTCAAACTGTGATATCTTCTCGGGCAGTTTTCATGCTAGCGAAATAATTCTTTTACCAATGTTCCTTTTTTTAAGAGGTAATTTTTGTAACACAAAATAAAAAAAACGTCATGCCTATTGTGCTGTTGTGGTTGTCAAAAGTCTTTTGGAAAAATGGGTTTTTATGTATAAGGCAACTATATGGTTTTCCATACAAACGAGCTAATTTGTGAAAGGCTTTTTTTTCTAAATACAATCTGATTTTATTTGAATTTAATATTGTTCGAAAGCTGTAAGTAATAGTTAACTTGCGGACTATACATTCGCCGTGTGTCAGTTAGAATAGGAAATAATAGAAAGAAATTGGAGTTTGATACAAAAATACGCGAAATCAAACAATGTTTAACTCTAACTGACACACATTGAATAGGAGAAATTATACAGTAAAGTCTACAAGTTGACTATTACAGCTTTCGAAAAATATTAAATTCAAATAAAATGAGATTTAATTTATATTCAAAAATCCTTTTAGAAATTAGCTAGCTAGAAGTATAACAGAAAAAATCGACTCTCCACCGCTTCTCAGGCAGGACTCGAACCCGCAACCTTTGGGAGTCCAGCCCAATACTGTGGGTTTGGTTTTTAATGGCAGAAGTTTGTATTACGTTGACATTATCTTAACTAATAAAAACTATTGAAAACTATTATTAATTTATGGGTTAGGTTAAAACAAAATTATGCCACTATTGTCACAAACCGTACGACGCAGGAAATGAAACATTTTAACCAGCATTAATTTAAAAAATATGTGTTTCCATTTCAAACACTTTAATTCCAACACCGACAGTTGTTTAACTAATACTTGCACCTCAATTCCAAGTTACACATCAAAAATGACACTTACCACATCGGAATTAAAACTACATCTGTTACCTTTTATACAACGATTATAGTACAGAAGAGGTGCTGCGGTGCGATTAAAATAATATGCTCTGCGGTCACAATACTGATGAAAATTTCGAAGCAATCTGTCTAAGTATAAGTTTGTTTAAAAATAAAAACACTTGTCTTAAGTCTGCGGTGACGCTTTGGTTCCGTAATTATCATTCCTTGCCTTTCTTTTGTTTCTGCCGTTGTTGGCGGGTAAATAGCTCTGCTTTTAAGTTTGCTCCGCAATTTAGGAGCTAGGAAATGCGTTGCGAATCCTCTTTTCAAGGAGGGGTCGGGTCGATCGCAATGCGGATATTTTCCAATGTTTACAAACTGGAATAGTAAAATAGGCTTACAAAATTTTGCAATAATAAAATTGATGAAACGCTTTTTTTGGATTATGTAACTAGATCAACTTCTTATACAAGGTGTTTGGAAATAGTCTTATAAAGCCGAATATAGTAGACAAGGACCATCAAACTAAACCAACCAACTCTGAAATCGCGACAAAAAGTTAGGTATTTCATACAAAAATTAATACTTAACAAAAATTAATGTAACAGCTGTTTTTTTTCGCGATTGCAGAGTTGGTCCAATAGTAAAAGTTGTTCTGTTTGAGGGTCCTTATCCCTATCTACCATATTCGGCTTTATAAGGCAATTTCCAAACACACTGTATTGTTCGCATATTATGATGCTTGAGCATCACAGTCACAAATACAAAGTATGCGCACAAAATTATTTGTATCTTTGAATATTTGTGTCATACTTAGTACTGCAACAATAAGCCTAAAATTCATTCCTTCCCCTTCTTCTGCAGGAGGACCTCCTAATCCACGGGGACAGTGTCTACGACGTAATAGACAAGCAAGACCAGCAAGCAGTCAGGACGGAGCTGTCCAGGGCGCCAGCGGACGGGGAAGACAGGGTGTTCTTGTGTCGGATGAACGTCGCCAGGAATGCCAGGAGACAGATGCGGTTTGGAGATCAGAAGGTCAGTTCAAATAGAATAGAATAATTATTTACTTTCAAAAATACAGTTTTATACAATCATTTACAAAGTTTACTTAAATAAGTAAAATAATAATAACATTTGCCTAAACTAGGAAAAACCTGTTTCAGGCGAGAATAGCCAACATTAATATGAATCAAATAATCACTAACTAACTTATAAATATTTTTATTAGAGTAAAAATAATTTCCACACATAGAGGAGATGCCACATTTACGAAAGTCGTCTAATTACGATTCCGGCTGGACAAGAGAGTGCTCCACCGACAACCGGTATCATTGTCTTCAGCATGATCTCCTGAACAAGAATACAGCGGTTGTCGCATTATAAAGTGGTGGAGGGGGGAGGGGGGGAGGGAAAAGATGCGGAAGTCGAGTATCGGAAATTGGTTAATTTTCTCAACAACCACTTGTCCGATTTAAACAAATAAGGTGTTTTAGGGTAGGTAATATCCTTGACAACATATTTTATTCAGCAATGGTTTTTGTAAATACTATAGTTATTAAATAATTAGAAAGAAGTCGAATTTCAAACAAAATCATTTTTGGTTTTGTAGATTTGAAGCAGTAAATTAAAATAAAGTACAGAAGTACATATAGTATAAAGTACTACGTAAAATTGCCACAGTCATTAGCTTGCTGTTTGTTTTTTAGTTTTGAAATTTGGCTGGAAGACAGCAAAATTATCATCGATATAGTGCGGGAGGTCACTGTCAGAATAATATGGAAACCGCTTTAACAAAAGTCGTCTAATGACGATTCCCGTCGAACCAGAGAGTTCTCTACCGACAACTGGTATCATTGTCTT
This sequence comes from Agriphila geniculea, assembly GCA_943789525.1. NCBI lineage: Eukaryota > Metazoa > Arthropoda > Insecta > Lepidoptera > Crambidae > Agriphila > Agriphila geniculea. Next base: position 16,560,512 of record OX038890.1, read on the forward strand.
CAACATGATCTCTTGAACAAGAATATAGCGGTTGTCGCATTATAAAGTGGTTGAGGGGGGAGGGAGGGGAGGGAAAAGATGCGGAAATCGGGTATCAGGGTTTGGATAATTTTTCAGTAACCGCTTGTCCGATTAAAACAAATAAGGTGTCATATGGTAGATAATACCCGTAACAACAAATTTTATCTAACAATGGTTTTTGTAAATACTAAAGTTTATTACAAAAATTGAAAAAAGATGAATTTCAAACAAAGGCTTTTTTAGTTTTGCAGAATTGAAGCAGTAAATTGAAAGAAAGTACTATGAAATTAAAACTATGAGGATTTGCCCTAGAAAAAAAATATTTGTACATAGCACAGTTGTTTCACTATATGGAGTAATAAACTTGTTAAACATTTTTATCTAGTAACTATGCTTAAAAAATTTTTTGGGTCACGTGGCGAAATGTTTTCTACCATATTTTTCGAAAATCCTCTACAGAATTAAAACTATAAAGATTATCCTCGGAAAAAAAATACTGGTGAATAGCCCAGTTATTCCACTATATATAAAATTATAAACATGATAAACATTTTTGTCTAGTAACTATGTTAAAAAAATGTTTATTTGTTCACGAGGTGAAATTTTTTCTACCATTTGTTCGAAAATCCTCTACAGAATTAAAACTATGATGATTTGCCCCAAAAAAAAAATAATTGTGAATAGCCTAGTTATTTCACTATATAGAATAATAAACTTGTCAAATAGTTTTGTCTAGTAACTGTGTTAAAAAATATTTTGTGCCGTGCAAACTCATTTAAACATAACTTTGCAGGTCCACCGTGTTATGTGACACAAAACAATTTTTAACACAGTTACTAGACCAAAATGTTTGATAAGTTTATTAATCTATATAGTGGGATGGTTGATCTATTTACTATATTTTTTTCTGGAGAAAATCCTCATAGTTTTAATTCTATAGAAGATTTTTGGAAAAGTTATGTTAGAGAAAATTTCGCTGCGTGACAGAAATATTTTTTTTTAACATAATTTCTAGACAAAAATGTTTGATAAGTTTATTTTTCTGTATAGTGCAATAACTAAGCTATTCACCAGCATTTTTTTCTGAGGCAAATCATCATAGATTTAATTTTGTAGAGGATTTTCGAAAAAAAAAAAAGCTGTAAAGAAAATTTCGCCACGCACCACAGTTATCAGACAAAAATGTTTTACAAATTTATTATTCTATATAGAAAAATAACTGGACTATTCACTATTATTTTTTTATGGGGCAAATTTTGATAGTCTTAATTCTGTAGAGGATTTTCGAAAAAAAAGAGATAAAGAAAATTCGCCACGCAATAAAAACATTTTTTTAACATAATTACCAGACAAAAATGTTTGATAAGTTTATCATTCTATATAATGGGATAACTGGGCTATTTACCGTTATTTTTTTCCTGAGGCAAATCTTCATACTTTTAATTCTGTAGAGGATTTAAGAAAAAAAAATGGAAGAAAAAATTTCGCCATGTGACACAAAAAATATTTTTTTGGCTAGTTACTAGACAAAAATGTCTAACAAGTTTATTATTCTATATAAGGGAATGACTGGGCTGTTCACCGATATTTTTTTTCTGGAGCAAATCTTCATATTTTTAATTACATAGTAGTTTATTTCAATTTACTGCTTCAATTCTACAAAACAAAAAAAATATTTATTTGAAATTCATATTTTATTTAATTATTTCATAAACTATAGTATCTACAAAAACCATTGTTTGATAAAATCTGTTGTTAAGAATATTACCTATCATATGACAGTTTATTTGTTTAAATCGAACAAGTGGTTATTGAGAAATTAGCCAAACTCTGATAACCGAGTTTTGCACCTTTTTCCTCCCCCCCCCTCCCCCCTCCACCACTTTATAATGCGACAACCGCTATATTATTGTTCAGGAGATCATGCTGAAGACAATGATACCAGTTGTCGGTAGAGCACTCGCTTGTCCGACGGGATTTCAATTTTGAAGGCCTGGCCCCTCCTCTAACATGAGTAAAAGTAATTTTTACACAATACAAACTTATTACGCTTATAAAATAACACTAAAATAAAATACATGTTGTGTTTCTTAATGTTATTTTACAATTTAAACATAATCTAAATATCCATCCATAATTAAAATATAAACATAATCCACAAGCTTAGCATCCATCTATCTAAGGCGATATGTAAATGATCCGAAGGAAATAAAAACTCTTAAAGCCAGGAAGACACTAGACTTTCTGGACGCCGCTGGGCTTAAAGAGTTACTATAACTAGGTATAACTAGGTGGCGAGTCACAATAGCCCTTTTAAGGTCGCAGTGACTACAGCTCTATCAGAGCTGCAGAGCCCCTAACACTCAAATAATCAATATGAACATTTTAGCTTATTATATTACGACTATTGATCACTTTGATTTTTTTTAAATAAATTATGGACTCTAGATTCTAGGGAAATATCTTTAGAGCAGGCACGGCCAACCTTTGGCAAGTTGCGTGCCAAACTTTACTATAAATGTCCATATAAGGAAATAAAAAAGTTTATTTTATTTAAATATATTGATAAAGTATTATATTACATGGGATATAACATGGGATAATTATGTTTGAACTTCAGAAACAAGTTTATCAATATATGGATGAATTCCACTTGAGGCGAAACAAGTTTTCCAGATTTTCCTTTGTAAAAGTGTTCTAGGTGGTAGGAAAATATAGACGATTCAAAAGTACTTAATAATTAAGTTTTTGAATAAAGCTTATTTGACTTTGACTTTGACTTTAAAATGTAAATCGGTGAGTTTCAAAATGTCTCGCGGGCTGGTTCAAAAGCCGAGGCGGGCCGAACGTTGACATTGGTCAACGTTCGGCCCGCCTCGCTCTAGATTCTAGGCTCTAGAGCAGGCATGGGCATTGGCCCATGCCTGCTCTAGAGCCTAGAATCTAGAGCTCTATCTAGACTCTAGATAGAGCTCTAATAGCAAATATACGCTAACGGATTAGTAATCCAATTTGTTTTCGTCCTGCCCCCCTAGCATGACCACCGAAACACGATATAATTATATGGCGTTTCATCGACACTCAACTGTCAAAATCCATAGTCTTTTGACAGTTAAAAGAGATTAATTGCTATATCATGTCGCGTTTCGGTGGTCATGCTATGCTTTAACTGCTTGATCATAATACATTTTTTTTTCTCTTCCAAATTATAGTAATTTAAGACATAAACCTTATAGAAATCAATTTTATGAACATATAACACTTGCGTAAAGCCTCGTAAATTATCATTGACCCAAATTAATATAATTCTCGAGTTCACAAAAGAAGAACTAACATTTCGCCATAGTGAATATTGACATCAGCTAATGCTTAACGCGAGAAAAAAATAATTAATTAGTGGCGATGCATTCGAAAGTTAATTAATGTTTTAGAAGCCATCACCATGTGCAATGCCCAGTCAATATAACCAGTACTTCACTTGTGTTTTAACTAGGTATATAAAACTTAGAACTTTAGGTTAGAACTTACTAAACATCATTTCATTAAAACGATATTTCCACAATATAGGTAGTGTACATATTGACATGCTTTTAAAGCGAAAATATGTAATTCGTGTGTCCTAATTTGTAAATGTAGAAATTGAATAAGTATTTTGATTGTTTCAGTTTCTATAAACAAAGAAACAAAATTCTTACAGATTGACTGAAACAATTCAAGTACCTATCAATAAAAAACAAATAAAATATGTTATAAAATAGGTGAAAGGTTACTTAAACTGAGAATACACAGCTTAATATGGTAGAGGCCAACTGTAATAGTTTAATTTTTTGAAAGTTTCAAAAGATCCACAAAAAAAATATACACCTTGTTTATTTTTTTGTAGTGTAGGCGACACTCCTAATAATTATACAGCTCTCTTAAAAATTGTCTGACTTTTCAGTACGTGGCAGAAAAAAACGGCAAGATTTTCCCTTCCCTATTTCGTCAGTCTAATCTTTATTACGTCAGTGACGTTCAATATTTGTAACGTCAGTAAAATCTAATATTAGCAATAAAACCTACCATCACGAAGATTATTTACTATCCTTATTATCAACTATGATACGTGAACCAGTGAACTTTCATCTTCAATCAGTCGAGCATCAAAATTGTAACGTCACTCAAAGTTACGGCCGATCTCGAAATATCACAAGCGATATTGATGCGAGCGTAATTAACAAGTTTGCTTTCAAAACTTTTAAGTGAATATAAAACATAAGGAGTTAGGCGTAGTGCAGACTGCTGACAGCAAACAAAACTGAAAAAAATAATTGTGTGATAAAACAAGAAATAAAACAATCGTGTTAGCCAAAATTGTTTTGCATTACCTACTCTTCTACAAAAGTACTCTAACTAAAATAATTTAACATGCTGTGTGTGAATTTCCATAAAGATGAATTTGACGTATTGTTAGTTTTTATTTTGATAACATAATAGGGAAATTCAAAACTTTGAATTAAACTTTAATGAAATACGTAAACTTAATAGTAAAATAGGTACAAATAGTTTTTCAATTGCCAAGCTAGAGGGCCTAGACAAGTGGCAAACGCTTGGTTTCTCGATTAGTCAAATAAGTGACATTAAATATATGATCTTGACATATCAAAACATCGTGATTGTCTCTGGATAGCAACAGGTTACGTCATTTTACGTACTTTATATTCTATTCGAATAGTAAAAAGCCGTCTTATTAGTCTCAAGAATAAACAAATTCCAAATTCCCTAACTTGCATATATATTAAGAAAACTTGGTCATAATAAAAAAATAAGCCTCACCCAACCATGTAAAATTACTACGTTAACTAACATACATTTTCTTATGTCAAGGATCCTGAAATTTTCACCCACCCAAGATTAAGTCACAACAAAACCTCCCCAAAACAGTCTCGTCACCAGTCTACCCACAGCCTAAAAAGGTCAGCTGATTTGACGGACAAATTGATAGGCTTCAATATAGTCAAGTTATTACACGTAATTGAATGGTCACGGCGAGTGGTGCTAACGTGGCCCGCTGTAATTACACCGGGTGGTACGGCCGGGTGATCAGCGGTAATCGGGCGTTATCTGTGCATAGGATCGGTGGGTGGACCGTGAGAAATGTTAGCACGTGGGGTGGTTAAGGTGTTGACTTGATAAGTGGTGATTAAGCAATTGATTAGTCTGTATTCTTATACGCTTAAAAATTGCATGTAGTTAAGCGATCCCTTTGTTCGCATAAGGACAGATTTGCTTTACGCCAAATTCGCATTAGGTCAGATTCGCTTAAAGACAGAAGTATAGTCAGCTAAAAAAGTAATTTTATTGGATTAGTAGCAAAAGGCCTTAATCGCAAAATGCCACACGACCTTTTTAGAGTTCCGTACCCAAAGGATAAAAACGGGACCCTATTACTAAGACTCCGCTGTCCGTCTGTCTGTCTGTCACCAGGCTGTATGTCATGAACGGTGATAGCTAGAAAGTTGAAATTTTCACAGATGATGTATTTCTGTTGCCGCTATAACAACAAATACTAAAAACAGAATAAAATTAATATTTAAGGGGGGCTCCCATACAACAAACGTAATTTTTTTGCCGTTTTTTGGTACGGAACCCTTCGTCCGCGAGTCCGACTCGCACTTGGCCGGTTTTTTTTTAAAATGCCTGCCAGCTTTAACGTTAATAGCAAATGACTGGTAATTAATTTATACAGACTGCCTGTTTTTTCGTCTATAAAAGGGTTGAATTAAGGTCTCTACCTTAATTCAACCCTTTTATATAAAAAGGCCGTGTGGCATTTTGCGAATTAGGCCTTTTGCTATTACTCTACCTACCGTAAGTCATACATCTATAATATATTTTATTATCCAATATTCCAATCCTAGATATCAATGTAGAGTTATTGTCATACATCGGTAGTTTGTGCTTTTCATAGCACAGGTACATTATTTAAACTTCACTTTGAATTCAAACTAATATAAACTGACACTGTCCAAGTATTATTAGGTACTGAATATTTATTAAACCATTAAAACGCAGCTTAAATCCCAATCTTGTCTGCATAGAAATGAAATACCCCACCTCTGATTAGCCCTTTGTCAGTCCTATGAATTGGCTAAGCTCCTCAGAGCTTTCTGCAAACACAACTTCAATTATTTATGGCTCTAATACAGAATCTGGGTCTCTTAAATTAAGATTACCTCAGAGACACCCACTCACTGATACTTTGGGTAAACTTGGGAACGACTAATGTTTGTACTTTATTGCTTTATTGGTTTCTATTAATAATGTTCTAGCACGTGCTCTGATAGGGTGCATGAGTAATATTGATTCAAAACTAAAACAGGGTCGAAACGGATTTGAAAAAGATAAACAACCTCTGATGAAAAGCTCTTGTAGTGAAATTACTAATCTTGTATCTTAAAGCACCAAAAAGTTGTAAAAGTAACGGTAACCATTTTGCATCCGTAGTCGTTTCAAACAGTCTTTTTTTTGTTTACCGTTTGATTATAAAGTTCTTGGTTTACCATCATAGTGAATTACTTAATTAGGGTAGGTAGGTACCTGTGAGATGGTAAATCTATGGTCATGTCATTGAGAGAGTAATGGGATTTTGTGTAATGGCGTCCTGGCGCGTTCGCTATAAATAGGTACTTTGTGTAAAACTATATTACTGTGTGTTTAATAAATAATGCTTTGATGATTAAAATTATTGTCTAATTTAGAAGACTTTACAGTACCGCAATTCTTCTTATTTGTAGAGACTTCTTAAATTCTACATACTGATTGTACAATTATACATCATTTGAAAAAGTATTCTAAACATTATTTCATCAAACACAGATTTTCGCGTGTCCATCACTTGTATTGTACTGTACCTCATTAATTTAAGTATTAATATTTGACCGGGAAACATTAATTATTTATTCTCATTCATTGCTCAAATAGATTGTCGACAAGTTACTGTGAACCGTTAACAGTTTATTAAATCGGTTGTTATTTTAATTTATTCATGGCAAAGCAAATAGGTGCTTGGCACCAACATAATTTATCTCACACGTGCTATGAAAAAATAACAGGAAGATTCAATATTATTTAGATAAGGTTACTATCGCATATTAAAAAAAACGTAAGTGCTTTCTTTTTTATCTCACTTCAATAATTTTATGATCATGACATCCGTTATTAACGTTATTAATGAAAATGCTGAACATGTATTTATTAATTATCACTTTATTACCGGAAATGATTCTAATATTACATACGTTTTCATTTGTGAATTAAGTGTGTTGAGTGTATGGTGATATTTTGTTAGCCACAACATGTATGAATCTCATTAAAATCATAATTTTCCTTCAAAAACGATCACAAGATTGACATTTATTATTTTTAATATCGATATTTACACTAATAAATCGTAGAAACACCTCATAAAATCAGAAATTAAACCAAAACGTATCAATGTAAGTTCTTTAAATTGATTTGTATAAAGTTACCTCACTTTAAAATTTATTTCAATTGAAGGTAAATCACATAAAAACAAAATACCTAGTTATTTCTAAAACTATCAAAACGCTATTCACACTATTTCGATAAAAAAAATACCAATCAGTCACACACTCAGAAAACCTCATAACTTCTGTGATTTAAAACATGCATTAAGTTGTTTTGTTTAGTATCTAGGTACAGAGAATCAATAATATCATACATAACTATTAGCAGCAGCAACAATAAATTTCCTTTTGTTTCAACTCAAAAAACACCTTTCCTTCCTGGTAGAGCGATCAATTTTGCTATAACTTTACAAATTTTATAGGTAAGTCAGGTGAACAAGTCAGGATGGTACGAGTATGTACATGACGTGTTTTTTAATTGACCTGACCAGCATAGTCGGATACTCTCGGTCGCGTATCGAATCAGTATTTATACAAGCGAGCCCGCGGCAATACTCATCTTCAATATCTTTTATATGACAGAAATTATCGGCTGAGATATTACAGCGATAAAAACATGAATCAATTTTGTGTGGTCTTATGGAAATGAGGTGATGAGGCCTTATAATATTAGCTCTTACAATTTAATGGTCAAAAGAGTGGTCATGGGTTACACCATTCAATTAAACGAATGAAAAATTTCGTTAGGCGAATAGTGGTAATTTGTATGTAGTACAATGATTAATTTTTAAAACTCGATCTACTGTGATCTTTAACTTTTGAGTTGTAAAGCAACAGTTAAATTACGAGTAATTATTTACTTCTTGCTATTTATTTAAAGCTGATAAGGGGCCGATGAACGATATGGGCATACAAAATGATCTAAAGCAGTGTTCCTTAAACTATTTTCAGTCTCGGACCACTTTCAGAATTTGAAAAAATCCACGGACCCCTGTCAAAGAATATTATAGGAAAACATAAATCATTTTAATAAGCCTATGTCCCTGACACACATGCTATGGACCCCTAAGGGAAAACCTGGTGTAGAGACAGTTTGGTTGAACGAGAGTAACTTAAAATTCTTTGTTGCCGGGGCGTTGATATCATCCATCAGAATAGGTATTTCAATCGACCAATTTCCTTCTCTCTAAAATCATGTCCTTTAAATAAATGAATAAAGAGTAGGCCTATCCTAACCAAATCCCCTGTGGCCGAACAGCATCAGAGGCAGCCTCGCTAATGAGTCTTATCGAGCCGATGACGTCCGCGATGGCTGCGTACGCGCCTTGTTAGTGGACCCTTGATCCGAGATGCTGAGCCCTCATTTTCATTAAACTCTGTTTTGTCTGTAGACAACTTTTTAAGTTTGAGAATCGCTGAATTAACTAAGGCATGCGCTGCGCATATTTATTTTATCGCATGAAAAGAATGCACATTCGCCGATATGCAGCATATTTTACGACATTTGATGGTTTAATTAAAATATACAATGTTCAATTCAGCCAGCTTTATAACACATTTTTTTATCTTTCAATAATAGGCTCACTTTTCTCCTCTTCATCCCCCATATCTTCTTCATTCCCCATATCTTCTTCATCAATATTAATTTTATCATAACTGCGTATTTTCTTAATTAGTTCCACGTAACCATCATGATCTTTCGTAAAACTCAACATAACGAAACGCCAACAAGTAAACATTAAGCCTCCAATGACTCCAATTAACACTATATAAACGATAGAATCTAGCATATTCCACTGATCACCTTCAACAATTTCACTATCTTTAAATTCTTCAAACTTATAAGTAACTTTATTTTCTTCATCAATAAAACCTGGGTGATGTAAAGCATCTTCAACTTCTTCAGCTAGTTTGTGAAATACTGTGACACCCAACCAATCAGCAATGTCTTCTCTTCCAATCTGGCGCAGTCTTCTTGCAACATCTTCATGAGTTTTCCCCTTGCCTTCCCAAGCTTCTTTTCCATTATTCCACTGTATCAAAAGTTTTAAACAAGAAATATCTTTATGAACTTTTTGTTCCATAGCGGATAAAGCCGGTAGTTCGAAGGATACGAAATGTAAAGAAGCGACGAGTCGACGACATTCCACTAAGGTCAAATAGCTAGCAATGTATTCGAGCTCCGGTATATCCATGTCGATTGTACATTTGGCAACGGACAGAAATTCAAGAATTATTATCGAAAACACTCCGCGGGATCTCATTGTATTCAAACAAGGCTGCTTGCCTGACATTTGTCGTTATGTCATCGGTTAACTTTTTTAAAGATTGCCATCTGTTTTTGGTGAAAATAAAATTGGTCCTGAAAGTAGTTTCAATTCAATATCGAAAGTGTTTTGGAAGATTATGTAATGAATGCATAATTGCAAATCTATGAATATAAACCCCCTTCTCTATCACAGCCGCAGGCTAAGATATAAAACAATCTTACTGATAACCATATACCGAAAATAGCAATTAATCAAGGCAAACGATTTACCCTCATCAATTATTGGTCAAAACGTGCCGTACTTTCTTACCGTCATCAAAACCATCGATCACAACTCATATCGCCTTAATTCAATCATCGAATTAACAAGTTCACGATACATACCTTTAAAAATGCGACTAGGCATAGGTATTAAATATTCGTTTGCTGTCTTAGTTAGCTTTGCATTTTTCTTTATCTTTCTATATTGTTTCCACTAAACTAAAAACTAAAAATTCAAAAAGAAAAATGTTTGTATCGCAGTTTTATTTATACAAATCCTTGAAAACAGATATCCGATTTAGAAATTTCCGACGGATTGCCGTCGGACCATTGGGTTGAATGAGGGCTTTTCAGAATGACAAAAAACTGTAAGCTCGATAGATGGCGTTGATAAAAATGTATGTGTCAATATATTTTTTTTATAATGCTTCGAAGATTACCTATTAGTTAGGCAGGCAGATGTAACCCAAAAATGATTCTACTTTGGGCAGATATCAGCCAGCGAGCGGTTACTTTCGTTTTTGGTACAGGCCGTTTATTTTTAAAAGCCACCTTTGACACTTCTAATAAGGCAAATAGTTACTATTTTTATTTTTTTAATTTCACTTTGAAATGCCCTCATTCATTCTGGTTTTTTGTAGCTATTGTTTCACAAAATAGTGGCTAGGTCGAGTATGGAATTGATCATTTCATCATCAATCATTTCGAATTTCTAAGGAAAGTAAAAAACATACAAAATTAACTGTTGATTGGTTCCCGGGATTTGTGACCCTTAGTCCTGAAATCCCGGGATCTCGGGATTAGTTGGATTGGTAAAAACTGTTAGGCAGCAACTTAAATAGAACGAAAAGTTCTCAGGATCGGTGTCCCTTAGTCCCAAAATCTTGGAATTTAAAAGATTGTATGTACATGGCCTCAATATTTTTTTTTTTACTCTAAGCCATATTTTTTTAATTATGTATTGCCGATGAGGTGACTCTATGGCCGACTAAGTAACCAAATTCAGTTCTATTTTTAAAATTATTTTCCACCCTACGGTGGAAAACAGAGTTTTCTACCCGCTGCCTGCTCAGTACACATTTATTAGTTGCATTTCCTCACGACATAAAAATGCAATATACGGTGTTTCGCGATCGAAGGATATCCTTTGGCAGGGTGAACCTTCTAAACCCTTAGATCATTTTAAGAAGGGGAGCCATCTTGGATTTTTGTATGGGAGAGAGTTATAACTCAATCTTTTTTTTTTTGTATGGAAATTGTTTTTTTTTTTTTAACTGTTTCATAAGAATTCATTAAGTGGTTTTCTTCCTGCAAGAGCCCAAACTTAGTATGTTTGGAAAATGTTTTTCCGATTTTTTTTAAACCAGTAGCTGCAATGTAATAATATTGTACATATTTGGAATCAGGTCAAAAATCCCATTCATCCGATATCCCACGCGATGGGTTTTAAAAAAAAATGTTTCAAATTCCATACAAAAAATATATATCTCCTTCACATACAAAAATCCAAGATAGTTCCCCTTTTTAAAATGATCTAAGGGTTCAGAAGGTTCACCCTGCCAAAGGATATCCATCGATCACCAAACGCCGTAATTTTTTTAATGAGTACACGCCACTATATCATCACTTTCCGAGTATGAGAAATGAAAAAGCTTATGTCACGCGGCACACCTTAGTTTTTGTGTTTTGAAAGAGAAAGAACAGAGTATTGTTCTTGTATTAAATAACAGACCCTTCTATCTATTCTTAAATCTAAATTAATCCATTTCGTGTCCAAATTTAAAGAAAGTACTTGTTAAAGCAACGTTTCTATAAATTAAGTAAATTAATTAAAATTTCAAATAATTTTATTATAAATCACCACTATAGGATTTGCGGGCACAAAAAAAATTACTTTAAAAGGACATCATCCATTTTAGTATAAATGTGAAAGTGCCGGCCAAAAAGCAAAAGTGCTTTATTCTGATAGATTTTGTCCACCTAAGTATTTCTTATTATGGTACCTAAGCTGTAGCACCCATAGACATAGAAAAATTTTCGCTGCGCTCAAGAAGACCAACAAAGCGTGGAAAAGAGAAGTTACCATCATACGGACATGGTCTATGTAAAAAAGAGATAAAGGATCAAGTGACATGTGCCAACATTTTTTACAGTAAGAGCCCCTAGCGTCCCGCCTAGCAAATGAGCAATCACAGTTTGTTTAAAATATTTGTTAATCTTAATAAGGTATATAAAATAAAGGTATCGTGGAGCCATGGGGTCTTGTGCTCTAAGTAATTGTGATGCGACAAAAAGAAACAATCCAAGTAATCACACTTTTCACAGGTAATTAAGATATTGCCACACATTTCTTTAGAACCAAATTTCGCTACATTTATTCGTTTATCGACGAAGAAAACAGTATGGAACATAGTTTATTAATTTTCTTTGCCATATTATAGTATATTTTGTGAATCTAAGTCATATTTTACGTATCTCATATAAAATGTATGAATCGTTTTTCGGATCACCTGTTTATTGATATTGTTGTTCTTTGACATTCTATTTCTATGGTAGCACCTCTATACTTGATTTTAAATAAGTTCAAAAAGTCAGACTTTTCATACATTTTGGCACAAATGTAAAACAGTCGGCCAAAAAGCAAATTCTGATAGATTTTGTCCGCTTAAGCATTTCTTATTATAACACTGAAGCTGTAGCACCACTGTACTAGATTTTAATTGAGTTTAAAAAGTCTGTCATTTCATACATTTTGACACAAATGTGAAGCGGTGCTACAGCTTCGGTGCCATAAAAAAAATGCTTAAATGGACAAAATCTATCAGAATAAAGCATTTTTGTCTTTTGGCCGGCACTTACATATTTGGACCAAAAATGTATGAAACATGGATGATGTCCTTTATAAATGAATATATAGATACTTAATAGGTATCAATAAAATGTGTTGAAACTTTTCTTCGAACTTTGTCACTCTATGGCACGTCCCCGAATAGCGATGAAGGTGAAAACACATAGATATAATGTACAGCTATATCTAATCGTACATTCCGAGCCACAAAACATCAGACGGCGCGCATCATTATTATACAATGACAAAAGCTTGTGCAATACTTAAAACGTGTGCCATACGGTACCGACAACATAGAAGTATGAACTGTATTAAAAGTGAAAGCCTCTTTCCTATTACGAATCTAATTCTTCAATATCTCATCGGAAAACAGATTTAAGAAACAATTTCATTATTATATAACAGGGATGGCGAACCTTTTTGTATCAACGTGCCATTTTTCTAAATCTTAACGTTTAATTAGGTCTTAGACGTGCCATCAAGTCGTCGCGTAATGAATTTCGTGACCGGTGACGTGCCCAAAACATTGCGCCGCGTGCCATCAATGGCACGCGTGCCGTTGGTTCGCCATCCCTGTTATATAACATAATAAACAATAACATTATTTCAATAATCAAGACAAGCCTTTGACATAGAATAGACACATTCTGAAGTGTGTAATTACTTATGACTTAATTAATAATACACTGAAAGAAAGACACAATATTGTTTCGAAATAATAAAAAGTGTTAAATCTACTAAAAAATATGGTAAGTCACGAATATATTTGTGAATATACCGTCTTAAACCAGATTCAAGTTTAAAACCACGATGACGTGGTCAGTATTAATGAAATAATGATTGAAAATAGTTCCTAGAGGCCAAATCCTTCAATTGACTTCTTTACTTATCTTAATTTTAAAGCATTATTTCATTAATGTACTAAACACGTCGTCGTGGTTTTAAACCTGATGTTGTTTTAAAACTGTTTATTTACAACTATCACGAACCATCAGAACATATTTCTTTTTACCATTATTCATTTACCAAAATAATATTCATTTAATCGTATGTTGTACTAAACTTTATGCCTCGGTCGTTAACAGATTTTTCTATGAAATATGCAAAATTTTCGCTCCACACTTTATGGAAGTACAAATTTACTCCAGATTTGTTTGCTGATGGTACCGATCGGTTCCAGTGTAGTAACCTTATTCCACATTACAATAATGGCTCGGATCATTCCTCAGAGCAAAACATTCCTCGCAATCATACCGACATTACGGAGATCTTAAATACTTGCGTTTTGATATTTAGCATGAGATAATGGTTGCTTGCTCCTCTATTCTTTATAATGATATAATATCAGACGTTATGAGTTTTATTGCAAAGATCTTAGGACCAGGGGCCGTATTATGACCTCTTATTTCCTGGCAGTTTTCTGACTGGCTATCAATCTATCTCTTTTAATTGCTATACAGCGAGAAAGAGATGTAACTATAGCAATTCATAAACCTGGCAAGTTTTAAGAGGTTGTAATACCCCCACAGTTGTAGCTTGCAAGCCCCAATTTACTTACGTTTCTGATTATTCCATATAAATACTTCTATTTTAGAGAGATGGGTCTCAGGAAGGGTCCATACAAGCCGATTCCCATCAGCTTTACAAATTCCCAAATTCACTTTTTTATGATGGATAAGCGCTTGCCCGCTATCACGCCTGATGGTAAGCGATGATGCGATCTACGATGAAACGCGCTTGCCTATAAGATATCTATTCACTTGCAATTTGAAGGCCTCCAGATTATACCTATTGGAAAACACAGAAAGGCAAGGAGTTCCACTCGCTAGCGGTACGGATGATAAATTAAAAGCTAAACGCTTCGTTCAAGTCTTTAGAATATCCACCAAAAAACGGTGGCGCTGATTCTTACGTCTGGACTGGTTTTCACTATGCAGATCTTAACATTTTTGTAGAACGGCTTACCTTCGCCATAATTTTAATTTTTATCCCTCGCCACTCGCACTGATGGGTCATTCAAATTATTAAGTCTCGATTGTTTTCGCTATTGCATTAGAAAAATTAAAGTGGTAAAATTTAGAACCGGCTACAGTTCAGGGTGTCGAGTCTGCTAATGTTTTCGTCAAAATCGAGTTCAATGGTGTTTGGATGGTAATGCTTTTTGACACAGTTCTTGTTTCTTAAACCCAAAACGGAAACATATAATATCTTGATTTTGGGTTTAAGAAACAAGAACTGTGTCAAAAAGCATTACCATTAGAACATCTTGAACTACGATTTTGACGAAAATATTAGCAGACTTGACCCCCAGGAATCCATAAAGAATCAACTTTCCACAATCCTATTAATAATACATTTATTTTCGATACAAACTTTTCTATACGAGTATAGCACTTTTATAAGTGTTCTCAAAGTAACCATGCGTAATATCATCAATACATCTACTAATTGCAGCAGTTATACGTCTACCATTTAACACAACATTTCCCACAGATTTCCGATTTTAACAACCTTTACCAAACATGGCCTTCAAACAAATTAAAGTTTGAATTTGAATGTACACATCAATCGTATTCAATCGTTCGTCATCTATCTTTTATTGTAACATAAAGGGACTAGTCAGTATTCGATATTGTTGTCAGATTGAGAAATATGACCTTTGATTTTTAGGCTAGCTTTTAAGATTTTCGATAAATGTTTATGTTTGGACTAGATTACTACACTTTAAAAAACAAAAACACTTGAAACCGATTTCAAGAAAACAAACTGCGTCGTCGTCTTCAAAAATATTTTCTTCTTTCTTGTGTTTAAAGAAAAAGCTCTCCAGATCGGTGTTTATAATGTAATAAGTTGTTTTCTTTAAAAAATCTTAACTAGTCGTAGGTAGTTCTTATATTTTATCACTAACCCATTATAAGCGTTATGTAGGAAATCAAAATAACGAAATGCTGATAAATAGATATAGGTAACTGTATCTTTAAGTAGTCGTACTTTCAAAATATTTTATCGAAACCAAATCATAAAATACACAATGAACTCGAATAATTAAAGAGAAAACCAGTGACCTGGCTATTAATTACAGAATTACAGCATTTTATTGATCACTATTGATTAGCGGATATTTTGGTTGAATAAAAATGACCTGAATTATCGCATTGATTATTTCGATCATAAAGTTTTATTACCTGTATTCACCTATCACATTAAAGCTATAATCATTGGTAGGTACTAGGTTTTAGAAAGCTTTACTGTAGCAACTTAAACTATTCGGGTTTAAAATAACAATAATAATAAAATGATTATGTTTTAACAGCCAACTTTAAAAGTGCAAAAACATGTCAAATAAAGAACTAAATATCCCGACATATCACATCACCTTCAAATGAAATAAACGCAGTTATTTCACAAGGCGCAGACGCACACACAACCTTCATACCGGCCTTCATAATTAAAGAAGACGATTCACAATTACCGTAGTTTATAGATGCCTCTAATTATATGTATTTGATGTTTTCTATACGCTGTGACGAAAGAAGCCTCATTCGGTTGGTCATTATTCGAATTAATATACCTACGTGTCAGTTCGAAAGGTTCCGTCTAATGATCGGTACTCGATTTTTATAGTGTCCGTGAGAACATCACCAAATGATATGTCTCTGTATGTAACTTTTTGCTCAATAGGTTCATTCGTTTTATGATATCATTCAATATCAATTTCCCTTCGTAATTGTAATTGATATTACCTATATTCTAACAGCGAGATTAGCGAACGACAATGGGTGAAACTTTATTGATCTTTTTATAGTTTATAATCTGCGGATCATCTACGCACGTTTTATTGGCGATTTCTACATTTTGCGTCACTTTGATGTTACAGTTGCAGTATTACATGTATGACAGTATTACGACATTGTACCTATAATACACAACGTCTTCTTCATAATAGTTCGCTATAATAGTTGTGCCTATTAAAGGCTTTTATCTGACGAAGGTTAGCTTTCGTTTTCGAGAACGCATTCCTTTCTATGTCAATTGCACTATAGAGTTCGCTTTAAGAATTTAAAACCTTTTCTTTATTAAGACGCTCGATATTGTTGAGTTGCTATCTTTTGTCGACAGGGAATAACGTAGGGCCGAGAAGAGTGCCCTGAGGAACACTTGTGTAAGATTCACACTTCGTGAAACTGTGCGGTAGACTCAGTTGGACGCTTTATTTAAATTAAGCCACTCATACACTTTATGTTCAGCAAAAACATACGGTAAGGCGTCGTTAGCCAGTGGCGGAGATGCATTTATTTATGAAATGTAAATTATTCGTCTGATTGTAATAACAAAACTGCGAGCCACTGCTCTCTATATTAAGATGTATTATTTGCATACGGTGAACTGTGAGAACGTGTGACCGTGTGTTACAACTGGCAAATAAAACGAGTAGGTTTCTTTTGTCACTGGCGTTAGTTAGGTCATCACTTAAGTTTGTTACGATTTGTTTATGCACTTTTGTTGACTAGAACTCAGTGCTGTTTTCATTACATTAATTTTATTCACCCGTGTAAAACGCAGGGGTCCCGGCTTTGATTCCCAGAGGGGTACAATTTGTAATCGGTTTGGTTGGTGGTAGGACTTATTTCAAGTCTGCCTGGCTAGCTATCGCCATCTTTCTTATGTTTGACGCCATAGCAACAATTAAAAAAAAAGTGTTCCGGCAGTTATAGGTAAGATAGCCAGTTCCTCAGTGATGAGGGTTCCGGGTGTAGTGCGCTTCCACCTTCGGCCTTATCGTCACTTAACATCAGGTGAGGTGAAGGCCAAACACCGTTAAGCATAAAAAAATCTAACGACTAATTTATAAATAAGAGAATATCGACTTCAAATAAGTAATATTGATTATAAAACTAGGTTTCTTAAAACCTGAACTCAGGTTTAATTAAAATAACACGATCTCTGCACTATAGCATTTTATCCTACTATACCTATATATAATATTATAAATGTGAAAGTTTGTGGGTTTGGATGTTTGTTCCTCAATCACGCAAAAACTACTGAACGGATTTGGTTGAAATTTGGCACACAGATAGCAGATAGCCTAGATTAAAACATAGAATACTTTTTATACCGATATTCCGACGGGAACGGGAACTACGCGGGTGAAACCGCGGGCGGCCGCTAGTTGTATAATAATAGCTAATTGTTATACATTTTATAAACCCCAGCATGATACCTCGGACTGTCGTTACATGTTTATTAAAAAATATAGGAACAAATTTATATTAAGAAATTCGATTTAAATCTTCGTCGAACTCTAGTTGATCTTCTTAGCCAACAGCTGCAAAAACCATGACAACTTTAGCAATTCTTCAAGATCTTGTGAAAAAGTAAATAAATACCTACAAGACTCTTATATTTTTTATATGTTGTTGAGTGGAACTTAATACGCGATGTCGTGACGCCTCGATATAGAAGAGTGTAGTCAAACAGAGACAAACTTATGTGTTTTATTTTTTATTTTAGTAGCTTGAAATTCATCTTAAATATTTAAATTAGCAGGATGCATAATATTTCTTTACTTAAATATTTAAATGCCGTAGCTGGTTTGAATGAATAGATGGAAGGAAACCAAATAGCGTTTTTGTTTCGGCCAGGTTCAATAAGTAGGTGACTGACCACATAATTTTCATAGCTACTGCCTCTCTAAGTTGTCGATGAGATGATTTGAAATTTAAAATTCTACGCACATTCTTTAAATAAGTAGCTTAAAGGGAAAATTAGGGACACTAAATAGGTATTTCACTCATAACAGCAATTTGCAGATTTTAACCACCTCTGTAGTCTAGTGGTTCGCCCACCCATGTAAGCCGCAGGGGTCCTGGGACTCCCGGGTTCGATTCCCAGGATGGGTACAATTTGTACTCGGTTTAGTTTGCAGTAGGGCTTATTTCAAGTCCACCTGGCTAGCTACCACCTTACCTAAGTCAATCGCCATAACAACAATTTAAAAATTATTGTGTTTCGGCAGTTAGAGGTAAGATAGCAAGGTCCTCAGAATCCGGGTGTAGTGTACCCGGAATCCGTCGGCCTTATCGTCACTTAACAACCATCCACTTAACTTTCACCTTCGGCTTTATTGTCACTTAACATCAGGTGAGGTCAAGACGAAGCACTATCCCGTTGTGCATAAAAAAAGGATATTTTTTTCCAGTTGCTTTGTGATATCCTCTTAAGGCGGTTGTATGAACGAAAGTGGTGCCCTCAGAGGTTTTTATTTAATAAGTTATTAATAGAAAAAGACTTTAATAATGTTTTACGTGGAGTTTTTAGGGCCTATGGTCCAGTATTTTTAGAAGGTATCAAGAATAGAATATCTTTATTTGGACATACACAACGATTACACAACATGAAAGTACATAAAAGAGACATATCACAAAAAACAGTAAAATAACACATTGTGCAACGCTGTGATACCAAAACTGTGCTCAACTCAGTATAAGCAGCAAGCTAGGCCTGCTGCACTGGTATTCTGCTGAGCACAGCAATGACATCAGAAACAACCAAGAACCTTATATTCATATGAAACAACGAACATGACACAAATACAAAAATAATAGGTAATGAAAAGTTATACTTTAAAATAACATTATTAAAAACAATACAAAAATACAAACAAGTAACACAAATTAAAACTTTACTTGTATGATGAAAGAATTTAAATTCCTTTGCCCAACAAACCACATTACATGATTTTAACCATAGACATAGAAAAGTTTTTGATGATTTTAACTTTAAGCCACGGGGCTATGACTATCAAACATGAATCTAGTCTGTGACCTCTCTTTTGACAGTAGTGATTTACATTCTCTTTGGTTGTGGCAATTCTTGTTGTATTTAGACATAATAACTTCTATCAAAAATAGTTTACCTCCATATAAATTAAATAATTTCTACATGCCCTAGTAGTCATTCGTATAAGTAGATAGCAAATGTGTCAAAAACGGCCCCTTTTTTGCTATCTACAACTAGGAGTGACTAGGAGGGAATGTAACGATACCAAACCGTCTAAAAACACTAGACTGTGGACCCTAAAATTCCTCGTAAAACATTATTAAACTTGTATATTAAAATTATAATATTAAATAAAATTAACCGCGGCGCCACTTTTGCTCAGGGTGCCACCTTAATACCATATTGAAATGCTGCTGCCCTTAAGAAAAACGTCCATGCGCAATGCGTATTTAACACAAAGCTGAAAATTTCTTGCGCCCATTATGGAAAACTGTTTCAAAAGTGCTACTTAGTTAATCTATTCCAATAAAGTTTTTAAAGTGAAAACTTCTTCAGCGGCGTTGTACGCTTTTTTGTAATGGGGAAAAATGCTAAACTCGCGTCAGTAAGGATCACGTGACCCTGATCGAAAATTCGTAAGACGGATGTGACGGATGGAGAGTAGACAGCTGGCGGCGGAAGTATCCCCCTCTCTTTCTACGGGGCGCGGTGAAAATGGCAGCGCGTCATTTCAAGACGTAAACACTTGTGTCACCATAGCAACGCGCAAATTTTTTAATTCATGGTCTAAACTCTAGATTTTCTGTCACCTACCTACCTATAACCAATGGATAAGACTTTCGTACAATACTGTTCTGTATCAAAGTCAAAAGTCAAAGTCAAAGTCAAAGTTATTTATTTGCTATAAATGCGGTAACAGGGTTGATACATACATATAATTCAGAATCACGCACTTAGCTGTATGGACAACATGCAAACATTTTCTTTTAAGTAGCAACATTCATTATCGATTTACAATACTATACTAGGATTAATTAATTAATTTAATAGATATTTGTTACAATGTCAGAGAATAATAATAATAATAGTCATGTCAAATTAGATTAAAATTTCATTTCCAGATATTCTTTAATTGTGTAGTAACACCCGTCAATAAGCAATGAGCGCAATCTAAGTTTAAACATATTAAACGACAGCAACTTCAAGTCTTCAGACAAGTGATTAAATATTCTAACACTCATTGCGTAGCAGTTTCTGCCACAAATAAATGTTCTGCTGTCAGGAAGCAGTAAACGATTTGGATATCTACTATTAAAATTACAGTGATCGCTACGTTTTTTGAAAAGCTCAGGGTTATTTTTAACAAAAATACAGGTTTCATAAATATAGATTGAAGGCAAAGTAAGCAGTTTTAGTTCTTTAAAATAAGGTCTACAGCTTATCCAAGACTTAATATCATAGATCGCACGAATACATTGCTTTTGGGCAATGAATGCTTTATTAATATCAGTAGAATTCCCCCATAACAAAATACAATATCTCAGATTAGCGACGACGTATCCATGATATGCTTTTAGTGCTGTACTTCTATTACTTATCCGAACGAGTTGCCACAAAGCATAAGCAAAACGATTTATTTTTGTGCAAACTTTGTTTATATGTTGCTTCCACGAGCAAGTATCATCTATGGTTAGACCTAAAAATGTAGATTCAGTCACTTCATCCACAAGTCTGTCATCAAATTGTATTTTTAGTTCTTGTTTCTTACCGCCTTTATTGTGAATTTGTAGGTATTTGGTTTTTGTCAAATTAATTTTTAAGTTATTTTCATTTAGCCAGTTAATTATGAAAGCAAGGGCATCGTTAACTTCGTCATTATATGTCAGTTTCTTTTTACAAGGAATTATTAGAGCAATGTCATCTGCAAAAAGTGAGCAATAGTAGTCTGAATTGAAAGGTAAATCATTTATATAGAGAAGGAAGAGTAAAGGACCTAAGATACTCCCTTGCGGTACCCCACAATGATTTAATTTCCACTCAGATTCGTATATTTGTTCTTCATTATTAGAATTTATACCTACCATTTCAACAAATTGCTTCCTATTATTTAAGTAGCTTTGTATCCATTTAAGTGGTTCTCCGCGAATACCATAAGCCTCACATTTATTAATTAAAAGCTTGTGTGAAACGCAGTCAAATGCTTTACTAATGTCTAATAGTATAACAGAAACGGGTATTTTCTTGTTTACTGACTCTATAATTTTATTAAGGAGATTAAAAGCAGCCAATGTAGTAGATTTTCCTTTTTGGAATCCGTTTTGACTTGTACTTAGTATATTATATTTTTCAATAAAATTAGTCAGTCTTATATGCATAGCTGTCTCGAATATTTTGGACATTATTGACAGTAGGGCAATCGGTCTATAGTTGCTCATAAGCTTCCTATCACCTTTTTTAAAAATTGGTTTGACTTTCGTTATTTTTAATTGTTCAGGAAATATCCCTTGCACCAAAGACAAGTTTATAATATAGCTTAGTACAGGTGAAATAAACACAGAACAACACTTAATTATTCTTGTACTAATTTGGTCATAGCCAACCGAAGAAGTGTTTCTTAACTTTTTTATAATTTCTTCCACTTCATCAGCACTAGTTGGAGATAAAAATATAGTAGAAGGATTTGAATTTAATTTGTAGTTATATTTTTTGTTGTCATTATTATTTTGTGATGTCAAATTTATGTAATAGTCATTAAAGGTATTTGTTATGTCATACGGATCTTCTATTGTTTTATTGTCACAAGTGATTTTGTCAATTTTTGGAATGTTACTTTTGCTTTTCCCCTGCGTTTCTCTTTTTATAAGGTTCCAAGAGGCTAAGCATATGTTTTTAGCTTTCTCAATATATGTTTTGTTAGTTAGCTTTTGGGATGCAATCATGCAACGCTTGTGAATTATGTTATAATTTTGGTATTTACTTTTTAAGTCTTCGGTTCGATGTTTGTAATAACTGAATCTTAACTTCCGCTTAAACTTTGATGATTTTTTAATGCCTTTAGTTATCCAATTTGGTTTTTTTGGTTTGTTGTTAATTTTTATTACAACTACAGGAAAACACAATTTAAAAAATAAAATAAACAAGTCATAAAACTTCTGAAATGCTTTCATGATCATTGATGATCATTTCAAATGCAGAGTAAATTCGTAAGACGGCAATTCGTGCAAAATTATTCCCTAACCATTCCAAAATATCAAAAATGCACAACGTTAATATTAAAAAATTCACAAGTTTTCACTTCTGCCGGCACACCCATTTTTTTTTCATTTTTCACAAATTATTGAGGTTTCTGTCCGACCATCTCACTCTGCGTCAACGGCTCGTGACCGCGGTCGGCGCGTGCGCTCGGTGGCCAATTTCACATCGGCCAGCCCAAAATAAGCGTCACTCACTCTATTAGCTGCATGTGAATCGATTGGTACTATTAATTTAGTTGTGAATGACATCTTCATTTAATACGAAATGTGACGAAATGAAGAAATCTTTAGAAACTAATCCATTTGATTTCAATGAAAATATGCAGCACTTTTTTTGACCTGTACCGGGGCCACTGTACTGTACGCTTCGCTACTAATATTGTAACATTGAAGCAGTGTTGCCAGATATTTATAATGAAAATCTGTATCATGACATCAAAAAATCTGTATAAATGTATTACTTCTATGGCAATTATAAAATAAAAAATCTGTATTCATACAAAATTCAGTTAAAATTTGTATAAAAAGTTATAAATAGCGATCAAAATCTGTATAAATACAGATAAATCTGTATATATGGCAACACTGCATTGAAGATTTAATAATAAATATTACTCAATTAAATTCATTCGTTCGTTACATGATGTGACGTAGAAGCTTTAAAATAACTTTGACTAAAGTACGAGGCATATATCTTGAAATTTTTTTGACGGAGTGGGGATAAGTTCGCGCATGTGCTCTTCTGAACTACCAATAGCGCGCGCTCTCTCCCGCCGCCCGCGCCCCTCACCGCTACGCATGCCCAAATACGAGTTCCGCGCAATCCCTACCCGATTTCAAAATATATGCCTCGTACTGTACCTATGTAAAATATTGTTATTTGACTTGACTTTACTATTGAATGGCTGAATTTGTAATTAAAGATAAAACTGTTTTCCAAATTTTAAAATATGTATAACAAACGGCTTGCGGTATCCTTAATGTTCGATAGATGGGCTTTGCAGAAGAAAACCAAATTACATAAAACGAAAAATAGAAAATCTTATTGTGACGTTCTTAATTTTGCGACTTTTGCGCAGTAGTCGATTTATTAAAAAATATATATATATATATATATATAAAATTGGCTTTACTATTCTAATTGCGTTTCTTCGTGCTTTTCATTATTTGATTTTCCTCGTTCGGCTAAAATGTTAACAGAAACGTGACAGATCTCAACCACGTGCAAAAGTTAATTGTTAGTTTATTGTTTTTTTATGACACGAAGTTTTACTATTCTTTACAATATTGCATGCGTTATTTTTAAAATATCGATATTTGTAATAGAGCTGTTTCCTAATTTTTGACACGCAACGCGCTTTTTTGAGAATATTACCATAGTATTACTATGTATATTGAAATCATAAAGTACCTACCTACTGACTTAATACCACATAACTGCTACGAAAGCCAGACATAGACTTCTTTGCCTGGCTTTTTTTTACTTAAAAGTGTAATACCTATTTGTCCCTAACAAAAATAAAACTGCATCACAAAACAACCTTCACATTTTTATAAAGTATCAAAAACATGAATATCAATATAGGAAAAAACAAAAGTCTCAATAACCTCAAATTGATTAAAAGTTCAACGTTCGACTAATTGAAAACGAAAAAAGCAAAAAAAATGCATAACAAAAGGAACATGTGGGCCTACCGCCAGACGTCTCACGACACAACGGTCGTGATTGAGGCGCGTGCGCAGCCGGCACCGTTACGAAGGATACCTTTAAAAATCGAGAGGTGTGTCCTGTGTGACGTCACGCTTCGTGACTTATATACGTGACTCTCTTGACCAAACAGCTGGTCGCCAGCTGACGGTGTACGTCACTAGTAACAGACATTCTGTGATGACACGATCTCTAGCTAGCTCTACCATCTTCTACTGAAGCTTTATCTTTCCGTTACGTTATCTACTTTAAAAATCGAGAGGTGCGTCCTGGGAGGGTATGTGTTACAATGCCGAAGTAGAAAAGACCGAATTTTACAATACCTATGGACGAAATCCCGAAAATTAAAAGGCTGAATGGTTCTTTGGCCGTACGTTTAAAATCACGAAAGGACATTTTACTTAAAATACTAAATCCCGAAGCTTAAAATACCGAAGGTTAATATACCTAAGTTCTATACCCCGAACTACTTAATACCGAATTGGCTGTGGAGGTGTCTTGTCAAAATAATGACCTTTTTACAAGCATTTTTGAGTAAAACCAATTAACCGCAACGCCTACCTACATAAATGTATGCAATGTATAAATGTATGAAGTAAGTTTCGACATTTTAACTGTCGGGATTTTGACCTTTCGGGATTTCGACCTTTCGGGATTTCGAACTTTCGGTCATTTGATAATCGATCTTTCAAGTTTCGGTCTATCGGATATCGATATTTAGAATGTTCGGTATTTGGAAAATAGGGGTTTTATGTGTCGATATTTCGGTCGTATGTATTATGAATTGTCGGCATTGTAATGCATACCCGTCCTGGGAACACTGCGATTCATGACTTACCTATACATGAATTTCTTGACGAAACAGCTGGGTGTCAGCTAACGCTGTACAGAGGCGGCCTTACCCATTGCGAGGCTCCGGGCGGCAGGTCATTGCGAGGCCCTTTGTCTTTTATTTAGTAAAACAAAATGGTCTATGGGCAAATCGGGCCTTTTCCCATCTCTAGTCCTGACTCCTGAGCTGACCCGAGTGATATGCGTTTAAAAAAACGATATTCAAGTGTTTTGAGTCGTGATATTCAAGTACTACATAAAAAACAATGATTTTTCAATTATGTTTTGAATGAATGAATTAGTAAACTAACTTTATTTTTATTTACCGTTATGTTATAATATAACCTTAATGAGTAATTAACGATCAAAATCAAAGTTTATTATATTATATAGTTAAAAAAAATCTAAGTATATTTATTAAAATTTGCTTGGGTTGTTACGCGAGGCCCCTGCAAGAGCGAGGCTTATCACAAGGAAATGTTTAGACCTTCAGTAATGATAACTTTGCCTAAAAGAGATTTCAAAATAAGTACCTATCAAGAAGTTAACCAAAATTCGAATTTAAGGGAATTTGTGCAGTAGAAAACAAATTATCTTTCCCGCGTCCATTAATTGTAAAGTCATATCGAACTTCGTATGCAATACTTACTTTGTCAGGTACGCACTGTTTAATTTTTTATGCAGTTTCACATCACAACTTGTATCCAATATTTGCATGCCTTTGTTACAAGTTAATATGAGAAACTTTTTTATACTATTGTAACATCAAAAAGGTTTGTTATCGCTTTCACAAATAAATGTGAATTTGCCTGAGGAAACTGAAACTATTTCTCATAAAAAGCCCGGATCATAGTAAAAAAAAAACTGTAACAGACATTAAGCCTTTCACAGCCAACGGTACCTTACCTCCAGCGTACCTAATCTCTCCACTAACATTTCACAATATCGGATAGCAAATCGCGCACCAAGCCGCCATATTTTAAACATTATAACAACCCGCTCTGGGGACCTATTTTTGAATCGCTCGGCTGGCGTCGAGCGCTCTGTTCGACTGATTTTCGTTTGACATATGACTTTCCATATTTTTTAATCGCTCGACAGCAACGAGTGCCCCTACACACTCGTTAACAGTCGAGCGATACGGTACGGCGAGTGATATTCTTTTCTACTAAAAAACAAAGATATTTATGTAACAGCCGATAGAAATATGGATATTACGTTTTGTTTTCATTGCGGTAATAACCAATTTTCTCTAAATTCTGCGTGAAAGGGATAAAATCCAACATTTCGTTTATATTGGCAGCACCGGAAACGAACGATTCAAAAATACGGAAAATTCGGTGTCATGCGACTTGAAAGACGAGTGTGACTTAAGTCGCATGCGACAAAACTATGTCATACGAGCGATTCAAAAATAGGGCCCCTGTACGGCCACGCCGAATAATCAAATTCGCTCTTTACACAACCATAATTCGATTAAAAGCATAATAAAGTCTTATCATACAACCTCACCGATTGTTGACATCTCACTAATCTTTATCGTTTGCAATGACATAGATATTTGTGTCGGTGATTAAAATAGGAAGTAATGTTGCTACTCATTTGGTGGTTAAGGCAAAGTAATAAGTACTATGGGCAACAGCGTCGTTTAACCAGTTTGCAACAAAATGCGTGTGCGCGCGTATCGCCCCTGCACGAACTAAACGTATGTGACAGCGGGCGCGGCGTGCAAGCGATTTTAACCTTAGCAGTGGTTAAGCGACGCTGTTGCCCATGGTACCTACGGAGTTTTTAAACTCGCAATAAATAATATGGAATCAGTAAGAATACACACGGCGTGGAAGTACGAATATAAATGAAAAAGACTACAGAATAAATTTTTCAACTTGCAAGTTAAATATGCAACAAAAAAACGTGTCAACCCTAAAATTTATGACTTTTTTATGCATAACGGGGTAATGCTTTGCTTTCATCTCACCTGATGTTAAGTGACGATAAGGCCGAAGACGGAAGCGCACTACACCCGGAATCCTCATCACTGAGGAACTGGCTATCTTACCTCTAACTGCCGGAATACAACTATTTTTAAATTGTTGTTATGGCGTCAGACTTAGATAAGATGGTAGTAGCTAGCCAGGCGGATTTGAAATAAGTCCTCCCACCAATCAAATCGAGTACAAATTGTACCCCCCTGGGAATCGAACCTGGGACCCCTGTATCTTACACGGGTGGGCAAACCACTAGATCACAGAGGCAGTGACTGGTTATGCTTCTTAATCTTGAGCCACAACAACCTACTTTTTGGGAAATAAGTAGTAAAAGTAATATTTTAAAGACAGAAACGAAATCTGAATTGTAAACCGTAATTGTGCTAAGAACAATTGAGTTGAAATTTACAAAATAGCTAACCGCCTTAATGAGTAAAACCAACGCCACTACTTCAATTGGCCCAACTTCTGTCAAAATCAGTCACGAATTATCTGTGAAAGTGGTCTATTGTTCACTTCACATACGACATGGTATGTCCTATTGATGGATTTGGCTTTATAAGAACTACACGCGTCACGATCTTAATTTGATAGTAATAAAGGTTGAAATGAAATGAGCGTATCTCAATCAGTGGGACAGTACGTACTTAGATAATAAGTCACGATTGATCACCCTATACTTCCATATGGTTCGGCTCGAAAACGTATTCAAGTAACAGGAGTGAGCGATAAGCGGCAAACAATATTTTTGTTCACTAATGGCAATTAGTAAGCGGTACATTTGTATTATCCTTACTAATATTATAAATGCGAAAGTCCGTTTGTTTGTTTGTTACGCCTTCACGTCTGTCGTCATCCGATCATCATGAAATTTTGCATACACGTTGTCAGGGGTACAGAGAAGGACATAGGGTACCTTTCATCCCGAAAAAAACTTTTGTTCCCGAGGGATAGCAAAAAAACTTTCCACGCAGACGAAGTCGCGGGCGGCAGCTAGTCCTACTATTATCATAAATGCGAAAGTTTGTGGGTTTGGATGTTTGGATGTTTGTTCCTCAATCACGCAAAAAGTACTGAACGGATTTGGTTTAAATTTGGCACACAGATAGTAGATAGCCTAGATTAAAACATAGAATACTTTTTATCCCGATATTGCTACATGAACGGGAACCGCGGGCGGCCGCTATCCTTACTAATATTATAAATGCGAAAGTCCGTTTGTTTGTTTATTTGTTTGTTTGTTACGCCTTCACGTCTTAACTACTGAACCGATCATCATGAAATTTTACATACACGTTGCTAGGGGTACAGAGAAGGACATAGGGTACCTTTCATCCCGAAAAAAGGATTGTTCCCGAGGGATAGCAAAAAAACTTTCCACGCAGACGAAGTCGCGGGCGGCCGCTAGTAAAGTATAAAGTACAAATGGACCGCAATTACATCATCCTCTCTCATCAATTTTATTCTTGGAAGATTGATTTCTTAAAGTCTAGTGTTTATGTAAATTATTTTTTCTTCCAACTATGCTTTAACTTCATCACAATCACACTAAAAACTCAATACAAAGCGAGTCTTAATGCTCTAGAGCAATAAAAATGTATGAAATTTCATTATTGCACAGTTTTTTTTTTTATTGCACCAAAAGGTGCCATTTCAATGGATTAGCTCTATTCAGCCAGCCGATATAAATACTTTTTTTTTACGTACATATTATTCGTTTCTATCCTACTTGTTCCAAATTTAAAAAATGATTGCTGCTAACTCTGATTTAAAAATGAAAGAAATTTAAAAAAGTGATTTGGCGGGAACTTTGTTAATTTTGCTTGACAATATTTTTGGAACTTTAAACTTAAACTTTAAAATACTTGTTATGTAAGTTATATGAGGGCCCGTTGTAATTGCAAAATTATCATAAAAATATCGAAAATATTTACTCTAAAATGTTGAACTAAAGGAACACGAACGATGTTTCGTAAGAAAAGTTTTCCAAACCAATAACATTTTGGCTAAGTAGGTTACCGTAAGTCTTTTTGTAGTTGATAATCACAGTCTTATTGGCATCATCATTCATTCATCAGCGATTTCCTGTAATGTTTTGTGACCGTAACATATCTATTGGCCTCGTCTAGTATTATAATAGCAGCCTTTATTTTGTCGTGATTTAATTTCGCAGTTCTCCTCTAACTTGGGCCACCATTCATTCTGTGCAGTATGCGCACCACTATCCAACGCTCTAATATGATAATCTTTGTCTCCGTATCCGCCATATCTATCCTCATTACGCTTTATTCGCGGTGGGCGGAGATGTAGGTTGCACGTCCAATGCCTTTTCTTTTCTATGCTTCTAAAAGATAATAGATAAAGTAATGGCTATGTAAATTTGCATTCGGCTTATCTACGTTCGAATTGATAATGGAGCAATATGTTTCATAATACAGTTTGCAGTATTTGTTCGTTTTATTTCTTTATCTATCTGACTTGCGTTTGTGGAAAGGTTTTGCTTACAAATTACACTAAAATAAAATAAAAAACAAGCTAATATTACAAACATATAGAAGTAGCTTTTTCATAAGACTACAGAGTCTTAAAATGTACTTATATTTATTTGCAAACTTTTAAAATAACAAAAAAAATGTGGTTTAGTAATGACGTAAACTAAAAACTATTCTACAAGTAACAACACAACTGTTATTGATAATTAGTAATGGAGCTTAAAAGCGCTTACAATAATTACATTAAATATTTCTGCCTACAATCGCCTTGCATCAGGAAATAACTGTATAGTTTTTGCATTACCATTACAATCCAGGATTTAAAATGCGGTCATACTGTGAATAATGCCGTCCGCTCTATTTTTAGTCTGTGATACAATCGTAGGCCATGGACAAACTAAGTAGACTGGATTTTTTACACTTGCCTTCAAAATAAAATATTTAGAATTTAAATAAGTTTAATAGTATTTTATTGGTATACACAGATTTTTAAACACATAGAAATATAAGGAATTATTTCCAAATCTGATATCAAAAAGCCAAACTGCGAGCGATAGGCAATTGATAAAACTCTACGTAAATATTATCAAAAATAAAATAAAAAACATAGTTATGTAATTCTTGAAATTAATCAATAATTTTATGAAGAATTAAAATATTTGGGTGTATTATTTGCAAATAATAAACTTTAAACCTAGTCCACATCAAACTCAAACACAATTTCAAATCCTAGTACAAAACTGCTTTTTAGAACAAACTGGTGTAATATTTTGTCGTGAACGAAATTGTCTAACAGTTTATATACAGCAAACGTCCCGACTAAATAAACTTAGAGATAAATTATATCGCTACAACATCGGATGCATGAATTATCCGAGAAATAAACATGATTTCACACGATTTTACGGCATACTTACAAGTGTGTTTTACACGGAACACTCGAGAACATCGAAACGTGAGGGAAATATTCATAAGTATAGCTAAAATTATTAGATTTTAGTACGAAAGTAATTTATTAGTAGTTGTATAGTACGGCTTTTTATTGGTGTACTTTGTTAAATGAGATTATATTACAGACTTCTCAAACGGTTCTTAAAGTTAAGGGCACCTTAAATTCAAAAAAGTTGTCATATTTGACAGAAACTATGAAACAGACAGCTTCCTTAAAGTTAAGGAGACCTTAACTAAAGATTTTAGCTAAATTCTTAAATTAAGAAGACCTTAAATTCAAAATAGTTGTCTTTGACAGAAACTCTATGAAACTGACAACTTCCTTAAAGTTCAGGAGACCTTAACTAAAGATATTAGGTAAAAAGCCTTTGAATATTCGGTCGTTAAAATTGTTACCAAAATCTGTTGATGCATTCAATGTATTCTAAAAATAGGTTTCAATCATGAGGTGTAAAAAAAGAAATAAATAACCTCTTTACTAATATTCGGCCGTGAAAATTGTTACCAGAATCTGTTGATACATTCAATGTATTCTAAAAAGAGGTTTCAAGCATAAGGTGTAAAAAAAGAAATAACAAACAACCTCTTTACCAGAACTTTTTTTTTTAAAGCCGTTTATCAGCATCGAACCACTTATAAACAAATGAAATCAGCTCCTATTCTTAAGTAGGTTGGACAAGTATCCAAGGTTACCACCCGGAGATCGCTTAGTGAGCGGTTATACTGTGAACTGTGTAGTGCTCTGATCACCATTGTTGTTAAAAACTTTGAAGAATGTCATACTGGCACGCCCTAACCGGCTGGGGTCATTCATAGTTGAAGAGACCTTGTTACCATTTCACTTTTACTATTTCTCTGACATTCTGGATTGTGAAAATGTACTAAGGTGCTTCAACGAATATTAAGAACTGGCAATATTAAGACTCTTTAATAATGATTATAATCATGATGAGAGTTAATTTAATGACTTTTGACAAGTATATATTAACGGATATAAAATTAAATAATTTGATGCTTTTCCTTGGATGTCAGTAGGCTAAATTATAAAGTGTAAACGTATCCTAAAAGAACATTATAATTATATGAACAGACTGTCATCTTAAACATACTTCAGTAACTCCGAAAACAAATTCCAGAGTTAAATAAAGCATAATTTATTTAAATTGAATAAAAATCTCATTTTTTGCGTCAAGTAAAACATGTTAACATAGAACAATGTTGACACAGGCAGGTGCCATGTAATATTGACAATGGACAGGTACCACATTCATCTCCTCACTCAATATTTATTAGTCGAAAGAACATGACTTTTGACTATTAATATTATTCGCTCTCAACAAAACGTAATACGGAACATATTTTTTTCTGTTCTTCGTATCAGACATGTTTTTCAAAAAGTTCTGCGGTCTTAAAAAGTTAGGTAGGTACTTAAAAATATTCTAGTTGATAACTTGACGACCTGAGTGATGCAGTGGTCAACATGCCGGTCTGCCACACAAGAGGTCCTAGGTTCAATTCCAGGCCGGGCAGAAATTGAAATGATGAATTTTGATTTCTGTGACGGTCTGGGTGTTACTATGTATAATAAGTATATATTTAAAAAGTATAAAAGAGTGCATCGGTTGTCTAGCACCCTAATACAAGCTTTACTTAGTTTGAGGCTAGATGGCGCTGTGTGAAATTGTCAAAAAAAACTTAAAAGAAACATGATAAGTTACTACTTCACTTGTTACTTCATTATTAGTTACTTCTCCAACAGCAAGTGAAACTATTGATAATTCAAATGCATTAAATACAACTTCATTAGGTATTTAAGTAACTGTCTTAATGGATTGTTGGTCGCTTAAATGTGCAATACTATTCCGAGCTAAAATTAATGGTGAACATTTAGATCACTTAAACTTCGGAATTAGAACGTAACTTGGATCATTAGCAGTAACTGCAAATATTAACCTAGGTACTTAACAGAAAAGCTTCAAAATATTATTTTGTCAATAAAATTTTATCATTTTCTATTCTAAGTATTTTTTTTCTTTCTAGGTGGTTCTAGTCCGAGGTCACTATGTATCGTACTTGCCGCTGTGCAGTCGCAACGAGCCAGTGTTCCTCGCGGTGTGCACGCCGCTAGCGATGCCAGAGACGCGCGAGTGCGTCGTGCACGGCGCTACCAACGTGTTCACCACCGTGCACGCTGTCGACATGAAGATACTGCACATCGACACCAAGTAAGTCGATACACATGACTCACCTGCCACTACTGTGCAGTCGCAACAAGCCAGTGTTCCTCACAGTGTGCACGCCACTAGCGATGCCCAAGACACGCGATTGCGTCGTGCACGGCGCTACCAACGTGTTCACCACCGTGCACGCCGTTGACATGAAGATACTGCACATCGACGCCAAGTAAAACGATACACATGACTAACCTGCCGCTGTACAGTCGCAATGAGCCAGTGTTCCTAGCGGTGTGCACGGCGCTAGCGATGCCCGAGACGCGTGAGAGCGTCGTGCACGGCGCCACTATCACCACCGTGCACGCCGTTGACATGTAGATACTGCACAGCGACATCAAACAAGTCGATACACATGACTCATCTGCCGCTAAAGTAACACCATTATAAAGGCTGTATGGATTCCTAATGTCAAGTCATGTAATCCTGGCTTGATGTATACTGCACGCAAATCGACTGACATACTTAGCACAAAATTAATAACTTTACTTGATTTTATGATATTTACGACTGTTCACACTGTCGTCGTCGGTAGGATCGTTTTAAACAGTCAGTAACCCTATAATCCTAATAGCGTAAGACTAGCAATATATTACTTCATATAGTACCACTTACGTGTATGCTAATAACGTAAATTATGTCTGTGCACCAGTAATAGTAAACGGTAGGATGTAAATAAATAAAAACAATATTATTTATAGTTTTATAAAGCTGAGTACAGAGTAAACAGAACTTATAATATCCAATTGGTTATGTACAGCGTGCTACAGCGTATAGAACTCTACAACTATCCACAATTTATTATCTTTAACCTTGTTCATAGACTTTTATCGAATTCATACATCGAAGTGTTCTTGACTTGACCTTTTCGTCACGAAGATCATCACTTTAATCAAAAGGGTATGCATTTCTCGGTTTTATACTACTTCCTCTTACTAACCGAAGTCTAACCTATAGAATAATTTACCTTCCTCATACAACGTACTCTTAGTTGAAAAGAACTTTGACCAGCACAAGGACACAAAAGCCACACATGGCAAAAAATGGGTTAACATTTTCTGGGTTAACCATAATACATGCTGAGATTTTAATCATTTGGTTCCCGCCGTATGGTGGTTCCACTCATGATTACAAGCAACTTCTACTATGGGGCCAACTCTCCTGCTCGCAAAAAAAATCAGCTGTTCCATACAATAGTGCAGTACCTACTCGACCTTAATGTATGGAACAGGGAACAGCTGATTTTTTTTGCGAGCAGAGCGAGAGTTGGCCCCATTGTAAAAGTTGCTTGTAATCATGAGTGGACCACCACACGGCGGGAACCAAATGATTAAAATTTCAGCGTGTATAGCGTTTTATACAAAATTAAACAAACTGAACCCAATCTATGCATAGTTAACTTTTACAATTTGCGAAGGAGACCTAATAGTGCCTAATACATACTTACTCCAAGTTTTGGTTTCACTTTCAAGTCAGCATTGCCCTACATATTGCTTCTATGGAACCAGGAAAAGCCTTTTTATAAAGGACGAAACGAAAGGGTTCGTATCTTTATATACCGAGCGTAATATTTCCAAGGCTGATGTGTAAACAATATACAATGGTTATTGAAGCGTAACCGTGGCAGCCGTCCATCAATGACCGCAGTGGTATGGCTACAGCTCTATTGAGATACTTCATATTCATGAGGTGCGAGATGAGCATTCAAACAATGCGCATACGCAGAATGAAGATGACGCGTGAACCTTGCCACTTTGTGTTTAATATGAAAAGGTTCTTTCATCTGATATTAGCTAGAATTTGTAAAGTCAAGAACATTAATAAATAGTCCCCTAAAACATTTACGAATTCAACATAACTCCACTTTTGCTAACTGTAATTCGTTTCCATAATTTCAAGGGAAATTAAAAAGAATAAACGAAAGAATTAGAATAAGGAAAAGAAAGAAAATAAAAATAAAAATGCAAACGACATATAGTAATCAAAAAAATTCTGTAACGCTCTTGCTACATAAAAGTAGAAAGCAGGCTGAAAAAACTAAATTACTCGCTATTCCTACATTAACGCGAAAAAGTACTCGTAGTAAAATTAACCAAAATAAATTCGACAATTGAACAATTGAAAGAACGCAACCACTTCACGCAAACAGACTGACATATTTAGCATCAGAGAGTGCCTCTCCACTCTGTAAACCCAGAGTCAGCCACTTACGCGATCGTTACCAAATTTGTTATGGCCTCCTAATCTAGAAAGTTGTCAAAAGTTATTTGGGCGCAACTCAATGCACGTTTGTCTTACGATTGATTGTCCAATATTGTGTAATATAACATCAAATCTCTTAAGGAAAATGTAAATGCTTTCCAGTCCTTCTACTTTGCAAAGGTCTGAACTTATAACTGATCTCCTTCGCACCGCCGTGTTATCACTGATCGGAAGCTAAAACTTAGCATACAATGACGACTTACAAATAACTACTGGTTATGTAGTTACAGGGCGTGTGCCTCGAGCCCTTTATACAACATAATTGAAATGTGTTGTAGCGTGACAGAATTTTAATGACGAAGTGACAGTAGCTACTTACTTAATAATATGTAATAATATCTATAAAAGTTTTGAAGTTTATCGTCTTTTTTCCACTCCACATTTCTACGCAAAGCATAAAGTTTTTGGGCACAAAATATAGCCTAACTTATTCAGTAAACTCGAAAACAATTAATGTGTTTTCTGTTTGATTTGAATAAAGTTCGTCAGTATTTTTAATATTAGCACAGAATATATAATAGTACTATTAGGCAGCCTGCAAAACGAGAAATTGTCCTATATATAGAAATCTACGAGTGGGAGAAAAATAAAAGTGTAAACTGCTTTATTCACAAATAACTCCTTTTTGTATTCTCAAGCTTTATCCATAGGGAATCCTCCAAATCAACTCGATTTTGCACAAACAAAAAACTAAGTTTGCAAACACAAGATCGATCGAAGCCATTAAAATCGTTGCGGATTTCCGCAAATTTCTGTCAAAGTACATTGTATCGTCACTGGCAAAAAAAATGTAGATCTTATTCCGGCACGATTGCCTTGACCTTACAGAAAAGTCAAATACATTCTTTGATATAATTTCTCAATAATTCCTCGTACTGAGCTGGCAATCGTACGAAAAGGTCGAACGTACTGTGACTTAGATCTAAGGCCTTATAAAGTTAGACAGATCTAGAGTGAACCGCTGAAACTAATAAAACGACTATATGTCAAGGATTTATCCTCGTAGGTTAAAGTTGGCTTGATATTATAAATACATTTTGGCCGCTACCACCCGCTTCGTCCATGTAGAATTTTATAATTTCGAGATTAAGGCTGTAGACTCGCATCACGTTCCATTTTTAAATTTTCAATACAAATGATCAAAACAACTCTGCGCGGGCCGTAATGAGGGCGAACTTGAAAATTCCTATTAAATTATTAAATAGATATAAGTATATACAAAATACGCAATACATTAGACAAATACCTCATTATTCCGAAGAAAAATTTAAAATTACTTTAGGTTCTGTATATACCAGTAGAAAAACATGTCAAAGTGTACCAATTTGAGCATTTTTTAATATTTTATTTCTCTGTGATTAAAAGCATTTTTCTAAATTTTCTCTCTATAGGGAACTCCTTGACAATACAAACAATAAGTGAAAAAATAAATATGAGTCGTATTCTTATTTGTTACAGCTGAAACGTATTTGTATATTTTAAAATACCTGATAATATATTATGTTTTTCTCTCTATACGGCACTAAACATATACCCACTCATATAAACACTCAGGCACACACACACACACACACACACACACACACACACACACACACACACACACACACACACACTTCTCCACATAAAACAATTATTTGCATGCGTAACCTCTTAACAGTCTAATTTTCAACTTTTTCAATAATTTATTTCTTTTACATACTTTATTAACTTCACTAGCAGCAACATAAACTTTGTACTTGTATTAAAAGCTATAGCTCAATCCGGGAAGTGAGGACCTGGTGTCTTGTACTACAGGTTGCAACCCAACCCATTTCAAGCACCAGTCTTCACAACTAGTAATCTAAGACTGATATTGTTTATATTTACTGTTGCTTGTTACAACTTACTATTTGTGAAGAAATAAATAAAGATTTATTTATTTATTTATTTATTTAATTTAAGAATTTTGCTTCCTAAAACTAAAGTTTACATCAATAATAATGCTTTCATTCTTTAGATAACTGCATTGGAAAAACACTAATTTCGTTGAAATGCAAATATACAGCCTTAATAGCAACTTCTATTTTTCTAAGGTCCATTATATCTCTAGAAATATTTTTTTTTTGCAAAACCATAGGTAATTAATTGACAATGAATTTGAAGCAAATACATGAAAAATTTTGAAGGTTGAGATCCTAAATTCATTTTTTTATTACAACTACATTCACAGTCAACTGTTTTACTAAAACATCTCAATTTGAAAGCTTCTAACTCGTTCTTCCACTATCTATCTATCTATAACCCGGTCGAGTTAACTCGGCACCTAAAGCGCGATAGACCCCCTAAGTTTTCTCCTTTCCTCAAGCCACTGTCGTCATGCCAGTAGCGTTAGTTTGTTAGCGATACTTTATCGATAATCTATCGAAAACTTTAAAAAAATTGACGACGGTGGCGTGAGGAAAGAAGAAAACGAAAGGGGTCCATCGAGCTTCAGGTACCAAGTTAACTCGACCGGGGGGCTAATTGTCTGTAAAAAATCTATCGCAATCGCTTTCATTTGACAGATGGATGTTAGACATTGCTGCATTTCTTTGGTAAGTTTTTATTTGTGCCTCAATGTGTTACAACCTGAAAGCGATTGCGATGGATTTTGAAATTTGACAAAGAAAGGCAGAGGGCTTATTGTCAAATTTCAAAAATCTATCGCAATCGCTTTCGTTTGACAGATGGATGTGACACATTGCTGCATTTCTTTGGTAAGTTTTTATTTGTGCCAAAAAGAAACTTCAATGGATTACATCCTGAAAGCGATTGCGATAGATTTTGAAGTTAGACAATAGAAAGGCAGGTTGTATTCCAGGTGCTATCTCAGCAACACTTCTCAAAACTTTCAATCATAACTTACTGAATATCGATAGCTGTACCAGGTGAAAGGGCAGTGTGTGTCTATCAGTCACCTGTCTTGAAGTTGTGATCTTATGCCCATAATATAAAAACCATACTACCATACCACAATAAATAAACATACCGACTGATTAACGATCATAAGCGTAACATATTTTTTCTACGTACTATGGGCAACAGCGTCGCTTAACCAGTTTGCAACAAAATTCGTGTGCGCGCGTATCGCCCCTGCACGAACTAAACGTATGTGACAGCGGGCGCGGCGTGCAAGCGATTTTAACCTTAGCAGTGGTTAAGCGACGTTGTTGCCCATGGTACATATTACCATAATTAAATGTTACCTTATTTAATACCTTCTTTGACATTTCTATAATTTTCCGTACAAGTCACAATTTGCATGCGTATATTGTTTGTTTCAAGAATTCCATTATCAAGTAATTTTAGCGTAACATAAAAAAATCACTTATACTTATTTTTATGCACAACGGGAGAGTGCTTGGCCTTCACCTCACCTGATGTCAAGTGAAGGCCGAAGGTGGAAGCGCACTACACACGGAATCCTCATCACTGAGGAACGGGTTGGGAGTTATTAGTAATTAGTAGGTATAACAAGTATAAATCTATGTGGAAACTTAGGAGATGCTATTTTGTCCATCAGCCATTTTAATGTCCCCACTGCTGGGGCGCAGGCCTTCCTTATGGGTGGATAAAGAGGACGGGCCATAGCCCACCACACGGGCCCAATGCGGATTGGTGGGTGTTAACGACTGCAAATGCAGCCGGGACCAACGGCTTAACGTGCCTTCCGAAGCACGGAGGAGCTCGAGTTAATAAATTTTTGGTCACCCATCCCATGACCGACCTTTGCGAACGTTGCTGAACCTCCGCAATCGCTGGGTCAGGCGCTAAACCACTGCGCCACCGAGCTCTTATGTTATTTTAGTTGTAATAAATAATCTACTAACTTAACGTTACATTTTTCGTTATTATCGGAAATTGATTGATTAAAAGTGAATTAAAAGATCTAGTCAGCTTTATGGTGCATAATCAAATCAGGCACAAGAAATTGTATACACTGTTTAAAAAGCGGCATTTCATGATCATAATTATAAACCTCGCCCGTGTGAACCCTAAAACGACCAACCGCTTACTTTTTCACAAAAAAAATATTTGTAAGCCACTTACAGCATTTTGAAGAGGCTTTCAAATATAATAAAACAAATACAGGCGCATAATCTCGACCTTGGAAGCATTGTTATGCATCGCTAAGTGGCCATTATCCAGACAATGAGAATTTAGCAATATCAAATATCTGTATGTTTTATTTGGCACCCGTGTTGAGCCTTGAATAAATCTGAGCTTGTTTTTTGTTCAAAAGATAAAGCAAATTCAAAGCAAAGGCGTTAGGAACATTTGTTCTGTACTTATTTGAGTTTTTTTACCTCTATTTTAGTGAGTATGATTAGTGTTAAAAGTGACAAAAAGTCCATCAGCTTGACTGATGTAGGCTGTCATCAGTATCATAATTTATTCGATCATCCATGTTTTGCATCCCTACTTAGTAACAGTAAACAGAAACATAACAATAAAGAATAAGTAGTTTATTTAGAAGTAGCGGCCGCCCGCGGTTTCACTCGCGTTGTTCCCGTTCTCGTGGGAATATCGGGATAAAAAGTATCCTCTGTTTTAATCTAGGCTATCTAGGGGAAGCCGGGGTTCAAAGTGCCGGGGGTAACTTGTTCCGATGCAAATAGCTTCGCCAAGAAAAGTGATAGCAATAAGTGTAAAGCACGTTGTAAAACGTCATGCCATAGCGCACTTGCGGCAGCCATTTTAGTGGCGCCATGACGGCCAGAAAGTGTGGCAGTCGCTCAGTGGTACGGTACATAAATGGTACATTTGAAAATATTTTTGTATTGAAACTTTTTGGTCTGTTTCGATCAACTTCATATCTATTCATGTGTGACTTGCATTCATTTATTGGAAAATCTATACCTAGAGTTTGATTTTCTAAATATCACTTTTGATTATACGACACCCGTTTTAAAATATTTTACATAATCTAGAAAATGGAATTTGGGGCTCAATGTTCCCCTGACTTGGGGCTGGTTGTGCAGCATTAAGACATACCCTATTATACCGAAACTGATTAATTTAAACAAAAAATGATTTAAAATAAGAACCTAT
The DNA here is from genome assembly GCA_943789525.1 of Agriphila geniculea. Taxonomy (NCBI): domain Eukaryota; kingdom Metazoa; phylum Arthropoda; class Insecta; order Lepidoptera; family Crambidae; genus Agriphila; species Agriphila geniculea. Next base: position 16,600,890 of record OX038890.1, read on the forward strand.
ATAAGAAAAATGGAACGTAGTATGACTTCCAGTGAATAAAAGATGGTCAGAAACTTTAAACGCTCGGTAATTATAAATATGCCATATAATGACATTATTTACCCTATCTCAAAAAGTTAAATACTAGTATAATGCTTATGCAATACAGATGTTTAACCCAGACTGTGAGAGGGCATTAGCTGTATATCTATATTGATTAAAATATTCGTTGATTTATTTTGGTCTTCTACCAGAATAAGTGAGGAAGTTGGCATATAACAGTGCTGTGAAAATTGACATGTCTATCATTCCTGGCATCAAAAACAGAAACAGCTCTCTGTGGATGACGGCGACAGAGTTTAAAATCTTTCAGAACCACTGTATTTAAAGCATACTAAGCCATCTCCCAAAATTCCAGTACTATTATTGCTTGATAAACTTTTAGTAGTTTATATGACTTGAAATTCTCATATTTTTAAATAAATGATACATGGATATTTGCGTTAAGTACTTTGGTGTTTGAACTATACATAACCATAAACTACTACAGTATCAGTAATGATTGAAAATACTACGGGAACTATTTACCCCAACGTTGGAACAACCGGCCCCATAACGGGTGGGTTGTTCCCTAGGATCTTTTCTCAAAAAAAGTATCCTGATCCAAAAGGTATTAATAATTTGATAAATACATCTAGATAATTTAAAACTACAATAAATTCTACATCTATATATGCCCAAGTATTAAACCCCAGTCCCATTTTTGACATCATTTTTACGTGTTATTTAAAAATCGGCACTTTGAACCCCGGCCTCCCCTACTATCTGTGTGCAAAATTCCAACCAAATCTGTTCAGTAGTTTTTGCGTGATTGAGCTACAAACATCCAAACCCACAAACTTTCACATTTTAATATTAGTAGGATATTAGTAGGACTAGCCACCCGCCCTCGCTTCGCTTAATTCCTTTTTTTGCTAATTGCGATCTTCGACAAAACCCAAAAAGAAAATAAATACCTAGTTGTCGCCTTCATTTGCTCCAAAAGTCTGTTTCCGTCCCGTTCAAGTCCCGTCATCGGTTTCAGAAATGCTCTTGACCATTTGAAAGATTTGGCCAATTAAATTTTTGGCTGTTAAAATGTTTTTTGTAAATGTTTTTAATTTGTGCTGGTGACTCGCCGAAGGATGAGCTGACTAAATTTGCCGGTACCTACTACCAAACCAATAGCTTTTATAAAGACATTTGGTTCACATTATAATGTTTCTGTCAATCTTTTAAAGTCAGTTATTTCGTAACGTCGATAAGAGGTACCTATTTACAAAAGCAAGCTCGCATTGAAAGTTAAATTAATATTTGCGTTTGTTTTATAAACAGCGCTTAAGTCGAGAGTTTTCTCGCAAAGTGGGTCAAAGTCAAATGTTATCTTCAAATAAAACATTACATACTTATATCACACCCCGGACACTCCATACAAGCGCCGCGTTTCAACTACCTATTACACAGACGCTACACAGTGACGTTTTTGCACACGCGCAACTGTGTGCGAGCTATTGAATGAGCACACGGATCGGTACACGAACTCGCGCGGTGGGCGCCGGTGGGGTGAGGTAATTAATTGTGGGGCGGGGCGGAGAGTTTCCTTTCTGTACGGTAGTACTTATATCTATTCTGTGCTTATATCTTAATCATGTGAAATAAATTCTTTAACTTCAAGTAAAAAAAAACTTAACAATTTCTTAAAAAAAAATACAGAGAGCGTACAAGATGCATAATAATTATCATTGTGAATTATATAAAAGTCTAATGATATCTTTTGGCTTACAGCTATCAAAAACACTCCTGGCTTATAATGGATTTAGATCAGGGATTCCCAAACTATTTCGGACAAGAGACACTTTTCCAAAATGTTAGTTTTTTGATTGATTTTCAGTTTACCCCCCATAGCCAAATTACTTTAAAAAATCTATCAAATGTAATTAATAATTAAATTATTCGTTTATGTCCACCACTTTGGGAATCCCTGATTTAGAGCATCATGAATATAGATAACATATCAGTCTATGCAGGCAACAGACTGATTTATATTATACTACTTACATTGATTTTTTTACACAGACTTTATTGATACATGTTGATTGACACCACTAAACCTAAAAAAGAAAAGAGACTCAGATTACAAGCAGAGAAGAAAAGAGCAGTGCACTACTTTGCATTTACATCTATACATTACAGTATAATGTATAGATATTGAAATAGGTAAAATATAAAATGGTATCCGTAAAATTTTGTGTTTTATTTGTGTGTAAAACTGCAAAGTAACAATCCTAGACGCAAATAGACTATTGTTTTCGATAATCAACCCCATTAATGGGCAAAAGCAAAACACAATTTAGGTCTAGGGTTGCCACTATGCAGTTCATGAAAATATTTTTTTTTAAGTTTCCGGGGTTTTCCGGGGTTTTATGCATGGTACCCTATTTATACCATATTCGGCTTTAAGGGGTTTTCGTAACATGTTGTATAGGTATTGCATTAATCATTATCTATTTTTCTATTGTCATTCTTTAAGGAAATAATTTTACTTCCTCAATTATTATCAAATAATTACACATGCTAGTTATAACTACACATGTTCTAAGACCTTTTACGCAAGACTAACTTCTAAAGAGGCTTGCCAAATTACTATAAATAAAATAGGCTGTCGGAATTCAATACAAGAACTGGTTTTTACACAAGGCTTATTAAATGATTGATAGTGCAGATGACCCTAGCAGATATTTGTTTGCCTATGTCAAGTTCAGTTTAATTACATTTATCATTCATTATTGTAAGTAATTGTCTGTAGCTGAGTGGTGGCAAAAAAATTAAGATAATTTCAGGTCGTTTATATACGGGGTGTTACAAAACAAGCTGCAATGCCGAACATGGTAGATAGGGACCATCAAACTCTTCCATATCTTCTTCTTCTCTTCCATATTCGGCATTGCGGGTTGTTTTGTAGCACCCTAGAATGAAAAATGAGACAAATTAGTTATTAATATTACTTACAAACTAATTTAATTATGTTTACTGCTAAAATGTTTATTCCGCCTTAGATTCATACATACATTAAAAATTAATATTTCCTAATTTGCTGGCGATCTTCTTCTTCTTTTTTTGTTTTGTCAATCTACTTTCCTCTTAGAAGTAATTTTTGCCAGTGTCAAGTGTTGAATAGTTCAGTTATAGATTGTTTCAGTTTACATTAAAATGCGGGTACATCGCATTCCAATGCTGCTTGGAGCATTTGGTACCAAGTATATCAAGACAGTTTACTCGGTAAGGTCAGCCGAGGTAGCCACCACTACAATAAAAGTCTCAGCTTCACATAACCAAGATCGCGCCTATTTCAACTATCCCACATATTGTTCAGTTGCGTAGACACTTGTACCACAAAACTTAACCAATTATAAGACACAATATCCACTATGAATCAATTTGCGAATAATTAAAATAGTTACCAAACCGAACCCGACAAAATGGCGCCAAAAACTCCCTGGCGAACTTTTACAGATCATGCATACCTAGGCCTTCCCCAAGAATCTCCATTGCATTTTTCTATACACACCGGGATAGTGCCTTCACCTCACCTGATGTTAAGCGACGATAAGGCCGAAGGGTGGAAGCACACTACATCCGGAATCCTCATCACTGAGGAACTGGCTATCTTAACTGCCGGAACCCAACAATTTTTAAATTGTTGTTATGGCGTCAGACTTAGATAAGATGGTGGTAGCTGGCCAGGCGGATTTGAAATAAGCCAACCAATCGGTCTTGCACTCTGTTGCTTTTACTGCAGCGAGGCTAATAATAGAATTATAGCTAATAATAATAATACCATATACCTAAGTATATGGTACCCGCAACCTTCACCCAAATCTAGAGTAAAATATTGTTTTACTATCTAAATCTGTTTGTCTGTTTGTCCAGTAGCGAGTGGCACCTGGGGTGGGAGCGCAGTTCGTTGCACGGCGTCAGCTGGTACCACCTGTTGCATCCCGACTGCTGCAAGGAGGCGCAGAATAAACACCGACTCAGTAAGTACTATACAAACATACCTATTACCTACCTATGTTATATGTACAAGGTGGAACCAAAATATGTAACAATATTGAAACAGATGATAGTTGCTTAAACTGAACAACTTTCTCCAAGGAACAAGATCGAAAAACGAAAAAAAACATACTCCCATAGAAAACATATTGGTCAGCTGACCGACTAAAGGCCTACTCAAATCTGACCGGTATCCTGTACCGGTGGCGGTAACGATATCCCGATGGGTGTGCGGTAATGCGCTGTTCCGCAACAGCTGCGGTAATGCCATACAAAATACCAGTCGGGATATCGGTCGGGTATACCGTTACAGCCACTGGTACAGGATACCGGTCAAGTTTGAGCCTTTAAGGGAGACGTACCAAATATTGGATACTTTTTGAAAACCGGAAAAAACCCGACATATGATTTGCACGGCGTTTTACTCCCAATTTGTCTGATGTATCATTGATTTCGTTGGCTATACACCATTGCGTCAATCTGATTTTATATGTTTTCCACTCTTGTATGTTATGATCAAAGGTCGACAACACTCCATAGTGTGACATCTTGTGATTTTTCGTAAAAATAACTCGGTAACAGTGGGTTCACATCCCATCCTCGTCGCCAATATTAGATATGAAGTAAAACGACAGGCGGCCATTTCCAAACTCCTTTATTCGCATAGACACGCGGCGACGCAGCGCCACAGATTAACACGTTCTATGCAACAATAGTTAATAAAAAACATGTGTTTGTTACACTCATAAATATAAGTATCTAATCATCTTAGCATTACAAAATGAAATAAACTTCTACCTCCACTAAAAATTTATAAAAAGATTTTTTCCGTAAAAATGTAAAAAATCAACAACATAATTTTATGTACCCTATATTGGACAGTAGGTGTTCTTAATATTGGATATCCAATATTGGGTACATAACAATATGGGATATCCAGTATAAGGAATACACAGACACACTACAAATAAGGTAAATTAACCCATGGGACGTGTTTACAAATATAGTCTATTACATCTGGATCTAGCCCAGTACAAACTTCATTAGCCCATCGTTAAGTTGTAAGTAAAGTTCAATGTACAAATACATACTAATTTATATGTATCCCAATACTGGATAATTATTAGGGGTAGCACGGTATCCAGTATTGAGTTAAGTACCTACATATACGAAATCTGTTCTCGAACTCTTTTCCTACCAAAATTATCAAGAAAAAGCGTTAATTACGTCGCAATAACTATGTGACTAGTTAATACATGTCCCTATAACAACAAATAAATGCACTTGCCGTTGTTTAACACACTTTGCAATACTATATCAAAATTAGTTCTATAAACGAAAAACACACTTTGAATTTTGACAGCTGACTGGAGCTGGCGCTGTTTTCATAGAAAGCTTTGAGATTAAATATTGAAGAAGTTATTTTAGACTGTCACAATAGATGGCAATGCTTACATTTCTAGAAATTGATGTATCCAGTATTGGGCACGTATCCAATATTTGGTTCGCCTCCCTTACTATGGAAAGGCGAAAAAAGATTACTTTTTGAGTAAAAAGTTGTTGAGTTTAACCTATTTTAGTTGTTAAAACATTATATATTTTGTATAAAATTTGTCAAGTATTTTCGAGCTCAATGCAATCAATATAACAAATCTGAAACAGGTAACTTGTAGAAAATTTCCCACGCTGATAAAAATCCTTTGCCAACAAAACAATTTTAGTTTAAAGCGTAAAATCGTTTAACACAGTCATAAAACGGTAGGTACCTACGCCTAAACATTTTGTAGAACATTGCAAAATAGCTGCAGAGAGCGAAACACGCAACGCCATGAGATTAAAACATCACTCCTAAATGATCATCCTTGATAACCTACCTTACCTACCACAATAGCTTTTAGTTTACACGTTAGGGAAAGTTGCAAACATGTTAACGCTACGATGCGCGTGACGTTCGTGTGTGAACGCTTTACCTTACTACGTGAGCGATTAAATCGAGAATCGAGAACTTGACTAACTGTCAAAGCATAGACAAACAATTCTAAACTTTATACGTTGCCAGCGCGAAATTCTAAATTTGAAATTTCAAATGCGGACTCGTGACTTCGCGCGACGGGAATTTAGTGGCATGGGTAAATTCAAAATTAGAACACTTTGAAAATGAATGTTGGTTTATGGCGCGAAGATTCTTCCCGGGTCGAGCGACAGGTGACAAACAAATTGCATGCGTGATAACCACGAGGATGGATAAAGTTGTGTCACTGGTTGATGTCTTTAATTTATTTGCCACGTTCGGTGTCTTGAGTGGTAATAAATTAATCACTAGGATTAAGTGTCGCACTGCACATTATTGATCAATTAAACTCTTGTACTACTTTACTTTACTATCTTGTTTTGTACTTTAAGGGTCCATAATAGGATAACATGGTTTTCGCGGACCATATTTTTATATAGAAAACGTAAAGTTGTAGGCACAAAAAAAAACATACTACAAGCTAAAGATATTATCTAGTTGCTACAAGTATTAATTTGCGTATAAACCTCACAGATGATTGTAAAAAAAATCTGAATATCATCAAAAGCGTTTGTCGCGGGCCATATTTTTGGCGTAAATAATAGCGGAAACGGATTAAATTCTACATTAAAATATACTTTAACGTTGCAGTTGCTCCAATATTTTTTTTTTTCAATAAAGATAATTGTGCTAAAGATAATGATGAAAAAACAACGAAAAATATCGAAAAAGTGCAGAAGTGAGGTTATTTTCCATACTCTTTACACGTAAAGAAAAAGACAGAGACAAATGATTTTGCATAGCCGAGACTTAAGTAAAAGTTAAGTGGCAAACATTGCTAGTTCATTCAAGATATCAGTTTTCACTTTAAATTAAACTTAGTCAAATGCCTGCCCATATTTGCATAGATACCTATATGTTTCTCTTGAAGAAAGCTTTCTGAGTGAAACAATAAGTCTATGATCAAAAAAAATCTACCAATGTATTGTTCTAATATCAAACAATAAACTTTCAGCCATTTCAAGATTGATTTATTACAATTCACACGAACAATTAATTGTCTCAATTTACATTCGTATCATTATATCATTCGTTTAAGTTGCGCGTAGGCAGAGCACAGTAACCACGCCAACAAATCAAACCCACTTGCACACAGACAGACAAAATTACTGTTGTACAAACACCCAACTACAATCACAGCATCGTCAATCTCCTCTTGACTGTAAAACCAACAGTCGAGAACGAAATTGCACGAATAATCGGCTAACATTAACCCCCATTACTCGTAAGCGTATTTCTATTCGAAGTACGAATGTTTCTTTTTTTAAATTGCGTTGAACTCTATGGTTTCAACCTTCAAGGAGGGCTTTTCAAAATGACAGAAATCTGTAGGCTAGATGGCGTTAATAAAAAGGCAAGTGTCAACTGTAGAAAACGTTGGAAAAAGAAAACATAATTCACATGAAAACAACGAAAACCCCGCTAACAACCAACGAACAACGCCAAGAAATAAAAAAATGCTTTTTTAAGCACAGGCCGTTTAATATTCAAAGCCAATTTGACACTTCACTTATCCATCAACACCATCTACTGAGGCAATGTAATTACTGTTTTTTGTTTTTAAATGTCACTTTGAAAAGCCCTCGGTCACAAATTACATAAAAAAGTTGATTCTTTTATCAAAAGAGTATCTGCTCGTAACGCAGCAATATAAAATGTTGATAGGTGCTCAATTGTTTTTAACTTCTTGTTAATATGGGTAATCAAAACATTCTTATTTATTTATAAACAATTATAATTTTAATTTACTTTATTTACACGACAAAATAGAAAATAAAAACGTTAATGGCGCGATATCAACGTTTAAAACAAAATGCTACGGAAGACTACGAATGCTATGGTTGTTTAATCGCAGAATTTTATTTTACAATCAATCTTAAGGCTGTAGAGTCGCATCACGTTCCATTTTTAAATTTTCAATACAAATGATCAAAACAACTGTGCGCGAGCCGTAATGAGGGCGAACTTTGAAAATTCCTATTGAATTATTAAATAAATATAAGTATATACAAAACACGCAATACATTAGACAAATACCTCATTATTCCTAAGAAAATTTAAAAATTACATTAGATTCTGTAAATACCAGTACAAACATGTCAAAATGTACCAATTTGAGCATTTTTTAATATTTTATTTCTCTGTGATTAAAAGCATTTTTTTATTTTCTCTCTATAGGGAACTCCTTGACAATACAAACAATAAGTGAAAAAATAAAAATGAGTCGTATTCTTATTTCTTCTTCCTAAAACTAAAGGTTACATCAATAATAATGCTTTCATTCTTTAGACAACTTCATTGGAAAAACAATAATTTCGTTGAAATGCAAATATACAGCCTTAAGTATTATTTTTATTATCTGACAAACCTTTCCGACGTAAAGTCACTAAGTAATCAATGCCGAAGTAATAAAATAGGATTAATCCCTTTGATCCATTAATTTATTGGCCCTAAGTCAGCTATTGAATGAACATTACATTAAGTCTATTAACATTTTAGTCCATTCTTTGCAAATGATCCGTCGATCGATTTGAAATTATTTGATCAGATAAAAACTAATAATGTCAGTATCAATTTAATTTGATTTTAATAGATAGGAATGTTGCTAGTGCAAGATTTGAAAGATTTATGGAAAATTCATTACACTCGAAGATAAACAAAAAAAAATTTTGAAAATTATAACCAATGCTGTGATTGGTTCTAATTTTCTCAATAAAAAAAGTTGGATGGCATACTTTGACATTTAAAATTGGTTGTGTCTGAATCTAAATAGAATTTTAAAAAGCCGGCCAAGTGCAAGTCGGACCCGCGCACGAGGGGTTCCGTACCAAAAAATGGCAACATAAATTACGTTTGTTGTATGGAAGCCACACTTAAGTATTTAAGTTTTTTATTCTTTTTTACTTTTTAGTATTTGTTATTATAGCGGCAACAGAAATATATCATCTGAAAATTTCAACTGTCTAGCTATCATGGTTCATGATCATGAGATACAGCCTGGAGACAGACAGACAGACAGGGGAGTTTTAGTAATAGAGTCCCGTTTTTGCACTTTTGGTACGGAATCCTAAAAAATCTTTAGTGTTCAGTTATTTTAATGCTCTTAAAGGAGATTTTTCGCGTCATTCAAACTTAAATTTTCACCAGAACTTCTCAAAATTATTCGATGATTTTTAATAGTTTAGCGGTAAAGCTAGTGTTATTAAATGTCCAAGGAGTTTAATTCATACAGCCTTTATACCATTCTCAGTTCACGGCTAAAAGCTCCCATTAGCTTAACTAATTTATGTATGGCGCGGTTAAACTCGGTTTATAACGCGCTAACCGCAGGTAGATCCGCTTAGTAAATTCTTAACTGGACAGTTTGTATCTGTGTTTTGTGCCATATGTATTTCTCGGTGACTGTGGTCGACGGCCTTTATAAACATAACTTTCGTATCAGCATTAAGTGTACGATATATTGGAAGTTACCTTGACCAAATGACTCGCGGAATGAGTCATAAGTACCTACCTACTAGATATAAATAAATAATATAGAATCGTAGTACTGTTAACTGCAAGCTTTTAAAATGAGTTTACTGACGATTCGGACAAATAATTTCGGACGGTGTCCGTATTGTCACTTTTTAAATTGTAGGTAGAGTTTTTTGGCGCCATTTGTCATGTTCGGTTCGGTGTCTATTTTAATTATTTGCAAATTGATTCATAGTGGATATTGTGTCTTAAAATTGGTGCAGTTTTGTGGTACAAGTGTCTACGCAACTGAACAATATGTGGGATAATTGAAATAGGCGCGATCTTGGTTGTGTGAAGCCGAGACTTTTACTGTAGTGGTGGCTACCTCGGCAGAACTTACCAAGTAAACTGTCTTGATATACTTGGTGCCAAAAGCTCCAAGCAGCATTTGAATGCGATGCACCCGCATTTTAATGTAAACTGAAACAATCTATCACTGAAATATTCAACACTTGACACTGGCAAAAATTACTTCCAAGAGGAAAGTAGATTGCCAAAACAAAAATAAGAAGAAGAAATTGTAGGTATTAAGTATTTTTGAAGTGAAAACTTCTTTAGCGGCGTTGTACGCTTTTTTGTAATGGGGAAAAAATCTTAAACTCGCGTCAGTCAGTCAGGGTCACGTGACCCTGATCTAAAATTCGTAAGACGGATGTGACGGATGGAGAGTAGACAGCCGGTGGCGGAAATATCCCCCTCTCTTTCTACGAAGCGCGGCGAAAATGGCTGCACGTCATTTCAAGACGTAAACACTTGTGTCACCATAGCGACGCGCTAATTTTTTAATTCAATGTCAAAGCTCTAGATTTTCTGTTAAGCTATGAATAAGACTTTCGTACAATACTGTTCTGTATTCGTAAATTCAAATGCAGAGTAAATTCGTAAGACGGCAATTCGTGCAAAATCATTCCCTAACCATTCCAAAATATCAAAAATGCACAACGTTAATATTCAAGTTTTCACTTCTGCCGGCACCACCGGAGTGCAACCCAAATTTTTTTACTGACTAATCGGACACCAACTTAGAGCAACGCGGCTTCTGTCCGGAACGGAAGCCGCGTTGCTCTTAGGACACCAATATAGTTAAAGCGTTTTACAGTCAGACGTTATAAATTCTAATTTTATTGTTTCTAAGTATGACTCACGCTTTGGTGTTCGAATCGTAAGTGAAGAAATAATAAAATTAAAAAGTGTCAATTCGGATAGTGTCTGAAATTATGTTGTCCTATAATCGTCAGTTACTTTTCAAAATGTTTTTTCCTTGCTATAATAGGAAAATTCACTGAACATAATATCAGTACCGAACTAATGAACAGATCTCCTGCCCGTATGGATCAAATGGACAACTATAATTCTTTTCAACTCTTAACGCTTTAAAATCGTAAATACTTAGCTAGCCAGAGTCTAGACTAGACGATGCAATCACATGTTGCAAGGTTATATCAATCACATTACTTGATGTATTGTATAAAATTGACAAGCTTACGATGTAATTTCATATTTTGTACCGAATAAAAAAAATACCTTTTAATAATAAGATGATATGATAATAGTGATTTAGTAGCTCTAACTACCTACTCAAAATTCAATTCAAAATTTTTTTTTTTACGTTTAGAAAGTAAAGTAAGTACATTTATTTTGAAACCTCACAACGATACACAACATTACAAAAACACCAAAAGGGCTATTGCGTCGCGTGATGCCAAAACTGTACTCAGCTCAGTATTAGCAGCAGGCTAGGCTTGTACTGATATACTTGTACTAGTATTCTGAACTGATATCCGAACTAGTAAAAACATGAGGAGCGGAAAACAAAATAGATATCATGGTTAAATTAAACTATAAAACCATCTAAGCAAATTATTTTGCATAACAAGTTGAGTAAGCGCCTTTTACAGTGTGAGAACAAATCGATAATCGATAAGTAGCATCGATAAATCTTCAAGTCGATAAAAATTACATAACCAAACATCGATAATTAAAATCACACCTTAAGCTTATCGAGTTACCAATCAGCAAACAAACTTACCATTTATGACGGACGGACAACCGACCGACTTCCATATATGGAAGAGACGCACGCGCCGTTGGCGGTCCATTCTCGGCTCTTGTAAATTGCTATCAAAACACGATTGTCAAACTTCTTTTAACATCAATCCAAACCATTTTGAACTGTAACTTCTTCACCTTAAGTTCTAATCGAAACCAAATAAGTTTATTGACATAATTATTTGTTTTTTTTCTCCGATAATCTGTACACTAACAGCTTCCAATTATTAAGCTAATGATGGATTGTTCAATACGTACCATTGTTTTTTTTATCAAATCTAATTGGTGGCAAAAAGTTTTAGACAAGTGCAATCAATGTCATAGAGATAATGGTTTGGAATAACAACTAGGATGTTCCTTGTCTACGTCCTTCTATGGTGGAATTTAAGGTCATTAATAGGTAGTTTTAAATTGTGTGTAAGTACTTTGTACTGTCTTATTTTGACGAATGATAATATTGAATAATTTAATACCATTGAATCTCAATTTGCAGGAAGGAACAAATACACATACAATAAATCAATTAAACTTTTTCAAAGGCTAAAAACAAAACCAAAATTTCAATTCAAAGTTTAATAATATTCATTTACTTAATTAATACTGAAAATAGATTGATTAAAATGTTTTTTCCATAATCAAAGCTCACTATATACAAATTCAAACAAAACGAGAGTTCCATGATTACAGATCATTGCTTTTACTTTCTTATACTATTGTGAAAACTATACCAATGTCACAGAATAGATTGCCAATGTATCTGTACCGAGATACCCTAGATAGTGCAAATTGTTCCCGACTAACTAATCAATCATCAAGTCATTTAAGTTCTTAGAATAACCTCCACACTTTGTCCTCAGTAACCCAATCGGAGCAGGAGAGATCATGCATCGCACTCCTGAGGCTGCAGACCAGGTGTGGCCAGTTCCTATGGGTCCATGCAGTGCTGCAGCTAAAGGATAACTTGGAAAACTCACAAAGGCCGGTCATCGTGTGCACCAACCAGGTTTTAAGGTAGGTTTTTAATTTAGCTGTATCGTACTGTTAAAATAGAATGTAGTAAGTTCGTTGTTTTAAAAGTTTGGATCAAAGATTTTGCTTATGAAAAACATGTGAGTTAAAGATAAATAAAAGTTTTAAAGCAATTTCCTTAAAACAATCCAACATTGAGTTTACTTAACAATCTTAAACGTTTACTAAACCATTCAGACAATAACAAATTGTATTCGAACTTTTTGTCCAACATAACTTCAATAGACCCTACGGCTAAAACTAGTTACCTACAAGGGATTTACGTCACTTCACTTTCCATTTTAATAACGCTATAATAGCAGAAAACTAGTCGATAATCTCGAATCTCCAACAATTGAGACATCAGCCGAGCCCGCCTGGATAATATTTTATCGTCAACTCTACGTTCCTACGTAAGCAATTATGATTACGACTCTAATAATACTCGTAACTTACATCATTTCGAATTAACCCATAATTTGCTTCATTTTACCAGGAATTTTGTACCCGATGCGAACGTTTTTGAGATTCTCGAGAGGAATCAAACAAGGTCTAATTCTAGTAACAACTTTTTTATGCAATTCTTGAATAACGTTTTTAATCTTGGGCATGGATTTTGCTGTGCTTTCCAAGCCTTCTTTTTTTAATTTATTTGTAGTTCTAGCAAAAAACTAAACCTATATTTTCGAATTCTTAACTGTGATAGCTGTCGAATAAATATCATCTGTGCGTCCTAACTTCCCAAGTATTTTCTTTATAATTCTTGCAAAAACTCTACAAATGTTTTCCACTGTGGAAATTGTGGAATCGGTTGGTGATTTAACCCTACGCAGTGTATTTTCCAAGAATATTCAGCCGTAATAACAAGATGCAGTGGATAACATAACACAAACTCTATTTTGTCTAGGGAAACCTACAGACCAATTTGGAACAATAAAACATTATGGATGCTAACTAACAAACCCTAAATCTGCAGGCCTATAACCCTATAAAATAACTTCGCAACCACATTATGCAAACTAAAATCATACAAACTCCGATATCGTTTAATACCAACCACACCCGCTTAGCCAAATATCGGCAATCTTAGCCCAACTCGACTAATTGGCTCTAAGCGATACTATTAAGTCCCGATAATGTTCAACGAATGGAGGACTTTGAAAAATTACTGCCATAACTTAACTCGGTCACTAACTTCCTTAGTAAAGATATCAATATTAGATGACGCTCGTTCGACGTGCGAGAGCGTAAACATCGCCCTTACTATGGGTCTATTTTAAAACATATTTCAATATTCTTTTATCATTCTTACAATATGAAGGATTGTAAATGTTTCTTGCTCTAGGTTTTTTCTTTATGATTTGATTCCGTGTTTTGTTTAAGATCGACGAATATTAAACTTAACTTCCTTACCGATTTTGTTTTTTTTTCGTTTGCTATTTTATATTGTCATCTGTACACGAGTTTAACAGCCGTATCTATCTAAAGAAGAGTAAGTAATGACTTGAGCAAAACTTGCAATTTTTAAATACTTCTAATATTATTTATAGTAACTATAAAATAATATTAAATGCACCAACACTGCACTAAAACTACATTTAATATTAATTATAAGTACTATAAATTCCATGTAAATATATATTAGAAGCCTTTAAAAATAGCAAGTTTTAGTCAAGTCATTACTTACTCGTCTATAGAATTAGAAACGGGGGTAAGATTAGCAGCTTTATTCTTATTTCTTTGATCCTTACTTTACGAATAACATCATTTTGTTTTATCCTATAGAATTAGGTTTGTCTTTTTTACAACAACACGTTTTTTATATTCATCCACTTATACCAACATTTATTCATTCGAAGCTGTTACAAGCACTTGTGAATGTCAAAGAAGCTACGCCATCGGTTCGCAAGCCCTAAGAGACTGTACCGAGAAAAACCGCCAAGAAACTCGTCAAGGAGTGCTTTTTTTCTCACTGTAGATGGGTATCTACATACAAATTCACTTATTCAGTCGAGGTTGTTACAAGCACTTGTGAATGTCATAGAAGCTACGCCATCGATTCGCAAGCCTTAAAAGACTGTACCGAGAAAAACCGGCAAGAAATTCGCCAAGGAGTGCTTTTTTCTCGCAGTAGATTGGTATCTACATACAAATTCATTTATTCAGTCGAGCCTGTTACAAGCACTTGTGAATGTCATAGAAGCTACGTCATCGGTTCGCAAGCTCTAAGTGGGAGACCTTGTGACGAGAAGAACCGGCAAGAAACTCGTCAAGGGGTGATAGTTTCTCGCAGAAGATTGGTATATTTCTTGGCTGATTTCTGTAAATTAACGGCAAAAAAATGTTTTGCTTTCAGGAGAGAACTTTTTGCTAAAACACCCATTTTTATAATCTACTCGCAACTTAATCACTTTACTGGTTCGGTACCTTAGTAATCCCAACAAATAAATATTGTGAGGGGGTGATTTATGGTGGCTAAGCGGAGTCCAGCCGATCGGCCGCTATCGGCCGGTCCGCCTGCACCATTGTACGGCCAACGGTGTTTAACAAGCCAGCCTTGATCGATGGCAACCAACTCCCAACAATATTTTATAGGCGAAAACCTGGCTAATTTCACAACTGCCAGGCTATTTCTGTAGTATCGCCGCTGCCATCGTGTTAACGTTCGGAGAATATCAATTTATTATAGCAAGGAAAAATTTTAGTCGTAAAAGGCTCGCTTCCTATTCAACAATTTTCAATCCTCCGTTAGCGCGTAGAAGCGCTCATAGCGGAACTTGACAGACTGATCGTACTTGATCACGTTTGTTAAGCAACGCCCGGTCCGGCCAGGTGTCGGATGGGTAACCGTTAAAGTGGCATTACAACTGAGCGCTTTCGTGCTTCGGAGGGCACGTTTTAAACCGTTGGTTCTGACTGTTGTCATTTAATAACAGTCGTTAAGACAAGTTAGAGGCCTTACAGGCGGCTTCATAAACTCTAACACCAGAGGTGGCTACTAATCCTCATTCGATAAGAAGAAGAAGAAATCCTCTGTGCTCTAGTTAGTGTAGTCTGTAGTCTCGAGGTTTAGTTCTAGAGGGTTATAAATGTAGTTGGTTTACGGGTTAATTTTGCAAGATCCCCAACCATCTACGAATTCAGCAATATTTATTTAACTAAATTAACCAATAACGACTCGGTAGCTACTCATACTAAACCAGTAGTCGCAACGTCCATCTAACAATAAGCATAAATTAACTCCATAATTATTTGCCCCAACCTAAATCACGTGACCACGATTAATTCTGAACACTTTCAGTTACTCCAGGTGCTAACAATGTTATTACACTAACAATATCACAACGAGCTTGCATCAGGCGACGCCAGACAATTCATAATAATCCGCGGTAGGCTACAAGATTAGATCTAAATTAATTTGAATGCGCGAGTGGGTGACAGTGAACTGACCCAGGTAACGGGCAAAGGGCGGAAGGCCCTAAGGCACTTGGACATTTCGGCTTGGTGCAAATTATAAGCGGCGTGCAGTCCACTTCCGAAATTCTTTAATTGAATTTTACTTACATATAAATGCTTAATAAGATTGAGGCTCAGGGTGCCTGTGGCTTGTTAGTCATTAAGATGCTACTACTAGAGGTAGACCAGAATCTCATGAAACGGAATTGATTTACTAAAACACTTGGTCGTTGCATACAATCTGTCAAGAAAGTCATAAAATTACTTTCTTTGTCATTTGTGTTATTGTATGACAACAGTTAACTACTTTTGTAATGAACAACCATTTTTAGTAAAAATAATTTCACTTCTGTTTCATGAGATTCTGGTCTACCTCTAGTTTTCTTAAATGTTTACCCTTACAAGAGCATTTTTCTACTAGACTTTCGAAAAAAATAGCTTCAAACCTGATAATGTTTGATCCATGATATCTCCTCCCATACTGCTTTGGTAATTTGTTATTTAATTGTTTTTTTGATTATGGGTAAATGGAGCTGATTACAGACATACCTAATCTTCCTCATTACTCAAACAAATCATTATTCTACTAAATAGACCAAAGCTAATTTTGGCTAAAACGCGACGTAAGCTTGCACCAAACTTGTTAAGCTAGGCTGCATTGTTCGCGATATTGCGTAATTTGTCACGTCTGATGCGTTTGCGCAACGCTCGTGTTGCCTCGCGCTTTACTCACAATCACAAACGCTCTATCCTTTACTGAAGGGAATTCTAGAGGCGAATTTGGGACATTCTTGTTCTAAGAACAATAAAGGATTTTAAATTTTAAAAGGGAACTCGCTTAGACTCTTTCTAACGCTTATACAACGTCTTACAAAATTAATGACTAAACCAGAATATGGTAGATAGGGACCATCAAACTGAACAACTCTTACTATGGGACCAACTCTGAAATCACGAAAAAAAATCAACATAAAAAAATTATGACGAAAATATGAAAATGTATGAAATAGTAGATTTTTTTCGTTTTTAATTCTGTTACACGTTGTATACTTAAACAATGAATCAAATTTAATTGCACTGAATGGCACAGGAATATAGATGATAATTACTTAATTAGATATAACTAGCGGCCCGCCCCGGCTTCGCACGGGTGCAGTGCAATGTAGTTACTAATGTAAAACTGTGCTAATGTGGTGTCAGTGTGAAGTTATTTGATTATAATAAAGGATATCTACATATATACGACATTCGCAAGGGGTGTTAAAATATAATTAAAGTGTGTGTCTGTCTGTCTGTCTGAGGCAACATAGCTTCCAAACTTATGGATCGATTTTATTGCGGTTTTTATATATAGTTTAAGAGAAGCGTACAGACGGCGGGAAGCGACTTTGTTTTATACTATGTTTAGCTTTTGCCCGTGGCTCCGCCCGCGTGGGAGTCGGTAATCGTTGTAAGTCTTCCTTTGGAAACCAATGAATGGCATGAAAAGAAGCCTGTGTTAAGTATTCCAGACTATAATCTATCTCTGTGCCAAATTTCGTCTAAATCCGTTCACCCGTTCAGACGTGATTGAGTAACAAAATGAAAAACATCCAAACATCAAAAATTTCACATTTTTACAATTTCGTGATATGTAGGTAATAGCTGCACCCCGCGGTTTTACCTGCGCAATCTGTTGATTATGTAACCAAACTCGCATCTCACTTCGAACCTCACTTCACTTCGCGTGAATTGTTATTAGAAATTAGCTAACTAAATGAGCAATTTAGTAACCGATTACAATAAATTTAGGTAGCTATCTAAAATATTTTGTGTTGAAAAAAAAAATCTTATCATTATCTTATTTATTATCTGATTTAAAGTTCCCGTCCCGTGCAGTAAAGTGAGATTCGAAGTGGGGTTCGAGTTTGGTTACAGAACCGATGCCCTACTGTTCACGATTTTGTATTAGGTAGGTAGGTAGGTACTTAATAAAATTTCTTAGCAGTAATATAACAAAATAATTATAATAATATTATGTAACATTAAATACTCATACTTAATAGTTTGGTAGGTATCTTCTTTTTAAATAAAAATCTATGTATGTTTATTTGTTCCTGGTTCCTGGCTCAAATAACGTGACATTGCAAATTATGTCGGGTGCAACTTATGTTGTGCATTATTATCCGGCTCTCAATTTCAACACTTTACACCACATTCCTTGTCACGTTAGATAATCTTGCTAGATTTTGCCACGTTTTATAAGTAGACTAATATTTCGTAAAATAGGTAGTGAAAATCAGGATAAAGATAAAATCTTATACAACATGAAATGTCAGCTCGTGCGGTGACATAATTACAATCTCAGGGGAGGTGACAACCTGACAACTGACATTTATTTTTCTTAATCGTACAAATGCACTAAGAAGTTTTGATTCCGATATCGAAGTCAACCACCCTAAAAATAGCTTTCTACCCCTTTTCAACCCTGTTAAGGGATACATTTCAAAAAAATACGAAACACGTGTTCAATTAATTTTGTAAAAGAATGTCTATGCCAAATTTCAAGTCAATCGGGCCAAAGAATCGCGTTCTCCCATACAAACTTTGCCACCCTGTTTCACCCTCTTAGGGATTTAATTTCGCAAAATCCCGTCTTAGTGAGCACCTACACCCTAAAAGGGACCCCCATGCAAAATTTGAGACTCCTAGCACTTGTAGTTTCTGAGATTTCGTGATGAGTCAGTGAGTGATTTACGCTTTTATATATATAGATGACATGGACTATCAGATACATCAGATTAATACCATGTTCGAAACAATTGCAATTCAAAAAATAATATTCCTATATTTTGTGACTCAGGATTTGATTTCATAGCTCAATCTTGTCAAAGCAAGCAAGTATCTCTGATCTTGGAATTCACATCCTATCTGTAGATCTAGTGTTTTCTGTCTCACAATCTCTCCTGCAGTGTTACAATGCGTCAGCGTTCAACAAGAAGGAATTATAACTAATTTCATTGGAATCAGCCCTCCCACCGAGCCTCGTTCGAACTGTGCAATACATTTGTCCTCCTTATCTAAACGGACAAATTGAATTATTTAAGCGCAAACAACAACATAAACAAATGTAGAAATTAATATGCAGATGCAGTTGCTGTCCACTTCGATATTGGTAAGTAAGGAAGGCTATAGCATTCGTTAGTGCGGACAGTAACTAGCGGCCCGCCCCGGCTTCGCACGGGTGCAGTGCAATGTAGTTACTAATGTAAAACTGTGCTAATGTGGTGTCAGTGTGAAGTTATTTGATTATACTACAGGATATCTACATATATATGACGTACGCAAGGGGTGTTAAAATATAATTGAAGTGTGTGTGTGTCTGTCTGAGGACTCTGAGGCAACCTAGCTCCCAAACTTAAAGATCGATTTTATTGCGATTTTTATGTATAGTTTAAGAGAAGCGTACAGACGGCGGGAAGCGACTTTGTTTTATACTATGTTTAGCTTTTGCCCGTGGCTCCGCCCGCGTGGGAGTCGGTAATCGGAGTAAGACTTCCCTTGGAAACAAATGATCGACATGAAAAGAAGCCTGTGTTAAGTATTCCAGACTAAAATCTATCCCTGTGCCAAATTTCGTCTAAATCCGTTCACCCGTTCAGACGCGTTTGAGTAACAAAATGAACAACATCCAAACATCAAAACTTTCACATTCTTACAATTTTGTGATATATAGGTAATAGCTGCACCAAGGCTGCACCCCGCGGTTTTACCTGCGCAATCTGTTGATTCTGTAACCAAACGCGCATCTCACTACACTTCACTTCACTTCGCGTGAATTAGTTATTAGAAATTAGCTAACTTATGAGCAATTTTACCGATTACAAAAATTTTAGGTAGCTATCTAAAATATTTTGTGATGGAAAAAAAATCTTATCATTATCTTATTTATGATTTAAAGTTCCCGTCCCGTGCAGTGAAGTGAGATTCGAAGTGGGGTTCGAGTTTGGTCACAGAACCGAGACGCCATACTGTTCACGATTTTGTATTAGGTAGGTAGGTAGGTACTTAATAAAATTTCTTAGCAGTAATATAACAAAATAAGTATAATAATATTATGTAACATTTAATACTCATACTTAATAGTTTGGTAGGTATCTTCTTTTTAAATAAAAATCTATGTATGTTTATTATTTTGTTTCCTATGCACTCCTAAACCATTCACATCCGATTATGATGAAACTTTGGTACGCTTATAATCTTCTTATAATAAATATTTGTTGAATTTCTGCTTATGACTGAAAAGGTTCCCGGCTAAAATAACGTGACATTGCAAATTATGTCGGGTCACTGACATGAAAAAAAATTTTTTATGTGTCGGGTGCAACTAATGTTGTGCATTATTATCCGGCTCTCAATTTCAACACTTTACACCACATTCCTTGTCACGTTAGATATCTGATATTTGCCAGATTTTTCCACATTTTATAAGAAGACTAATATTTCGTAAAATAGTGAAAATCAGCATAAAATCTTATACAACATGAAATGTCAGCTCGTGCGTGACATAATTACAGTCTCAGGGGAGGTGACAACCTGACAACTGACATTTATTTTTCTTAATTATTCAAATGCACTAAGAAGTTTTGATTCCGATATCGAAATCAATCACCCTAAAAATAGCTTTCTACCCTTTTTCAACCCTGTTAGGGGATACATTTCAAAAAAATGCGAAACACGTTTTCAATTAATTTTGTGATAAAATGTCTATGCCAAATTTCAAGTCAATCGGGCCAAGGAATCGTATTCTCCCATACAAACTTTGCCACCCTGTTTCACCCCCTTAGGGATTGAATTTCGCAAAATCCCGTCTTAGTGAGCACCTACACCCTAAAAGAAAACCTTATGCAAAATTTGAAACTCCTAGCACTTGTAGTTTCTGAGATTTCGTGATGAGTCAGTGAGTGATTTTCCCTTTTATATATATAGATGACATGGACTATCAGATACATCAGATTAATACCATGTTCGAAACAATTGCAATTCAAAAAATAATATTCCTATATTTTGTGACTCAGGATTTGATTTCATAGCTCAATCTTGTCAAAGCAAGCAAGTATCTCTGATCTTGGAATTCACATCCTATCTGTAGATCTAGTGTTTTCTGTCTCACAATCTCTCCTGCAGTGTTACAATGCGTCAGCGTTCAACAAGAAGGAATTATAACTAATTTCATTGGAATCAGCCCTCCCACCGAGCCTCGTTCGAACTGTGCAATACATTTGTCCTCCTTATCTAAACGGACAAATTGAATTATTTAAGCGCAAACAACAACATAAACAAATGTAGAAATTAATATGCAGATGCAGTTGCTGTCCACTTCGATATTGGTAAGTAAGGAAGGCTATAGCATTCGTTAGTGCGGACAGTTTTAAGTATTTTGAATATAGTACTTAGAACTTATTAGAAGTTGAGAAACTCGCTGGGATAATTTTAGTTTTTGAGTACCTTCCACCAGACTGACGTTAAACTGAAGTGATAAACCGATCGATCTGGTTTGCATCAAAGTTTCAACACTTTGGAGAGTGTGCGAGGGAACTTTCTACTTTCCACCATTGGGGTACCAGACAGGTTAGCATATCACCCTTACATAGTAGATACTCCAAGGTTCCGTACCAAGCGCTTTGCCAATACATTTCTTATGCGAACTGCTAAAGCATGGAATGCGTTGCCTGCTCGTGTGTTCCCCGGTAGTTACAACCTTGTCTCTTCAAGGCGATAGTGAATAGGCATTTCCTGGGCTAGCGTGCTACAGCTTAGACCACATCCTGTTTACCAAACAAGATGGTGACCAAATATCTGCCCAGTTACCAATAAAAAACTAGATATATTTTTTCACTAACCAGCGTCTCTAAAGTAACTTTTTGATAAACATTAGGTATGTACCTACGTACCTTCTTGTAAACTTTCATAATTTGTATTTCGTTACAATTTCATCAAACATTCATACAAATCAGACAAAAGCGAACAGTGGACAACAAATTGTCAACCCGACATGGCCGCCGCCTACGTCACGTCCGTGTGATTTATACGATCGCTGCGCAGACGCACAAATTGGCAACGTATTCCATTAACTTATGCATAACGAGCGACTTGTAAATATTAAAAATGTTTGGTTTATTGTACCGCTGACGGAACAGACTTATGTGACTTTGTGTTGGCATATTTGTATCAATGATGAATTTGACAGAATTATTATGGTTTAGAAAGGGGTGGACAAAATATTTATACTTAATCAGTAACACTATAAGTTATTAACATACTTGCCTAATTAACAAATAAGTTACTGACTTTTTTATACATTCCCCAAATATTTATTAAGAATTCATGATACCTATCCCAAAATCCTAATAAATATTTTGGAAAGGCATATCTTCATTATACTCGATTGTCAAGAGTATTTTTTTTTATACCTACTTAACAAAATTTTAATGATTCATTTATATTTCTTTAATTTTTGCTTCACAAACTTCTAACTCGGCTGACACTCCTTTGTTTTCGTCAAGAGTCAATAGATGATCTACATCATGAATCAGGAAACCCTGTCAGATCCTGAAACAGGTGATAGTGCTGCTAAAACTGAACAACATTCTCCAAGGAACATAGGTCGAAAAACGAATTTTTTTTTTCGTCTTTCCATATTAAAGTTGGTCAGCTGAAGGGAACATGCGTCAATTTTTTTTTGTATCAAAATCAAAAGTATAATGCGTGAGAAAATCAACTGTAATATTAAAACTTTTCTCTTGCGTTTTTTTCTCGTGATATAGTTACTTTCAAGTAACTATATCACGAGAAGTTAAGCACCCGCCGAAAATGTCACGTTTCAGTGCATTATTATGGAGTTAGCCAAGAATTTTCAAATATCTCCCTAAATATTGCGTTTAAGTACATATGTGTCTTACAAAATATTATTTCTAATTTGATGTTCTATCCGACTGTTAAGTGCATTATATCCGAAAACGAAAAAAAAATCGTTATTTTCCCTTGTGTGATAAAACTAAAGTAATACATTTTATTTTTTATTTTTCTGTTCAATCATGTTTTTATACGTGTCTGCAGCGATCAAGCTCAAATTTATCAAAATCGGTGACTTATGCATGTTCCCTATTGATATGTTCCATGGAGAATACTGTTCAGTTTCAGCAACACAGTTTTTTGATACATAATGTATACGAGTATATACTCGTAGTAGGTAAGGTATAGTTATGGATATAGATGTTAAAGATTCCTTAGATAATATTTTAGTAAAACCTACCTAAAGGAAGTGTGTTTTTACTTTACCGAGTCGCATTTCCGTTCGGCCGTTCCCTTTCGTCTTTAAATTCATCTAACTAAATCATTAAACGCAAGATGAATTTAAACAAAACTTTTTATCAGAAGATAGCTATTGCATTCCCTAATGCATCATGCCTCTGATGAAAAGGCATAGGAAAGGGAAAGCGACTGGGTGAAGACAGAGCCATTTGATCTTTTTCTTTTTCGTTTTTAGGTTTCCGTACCAAAATGGTAAAAAAGGAACCCTTATTTGTCTTGGCGTACAGTAGTTTTCGGCATCGTCACATGTTTTGCTTAGTTATTTTATTTCTATATATTCTGTTGAAAGTTAATATTAAAGTATTATATATTGATAATAGAGTATCGTACCAAAAACAATAAGTTCCTATGAATTTATCATAAAACCTTAATGCAGAACGTGTGTAAGTCTGGGGTGGCTTTGATGCCGCCCGCGCCGGTATCTGCCCTACCCGGTGTGAATGCTAAGCGATTTGTCGCCCGGCATATATCTAAACTTTGGAGTACAATCGCGTGCATTTCACACGTATAATGAAAAATAAACTTTAGCTTAACTTACCCTAGAGAGAGTGACATTTCTAATCAATTAAGCAATATACAACGTGTTCCAAAAAACCTCTAATACCGAGTTTGGTAGATAGGAACCATCAAACTAAACAACATTTACGATGGGACCAACTCTGAAATCGCGAAAATAAAAAAACTGTTTCATACATTTTTATATTTAATTTTCGTTATTATTTTTTGTATGAAACAGCAGATTTTTTCCAAGATTTGAAGAGTTGGTCCTATAGTTAAAGTTGATCAGTTTGATGGTTCCTATCTACCATATTCGGCTTCAGGGGTATTTCGTAACATGTTGTATATTACTTAGTGATGTATAAAACAGCTGATATTGTTTTCGCTATTTCAGAATTGGTTCCATAGTAAAAGATGTTCAGTTTGATGGTCCGAAGAAATGGTTTTCCCATTTTGAGTCCATACATTAACACGTTGTATAATAATAATTTTAAGTTAATAACTAATCCTTTAAGACTCTTGTTGGAGTTTTTGGCGCCATTTTGTCGGGGTTGGTTTGGTGACTATTTTAATTATTCGCAAATTGATTTTTAGTGGATATTGTGTCTTAAAATTGGTGCAGTTTTGTGGTACAAGTGTCTACGCAACTGAACAATATGTGGGATTATTGAAATAGGCGCGATCTTGGTTGTGTGAAGCTGAGACTTTTATTGTAGTGGTGGCTACCTCGGCTGACCTTACCGAGTAAACTGCCTTGATTATACTTGGTGCCAAATGCTCCAAGCAGCATTAGAATGCGATGCACCCGCATTTTAATGTAAACTGAAACAATCTACCACTGGACTATTCAACACTTGACACTGGCAAAAATTACTTCCAAGAGGAAAGTAGATTGCCAAAACAAAAATAAGAAGAAGAAGAAGACTCTTGTTCTTATTTATTTATTTCAAAAATTTTACAGCCCTTATTTTTTCTTCTGTTACTTTCTTTACTGTTTCTCACTTTATCGGGCTACAAATACAATAAAGTACAATTTAATACAATACATTAAGCTTATTGTGATATTACCTTGTCGAATACCTACGATAGTTGTAGTACTGCATTCTATGACAACCTCAGCTGACATCTGCGACCTTTCGACCTCGTAGTTTTGTTTATACGTGATACAAGATAAATGGACACTCGGTTTGTTTATTCGTCTGTCTGATTTTTATTTTATATCATTTATCCCAAATGTAAAAGAATTAATAAAATGTAAAATGTAGTAAATACAGGTAAAAGGCAATTTGCAAACAGGTATTTAAAAGTGTTAAGTACATTTTCAGTAAAATTTAGGAGTAAATATTATATAGAGGTAGTAGGGCATGAAATAAAACACTTTTTAGCGGTTTTATTGAAAGTACCTAGGTACTTTGGTAATTAGTTGGTATTTGGTTTGATTTTTGATTTTTTAAGCTTGAGAAGTGAATATTATAGTAGGGATCAAAAACATGGATTTCGCAGTTGCGTAGTGACCTACTTAGAAACTATGATAGGATTTTGCCAAGTCTGGTGACGGCGTTACCGAAAAATCTGTAGGTAGGTGTAGGAAAAAAACTATCGAATGACAACAAAATGTTTTTTTATTGGTTACGGAGGCAGGAAAGGTAGGTTCCTCCATGCTTCGGAAGGCCCGTTGTAAGTTGTTGGTGCCATCTGCATTTACAATCGTTAACATTCACCAAACCGCATTGGTGGTGGTGTTTATGGTCCACCCGCGTGGTGGGTTATGGTCCATCCTCCTTATCCACCCATAAAGAAGCCCTATGCCCAAGCAGTGGGGACATTACAAATGGCTGATGTCAATGTAATTCTGACATATCAAAAAACTTCGCATTTAATTATTTCTGCTTCCGCTAAAACTTTTCTGTTAGCCTGCACGTCCAGAGAAGTCCAACTACGTGACATTTCCCTGCTGCCCTATCTAAAGGTTGGCTCAAACCGCCGCTAGCTGAAAGGTCAGTCCCAGTCCCAGTGCAGACTGCAGATAGCACGCGTAAACTTGGTTTTTAGCTTTATTATTCGACTAGCGGCCGCCCGCGACTTCGTCTGCGTCTTAGAGCATTATAATATCTGCGTGAACAGTATTTTTTTTTATCCCTCAGGAATTTTTTTTTCTGGGTGAAAGGTACCCTTGTTATTTTCTGTACGTACGTACCCCTGACAACGTATATGTATGCTATGCACATGCACATTATACTATACTGTACACTTTTAAACTTTCGCGTTGCATTTTATTTGATTAAAATCACAGATATTTAAAACGCGTTTAATACTTAAGTACCTGGGATTTTTATCTAATACCTGACCCAGCAGACGTTGTCCTGTCTTAGTTATGAATATTGAATTCGAATCGGTATAATTAATAAAAACAATATTCTAAAAAAAATTTTTATTATTCTAATCTTATGTTATGTTAGTAACGTGTATGTTAGTCTATCCAAACTTACCAAAACTTCATATTAAATTGAACTTTTAATATTAGGCGTGGTGGCTCTGAGCGGTTGCATATATTAGAAAATCAAAACTTTGTCGAGAAAATTTTTAAAGAACAACGAACAAAACAAGTTGAATAGACCAAATGTTTTATTTAGAAAAAAATTATAATCTCAATGTATGTTACATCAAATGAACGACTGATCAAAAGTTGCTAGATGTAATTTTAAAATAGCAAATCATTACATAATTACAAATGAATCTGTGGAGGTGTCTTTAGGCTTCGCCTAAAATGCTTTATAGCAAACTAGCGGCCGCCCGCGACTTCGTCTGCGTGGAAAGGTTTTTTGCTATCCCTCGGGAACAATCCCCTTTTTCGGGATGAAAGGTACCCTATGTCCTTCTCTGTACCCCTGAAAGCGTGTATGCAAAATTTCATGATGATCGGTTCAGTAGTTAAGGCGTGAAGGCGTAACAAACAAACAAACAAATAAACAAACAAACGGACTTTCGCATTTATAATATTATAGTAAGGATTTAGCAGCCGGAAATGAGTCTAAACTAGTCTACTGGGGCTTAGAAACCGTAGACCGTAGGTCACGAGATAGGTGCGAGGAGCGTAGCGACGAGCATAGGTAGACATGAACCCAGCGCCAGAAAAAAAAATTACAGGCGCTATTCGCTAATATTAATATTATTTTTACCTTTTTCAGTTAGGTAATCCATTTGAAAATTAATAATTTATCCAATAATCCTTTTGACCTTAGAACGATTTGGTCAATAGTGTAATAAATAATTTAAACATTGATATTCCAGACTTTGATCAGTTGAACTTTTGGTCAAATGACCAATGATATTAGAATTTTTTTAAATTGCAAATGACCATTGTTATTATAAACTTTGTTGTTTTGTTCGTTGTTCTTTAAAAATTTGCTCGACAAAGTTTTGATTTTCTAATATGTAATCCTCTGAGCTAACCGTGATCAGCACTAAGAAATTCAGTTTTCTTAGTTCCTTTTTGTAAGAAATAATAAATTAATTATTTTACATGTATTTTATCAATAAAATAACTCCGACCAAAGCATCTGTTTTGAACGTCATTCAGTTTTTTAGGGTTCCGTAGCCTAAATGGCAAAAAACGGAACCCTTATAGATTCGTCATGTCTGTCTGTCTGTCTGTCCGTATGTCACAGCCACTTTATTCCGAAAGTATTAAGACTACACAGTTGAAACTTGGTAGGTATATGTAATCTGTTAACCGCTTAACGAATTTAATACAAAAATAAGAAAAATAAAAGATTAAGGGGGGGCTCCCCATACATGGAACTGAAACTGAAAAAAATTTTTTTCTTCAAACCAACACGTGTTGGGTGTCTATAGATAGGTCTTAAAAAATGACATTAAGGTTTCTAAGACAACTTTTTCTCAAAGTCAACCGTTTGAAAGATATTTACCGCCAAAGTGGTAAAATGTGTGTCCCCCCCCCCCCCTTTAACTTTTGAAATAAGAGAGTGAAAAATCTAAAAATATATGCTGTAGACCTTAATAAAAACTTTCAACCAAAATTGGTTTGAACGAGATATAGTGATTAGTTTTTGAGATATAGCACATTTTCTAAAACCGCAAATATAACTTTGTCATTACCAACACTGTGAAAAACAAAGTTATTTTTGCAGACAAAAAATGATAGGTGGTATCAAATATGGTATGGTATAAGGTAACTACGGAATCCTGCGGCGCGTGGCCCGACACGCACTTGGCCGGTTTTTTTTTTTACTTATATTGTCCTGTGTCCCGGTAAGTAGTGCTCTCAATCGCGCGTTGAACTCTTTTAAGCTGTCAAAAAACAAAAAGGTGCCAATTGAAAATCAGCGTCGGGTCTTACAAACACGACACATGCTGAATTGGCTTCCTAATTTGATGCAGCCGTGAGATTTATTTATTTTTTTTCTTTTATATTTGGTTTGTATAAAAAATCAGTTTTTTTTCCCATTAATGTACCTACATAACTAAGTATAGCATGTAAATTTCATCTCATGTCTGTGTCTAATAAATATATTTTCTTTCTTTCTTTCTTTCTTTTACTAGCGCGAAAAGAGACGACTTGTGCGCTTCAAATTATTACATAAATAGAACTCGTACTTTAATAGCGCTCGTACCTAAATGTAATTCGTAATAATTAATTAGCTGTTGTTGGCAAAATATGACGATTAGCAGTCCCCCGACACGACGACGCTTGGAAATAAAAATATTTGAACTTATGTAACGGTAATGAAGGTTAAAAATATTAATTGTTAGTTTTTAGAGTTTATTTTTTGTGTCGGGGGGTTTTTTTAAATCTTTAATTTTATTTTTCTTGTATAAGCTTACTATAAACATAGGAGATAAAGTTTAATTCAATGACAATTACAAAATCAAATTAATTAAAGTAACTGGCATAATAAAAACTGTATACTTTACGGTAATTTGAGTATCCCAGCTAATGGGTTAAGCATGTAACTATGTCATTAGAACGATGTTCGAGTCCACTCCGTACGAACTGCTTCTTCAAGAACTGGTTTTAATTGTTTTAATGTTTCATAAGGAGATCTTTATTGCACTCTTATGCATTCTAAAGACTTTTCAAGAGCTCTTGGATCCAATAAAGAGACATTAAATGCACTTCATTTGCGCTACCTACCTATGCACAGTACAGTAAATTGTGGTTACTGTTTAAACCGAAATGTTTATCATTTTGTTTATAAATTAAATTGCTACTGACACAACGTACCTATTCGAAAAATATTTAAATTGCCTACAGACATATAGTCCAGTAAACGAAAAGGTGTAGAGGGAAATGACTGGAACACAATTTTTGACTTCGTAACTTTGTTTGGACCAGTGAACATATTAAAAGTCCCCGCCCGTAGCCCCTATGCCGGGGAGGAGGGGGGGATTTGAAAGTCCCATTTTTCGCTTTTTCACATATATCTCAGAAACTATGCGTTTTAGCGACATAAGACCTTATACAAAATGACGGCTGATTAAATTTGTTACAAGTTTTATTCAGTCAGGTTTTTCGATATTTTTTATAGTTTTTGAGATATCCGCTCCTGAATGTCTGTCAACATGCTTTAGGTGAAGCTTGAGGACAATGGGATGGCGCATTTTTTCCTGTTTCAAATGGTATTAAAAGGTCAAATTCAGCTTCAGGTCGGTAAACGGCATTATAGCTTATGCACGGCAGATTGTCCTCAAGCTTCACCTTAAGCATGTTGACAGACATTCAGGAGCGGATATCTGTAAAACTATAAAAGATATCGAAAAACCTTACTGAATAAAACTTGTAGCAAATTTAATCAGCTTTCATATAGACCAGTTAGTACCTGAATGTTTCAGTACCTACTAAGGTGCCAATTATCTAAACTTACAAAAAATATTATGGTTGTTACACCTTCGAGGGCAGATTGATAAGTTTCCAAAACGACTAAAAAAACTTTAATAATGTATTTCAAATAAATTTATTTTTCAACGTAGTAGGTAGTTGCTTTCTACCTCGATGAAATTAGTCCAACGCTTTCTCCATGCCGTTACACCTTACATACATATACTCACGCCTGTTTCCCATTACAACTTACAAAAGTTTGAAAAAAAAAATCCCAACCCCTCGAAATAGGTACTCATCTCATCTATGGCAACAATGACTTCATCATTTGATGAAAATCAAGTACTTCTAGTTTGGGAACAAGAGGAAGTCGCACGGGGCCAGATCTGGGGAGGATGGGTGCGGTACTGATTCGAACCTCAATTCATGAAGTTTAGCGACCGCAGCCATTGACGTGTGAATAGCAATGGTGAATAGGCGCGCTCGGGTTGTAATGTGGTGGAAATTCCATCAGTTCGATTAAAATCTAATTTGGAGCGTTCGAACTTAGGTCCGAAAAGATGTCAGAATAAAATGTGTCTTTTTATCTTTTTTTTTAGGGTTCCGTACCAAAATGGTAAAAAAGGAACCCTTATGGTGTGACTCAGTCTGTCTGTCTGTCACAGAACTGGATATCTCGAGAACTACTAATGGTATCAACATGAAATTTGGAACAGTTTAAGATGACATTTGCCCAACTATTTTGCAAATAAGAAAGAAATAAAAAAAATTTTTACAACAGGGACTGAAAAGGGGTCCGAAAAATTTGAAGTGAGGTGATTAGGGCATGTGGAGTATCATATGAAAGAGCGCTGTTTGCACATTTTAAAACATTTTTTCTTTTTTCTTAGGCCGCATAGTTTTCGACTTAAGAAAAAAATATAGTTCCACTATCGGTCAAGAGATGGCGCAACCTAATACTACAATAATAATTGGTGGCTGGTTCTAATATAATTACCTACTATTTGCCGTACGACTAAACGAATAATAAGTTCCTACTTAGTAATATAAACAGTTTGCAATGTGGAGTGGCTGAAACGTTTTTCAGTCACCATAAGCAGCTGTGGTTAAGATTTGTAAATTAACTGTCCGCCTGTTCACTCTCCCACCTGTCTGCCGTTTATTCTACTTTTTTAAAGACTGTACTAAAGCAAACTAAAGTAACATATCCAAATATATTTATGATTGTACGGAACCCTCGGTGCGCGAGTCCGAGTCGCTCTTGACCGGTTTTATTTAGTTTGTCATTTCGGAAACTTCATCAATCAGCCCTTGCGCCCAAGTAGTTGGTGTAACAAAATATAAAAAAGTTCAGCTAATTTTGAGACCGACTGAACCAGAATGTCGCCTATATAGGTGTACCTTTATGCGAACCTAGTTCTTAAGGCACCTACTACTTAGGTATTTATACAACATTTTACATTTGGTTTCATTGTTAACAGCGAACAAGAAGCAGCAGTGATGAAAGCCAACCCCTGGCTCTACCACTACTACGCCGTCCAATCAAAACTCCACTACGGGTTAGCATACGAAGCGGCTTCCAGAATGTACGGTCCGCCAGCTGCCGAGCTGCCCGTCTACCCTCCAGCGATGCAGTATCCCGCCCCACCGGTCTGCATCAACGGGACCCAGCCAGTGATGATGCCCAGCGCTGGTCTTCAACCTCATATACCGCATGTCCCTCCGCACTTAGCACCGATGCAATATGCGTATGAGAGAACAGATAATGGACCGGTGGACTATTCTGTGTCGCTTCAGGAAAACAGGTACCGTACCTAGGAATATAAGATCGACAACAGTTTCCCATGTGATTGAAGTAGAGTAACCTAGCTAAAAGTAAAAAAAAAATAATCAATCGTGTTATGTATGATGATGCACCAAGTTCTTTTCCAGAATCATACCTAAACAGTATTTTGGGAATACCGCATGTTTAACTGTAGTTTCCTATTCCAGGTATCACAGTATCCGAGTGGAGGATACCAGAATCCAACCTAACGCAAAGCGGAAAGCAAAAAGTACAGAGGATAAGCCAAACACACCAGTCCCGAACATGTCTCCTCGATGTACGCCTTCCACTGTAACTTCTGGTGACACCTTAGTAGCTGTTCAAGCCGGTTCTATAACAAGTAGAAGACCAGGGTCTAAAAACTTCAATATTAATGAGACAGAGATGATAGACCAGTGGAATCCCAGCCCAACATGGTCAGAGTCAGCGTTACAAAAAGTTCCAGATGTTTGCCACCAAGACCTGAGTCCTTACGTAACAACCACGCCACCTACTCCATCCGGGACACCTTCAGCTTACACCCACAACTGCAGTCACACCTTCGTCTTCGACTGGTCACCAGAGCAATATGTTCCTCATACTAACAATAGATGTAACACGGTAACCACAGAAAGTTCCTATCAGCAGACGTGGAATAGGAGTCAAAGGTCTTTTGCAGAGGGCTCAGTAGACGAAAACTGTAATCCTAATAGATTAAATTTACCAATGAGGGTCAGTAATCCACCGCCAGCGTATAACGCGGCTAGAGATGGAGAAATACTTAGAAGGCAAATAGGTGAGTATGTCTATGAGTAGTCTGACTTTTACCTCTCGTTAGCATTTGTGATCATTGAGTAGGCAGATAGCTGATTTTTTTTTCGCGATTTCTGAGTTGGTCCCATAGTTATTGTTGTTCAGTTTGATGGTCCCTATCTACCATGCATTAGTGGCGGTCACATAATTATAGACACCAGTCGATATTCATACAAACGAGGTACCTAACTTTAAAGCCTTGGTTCTCCGCCAACGATTGACCTAGCTGTGATCTGATGATGGATATCTAGGGAGTGAATGGAAGAGATTCAGATCGCCAACTGATCTGATCACCTTTCTAACTAAGAGATATAAAGATATGTTTAAAATACCGCGAAATTGGCACAAAAATGTATGGAAATCCTGAAACTGAAAACTCTGATCCTTATATCTCTTAGGGTGCTGATCAGATCAGTTGGGTGTATATAGCGATCTGAATCTCCTCCATTCAGCCTCTAGATGGCCATCATCAGATCACAGCTAGGTGAATCCTTGGCGGAGAACCAAGGCTTCAAGTTACCTTGTTTACATGGAAATCATGTGACCGCCACTGTACTTATTTCGCATGATTAGCGTTTAAGTAATCGACACTCAACTGTGAAAATCCATTGTCTTTTGATAAGTTAAACGTGACGTGATAAATCGCTATATTACTTATATCATATCGCGTATAGCTGGTCATGGCTGCTCTAACTTTAATCCATGTTTAAGTTAGAAAAAACCTAACTAAATGCGTGATCACATCGACTATAGCGCTTACATGAGTGAATTAGAGTTCAATTGTTTCCCAGAAAAGAAATATCTATCGCCAGAATCTGGAGCGGACATTATAAAATAAGTTTATACTTACTTATTTCTATTTTCTTTTTTTTAGATCGTCCGCATCCAGCATCACCGGACGCCAAAAAGCCAGCATTATAACAGATGTAGAATAATTAAAACGTCATTTAAGTATAGTTAATAATTGTTACCTTGTAAAAATAAATTTTATTTAAAAAGCTCTGGAACTCTCCTGTGATCTATGTGTCGATAAGTTTGTAAAATTGTAGGTAGATTGTTATTTTTAATGGTAAAGTTGTACAAATTATACCTTGGTAAGTACATTAGACATCACATGTAATGTGATATTATATTTGTTTATTGTACATTATGAATGCCGATAAAGTGCAAATAGTTAGATATAAATTACATACCTAGCTGTATGTATTTTCTTACGTTACTTAAGTTCCCACGTGGCACATCACATAATGGTCTGTGCCACAAATACATAGGTGAACCACTTGCACTGCACTCAGAGTGCACTGAAGTCTGAAGTCATAGACCATATAACCAGCATATAACAATAACAAATACTGGTTCACCTATGTATTTGTGGACATTAAAAACTGTTATAAACATTAATGTAATGTGTAACTGTAAACTTTACAGTTACACATTACATTTACAGTGTAAAGAATATAGAAGAATGACATTTGGCTACCTATTTGTTCATTTGGCTTTAGATATACCTATCACACTGACATGAAAAAAAATTTTTTATTTGACTGGCTGTCTGTATGATTTGACAGCTAAGTTTTTGTGCCTATTTGAAACGCCACTAGCGTGCGTCTAAAGAACTAATTTTGACGTACAATATGAAAATCCAGACTCTCCAGACTTCAAACTTTAGTAGGTACCATGTACGCACGCTATGCTCACGCTACGTCCTACAGCGCCAAAATGGCGGAAATCAAATAGGCACAAAAACAGTTTGACATAAGCCTGTCCAGTGTAAATATGCAGGTCAGTGACCTATCAGAATTCAAAAAGTTTGCTTCGGACATTTTGTTTTTTTATTAATAGTGTGAAAAAGTTCTAAATGATTAGAACAACAATTGCTTATTTTTAATATTACCTAGTTAACGATACCGTCCAAGAACTGTGTAAAAATAAGTTAAAACTACACCTATTAGGCTTTTGTACATAAAAATAATGTTATTTGTTGTTACAATTTTACTTGAGTGACAGGGATGAATTTTTGTACATAAACACTACCTATGCTATGTATATTGTGAAGTAGGAATTCCTGGCTAGGTAAAATATATTTAGAGTTAATTTATAATTTCTACTTTGTTGAAAAAGTTTCGAAAAGTAATTACATAAAAGTGAAAGCAATTTTTTATTATTTTTCTTGATCTCCCCTCTCCATACCCTGAAAAAACTTCTGCCCTAGGTATTAAAGGTAAGTTGGTTTAATAAAAGAAGAAATGCAGTTACAGATATTTATCAATTTATTATTAAAATTTATTACTTACATAAAATACAAGAAAAATTGAATTCATAAAAATTATAAAATAAAATACATATTTCCATATTTGATTTCATCATAGAATCATGTTTCATTATCAAATCTCTATTATAGGTGTAATTACATTTTCATTCTAAGTATTACTCATATAAATAAATTGTCATTACATTACATTCAACACTCGGGCCTCAGGCGCATATTTCTTAACAAACACAAGTCCCTAGCAGTATTCTTTCTGCCATATGCAGTCGACAAGTCATATAATCTAAGTATAAGCCCTATGTTAAAGCTTTCAGGAAGAGCTTTAATCAGTGTAGGTACAAGTTCACTCGGCATCTTTTGCAAAACCACCTGAGCCCTCTCATGCCCACATTGAACAACAAAGACCAAAAATTCGAGAATAAATTGTGTTTGAGGAGTCACATCTCCATTCTTACCAGCAAGTTGAGAAAATGACTTATACAATATGTCTAAAGCTGACTGCAATGGTTCTCTCATTACTACCCCAGACATTGTTTGTCCCTGGGAATAATACATGTTATTTCCATCAGACACACTATCATTCAGTCTTCTTATTTTACTGGAAGGACACATACTATCTAAATCTTCAGAGTCATCGTGGCGGCGTTTGCGAGGATTATGAACTTTATTGGAATTAATATGTTCAAGTGCAGCATAAATGCAGTACACAGATAACTTAGCCAGTATAGATGACTGAGGCTCCACTAGGTCTTCACTTAATTTAGCATTGTACAAATACTGAGGCAACACATGTAACAACAAAGCCTCCGTACATTTCTCAATATCCAAATGCAACATAGCAAGCACTACATCAACCGATCGGTCAAGGTCATCTTGATACCTAAATTTAAGGGTCTCTTTCACCAAATAGTTTACAAACCACACAGGTCCTGTAGTATTCAAGATGTTTTCGACCACGTGAGTCGCATCTATATGAAGATATCCCCTGGATCTTATATCTTCCCAAACTGTTTGAAGCTGTTCCAGCATCGGCTGGCTTGAAACAATACAGTGCGGTAAACCAGCCACTTTGGCCTTTGGTGCAGAAGCAGGATGAACTTCATATTGCATTTTTCTTATAATCTGACACATCAAAATAGACCTTTCTTTAAAATTATCTATTTGTGCTAACTCTACTTCTGTAGCAGGTGCCATAAATTGCTGAACCATATTTATAGGTTTCAAAAATGCCTCTTGATGAACGACATTGATATAGGAGCACAACCAAACTGACGCACAGACAGCCAATGATGCCATTTTCTGCCTCAATGAATCTATCATACGTTTCACTTCAGCGGGAGTTAGAGATCCTTGTTCCCATGCAAATAATATCTCCTTCACAGCCCCACTGACATTCACAGCGAGATCATGCGGTTTCATATTTGTGTTCTTGAAGTCAAAATCTGGTGCACTTAGGTGATGAATTAAGATATCCACCATTTGTTGATCACACTTCTGTAAAATTTGATCTGGTGATTTATGAATAGCTCTACGAGGCATGCATTCTCTAACCCAGTTTTCAAAAAACGAGTCACCATTATCTTCTAATACTGCATCGGCGCCATACTCTTGAACTATTGAGCACAAAATTAAGAAAGAAATATCAAAGATATAAACTTTAGACTGTGAAGCTCCTTTTTCACTAGCTGAAAGAAGTGCAAATTCATTGAATTTAATAAGTTTCGACACAAGTACCTTTAACTTTCCTTCTACTGTAGCAACTGCCAATATCGTATCAAGTGTGGCTCCTCCAACTATCTGACATAACATTGTGTAAAGAGATTCTTGTGTTTTATAAAAGTCACCTCCCATAGTTTTTAAGATGCCAGTTAGTGTAGGCTCAGCTCGAGTAATAAAACTAGGCACAGAACCTTGAAGACCAGTGGGTTCCAGTCTCTGAAGCTTGACATCTTTGCTCTCACGCTTTTGACTAAAATATGACAAGTGACTCTCAGATAGTAAATTTAATTTCACTAATGGTTCAATCAAAGAAATCACACTGTTGCAAGAATTCTTGGTGTCAACAATGTCCAACAGTGGTGTGGATTGCAACAACAGTTCAAAAGCTTCAACAAGTTCAACCGAACATTCATTCTCTTTATTAGTAGTTCCACACATATTATGGAGATAGTGCATAACTTGAGGAATTTTTAGGAAAGTAAACGCAGCCCATCGAGCTTGTATTTTGGCATCTTTACTGGAGTCATTTAATGAAATAAAACAGGCTCGAATCAATTCGCAGTAAAGTCTTGATAAGGTGTAGCCTTTAATTCTTTGTACCATCAGCAGCTGACCGGACAGCTGTTGCAGATCAGCACTTGGATTCGCCAACACGTTTATTGCTACAAGAGCCTGCATGCAATGCGTTACCGTCTCTGGTTTGTTATTCAAGGGCGCAATTTTATCAATATCCATATTACAAATTCTTTGCAAAGTTTCATGAATAGTCACTGGTGCCTTGAACTGTGTATTCATCAACATACATGCTGTGATCTCTTGGCACTTCTTTGTAATCTCATTGTACTCATCAGGGTCATTTTGCTTTGCAAAGTAAAACATTGCAAGAAGAAAATCTGTGTTGACAATCGAGTTCAAAACTGATGTTGATTTCTCTAAAATTTCTTGACTTTGAATTGGGTTCGATGACGGATACTTACTAAGAGAATAATGATACACTTGTAGAAGCCACAATATGATAGAAAATACGGAGAAAGCTAGTACTTCTTCTTCCATTTTGCCCCTACATGTTATACTGTCAAGGAATCCTTCGAGGAATTCCAACAAGGCAATAATGCAGTGAGGTTTATGAAATGCATCGAACTTGGCGATTCTTTGAAGCACCGCCGCGTAGGAGACTAAGTGTGACGCTAGGGAATGTTTCAAATATGATATCACCAACTGGTTAGCACCACAACCAACCATTGCTTGTTGGAGTATACAATCAGCGAGGTTATAAAGATCTCCACTTACCCCTCTGGGCAGAATCGTCTTGATATTGATGCCCCATTGGATGTCGGTCCATCGCTCACGCCAAGCTTTTAAAATCAATGCCTTCAAGGAGCTTGTTTTGCTTGTAATCTTTGAGGCATCCATCATCAGTGTCCAACAAATTTATCCCTTCACTGTCGGAGTGTCGGCCGACGACGTGTCATGGATTGTATAAGAATGAATCAATTTTATGCAATTTAACTGTGATATCAAAATACATTTCATTCACATGATTAAAATAATATTTCTTGAAATTTGAAAATAATCTTGAAATGAAACTTGACAGAAAACACTTTGTTTGATGCACTGGATGCATCCTAGCAGACCAATCGCTATGTCATCGGTCACCACAGTATACATAGTTTTAACTATGGAAAGTAATTTGATTTATTTTAGGCTCGTATACCGCCCGGCAAATAACTTGGATACAAAAGATGCGCAGTAGCCACAGACACTAAACTCGGTGCATCTATTGTCTCATCTTTCTCTTGCCAACCTTATATGCTAGCATCTGTACTATAGAATCAAACACAAACTTAAATCTCTACTTGAATACCTACTTAAAAAGGAATGGCAATGTTAGGCAATTAATAGCACCATCCCTTTCTCTGTACTCAAGCAGAGATTTGAGTTTAAGTTTAATGAGCTATTTTCTGACAGCTGAAAATTTTGTATAATTTTATGTCGATAGATGGCACTACTTCAACTAGGTAGATTTTTTAAAAATTATTTCTACTAAACTGTGTTAGAGGTCAGAGAAAAGTTCTTCGGAGCACACCAACAGACAACCAACGCACAACGCAACAAACCACATACTCAACAAACGTATGTTAAAAAAGTAATTTACATTTCATTTTCATCCTTTGCCTTTTTCTTAAAAACCTACCTACTTAGTTGAACAACGACATCTAGTTATTTTTATGTACTACTTTTTTTTCTTAAACTGCCTTTTGAAAACCACTCAGCAGAGCCATAAAATTCAATAAATTACTTTCAGTTTCTATGGTTAAAATGTACTTTATGGCGACCGATGACTCAGCGGTTAGCCTGCTGAAATGCACCCATTACTTGTTTCTTGTTTTCTTTGCAATGCAGTAATGTCACTGTCAAAACCCGCTCATGATTGGCCAAAATATTAAAATAGCTTGACATATTCGTAAACAAAAACAAACTGTTCCTACACAGCCAAATACACAGCAGACAAAGCGTTTGGTTCATTGGTTCTCTTCTCAAAGCGAGCAGTAAAATGATTTTATTAAGTATTTAAATCCATTGTTTTTAATAATAAAAAAATATTTTATTCATTTATTTTGTAAATTAAATGTAAGTTTGAATAAAAACAAGTCACAAAATCATTTCTTGCCTATAAAATCTAGTTAAAATTCATGGTACGTATAATAAAAATTTAACGCAGAAATGTCAATGTCAAATCTGTAATGTAAAGTCAGGCGATTTCGTTCGCATGCTGAGTTTGTTTACAAACTTTTAACCGAGTTATTATCAGAAATTATAATGAGTTTTAGAACATATAAAGATAAAATCGACGAAGGTGATACGGTTATACTTTACCTTAGCAATATTATATATGCCATCGAGGTACAGCGCGAAATAAAGAACAAAAAAGGCGAAATGATAGAAAATGTATTTCAAACACCTTTTGGTGCTTTAAAAGTTAAAAATCTTATTGGAGCAGATTTTGGAAGCCGAGTAAGTATTTCAAGATTTTTCAATGACTTGTTTTACATAAATTAATCTTATTTTTTAGTACATAACATAGAGGTTATCTTCTGGGAGAACAATACCTTTGCATTAGAATTTCATACCTTTTCTTCTATTAAAGTTTATACAAATCAACTAGGTGGAGCTTTCAAAGGGCTGGGGCCACGTTTTGCAGCCTACTCCTGAACTGTGGTCCCTAACTCTGCCACATCGGACACAGATCATCTACACACCGGACATCAGTATGATTTTATTACAACTGGATTTAGTGCCTGGAAATGTTGTAATTGAAGCGGGTAAATAAGGATATTGGCTCTTCTTTCCTTTAGTTGGTCACGAATTTTGAGTTCATATTTTTTTTATGTAAAGAACTACTGATATGGAACACGAATACCAAATTTTATGGTTAGGAACCAAATAATAAGCGAGAAATAAATTTCTGAAAATTGAGAATCTGTCTAAAATTAGACCAGTGTCGTCATTTTTGACGTTTAATGGCGGCGCACTAGGTTGGTAGCACTGCTAAATCATTGTAATGGTGACCAAAGACCGCAGGTCACGTGATAGGTGCGAGGAGCGTAGCGACGAGCATGTTAGGTGTACATGAACCCAGCGCGCAAGCCGAGCGAGCGAAGCGAGCGTGCCGCGGCAGCGGCCGGCGAAGCGCCAGAAACGACTTTTTTTACGTGCGAAATTTTGTATGTACGTCCCCTTCCCTCTCCCCACCTTTTTTTAGCCTCCCCTGCTTAATTTCCACATTTTTTGTTTTGAGGTTATATTTACACAAAAAAATACTTCTCGAAAACTAAGCATCACTGGCAGATGGGGATTGGAGGAGGGAGTTGTTTCCCTTCCCCCTCCCCTTCCCTATCTTTAATTGCCGAAAAATAACAGTAATTTGGCTGTTATCATTACTTTTAAGTCTACGATGGGGAAATTGAAAATTCATTTAAAAAAAAAGTATCCATTTCCTAACTCCCAAATTTTAGGAGGGGGGTAAGGGAGTCCCCCCCCTCCCTCCCCCCTCACTTTCACCCCCAAATTCGAGACCAACTAATGGAAAGTAGAACCAGGATATTGATAACTTTTGTGAATAAAATTTCTTATTAGAGTCTTAACTCTTTGACCTCACCAAAACGAGACACAATAGATATTTCATTGTTGTCCGGCTACTGGTAGCCGAGCCGCTCAGGGTTTGGTGAATTAAAGCAGGGGTGTCAAACTGATTTTTCTAAAGGGCCATTTATAGATACGAGAGTGGATTGATAAGTCCATGACTTTTTAATGAAGAAAGAGTTTTTTTCAGAATATTTTATTTTATTTCGGTACATAATCTTATTGTAGCTCTGCATATTCAGTCCAACGAAGTTCCTACCTCTTTAACCCATTATTTTTTCTTTCATCGCCTGAAAACTGGTAACTGAAATGAGGGCCCATTTCAGACACCACCTTTTGGCTTGATGAAAATCTTTGCCCGCCAAAACATTTATCAAGACATTTATTCATGTTTGGTAGGAGAAAAATCTCACTGGGGTTGAATCTAGAGAATAGGAAGGATTCGCATCTTCATTCGATGAGTTTTGATGTCATGAGTGCCGCCGAGACGGTCGACAGGGTCATTAAGAAAATTTTGAAGTCGCTTGAGCTTTTTGTTTCCAAAAGTAATAATCTTTTGTCAAATTTGAAAAAAATGTAGTGTAAAGATGCCTTAAGGAGTTCCTTTTTAAGACACAAAAATAAATTATGGAAAAAAAGTATTTCTTCTTTTCAAAGTCATGGACCTTGACCTTGACCACCCTCGTATAGGGTGTGTTAGTGGGCCAGACTCAAAATAAAAAATTAAAATCTTTATTTATTTTGTTTAAGTAAATTTTGATACAGAGGTAATTAATAGGAGTTATCTTGAGCTTGAGGATCCGGATACCTTTTATTATCGACAATACGAATCATCACAGGATAAATTTTGGTTACGGACCATATCTTTGACACCCCTGAATTAAAGAACATAAGACATTGTTTGCCTGTTTAAATTAAAACTATGATGCTAAACAACAATGGAGAATGTCTGAAAAAAATTAAATTGGCTGAATATTTTTTTGGTAGGAAGAAGCTCCCTTAGTAACAAAGATACTGAATAAGAGTGAAAACATTAAAAAAAATAATTTTGACTTTACAATTGTACGAAAGTAACAGCAGAATGGAGATTATCTCTTAGCCACCACCTGGCTGGAAGGCTGGAAGCTTAGTCTGGTTCA
Source organism: Agriphila geniculea (assembly GCA_943789525.1). NCBI lineage: Eukaryota > Metazoa > Arthropoda > Insecta > Lepidoptera > Crambidae > Agriphila > Agriphila geniculea. The sequence goes on from OX038890.1 coordinate 16,642,638, forward strand.
CGGACGGCTCCAAAATGGGTCTTGATGTAGGATGTGGTATACATGGCGTGAGACCAAGAGTCAACCTCAGTGTTAACCTTGGTAAGTACGCCACAATTTTCCAGGCAGAAGTCTATGCCATCATAGAATGTGCAGAAATTAACCGCCAACGAAACTACACAAATCAGACCATCTATATCTTTTCAGATAGCCAAGCAGCACTTAAAGCCATAAACTCGAACGTAATACGATCGAAACTGGTAAAAGACTGCATAGACAAACTGAATGAACTGGGACAAAAGAATTAAATTATTCTGAAATGGGTACCAGGGCATTCAGGCATAACCGGCAATGAAAAAGCCGACGAGCTTGCTAAAACTGGGGCGCGAGACCAACAGATCGGCCCAGAACCTTTCTGTAGTATTTCAAAAAACCAGGCTATGCAACTTCTTAAAGATAACCTTTTGGACGAGGCGGTGGCGAGTTACAATAGATCTTTTAGGTCGCAGTGACTACAGCTTTATCTGAGCTGCATAGCCCCTAACAATCAAATAATAATAATAAATTTATTTAATCGTATGATAATAATGAGATAGGCGAAGGGGAAATATACGTGTCAAATTGTGTAATTATAAATCAATGTCCAGGTCGCGGAGCCAATTGATGAAGACAGGTGGTAGCTCATTCATGTCGCTAGTAGGTCCTGGATACGCACGAATAGGGCATCGCTGCACGATGTGTTCCATAGTCTGCTTCCTCACCGCAGTCGCAGATTGGGCTATCTGACCATCCCCAATAATAAATAGCCACCACCTGACACAACCACAACATGGTATTAAAAAAAGTTTCAACACAAATTATCAAATCTTTTTTTTTATATGTGTTATGTTTATGGCCAATGGTGGCTAAGGCATAATCTCTATTTCTGCTGTTACTTTTGTACATTTGGGAAGTAGAAGCGACCTTAATTTTTTTTTGTCACCCTACCACTAATTCTGAAACTTTTTTTCTTACTAAGGGAGCTTATTCCTACCAAAAAAATATTCCAATTTGCCAATTTGGATTTTTTCAGACATTCTCCATTGTTATTGTGGTTGGACCAGGGGCCGTACCGGCTAACGCATCGAACTTCGAAAAGTCTGTCAGGTTTCAAATTAAAACAGATAAATCAAGCCCCAATTGGGCCAAAATGGCGAACCTTAATTCATGAGGTCCCACTAACATCAATATCTTTCAAATAACTTCCACAAATAGTACAATAAGTAATTCCTTACTTCGATTTATCTGTTTTAATTTGAAACTCGGCAAATTTTCCGAAGCTGGTACGGCCCCTGTTGGACATATATCTGATCTGTGGTTTAACCTTTACCTTTTACCTAATATAAAAAGTTACACCTTTATTTATACTAATTATTGTTCTTGCTCTAATTAGGTACAGGCAGCGGCTCCTTAACCCATGCCCTGGTCAGGCGGGTGAGACCTCATGGGCATGTTTATACTTTCGATTTCCACGAACATAGAGCCAAACTTGCTAAAGATGAGTTTGAAGAACATGGCATTGGAGACTTTGTCACTGTAAGTACCTAACTCTATTCTTTTTGTTTTTCTATAAGTTTCTTGCACCATCTCTTTTTGTCAGCTAAAAAAAATCTCAAACGGGTAGTAAGAAAATATAGACAATTCAAAAACACTTCATTTCTAAGTTTATTTGAATAAGTAATTTTTGATTGATTGATTAATTATAATTATTATTAAGAAGTATGTACAGTCAGAAGCAATAAATTGTATATCCACAGCATAGAAACATGTCTCACCTTAACTCAACATTTAGTTATCATACAGTTCCAGTATGATCTTATATATGGTATTACAGTATATTATGCACTTTAAATTCATTGCTTATAATAATAAATAAATAAATTTTCTGCATAATATAAGGGCATAAGTAGCATAATAAGTTAACATAATTAGTAAAGTTCAAGTAAATTAAAGTTTACTTATACAGGGTGTCCACTTTCTGGAAAGTCAGGGAGAGTCAGGGAAAAGTCAGGGAAGCTCAAGGTGGTCAGGGAAAGTCAGTGAAATTACGGGTCAACCTGGAATGTCAGGGAAAAATTTGAAATTTTATATTTTCGACCTAAAATTTCCCAGTGATTGTAAAAAATGAGGGACATTCATGCTTTAGTCTGAGCTATAATCCATAATATTGTAGCATTTTTTCCAGCTTTTATTAATAAATTACGGTTTTTTTCTTTTTTATGGAGTGAATTACATTATCAGATACTTTTGATCATAATTTGATCACTCCTTATTAGTGTCCCATTTTCTAAAATGAACTATGTTATGACATAATTTAGTTCAGTTAGATATAGGTATATATTATAAACATGTTCAAGCTTTCACTACGAAGCTCATATTATTGGAGAAACAGCTGGAACAAAAGCAGTAGGTTCATTGGGAGACCTTATTTTCCGGAAATCAAAAGACATTGGACTTAAGAGTATAGTATTATATTATCTGTGACTTAAGTAAGACCATGTAACATATTAAAAATAAAATTTAAACTGTTGAAAAATGCGCTGCGCGGCTGTCTTTCTTTTACTAGTGGATGAAACTAACTAAAAATCATACTGCGCGGCCGTTTTTTTAAACTATAAACAGGCAAGATTACAAGGTTACCTGAATGAAACTGATAAAAAATCGCGCTGCGCGGCCGTTTTGTTTATTCTAAACAGGCAAGATTACAAGATTCGTGGACGAAACTGACTAAAAATCGCGCTGCGCGGCTATTTTTTTTTACTATAAGCAGACAAGATTACAAGGTTACTGGATGAAACTGACTAAAAATCGCGCTTCGCAGCCGTTTTATTTACTGTATGACTTGCCTCGGGCCACCTCTGGCTATTGAGCATTTATTTTGGCCCGCTACGGTTTACAAAAGTACTAAATCTGGCCCTCCACAAAATTGTAATGGACAGCCATGCTCTAGGGTACCAACCAAGGGCGCACTTATAGAAGCTCGCACAGGGCGCAGAAAAGGCTATTTACGGCACTGGTTTTGACATTGCCGCTGTAAGAATCAACGTAAAACTATCTTTTGGATCCCTCTAATGTACTTACAAAGTTGTCAGAGTTACAAAATATGCTTTCATATCTAAAAGCGGAATCATGCAATGCATTTGTTTTGCACTGCATAATGACATAATTTATTAATAAAAATTTTATATAGCCCTTTAAAAAAAATGGTCAGGGAAATTTGAAAAAATGGTCAGGGAAAGTCAGGGAAAAGTCAGGGAATTTATTTGAACTTTAACAGTGGACACCCTGTTATAGTATAGTTAGCATACATGCATAGTGCATACTATCATAAAAATACTTTTGTAGGCAAAACATAGAGATGTTCTGGAGCACGGGTTTGGTGAAGAATTGAAAGCGAAAGCCGATGCTGTTTTCCTAGATTTGCCTAGTCCCTGGACAGGAATCCCTCATGCTGTGGCTTCTATGAAAGATGAAGGTAAGAAGAGGCTTTTATTTACTTTCTTGATGGTAATTATGTACAGTCAGCAGCTCGGGTTACTGCAACATGTCAATATATTTTGAACTTAATATTCAATAACTTATAGTTGAAACTTCAGTTTTGTATAACAGTCAGCAGTTTATCCAGTAGTATTTAAACTTTGCTGTATCTAATGTCTTTACATTTTACACTGTTGGCACGTAATGTAAGTTGGGTCTCTTTTTACCGACTTCAAAAGGAGGGAGGTACTCAATTCGACCCGTTTTTTTTTTTTTGTTTTTTTGTTTTTTGTATGTACACCGATTACTCGAAGACGGCTGGACCGATTGAAATAATTCAAACGTTATTACATTAGGTAAACTTTCAAGTTGGTCCCATTTTTTAAAATTTTGAAATCGGTTCAGTACTTTTCAAGTAATCTTGAAAAAAGCACGAAAATAGTATGATTTTGTGTGAACTACCTCGATGATCAGTCGTATAACTTCTTTATTTATGAACTGAATAAGATTTATTTTTTTGTTGGAAAAGGGATATCTTAAGTGTAGTTCTTTAACCGACTTAAAAAAGGAGGTTCTCAGTTTGACCCGCATGTATGTATGTTTCTCCGCGATTAACTCACGTTTGGCTGAGCCGATTTTAATTTCTACCTAAATAATATACCTACACTACCTAGTACAAAAGGTACCTACACTAAAAATAAAAAATTGTTTAAAAAAACAAAAAACCAACTTCAAAAAACCTACCTCTAAAAAGCAAGAAATAATATTCGTAATAATAAAAACACGTCTTTTTTTAAATTTGAGATTTTTGCATTTACAATGCTATTTTTAAACAATACTAAATAATATACTAGAAAAAATACGACTCGCACCAGATCAATACTCAGACGGGAATCGAACCCGCGACCTTTGGATATCCGGTCCAATGCTCTGACCGCTGAGCTACCGAGTAACTAGTGACATCGTCGAATTTTTCCTAGTATATCCTAAACTCTTACGCTGTAAGCCAGCGTTATTTCACCAATGTGAGGAATTACCTCGACATTCAATTGAAATATCTTTCCAGATATTTTAACAGTTGATTAAGATGAAATAGCTATATAATTTTTAAATTTGAGATTTTTGCATTTACAATGCTATTTTTAAACAATACTAAATAATATACTAGAAAAAATACGACTCGCACCAGATCAATACTCAGACGGGAATCGAACCCGCGACCTTTGGATATCCGGTCCAATGCTCTGACCGCTGAGCTACCGAGTAACTAGTGACATCGTCGAATTTTTCCTAGTATATCCTAAACTCTTACGCTGTAAGCCAGCGTTATTTCACCAATGTGAGGAATTACCTCGACATTCAATTGAAATATCTTTCCAGATATTTTAACAGTTGATTAAGATGAAATAGCTATATAATTTTTAAATTTGAGATTTTTGCATTTACAATGCTATTTTTAAACAATACTAAATAATATACTAGAAAAAATACGACTCGCACCAGATCAATACTCAGACGGGAATCGAACCCGCGACCTTTGGATATCCGGTCCAATGCTCTGACCGCTGAGCTACCGAGTAACTAGTGACATCGTCGAATTTTTCCTAGTATATCCTAAACTCTTACGCTGTAAGCCAGCGTTATTTCACCAATGTGAGGAATTACCTCGACATTCAATTGAAATATCTTTCCAGATATTTTAACAGTTGATTAAGATGAAATAGCTATATAATTTTTAAATTTGAGATTTTTGCATTTACAATGCTATTTTTAAACAATACTAAATAATATACTAGAAAAAATATACGACTCGCACCAGATCAATACTCAGACGGGAATCGAACCCGCGACCTTTGGATATCCGGTCCAATGCTCTGACCGCTGAGCTACCGAGTAACTAGTGACATCGTCGAATTTTTCCTAGTATATCCTAAACTCTTACGCTGTAAGCCAGCGTTATTTCACCAATGTATTTTTTCTAGTATATTATTTAGTATTGTTTAAAAATAGCATTGTAAATGCAAAAATCTCAAATTTAAAAATTATATAGCTATTTCATCTTAATCAACTGTTAAAATATCTGGAAAGATATTTCAATTGAATGTCGAGGTAATTCCTCACATTGGTGAAATAACGCTGGCTTACAGCGTAAGAGTTTAGGATATACTAGGAAAAATTCGACGATGTCACTAGTTACTCGGTAGCTCAGCGGTCAGAGCATTGGACCGGATATCCAAAGGTCGCGGGTTCGATTCCCGTCTGAGTATTGATCTGGTGCGAGTCGTATTTTTTCTAGTATATTATTTAGTATTGTTTAAAAATAGCATTGTAAATGCAAAAATCTCAAATTTAAAAATTATATAGCTATTTCATCTTAATCAACTGTTAAAATATCTGGAAAGATATTTCAATTGAATGTCGAGGTAATTCCTCACATTGGTGAAATAACGCTGGCTTACAGCGTAAGAGTTTAGGATATACTAGGAAAAATTCGACGATGTCACTAGTTACTCGGTAGCTCAGCGGTCAGAGCATTGGACCGGATATCCAAAGGTCGCGGGTTCGATTCCCGTCTGAGTATTGATCTGGTGCGAGTCGTATTTTTTCTAGTATATTATTTAGTATTGTTTAAAAATAGCATTGTAAAAACAAAAATCTCAAATTTAAAAATTATATAGCTATTTCATCTTAATCAACTGTTAAAATATCTAGAAAGATATTTCAATTGAATGTCGAGGTAATTCCTCACATTGGTGAAATAACGCTGGCTTACAGCGTAAGAGTTTAGGATATACTAGGAAAAATTCGACGATGTCACTAGTTACTCGGTAGCTCAGCGGTCAGAGCATTGGACCGGATATCCAAAGGTCGCGGGTTCGATTCCCGTCTGAGTATTGATCTGGTGCGAGTCGTATTTTTTCTAGTATATTATTTAGTATTGTTTAAAAATAGCATTGTAAATGCAAAAATCTCAAATTTAAAAATTATATAGCTATTTCATCTTAATCAACTGTTAAAATATCTGGAAAGATATTTCAATTGAATGTCGAGGTAATTCCTCACATTGGTGAAATAACGCTGGCTTACAGCGTAAGAGTTTAGGATATACTAGGAAAAATTCGACGATGGCACTAGTTACTCGGTAGCTCAGCGGTCAGAGCATTGGACCGGATATCCAAAGGTCGCGGGTTCGATTCCCGTCTGAGTATTGATCTGGTGCGAGTCGTATTTTTTCTAGTATATTATTTAGTATTGTTTAAAAACACGTCTATTGAAGTCGGGTGGGGCTTTTAGAATAAAAAAAGGAATTTGTACTCCAGCCCCACCCGACTTCAATAGACGTGTTTTTATTATTACGAATATTATTTCTTGCTTTTTAGAGGTAGGTTTTTAGGCCATAGATTCACCGTGTTTTTTTTTACAAAATCCATCTTATTATGATTTTAAAGCTTACGTCAATGATAGTTTAGACTAGGTACTTAAGTTGTTTGGTGAAACCTTATTAGCTTAATAAAGAAGGCAAGATTGTAGGTAAATTGAAACTGATAAAATAGATACACAAATAGTTTAATTGATTGGAATCTAGTGAAAGGTAGGCTTAGCTACTAGAGCAGCACACATGCTATAAATCTCAATTAAGTACAAATGCTCACTACACAGATTAGATATCAATTGTAAAGCAGGAAAGGCAGATCCTTATAAATCGACAGCTGATTGCGATCATCGGTGTCGATTATTCAGATCCACTTGTAAGTTATTCGATTCTATTCATTAATTTAGTATCGAACTAGATAACGCATTCAAAATCTATTCATCGTTACGAAATGGTGGGGATTTTGTTTAAGGTTGTCACATAATGTGTTTTTCATATCACTAAGTACTACTAATTCTATATGTAAGAGATTGTGATCCAAAGAACTATCTTTGGATCACAGTCTCCTACATATAGAATGCCACATTGCTACTGGAGTACTTAATGTGGCAAGTTCGATTGCTCTGGACCATTTAAAAGTATTTTTTGATTAATCATGAAGACAAAAAGATTGATTATGTGGTGTTTTCAATAGTTCCTGAATAATAACGCGAACCAGCAAAGCAGTGTTTACATAAATACTTATGTAAAAGTCAATCTAAAATTTGACAAACCTTTTTACTTTGAATGTTAAGCATATTCAATTCAAATTTCAAATAAATCAAACCTCACACTTAGCCCAACACAACGTAACGTGTATGGAAAAGCTAATAATCAAAACGTCAAACGCTACCATATTCCGATGTAAAACCGGATCCAATTTAATTCGAAATAGCGAGTTGACAGCCCTGTTCATTTGGCTAATTGGTAAATGGTAGTCGTTATAACTAAGTGGTAGATACCGATCGCGCGGATCGTGTCCCGCGCCGACAAACGACACATTGACAGCCATAAAATATAAATTAGACAGAATAGCCGCTTTAAACAAATAGCTATCTTCCAAGCACGCATACATAGACATTTCGTACATACAGGCAATCTCAGACCAACCCAGACGAGGCACCTGCCCCTGCCGAGGTACCATCGAGTACACTAGGGGTTAGGTGGGATCACGAAAGGCGGTCATGGAAGGTAGCCGCCGAAAACCCCTCCTAGTGAGTCCCACACATACGAACCGTCTGCTCACCTGCGGGTGAGCCGGGCCATTTTGTGCTCGGCCACAGTGGCGAGCTTAGCCAGGTTGCGTGGGCGGGGCGCTCAAACGTTATGAACCTTTACCGCACACTATGGACGAAAACGGAGTGTTTTCATAATATGTATTATCTACACCCATGCTTTAAATTCTCTGTAAAGGGTTCTGAAACAGTTAGATTCCGCCCAACATTACAGAAGATATAATAAGAGAAGGGGGAATAAAGTCAAAGTCAAAACCCTTTATAGAGGAATATCATGGGTGTAGATAAATATCATGGGTGTTTTTAATCCATAAGTATTACAATATTGTTTGTTTCCCAAATAAAAATAATAAAAAAATACGTACTTAAACACTCATATGATACTATTATCACATTCGTGTTTTAATACCCCTTGTTATAGTACAGTTGCAAAAATAACTATTAAATAATAATAATAAATAAATCTTTATTGAAATAATCTTAAATCACTATTTACAACAAGTCTAAACATAGATAATATAGGGAAAAGAAATAAAATGTGCCTGAACTAGGATTAACCTGTGTTTCAGGCGAAAAAAGGACTTACAAAACTACTTAAAATTATTAAACAATAAAATACAACGTAATTAATAATTAAACGAAAAATAAAAAACAAAAATTCGCAAAAAGAGCTAAAACAAAAACAATGTTTTTTATATAAATCTACATTAGCGAGAAAAACCTACATATTCTTTTTGTAATAAAAAAATAATTCTTCTCGATACGGTTTCACAAACATTACCTACAATTACACCCGCCCTGCGTCATCAAAATTTTAATCTAGGTCAATGGCAGTGATGCATACTTCAAGTTTAATTACAAATATTTATCTATAGTTATTTATTTTATTTTGCAAACATGTTAGATGTGGTGAATTATTATAAAGGTTAGTAGAACACTGGTGATCGGTTATTGTCGCATCAAAAACGAATGCTATTGATGAATTGTTATAAAAACAGAAAATACATAATATGTTAAAATTATTTAAAAATAAAATTAGTGAAAAATTAGGCTTTTAGGCTCCTATATAATCTATTGAGTTTATATATCTTTGTTCAGCATTTCTTTTAGTCGGACAGTCAGCATCACCTGTTTTGTGGTTAGAGGGCTTCTTGAAGTGCAAGCATGTAGCACATTTTGGTGGCTCAGTTTTTTTAGCACAGTCCTTGATGGCGTGACCCATTTCGCCACAGTGTCCGCAGGTGGTGGCCTCCTCTCGGCATGTCTTGGCCGCGTGACCGTACTGCTGGCACTTGTAGCACCTTGTCACAAGAAGTCCCTTACAGGGCACGAAGACCAATTCACAAATACTCTGTCATTAGTAATTAAGGCTTTTCGTATATCTGCAGGGACTTCTATAACATAGTTGCAGGTCTCAGCGTCCTTCTTTCCTGACTTATGACTTAATCTAATAGAGGTCAAAAAGGCATCGATTGTCATACCATGAAGTTTATTGGATAAGTTTTGCTGAAAAATGCAGTTGAAGACTTCCGTTTCCTGCATACACACGGGCACTCCAATAACTACGATTCGCGGCTTTCGTTTAGGTGGTTCATCCACAGTGAGGCCAGAGGTCATCAGTTGTGCCGTCTGCTTCAGTTTCTCAACGTCGTCCTTGGTGTCAGTGCTGATGATAACACCACCATTTTTTGTTTTGCGCAAACTTCTTACATGCAGCTTCATTTGTTCCGGTTTGATAATTTTCTTAACTAGAGTTTTTGTCTCCTCGCTCGACTTTGTTTTGTCAGTAGGGTATATTGCGACAGAATTCAAGTTGTTGGGCTTAATCAGGTTGTTAGCACTTTTTTTAACAACGTCGGCGAAGGAAACTGAACCCGCGGCTGGTTTTGAGGACTCTTCAATCGTTAGTTTGAGGTCTTGAAGTCGCTGCGAAAGGTCATGTTTTTCTTTAAGAGCTTGAATTGAAATATGGGTCTGAATAGTTTTCTGCTTAAGGGACTGGTATTGGACGGCCAGTTGAGATGTTCCATGGCTAACTTTGCGGCATAAATTGTTGATACGTAATTTCTGGTCTGAATTTAATTTACCTTCGCACGAAATAGCGCAGACCTCATTTAGGCATTGTTCAATGCTTTTCATCCAATTCTGGATATCAGGAGTGGATATAACTTCTGGAGGGTCCTCTTCATGTTGAGCGGGCACGGGCGCCGGGGGTTGGCGCGAGGGCGTGGGCGGCGGGCTGCGGGCCGTTACCGCGCTCCGGTTAAAGGGGCTGCTATCCATTTTTATTGTTGTTCACTTAACATCGTAAAAATAACAAAACAATTCACTTAAAGCAATTACCGTTCGGCATAGATAAATGTCTCTTCCGCGTATCGTAAATCTAGGTCACAATTATTTTGCAAGTTATTGTTTAATTAATCACATGAATTAATCGACACGTCTGATCACATCGGCGATTCAATAGTAGTGATATTATCTACACACATGCTTTAAATCCTCTATAAAGGGTTCTGAAACGGTTAGCTTACTGCCAACATTACAATATCAGAGCGAGAAGATGTCGCGCTCCTCCCCGTGCCCGCGCCCGCGCCCGACGAGTTACATTATGAAGTTAAGTACAATACTCTTTCGGATGATATAATGACGACGAGGAGGAGGAAAATCAAACTCAAAGCATCACACATTCGTGTTTTAATGCGGCTCATTATAGTACAGTTGCATAAATAACTATTATATTTCGCGCCCGTCGTCGTCGACGGAACCGCGCTAATAGGCTTGCACTGTGGATGACCACTTTCAGTACTGTAGCAGTTACTATAAGTTCCTATAGCTACAAAACAAAATGACGATAGCGATATTCAAATACGGCCAGAGCGGAGCGGCGGAGCTTCTGTCTTACTTTTAAGTTTGTGCTAACAGCTGTTAGTTATCCTTGAAAGTGCTCTTAGGAGCCCTATTGTGTCGTCCGAGTGGGTATAGGTTCCTTGTGAAGTTAATTAGTCGATATTATCTATTTGAGAGTACCTGCCAATCGGTGGGGTATGACCTTATTAGTATTACGTTATGAGTACTGGCCTAAAATGGCCTAAATATTGTTTATCTAATATCTACACTCCTTTATATCCTCTATAAAACGTTCTGAAACTGTTAGCTTACTGCCAACATTATAACAACCAGTGTCATATAGTAACCATAATAATATCCGAACGAGTGGCTAGGGGCGCCGCCAGCACTCCTGCGCGCGCCCTCGGAAATTGCTTTATGAAATTCAGTACAACATAATAACACTCGTTTGGATGATATTATGACAGCCGGGGCGTCACGCGCGGGATGTTGGCAGCTCCGCGCCCGCGCCCAGCCAGTCGTTTGGATATTATGGATAAACTATGACACTGGTTGTTTGATGTTGCCAATAAGCTACTGTTTCAAAAACTTTAATAGAGGATTCACATCATGGGAGTAGATAAAGTCTTGTATGCAACTGTTCATAATTAGGTATTAAACCATGTGATACTATTAAATAATTAATAAATAATGCTTGGACAACTTCACACAGCGCCCTCTAGCCCCAAACTAAGCAAAGCTTGTAATATGGGTGCTAGACTCAGGCGCGGTCCGAGGGGGGGGGGGTCACAGGGGACATGACCCCCCCGAACTCGTACACGTCACATAGAAAAAGGTTCTAAAAATTTACAGAAATGCAATTATTGTTATTAGTGACCCCCCCAAAATTTCAGGCTGCGACCGCGCCTGGCTAGACTACTGACGTACTACTTATATACTTTTTAAATATATCCTTATTATACATAGTAACACCCAGACCCGTCACAGAAATTAAAATTGATCATTTCAATTTCTGCCCGGCCGTGAATCGAACCCGGGGCCTCTTGCGTGGTAGGCGGCATGTTGACCATTGCACCACTCCGGTCGTCGTACCTAGTTCTTCATTAGTTCTTCAATATTTATCCCCTTTACTTCATGCAACTCAAACATTGAATTACAATTTATTTCAATATTACTTACGTAATACGTATATTTAATAGTAAATGTCCAATTAAATTAAAATATATAGGATTGATATCTCTATAATTTTATACAACATTGCTTCGCTAAGTTCGCTATTATGTACATTATATTAATAGGTAAATGTGTCTCTATGAACTTAGATGTCGGGTAATCACTATGATTATATGTTGCATACTCAAATATATACGAGTAAATTTACAATTATTCTTACATATCTTTGACGCAATATGTTGATGTTGCTACATAATGTATGTTAATGCTTAATGTTGCGTCTTCTTGTATACTTTGCTATTTATGTCTAAATAAGCATAGATTATTCAAATGTTACTATGAAGTTATTATTTCCGTCCATATAGGTATCATAAATAAACGTGGATATAATCCTTACTTTAATATTATAAATGCGAGAGTCCGTTTGTTTGTTTTTTTACGTCTTCACGTCTTAACTACTGAACCGATCATCATGAAATTTTAAATACACATACATATGCGTCAAGATGTTTGCCGGAATTTGTACCGATAGTTTAGGTTTGATCTGCCCCGGCTTCGTCGAAAGAGCGTAAAGATGTTTGCCGGAATCTATACCTATAGTTTAGGTTTGATGTGTCCCGGCTCCGTCGAAAGAGCGTAAAGACGTTTGCTGGAATTTGTACCGATAGTTTAGGTTTGATCTACCCCGGCTCCGTCGAAAGAGCGTCAAGATGTTTGCCGGAATCTGTACCTATAGTTTAGGTTTGATGTGCCGGCAACTACCAATCATTTTTACTACAATAGAAGCGTATCTAACATACGGAATTCATAGTTCCATAACGTTATATTTCACGTCAGTGCGAGCGGTCGTCCAAATATGTGCCGTTAATAAATGACCAGGACTACGGCCATGACAACAATAGTCGTAACAAATGTATGAGATATGTATTCTTTTTGTGTACTTACATTAGTAAGAATTGAGCTATTATTATAGTTTCGAATGTGTTTGGAAAGTTTTGAGATAAACCGTATACCTATTAAACACGAGACGATGACGATGTTCGTTCGACGAGGAAAACTAGCAGTACAGTGGAATCTGCGGAATCGATAAGCTAAGTATATTCAATCAAACGATTTTATAAGCGCAAGTTAAGATACATCATAAGTTACATAATTAATGTTAGTTTTATTTATTAACTAACTTGTACTTATACTTATCCCACCATTTTCGGCATCCTGAAATCTAAAAAGCATACTTAGGTAGACGAACAAAGTATCGTAAAATTTTCTCAATATCCGGCATCTTGTAGCAGTACGCATGTATTGATTTTTCCAAGAGTCCTCATGCACACATACTTACCAACTAAAACCGCCATGGTCATCGACTCACACAATACCCCACAGTCGCAGTCAACAGCAACAAATGTGCGCTTCAAACCAGCGACATATCGCTCTGTGAACAAAACCTCCTCGGTGGTCCCCGTCTAAGAGACAGCCCTAGACGGACGTTATCTACAAGTGAAAAATTGCCCGCTTTGTGCTTTTACCAGAAACTGCACGCTAGAAAGCTCCTTGTCAAATTTCTAACTAGATAGCTAGGTTATTGTGGGTTGTGTTTACTTAATCACACTCTTGAGACGATTTAGGTTTACGGCGAAACACCGTAAGTAGTTCATAAGACTTGAGAAAGTCCCAAGCATTGATCAAGAATACCCTAGATCAGACTGATCAGAGTCTCAAAAAAACCGGCCAAGTGCGTGTCGGGCCACGCGCCATAGGGTTCCGTAGTTACCTTATACCATACCATATTTAATACCACCTATAATTTTTCGTCTGTAAAAATAACTTTGTTTTTCACAGTGTTGGTATGAATGACAAAGTTATATTTGCGGTTTTGGAAAATGTGCTATATCTTAAAAACTAATTACTATATCTCGTTCAAACCAATTTTGGTTGAAAGTGTTTACTAAGATCTACAGCATATATTTTTTTTAGATTTTTCACTCTCTTATTTCAAAAGTTAAAGGGGGGGGGGACACACATTTTACCACTTTGGCGGTGAATATCTTTCAAACGGTTGACTTTGAGAAAAAGTTGTCTCAGGAACCTCAATGTCATTTTTTAAGACCTATCTATAGACACCCAACACGTGTTGGTTTAAAGAAAAAAAATTTTTTCAGTTTCAGTTCCATGTATGGGGAGCCCCCCCTTAATCTTTGATTTTTCTTATTTTTGTATTAAATTCGTTAAGCGGTTAACAGAATACGTCTACCTACCAAGTTTCAACTGTGTAGTCTTAATACTTTCGGAATAAAGTGGCTGTGACATACGGACAGACAGACAGACAGACAGACAGACAGACAGACAGACAGACAGACAGACAGACATGACGAATCTATAAGGGTTCCGTTTTTTGCCATTTAGGCTACGGAACCCTAAAAACGTTCCACTTACAAACTAGGCGCTTAATTTGCACAAAGTAAGTGATAAAAGATGGGATTTTACAAAAAAAGTGATATAAAATGTGAGTTTGTACAAAATAAGATGTGATTATGTACAAAATACGCGCCAAGTTTGTAAGTGGGACGCTATTTCGAAGTGCCATTTTTGTGTGCTGCTTTAGTTCGTGGAGCGTTATCTAGGATATTCTTGATCGAAGGTCCCAAGCCAAAAGTAATTTTCTCACTGTAGGCGATTTGCTACACGATTAGGAACCATCAAAGCAAAAACTTCTACTTCTTGAACTATCAACACTTGATAAAAATGGTACATACAGATTTGAAATATAAACAAACAAAAAAAAGTTTTTTCAAATATGTGCGTTTTACACTGTTTACATTTTCACAAACTCAAATCATTTCAGAAATCTTGATAAAGATTTCGACATAGTCTGCTTTAATCTTTAGATGAAATACAATTTCAACATTCTCTGCTTGTCTTTAGATGTTACTTGACTGAACAGATAGGGCTAATGATTAACATTAATTCAGTTTAAATGTCGTCTTAAAAATACAAGCCAGTGGCTCACCCATGCGACCTTTCGTATCGTCCGTCGGTCGCGTCCTTAGAGCATCGCGGAAGGGAGCAGCCTTAGCGATTATTACTCTATTCAAATTATTCTGGCATTTTTTGCGGGGGGGGAAAGTGCACACAAGTGCAGTTCCGCATACTCACATACAAAAAGAACACTGTAAAGACGACACCAACACATAAAAAATAAAACAAAACAGCAAAAATTTGTGTACGGATGAGTCACACATCAAAATATGACACGTTTTTGACATAAAGGGCTGGGCCCAACTGTCGTTGCAGCAATATCGATACGGAAAAAGGAATAAAGGTAACAAACTCAAATATTTTACATGGGGTGAATAACAACAAAGACCCAACAAGCAAAAAAGTCTCAGGATGCGCACGTTATTAGAGTGGTAGGCTTACAGGGGCCCTATTTTTGAATCGCTCGGCTGGCGTTGAGCGCTCTTTTCGACTGATTTTCGTTCGACATATGACTCAAAACAATGAGATGTCGAACGAAAATTAGCAGAAACGAGCGCTCGACGCCAGCCGAGCGATTCAAAAATAGGGCCCCAGGGCTCTTATAATTATTTTGTACCTTGTCATCGTTCTTAAATTAGTCTTAAACAAGTTAATACGGACTCAAGAACACTCAGTCTTATTGTCTAGTCTCATACACTCTTGCGTGCTCTTGTGTTTACAAGGGCTGATCGAACAGATGTTTCATTTTGATGTGATGTAATGTAAGGGGACAGTAGGTAGAGCTGTCTATGTTCGCCAGATCAGCTAGTACCATCTGGAAGGAGCCTGTCGCGAAGAACCGCAAACAGATCAGAAGCTAGATAAGACCACAAATGGCCTTACTCCTCAGAGTTCATTAGATAAATTTGACATTTCCATATTTAAATTTTAAAGGAGCTTTAAAATGCATCTAATTTTCCTTCCTACAATACTTTAATGAAACATTAGGGTTTAATGTGGCATTAAAAAGATAAAAATCATTCTTGCAATTGAGTGTGAGTCTGTCAGAAGTTAAAAAGAATTTATGAATATTTAAGGAATATTTCAGATATCATTTATGAGACTGCCTGGAGCAGGACCAGGCCATGTCCTTTATCGACAAACATTGTGATACGGTAACATCACTAAGTTGCTCATCGGCGACAACTCGGATTTATCTAGCGACAGATCTGAAATTTGTACGGACGAGCCATGGACGAGCAGACCCGATGTCACTGAATAAATTTGACAACTAATCAAGAATAAAATATACGAATTTAATGTTTAAATGTAAACAAATAGCAATAATACGACAAAAAATTACTTTCATGTTAAATGTAACACCGTCTTTTTGTAAACTTGATGTTCCAGACCTCTTTTAACAGCAAAAAACTCATCAATTCGGCATTTTAAACACTGCAGCGTTCACATGCGCGACTGGACTCGGTCTAGAAAGAAATCCGGGCGCAACTGGTTTTATTAACCGCGTATGCCCATTTGGGCTTGTACTTCGGCAGAGGGGAACGCTTCGTATGGCTTCTCTTTCTGGGACAGAAGCGCGTCTTACTCTAAGGTCGCGTCTATCTGCCATCTTAACGAACCGCTTAATTTGATTACACTGGCCACTTTGATTTGCGCAGATTATTTTACTTGTACTACTAATGTGTATGTCTTTGATAACGCTAAATATTGATCTGTTTATCTTGTAAAGCTGTTTGTTCAGCTAACAATTTTTGAAGAGTTAGCACAGAATAGATACTAGTTGTTCCGTGAGTAGACCTCGCGTTAAAAAGTAGCTTAAAATTGAGTTTTTAAAAACAAATAACACAGAATAGATGTTCAATTTTTCAACTTATAAGTATCTATACTGTGCAAATAATATTATGTACGCAGTTCTAGGTTCTGTCACAAACTCACAACCTTATTTATTTTCAAATTTCGAATATTGGCCTGAAATGTTATGATTGATGAACTTTGACCTCCGTATCTAAAGCTTGAGTAAAACTTGCAATTTTCAAATGCTTCTAAGATTATATTGATATGCTTTTTATATTATAAATTAATCTTAAATGGACCAAAACTGCACTAAGAAGTCATTTAAAATGAATTATGTAGGTATACTATAAATTGCATGTGAATATGATATGCGAAGCATTTGAAAATTACAGTTTTACTTAAGTCATTACTTACTCGTCTATAGATACGGGGGTAAAGTAAAAAGTCTTCAAAATTTACTTTGCACCGCTAACAAAAAAAAAATTGTTACATTTTTGATCATATTTCGAAACTGTTGAAATATGTCTTTTTTTACACATGGATAATAATGTAAAAAAAGGTTTCGGAAATATTTCTAAAAATTGGCTCATCTGATAATTTCTATATAATTATCAAACCGGCTCACAAAATTTCACGAGAATCGGTTGAGAAATGCGACCTGTAGAGGACAACAAACGGACAGCCGCCAGAAGGACATACGAAAGAATTTTTGCTCAAGCTGAAGCAGAGACGCTTCGCTCGCGCTTCTCGCTTGCTCGGTCAATTAGTAGTAATAGGTTCAAACAAGGTATCGCAAGCTCCTAAAAGCTCTGGTGACCATGGTGTCTAGATATTGTGATAAAATGTAACGAATCCAGCTTGATGAAATATAATTAAAGATTTTTTAATTATACCATGAAACAATCTGATCTGAATCTGAGAACCCTATAACGGTTCGATGGCTTCTAAGGCTTTACAGTTCACGTGGTAAGTTTATCACCATAAAGAACTAGTTATTATCAAATATTTGTTAGTTTCTACGATCTTAATATTGGGGAACACTAATATTGCATCATAAAAGTAATTACACATTTCCTGACCATACATTAGTGAGATTTCCACAACGAGTTTATTTTTAGGCCTCCGTCAGATGTTCACACGGGTCATTACCAGAAAAGGCTTAAAGTTAAACCATGGCCTTATTGCGGCCTTTGAAATATCGACTGTCATTAAGTTTACGCCATCGGTGGTTTCTGCTAAACTGTTATTTTTAACCTTTGATTAATTAACCGGGTTTTAGAACTGTGGAGTTTAAAATGGTGTAAATTTTGATTTAATTTGTCTTAGAACATGTGTATGAGTTATTGACCGCTATTTATTTTGACACCTGTTTCAATTGGTAACTTCTTAAATGGTTGTTTTTAGGGTTCCGTAGCCAAAATGGCAAAAAACGGAACCCTTATAGATTCGTCATGTCTGTCTGTCTGTCTGTCTGTCTGTCTGTCTGTCTGTCTGTCTGTCTGTCTGTCTGTCTGTCTGTCTGTCTGTCTGTCTGTCCGTCCGTATGTCACAGCCACTTTATTTCAAAAGTATTAGGACTACATAGTTGAAACTTAGTAGGTAGGTGTATTCTGTGAACCGCTTTACGATTTTTACACAAAAATAAAAAAAATAAAAGATTAAGGGGGGGCTCCCCATACATGGAACTGAAACTGAAAATAATTTTTTTCATCAAACCAATACTTGTGGGGTGTCTATAGATAGGTCTTTAAAAATGACATTGAGATTTCTAAGACTATTTTTTTTTAAAGTCAACCGTTTGAAAGATATATGCCGCCAAAGTGGTAAAATGTGTGTCCCCCCCCCTTTAACTTTTAAAGTAAGAGGGTGAAAAATCTAAAAAAAATACAAACTATAGATCTTAATAAACACTTTCAATGAAAATTGTTTTGAACGAGATACAGTAATTAGTTTTCAAGATATAGTACATTTTCCAAAACCGCAAATATAACTTTGTCATTCATACAAACACTGTGAAAAACAAAGTTATTTTTTCAGACGAAAAATTATAGCGGTATTAAAATATGGTATGGTATAATGTACCTACGGAACCCTACTGCGCGTGGCCCGACACGCACTTGGCCGGTTTTTTTAATATTCATGTGTTTTAGTCATTTGTTGATGTTTGTAAGGCCATCTATGTTGAAGTCATCATATTTTGTTGATTTTCTTCAAATTACTATTCAAAAACTAAACGAAATACGAGAAGCAACAAAAGCATGATATATTACAAAATAATTGAAACTTAAATATATATAAAAAATCTGTTTATTAAAAAATGTTAACATTTATTACATCCCTATTAATAAACTTATAAAGTGACCGTTGTATTATTGGTGTGTTTATTTATAAAAATCATGTAAGTAATTTTATCGATTACCATAATTTTACTAACAATCGTTTAATTATATCATTCAATTGAACCATTATACAGCCTTTTTAGTCTAAAACGACTTATTTAATAATACTTACAAAAACAGACATTCAACAAACGAACAGACCTTAATAAATTATGTATCGGCTGTCACATAAAACTTTTATCTCCTTCAGTAAATCTATTAATAACGTATAAATATACAGTAAGTAATTGTATAATAGAAACATTAATAGGTATTAGTTCCATTTATTAATGCACCTTACTATTTTGGAAAATATAATTTAAGAGCTTAAAAGCTCTGTGGTCGTACGGTCTACAATTGCGCAGTTGGGCATCTGGTGCTTAAATATTGACTTCAAATTAATATTGAAAAAATAATAGATAAAAAATAGCGTTAGTATCCGTAAAATAAAATTTATTTCAATCTTTTCTTCCGGCTGGTCATCAGTGGGGGATCTATATTACGTATCTCGTGAAAATCTTATTGCTTTATTCTCTAGTAGGCATTTTAATTCGCTGCCAATAGCAGTCGCGATTAAGATACTCGAAAATGTGTTAACAGGTAATATTCTAATCCTCATATAATCGCATTTAGATCTACTTGTTTACAATCGGTTTATTATTGCCAAGGTTAAATGCCTACATAAAACACTTTTACTTTTAACTGCTGGCATATTTATGTTATTAATACTATGATACAGATCAAGGAACGGCATGTAGCTTTCAGCCATATATTTGACACATAAACCTTAGGGCTTCAATCAAATACCATGTGTTGTGATAAAGATCTAATATCCTTATTACTTTTACCGACATGTTATACAAGAAACAGTTTTGTGACATAACTTGTCCCCTTAGGCGTCAATCGGACAATAAATTCTAACCGACACGCAGTTGCTGTTGATTTAAAAATGCATAGACTTTGAGCTGAATGAGATATGGTCGAAAATGGAGATGATGTTGTCTCTATGCAAAGCATTGATAATATTGCTGGTGAAACAAAAACAAAGTTGTAAATGCCGACGATAAGAATATAGCTTTATCTAAATTGAACTTTAATGCTAAAGCAGAGAAAGCTGAAGTTGAAACAAGAATTTCGAATAAAGGCATTAAAATCTTGCAGATTGTTGCACTACTAAATCAAATCCCAGTCAATTAAGATAAAGCGCATAGAACGACAGCTTCGGACAATAGAGCATATGACTAATACTGCGTTTTGTTTGGCTAACTGAATCACAATGGGGGACAGAACCAGTGAATAGTTTGCCCATTAATATTGGACCATATCAATTGTTGGCCAACTTTGCATCACAACTGTCCACAAGCACGTAATAAATTTATCGGGTTTGTAGAACACGTTCGTAGTAATCGTTTTATATATGCGCAATGTCATTGTCTTGATGAAGTGTGATGAAAAGGTGATTTAATAATCATATTTTTTTAACAGTATGGAATGTTAATTGGTTACTTTGATAAAGGTTTTTGAATTTTTGTAGTCAAAACTTTGCAAAAACCTACAATCGCCTTTATGTTGATGTTACACACAACAAAATTAGGTGTTTTCGTTCAAAACGACAGATTTGGAATGGCACACAAATAGTTTATAGCCTGATTTAAAACATAGAATACTTTTATACCGGTCAAAAGTATCCCAGGGATTTTCCGAATGTCCAATTGTCCGCGCGGACGAAGTCGCGAGCGAAAGCTAGTTTAGTATAAACCAAGTAGATATTATACAGGGTTATTTTATTTGTAAAACACCAACAACCTCGCAGGAGTAGATTACTAACATCATAAACAACAACATTTGTTATACGATTTTTCTGAAAACAAACAAAAATATTTTGATTTTTCATACAAAACTCGATCAGCTATTCGTACATTTATATGGAAAGCAGGGAATGTTAACGTTATTTTTAAATATAACGTTAATTTTTACTCTTTTTACCGTTAATTTTAACATTAACGTTATGTCAATAAAAAACGTTAAATTTAACGTTATTTACTGAAATAACGTTAATTTTAACATTATTTCTTTCTTTTTAGGGTTCCGTACCAAAATGGTAAAAAAGGAACCCTTATGGTGTGACTCAGTCTGTCTGTCTGTCTGTCACAGCTGGATATCTCGAGAACTACTAATGGTATCAACTTGAAATTTGGAATAGTTTAAGATGACATTTGCCCAACTATTTTGCAAATAAGAAAGAAATAATAAAATTAATATTTTTTTTACAACAGGGACTGAAAAGGGGTCTTAAAAATTTTAAGTGAGGTGACTAGGGCATGTGGGGTATCATATGAAAGAGCGCTGTTTGCACATTTTGAAACAATTTTTTTTTTTTTCTTAGGCCGCATAGTTTTCGACTTATGATGAAAAATGTAAAAAAAAATACCGTTCCCCCCCTCCTTATCTCCGAAGTTTGCAAAGAGAAAAATCTGAAATAATTCTGTGTGATAGTAGTTTATGTAAAGATTACAGGAAAAATAAAACGATGTCTCAATATAACACACTTTTTTAGAAATTCAAAAAACAAACAAAATATTTTTAGTTTCACTACCAGTCAACAGATGGCGCTGTCCTAAGCATGCTAACCTAAGGGACAAAAATAGTTCCACTATCGGTCAAGAGATGGCGCAACCTAACACTACAATAATAAATTAGTGGCTGGTTCTAATATAATTACCTACTATTTGCAGTACGAATAAACGAATAATAAGTTCCTACTTAGTAATATAGTAATATAATAATAACGAGGAGCTCGGTGGCGCAGTGGTTTAGCGCCTGGACCAGCGATTGCGGAAGTTAAGCAACGTTCGCAAGGTTCGGTCATGGGATGGGTGACCAAAAATTTATTATCTCGAGCTCCTCCGTGCTCCGGAAGGCACGTTAAGCCGTTGGTCCCGGCTGCATTTGCAGTCGTTAACACCCACCAATCCGCATTGGGCCCGCGTGGTGGGTTATGGCCCGTCCTCCTTATCCACCCATAAGGAAGGCCTGTGCCCCAGCAGTGGGGACATTAAAATGGCTGATGGACTAGTAATATAAACATTTTGCAATGTGGGAGTGGCTGAAACGTTTTTTAGTCACCATAAGCAGCATTTGTAAATTAACTGTCCGCCTGTTCGCCCTTCCACCTGTCTGCCGTTTATCCTAATTTTTTAAAGACTGTCCTAAAATAACATATCCAAATATATTTATGATTGTACGGAACCCTCGGTGCGCGAGTCCGACTCGCTCTTGACCGGTTTTTTTATCGTTACTTTAAAATTAACGTTATTCCAATTAATAACGTAATTTTTTTTTACGATAATTTTACCGGTACTAAATTTAACGCTATATTTAACGTTGATTTTACCGGTAAAATATTTTTCACGTTTTTTTTACCGGTAAATTTACCGATAAAATGTTTTAACTGTATTTTTAACGTTATATTTTTATATCGTTATTTTTTTAACGGTATTTCAATCCCTGATGGAAAGTCGAATATTTTTTGTTCGTTTTCGGAAAAGTCGTAGAACAAACGTTGTTGTTTATGATTTAAGTAATCTACTCCTGCGAAATTGTTGGTGTTTTACAAATAACCCTGTATACCTCATCATGAAAATTTTG
Organism: Agriphila geniculea; assembly: GCA_943789525.1. Taxonomy (NCBI): domain Eukaryota; kingdom Metazoa; phylum Arthropoda; class Insecta; order Lepidoptera; family Crambidae; genus Agriphila; species Agriphila geniculea. Next base: position 16,665,596 of record OX038890.1, read on the forward strand.
TTTGGAAACTAAGGAAAATTTACTCATAACACCTGGCTTATTGAATGCAGTGACAAACGACGTAGTCCTAAGTTATTCGCACTGCTTCCAAAGTTCTTGTTAATGCATAAATTAAAGATTTAATACTACATTCAATAACTTTAAGATTTAATAAATTATTTATGCCTTCGATTTTAACATTCCGTTCCACTCTGAAGTGATGTATATCATCTACAATTTTAATCTGACTTTAATTAGTTGACACTTCTTATATTAATTGAGTCGGATCTTAACAGCATAAAAGATAAGCTGATTAATCAATACTATTAATTTCATAGATAAATATTTGATTTGTTGTTTAAGAATTGATTGATTGCTTATTTATACACATATATAGATAGTGTTTCTGTTAGTAAATAAATATACCTACTTGAAATCATTATACTTACCTTGAAAAATACGACATTTGCGATTTTTAAGATTTAAATTTTTCAAATCTTTAATAATTAATCCGTTACGCACGACTTGTAATGAATATTTTATTATTTTAAACTGTATTTGGTCGGAAATGCAGATGTCATGGCTTGAATATGAAAAGCTTTGGTTCATGGTGATTCGGAAAACAAACTTAAATTCGTATTAGATATTACAAATTATCATTTCATTGATATTACAGCACGAGGCATGTAACTTGAAATCGGGTGGGTATTGCGCGAAACGCGTATTTTGGGTATGCGTAGCGGTGAGGGGCGCGGGCGGCGGGAAAGGGGCGCGCACTATTGGTCGCTCACAAGAGCACATGCGCGAACTTATCCCCACTCCGTCGAAAAAATTTCAAGATACGTGCCTAGTACTGTAGCAGATGATGGTTAGGTACCTACTTATAGAAACTGTGGCAGTAATTATATTAATAAAATTAAATTCCCTAGGTATATACCTTCTGTACAATTTATAGATATTTTGAATTTTTTTTTGCATAGCACCCTATTAACGACACTGAAGCTGAAACTGTATTTTTGTTTTGTTTGCCTGTCTGTCTTTCTATCTGCCTGTCTGTCTGTTGCACGAATTCGTATCACGCCGAAACTACTGAGAAGGAATTCAGATGAAACTTGGCATGATTTGAGTTTACCAATATTACGTATCGATTAAATACTTACATATCTAGTATCTACATACCGCGTGGCGCTTATCAATAGCTATATTGTTGTAGTACTCGTACATATTTTGGAAAACGCAATAACTCATTCAAGAAACGCATCCACTCCATTGTCTCAAAGGTCACAGAATCATTAATATCACAATTTTGCCTAGATTTAAGGTAAATCACGTCGGCATTCCCACTAATTGGTTTGAATTCCAATAGTGTTATAGAATTAATGATTAAACGAACTTACCTGTAAGTGAAGTTCTATCATAATTATTATACGAAGGATTCTTCCGAAGATATTAGTACTATTAACACATGTAGTATCGCTTGCATGTATCACCACTTAGCACGTTATTTTAGAGTAATAACCTAAAAAACCTAAAAAGAGAAGGTATTTGATTTAGAATTGACAGATATTTTGACATTTCCGGCTCGAATTCTCCTCGCCGCCATCACGCGCCAACTACTTCATTTAGTTTAAAGTCCAAATCGTATGATATTTCCTCATTTTCTTCAGTGGGTGAACACTTATTGTAATTAACAATAAGCAGTAGGGAGGGTGGGACTCTATACTAATATCTTCGGAAGAATCCTTCGTATAATTATGATAGAACTTCACTTACAGGTAAGTTCGTTTAATCATTAATTATACTTCAGGATTCTTCCTTCGATATTAGTACTATTAACACATGTAGATGTTTAAAGCATTATATAAGAAAATGGAAATATCATTTTTGTGTAATGAGTCTTTTAAATTTAAAAGAGAAAATCAGTCACATTTAACATAATTCTTAATGTTTTGGAAGCAAAGATGGTACCTACAGATGGTTGGTACCAAAAAAATAAGCAAGATTCGTTAGAAAAATTCAGTTTAATTATCATTAATCGATGATATCTTGCAAAGATAGTGAAATCATCTACCATTCCGCCGTGTTACGTGGAATTTCTATAATAAAAAATAAATGTTATGGCTATATAGGCATAACATACCTATATAGGTATCGGCGTACGTCGAGTGCTAAAACTAGTTACCATGGACTTGAGTCTTGTACGAGCACGCTCGACATTTATTATATTTTGTTGAATAGACATTTTACGTCACTTCAATACTTATGAATTGTAATTTAATTCAGTCGTACAATAAACGTTACACACGGTGACGGCCGCTTTAATTAACATCCCGCTCCCGTAGTAAAAACCTAACTTACGTACTCATAACTAAACTTATCATTTAAACATACTTACTTGTAAGGACTTACTCTTAAATTTCTTCGAGCCGGATCTGAACCAGCGACCTATGGATTGTGTGTGATCTGTGATCTCCAACCAGTGAAGTGTGATTGCGTGATTAGTGACTTACCTGCGATAGCGAATCGGTTTGTCTGGCCTCCCAGAAGCGGGTCTCACCAGGCAAATTGAGACGAGGACGCACATATCGTGGACGAGCCCCTGTCACGTTGATTGCACCACAGTCACCACCTGAAAACAAACAACTACCAACATGGAAGGTATCCTGAAACGCCAACAGACGATTGCTGAGGGAATTGAAAAAATACTCGTCAACTACAAGAAGGACCCTGCCTCACGCAAGACGTTGGAGTATGCTCAGAAACGATTGGATGCTCTTCAACCTTTGTGGGATGAATTCAAACTCAACCACGAACATCTTTTAACATTTGAGGATAAGTCAGACATCTATTTTACCACCAATGCCTACGACATTCTTAGCAAGAAATACGAAACCTTACGATCTGAATTTCAGAAACTAATTTCTGCTGGAAAAACTGATGCTGGTGGATTTTCCAAAACTGATGAACTTATAAGTCAGCAAACAACCAACTTTCGTGCCTTTTCTCGGATGATACGTAACCTGAACCTACCTATGCTCAACGAGAAATGGGAAATTGAAGACAAGCTTCAAACGCTGCAGTCGCGCTGGAAGGTCATCGATGAAACACATTGGCAACTGGACAACCTACTGATCGGAACCAATCTGGATTATGAACAAGAGTATTCGAAACATGAGGCTGACTACGAAAACGCCAAAAGAGATTTGAACCGTAAGCTAAACACGACATCTCATCAACAACAATCCTTGCCGCCTCTTGAGATTCCAACCTTCACGGGAAACTATGCTCAATGGCCAACATTCATGGACCTGTACAGCGAGGCTATTCACAATAACACTATGCTCAGCAAAATTCAGAAAATGCAGCATCTCAAGGGAAAGCTTAGAGGTGAAGCGGAACGCATAGTTCAACATTTATCGGTGTCGGCTGAAAACTACGATACCTGTTGGGAGATACTTACCCTCAGGTATAACAACAAACAGCTGCTCTTCACGAAACAAATTCAAGTTTTTATGAATCAGCCTTCTATCCAACAACAAACATCGTTCGAACTAAAACGCCTATATGATACCAGCTTAGAAACTATCCACGCTATACACAACTTGGGTATAGAAACAACGTCGTGGGACCCCATCCTTGTTCATATTTTGGCGGGAAAACTAGACACTGAAACCTACGCTTCTTATATGGAAAGCAGACAGCATCCCCGGGAACTTCCCTCTTATGACGAATTTATGGCGTTCCTGCAACGAAAATTCACAGCCTTGGAACCTGTAAACAAGAAAAAACAACAACCACTTCCTGCCACGAAGCCACATCAACCACCAAGGGAGTTCAATGCATCGTCTCTGCGGGAATCTCAACATTACAATAACAAACCTAAAAAACATTTTGGCAAAAGTTACCACATCAATACTGGAAGAAATTGCCCTTTGTGCAAAGGCGATCATTTTCTGCCTTATTGCGTCACATTCAAACAAATGCAGCCGGATACCAAGCTAAAATCTATTTCGCAATTGAATTTGTGTAATAACTGCATGTTTTCACACAACGGGCAAAAATGCACGTCAACTAAACGTTGTCGTGTGTGTAACAACGCACATCACACATCTTTACACGACGTGTTACGTGAAGCGGTTTCTTTGAATCCAACCGGCAACATGACTCCAAACTCGCCGCTACCGCCGCCGCCGCCCGCTACTTCAAGGTTGCAACCACAGCGCAACGCAAACCACGTTGCCAACGATTTCAACGAAGTTTTACTTGCTACCGCTCAACTAAAAATTAGGTCAATTGATGGAACGTACCTAACAATGAGATGTTTACTTGATCAAGGATCTCAGATAAACTTGATAACAGAATCAGCTGCTCAACGCCTTGGCCTTCAACGCCGAAAACAAAATGCAACAATATCCGGGATCGGATTTTCTGCTAACCAAAGCAATGGGACCGTCAAACTTGTAGGCGAATCACTGTTTGGTGACTACACTTTCACCACGGAAGCACTTGTTATGAGTAAAATGCTAAACAATCTTCCAAACTACTCATTCGAAAAACAACATTGGCCCCATTTGGACAACATTAACCTAGCGGATCCTGACTATAACATTTCGCGCCCTGTCGACATTCTTCTTGATGCAGGGGTCTATGCAGACATCGTTATGACAGGTGTATTAAAGGGTTCACCTGAGGCGCCCATCGCCCAACAAACCAAACTTGGATGGGTGCTAATGGGTAATGTCAAAACTTTCAACTGCCACGTCATACTCAACAACACCGAAGATTTCTCAAGATTTTGGGAAATGGAAGAAATTTCTGAGATGCCTCCTGAAACACCCGAAAACGACTATTGCGAAACATTATATCGCGAAACAACACAAAGATTGGAAGACGGGCGATACAAGGTCAAGATTCCAATGAAACCCAATTTTGAGCAACATTTGGGCACCTCAAAACCTCAAGCAGTGGCCCAATTCAAACAACTAGAAAAACGTCTATACAAAAACGAAGAGTTCGCTGGACACTACAAGGCCTTCATTAACGAATACCGAAACCTTAATCATATGAAGAAATGTGACACCCCTAAGGAACCCAGCTGCTTTCTACCTCATCATGGAGTCCTACGACCAGATTCCACAACAACAAAGCTCCGCACGGTTTTTAACGCATCAGCTAAAACCTCATCGGGCCACAGCCTCAATGAACTTATGGAATGTGGTCCCAACATACAACAAGATCTTCAAACAATCATCCTGCGATGGAGAGCTTTCCAATTCGTTTACATAGCTGATATAGAAAAATTCTATAGACAAGTATGGATATGCGACGAAGATCAACATTTACAAAAGATAGTGTGGCGTGACTCACGAGACGATCCGATTACAGAGTATCAGCTGTGCACTATAAGTTATGGCTGCAAGGCCGCTGCGTTTTTAGCCATGCGCACCGTCAAACAGCTTATCATGGACGATGGTCACAAATACCCCCTGGCCGCCCCAATTTTAGAAAATCAGCTATACGTAGATGACCTCCTCGGCGGGAGCAACGACCTTGAAACCGCAAAAACTACTCAAGGTCAACTAATTAACATGATGAAGGGAGGCGGATTCAACCTACGCAAGTGGTCCAGCAACAGCGCAACCTTACTGGAAAATTTACCAAAAGAACTCGTCCACCAAAATATGTTAAACTTCAAGCATGCCGAAACCAATAAAACACTTGGACTTAACTGGAATCCGTCAACAGATTGTTTTACATATAAACAAAAGGCACTCAACAACGAGGATGACGTCATCACGAAGCGCATGTTACTATCTGACGTATCGAAACTGTACGACCCGCTCGGATGGTTATCACCCGCCACCATGAAGGCCAAACTTATATTCCAACGAAGTTGGAAAACTACAACATCTTGGGATGAAGCCTTGCCTGACGAGACTCAAAAGGAGTGGAAACAATTTAGACAAGACCTACCCCAAATAAATAACATTAACATACCTCGGTGGATTGGCGATATAAACAAGACGATTGAACTACACGGATTTAGCGATGCGTCGGAGAAGGGATACGCGTGCGCTATATACTGCAGGTCGATTGACGAAAACGGTCATTACGTCATCAAGTTAGTGGCTGCAAAAACCAAGCTCGCGCCCTTGAAGAACAACATTTCTTTGCCAAAATTGGAATTAAGCGCCAGTATGCTTCTGTCGCGTCTCATGAAAAAGACCATAGAGTCAATAAACGCACAGACAGTAACAGTTCATGGATGGACAGACTCGATGGTCGTTTTGGGTTGGTTGAATGGTAACCCTACTCGATGGAAACCGTTCGTAGCCAATCGGGTAGCCAAAATAACAGAGAACATGCCACCTTCATGCTGGAAACATGTGAAATCCGAAGACAACCCAGTCGACTGTGCCAGCAGAGGTCTAACACCGTCGCAGCTCATCTCGCATCCCTTGTGGTGGGAAGGGCCATCTTGGCTGAAGAGCAACTATACCCCCACTCAAGCAACATTTGAAACCAATGAAGAGGAACGAAAAACAAAACAAGTCTGCGCGTCACTAAAAACGAACAAATTAGTCGAAGAACTTCTACAGCGTTATAACTCTATGACGCGTGTAACACGAATCCTAAGTTGGATACTTCGATTTGTAAACAATGCTACAGCTGATAAAACTGCCAAGCGATTATCGCACTTAACTACAAGTGAACTGCAGAATGCACATAATATAATTATAAAGACAATACAGAACATTTATTTTGCCGACGAGATTGAGCGATTACAAAAACAAAACTTAGTGCGACGAACTAGCAACATACTTAACTTAAATCCAACTTTAGACAGCCAAAACATTTTACGAGTTGGAGGACGACTAGAAAACGCTTACTTGCTGCAATCACAGAAACATCCTATTATCTTACCTTACAACAGCAAGTTAACGGAGTTATTGATTGAACAAGCTCACGTGAAAACTCTTCATGGAGGCGCCAGACTAACCCTGACTTATCTACGTAATAGATATTGGATAGTCAGCGGCATGAGAGCAGTTAAAAAACATTTACTCAAATGTGTACGGTGCCATCGCTTCAAACAAACCAGCAACAATCAACTTATGGCAGACCTTCCTCAGCCACGCGTCACTCCATCCCGGCCGTACACACACTGCGCTATCGACTTCACTGGGTACGTCGAGGTGAAGGCCAGCAAGGGCAGAGGAATAAAAACCTCAAAGGGTTACGTCGCAGTATTTGTATGCCTGTGCACCAAGGCTGTCCACCTGGAGCTGGTCAGCGATCTGAGCACTGCTGCATTTTTGAACGCTCTTAAACGACTGTGCGCACGCAGAGGGACGCCCAAACATATGTACAGCGACAATGGCACCAACTTTGTCGGCGCTGCACGTCTGCTGCAGAAACAACATAAGGAAGCTCTTGAACATTACATAACTGAGGAGCTGTTAATAGAACTGGCCGAGCAAGGAATAGAATGGCATTTCAACGCGCCTTCCTGGCCATCAGCTGGCGGCCTATGGGAGGCTGCGGTCAAAAGCATGAAAAATCACCTCAAGCGAGTGCTGGGAGAGCAGAAACTTACCTTCGAGGAGTTTTCCACACTCCTCGCTCAGATCGAAGCCTGCCTTAATTCAAGGCCATTACTTGCTCCAACTGAAAACATAGACGACCTTGAATGCTTAACTCCCGCTCACTTCTTGATTGGAACTTCTACATTGGCACCACCACTTTCAGTCGAAGATGAACATATGGATCTGTCAACCCGTTGGCGATTAACTGAAAACATTTTTAAGACATTTTGGAAAAAATGGTCGAACGAGTACCTACAAACTTTGCAGCCTCGGAGTAAATGGCATTTTCCATCCAAAAACCTTGAAATTGGTGATATTGTGCTCGTGAAAGAAGACAACATTCCACCCGCCAAATGGCTGCTTGGGCGAATCATTGAAACTTACCCTGGGCCGGATGGACGGGTACGAGTAGCCATGGTGAAAACGAAGACGTCCACCATAAAACGACCTGTAACAAAATTATCACGTCTTCCAATCGAGTCGAAGTTACCTAGCAACGAGCAGCCAAACGTCGTTGACCATCAGGACAAACCTACTGAAAGGCCGAAAAGAAGTCGGAGAAGGGTCAATTCCAAAAACGTATTTTTCAACATTTTTTATACTCTTTTAATGACCTTCACAATATTCATCGGACCGTCATCTCAACAAGTGGCCAACATTACCAACTTATCCCCGAACAGACTCATCTACTTCGACAAGATAGCAGACATGCAGATAATACAAGATGAATGGAAAATGGTTGTATATTACAACACCACAACATATTGGCGAAGTCTAACAAGCATTCAACGTTATGTCGATCATTTAACAGAGCTATGCAAAACTGAAGCAGCCTTCCTTACCATATCAGCACAATTTCAGCATGAACTGAACGAGATCCAACATTATAACGACATCTTAGTATCAGAACACAGCTCATATCGTCGAACACGATCCAAAAGAGGACTCGTCGATGGAATTGGCTACCTTGCAAACTCACTTTTTGGTGTGTTAGATGAGAGATTTGCAAAGAAGTATGAAAACGACATCAACATTATACAATCAAACGAAAACCACCTACTGGACTTATACAAAAACCATACATCAATCATAGAGAGCGAATACAATCTTCTGAAAAGGAATGAAGAAGTGATGAATAAACAATTTTTGATCATTGAAAAACATCTTGCCGAAAGTGAACAACGAATACGCGCTAGCCACGACAACGCTGTATACATAACAGCTAGCGCGCTCGCCATAGATTTGATGATCTCAAATATACGTCGAATCCAACAGATGTTACTAGATTTGGTAACAGATGCTCGAGACGGAAGAATTGATACGCATCTCATCAAGCCAGAACAATTCGAACATCAATTGAACATTATTTCCGGTCAACTTTCAAGTGACTTGTCATTACCTTGTATCACGCACACACGAGACTGTACGCGTGAACTTTATAAGTTGGCTCGAGTGCACGTGCACCTAACAAGCGCACTGCTCATATTCGAAATAAAGCTGCCGCTTATAAACAACGAACAATATGAACTTAACCGGATTATACCTATACCTCAAGTCACCGGTCACAGAATAAAAAGTATCAAGCCCACTTCCGAGTACGTTGCAGTGAACTTAAGAAAGGATTTAATAGTGCCGCTAGAAAACAAAGATGTATCAACATGCATTCATTCAAGTGAATTAAAATTACTATGCACTATCAATCAACCCACTTACGATATCAAGGTTGTAAAAACATTATGCGAGGCGCAAATTATAAACAATGGAAGCTTATCGCCATGCCGCGTCGAAGTATCGGATTGCACCGACAAGTGGGTACGGTTACACAGGCGCGGCGCATGGTTTTTTTCGTGTTGCGAAGAATGCACTACGCGCATTTTCTGCCCAAGTGGAATGCAAACACAACACCTTCATGGCACAGGGATTGTAGCACTAGGCCTTGGATGCATGCTCAAGGGTGACAGCTTCACTATTCACGCTCGCAACGACTACCACAGCGATTTGAAGATAAACTCTGAAACGATTAAAATGAGCGAATCCAGCATAAATCACGTGTTGACAGACTTCAATCACACCCTAAACTTTATTCCTGAAGACCACCAAGAAATACTTCAGGGCCTGAAAACCAATATAGACATAGTCAAACAGCAACAACAGACGCTAAATGTGAAAACGTCGACACATGACACGCACAACTACGTGCTTTACTCGATATGCGGTGTCATCATCATGTGTTCCATGATTTGGGGCACATTAAGGATCAAAAGAAGATATCGTTGCAGCGCGAATCTTCAGAGGTATCCGCCATCAGCCGAGAGACCGACGACGACGTCACAACAGCGCCATTAGGACATCGAAAGTGTTGTTAACGAGGTGATCGTAACTGCTGCGCGTAAATTAGACAAAGCGTCACCGCCTTAAGCATCCTTTCTTCTTTCTCTTCTTTGGCAGCATGTACGAGCACGCTCGACATTTATTATATTTTGTTGAATAGACATTTTACGTCACTTCAATACTTATGAATTGTAATTTAATTCAGTCGTACAATAAACGTTACACACGGTGACGGCCGCTTTAATTAACATCCCGCTCCCGTAGTAAAAACCTAACTTACGTACTCATAACTAAACTTATCATTTAAACATACTTACTTGTAAGGACTTACTCTTACAAGTCTACTCCACTATCATTGAATTTTACATTTCAGTAATCCATTATCTATTCTACTACGTATAAGAATTTCATTTTTTTTTTTTTAATATGTATTACTATTTTTATTTTATATTTATAAACAAAAAGAAGTGATTATGAAATGTTTATTATAATAATAATATGTAGCATTCTCGAAAAAGAAGGTAATTATAGAATGGTTTTGTCAAAGTAAGAAGAATTCATGTTTCATACTTGAACTAAACAAATAATTAATTGATTATATTGTTTTCATTCTATGTGCAATAGGCAAGGTACCTCAATGTGAAACTTTTTTTTTAAGTTAGAAAAGTTGGGAAAAAAACTAATTGGAAAATATTTTATAAATAGTAATAAGAAATCTTAAATATCCATTGTATTTGAGCAATGTAAGTCTACGCCAAGGCATAGTTAAATTCGATACCAAAGCTTGAGATTAGCTCATATTGTGCAATCAATAATGAATCCAATATTAAATAATACTAATAATTGTGTTACACACTTCTGTGTTTATTATGTCTATATTGTTATTTGGTGAATAATCGAACCATTTTTATATCAAAGCTTTCTGATAGTATCAGCAGACATACAATACAAGCTTAAATAACATAGTAATATGCCTGTAAAATAATATCACCTTGATAATGTTGTACAAACCAGTCTATTTGTGCGATGAATTTCCGTCCCTGGAATTGGAAGTTATAGGATGTTAGTACTTTAATAGACACTATATTACATGTAAACAATGGGTATCAAGGCTTAAAATTATTGTGATGATCATAATGGCAGAATTGTAACACTAAGAAACTGGTACATAAGAATAAAAATAATAGCTTGTCCAATTAATAGTGACAGAATTGTCTTTGTAAATAAAATAGGCACTAAACAAAAATAGCGTTGTGAATGCTAAAATCTAAAATTAAAAAATAATCGTCTTTGGGATCCAAATGCTAGGATATCAAGAAAAATATTTATACAATGTTTATTTCTACTACCTAATTCGACTTGCATTCGAATTTACTCAATTTCAATCCGAAAATACCAAAACTGGTAATAATTTTTTGAATAAGTGAATCGAATAATAACGACTAGAATACTTTACACCGAATACAATAATAAAAAGGCAATGAAAATATAATAAGCTACATGTTCTAGCTAGATAATTTATATGCAATTATTTTTCAATGTTTTGATTCCTGGCCACAAGTGTCCCCCAGTCTACCCCGTTGTTGAGAGGTACCAGAGAAAAATATTCCACAACTATGTCTTCTCTCATTCGGTGTAAGTATCGATGACATTCAACTATATAAAGTAAAATATACTATTATACCGGTATCTACAGGTTTAATCCATTCATAAAATAGTCATAATTTATTTTGCAGTTTTGTGAATGTTTTTCTTGTAAAAGACCTTAATGGAAAGTTGTGAAGGTAGCTGTATAAAAAAATTGTATTTAAATTTATTGTGTATCTCAATTCTTTAAAAAATGTTCTGAGACACATTGTTAGAGTAAATATTATGTCCAATATAACAGGGAGATAATGCTGTCTAAGATGTCGTAGCCGGCGGCAGTAATTTTGTAAAAATATGGGCACTACAATACCCAAAAGTTAAGAATTTTAATTCGTATATCTATTACTTTTCCAATATTAAAACCATAAAAGGTTGATGGGATTTCTAAAATGCAAAGACTTCTTTGTTGTATTCTTGTTTTCTTACAAACAATAACCATTTCTTATTTTCAATATAGGTTAACTTTGATACTGTTTATAATAATGCGACTTCTGGGATTTCTAGAATGTGTTTTGTTATAAACAATAGGCATTTTTTATTTTTATTATAGTATAACTTTCTTACAGTTTATAATAATATGACTTCTGTTAGATTTTTACTAAACCTGATATGACAACCTGATAAAACATTTTTCCTTGAACAGAGATGTTGAACCTTCAACTTAATGTGTAGTTGACAAATTATTGTCTGTCACTAAAATACATACGTATTATGTGACTGTTATGTATTTCACCCGAATTTTAGTCAAATTAATGTTAGAATTTAATATATATCTCTGGAGATGGCACATGTGAGTACGAGTAAGTATAAAAGAAAATAATAATAATCTTGGTGCCCTCCTAGCGCAGTGAAAATAGTATTTTCACACATGTCGAATTTAGACCAAACAACTATGTGGACGCCTATGTGCCTATAGTTGGCGACCACTGCCTGTATTCGCTGAATACAGATAAATGCTGCACCAGATCCTTACGAGTATCCTTACCCCGCGTACGATGATCGAATGTGAATGTTGACGAATGTATCCTCGGCAACTGTTTCGATGGACCGTAACGGCCGCCTGCGGGTATGCTGCCATCGACGAAAGAAATCGTTGATGGGGTTTCGTCGCCGCATCTCGATATTCGTTTGCCGTCGGAATTAAGCATATGGTATACCTGGCTGCATGTTTCGTTTGTTGTTTTCAAGTTTAAATTGTTTAAAACAAAATGTACCAGCAAATAAATATATAAATCAGTTTTAAAATGTATGTTTTATTTAAGTACTACGCCCGGTTTACTTACAGTTTTTTCTTTGATCAATATCGTTAACCTCAGGCCTGTGGCCAATGCATCATTCATATTCGACTCAACTGTTGGTGGCCTTTTAAGTGGACAGCATCAATTACACTTGAGTTGACCATATACCTTCTGTTTATAATAAAATGTATGTTGTGCACAACAAATGAATGTTGCAATGCCCCATTGTATAATGTATAAAGTGCAAAATACTGTCTTAAATTACTGTCATAAAAAAGGTGTTCTATATTGGAGAGCTGCTCCTTATGCTTCATTATTACTATAATATATCTACTTGGCTAATAATTTCTGCACATCAGAATCATTATCATTAAGATCGATCAATTTATGTTTTACACACACAAATTCAATTTGAAAATTAATAGACAGGTATTTTTAACATTTTACAAGGGAATAGTTTAGAAATAAACGTACTAATTAGTTAGTGATTAAACATAAATAATAAGCCTGAAACATAGAATATCCTAGTTAAGGCAAATGTTTAAAGTTTTTACTTATTAAAACTGTGGTACACAGTAATAAACACTTACTGCATTTATGGATAACAAAATGTATGGATTCTATTATTCAATTTCTTATTGAAATTTCTATCAGCAGGCCCATGTTAGGCGTACCTATATTAATAGAAGCTATTTCACATAAAAATTGTGAAATATCAGGTATCAGCTAGTTGCTGTATAACTTATTATCTGGTTCCATGAAGTTGCTAATTTTAGCATTTATTTATAGCTCTGCTTATGAACGTTATACTGGCAGTTTTGCGTTACAGTTGTAACAATGTGTATAATAAAATCAAACATAATTATATTATATAAATTTTGCAAGCCAGAAATTTATCTCAGTACCGATGGTACTCTATTATTCTGTTGGGATCAACGCAACACCAAGGATATCTATGATATCAAAATTCATACCTGATGAACTAAGCTGTTGTCAGGGCTGCTGTTGCAGCTCCAGCAGAGCAGCCGCCTGGCTGGAAGGCGGATGGCGGCGAATTCGGCGGACGGCGGAGTCACCCGATTGGTGCTCGGCAACGGTTCCAGCATGGTAACCTTTGAGGGCAGCTTGCTTTTTACACTGTCGCGTCATCAGGGGCACTTTGAGTTGCTGCACTTGTTGCAGTTGCGTTGTCTGACCTATCTATGCGGTGAAATAGTCCAGTGTGACTATTTCGAGTGCAATAGATATTTGGTTCATGCCTTATTAGACACATGCCTTATGACAGAAAGTACCCAGTATGGTAAGTTCCTGTCAGACAAAATTAAATAATTAAATGGTAAAAGCCCAGTGTAGCAGTTACGCATTTTTAAATCTCAGCAAACAATGTTGTCTGGGAGGGAATTCTATTAGCATTAAGTCCGCTCTTTTTGTACTAATGTACATTAAAGTAAAATAAATATATATGGTAAAAACCCAGTATGGCAGTTACGCATTCATAAAGGTAAGTAAACAATTATGCAGTTAAGCCAAGAAAACGGTAAAAGCCCAGTCTGGCAGTTACGCGTTCAAGCCAAGTAAACGGTAAAAGCCCAAAATGGCAGTTACGCATTTAATAGTGTTTCTCCATCTTGATTCCTTTTCTTGTCCTCTTCCGTCTTGAAAACTTTTTTCCTTTCTGCACGAAGCATTTTAACTAAGTAAATTAAATTTTCACTGTATAAAATATAATTCTGAAGAATTCTCACTTTGAGATTGTATGCGTGCGTCCGTGGCGAAGCACGAAAAGCGAATGAAGTAGTTGGCGCGTGATGGCGGCGAGGAGAATTCGAGCCGGAAATGTCAAAATATCTGTCAATTCTAAATCAAATACCTTCTCTTTTTAGGTTTTTTAGGTTATTACTCTAAAATAACGTGCTAAGTGGTGATACATGCAAGCGATACTACATGTGTTAATAGTACTAATATCGAAGGAAGAATCCTGAAGTATAATCATGTAACAGCTCCCTTTACGCAACATTAATATAAATAGAATAATCTAACTTTATGACCTCTAAAATCAGACTGTTGCCACACAACGGTTGCTGAACGAAGTATAAAAAGCAACCTCCTTTTAGTTTTTTTTTTCTTTATGAGCCTGTTTCACTTAGCAATAATTTCTTGTAAGTAATTTGAAATGGAACAAGATTTTAATGCAATCTGCCAAGTCTGGACTGGACCCACAGACCACAATAACAAATACCCTTCCGGCCGTGGGGTTCTATCGCGTTCAGTGTTGCCAGTGGCCGATAGTCAAAAGTAACACAAGACTGCTCAAAAAGTAACATTTTCACGAAAAAAGTAACATTTTCTTATTTTATGTACCTACTGTATTATGGCATTTTAATACGATTATTGATAGCACGTACAACTAGTTTTTTTTACATTCTCTTTGACGTACAAGTCGACAACAAACAAACTAACCACAGTGATTGGTTTGTTTGTTGTCGAGTGCCGTACCGTAAATTGCCCTTTCTGCGCCCTGTGCGAGCTTCTATAACTGCGCCCTTAGGGTTTTTTTTAGATATTATCGGGTACCCTACAATTTTTTGGGCCATAATAAATGCCCAATTGTCAGGGGTGGCCTGAAGCAAGTCTATAGTAAAAAAGAAATCGGCCTCGAAGCGCGATTTTTAGTCAGGTTCATCAACTAATCTTGTAATCTTGCTTGTTTATAGCAAAGAAAACGGCCGCGCAGCGCGATTTTTGGTCAGTTTCATCCAGATAACTTTGTAATCTTGCCTGTTTATAGCAATAAAACGGCCGCGCAGCGCGATTTTTAGTTAGTTTCATTCACTTATCTTGTAATCTTGCTTGTTTATAGCATAGAAAACGGCCGCGCAGCGCGATTTTTGGTCAGTTTCATCCAGTAAACTTTGTAATCTTGCCTGTTTATAGCAATAAAACGGCCGCGCAGCGCGATTTTTAGTCAGTTTCATTCACTAATCTTGTAATCTAGCTTGTTTACAGTAAACAAAACGGCCGCGTTGCGCGATTTTTGGTCAGTTTCATCCAGATAACCTTGTAATCTTGCCTGTTTATAGCAATAAAACGGCCACGCAGCGCCATTTTTAATCAGTTTCATTCACTAATCTTGTAATCTAGCTTGTTTATAGTAAATAAAACGGCCGCGCAGCGCGAGTTTTAGTCAGTTTCATAATTTCATTCAGTAAGAGTGATAAAGTAATGTACAAGGGACTTGGTGTTGGTGGACCAATTATTAGCTAATACTTTGGAAGAAAAATATTTTTTCTTCAATTTCATTAGACGTTTTTGGTGATACTGGCATGCACGTATGTGTTGGAACGAGCACTAGGGGCGCAGGGGGAACTTATCAGGAGCAAACCGAACAAATAATTAGTCCAAGTCTGGCCATTCTTGCGCCCCCCTATCGATCGAGTCTATGCCCTGTGCCTGAGCACCGGTAGCACCGCCTCATTTACGGCACTGCGGCAACCACTTCACAAAACTCCACTATTCTGCTTCAAACTTTCGGTTGGTTGAAGATTATTTAAAAAAAGTTTTGTCTTCAATCAAAGTTCGTGCTATTGCTATGTTCCTCATTCTTCAAGTGTGAGAATGAGATGGAAAAAGAAAAAAACGACAGACGACAAGACGGCCCAAAATTAATAAGTGTGTGTGCCACACGAACGAAAACTTCCTTTGGTGCGTTCTGTCTCACGATTATTTTTTGTTTGCTGGAAAATATTTGAGTATTTTTGATTAAGTTTCAAAAGTAACGTAAAAGTAACATTTTGAGTCGTGTAACATGGAGGTAACATGAGAAGGTCAAAAGTAACACAAAATGTTACAAAAGTAACATTCTGGCAACGCTGATCGCGTTGTCCAACTGATCAAACCACGCGTAACAGAAATAGGGTATTTGACAACATTGAAAATATACTACAAATTGTGGTCATCCTAACAGATATTGGCGTAAAAAACATATTTAACTATTTTATATACTAAATTAAGTCTATTAATTGATTAATTTCACCTAGAAAAATGAAATAATTTTTGAATTTTTTTCTGTGGCGAAAACGCTCTAAGATGACTGATGACGTCACTTGCCTGTAAATAAATAAGACTTCAGGCGTTTGACACGACCATATACTAAGGATACGCGATTGATGGCTGTCAAATGGCTAAGGATATTACAATGTGTACAGGCTAGTGACGTCAACAAGTCACGTGTCCACCGCCATAGCGTTTTTGGCGCGGTTTTTAAATTTTAAACTTTAACACTGTTTTCTTTAGTGAAATACATAGATTTTTCCTGAAATATCAATGTGGTGCGCTTATTACGTAATAAGGAATAATTTAAAATGGTTTTCCAAAATTAGTCAAATAGCCTATTCTTTGTGGTTCGTGGGTGCCGCGATCGCGAACCTCCGCGCTCCCACCCCGGCAGATTCGCGGAACGCGAAGTTCGCGAGCTGAAGTTGGTACCCAGCGACATACCTGAAAAATTAGTGAAAGACATAATTATTATGTCACTCGGTCACTCTTGAAAAACTCCACACTATTTTCCATAACGCCATTGGCGCTGAATCACGAACACACAAAATGCATATTCCGATAACGTTTTAGATAAGTATAAACGCTTTCCTGTCTTTATTTACAGTCACAAAGACAACATTTCACTTTCAATTTTCTATCCAGATTTAAAGTTCATTCATTACTATTGACGTAATAAAAGGTTAGGCTATTAATTACGCAGTTTAATGTTGACCATAGACTAAAACTGGTATTGAATGTGGATCAACGTACAATGTCGGCTTACCTAACAGTATAGAGCCTACGAATTCCTGAGAGGTTACTAATCAGTGGCTGGGTATCGGGTCAGATGTTTATTTACTTGGTAAATATCAGGCCTTAAAGCTTTTCATTCATTCATTCATTTATTTATATTCAGGCAACAATTTTGCATTCGATGGCACCGATAAAGTTTGCGTAGTTTATATTAGAACTTTTGAAATGTTGATCGCTTCGATGGTAATACCCTTATAAAGCCGAATATGGTAGATAGGGATTATTAGTAAATAGGAAATATTAGTAGATAGGGACCATGCATTCGTGTCCTTCAGCCATTTTAATGTCCCCACTGCTGGGGCACAGGCCTTCTTTATGGGTGGATAAGGAGGACGGGCCATAACCCACCACGCGGGCCCAATGCGGATTGGTGGTTGTTAACGACTGCAAATGCAGCCGGGACTAATTTAAATTAACGTGCAGCCGGGACTTAACGTGCCTTCCGAAGCACGGAGGAGCTCGAGATAATAAATTTTTGGTCACCCATCCCATGACCGACCCTTGCGAAAGTTGCTTAACCTCCGCAATCGCTGGGCCAGGCGCTAAACCACTGCGCCACCGAGATCCCGGAAAATTCTCTAGAACTAAAACCACTACTTTTTTGAAAAAAAAAATATTTTTATGATCAACTGCATAGTAGCAATCCTAGACCAAAATTGTGTTTTGCTTTTGCCCATTAATTGTTGTCATTTTTCATTTTTCCATACAAATAAAAAAAATCAGGCCTGTGGTGGTTTTTAGGGTTTATAATAATTTTTCCGGGGCTGTATGCATGGTGCTCTATCTTCGGATCTATAAGGCTAACACACTGTAGAAAATAAATCATTACCAAAACTAATGGTGTTATTCACTTTTTCTCCAATAAAACTTCCGCCCTTATTGAGTCAGAACTATTTTGGTAATAAAAAGTGATTAAACTATGTACACAATTGGACTTGATTTTGACAGTAATCCATGTGCTGGTTATATTTGAATTTCGGTTAAACAAAATCTGATTGTATGGGGTGAAATTATTGGGAAGGTAAGCCGCTCTACAAAAATTGTATGATCTGCATAGTGGATCGGTGGGGTGGGATTTTTAAAAGGTAAGCCGATGGGAATCGGTTGTATGGACCCTTCTCCACACTAATCTTTCTTTAGGAAGCACTTAAAAAACTGACTTTTGTTTTATCTAAACTGCAAAATTCTTCTGTTGATCCGAAAGTTCCAGAACTTACTTAAACAGATGATTTTATAGAAGTTCTGTTGTATTTTTAACTAACCCAGAAGTTAGTGAAACAGACATTAATATTATAATTAAATGTAACAATCGAAGGTAATAAAACAAATATGACGCCTATGACGCGTGCGCGCATGGCATGCGGGCGCGGCGAGTCAAGGCGAGGGGTCACCGAGAGAAAGGCACGCTTATGTCTGTGTTAATTTTGTACACCTATTAAATTGGTAAGCTGATAACGTGAACAGCTGACGTTGAAAACTGAGGTTGATACTGAAAAAGTTCTTAGCGATCTGTCTTCAGAATAATGAGTATTCTCTGCTTCAGAGATATAGCACTACAGGTTTTGTTCTCTTTTTGAAATTCTCTTTTTTTTGTTTTTTTTTTTCAACGGGATAGTGCTTGGCCTTCATCTCACCTGATGTTAAATGACGATAAGGCCGAAGGTGGAAGCGCACTACACCCGGAATACTGGCTATCTTACCTCTAACTGCCGGAACACAACAATTTTTAAATTGTTGTTATGGCGTCAGACTTAGGTAAGATGGTGGCAGCTAGCCAGGCGGACTTGAAATAAGCCCTACCACCAACCAAACCGAGTACAAATTGTACCCCCCCTGGGAATCGAACCCGGGACCCCTGCGTCTTACACGGGTGGGCGAACCACTAGACCACAGAGGCGGTTAAAATAGATCCGGGTTCGTCGTTCAGTCGTAGTCGTAATCTACTGCGAGGTCATGTTATAAAGGGCCTATTTCAAGACCTATCTTCTAGATAAATTTAAGAATTTGCATGAAATTATTTCTTCAATTGAAACTTACCTATATGTTGCATTTGCATATTATGTAGTACCTAAACTTTTGTACAAATATTACATACTACATACATTGCAGTATTCATTAAAATTGCAAAATTCTTTGATAATATATCTGTTAGTATCAGTTTAATAATTATGGTATGAGTTAGGGCGAAGTGTTATTAAGAAACTATTATTATACAGTATTATTACATTATATTTCACTTATTATTATGGTCGAGGAAATCATATTTAAATGCCTCCAGACTCATTAAAGTTAGCTCAAAATGTTAGAGTTCAAATGTAATTTGCGCAAAATTGTTTTCGATATTAAGGTTAGTTGGAAAATGCATTGTTTCCCAAGCCTACCTCAATTAGTAGGCTTGACATAATTAACGACCGTTTAAAATGAGATAATGTATCTGAAACTATAATATGCCTCAGTTAAACTACCCACTTCCTACCTACCTAATGCATTAAATTATATCCTGTCGATTGACATGAACGAAATGATAGTGAAGAGATAGAACGAGGAGATGGTGGCAGTGGTGACAGGAAAAAGTAGAAGAGAAAAACGTAATGTACTAAGGGCCGGTTCCTGATTCGATGATGGTAGTATCTTGATTGACAAAAGTCCATACCTAGTAAATGTGTCAAAATTCTACCATCCGTAAGCAAAACGAATCGTTTCTCAAATATAGGAACGGGGGGCATACTTAGAGCGCATATAAATTGGCATTTGGGATGCTGTTGATGTACAAGCCGGTTGAATGCCTTTTGCTGACTGGAGATTCATATATGATGTATTATGAAATTCGGGTTGTATTTGGCCTTTAATAGTACAACTTTTTCTCGAAATTAAAACACGATTAATATGTTCTTCTTATATTGTCTTAGATCTGTTGGGTTTTGGACAATGGTACGATTTGCATAAGTTGGATGTGCAGTGTAGTACTCTTTGTGACCATGTCATACCAATAACAATTTAGTTTTTAGGTACGTACGTAGTTGGTTGCAATTTTCTGAAAGAGTACTAAAGCGTTCAGTTGCTTCTGTCTGAAGCAGCCTATCTATACCGCCGACGTTATTTTGGACTTATGTTGTCTTTTATTTAGTTTCACTTTAATTTAATACACATTAACTACCCAAATTATAAAGTCAACTATATTTTATTATCAACAATAATCCGAATAAATTTGTCGTGATAACCCAATCCAGCCAAAATAGAATTAACCAAAAGCCAGTTTCACATTTAAATTATTAAACTTTTAAAATAATAAATCAGTTTTTACTCATAGTTCATTAGCGGGCCTATTTGTATTTAGTGATTGGGTTTAGTCACGATGAAATGATTTAGTTTTAATATGCGCAGCCGCAGTAAGCGTTTGACTAACTGGTAATTAATATTTATCAATACTACTTTATTATGTTTATGGCTTAGCTTTTGACCGATCTCCTGTGTCTACGTTAATCTTCATAAAGTATTTCATTTAGCTATTTACGGATTTAAATACGGCACCTATTTTAACGGATTCGACCCTATTAGGACTGTGATAATCAAAATTGGGTATCGCTTGTACTTTATTTTCCACTACTTTAAATCCACACTACATTATTGAGAAGTGAGATGGGCACAAAAGTTTTATTGGAACTGCAGTGTTTGTGTTCGTCAGAAGGGTACTGTAGATGTATTTCACACGGAACTGTACTGCACTTTTGTAGCAAAATGCGATTAAATTGACAATATACAGTGATCCGATGCAACTTCACTCGAGAATGTATGGGATAAAGAACATTTTACAGATTAAAAAACAAAACCTCCTTCAAAAAATCCTTAAAAATAACCTAACAAAAAAAGCTTACAAAAAATGGCTCTATAAAGCTAGAAATAAAATATTCAAATCTGCATAGTTACTAACTCGAAAGTTTGTACACATTATCTAATATATTAAACAACGCCTTTTGAAGTCGGGTGGTACGACGTATTCGATGGGTGCTCTTATCGAATTTTATAGAATACGTAAAGGTGCGTACAGTACTAGGCACGTATCTTGAAATTTTTTCGACGGAGTGGGGATAAGTTCGCGCATGTGCTCTTGTGAGCGACCAATAGCGCGCGCCCCTCACCGCTACGCATACCCAAAATACGCGTTTCGCGCAATCCCCACCCGAATTCAAGTTATATGCCTCGTACTGTACATTGCATAACCGTTCCGTTTGTTTTGTAGTTTACAGGTCAAGAAAACCTAAAATTTTTGGTTAATTACGGTTGTATTCTGCGAAAAACGTGTAGTTCAAATGCCTGGGCGGTGGTATTACTTATGAATTGCAATAGTTACTTACATCTCTTTCTCGCTGTATAGCAAATAAAAGAGACGCGAAGAGATGGCTATCAATCCATTCAGAAAACTTACATGTTTCAAAGAGATTGTTTAGGGGGGCTGAAGTAAAAAAGTGATCGGGGTTGTGTTTTTCATGTATTAATTTTCATTCTTTATCCTACCAACACAGGATTTTGTTTAAACAAATATCTTAGCGAATAACTCAAAGTTATGATATACCTCTAATATAGATAATGGTGGATAAAACTTCCCAGATCTTCGTAGCGTGCGCGTGCGCAAGTCCGTTCGCATCTGACGCCCGGGGGTATGCTCTGAATTGTTCGGAATCATCCACTATATTAATTGCCTTCATAAATGATTTTAATGCGAGACATTTGTTTTTGTAATTTTAATGCTTTCGCTCTTTATCAATTTGTGATTCTGTGTTTTATGAGCTAGTTTTCTCAGGTGTAATTTGGATTTTATAGGTAGTCTTCACTTTCATAGTCATAATTTGTTTATTGCAACATGTTGGTTACAGAGATCTTATAGTTGGGATTTAATTGTTGCTGTAGCCTTGTCCCATGTTACACTGCATTATCGTTATGTACTCTAAATTTTTTCGGAATCTCCTCTATTCCTATGTTAGGAAGTGGTTAGGAATCCTAACCACTTTACAAAGAAAGAAGATAAATCCTGCAGAAATTAAAAGTAGCAGGGGTGCGATTGCGTAAGGTAATCGTATTCATTTGATAGTTCATATCGTATTCCATCGGCTGCAATTTGTATGGGATGACATATATTATGATCCAATATGAACTGTCAAATGAATACGATTGACTTTACGTAATCACCTAGCTGGGCTACATAAAACAGTAGGAGTAAATGACTCCGATGAGGTTAATCGAAAAGTAAAAACCAGTGTTTCGACAGCGTCCGCCGAACAAATTGTAAGCAAGATCTCCATTTCCATCGATGGGAATGTGGAGATACGTCCCTTTATTGTGTCGCTCTGGATCGATAAGCATCCGAAAGCTTGATTCGCTGTCAGTCTTATCTGTCAATGCTGGCATCGGCAAATGTCGTCTTTGTTTAAGTTCCGATTGCTATGCTATTCCACGTAATGTCAAGCGCAGACATTATAGTTAGAATTTTTATTGGAATGCTCACTTTATTTGATAATGTTGGCATATTACTATACTTTTTGGAAACTTCAAATATAAATTATTAAATAAAGTCTTAGATTAAGATTGTTTCAATGTTAAGTATACCTATACATACAACAATGTGACTGTGGAAAGAAAAAAATGGCATCGTATTCTACTTCGTAACTTCTAAATTCATTGCTGATTTTATGATATGCTTGTTAGAAAAACTTTTCGATTACATAGTTCTGCCTTATAACAAGTAAACCTATTTTTAATAAGTATTATCTTCCTTATCCTTATACTTAATTGGCATGCTATACAAATACCCATAGTATCTAAATTAGAAGTTTTAATTAACGATAATCTGATACACGTGCATCCCGCTGGTAAGATTGCACACGGATTTTACGAACCTTTCTTAATTACGATGCAATGCAGCCATATACGGAAAATTATTTCTGCATAGGATGCTTCATAGTAATCCTACTGCGAAGGACTCAAACTATATTGCCCTCGAATGAATGTATGGAACCATCGATTAGACCACTTCTTGGTAATTCCCCATTGAACTGTTGCTACAGTCTATTAAATGAGTTTATATCTGTCTCAAGTTCACTAAAGTTGTTTGAATTAAAGATTGAAATTAGTGCTAAACTTGGAATTCAATGAGGATCGCAGTCCTTGGAGAGGTACTGAGTTTTATAGTGACAAATAAAGATTCAATTAACAGTAATTTATTTAACCCGAGACCGATTTCTATGATAGCCTATTCAGTCGGTCTGAGCAGCGATGACTTTGATACTTAAATCCTTAAAATAATAACACTAAGGAGTACTAACAGCTAGGAGTGGAACAGCCTGCCTGCCGATGTTTCCTAACAGTTATAACTTGGGCCTTTTCAAGGCTAGAGTGAATAGGCTTTATCTATGGCAGCCATTACACACGTCAATCTGGTTTCAATCTGATCAAAACCGCAGATTGATGGAATTTGATGCGGTTAGTTTGCGACGTTACACGGTCAATCCAGCGAGATCTGGATCGCAGTAGATCTTGGTAGATTGACAATCTACCACGATCCACGGTGATCTTTGGTAGGGTTGCCAACTTTTTGCATTAATTTTCGCGTGATATCGATCGATGACCTGAGTGGTGCAGTATTCAACATGCCAGTCTACCACGCAAGAGATCCCGGGTTCGATTCCCGGACGTAATTGAAATGATGAATTTTAATTTCTGTGACGGTCTGCGTATAATAAGTACCTATCTATTTCGAAAAATAAGTAAGTACCTAGTAAAATCTGTTGTCTAGCACCCATTTTATGCCTTGATTAGTTAGGGTTAGATGAATATCGATTTTAATTACGATATTTAATTTTACACACACAGGTGTGTAAAATTACCTAAATATCGATATTTATAATACGATATTACCCAGCTATGAACTGAGTGCCAAATTTCATCCAAATCAGTTCAGCTTCAGAAGGCTGAACTGATTTTGATGAAATTTGGCACACAACATATTATATAGTTTATAGCCTGGTATAGTAATAACATCGAGGTAAATAGTATTTTTCAAAACATTGCAAAAAATATAGTAGGTAGGTTTATAGGAAATTTATGAAAAAATATAGTCCTCATTTATTTTTAACTAGCTTCCTTTAAAAATTAAAAATAGGGTACATAGGGTAGGTACTTCCTAGGGTACCAAACTAACTGTGTGCCAAATTTCATCATCTTTTACTGCAATCCAATATTTTAACCGACTTATAAAAAGGAGGAGGTTCTCTTTTCATCTGTATATTTTTTAAGGGATTCTTCAAATGCCCACGCGCATTAGTCACGGCCGGAAAGCAAGTTAAAAATAAATATGGGCTACATTTTTTATAAATTTCTCAAAAGAACTTACTAAAGTATTTTACCCTAGGGTACCTTTGATTGACCAAGATAAAACAAATCCTATAATTTAATCCAGGCTACAAACTGTGTGTCAAACTCCATTCAAATCAGTTCAGCCTTAAAAACTAATATAACTACAGACGAACAGACAAACAAGCTCCTACTTTTTTGAAGTCGGTTAAAAAATTGGATCGCAGTATATTGTGCTAGATTGTCAATCTACCGTGGTAGATTGACAATCCGATACCGCAATCCGATACAAGCAGATTGTGGTAGATTGACAATCTACCACAATCTAATGCGATTCGATATTTTTAACCGACTTCAAAAAAGCAGGAGGTTGTTTTCCTGTTCGTCTGTATGTTTTTTTAGGGTATTTTTCAAATGTCCCCCCGGATGTAGTCACGGCCGGAAGCTAGTTAAAAATAAATATGGGCTATATTTTTTATAAATTTACCAAAAGTACTACAAAGTAATTTCGATGTTTAAAAAAAAATCCCTAGGGTATCTTTGACCGAGATCAAAAATATCGTAAGTTTTAATCCAGACTATAAACTGTTTGCCAAATTTCATCCAAATCAGTTCAGCCTTCATGAAAAACAAATATACAGACGAACAGAGAACCTCCTCCTTTTTTGAAGTCGGTTAAAAACATCGGATCGCAGAAGATTGTGCTGTGCTAGATTGTCAGTCTACCATGGTAGATTGACAATGACAAGCCTTAAAAACTAATATACAGAGAAACAAGGTCCTGCTTTTTTGAAGTCGGTTAAAATATTGGATCGCAGTATATTGTGCTAGATTGTCAATCTACCGTGGTCGTCCGTGGTAGATTGACAATCTACCACAATCTTCCGCGATCCGATACAAGCAGATTGTGGTAGATTGACAATCTACCACAATATACTGCGATTCAATATTTTTAACCGATTTCAAAAAAGCAGAAGATTGTTTTTCTGTTCGTCTGTATGTTTTTTTAGGGTATTTTTCAAATTTCCACCCGGATTTAGTCACGGCCGGAAGCTAGTTAAAAATAAATATGGGCTATATTTGTATAAATTCCCCTAAAGTACTACAAATTAGTTTCATTGTTTAAAATAATAAAAATCCCTAGGGTACCTTTGATCGAGATGAAAAATATAAGTTATAATCCAGACTATAAACTGTTTGCCAAATTTCATCCAAATCAGTTCAGCTTCCATAAAAAACAAATGTACCGAACAGATAACCTCCTCTTTTTTTGAAGTCGGTTAAAAACATCGGATCGCAGTAGATCGTGTTAGATTGTCAGTCTACCATGGTAGATTGACAATCTACCACAATCTACCGCGATCCGATACAAGCAGATTGTAGTAGATTGACAATCTACCACAATATACTGCGATTCAATATTTTTAACCGACTTCAAAAAAGCAGGAGGTTGTTTTTCTGTCCGTCTGTATGTTTTTTTAGGATATTTTTCAAATATCCACCCGGATGTAGTCGCGGGCGGAAGCTAGTTAAAACTAAATGTGGACTACATTTTTATATATATCCCAAAAGTAAGTACCTACATACTATAATTTTTTAATGTTTTGAAAATAATACTATTACCTCGAAAAAAAAGGTGTCAACCCTAAGCCAGATTGACGTAGATTGACAATCCAGCAAAATCTGATCACGCCAGACCGCGCCAGATTGAAACAGATCACGAACAACGTTACACAATCAATCTCTGTCAATCTGGCGCGATCTGGCGTGATCAGATTGTGTGTGTAATGGGTGCCTATGTGAGCATGCTCCATCGTATTCCACATCATCACTTAACACCAGGTGTGATTGTGGACAAATGCTCACTTATTTTCAATAAAAAAAACACCTAGAACGATAATTCCCTACAAAGCACACTGTCAAAAGGGAGGCAACTAAAATAGCCATAATGGCGCCGTTTTCACATTTTTATTGTTCATTATTACATAATCATACCTAATAAGTACAAAACAGTTTCAATCTCCCTAAGTATCTTTAGGAGATTAGTTACTATATTATTGGATTTTAGTTACGATTAGGTAACGTATGAAGGATATAAATCTGAAAACTAAGCCCTTTTGGCTTAGTATTAGGTGCCTCTGCATACGAGAACACGGCTTCTAGGTGTATTCTAAGCTTAAATCCTAAAACAAAGGTGCTGGAAATATTCGCTCAATATTAATACTTTTGTTCAACTCCGTATCTGGGCCGCGTGTCTAACGTCGCATAATAACACGTCCGCTCTCCCCGACGGGCGTCGCGCGTCTAATCAATTGGCGCGCCGCGTGATGTCTTCATCAGTGGCCCGGGGGCGTAACGCCCTGCGCCTGCGCACCTAACCTTGCGATGCGCTGGATCCGTTGCAGTTTCATAGAAATTGTGGGAGGCGAAACATTTGCATTGTGGATGAACTTATATTATATGAAATTAAGATTTGCCAAAGAAATAATGTTCTCTATCGGCAAACTTCGTTAAAACAAGATATTTCTATAATCTTCACGTCCTCATATAAATTTAAATGAAGTCTCAGTGCCGTCAACGTTCTAATTAGGACAAATATTTAGCCAATTAAATTGACAACCGCGAATGCACGAGCAAGCATATTGCTATTTATTTAACTTAATGGCTTTTAAAGCCTTATTAACCTCTAATGAAAATATTATACAGTTAGGTATACTGTTTATTATTATTGACATTAATACAAACATTATTGAAGTTTATTAGACGTGGTTGTATTTAGGTAAGTACTCTGGTTGCCTATCGATGATTCTCTTCTTGGACTTAAATCGCAATTAAAATTAAAAACTGTATCTCATGTCAATCAGTCATTTTTTATATCCCCACTGCTGGGGCACAGGCCTTCCTTATGGGTGGATAAAGAGGATGGGCCATAACCCACGACGCGGGCCCAATGCGGATTGGTGGGTGTTAACGACTGCAAATGCAGCCGGGACCAACGGAGGAGCTCGCGATAATAATTTTTGGTCACCCATCCCATGACCGAGTCTTGCGAAAGTTGCTTAACCTCCGCAATCGCTGGGCCAGGCGTTAAACCACTGCGCCACCGAGCTCCTCAAGTTTCTCATACATTCATTAATTCTGAAGCTATTTCTTCCACACAAAAATTTCTATCGAACCCACCCGACTAACATCTCCATCTACCCGACATAGTTGCCAGCTAAGCACGCATGCGATTTATTTAGCAATTGAAAGTGGCCACTTAAAGGAATCACAGTGCGGGAAGGCAACAAATCCAACAAATTGAACAGGATCGGCAATTACCGAAGACAATGCGTGCGTGAGACCGGCGCCGGCGCACGCAGCCCGCGAATTAGACCCGTTTGTGGGCCGGGTAATTAGGGACTCTTCCCACGCCACGGTACAGGTGGCTTACGTTAAGGGCGAAGAAAGTGATTGCTAGTGCGACGCCCTAAGCTCTGCAGGTCTAGTATTCTGGACCATGCTGCAGAAATTAAAATTTTCTATGACCCTCTACTGGATGGATGGACTTAACTTAAAAGTCGCCATTTGACTTTTAAGTTGAGTCCATACAGCTCTGTAGTCGAGTCTATAGAAGGATATTTGTTACTAAAGTCTAATTATTAATTCCCTGGAGTAATTGACGTTTACGGTGGAACGTTTGAGGCTTGTTTGAAAGTGTCCCAGTAGTAACCATGAACGCTACTGACTTTGTGTGAGTGAACTGTATCACAATGAACGAAACGTAGCACTAGTACACAATATTATTTTACAGTGTGACATAAGAATCTGTCAGTTTAGTCCAGTGAATTATAATTAAACTTTAGCCAAGAAGCTTATACCCCCAATGGAGATTGCACGGCTAGTGTCATAGTGAAGATAGAAAAAATGTCCTTGAGTGACGTTACGGCTTATTGCTATCTCTTTTTTTAAGTGTTACAATACGTTTTCGTTTCTCACGAACGAACGAACGACGAACATCGAACACGTATTGTCACACTAAAGAAAGAGATAGCAATAAGCCGTAACGTCACTCAAGGACATTTTTTCTATCTTCACTATGATAGTAGCTGTGCAACCCCCATTGGGGGTATAAGCTTCTTGACTTTAGCATAACTTCGCCTCTTGTATTGTACTACCGTTGTATTGTCAAAATAAAGATAAATTAATAAAATACAAGAGGCAATTTGACAGGAATCTTTTTAGTTTACTAAACTTAAAAAAATAGATTTTTATAAACACCGACTGAATCTTTATGAATCTATAAAGATTCTGTCTTTATAGATTAACTATATATTAACGAGATACTATTTAACCGCCTCTGTGGTCTAGTATTTCGCCCACCCATGTAAAACACAAGGGTCCCGGTTTAGATTCCCAGGGGGGGGTACAATAGGGAACATGCATAAGTCACCGATTTTGATAAATTTGAGCTTGATCGCTGCGGACACGTATAAAAACATGATGGAAAAGAAAAATAAAATGTATTACTTTAGTTTTATCACACAAGGGAAATTAACGAATTTTTTTTTCGTTTTCGGATATAATGCACTTATCAAATAAGAAATAATATTTTGTATGACACATATGTACTTAAACGCAATATTTAGGGAGATATTTGATAATTCTTGGCTAACTCCATACTAATGCACTGAAACGTGACATGAGTGACGTCACAAATGTTGACCTTATTGTATAGAGCGTTTTCGGCGGGTGCTGCTGCGTGCTAACTTCAAGTAACTATATCACGAAAAAAAAACACAAGAGAAAAGTTTTAATAATACAGATGATTGTCTCACGCATTATACTTTTGATTTTGATACAAAAAAAATTGATGCATGTTCCCTATTTGTACTCGGTTTGGTTGGTAGTAGGGCTTATTTCAAGTCCGCCTGGCTAGCTACCACCATTTTACCTAAGTCTGACGCCATAACAACAACTTAAAAAATTGTTGTGTTCCGGCAGTTAGAGGTAAAATAGCCAGTTCCTCGGTGATGAGAATTCCGGGTGTAGTGCGCTTTGACCTTCGGTCTTATCGTCACTTAACATCAGGTGAGATGAAGGTAGGGTTTCTGCTCGAGCTTTCTCGAACTCGAGAAAACTCGAGAAATTTGGCATCATTCGAGACGAGAAAAAAATTACCGGAGCTCGAGAATTCTCGAGCTTCGAATTCGAATCGTAGCAGACGCAACGCGCGACTTTTTTTCGCCGTTAACTGACACCGCCCGCAGACTGTGCTCTTTCATTCATTTGTCTAAGACAAAAGTAAGTTTTCTGAATTATTTAACGTTGCTTGGAAGCAAAGTTAACCTATTCTAGAGTGTGTCTGGTTTATTCCCCTCGTATCTATACTAAAGACAAGTATGTAAAGACTTGAGTAAAACTTGCAATTTTCAAATGCTTCTATTATTATTTTCACATGCAAGTAATAATTATAGTATAAATTAATCTTTGATGCACCAAAACAGCACTGTATTTGTGATTATATTTGCATGTGAATATAATATTAGAAGCATTCGAAAATCGCAAGTTTTACTCAAGTCATTACTTACTCGTCTATAGATTGATTTACATATAATACGAGGGTAGGAAATTAACTTTAACTGATTTTATTTGCAAGTAATGATCTTAAACGAAACTAACGTACACCTATGCTATGTTATATTTGACTGACTTAAAAGACTGAAAAATTTGTCTACTGTTTAAGTTAGGTACTAACTTCGTCAATAAAGTACTTATTCACGTCGTTCGTTATCGTAAAAAAAAAAATATTTGTTGAATTGTAGCTCCAGATTTTTATTGTTACTTATCCTTACAGTACACTCATTTTTATTACTATTCTTCTAATAAGTTAATTACTAAGTTTTGATTAGTTAATAAAATTAATATGTAAGAAGATTCATTGAAAATGTTTATCAGATCGTTTTCGTGGGGAGTGTAATTTGGCTATATTTCCGAAAATTATAAAGATAAACGAAAGGCAGTGGTGTAAAAAGATGCAAGAGCTTGCGGGGTATGGTACTAAATTTTTGAAAATCAGTGCGTTACTTTTTTCGAAATCTAAAAATCGAAAATGGTGGAAAAAAACAACAAAATTTACAATTTTTTTGGACAAAAAGTGTTGTGTTGCAATAAAGTATCTTAGATTAAAATAAAACCTATATTTTTAATAAATTTTAACAGATTTCAACAGTTTTAATTAAAAGACTCGAGACCCGAGAACACTCGAGAATTTGTCCTCGAGAATTCTCGAAACTCGAGAAATAAAAAAGGTCGAGAAATTAGAAACCCTAGATGAAGGCCAAGCACTATCCCGTTAAATATAAAAAAAAAACTATTAATAGTGATAAAAAGTACTCAAAGTAAGCAATAGTTAAAAGTTGAGCTTACTCACCAAAATATAACAAAAGCAAAAAAAGATAAAGATGAAGTGAAAAGGACAATACAAAATTTGATCAATGGCTTATAAACGACCTTTCCTAAATGAGTAAAAGGGTTGTATGTGAGACCTCTACAGGTCGTGAAGTTTGTTCCAGATTATTATTTAAGGTTGCGTAACTGATTTGCGAACGATAGTCTTCTATACATGCGCAAAGTGTGCATACTACATAAGCTGCAATAAAACCAACTATACCTAACCATTATGGTAATCATTCAAAGATAAAACGGTTATTGTTCTATGAACTGACAATTAAAGATGGAAACTTTACGTACCTCTCTGACTTGATTGACGTGATTTATATAATGTAAGAAGTTGCGTATGTTATTTATTAGAAATTTTATACCACGTCGGATTGCACCATACAAAGCCTTCCTATTGTATTATCTCATTATTGTAAATAATGCTTATTGCTAATATTGCTGCAAAATCACTTAATCATGTTCGTATGTTAATTAAAATGTACTCTAATTCTCTAAGCAGTTCATAAGATTGAGTTAATAAATCGATTAACCGTCAACACACCGGTGTCGCTGGCTGGAATAAATCATAAGACACTGAAGTCTTACATTAAGAGTAAATAACACAAAATGGAACACGAATAAATTTAAATACCGAACGCGTACCTAAATCAACATCTCGGGGCGCGTAAACGCAACTGCCAACGCAATTCGAATTCAGAGCATCGGAGAATAAATCGAGCCGGGAAACGAGTGGTGAATCGATTCAGCCCGCACGTTTTTAATAAGGCATCTATTAAATTGACAAACGTGTGAATGAGTTTTATTGCCTTATGCGTTTAGTGGGAAGGCAAGAGGCATTGGAACGTCCTCTAATGATTTACTGAAAGAACGCGTTTAACGGAACACTTGCGTACAAACATCTGTGGAGCGTAGTTAAAATGTTTAGAGACGAAGTTTAATGACAACGAAACTAGCCGAGCATTCCGAATTTGTGGAACGAGTTTATTAAGCTCCGTTTGAACTTGTGCTAAATCGATTGTTGAATGTTCGACATGTTGACGACCAACAGGTATAGAAAGAGTTGTCGACTAGAGCGACAAGAGTTTCAGATGGAAACGTGTCGCTATGCCGATTCAAACATTTGTCTTAGTCCGACAACACTTAGCCGCTTGCAATTCAACGTTAACACTTTCGAATAGTACTAAAACAGAAACGATTTAGAGTTTGTATAATTCCTTGTTCAAATGCTTTTGCCACTCTTATCTCTACAAACGAATGAACATTTTTTTTATTTATTATCTGCTTTTAAAATAACTTAAAGAAATAAATCTTTTACGATTTAATCATGAAGAGATGATCTGTTTACACTTAAAGGTGACAACTGCATCCAACTCGTGATGATCAAAAAACACCATACTCGTCTCTAAGTCAATTACAGTAACATGAACTAAGACACTCAGATTTATAGTGTAATGAGTTATACGAGTTGTAGACAAATAAATAAGCTCAATCGGCGCCATAAATAAGATGGAGTATAAAGTAAATTCTACTAATTACGGAATGGTCCGATTCGTTCCAAACACGCATGTTCCTTGCGTAAATGGTTGTGTTGCGCGGCAGGCGACAAGGATAGAAGTTCATGGCTCTTATTCAATTTATTTATTGGCTTTTCTTACTATTTAAAAAAATTAAGAAAAAAAACAATTGCTGTCTCGGCTGGTATTTAATACGTTGTAGCTTGTTTTCTCTAAGCAAACTGTCTCAGATTTCAACAAAAATAAAATATTGGAGACAATTCAATTTAACATACTGTCTAATAATAACATAAGGTATGCAGTTTTCAAATCCCAAAGTAAAGCTATTCCTCTTATTCCTCTACATGTAATATGCTAAATCATAAGGTTTTCAATAATATTTTTGGATTTACAATTTTCAATTAAATGAGTGAAGTATCTACCATTTCTACACCCTTTTCTTAGCTAATTTTCGTCGTAAAAACGAATTTGTCAGCTGCAATTCGGAATCATAAACATTTAGCCATAATTCACCTGTTCCATTAGATGGAACCACGGATACATTCTTTCCTAATTTTCATCTTAAAAACCAATTTGTCTTCTGCAATTCGGAATCAGAAACATTTACCGGCCATAGTTCACCCGCCCCATTAGATGGAACCACGGATACATTCTTTCCTAATTTTCATCTTAAAAACCAATTTGTCTTCTGCAATTCGGAATCAGAAACATTTACCAGCCATAGTTCACCCGCCCCATTAGATGGAACCACGGATACATTCTTTCCTAATTTTCATCTTAAAAACCAATTTGTCTTCTGCAATTCGGAATCAGAAACATTTACCAGCCATAGTTCACCCGCCCCATTAGATGGAACCACGGATACATTCTTTCCTAATTTTCATCTTAAAAACCAATTTGTCTTCTGCAATTCGGAATCAGAAACATTTACCAGCCATAGTTCACCCGCCCCATTAGATGGAACCCCGGATAGTTCCTCAGCGTTGGACCGCCAAACCAAATTGATGATGCCCGGCCGATTTCCAGAAATAAATAGCGCAGTATTTATAATGTAAAAGCGGCGAGGAGATCCGGCCCGCCGATTGCCTTACATTCTTGTATCACTTGTAAAATACTTTATTGCATCGTACTCGTTCGCCTTTCCAATGGTCGTTTCGATTTTATTCTTTGCTTAATCCGTTAATGCTGTTTGAAAATGTTGTAGATATTTCTGTCGCATTATCAGGAGGGTCAGATTGTTATTCCACATATTGACCTTTTGCAAGTCAATGTCATGAATGTTCGTGGATAGATGTATTACCGAAATAGTTTTTAGACTAATTACATCTATATACGCCCATCACAATGGGCGTACCGAGGGAATGACTAATTACAAAATCAAATTAATAGTCTAAAAACAATTTCGGTAATACATCTATCCACGAACATTCATGACATTGACTTGCAAAAGGTCAATATGTGGAATAACAAAAAATCTGAGGGAGGGGCAGCTGCCCCCCCTGGATTCTGTTTACCTCCAATTAACTATCTAATGTTTTCCATAAAAGTTCTTATTTGCCATTTGCAATACAATATATTTAAAACTTTTAAAAAACGTGCTGTGCGCCCGTTCTAAGCTGACTAAAAATCGCGCTGCGCGGCCATTTTTAGGGTTCCGTACCAAAATGGTAAAAAAGGAACCCTTATGGTGTGACTCAGTCTGTCTGTCTGTCTGTCTGTCTGTCTGTCTGTCTGTCTGTCTGTCTGTCTGTCTGTCTGTCTGTCTGTCACAGCTGGATATCTCGAGAACTACTAATGGTATCAACTTGAAATTTGGAATAGTTTAAGATGACATTTGCCCAACTATTTTGCAAATAAGAAAGAAATAAAAAAAAATATATTTTTTTTACAACAGGGATTGAAAAGGGGTCTTAAAAATTTGAAGTGAGGTGACTAGGGCGTGTGGGGTATCATATGAAAGAGCGCTGTTTGCACATTTTAAAACATTTTTTTCTTTTTTCTTAGGCCGCATAGTTTTCGACTTATGATGAAAAATGTAAAAAAAAATACCGTTCCCCCCCCCTTATCTCCGAAGTTTGCAAAGAGAAAAATCTGAAATAATTCTATGTGATAGTAGTTTACGTAAAGATTACAGGAAAAATAAAACGAGGTCTCAATATAACACACTTTTTTAGAAATTCAAAAAACAAACAAGAATTCTTTAGTTTCACTACCCGTCAACAGATGGCGGTGACCTAAGAATGCTGACTTGCGAATTAAAATAGTTCCACTATCGGTCAAGAGATGGCGCAACCTAATACTACAGTAATAATTGGTGACTGGTTCTTATATAAATTACCTACTATTTGCCGTACGAATAAACGAAGAATAAGTTCCTACTTAGTAATATAAACAGTTTGCAATGTGGAGCGGCTGAAACGTTTTTCAGTCACCATAAACAACTGTGGTTAAGATTTGTAAATTAACTGTCCGCCTGTTCGCCCTTCCACCTGTCTGCCGTTTATCCTACTTTTTTAAAGACTGTACTAAAGTAACATATCCAAATATATTTATGATTGTACGGAACCCTCGGTGCGCGAGTCCGACTCGCTCTTGACCGGTTTTATTTACGATAGACAGGCAAAATTATAAGATTAGTGGATGAAACTGAGTAAAATACGCACTGTGCGGCCGTTTTCTTTCTATAGAAAAGCATTTGAATTAGATTTTTATTTTATATAAGCATTTATTTCTCCCGAAAACAATCCCATAATCCCGATTCTTTCGAATTTTCTCCAGATATTTTAAGCTTCTGGTCTGGCAACCATACTCAAGAATATATGGGGAAAAAAGTGGGAAGAAAGCTCATTAAAAAAATCATTTAATTTGTTTATTGACTATGTGCTTATGAAAAATCTGATTTAATGAAGCTATCGCTAGATGCCAAGGCAGGCATATCGTTTTTATTTACTTTGTTAGTGCCTACGTTTATAAATAAGCTTTTTTATCTGCAGTAAATTAAAAGTATAATTAAAATAGTCACTGTAAATTTACAGTAAAGATCTTCAATTTCATCTATTATGAACTTAAAAGAACTCTTAAGCTGATCTCTGTAATGTTATAAAAAACAAAGTTCAAAGATTACGAGCTAATTTATGGAAGGTTGCGAGTAGTGTGCTCCGTCCGAGAGCTAATGATCCACTGATTAACAATATTCGGGGTAGATAGCAGTGAGTTACTCGAGGGGCGGGGCGCCGATGTCAGATTGCGCCTGCGCCGATTTATGCTAACCTCGCCGTATTAACTGATATCAAACACTAAATATGCCATTATTATATGCGAAACAAATAATGCTCTCTCACAAGTATTGTTTATGGCTGAGAAAGGAATTTGAGTGATGATGATCTTGAAACCGATAGTTCCGTTCCGAAACTAAGACTTGATAATCAAATGCCACAATTCCAAAGTTAAAGTTCAATTAAACTATTACAAATATACGTGTGTGTGGTATATATGTACGCATCAAAAAATTCGTAAACCAGTTGCTTTAGGTTGAAACACAATTGGAAGGATATTATTGGATTAATAAAATATTCTTTGCAGTCTCAGACACATGTCAAAACATTTCGTAAGTTAAATACTTATTTTAGCTGTTGTAATTTAATCAATTTGTCTCAAGTGACAGGAAGACATATTCAGACGTGCAGGAATCAATTTCTTTCATATAACTACATAAAGAAAATATAGGGGTAAAAAAGAGATATTTGAAGTGAAAACTTCTTTAGCGGCTTTGTATGATTTTTTGACGTGCCGGACTACAGCTGCGCCACAAAAAAAAAAAGTTGGAAATCTGACATTTTGAATATGCCATGATGAAGTCTATAGTTTGTCGGAGTTTGTCGCCAAAAACCAGAGTTTGTCGGTCTTCCGTTTAGGAGATACATGTGGCTCAGCTGTAGAGACGTCTCTACAGCTGCGCCACACAGATCTCGAAAACGGAAGGTCGTAGCGAAAATCTGATTACTTGTATGTATAGCCGTTAGTTTGTCGGAGTTTGTCGCACAAAAATCAGAGTTTGTCGGTCTTGCGTTTAGGAGATACGTGTGGCGCAGCTGTAGAGACGTCTCTACAGCTGAGCCACACAGATCTCGAAAACGGAAGGTCGTAACAGAAATCTGATTACTTGTGTGTGTAGCCTATAGTTTGTCGGAGTTTGTAACCAAGAACCAGAGTTTGTCGGTCTTGCGTTTAGGAGATATGTGAGGATACGCTGTGGAGACCTTTCTACCTGGATCTTGAGAACGGAAGGTCGTAGCGATAATCCGATTAGTCATATCTATAGTCGGTAGTTCGACCGAGTTTGTCGTCAAATATCAGAGTTTGTCGGTCTTGCGTTTAGGAGATATGTGAGATTTTCGATACGACCTTCCGTTCTCGAGATCCAGGTAGAAATATCTCTATAGCATATCCCCACATATCTTCTAAACGTAAGATTGACAAACTCTGATTTTTGGTGACAAACTCCGACAAACTAATGGCTACACACTCGAGTTATCAGATTTTTGCTACGACCTTCCGTTCTCAAGATCCAGGTAGAAAGGTCTCCACAGCGTATCCTCACATATCTCCTAAACGCAAGACCGACAAACTCTGGTTCTTGGTGACAAACTCCGACAAACTACCGGCTACACACACGAGTAATCAGATTTCTGTTACGACCTTCCGTTTTCGAGATCTGTGTGGCTCAGCTGTAGAGACGTCTCCTACAGCTGCGCCACACGTATCTCCTAAACGGAAGACCGACAAACTCTGGTTTTTGGCGACAAACTCCGACAAACTATAGACTTTATCATGGCATAGTCAAAAAGTCAGATTTCCAACTTTTTTTTTGTGGCACAGCTGTAGTCCGGCACGTGATTTTTTGTAATGGGGAAAACTCGCGCCAGTAAGAATCACGTGACTCTGGTCGAAAATTCGTAAGACGGATGTGACGGATGGAGAGTAGACAGCCGGCGGCGGAAGTATCCTCCTCTGTTTCTACGGGGCGCGGTGAAAATGGTGGCGCGTCATTTCAAGACGTAAACACTTGTGTCACCATAGCAACGCGCTAATTTGTTAATTCAATGTCAAAACTAAATTTTTTGTCATGCTATGGATAAGACTTTCGTACAATACTGTTCTGTATTCGTAAATTCAAATGCAGAGTAAATACGTAAGACGGCAATTCGTGCAAAATTATTCCCTATCCATTCCAAAATATCAAAAATTCACAACGTTAATATTCAAGTTTTCACTTCTGCCGGCACTCCCGGAGTGCAACCCGTTTTTTATATTATATTATATTGGGGAATATATAAAAATATTATGCATTTATGCGTATTATGTATATCTATCTCATCATATAACGCATTTCCTTTGTTAAAACGGAATGAAGCCAATTTATAAATTCGTCTGCGACACGAGAGTCATTAATTATGTTGCTGGCTGGGTGGCTAAAGAAAAACTTCGCTCCACTCATTTCTGTATCATTACCATCATCACCTTTCCCGTTTACTCCTTCGACAATACTTAAGACCT
The DNA here is from genome assembly GCA_943789525.1 of Agriphila geniculea. Taxonomy (NCBI): domain Eukaryota; kingdom Metazoa; phylum Arthropoda; class Insecta; order Lepidoptera; family Crambidae; genus Agriphila; species Agriphila geniculea. Next base: position 16,704,083 of record OX038890.1, read on the forward strand.
CTTCTCGATTACCTTTTGTTATGGATTCAAGTTTAGCTTTTGTAAACTCAACCTTATTTGCAGTGATTTCAGTGAAGTTTACTTTTAGTTCTTCTTTGATAAATGTTCTTTTGAGTTAAGGTTGAATATAGAGTTGTCCCTCTCCTTTGTTTTGCTCAGCAGCCTCCCCGGCGTTAATGGTGTTATCTTTACCCCGAACGCAGCACCTCTCCGTATATCCCTTTATCTTGTCCCCTCTGTTGGCGGTTGGATTTTCTTTTTTTATTCATTTGCTAATTTCGAAAATGAGAAGGCGCTCGCGATCACATCGCGCCTGTGATCGTAGATTTAGGCGCTGGCATTAATAAAATTAACGAATGCTTTTTAAATTAATTGAGCGCGTCGTCGTACTGAGAAGCCGTGTTATCGTGTATCTGATAGTTTAGATACCTTCCAGGAATTGGTCCATTTTATGTACGATGAGGTTTCTACCTATAAGAAGATTGTAAGTCATTGACCTGCATATATTTACACTGGACAGGCTTATGTCAAACTGTTTTTGTGCCTATTTGATTACCGCCATGTTGGCGCTGTAGGACGTAGCGTGAGCATAGCGTGCGTCATGGTACTAAAGTTTGAAGTCTGGTGAGACCATCACGTCAACCATTTTCATACTGTACGTCAAAATTAGTTCTTTAGACGCACGCTAGTGGCGTTTCAAATAGGCACAAGAACTTTGCTGTCAAATCATACAGACAGCCTATCCAGTTAAATAAAAAAAATTTTTTTCATGTCAGTGTTGTAAGTAAAGCACATGTTTTCCGTATCTGTGGTTTATGGTGGCATGACATTTATGGAATAATAGATAGACGACATAATTTTACATGACTTTTTCATTGTCTACGTTTTGACTGTAATATCTAAACCAAAATTTCTACGAAATTATCTGCCAAATCTGACTGAACATAACTGGATCTTGTGAAACAGGCTTGGGAAAGAAGCGTAGAAAGTCTACGGTTAAAATTTACCTAAAAAATGATATTAATTAATTGTTTTAATATATGGAAAATGATACCCTATCTATGAATTCGTTGTCTTAAAATAACCTCGTTTCAGCAACATATTGTATCTTTCACAACCATTTCCCGTTGCTTCTTTTGATGTTCAACAACTGCTCGAACTAAGTTAACATTTAGAAATCCGAAAGGGCAACAGAACTGTGCAACGATACCGATTAGTTTCGTTAACATTTTATTGAATTAATCACCCAAAGTCAATAGAATTGAGAAAGGTCTGGTCTCAGCTATGCAACCTTTCGGCAGATGGAGTCTTGTGCATCCTAAGTGGTGGCGTATCGCGTATGTTGATTTCAGAGCGGATGAACACATGAATGGCTGTCCGTAGTGCACGCTAGGGAGCGCGCCTTACGGCCAGCCCACCGATTACGTATCTCTGTTGCTAACAATTCTCGATCGAATTCGATTGAAATCGCAGTTGCATTGCTGCTTTAAGTAAGATAGTTGTCACATTGGTTCTTACTAAAGCAGCAATGTCACTGCGATTTCAGTCAAAGTTGATTGCAACAAAGTTAGACAATCAGCCTGCTGGGCCCTGCTTCATAAAGATTGCAAATGTCAGCGACAGGTGACAAGTCGACAATTCGGACATATTTGTAATCGGAAAAGCCGACATATATGTCAAATTATTGCGATAATTCGCCAAATTAGATAAGTCGAACATTATCTAACAATTGTAGTTTATGAAACGCATAGTTGTCAATACGTAATTACAAACTTGTCAAATTGTCGCACATTTTTGATAAGCACCCTTGGTCTGTGTCAGAATTAGATGACAATTGTCGACTCACGGAGAAAATCGATACCACCTACTTAAGTAAAAATGTTAAGAGAATTATTTTAATAGAAAAAATACTAGAAAAAATCGTCTCACCGTCAGCAGCTCAGATGGGAGTCGAACCCGCACACTTGGGATTCCGGCCCAATGCACTGACCAATTATGCTGCCGAGTCGCTAATTGGTCAGTGCATTGGGCCGGAATCCCAAGTGTGCGGGTTCAAGTCCCATCTGAGCTGCTAACGGTGAGTCGAGTTTTTCTAGTATTTTTTCTATTAAAATAATTCGCTTAATATAAAAACAGCATTGTGAATGCCTAAAATATAAAAATTCATAAAAATGTTAAATTCTAGCTCTGATATAATAGTAGTGGTACGAAACACACATAAAAAACTCACATACCCACAAACATACATGAACCCTGAACACATAACACTCTGTTTTTTGAGCAGTCGTGTGAAAAGTATCAATTTACCACTGTATTCTTATATACAATTATAAATATGTCAAGTTTTATAAAACGGCAATTGTCATGACAATCCGACATATTATGTCATGATTTCTGACAAATTGTCGACTTTTCAAGCTTTATGAAGCAGGGCCCTGGCCGGCCAAGTAGCGGGTCGGCGGCGATCGGCGACCGACGTGACTCGTGAATTCGTAATACATTTCGTGTGATACGCGCGAATTGTGAATAATCTGAGTGGTGAGTATGTCGAGCGCACAGTGAAGAGCGCCCACTCCGGAGTTTCGGACGCGTTCATTCATGTCACAGTCTTTTGTCGGCTACAAATACCGCATGCGCGATGCGCCGCCACTCAGGACGCACACTCAGTAATAGAACGTTACGAATACCATGCGCGAGCATATGACAGCACAATCCCGATATTCCCAGGATTGTTTACATTAAATTACCACATTCGTTGGAGGTGTATTTCATAACCTGCAGGGTTGCCATATTTGTAGTAGGTACCTACTAAAATCCTCATTATCCAACCATTATAAATCCAATCGGGCTCATGTGAGAGGTAAGTGGGCGGTGACGATTGCACACGCAGCTGCGACCATCGGCTTAACATGCCTTCCGAAGCACGGAAGAGGTCGAGATAACAGATTGTTGGTCACCTATCTGCGATGATCGATCCTAGCGATAGGACGGGAAGCGCTATAAGCTACTGCACCATGGAGCTCCTTAGTACAATAAAGTCATTATTGCAATCTAATTAATTTTATGAATGTTTGAACACAAAACTAGTTTAAAGAAGTGGTAGGTAATAGTAAAACTAATTCCTCCTCGGCGACCCTACATGGTGCCGCGGGCGAGGGCGGGCCGGCCACCCTAGCGACGACGCCCCGTCAGCCGCGTCGGACATGTGTGCTGTGGATGCTGAAGGAATATATATATGTTTTTAAAACTGATAGCGTGTGCGGTCCGCGATAGTGGAGGTTGTGCAACTTTCGAATTGGTTGGTTGACAGATGGCTGGCCGTTTTTAGGGTTCCGTACCCAAAGGGTAAAAACGGGACCCTATTACTAAGACTCCGCTGTCCGTCTGTCTGTCTGTCTGTCACCAGGCTGTATCTCATGAACCGTGATAGCTATAGATACTTGAAATTTTCACAGATGATGTATTTCTGTTGCCGCCATAACAACAAATACTAAAAACATAATAAAATAAATATTTAAGGGGGGCTCCCATACAACAAACGTGATTTTTTTTTTGCCATTTTTTACTCGATATTAATAACAACAACAAGTAGACAGTTGAAATTGTCATAGATGATGTATTTATGTTGCCGCTATAACAACAAATACTATATAAAAACAGAATAAAATTAATATTTAAGGGGGGCTCCCATACAACAAACGTAATTTTTTTGCCGTTTTTTGGTACGGAACCCTTCGTGCGCGAGTCCGACTCGCACTTGGCCGGTTTTTTTCTACTTTTTTACTGACAAGAAGGACGGGAACGGGGAACGCAAGAAATGGAAATCTATTATAAACGAACGATATACATCAACAAAACTGAAGTTTTGTCTATTTCTTATGTTACACAATCAATCCTAAAAATACAAATTAGAAAATACAAATGATATCCTCAATATAGTTCAGTAAGTTATTTGCAAAAAGTACATTCCTCAAATCGTAGCCGAATAAAAGACATCAACGCGCTACGCAGTGCTACATTGATATAAAATTAATTTCACTTTTCCAACTTTATATTCAGAACGCATTTATTTTAACTGTTAACCATTTATAATTTCAAATCATTTTAAGGCAGTTATAGAAAGCGATTCATTACCAATTCACATTGAAAAACATAACACAAATGTTTGCAATAATTATTAAGTTTTCTCGAGTTTATGCACTTATGTTATAACACATAATTTCTCTGCTTTTGGTATACACCAAGCTAATTACTATAATCACCGTATTGATTCAAATATGGTGGTTCACTGTACCACAAATAAGTACATCTATAGAGTTATAACGATTAGTTAGCGTTCTCACGTTCTGATTCGGACAATGTTGCTATTGCTACTTTCAGTTAAACTGTAATCTTTGTTTTTTTTTGTGCTCTAACTTATCTTCTTGTTCTTTTACGTTACTGAAGAACGCCGCGTTTTCCACTAGATGGTCGTTTCAAATGTAGTTTACGATGTCAAATGATACTTACGTTTTTTTTTCAAATTGAATTTAATATCCTTATGTCACTAAGAAATCGATCTGAGTGCCTAGTACGAGTTGTGTTTCTCACCTCACTTTGCGAATAGTATCGAGTGAAAGAGAGGAAATCATGCGAGTGAGTGAATGAGTGAAAGAGAGGAAACGATAGTTAACTATTCGCAAAGTGAAGTGAGTGCGAAAAACCAACTCGTACTAGGCCCTCTGCTCTACCCTTGTGTATTGAGTAGTCTTCTAATAAAACCTATGACTGTAAGACAGTTACCCACATTTTGTAACACAACGTGTTACAAAATAACCCCTAATGCCGAAAATGTTAGATAGAGACCATCAAACTGAACAACTTTTAATATGGGACCAACTCTGAAATCGCGAAAAAAATCTGCTGTTTCATACATTTTTGATATTTCCGTTATAAATTTTTGTATGACCACATTTACTACGAGACCAACTCTGAAATCGCAAAAAAAAATCAGCTGTTTCATACATTTTGATATTTTCGCTATTATTTTTGTATGAAACAGCTGATATTTTTTTCGTAGTTTCAGAGTTGGTCCTATAGTAAAAGTTGTTCAGTTTGATGGTCTCTATCTATCATATTCTGCATTAGGGGTTTTTTTGTAACACGTTGCATAATGATTTATACAACGTGTTATATTATACTATAATCAACCAATCTAAGGTTTAGATCATGTGTCTTCAAACTTTTTAGCGTAAGGGCTAGACTAACTCCTCCATGAAGTCCCAAGGGCCAGGATTTAGCTAGCTCATCGTACCAGTGGCGAGGCGTAAAATTATGTCGAAGGTAAGCCGCTCTACAAAAATGATGAAAAATGTAGTGATCTGCATAGTGGATCAGTGGGGTGGGATTTCCAAAAGGCAAGCCGATGGGAATCGGCTTGTATGGACCCTTCGCCACTGCATCGTACCAACTTAGTGTATATTACAGTATTGTTAGTACGATTGTTGATGCTCGCGGGCCGGAGCTGGACCGCAGGCCTTAGTTTGGAGACCCCTGGTTTAGATCAACCTTACTTTGTATCTCGAGGGTAGACGTTTTTTGAGCCTTATAATAATTATAAAATATTTGACTCACATAATCGTAAAAATCAAACATGACTGCTCAGCCACTGGAATTAGAACGTTGATAATACATAAAGATTTATAACGTATGACATTGTAGTTATGTAAATTAGATATAGTATCATCAGAACAATATGGCCGCTTGCGCCCTCATTAGCCTCTTGCGCATGTGATTTCACCGCTTTATCGCCGCTAATGCATCAATGACTTGTCTGGTGTTGTTAGCGACGCGACACAGGGCTATTGTGATGTGTAGTGTCGAGTAGAGATGGGAAATTGGTTGAAAAGTTTATCGATCATTTTTATTTCACCACTCTCGGCTAATTTTCGTAGCCTTCGTGTTGGAATTGTGACATGGAATGGCAAGCCTGAAGGAGACTTTGTAGGTATTTCTTCTTAAAACTTTGTACCTACCTACACTGAAATCTTGTATAAAAAAACAGTTCTTATACTTTAGTATCAATGTTCTCCTCAAATCGATAATTTATCTCGAAACGATGCTAATAATTTTTTTATGCTTAACGGGATAATGCTTGGCCTTCATCTCACCTGACGTTAAGTGACGATAAGACCGAAGGTGGAAGCGCACTACACCCGGAATCCTCATCACTGAGGAACTGGCTATCTTACCTCTAACTGCCGGAACACAACAATTTTTAAATTGTTGTTATGGCGTTAGACTTAGTTAAGATGTTGGTAGCTAGCCAGGCGGACTAACTTTAACTTTATTAACACAACTTAACCCTTTAGATGTTGATAGGTACTACTTAGTGATCCTTTCACTGCTTGGTGTTCTACATTTTTAATTTGCAGAAAAAAATACGTAATGATTATTGGTCAAAAGGTTTTCCTTTCGATTCGCCACTCGTTTTAAACTTAACTCGTAAACGCTAACATTTCCGTGACTCGTGTGCTGTCCAAAATCTGTCATGACAAATCTTGACAGTAAAATTAAATTATCGACATTTATCAACCCCATCACTAGTCGTTATTAGTGAATGGGATACTCATGGCACAAAGCCCTTGTTACGCAACGTTTCGTTAAATAGTTACAAAATCTATCGAAACTCACTCGATAGGATCGATGCTTCACTCGATATAATATAGTCCACATCGCCTCAAGTATTTTAATAAATAAACACTTGTATCTGTAATAACACGTCATTGAATGACCGAATTTAAAATGATAGGCTTACGTCTCTATAAACATCTTATGAATTTAAGGCACAGAACAGGTACGTTGATATTTATTTATATACTGTTTGATTAAAAATAATAAGGGAATTAAACATTCAGTATAGTATATTATCTTTTCCTTTACATAGCAAGGAAATCTTCCTAAAGATGTGATAAATGATAAGCGTCCTCATAGACTACAGACTTTCTATCGGCCGATCTAGCCGATAGTTGGTTTCTATATGAAGAGTCGGCCGATACCAAATCGTTGTAATGTGCGCACTTGCATACTTCTTCAATCGCCAGATGGCGCTGCCTCTGAACAACAACAAGCTCCATAAAAAGTTAATTTAAAATTAGTTAACATAATTATTTACTGCATTTATTGTCCTTTTTCAATATTGTTGGTGGTGATTTTTGTGTGGTATTGTTTGCTACACCTAAAGTGCCGTGTATCTAAATTAATAACGAAATTACGATGTGATACCCCAGTGACTTTAACAATCATTTTCGTGTTTTAAAGTGAAATTAAAATTGTTCAGTTATTAAATAGAACTGCACCTGAACGATTAGTAAGTACTGTTTTGTCGAATTATTGTGAAACTTCTTCGTGGACTATTTTGTTTGTGACGAAACTAATTTAAAGTGTAGGCACATTGAAAAAAACTTTACGCCGATCCTTGGATGAATTAACCACTGGATGCGAAATGACAGCCATATTCGCCTTTACCCCTCTGCCACTTACTGTGACCGATAGCCTCAGTAAACGATTTTGCGTTGTCAGTGTGACGCGAGAGCTCGAGGCGAAACATTGATAGAAAAAATGGGCAAAAACATGAGACATGCCCGATCGAGTAATTTTAAATCTCAAAATTGAAATAACAGCAACCCACGAATATACAGCAACATCTTTAACATTGACATAGGTACCTGTTTATTTCACTTTTTACACGTTATGAGTGTAATTTATCTTAAAAATTCTAACCAATTAGTGCAAATGCTTTTCTGTATTTACTGCTAAGTATGGAAACTACAAACTCTCTTCTATTCAACCTTCGCTCAAGATTCGTTTATTCGTTTGCCTATACAAAAAAGTGCTGGGCATCACGAAATCCTACGGTGCGGTGCAGGCAATGGTGAGGAAATATAGGCCAAAACAATAGAAACAGATGCGCCGAAATAGTTTTTTCGATGCTCAGCAAAGCCCGGCCTTTTGCATAAGTATAATAGGGTTAATAAATAAATGATATCTTGTTCTTCGTATGGGTAATACTAATGGTGTTTATTTAACTTAGTTGTTTTACGTCAGATTTGACAACTAACCATTAAAAAGTTATAAATAAATAATTATTAAAAAATCACTTTAACAAAATTTAATTCAAATATAATCTCATTAAATCTAATTTTACTTGATTATAGAATTTTAAATAAGTATCAATAAATTAAAAATATATTTTTGTTTTGCTTTTCTAATGAAAGTGTTTTTACACTTTCATTAGGTACCTATCCGATTTTTTTATAATAAGAAAATAACATTTTATTACATTTACAACTCAAAATATAACTATAAACAAACATTTGTCTTTCAGACCATTAGCGTTGATACGACTGGGTACGTACGTACACTACTGCGCTCAGCCCTCACTCACACGCTCCGCGCAAACTTTACTTCATAAAGGTTAAGCTACAGAATTATCCTTTTATGTTATTTACCTCAAATATTTTTTTTAAAGTAGACCAATGTCATATCTCGAGGTGTGTTTAAAATCGACCCGATATCGCGTTTCGTTTACGAGATATGATATTTTTCTCGCCGAAACCGGTCGAAAATCGACCAAATTTTTCACATTTTTGCGATTTTCAAAAAAAGATTTTGAGATTTTTGAAAAAAATTTTTTGTCAGTTTATAGCCCTTAATTAGACGCGTCATTTGATAGCTCAACCATTTACGTAGCTCTAATATCTACGACACCAGGGTGAAATCTCACTTTGGCTGAAAATCGGGCCTATACAGATGCCTCAAAAAAAAACATTTTCAATGTTAAAAAATACTCGATAAAAAAAACTTGCGCTAATTTCTTAGTCATTTAACTAAGAAATTAGCGCAAGTTTTTTTTATTCACTTCAAGAGTATGCGTAGGCATCAAACAGACATACCTACCCCAGAATTCATATAACTTACAATTATTGCTTTACAAAACGGTAATCAACACATACTCGTGATTATCGCAACAACGAAACACCTATTGTAAACCATTTATTATAGTTTCTATGAATTTGTGAGTGCATTTTTACGAGATTTTCATTTAAGAATTCCACAGAGCAAAAGTCATGAAATAATTTACTAATCTCCTATTAAAATTATGAAAGAACAATTTCGATGCAGTGTAATCATCTTTAATGGTAGTTAATTAATAAACAAACAAAAACAAATATTTCAAATATAAAGTAGTAAGAAATATTACAAATTAAGTCCGTTTCAATATTAATCAAACACATGAATTCAATAAACTCATTAGGTTCATTCATTCATTCACTCTTTACAGTGTCGATAAAAAAATATCGACTTCTCTACGCACTATTGTCATTATTTGACAAGTGTAATCCGCCCTCGCCCCGCAAAAATTGGTTGAACGTGATTTCATACATTTTTCTTACGTTACGTATCCAGTGGTTAATTCATCCAAGCGCCGATCACCTGCGGCCACTGCATATTATAAGTAATACACTGACACTAGTCTACAATATATTCGTCGCTCCTTCTAAGTGCCCCACAGCACAAAGGATAGCAAGGCGCGTTGTATGCAGGAAATCCAAGTTCAAATCTGACAAGGACATTTTTTTTTTTTAGATTTTTTTTTTCCTGCCTCGAATTATGTCTTTAATGTGTGGTGAATGTAATAGTGAAATAAAAAGGAACAGAGTTAAATGTTCCAAATGCAAAATTGATTATCACCAAACTTGTGTTAATTACAAAAGCAACAAACCGCTACCGTCGTCTAAGATCCCAGTGGGCTGGCTGTGCCCAGAGTGTACTACAAAAACCAGACCACCACAAACAGAGGGTACTGATAATGAGGATTATACTAGCCCGTATGAAACTGAAGATGAGGAGACTTCAACTACCGCTATAGACATTCAGACAGTCAATGTTATAAAGAAGGAAATTGTTTTGGCTATGAAAATTGAATTACCGAAACTGATACGCCAGCAATTAAGCGCTGAATTATCTCCAATCACTAATCAGTTGAAACAACTACAGGAATCGGTTAACTTCTTGAGTGACAAATATGACGAATTCTGTCCGAAAGTTGAGAAGCTCATGGTTGACTATAAACAACTTGAAGCTAGTCATAGCGCAGCCCTCGCAGATATTGGAAAATTGAGTGACAAGGTGAACCTCCTGGAACAGCAGCTACGTGATTCTAACGTCGAGATACATGGCGTAACTGAAAACCGTTCTGAAAACATAGTGAACATTGTTAAAAATATTGCAAAGGCTGTAACGTACAAGCTTGATGACCAGGACATACTAAACTGCACGAGGGTAGCCAAACTTAATAAAGACAGCAAATTACCTAAGACTATTGTTGTCAAATTGCGTAGTCCGCGCTGTAAAAACGAAATGATATCCGCAGTCTCACGCTACAACAGATCCAATCCTAATAACAAACTCAACTCGACTACTGTTGGGTTAAGCGGAGACAAAACACCGATATATGTATCGGAACACTTGTCACCCGCAAACAAGATGCTCCATGCTGCAACTCGTGCAAAAGCTAAACAAATGCAATACAAATTCGTCTGGACGCACAATGGCCTCATTTTTGTTCGCAAGGACGAAAAATCACGGTACTTGGTGATAAAGAATATGGACTCTTTAAAGTTACTAACCTAGAATATTTAATTTTTGTGTGTGTGTTTCTTTTTATTTTCTTGTTTTGTACTACATTCATGCTGTACATCTTAAGTGCAGTGGGTATTTAAATTAATTGAATTTAATGGATCTTAAAGTTTACTATCAGAATATGCGTGGGACAAAGTCCAAAACAGATGATATACTTAACAATGTGATGAACAATAACTATGATATAATTTGTATGAGCGAAACATGGTTAGATGACACAATTTTTTCTACGGAATTATTTGATAAAAGATATACTGTTGTAAGACGTGATCGTGACATTGTATTTAAAAATCAATACTCTAAGCACCATGGTGGCGGAGTACTTGTTGCTATAACGAATAATCTAGACTTTGAAGTAAAATCAGTGTGGCATAGTGACTTGGAAAATTTATGGCTGCGTATAAAAATTAACAATAACTATATAAATATTTGTGTTGTGTACGTTCCATCATATGTATCAGATGATTCATTTAAAAAATTTCTTGAGTCATGTGAAAATGTCGTGGCTTCCTCAGATGACAAAACTAGAATATTAATATTAGGCGATTTTAACCTTCCTTCACTTGACTGGGGTACAACCACTAACCATGATACAGCTAATTCCAGATCACAACTACTATTGGATTTTTTGAATCTTACTGGTTTAATGCAACTAAATAATATCACTAACGCCAATGGTAGAACTCTTGACTTAATATTAACTAACATCGTGCCTGGCTTTAAGGTTTTTTGCGCACAACCTCTCTCACGAATTGACTCTCATCATCCGCCCATTGAATTTACTATTAGAACTGAGAACCGTGTATTACTTAACGACAGAATTCTTATTGATCGATATAACTTCCGTAAGACTGACTATGATAAATGTATAGTCGACATAAATGAAACTGACTGGTCTACATTCGACTCACTTAGTTGTGATGAATATGTACATAAGTTTTACGAAATCATATGGACTATAATTATTAAACATACACCTTTGCACCGGCCTCGAAGCTCACGATATCCAGTCTGGTTTACAAAAAATTTAATCAAAGCCCTCAAAGAAAAAAACAAATATCATCATAGGTTTATTATTTACGAAGACCCTTGTGACTATGACAAATTTTCATCGTTAAGATCACGTTGTAAAGATTTGATGAGTACCTGTTTTCGAGAATACATTTCAAAAATAGAAGATGAACTTTCCACTAATATTAAAGCTTTTTGGAAATACACCAAAAGCAAAAAAGTCTCTAATGATATCCCCAAAAACGTCCACTATAATGGCACAATATCCAACTCAGGAGATGATGTAGCTAACTTATTTGCTCAATACTTTGCTTCTACGTATACCACTAATAATAATAATAACAACGTCAAATACAATCCCTCGTTTCCTCCATCGAATTATACTATTAGTGCTACTAAGTTCAATGAAGATGATATTTTGTCGCGTCTGAAACGATTAGATGTATCTAAGGGCCCAGGGCCTGATGGTATACCTCCAATATTTGTTCGTTTATGTGCGAAGGCATTGGTGCGGCCATTAACAAATATTTACAACAAATCATTACATAAGGTTACATTTCCTGATTTGTGGAAGTTAGCAAAAGTTACCCCTATTCACAAAACTGGAGACAAGGGGGATGTCACCAATTACAGGCCCATCTGCATATTAAATTGTTTTGCCAAAATTATGGAGAGTCTGATGTATGACTGGCTGTATAATCATTTCCGTCATATCTTAAGCCCTCGTCAACATGGTTTTGTCACTGGTCGCTCAACTAGTAGTAACTTACTCGTATACTTTAATTATTTATGTGATGCCTTTAACAGTAAAAAACAAGTGGATGCTATATATGTTGATTTTGCGAAAGCGTTTGATCGCGTAAATCATGACATTCTGCTGGTAAAACTTGAGCATCTTGGTGTCCACGGCGATCTTCATCGGTGGTTTAGGTCTTACTTAATGAATAGGTCCCAGCTGGTGGCTATTAGTGGATATGACTCTGTTCCCTATTTATCGACCTCGGGTGTACCGCAGGGGTCAAATCTCGGTCCGTTGTTGTTTTTGATTTTCGTAAACGACCTTTTATTATCTTTATCTTGCGACGCAGTAGCATACGCAGATGATATCAAAATATATTCAAAAATTTCTTCTCCGGATGACTGTAACAAACTCCAGAATGACTTAAATTTAATAAATAACTGGTGTCAAGAAAATATTATGTCACTGAACGTTGGAAAATGTAATACAATTACCTTTACAAAGAACAAGAATATAATTCAGTATCCCTATAGCATAAATGGCGTTGTTTTGAAGTACGTAGACTCAATAAGAGACCTAGGAGTCATTTTCGATAGCACACTCTCCTTTCGTCCTCACATTGACAGTATAGTAAGCAAAGCCAATAGGGCTCTGGGTTTTATAATTCGCATTTCAAAACCGTTTAAAAAGATAGAGTCCTTGACGATACTGTACGGAGCGCTTGTGCGCTCGGTACTAGAGTACTGTTCACCTGTATGGTTTCCTATTTATCTTGTTCATATCGATAGGGTAGAATCTGTGCAGAAACGCTTTGTGCGATTTTTGTGCAGTAAACTAGGTCTTAGACGTTTACTTCCAGATTATGAAGACAGACTGAACCATTTTGCCTTAAAATCTCTGCAGCATAGAAGACTGGTTAGTGGTTTGTTACTCCTTCATAAGATCGCCAATGGACGCTTGGGCGGGGATCTCTTGGGTTGTCTTAACTTCAAAGTAAAAAGTCACTCCACACGTAATGCACGCCTCTTTAGTATACCATCAGCGAATAACAATGTCTCTCACTATAATCCCATTTATAGAATGTGTCATGCCTATCACGATCTTTGTTCCGATTTTGATTTATTTAACCAAAATTATCAGCAGTTCAAAAATTCATTATTATCCTTGTAGTCTTATTTTGTTTGTTAATTTTATTTGTAAGTAAGTATTAAAACTGTAATGTCAGCCAGCTTCATTTTTAATAGCAGCACCTAACTTTAATAAATAATTATTGTAATGTCGTGCATAGTGTATAAGATTAGTTGGTTTGCAATGTATTATAATAATAAGTCATTTTGTTCATTAAGATAATTACCAATTGATTGTTACTGTGCCTTACACTAAAAAATAAAAAATAAAATAAATAAATAAATACTGATTAAAGGCCCGACCCAACTATCGGCCGACAGTTTGGTCTGTAGTTTGCGAGGACTCTAAGACCTATGATTTAGTAGAATCTATTAAAATAATCGTAACTCCATATAAAAATAATTTCTTCAAAAGGACCAATACAGGATCAAGCCTTTATTGATCCTAAACTGTACGTACGGTCACGTCACGAGCAATAAGATGTACACACTTTATAACTATGTCACATTCAACTCTCAGTGTGAAATTGTCATAGGTTATTCAATAACGTAATATGACATAAGTTCTAAAGTGTGTACATCTTATTGCTCGTGTCGTGACTGTATATCTCCTAGTCTATAGTTTTGGGCGATCAAAGTGTTTTCAAAATAATTGTGCTAAACCACTCTCGAGTCGCGATTATTTCTTACATGGATTATGTTAGTAAAAGAAAGACAATTTACGGAGGTTGTGTAATGTCTAATGTTGTTATTAGAAACCAAGAATTTTATATTCATATTCTTTAGAATCTATAGAATACTAGCGGCCGCCCGCGACCTCGTCTGCGTGGAAAGTTTTTTTGCTATCCCTCGGGAACTATACTTTTTTTCGGGATTAAAGCTACCCTATGTCCTTCTCTGTACCCCTGACAAATGCATGCAAAATTTCATGATGATCGGTTCAGTAGTTAAGACGTGAAGGCGTAACAAACAAACAAACAAACGGACTTTCGCATTTATAATATTTTAGTAAGGATTCAACAAACCACTCTTAAATCTGTCAGAATCCTTGCACTCGTTCTACGGATGAGTCCCTTCGTAAATGGAAACAGCATAGAAAACGACAGAAATTTTGAACGAAAGTACGAAAAGTGCAGTCAGGAGTATGCCCCCTGATGGCAAATAGAACAGAAAACAAAAGAAGATCAACTCCGCAACGAGGCGGAGTCGTATTACGACCACTATTCGATTTAATAACCTTGGCTACGTTTTATATTTGAGTGCTAAAACATCTGCCGAGCCAGAAATCGTCAGCCGCCTGCGCCGACGTCACAGATTAGATTGAACCGATGTGTCAATTAGACAGCATTCCTGTCCCTTGACCCGAGCAGCCACTCGAGCTGACTGACGCCATTGTTTACGGCCAAGCTGAATACCTAAAGGGCAGCCGGGTTTAGGTAAACGCCGTTGACGTGGTTGGACGCACAATTTAGGCTAAAGCAGGCTGAAGAAATAGACAGACCTATTTATTTTATATGAAGCAGAACAAAAAACCATAATTTTGTCAAATAAGCAATAAAGCGAGGTCCAATGAGACATGTTTTGATATAGGGTCCAATTAGTAATATGGTATAGATAAAGATGCAATTTTGGAGGTGCAGTGGGCATTAGTTTTTATATGGGACAGCGTGTTTCACATCCCTATATATTATAAAGTAACATGGAGATACAAAGCTTCTGGTTTATTAATGGCTTGTTTATCCATTAGTAATTGATTAGATTTATTTTTATTATACAGGGTTATTTGTTAAACACCAACAACTTCGCAGGTGTAGAATACTTACATCATAAACAACAACATTGTTCTACGACTTTTCCGAAACAGACAAAAAAAACGACCCATACTAATGTCCGAACAGCTGATCGAGGTATGAAAAGTCGATCGAAGTCCTTGTTTTGTCTGTTTTCGGAAAAGTCATAGAACAAATGTTGTTGTTTATGATCTTAGTAATCTACTCCTGCTAAGTTGTTGGTGTTTTACAAAAAGCCCTGTATAATAAAAATAAATTTAATCAATTACTCATGGATAAACAAGCCATTAACAAACCAGAAGCTTTGTATCTCCGTGTTACTTTATAATATATAGGGATGGGAAACACAGTGTCCCATAGTATTTGTCTGACCTACGCAACACTCGTAATTGTCAGCACAATAACGCACAATTGGCACTACACCAACTGGTGTTTAATTCACTTTGGTGCAAATACTAAATATGTCATTCCGATCAGTATACAATAATATGGAGTTCGATAAGTATCTATAGCCTTATGTGAACGCTGAGCTAAGGTTATCAATATTCAACTATACTTTACTACTTACTATTATTTATACTCTATTCTAAATATGCACGGACCTTCTACTTATACAAATTAAAAACATAGACGGTGTTATTACAAAATACTTTTAAACACCTGTTTAACTTAGACGCTGTCTAAATGTAATGCTGACACTTTTTTGACAATATTGTTTGAAAGAGACAGTCATCACATTTAAACAGTGTCTAATCTAAGTTAAACGGTGTTTAAAAATCTTTTGAATAACACCGAGAGACTTTAGGTTAACAATTTATCATTGTCTAAGTTAAAATTTTACACCTTTATTTGTCACATAAGTTAAAATACGCAAAAAACTGAAATATGACAAAATAATTTCACACAGTCACCCTAATCAGAATTCTGCTCTTATATTATTATCACTTAATATAAGAGCAGACCTACTTCAAGCAGTTTTTTCAAATTTCTTTGTAAATAGTAGGTTGAAATCAATATTATTTTAAGGATAAATATGTGGGAAGTAACTAACAATTTGGAAAATTCCAATTTTTCACTATGTCCTTTATAGAGGACAAAAGGTCAGTATGAATTTTAAGTTGATTATTATGAGTAGCGCGAGTGCAGTCAGGTTACAAATCATTCTGTTACATAAATTACCTATTTTTTATAAATATATCGCGCATTTAAGAGGAAGTGAAGTGCCGTTCGTTTAATAAATTAATTGTGTTGTAATCATAACATTGAATGTCTTGTAATAACAATGTGGATGTCGTGTCTATTTTACATATCCAGTCAGTAGTATCGACAAGTCGTAACGACTGCATTGAGACGTTGACTGCGATACATTAAGATACGACTACGCATATTTTGCCACCTACACCATAAACTCATGTGGTTTAATGAGGGAGTGCATTTCTTTGACACCTTATGGGACTTTAGTTATTATCCAAACTGAATAATACGATAGATTGTATTGCAACGTATTTCGATTTTGAATGCTTTTGTAATTAGAATGAAAATTACAATAATCTTGTTGTCGTTTAGATTTTCCCTATAATGCTTTTCACGGATATACGTAACAAAGAAATAATAATGAAGTATGTAAAAAACCCGTATATTATATACAAAACCATGGCGACCCCACGCGTAATAGCTTCATTACCTCCTCAAGTGAGTTCTATGGTAATAGGCCGCCTATGTCAAACTGGCACGCGATACCATTTAAAAATGGAACCACAGTCTAATACGTGAATCAGTATGTAAAGTCAGTAAAACCATCTTCGAAGGTAGGTAGGTATCCCTTTCTTGTATGAAAGGCTGCATGAAGCATTTATTTTAATTGTAAATAGACGTAACATAAATAAACAAGTATTCCGAATTTCCAAAATATTTTACTTTGCGTATTCCACTCTCAAGATATCACCTTGCATAAAGAGAAAGAAGTAATAATATTAAATGAATAAAGATCTATTGATGCCACAAATAATAAATTATTGTCAGTCTATAACTACTCATACTTAAATAAGATTTAATAGAATAATTATCGAATATCATGGTGTTCTCCGAAGCCATGCAATCCTTACGGCCGAATACTCAAATGCTTCTTAGCTAAAATCTTTGTTAGTCTCCTTAACTTTAAGAAAGCTGTAAGTTTCATAGAGTTTCTGTCAAATCTGACAACTTTTTTGAGTTTAAGGTTGTCTAATTATTTTAAAAGGGTCGTATGGGCCATGTAAATGAGGTCCAATGGGCACTTTTTGCTTTTGGGTCGAACCTTGGAGGTCCAATGGGTACTAGATCAACTTTAAGATTCGTTATTAAATAACTCATTGATCGCATTAGTTCATCGCATTAGTTTACTATACTGCAACCATCATAATATACTATGTCCTAACAATCGGTCTCCCGTGGTGCGCCACAGACCAGACCAAGCCAGCACGCTGACTGACGGCCGCCCCGTCCACAGATAAGATCCAAAAAGCGGGCCACATAAAAGACGATATGTCGTATTCGACTTGTAAAAATCTTAAAACGGTATCACGGTAACAAAGTATACGATCTATATTGACTGCTCTTTAAAGTTTGTTACCATCCGCCCAGTTTCAGTGTTGTTCCGTATCTTAAACTTGCAAATAATACATACTATAAAAAAATCCTGCTTCAGATGTAATAGCACTAACGATGGCGCTTTATTAGGACGTCTTTGAGAATGGTTTATGTTTAAATGATCATCACACTAACCTTGAATGGAGAGAACCTAGAATGGAGAATGTTACTCGGTCTGTTAAATCACTTGAAACTTTATGACCATGTAGCTAAATATCTAGCAATACACATTTTTTAGTTTCATTTAAATCAAGCGAGTAGTTTCGAAGTTATAAGTGTTTGAAAGAAATGCCAAGCGCACTTAAATATGTGCTTTATTACGCAAGACGTAAGGTTCACCTGTATAACCAATGACGTCATTGTACAACACAAAATAACAGTATTCTAGGCCATATAACTTTTTTGTTTTTAGAGATATCGCGAAAATTTCTTCACAGTTGTGCATGTGGTCCTATTAGATATTAGATAAGTCACTAAACAACAATCGCTATTATTCTCCATTAGTACTTAAATGCTCACCAAATATTCTTAGGCGGTTTAAGATTTGGTGAACATATATTAATTTTGGAGAATAAAATGTTTTTTTATTAAAGTATTAATTCCCATTCAGAAATACCTAGGTATATACCTTTTTTCGATTCTATCATAACATAACTATAACACAAATTAATAACAACAACGAACTTACATAAGTACCACACTGTTCACAAATTTGTCTACGGATAAGCCATTATCTACATTTTAAAATCTTATAATTTTTTCATGTATATTCATATAAACCTCGGCATGTATCTTTAGCGGTGACATTTTATGCGCAGAAGTCATTTTTGGGTCTCAATGGCGGAAGACGTGGTGCGGGGCTACTGCGCTAGTAATATAATAAGTCAATGGCTACTGCAAACATGCGCAGTAATCCCCTCCAATTTCTCTCACCGCTAAAAATACATACTGAGGCTTGTATTTTTATGACAAGCATTGACCATCCACTTTAAATTTTTTTTTGCCTTTTTACGTCTTTGTACGTATTTGCCAATACTTATATGCTAATGGGAATAGACTTTCCCTACATCTATCACACGGGATTTGAAAACATCTGTCGACATGGCCGTCGATCGATGTCGTTCAGGACCGACGTCGACCGATACCGCCGGTCAAACTTCGTTCGCGTCACGGGATACTATCGGGACGTCACTATCGGGATCTGCTATTGTTGATCTGTCTTACGAAACTGTAACATAATAGATAAGTCCGGACTGAGAAGCTAATATAGTATCAAGTAACAATGACATAGTATTGCATGTAATTTGGTGGTTAACAAGGCACCACATTGTTAATCTTAGCCTTTTTATAATAAAAATCTTTTCGAACTCGTATTATAAATTTTTAATGACAGATAATTGAGATTTAAATAGATTTTAACTGCCTCTGTGGTATACTGGTTCGCCCACCCGTGTAAGACGCTGGAGTCTCGGGATCAATTCCCAGGAGGGGTACAATTTGTACTCGGTTTAGTTGGTAGTACAACATAGAACTCTGAAATTTACTTAATGTTCTCTGATTCATTGACCTTTCTGAACAGGTGGTCGCTTCTGCTCGTTCTCACCTTGCATCGAGCAAGTGCAGCGGACCTGCCTTGCGCTAGAAGACCACGGCTTCACAGACGTGGCCACCATGGAAGTGCTGCAGACCGAACTGAAGGTCACCAGAAGGACGATACCAGTGAGGGATCTATCCTTCTTGAGGCATAAGGTAAGAATTGACATAGGTCCATTGGTATAGACCAATAACCATAAAATAGTTTAACCGCCTCTGTGGTCTAGTGATTCACCCACCCGTGTAAGACGCAGGGATCCCGGGTTCCCAGGGGGGTACAACTTGTACTCAGTTTGGTCAGTGGTAGGGCTGATTTCAAGTCCGCCTGACTGGCTACCACCATCTTGCCTAAGTCTGACGCCATAACAACAATTTAAAAAATGTTGTGTACCGGCAGTTAGAGGTAAGATAGCCAGTTCCTCGGTGATGAGGATTACGGGTGTAGTGCGCTTCCACCTTCGGCCTTATCGTCACTTAACATCAGATGAGGTGAAGGCCAAGCATTAGACCCGCTGGTTAAAAATCTTCTTTATAATTTTAATGCGATTTCATACTCGTTGAACGAAATATGTCGGAGCAAAGATCCCGCAATAACTTGCCTACAATCACAAATACCATCATACTTCCCCGATCATAAGTCGTCGTAACTGCCCCAGATTGCGGGAAAGACCCCACAGGTGACCCTCGAATCGTCACCATCACTCACACTCGTCACAAACACATTTGCCAAGTTACGACCAACTTACGACCAATTTACTACGTCGTCGACTCAACTCCCGCTAACGAGTTGATAATTGACAGCCGTCGGGTCAAACGGCGGTTAAGTGCGATCATAGAGCTGGAGTGTTATAATCATAGTGATATAAAGCTGAAATAAATAATCCTTGAGTTACATTAGATAGAGATTACACGGCAGCTAGCGTGTGTTTAGCGATCGTGAAAGCTTAGTAACTTCGGAATAACTTGTTATTTGATACACCAATAATCATTTTAATTGAACTTATCAGTTCATAAGTACTCCTATTAGCTAAACTGAGATACGGCTTTTTCCGTATGCTTTTTAAATTTTCAAAAATAAGTTGTAAGGGGGCTGTACCTTGGGCCGTACCGACCTCCTTTTCAGAGAGTAAAACCTTACTTTTGGGAAATTCGAAACTATGTCAAATTTTTATTCTGTTCTGGAAAAATAATAATGGTGCGAGCACATTTGTCTGACGCCACGTGTTAACACGCCGTATTTCTATGGACGTGTTATAATATAAGTGTGTGTGAACCTAGTGCATACATTTACTATGAAAACCGATGTCATCTGACGGTGTGTTAAGACGTGGCGTCAGACAAATGTGCCCGCACCTTAATTCAAATGTGATGGATTCGTTGTTTTTAGACGTGGTTTATTCTTGGCACGTCAGTCCATAGTAATATAATAAGTCTATGGATAATACACTTATATTGTCAGTCCTGCAAAAAATCCGATAAAGAAGTTCTTTTTCTTTATCTTTTGTGCTCAACAATATATACTTACGGTGTTCAAATGTGTTTTATTTGATTGCTTCCCGTCCCGTAACAAAGTTATACCAAGTTGGAAATTTATAGCAAATGACCTTTACAAAGGGGAAAAATACGGACCTATTATATAAAAACACTATAAAGTAGAACTAGAAACAATCAGAGTCCGAAATAAATTCCAGTGGAAGCACATCATTTGTACCTAATTACGTGATGGGAACCATTTTACTGATTTCGCGAAGCTCACTGGTTTGTTCCTCTTGAAACTCGAAGCTTCGACTATTGAAAAAAAAAAACTCTACAGATTGACCTATTAAACTTTTTATAACAAAAATGTCCTAATAATCTTAATGTTTACCTCCGCCTTTCCCACATGCCTTTTACACAATAAACGACAGTATAATTTAAGTAAGTAGACAATAAACCTACTTACTAAAGTACTCTTATCATTAAACGTTTTACGACTAACGAACTGCAACCGTTAATAACAATGCCTGTAAATCAGGATTAACTTTATTAATAATAATTCCTATTGATTTCCTTGAACCAAAGAGCTCCTTTTGAAATAGATCACCATAAACTTGAATTCCTATTGCCTGTACCCCTGACAACATGTATGCAAAATCTCATGATGATCGGTTCAGTAGTTAAGACGTGAAGGCGTAACAAACAAACAAACGGACTTTCGCATTTATAATATTAGTATTACCAGATAGACTAAAAATTATATAATATTTTTCTCATTTCAACAATAATGACGCTGTTTATATCATTTACTGTATTTGTCCTTGTAATGTTCATTGAGTTATTTAATGAAGTTCATTTATCGCTACGGACATATATTTTTTTAATTATGTATCGAAGACTTATATAGCGGTACCAAAGGGATAGTTTTAATCAAACAGTGCACACGTCCACACGTCAGCTATGAATGGGGCACGGATATAAACGAGCGCGGATCCGGATATAGGCTGATCCAATGGATAATTGGGCATTTACGGATATGTGAGCCCTTTACGGGTAGTGATGCGCCCGCGTGAATGCCCTCATACATCTCAACCGATGGTTCGCTGACGTAGATTGAAGTTCAAACCTGTACATCAATGAGAAACCGAACCTCTTTTGCAATTGTCCAACTTGACCGAAATTCAGCCTTATTTCTATTCGATTAAAGTGTATAGGAGTGTGCGAAATAGTGAACGTGAAATCGACCATGAGTGTGATTAGTGTGCGTGTTTCGAATTAAATTGGCTCACTTTTGATACATCGCGTTTAGATTGATATAAATTGATTTGGTTGAATTATTTGTGAAGATTTTGCTGCAAGAATATTTATACTGTTTAGAATACTGGAGCGCCTGCATTCAGTTGGCATTCATTTGATCTTCTAGTTTGTTTAAACATTTTCGGTACTGAATTGTAAGAAAGAACACTGCTGATTAGTACTAGAAGCGTTTACCAAACCCTCATTCAAAATTCAAATAAATACCCCTAAAAATTAAAATAGCTAAAGAAATCATACAAGTCTTAAACATCACAAGAAAAAAAACCATCCAAAACAATTCAAATTATTCCTTTCCTCATAGTGGTGCTTTCTAGTGTGGTCTGCTAGAGTTAAAATTTCAGCATTATTAACTGCAGTTTCCACTCTCATGTGACACATAGCCAATATGATGTTTTTCAAATTTCAATTTTGTTTAAATCTTATATTCTAAACTAATCCCTAAAGGTACAAAGTTGAGGTTGATATTAGCTTATTCCCTTTGTCGCCCGGTGCAATATCGGCGACGTATCGGCCCGTGTCGGGTGCGTCACGCCGCCGTTTGTCGCGCGCGGTCACGTTTCGCGGACGGTAGCGAAGAGATGCGACGTGATTTGTCGTTTTCTTGTCGATATTGCCGTTTTGAATTTGTCGAGCACCGAAGACTGGGGGCGAATGTCGAACTGGCAAAAAGATAGTCGTGATATTTGTTTAAACTTAGAGTTTTCGTCTTTTTTAGAAAATTTAGTATTGTTTAGAGTTTTCGTTTGATTTGTTTTCCTTTGATTCTGCAAGCGATATATATTCGCTAGCAGGTTTGCTCTCTGTCCATTCTACCTTGGATTGAATTTATTTGAATTGGATCAACCAAATAATTGATCAACCTTAAATCCCAGTACCTATCCCACTTTACATTACATTATTAAAAACTTATGCGATATTGGTTTGTATTTTCATATCAAGTTGACCCATATTTTTAAAACAATAAAAGATTTGCTGTATATCGTGTTTTCAGCTAAGCTTGTCATATTTATTACTTTTTTCTCAGACTTTGAATCAAAACAAAATCTGAATAAAGTCCATAAAGTCGACTAAAATATTACTTAAGTTCTTTCATTTTTTAAAATTACTTACCTTCTCTTACTAACTTTTAACAAAGGTAAAAAAATCATCTTAAAAAACCTATAATGTCATCTACAAACATCACCAGCGTTCTTCTCATCACTGGCAACTACAAGATCTTGACAAAATATTGTCGATTGCTGCACGATCCATCCCTAATAACAAAGGCAGCATCGGTGCATCCGTGGGAACCTCTACGGCTTTTTAAAACGCTGCTAAAAGCCAGAGCCGTACACCCTGGCTCGTATACTAGGGCCATTATTAGATTATGTTGCGTACAGCGACGGATTAGGGTAAAATATTCAGTGAATAATACTCGTGTATTAAATTCTTAATAAGTTGTCTCTGTGATCAAGTAAACTTATGAGTAGAAGAAGAAAAACATGTTCAATAAATAGTTCAATAAAAGTAAAATATTTATAACTTCGTGGTACACCTAATCTCAACTATGTAATCCCATGTGATTATTGAAGTCAATTACAGCGATCAATGTTCTCTCTGTAATAAATTCTGGAATCGCAACAGAATGCTGTACCTATCATCAAGCAAGGCTTCCTCCAACCAATGATCTAGATAACTTAAAAATCGACTCTTTTTCAGTTTCAATCAAATTTTTTTGTAATTATTTATTGGTAGTGGTAGGCCAATACAATAGAGGCCTTGATTGCAATATTAGTACCTATACCTATACTTGTACTTTTATTTATTCTTTGCTATTAGTTCCAATCCGATGTAACTTAAAAATCGACTCTTTTTGAGTTTCAATATTTATTTTTTTCGTAATCATTTATTGGTAGTGGTAGGCCAATACAGAGAACCTGATTGCAGTGCCTACTTGTACTTTTATATGACGACCTGAGTGGTGCAGTGGTCAACATGCCGCCTACCACGCAAGAGGTCCCGGGTTCGATTCCCGGCCGTGCAGAAATTGAAACGATGAATTTTAATTTATGTGACGGGTCTGGGTGTTACGATGTATAATAAGTATATATTTAAAAAAGTATATAAGTAGTGTATCAGTTGTCTAGCACCCAAATTACAAGCTTTGCTTAGTTTGGGGCCAGATGGCGCTGTGTGAAATTGTCCAAGCATTTATTTATTACTAGCGGCCGCCCGCGACTGCGTCTGCGTGAAATGTTTTTTGCTATCCCTCGGGAACTATATGTTTTTTCTGGATGTAAGGTACCCTATGTCCTTTTCTGTATCCCTGAGAACGTGTATGCAAAATTTCATGATGATCGGTTCAGTAGTTAAGACGTGAAGGCGTAACAAACAAATAAACAAACAAACAAACAAACGGACTTTCGCATTTATAATATTATTTATTTATATTTATTTATTATTTATATATTCTTTGCTAAGTTCCAAGTTCGGCCCTGTCGCTGAACCTTTCCTTAAAAGAGGCTTGCCTATTTCGGCAAGCTGATACATTGATTTCCATCATGATTAACTATTATTTCGGTGTACGTTATCTGGTGCGGTATAAATTATTACCCGACTATTTGGCTAGTTTACGAACTTATGCAATTATTTAGGAATTACTTTATGAGAGTCGGTTCTCTATTGTTTATAGCTTGTTAGAAGTAATATATTATTTCAGTCAAAAGTGGTTGTAGTTTTAGTTGATTTTGACAGCGTTTTGTATGATATATTGAAGCTAAACTCCATTGAAAACTACCTAAGCTTTTATAATCGTATTTAATGGCAAATCCTCTATTACTAACTGACAAACCACTCTCTCCACCTGGTGGGGTGATTACTATTTTTTTTTCTTAACCGACAATCTGGTTGGTCGACTGATATTTATACTTTTATTTTGGAATTTAAAGTTAAATTATTTACTCATCAATTGTATAATTGGTTTCTAAAGTATAAATAAATAAAAGGGTGGACTTAATAGCAATAAATAGACAAAAACTTTAATGAGGTTAACACAAAAATATTTTTTCTTAAGTCTTGTTTCTATACAATGTTAACACATTTAGCAGTAAGGGTTGTTTTATAACTAAAACAACCCTTACTGCCGAATTTTGGTATATAGGGACCATCAAACTGAACAACTTCTACTATGGGACCAACTGTGATATAGCGAAAAAAATATCAGCTGTTTCATACAAAAAATAATAATGAAAATACCAAAATGTATGAAACAGCAGATTTTTTGTTTAGTATAAGCACAGATTACATAATACAGATACCTCATCCCATACTAAAGAAATGGCCCTCGTAAGGCGACTATCAGGGCGATTAAAAATGTTTTTCTTGTAGAATTCTAGATGGCGCCGCTATCGTCACAGCATGCCTAGCACAGATAGCAACAAACATTGAAACGCAAAAAGCGAAACAATCTTACTAGTACAAATTATTGCCGATAGGTGTCGCTCAATTTTTATTGAAATTTGTTAAAAAAAACCTTCATTTTACTGTTTCGATACAATTTTGCATTTGGTGATTTTTTCAAGAAACAATTAAGTAAAAAGTTTAATGACTTTTTTATCTGTATTTGAATATTATAAAAACAAACCGAAGCAGGTACCGCCAACTAGTGAGGTAAATTTAAACTAATTCCAACGTTAGTTTAAATTCACCTCACTTGATAGCAGTACCTGCTAACTAAGCGCCATCGCACACGGGAGACTTTTGTCTCCGCAACTATTTTGTCTCTCACATGGTTTGTATGAAAAGTTGCAGACGACCGCGTCGCTTCGTGTGCGCGCTTCCATATAAACCCGTGGACTTGAGACAGAGACAAAACAGTTGCAAGGCGACTAAGTTGCCCGTGTGCGATAGCGCTAAGCCGCATCTGATGTTCCAAATGAGACCCCATGGTATTAGTAAAAGTTGTTCAGTTGAATGGTCCTATCTACCATATTCGACATAAGGGATTATTTTGTAACATGTTGTACTTATAACTTGTATAGTTTTGTATGTGTTCATTCTCTTAATCAATAAGATTTAGCTAACTCCATAAATTAACCAGCATTCCTAATTCGGCTGCACATCCATAATAGGATGGCGTAACTATTTTCCTCTACCGAAACAACTAAATTTAGTAGCAATTAAATGCCTTGCAATCAATTATAGTTATTATGCAAAACAACACCAACGCACTTTGTAGACACTACACAAAATAGATAGATCCACAGCCATACAAACTTAAATATTGTCAAAGAAATAGTTAAAACCATAGACAGAAAAATTTTCGCTGCGCTCAAGAAGACCAACAAAGCGTGGAAAAGAGAAGTTAACTTCATACGGACACGGTCTATGTAAAAAAGAGACAAAGGATCAAGTGACATGTGCCAAAATTTTTTACAGTAAGAGCCTCTAGCGACCCGCTTAGCAAATGAGCAATCACAGTTTGTTTAAAATATTTTTTAATCTTAATTAGAATTTAAAATAAAGGTATCGTGGAGCTATGGTGTCTTGTACTCTATAAGTAATTGTGATGTGACAGCAAGAAACAATCCAAGTAATCACACTTTTCAAAGGTAAATAAGATATTGCCACACATTTCTCTAAAACCAAATTTCGCTACATTTCTTCGTTTATCGACAAAGAAAACAGTATGGAACATAGTTTATTAATTTCCTTTGCCATAATATAGTCATATTTTATGAATCTAAGTCATATTTTACGTATCTCATATAAAATGTATTGATTCGTTTTCGGATCACCTGTTTGTTGACTTTGTTGTTCTTTGACGTTCTATTTCTATGGTTAAAACAAAGCAACTTTCGCGAGGGTCTCGGTCATGGGATAGGTGACTAAAAAAATAGTATCTGGATCTCCTTCGTGCATCGGAAGGCACACTGGCTTAATTACTTTGAATATCAAAATTAGTTGACGTTGACAAACACGACTAAACGAGCATACGATTTGGCATACGAACTCGCGGGGTGGGGTGAGGTAATTGATTCTGGGGCGGGGCGGGGAGTGTCCTGTCAGTACGGTAGTACTTATATCTATTCTGTGCCCAAGCTGAAACTGAGACGCTTCGCGTTCGCTAGGTCAAAAACACTAGAACCTCACCGGTCGAGGCTCGCAGTAGCACGTTAAATCATCTAATAATAACCTGCCATAAAGGAAATAATAACATCTGTAAAGCGCATTCACTTAGATAGTGTCGCCCTTTTATCGCGCCGCCTTTGCACGCGCCGCTTCTTGTCAAAGGATGCCGCCGCATAAACAAAGGATACCGCGTGCGGCGTACACCCGCAAGTCAATTTGGATTTTGGCAGTTTACATCGAAGCGCCGCCGTAGTGAAAGCTTGTGTTTGTTGACTGCTATGTATACTGAAAATATTTTTTCATCCTTGGAAGGACAGTTAAGTGCCTCAAAATGAAACTTAAGTGAACCAACAAAAATATACGGGTGTTTTGTAAAACATGTAAACAACTTATAATAATCAATGTCCATCGGCATTGCGTTGAAATTAGTATGTCTGCACGTATCACAGATACTTCAAAAATAATGGGGATACCAAGAACTAGCGTCGGAATAATATTAAAAATAGGCCCATTAACACCGAAAAACGTAAAAACCGAAGAATCCCACTATCGAAAACGGACGACTTTGAATGTGATTATAGTACGTCCGAACAGTATATAGATTTCATGCTAATAAAATACTTCCGACACTAGACACGTTTCTGGAAAATTTATAAGCTTTCCAATAATACGGATTTTCCGTATGAACGTACGACTCTGGAAAATGTTTTTCAGAAAATGGAAAACATTTCTAAAACTTGGATTTATGTATAAAACACTTAATAAGCTAAAACTATTCTTGAATCATCGCTATTCTTTACCGTTATCAGTAACTTTATTTGTATAACGTTACCAAACACTTATCGGTATTCCTGTCTCTGAACATAAGTGCTTGCGGGTGTACCGACACTATCTAAACGAATGGACTTTATTGTATACGGCTAACTTTGTGTCAAGCGCAGAAAGCTATCTCACGGTAATGGAAAAATACAGCTTTTGTTATTGCATTTACTGTTTTTCATCGCAATAATCTTATAGATAAAAGCTAAATAGTTCTTGCCTTGAAATTTATATTTATTTATGAAGATTTAAGGATTTGACGTACTTTAAACAATTTTTTGAACGATATTGATGAGCCTTACGTAAGAAAAGAAATTCCAACAGAGCATGTAACTTATCTGACTACCTAACTAAAACACCGACTCGTTGGCTCAGTCGGTCAAAGCATTCGCCCGAATTCCAAAAGGTTGTCGGTTCGATTCCCAAGTGAAAGAAGAGTTGTTTTTTTTTTTTAAGAAGCTTATAAAATAGCATTTTGAAAGCAAAATTCTAAATCTAAAACGAATTTTGAAGACGCTCAGAAAATAATACAGTGCATTTCAAAACCAAAACCAATAAATACAAATGGTTCCCAAAATTTAACCACCGCAACATCTTCGAATCGAAAACATCGGAGTCGGACATCACAAAGCGGAATAGTTCAACAATTACGTACGAGATGGTACGAGTATGATTTATCTGCGCGTACGCAGCTACAGATGACCGGCCACAGTCAACTTACCCATCGAACACTTTTCATAAATATCAAACAAGCAAATTACTTTACCTTCTAAGAATTTTAACAAATATGTTTGTTAACTTGTAAATGCTTTAAGTACTTTTGATTACTATTTTTAAGCCCATCTTACATGAAATAATATATTTGTTTTTTTTTATTATCTAAATATATAATTGTAAATGAGAAAAACTTATTTATAACTTATTCATTTTTATTTCAGATGAGTGTGCGAAAAGTTATTATGATTTCCTTGTCACTAAAAACCATTATACACAGCCTTTTGGATAGTAAAATGTTTCTTTGAAGTAGAATTTGTCAGACCTCAAGCTTTAGGCTATAATTTTGATTCTAGTTTCCCTGTCTTCAGCTATCGTATGAAATACATACATATATCAATCTTTGGCCTAATGATGACTTTCAACTAAAACTTTCATCACTGTCCGAACATTAACTATAGTCCCGTTCCCACATTACTTACCTAAATGACTGATCGACAGACGGACCACCTTTGTTGTAACGTATAGCCGCGATCTCCCCAATATGGCGCGTAAGAAGTCAAAACAATACTATTTGTCATTATAATCTCGGAGCTTCGAAACACGCAATCAACGCCACAATAAACACTCTCTAATGATCTTTCCAAATATGTCGTGCATATATCGTGAGGGCAATTCATCGTTTAATACTCTATTATTTATTGCTAAGAAATGGCTGCATTCTTTTACTTACTCGATCACGAACAAATGACTGTCCTAGATCATTGTGTTTCTCAACATGACAGTAATTATTTATCACTATTTGAAACTATACTCAGTAACGTTGCAGCATATATGTAATCTTGTCTATTTTATTGCTGGTTTTCTTATGTAGCTTTAAAGAATTCGTGTAACATTCTAAAGTAGTATAAAAAAGGGTCAAAACATCCATATTTGGAGTTCCAATCAGCGTGTACTATAAATGTTAACAAGGTTTAATTTGTCTACATAAGATTAATCGATTCAGTCACACTTCGTTACTATAAATCTGGAAGGCAATAAAACGAGCTTAAATCGCACTGATTGCACCAATAAAATTGTTATACAATCAGCCAACGACGAAATCATCGACGTAAAGATGCCCACAAATTGTTTATTTGCGTCGTCATCTTGCAATGACCTCTGGGTACCCGATGACCCTACGAAAAGAGTACGAGATTCAATATCTAAAGATTGTGGTCCGATAACCGACCGGGTAGAGTCCGGTGGGCGGCTGTCGGGCGCAACGAACCGACGTCATGTTGTCAATCCTGGGAACTATAGAGCTTTTGTTGGGTGTTCTAGAGCAGTCGGAGATGCTACAGATGTTTAATGTTTTGGACATCGGTACGTTAAACGTTCCGGCTTTGGCAGAATAACGGTGGGCTATTGCCGACCGCTGATAAGGCTAACTGTTGTATTGGAAATTAATAAAGTTCTCAGAATGTATAGGCAGTATTGAATTGTCAAAAACAGTTAGAAGTTGAAATAATCTTGTCTGTTTTAGTATCGTCAGAAGTCAACAAGGGCAACAATATGTTAAGCTGACTTATATTTGAAGCTTTTCATTACCCTAATATACATATATCATTGGATAATAAAATTGATGTATCAAGATGGAAAACACCATGGTTTTATCAAATCTCAGGTTATATTTACTACAAGTATCAAATGCAAAGAAAATACCCTAAAACAGACTTCGCGCGACAAAGTCGTCCACATATTTCTCGTTTGTCCATATTTCTAGCTTCTGAGTTACCTATTCGATACTTATTCGATTACCAATCTTATTACATATACTCTACAAGTGCACAGTGTTAAACACATAAACCCCGGGTCTAGGTGCGCGCACGGCCCGATACGATCTAATCTCTGCATCGACGCGCGTCGGACACGAACGCCGGACACCTGCGCATGCGCACACTCCGCACCACTCCACCGACATCATAATACTCATCTCTTACGGCTATTACATCTTCATGGTACATTTGTCGAAGCTGTCTTTTAGATCTTATATAGTTATTGTTGGCTAATAAATACTAATAATACAAAGTTTTTTGTTGTGAATGAACTGAAATCAGATTGGATCGATCTATAAAATAACAGTCTTTAAAGTCTTAAGAATAGTATAGAATTTTATTGTGCATAGAAACAAGGTTACAAAAAAACAGATGTTATGTTGTTGTTAATTACAAATAAAGGTATCTCTCATATTTGTGGAGCTTGCAAAAAAACTCCGCAAAAAATATTCCCAAGTGTTTGCTAGGTATATCTTCCCTGTAGATATTAGAATAAAAAAACTAGTGCAACATACATTATCACCAACCTCAACACGAATTGTAAAGAATTTGCCAATCCTTTGATCAATCCTAACCGGGGCAGTGTAACCCGTCGCGGCGTGTCGCAAGCGCGAGTGATCGACCGCCGACAACCGCGACGAAAGATGCGCGCGCGCCGTGAAATCGACCGTTAAGGGTTTTCCACCGGAGATGTGCTAAGCTGTGTAGTGTAGCTATGGATGTGTTTGATATCCACATTATCCACCAATGCATCGTTTATTTTCACAACGTAGCTAAGCTAAGCACTAGAAACCTCTTCTCTTCCTATCCCCCCTCCTCCTTTCTTTCCTCTATCTTATTTCTCTTCTATCCCCCTATCTTTCTCCTCCTTCCGGTCCGGCACCGGAAGGCAACAAGCCTCACCAAGGGATGAGCCCCCATGGCGGATCATCTTATCCATTCATATCATACCCATACCTCCTTCCCACTGCTAATTTCCTCTATCCAATAGGTAAAAAAAGCACTAGAAACCGGTTCAACGAAGCTATGTTTTTTATGTGGAAGGATGTGTGTTACGAAGCCAAGGTGAGCTAAGCTAAGACTTAGCTAAGGAGCTCTTACCCGCTCCGCTACACCACTTTTGTGGAAAAGTAGCATAACTTTGATCTCGCTCACTGCTTGCTTAGCTTAGCACATCTCTGATGGAGTGGCAGCCTTAAGGGTACGCCTTTGAACATCAAGATTCGAGAGTAATAGTGGACCTCATACGTTACACAAATAATTAGACAGTCGAAAATGGAAATATAAAGGTATTGAGTAGAAAGGCAATGGAAGTGTAACACTTTCATTATTTTTGATGAGTCCTTAAGCTGACGTGAAATTAAGAAACTAAACACAGTTAAAGCATTAAGACTATCCGTTACAAACAAACTTGAAATATATCTACAGCTAATGCCACAGATTCGCAGTCGCCCCATATTTCTTTAATATCAAGAATTATACATTTTTAATCCAAATTCCTAAAACAATTTGGCATTTAGAGGCAGATTAGTATTAATATATGAATTGTATACCAAGAAGCCTTTACACAAATCTCCTATCAGCACATTGAAGCATCTTCTAACATTTTAAATTACTGGAAACGTCCAATTTTCAAACTAAACAGTAAACAATATCCTGAAACAGTTGACTTACAACTCTGGGCCTCAGTGAATCAATAACGCTAACTTGCTTTTATCTCACACAATCTCCCCGTCTTTAATACCAGCCGTAACATTATCGCCTCAAATTGTTTCGTCCAACACGAATAACCTTTACTTTGCGTCTATCCTTGCCGATCTTATCAGCAGACTTATCAAACGCTCTATATAACACCATCTCTGACTGTACATTCGACTCGAACAAAGCTTTACCGTTAACAATCCGATCTATAAATCCGCACCTTGACAAAATAATAGGCGAGACGATAGTTCCTAGCTATTAACGCCGAAGAAATATAGGATCACCCAATCAGATACCTTAATACAACCTGCTGGCTTGTAATAGAAATTTCCAACGCGCACTTCCAGTTTCATTAGCTGATCTTTTAATGACTGCTCTGGGGCAATAAAATTCTGTTAGGCTATAATCGTGTTGTCAGTGTAAATAACTGGAATTAAAAACGACTTGTTCGATTAACAATACTGTCAAGTGGCGTGTAGTGTCGTGGCAAAACTTCATTAATCTTGGAGTGATGACGGGATGGCACTGAATATAAACAAGGTGACTATTTCCATTGGAAGGAAATTAATTAACGTTTATAAATATATTAACGCGTAAGTCCAATCGCTCAAGGAAATTAATCTGAAGATAAGCTTTACCTAATTAAAGATACTAAAGCTTTTGTCTAAATTTAGGACAACGCACAAGCTATGCGTGGTATTATAGGTATTTTATATATACAGTCTTTGAATTAAGCAAAAATATCGAATTCGTATAATATAATAAATACTTGTATAATATATATTCTCTCGTCAGTTTCTATAGATAGGTGTAGACTTGAGTCCCCTGTTCATTGTATTCTGAACTAACAATATTACCTTACACATCAATTTACTGACATTAGCGCAGATAAAATAGAAAAGATTTATTTGTACGCCTTCCATTATTATATCTTCTTAAAAATTCAAGTACCTATATTTAAATATAACCATGAACTAAGTTTAGGCAAAGACCTTAAGGGATCTTGATTGATATCTCAATAAGACGAGAACTCATCAATCCAAGGCGACCATTGGATTTTTTTATTAAACCATGCCACATCTTAATTAACTCGCTCTTATATCACTAACTGGAATGCAAATGCTCTTCAAAATATTATCTTTAATCACAGTTTATTGAATCGGAGTTGTTATATTTCTCGCGTTAACTTTTATGTTTATATCTGACTTTATTTATATAGGATTATTACTTGTAAAATATAGGTTTCGTTTAACCATGCGAATGGCAGCTGTTGGAAAAAATATGAAGTGTTAAAAATACACTGCAGAGCTGAAATAACCGATCTATAATTTTAGAATTGTTTATGAATAATGATTATTGTTTAACTATAAATCAACACCCGTTTCATTTTAGAAAATTCAAAACAAAGTAAGTTAAATAAATAGTAATCCTCGTGAAGCTTAAAAGAAATCTTTTTTATAGAATTGTTATCATTAACAATTTGAAGCTCTATCTGTTTTTTCCGGTACATATATCAAAATGTCGTGCTTTTTGTAGATGTCATCCATATTGTTTAAATAAGGTAATTAAAACAATTTTGAACAACTACAGTATTTCCAGCACTCTCTATTAATACGTAATAATATAGAAAAAAATCGACTCGTAACCAGAATTGTCTCAGGCGGGATCGAACCCGCGACCTTTGGAAGTCCGGTCCTTACTTACCAACTGAGCTACTGAGTCACTAGTGGCATCGTCGAAATTCTTCTAACATTATCCCACTAGCCAGCGTTATTTCATCAATGTGAGGACTTACCTCGACATTAAATTGAAATATCTTTCCAGATATTTTGACAATTGATTTAGATGAAACAGCTACATAATTTTTGATTCTGAGATTTTATCATTCACTGTGTTATTTTTATAGGTATATACTATTTTTATACAATACAAAACGATACTATTATCTATATTAATTAGGATTATACGTATCCAAACAATTTCAGCGGGATCGTGGGACATTACTTCGTAACATGGTAAGCCCCTTGATACAGTATTGATTTCAAAATGATCCCGGTTGTGCAAATGACGAACGGTTCAGTTCGTGCATGGACCCGCACGTTGTTTATTCACGCCACTGTGGGTGAACGGCGGCTGGTTGCACACACGAGCGACAAATCGGCTATAACCGCCTTTCTAATACAAATCAAATTGTTGATAAATCTAAAAAAGCTTGAAATAAATAATAAATCTTTACTTATTTATTTCTTCACAAATAGTAGTAACAAGCAACCTGAAAATGAAAATGAAAAATTCTTTATTTAAATAAGCTTACATAATTAGCATTTTTAAATCGTCAATTCTTTTACCCTACCACCCATTTTGACGTCTTTTAGTTGACAAGAAAAATGAGCGCAAAAAACTTATCAGCTTTATCAAATGGAACGATATTTACAATATGTATATCGTTTCCAGACGTTACATTAATGATTAATAAAGCTAATCTGTATACTAGAAAAATTAACCTGTCACCCGTCGCTAAATGAAATTGTAAGCTTCTCGTAATTTATGCAACATGTCATACGCCAAAACTGTAGCTCGTCTACCACGCCTCATAGACTCAATTTACCAATCTGATTTACAAGTAACGCCATCAGAATGAAATATAGCGATGCGCAGCGTTGCCAAATAGCGCATCATCTGAGATTTAGTACCTACTCCAACTGGGCTTGAACTGTTTAGGATGACACGTTCAGTCTCGTTAATAAGCTTAAGTGCTTAAACATGGCGAAACTGCTCGCGAGAAGACATAACATAAATATTATACGTGTTCATATTCAATCTTCCAATGCAAGAAGTTCAATATCTATTCAATTTCAGGCCCTGGGGCCATACCGGCTAGCGAATCGAACTTCGAAAAGTCTGCCGGCTTTCAAATTAAAACAGATAAATCGAGCTCCAATTGGGCCTTAATGACGAACCCTAATTTATGAGGTCACACAACATCCATATCTTCCAAATAACTTCAACAAATAGTACAGTACGAAATTCCTTACTTAA
Organism: Agriphila geniculea; assembly: GCA_943789525.1. Classification (NCBI taxonomy): domain Eukaryota; kingdom Metazoa; phylum Arthropoda; class Insecta; order Lepidoptera; family Crambidae; genus Agriphila; species Agriphila geniculea. The sequence goes on from OX038890.1 coordinate 16,739,646, forward strand.
AATTTTTCTTTTTTAATTTGAAACTCGGCAAATTTTCCGAAGTTCGATTCGTTAGCCAGTACGGCCCCTGAATACAAAACCATATTCGAAAAAGCGATAGCGATGAAGCATAGGTTTTTCGCCAACCAATGGCCTTTTGACATGTTACTCAAGTACTTCAATACATTTTTACGTAGTGAAGCCATTATCGCTAGGTGTTTCAAAAGTCTTACATAGTCTCCCTAGACTTTGTTAGTATCATTGGTAATATTTTTGATGTCAATATTGTTAACGTTGTCTTCTTACTGATGAACAATGAGAATTGTTATGTTAAATGATACACACGAATAAGTTACTACCAAAAGCATTGGAACATAACTTTTTCTAGAATGGGCGATTCGGTACTATTAGGGCTAAAATATTGACTTCAAAATATTACCTATGATACTTACTAACAAAGCAATATTTCAACATTAAACTTCTTGCACAGCGCACGGTATTAGTTGCAACATTTCCATTGTCCCAATGCTCATTTGTTTAAAATCTCCGATGTTCCGTCACATTGCTGGATGGAGTCGTCAGTCGCATGTAGTTCAGAGCTAGCCAATAAATTAGCTCGCGAGGAGTGTTCCCACGAACACCATCAAGATTGGCTGCGACTGCGCCGAAGAAACGGGGACACAGCGACGCGCGAAGCTTTATTTTCCCGCCTCATTCCGCGCGCCATTTTGTTGCGTTTTGTTAGCTGTCACTCGGTCACACTTGCGATCTGGCGATTTATGAGACCATACATACACTGTACCGGGACTAGCTGAAACATGCGAATTTGTAACAAGAATAAATTGTTGATTTAACACTTGACTATGTTTGCGAAATTCATTTCCCATAATTCTCTGCGCCAATTCTGTATGCCTGTTTGCAGCACATAAATCTATCTAATATCGCTCTTAAAAAAGTAAAGAGTTATTTCCCTACAGGTATGTCGTTTGTAATTTCTACGCTTATTTCTAAACCTAAAATCTGTAAAATAATTGCGAAATCTTTATTGTTTTACACAATAAGCTATATGAATATTGTTTTGATGACATTTTGTTTATCGTGCATTCAATATCTGAACACGATAGGTAAAATACTCGATCATAGATTCTCAAAGTACGCAAAACCTATAGTATTAATATCAAATGTGAAATTGTTGCATTATGTAGAATTTTGCCAACAGCTTATTTACAAAGACTTGTCTGGATTGGCTTCTAATTCAATTATACTTAACAGTTCTTTCAAACCAAAACCAAACGCATAGTATTGTTCTAAATCTAAAACATTACATTTTGCATTCCACCGCGTTACACGCAAGCAAACCGACAATACCTCACCTTGAGCCAATTAGAATTAATTAATTGAATAAATATGATTAAGCACCACATCCGTAATTGTGATTGATTGTATGTCCGCTAAGAAAACAATAGTTCGGCCCCCGGGTAGAGTTAAAAATCACGACTTTATTACAAAAGGGAGCAGTGAACATTTATACACGCATTGTTAACACCTCGTAAAAGAAACAGACATTGAATAATCCCCTGGAGCCGAGACAGGGACAAGTAACGAGTGACTGCATTTTATTTCAATGAAACTCAACCGAAGCGAACTAAAGCTAGTTTTGCAAATAAAACGACGGAGAAACAACCACAACTCGGATACGTTTTTTTGAATTGAGATGCGCATATAATTTTGAAAAAGGTCCCATATTTTGTTAACTTGGTATCAGAAATAAAATGTTGAAAATAAAAGAGGCCGTTTATTTTGTACCCGGAGACCAGAATATTATAAGCGTTAAAGTTTACTTAGATTCTTATGTTACTAAACTACAAAAATACAGGTAGTAAGTAGTATCTGACTCTGCCAAACCCCAAAATATTTATTCCAGTCAATTCAGTAAACTTTTATGTTTGTAACTCAAACATCAAAATATGCAAAATTGCAAAAATTCGCTACCTTATTATTGTAATAAGATAAATAATATACTAGAAAACCGTTAGTTTTATATAAATCATTATGTACAAAGCATTTTCTAATGTAATATTTTCGGTTTACTCATTTTTTGCATTGCCATATGAAAAATTATACCCTATTTTAATTATTTTAGATCCATCAATTTTAACAAAACACGTAGAAATAACAGTTCTTCAAAAAATTTTCCCACGTAACACATCTTTCACGTAGCGAGCTTTGTGTAAAACACTATCTATATTTTCCGGGCTATGAAGTTGTTAGGAGATAATTTACAGCATTTTCAAATTGCTGTACTTAACTATAATTTTAAATTACTACAGACAGATGTTAACTAATTTAGGGAAATAATGTTTGTCTTTTTATCTACCTACTAGCTAGTTTCAATTTGCGTTGAAAGCTTGAGTGTATTGAAAGCTCACATTTAGATGATCAATAAGTGTTATTATTTTTGAGGATATTTTAAGCTTGAGATTTTTTTCATATTATTATTAGCTAGCGGACGCCCGCGACTTTGTCTGCGTGGAAACGTTTTTTACTATCCCTCGGGAACAATAAATTTTTTTTGGGATGAAAGGTACCCTATGTCCTTCTCTGTACCCCTGACAACGTGTATGCAAAATTTCATGATGATCGGTTCAATAATTAAGACGTAAAGGCGTAACAAACAAACAAACAAATAAACTGACTTTCGCATTTATAATATTAGTAAGGATTTTACAGCTTCTAAAAGTAGTAATTACCTAAATATATTGTACTAATAGATATCTATTCTGTGGTATAGTTTAAGTAATTTGCATTTTATCTACTAAAATATAGTCAACAATAATGTTTGTTTGGATATAGGAGGTAATTTCCGAAACTACACTTGCAATTTCAAATATCCTAGATGCCAATAGGTCATGTTGGCATCTGAAATCCCGAACAGTTTGAATTTTATTCCTCGGGGTGAAGTAGCAAAATTAAACCAGCCTTAATTTTAGTATTGGGAAATGAGGCATAATAATTGAAAACATTCCGGTTCTCAAACTGTCCTGTGGTGTAGGTAGCTCGTGACCCTAAAGCGGTACGTCTGTTCGTGACCCGCCCTGACCCCGATCTAGTAACTTGGAACCATTGTCTCTGGCTTATGGCTTGGTCTAAGTCAGGCGCGAAGAAGTTTTTTTTTCAAGTCAATTTTCCCGACTATTTCTTTGGACTTTGGCTAATTGTCTAATTTCAAAATCTATCACAATCGCTTTATTTGACGAATGCGACACCTTGCTGCATTCCTTTGGTAAGTTTTGAATTGTGCCAAAAAGAAGTATTAATGTTCTGTCAAATGAAAGCGATCGCGATAGATTTTGATATTATACAATTAGTAGGCAGGTAGATTTATGTCCATATTCTTAAAATTGGTAGAGAAACTTTTACCCAGTTTAACATGTCAAAACAAGGTCTAAACTCAGAAAACATTGAATTAATCAACACTATCTATATTTTGATTTTTTCAGTTCATTTTCATTCATTTTGAATTTCAGTCTTTCTGCGCAATTTTTAAAGCTAGTCAACCAAACAAATTTCTGATCTGCGTTTGAGAAAATTTGCTATTCTAATTCTCTATTTTGTTCTGTGTAGCTTCTTTTTAAGGCATGAAAGTGAGAAATTTGCTCTACCTGTTGAGGGTCTTTTCTGACACTTCTGATTTCGCCTCCAACAGGCGTAGCATTAGCGTAAAAAAGGTCCACGTTGTTGGAATGTCATTAATTTGTGCCATTTCAAACTCGTCATCAGAATTCGCTCTCAGTTTGTGCCATGGGCTGGACAGTATGTGATAGCGTTATCTGACGGATAAAGCTGGTATCTGTAATTGAAATGTGCGCATTGACGGGTCAGGCGTGTGCGCAGTTGCATAAGGTCCTTTGTGATCGACAGTTTCACTTTTCCTACTATATCGGGTTTGGTAACATCCAATAACTATTTAATCCGACTCGGTACGTGCATTTATTGTTCGGCAAACGTCTCACGACGTTGTAACATGTTCCATGTTTTGACATAATATCGGTAGATGTTGTTCTATATTCTGAAAATCACGAAACATTTTGTCATCGCTTTTCCACATATTTGGATTGGTCATCATTTCTCTTCTCTTTCTGTAATGCTTGAGTGTAAGAAAAAATCATTTTCTGAGTTTCTTACGGAAAACCAGCGGAATACGCTGTTTTTTTTAATGTTTTCAAGGGAATATCATAATCTAGTTTAGCACCAATTTCAATATTCAAAAAGAAACCTTTAAAATATTTTCGTCTTATTTTTTACTCGTTCATGATTTACATTATTTAAACTTATTACTGGATAAACATCCAGTTTTACTGCAAGATGTGAGAGGTAAGATGCTATTTATTGAAAATTTGTTTTATTTCATAAATGATTTGACGCTGAGTCTTGTTTGTTACACATCGATAGCTTATTTTAAATTTAATCATCTAAACAAAAGATAAGAGGCCATAAGTTGCGTATTTGTTACGCAACTCCAGAGTTCATTTGGGCGCCATTGTCTCAGGGTGGCCCCAACCGGCCAGATTAATTGTCGATTTCGAATCGATTGCTGCGAAGGATGATCTATATCGATTATCTGTTGATCTGATTGATTGCGCGTGCCACGGTCAAATGTCGTCGTCGTTTTGTTACGTCACTACGTAGCGTGGTCATTGTTTATCCAATGAAGGGATATTATCAATATTATCACGTGGTAGCGGTATTATGATCCTTAGAGCTATAATTTTAGTGATATTGCTACAGCGATCTTTCAAAGTGTTTCCTGAATCATGATAATATTACTATCTCAATATCCCATGACACGTATTAATATTGTGACACCCCTCTTTTCCTAAAACATGGGTTAAAGTTAGATGCTGTGTCTCTTTCAATTTATATTAGCCCCCCTACTCTCGACGGGAATTCACGAGATCGAGTTCACATCAGGATCGAATAAACGTCAAAAATCTGTTATTTTGGTACATTGATAACGGTTGCCATGGTTTCCATTGTACCGTTTTGACGTTTACTCTATGATTCTCAATCGCGTTCGGGAGTAACCTCCAGGTTTCAAATTTTAAATCAGCATCAGTTTTAGAAAAGGAAAATTCTGTGTCACAAATATTATAACTCCGATTACATAATTTATTTTTAAAATCTTTGCTATTTCAAAATTAAACCGTGCCTTATGCGATATAAGAACTGAGAGAAAACGTTATTTGAAGCCCACAGACTTGGGCGCATCGGCGTAAAACAAAACACAAACGATGAAGCCGTTAAGTTTCAATTCGCCACTCTTTAAAAAAGAAAAGTTTAATCCATTCTTTACTAAACAATGCGACAACAAAAGAGCTAAAAATATCTGTCATGGATCGGAGTAATTGTGCGGTGATGGGCCGAGATCGTGATTGTACGGTCAAGAAAACAACAATTCACGGTGTTCTGGGAATTCGGAAGGTGTTTTTGTTGGTGCTAACTGTGGTAACTGCTCCATTGAAGAGTTCAGAGGGAAGAGGCGATAGGCGGTGACCGGTGGACCGTGGCGGGTCACGACCAGGTAAGTTAGATTGTGGTGCTTTTGTCCAATGGTTTCGACATAGAATCGGGTGTTGACGATCAGTACAGACGCTAAAGATTTGTTCTATCCAACTGTTTATTGAAGGAATTTAAAAAGATACTGAAAGACATTTTGTTTGTCAATCTTTATATTTATGAGATAGTAAATAACATCCAATCGGTGTTGATGATCAGTACAGAAGCTATGCTAAAGATTTATTCTATCCTACTATTTATTAAAGGAATAAAAAAAAATACTACAATACATTTTTTTTTGTATGTCATATGTCAATCTTTATATGTATTTATGACAAAGTAAATAACGTCCAATCGGTGTTGATAATCAGTATAGAAGCTAAAGTTTTGTTCCATCCAAAAAAATACTAAAATACTTTATGTTGGTGTTGGTATGTCAATCTTTATATTTGTTATGATATGAGATAATAAATAATCGAATACGTCAAACCATGTGTGACTTATTTTATTTCATTTTATGTTCAATATCTTTTCTTGATTGAGTATCATTAAAAACTATCCATTAATTTAGTATCAGTCTATTTTTACACCTGAAGGGCGGCCACATATTGTAAAAAAAATCTGCCCGCACACTGTTAGAAAAATTCTAATTCTAACAGTGTGCGGGGTCTAATACAAAGTGTATGCACCGAGTGCCTTCCGGCGACCGTCAGAATTTTTCTGACAGTAATTTTCTTATAATATCCGGCGCCCGAAAAGTGACAAGCATTCCGTTTGTCTACTTATCTAACCGGAAAAAATATCAACATTTAATTCTGTTAATGGTCCATCTGCTTTCAATCGACATTCCATAAGTATCATTGGAGAACCGCACCAACCCGACCCCTGACACGGAAGCCGGTCAGCAGCTGCACAAAAACTGTCACAATGAGGTCGTGACTCCGGCCGGCCCATTCTACCCCTGAGAAAATGCTACGTGCTTCCGAGGGATTAAAGCTGTCCGTGGCGAATTAAAAAAAACAATTATGTGGGTTATTATTGGCTTTCTATTGTTTACTATTTTAGTAAACTTCATTTGCTAGACCAGCATTTCTATTGTCTAATTTCAAAATCTATCGCAATCGCTTTCAGGATGTAACACTGATGCTTCTCTTTGGCACAAATAAAAACTTGCCAAAGAAATGCAGCAATGTCTAACATCCATCTGTCAAATGAAAACGATTGCGATAGATTTTTAAAAGAGACAATTAGCCCCCAGTTCCTCTAACAAATAAATTATTTTGGTTCAAATGGAAATTGAAGTATGTAACTACAAATTATGAAACTACTCGTTCTATTGAAATTGACAGAAAAATTAATCTACTTTTGTTGATTAAATTTTTTGAAATGTTTCAGAATCTATGTTAAAGCGATGTCTTTGTTTACAGCTTACAGAGCCACTTAGTTTTTTAAACAGCTAAAATTACCAACATATGTATAAAAGTGATATTTCAAGGTTTCAAGGCCCTCATCTAATAAAAATTAGTAATATTGTTTTTTTTAATATCGTTCATAACATGAAGGTACAAAACTTAGAGCATTTGGTTAAATGCTCTAAGCCTCTAAGATACAATATTATTTTAAAAAGGGTATCTACACTAATCTGTTATATTAAGGTAAGTATAGTATATGATTGAAAATGCTAAGGGATAATGTTATATGTATAAGATTACATCAAATGAACGTAAATGAAGATTGTTGACATATATTATTAATTCTATTGTAACATTTGTAACAGAATTTATTACTGTCTATCTGCATTGTATTGTAGTAATCAGTCTATTTATAAATAAGTCTTGAACTACGATGACGTCATTATCAGGGAAACTGACTCAACCATAAGTTCGCAAATCTTTCAATAGATGGCGCTGCCTGTTCCCTGAATCGCGCAAGCACATTGTCGAAGCAATTTCTTTAAGTAAATCCGAAAAATTTATTCCGATTAACTTTGCGCAGAGGCAATATCGTAACCAATGAGGTTAATCCGAGGTGCGATTATTGCTAGTTGAAAACTTTACCAATACCCCGCCGTGTGGACGTGAAATACCGTCCGCTATGGCAATTTTTGAACGGCCGTCAAGGCCTGACATCCCTGCAAATTATTTCAGTTCAGCACTTCAGCAGACTGGGACTAATAATTAAGCTGCTAACTGTTATCTTATTATTGTGTGGATGAACATTGCGTTAAACTTGTATTGTATTTGATTTGACGAATTGTACCTACAAGTTATACCGTTTCCCCATTTTTACCGACTTCAAAAGGAGGGAGGTACTCAATTCGACCCGTTTTTTTTTTTTTTTTTTTTTTTTTTTTTTGTTTTTTGTATGTACACCGATTACTCGAAGACGGCTGGACCGATTGAAATGATTCAAACGTTATTACATTAGGTAAACTCCCAAGTTGGTCCCATTTTTTTAAATTTTGAAATCGGTTCAGTACTTTTCTAGTAATCTTGAAAAAAGCACGAAAATAGTATGATTTTGTGTGAACTACCTCGATGATCAGTCGTATAACTTCTTTGTTTATGAACTGAATAAGATAATTATTTTTTTGTTGAAAAAGGGATATCTTAAGTGTAGTTCTTTAACCGACTTAAAAAAGGAGGTTCTCAGTTTGACCCGCGTGTATGTATGTTTCTCCGCGATTAACTCACGTTTGGCTGAGCCGATTTTTCTACCTAAATAATATACCTACATTACCTAATACAAAAGGTACCTACACTAAAAATCAAAAAATAAAAAATTGTTTAAAAAAACAAAAAACCGACTTCAAAAAACCTACCCCTAAAAAGCAAGAAATAATATTCGTAATAATAAAACACGTCTATTGAAGTCGGGTGGGGCTTTTGGAATAAAAAAAAGGGATTTGTACTCCACCCCACCCGACTTCAATAGACGTGTTTTATTATTACGAATATTATTTCTTGCTTTTTAGGGGTAGGTTTTTTGAAGTCGGTTTTTCATTCCGCATTTTGTAGGTTGGTCTAGAAAAAATGTCGAAGAAAATTAAAAAAGGAATTTCGAAATAGTAGTTTATGAAAATGATGCATAATGAGGGGTATTAAAACATGAGTGTGTGTTTAAAAACCGAGCCGTAGGCGAGGTTTTTAATAGTATCACACGAGTGTTTTAATACCTAGTTATGTACAGTTTCATACACTACTTTATCTACTCTCATACAATTTGTGATTGAACCTACAAAATAAATTAACAATGATAAAAAGAGTAGGTAAGTATTTTCTCGACTTTTTACGACTAGGTAGATAGCAGTGGCGAAGGGTCCATACAAGCCGATTCCCATCGGCTTACCTTTTAGAAATCCCACCCCAGCGATATTCTATGCAGATCATAACATTTTTGTAGACCGGCTTACCTTTGCAAGAATTTCACCCCTCGCCACTGGTAGATAGTAGGTACTTACATAAGTTAAGTAAGACGTTTTTCCGTCGCCGAATCTAAAATATCGGGTGGAGTCCACACTCACTACTATCAGACATTTTTAAGCAAAAGTACAAATTAAAATCAAAACATGGCGCGTATTCTATTAGAAAAAATAATAATGAGGTAGTGCATTCCAGCAGACTAATCATTACGTTAAGTCATCGATCACCATAGAGTACAATTTAATCATGGAAAGTATGTGGAAATATCATTGTTTTTTTTTTTAATATTGCGGCACTGCCTTCTTCTTGGATTTGCCCTGTATCGTAATGAGAAAAAAAGTTATTTTATAGCATACTTCAGTTAGCGAAGGTATGTTATAAAATAACTTTTTAATTTTTTTTCGGTATTGCGTGTATAAAGTATGTCAATATAAATTCGCTTTGAAATTCATAATTCGAATTTTACGATATGAGAGTAGATAAAGATAATTTTGATAACTCAAGCATCATCCATACAAATTGCTCGCCAAGTCCATAATCGTAACACCGTATCGTAAAGTACCAAACTACCAAGTAGTGTACCAACCAAGTGACCGTACCAAAGAGGATTGTAAACCAAACAAATCGTTCCTCGATTTAAAAATGTCAACCGATTGACGTCCACACTCGGTGAAAGCGGGCTTATTGCGACGATACTAGTGATAATCGATCGAGTGCGCATAATCGCATTATCGATTGTCGATTCATGGGGGGTCCAATCGTGAGCTTACTGAATGTAAGTTTACATAAAGCTACATGCGATGTACGTGTTATTCGAATATTATAATTTTGTATTATTGATTGATAATTTATCAAATGGGATATTATTAACTTTTTCCCATGCAATAATGTAGAAAAAAAACAGCTTTTGTGAAAAAGTTCGACCTAAAATACATTGCTTTTACTGAAATATTTATAAATTTTATTCTACCACTTTACGGCGTTATTAATTTAAATATTCATGCCAAATTACAGCTCTCTAGTACTAAAGGCCTGTGAGCTGAGCGAAACTATAAGGGTTCCTTGTTGACTTGACTACGGAACTCTAAAAACTTTATTATTTCTAATATTTTCAAACCTATTGATGCCAGCTGTCAAGTCGGCTAATTTATCTTGTCAAAGTTTGCAATATTTTTGCTTTTTTATTTAAACTAAGATCAAAATAATATTATTAGAATGTTCTAGATTTAGTAATATAAATCAAAGATCCTTAGGGAAGACGGAAGCCGTACTTAGCAGTCGGCGGAATGCAACTGATGGTATGATATACTGAGTATTAGTTATTTGTTTATTTATAAGGTACACCAGCATTTGTTTACACTAACTTTAAATGACATCTATTTATTGCTAAGTGTAACAAATTTTAAAAGTGAACACCACATGCGTAGACTATAATATACTACTAAATCTATATTTGTTTATGAAAATCTTAAATAAAATAATATATAAAATATTTCAAACAAAAAAACTGAGTAAAAAGAAAATTTACACAGAATGCTGCCAAGCTTCGCAAAATTTCTTTTTGAACATGGTAAATGAGTCTGCAAAAATGTCGACGTTGCTTCCATTAAGAAGCTTACATAACCTCTATACGACGGAGTTTGCACCTAGAGTGGTCTTGCGCAGGGGAGGACAGAGCGGAGTGACGAGAGCTCGAGGAATTCTCCTTGGGACACGGAAATTGAATCTCTCAAGCAGTTGAGGGCAGTTAATTTTATTTTGGAGGATTTTAAAAAGAAATGATTCATCCATTTTAATGGATTAGGGTTTTAACCCTACGGTTTTTGAGCGAAAGCATGTTAAAAAATTGCAATCTCTTTGCATAAGAGCGTGTCTTCTTTGAAATATTGTTCCTATAAGCTTGAGACAAACCGCTTCTGTATGCGCTCCATTTTTATCTCTAATGGTTGTCCCAAACCCTGAGAATAATATCACCTAGAAAGATAGTTCCCTACAAAGAGCACTGTCAAAATGAGACTAGAAAACTGAGACATAGTGGCTCAGTTTTCAGAGTTTTATCCTTCATACGTTACCTAATCGTATCTTAAAGTACGAAACAGTTTCAATTTCCCTACCTTCAAGGGATCAGTTACTATTTTATTGGACTTTAGTTACGATTACGTAACGTGTCAAGGAAATAAATTTGAAAACTAATTATGGCTCAGTTTTAGTTGCCTCACTTTACATACGAGGACTTAGCTTCTAGGTGTTATTATTCTAAGCCTTAACCTATTTTCATTTATATCCGTAACAGGGAATGTCCGAAACAAATCTAATCGGCTGAATATTTTTTTAATGGTAGGAATAAGGTCCCTTAGTAATAGATAAAAGTTTCAGAATTTTCGGTTGCGTGAAAAAATTAAAGTCTCTTCGACTTCATAAATGTACGAAAGTAACAGCAGAATGGAGATTATACCTTTGCCGCTAACTGCTACAACTCATTCCCCATTGTGTAAGTATACATATAACAATAATTTCAAGCAGTTCACCCAACAAATTAATTTTATTATGACACAGGTAACTACCTATACTATCCTATGCCAAATCAGGTCTTTGTCGGCCTAACATTTGAAAGTTAAAGTTAATCACTGCTTTATCTGATCGGTCGGAGATCAAGGCCCCCTCTGATTACTACTAATTATTACAATTAATCACGTTAAACCCTTCCAGTACAAAGTGTGAACCGTCAATTTATCATTACACCTATTGCTAGTTCACTATAAGGCGGGTTTCACACTGCCACCCGTCACGCTGCTTTGAATTAGTGCAGATTTTGGATCTTGTACAGTCACTACCTCTATAAATTTGTATACAGTTTAGAACGTTGTCACTCTTAAAGCTATTACTTTTTTGAAATCAATGACAAAAAGACATGTAGATGTCTTTTTTGTCATTGATTTAAAAACAATAAAGTGACAAAGTTCTGAACTGTATACATATTTTTAGACGTGACTGTACTTACGTCAAATTACCTATCGTACAAAATTTGCACAGTATGAAGGAATGGTAGTATGATTACTGATTTTTTCAGTATAGTGGTCCATAGATAAATTTAATTCCCAGTAGTACAACCAGTTGGATTACTTTTCCCGAGTTGTATCACGGGTAAAGCTACTTCCCCATAGTACAACCAGATGGACCATGGGTACATTTACTGCCCCGTCGTACAACCAGTTGAACACAGCAGTTGTACCACGGGTTGGGGGGAAAATACCCACGTATGATGCAACACACCAATACTTGTACTATTTTGTAAACAGTTTTTCTTAATCTACTTGTCCTATTTGTAAACGGATTTTAACATGTTTTACATGTCTTTTAAATATTTTATGAAATTAGTGTTTAATAAAAAATATCACATTTTGCGTAACCTCATGTGGAAATCAGGGGCCTATTGCATAACAAATTACAAGCTTATATTATTAGTTAATTTCTATGGAAAATCGCTAATAATATTAGCTTGTAATTTGCTATGCAATAGCCCCCAGTTCGCTTCGATATGTTTTAAGAATGATTATTTCATCAAAGATTTAGGTGAATATTGTCTACCGAATATAATACAAGTAAGAAAAACTATTTTACCGTTTCCAAAATTTCAAAAAATGGGAGACCACTTTTTGGGACATACATAAAAAAATTTCCCTGCCAAAAACGAACTAAAAAGTTAAATAGCAAGTGTCAATGCATTCGAAGTACCGTTTTGTGAAACAATTTTTAGTCAAAGAGGTCCACAGACTGCAATGACACTTGTTATTTAACTTTTTAGTTCTTTTTTGGCAGGGCAGTCGTGTTTTTTATATTTTTAATTTTTTTTTAATTTATTTTTTTTTATTTCACACATTTTTGTGACAAATTATCTAGTTTTGAAATGTGCTCATTAAGGCCTTTCATTTGACGCCCATAGGTATTGTAATAATTGAAGAAAAAATTTTTTTTCTTACATTTGAAAATGCCGTCGTTCAGTCGCCATATTGACTTTTTTTCAAAAAAATTATAGCCAGTGTCACTTGGAATGATGTAGGGATTCTAACGATACCCCATACATCTAAATCCGTTGATTCGTTTAGAAGTTATGGTGGAATAAAAAAACTCGAATTGAGCAGTCGTGTAAAAAACCCGTAATCCCGAATATGGTAAATAGGGACCATTAAACCAACAACTTTTACTAAACTCTGAAATCGCGAAAAAGAACTAGCTGATTCATACATTTTGATATTTTCGTTATTAATTTTTGTATGAAACAGCTGATCTTTGTAACACGTTGTATGCGCGACGAATAGATAACCAACTCCTTTAAAATTTTTGAAGTCGGTTGAAAACTGGCCTTACACGTAATTTTCTTTTAAAGATCTGCATGAGCAAGTGTGTAATAAGCCTAACAGTGAGACCATACATGTATCACTTGCAATCTATAAAAGTATGGTTGAATTATAATTGCTAATTTAGACTTTGATGTCAATACCCAAGGTTGATAAATTAATGGCCGTTTGTCTTCTTCCTCTTATCATAAAGATGTCTAAAATTGGCAGTGTAGATGTTTATCAAGTGAGTAATGCTTAGAAATTCTTATTCAATGTTGATTTACATAAATGGTAATTGTTAGAGATGTGAAATCCAATACTTGACTGGCATTTATTGATAAGCTTTATTGCAGTTCTGTTATATTTTTATAAGCAGTAATCGTAATTGTATAATATTCGATGAAAAAGAGTGATTTCTGACTTTAGGTCTAAATGTAACTTAGTTGCAACGAGGACTAGATAGAGTAGAATAAATCATCATATTTATTTATATTTCCTCTTATACGACACATGCTTATCATAAAAAATAAGATTTCAGTTGTGATTTTTCTTCTATTTTATTGTAACTTTAGTTTTATTTTCTAAATCTACAAGAAGGTACCTAGATACCTAGCACATTTTTTCCCATCACTCGAGCAATAAAAGTCAAACATCATATTTCATGCATTATTTTAAAAGATCACTTAGCACAAGTAAAATATAATAAGAAAAAAATAACCTACTCAATATTATTTTGAAAGCGAATAAGTGTACATTATGACATGCTAATTTCAAAAGCCAAATCAATCAATCGGTTACTTAACCTCAACTTAAACTTAACCTTAAGATAACTTAAGGACGTGATAACCACGACTGTAAAACGATACGCCGTTTAAAAATGTTAAAAACAAAAATTCACATCAATATTCGATTAGTGATTACATAAAATTGCAACACACTTAACTAGACAACTTGCTTGTCTTGTTACTTACTTCGATAACTTAATAAATCGAAGCTAATTTTTATGAATGAAGGCATGTGCAATATTTAATTGGTTGATGCCGAAAATAGTTAATAAATATCATGGGAAAATAGATTGTGAACATAAGCATCAACATTGCATGTTAATAAAGTTGAGCAAATGCTAGTTGAGTTAGTAAAATGCCATTTTCCGTGGACTGATTTAAGTAATCTTTTGTTACTTTACTACCCGAAATCATGTCCACCTATGTGGAATGAAAGTGAACAAAGGTTTCTAAGAGACATACATGGATGAATCGATAAAAAGTTTAAGCCTTTATAATAATTAGTAACTCGACAGCTAGATGCGGCCGGCGAGTCATTATAGAAGGTAGGAACAAATATTTTTTGTAGAAAGTTGATGTTAATTTTTCATTAATTCCTTTCAATTTCCTTTACTAAAACATACGATAACTAACATCCCAAACTCTGCAGGAAACTTTTAACGATGCAGACTGTAAAATTTCTGCAGCTACCGTATTTTTCCAACGCCTCCACGCAATCTCAATTCCATCATGTGGACGCCAGTGACAACCGCGACGTACGGCACACTCCAGTCGTGTCCGCTTGTGACCGATGGCCAGCACCCAGATGACAGTTGCGATGACAGATAGCACTGACCACTCGTTACTCAACCGAGCTGCGCCGGCGCAGGCGCGTGCGGAATTCGACAACGGAAACGCATTGCTCTAATAAAGATTGATTCTCATTAGGCAACTGTAATAATCACTAACCAGACATTGGTGTTGAGGTGGTCAATTTTAATTATTTTCTGTTAGAGCGACAATGAGGACAATGAAAACCAAATCGCTCTCTGCGGCTTATGTGATGTTCATAGCTTGGTGAAAATCTTTATCAGCTCGTATGTCTAATAACCTAAGAGAGACACAGAGTTCACAAATGACATTATGTTTAAAACTGTTTGCAAACTGTTTTTTCGAGTATCAACAAGGTCTGTATTTTATTTACTCTAATGAGTGACTCAGCCGGAAGGAAATAACATAGGTAACAGGTAGGTACCAAAAGGACAACATCTCACGCGCTATTTAATTATAAGTTAATCTTACTGCTAATACGAGTTATGAATTTTGATAAATTGCCGACATTTTTTATGATTTATTTAAAAGGCACGTGCGAAGTTTGACGGCACATAATTATGCTACTGATTAATTAATTATACCACAGATAATATAATACTAACTTATAAAATAAAACAAGTCTGGCAGTTTCCATATTACTTTAACTCAGAGATGCCATGGTCATTTTTGGATTAGTATAAGGAAACATTTTACGTTTCAGGGACTCAATAGATATCGATTTCAAATCAGATTTTTTCTAGACTTCCAAAAAACCTTGTCGCTTTACACTCTTTGAATGCCAAACGCTCTATTAATTGTGTAAAGTCATTTAGATAAACCCGCAACGAAATGTGAAGCTGAATTTGAACGATCGTATATTTTCATAGATTTGGAGTGAGTTTTCCATCAGCTGCCACTTTTAACTCACCGCGACATCTTTTGGCCTGTAAATACACCACGAAATTCTAACACAACTTCTAACATAGACAACAAGATGAGCAGATCTCTCAACGATAGAGACACTGCATAAGAAGGACAACCTCGTATAACCCATTAATGCTATTCCACACTTGTGGATAATTTATTCAAATACCTACTTTAATTAATGTTATACACGAGAGACGTAATAACAGTAACCAATAAAATCCCGTTGTACATTTCTACACCCTCCTGACTTTTGCGAATCTCAAGTTCGAACAAAACTCTTATAATTATTGTGTCTGTGTCAATCTATTAGATTATGGTGAACCAAACTCTCATAGTGAGATGTCTTTAGGCTAGGGTGTATTTGGCTTCTCTAATGAGCTAGCTATTTAATAAGCAAATGTCTATTTCTAGACAGGGTCGAAGGCTAAAAGCGAAATGAGCTAGATAACGCGTATACATCCCGAGGTAGCGGCGGTATGCGCTAGATCACGGCTGTGTTGTGGCAAAGGCGATCTGCTGTGAAATTAATTAACTGTCTTGTCTTTTCACGAGGTGTTGCGTACATTCCTACTAAATTACTATGGCAGCATTTTGGCTCTGGCGGCATTTATTATATAAATCACTGTTTTCTTTTGTTAGAAAATTGTGGTACGTAACCTCGAATCCAGAAAAAAAATTACTATTATTATAGTAATACTCAGTTTGGATTTGGTCAATAGTTAAGACCAAAATTTCCCTATAAAATTCACTGAACCGATGTTTCCTTTTTAGTAGGCATTTTAATTTAAAAAATTTCACCATTTGGGAAACAGACAGGAGTAAGTCTCCCAAATGCTAAAAATAAGTTTGGAAACATCCAGCAATTTCCTTATAAAAACTTGCTAAAACAAAACTTCTTCTGAATATGTAAGCGAAAGATAAAGAAATCCCATTTATTTGTATGGAAGGCTTCACAGGAGAGCGGCGCGTGATTCATGCGCTCTCATTACTGACGGATGGCGGCGTAATGGCGCGATTGATTTACGATACCGCTCGATTTAATCGTTGCGTAATCGAGAACCACCCGCCAAAGAGGATCGAATAATACTCGCCTTTTTGCACTTCGGACTATTTATATTATGCTGACTTACGTTTATATGCGATATGATGGATGCTGTTGTTTTGGGATCTTTAGAATCAGTTTTATTGGAATAAACATCTCTAGATTCGTATTAGAAATCGCACCTAATTTTGGTAATCTTGGCTGATGTTCTTCTACTAAGTGTTTGTTTTAATGTCACCGCATAATCGCAAATTTTACGGGGATAGCCCCAAACAAAACAAAAGCGTAAAAATTATCATTAATCCATGCATTATACTTATTTTAAAGTGTCGTTCTTTTATCGAACCGGCATCGGCATGCAAATCATTGCAAATGTGTAACCGCCAAATCTCGGCGGTTATCGGGCGCATGTCGGCCGTCGCCATTACTGTCGGGCGCAGATAGCGCGCGATTTAGACGTCCCCGAATCGCGCCAAAAATGGCCCCTGATACCGCACAAGCGGTAGCGGCGAAACAGGTGTTATTGACACTTCAGCGTGCTGTTCAAATTTGAAAAACTGGTATCAGAAAGAAGTTTATTGCAATTTCACAGAAACTCTTCTATTAGGTAGGTATACTATGGAATATAAGTGGGTTTTCCAACGTTTGCAAAAACGTGTTTATGGAGATAATTATGGCATGTTGATGTGGATTTGAGGATCTCGGTGGCGCAGTGGTTTAGCGCCTGGCCCAGCGATTGCGGAGGTTAAGCAACTTTTGCAAGGGTCGGTCATGGGTTGGGTGACCAAACATTTATTATCTCGAGCTCCTCCGTACGGAAGCACGCTAAGCCGTTGGTCCCGGCTGCATTTGCAGTCGTTAACACTCACCAATCTGCATTGGGCCCGCGTGGTGGGTTATGGCCAATCCTTCTTATCCACCCATAAGGAAGGCCTGTGCCCCAGCAGTGGGGACATTAAAAATGTCTGATGGACAATGTGGATTTGCGATAGTAGAGCAAAACTGTTGGCAGACAAACAAGAAATCGAATTTAAATCCTTTGAAATCTCTAGAGTCAGTCAGTCTTATTTAAGGCAAAGCCGAAGATTCCATTTTCTTTCGTAAAAAAACTCAACTCTAAATTAGTAGAGGCGTTCATAAAGCTATTTAGAAATAAGTACATTATCATTAAGTTGACGCATTAGCCGACTATTTCCGATGAGGTCTTCGACATCGTCGCGCGCGCCGCTGCGTCCGCCACATTTCGGCACGGGCCAGCCGTAGCCGGTAAGTAATTATTTTAAGTGTCAATAAATAATAAACTCGCCCGCGCGTTGAGTGCTCGTCCGTCTCTCTTATCTTCGACTCTTAATGCGCCTCTTTGCTCGTTATTCTTTTTTTTTCTCAACTTTTTATTTCCTTTTTTATTTATGTCATCCAGTGGAGAGGTTAAATTCTGTGTTGACAGCATGAAGGTTTTATGTTTTAATCTGGTCTTTATGCCCGTTTAATCGCCGGTAAGTATTAGATGTTTATTTTCTAATGTTTTAGAGCTTATCTATTTTACGTTCAGCCATGGTAATAAACATTATCTTCATATGAAGACGTTTTTAATTTATTCTATCTTAAACTGCGGTTGGACTGTTCGAAATAAAGTATCCGTATTTACTGTTCAGTAGACACTTTTCTGTTAAAATGGACCACATTTTACGGCGAATTTATCTGACTTATTACTTGGGAGTTTATGCCCGAGATTAGTGCCTGGGTGGTTTTCTACGCTACAGCCTCCACTAAACCAATTAAAGAAAAAAACGAGAAGAGAAATACGCTGGCTCGTAATGTAACTAACATGTGAGTCTCTGCTATTACGATTTAAAATATGATGTACTTACATTAGCACTTACTCAAATTCCTATCAGCAGTCCATTCAAAATGAACGCTAAAATACCATACTTGACTTGTTAATAATCCTAATAAAAATATTCAGAAATAGTACCTGTCTATGTCTTGAGATATTATAAATGCATTTTTAAATACATTACTTACTGCCTTACTTAGTATCGCTCAATGAAAATTGAGTGATTTCTTTATTATATAAGTACTCATATTATGATTGCATTTTAGTTAAGGTCTTGTCATTCTCGTATAGAGACAGGTATTCTTGTAAGTTGTAAGAATTTCTGCTCTACAGAGGTATCTGGCAAAATTCAAAGGGGACCCGGCCTTTTATGCTAGTTGCATACTTTTTTAACCGACTTCAAAAACAAAAAAAAGGAAGTTCTCAGTTTGACCTGTATGTATGTATGTATTTATGTATGTTTGTCCGCGATTAGATAATCGCGGACAAACATACACATCAAAATCGGTTCAGCCAAACGCGAGATCGCGTTTGGCTGAACCGATTTTGATGCGGTCTTCAGAAAAGTATTTGTTACACTTAGGAGAAGGTTTTAGTATTTTAACCGACTTAGAAAAAAAAGAAGGTTTTGAGTTTGACTCGTATTATGTAGGTATGTTTGTCCGCGATTATCTCTTGTTTTTCGCGCTGTTAGAATAAAAAAAAAGTTGTCCTCCAGCCCCACCCGACTTCAATAGACGTGTTTTATTACAGTGATAATGCGTATCTAGTGATTTCAATATTATTTATTGCTTTTTAACCTCTAAAAAGTGGTCTAAGAGTGGGGTTTTGAAGTGGGTTTTTGTTTTTTTTTTATCTGCTGTACTTTTTCACTAATTAGTCTGTGATATCTGTGAACCAAATTGCAGATCAATGCCAAATCGCAAGTCAAATTGACATTTCGTTTTCTTAATTTCGAAAAAGGAAAAGTATTTTATGGTTTATGCTACAATGCTTTTACATTTCACAGTGACTTTTCTGCCCTTTGAAAATTGAATGTAGGTAACGGAACGTTTTTCAATGACTCGTTGTTTCTTCAGAGTTTCCATATCATTTCTTTTTATAATTAAATAACTTTTTGTTTACATGCACAAATAAGACAGAACTTGATCAATATAGCTAATATTATTGACTTTATCTTAAGATCAAATTCAATCGTGTAAAAGTCAAGTATTTTTTATGGCGATGCCGCTTCTCCTTTAACATTGTTATGTTCCAGCAGTTTTAAGCTAAGGAGTTCATCAGTGGTTGAGGAGTTTACTATGACAGCTGGGTAGTAAATGGCGTTATTGCAAAAAAAAAACAAATCGAATCTCCGTCTCGTTCATGCCGTCATTCGGAAAAAAGTGGCGTCACTGCTGGGGAGGGTGCGAGTGAGTGGCAACAGCATCCTGAAAACCATAGCGGATGATACATTCGCGCCTATCCTGAGACACTTCGCACGGACGATGACTGCAGTGGAAGATAACTCCTCTGGGTGTAGTCCGCGCAGGTGGCCTCTGAGATATTCATAATTTATTAAATTAGTATTTGTACCTAAGTTTACTAACTTGTAAATGGCTCATATTTACATATTTTGAAATCACTCATATTCATATTGTATTTCACAGCTGTAAGTTTTCCCAACAAAATAAAATAAAATAAATAAAATAACCCTTATTTTTAAGTATCTTTTATTTACTAACCCATGGATCTTTGTTGTCTGAATAAATGAATTGAAATTGAAATTGAATCTCGCATCATCTTAAACATCTAGAACCTTAACTAGAAATCTTATATCATCAGCATTTACCTTCTAGAATAAATTATCTGCTACGACTACAATAGTTTTAGTTTTGGGGTAGGTATGTATCTTTCTTTATTTGCGAACATCAAAGCGATTCACAATTAGGTTTTATTTCACATTTTATAAGAAATCCATTGCCAAATAACTTGAAGATTCTTCTTCCGACTGTCTGTATATAAACACATAAGCAAGGCAGATCGCACAGTTCAATAAATCAATATTATAACAACCGTCCATCGATCACGGGCGCAGATTTATGCGGCGTAATTGCGAGCTGCGCACACGCACCGACATTATGCTCTTACGCTTAATGCCTTGATATCTCTGTTTATGCCAAACAGGCGGGCCCCTTTTTCAATACGTTGCGTTATGTATGTATGATTAGTTGCTATTTTAAGTCGTAGTTTTGTTTGGGAGTTTAGCTGAACCAATTTTGATGCGGTTTTCAGAAAAGTATTTGTTATATTTAGGAGAAGGTTTTGGTATTTTAACCAACTTCAAAAAAGGAGGTCCTCTTCTCAGTTTGACCCGTATGCATGTTTGTCCGCGATTATCTCACGTTTGACCAAACCGATTTTTCACCTATAGATAATACCTATATCTAATACAGAAGGTACTTACACTAAAAAGAAAAAAAGAAAAAATTGATTTAAAAAACAAAAACCCTTTTAGAATAAAAAAAGTTTTCCTTCAGCCCCACCCGACTTCAATAGACGTGTTTTATCCCAATGATGATGCGTATCTAGTGATTTGAATATTATTTCTTGCTTTTTATTAGAGGTATTTTTAGAGGTAGCATAGGCTTTTGCAGTCGGTTTTTTTTACCATTTTTATTTTTTTTAAATAGGAAGTCATTTAACGACATGGTGCATTAAGGGTTTCTTTTTTTGCGTAAATCTAAGGTATTCCACAGCATCATTCATTAGCAATATACAAACCGCAAACTCCATCTGTCTTCCGTTTTCCTCGTAAATTATTGCCAAAAGCCCATTATAAGACGGAATACATTTAAATTTTAAAGCTTTTGATTTTACAAATAAACTTGCTTGGTTTAATAATAGTTAATTATACGCATCTCCTATTCTGGCAGTTCACACTTGACCGTCCCTTGACCAGGTCAAGGCCCCCTAAGTTCAAGCTGCGGTCGGAGACGGCATTAGCACCACCACAACGCTGCCAAGGTCTTCCGTAATTACCTGGTCATCAGGCATATGCTTTGGGTAGAAAAATTGTGATTGTGAGGAATTTGTTTGTATGTGAAGAATTTACATTCTTCGGTATGATTCGGCTTGGTCAACCTGCCTTATATTGACACTAAACATACTGTGTTACCTTATCTGATGTCGAACAAGCCCTTCTGAAAATAATGTTTACTAACACGTTAACCGTCGCCATACCTACATACATACATAGAAAGAGCTCGGGAAGAACGATCAAAGTCACCCTAAAACCAGTTTTGAGCAAGGACCGGAACCGCTTGACTTGTTTTCAAAAATCCTATCGATTTCGATTTGGTAAGCATATCGTCGACTTACGCCAACGAAAGGCTAACCATATTAATACAGTTAGTTCGGGTAAGCACTTACCGAATCCGTATCGAAGAAACCCAATCATTTGAGAAGCCCCTATCATTTGGAAAGCCTTTTAAAATGCTTTCCCTAACAATAGGCTTAATAAAAAAACACTATCGTAGGGAAACCCTATCATTTGGGAAGCCTTTAATTACTCTGTCCCTAACAATTGGTTTAATAAAATAAACACTATCGATAGGGAAACCCTATCGATACGGAAACCCTATCAATACGGTAACTTTATCGATACGGAAACCCTATCGATAGGGAAACCCTTTCGATACGGAAACCCTATCCGCTAAAAAAGCTTTCCGTAACAATTGGCAATGAAATAAACACTATCGATAGGGAAACCCTATCGATACGGAAACCCTATTGATAGGGAAACTCTATCGATAGGGACACCCTATCATTTGAGAAGCTTTTTAATACGCTTTCGCTAATAATTGGCTTAATGAAATAAACACTATCGATAGAGAAACCCTATTGATACGAAAACCCTATCGATAGGGAAACCCTATCATTTGGGAAACATTTTAATACGGTTTCCCTAACAAAAGGCTTAATCAAATAAACACTTTCGATAGGGAAACCCTATCATTTGGGAAACGCCATTATTTGGGAAGCCTTCTAATGATAGGCTTAATCAAATAAATACTATCGATAGGGAAACCCTATCATTTGGGAAGCATAATAAAAAATATGGTTTCCCTAACAATAGGATTAATCAAATAAAGGGGTTTTCCGGTCCCTGGTTTTGAGTTAGTAACGCCATCTAGTTTGGAAGATACTGAAGATGCCTATCATGCAATAAGAAAATGGTTAATTCGTACGACGCGACGTCCCGAAAAATTTGCTTTCATTTTTGGCATAAAACTTTATTACCTACCTCAGTGATCAGATCATAATCTTAAGTGTTAAATACTATTATCTATTCTGTGGTAAAAGTTAGAAACGATCAGTGTCGTTGAAACCTTGATCGTTCTTACACATTAATAAAAGTTTGGATGTTTAGCTGTTTGGATGTTTGTTACTCAGTCATGCAAAAACAGCTGAACGGATTTGGATGTCATTTGGCACACAGATAGTTTATAAATACAGGATACTCTTTATTTCGGTCAAAGGTTTCCAAGGGATTTTCAGAGTGTCCGAGCGGCGTTTTCAACGTCTTTGATCATTATTTCAGTTTAAGTTTGGGTGTTAATGAAGAAAACAATCTAAATCATGATTACGAATAAAATTAAATGTAAGTATTTGTTTTTATTTATTTATTTACAATTTGTAACAATATGTCACAAATTGTAGTTTTATAAAAGAATAAATAATACTTCTGTTTTGATCTGTTGGCTTTTAGAGAATTTCTTGAATAATTGTACCTACAACAATAATCTCAGTAAAATATAGTTCGTTGTAGTAATAATAGCCAAAGTGTCTAAAGTGGGCACTTTATGCTCTTGTGCCTATTACCAACTATGTATTTAGATGCATCAACATTTTGGTGTTCAATTTTTGCTCAGGTTACATCAAGATACCAATTTGTCTCTCGTCTTTAATCGACGAATGAAGCAACAATCGGGAAACAATCCTACTCAAGTTCCGATTGCGTTGCGACAAGTGTCAATTTCCATCTTTTGCGCAATGGGAAGGCCTGCGCCAAATAATTATGTTGGCGAGATGGCAGGCGGCAAACAAATTACAGGGCGGCGCGCCAGAACTATTGCAATACGTCTACCAACTGCCAGTGTTTAGGTACGTGAGGTGCGATGTGAAATGCTCCTTGAATCCTGTATTAATTATAGTATACTATGAGAATAAAGGCGCCGAAACACGCTAGCGAGAGTTGGAAATGTTTATATGGATTGAAAAGGAAAGGCGGTAGTTGCTAACTTGGTCTATCAGGTGGCCAGTCTTTGACGTATGCATTTATGATATCGTTTTGAACCTGCTGGGCGATATGTCCCATACTGTTTGTAGAAGGGCACAACTGGGCGGAGCCGCAAAGGTACTTTGGGCGTCTCGCCCGCAGACCAGAAACTGTGCGGGGGAGATATCCAATAACTCGATGTGAAATGCTTCTTTGAAACAATATTATATACAGGGTCACTGGAAATATGACGTATTCCTGCTAAGGGGTTATAGATGAGGTCAAAACAAATATTTTTTGTCATATAACTTTTTCTCAAAAAAATAATAGTTTTTGAGTTAATTGAAATTAAGTATTTTTTTACCAAAAGTACGTTTTCAGACACAAAATTTTTAAATAAAAGATAACTACTCATTCGATTCCGGTTTTTTCATTATTTTGGGATAGAAAACAATCTATGTGTTGATAATGAATAAAAAAATTACAAAAAGTACAGGTGTTAAAAAAAAATCAATCCTTAAATGCATTTATTTTTTTATTTTTTTCAGATTTTTTAGAAATAGCATCAAATATCTTTAAAAAAATCCTAGTAACTAAGCGTGCATAATATTTTAAAAACATCACCATCTATTCAGCTTTCAGTTGAGGTATAAAACTTAATAATAACTTAAATAAAAATGAGAAATTAAGACTTAACTAAATAGCAGTCCCATTTTATGAAGCAAAAATTTCCTACTTCAAGCGCTTCGAAGGTGGCCGTATTATCCTACTTATATCATAAATGTGAAAGTTTGCTTGTTTGGATGATTGTTAATCAATCACGTAAAACGACTGAATGGATTTGGATGAAATTTGGCACACAGACAGTTTATAAACAGGATTTAAACATAGGAGGATACTATTATCTTGGTTAAAGGTTCCCTAGGGATTTTCTCGAATGTTATTGCGGACAAAGTCACGGGCGGAAGCTAGTTTGCCATAAATGATCGTACTTACTAAAAATACTTTCGTCCGAGTGAGTTTGAAACAGAATTATTTTCCGCCGATGAGTCAAAATTTTATACAGACAGCATCAAAAATAACCATGCATATCAGCCATTTTTAATGACCCGCTGCTGGGGAACAGGCCTTTCTTTCCTTTTGGGATAAAGCGGACGGGCCATAACCCACCACGTGGGCCCAATGCGGATTGGTCGGTGTTAACTCAATGTACCTTACATTGAGCCCTTGGTTCTGGCTGCATTTACAGTCGTTAACACTGACCAATCCACATTGGGTCCACGTGGTGGGTATGGCCCGTCCGCTTCATCCATCCACAAGCCAAAAGGTAGGCCAGTTCCCCAGCAGCGGGGCATTAAAAATAGCTGATATGCATGGTTATTTGTGACACAGTTTGTATAAAATTTTGACTCATCAGCGGAAAATAATCTTGTCTCAAACTCACTCGGACGAAAGTATTTTTAGTAAGTACGACCATTTATGGCAAACTAGTTTCCACCCGCAACTGCATTCGCATTTACATTCGAGAAAATCCCTAGGGAACCCTTAACCAAGATAATAGTATCCTCATATGTTTTAATCCGGCTTATAAACTATCTGTGTGCCAAATTTCATCCAAATCCGTTCAGCCGTTTTGCGTGATTGATTAACAATCATACAAACAAGCAAACTTTCAATTTATGGAATAAGTAGGATAATACAGCCACCTCCGAAGCGCTTGAAGTAGGAAATTTTTGCTACATGAAATGGGACTGTTATTTAGTAAAGACTTAATTTCTCATTTTTTATTTAAGTTATTATTAAGTTTTATACCTCAACTGAAAGCTAAATAGATGGTGATGTTTTTAAAATATTATGCACGCTTAGTTACTAGGATTTTTTTAAAGATATTTGATGCTATTTCTAAAAAAATATGTAAAAAAATAAAAAATAAATGCATTTAAGGATTGATTTTTTTATAAACACCTGTATTTTATTAATTTTTTTTTATTTATTATCAACACTCAGATTGTTTTCTATCCCAAAATAGTAAAAAATCTGGAATCGAATGAGTAGTTATTTTTTATTTTAAATTTTTGTGTCTGAAAACGTACTTTTGGTAAAAATGTACTTAATTTCAATTAACTCAAAAACTATTAATTTTTTAAGAAAAAGTTATATGACAAAAAATATTTGTTTTGACCTCATCTATAACCCCTTAGCAGGAATACGTCATATTTCCAGTGACCCTGTATAATTACAACACAGAATTAAGACGTCAAAGAAACTTACTAGCGAAAGGTTGAAAAGTTTATGGATTACGTATACAAAAAAAACGTGAAATGTGATGTGAACTGCTCATTGAATCCTATTTTTCCATCAGCCATTTTAATGTCCCCACTGCTGGGGCACAGGCCTTCCTTATGGGTGGTAAGGAAGATGAGCCATAACCCACCACGCGGGCCCAATGAGGATTGGTGGGTGTTAACGACTGCAAATGCAGCCGGGACCAACGGCTTAACGTGCCTTCCGAAGCACGGAGGAGCTCGAGATAATTAATGTTTGGTCACCCATCCCATGACCGACCCTTGCGAACGTTGCTTAACCTCCGCGATCGCTGGGCCAGGCGCTAATCCACTGCGCCACCGAGCTCCTCTTGAATCCTATAGAATGTAACTGAGTTATTAAACTATGTACAAATAAAACATCTGTACCTACTTGTTAATAAACATTTTTAATATGAACAATTATATTGTTTGACATAAAATTAGGAAACCAGTCATTACATATCGCCGAAATCACACAACTCATGTCAAAGGTGAAGCAATTATCGCCTCAAAATTAGGCACGACACTGAAGCGAGAAAAAGCGCGAGATTCCCATAGCTGGCGCGGTGTCGAGTGTCGAAGGACACCAACACCTTAGAGCCGTGACATCAATAATTGCGATTTACGCCCTGACCCCCTTCATGTACGGGTGTATGCAAAAGCTTTACGCCCCGTTGGATACAGAACTTCATCTAAAAGTGATGATTTTTGAAGTTTAGTGATGGCTGTCGTTGCATAATTTAGCAACTTCCGTACCTAATTGGCGCAATCTTTTGATGATAGGGAATACTACTCTCAACTCTGTTTTCTTTGCTAGCTTAGATACTACGTATGTTAGCTTTCACGTGCTATGTTTACCACAGAACAAAAAGTGTTTACTACCAAGCCAGTTAGTGCTGACAAGAGTGCGCTATTTCGACTAAAAATATAGTAAAATTCCGGTGCATACTGTTTTTTTACAAAGAATTTAACACTCGTAATAAAACTGTACATAAAAAATAAAAACTTGAAATCGAAAGTGCCATAAACCGCGACTGTACCGTCCCATCAAGCACGTATCCGAGCACAGGTGCGTAATGTGCATCTCATAATTCACGCCTGTTGATCTTGCGCGCGCGCCGACCGCGTGACGTCACCAACGTGCGCAACCACATCTTCGACTGCGGGAAACAGAGTAATACACGAGTAAGAGTTTCACATAGGTATAATTCGTAAATAGCTGTTGCTGTAAGCCAAGGATCTTGGTAGCGCAGGTTTGATCGTCGTGAAGATCCTTTGGGGGACACATGCCCAGCAGTGGTCATCGTACAACTCACATGATGGTGATCCACTGAATCTCTAGCTTTTCTTGACGCTCAATTTTCAGTTCTTATTTTCAATAAAAACTCTAAATACTTACTAAGTAGTATTTCATTTATACGCCCACAGCTCAACCCATCGTCCATCAGCGCCCCCTGTAACCGCCACTTTGGTGATCTGCCCCCCTACTCGAATGGCCACTTTTCTATACGTTCGCTAACTTAAAGCTTAAAAATAAGCAATTAGACGATCAAGTCACACGTCGCAAGTTTATGTAAATCACAGACATTGTTGTATTGTATGGAACAAATAAAAACGTAATTTTGGAGTTTATGGTCCATTTATAAGTTAGCGAACGAATAGAAAAGTGGCCATTTGAGTAGCTCCTCTGATCTTCTAATCAAAATGCAAGTTCATAATCGAAATCATAACATAAAATTATATTGTTTTACATGCGAGAATTTTCAAAAGCTTTGTTAAGATAGTTGACTGTGGTTGTTGCGGCCTCGCGTTCACGTTTAACCCAACATTAGCGTGTTTACACGTTACAGAATGCGATGACCTCAGTGAGCAGTTTAAATTATAGATAAAGACTGTTTCTTAAGCTCGGCAATTCGCGATTTGATAAGCTCGTTGGCAACGACCACGTTAATAAATCAACAGGTGGATAGGTTACCTTACTTTAGCTACGCTCGCTAATAATTGTGCAGCTTGGTTAGTAATAGTCATAGTAATATACTGGGCTTTTCTACTACTCAATTGACTAAGTATACAGCGTAAATTTTTAATCATTTGGTTCCCACTGTGGGGTGGTTCCACTCATGATTGCAAGCAACTTTTACTATGGGGCCAACTCTGATATCGTGAAAAAATCTGCTGTTCCAAACAAAAGCGCAATACCTACTCGACCTTAATGTATGGAACAGCTGATTTTCTTTTCGCAATTCCAGAGTTGGCCCCATAGTAGAAGTTGCTTGTAATCGTAAGTGGAACCACCCCACTGCGGGAACCAAATGATTAAAAAATTAACGCTGTATACTTAGTCAATTGAGTAGTAGAAAAGACCCAGATTAAAATATCAGCGTGTGTGTATATTAATTAATTTGAGTAGTACCTTTTACTATTTTATTCATAGGTTTAAATTGGTGAATACAGAAAGAAAGAAAGAAAATACATTTATTTGACACAGACATGAGAAAAATAAGATACATGCTACAGGTACATTAGTAAAGGGAAAAAAAAATTAAAAATAAATCTAAAACATAACATATTAAGTAAAAACGGATCTCACGGCTGCGCCAAACTCGGAAGCCAATTCAGCATGTGTCGGGCTGATGAGACCCGACGCTGATTTTCAATTGGCACCTTTTTGTTTTTGACAGCTGGATGTCTCAAACGAAAACAACACACTAAGTTAAAAAATATGTGCAATTCATAAAATTATTATTAAATTATAAGTATAGATAAGTTAAATTATGAATAGAAAATTGTGTAAGTATATAAAATCCGAAGATATGTATTTATTATATAAGTATATATGTATTATTATATATAAAAGATATTAAGGCCAACCAAGAAACAATATACCTACATTTTCCAAAGAGCCTTGTCATAGGAACAGTTATATTAATAAGTGCACGTCACCGAACGACGGCGTCTCAGGGTTAGGTAGTCAAAGACATCATGGTTGATTAATTCCCATTATCCATAACTTTGATTTAGGTATCGATAGTTTCAAAATCTTGCTATTTGCATTTCTGTAGTTAATCACTCTTATCACTCAAATTGCTACTTAAACAATAACCGAATGAAATGTAAGTCAATTTTCCTGTTTATTTTAGTCTATCACATGTCTTAAATACTTTATTTCTATTGTTACAGAGTTCCGAATCCCCTGTGGAGGAAAAGCCGAGCAGTGACACGAGCTACGTGGTGGGCTCGTGGCCAGCCGCCACGCCTGGCCACACGGGCTACCTGACTGTGGCCACGCTGCCGCCACTCGTGGCGCGGAGTAAGTATTCATTTCTGACGGGGACGTTAGCAGCGACACGAGCTACGTGGTGGGCTTGTGGCCAGCCGCCACGCCTGGCCACACGGGCAACACGTGGACTAGGGCTTATTGTATCGATAATTTAGTATCGCTATTTAATGATTTCAAATAAAAAATATTTTTACGAAATAATGTAATATTCAGTCAAAATTACCAGGGCAACATAACTTACAATTACAAGGAGTTACACTAGAAAAATTACGACTCGCACCAGATCAATTCTCGGACGGGAATCGAACCCGCGACATTTTGGATGTCCGGTCCAATGCTCTGACCGCTGAGCTATTATACTAGAAGAAATCCAGAAAAAAATGTAACACTAATCCCATAGGACTACTGATAGGTAGGTAGGTGACTCTAAATTTTTGTAAACACTAGGACGTGGCATTTAGAAATAAACTTCTGAATTCTAGTTCCATCTTTTTATTTTCTTCCAAATTTTGCTCCGTTACCTCTTAACGTGAAGTTCAATTTGTAGAAAAAATATTTTTATATTCCAGTACGAAATAATGTTATATTCAGTCAAAAGTACCAGGGCAACATAACTTACGAGGAGTTATTTTGATTTCGTACCGCGAAGATAATGTCAAAGAGAATGTAAAAATAACTAGCGTTGATAATGTCTTTTAGCTCTTTAATTTTTCAAAAATATACATCGAAATAACTCATTGTAGGTTATGTTGCCCTAGTAATTTTGACTGAATATAACATTATTTCGTAATTGAATATAAAATAAATTTCGTAATTGAATATAAAATTCGGTATAGGATTTCGGATTAGGTTCGGAATAATCGTTCTTTATTGCTTATCTATCGATACCTACAAGCCTTAGTCCAGTAGGACCACGAGTACATAGTGGTATACCGTGGTCCTACCAGTAGGTCAAATCGGTAGGTCCACGGGCCCTTAAGGAAATTAAGGCAGCCATGTCAAATATGCGGCCCGCGAGCCGCATGTGGCCCTTTACACGTTTGACTGCGGCCCGGTCCAATTTTAAAATTATCCTTCCTGATGCGGCCCGCTAGCGTGATTCAATAATATTTCAATTCAAAAAGTAACACTACTTACCTATGCAATGAGTTTTATTTTTCTTTAAAGTTGGGTTTTGCGGCCCACTGATTCTACGGTCAATATGAATTTGACCCAACAATGATTTTCAGTTTGACATGGCTGGCTCTAAACATGAAAGTTACCATAAATCTTGAATATCAGAAATTTGTATTAGCTAAGTATTCTACTGTTTTGCCACTTCTTGAACAAGGCAAACAATCGTATCATACAGATTTAATACTTTTTGTTCTACATCTGAATGTCTCTGTTTACATTTGAATGTCTCTGTTTACGTCTGAATGCTGACTATGTTGTTTTATTGTTTCCAGATAAGGCGAAATCTCCTCCCAAACCAGACATTATTTCCGAAGAAAAATCAGATTCGTCAGAAAGCGATGATAGGATGGTTATAGATGAAAGTGGAAATCAATGAAAATCATTAATTCTGTATTAAGTTGACATTAATAAATACTATTCCATGTGTTAAATTGTTTTATGTTTCTTGGTAAGCTATCATTTACAGTCTGTCTATCCTTACTTGTCTAATTTGGTAAACAATCTTAATCCAACTCTTTTTTGAAATAATCATTTATAAAATACAACAAGTGTGGTTATCCACACATAGATTACGAAATAAATTATTAATTATTAATAACAATTTCATAAAGTTACTAACATATTTTTAAATAACGATTTAATTATAAAAGACGTATGACAACTATCAAAAACTGTTTAATAAATAAGACAAGTAAGGATAGGCAGACTTTATCATTTTTACCTTTAGTCTTTTGGAAATGTTATAATAATTGAGATTGATTTGCAGGGTTTAAGTTCGAATAAAAAAAACATGTAGCATTATAGATTTTATTAAATAAAAGCATTAAATTAAAAAAGGTTATTGACTCGCAACTTAGGACTAAACAATAAATAATCTTATACTTAACTAAATTATACCGGAAGCAGAACTAAAGACAAACCAGTTTCATAAATACATTGAAATCCTCAATTTAAAATGTTCAAATTAGCCATTGGCCATTTGCAATATTGAAAAGGAATGTTTTAAACAAAATGCATCGATGCTAATGAAAAAAAATAAGAAATATTTTTTAAAATAAATTATCTACTTTATACATTAAAAATAATGAACCGATCGGAATAATTATTTTTTGTTTTGTTTGCTATAGTACTGGGGTGGTTAGAATAGGGAAAAACCCAAAAGAACAGCTAAATAATAGAAAATTCTACATTTGGCAATTTTGTGTGGGAATCGCCATTTCGGATTAGTTTTCACAGCTAACTTTTGATTAATGGTGCTCCCACACACCAGTTATATAACGTTATATAACAATTTTATGCAACATTCTCTAACCTTTTTCTCTTAACATGTTGTAGGAAATGTTACACACTGTTATAAAATGTTATCGTGTTTGACAATGTTATATAACTTTATCTACTCTCATATCGTAAAATTCGAATTATGAATTTCAAAACGAATTTATATTGACATACTTTATACACGCAATACTGGAAAAAGAATAAAAAGTTATTTTATAACATACCTTCGCTATACTAAGCAATGTTATAAAATAACTTTTTTTCTCATTACGATTATAGATGTGAAGGCGGTTGTTATCTTAGTCAGCCAGCCGCTGACCAGCCGCTTTTTTCGCTGACTACGGTGATCACCCATAAACCGCGGCTGGCTACAGTTGAAACATGTCAATGTTTTATTGAAGCCGTCTTATGTCCTAAGTGATTATTTTTGACTATCTACATACTACCTACTTGCTATAAACGTTACAGTAACCAGTAAACAGTTTTGTGGTGCAGAGAAATTGACGAGAACACCAGAATTTCCAGTTTGATGTTCTACAAATTCATCGCCCACGAATTCATCATGACAGAGTAGGTATTTAATTTACTAAAAATACCTATTTGCATTTAACGACTCGTATATTATAACAATTTCGACTCAGAAATTGTAAAAGTTGTAAGACCTTTTGGTATTGAGTCGGATAAGCAGCTGGTTGTCAGCCGCTGTCTATACGATATTATCGGCTGTCTTAGATAACTATCCGATAACAACCGCTGTTTTACAACTATAATTACGATACAGGGCAAATCCAAGAAGAAGGCAGTGCCGCAATATTAAAAAAAAACAATGATATTCCCATATACTTTGCACGATTAAAACGTACTCTATGATGATCGATGACTTAGTGTAACGATTAGTCTACTGGAATGCACTTATTTCATTATTTTTTTTCTAATAGAGTACGCGCCATTTTTAGATTTTAAATTTTTCTTTTGCTTAAAATATCATAGTAGTGAGTGTAGTGGGTGAAAATTTGACTCCACCTGATATTTTAGATGCGGCGACGGAAAAAACTTCTTACTTAACCTTGGTAAGTACTGCCGACCTACCGAACTCTTTTTTATCATTGATATTTTATTTTGTAGGTTCAATCGGTTTAATCACAAAATTGTATGAGAGTAGATAAAGTAGTGTATGAAACTGTACATAACTAGTTATGTACAGTACCTAGGTACAGGTACAGGTACAATACCTAGGTATTAAAACACTCGTGTGATACTATTAAAAACCTCGCCTACGGCTCGGTTTTTAAACACACACTCATGTTTTAATACCCTTCATTATGCATCAGTTTCATAAACTACTATTATATAACTACTGTGTGGGAGCAACTTAAGAGGCTGTCAATGTCAAACAATAGAGGTTTCAGTAGATATTTATCTCAAGATAAATTGATAATCATATACAGGTGATACTAATTTCACAGGGTTCACTAGTGTATACAGTCGACAGCACACAACAAGCTACTTGATCACTAAAAGTCGTTATTGAACGTAAATAAATAAAGTGATGCGGTCATGTTATACTGTCGTATGTATGTACTTTACAAAGCTAATTTTTAACATAAAATATCATAGCTTATCAACTAATGAGATTAAAATAAATAAGCCTCTGCTATATTTCGAAATATAAGTCACGATAAATTAAAATGTAGCTCTTCGTTTCTTATAAAAATGTAAATAATTTGCAATTTATATCTGAACAATTTTAATAGTTAACTAGTTTTCAACTTACCATAATCTCATATAAATTATGCTCTATATTGGCTATTGTAGGAAGCTTTTACACAAAAATTGTTTATGTTGCGACCGTCAAACAAGCCGATTTTCTGATAACATAATAACTAAAGTCGTAACCACTTATATTTATATGGAATTTGAACTTTATACTTAGAGATTTAAAAGCAATTATTTTATATCCTCAGAATATTATCACCATAATATACTGTTCCCTTTCATTGAAAACCCTAAAATCCGTTGTATACAAACTCTAATATAAATTCACATTCGTATAATTGACAGTCAAACATTTACCTACAGCTATAATTTAGACTACGATCCGCATAGCTATAATATCGATATTATCGCGATAATAGTCGGCCCGAAAGAACGTTAGCGCGTTTAAAATATCTAGCGTGACGTCACTCATGAAGTCATTACCAGCGCCGTCTTGGGCTCAGAGCGACCATGCCTTGGAGCGTAATTACTGTGAGCGTCCTGTCAAGTGTCAAGTGTCTGTCATACGAGTAGAGTGTCAGAATTTTATTTCGTCAAAAAAATACTAGTTCATAGAGAAGCTTTTCACTAACTCCACAAAGAAAAGATAGAGCGTTATATTGGTTAGCATTTTGTTAATATTAATTTTGAGCTTACTATAATAGGTGTCTGATGTAAAATGGTGAAAAAAAAAAATCGGTGAACACTACTTAATAATTAAACGCTCTTAACTATCGTCGCTCTCGAGAGTGAAAATAATTTCTAGCCATCAATCCATCTTGTTTTTGAGGTTAGAATGAAATGTTAGAACGCTTACGAACGATCCGCATCATCAACTGTCATTTGTCGATTTAAGTGCGATATCGAATGCGGACCGCGCGTGAGCGTTGCAAACGCCACTATCGATATTCTCGCCGTGCGGACCGCAGCCTTAGTCATCGAATGACTTGAGGTAATAATTTATATTTTATTTCTTTTGTATCAGTATTATATTAATCTTAGTTTTGCTAGTACGTTATTAGTACATAACTTGTGCAGAATAAACTAATGATATACTGTATTTTAATGCTACAATAAATCTTTTACTGAATGTTAAGACATTTAGGAACATACACAGAATACCTCTTTATTTTCAGTCCAAAATTAAATAGTTTGTGTGAATATCTTTAGTAGAATTTACTTATACGAATATTTAATATATTTTTTTCTAATAAATGTTAAGGGATCCATTTTTACTATCTAAAAGCATAAATAATGTTTTGTTGTAATCCTATAAGGCTAAAAGTACGTTATAATTTTATCAATCTATATGAAGATGCACGAAAAAATATAATATTCGTACGAACCATTAATAGTTTGGGGCATGGCATGAATCATGATGATGTATCTTTAGTTAGTTATGTTGTTTTTCGTGCACTTGCACTGTATGCCTATTTATTCTTTGTTTTATGATTAGGTCATATCGACCCTTAAATAGTTATTTTAATATCAATGTTTTTTTGTCTTTGTCACAATAATTTTCTTTTTAAAGTCTCTGATGTTTGTCCGTAGTTGTATGGCCGGTCTCGCGGGGCCCGTGTTGAGAGCGCGCAAAGCGGGGCGCTTTTACTACGCTTACTAATTACGTAACTGTATAAGAGCGTCCGCTGCGTTAAGCGGGATCCCGCCGGGGGTATACGGCGGGAATATAGATTGCTGGTTTTCTGACGGACAGATGCTTGCACTGCATGAGTAAGCTCTAATCTATGTCGCCCCGCGCGCGTGTCCCGCCCGCTTAACGCAGCGGACGCACTAATGGTTATTTTTTTTAATTTCGTTTTTCCTTGTTGTCGTCGGTATCTTAAAAACAGATTTTATATGTTTCTCAATCCATTTGTATAAGTATGGGATCTTATCTAAAGTCGCTGAAGTCCGTGCGCAGTTGTATGGCGGGGCGGGCGGGGCGCGTGTTGAGGGCGCGCGCGGGCGCGGGGCGCGGCGCGCGGGCCGCTTGCGACGCCTTCACTGCGCTTTCTAGGCGGGAACGGAGCTCGGGCGACTGCATCATCTGTTTGAACTCCTGAAACAAATCAAATCAAAATCAAATCAAATAGTTTATTGAATATAAATAATGAAAATACAATTTGCATACCATAGAACAAACTTATTTAAATTATCAGCAAAATAATGTGGAACAGGGGGTAATCTGACAATTTTTACAATAATATCGGTCGCTCGCCGCCGCAAACTTGTACTACACAACACGCCACGGGCACACTCACACAACGCTGTTGGTGGCCACTAACAGCGGCCAGCGCGGCGTACGCAGAAAAGTGAGCGCTAATAATTGCATCGTACTGGTCATAATAGTGTGCGGCAGTGATTGACAGGATACATGAACCACTAAAACTTGGAACTTAACACAGTTTGGTAAGTATGATGCTGATTATTACTTATTAACGAGTAGGTAGTATACAATGTACTGATACCTAAACTAGGCCGAGCCTGTATTATAAGTATCAGTTTCCTTCCTAATTACTTAATTGTTGTATTTTTGAAATAAAACAATTTTTAACGGACACCAGCGCGGCCTTATTGAAAGCACTTTGGTAATCAGTCGGTATTTGGTTTGATTTCTGGCTTTCCCGACGACAAAGAATCAACATCAATTTTTATTTTAGTTAATTTATTATTTGTTTGAGTTATTTCATTATTTATTTGAAAATCAAACGACAACTAATAAATACAACAAAAAAGAACGCGTTTGAAGAGTTATTCGACACATAAGACATCCTTCACTTGACGCATTAAGAAAACTTCCAGATTTCTTTTTTTTATCGATCAATAGTCTGTTAGCCTAGTTCACTTCATTCATTTTCGTTCAATTATTCCATTTGATAAAATATTAAGAAAACGTTTCGGAAAAGCGACTGTCGCATAATTATTTTATGACAAGTTTCGCTTATCTCCGTACGCACTGAGTTTAGTCATACCAGGCATGCAGTGGCTCTCAAACTCGGGGCCGCCGGCACGCGCCTGGCCCACAGGCGTCCGTTTGTATGATAATAATTAGTTTGTAGGTAGCGTAGCCGCAATTTGTATTAAGTTTGGAAAATAGTTTCTATTTAACATATTTTTATCAACTCTCCGCGAATAGACTATACTATAATAGATCAGGGGTGCCCATACTTTTTCTTAAGGAGATCTACCTAGCAAAAATGTATGACTAAGAGATCGACATTCTGACCGTTAAACCCACCAAATATTTATCACTAATAATTTTAGCTATCCTTGGCGATCGACCTTAAAAGCTTTCCATCGCGATCGCGATTGACCGTATGGGACCTCTGCTATAGATAGTATAGAATATAAGTTACAAAATTGCATAAATGTTGGCGGTGCTAGTTAGCTCCTATGAGCCCCTTGATAAGATATTTATTGTCTCACTCTTACCTGTGGATACTTGGGCCCCACTCTATTCAGCCACTGGAGCCCGAAGTCGTGTAGCGCTCGTACATGAGGCTGCGCGCGTTGCAACTCTGTGCCTTCACGCAGGTACGACATCACGATGGGAACCAGTACCCATAGCAGCTGGATGCCTGAAAAATAAGTAACCTTTTAATGTTTTATCCCGGTTAAAATATTTGGAAATTATAACTGTTTTACGCAGAACTTATTAGCCGAAAGTCTGAAGAAAACCTCCGATAGGTCTACAAAAAAAACAGTTCACCATTAATTGATTAATTGCATATTCTATTATCCAAGAAATTATAACTATACAGGGTCATTTTTTTAACACCAACCAAATTTTTTCTAGGCATTATGTATCATTAAAACTATTCAATTTAAAAAAAAAATAGGTAGTTACTAGTCAAATACTATCGTCCTACATGTTTTGAATAAGAGGCCACAAGGAGGGGTTGGCGGGGCGGTGGTGCCGAGAGCTGTACGGCAACTGACGAACAACCCGACTGTCTCGTTCTCGCAGACGTGCGGAACATGAGAGAGAAAATCGCGCGCGTAATCATCTGCTACGCACGGTGTATTGTGTCAGCAAATGTAGTTTTATTTTGGAATACTTTGTATAGCCTTAACTTAATATTTTAGTACTGGGCGATATTAAAAGAAAAAACACGTGTATCATAATTTTTTTCAAAGATTGTAATATATAAATTTGGATGGTGTTAAAAAATGACCCTGTATACAATAATAGTGTAAAGAAACTAATAGCGGCCGCATCAGGTCTATTGTGGGTGGTACGGGGGACGCCCGCTCGTCGGTCACTGGTGCCCGGACCCTGCTCTGTATACAACCTTGTAGATCATTTATGCCCGGACACTGCCCTGTGTCTACAACTTCCTAGGTCACTTGTGCCCAGACTGCTCTGTGTCTACAACCTTGTAGGTCGCTTGTGCACGGACCTTGTCCTGTGTCTACAACCTCGTAGGTCACTGGTGCCCAGACCCTGCCCTGTGTTTACAACTTCCTAGGTCACTTGTGCCCAGACTGCTCTGTGTCTACCATAAAGTTAATATTACCTAGAGGAACAAAGGGCTGAGCAAGCGAGATGTCACTAATCAGCAACAATGTGTGATAAAAAGAAATGCGTAATTATGACGTGCAGAACTCTTTTTCGCAACTGATTGACAGTTTGTCAGCCCGCTGAGAATTTGAGTTCTGAAAATATTTCAGATTTTTCTTGAAATCGTGGACATTTTTGCAAAATAATGCTTCGGAAACATGGTGTCCTGTTCAGTGATTGATTGTTGTACAACACATCGAAATAACCCAAAAAAATGTTCATTTCACAGGTAAATTATTCCAAATCGACCCCGCCTAACTTTGTGTTTATTTTTGCCAATACGTTTCGAAATTTTAGCACTGAGCGTGATAATTCTCTTCTGTAAACACTCATTTTTGTAAGAAGCTAGACAAAATGCAAAATTAACGAATATTTTGTGTAGAGAAATAATTTTCATTTTACAGTAGGGCTGCATAAAGTTATCGATATTTTTGTCGATTGTCTATCACGCCGCATCACGCGGTAAACGAATATGTATCACTGTTGTAAAAGTAGGTACTTATATGATGATAAGTTATTAATCATCTTGGAATGTAATCCCATTTAAGATACTTAAGCCGATCCATAGGTATCAGTTTCTGACTATTAGAATACCATCATAAGTAATTTAACTATATTTCAGATTTCCTACCAACATAAAAACAAAAAATGCATGGCTTACATTAATTGGCCGTCCAAACTGGACTCCAAAGAAAACTTCATGTCTATGCAGTAAGCATTTTGAGGAAAAATATTTCCAGATGCGAGGGGTTAAGTGGATATTGAAAAAATTAAATTGAAGAAGTTTCATGTCAACATGTGTTAAGATAAATTATTTTAAATATCTTCTTATCTTTTTTTATGTTAAATAAATGATTTTAAATATCTTCTGATCTTTGTCTAATAGTCATACTTCATTTTAGAATCGTAATTTTAGTACACCCGTGCAAAATTCTATCCCATTTATTTTGAATCTATGGCTGTTAATTAATACTATCGATATCGATATTTATATCAATAGTGACAAGATTACATCACTGAGACTTATACATAAAAAAAATACACACACTAATTTAAATCAATTTCGGTTTCGATTAACAGCTCATGTTTGTTCCTCTATTCCGACAGGTATATTAACTTTATGGTGTCTACAACCTTGTAGGTCGCTTGTGCACGGACCTTGTCCTGTGTCTACAACCTCGTAGTTCGAACACAAAACATTATATTTAATGTGACGACCCTTAGCGTTTCCGCCATTTTGCCGCGGTGGTTCACCACCATTAGTTTTCTTTACACTAAAATCTGACATCTAATTCCCTTACCTCTGTATGGCTCCTCTGTAATGCAGCGGAGATAAGTACAATAATATTAGAATTAAAATTAACTTCATGTTTTTGAATTTTTAGATTTTAGGCTTTCACAATACTATTTTTATATTAAGATAATTATTTTAATAGAAAAAATACTAGAAAAAATCGACTCACGGAACTCGAACCCGCACCTTTGGGATTCCAGCCCAATGCACTGACTAATTATGCTACCGAGTCGCTAGTGAGAGCGGCGAAATTTTCTAGTACTTTTTACGTTCACGCTGTAAGCCAGCGTTATTCCATCAATTGGAAGAATTACCTTCAACATTCGAATTCAACACCTTTACAGATGTCAGGCAATCGATTAAGATGAAATGGCTATATAATTTTTGATTTTTTAGATTTTAGGCACCCACAATGCTATTTTTATGTTAAGATAATTATTTTTAATAGAAAAAATACTAGAAAACATCGACTCACCCGTAGCAGCTCAGACGGAACTCGAACCCGCAACCTCGAAACCTTTGGGGCTATGGGCCATTGTTGCCTGATTATAAATAAATAAATAAAAAAAAATATGTGATTCCGGCCCAATGCACTGACTAATTATGCTACCGAGTCGCTAGTGGGAGCTGCGAAATTTTCTAGTACTTTTTACGTTCACGCTGTAAGCCAGCGTTATTTATTCAATGTGAAGAATTCAAAAATTATATAGCTACTAGCGGCCGCCCGCGACTTCGTCTGCGTATAAAGTTTGCTATCGCTCGGGAACAGTGCTTTTTTTTCGGGCAGAAAGTTACCCTATGTCTTTCTTTGTACCCCTGGCAACGTGTATGTAAAATTTCATGATGATCGGTTCAGTAGTTAAGACGTGAAGGCGTAACAAACAAACAAAGAAACAAACAAACGGATTTTCGCATTTATAATATTAGTAAGGATTTCATCTTTATCGATTGTCTGACATCTGTAAAGGTATTGCATTCGAATGTTGAAGGTAATTCTTCCAATTGATGGAATAACGCTGGCTTACAGCGTGAACGTAAAAAGTACTAGAAAATTTCGCCGCTCCCACTAGCGACTCGGTAGCATAATTGGTCAGTGCCAATGCACCCAATGGCCGGAATCCCAAAAGTGCGGGTTCGGGTTGGGGTCCCGTCTGAGCTGCTACGGGTGAGTCGATTTATTCTAGTACTTTTTCTTTCAGAAATAATTATCTTAACTTCATGTTTCAAGAAAGTTTTTTTTATTTTTAACAATCATGACTTTTGTTACTCAAACGGCGGGCCGGCGGGCGGCGGCAGCGCGCGCTAGCACCGCCCCGCTACATGACACAGTACTCACGCGCGGCGGAGGGCGCGGCGTGGACCAGCTCCTCCAGCGCGGCGAGGGCGGCGGTGGCGGCGCGCGCGTGCGCCATGTCGGCGGGCCGGCGGGCGGCGGCAGCGCGCGCTAGCACCGCCCCGCTACATGACACAGTACTCACGCGCGGCGGAGGGCGCGGCGTGGACCAGCTCCTCCAGCGCGGCGAGGGCGGCGGTGGCGGCGCGCGCGTGCGCCATGTCGGCGGGCCGGCGGGCGGCGGCAGCGCGCGCTAGCACCGCCCTGCTACATGACACAGTACTCACGCGCGGCGGAGGGCGCGGCGTGGACCAGCTCCTCCAGCGCGGCGAGGGCGGCGGTGGCGGCGCGCGCGTGCGCCATGTCGGCGGGCCGGCGGGCGGCGGCAGCGCGCGCTAGCACCGCCCTGCTACATGACACAGTACTCACGCGCGGCGGAGGGCGCGGCGTGGACCAGCTCCTCCAGCGCGGCGAGGGCGGCGGTGGCGGCGCGCGCGTGCGCCATGTCGGCGGGCCGGCGGGCGGCGGCAGCGCGCGCTAGCACCGCCCCGCTACATGACACAGTACTCACGCGCGGCGGAGGGCGCGGCGTGGACCAGCTCCTCCAGCGCGGCGAGGGCGGCGGTGGCGGCGCGCGCGTGCGCCATGTCGGCGGGCCGGCGGG
The DNA here is from genome assembly GCA_943789525.1 of Agriphila geniculea. NCBI lineage: Eukaryota > Metazoa > Arthropoda > Insecta > Lepidoptera > Crambidae > Agriphila > Agriphila geniculea. Next base: position 16,781,233 of record OX038890.1, read on the forward strand.
CGGCGGCAGCGCGCGCTAGCACCGCCCTGCTACATGACACAGTACTCACGCGCGGCGGAGGGCGCGGCGTGGACCAGCTCCTCCAGCGCGGCGAGGGCGGCGGTGGCGGCGCGCGCGTGCGCCATGTCGGCGGGCCGGCGGGCGGCGGCAGCGCGCGCTAGCACCGCCCTGCTACATGACACAGTACTCACGCGCGGCGGAGGGCGCGGCGTGGACCAGCTCCTCCAGCGCGGCGAGGGCGGCGGTGGCGGCGCGCGCGTGCGCCATGTCGGCGGGCCGGCGGGCGGCGGCAGCGCGCGCTAGCACTCGCCCCGCTAGAGCGCGCGCCCACCAACCAGCGCTAGTACCGCCTGACCACACGCCGCGGAGGACAGACACGCATGATGCGAACACCTGTGAACGTCAGAATCACCGGTCAACAGTCGTATTTAACTTTGAGATTGTGTCTAAAAATTACTTATGAATTGTTTATACTTGCTTATCATAATGAGAGAATTGCTTATTGCATAATTTAAAATCATTAAAACATTTAAGATTGACCATCCATTCTGACGTTAGAATGGCTGGTCAATCTCTGTAGTAGCAGTAGAGTAGTAAGTATGTAGAATTACTGAAAATTTCATGGGCCAAAAACTGCTTATCAATTGCTTATTTCACCATTTGTAAGCTTGCAGACATATGCGCTGCAGACAATGGTATGACCCCGTACATACCTCGTTGTCGGAGGTGTCGAGGCACTGCCTGAAGTGGTTGATGCAGGGGTAGTGCAGCGGCGGCGCGGGCGCGGCGCGGCCCAGCAGCACGGCCATCGCGCGCGCGCCCACCACCGCCTCTATGCGCTGCTCCGGCTCCTCTGTGCAGACAATGATTTCTTAATCATTTTATTTAGTTATGGGAAGAAAAAGAAGAATTCGAATCCCGCCTGAGAAAATGATCTGTACCCTTAGAACGAACAACTATCGAGAAATCATAAAAAAAAACAATTCAATTATCAATCCAATTGAAGCAAAGTGAGTTCGAAAACCATGTTTAATACAATGTTATTAAAAGTATAGATACGTTACGCGCAATCCAAAATGGCAAGACGAAAGTCAGGTAATTGACCAACTTTCAATTAGTCAGGCACAGGCTCGCGACACGGAAACAAACGCAGCTCTCGTCAGTCCGACGCGATAAAATTGTAAAATTCCATTAAAAAAATGTCTCCTTACGTCTTTAGACGATGTACAAATTATACAGTAACAGTCACAGATCGGAAAAATGCTTAATTTCACACGTAAGTACTGTATTTAATAAAAGTATGTATTTTCTTTTACTTTATCCGGCCATATTGTACAAAGAGCGCGCTGTCTGCTTTGCGTGTGTGAGTGAAGGAGAGAGCTGACGCGCTTTCAATTCACGGCCAATGCGCATGCAGCGGTCAATGTGTGTATCTATAGTACCGTTGCGCTGTTTTAAATAGCAATTATGTTGGCGTATAACTCATCTTTACTTTTAATATCATTGGTTTAATACTATTTAAATCATAAATATGTAAATTAAAATTCAATCAAGTTGTTTATCATCATAATTTTACGGTTATTATTCTTATTATTTGTAATAAATTTGTTTGCAATATTTATTTCATTTAACAACTTTGTGGTGACACAGTAAATAATGCGCGTAAGCAATTTCGCTTGTAACTAACGTTTTGCAGGCAGTCACCTCCAGCCCTCGCCTTAGTACATACGCGTGCCGCGTTCCGCGTCCTTTTTATGTCGATAAAATTGTAAAGTGTCTTTTGATTAATACAAACTGTTGCACGTAATTTCTTCTTTTATTTGACCGTCCCGGTAGGCACTCCAAACTAATAACGAACGCAAATCCTTCTGATCCTTCTGATATAAAGAAATAGTATAGACATATGGTGAATGTGATTATATAACGTTGTGCAGTTTCCATCGCCAAAGTTGCATCAACCAAAGTGGTGACCCGTGAATCAGTTCGACGTGGAGTGGTATCGGGATCGTGTAATTAAAATTACGGGGGGTGACTCATTTTAGCTAAGGCGAGGGTCCAAAAACTTTGAAAAACGTGAAAATCCATTGGTGTTTATCCAAAAAAAAGGAAAAAACTTTTTGTGTGCACTATGACTGATGAGACGGCAAAAATAGGTTCCTGGAGAAAAATTTGTGATGGCGGAAGAACAACCCTTGAGTACAATATTTGTAGCAGCAAAAATACCCGAATTTTGGCCAGATGTACCGAGATTATGGTTTATTCAGTTGGAGGCAGTAATTCAACCCCAGCACGTGGCGGACGGACTAAAGTACCATTTAGTAATATCAAAATTGGGTAAAGAAGTAATAACACAAGTCACAGATATATTGATAGCTCCGCCAGATAAAGATAAGTATATATAACGCTCAAAGAAGCGCTCATGGCGGAACTTGATAGACTGATCGTACTCGATCATGTTTGTTAAGCAACGCTCGTTCCGGTCAGGTGTCGGATGGGTGACCGTTAAGTGGCATTACAACTGAGCGCTTCCGTGCTTCGGAGGGCACGTTAAACCGTCGGTCCCGGCTGTTGTCATCTGATAATAGTCGTTAAGCCAAGTTAGAGGCCTTACAGGCGGCTTGATAAACTCTAACACCAGAGGTGGCCACTATTCCTCATTCGATAAGAAGAAGATAACGCTCAAAAATCTGTTATTGACAATTTACGAAGAGTCGCGAAATAGGCAAGTGCAGAAGTTAATCGGAGAGATGGAATTGGGTGACCAAAAACCCTCTCAAATGTTAAGACGCATGAAAGATCTGGCTAGAGATAAGGTGTCTGATGAAGCTTTGCAGATTATGTGGCAGAACCACTTGCCATCGACGGTTCGAGGATTCATTTGCAAATTATTATTATAATTTTTAACTTGTGCATGATTTTGTTCATGGTTTTGAACGGTCATTGCACCTTGCCCGTGATTGGTTTGAAAAAGAAGAGTGTCTCTATTCTTTCTCTCTTTCTTTTCCATCCTGTGATTTAATGAAAAATATAACCTAAAATAGAAGGCCGTAAAGCTATTTCTTTATTTTGTTTTTGTCTAAAATGACTTATCTCAGTCGACTAACAAATAATACAATCGCAAGGAAATAATTATTATGAGTTAGGAGTAAACTACAATGTGTCATAATTTCATCAAATTGTTTATGAACTTGAAGAATAGCAATGGATTATCGTCAATGAATAAGAAATTGTTTACACAAAAACAATAAAACCATTGAACGTACTATGAAATGTGAATTTCATTGGAATTAGTGACTAGTGTTTGAAGATTCGACAAATTAAAGACTATTAAGGGGCCATAATAGGAAAGCATGGTTTGCGCGGGCCATATTTTTATATAGAAAACGTAAAGTTGTAGCCCCAAAAAAAACATACGACAAGCTAGAGAGATTATCTAGTTGCTACAAGTATAAAATTGCGTATAAACCTCACAGATGATTGGAAAAAAATATCAGAATATCATCAAAAGCGCTTGTCGCGGGCCATACTTTTGGCGTAAATAATAGCGGAAACGCATTGAATTCTACATCAAAATACACTTTCACGTACTGTGCAGTTGCTCCAATAACTTTTGTTCAAGAAAGATAATTGTACTAAAGATAATGATGAAAAAACAACGAAAAACATCGAAAAAGTGCAGAAATTAGGTTATTTTCTATACTCTTTACACGTAAAGAAAAAGACAGAGACAAATGATTTCGCATAACGGAGCCTTAAGTTTGCATTGTTATATTTAGTGTTTTCGTCACAGTTTTAAAGTCTTATTTTTTAATACCTAAATGAAACATTATTAACTATGTGCAAACTGTGTAATGATGTGGCTGAAAACAAATATTATACGTATAACACGGTATCCTCTACTTTTATTTGAGTTTTGTAGGTAAGTTCTAAAATATTCCTAAAATATAGGTATGGTGGATGTGGGGGAGAGCGTGACATGCCGAGATTGTTATTTTACAAATTTCTAAGTATAATGAGTGAGAACAATTTAAATAATATTGCCTGTGGATAATTCAGCAGATATGTCATAGTTCTCAAATTTATTTTTTGTTACTACATACATTCTTTAAAATTTTAATAATAAATAATAAAAAGTCGCTCGAAATGTCTCTCACTGAAAAAATGTCACTGACTGAGTAAGTTGTCGATAGCCAGGCTTGCGAGTTTCTCGATACCGTATGTCAAAAGTGGGTTCGTGCTACCGATTTTCATACAAAATTGTGAGATTCAAGTAATTTTACGCGCGTTATTTTTCTCGATAGCTGTTCGTGCTAAGGCGAGTCGATTTTTTCTAGTATACCGGGTGTAACAAGACCTTCAACGAAGCCGAGGTCTACGTATTCTGCCCATCATCAGGACCATTTCTGTTCAAAATAATTGCTGGGAAACAATTTTGATTTTTGGTGTTAAAAAAGCATTGCATACTTTACCACGCAATGTAACGCGTACAACAGACCGCGCCTGCGAGTGTATGCTACACAGCTGCGTGCGGTCGAGTTGAAAGGCAGCGTTTATGTGCGTGCTCATGAGATACATCGAGTGACGACGTTTTGAAGCCATTGTTTGTGACGAAATACTTAAAATTTGGATGTTTCATTGGACAAAAAGTAGGAAATAACGAATAAAATAAGATTTAATAAAAATATAAAAAAAAATTACTTTGACCTTCAATAACTTCGTAGCTATTGGTTTCCCAGGTATAGTCTAAAAGACAAAAATGATCTTGATGATGGGTGGAATACGTGGACTTCGGCTTCGTTGAAGGTCTTGTTACACCCGTTTTTATTTAAAACCATTTTAAACTCAATCTCTATTAGGGAAAGCAATGTATCGCTTGCAAAGCAAGATGTTCAAGCGCAACAACCACGACAACGGCCGACAGATAACAACGCCGTGTGTTGCGTCTTAGTGTCCTCAGTGAGTCTCGCCGCACGACATTCGCTAGCTTGTTGCAGCAGAAGTATGTCCGTTCCTGATACTATGTTGTCGCCTTTGCTGCCAAATACATACATGGAATGCATACACTTACCACTTTTGACCGCGTCTACAAGCTCTGACAACGTGGCATGCAACAACGCCGTGTGTTGCGTCCTTGTGTCCTCGGTGAGTCTCGCCGCGCGACATTCGCCAGCTTGTTGCAGCAGACGTATGTCCGCGCCTGATACTATGTTGTCGCTTTTGCTGATAAATACATACATGAAATGCACACACTTACCACTTTTGACCGCATCCACGAGCTCTGACAACGTGGCGTGCAATAATACCGTGTGTTGGGCGCCTAGGTATCCTCAGTGAATCTCGTCGCGCGACATTCGCTAGCTTGTTGCAGTCTGCCCGCGTCTGATACTACGCTGCCGCCTTTGTCGTCTCCTACATAATACATAGAATGCATTACACTTACCACTTTTGACCGCGTCCACAAGCTCTGACAACATGGCATACAACATCACTGTGTGTTGCATCCTAATATCTTCAGAGTCTCGCCGCGTGACATTCGCTAGCTTGTTGCAGTAGAAGTATGCCCGCGTCTGATACTACGCTGCCGCCTTTGTCGTCTCCCACATAATACATAGAATGCATTACACTTACCACTTTTGACCGCGTCCACGAGCTCTGACAACGTGGCATGCAACAACTCCGTGTGTTGCGTCCTAGTGTCCTCGGTGAGTCTCGCCGCGCGACATTCGCTAGCTTGTTGCAGCAGAAGTATGCCCGCGTCTGATACTATGTTGTCGCCTTTGCACTCTTTGAGGATCGCTGTGGCCAGGTATAGGATCGTTGGTAAGACAGATAACGCTCCTGTGAACAAAATTAGTAAACTTAAAACTGGTTGTAGTTTAAAAATATTTATGCCAGGGACATTGAAAAAGGTTTTTTGAAGGTGATGTTTGATAACAGTGAAAACATAAAAAAATCTAACTGTGGAGTTCAAAAGCTATAAATACTATTGAGTGCGCCACGTAAAAAGAAAGGTTGACGAAACGATTTTTAATGCTATCATTTCATAATTCTAGTAAGACTTTAATTATGCTATCTAATAAACTTGTATCTAAGTAAATATGTGGCGGTATCTACCTACGCCGCACATACCAACACACGGTTCAACAACGACGAGTCAAGTTTACGTAAGCGTCAGAACCTCTGGACCAAAAGCGATGTTGAATGTATAGAAAATACCAAAATGCAATACCTTTTTGCTACTCTTTGATACCTAACTTCAAATATTTAGTACCTCGATTGACAACGACAAAACGAGTAAAGTAAGTGGCCAGACATTCTGACGCCAGATTGTCTGGACTACGTTTTTTTTTTATAGTTTTAAACAACACAACTAATTTATCTCTTTGTAAACATTAGTACCTTTTAAGTACCTTAACATATATTTCTCCTAAATTTTTTTGGCGTACCAAGAAAAATTTTACACTTGTTTTTTTTTTGATAATGGATACTTATTTGATGGGACACAGCACAGGAACTTTGTAATGAAAGCATACAACCCCATCGAGTTTGGGCTCGTTTCATTCGTCTCGCTAGGTACTCTGTTAGAAGGTAGTGTCCAAGTTCGTACTTATTCTTTTAAATCAAGAGTAAAACTCAAAACATACCTTGCGGACTACACAACGTAGGCAACTCCGCCATAGCAGCCAAACTCTTCACTAGCAACGTATCCCCATGGACCCCCAGCCCCCTGGGAACCCCGATGACCCCCACATTGCCCCCCTGCTTCATAGGGCTGATGGCCGGCAGTCGCCTCACTAGTAAACACACGCACAGCTCTAAAGCCGCGAACACTAGGGATTTTCCAGGGGGGAGGTCACCGGTGGGACCCCCTTCTCCTAAAGTATGGACCACTTCGAGTACGGATTGGGGTATAGCGCCGTCTGAAGCTTCGTTTGGTGCTAATTCTGAAAAAAAAGGCGTTAATAAAGTCTTGATACAATGTTACGTTATAAAAGCAGCATGCTTTATATTGACTAAAAACACACATGGCATTTAAGATATATTTAAAAAACCAGCGCTAGTTCTGAAAGATTAAACCAAATCCGTTACGTTTTGTCATTTAGTCAGGCCTCCTTCACTCGCTCAAGGTCGCGCGATAAGCACCTACCGCTAGCCGTGCCTACGGAGGCACAAGTGAGCAGCGGGCCGCCACACGCCCGCCGCCGTACGAGCGCGGCATCTTACTGCACAAGTAGGTATTGTCTTTTTATAATAGTAACAATGTCGAATCGACATTACTGTGCCGTGTACGAATGACTAAATCAAAAAACCAATAAACAATTTTCGTTTTTCACATCATGATATATGCTACACAGTTCATTTAAAAGAAGTCAAGTCAAGGGTAAGAGCACGCGATAGAAAGAGAGGCAACTACTAGGTGAATATAACTGTGGGCCATTAATACCACCGAAACACGATTATATATCGCGTGATATGGCATTTTATCGACACTTAATAGACAATATCCATTGTCTTTTGACAGTTAAAAGTGATAAATCACTATATCATATCTCATTTCCGTGGTGATGCTAGAGGGGCTGACGATAACGATTTAGTTTTGGTTTTATCGTTGTAAATTAACGCGATTGGACCCCTGACAATTTCAAATATAATTAATCTCATGTGAATATCAATCAAAGTAAAAACGAATTCACCTAACTAGATTCAATTTTATATTTCAAAATAGTTCAAATAAAATAAAATAAACCTTTTTTCAACCTTATCGACATACCTTTGATCTTGGCTTGCATATTCGCGTGCAGTTGCTCCCTAGCGCCCTCTATGATCAGTTTGAGAACATCGGCGGCAAGTAGCAGGGCCTCGATACTTTCTTGCGTGAGGCCTGTGCGGTGAATAATTTGGCACAGTTCTATTGCTAATGCTCTGCAAAAAGAATAAAGTCTTTTTGAAAAATGACAATTATTTTTAAGTACCTACAATTTAATTATGTAACTCCATATTTTAATTAATGTTTTAAAGTAAAAGGAGATCTGAAAAAAACTGTTTATAATAGGGCAGTAAGAAAGCAACATTAGTATTTTGCTATAAAAGGTAAGTATAGAAGTAGGAATAAATGAATGAATGAATGCTTTTTTGTTCACCATGATAAATACATACTAGGACTGTACAAAAAGTGGAACAATAGGCGGCCATATCGCTGTCATTTTGCGAACGAAGTCAATTTGGCACTGAACAGAAAGAAAAATAAGGAATGGGCAGTTTATGGTGCTTCAAAAGTAGGAACTAAAATGATTATTAAATATAATTTTAACCGAATTAAAAGTAAAGAAGTATTTATTTTACAGTAGTTTATATACTTATTCTTTGGCAGTAATGCATATTTATCAGAGGTTAGTTCTTACCTGTCTCTGAGCAGCCTTGCCCTATTTTCAGGAGCATCCAACAAAGTGGCAAGTGACAGAAGCACTGAAATAGTGTTTTCGATGCTCATATCCCTTTGTGCACATAACGCTTCCATGCAAATACCTGTAACAAGTCGTTGAATTAAGCAAATAATCTCTTTTTAAAGGAAACTATGTTAAATCGTCAACATTTTTAGGAAACTCCTTCAAACTGTATTTATTTTAGCATCAGGTACAGTCACGAGCAATAAAATTTACACACTTTAGAACTATGTCACAATCAAACAATATATCTCAGTGTGATACCTAATGTCATACCTAGGTTATTCAAAACGTAATGTGACAAAGTTCTATGATGTGTGTGTGTACATCTTATTGCTCGTGACTGTACAGGGTGTTAATGAATGAACCAAAAATGGGAAAACCGTTTCTTCGGACCATCAAACTGAACAACTTTTACTGTGGGACCAACTCTGAAACCGCAAAAAAAACAGCTGTTTCATACATTTTGATATTTTCGTTATTATTTTTTGTATGAAACAGCTGGTTTTTTTCGCGATTTTGAAGTTGGTCCCATTGTAAAGTTGTTCAGTTTGATAGTCCGTTGAAACCAAAAATGAGTTTTCCCATTTTTGGTTCATTCATTAACTTGTTCTATAAATAAACTTACCGAAAAGTAAGTGGAACCTCTCGTCGACAGGTTCGAAGAACTCGAAATTACCATTCTCAGTCTTAGCGGGTTTGTTGTCTACGCTGTTCGTTTTGTCTGCAACAATGCAATCATCAATTAATTATGCAATTTCTTCTGTAAGTTGGCTGAAGTATAATATTTTCTATAATAATCTTACTAATATTATAAATGAGACAATATTAGAACGACTACAATTTATACGACGATACTGATTACGTATCTTTGTTGCTAACAATTCTCGATTGAAATCGATTTTTCAATCGATGCTGTTTCCTGCAGTTACATTGCTGCTTTAAGTAAGATAGTTGTCACATTAGTTTTTACTAAAGCAGCAATGTAACTTGTCACGTTACGGAAGGTAACGGAGCAAAATTTGGAAGAAAATTAAACGACAGAACTGAAATTCAGAAGTTTATTATAAAATGTCACGTCCTACAAATACAGAAATTTAAGAGTGAATTAAGACTAAGTACGACTAACAAAAACTAACAAAGACCTTTAGGAGGTCCTTTGTAAACGTTCGCAAGAACTCAAACTAAAGGAGATTATAAAACTATATGTATAAATAGGATAAATAGGTAATCTAGTGTAAATACTTAGATTATTTATATGTCTAGATAGAGTCATAGGCTTTTGACGTATTAAACAAAACAGGCCAACTTTTTTAAGGTGGTGTGCATTTTTAGCATCATTGCGTCCAAAGAGTATTGTAATAAAAACTATGGCTGGGTCACACGACTGACAAAGTGTGCGTGTTTTGGTCACCCAACTGTTGGGTGATATTTTTTTCGACGCTGTCGTAACTTCGACTGTCTATCTTGACATATAAGTAATCTAAGTGTAAATAAAGCTAAGAAACGGTGTGAAGAGGAATATGTACCTTAAAGGGCCTGTATCGTAGGAACGGCCAATTGTATGGCCGTGAGACTTTTTCCACGATAATTCCAAATTGCATTTTATGTTGGTTTTAATCTTATTTAGCACTTTTCTATTCTTTGCTGAGAAAATTATTTGTTGATAAACAAATGTCTGTCAATCTAATTGCCATAGCAACGTGTTAATTTTTTAATTCAATGTCAAACTCTAGATTTTCAGCCTAGCTATAGATAGAAACCTTTGTACAATACTGTTCTGTGTTCGTAAGTTCAAATTGTAGGGTAGAAATTAAGAAATAAATTAGCGACGGTATAAAAGGGGGAGCAGCAGCACAAATGACTCAGTCTTCCTGCGAGCTTGTCCTGAGGCACTATAATAAGACGGTGATGTTATTCTACTCTGAAAAGTGAAAAGTGACAGTAGCTAAAAAGTTAATGAAATAAATTCTTGACGAGCGCATTTTCGCATCACATGAGACACGGTTCTCGTACATCGGCACGAACACCTCAGACGTTGTGCGGCGGCCCACCTGTCCAGCAGAAGGAACTCTTCGCGGGGCTTCGGCCATTGCCGTCGGCGTGTCAACGTGCTCATCGACTACCACGACGCCATTACTGGCCACCGGGGCGCATCGCTGCGTGCCACCCCGGCACCGTTACCTGCGCCGCTCGAACCACGTGTCTTTCCTCTGCTCCGTCGGGACCCGTACCTGCTTCGTACCCCTGCTACCGGGACGTCCCTGCGTGCCTGCCGCTCCAGTCTGCGCCCTATCCTAGTCCTACTTTTTATTAGTTTTTGTTAGTCGTACTTAGTCTTAATTCACTCTAAATTTCTGTATTTGTAGGACGTGACATTTTAGAATAAACTTCTGATACTACGGAGTTACTTTATTGAACTGAAAAATTATAATAACAAATATTGCAAGTGATTAAAGTAGGTCGCTACGTTGCACATTATGTTAGCGGCTACTAATGTACGATGATGATGATGGGAGTATGTACCTCCCAACAACACAAAGGAAAAGAAATGCATAAGATATCTTGTTCAGTAGATGATACCTTGTTCAGTAGTAGTGGCGGGCTTATTGACAGTGTGCGCGTTGTACCGCAGCGCCGCGGCCAATAGCAGCGCAGGCCACGCGCTCGAGTAATGCGCTCGGGACGCCTCGGCTGTTTCCGCGCTGTAGAACGCGCCTCCACCGTGCGGGAGTTGCGATGAGAATTCTATTGGAAAATCATTCATAAAATTCATACTGTGGACTACTATGTCTCAAACTAAACAGTGCTTCTACAGTCAGTACCATAACGATCTAAACATTAAAACCTACCAAAATACCTAATAATTTGACAAAAATCTACCTTATCTCAAGACAATAAGGTGCACTTTCGTTTGTTCACAGGGTATATAAAAGTGCACCGTAATCTCTTTAGATAAGATTGATTTTTGTCAAATGATTGATTAGCTACTTTGGCAGATTTGAATGCTCAGATCATATTAGTGCTGACTGTACTATGGAAGCTAAATAAGAAATAGAATACACCAATATAAGAGTTTTAAGAAATCCATAACTCGAGAACGCATTGTATTAGCCGTATTCGGTGACGACACGGTGACACAATTTGCAAGCTTTAAAATAAGTTTAATGTAACATTTTGAAGTATACTTAGTCGTAGCGTGGATTTTACAATATCTTTTTATTTATTAAATGGGTGAATCAACTTTTTGTTGATTTGTGGCATTTCTTAAAATATCTACGTAAACCATTTTTATATGAGGTTAATCTGTAGTTGCAAATACTCTCAGCTAATTATCTTATAAGAAAACTTAAAAGACATGAAAATATTAATGCGATTTTAAAAAAAACATAGGTGACCCAGGAGACAACTCCTATTTTTCACATAAAAGCTGGGGACAACATTGTCCCAGGTCACCCATGTCTTTCTTTAAACTATTGATTATTTTTGTACAAAACTAAGTATGTTTTATTGGCTATGAATCTAAATATAGTAAAAAAGAGATTTTTTACAAAATAGTTATCTAGTTTTGTTTAAATTTATGAAAATTTACACATGGGTCGATTTTTTCCTTACATTAAAAAGTTGATTCACCCAAATATAACAAAGTCCACAGCACATAAATATTAACAATATTTTACATAACGGATTTAAATTTTGTTTAGCAGCACGCACCTGGTGGTAAACTGAGCAACGCGTGGTCCTTCAACGCCGCTATCCAGTTCTCGCCCAAGCTCTCCAACTCAGGCTCAACCAGCTTCAGCAGACACTCGCCCTGAGTATAATAATTTTATATATACATAATATTCACATTAAAATAAAGTTTACACAATTAAATGAAAGCTAGTACTACGTAGAGTTAGATCTGTTTTCCTGGCTTTACCCTCTACATCTGAATTAGGTGAAACATGATTTTAGATTTTAAATTGGACCCCAAGCTACCAAACTGTGAAAAGTTCATCAAAATCTGCTGTGGTTTTTACGTGATGCGCGCACAAACAGACAGACAAACGAACAAAAATTCTTAAAACCATTTTGGGCGAGGTAACGTCCCAGTACCCTAATCCAACGTTTTTTCTAGAATATTCTCAATGTATAGACAGACATGGTTTTCACAATTTTATAAAAGCATGGATTTTGTGCCCATACCACAGACTATATAATAGTACTAAACATACAGAAGCCCATCCGCGCGAAGACAATCAAATAATAATCTACTCTCGTCATCTGAGGCGTGACGTCATAATGGGTGGTAGGGCAAAAAAAAATTATTTGACGATTTAAAAACGCTCATTATGTGAGCTTATTTGAATAAAGATTTTTTCATTTCATTTCATTTCATTTCTCGCTGCACGGCAATAAAGTACAATTTCCAATTGCACAGCGCTGCGTGCCTATTTTTATAAGCGCCTCCTAAGCGCTTCTCTTTCTGTCGCGTAGCTCTGTCTCAACCGACACATGCCATCCCTCGTGCGCTGGCTCGACTGAATCAGCCGCGAGCTGAAGGCTAATATAAAAGTTTAAGCGCGGAGTGAGACCCCTGCATAGGCGTAACCAGGTCAGTTTATCGGAGGGGGTCGAGGCCAGTTTTTATGGGGGGATCGTCCATGCATAGAGTACATTATTATACTAGAGACGTCCATGTAAAAAAAACACGACTGCCCTGCTAAAAACGAACTAAAAAGTTAAATAACAAGTGTCATTGCAGTCGGGGGACCGTTTTAAGGAACAATTTTTAATCAAAGAGGTCCCCCGACCTGACGACACTTATTATTTAACTTTTTAGTTCGTTTTTGGCAGGGCAGTCGTGTTTTTAATATTTTTTTAATTTATTTATTTTTATTTCACACATTTTAGTGATTAATTATATAGTTTTCAAATGTGCTCATTAAGGCCTTTCATATGATGCCCATATTGTAATAATTGAATTATTATTATTATTATTTATTTAAAGGAAGTTCAACAGCAAAATTGACAGATTACTTAAAAATAATAGCGACAGGAAGCCAATTACAGAACTCCACAAATAGCAAACATAGTGGTTATGTTAAAGTTAGAGCGACAATTCGCAATGCACTCAATTTTTATGTTATATAAATATGCTATATAAACCAACTTTTGTACTTAGCATAACTTATAAAACAATTATATTACAAAAGTAGTAACCTATTACAGAACAATATTTATCTCATTAACCTACATTATGGTAATAGCGTTTATACAATTTGGATAGAGAACAGATACTAACCATCAAAAAACTGATTGGCTAGTGTTTTCCTCGCCAAAACCGAACTGGTGTTAAACAAGTCAAAATTGTAACTTTTGCACAGTTTGTTAAATGAGTCGCTGGCTCGCCACATGTATTCGTTCTGCCTGTAATTAGTACTCGCTGAAGGTAGATGCAAAGGTGGGTTATTTCGTCAACCAGTAGGCACTCGTCATGTGAGAGGTAATTACTGGGAGTATATGAGTTGTCACAGTCAGCGTCAGTCCAAAGTATGCGCCGCATATTAAAATCGCCCACTATTAAGTACTTGTCGTCGGGATGTTTAAACATTATATTATTTAGATTTGTAAAAAAATTGGAAAGTTGTTGTGAAAAGGTATTGCCTAGATTTTGTTGTATAAGATAAAGTACACAGATGTGTAAATTAACTACTGACTTATCATGCAATTTATTACCTATAGTCAATGTAACCCATAGATCCTCGGCGCTAGACTGAAATGAGATCTGAGGAACAATAAGAAGTCCTTTTTTCGCAGCAATAAGTGTGCCACCGCCCAATTTTTGTTGTGTAAATGCGTAGTTTCTGTCTCGTCTCCAAACCACATACCTGTTGTCGAACAGCTCCGAGTCCGCTATGCCATCTACCAGCCATGTTTCGGATAATAAAACGATATCATAGTTATTTGCACAAACATTTCGATAAAAAGTATTAGTTTTAGACCTTAGTCCTCGTGCATTTTGATAGTACACGTTTAATTTGTTTGTACTATTTTTAGAAAGCATTATTTATAATAAAGAAGGAAACAGTAATATATGAAAAAGTATAACAAATACAGGCACAATGACGAGCGGTAGCATTTAGTATTAGCAATGTTTTGTAATGAACGGCAACAGAGTGTAGTGAAAAAGTGCATCGTATGTGCAATAACAAAAAACAGACGGCGAAAATATTGTGCGAAAGCGAGATGAACAGCGCGCCATTGAGGAGTAACCGGTTTGTTACTGGCAGTGCGCGTCGTGCGAGAATTGCGAGAAAACAATAGATGCGAGACGGTGAAGCAAGCGAGTTAATACTTAGCACAAATCGTAGTGACATTTTATTACATAGTAGAACGAAAACGTAATTCACGTAAATAAAAACATGCGGCAACCGAGTACAATATTTAGTAACAAAAAGTGGGATTATAAAATAGCAATAGGTTACACAATTTTGTTTAAATCATCGATTTTGGATACAATAAATGCATTAGTGGTATCGTTTTTTCTAACGTGTATTTTACCGTGTTTTACCCAAACATAAAGGTAGTTCTTGTCCTTTGCCGACGCTTTGGTTTTAGTGAGAAGTTGTTTCATTGCTGGTGTTAAGTGATCGTTGACGAATATTCGCTGGTTGACATCGCTGAATCCAGGTAGGTTGTTTGCGTTTAACATTTTCACTGAGCGGGCGGAAGCCAAGAAATCGTCCTTAATGTAACGGTTATTGAATGCGATGACAATATTTTTCTCTTTGTTGTTGAATGACGGGACGCGCGAGATGTAGTTTATTTGTGATTTAGGCAGGTCAAATTTTATAGCTTTTGAAATATCACCCACTATCGAAAAAAGATTTTCTAATTTCCGTGTGGGTATTCCTTTTACTTCCACATTGTTTAATCTAGACCATTGCTCTCTTGCGGCAGATTCGTTTTTTAAAACAGCAAGCTCACGTGATGTACATTCCAAACTGTTTTTCAGTATCTGTATTTCAGTAACTTGTTGTTCGACTGCTTGAAGTTGGCTCTGGACATCTTTAATGTTTGCGCTGTTAAACTCACTAGAAGCCTTGAGATCTGTAATGTCGTTTTTCATTGTCTTTACATCTTCCAAGAGCTTGGGTAGGCCAGGTTGGGTTGGGTAGGTTGAAGCAAAAACTTTCTTTTTCACATTTGAAAATATTGACTTTTTTCAAAAAAATTATAGCTAGTGTCATTCGGAATGATGTAAGAATTCTAACGAAACCCCATACATCCAAATCCATTGAGCCATTTAAAAGTTATGGTGGAATAAAGAAACTCACACACCCACAAACATACATGAACCTTGAACACTCCTTTTTGGGCAGTCGTGTAAAAAAGGATTTTACTTAGTCTTTTATTTTGGGGGGAGGGGGGGTTTGAACCCCCACGTCCCCCTTTGCTACGCCCGTGCCCCCTGCCCTTACCTTGGACTCGAACTCGCCGTACTCGTCGTCCGCGGCCTCGTGCTCGGCGTTGTCAATTTGGTTGTTGTTCTGCAGCAGCGTGTTCCGCCATTTCGCTAACTCCGCTTTAACGTTGAACGGCTTGGTGTCCAGCTGCTTCACATAGCTGCCGGGCGCGCTGCCGTTGCTCACCATAGCTACTATGTATACCTGATCGTGACAACAATATACAAGGTTATTTTTAGTATACAGGGTCATTTTGTATTCACCATCCAAATTTTGAGAATGTGTTCAGTCCATGAAACTGAACAACTTTCTCTAAGGAACACAGAGCCAAATATGTAAAAAAAAACCGGTCAAGAGCGAGTCGGACTCGCGCACCGAGGGTTCAATCATATATATCATAAATATATTTGGATATGTTACTTTAGTACAGTCTTTAAAAAAGTAGGATAAACGGCGAACAGGTGGAATGGCGAACAGGCGGACAGTTAATTTACAAATCTTAACCACAGCTGCTTATGGTGACTGATAAACGTATCAGCCACTCCACATAGCAAACTGTTTATATTACTAAATAGGAACTTATTCTTCGTTTATTCGAACGGCAAGTAGTATGAAATTATATTAGAACCAGTCACCAATTATTATTGTAGTATTAGGTCAGCGCCATCTCTTGACCGATAGTGGAACTATTTTTTTTTTCTTAGGTCAGCGCCATCTGTTGACTGGTAGTGGAACTAATGATTTTTTGTTTGTTTTTAGAATTTCTAAAAAAGTGTGTTAAATATAAACATCGTTTTATTTTCCTGTAATCTTTACATAAACTACTATCTCATAAAATTATTTCAGATCTTTCTCTTTGCAAACTTCGGAGATAAGGGGGGGAACGGTATCTTTTTTACATTTTTCATCATAAGTTGAAAACTATGCGGCCTAAAAAAAAAGAAAAAAATGTTTTAAAATGTGCAAACAGCGTTCTTTCATATGATACCCTACATGCCTTAATCACCCCACTTTAAATTTTTAAGACCCTTTTTCAGTCCCTGTTGTAAAAAAGATATTTTTTATTTTTATTTCTTTCTTATTTGCAAAATAGTTGGGCAAATGTCATCTTAAACTATTCCAAATTTGAAGGTGATACCATTAGTAGTTTTCGAGATATCCAGCTGTGACAGACAGACTGAGTCACACCATAAAGATTTTGAGTGGCACACAACAAGTGTTCTTGTTTGAATCATAGAAAATGATTCAAACTAAAAACGAAAATGAATACTTTCCTTTGGTGCACTGAGATAAAACATGTTTCCGATCCGAGCATAACAAATAAACTGAAGTGATGGCTAGCAGGGAATAGACGATTTCGCAATATCATTCGTTCCTTAGCGGGAATAAAGTAATATTACTTTGTACAGGTCATGGTACAAATTTGAATAATCTTATTATAAGCTTAAAACAAAACGTTCATAAAGCATGATGTTTTTTTAAAAGATGATGGTAGGCGCCTATCAGTAATAGAATCGATTGCAATATTTTTTATATCATGTTATATTTAAACTAAATAATATTTACAAAACCTTAATTAATGCACGCCCTACTAAAATATCTCGTGCACACAACACAAAAAGCTTGTAACTTCGTGAGTTTTTAAGGTATCATATATTTTTTTATACTGATTCTGAAAGTGAAAATATATGAACCGTGGTTCGGCTTTCGTATTTAAAAAAAATATGTTGTATAAGGTGGTCACCAAATGATGTGATGATACTTAAATAAGTACGTGTAGCCTAAACTGAATAACTTTCTTAAAAAGGTTTTTTTTTCACTTTTCCATAGTAAGTCGGTCAGCTGTACCCTTAGCACGAACAGCTATTGAGAAAAATAACGCGCGTAAAACTACTCGAATCTCATAATTTTGTATGGAAATTAGTACAGCGCCACTACGTCCGTAAACGGAACTAAAGTTTCAAAGCACGAAACATTTTGACATAAGGTATCGAGCAGTCTTCGAATCGAGTTCGAATAGTTAAGTTACAACTTGTATGGAAATCGGTAGCACGAACCCTCTTTTGACATACGGTATCGAGAAACTCGCAAGCTGGCTATCGACAACTTACTCACTGAAATTTTTCAGTGAGAGTCATTTCGAGCAACTTTTTATTATTTATTATCAAAATTTAAATGCATGTATGTAGTAACAAAAATTAAATTTGAGAACTATGACATGTTCGCTGAATTATCCACAGGCAATATTATTTAAATTGTTCTCATTACACAAAGAAATTTGTAAAATAAAAATCTCGTAATTTTATGCTATCCACGGTATCCCCCACGTCCACCATACCTATATTTTAGCAATATTTTAGAACTTACCTACAAAACTCAAATAAAACCAGAGGATACGGTGTTATACGTATAATATTTGTTTTCAGCACACAGTTAATTATGTTTCATTTAGGTATTAAAAATAAGAGCTTAAAACTATGACGAAAACACTAAATATAACAATGCAAACATAATAAAGTCTTTAATTTGTCGAATCTTCAAACACTATAGGCACTAATTCCAATGAAATTCACATCTTTTCATAGCACGTTCAAAGGTTTTATTGTTTATGTGTAAACAATTTCTTATTCATTAACGATAATCCATTGTTATTCTTTAAGTTCATAAAAAATCTTCAATTAGAACAATTTGATGAAATTATGACACATTGTAATTTACTCCTAGGTCATAATATTATTTCCTAGCGATTGTAGTATATGTTAGCCGACACAGATAAATCATTTTAGACAAAAACAAAATAAAGAAATAGCTTTACGGCCTTCTATTTTAGGTTATATTTTTCATTAAATCACAGGATGAGAAAGAAAGAGAGGAAGAATAGTGGCACTCTTCTTTTTCAAACCAATCACGGGCAAGGTGCAATGACCGTTCAAAACCATGGGCAAAATCATGCACAAGTTAAAAATTATAATAATAATTTGCAAATTAATTAAAGTTATTAAATGAAATAAATATTGCAAATAAATTTATTATTAATAATAAGAATAATAAACGTAAAATTATGATGATAAACAACTTGATTGAATTTTAATTTACATATTTATGATTTACATAGATATTAAACATGGTTTTTGAACGCACCTTGCTTCAATTGGATTCATAATTGGATTGTGTTACGTTAGCTTTATTTATCGCTACTATCGAGTTGACGTTAGCCAGCTCTGTAAAATTGGTGCTGCCGATTTTGCTAGCTTTCGTATCGAGAACGTTATCGAGTAGTATTTATTTACGCGCGTTAGATTTCTCGATAGCTGTTCGTGCTAAGGGTACTGACCAGTACATTTTGTATAGGAGTATTTTTTTAACAGTATAGCCGATTCAATAAAAATACCGATCCGTTTTAGAGGTCCGTTTTATCGGATACTTCTTTATTCGGCTATAGTGTATTGTAGTTGAATGAGCCTGTTCACACAACACAGTTTATCGGTACCGTGTGTGTAATGTATTCCCTAGCAACGGATACGATAAAACGGTCCTGTAAATGCGGTGTGAATACTGATGGGGAAAATGCCGGGCATTTTGGGCAGATTGGGAATATTCCCAATAAACGCCCATAAATTCCCGCCCACTGGGCATTTATCTGGGCATTTATTTTTTGTTACAAAATTGATCTACAAAATTTATTTAAACGTAAAATATAGTTAATTTTAATTAAATTAGTTAAGATTATTGTTCATAAGCTTATATTTTCATGAATTTGGATGTCCTAATTAAAATATTGTCTGTGAATCGTAGACGTAAGTATATATTTGTCACAAAATCTTCGAAAGTAGTAAAAATTTTACTAAAGGAAAATAATTATATGAAAATACAAGTAGAGAAGGACACTCCCGATTTAAACTCTCTTGGCCACCCCGCACCACTCGCTGAGGTTAATACTAGTAGGTTGCCATTCATCGTTTTTGCTGAGAGGCACAACTTTTGTCAAACAACGGCATTGGCGATCAAATCTTATCATAAGTCGTCCAATAAACGAGTTGGTACAAATGGTTTATTAATTGAAGAAGTAAATTAATCATTTATTCTTTCATTGTGGGAACTATACCCGAAATTGGAAATACGAAAACATTGTTACATTAACATCCACGTTAACGTCATCCGCTTAATTATTTATTTATTATTTTCAGTAAGATAGGGTCTAGGAAATAAAAAATATAAGCATTACAATTGTTTTTAGTTTTTTTAATTTAAAAAATGGTCGCCAGGTTTTTTTACAATTTACGGGGATACTAGATACACCTATAGAAGTATAGATTATTTATCTGACATTTTGCCGACATCCTTAATGCAAGATACTACTATTCTTCTACCTTACTACTATTCTTATTAGGTAGGTAGAAAAAAAAAGGTAGGGTATAATCGCAATAAAATTCTGAATGCTGAGTAGGTACTAGGCATAAAATTTTATTAGGCTTACTACGGTAAATTTCGGCCAACTGGCGCGAGGGACAGCGGGAATCTGGAGAGATAGTTTCGCCTACTATACATAAAACTTGGCGAAACTACCCGAGAACCCTTTGATGTACCGACACATAAATAAATGAAAAATAAAAATAGTTTTTATTTCCCAAATACAAAAACAAGTGTGTGTGTGTGTGTGTGTGTGTGTTATCTAAGAATTATTTAATTATTTATATGCATAATCAAAACGGTATTATATGATTTAAATTTAATTTAAAATGATATTTTTTAACTTATCCTTTCCAAAATTATTTCAGTTTCTGCATAATAATATGCAAGGGTCTTTAGCCACTCCGTCAGAAGTTTTTTTGCATTTGTATGTCAACATTGGGTAAATATTGTTTTCCATTCTACGATACACATAGGGTTGCCATCTTTAATACCTGCCGCTCAGGACCGGATGCGTAAAAACCCCGGACTTTGGAGCCTTGACCCCGGCCATTTAATTTTTTATTTTCACTTTTAGCTCGGTCAAGTTTAAAAGTTTAGTTAACTTTTACAATTTTAAGCCTTTTTTCCCAAAAAAACAAAACCTAAAAAAAATAGCTTCAAAAATAAATGCTTTTAAAAGCTAAATAAAAAAATCTGCATAATTACTAATTCATTGCAATGGAGAGAGCTATGCTCGGGGTTTCCCTGCGTGATCGAATCAGAAATAAGAAGATCCGCAGGCGAACTAAAGCAACCGACATCGCTCGAAGGATTGCTCAGCTAAAGTGGCAGTGGGCTGGACACATAACGAGAAGAACCGATGGCCGTTGGGGCGGAAAAGTTCTTGAATGGCGACCGCGCACCGGACGACGCTCCGTGGGTAGGCCCCGCCCTCGACAAGGTGGACCGACGATCTGGTGAAGATTGCCGGAAGCCACTGGATGTGGGAAGCGCAGGACCGATCGTCGTGGAAATCCTTGGGGGAGGCCTATACCCAACAGTGGGTGTCATGCGGCTGATATGATGAATTACTTATTCGGAAGTTTGTACGCATATCTAATATTAAACAACACCTTTTGAAGTCGGGTGGGGGGAGGAAAGATTTTATTTATCTAAACTTCATCAATCATAGGTTTTAAACCAAACCCAACTTCATAAGACGTTGTTTAATATCAGATATTATGCGTACAAACTTTCGAATTAGTAATTATGCAGATTTGAATATTTTATTTCTAGCTTTTTAGAGCCATTTATTTTTAAAGCGATTTTTATTAAGTTATTTTTAAAAGAGGTTTTGTTTTTTAAAAAAACTTTTATTTTAAACTTTTTTTGCGGTAGGTATATTTAGTGACGATTTATATAAGTTACAACAGCCTCATGTCAACGTCTCATCACCTTTTACAACATACTGCTTTTTCCGACGACGTTAATTGTTGAGGAGTTCTTTTGGTACTTCACTATCAGCTCCACTTCACCATATGCATTATGATGAGCATAAATAGCCTAGCAATCATGTAAAAGTAACCATATCGCACCAGTGAAATAGTATTGTATAATTCCGATGGTCATCTATGGTCTTCATCATCAGTTCCACTTCACCAAAATGATACTTTTTAAAAGCAAATGCATAAATTACTTAAGAAAATACCAAAATCGCTATAGGTGTGCCTATTATATTTGAAGAGTTCCCTTGATTTCTCCAGGATCCCATCATTAGATCCTGACCTCATGACACTGGAACCAACCTGAAAATATACACTTTCAAACAAAAAAAAAAGAATTTTTCAAATCGGTCCAGCCTTCTTCGAGTAATCGAGTAACATACATAAAAAAACAAACATTCCGACGAACTGAGAACCTCCTCCTCCGCTCCCCGGACGCCCTCCAAACTAGGAGAAATCCGAGAAAACCCGGACGGATGGCAGCCCTACAGACACGGAATAGATATAAGCCGAATATAAGCGAGTTTTTAAAAATGTTGATTCTATTTACCTTTGTTTGCTTAGACTAATCAGTAAAATATATACCCAAAAGACAAATTATACTAAATATTTGTTAAATAACTAATATTTCGTTTTATTTCTTTAAAACTTTTTCATTTATTCGTCGTTGAACAAAAGTTTTTTTTCTGCCCACAGATTGGGCATTTATTTGGGCATAAAAGATTTATGCCCAATGTGCCTGGGTTTTTTCCCAATTTTCCCGCCCGGGCAGAAACACTTTCCCATCTCTAGGTGTGAACATCACATCCGGTGGCGACGTTTCCATTAAAAACGGTCCTGTAAATACGCCTGCTGTGTGAACGCACAGTTACGAAACAAATCACATTGAGAGCTGTATATGTTTGTACAGTATTAAAACGTTAAAAATGTTGTTATTTGTGTGTAAATAAATAAACAACAAACAGAACAATAACATAATAATAGGTCTTTACCTATGAAATTGCCGATTTGTATGGAGATTTTTCAAGAAGTTGCATTTTTCATAATAGCATTTTCTTTGTTCATTTAACAACCACGAACACTCATGTAACAAAACTTTTATGTACTAATGTTTGAACACTATGCTAACTTATTTCCATTTAAGGTAAGCGAAAAAATAAGTTTTGGTTAAGTTACAACCCCTTCGGTCACCCTTTTTTTGCTCACAAAAAAAGAGTCACTTTCAAGATCTTTTTTTTAATGTCACGAAAGCTAAAATATGGACTTTATTTTTACTGATAGTTAACTATCAAGATCATAATTCGATGTAATATTCACGATTTTGTTAAAATTTTAAATTATAGAAGTTATTATTTTCTCTGTATGTGACAAAATATCGGCAATTTCATAGGTAAAGACCTAATAATTACGAAGTTTTATTCCTAGTTAGTACTAACCTCTGCCCATGCTTTTAGGATCGATAGCTTCTCAAGTGTTGCCATACTTTCGTTGTATATCAGCGTTGTGTTTCCTTTAGTATTTAGTTTATCTAAGCTCGACACGAGAAGTTGATGAACCCTGTAACAATGAGATATTATTTAATTATTAACTCTATGAAATGTTTTATTTTGAAGTTTTGAAAACAAGATCTTGTTAACGTATCTACATTGCCACTCGCCAATAGAGTATATATTTCGTCTGATAGTTATATATCATCTACTGAGACAATAAACAATGTGAAAATAAGCGTCAGTAAATCTATATATATAAAAGAGTAAATCACTCACTGACTCATCACGAAATCTCAGAAACTACAAGTGCTAGGAGTCTCAAATTTTGCATGGGGGTTCCTTTTAGGGTGAAGGTGCTCACTAAGACGGAATTTTGCGAAATTCAACCCCTAAGGGGGTAAAACAGGGTGG
Organism: Agriphila geniculea; assembly: GCA_943789525.1. Lineage (NCBI taxonomy): Eukaryota > Metazoa > Arthropoda > Insecta > Lepidoptera > Crambidae > Agriphila > Agriphila geniculea. The sequence goes on from OX038890.1 coordinate 16,804,923, forward strand.
CAAAGTTTGTATGAGAGAAAGCGATTCCTTGGCCTTGAAATTTGGCATAGACATTTTTTAACAAAATTAATTAAATACGTGTTTCGTATTTTCTTGAAATGTATCCCCTAACAGTTGAAAAGGGGTAGAAAGCTATTTTTAGGGTGGTTGACTTCGATATCGGAATCAAAACTTCTTAGTGCATTTGTACGATTAAGAAAAGTAAATGTCAGTTGTCAGCACTGACGTCCACTGAATTTCCCAAAAGACTTTAACATCATAGATATTAACATCATAGAATACACTATATAATTCAAATTTAACATAATTGCACCCAGCATGCGTTGCAATATTACAATTTTTTAGCCAGGAGTCTTTTCAGTCGTAAGTAGGACAATTCACCAAACATATACTTATTACCTACATTACTAATCGGATGTGGAATGTATACGAATAGTTTAGGAGTGCATACTGCATAGGAAACAAATGAACATACACAAAGACTTCTATGTTGTTGAACATTACATTAGATTTTTATTTATAAAGGAGATACTTTTAAGTATTAAATATTACATAATATAATTATATTTTTTTTGTTAAATTACCGCTAATTTTTTTATGGACCAGGATGTTGAGGACAGCAACGGAAACGGTGGTTGAAAGGGGAAAAGGAAGATTTAATAGCAGAATAATGGAAACACGTTTACAATAGGCAATAGGCAAAGGAAAGCAATATGACAAGAAGAGAGTAAAGAGACAAAACCATAGTATAGGTATTTACATGTAACTAATTACAGAGTAGAATATATAAGTCTATACATGGGTAGGCCTGTCCTTGACATAAGTACCTACCTACCTAATACAGAATCATGAACAGGGCGTTGGTTCTGTAACCAAACTCGAACCCCACTTCGAATCTCACTTCACTGCACGGGAATTTTAAATCACAAATAAGATAATGATAAGATTTTTTTTATCACAAAAATAAATGAATAAATTTTAAATTCACGCGAAGTGAAGTGAGTTTGGTTACAGAATCGACAGACTGCGCGGCTAAAACCGCGGGGTGCAGTTATTACCTTTATAATCACAAAATTGTAAAAATTATAAAGTTTTGATGTTTGGATGTTGTTCATTTTGTTACTCAATCAGGTCTGAACGGGTGAACGGATTTAGACGAAATTTGGCACAGAGATAGATTATAGTCTGGAATACTTAACACAGGCTTCTTTTCATCCCGATTATTGGTTTCCAGGGAAAGACTAACAACAATTACAGACTCCCACGCCGGGGCGGAGCCACGGGCAAAAGCTATAGTATATAGGTAGTATAAAACAAAGTCACTTCCCGCCGTCTGTACGCTTCACTTAAACTACCTATGCATAAAAACCGCATTAAAATCGATCCATAAGTTTCGGAGCTAGGTTGCCGGAGACAGACAGACGTCATAGTAGTTTATGAAACTGATGCATAATGAGGGGTATTAAAACATGAGTGTGTGTTTAAGAGCCGTAAGCGAGGTTTTTAATAGTATCACACGAGTGTTTTAATACCTAGTTATGTACAGTTTCATACACAACTTTATCTACTCTCATACAATTCGTGATTGAACCTACAAAATAAAATATCAATAATAAAAAGAGTAAGTAGTTTCTCGACTATGATTTAGGTAGGTTACTTACCTTTGTAAAGTAAGACGTTTTTCCGTCGCAGCATCTAAAATATCGGGGAGTCTTTCTTCAGACTCACTACCACAGAGGAAATAATCACTACGTTTCTCACTACTATCAGACATTTTTAAGCAAAAGTAAAAATTAAAATTAAAAAATGGCGCGTATTCTATTAGAAAAAAATAATGAATTGAGTGAATTCCAGCAGACTAATCGTTACGCTAAGCCATCGATCACCATAGAGTACATTTTTATCATGGAAAGTATATGGGAATATCATTGTTTTTTTTAATATCGCGGCACTGCCTTCTTTTTGGATTTGCCCTGTATCGTAATGAGAAAAAAAGTTATTTTATAGCATACTTTAGTATAGCGAAGGTATGTTATAAAATAACTTTTTCGGTATTGCGTGTATAAAGTATGCCAATATAAATTCGTTTTGAAATTCATAATTCGAAATTTATACTAATTTTGAAAAACCATTTTAAATTATTCCTTATTACAAAATAAGTGCACCACATTGACATTTTATTAAAAAAGGAAAAATCAATGTATTTTATTAAAAAATCAATGTTAAAGTTTAAAATTTTAAAACCGCGCCAAAAACGCTATGGCTCTGGAAACGTCACTTTTGACGTCACAAGCCTGTAAACATTGTAATATCCTTAAGGTATGATTCCGATGTCGGCAGCACTGCTGCACAGCACTGCAGCTGTGTGCTCCAAATTGAATCGTAATGTTACGTTTGAAAGACTCAATTTGAAGTGAGCGGAGAAGCGTCGTGACACTGCTGCGCAACACTGCTGCGCGACACTGCTGCGCAGCAGTGCTGCGCGGCATTGCTGCCGCAACACCACTGGTCTCCATACATTCTCTATAGGTTTATATGAGACTACATTCCGAGCTCGGCAGCAGTGTCGCGCAGCAGTGTCGCGCAGCAGTGCTGCAGACATCGGAATCATACCTTTAGCCATCAATCGTGGATCCTAAGTCTATATGGTCGTGTCAAACGCCTGAAGCCATATTTATTTACAGGCAAGTGACGTCATCAGTAATCTTAGAGCGTTTTCGCCACAGAAAAAAAATCAAAAAATATTACATTTTTCTAGGTGAAATTAATCAATCGATAGACTTAATTTAGTCTTTATAATAGTTGAATATGTTTTTTACGCCATTATCTGTTAGGATGACCACAATTTGCAGTATATTTTCAATGTTGTCAAATACCCTATTTCAGATGAATTAAAATCGACCTCATTATGACGGCGGCCGCCGTCACGTGCGATACGCCATACAACCGGCAAACGCCGCGCAAACTTTAGCCCATGATATACTTGTAGGAATATTCAGGAGAGTTTATGTACGAACCTTTGCCTATAATATAATCTTGTCGTGTGTACAATTAATATACCTGCGTAAATCATTGATGTCTCTGGCGACGCCGCACCCGATCCAAGCGGAGCAAACATCACAAGCGGCCGCCGTCACGTGCGACGCCGTACAACCCGCGAACGCCGCTCGTACTGCCGCGCCCACCTGTTTATTCATTTTATTAGAAAACCACATCGGTTTATTCGTAGAGGGGCCTACGATGCCAGAGAGACACAGATACGCGTGTAAATACCACTTTTTTTTTACATTCACATCGGGGGTTAGTAACAGCTCGAAGACGGAAATTTAAAGTTAAATGTCGCCACAAAACAAAGCATTTAAATAAGAATTGGATTAATCAAAACTCTCGATGGTACAGTGGTTTAGCGCCTGGCCCTGCGATTGCGGAGGATAAGTTACTTTTGCAAGGGTCGGTCACGAGAGGAGTGACCAAAAATGTATTATCTCGAGTTCCTCCATTCACTTTAAGCCGTTGGTCCCGACTGCATTTGTAGTCATAAAAAACCCACCAATCCGCATTGGGCCTGCATGGTGGGCTATGGCCCATCTTTTTTATACATCTATCTATAAGAAAGGCCTGTGCCCCAGCAGCAAAAATGGCTGATGTCGAGTCGAATCAAAACCAAATTCATTTTATTATTAAATTAATAAATCAACAAATCTGCGAAACCTTAACGCAAATATGTGTACACAGTACACACTAATAAAATAAGGAAAGTAGTTTGAAATGATTAAATTCATCACAAATTTAAATAATTGTAGAACTGTTTACCGCGATGATTATAGGTGCAGGCACATTTGTCTGACGCCACGCGTTAACACGTGTTAACACGCCGTCAGATGACATCAGTTTTCATAGTTAATGTATGCACTAGGATCACACTTATCTGATAACCCGTCCATACAAATACGGCGTGTTAACATGTGTCGTCAGACAAATGTGCCCGCCTTATTAAGTACAACAAGTAAAACACCTATTCGAAGTTTTTATATTTATTAGGTCTGAAAATACTATTGTTTATTGCTCTGTTACTCATACTTTATCAGCTTATTGGCATGAATAAATATTACCTGCGCTTGGTACTGCTCCATGAGCAAGTGTCCCGGGAAGTCCGGCTCGGGAGCTCGCGCATACGCCCTTATTATCTGCTGCAGCGTGCGCAGCCCCGTCAGCCGCAACGCGTCTGATTCCCCGGTCGCGCCCACGAACGACATACGGACCAACTCTGATAGGTGCACCGACAAGTATTCCCCTGGAAATATTGCTCGGTCAATAGGATATTTGGCGGATTTTTTTTATTGACTAAACATGTTTATTGAAATATTAGCAACACAACGTAGGTATTTATTTTCAAATACCTTGTATATTTCAGCGATATAGGAGCATGAAACCTTCTAATTAGACAAGGAGAGCGCTATAAGCAAGTGACGTCATATGCTTGTACCGCCATACTCTCGCCATAGAAAAATTCGTTTTAGACCTTCCTGATCACGCTGCCTAAAAATCAAAATGCCTACGAAGCAAAATGCCTAATGTTCATGTCTAAAGAGCAAAATGTCATCTAAGCAAATTGTCTAAAACGCAGAATGACTAAGCATTAGTTTGCCTAACGATTAAAAAGGTCTAAGTTGCAAAACGTCCATGTCGCAAATTGTCCTAGTATTGTCGTATATTCGAAATCGAAATACGTACTACGTACACAGTATATATGTTACCGGCAAATGATACCTCGAGGGGGCTTCGAGGGGGGCTCGGGGAAAGCTCGAGGGGGCTCAAGGGGGGCTCAAGGTGGCTCGAGGGGGGCTCGAGGGGGTGGACCAGCAGGCATTGTAAACAATGCCTAGGCAAAGGCAAAATAGGCATTTAGACATTTTGCGTTTTAGTCATTTTGCAAGTTAGTCATTCTGCATTTTAGACATTTTGCTTTTTTGTCATTCTGCAAGTTAGTCATTCTACATTTTAGACATTTTGCGTTTTAGTCATTCTGTAAGTTAGTCATTCTGCAATTTGGTCATTTTGCCCTCTTAGTTTTGCTTTTTAGGCAATGTGATCAGAAAGGGTTTTAGAAAGAGATAGCTAGAGTCACAATAAAGTAGCTCATAAATCGATTGATAAAATACAGTTTAAATTTCTTTTTTTACATTTGTTATTCAATAATGTTATATTTCTGAATGTCATAATTAAATATCTACATTTCAACATCAGTCAAATACCCTATTGCTAGATACAACAGCTTTTTAGGCAATGTGATCAGAAAGGGTTTTAGAAAGAGATAGCTAGAGTCACATTTAAGTAGCCCATAAATCGCTTGTTAAAATACAGTTTAAATTTCTTTTTTTACATTTGTTATTCAATAATGTTATATTTCTGAATGTCATAATTAAATATCTACATTTCAACATCAGTCAAATACCCTATTGCTAGATACAACAGTACAAGCACAGCATAAAGAATTTCTTACAGTAGGCCGACGGAGACGTCTAGACAGGGCAATCGTGCGGGGCGTGAGGGGGGAGAGGTGAGTCGGACGAGCCCGAGCTGCATACTTCGCCGTTCTATGTAGCTCGGGACACGTCTTCTAGGGGAATCGCGTCTTTACCGTTTTGATTTCCTATTAAATTAATAATTCGATTTCGATGAATCTCGGTTTTTTGTTCTATTTTGACAAGAAAACAGCAACGCAATGTTAAAAATATAAAAAATCCAAGATGGCGGCCAACTGTTTTGTTTGTGGGTCGATTCGGTTTTTGCTACTATTTTGACAAAAAAACAGCAACTCAATGTTAAAAATGTAAAAAAATCCAAGATGGCGGCCAACTTTTTTGTTTGTGGGCCGATTTCGATGAAACTCGGTTTTTGGTACTATTTTGACAAGAAAACAGCTACGCAATTTTAAAAACGACAAAAACCCAACCTGGCGGCCAGCTTTTTTATTTGTGGGCCGATTTCATTGAAACTCGGTTTTTTATACTATTTCGACAAAAAACAGCAAAACAATGTTGAAAATGTCAAAAATCCAAGATGGTGGCCAACTTTTTTGTTTGTGGACCGATTTCGATGAAACTTGGTTTGGGGCACTATTTTGACAAGAAAACAGTTACAAATTGTTAAAAAACGACAATAGTCAAGATCGCTGCCGACTTTGTTTTTAGGTTGATTTCGATGTAACTCAGTTGAAAAAAGTGGGCCGCCATCTTAGATTTTTCATACTTTTAACAATGCGTTGGTGTTTTCTTGTCAAAATAGTACTAAAAACCGAGTTTTATCGAAATCGACCCACAAACAAAAAAGTTAGCCGCCATCTTGAATTTTATATATTTTTAAAATTGCGTTGCTTTATTCTTGTCAAAATAGTACAAAACACCGAGTTTCATCGAAATCGGAAAAAAAAAAAAAAAGTTGGCCGCAATCTTGGATTTTTTATAATATTAATCTGGTTTCCGAACCCTGCGTGCGACAGTGGCCATCAAGTAAGTTTCGTGAAACTACGAGCGCGTGCGGCATCATTGGCAGGCTGCCGCACTCACTCGTGGTATAAAGAAAACCGTTTGAAACCTTTATATTATAAATAAACAAATAATAATAAATAAATGTTTTTATTAACATAAATCATACATTAATAACATATAATGGAACGACCCCAGTAATTAATTCTAAAATACTTGTGTTGGGGCACTACGCTCAATGCCCTTGCAACTTAATAAACCTTTATTTAATAATATGTCACCCCTAATTCATTATTTTATATAATTTCGCAATGCTTTTATGTACCCGGGGGTCGTAAAAGAAATCCACCTTCCAAATTGTAAATTTGTGACAACCCTTCCGTATTTGCGTAAATACCCTACAGGCGGCGGTATCGCCCAACAATAAAGGCGTCGGCCTACAGTAAGGAAAAAATCTTTATGCTGTGGTACAAGTATGTAGTTGGGATTTAATTTAACTATGTACAACAGAAATAACCAAGATTAGAGCGCTTGCGATACAAAACGATGTATTTTAATCTTTAAAATTGTCACTTTGTCATAAATTCTTGAGTGAAGTTGCAGCGGATCACTGACTATTGTCAATTTAATCGCATACGATGGATAAAGGACGCGACGAAGATTTCGTGAAAATATGATGAAGCGCTCATGGCGGAACTTGACAGAGTGATCGTACTCGATCGCGTTTGTTAAGCAACACTCGGTCCGGTCAGGTGTCGGATGGGTGACCGTTAAAGTGGCATTACAACTGAGCGCTTCCGTGCTTCGGAGGGCACGTTAAACCGTCGGTCCCGGCTGTTGTCATCTGATAACAGTCGTTAAGCCAAGTCAGAGGCCTTACAGGCGGCTTGATAAACTCTAACACCAGAGGTGGCCACTAATCCTCATTCGATAAAAAAAAAGAAATAAGAAAGAAAGAACTCATATAAACGCTTTGCGAAAATGGGAGGATAATTTTACTGATTCAAAAATCGTCCACCAGTCGGCGCACTACCGCTAACTTGGCGCTAGTGTAGATGTTGACCTGTCATTTTGTTACTTTCTTGTTTGCTATCAATTTTGGATGTTGGAAGCGAATTTTCGAAAATATCCATTTTCTTCCAACACATTTTTTTTCAATTTACTTAATTTAAACCTTTAGTTAGTTTACTGTCCAACTTCCATAATAATTATTAGTATTATCAACCATTTTTAGATATAATTGAAGAATAACCGGGAATATAACCCAGCACACGTACAAAAGGTCTCCATCTAAAGCAGCGCCACCAAGCGGGATAAATTTTCTGTCATCCCGCTATTGCTAGCTACAACCAGCCTGGCGCAACTCTCTCAGTAAAAGACGATCTATGAAACGGAGGCGAATTTTTAACTTGTCTAAGTTTGAAAGAACGTTGACAATCCACAAAGCAGTAGATAATTGACAACATTCGAATTAAGGCGTATTATACTTCGCCCCATCAAAGAGTATCTATCATCTTTGACCGTTTTACCGCCAATGCCGTTAGACGTTTTTCTTTTGTTTGTTTTCGTTGAATTCGCCTCCGTTTCATACTCACGCTTTTTTGTATGACACTCCCGTCTCTTATAACGCTAGTTATTTTTGCATTCTCTTTGGCTACAACAGTCACAAGTATACATATAGTTGGGATACATGAATATGCGTACTCCTATAATAAATTTTGTGAAAACTAACACATCCACACCAATCCAAGGACCGGAACCGCTTACCGGTAAAGGGATTTTTGATTGGGTATTTCATAGACTTGTTTTCAAAAACCCTATCAATACGGTAACCCTATCGAAAGGGTAACCCAAGTAAGGACTTACCGAATACGAAAACCCTATCGGGGAAACCCTATGAAGGCTTTAGGAAAGGGTTTTAAAACGTGTTCAAGCAATTTATACCTAGTTCCACCTGGGCTGAAGGACCAGAACCGCTTACCGTTAAAGGGGTTTTCATTGGGTATTTCATGAACCGCTAACCGTTAAAAGGGTTTTTGATTGGGTATTTCATAGACTTATTTTCAAAAACCCAATAAATACGGTAAGCATGACGTCGACTAACCCTAACGAAAGGGAAACCCTATCATTTAATAAGCTTTTTAATAGGGTTTCCCTATCAATTGGGTTAACCAAAAGAAGGGGTTTTCCGGTCCCTGCACCAATCAACATTTGTATCTTGTAGTGGTTATAGCCCAAGCATCTTATCCATCCATAAGGAAGGCATGTGTCTCAACTATCCGATAATGATGAAACGTTTGGCGGTGGTCACTAGGTATGAGTCGTTACAGTAGTTTCAAGAAAAAGATCACGAAAACAAGTAACGTAACCAGTTACTTCGATAGCGTCACCTGTTTTGAAACGAGTGATTTTTCGCAATTAGTTATTTCTTTAAGTATCGACTGTACAACGATAACAATAAGCTTATGCCGAGCCTAACTATATCCATCAATAAGGAAGGCAGGTGCCTCAACAGAAGAGACATAAAAAGGCCGATAATGATGAAACGTTTGGCGGTGGTCATGGTCACCAAGACAATCACCGTAGATGTTGTTTAATATTTTTTCGACAGTGTGTAAATGATAAGACTTTATAACCAGAAAATTAAATTAAATTTCTTTTACCATTGGGATTGGTTTGTAGCTTTTCCTTGGCTTTGACGAGATCGAAATGTGCGATGTCACCGGTAGCTTCACACGCACTCATCAGCTTCTGGATGCACTCCATTGCAAACACCTAATAAAATAAAATAAATGACAAATCACAATCATAGCTCTGATCCTTGGATGAATTAACCACTGGATACGTAACCTAAGAAAAATGTATGAAATCACGATCAACCAATTTTTGCGGGGTGAGGGGGGATTACACTTGTCAAATAATGTCAATGTTATAGGGTGATGTAGCCGGTTTTCGGCCATAATTGCCGGCCAAATATTATGGATTGTGAAACTCATACATTAGTTTTCGGCCATTCGCCTTTAGGTAACTGTATCATACCGAATACTTTACGCGTTTAAGTCAAAATAACAGTAATTACCATACTAATTTACCATACTCAGTAATAAAAATTATGTGTATCAAACCGTAAACTACATTGTAACTTATACCTTCCAAAAAAACTCACATGCACTATTTTCTTGCTACTTTTAACGACACACCTACCCTGTTCAATTTTCGCCCTTCTTCCCCACGACACTACCAAGGCGCACTACTGGTAGTGTCGTGGGTAATTTTGTTTGCCGTGGTAAACCACCTCGAATAACATACTTTACCAAGTTTATGTGTCGCCAATCTTTCATCACACTAGCCCTTGCTGACTGCTGGACACATTTCTAAAATATACAGTTGGTCTGTAATTAAATCATCACGGCTATTCGTTATATCTGTGCAAACAATAGCTTACGGCAGTAAATGATTTGACTGGAAGACATTCAAAATTATTAAGTGCCTTCCCTATCGGAGCACTAAAGCTTTTCGGCCCTGTAGTACTACCGTCTAAGTATTCAAAAAGATGTCTTAAACTTCACTCATTTGCGTGCAGTTGACATATTAGCCATTGAAGAGGACGTTGCAGCTTGTTTTCAAGCAGTTTGATAATTCCGGCTCTATTACCAGTGTTAACAGCAGTTCCTCGCGCGAAATGACTTTCAAGACGAAAATTTACGGAAGTCAAACATGATTTTGAAAACGTTTTGTAAGAAAAATGTTGCTTTTTGTTGATTATTATTGGCTTTTGTGTAGGTATAAGTATCTCTTAATAATATTAACTATAAAAAAACGAGATATATTTTGTTTAAAATTATATCATGAAAATATTTATATTTAGAAAGTTTTTCGCAAACGTCAGCTCCTGGGGGCAGTACGTCTCGTAATTTGTTTCTAATTATATTTTGTATACGTAATAAATAAGTGTATTGGCAACTTTTAATAACACCGCGAAAAAGAAATTTCACAATAAAATTCTTTCATACATTCTTACATTTTCCGGAATGGCCGAAAACCAAAGGGGGCCGGCAAACCGGCTAAGTCACCCTACTTTGTTTACATACCAAATTTTATTTATTTTGCGAAAAATAGCTACTATAATAGGTTGAAATTGTGCTTACGCGTGAAAAGAAACATTCTTGATTGCCCGCTATTTTTTTTGCTGAACAATACGAAGCATTTTGTCCATTTTTGTACCAATGTTTCGCCACGAGCTCTAGCATCACACTGACAACGCGATATCGTTTACTGAGGCTATCGGTCACAGTAAGTGGCAGAGGGGTAAAGGCGAATATGGCTGTCATTTCGCATCCAGTGGTTAATTCATCCAAGCCCTGATCGCAAGACGTGCACGTGTACGTCTACGCGTATGCATCCGATGGGTTTCGGCATATAAAGTACTTGTGTAACGAAAATCAGAAAAACGAAGATATTGACGCCTATTGCACAACTTCACCGCGAAACTGTACCAGCGGCACCGCGGTAGTTCCGCCATAGTTCCGCTGTGATGTCTTCTATCGACACGACGATATATGAGGATATCATCTACGTAGCGGTTTCGCGTCATAGCTTTCGCGTGTATCAACGGTCGGAGCCGATCGGGTGGAATTGCGCGTGAAAAATCTATACATTAGAACAGCCTGTTCTCATTTGTTTCGCTTGTCGAACCCATGACGGAACCTACTGCGGTGTTCCGCGGGAAGGGGCACGACTGGGAATTGTACCTTCAGCGTTAGCGTCGATAGGTCGCTAAACACTTAACCACAGAGGTCACATTGACACTTGAGTTCCATTTTATGAGAATTTCATCTTCAAATTCAAAATCTCTTCAAATAATATTACATAGTGATGTAAGTCCTTATTTGCCTGAGATACAAGTTCAAACTAGTTCAGGCACACTATATTTTAGCTTTAATTATCTATGTCTAGACTTATATTGTTAAATTTTGATGTAATTAATTTAATAAAGATTTTATTATTATTATTAAATATCGTATAACGGCAATAATTAATAATCAATCCACAGATAGGAATAGGCATGATGCAGATTAGATTAGATTGCTAGGCAAGTCGATTATGCTTTATTCATACCGAACGTTGCACTGAATCAGACCAACTCTCTCTGTGGTACAGTACGAGGCAAACATCTTGACGCTTTTTTGACGGAGTAGGGATCAGTCCGCGCATGTGCACTTGTGAACGACCAATAGCGCGCGCCCCTCTCCCGCCGCCCGCGCCCCTCACCGCTACGCATGCCCAAAATACGCGTTCCGCGCAATCCCCACCTGATTTCAAGATCTTTGCCTCTCGTATTGTAAGTGATGTAACGCAAGCTATATTTATATATTAAATTAAACCGTAACAACAAGGAAATAAGCGTTATAATTGACTGCTATCATACCCTAGTAGGCCACCTGGACTGAACCGCAGGGTGCGTCGACTGCTCGGACTCTGCGTGGAACTCCTCCTGGTCGTCATCGCCGTCTGCGTCCAAATCCGTCTCCGGATTGTTGTTGTCTTCTGCAAGGGCAACGTTTTGAAGTGGCAGGGTAATTTTTAATTCACAAATTGTCCACCAGTCGGCACACTACCGCTAACTTGGCGCTAGTGTAGATGTACACTCCTTTTGTTGTTTGCTATGTGTGCCTAGTCGCGAGCCTCTCACTGATAGCGTTGTTTGGGTACGTTTTATGGGAAGTGACTGTTCTAGAAGCGTATAGTGGGCTACGATTATGTTGAGTACATGTAATGTGTTTATCCTTACTAATATACTAATTATACTAATACTAATATACTAATATACTAATCCTTATACTTTCCACGCAGACGAAGTCGCGGGCGGCCGCTAGTAATATTATAAATGTGAAAGTCCGTTTATTTGTTTGTTACGCCTTCACGTCTAAACTATTGAACCGATCATCATGAAACTTTGCATACACGTTGTCAGAGGTACAGAGAAGGACATAGGGTACTTTTCATCCCAAAAGTGTCGTTCCAGAGGGATAGCAAAAAAACCTTTCCACGCAGACGAAGTCGCGGGCGGCCGCTAGTAATTTATAAGATGAGTGCGAGAAGATTTGTAAGGGAAAGTAAATGTACGAAACAAACCCAATGATAGTCGTTCTAAAACTGATTTAATCAGTAATTATAAAAATGTAGCATAAGCAGAATCGCGGATACGTTGTACATACAAATACATATTTTATTGTTTCTACGTGATCCAAATTAGTACGTCACGCGATTACGTATTAATATTATTTATCACTGTACTACGTTTACTCGTACCGTACAGTACTCTTGACTAATTCACCGAGTCTGATGCCAGCACTCACTTGCATAACAGCAGCCACTCCTTAATTGCTAAGCTGTAAGTGTGTCGCGAGCGTCTGATAGTGATGTTTCGGTACGTTTTGTGTGCACCGACTATTCTAGAAGTGTATGGTGGACTGTGATTATGATGAGTACACTTGACTTACCGAGTCTGATGCACAGCACTCGCTTGCACAGCAGCAGCCATTCTTTCAATGAGGCGGCGCCGGCGGCAGCCAATAAGCAGCAGGTCAGAGTGTCGCGCGCGTATGATAGTGTTGTTTCGTCACGTTCTGTGTCTAGAAGCGCGAATAATGCGCCTGGGAGGCCGGTTTCTGTTATCACCACGCCTAGGGATCAAAATATAAATAATACTGAAATAAATTGATATTGAAATTTGAGAATAAATATCAGTTTAAAAGGCTGCGTAGATGACAGATGGATTGCTCAATCGAGTAACTAAAAACGTAAAGTTGAACATGTTTGCTATGGACAACAGCGTTGCAACCAGAGGGTCAATTCTGCTAATGTTAACGTCGAAATCGTGGTTCAGTGGTGTTTGAATGGTAATGGTTTTTGACACAGAAACGGAAATTTGGGTTTAAGAAATAAGAGCTGTGTCAAAAAGCATTATCATTCAAACACCATTGAACCACGATTTTGACGTCAACATTAGCAGACTTGACCTCAGTTAGCAACAAAATTCGTGTGCGCGCGTATCGCCACTGCACAAACTAAACGTAAGTAGTGAGGGCGCGGCGTGAGCGATTTTAAGCTTTGGAGTGGTTAAGCGACGCTGTTGCCCATGGTACATACAAAAACAAAAAGCTGCACACAAAACTCACGCAAATAGTTTCAGTCTTTAGTTAAGAAATAAAGATCATGTGCGGTACCAAATTGGACAAAAAACACAAACATCTGCAGCTGTCTCAGCATAGGTATGGCGTATAAATTATATTTATTTGTGAACACTTCAACATTTATTGACTTATGTATCCTAGCTGTAAGTTTCCCCAAAATATGAAAAAAATTAAAAAAAGTGTGTGTAACTCACCACAGTAAGGCCTGGCCGGCACATGGTCTTTAGCCAACATGGCGTACTTGCAAACTTCGCTCGCTTCCTTCTGCGACAGTTGTCGGAGGCAACATAACGCCGCGCGACGCACTGCCAACTCGGAACTTGAAAGGTCGCGCTGTTGGATAACGACCACAATCGTGCATAAGGAAAATTTTGGTAGTTAAACTGAGCTTCAATACTAATGTGTTATCATTTATTTCGGATGAAAAAAGTCTGACATATGAGTTTATGTAAACTGTTAAAGATGTCGAAAATTATCGGACATACTGCTCAATGCTCATGGCATGACAGTAAAACCGTCGGTCGGTGACGAATATAAAGTGTATAAGCATATAACAATGAGCATTTTTGAAGTTTGATGAAATACATACATCGTGGATTTCACAAAATGGCGGTTTATTAATCCCAAAGCAAACAAACGATCACAACATCAACAGTGCCGCCGCCAGCTCTGCCCGCGCCCCTCTCCACTAGTAGTAACACACATGTAAAGTCCGTTCGCTTAGATAGTGTCGCCTTTTTATCGTACCGCCTTTGCACGTGCCGCTCTTGTCAAAGGATGCCGCCGCATAAACGGAAAAAAGATACCGCGTCGGGCGTACACCCGGAAGTGAATTTGGATTTTGGCAGTTTACATAGAAGTGCCGTAGTGAAAAGTTGTGTTTGTTACGGGTATTCCTGTCTCGAATACAAGTGCTTGCTGGTGTACCGACACTATCTACGACTTGATTACGAACTATGTCCATTGCTTGATTTTCATACCTCTTTCGTTTAAGTTTGCGTTGCAAACGTGGGATGAACAGCAAACGCAACGAATAGTTCAATTTCTGGGTAACTGTCGCACGTAGCTTCCGCGAACTGTCAAACTAACTAAAACGTGATGGTCGGGGTGGCGGAGGTATTCTTGAGCCAATCACGGGCTGACATTTAGTGTGTGCGTGCGCTGTCGAGATTATGCTCTCAATATGCAGTTGTGTGAATAAGTGGCGACTTCGGTTCCCATTCGAACTGCGCCCTATAACATTTCTCCTTTGTTTCCGTGTTCTGAGATACTCACACACAGCTGCGGCACGATGGTGTGTAAGCTGATATGGTCGGGCGCGAACATCTGCAGCTGCTGCAGTCCCCCCGCCGCCTCCGCCCGCGCCCCTCCCCCTCCCCCGCTGCTGCCGTCACCGAGGGCTGCGCACGCACACACGAATCTGCTCACTGCGCACACTGGGAGCAATATTCGATAGCATTACTTTACGAGTAAAGAACCACAGTAAATACAGACAAACATAGAACCTCCTCCTTTTTTGAAGACGTATAAAAAGTTATATTTCTTGCCTTATAGCATGACGAACTTTAAAGTGGTTGACGTTATTTTGAATTGTTAACATAGCATCTTTTTAAAGAGGCTTAATAAATATTTTCAACATATCTATCAGAAGTGGAAAATAAGACCAACAGTTTAAACACTGTAAGAGCTTTATACAGATTTACACACGAGTTGACGCGCGGTTTCAGTTACACTGCTGTCAATATTGCACACGTTACTGTTCCTAAGCCAACGATGTTTGCGCGGCTAACTCGTGCGTTGGCTCGCTACGGGTCTACGTGTATTAACAAGGATTAAATTTTAGAAAAAAAAAGGAAAGGTTCTGGAATGGCGACCGTGCAACGGACTCGGTTCCGTGGGTAGGCCCCCGACAAGGTGGACCGATGATCTGGTGAAGGTCGCGGGTAGCCGTTGGATGCGGGCCAAGCAGGACCGATCATCGTGGAGATCCGGGGGGAGGCCTATACCCAGCAG
Source organism: Agriphila geniculea (assembly GCA_943789525.1). NCBI lineage: Eukaryota > Metazoa > Arthropoda > Insecta > Lepidoptera > Crambidae > Agriphila > Agriphila geniculea. The sequence continues at coordinate 16,820,620 of OX038890.1, forward strand.
TGGGTGGCGTGCGGCTGATGATGATGATGATTTACTAAAAATATGAGTGCGAAGTGTGTGTTACAGTATTCAACAAGCTGGCTTAGATGTAAACTAACCTTGCAACTCAGGTCCGACGACAGTAATCAACGCCGATAGAAGCCGTCCGATGCTCCTATGCAAGTCTTCCAAGTAAGGCGGGGTGCTGAACAGCAGCTTGAGCGCGAGGTTCAGCGTGGACTCCACGTGGGAGCGGAACATGGGGCCGGACGCGTCCGCCAGTACGGACAGCGCGTGAACCGACCACACCTGCGGAAATAACGATGTAGTAGAGCACGAGCGCAGAATAGATATAAGTAATACCGCACAGAAAGGAAACTCTCCGCCCCGCCCCGGTGGGGTGAGGTAATCAATTACTTCACCCCATGGCGCGAGTTCGTGTGCCGAATCATGTGCTCATTTTAATCGGGTGTCAACGCTCCGTTTGCGGCGCGCGGCGATCTATTGTTCGGCCATCGGCGACGGGCCCGGCGCGCCGGCGTAGTCGTTAGCCCTAGCTTCACGCAAACAGTTGTCCATCAGCCATTTTTGATGTCCCCACTGCTGGGGCACAGGCCTTCCTTATGGGTGGATAAGGAGGACGGGCCATAACCCAGCACGCGGGCCCAATGCGGATTGGTGGGTATTAACGACTGCAAATGCAGCCGGGACCAACGGCTTAACGTGCCTTCCGAAGCACGGAGGAGTTCGCGATAGTAAATTTTTGGTCACCCATCCCATGACCGACCCTTGCGAACGTTGCTTAACTTACGCAATCGCTGGGCCAGGTGCTAAACCACTGCACCACCGAGTTGCGCGTGTACAATTACGTCATCTGTGTAGCGTCTGTGTAATAGGTAGTTGAAACGCGGCGCTTGTATGGTGTGTCCGGGGTGTGGTACAAGACAAACATCTTGACACTTTTTAGACGGAGTGGTGATAATTCGCATATGTGTACTTGTGAGCGACCAACAGTGCGCGCCTCTCTCCCGTCGCCGCCCCCGCGTACCTCACCGCTACGCATACCCAAAATACGCGTTCTGCGCAACCCCTACTCTGATGTTTGCCTCGTACTGTATAATGCGATTAAATTGGCAATGGACAGTGATCCACTGCAACTTCACTCGAAAATGTATGGCAAAGAGAAAATGTCACAGATTATACGAAACACACAAATACTTCGTTTTGAACTGCAAGCACTCTGCGAGGAGGCGACCAGGAGACGTTAAATTAAAGACTGACTGCGATCAAAGACTGCTTTATTAAAGTAATGAAATTGCTTATATACGAGGAGAGATGAGTGTGTGTAAGTACATATTGGTACACACACTACACCTCCCCCCTAAAAAAGAAAAAAAACCTATATAAAAAGATTCACTTTTTTTTTCTAAATTACTAAATTACTGTTATTGACGATTCTGATACAATTTTATTTCTAAAGTAAAATGAATTAAAGTTTTTTTTAAATAATTACTTACTATTAATTATAATTAATTCAAGAAAAACATATATTATATATAAAAAAAAATCAACATATATCATTCTTTTTAGAAGATTTCAAAAGTTATGTATGTGTTAAAGAAAATACATAGGTAAGTACTAAGTAAATGAAATGTACCTATCTATCACTTATAAGTATTATAATATTCTTATCTTCCCATTTTCAACTCTAACATGACAATACCAAATATATATATATATATATATATTTTTTTTTACACACAAATTATGGAATTAACACATTAAATAAACAAAAAATCTAAACTGAAACTCTAAACCATTATTGATAGGTATTTAAAAAAAAACTGTTGATACAGTTATGACAAAACTAACATTCAATTCTGTAATATTTTATTAGCAAGAACAAAATTTAATTGTGAAAAAAAACTATTATGATAAGCTAATTTAATAAGCATTCCGAATTTTATACTTATCGATTTCAAAACAAGTTACAAACAATAACGTGAACTCCACTACAGGATAATAATTAACTTGGTATAAAGTTAAAGTAAATTGCAGATTTCCAATAGATACTTATACCCAATACCAATATCTCTGTTCGTAACATCCTTATCTACATTCTTTTTTTTAACTCTCGTTACATTAATTCACATTTCAAAGCTTATGCTTTTAAAAAAATAATAATCATTTCATAATAATATTAATTGAAAACATAATTACTACATTAGGTATCCTTCTGATTTATATCGAAATAGATTGCACAGACTAATACAGAAACATTGTCATTCTTTGAAAGAAATAAAATTAAAAATTACCTCGCTGATTCTTTTTTCTCTCTCTTTTAGCGTTGATGAAGGTAGCTAACTTCAATACAAATAGAAACATTAAATATCTGCTTAAACATTCTACTTTCTTTATGTCTCTTTCATAAATAAAACTTCCATTCCAAGTAACTTTTTGCTAACATTTCAATACTTACATAATACTTACATTTAATTCTGAACTTTTATTAAAAAAAAAAACTTTGATCTTTCTTACCATCGCTTTAACATAAAAATATTTTTCTTTCATGAGTAAGTACTTTTTTATATTAAAGTAAAATCATTCATCAACCTTAAATCATGTTCTTTCATAATAATTATCCTCTACCATTTCTTATGTTTATCATAAACATAACTTCCTATTTTTCAGTATTTTTATCTTTCGACATTCTATCTCTCAATATTCTTAAATACTTTACTTTGTTTCTATACATATATTTAATTCACTTTAAATCCTACTCTTGCTCGTTATAAACTTCTTTTTCATAATAACACTATCGGTACACTATACACATTTCATATCACCTACTAGGTACTCATATATCATAATTCGCCCGGCGCCGGCGTACTTTAATTTTTATTTAACTCATCATTTTTGGTACATACTCTATATATATTTATTTATAGTCGACTTCATTATCATCATAAAAATGGACAATTGCCATTTTGGGCTGTGGCCACAGCTCAATAATTAATGGGGGCAGGTTTAAGTCTCTTTTGGACTCCAACTATGTCACAGAGGAAATCTCGTTCACGCCATGATCCAATGGAAGGATCTGACACCCCACGTATGTACCATTATTAATAGGGTCATGAATTAAGACACATACTAATTTGGTCTCCAAACAGGATTCAAAGGGGAAATCTCGTTCACACCTTGATGCAACTGAAGGACCTGAACCCTATAGTACCTCTCTTTTAATGTGTACCGTATAATCGAGCTTTATATCCTATCCTTTACTTTCCAACACCTATCAAATAAACTAACAATCCTAAATTGAATATAAGATAAATAAGAGATTCATCGCTTTTGGGTGATCAGTCCAATCGCATGTGAAACCTTATAAACCGTATATTCCCTAACTTCTATAAATAAATCCTTACCATCATTCCAAATCCTAAATTAAAAAAAAAAATCACATTACCTATACCTATACCTTGCTGTACCTAATTGCAAACTAAAAAGCTACAAAAAGATTTTTAATACAGCTACATTAACTTTCCTACAATATTCCTTCTACCTATAACCTTTACTTTATTCTAATCAATTACCAAACTTTCAAACTGCTCCTCTAAATCTTTCATTTCAAACCTCAACAATAATTACCACGACATAAATATCTCAGTCATTCATACCTCAACATAAACTTTCACATCCGAATTTAATAAATAAGTTCCTTAAAGTTTTCTTCCCACCAAATTAATACTTACTCGTTATTTTTTCCTATTAAAACAATGTTTTTATTATATTACAGCTTAGCCAGCTAACTCGTGTGATATTTTGTGACAAGATTAATATTACTACTTCACATAAATAATATCAACTTGCATAAATGCAACTGCGCTACCTCTTTGTAATCCACCGTTATCGAAATACAACACTTACATTCCAATACCTTGTTCGTTAAGGAGGTAATCAAAACATTATGATTGCATCACTTATAATAAGAAATATTTGTCACATGATAATTTGTCATCGATACCTATTAAATTGATTTGCGTAGATAATAAAAATAAACTCAAATGAGTTAACTAAAAATTCAGGACAAAACGAAAAACAATAATTTTACTTTATTACTGATTTGTATTTAAAATAAAATGCTAAGACAATAATATGAAGAAAATACATGGAATAATAATAATAGGTGGTACTATTACTTAAAGTAATACTATCTGAATTTTCAATAGTACTTACCATAAAAACCTAATTACTATTTCTGATAATAAAATCTTTTCTTAATTTCACTCCTAAACATAAAAGAAAATAATTTCACTACAAAAATTAATAAAATGTAAATATATCGAGCGTTTATTTACTTTCTATACGTAATAGCATTATACATAAATAAAAGATAGTTTTGTTATTCGTAAAAATTAGGGCGGAAATATAATTTGACACTATGATTGTACGGAAAAGTAATGATATGTATTTTTTTGTCAATGTCATAGGTAAATAATATTAAGAAATCAAACTCGTAATTAAAATTTTTCAAGCGAACATCGAAACTAAAATGAATTTTCGAACTTCCCAATCTACATAAATAGTTTTTTCATCAGATAGAATATAGTTATAAATTACTTGTACATAAATATATGATATAGCGGAGAAAAATATGTAGGTACTAAACTGAAGACAAAAGGTAGTTTTATAAGGTAAGTAGCTAATTTTCTAATTAGTTACGTTTAAAACTGAAAGTAGTTTCTGAACTATTTATTTTAACAAGTCAAATAAGATGAATGATGTTTTCAAAATCTATTGACGAATAGGTTAATATAATTAATACGTAACAATGAAAAATATTATTGAATTACATAGAATATTATAATATTTAGTAATAATGAAAAGCATAATTACATAATCAAATATTTATTTAGAGATAAAAGACGATTACTTACTTACTTAAAAAAACACATACCTACTTAAATAAAATGTGTTATCAATATTAGTGTCCTGCTAAAGAGAAATAAATCTAGGTACCTACTACCTGTTCGTTCATGCCATTAAAAACCTTATGTAATTATTTGTATGAAACTTTTAACTAATTCATGACAGAATAAAACAACTCAAACGATATTTAAATTCTGATACCTACCTATTTAGTTCGTTGCTACAATATCACACGTGTTGCTATGTCAGCAATTTCGATGTCGTTCACATTGAATGCATTTACTTACTTGTTACGAAATCCAAACTTTGTAACATGCATCTAAATAATTGACATCGATGAAATAATTATTAATAAAAATGTATTTATGAAAAGGGGATTCACAAATTACTTACTTTTACTTTTGTATATAACATCATAGCTACAAAATTAAATTTTAAAATCTCGAAAAAAAGGAATAAAAATAATCACTATTCATGATAAAATATCAAGCCAAAATCATCAAAACTTCATAAATTAGCATTTACGATATAAGAGTTACCTTCATCAACGATCGATCTTCGGAAAACTTACACAAAATGTTTAGAAGTAATTTTAAGTCGTGTCCAAACTTCGCCGATGTCGTCTGGTTGGCTACTTTCCGTTGGTTAACTCTTCAGCTCCCTGCTGCATCGACCTCCTTTGACACCATCATCTGCCGGCTGGTCCACATCCGACACCATCGTCTCCCGGCACCCTGCTTTTTATCTCCAACCTCATCAGCATCTCAGTACGCGGCAACGAATAATTATTTCACATTTGATAATTTAAAGTTCACGTATATTTTATTAATTGTCCATAAAATTATTTTTCCATCTCGGAATTTGAAGAAATTATTTGTTTATTAAAATATTATTAATTGATATTTAGATTAACATGATAATGTTTTTTATTTATAAATATTGTATTATAGTTCATATTTATGTTTTAGTCCTTTATATATTTCACCCACGTCACTTTTATTGTCCAAATAAATATTTATTTATTTTTCACATTATTTACATAAAATAAAACCGTCTGCGCAGCGCCGCCGATAGGCAGCACTGGCAGGGTCGCCATGCGAGGAGGCGACCAGGAGACGTTAAATTAAAGACTGACTGCGATCAAAGACTGCTTTATTAAAGTAATGAAATTGCTTATATACGAGGAGAGATGAGTGTGTGTAAGTACATATTGGTACACACACTACAACTCTGAAGTTGGTCACTTATGTTGTACATCGATAAATTAATCGCATTGTAGCATGATGAAATAATTTATTTTCTAAGGGAAATAACTCCTTTGCCTTGGCGATGAATGCAGACAAATCTACTCACGAGCAACTAAGAGTATTCGCATACGATACGATTCTCCAGTCGCTTGGAAGTAGCGTCATGGGAGAGAGGCTCTAGTGTGAGCACTGGCTTGCTAAACACTTAGCTTTTTGTAGCTGGATTGTATTGTCGATACTAACCGGCAGCTCCATGCTGGCGGAATCCTGCACCAGTGCTCATGACACGAGTAGCGCTGCAGCGCTAAACGCAACGTCACGCACGCGCTGTATGTTATATACAGCGGCCGCGGCATATGCAGCGGCGGCGCCGGCGGCGGGAGTGTGTCCTTGCTACAGTATAGATGTAAGTTACACTAGCAGAGTCCTGCGCCAGCGCACGCAGCACAGGCAGCGCTGCAGCGCTAGACGCAACTCCTCTCGCGCGCTATAGACAACGGCTACAGCGGCGACGCGCGTGTCCTGGCTAGAGTCAGCACTCGCTCGCTCGACACTTAGCTTTCTGTAGCTAGATTGTAGCTGTCTCGATACTAACCTGCAGCTCTACGCTGGCGGAGTCCTGCGCCAGCGCCCGCAGCACAGGCAGCGCTGCAGCGCTAGAGGCAGCTCCCCTCGCGCGCTGCACAGCGGCTACAGCGGCTGCGGCGGCAGCGCGCGTAGGCCGCGCGGGCGCCGTCCTCGCTAGAGTGAGCACGCGCTCGCTCAACGCTTGGCTCTCAGGCTCGGTGACACACCCGCATAGCCGGCCTGCGCACGACGCGGCCGCTGCGCGAACTGTTGCACTCGGCGCTGATAAACCATTCTAGAACAATAACAAACAATATAAAAGCTGCAGCAGATAGTTCTTTTTCTATAGCATTCAATCAACGTACAATGTGATTCATCTGACAATGATAACGGTGGTCCTCGGTAACTTCACTCGAGAATGTATTGTACCACCACAAGCGCTCTGAAATAAGTTATCGTGCACATTGTCAAGTTAATCGCATCGTAAACGTCATTCAAATTAATTCATCGTTATAGTCATATCAGCCGGACGACACCTACAAGGCCCACTTGGGTTTAATTGGCTTTGATAACTTTTTGAACATGACTGGAAATCTCAAAACCATTTCGAGGAATAAGCTTTCGGTACAGTGTCTACTAATTAAATTTAAAAATAAGTCTATATTTTTAAAGATGTATGGTGTTCCACACAACTCTTAGAAAATGATAAAGTAATTGATTTGAATAGTTTATTGATAAGTGATAATAAATGATATTACAGAGTACGCGCGACGAATGTTGATTGCGAACTAAAAATATTTGCTTACATACAAAATTAATAAAATTATAAAATAAAATACATTTCTCGAGGAAACGCTGATTGGGCGAATTGTACGGTCATTCACCGTACATGCTCCGGGGCAGGAGATGAAGGGATGCTGGGAAAATTATTTATGAAGGACTGATAATAATTAAATGATAAGGATTGATAAGGATAGGTAATAAACAATTTGATATCTTAAATATTTACATGTCACTTAAACAATATAACACAACTTAAACAACTTAAAATTTCACACTATCGCAGTTTATTTTGTAAAATGCTTAGGGAAACTCGGAGACGTCGCTTTGTTAGCTATACGAGCGTATCTTAGATCAGCCATTTCGATGTCGTGGTCTGACGAGCTACTCAATGGTCGCGGGACACGCGCGCGGCCCGCGGCGCGTGGGGGCTGAGGCGGCAGCGGCGGCGGGGAGGGCACTCGTGCTGTCTCGGCCGCTCCCGCCGAGCCCGTCGAGCTGACGGCGTGCTGCCTGCACCGGCGGCGTACCCTCCGCCAGGCCAACGCGACGCCACTCACAATGATGATACCTAGAATGAAGTTGATTAGCACATATTGTGTGATATCATGGGTTGAGGCATCTTTTGGCCTTATCTCCATGTCTGTATTCTTGAGCTGCTGTATCAAATCTTCTATTTTTTCGGATTCTGTCTGAAACTGAGAGTGGCTGATATAATTTTCTTGATCTGAGACGGACGTGGCATTGCTTGCGGGGATCTTCAAGTCGATAATTTGATTAATTGGTGGAATAGATATTTTTAATACATCTGCTTCCGTATGGATACTGTTTTCTCGTCGTTTATGTGAATAAATCACAAATTGCTCGTTTTTGATGATACAGTTTTCTTCAAGATTTATTATTCCACTGCCATTCAATAGCTCCGATGAAACTTGATTCTCACATATAATGCGAATTGCGCACTGTCCGCAACATGAAAATAAATATGTATTTATTTCATGTAATTCCAGCCACTTTGATTTGCACGCCTCAATATTAGTGACGCATTGCTCTGTTACGTCACTTCTGATGCAGAGACTCTTATCGGACGTCATTTGATATATAGGTTTCTGTAATAAACAAAGGTTGGTGACTTCATCGTATTGGCTGCATTTTTGAACATCTGATTGAGCCATGGGTAAGTATGAATCCTTTTGGGTATTCAGAGCGATGAATTCTGCTACGGGTTTTATGCTGATCATGCTGCTTTGGTTTCCGTGTTTGATAGGTATAAGTTGATATATTTCATAGTAATCTCTTGTTACCAAAGGCAATCGAATTTCAAATATAAAAAAATCTTTCGTCACTTTTGCCTTGACCTTCAGCATATGATATAATTTAGGCAGTTCTCCCATCACGTTGTTAATTGGCAAGGATAAGTCCTTAGAAAGTTGTCCTGATACGACATTCAATTCATTTAGCAGCTGTTCCGGTGTTATAAGGTGAATATTAAATGATCCGTAATGAAGGTCGGCAATTGTGTCGAGTAAGTAGTCTTGAATGTTTCTGAGATTCAGCAACACATTGTTTACTATGATAGCTGATAACGCGAACTCGTTGCTGTATATGACATCTTGAATCTTTTCATTCATAGAAGTTGTGATTTTTTCAATTATGTTTATATGCTGATTAATGATTTTGTGCTGTTTATTCATCGTGGTTTCGACTCTTTGTAATAAATTATGCTCTGCTTCGATGATGGAGGTCTGATTTTTCCATAGCTTGACTAGGTGTTTCTGATTAAGTCGTATTAACTCGATGTCCCTTTGATACTGCTCGGCGAATTGATCATCGAGGACTCCAAATAGTGAGCGCGCGATACTTCCGACTCCGTTGATAAGCCCGCGCCGCGCACGTGATTTCGTAGCGGCGGCGGCGTCGTCGAATTGCTGACCGAGCAACAGGTGATTGTAGTGATCGAGTTCATTATAACCATGTTGTAATTGGGTCATGATTGCTTCGCATAGATGTTGTTTATCTCTGTTACATAAAATTTCCAAATTGTTTATGTATTTTGTTAATATTTGGGAGCCTTCCCAATATGGCTCCATATCATAATAAACAATGAGCTTCCACTCATCTCTTGCTAGATGCATGTCGGAAATCTTATCGAAATAAATAGCTTGGCCGTTTCTTAACGGTGCTATATTATATGCACACTGTGTTGGTAGTATAAGCATCATTGTCAGTAGGGTAACCATCATTGTTTTGATACTGGAACAACTATTCAGCGCTGAATTTTTTGATGTGGTTTTTGATGTTTCAGACTGTTTGTTTTGCTGCGACGGCTTTTCCTGATTATTAATAGGTAAGGTTGATAACTTGACGATGGGTCTCTGGATGGTTCCGTTCTTCGTTTTGAGACTCACGACCCGGACATGTCCATCTCTTCCAGGATGGAGCTCAGTGACTCTTCCAAGGGACCATTTTCCAGGTGGTAAGTTTGCATCGTGAATGATAACTACGTCACCGATCTTTTGATTTTGCTGGGGCTGCTGCCACTTGCTGCGAGCTGATAATTGGCACAGGTATTCGTTTTGCCAACGCTTCCATAAATCATTGAAGATTTTCTGTGTTAACTGCCATCTGGTTCTCTCATCCCGTTCTGTTTCGATGATGCTGAGCGTGGGACCACTGGCTAAGAAGTGGGACGGTGTGAGAAAATCTATGTCTTCGGGATCTTCTGTAATGGCACAAAGCGGTCTGGTGTTCAAGCACGCTTCTATTTGTGCTAATAAGTGGAATACTCCTCGTAGGTGAGTTTTTGCTCGCCAAGCACTCTACGAAGGTGATGCTTCAGGCTCTTGACAGCAGCCTCCCAGAGTCCGCCCGCACTGGGCCATGATGGTGCGTTGAAATGAAATTCTATTTTCATGTCAGTGACTTGGGAATAGAATTCGTCATCCAACATTTTCTGTAGATTTAGGTATTCTTGCTGTAAGATGCGATTGGCTCCCACAAAGTTGGTGCCGTTGTCGCAAAAAATATGACGCGGTGTTCCACGCCTGGCTGCCATCCGTCTGAGTGCTGCTAGAAACGCTGATGATGATAAGTCCGAGACGAGCTCTAGGTGCACCGCCTTTGTCACCATACATACGAATACGGCGATGTATCCTTTGGTCGTCTTGACCCCTCGACCCTTGTTAGTCTTCACATAGATGTGGCCCGTATAATCGAGGCCACAGTTGAAATAAGGCCTAGTTGGATTGCTGCGGGCAGCCGGTAAGTCACCCATAAGTTGACTTTGCTTATCAGGGTTGTGTCTTCTGCAGATGACACAAGAGCGTATGTGCTTCTTAACTGCTCTGTTCCCCCCTATCACCCAGTACTGCTGTCTAAGGTATGATAGAGTTAGCCTTGCTCCTCCATGAAAAGTGTTTCTATGTGCTTGGTCTAAAAGCAAGTTCGTTAGATGACCGTCATGGGGGATGATTAAGGGATGTTTCATATCCTCCTTAATTTGTGCATGCTTGATTCTGCCACCTACTCTCAGCAATCCTTCTTTATCTAGGAAAGGATTTAGGTTGAGAATCTTGCTCTTAGAGTTGATCTTCTCTTGATTCTGGAGGCTGTTGATCTCTTCAGTAAATACCAGATGTTGATAGTATTTAATGATCATATGTCTTGCTCTTGATAATTCATTAATTGATAAATAAAATTGTTTTTCTTGTAAACGTTGGTTACGCGACACCGCACGTAGTATCCAAGCGAGTACTTGGGTTACATGAATGAAATTGCTGTGTTTGCTTGTGATATCGTGAATTAAATTGTTATTTTGATTTGTAGTAGCGACCGCTGTAGATGAATGAACTTTAGGTGATTGTTTTATTTCTTGATCTGTTACGTAAACTTTATTTTCTGTATGGTTTTCCGAGCTGAACGAAGTCAACCACGACGGTCCATTCCACCATAATGTATGCTGCTGTAGTTGTTTTACAGTGATTCCTCTGCTGGCGCAGTCAGCTGGGTTCTCTTGAGATTTGACGTGACGCCAACACTCCGGAGGCATGACTGCTTTGATTTGCTCAACCCTGTTCGCTACGAATGCCTTCCATCGGTTAGAATCGCCTTGAATCCAGCCTAGTGCTGCGGTGGAATCCGTCCAACCGAACTTTTTAACATTGTAGTTAGGTAAAGTTTTTGCTACGGTGTCCATTAGTTTTGACAATAAAAGACATGACATCAATTCGAGTCGTGGTAATGTGACATTTTTCTTTACTGGTACTAGTCTTGCTTTCGCTGCTCCAATGATGATTGATGAATGTTCGGAGCCTTCCTGGTCTTGCTGTTGAATTTTGTAGTAGATGACACAGGCATAGGCTTTCGTTGATGAGTCACAAAACCCATGTAACTCGATCGTGTCGTTTTCATGACTTTTCAGCCATCGTTGCACTTTTATCTCGTTGATATTTTCCAAGTCTTCACGAATGATTTTCCATTCCCTGCTAAACTCTTCTGGCAGCTCGCTATTCCACTGGATGTCATGTAGCCATACTGATTGAAATAAGAGCTTCAGTTTTGTGGTAACGGGAGAGAGCCACCCCAGGGGGTCGAAGATCTTTGATATCTCCGACAAAAGTAAACGTTTGCTAAGTGATTTTGGTGCGGCGTTTAACTTGAATTGAAACAGAAAAACGTCTTCTTGAGGGTTCCAACGCAGTCCAAGAGCCGTTGTTGATTCAGAATGCTTGAAGTCGAAGGATGTTTGATTCGTGGCAGACTCCGTTCCGTTTAATAAGTCGACGTTGTTACATGACCATTTACGGAGGTTGAACCCGCCGGACTTGAGTAATGCTATCAAGTCAGTTTTCAGTTCGGATGCTGTGTTGATATTGTGGCTGCCGGACAGAAGGTCATCCATGTAGAATGCATCTTCTAGTGCTTGCTTAGCTCTGGCCGAGTACTTGTGGCCTTCGTCCTTCGCTAATTGCTTTAACGTCATCATCGCGAGGAAGGGCGCAGCTTTCGTACCATAACTAAGAACCGTTAAATTGTACTCTTGAATTGAATGATTATAACTGTTATTCTGTGCTTGATAAGTGCTTGGATCTCTCCAGAAAATCTTGTGTAGATTTTGATCGTCGGGATGCAGTTTGATCTGTCTAAACATCTTCTCGATGTCTGCAGTGAAGGCTATCTCATACTGTCTCCATTTTAAAATCAATGATAACAAATCTTGCTGCAAATTCGGCCCGCTAAACATCAAGTCATTCAAACTAAGTCCGGATGACGTAGGCGATGACGCGTTAAATACAACTCGCAGTGCAGTTGTAGTGGAGTCCGGGCGAATGACGCAATGGTGCGGTAGGTAATAAGACGGTGTCTGATTACCGTCGCCTTTGTTTACCTTTTGCATGTGACCGAGCTTAATGTACTCGTCAATAAATGTTTTATAATCTTCTGATAATTTTTCGTTTCTTGTAAATTTCTTTTCCAATTGCCGAAACTGTGCTATCGCTCTCTGTTTGGACTCTCCTAGCTTTTCCATGGCGTCTGGTTTCATGGGAATCCTCACAATGTAACGACCGTCTGATTGTCGTGTCGTTTGCTCTCTATATTGTTGTACACAATGATGATCTTCAAAGGAATTATTTTCAGGGCTGTCAGCGATATCCTCAATTGACCAAAATCTCTGGATATCTTCGATGTTGCTTAATATCACATTACATTGGTAGGTTTTGACATTGCCGCATAGTAACCATCCAAGCTGGGTCTGCTGCGCTATGGGCTGAGTGTCATTGTCACCTTTGATGATTCCTCCCATCATGATAAGGGAATAGATGTCTGCACCAAGTAATAGGTCCACAGGTCTGCTGATGTAAAACTCGGGATCTGCTAATTTGATGTGTTCGCATCATGTAATAATGTGTTATGTTGTTTAGTACATTTACTACATGATTTTGTCGAGACGCATTTGTTTCCCTTGTGATCATATAAACAATTGATGCAAATTCGTAGGCTGTTAACAGTTTTCAATTTCATCTCGCTCGACATCTCCAAAAATTCCTTGCAATTAAAAATGCCATGTTTTCCTTTGCACTGAGGGCAACGTACTGCTGACGTAACAAATAACGCTCTTCCAAACTGCTTGCTCGGTTGATATGCGTTGCTACTTGAATATTTATTGTAATTATAATTATTTTGCTGACATGATCTTTTCGCAGTAAATGACGGATTTTGTGCAATAGGTTTTTGCGTAATACTGTCTTGTTTTCGTTTGGAAGCTTCTAGAGAAGTAAATTTGTTTTCTAAAAATTCGAAAAATTCAGCCAAAGTCGGTAATTCTCTAGGGGTTTTCAATGATTCTATGTAATCTTTATGTGTTTCAGTGTCAAGTTTCTGCGACAGTATGTGAACAACTAGTGGGTCCCAGGTCGTGATGTCGACTCCAAGGGATTTTATGGCATTCAGACACTCATTTGCAGTGTCATGAATTTTCTTGATAAGTGGTGCTGTCTGAAGTTGCATTGCTGGTAAACTCATAAGAATATTGACGTGAGAGCTGAAGATTAACTTTTTATTGTTGAATCTATGATTTAAAATATCCCAACAAATCTGATAATTCTCAGTGCTGATATTGAGATGCTGTATAAGCTTTTCAGCTTCGCCTTTGACTTTGCTTTTTAAGAATTGCATCTTTTGTGCATTCGACATGGAACGGTTATTGTGAATCGCCTCCAAAAATAGATCCTTGAACGAAATCCATTTATGATAATCACCGTTGAACGAAGGAATGTCCATAGTCGGTGTAGAATGTGTTCTGAATGATGCTGACCACATTTTTTGATTAAGAACCTTTTTGATCTCATTGTATTCTCTCTCATAGATGTTAAAGGAACGCTCGTATTCTTTGTCTTCTTCATACAGCTCACTATCGATCTCCCAGTGTAAATGGTCGATAGCAGCCCAACGTGATTCAATATGTTTCAAAATGTCCTCAAATTCCCATTTCTCAGAGATGTTTTGAAGGTCGATGTTCGTGACTGTACGAGAGAACGCTTTAAAATTACTTTTTTGCTTGCGAAGCATTTCATCCAATTTGCTACTAGTGCTGCTGTTCTTCATTTCTCTCAGATGAGAACTCTGTTGTGATCTTGATGGAGGCACTGGCATCGCAGGAGCATCCACGTAGGTGTCGTTGTCGGAAGTCACGGTGGCTGCGGGCGGCGGCGGCGGCGTGACCGCGCCCCGGCCGCCTGGTGACGGTGATGGTTTTAGTTTCGACTTTTCGAACACCAGTAGGTTGCTGAGCTGGGGCCTCTCAGGCATCTCACGAATAGTAGGGTCTTCCGTGTATAAAGAGTAAAGTTCTAAAAATTGCACTAGTTCTTGAAAGTACTCCTTGGTTCGCTGATAATGATTTCTTTTGAAATACTCGTGCTCGACGTTTTGATAGTCGACAAGTTGCATATGATTGCTGTTGAACTCGTTCCAAAAGGCTTGTAATGTTGATATCCGCCTACGGATGTTAGAGTAGGTCTTGCGTTCAGCTCCATCCTTCTTGAAGTTGGTGTAAACGCTTTCAATGTTTTGCATAAGCTGATACTGCGTGGCGATGATTTCTTCCATTATTGCTTCAATTGCTTATTGAAAAAATAATAAGAAGAACCACGGTGTCAATCCAGTGCTGCTGGAATCCTGGTAGGTATTATGCGCGTCGTCTCAATCAACCGGTGAGACCCGCTGGTGGGAGGCCGGCGACCGATTCGCTACCACACGAGAATACCCAAACAACACTAAACTGGTTGAATTGAAGATGTTTCTTCAAAATGCTTGATTGCTAATGATGTGAACGTCACTGTAAGTTCCACGTGTCACTGATAGTTCATACACCTCGCACGACGAATTAACACGATTTTACTCGTAATCAAAAACGCACTCGCGAGGTCCTTTTCTCGAAGGACCATAAAAGTTGTATGGTGTTCCACACAACTCTTAGAAAATGATAAAGTAATTGATTTGAATAGTTTATTGATAAGTGATAATAAATGATATTACAGAGTACGCGCGACGAATGTTGATTGCGAACTAAAAATATTTGCTTACATACAAAATTAATAAAATTATAAAATAAAATACATTTCTCGAGGAAACGCTGATTGGGCGAATTGTACGGTCATTCACCGTACAAAAGATATTTATAATATTCAATAAAAAGCTTTAACCTTCAAATGACCTTCATATGACGTCATCACATACAGATCCCCCAGCCATAATAAAAAAAAAAGAAAAAAGGGCAAAGACAATTTTGACAATGAACTTGGCATTAGGGATGGTGGAAGGTGGAAGTGAAAAAATATCGATATAGGTAATATTTCTCAGAAAAAATGGGATGAAACGGGATGATGACTAAGTAATGGATTCTAATTTTAAGGTATTGTAAAACATAAAAAATAGCAAAATAAACCCCTACGCGAAATTTTGGCTCGATTTGACTAATTTTACGATGATTTTTAAGACTCAAAAGTTGGAAAAAATCAAAATGCTCCAGTGACAAAATAGTGTCGACTATTAAAATCCATACGTAATTACAAAAAAAATGTTTTGGAAAAATTATTGTAAAAACATCTATCGATATATCAGAGTATTTAATATCGCCCGAAAAATATCGATGAACTTATCTCGTAATTTTTTCCACATCCCTACTATTAAATGTTTGTAAATAGAAATAAAGTATGCACATATTTTCACAATGTTTATTATGTTATCCTGCAAATTTATCAGTCCACAAGCAATCGTTACAATTTCATCCATGTAGCCTACATCCAAAATAGACACAATACATACAATACATTTCGCAATTTGGGTAAATTGGGCGTGTCAGTTTTTACAAAGTTTTTCAGCGAGTTTCCACTGGTAAGCATTTTTATTATAATTTTACCACCTCAAAAATTATTGCGGCAAATTAAGAAGGTAGGTTAGAACCGTCACAACTGGATTAAATGAATAAAATAGAAGAAATATTAACTATAACTTATTTGTTTACAAACAACCAAAAAGTCATTATGACAGGTAATGACACTTGGCCGTTTTTTTTCTATAAGTAGATGGTAAAGGTTTTACTTCTTAAACTTTCATGCCACTAATGACGTCATTCCGGTTGACCATATCCGCTCGACAAATATATTTATAAAAAAATAAATACGGGACCAAATGTTAAAATATTCAAATTAGTTTCTTAAATTGGCCTAATCTGTAGTAAAAAAATATAAAAAAAATACCTTTTATTTTTTAACCAAAGCCAATTATGGAACGTTGTCCGTAGCGTGATCCCCATTTAAACCAATCAAATGACTGAACTGACCTGACCAATCAAGAAAAGCACGCTCCACATTTCATGCAATAAATCAAACATTACACTACTTTATTGACATACGTGGCAAACATATCACATTATTTTATTATATTCTATTCGAAAAACCAACAGCAATAATACTTATATGGAAACATTTACCTAAAATCAACATATCTATTAACAGTTAATTGCCAAAATAATATAAAACATTGTTTATTATTTTTCCAACAGTACTTACCACAATGAGTTCAGTAGCAACTGCCTTCACCGGTTCCTGTCCTAACGAGCACTTGTGCTCGGCGAGCGTTCGCAGCGCGAGCAGTAGTGCGGTGTACACGTTCACTTGTATCGCTTCTTGACGCGGGCCTTTAGACATCTTGATGCACTCCGCGAAATGCTCCAGCATTTGCTGCCTAAAACAATTAAATATCATCGTTATAAGTTACTCCGATTTCCAAGTAGCTAAAAGCACTTGTTCCTTATTGTAATATTTATCTATAACATGCCACATTCAATCTTGTTGGTTCCATTAACAATAAATTCGAGAAATTAACGAATCGGCAATTGATCAATTCGGTTTCACGATTCGGAAATTAGACAAATGTGTGGTAGAGCGAATGTTTTTGTGTTGGAAGGTATGAACTATCCAACTAACAGCAGCCAACGTTAGATACTGCTTTTAGAGTTACAATTTGTGAAAAAAAACGGTTGCACTTACAAGTACTTTAATAATAATAATCAATTATTTCTCATCACAAACTTCGCGTTGTGGTCATTAATTCATTACAGGATTAAGTAATTTAAGTCTGTGAGAGTTTGGTGCCCGCCCTCGGCAAGAAATACCTGTGTTACAGCTCACCAGGCTCCCACCATCTTGAACCACATAATCACTAATTCATCATACTTTAATCAGAAATTAATCACAAAAACTATATTTTCAATAATTGAGAAAAAGCTAAAATAAGTAAGTAAATGTTAAAATCAATATTTATTTAAAAATAACCAGCATTACCTGTGCTTATTAGCCGCTCTGGCGAATATAAGTGGGAACAGAGCTACCGCAGCGTCGATCACAGCCACTCCCAACGGCTGAGCCGCTGTGCCTACAAATATTATAGTCACATTTTCAGTAAACCTATAAACTTAAAAAAAAAACCTCATTATCTATTACACAGAAACTATTAATATGGTCGAAAGATTTTTATACCTCACCACAGAATACATAATAGTATAAGTAGGTACTTACAGAAGGGACACTCTGCAAAATCATTTAAATATGTAGCAAACACCTTCGCAAAATCATTTAAATATGTTAGTGACTCTTGCTCAGACACAATAAAGTGCAATTCAGGTTGCACATGTACAGGGCTAATTTCCTACAGTTATGTTCACCTAGAAGTTGCCTCTCTTTCTATCACATACTCTCATCTCCGATAACGACACGTGTAGGGGTGTCTTGTTTTAATTCCGATTGAAAGTACTACGCATTGATGTAAACAATTAATTAAATAGAAGTCTCAATTAGAGATGCTACGAATGTCAAATTTTACACATTAATATTTAGGTTGCGAATGTGCGAATGCGAATGCGAAGACATCAAGTATTACAAAACTCATAAGAATTAATAAATCAATCATTTTTATTACTAAAACGGGAAAAACATTTGCAAAATAATAATATACAATAATTTATGACATCAATTAGTGATTTTTTGTAAAAATTTGCATGCTTCTTTAATGCACATTGTGTACTTCAATATTATTGTAATAGTCGAAGTTTAATAAAGTAAAATAAAAAAATCGCTATATATCACTTTTCTTTCCCGGAAGAAACTGACTAATTTTCACAAAATACTTTAAAACACAATGAATTATTTGTTTACCAAAAAGAGGAATTAGAGTAGACAGGCAACTAAAACAAAACAATCAACAAACCAAGCAACAAACAGTGACCACATCAACAAGCAAACACAATTCAAAAACTACCCGCATGAAATAAATGCTTTCTATTGGTCGAATTATATATTAGGTGGTCATAACAAATTTGGTAACGATCGCGTAAGTGGCTGAATCTGGGTTCATAGGATGGAGAGGAA
This sequence comes from Agriphila geniculea, assembly GCA_943789525.1. NCBI lineage: Eukaryota > Metazoa > Arthropoda > Insecta > Lepidoptera > Crambidae > Agriphila > Agriphila geniculea. The sequence goes on from OX038890.1 coordinate 16,839,551, forward strand.
CTCTCTGATGCTAAATATGTCAGTCTGTTTGCGTGAAGTGGTTGCGTTCTTTTTATATGCAGGGTGAAAAATGTGTTATCATTACCAGAAAACAAAACGATAAGGTAAATGGCTGACAATAGTACAGCAAGTAAGTACTAGTTGTACTCACGTGAACTGTGTAAGGACTGACCAAAATTCAGTTGCGTTTCGTAGGTATAAGCGATTAACTTTTTGTTTGTTTGTAATGTATAAACTCAAAAAGTACTGATCCGATTTTGAAAATTTTTCCACCTATAGAAAGCTACATTATCAGCAAGTAGCATGGGCTATAATTTATTTTCAAAAAAATTATAGCCTTTTTTTCAGCCTGCATATAAAAAGAACGCAACCACTTCACGCAAACAGACTGACATATTTAGCATCAGAGAGTGCCTCTCCGTCCTGTAAACCCAGAGTCAGCCACTTACGCGATCGTTACCAAATTTGTTATGGCGTCCTAATCTATTAATGACGTTATGCACACATTCGCATTCGCATTAAATTCAATAAAATAAAATAAAATAAATTAAATGATGCGAATGCGAATGTCGATGCGAATGTTTAAAACGACGCGAACCATTCGCATATCTATAACCATTTGGCAGGAGTGCGTCATATTTCCAGTGACCCTGTATAAATAGGCCATTGTATCTTTAAATATTATTTAATTTAAGCACTTTAAATGGGGTTGTTGTTTAATATTAGTTACGAAAAAAAGTTATTTTTATCTTTTTGTTCTGCAAATACTGTTAGTATTTATTTGTACGTGCATTGACGACCGTGTCGCGTCGGTCGCGAGCGCCACACCGCCCGACCGACCGGTTTTATTCCATTGAACTATTCATGCACGATCGGTAACAACTGGACGGGGACACACTACTCTGCCGCAACACAGTTTTAACTAGTGTGGAGGGTAGGAGCCAACTTTTACTTTTTACTAGTGCTTTTCTATATCTACACCTTTACTATTTACACATGGAATTGCTCTAAGGTCAATTTACTTGAATAAGTTATTACCTAACTAGTATTAAGAGAAACATTGTAAAATGTCAAAATAAACAAATTTAAAAAAAAATCATTTCATATGCAGATGCGAATATTCGTAACACCTTAGTCTCAATATACTTAAATTCTAATCAAATCACAACATTGCTTGCAAATAGCTAAACGCCACCTCTTGTTACCTGAAGCTGCGACCGCGGAGGGCGTAGCAGGAGTCACCGTGCGATACAAACAGCACGGGTCGTGTTCTAACGCGCCAGAGCCGCGGGCGCTAAGCGGCGATATCAGCTGCGAGATCGAGTTAATTAATTTTTTAATGAACATAGAGGCTTACTAATAAGCTACAATTTGAATTACCAAGATTATTAATATAATTGAAAAATATTAGAAAAAATCGACTCACCCGTAGCAGCTCAGACAGGACACGAACCCGCACCCTTAGGAATCCGGCCCAATGCTACGGAATGCTACGGGTGAGTCGATTTTTTCTAATATTTTCCAATTATATTAATAATCTTAATATAAAAATAGCATTGTGAATGCATAAAAAATATAACTTTTTATCCCTATATTCCTACGGGAACGCGAACCACGCGGGTGAAACCGCGGGCGGCCGCTAGTATAACAATATATTTTTCAATAACGAATTAAGTTAACAAGACATGACAACTATCAAAAACTGTTTACTAAATAAGACGGCTTATTCGCAAAACGTCTCTTTCGCAGAATGTTGCCCGTCGCAAAATGTCGCTTTCTCATAATGCCTCTTTCGCTATAGGTCGCTTTCGCACAATGTCTCTTTCGCAGAATGTCGCGATAGGGACTTAGAATAATTACGTGTTTTTTAATAAAAATCATTAAAGTGGTTTCTTTTTCTTTTCTTCGTAATAAAAACGTTTACAAAGTACCAGGATTACATAAATATGGAGAAGGTTAACTACTATGATTTTCAAAAAACTTTTTTTAAAGTAGTTAGGTATATATTTTTTTAACGTGATTAATATAAAAAAACAACGAAAGTTATTTAAATTATTTAAGTTTACCTTCTCCATATTTATATGATCCTGGTACTTAAGAGATGTTTTTATTACAAAGAAAAGAAAAAAACGAAAATATTTCTTTTTATCAAAAGTGTTTGTTTTTTTTTATTAAAAACACGTTATTTTATTCTAAGTCCCTATCGCGACATTTTTCGAAAGCGACATTCTGCGTAAAAAACGTGTCTACGATGAAGACAATTAAAAGACTAGTTTAAGTACACTATACAGTATATTGCAAAAATTATAAAATGGTACAAAATGGCGGTTTTACGTTGGCGAGAGCGTGTGCCTTGTATGAGTTGAAATTTTGGGATCAGGCGGCGGACGCGCTCTAGCTGCGGCTGCGTTCATGTCGGCGTCGACTCGCCCCGCGTCCCTACACCTATTATGCTATTATAGGCGCGTACAGACGTTTTGCGAATAAACCAATAAATAACGAGTAAGAATAAACAGACTACATATCGAAGCTCCATTCTCGAAGTTATATTATGTTTAATTAATAAAATTCAACATGATTTTGATATGATAATATGCATTTACCTGTTCCTCAATCTCTGCATGATCCGTGTCATAGATCCAACACTCTTCGCCGAGTAATATTGTGTCGCGTGGATGCAGCGACGACATCAAGAGACCTGCGATAAAAAAATACCTAATGATTTCGCTTGGAAATGAAAATAAAAATTAAAACGACAGGTGTATTTTAACGCCAAATAGGAAATTTATTTTAATATTAGGAGATATATCCAAAACTAAAGTCGTTTGTATACTACACACTTATATCGTTTGTATACTACAAACCGTCGCTGCTCGCTTCTTGTGGCCGGCACCGGCCACTAACACCGACACAAACGCAGACACACGTCACTCGCGCAAAACCCCACCTCTCTATACCACTCTCTCCCTTCGCTTCAGTCAACCATTCAATTCAAATGGTAGCGGCCACAGACCGCAAGTGTCTACTACCGACCTCAAGTGTCTGTAGCGCACTTCAGTTACTTTTGTAGCCGCTTCAAGTTCAGGTTTCGCACGTGTTAATAGCTGGGGTTAGTGGCCCGTGTGCGGAGACCCTCAAGAGAATACACTCGCCGGGCCGGCCAGTCTGTTGCGTAGCCAGGGTTAGTGCTGTCTCAACGATGTTGAGCCGCTAGATACAGCAGCGCTACAGCCGCTAGATACAGCGCTGTAGTTACCAGTAGCGACAGTAGCGGGGCTCGGGTCGGCAGTGGCCGCTATCTCCGCCGCCAGTAGTCGCAGCAGGGGCGCGGCGGGGGGCGCGGGGGCGGCGGGCAGGGCCCCGTGCGGCGCCAGCGCTGCAGCCGCTAGATACAGCCGTAAACGGAGTAGCGCTGCAGGCGCTTTAAGCGCTCCACCATGATTGCGGACTACACCGCTTACGCTGTTGGAAGAATAATGACGTTAGACAGCTAAATAACTGAGCAATTGAAATGCTGTTTGTTTCCCAACAAAAAAAACAATGTTTGTTAAATATCAAGAACTAAAACTAACCGCGTCGTTTCATCGACTCAAAGTCACAGCCATGCAATGTATGGAAGAGATGAGGATATCCTTTTCTCGTGTTTAAATATGTATCTCAAATATGAAACGAGGTTCATTTTGAAATAAGTATCAGTTTAAAACATTGGCCCGCGACCTTAAGTAGGTATAACAATCCGTTAAATCTTTTACATCCATGCTTTTTAGACCTAGTTACTAGTAAAGAAACCCTCGCCAATCGGAAAAATAGCTTCTATGACTAACACATTAAAGTTCAAATTTGACAAGTTTAATTAAATAATAATTAACATCGAATCTTACTTGGTAAGCACAGCGATGGCCCCTTCAATAGGCTGTGACAGTCGCTTGGCTGTGTCGTCGCTGTTCACCAACGACGGACAGTGGATCAGCAAGCTGTGGAGCGCGGATAACGCCCCCGCGCGCCCTTCGAGCGTAACCTACACAAAAGTTATAGGAAAATGAACCTTTAACACACTCCATAGGATCAAAAATCTGAATTTAGCTTTAGATATTATTATAAAAACATCGCGGATAACGCCCCCGCGCGCCCTTCTAGCGTAACCTACACAAAAGTTATAGGAAAATGAACCTTTAACACACTCCATAGGATCAAAAATCGGAATTTAGCTTTAGATATTTTTATAAAAACATCGCGGATAACGCCCCTGCGCGCCCTTCTAGCGTAACCTACACAAAAGTTATAGGAAAATGAACCTTTAACACACTCCATAGGATCAAAAATCGGAATTTAGCTTTAGATATTTTTATAAAAACATCGCGGATAACGCCCCCGCGCGCCCTTCTAGCGTAACCTACACAAAAGTTATAGGAAAATGAACCTTTAACACACTCCACAGGATCAAAAATCGGAATTTAGCTTTAGATATTTTTATAAAAACATCGCGGATAACGCCCCCGCGCGCCCTTCTAGCGTAACCTACACAAAAGTTATAGGAAAATGAACCTTTAACACACTCCATAGGATCAAAAATCGGAATTTAGCTTTAGATATTTTTATAAAAACATCGCGGATAACGCCCCCGCGCGCCCTTCTAGCGTAACCTACACAAAAGTTATAGGAAAATGAACCTTTAACACACTCCATAGGATCAAAAATCAGAATTTAGCTTTAGATATTTTTATAAAAACATCGCGGATAACGCTCCCGCGCGCCCTTCTAGCGTAACCTACACAAAAGTTATAGGAAAATGAACCTTTAACACACTCCATAGGATCAAAAATCAGAATTTAGCTTTAGATATTTTTATAAAAACATCGCGGATAACGCTCCCGCGCGCCCTTCTAGCGTAACCTACACAAAAGTTATAGGAAAATGAACCTTTAACACACTCCACAGGATCAAAAATCGGAATTTAGCTTTAGATATTTTTATAAAAACATCGCGGATAACGCCCCCGCGCGCCCTTCTAGCGTAACCTACACAAAAGTTATAGGAAAATGAACCTTTAACACACTCCATAGGATCAAAAATCGGAATTTAGCTTTAGATATTTTTATAAAAACATCGCGGATAACGCCCCCGCGCGCCCTTCTAGCGTAACCTACACAAAAGTTATAGGAAAATGAACCTTTAACACACTCCATAGGATCAAAAATCAGAATTTAGCTTTAGATATTTTTATAAAAACATCGCGGATAACGCTCCCGCGCGCCCTTCTAGCGTAACCTACACAAAAGTTATAGGAAAATGAACCTTTAACACACTCCATAGGATCAAAAATCGGAATTTAGCTTTAGATATTTTTATAAAAACATCGCGGATAACGCCCCCGCGCGCCCTTCTAGCGTAACCTACACAAAAGTTATAGGAAAATGAACCTTTAACACACTCCATAGGAACAAAAATCGGAATTTAGCTTTAGATATTTTTATAAAAACATCGCGGATAACGCCCCCGCGCCCCCTTCTAGCGTAACCTACACAAAAGTTATAGGAAAATGAACCTTTAACACACTCCATAGGATCAAAAATCGGAATTTAGCTTTAGATATTTTTATAAAAACATCGCGGATAACGCCCCCGCGCGCCCTTCTAGCGTAACCTACACAAAAGTTATAGGAAAATGAACCTTTAACACACTCCATAGGATCAAAAATCGGAATTTAGCTTTAGATATTTTTATAAAAACATCGCGGATAACGCCCCCGCGCGCCCTTCTAGCGTAACCTACACAAAAGTTATAGGAAAATGAACCTTTAACACACTCCATAGGATCAAAAATCGGAATTTAGCTTTAGATATTTTTATAAAAACATCGCGGATAACGCCCCCGCGCCCCCTTCTAGCGTAACCTACACAAAAGTTATAGGAAAATGAACCTTTAACACATTCCATAGGATCAAAAATCGGAATTTAGCTTTAGATATTTTTATAAAAACATCGCGGATAACGCTCCCGCGCGTCCTTCTAGCGTAACCTACACAAAAGTTATAGGAAAATGAACCTTTAACACATTCCAAAAGATCAAAAATCGGAATTTAGCTTTAGATTTTATTATAAAAATATTATTTTACCCCCCTGCCAGCAATCTGAATTATTTGTCGATTAGTAAACTATACCGCGTTTAACGCCCCCGCGTTTTTTTTTATTTTTTTATCAGTTTAAACATAGATACATAGAAAAACAAATTTAAAAAGCACAACGTAAACCACTGAGGTTTATAGTGAGTGCTATATTTCTAATGCTACCTACGCGACATGTTATAAAAATCTGTAAACATTAATTTTAAGTATTTTTCAATAAATACTAAGAAAACAACAATTCGAGAAGCATTAGTAAATCATCGAATTACTTGAAAATAGAAAATAATATTCAACTGACATTGCAAGCCACTGTATAAGATAGTTCCGTTGCTCACCTGCCAAGTGAACGCGTCACCGCGAGCTTTCTCCGACTCCAGTTCTTTGGCGGAGCGCGGGAAACTGTTTCTCCACAGCAGCAGCATTCTGGGCAACAACCCTCGCACTACCGGCACTCCTGTATACAAGAGTATTTACTCATTTACCACAATCACGGCGAAATACTCAAAGGCTTCTTAGCTACAATCTTTAGCTTTAAGAAAGCTGTCAGTTTTACAGTTTCTGTCAAATCGGACAACTTTTTTTGAATTCAAGGTGGCCCATGGGCGTAGCGAGGTACGGGCAGAGAGGGGCAGCTGCCCCCCTTAGAAGAGCGGACGTTCGCTGGTAAACTGTAATTCTGACAAGTTTCATAGCTTGCGACGCTTCTTATAAGACCTAAAGAAACTTGACTTGTGAAATCCAAGAATACGGGATGTGATCTCTATATAATCTAGTATTTTCTTTGTTTTCTCAAGCTATACCAAACTGTCAAATTATACAATTGATTTGAACCTCAAAATGTTGGTATTAAAGTATAAAATCGTTTTGACAGATTGTGGTAGACTAGCGTGCTACTGACTGTACAAGAAGAGATTTACTAAAAGAAAAGGTTGAAAATTATCATTTCACCACAAAATAGATATTAGTACTACGTACAGAAAGGAAACTCCCCGCCCCGCCCTCGAATCAATTACCTCACCCCACCCCCGAGTTCATGTGCCGAATCGTGTGCTCGTTTAGAGTGGCCACACACAGACGGAATACCGTTACGGGATTCCGAACACAAATGCGGGATTTTTCCGAACGGAATTTTCGATATCGATATTACGTTCGGAATTCCGAATCGGGATTCCGTCGTATATGTGGCCGGGCTAAGTCTAAGTGTCAACAGCTATAACTTTCGTGCACGGGGGCGTGAATTTAAGTTGCAAAAAGCAAAGCAAAACATTTAATATCACTGATGGAAACAGTTCTTATCACCGCTTAATACATATTTATTGTTAAAATGGTGAAAAACCAATATGTTTATTCGTGTGTATGAGGCGACACGGTAGCCCTAGCTTTACACACACAGTTGCACGTGTACACATCATCTGTGTGGTGTCTGTGTAATAGGTAGTTATATCGGAGCAGTTGTACGGGTTCGGTCCCACTATTTCCATTGAGAATCATCATTAATGGTAATAGTGGCACTAACTTTCCCACAATTACCATTACGCCTTCTGGTTATGGACGTCATTGGTCAATCCTTAAATCACTGGTTATAGTGGGACTGTTTTGAGAAAAAAATGAGGTCTCAGTATTACCATGCAATGGCTAATGGGAATAGTGGGACCGACCCGTTGTATGAAGTGTCCGGGGTGTGATTCCACTTACCCAATGTACAAATAGCGCCTACTATAAGCCACCCCGCGTTTGTTCTAGCGGCGGTGAGCCGGCTACTCTGGCCGGCCGATCTTAGCAGTTGTTCCGCCGCATTAAAGGCCACTTTCCCTCGCCCGTGCGGAATACCCAAGGGCGATAGTCGGACCGCACCTAAGATTGCTGCGAGAGCCGCTGAGTAACCTGCGAGAATAAACATGTTTTTATTTAAAATATCGAGTTACTAATATGAGTGTGAACAAATTTCGTGCTTCGGAGGGCACGTTAAACCGTTGGTCCCGGCTGTTGTCATCTGATAACAGTCGTTAAGCCAAGTTAGAGGCCTTACAGGCGGCTTGATAGGCTCTAACACCAGAGGTGGCCACTAATCCTCATTCGATAAGAAGTGTGAACAATAAATACGGTTTCATTTCTAGGGTTAGACACATTTTCGGGTTCCCCTACGCATTTTCATTATAATTTTAAGCAATTTATTATTATTGTTAGTATCAATATCTACAGAGGCCGTAGACTACCGGAATAGATGACTCCGAAAATGTTGAACATTTTATGGAAACTAAGGTCCGTATTTATAAACCACTCTCTATTTATAAATACGTGCCTAAGAGTGTAAGATGTTGATGTTTTCTTTCTCTAGAGATGACGATAACACCGTGATACTAGTTTCATTCTACTATTGGAAAGTGTTTGCTTGATTAGAATTTACTTAAAAGAGAATTAATTTATTCATATTTTTTCTTGGAGAATGTTGTTCAGTTTCATGGTCTGAACAAATCCTGTGTCACGTGACTTAAAAATCCCCCCCTGTATTGTACCGGCGATGTGGTGCGGCGTAGGCCGGCCGCTGTCCAGCGCTGTGCAGCACGCGTCCAGCAGCGGCGTGAGCTGCATAGGCAGCGCCACGCATATGTAGCGGGGGCTCTATACAGGCTGTATATAGTGTACCGGCGATGTGGTGCGGCGTAGGCCGGCCGCTGTCCAGCGCTGTGCAGCACGCGTCCAGCAGCGGCGTGAGCTGCATAGGCAGCGCCACGCATATGTAGCGGGGGCTCTATACAGGCTGTATATAGTGTACCGGCGATGTGGTGCGGCGTAGGCCGGCCGCTGTCCAGCGCTGTGCAGCACGCGTCCAGCAGCGGCGTGAGCTGCATAGGCAGCGCCACGCATATGTAGCGGGGGCTCTATACAGGCTGTATATAGTGTACCGGCGATGTGGTGCGGCGTAGGCCGGCCGCTGTCCAGCGCTGTGCAGCACGCGTCCAGCAGCGGCGTGAGCTGCATAGGCAGCGCCACGCATATGTAGCGGGGGCTCTATACAGGCTGTATATAGTGTACCGGCGATGTGGTGCGGCGTAGGCCGGCCGCTGTCCAGCGCTGTGCAGCACGCGTCCAGCAGCGGCGTGAGCTGCATAGGCAGCGCCACGCATATGCAGCGGGCGCAGCGGGCGGCCGCCAAACGGGCGGCGGCACATGGGTGTTCTAGCACCTAGACGAAAAACACAAAAGACACTCATTTCAGTCCTGAAAAAAAACCGCTTGATATTTGGCTTAAATTAAACTACATATCTGTCGCATTGTACATGGTACGTACGGGCCCAGCGGACGGCCGCTAAACTCACAGTGGCGCATGGGTGTTTTAACACCTTTAAAATCATAAGACTATAACAAAATATGACCAAAAATCAAGCAAACTTAAGATTTCTTAGAATTAAAATCAAGATAATATGCAACTTACACTAGACATGAATAGTGTACGCAATCTATTCAAATGCACTTCATTTTCAAAGAAAATTACATCAATGTAAGAAAACTAAAGAAAAAGATACAATTTCATACAGTAATTCTTATCTTATCCCCTTCTTAACATCAACAACCCACATCAATACACAATAATCTCACAATCACAGTATTTGTTTGACAGGCAACTCACCGAGAATATAGCATTGACCATGTTGAGCGATGTGTCGTTGATCAAGTTCTGCACGGATGTCCCCAGCTGCAGCGCCAACTCGCCCGCTTCCGTCAGCGCGCACACTAGCAGGTGCTGGCTGAATAATGTTTCCTGAAAACCCTCGTGACTTTAACAGGTTCACTTTCCAATTAATCACATATGACACATGGCACGTTTTTTGTACCAAATTTACCAAGTTCATGGATCAAATATGAGCAAAATCGTATTTGATTTCAATAGCTTCTTTTTATTGTACGTAACTGTTTAGTATGGGGTATGGGCACGTTTATCGAAGGTATATATTTTTTTTATTTATTTATTTATTTAAACTTTATCGCTAAGATTACAGCAAATGGCGGACTTAACGCCGCAAGGCATTCTCTAACAGTCAACCGGTAAGGGTGTTAGAACTATAAGGTAGGCAACAAAACTAAAATCTATGTTCAAAAATGCAAATACATACCTATATTACTTATATAATTTAAGGATAAATATCAAACATTAATATATACACGCTGAAATTTTAATCATTTGGTTCCCGCCGTGGGGTGGTTCCACTCATGATTACAAGCAACTTTTACTATGAGGCCAACTCTCCTGCTCGCAAAAAAAATCAGCTGTTCCATACAAAAGTGCAGTACCTACTCGACCTTAATGTATGGAACAGCTGATTTTTTTTTGCGAGCAGGAGAGTTGGCGCCATAGTAAAAGTTGCTTGTAATCATGAGTGGAACCACGCCACGGCGGGAACCAAATGATTAAAATTTCAGCGTGTATATAAATAATTTTATATGTATTATACATACATAAAATACATACATATATACATAAAAATATTAAATATACTAACGTGTGTCAGATTCAAAGGGGCTAACAAAGAGCTAAGGTAATGTTCTCGGACCAATCTCTTAAATGCAAACTTATTAGGGGCACTCCGTATAGCAAAGGGCAGGGCGTTCCAGAGTCGTATAGCCATAAGAGAGAACGATTGGGAGACGAAGCCGGAGGAATGTAAAGGAATATTCAAAGTAAGGTTGCTACTAGAGCGAAGATCACGTTGATGTGTGGAGCCCAGATATTGAAATCGAGATTTCAGGTATACTGGGGTAAGAGGATCGAACAAAATATTGAAAAGAGAACAGACAACTCTCAGGTTCCTACGCTCACGAATAGGAAGCCATTTGAGTTGTTTGCGATAATGTGATGATGATAATGGTCGTATTTACGTAATCCATATATGAAGCGATACGTACGTACGATATATGAATTAATATACATTTCTTACATTTCTCCGGCTTCGTCTCCCAATCGTTCTCTCTTATGGCTATACGACTCTGGAACGCCCTGCCCTTTGCTATAAGGAGTGCCCCTAATAAGTTTGCATTTAAGAGATTGGTCCGAGAACATTACCTTAGCTCTTTACGTTAGCCCCTTTGAATCTGACACACGGTAGTATATTTAATATTTTTATGTATATATGTATGTATTTTATTTTTAGACGGTATCGTTACATTCCCTAGTAGTCACTGCTAGAAGTAGATACAAAAACTGCTAAAAGTGGCCGTTTTTGACACATTTGCTATCTACTTCTACGAATGACTACGAGGGCATGTAGTGATACCTTCTAAAAATACTAGACCATGGGCCCTAAAATCTCCATGATAAACATTATTAAAATCTTTATCTATTAATAACTTATTAAATAAAAACCTCTGAGGGCGCCACTTTCGGTCATACAACCGCCTTAAAGTGTCAAATAAGTAAAATAAAAGCGCGCTATGGTTTCACGCACTATTTTAAGTGAATTTTATATGGTCAAGTAATAATCAGAAAAAAATCATGATATTTTACAACCCTGCTTTTTACATGACGCCTACTTTGCATTGTTTTCTCTTGACCAGCCTACCTGATTGCAGTCCTTGGCATTCTCCGGGTTGAAGTCGATGCTGTTCATCTGTTTGACCACAATCTGTATGATCTCGCGGCACGCGGACGCCTGCGCCTTCTCGCCGAGCATCTTGCCGAGCGTGTTGCGTAATATGTAGTTTATACATTTCCTATCAGAATAGACAATGAGGATCAGTAACAGGTTTGAACCCTATTTTAGTGATATAATATAAAAACATATTCATAGCTATGAAACCTAGTGATTTTTTTTTAAATCAGAGGTGCAATTGCATAAGGTAGTCGTATTCGTTTGACAGTTCATATCGTATTCCATCGGCTGCAACTTGTATGGGATGACATTTATTATGATACAATATGAACTGTCAAATGAATACGATTGACTTACGCAATCACCTAGCCGTTTAGAAATGGTTGAGTTATAAGGGTTCGAAGGAAATGCCACACTCAATGTAATATTTGCTTTATCACGTAAGACGTAAGGTTTGCGCACGTCGCGGATGACGTCATAAGGACCCCCAAAATAACAGTATTCTAGCTCGTATTCTTAGGTTTAAGAGATATCGTAAAAATTTCTTTACGATTAATCATGCACTGGCATAAACTTTCTGATAAGCCACTAAAAAAATCGTTACTGAACCTTATTGTTTAATTTTGATTTTGAGTAAGATAATTTATTAAGATATACATCGTGAAATTCTAATCATTTGGTTCCCGCCATAGGGTGGTTCCACTCATGATTACAAGCCACTTTTACTATGGGGCCAACTCTCCTACTTGCAAAAAAAATCAGCTGTTTCATACAAAAGTGCAGTACCTACTCGACCTTAATGTATGGAACAGCTGTTTTTTTTTTTGCGAGTAGGAGAGTTGGCCCCATAGTAAAAGTGGCTTGTAATCATGAGTGGAACCACCCCACGGCGGGAACCAAATGATTAAAATTTCAGCGTGTATATACTTAATAACATTCCGTTATCTACATTCAATTTTCAAAGGCAAGTTATCCACATTCAATTTTCAAAAAAAAGTTACTATGAAATGTGAAAACGTGGCTGCATAAACCATAATTAATTTCCTTTTTTCGAAATTAAGAAAACGAAAAGACAATTTGACTGCCGATTTGACATGGATCTGTCATTTAGTTGACAGTTACAGATACCACAGACTAATAAGTGAAAATACGTAATAAGAATCACAGATTTAAAAAAGTATACAACTTCGGTATAAAAGCCGGGTCTTCTTTTTTGGTCAAAGCTATCACCATACTTTAACTGTTTAACCGATCTTGAAATACACACAGCATGAATTCCTTACCTAGAATAAACGGCGTCGACATGTGAGCTAGCAGCCTTCGGGTTGGCGACCAAATCTAACACGTGCGTGAGAAATGTACTCATATTGCGCTCTAGCCACACTCCGCCCATGTTCTGTACGAATATTACGTATGCCTGAAAGATAATTAGAGAATTACTAAAACGTATTAGTCTTCCTAAGGCCCGTATTTATAAACCGCTCTCAATGTAGAAAACTATTTAACAACAGTATCTTAAGACAGCGTCGTAGCTAGGGGCTAACAAGTGGGGCGGCTGCCAGGGGCGAAACCCTCAGGGGAACGCACTTTGCTAACCCATAGCTAGAAAATTCAAAATATTGTCAGGGCTCACTATCCTAGAAATACTTATGTCTTGGGGCGCAAAATCCAAGTCTTGCCAGGAGCGCTCATGATCCTAGAAATAAGTCATAGGGCGCAAATTCCAATCTTGCCAGGGGCGCTCGTGTGAATCCTAGCTCCGACGCTGCTCAACTATGATCTCAAGATAGCTCTCAACGTTGAGAGCGGTTTATAGATGCGGGCTTAAGACTCCATATAGGCGGGATTATAGATGTGAAGCTGATTACTAACATTTCTAGCCTAGCGGCTAGAAACGGCTTATATGGCTCGTTATCATTTCTAGCAATAACTAGCGGCTCGAAACGGCTTACATTTCATTGATATATTCACATGATTTAGTTTGTTGTTTTGTTGATTCTCTTCTGATTTATTTACTATAGGATACATTTAACATAAATAGACATAAATCATGACATTTTCATCTGTATTAAGTGTTAACAACTCAAAATTATTATACAAAATGTGACATAGCAGTAGAAGGACTATTTTAATCATTTATATGTGAGAGATGTTTTGAAACAAAGTATTTATCCATTAATGAGTATGGGCAGATACCTAGTATAATAGTAAACATTTAGTTGTATTTCTTTAATGCACTAAAAATGAAAATAACATAACATAATTATGTGGTACTGTATTATAAAAGTAAGAGTTTAACAATAAAAAATGTGATAAAGATTTTTTTTCGATGCTCAGATCGGGTATCTCCCCGGTATCAAGCGGCTCGTTATTCATTTCTAGCCGCTCGTTTCAGTTACTACCGGCTCACGAGCCGCTCGTTTACAACTATAGGCAGGATACATTAGAACCGTACAACAGCTGCGACATTGCAGCTAGCCTGCCAGTGTACAATCACTAGAATTGCATGCCCACTGTATAGGCTTAAGAGGACGCATCGGATATTTTGGTGGCAGGGATCTCGATTTTTCTCATTAATTACAAAACATGATGAAAGTGATATTTTGATAATTAGATTATTTCATTGACTTCATTTTGTTTGTTGCAGAAACACGATTCGTTAACTTTTTTAACATAGAAAAAATATCAACGAAACCTCTTTTAATACAGAGATTTGCATTTTACAGACAAATCTGAAGCCTCTAAATTGTCGTAGTTGATTAGTCCAAACACACATTTTAAAATGCCAGTTGGATTGAAAAATATATTTTAGATTTTTATTTAAACGAAAAAAAACATGGTGTGGCGTTCCAAAATTACTTGCCATGAGTGAGATGGTTAAGTGTAATTTACGAATTTGAGCTAGACAATCGAAACGGAATTAGTTTATCGATGCCTCGCCTTAAACGCTTAAGCGTTCAGACGTTTTCAATGTATACTTACGTGCGTGACACACACGCGGACCTCCCTGTTGACGCCAGAGCCGGATTTGATGATCTCCCCCTTAAGGAAGGAAGTGCCTCCCCTTAAGAACGCACCCATCAGGAGGTTCAGAGCTTCATCTAACGACACCACGTTTTTGGGAAGATCCTTTTTTTGTTGAACTGGTAATTATGAAAACATTAAATTTATTTATTTTTGGAAAACAAACGACAAATAAATCTATCAAGCGGGAAATACATTAGGCAGATGAGACGTGGGCTTCTTAAAGGTGCCGGCATATAACTTGGCAAGGCAAAGATGAGACAAAACATGCGCCGAGTTCAGTGTTTGTAGCTACTGCGCATCTTTTGTCTCGCTTTTATCTTGCCAAGTTACGTGCCGGGCGGTATACACCGATCCAATATTTACTCTATGTGCGCGTCAGAAGACATACTTTTCGTTGCGTAGCGTAACGTGGTATCGCGTCGCAAGTAGCGTTGAAAATAACATGTAAAATACATGTATTTTTCAAAGGACCACTGTATTTTTCAATAAAATACAGAAAGTTTCATAGATTTCTTCAAATGTATCTTTCGCAAATTAACGTTTTTTACACGTATTTTTCGATGTATTTTTCGCATTATTCATTTTAACACGTTTTTATTAGATTGCTTTCTAGTTTATTTATTCCTTTGCTAGTGACCCGCCCTCGCTTCGCTTCGATTTTCCAACAACACCCAAAAATAATGGTACTACTTTTCTCAAACAATATGCGAAAATTCAAAATTATCGTAGATATTTTGTTAAAATGGAAGAAAAAAACTACCATTGTAAAAAAATTATGAAAAGTAAAAAAATACCATGTTAAAAAGAAAAACTGCTACCATTAAAAAACATTCTACCAAATAATTACCATTAGCAGAAATGATACTAGACCAAAACTACATATTATTAAAAAAAAAAATCCACCAAAAGGTAGAAATTTTTCAAAATGGTAGTTATTGTACAGGAATATTAGAAATTATTTTAATTAAATCCACTATGTATTGCATCATTTTATTACAGGGTTGAGGGTTCCATGTTCACCTTCTGGCTCCATCATCGTCTTTGATTGTATATTACATTAAAAATACTTTGTTTAAAACAAGTATTATACGTGTGTGATTGTAATTTTTAGACGAACCTTAATTTGTTTTTTTCGAAAGTTTTACGTATTTTCACGAAAGTTTCAAAGTTGCGAAAAAAACAAACGTGTATTTTTCGCCATTTTCAACGCTAGTCGCAAGGCGTGGATATGAATGTTGTGTAGATATAAACGACTAACCCCTATGTTAAGCTATGGGACGTCGGCCTAATGCAGTTTCCATTTTATCCGTGTCATTTAACCTATTTGGGAGTATTTTGAAAAATGACAATTTAATTATTTTAATAACAGAACATCAATCCTATTCTGATAACTCACCAGAACGACAACTATATTACTTAATAACACGCCTGGCCCTGCGATTGCGGAGGTTCAGCAACTTTCGCAAGGGTCAGTCATGGGATGGGTGATCAAAAATTTATTATCTCGAGCTCCTCCGTGCTTCGGAGGGCACGTTTAGCCATTGGTCCCGGCTGCATTTGCAGGTGTTAACACCCGTCAATCCGCATCACTCATAAGGAAGGCCTGTGCCCCAGCAGTGGGGACAATAAAATGGCTGATGTTCATAAATCCTAACATTCTGATAACTCACCCGACTGCGTTCCCACTTTCAGTTTACTGTTGAGGCTTGTGGCTTCTCCCGCTTGCGTGGTCGCGATTAGAGCACCGAGGAGTTCCGCAATGGCACATCTGTTAGCGATGACGATTAACATTTACAACGTGTTCCAAAAAAAACCCTGTATGAGCAGCTAGGTTTGTGTTCTAGTGAGCCCATACATGAGAGTTGTTGTTGTAAGTAGTAGTTGTGTCACACTCGGAGTTGTTATAGTTGAATGAAAACACTGATTCCCTTAAAACTTGTAATAAGTATAAATAAGTAATAATAAAAACAAAACCTCCTTCAAAAATCTTGAAAATAATCTAACAAAAAACAGCTTCAAAAATAAATTAATGGCTCTAAAAAGCAAAAAATAAAATATTGAAATCTGCATAATAACTAACTCGAAAGTTTGTATGCATATCTTATATTAAACAACGCCTTTTGAAGTCGGGTGGGGGGGGGACGAAGGATATTTTTTATCTAAACTGATATATCTGTTTAAACCCCACCCGACTTCATAAGACGTTGTTTAATATAAGATATGCATCCAAAATTTCGAGTTAGTTATTATGCAGATTTCAATATTTTATTTTTTGTTTTTTAGAGCCATTAATTTATTTTTGAAGCTGTTTTTTGTTACATTATTTTCAAGATTTTTGAAGGAGGTTTTGTTTTTATTAAAAACTTTTTTATTTTAAACTTTTTTGTGGTAGTGATGATATTACCTAAGTTACAATAGCCTTATGTCAACGGCTCATCACTTTTTACATAGTACTGCTTTTCCCGACGCAGGGGCGTTTATTGTTGAGGAGTTCTCCTGGTACTTCACTATCAGTTCCACTTCACCATATGAATTATGATGAGCAAAAATATCCTAGCAACCATATTAAAGTAATCGTATCGTACCAGTGAACTACTTAGTATTGAATATTTCCGATGATCATCTATGCTGGTTCATCATCAGTTCCACTTCACCGAAATAGTACTTTTCAAAAGCAAATGCACAAGTTACTTAAGAAAATACTAAAATCGCAATAGATGTGCCTATAATATTTGAAGAGTTCTCTCAATTTCTCCAGGATCCCATCATCAGATCCTGATTTCATGACAATGGGACCAACTTGGAAGTATATACTTTCAAACGAAAAAAGAATTTTTCAAATCAGTCCAGCCGTCTTCGAGTGATCGAGTAACATACATAAAAAAAAGATTCCGACGAACTGAGAACCTCCTCCTTTTTTTTGAAGTCGGTTAAAAATACAGTACAGTACGAGGCACGTATCTTGAAATCGGGTGGGGATTGCGCGAAACGCGAATTTTGGGTATGCGTAGCGGTGAGGGGCGCGGGCGGCGGGAGATGGGCGCGCGCTATTGGTCGCAAACTTATCCCCACTCCGTCAAAAAAATTTCAAGATACGTGCCTCGTACTATAGTAAGTTAGGATGCTGATTTGTTTCGCGGTAAATCAGTATAACGAGTGCGCAAAGTTAGTAACAAACAATAACATTTATAACGCGAGTCGCGCTGATGTATGCAAAACGGTGTGCGGTGAACACTGATCACCTCCCAATAGATACCGCATACAAGCCAACAGACGCGCACAATACATACTTGCTTTAGCTAGCATAGCTTTCTGTGCAATTTTTTTACCAGTGAAATGTTATGCCATATTTTTTATAACTTTACGTCAGCAGACATTCTACACTATTTCACTGCACAAAAAGCCATTTAAAATATATTTTGGTTACAAAACATTTTGAAAAGAAAAAACCAGTGTTTGGATGGAATAGACATGTCAGTGAGGCTTACAGGAGCGCTAGGTGTAAGTTTAATATGTGGACACTGTATGGCAGGCCAAAATCTGGTTACATTTGGAAAGAGATGCATGAAAGTCGTAAGATCTTCAAGGCACGGCTAAAATGGTGTCAAAATAATTAAAAATGGACATGTTAGCCAAACACCATGATAGGCGTGATTTTTAGCTTTTGGAAATGTACCAATAAATATAATAACAAACCGGGCGTTCCTGTTAGCGTCAGTGACATTAGCAATCCTAAGCAAATAGCAAACCTATTTATGGAGCATTTTGCAGTAAAATCACCATTGGGACCATCACAGGCAGAGTGTGGGGGGGACAGAGTGGGCGAGAGCTAAGTATCAGATTCACGGCCAAAATGGTCAGCGACATCATATACCCGATGTCGAGAGGAAAGTCACCTGGACATGACAATCTGAGCATCGAGCACCTTAAACACGCTGGCCCTCATTTACCCAGAGTTCTAGCAATGTTTTATGCATTATGTGTGGGTCACTCTTACCTGCCTGCTGAAATGACAAGAACTGTGGTGGTGCCAATTTTGAAGTGCAAAACTGGTGATATTAGCGACAAATCTAACTATAGACCGATCTCTTTGGCAACGGTTGTAGCTAAGGTTCTTGACGGTTTGCTTAATGCTGAGCTCGATAAACACCTGCATATCCACGATAATCAATTTGGTTTCAAATCTGGACTCTCTACAGAGACGGCTATTTTATCTTTAAAGCAAACCGTCAAGTACTATACGGCTCGGAAAACAAATGTATATGCCTGTTTTTTGGATTTGTCAAAAGCGTTTGACCTGGTCTGTTATGACATCCTATGGCAAAAACTAAATAGTACCTCAATGCCAAGCGAACTTGTAAACCTATTTAAGTACTGGTATGAAAATCAGGTCAACGTTGTTCGCTGGACGACTGCATATTCGGATCCATACAGGATGGAGTGCGGGGTGAGACAGGGCGGGCTGACCTCACCTAAGCTCTTCAACCTTTATGTGAACGCCCTTTTGGAGGAGCTCAGCAGCACTCACGTCGGATGTTATATTGATGACGTTTGTCTTAACAATATCAGTTATGCTGATGATATAGTGCTGCTGAGTGCTTCTATATGTGGGTTGCGTAAGTTGTTATCAATTTGTGAGCGATATGCAGCTAATCATGGCCTGGTGTATAACTATAAAAAGTGTGAATGTATGGTCTTTCGGGCCAGCGGTAAGTGCCTAGACAACATTCCTGCGGTCAAACTGGTCGACTCGCCGCTTAAATGGGTTGATAGTTTTAAATACCTTGGACACCTGGTTGCCGCTGACCTGAAAGATGATGCAGACATAGAAAGGGAGCGCAGGGCGCTGTCTGTTAGGGCAAACATGATCGCACGCCGTTTCGCTTGTTGTTTGGAGGGCGTCAAAATTACCCTTTTTAGGGCACTTTGTACGTCCTTCTACACAAGCAGTTTGTGGATAGACTACACAAAGAAACAGTACAGCGCCTTGCGCGTGCAATATAATAATGCTTTTAGGGTGCTGTTAGGGTTGCCGCGATTTTGTAGTGCATCGGGGATGTTTGCTGAATACGGCGTGGATTGTTTTTATGCCACCATTCGTAAGCGGTATACATCTCTGGTGCGCAGGGTTCGTGCCAGCACTAACGGCATCCTCAAAACATTTTCGAATCGTTTTGACTGTCACTATATGAATCATGCTGCTATGGTTCATGTGGTGACTACATAAACAGAACATGAATTGGAAATAATAATTAATTTAATGAATTGATAATAATTAATTAATTTAATGAATTTAATTTAATAATTTTGTACTAACCTAGCTTTAAATCACATTGTTACTAACCATAATGAGACTCTGTTTCTTGAGTAAATAAATAAATTATATTAAATTAAAATTAAAACAATTCTCGAAATTGTAATGAACTCAGACGTACTTAGGGTAAGATTTGGTCGGGACTGAAGTCGTGATTCCATACAAATATGCCCGTTGATGCTAGCTAAAGCAAGCATGTGTTGTGCGGGTCTGTTACCTTGATGCGGTGTCTATTGGGGGGTGGTGCGGTATCTGTGGCGGTGAATGAACCGTACAACCCCTAATGCCGAATATGGTAGATAGGGACCATCAAACTGAACAATTTTTACTATGGGACCAACTCTGCAATCGCGAAAAAAAAATCAGTTTCATAAATTTTTAAATTTTCGTTATTAATTTTTGTATGAAACAATTGTTTTTTTCTGCGATTTCAGAGTTGGTCCTATAGTAAAAGTTGTTTAGTTTGATGGTCCTAATATTAGGCATTAGGGGTTTTTTTGTAACACGTTGTATAACTTGCTAAACAAAAGGTAATCTTGACTGTAATATCGTTTGAAACTCATGATTAGAGAAAAACAAAGCAGAGTTACCTGCAGTTTCCTTACGGTACAAGTCATCGGTCGTACGATGTACAATAGGTTCATATTTTAGGTTATACAAACTATCAAAAATCTGTAATTTATTTTGAACCATAATGTGAAGACATTTAAGCATAAAGGAGATGTCCCGGCGTTGCCCCAGTTTCATTTTATTTAATTACTTTCATAATTAAAAAATGCTAATTACTTTTTATTTAGGTATAGTATCAGTCAAGAATTGTTTTATATTTAGAAAAACAATTACAAAAACATTAAGTTGTTTTCTGAAGTATTTTGTGAAAAAAACACGACTACCCTGCCAAAAACGAACTAAAAAGATAAATAACAAGGTGTTATTGCAGTCTGGGGACCGTTTTGTGGAACAATTTTCAATTAAAGAGGTCCCCCGACTGCAATGACACCTTGTTATTTATCTTTTTAGTTCGTTTTTGGCAGGGTAGTCGTGTTTTTAATATTTTTTAAAATTATTTATTTTTGTTTCACACATTTTAGTTACAAATTATTTAGTTTTGAAATGTGCTCATTGTGGCCTTTCATTTGATGCCCATATTGTAATAAATGAAGAAAAAGATTTTTTTTTTCACATCTGAAAATGGCGTCCTACAGTCGCAATATTGACTTTTTATATAAAAAATATAGCCAGTGTTACTCGGAATGCTGTAAGAATTCTAAGGATACCCCGTTTACTCAAATCAGTTCAGGCATTTAGAAGTTATGGCGGAATAAAGAAACTCACGTACCCACAAACATACATGAACCCTGAACACATACACTCTTTTTGCTTTGGGCAGTCGTGTAAAAAATTTAAGTAAGTTTCTAAGTTTCTAAGCTTAAAACAATTTACAGTGCAGGTGTTACAAGTACAATAGATTTAGTCTAATCACACGATCAGTCGCCCACCCAATCCAACGAACTAGGCACAAAAGACCAAAAAGTAAATAGTTCTATCATGATAAAAAAAAATATAAATAATATAATAAAATAAATAAAATAATATAAAAATAAAAATAAATTTTCATGGTAAAAAATTGTGATTTTAAAGCGTTTTAACTTAAAAATCCCACTTTTTAATGCAGATAATAATTATTAATCTGATTCTAGAGTAAAATACCTACTCTGACATACTACTTTGATTAAGACGCGGTAGACTTTCATTTTTTGAGAATGGTGAGGCAAATGACATAGGCGCGATGGGACATGTCTATTTGATTAACCTATCGTGGTAGCCCAGCGTACTGTTGACTGTACATACGTAGAAATCTACGTATATCAAAACAAAATTTAAAATTTGCTGGTTATTACCTGAGCGCATAGTCACTGGGATGGGCCGCCCGCAAGCAAGCCGCAGCCAACGCGTCCAAGTCGGCCGGCGCAAGGCGCACCAGCGGCAGCAAGCGGCACAGCGCCCGAGCGGCGCCCGCGCGCACCGCCGCCGACCGCTCGGACACCAGCGACGCCTTCGCCGCGCGCCACACCTCCCGCAGCGCGCCGCCCGCCGCCCCGCCCATGCCAACGCAGATCTGACACAAAAATACCGCACTGCATTCACCGTACAGCTCTAGCTGCACACTAACACCGCCCGAACCGCGCGCCACACCTCCCACAATGCGTCGCCCATGCCCACGCAGATCTGACACAAAAGTACCGCACTTCATTCACCTTACAGCTCTAGCTGCACACTAGCACCGCCCGCCACACCTACCGCAGCGCCCCGCCCGCCGCCCCGCCCATGCCCACGCAGATCTGACGCACGAATACCGCACTACATTCACCGTACAGTCACAAAATAGAGACTTATTTATTCCACTGCCACGCTGTGTATAATATTTTTAACACTTTTTTTATGAAACTATTCCAATGAAACTTATATTTTTGGAATTTGTATTAATATGGCTTTAATATCATATTTTTTTCAAGCCGATATCGGTACTCGTTAGAAATTTATCGTCACTGGATTTTTTTTTTTGTAAAATTTTAGATGTTTGCCATTTCAATTACGGCAATTCATTTTTTGTGTGTAAATGTGTTTTTTTATTTCTGAAAATGATTGGCCATCCTTTATTTATCCGAAAATGATACCCGATTTGCCATAGTAGCTATAAATTAGCAGTTATTACGCCCAACAGTACGCGTGGCGTTAGAAGATGTCACCCCCTCCCCCCCAGCAGGGTGTCTCCCGCTGTCTCCCGGGCGTTTTCCACTCTGGTCCACCTAAGGAACAAGTGTGCCAAGTCTCATTCTTTGATGCAAAAAATATCGGTGTTGTCCTATCAGTGGCGAGGGGTCGAAATATGGCGAAGGTAATCCGGACCAAAAAATACCACCGCGTGATGCAAGCTTCAAGCGTTTCTTCAGAAGTTAGGGCCTCAATTTCACCATGCAAAAAAGCACTGATAAAATAGTGACAGTCTAGCCCGCTTTACTCTATACTGAGTTGGAATCAGAAATAATAATCATGGAAAAAAAAAACATTTTATTGAGTTTGTAACTGCTTGTCATCCATATCGTAGAAGATGTATTATATTGAAAATGTTTAAAAAACCCATCTTGCTAACGTAACCATAACTTCGTAACTAAGTTTGGAAAACAATGTTTCGCCACGCTAGTCAGTTAAACGACAATCCATATTAATTAAAGCCATTATGGCAAATAAAACTTACCGCAATAAACAAATACATGAGACAAACACATTAAAATAAACAAAAACCGGGAAAAAGTATCGATTCTCACTCACTAATTCACTATTTTGATAAAAACTAATCACGTTCCAAACACTCACATAAACAATGATAATGGCGGAAACGTACTATTATACTTCTAAATAAAAATATCTAATTTGCGATGTATTTTTTTTCTATCGTTCTTATTTTGTTTATTTTGCATCTTAAAACTTATTCGTCTCTTCATAACAGAAAGAGAAAAGAAACGTTAACATCGCTTCAAATAGAAAGAGAGAGAAAACTTAAGCCACAGCCGGCCGGCTTGCCTTTCACCATTTTCAACCGAAAGGCACGCGACTGTGGTGCGTTGGTGAGAAAGAGACAGATTAATAACAATCAACCGTTGCCCGTGGCAACCGCGCCAAGACACAGTGCAAAAAGGAAGCTAAAGGACGTCGGCTTGCCTCAAGGAGATTTTGTACGAAAATTGAATTGATATTCCTTGCACGCGGGCGAGCGTTTTTAGAGTAGACAATTAAGTAAATACTTAGAAATTCATAAAAAAAAATTGTAGCCGTTATTAATTAATCTTACCGAAATGGCGAAACAAATTAAGTAATGACATGTTATAATGGATCGATGGGGATGGGATTTTAAAAGGTAAGCCGATGGGAATCGGCTTGTATGGACCCGGACCCTTCGCCACTGTGTCCTATACGTTTCCCACAGGGTGATTTTATCAAAAAATATCGGAAGAAACTCAAATATAATTTGAAAACTATAACAAATATATTACTTTCAGACAGTTTTGTTGTAGCTTTCAATTTTTTTTTTTTTAAATAAAAACTGCAACTGGAGATACAAAACGCCTCTGAATGCAGTTCTAATAATTATTAAAATCAAAATGAAGTCTACCTTAAATTTTAGATAAAGTGACAGATAGATAATTATGATGAATAAATATTTCTTTTAATTTTATGCAAACTTTTTTTTCTTTTGTAAGACATCTTTACCCTTCCCCCTTACCCCCAAACAATTTTTTTATAGGGGCCCCGCCAAGGCATGCTACACCCCTACCCCTGGTTTTATTTACGTTTTCAACCCCCATATCTCCGCTATTTTGAAAAATGTTTAAAAACTGAATCGACAAAAAAACATTGTAACGAATCGAACTTGCTCACACACGACAATCGTTTGAGAAATGCGATCTGTTTACAAATTACTGCCAAGGTGCTCATGCATAAGGAATGAGAAATAAAAAAATATCAAAAAACAACAAAAAAAATATGTTTTTTTTTATAATGGAAATACTTAAACAACAACAATTTGTTCAATGTGCTGGTAATTTTGAGAAAAGGACACTATAAGAAAAGGACATTTTCAGAAAAATACATTGTGCGCCTAGGCGCGCGCTCGCACGGTCAATGAAAAGAATGAAAACCTAAATGCCTGAAAAAATCGTCAGTGATATGATTGTAATTTTGCACATATTCTTTTCCTTTGGAAGTTACTCGTTATCAGCTAATAAAGTATTCTACAAAACTGTGTTACGTGCTGCGGAATTAATTAAGATAATTAAGAAGTAAGGCCACATGTTTTGTGTGCAGTAGTGAAACAACTTTTGTTTTCATTTACTGTTTTTGATGTTTATGTTGTGCTGAATAATATCCAAATTGATAATTCGTCTTTCAAAAATCTTTGTAGTTAGGTATTATGATTTTGCTAGTTTATTCCTAGCATACTCAATTCTATATTTGCATAAAACTTGTTTCAGAATATTTGCAAGACGCACAACCATCTCTTTCACCACCTATGATATGACGATAGCTGTTTTATAAAATAAATAGTTATGTTTTCAATTACCTTCTCCAAAGTGTTCATTATCTCCAACCGTGTTTGCGATTCAGCACTTTTGAGTGAGCGGACTAGGGTGGTCACAGTCTCTTCATAGGACCGCCCCATCATTCTACCCAGCTTTTCGTACATGCTCCCAAGACAACAGATGGCGGCACTAAAAAAAATACAAAAAAAAAAATACATATAGGGTTGATCGCATGGACGATGCTGCCGCGCACAACAGCACTTGTGCTATCTTTCTCGTTCTAGCAAATTGCTAAAACTGAACAACAATCTCCAACGAATATAGGTCAAAAACGAATTTTTTTCGCCTTTCCATAGTAAGTCGGTCAGCTGACCAATACAGTATTTTCACTGGGCTATGTATAAAAACCGGCCAAGTGCGTGTCGGGCCACGCGCCATAGGGTTCCGTAGTTACCTTATACCATACCATATTTAATACCACCTATCATTTTTCGTCTGCAAAAATAACTTTGTTTTTCACAGTGTTGGTATGAATGACAAAGTTATATTTGCGGTTTTGGAAAATGTGCTATATCTCAAAAACTAATAACTGTATCTCGTTCAAACCAATTTTGGTTGAAAGTGTTTATTAAGATCTACAGCATATATTTTTTTTAGATTTTTCACTCTCTTATTTCAAAAGTTAAAGGGGGGGGACACACATTTTACCACTTTGGCGCTGAATATCTTTCAAACGGTTGATTTTGAGAAAAAGTTGTCTTAGAAACCTCAATGCCATTTTTAAAGACCTATCTATAGATACCCAACACGTGTTGGTTTGAAGAAAAAAATTTTTTTCAGTTTCAGTTCCATGTATGGGGAGCCCCCCCTTAATCTTTTATTTTTCTTATTTTTGTATTAAATTCGTTAAGCGGTTAACAGAATACATCTACCTACCAAGTTTTAACTGTGTAGTCTTAATACTTTCGGAATAAAGTGGCTGTGACATACGGACAGACAGACAGACAGACAGACATGACGAATCTATAAGGGTTCCGTTTTTTGCCATTTAGGCTACGGAACCCTAAAAATTTGGCATGCACTAAAATAGATGTTCTACTACTTAATTCTTATTATCCATCAGAAATACATTTTTTTACTTATTGGGATTCTATTCACTTCTCAAGCTTAGGCGCTCACTAGACATGAAATAAAACTTGGTTTTATTGAAAGTATTTTGGTATTTAGTTGGTATTTGGTTAGATTTTTTATTTTCCCGACGTTTCGGCACGTTTCTTTTCCCGGGGAAAATCAAACCAAATACCAACAAAATACCAAAGTTCTTTCAATAAAACCGCGCTAGTATCCGTTAAAAAAGTGTTTTATTTCATGTTATTGGGATTTTTTTTGCTAATTTTAATAAGAGAAAGTAACTTACAGTCTTGTTGGTAGATATGAGGGTGAGTCATCTTTCACTTTGATGATGTCATTGCATTTGTTGACTGTATCGAAAAGGAGGAATGTATCTCCAACGGAGAACAATGTAGCGAGACATCGGGCCAGCAGCCGACGTGCTGGGGCTCCCAGCGACTCGCGCAACAGGTTCAGCAGCTGAGCAACTAATTTTTGCATACAACTTTTGATGTCAGACTGGAAATAAAAATGTGAATAAGTATTCAGGCTTTTATGGTGTTCTGCTTACAAAACAATTGATATTTTTCAGCATTATGAAAAAACTACTAGCTCTTACTTAACTACTGTGAGCTATTTACACTGTAAAAAATTTATGGGACCACAGGGTAACTAAAATAAATTAAAAAAAATCGTTTTATTGACCAATTAGTGACAGGTGTTTAAATAATACCAACTTAGGACTAGATAGCAGACTCTTAATATTATAAGCCTCTGCTGCCGAACTAGGCAAAAAAACCTGTATATCGGCATTCAGCGCCATAACCCTCCACAGACATAGCAATTTAAACTAGTCAAAGCAAGTCTCACAAAAATGAGCACAATAATACTTCGATCTAAAGACAATACAAAATAAAAGAAAAACAATAAGAAAACTGCCAAAGTTATGATTGAAACTAAACTTGAAAAACCGTCAACTTGAGAACCTTCTCCTTTTTTGAAATCGGTTAAAAACAAGCTTTTGTTTAAATCATAATGTTTGTCTCAATCAGGATTTTGTTGTAATATGTAAACATATTTAGCTTAACGTGGTCATAATAAGGCATTTGATTGTAGCCTGTATAATGTAGGTATATGGATGGCACACAGGATACTTAAATAAACAATAAACCTTCCAGTCATCCACAATGGCTTGTGTAAATAATAAAATATAATTGTTTGCAACCTACCTATTATTCACACACATTTCCTGTTATTTTACCCTATTATTAGTAATAACATTAAATTAAAAAATAGGTAGCTAGTTTATTTACTTGAATATGGTTACATTTTGATCGTAACGCTTCAACGCCCGGAAAATGAGACAAATAGATTTCCTATTGTTGTCTGGCCGCATGCGGCTGGGCGGGCATCGAAGAATTAAATAAATAGTGTTGTATACTATAACTAATATTTTTTTTCCAATATCTTTGAATAATTACCTTGTGTGCTGCAACCAGAACCTTGTCAAGGAACCGAAGCCACTCAAATATGAAATGCGGTTTCTTGTCATCGGGCAGTTGTTGTAGTGCAGCTTCATTTAGTGTGAGCGAGTGGGACACCTCCATCATTCTGTGGAATAAATACATTTTTATAAAATAATTATATCCCACCAAAATCATTTCATGAATAATGTTGCCAAGAACTTGTACTGTCAAAAAGTTATCCTAGACACGCACAACACGAACAACAGGCTGCAGGTGGCATGCGACTATGGTTATCCTTTTTATTGAATTTTGGACTCGAATATTTTCTTGTTTCTTACTTTTTAGAGCACGATTTTTCTGTAGTCGGGTTTTTTCAACTATAATAAGTAACACTGCTATTGCAACTTCTCTGCACAAATGTACAAGAAACACTACCCATATTTAAGTCGCTAACTGGGTTGTCAAGCCTAGTCTCTCATGTTTTGGTTGCCAGGAGACCAAGTCGCCTGGCGGCCAGTTGACAGTGCGTATTGGTTCTAAAAGTGTTGTCACATTTGTTTTTTATATGGAAATGCAGCCTGCTGCGGCAAAGCATAGTGTGCAATAGTTCATATAATATATATGCGAGCCATTTTTATGCTGCAGCCTGCCCTGCTGCGCCCCGACAAAATGTATGTTAACCTGTAATGTACAGTGAACGGCATGCTGGGCTTTTGCAATGGGATAATCAACTTCAATCAATTTTAAACTAAGATGTGAATATTTTAAGGTTCACAACTAAAGATGTTTGATAGTTTTGTGTAGATTGGACTTGCTGCAGACTGTACTATAATATTAGTTATGGGAACAGATTTTTTTCTCCAGCTAAAGGTGGAAATTAAAATGATTATAAATACCACATACTTACTACATCTATAAATGTTGTTGGTTTTTATGAATATTGTATAAGTATTTACAGAAAGTTATACATCATCTTACCTTATATTTTCTACACTATTAAGAGAAGTATTTTCTAAAAACACATTGAGTAAATGCAGTAAAGCAATGCTGCTTACCAAATCAAACAGCTTCAATGAAACTAGTGAATCAATGAATTCTCAAGGTGAATTAGTAATATTTTCAGCACCGAGCATGATTCCCAGTACTATACATTATAAACCGGCAGCCTTATTACCTAACTTGCAAAAGCCAAGCGATAGCGAAAATTGCGCAATTTTTGCTTTAAAATTGCAAATTCGTATTACGCATCAGCAAAAACAGAACCATAGCAAACTAACGACAGTGCTGCCTCTACCGAACAAAAGATGAACTAAAATATGAATTCAACTGCATTCTACTCTTTGGAATTTTGTCATTTTCGTATTAGCTATCCTTTTTGACAGCAAAGCGATAGCAATCTGCGAGCAAATTGAGCTGTCAGATAGCAAATACAAAAAAGGTGATTATTTTCAATTGCTTCACTATCGCTACGTATTTGATAGTTAATTACGCCTTTGTATCGACATGGTTCGTGTTTTATTATTGTTCGCAACGTTAAATTATGAAAGTAGAAGAGATTTCACCAGCAACACACCACGATTGAGGCGTAGCTCTCGTGACGAAGCCAAGGCATTGGAGCTTTTCATCGATGGCCCTCATGTCGCTCTGACGGAGTCCAACGGAGTCTAAGGAGATATTTTTGGAAACATTTCTATTCCAGAAATGTACAAATAGTAAGGAGTTACATTTATTCTGAACACTAACCTCCATAAACATAAATATAAATTAAATACATTTTGTTTTTATTTCAGATTTGTGATAGTGATTTAAATATAATTAATGTAGACCCTTCATTTGGTGGAGCTACACATGATGCCCATATTTAGAGAATGTCAGATATACAAGGGCATATCCGACACTTATAGTTGAGGAGAGGCCGTTTTGCTGCTTGGTATGTAGC
This sequence comes from Agriphila geniculea, assembly GCA_943789525.1. NCBI lineage: Eukaryota > Metazoa > Arthropoda > Insecta > Lepidoptera > Crambidae > Agriphila > Agriphila geniculea. Next base: position 16,869,200 of record OX038890.1, read on the forward strand.
GGTATTAACTTACTATTTTAGTAATGAGCAGATTACCATTATATATCAAAATGCAATTAAATTTGGTTGACATAAATTTACAGGTGATTCTGGATACCTCCCTGTTAAAGGCCATGGCTTTTGACTGCGATTATCAATGCTGAACCTGTTAGTGCAGAAGATAATTACACCAATGTTCACCGCCTGACAAGGAATGCACTAGAGCGTTAAATTGGTGTTCTGGAAGCTCATCGGAGGTGTTTGCTAGCAACAGAGTGTTGCATTATGACCGTTGCACAGTGGCCATTAAAAATTGATGCCTATGCTGTGTTAAGTAACATCTGCAACAGATATCGGCTTCGTACCACAATCGCCGAGTGCTGATACTCGGGGAGTTTAGCAAAATCAAATTCTTCATCATTCACTTGCATTGTACAAATATTATGGTTTACTATGAGATCAAATTAATGTTACAAGTGTGTATAGAAATAACTTTTATATAATGATTGGTAATAAATTTATTAAAATAGTATCTATTGTAAACCCCGTTTGATTCATAATTTGTTTTTTAATAATTATTTTTATTCCTATCAATTTATAACTTCCTTTACATACCATTCCTAAATTTAGTCATCCATTTAGTCTGTCCTCACCTCAGACATATTTTATCCTCTTACCATCACAACCTAAGCAAATCATTACTTTTATACAAAATAAACTTTGTTGCATTATTACAGATCATCACCGTACTTTCTTTGTGAGCAGTCACAAATAATAAAGTTAAGTATCTACTTAATCATGATAGTATAATGATTTGCTTAGGTTGTGACGGTAAGAGGATAAAATATGTCTGAGGACTAATTTTATTGTGTAGGTATCTACCTATATTAGGTGCTCAAATTTGAAAAATAGTACCTATTTTGGAAAACATAAGTATTTGCTTTGAACAGTTCCAGTTAAATAAAAGTCTGCTTAAACCAACAACTAGGTATTTAATACATATACAACTTAAATAATAACAACACCAAAGAGTAGGTATAATATAATCATATTAATTAGAAGTCCACAATGTTGTTCGAAGTAATTACTTCGAACAACATTGTGGACAAGTTGACTGGAGCGTACACGCTAAGTTTCAACAGTTCAATTTAACTACTCATTTCCCCCATAAAAATGTCTATACCAGTTCCACAAAGTGAAACCAAGTTACCACTCAGCTAAATTCAATCAAAACAACATCAGAACCTACACATAGAACTTAAAGTTATGTGGTACAAGCAAGTTCACTTGAACACTATCATCGTGGTCACTGTTATCAAAAGTTCTAAACACATGACGGAGGCCCAGCACAAGACAATGCACAACCACGGCCATGCCGCAGTGTGCCTGCGCCGCCAGGCACTTCCTGACTCTCCAACCCACTCCCGCGGACGGTCCACACCCTCGACTCTTGCAGCTAGCAGCTAAAGGACTCGAACTGTCTCATATTCTTTTCTTCTGGTACATTTCGTTCGGTAGCCCCTTACTTAGTCAGGCGACTCCTTCAGCCTGAAGAAAGACTTGGTAGGTACTAGGGCTTATCATAGCTTATTCCTCTGGCGCATTTTGGCCAGTCCCTCCCTTTCAGAAGAAAGACTCATAATATTTATTAATAGTTGGATTTTATGAAAATAAATAAGTAAATGTTTGTTTGCCTGAAGGAAATGACAATGTGTGCATTTCAGCAGACTAACCGCTGAGTCATCGGTCGCCATAGAGTACCTTTAAACCGTAGAAAGTAAGAAATTTTATAATTACTTTCCATGGTTAAAATGTACACTGTGGTGATCGCTGACTCAGCGGTTGGTCTGCCGGAATCCACCCATTGACATTCTTAGTTCCAGTGATTGCCACGAAATTGTTGTTGGCGCTAGTGCCGCAGCAAAAAGTGCATTCAATCCATCAGCGAGCGATTAGCCAGCAAACACATACGTAATACGATTTTTTTTGACGTTTAGCAAACGATCGCGCGTCTATCGCGCGATAACTGCGCGATTATTGCTGATTGCTAAATTTTAGGTAATAAGGCTGCCGGATGTATGTAGCTGGTTTGTTTATTGTAAGTCGTCAGAGGTGATTCAGCCAGTGGCAGAGTTTGAACGCCGCCCCATGTACCTACATTAAATAAAACCAAAATATTTCGACCCTAAAACCATGGGTAGAACTACACTAGGTACTTTATATTTCGATAATTATGTAGATGTAGAAAGATTACTTTATCAAACTCTTTTAGGCACAAGGAATACAAACCAAAGTATGTAAAATGTTTTACGACACGATATTCACAGCACCATTATTTTAGGACGTTTACACAATAATCAAGAATTTCAGAAATCGCTAAAATAATCTAGTTCTGATAATGAGTTCCAAATAAAATAAATAAAATATGTATTTCAATTTCTCAACTCTACACTCTCTCCACAGATTTCTGACGACCACAGACCTCAGAAAAAGGCCACAGACAGACATGAACAAGTTATGACAGATAGAGATGCCCGATACATGCCGATATGAATCGATTTTTTTAAAGATCGATTTTTCTGTTAGGGTTATAACCAAGCGACGAAACGATCGAGAGTTGTTTTTATAACCTCTTTAGGTACAAAGTTTTCGTTTTCTACTATTAATACGGCGGGCTGATTATCTAATTAGAAACCACCTAGCGACCGGTTGCAGTTCATAGATGATAGTGATCCATTGCTACTTCTTTTTAGATTAAAAAAAACATACCAAAGAAAAGTAGCAATGTATGTGGAATGAAACCGGTCGCTAAATAGTTTCTTTTTAGATAATCAGGGTGCGGGTAATATTTAAACTTTCCTTTAAACTAAATCAATTAAAAATCTATATTTTGAGGACAAACCATGATATTTTTGAAATTTAGTCACAAAAACACCAAAAACATCAAGCTATATATGACATTATTTTAGTAAGATAAACGTCAGATCTTTTTTACACGACTGCCCAAAAAGGAGTGTAAGTATATTTGTTTAGGGTTCATGTATGTTTGTGGGTATGTGAGTTTCTTTATTCCACCATAACTCCTAAACACATGAATGGGGTATAGTTAGAATCCTTGCAGTATCCCGAGTGACACTGGCTATATATTTTTTTTGAAATATATCGATATTGCGACTGTATGACGCCACTTTCAAATGGGAAAAAAAAATTTTTTTTTTCAGCCACCCATTTTGATGGTTGTTTGGTTGCTGCGCTCCGAGCCACGGAACGGTGAAACTACGCTCTGACAGCTGTCAGAGTAAAATTTTACCGAATCACGGAATGGTTAGAGTGCGCACCGGAGTGCGCTCGAGTGCACTCGAGCGAAGCACGCCTCCTGGAATTCCTGGAATATGCTTTAGGCGACGGCTACACGCATGGTAAATACTGTGATCCATCGCCATAGAGTACATTTTAACCATGGAAAGTAAAACATTCTATATAAATTACTTTCCATGGTTAAAATTCTATGGCGATCGATGACTCAAAGATTTGTCGAATGCACCCAATGATTTTGCGTTAAGTTTGCTGGAATGCACCCATTGACATGACATTTGTTGTGTTGATTGACATGACATGTTTGTTTTTTTTGTCTGCCTGCCTGGCCGACGCTGACATAAGTTGGCTTGATTTTCTAACGTTTTGATAGTATTCATGTGAAAAGATTTTGTTGAAACACAAAACGTACATGAAGTATTAAAAACTAAAGTAGTTTTGGAGATTACAATGCCAGTTTCCTCGTTACGGAGGTGAATATATGCACTTACAGAGTGCGAACTTTACTGAGCATCAAAATTCGTCTGCTCAATGAATACTATGAGTTCACAGCAGAGCCCGGCAAACATTCAAGCTGCCGTTGACCGAGAGAAAATATATACGTGGATTTTGGAGTTATGCAATCCAGAAACACGGGAAAATGCTCTCCTCGAGCTAAGTAAGAAGCGTGAGGTTGTGCCAGACTTAGCGCCTATGTTATGGCATAGCTTTGGAACAATAGCCGCGCTGTTGCAAGAAATCACTAACATATACGTGGCGATGATACCCCCTACGCTAACTGCTCACCAAAGTAACCGTGTGTGCAATGCCCTGGCACTGATGCAATGCGTGGCCTCACACCCCGAAACGAGATCTGCGTTTCTCCAAGCTCACGTGCCTCTATTCCTATATCCCTTCCTCCACACCGTTTCCAAAACACGCCCTTTCGAATACTTACGACTCACCAGCCTAGGAGTAATTGGAGCTTTAGTGAAAACTGATGAACAAGAAGTGATCACATTTTTACTCACTACTGAAATTATACCGCTTTGCCTTCGCATTATGGAGAACGGATCCGAGTTGTCCAAGACTGTAGCCACCTTCATATTACAGAAGATCTTATTGGATGACAGTGGACTGTGTTACATTTGTCAGACATATGACAGGTTTTCTCATGTGGCAATGATTTTGGGGAAAATGGTGCTGTCGCTGGCGAAGGACCCGTCTGCTAGGCTTTTGAAACATGTAGTTCGCTGCTACCTCCGGCTCTCGGATAATCCCAGGGCTAGAGCTGCTCTGAGACAGTGTCTCCCGGATCAGCTGAGAGATGCAACGTTCACGGAGTGCCTCCAAGAAGATAACTCCACTAAACATTGGTTAGCGCAGCTGATCAAGAACTTGGAAGCCCAGCCCCCACCTGCTAGTCCAGCACAACAGAACATGTGAGCGTTACTTACACTAAGGCCCACTTTGAATGATATACATTGAGTTCATTTTTCTATTGTTTTCATTTATTTTTAACAGTGATGAAGTTCATTTATTTGTTAATTATGTAAACTGTGATTAATTTTATTTTATTATTGTAATTTTCTTTACAGACTACTATAGCAAAATATAGGAAACAATAGTCAATTTCTATTTATTTTATATTTCGAAATACTCTGTAATTGTATCATAGTGGGCATTAGTGTGTCATTATTATACTGTATGAAGTCTATTCCAACATATCTTACCAAATTGACGTTAACATAAGAAAATTAAATGTCAACGTTCACGTCTCATGTCAGCATTGTATTATTTTTAGGTACACCTCAAGATTTAATGCACTAACTTTTTAAGCAGATGTAGTGGACTGGACTAGGAATAAAGGTTTTCGTAATTTGGCATTTTTTTATTTTAATTATTTACAGAAAACTTGTTTAAAGCCTCTAAATATGCAATCTTAAGATCTCCGCTGCGTTAAGGCACTGTTGGTGCTCATACCCCCTGGGGTATGTGAGGATGCATAAAGGGTAACCGGACCAATGTCAACTAAGATATTAATATCAGTAAAAAAACTTAAAAAGTTGCTAAAACATCACATGATTAATGGTCTCCTGTTTTCTTAGACTATCTTAGGCAATGTCTGATATCCTATAGATTCCATACGCCGACGTCAGCATTTGAAAAAGACCACAGCAGTGTCCATCAGCCATTTTAATGTCCCCACTGCTGGGGCACAGACTGTCCTTATGGGTGGATAAGGAGGATGGGCCATAACCCACCATGCGGGCCCAATGTGGATTGATGGGTGTTAACGACTGCAAATGCAGCCGGGACTTAACGTGCCTTCCTAAGCACGGAGGTACTATACTAGTAAGCATTGTGACGCTGATGCTGCAATCGGCTAACCAAATCGTAAATAAGAGACCAAAGCCTTATTGACTAAACAAGTAACCATGTGCGTGTAGTTTCCTGTTACATCAATGATAATAAATGTCATTACTCCATATTTTAATTTACAATTTTATTGTGTTACAGATGTCTAGTAAATTCTTAAAAATCTGGTCCTCTTGTACGGCCTTTTGATAAAGCCCACTTTCTAGCAATCACATTAGAATTATTAATGATAGGTGCATTTGATGATTTATCATGCGTCTTCTTTTTTGTAGCGCTAGTTTGTACATCGATGTCAAAAACTAGTTTTACGTTACTCTGTTTTTTAAAACTACTGAGTTCATCCTGAATACCGCAGTTGACTAAATTGAAGGAGAGTGCCGAAGCTTTGTCCAAGCCTTGGAAATTTTTAAACTCGAACGTCTGAATTGCTTTATTTTCCGATTGAACATTCCTCTGTTTTTTACCACAATTACATACTTTAGTATCTCTTCTTCTGACTATTGTGACACAGTCGTTATCACATTTTAACGGACCTGAAGCTCTTGTGTTTGATGCAATGTCTACCAGTTTCTTTTTAAGTAAAGTCTCTTTTGATTTGAATTTGTTTGTTATTTTGTTTCTATTTGAGTCCGATCTTGGCATAACTTCATTGATTTCTGTCTTTTTCTTAATTATTATAGAAGAAGTAGGTTTACCTTTGTATCGGTTATTAGTAGATGCAGGTATTGGTCCTTTGATTTTGTAGTCATGTACAGACGGCTCTTCATCTGTATCACATATTTCATCACAGAGTTTCTGGGCTATTGAAGACATTTGTACCAAATTGTATCTGATTGATGTTATTATATTTTGTTACTGTTTATTTAATTGTCCACCATCATGTTGTGGGTGAATGGCATGTTTTGACTGCCAATATTTTTTTAATCTGTTGCTTTTTTATTTTATGTTGTATAGATTTTAATTGTCATTTCAAACAGATCGATGTGACGCCGAAGTCGTATCTTTTACGAAATGAAAAGAAATTTTTATATGAATTTTTGTAAATTACATAACTTCTTTGGCTTACTACTTATTGACACTATTTTTTTTACTTTCACTACCTACCTAAAGGTATATGTATTGACATAATTTTTGACATTTGGACAACGTAATTATATTCTTTTTTGACATCATGAATCATGACAAAAGAAAAAAAATCCAGGTCAATGCAAAAATACCATATTGATAGGTAAGTAAGGGGTCGATGTTGGGAAGTCTATATCTAGTCTATCCCCCTTACTAATAAAGATTGAATAACAGATGTTTAGTTACACAATGGTTACTCTCTGTCAAACTATTTGAATTTGACATTAAAAAGAAAGTGACAAAACACTGTGTAACTATGCAGCTGCTATACAATCTTTATTAGTAAGGGGGTTTGTCTATAAGTTGGGAATACTTTTCTAATAGACTGAGCGGTCACGGGATTTTTGGTAACGATCAAGGAAAAGGTTAGATTCATTTTCATGGGTTGTAGAGTGGTCCCCTAATGTGAATAATGTTGGTCTGCCTGCTCTCAGTGGTTGCAACTTCGAGTTATAGCGCTCCCAAGAGGCATCATTGTTACGAAAAAAGAAACGATCAGAGAAATGGTCAGTTTTAGTACCTAATGTGCGCTTTTATAATTCCCAACGGCCCGGCACGGCACCGCCCGGCAGCCGTCCAACGGCACAACAGGGAAGTGAAATGTATGGAATCATATGGAGACGCTTTTATATTTCCTCAACGGCACCGGCAAACCGTGCCGTGCCGGCCACATCCTACGCTGCCGTCGAACTTTTACGATGTAGTGCGTAGCTACAAGGATTTATATGTGTGAGTGTGAGTCCAGAGCAAAGAATATACAGCATGTATAAAGGGCACAACCAGAATATTGGCGTAATATCGTTAATGTGTTGTTAGTTAGTTGGTATGCTAGTACCTATGTATGATTGTGGAAACAAACAACATCAAAATTCAACAAATTGGTAATTTTCCGACAAACAGTTATTTCGATACTGATCGGAAAGGTACTTATAGCGGTGCTGAACACGGTTAATAGGGAACTTACCAAAGTTAAATATTGTTACCTATCTCAACAAATAATTACCTAGATATTACTTTAGTAGGTAGTTACCTACTTAATTAAATAATGTGTTGTGTAGATAGATACCTACCTATCTTGGTAAGTAGGTACCTACGTAATGAAAACCAGCTACATATACTTATTATATTCTTTGATTTTTAAAAGATTTATTTATCATTTAAGTAAGTACCTACTACCTAAATCTGTTCATCCTTACTTGTCTTATTTAGTAAACAGTTTTTGACAGTTGTCATACGACTTTTAAACTTAAATCGTTATTTAAAAATATGTTAGTAACTTTATGAAATTGTTGTTAATTTATTAACAATTTATTTCGTAATCTATGTGTGGAAAGCCATTTGTTGTATTTTATAATTGATTATTTCATTAAAGAGTTGGGTGAAGATTGTTTACCATATAAGACAAGTAAGGATGGACAGACTTTACCTACATTGTAACATAATCATTACAGAATTTACAATCAATTTGTACAAAAAATGGCAATCGATGACTCAAAGATTTGTCTGGCAGAATGCGCCCACTGAAGGCCGAAACAAATTATCGGACGCGGCTTGATGGACGCGGCTTACTGCCGCGACTGATAGGTATCTGGGACTATGAAAATACACTGAGGTGTGAAAACTATCGGACGTAAGTCGCGGACGTAACCATAGACTAATATGACGTCATCGGACGTCCGAGAGCTATCTGGCACGCTGGATGTTTTTAGCGTCCTCGGACGTCCGCGGACGGTGTGCACGACGCGTCCTGCGTCACTCGATGACAAGAGAGATCGCTAGTCTGGTATTTCATGGTTATTATCGTCTGTGTAATTGTAAATGATGGAAATTGGAAGGAGTTTTTGGCGGGATTTTGTCGAGTTCAGTTCGGTGACTATTTTAATTATTCGCAAATTGATTCATAGTGGATATTGTGTCTTAAAATTGGTGCAGTTTTGTGGTACAAGTGTCTACGCAACTGAACAATATGTGGGATAATGGAAATAGGCGCGATCTTGGTGGTGTGAAGCTGAGACTTTTATTGTAGTGGTCGCTACCTCGGCTGACCTTACCGAGTAAACTGTCTTGATATACTTGCTGCCAAATGCTCCAAGCAGCATTGGAATGTGATGCACCCGCATTCTAATAAGACGCAAGATTTGGCTTTGCCTTTATTTAAAAAAAAGACTAAGAAACCAACACGCAAGAACTGGCTGTATGGCATAGTCCTTCGCCTGTCCTGAAAAGGGCAAAACATCTACTACTACTACTACTGGAACCATGGAAATAGTATTATAAACCGGAATGAGCGCTTCGCCCCAAAACGAGCCGACAGAGAGGTCAAGTAGATGTATGTGTCCCATGGAAATAGTACTATAAACCGGAATGAGCGCTTCGCCCCAAAACGAGCCGACAGAGAGGTCAAGTAGATGTATGTGTCCTTTTCTTCATTAGGGTGACCAAACCGTATGGTTGGCCGGAGACATACATAATACTTTAAACTGTTTAATATAAACTTAAATACCTAGGTCGTTCTTTATTTATAATTAACACTTTTTACCGCGTTTTTATTAGGTTGCTTGCTCTTTTGTTTGTTTGAGCACAAATTTTGCAAACGATTTTATACTAAATTCCCGATTTCATCAAATCAAAATCAGCCCACAAGCAAAACAGTTGGCCGCCATCTTGGATTTTTTGTATTTATAAAATTGCATTGTTATTTTCTTGTCAAAATAGTACCAAAAACCAAGTTTCATTGAAATCGGCCCTAAGAACAAATAAGTTGGCCACCATCTTGAATTTTGTAAGTTTTCAACATTGCGTTGTTATTTTCTTGTCAAAATAGTGCCAAAAACCGAGTTTCATCAAAATCGGCCCAAAAACAAAAAAGTTAGCCGCCATCTTGGATTTTTAATATTTTAAAAATGCATTGTTATTTTCTTATCAAAATAGTGCCAAAAACCGAGTTTCATCGAAATCGGCCCATAAACAAAAAAGTTGGCCGCCATCTTGAATTTTTAAATATTTAAAAAATGCGTTGTTATTTTCTTATCAAAATAGTGCCAAAAACCGAGTTTCATCGAAATCGGCCCATAAACAAAAAAGTTGGCCGCCATCTTGAATTTTTTAATATTTAAAAAATGTGTTGTTATTTTCTTATCAAAATAGTGCCAAAAACCGAGTTTCATCGAAATCGGCCCATAAACAAAAAAGTTGGCCGCCATCTTGAATTTTTTAATATTTAAAAAAAGCGTTGTTATTTTCTTATCAAAATAGTGCCAAAAACCGAGTTTCATCGAAATCGGCCCATAAACAAAAAAAGTTGGCCGCCATCTTGAATTTTTTAATATTTAAAAAATGCGTTGTTATTTTCTTATCAAAATAGTGCCAAAAACCGAGTTTCATCGAAATCGGCCCAAAAACAAAAAAGTTGGCCGCCATCTTGAATTTTTTAATATTTAAAAAATGCGTTGTTATTTTCTTATCAAAATAGTGCCATAAACCGAGTTTCATCGAAATCGGACCATAAACAAAAAAGTTGGCCGCCATCTTGAATTTTTTAATATTTAAAAAATGCGTTGTTATTTTCTTATCAAAATAGTGCCGAAAACCGAGTTTCATCGAAATCGGCGCATAAACATGAATTTGATTATTAATATAAACTTTACCCCTCGCCTGCGACTTCCAGTTATTTCCATTGATAGAACAATTTCGTTTTTGGGAAATCAGAAATGGTGTAGTATTTATGGTCACCCTAGTTTTGTAAAGGAATATTTCCCGAATATTGAAATTCTAAAATTGAAATTTGGCGCCAAAGTCAAAATCGGATCGGAGTTGCCAGGATTGACACTTGAATTTATACAACTACAATAATGCTGATTAGCATTATTGTAGAAATCTAATTAAATCAAAAGAGTAAGTTCAGTTTTATTTTACAATTACTATGTGTTATTCTAAATTAATATTTAAGTAGTATATTTTCAATATTCCACTCCGAATCCTTAACTTTGACACACTACGTGATTGGTAACGTACATTTTTTTTTTCCTACTATCGTGGTATTATTGTTTTGTAATGGCAATTGTGCGAACGAGACACCGACCTCCACCTAGTGTTGTTTCATTCACACAGTAGAGTCTTCAGTCAATGTCATCGATAGAATTTCAACTCTATGACAAAGGCAATACAGTTGAATTTCTTTTAAACGAATAGTGAAAATTTTTGTATAGTACTCACTCCTTATATGAACCTCCTTGATGTGTCCTTTTCTTCATTAGGGTGACCAAACCGTATGGTTGGCCGGAGACATACATAATACTTTAAACTGTTTAATATAAACTTAAATACCTAGGTAGTTCTTTATTTATAATTAACACTTTTTACCGCATTTTTATTAGGTTGCTTGCTCTTTTGTTTGTTTGAGCACAAATTTTGCAAACGATTTTATACCAAATTCCCGATGAGCTAGAGACTTGAAACTTTGAACACAGGTCAGAAATTGAACTGATCTGATTATGGAGCCGGAAGAACGCCACAGGAACTCTATGATGAATGAAACTATACAACCCCATCGTGTTTGGGCTTGTTAGAATTGTCTTGACAAGTACTCTGACGGGAGACGAGGTTCAGGGTCGGATGATGAAGTCTGGATTCCATGCCATAGGAACTCAATATTGAAATCATGCAACCCCATCGAGTTTGGGCTTGTTTGAATTGTCTTGACGAGTGCTCTGTTGGGTAATAGTATCCAAGAGTCTGATGATGGAGCCGGAAGAAGGCCACAGGAACACTGCAATAAAACCTTTCAACCCCATCGAGTTTGGACTCGTTTGAATGGTCTTGACGAGTACTCTGATAGGCGGTGGTATATTTTTAGTTTAGCTCGTTAACTAAAAAAAAGAAAATTAATATTTATTAAAAAACATATTTTTTAAGAACATATTATTTATCACGTTTTTATTAAGTTGCTTTTTTGTTTTCATTTTTTAAATATGGTAATTCAACCAATTAAAATCTAGTTTATTCAATTCAATTTAATTTCAAGTGTAAATAATTACGCAACTTTAAAGTTTATTCCAATTTTTAATAAAAAAATGCAACGTGCGTGAACTTCGGAAAAACAAATAAATGTTGGAAAAACAAGTAAAAGTAGGAAAACATTGTCTAGTGATCTGTAGTTAAAAAAAGATGGAAACGATTTTCGACTTTATTGACGTTTAAAATTCGATTGCTTTTTCCCATAATTATACTTGTACATTTACTTTGCTGTTTCATTAAAAACTGTTATTTTGGTAAAGATGTCAATAAGGTCTAAAATACTTGCACCAATTTTTTACTTGTGAAATTAATAAAATGGGTGCAAGAGATTTACGACGACACAATGTTAAAAATATAAAAAAAAAAATGGCGGCTAACTATATTGTTCGTGGGCCGATTTTATGAAACTCGATTTTGTTACTATTTTGATCAAAATATAACAAAGAAATGTTAAAAATATAAAAAAAAAAAATATGGCAGCCAACTCTTTTATTTGTGGGCTGATTTGAATGAGACTCGGTTTTTAGTACTAATTTGACAAGAAAATAATAACACAATATGTATTAAAAAAATTAAAAAATCTAAGATGGCAGCCAACTTGTTTGTTTTTGGGCCGATTTCGGTGAAACTCGGTTTTTGGTAATATTTTGACAAGAAAATAACAATGCAATTTTTAAAATACTAAAAATCTAAGATAGCGGCCAACTTTTTTGTTTTTTTGGGCCGATTTCGATGAAACTCGGTTTTTGGTTACTAATTAGACAAGAAAATAACAACTCAATGTAATCTGAAGGAAAAATCAAAAAAGATCAAAATGGCTGCTAATTTGTTTTTGAAATCGGCCCAAGAACAAAAAAGTTGGCCACCATCTTGAATTTTGTAAGTTTTCAACATTGCGTTGTTATTTTCTTGTCAAAATCGTACCAAAAACCGAGTTTCATCAAAATCGGTCCAAAAACAAAAAAGTTGGACGCCATCTTGGATTTTTAGTTTTTTTAAAAATTGCGTTGTTATTTTCTTGTCAAAATAGTTCCAAAAACCGAGTTTCATCGAAATCGGCCCAAAAACAAAAAAGTTGGCCGCCAACTTGGATTTTTTAAATTTTCAACATTGCGTTGTTATTTTCTTGTCAAAATCGTACCAAAAACCAAGTTTCATCGAAATCGGCCAAAAACAAAAAAGTTGACCGCCATCTTGGATTTTTTAAATTTTCAACATTGCGTTGTTATTTTCTTGTCAAAATCTTACCAAAAACCGAGTTTCATCAAAATCGGCCCAAAAACAAAAAAGTTGGGCGCCATCTTGGATTTTTAGTTTTTTAAAAATTGCGTTGTTATTTTCTTGTCAAAATAGTTTCGAAAACCAAGTTTCATCGAAATCGGCCCAAAAACAAAAAAGTTGGCCGCCATCTTGGATTTTTGAAATTTTCAACATTGCGTTGTTATTTTCATGTTGAAATAGTACCAAAAACCGAGTTTCATCGAAATAGGCGCACAAACATGAATTTGATTATTATTATTAATTTTACCGTCTCACCTGCGACCTCTAGCCATTTCAATAGAACAATTTCGTTTTTTTGGAAATCTGAAATGGTGCAGTATTTATGGTCACACTAGTTTTGTAAAGTAACATTTCCTATAGATTGAAATTCTTAAATTGAAATTCGGCGCCAAGGTCAAAATCGGAGTTGCCAAGATTGACACTTCTATTTATTACCACCTCACCGATGATAGCTGATTAGCATTATTTTAGATATTTAATTAAATCAAAAGAGTAAGTTCTGTTTTATATTACAATTATTATGTGTCATTCTAAATTAATATTTAAATAGTATATATTCGACTTCCCATTCCGAATCCTTAATTTTGATACACTACTTGATTGGTAACGTACCATAGAAATAGAATGTCAAAGAACAACAATGTCAATAAACAGGTGATCCGAAAACGAATGCATACATTTTATATGAGATTGGTAAAATATGACTTAGATTCATAAAATATGACTATATCTGGCAAAGGAAATTATTAAACTATGTTCCATACTGTTTTCTTTGTCGATAAACGAATAAATGTAGAGAAATTTGGTTTTAGAGAAATGTGTAACAATATCTTATTTACCTGTGAAAAGTGTGATTACTTGGATTATTTCTTTTTGTTACATCACAATTACTTAGAGCACAAGACACCATGGCTCCACGATCCACGATACCTTTATTTTAAATTCTAATTAAGATTAACAAATATTTTAAACAAACTGTGATTGCTCATTTGCTAGGCGGGACGCTAGGGGCTTTTACTGTAAAAAATGTTGGCACATGTCACTTGATCCTGTCTCTTTTTTACATAGACCGTATCCGTATGATGTTGACTTCTCTTTTCCACGCTTTGTTGGTCTTCTTGAGCGCAGCGAAATTTTTTCTATGTCTATGTAACGTACATATTTTTAGTCCTACTATCGTGGTATTATTGTTTAGTAATGGCAATTGTGCGAACGAGACACCGACCTCCACCTGGTGTTGTCTCATTCACACAGTAGTGCCTTCAGTCAATCTCGTCGATAGAATTTCAACTCTATGAGCAATGCAATAAAGTTGAATTTCTTTTAAACGATATCTGAAAATTTTTGTAGAGTACTCACTCCCTATTATAAACCTCCTTGACTGGAACACGGCGGGTCGTCCCCATACAAAAATTCCTAGCTTTATGTCTATGGTATTATCTTTGGTTGACTTATAGAACATGACAGCTACACACCCCCGACCTTCGTGTCACTTGGGTTGCGTTCAGAGGTTAAGAGTGCGGTTGTTTGATTTTTAAGAACTTTAAAAGCCATTAATAAATCAAAGTCTTTGTTTTCCATTTGGAATACGAATAATTTAAACTTTCCTTTACTCTAAATCAAATAGTCATAGACATTATGGTCACTTTTTGGCCTAAAGCTGCATTTTGTGATGGAAGCAAGCCGCTTTGCACAGTGATAGTGGGGGCCAAACTAAGCGATTTCATCCGAGGATAAACGAGATTCACCCCTTAGGAACAGAGATGGCGCCACGTGTTTAAAAAATCTTTAAAAATTTCTCAAACCTGCTTGATCTCTCTGTCGGCTCGTTTTAGGGCGAAGCACTCAATCCGGTTTATAGTACTAAATTCATGGTCAGTTCAGTTTAAAAGTTGAAGCTGTCATTTTCTATATGTGAGGTCGAATTTTAAACAAAAGAGTCGTCCGTCTGATGCGTACTGCCATAGATTCGACTCAGAGAACGATGGCTTGTCTACACCGAAATGTCACTTTTGTCGGGTTGAGATCGAGATACTCATGCTCGCATTTACAACTAGTAGACTCGTATTGTTCTTTGTCTTGGCCTAATGTCAAAAGTCGACAAACATGAGCTTTTCTCTTCAACTGACATTAATTTGACAGTTGAATCAGAGAAACTTGTCTACCACCCTTTGAGTAGTCGAGAAGGTCGAGAGAGAATCACAGACTAATAAGAAGATTCGAAATAGTTTTCTACGTATTTTATTTTATATGAATTTAAATTTCGCAATAAAAATAAATCTAAATTATCCGTGCTTATATTTTATTCCTAAACTTAAAATTAAAATTATTTTCATACGTTGATTTTAATATTTCGTAATTTTCTCGTCATTTTACACAGATTACTAAATTAACAATTTCGTTAGTAGTCTGTGTTATCTTTTCAAAATACTCTAAATATAAGAAAGGCAAACGAATTTAAATCCATACAGCTATATTTAATTAGTTTTAAGAGTTTAGCGTTGCGAAATCTATAGAAAGGAACGGTGCTTTATGAGAAATAAAGTAATTATTTTCTATTGGCAACATTATTCTTCTCGAACTCGAGAGAGCTTGTCTACGGAAGAGAACGCTTTCTTGAATGCCTCTTTATCTTAGAACTTATAAAAAAAATGAGAATCATGTTTAAACTAAATTATTTCGGATCAAATTAGATAATTTTGACGTTTATTGGTGTTGAAATAAAAAGATTACCTTTAAAATTCACTTTTTTTATTAAAAGACATTAAAAGGTTTCGAAATTCTGAGAACGAGTCCCACCTGTCTGTCAAACTGTGCTCAGCAATCGAAAAGGTCGAGACGACAAGTCTTCGTAGACAAGAGTCTCGTTTGCTCATGCTACGCGTGCTGGAAATTGGAAGAAAAACTGATATGTTTGCAATCTTGAAATTTTATACAATGTTAAATTGAAAGAATACAAAAATGCCTGTTTAAAACTGTTTATAGGTGTGTACCGAATTAAATATAACAGTTATTAAGACTTTCGAAGTTTGTATTTAAGGAAGGTAACCTACCTAACCTATTATTTACCTTTAGAATAATATTTACCTCTCCTGGTTCCTGGTTGATGTATAGCTTAGCTCTATATTATTACAACAAATTGATATTCATAGAAGTTTATAAACAACACTCGTTTACAAACCTATGAATATTAATTTGTTGTAATCGTACGGTCATGGTCAATTATTTAACAGACCTCTTTTTAACTTCAGGACACTTAAGGTGTCACGGACAGTCCCCTAGGCAGAGGATGCATGGAGGAAGAAGAAACAGCAGCCCACTCACTGCGGTAATGCAGAGGAGTGGCCCCTTACCGGCTGAGGGATCTTGGCTCGCCGGGCAGCGTCCAGAAAGCAGTCAGGAATGTTTGAGCTGTTGGAGCGTTCCTGGCTGAGCTGGGCTGGCTGGATTGATCCGGCCACACACCCCCCATGCGCAAAATAGGTCCTCTTAAGTAAAGCGAGGCAACTAAAACAGCCATAATGGCTCAGCTCTCAGATTTATACACTTCATACATTACCCAACTGTAACTGAAATCTAACAAAATCATTACGAATCCCTCAATCGAAACTTTTCCGTACTTAAATGCCAATATACACACAACTGATGTATCAGGATTGTAAGAGCTGTTTCGATAAGTTTAAAAAAATCGCGTATTAAAAGGTATGGAAATCCTGAAACTGAGAAGTTTGGTACATTTAGCTCTTAAATGATATCAGCCACACGACAACCATAACCGCTGCTGGATATAGGTTACCTCCAAGGAAGTTCACGACGAACGGTCCTGCACTGCTCGCATCCAGCGGCTTCCCGCGACCTTCACCAGATCGTCGGTCCACCTTGTCGGGGGCCTACCCACGGAGCGTCGTCCGGTCCGCGGTTGCCATTCCAGAACCTTTCCCCGCCAACGGCCATCGATTCTTCTCGCTATGTGTCCTGCCTACTGCCACTTCAACTGAGCAATCCTTCGAGCGATGTTGATTACTTTAGTTTTCCTGCGGATCTCTTTATTTCTGATTCGATCACGCAGAAAAACGCCGAGTATGACTCTCTCCTTTGCACGCTGGGTGACCTTAAGCCTCCTTATAAGACCCATAGTTAGCGGCCACGTTTCACTGCCGTAAATCATCACTGGCAACACACACTAGTCATAGACTTTCATCTTAAGACACTGAGGTAAATCGGACGGGAAGATGTTTTCGAAGCTGCCCGAATGCTGCCCATCTGAGTTTGATTCGACGAGCGATTTCTTTCCCGAAACGAAATTGGACTTACCTAACTAGACTGCCTGTCCTAGGTACGTAATGGACAACAACTCCTAGTGTTCTGTTATATCGTAATTTGCAGGGTTAATAATATAAAATAAAACTGCTGAGTTTCCCATTGCATTGACGTCAATGCAATAGGAAACCGCTGTCCGGTTCATACGTTTAATTCCATTTTCTAGTTAGTTCAGATTGGACATCCGTCGGGCGCGAACATCTCATTGTCATCTTTTATCTTAATTTCGGAAGTAAAGTTCGTGTGTGAATTAAAATAGTTTTTTTTTTAAACTCTCCGCTGACCCGCTCCGTAACAGTTCCCAACATGAACTGGAGTGGGCACAACATGGGCATTCGATATGATTTTCGTCTTATAAATGTTCATCCTGAGACCCACTCTTTGGGAAGCACTAACGGAGATCATCGAGCATTGTGTTCAGTCAGGTCTTCCAAGGTTTCAGCCATAAGAACTATATAATCGGCAAAACGAATGTGTGTTAGGTACTGGCCATTAATCTTTATTCTGAGTCCTTTCCAGTCTAAAGCCCGCCGGTAACGATCAATTGCGATTGTCAATTTTTCCGTCAACGCCATTGTTGGAGCAATTGACAATCGCTTCAATTGCACGCGTAAACGATCAATTTTTCCGTCAATGGGCGTCAATTGCGGAAAAATTGACAATCGCAATTGATCGTTACAGATATCGTCCAACGCAGCTGTAAACAGTTTCGGAGAAATAATATCTCCCTGTCTCACACCTCGCTGCAGTTGGATAAGATTTGTGCTCTGGTTCTGTACTCGGATCGACATGGTGGCATTTTCGTATAAGTACCACATCACCTCGATATACCTGTAGTCCACTTGGCAACTTTGGAGAGACTGCAGCACCGCCCAGGTTTCAATCAAATCAAAGGCTTTCTCATAGTCCACGAACGCCAAGCATAGTGGCAGATGATGGATGTGGTCTATGGTGCTAAAGCCTTGTTCGGGAGGTTGGAAGTCGTCAAGTCGTCGAACGTGCGAGCGAAACGATCAACACATTAAAGTTACCTTGTTTGTATGAAAATAAAATTGTTTTTCTAATTATTAATTTATTTAACATTATATACATTGGAGGCTGATTCTTTGAAAAATTTAAGTTTTGATAGAAAATTGATTTTTTTTTAAACTCGTGTCAGTACTTCCTTTTTTATGCCAAAAATATATCTAGGGCAAGAACCTTATATATGACTCTGGACATTGCGTCACCTTTTGGGGCTTGAAGAACGAAAAAATAACCTTGAATGACGTCAACGATATTTTCCATCTCTTTCATTAGGGTGACAACAATGTTGTCCATTCGTAGGACAGTCACTACAAATAGGTACTTACTACAGACTATCAACTTATGCCTACGGCGTAAGTTTTTCCAATCCAAACATTCAAAAGTATTTAGATTCTAAACATTTGAATGTTTAGAATAGTTTAGATGTTAGTTAGTGCCAAAGTTTGTATGTTTGGGTATCTCTAAACGTACAAACATTCGCATTTAGAATATTACTGCATTTATAGGATTATTACTACTCTTGACCAACCATATTATAACCTTTATATATATTCATTCAAACCCCCCTTTTGGCCAGCGGCGGCGCGCAACACAAAATATTTACTTAATGATTATTTTCGGTTGGCTCCTCTCCGGATGGACGATACTGTTTTGGAATGGTGGTCACACTGGGGGTCAAGTCTGCTATTGTTAACATCATATAATCGTGTTTCAATGGTGTTTGAACGGTAATGCTTTTTAACACAGTTCTTGATTCTTAAACCCAAAACTGAGACACAGTGTCTAACGGGTTTGGATTTTTAGGAAAAACAATGTGTTTCAATTTTGGGTTTATAAAAACAAGAATTGTGTCAAAAAGCATTACCATCCAAACACCATTGAAACACGATTACGGCGTTAGTCACGATAATAGCAAACTTGACCCCTTGGTCCTGTACGGTCCGGCTGGTTAAAAGTCAAAACTTGGAGATACGTGGTGAGGTTTAAGATTTAGGTACAGATGCCGGCATATATATTGGCAAGAAAATGAAAGAGACAAAAGATGCGCAGTAGCCATAAACTTAGTGTTTATGGCTACTGCGCATCTTTTGTCCCTTTCTTTCTCTTGCCAATATATATGCCGGGCAGTTTTTTTTATACACACCCCAAACCCTAAAGTCACGTGTATTTTTATTTTGTACAATGAGGAATGTCCAAAAAAACAAATTGGCTGAATATTTTTATAGGCAGGAATAAGCGCCCTTAGTAATAGAAAAAAGTTTTAGAATAGAAAAAAGTTGTGTGAAAAAAAAAAAATTAAGTCTCATTATTAGTCATTGTATTAAAAAAAGTTGCAATATACAATGTCAAAACTGCATTATTTTGGCCGTTCAAAATAATTTCCCTCTAACGGTAATTGGGATATACTATAAATGTTTCTTTTCCTCATCGTTTCGGAATCTGAAAAATAAAATAAGATTAATTTTTATTTTTTATACGAATAAACAATGGGTGTCAAAGACCATAATAACTAGTATAGTAGTAAGGTAGTAAGTTAGGTAGGTCCGATTCTTAGCTGAAACTGATCTAAATTGTCTCAACTACGTAAGATAATATTTTAGTTTACATTACATTTTTTCTCTCTGTTAAGAATACAAAATAATTCCGCTCTCAAAGTTAAATGTGGCATAAAAACATAAAATGTAATGTTAAATGTAAACGTAAATTTTTCATCCAAATCTTTCTTTCTTATTCAAAAGTTCTGCTGTGATTATGGTCACCCTGCGATATGCAGATAATATTTCTAAAGCTTCTTATGTGTCGAAAATGAATACAGATTTGTACATATTATAATATTTCCGAATAAGATCGGAAACAATCTTTGAAATCTGCTAAAATTCAGATTTCTGAGAAGGAAAAATTGAATGCTGAAAATACTTAAAAAAACACTTACTTGTGAAATATAATGTTAGAATTTGGTTTTGAAACACTTTTGCAATTTTGCACAATGCAACACATGCTTTGTAACGCGAATTTTATTTAAATAATTTTATATTTTTGTACATAAACGTGAGATGCGGTGGAAAATCATTGACATTAGTGACATGTCAAATCAAAGACAATTCCATCAGTGATGCCACCTTATTTTTATTTGGTAACTTATGAAATATGGAGAAATTACTGTTAAACGTAAAATATTGTAATAACAAAATGGACTCATCTGTCCTCTAAATAATTACTTTGGCATGTACTAATAAATTTTAACATCATGTAACTAATTTAAAGTGTGCCGATATTTACATTTATTTAGAAAATATAATTAATTTTTGTACATGACCTGGGTAAATTGACTATGGATTGGGATATTTTGTACTTAGCATGGCAATTTCAATCACAGTCTGAGAGGGATAAAAGAAATCTGCAAAGGTGAATGACCTCATCCCCAACCATCCTTCAGTAGTAGAATGTCCAGTGTCATAGAATATGAATATAAGGTTCTTGATCTAGGGCGAATATATCCTATTTAATGTTTTAACATTAAAAGGCACTCGAAATAATTGAGTATTTTTGAAAATATTGTTGCCAATAATGACGATTTGTGACAATAATGACGAAATTGCCTTAAATAATGACATATTGGTTGCTGAAATTATGTATAACTGAGATTAGAATAGAGATAGGTCATCATTATATTACAATTTAAAGGCGATGGATCACAGTATTTACCATGCGTGTAGCCGTCGCCTAATGTTCAATTTTTACTTTCCATCTTCTTCTTCTTATTTTTGTTTTGGCAATCTACATTCCCCTTGGAAGTAACTTTTGCCAGTGTCAAGTGTTGAATAGTTCAGTGGTAGATTGTTTAATTTACATTAAAATGCGGGTGCATCGCATTTCAATGCTGCTTGGAGCATTTGGCACCAAGTATATAAAGACAGTTTACTCGGTAAGTTCTGCCGAGGTAGCCACCACTACAATAAAAGTCTCAGCTTCACACAACCAAGAACGCGTCTAATTCAATGGGGAATGTCCGATAAAAATCAAATTAGCTGAATATTTTTTTATAAGTAGGAATAAGCTCCCTTAGTAATAGAAAAAAGTTTCAGAATTTTCGGTTCCGTAAAAAAAATTAAAAAAATGAAAGTCTCTTCGGCTTCACAAATGTACGAAAGTAACAGCAGAATGGAATTTATACCTTTGCCACCACCTGCCACAACTAGTGCAGTATTTAGTGGCATCAACCTTGCAGATCGTCAACAAAGGAAGCCGCTTGGCACAGGCGTACTTTGTGGTCATCTGAGCTGATTTAGCCCTGTACCCACGTGGTACCACAATGATGGTAGCCAGGGGTGGGGGGGGAGAGGTGCCTTCTACCACGCTGCACTTTCACATCCATATCTCCATAAGTTTAGCAAATAGGTCGTGTTTGGTATCGTTTTCATATAATTCAAGGACAAGGAATTCATTTCTGGAACAAATTTTACACTCGTTCATATAAAAAATAAAAGTTCTGCGCAAAAACAGAAAAATAAGAAAACAAAAATCTTACAAAATCTATGCCTACAAATAAACCACGAAATTGTGCTTTATAAAAAAAATATGATTAAACAGCCCTGTTTATATAAAATATATAAACATCAACTTTCTCATACAAATTATATTTTATAAATGTGTCAAAAAAAAACATTTGCGACGCGCGGCGGTATTTGGGTGCAGTATATTTGAATAGGATTGATCACTTATTGTTTAATAATGACACAAATTGGTCGTGTTTGGTATCGTTTCCATATAATTCAAGGACGGAAAATTCATTTCTGAAACAACATTTTTACTCGTTCATAGAAAAAAATTAAGTTCAGTGCAAAAAAAAGAAAAATAAGAAAGAAACTTACAAAATCTATGCCTACAATTAAACCACGAGATTATGCTTTATAAAAAAAATATATGTTTAAGCAGCCTTATTTATCTTAAATGTAAGTTCCTTCTTAAATAGTGCACATAATTTTAAGGGGTCAATGTACTCATGCATCAAACAACTTTTACTATGGTACCAACATTGAAATCGCGAAAACAAAATCAGCTGTTCCATACATTTTGATCTATTCGGTTTTAAATGTTGTATGGAACAGCTGATTTTTTTTCGCGATTTCAATGTTGGTACCACAGTAAAAGTTATCTGTATGCATGAGTACATTGACCCCTTAAAATTTTGCCCACTATTTAAGAAGGACTTTATACATATAAATACACAGTAGTATACAGTTGTAGTAATATTTCATAAAAAAAATTATACCTATTTATAACAAACTTTATTGGCAGTTTCCGCTATATCCACATCTGTGCACTTTATTTATCTTTTTAAACAATTGCACCTTCCTGCGAATTTTTGCTTACACTTACTTACACCTTATTTACTCCATGCAAGCTGTGGCTGCTGGCGATAGGGCGGTCCACATAGGCTCCCATAAGCCATTATTTTTAGTCCAACCCCAGTCTGTAGAACATGGCAGGTTTTGGATTGGTTTTAAAAGTTGTCCCCATACATTCCTCCCTGATAAATCGCTCGCAAAATTTGGTTGCACAGAGCGTCTCTGGTTAGTGGAGATTTTCCAGCTGCCTGTCCTTTTTCGTGAATAGCACTGCATTGATTAATATCAAGGAGATGCATTTCAACATTTGCAACAATAACTTAAATCACAAAAATCAATCACCAGTAACTTACTTGTCATACAATACATACTTATTGGCAAAGCCTGTTTCACATTTCCTTCTTTAGGGTATTTAAATCCTTCCGTTGCTATTGGATAAGCGCCCCAAGCTTCGAAAGCGCTTTTTCCCTTTTACCAGCAAAAGACCGGAAAAAGCAGAAGTATTGCCACTGTTTCACTCCTTTTCCGGGTGTGGATACCGTATCGACTTTTGCTGGTAAAGGGAAAAAAGCGCTTTTGAAGTTTGGGGCGCTTATCCGATTGCAACGGAAGTATTTAAATACGCTAAAGAAGGAAATGTGAAGCAGGCTATGCCAATAAGTTTAGAAAAAAATATTATTGCTTTGTATGACAAGTAAGTTACGTGGTGATTGGCTTTTGTGATTTAAGTTATTGTTGGAAATGTTGGAACGCATCTCCTTGATATTAATCAATGCAGAAAAGTGGTATTCACGAAAAAGGACAGGCAGCTGGAGAATCTCCACCAACCAGAGACCTGCTGTGCAACCAAATTTTGCGAGCGATTTATCAGGGAGGAATGTTTGGGATCAACTTTTAAAACCAATCCAAAACCTACCATTACCTGCAGATTGGGGTCGGTCGGGCCAAACATAATAGCTTATGGGAGCCTATGTGAACCAGCCTTCTACCAGCAGCCACAGCTTGCATGGATTAAATAAGGTGTAAGTGTAAGCAAAAATGCGTAGGAAAGTGCAATTGTTTAAAAAGAAAAATAAAGTGCACCGAACTATGTGGATGCAACGGAAACTGCCAGTAAA
The DNA here is from genome assembly GCA_943789525.1 of Agriphila geniculea. NCBI lineage: Eukaryota > Metazoa > Arthropoda > Insecta > Lepidoptera > Crambidae > Agriphila > Agriphila geniculea. The sequence goes on from OX038890.1 coordinate 16,893,087, forward strand.
ATTTGTTATAACTAAACTAAGTAAATAAAATAATTATAACATTAACTCTCTTTAAAAGTAAAATTATTGGCCTACCAATACTAATCCGTGTCATTATTAAACAATAACTGATAAATCCAAATCAAAAAATACTTCACCAAAATACCGCCGCGCGTCGCAACTGAATTTTTTGACACATTTATAAATATAATTTTTATAGAAAAGTTTTATGTGTATATATTTAAGATAAATAAGGCTGCTTAAACATATTTTTTTTATAAAGCACAATCTCGTGGTTTATTTGTAGGCATAGATTTTGTAAGATTTTTGTTTTCTTATTTTTCTGTTTTTGCGCAGAACTTTTATTTTTTAAATGAACGAGTGTAAAAGTTGTTCCAGAAATGAATTCCTGGTCCTTGAATTATATGAAAACGATACCAAACACGACCTATTTGCTAAACTTATGGAGATATGGATGTGAAAGTGCAGCGTGGTAGAAGGCACCTCTTCCCCCACCCCTGGCTACCACCATGGTGGTACCACGTGGGTACAGGGCTAAATCAGCTCAGATGACCACAAAGTACGCCTGTGCCAAGCGGCTTCCTTTGTTGACGATTTGCAAGGTCCCCATACAAATGATGCCACTAAATACTGCACTAAACAAGGAGGTTTATAATAGGGAGTGAGTACTCTACAAAAATTTTCACTTATCGTTTAAAAGAAATTCAACTTTATTGCATTTGTAATAGAGTTGAAATTCTATCGACGAGATTGACTGAAGGCACTACTGTGTGAATGAGACAACACCAGGTGGAGGTCGGTGTCTCGTTCGCACAATTGCCATTACTAAACAATAATACCACGATAGTAGGACTAAAAATATGTACGTTACCAATCAAGTAGTGTATCAAAATTAAGGATTCGGAATGGGAAGTCGAATATATACTATTTAAATATTAATTTAGAATGACATAATAATTGTAATATAAAACAGAACTTACTCTTTTGATTTAATTAGATATCTAAAATAATGCTAATCAGCTATCATCGGTGAGGTGGTAATAAATAGAAGTGTCAATCTTGGCAACTCCGATTTTGACCTTGGCGCTGAATTTCAATTTAAGAATTTCAATCTATAGGAAATGTTACTTTACAAAACTAGTGTGACCATAAATACTGCACCATTTCAGATTTCCAAAAAAACGAAATTGTTCTATTGATATGGCTAGAGGTCGCAGGCGAGACGGTAAAATTAATAACAATAATCAAATTCATGTTTGTGCGCCTATTTCGATGAAACTCGGTTTTTGGTACTATTTCAACATGAAAATAACAACGCAATGTTGAAAATTTAAGAAATCTAAGATGGCGGCCAACTTTTTTGTTTTTGGGCCGATTTCGATGAAACTTGGTTTTCGGAACTATTTTGACAAGAAAATAACAATGCAATTTTTAAAAAAACTAAAAATCCAAGATGGCGGCAAACTTTTTTGTTTTTGGGCCGATTTCGATGAAACTCGGTTGTTGGAACTATTTTGACAAGAAAATAACAACGCAATTTAAAAAAAAACTAAAAATCCAAGATGGCGGCCAACTTTTTTTAATTTTGGGCCGATTTTGATGAAACTCGGTTTTTGGTACGATTTTGACAAGAAAATAACAATTAACAACGCAATGTTGAAAATTTAAAAAATCCAAGATGGCGGCAAACTTTTTTGTTTTTGTGCCGATTTTGATGAAACTCGGTTTTTGGTACGATTTTGACAAGAAAATAACAACGCAATGTTGAAAATTTAAAAAATCCAAGATGGCGGTCAACTTTTTTGTTTTTGGGCCGATTTCGATGAGACTTGGTTTTTGGTACGATTTTGACAAGAAAATAACAACGCAATGTTGAAAATTTAAAAAATCCAAGATGGCGGCCAACTTTTTTGTTTTTGGGCCGAATTTGATGAAACTCGGTTTTTGGTACGATTTTGACAAGAAAATAACAACGCAATGTTGAAAATTTAAAAAATCCAAGATGGCGGTCAACTTTTTTGTTTTTGGGCTGATTTCGATAAAACTTGGTTTTTGGTACGATTTTGACAAGAAAATAACAACGCAATTTTTAAAAAACTAAAAATCCAAGATGGCGGCCAACTGTTTTGCTTGTGGGCTGATTTTGATGAAACTCTGGTTTTGGTACTATTTTGACAAGAAAACAGCAACTTTATGTCATAAAAAAAATCTAAGATGGCAGCCAAAATATTTATTTGTTTTTTCAACCGAGTCACATCAAAATCAACCCAAAAACAAATTAGCAGCCATTTTGATCTTTTTTTGATTTTTCCATCAGTTTACATTGAGTTGTTATTTTCTTGTCTAATTAGTACCAAAAACCGAGTTTCATCGAAATCGGCCCAAAAAACAAAAAAGTTGGCCGCCATCTTAGATTTTTAGTATTTTAAAAATTGCGTTGTTATTTTCTTGTCAAATATTACCAAAAACCGAATTTCATCGAAATCGGCCCAAAAACAAACAAGTTGGCTGCCATCTTGAATTTTTTAATTTTTTCAATACATATTGTGTCATTATTTTCTTGTCAAATTAGTACTAAAAACCGAGTTTCATTCAAATCAGCCCACAAATAAAAGAGTTGGCTGCCATATTTTTTTATATTTTTAACATTTCTTTGTTATATTTTTATCAAAATAGTAACAAAATCGAGTTTCATAAAATCGGCCCACGAACAATATAGTTGGCCGCCATTTTGTTTTTTTTTTATATTTTAAACATTGTGTCGTCGTAAATCTCTTGCACCTATTTTATTAACTTCACAAGTAAACAAATTGGTGCAAGTATTTTAGACCTTATTGACATCTTTACCAAAATAACAGTTTTTAATGAAACAGCAAAGTAAATGTACAAGTATAATTATGGGAAAAAGCAATCGAATTTCAAACGTCAATAAAGTTGAAAATCGTTTGCATATTTTTTTAACTACAGATCACTAGACAATGTTTTCCTACTTTTACTTGTTTTTCCAACATTTATTTGTTTTTCCGAAGTTCACGCACATTGCATTTTTATTAAAAATTGTAATAAACTTTAAAGTTGCGTAATTATTTACACTTGAAATTAAATTGAATTGAATAAACTAGATTTTAATTGGTTGAGTTACCATATTTAAAAAATAAAAACAAAAAAGCAACTTAATAAAAACGTGATAAATAATTTGTTCTTAAAAAAATATATTTTTTAAATAAATATTAATTTTCTTTTTTTTTAGTTAACGAGCTAAACTAAAAATATACCAGCGCCTATCAGAGTACTCGTCAAGACCATTCAAACGAGTCCAAACTCGATGGGGTTGAAAGGTTTTATTGCAGAGTTCCTGTGGCCTTCTTCCGGCTCCATCATCAGACTCTTGGATACTATTACCCAACAGAGCACTCGTCAAGACGATTCAAACGAGCCCAAACTCGATGGGGTTGCATGATTTCAATATTGAGTTCCTATGGCATGGAATCCAGACTTCATCATCTGACCCTGAACCAGGCGCGGTCCGAGGGGGGGGGTCACAGGGGACATGACCCCCCCCCCCCCCAAATCGTACACGTCACATAGAAAAAGCTTCTAAAAATTTACAGAAAAGCAATTATTATTATTAGTGACCCCCCCCCCCCCCCAAATTTCAGGCTGCGACCGCGCCTGCCCTGAACCTCGTCTCCCGTCAGAGTACTTGTCAAGACAATTCTAATAAGCCCAAACACGATGGGGTTGTATAGTTTCATTCATCATAGAGTTCCTGTGGCGTTCTTCCGGCTCCATTATCAGATCACCTCAATGACACTGTAACATTGCATTTCCTTCCATTTCTGACCTGTGTTCAAAGTTTCAAGTCTCTAGGTCATCGGGAATTTAATATAAAATCGTTTGCAAAATTTGTGCTCAAACAAACAAAAGAGCAAGCAACCTAATAAAAACGCGGTAATAAGTGTTAATTATAAATAAAGAACTACCTAGGTATTTAAGTTTATATTAAACAGTTTAAAGTATTATGTATGTCTCCGGCCAACCATACGGTTTGGTCACCCTAATGAAGAAAAGGACACATACATCTACTTGACCTCTCTGTCGGCTCGTTTTGGGGCGAAGCGCTCAATTCGGTTTATAGTATTATTTCCATGTGCCACAATCACAACACGGTATTAAAAAAAAGAAATGTCAAAACTTTTTTTTCTTAACACTTGTTGTTGATGTGGCAGGTGGTGGCAAAGGTATAATCTCCATTCTGCTGTTACTTTCGTACATTTGTGAAGTCGAAGAGACTAATTTTTTAAAGATTTTTTACGCAACCGAAAATTCTGAAACTTTTTTCTATTACTAAGGGAGCTTATTCCTACCTATAAAAAAATATTCAGCTAATTTGATTTTTTTCGGACATTCCCCATTATCCCACATATATAAGATGCCTTGTAATTAGTGTCAAATATTTTCAGGGCTGAACATACAAGTCATATGGATCACATATAAAAAATATTTCGAAAATCTACACGCTAGTTTAGAATTTAATTTTTCAAACAAAAAAATAATGCCCTTATTTTTATAAAATAAGCTCATGCTATACATGTACACTCACACTATCTTAAGACTACGCACGCATAGCATTCATTTCACACAATTACACAACTGTCGTTGTGTGCGTGAATGAACTTAAAGACACTCACCCACAGGCGTGTTTTTATCTGACGTGACGCTGCGATAATATCGGTCGGATGCGTCTTGCTGCCCCCTGCACTGCACTGCACATCCTGCACGAACACGAACACTGCGATACGATATGATGACACTGAACAGACACTGAATGACACTGAACTTGAAAAAATCCACTGTATCTGATCTGACAGTTAATGCACAATCTGTCAGTCAATGCACACAATAAAACTCACTTGGATTCCATGAACCTCAGTCTCACGAAACAGTCTACGGCTTCTGGTAGCCTGTAGTTGGCGTCATGATTATTATTTAGAAGGGGGGACGCCAGCGAAGCCGGACGGGTGATCAGTCACCTTGATCGGAACTATTTCCCTAAATCCTTTGAAAGCTGAGAGCAGGGGTGGCGTCATAATAGCACAATAACACCATGTTTAAATAATCCGCGTTATTATAGCGATAGTTCGGCATTTTGTGGATTACGGCTTTACGCACGCACGCGCACGCACAACAATACACCCGACCGAACGAAAGAATATCCGCAACTGACGGACAAGCGCGAAGCGAAGCGCGGCGCGTACACCGCACACTACGACATACTAGAGATGTGGCATCACATGACATGACGTACACAATTGATTGATTAATGGATTCAACGATTAAGTACATTAATTTATTTTAGTTTTATCTTAAAGGGATGCCTCCCTTTGAGAAACTAACATGCAAATAGAGTCACCTAATACTTACTAGCTCAGACCAAATTAGGTATTCAGAATCACTTTCGTCATTTATTTATCAATTTACAATTTCATTTTCTCATTTTTTTTAAATCGGTTGAGTATAAAAAATGCGGACTTAATGCTTTTAGCATTAAGTCCGCCTTATGTACATTAATTTATTGTAGTACAATAAAGAGATTAAATAAAAAAAACTGTTAAATGGCAAGTTATGGTAAAATAAAAAACCGGCCAAATGCGAGTCGGACTCGCGCACGACGGGTTCCATACCAAAAAATTGTAAAAGAATAACGTTTGTTGTATAGGAGCCCTCCTTAAATATTAATTTTATTCTGTTTTTTAGTATTTGTTGTTATAGCGGCAACAGAAATACATCATCTGTGAAAATTTCAACTTTCTAGCTATCACGGTTCATGAGATACAGCATGGTGACAGACAGACAGACAGACAAACGGACAGCGGAGTCTTAGTAATAGGGTCCCGTTTTCACCCTTAGGGTACGGAACCCTAAAAATCGTGTTGCACTCCGGGAGTGCCGGCAGAAGTGAAAACTTGAATATTAACGTTGTGCATTTTTGATACTTTGGAATGGTTAGGGAATAATTTTGCACGAATTGCCGTCTTACGAATTTACTCTACATTTGAATTTACGAATACAGAACAGTATTGTACGAAAGTCTTATCCATAGCTTGACAGAAAATCTAGAGTTTTGACATTGAATTAAAAAAAAATGCGCGTTGCTATGGTGACACAACTGTTTACGTCTTGAAATGACGTGCCGCTATTTTCGCCACACCCTGTAGAAAGAGAGAGGGATACTTCCGCCACCGGCTGTCTACTCTCCATCCGTCACTCCGTCTTACGAATTTTCGATCAGGGTCACGTGATCCTGACTGACTGACGCGAGTTCAACATATTTTCCCCATCAAAAAAAGCGTACAACGCCGCTAAAGAAGTTTTCATTTCAAAAATTATAACAGCCAAATAAACATTCGCTAATCTAATTCCAGATTATAAAAACTATTGTACAAAAACAAAATTCTGTAATGTGATCGTTTTTTTCTGTAAATGCCCGATAGCTTTTACTTTATTCGTAAATTGAAACTAGTGAATCAATTGAACTCAGAAAAAATAAGAGTAGGTAATATTTTTTTATCTGCTGCATATTACTAATAGGTAATTTAATCAATCCTATAAAATTTATTACTGTACATTAAGTAGATATTGCTTTTGCAACAAATCCTAAGCTGCTAACCTTAAAAAATTACGCCTGATGTGCACTTGATTTTATTAATAAGAATCAATCAAGAATCTTTAAATCAATCGATAATTACAGCACTAGGTCGGCTTTCATTGAGTCAGTGCGAGCCGGCCGCGGCGCAGCGCAGCGGGTAGGGTTGCCACCTCTCCCGGATTTCCGGGAGTCTCCCGGAATCGTGACCAAAAAATAAATATCTCCCGTCTCCAGGAATTATTTCAAGATAATCCAAATTATCCCGGAATTCATCAATCTCAATATTCGAATGGAATGTAGAGTTTTTAGATTCACAAATCTAAAAAACTCTACATTCCATTCGAATATTTTTGAATTTTAAATTCCGGGATAATTTGGATTATCTTATAGTCACAACTTTTCGTTCGGAATTACGTATGTACGGAATTCCATAACGGGATTCCGTCTGTGTGTGGACAAGCCCTTGGCCGGGCTAAATGAAAAACATTTCAAAGCAGACAGTCCAGACATTTGTCAATTTTCAAATGGAATGTACTTGGTCTTTTTTTCGATTTGTGAGTTCTATTCTAAACCAGTAATTTTGAAATCTATAGCAAAAACGAAAAATATAACTTGAAAAAATAATAAAATGTGTTATTAAAAATTTACTTATTTTATTTTGAAGTTTTCCATCTTCCGGATTCAAACGGCCAAGAGGTAGCAGCCCTACGGCGGGGCGCTGGCCGCTGATAGATCGCGCGCGCTGGCATCTCGGCGAAATCTTTCCTGGGTATTTAAAGGTTATTCCCTACGACCACTTTCGTTTTGATAAACGAAGTGTGCAATAAATGAAGTTGTAATATGATTATGATGATGTTCAGGTCATATTTTACATAAAAGTACACTCATTAAATCCACAGCTGGGCATAGGCTTAAATTTAAAAAGTCTAGACCTAGTTATTTACCATCGTTTTTGTTTTAGTTGTTAAAAGAAGGTTGAGTTAGACATTTATTAAAAAGTTAATCCACTGCTGAACATCAGGTCAAGTACTGAGTAGGTACCTACCAACTACGGAAGCGCTTTTCGTATTCACTGTCGGGCAAAGTCCTAATTTAATAAGTCAACTGTTGATCTTAAGCCTACTAAGCCATGTTGTAAAAAGCTAGTCTTATTCTAAACAAAGGCGCTTTTTCTAATAAGTAGCTTAGTTTTAAATGGGCATAGTTTTTGATATAAAAAAATCCAAGTTAAACTCAAAGTTTATTGATACCAATTTAATACTTTTTAACATACCTACGACATAAAATTTTAGTGAATCAGGAATAACCCGCGCTTCGACGTTTGTGTGTGCGTGTGGGTTGGTGTGTAGACAACAGGCGCGTGGCAGTGCGCTGCTTTGAAAGCGCCGCGCCGCCCGGCGGGGATGTGTTACAATGCCGAAGTAGGAAAGACCGAATTTTACAAGACCCATCATGGACGAAAGACCTAAAATCGAAAGGTCGAATGGTTGTTTGGCCATACGTTTAAAATCACGAAATGACAATCTACCGAAAATACTAAATCCCGAAGCTTAAAAAAACCTAAGTTAAATTTATACCCCGAACTAGTTAATACCGAATTAACGAGTTAGTCAAAAACAACAAGCTGTAAATAATTACAAAAGGGGTAAAAATTAAAATAAATTCACATTTATTTATTTGATTTGGGTTGGATCTTAAAACGAGTCGCCTTCTTTGAGGTTAATTGAGGCTGTGGAGGTGTCTTTGGGCTTCACTTGAAATGCTTAATTAGCAAATTTAGCTGCCGGAAATGAGTCTAAACCGTAGACCGTAGGTCACGAGGTAAGTGCGAGGAGCGTAACGACGAGCATGTTAGGTTGACATGAACCCAGCGCGCAAGTCGAGCGAGCGAAGCAAGCGTGCCGTGGCAGCGGCCAGCGAAGCGCCAGAAAAAAACTATTTCAAACTCGATTGGTGGATTTTGTCAAAATAATGACCATTTTACAAGCATTTTTGAGTAAAACAAATTAACCGCATCGCCTACTTTCATAAATGTATGTGTTTGTGTAGGTAGAGTAAGTTATAAGTATCAACATTTTAACTTACGTGGTTTTAAACTTTCGGGATTTCGAACTTTCGGTCATTTGACAATCGATCTTTTAAGTTTCGGTCTATCGGATTTCGATATTTTTTAGTATGTTCGGTATTTTGAAAATAGGTGTTTTATGCCTTGATATTTTGGTCATAGAATTTTCGGCATTATAATGGATACCCACCCGGCGGCCGGCGCCCGCGTCCGCGGTCGATGGCCCGACGCATGTGTTCAGTAGACTAGTGTGTGTAAATTGTTTGAATGTAGTTGTTGCCCAGCTGTAAAGGCTGATGTTTTTTGTGATTATGTAACCAAGTTGTTTACCTTATTATCTCGCAAACTAACCTGCAAATAGTACCTCATTTTTTGCTGACCTATGCATTATGACTTGTATGTTTAGCCCTGAAAATATTTGACACTAATTACGGGGCTCCTTATATATTGTTCAGTTGCGTAGACACTTGTACCACAAAACTACACCAATTTTAAGACACAATATCCACTATGAATCAATTTGCAAATAATGAGCGGTTTTCAAAAGGCACTTTAAGAAAAAAAAGTAGTACATAAAAAAAGAACTAGATGTCGTTGACCTAAGTAGGTAGCGATTTATGAAAAATATGAATTGTAATTACTTTTTTATTATACGTTTGTTGAGTATGTGGTTTGTTGCTTTGTGCATTGGTTGTCCGTTGACGTGTTACGAAGAGCTTTTATATGGCCAATATGACCATTAGTGGGAAATAATAACTAAAAAATCTACCTACTTGAAGTAGCGCCATCTATCGACATAAAATTATACTAAAATTCTCTGCTGTCAGTTGGTCTGAGGCTGTCAGAAAACCGCACATTATAATAGACACCGAACCATACTCGACAAAATGGCGCCAAAAACTCTACTTTCCATCATGGTTAAAATGTACTCTATGGCGATCGATGACTCGGAGATTAGTGCTCGCTAGAGTAAATGTATTCTATGATTTTCGCGACGGCCCGGCACGGCTCGGCACGGCAGCGGCGACACCGAAAGATGCTTTTATAATTGCTGCTGGGCCGGGCCGGCCGTTGGATGTTCAACACAGAACATTCATAGCGAAGAAGTTACCATTTGTACATTGTACAGTATTGTCGTGGTACCTACTTTTTACTTTAGAATAATATAAAAAATAAAAGTTAACCTTCTCTCTCTAGATATTTGTTATCTTTATAATTATTTCATAAAATAATAGTTTACCAATTATACAACGTGTAACAGAAAGAAGGTATCAACTCGAAAGGAGGTCAATGTACTCGTGAATTTGAACACCTTCCAACAGAAAAAAAAAATTCAAATCGAAAATACAATTTTGGAGTCTCCATAGAAAATTTGAATTTGCCCCCAACATTTTGTATAGGGATCATTAAATGTTTTTTATTTGAATTATTTTTCTGTTGGAAGTTTCACGAGTACATTGACCTCCTTTCGGGTTGCTACACTTGCTACCCCCTTTCTGTTACACGTTCTATATTTACAATTGGTAGTTTTTCTACAGTAATGTGTGTTTATGTACAAATTGATTGTAAATTTTGTAATGATTATATTACAATGTGTTGGTACGTCACTATAAGTAGGGCACACCACTATTATCTCTCTATGAGTCCGCCATGTTCTATTGTTGTGCTTGTGCAGTGATTGTAATTATTTTCTATTTAAAAATAGATTCCCATGTGATTGTAAACAAAATAAAACAAACAGTGAATTACACAGGTTCTCACCTACGCCAATTCCATGTATACTTTTGCTTATAACTTTTTTATTCCTGATCTTAAAAATCTAAAAAAAATATAAACGTTGCATTACTTATTTATCTTTAGTTCTGTGGATTAATTTTTTTTTACTTCACTATAGTTATCGAAAAAACTTAAAAGCTATGAACATCAATTTCACAATAAATGTGTCTATAGATTCGTAAGTGTAAGATGTGCGGTGATGTACTTACAATGAAAAACCGTTTATGTATTCATCTTCAAAACTGTGCATTCGTTTTTTTTTATAACGCTTAATTTCGGAAAAATAAGGAGTTTTCACAATAAAGAGTAGCGGGTATCCTAGCGGGGGCCGGGCGGCAGACGGCCGATGGTCTTCGTACGGGGTGGTTGTGTCGCTTGTCGTCCCACGCGCACGTGACGCCGATTTACGTAGAATTATTTCGCGATAATTATTGTTTCGTTAGAAATTGCTTTTTAGTGACAGGACACAAATATTGTGATAATTTTTTTCTATGTATATTTTGTGAGAGGACACGTTTTTGTAAATAAGTAAACATTTATTTAAAAATATCACCTGTTAGGTTAGGTAGGTAAGTAGGTAGTTTCGATATTTCTATTTTAGTTTTTTTTTACCTAAGTTGTGTAAATATAATAAAAAGTGTATTATAAAACTCAAAATGCCTAGACCCACAAAAAGGAAGAGATTTTATTTGGAAAAATTGAAAAAAATTCAAGAAAGAGCGTAAGTACATAAATGTTTTTTTTTTTTCTAAAAATGTTTCCTATTTTATTATTATTTATTACCCATAAACTTATGCATACCTTGCGTCTTAGAGCATCGCGGAAGAGAGCAGCCTTAGCGATTATTACTCTATTAAATTTTTTCTGGCATTTTTTGCGGGGGGGGAAAGTGCACACAAGTGCAGTTCCGCATACTCACATACAAAAACAACACTGTAAAGACGACACCAACACATAAAAAATAAAACAAAACAGCAAAAATTTGTGTACGGATGAGTCACACATCAAAATATGACACGTTTTTGACATAAAGGGCTGGGCTCAATTGTCGTTGCAGCAATATCGATACAGAAAAAGGAATAAAGGTAACAAACTCAAACATTTTACATGGGGTGAATAACAACAAAGAGCCCAACAAGCAAAAACCTTTCTGAAAAAGTTAATACGGACTCAAGAACACTCAGTCTTATTGTCAAGTCTCATATACGTATTAAGAGCATTTTATGACGTTTTTCTATTATAAATGATCTTATTCAATTCATGTTTATACAAGGTGTTACAAAAATACCCCTAATCCCGAAAAGTAAAGAAATGAATCTATCAATACTAAACATGCGATTAAATTGACAATAGACTGTGATCCGCGGCAACTTCACTCGAGAATGTAGCTATGGTGCGGTGTGCACAGATTTCAACAAATTAAAATACATCCTTATGTACCGCAAGCGCTCTGAAGGTGTTCACTTCTGTTGTACAAAGCTAAATTAATCGCATTGCACCTACAGATATTTTAATACCATAAAAACTAGTAACATTAGCGCGCGTCGCGGCGGCTTCGTTTGATGCTTTGTGTGATGCCGATATTTGTCCGCGGTCATGACCGCGGACGTGTCCGCGGACACGACCGCAGTCAAACACGATTTCAAAGATTAAACAACAACAGATAGGACTTCTGGAACCTGCTTGAAATTATCTATCAAAGCAAGAACTCTCTAGGTAAAATTAGTAATTTACTTAACTTATCCATGGTAGGTATTTAAATACAGATGACGCTTACGTGTCTTTTCGAATTGGTGTGCAGAGATTAATTTTAAATTTTTGAAATAAATATTAATTCAGTAACTATTTAATTTAGAAATTACGTCACTGTTATGTCTGAGGTATTTATGTTATTTTAAATACGCTTATGTCATAACTAGCTTAGTTAGGTCACTGTAATGTAAACGTAGGTACAAATATCTACAGATGTGACCAGTCTGAAAAACGAATAGTCTTTGATTTAGAAGCCAATGACCGGAACTGACCGGAACAGCTGATTGGGAATCTTTCAAATTCTTGTCGATATTTTTGCAAAACTTCGACATCGTTTTTCTCCGTAAATATTATAGCTAAAAAATAAAGAACAGCGCCCATCATTTCTATTTCATTAATACTCATTGGCATTTCAGGGATTAGGGGTACTTTTGTACAGGTTGTATAATAATATAAGATGTATCAAAAAGATTATTTATTCTGTGAGAGAACCAATTAATTTATGCTGTGATTTTATTTTACTCTTTGACGCAGAATGTAACAGTGCAAAACTGCAAAGACCAAATTGAGTCTGTCAGAAGTTAAAAAGAATTAATAAATATTTAAGAATTTTTAGGTATATCACATTTATGAGAATGCCTGGAGCAGGACCAGGCCATATCCTTTATCGACAAACATTGTGATACGGTAACATCACTAAGTTGCTCATCGGCGAGAACTCGGATTTATCTAGCGACAGATCTGAAATTTGTACGGAGGAGCCATGGACGAGCAGACCCGATGTCACTGAATAAATTTGACAACTAATCAAGAATAAAATATACGAATTTAATGTTTAAATGTAAACAAATAGCAATAATACGACAAAAAATTACTTTCATGTGAAATTTAACACCGACTTTTTGTAAACTTTGATGTTCCAGACCTCTTTTAACAGTAAAAAACTCATCAATTCGGCATTTTAAACACTGCAGCGTTCACATGCGCGACTGGACTCGGTCTAGAAAGAAATCCGGGCGCAACTGGTTTTATCAACTGCATATGCCCATTTGGGCTTGTACTTCGGCAGAGGGGAAAGCTTCGTATGGCTTCTCTTTCTGGGACAGAAGCGCGTCTTACTCTAAGCCTTGCGTTATTTATTACCCTTTTGTTTTATTTTCCGCTTCTAAATTCTCATCTGAGGTCTATGTCGCTATTTTTGTCCACTTAGAAAACGTCCATTTGGTCTAGAGTGGCAACTGCAGGATAGCGAACTGAAAGTCCGTGGTTCGTATCTTGACAGTAGCAAGTTTTTTGTTGTGTATTTTTTGTTCCTTTTATTTTTGTACACTAAATTTTATATGATATTATTATAACTTGTTTAAATTTTATTGATTTTTCCGATTATGTATTTTTCTTTCAGAAAAAAAAGGAAGCTTCAATGTTTAGACGAAAACATTGAAAATTTTGACGAAAAGAACAGCTCTGATTTTACACCAAGTAAAGCGTAAGTACCTACTCGTATTAGAGTACCACTGAAAGTTTGAAAATATTTTTTATTGTATCGCTTACCTACTAGGTACTTACTAGCACACGATAGGATAAGATTTTTTTTTTTCTCTTAGAATTTTTTGTATTCTTATTTACCTTCTACATCGTACCTATATTACTTTTTAGGAACAACAACCGACTTGGTTTGCAAGAAGTTGACCAAAATATTTCGTATTTGGACCAACGTCTGCCTACATGTGTTACTACTAGTCCAAGGTAAGTAAGGTATTTGCAATCAATACTTCTAAAAAGTGCAATACTTCTAAAATTTATAACTTTATGATTTTACACATTATTGTAAGATTTCTAAGCAAGTAATGTAGTCTAGGAGCTAAATTACGTTTTATGTAGATAAGTTTAAAAAGTTTATCATTTCTCATATTCTGAAAATAGGTTCAGAGGTGCATCCCTTACTATGAGAGTTCAAAATAAGATCGAGTTCGTTTTGTTCGAAAAAATATAGACCTACAAATGTATAGAAGTAAACATAATTTTTGCCTAAATATTCGATTTTTCTCAAAGCGGCCGATGTTACCTTATAATTAAATAAGTACTCAAATAAAAAAAAATGTCATCGACGGTATTCCGACGAATCTGGAATACGACGAATCTGGAATACGACGAATCAGCCTGCCTAACATGACCGATTTATATCGCGTAATATAGCATTTTATCGACACTCAACAAATTCCTTTGTCTTTTTGACAGTTAAACGTGATAAAACGCTATATCGCGCGATATAAATCGGTCATGCTTGGCAGGCTGGAACATGACGAATACGGAACAAATCAGCATTTTTATAGAAAATTTTTCATTTCAAATATTTACCCCGTTTTCATGTTTTTGCTAGTCTAGTTTATTGTTAGGTCTATGAGATTAACAAGTAAAATAAATATATTTTATATACGCTGCTTTATATTTTTCAGAACCATTAGCAATGAAGTATCACAGGAAAATGATACAAAAATATGTCAAGTTCTAGCCACTGCAGAGTCATCGTCTACTTTGGACTATCCAAACATTGAAAATGAGGTATGGATGGTGGGAATAAATTTTTCTATAAGTACCTAACTTTTACGGCTCTAAAAGAATGTTATGTTATTGTCTTTGTTTTATTTCCGCAAATGTCTCACTCAGACCATCATTCTGAGCAACTGTCTCAAAATATGTACTGAATCAGTTTCAAATTTTTTTTACCATTAGAATGCTACATTGTCTTGTCACTAACATAGGCTATAAGAAATAATAAAAATCAATTCTTGCAAAGCTGGGTAAGGCTGCTTGTATAAAATAAAAGTGAATAACGTGACTCATCCTATTGTGACATTGACATTGTTGTATGTACTCAAGAAGTTATCTACGTGTTTAACAATTTAGTATCATTTAAGTTAATTATATATTATTTTTTCATTATATTTAATGTTATATTTTACTTTTTCAGTTCTGCATTTCACCTGAAAGTGATGAAGTGACGACTAAAAAAATTGGGAGGAGAATTGTAGACGTCTCATACTTTTCGAAACAGTTACTGGAAATATGCAATCACGGACCTTTAGGTTGTTCAGCTAGCGACATCATATTAATTGGAGAAAAACAAGTCGGCCTCATGTCCAAGTTTACTTTTAAATGTCAAATGTGTAACTTAAAGTTTTTTATTAACAATGACAAGTGCGAGGACAATTATTTAAATTTGAATGCTTGTGCTGTGGCTGGTGCTGTAAGTATAGGCTGCGGACAGTCACAATTGGAAGAGTGGTTATCTGGGATGAACTTGCCTATCATTACGCCAAAACTATATGACTTTAACCACGAACTTGCAAGTAAACACTGGGAAGAAGAACTTTTTAATCAAATGACAGAAGCTGGAGAGGAAGAAAAGAAGATAGCTATATCGGAAGGAAAAGTTACAGATGAAGGACACGGTATTATTGATGTGATAGTTGATGGATGCTGGAGTAAGCGTTCATATAAAAAAAAATATTCGGCACTTTCAGGTGCCGCAGCTATAATTGGAAAAAATACGGGAAAAATCCTCTATTTAGGCGTAAAAAACAAATATTGTCAACTGTGCGCAATGGCAGAACGTCAAAAAAAGGAAGCAAAAGATCATCTGTGTTTTAAAAACTATACTGGGCCTTCGACGGGTATGGAAAGTCAAATTTTGGTAGAAGGTTTCAAAAATTCTATCACTCAGCATGGCCTGGTTTACGGAAAACTCATTTCTGACGGTGATTCGAGCACCTACTCTAAAATTCTGCAAGCACGGCCTTATAAAAATATCACCGTAGAAAAAATCGAGTGCCGCAACCATGTCTTGCGTAACTTCTGCAACAAATTGCAAGCTTTAACGACGGAAACAAAATACCTTTTAAAACACAGAAAGTGTTTAACAAGAACAGTTATTTTAACCATACGCGGTGCAATAATTAAAGCCATACGTCACCACAAAACAAATTCTGATGTCCAATTATTGTTTGATGACATATTAAGTTGTCATTTGCATGCTTTTGGCGACCACAGCCGATGCCGGAATTACTTCTGTAAAAAGGTTGGAATTGTAGACAATGAAAAAGTTCCAAGTGACTTTTTTTTCAGCACTTTGTGGCAAAAAATAAGTTTACTTATCCAAGGTATAGCTGCCCACGCAAGAAGTCTAATTCATGACACTGATAGCAACAAAGTCGAGAACTTTCACAGCGTTGTGGCAAAATTCATTGGTGGAAAAAGAGTAAATTTCTCCAAAAAAAACTCTTATAAGACCAGGGTTCAGGCGGCAGCTGTAGCTATAAATGCAAAAAAATCAGTATCGCGTTTGTATAAATCTATAACAGGTAAAAGCCCTACAGGGAGAATTAAGAAATTTGAAGAGAAAAGAATAAAAAAAAATATATTAAATAAAAAAAATAAAAAGCCAAAAAGACGCTTATTTAAATATGGAGAAAACACAAACAAAGAATACGGAGATAACTGCACCAGGCCAGACATGGATGCTGAAGACTTCGACAAATTAAAAAAAGTTTTTTTAGAAAATTTAAAAAAGAATGATGAAGACATACAACAAATACAAAAAAGCACTATTCTTCAAAGTGAGAGTGGCGAATGGCTTGAACTACGACGTTCGTTACTCACAGCCTCTAATTTTGGGAAAATTATAAAAAGGAGAAATGATACCAGTTGTGTCAATTTAATAAAAGAACTTCTGTACAAGTGTAATTTGGATCATGTTTCTTCCATTAAACATGGAAAAGAAAATGAAAATAAGGCTTTACGAGAATTGGCAGAAATAACAAATAAAAAAATTGAAAAATGTGGCTTGTTTATTGACAAGGAAATGCCATTTCTTGGTGCCACGCCTGATGGTATCAGTGGTGAGGATGAAGTAATTGAGGTCAAATGTCCCATAACTGCTTATAAAGTGGGAATAAAAGAAGCAATTGCAAAAAGAAAAATAACTTTTTGGAAAATTAACAAACAAGGAAATGAAGAAATAAACACTACCCACAACTGGTATTTTCAAGTACAGGGTCAACTCAAAATTACCAACAGAAAAAGGTGTATATTTGCGGTGTGGGCCAACGAAAATGAACCACTGAAAATCGAAGTTATTGAAAGAGATGTGAATTTTTGGAAACAAAAAATGGAGGGAAAATTAACAAGATTTTATTTGGACTGCTTACTGCCTGAACTAGTCGATCCTCGCCATCCACGTAATTTACCTATCAGAAACCCTACTTACATAGAAAAATGCATTGAGGAAAAGGAAAAGAAAAGGAAATAGTTACATTAAAGAAATACATTTTTATATAATACTCCATCATCAGACCCTGGAAACTATTTCCCAACAAAGTACTCGTCAAGACGATTCAAATGAGTCCAAACTCGATGGGGTAACATAGTTTTATTAAAGAGTTTCTGTATCCTTCTTCCGGGTCCATCATCAGACCCTGGAAACTATTTCCCAACAAAGAACTCGTCAAGATGATTCAAACGAGCCCAAATTTGATAGGGTTGCACGGTTTCAATATTGAGTTCCTACGGCATGTCCTTTCAGCTTCATCATCATACCTCGGACCTCATCTCCCATTAGAGTACTCGTCAAGACGATTCTAAAGAGCCCAAACACGATGAGGTTGTATGGTTTCATCATAGAGTTCCTGTGGCCTTCTTCCGGCTTCATCATCAGATCAGCTCACGATACATGACACCATAATATTGCATTGCCTTCCAGTTCTGACCTATGTTCAAAGTTTCAAGTCTCTAGTATAGATCATCGGGAAGCTCGTATAAAATCGTTCGCAAATGGAGAAACAAACGAGAAAAGCAATCTAATAAAAATGTGTTAAAATGATAGAAGTTTTTTGTCGCAATCTGTCGCAGAAGATAGGTAGGTATTTGAGTCTTTTTAAAATAAAAATAAAAAATAATGATTGAAAAATAATAATAAGTAAAATGTGTACCTATACGAAAATGATAATAAGCTCTTGCACTATAATTCAGTCAACCAGGTAATAGTGCTTAAAATATCCGCTAGATGGCTGTTTGTTACAAAGCATAAGTTATTGGTAATTCAAAGGAGTTTGAAAAGATGGCGTTGTATAGTAAGCAGAGGGGTGAGGATGCGTTGGTGGGGTGCGGAAGAGATTAATTGCTCAAGGTCATCCGCGTACGGGAGCCTCTTAATGCCAACAAGTGGTAGCAGAGCGTAGTTCGAAAAGTGTACTATGAAAAATGTCGCAGCAAAACCAATCCACATACCGCGTGGAAGCGTTAAATAAAAATAATTACGACACATGGTGCCTCCATGCACAGGCAATATTAATAAAAAACGATTTATGGGGCTACATAAATGGAGAAAAAACGCTCCCAAGCACGGCGTCAGTCGACGAAGTTAACCAATACAAAAAGGGTGAGTTAATGGCTAAAGCCGAATTAATGTTGCTTATCACGCCATCAGAGCTAAAGCAAATAAAAGGATGCGAGACGGCAAGTGATGTATGGAACAAGTTAAAATCCATATACCACAGCACAGGTCCTGCAAGAAAGGCCACATTATTAAAACAATTAGTCCTTAAAAAGGCAACCTCAAATGAAGACATACGAGATCACCTTAATAATATCATTGATATAGTAGATAAATTAGAAGATATGGATGTGAAAATTAATCCTGACTTACTAAGTATAATGATGTTATATAGCTTGCCACCAAAATTTGAAAACTTTCGCATTGCAATTGAATCGAGGGATACATTACCTAAACCGGAAGAATTAAAGATAAAAATCATTGAAGAGAATGAAGCGAGGAAAAATACAAGTTTAAATACTGAAGATACAAGAGAAGGAGCATTCTATACTAAACAAAAATACTGTAAAAAGTGTAAGAAAAAAGGCCATACATTGGAAAATTGTTGGTATAATAAAAATAATAAAAAGCACACAGAAGAAAAAGTTAATAAAAAGCAAGAGAAGAACTTTAGTATATTACCTTTGTGTCTCTCTGCAACATCCAATGATATGTGGTGTCTTGACAGTGGTTGCACTTCCCACATGTGCGGCCAGGAGGAGCAATTTATAAACATTACACCAGAAACTTGCTCATTAAAATTGGCATCTGAAAATCAAACAGCTACAGTACAAGGAAAAGGAAAAGTGTCTATTAATATTGGAAATAATAAATATAACCTCAATGACACATTATTTGTCCCGTCTTTGACAACAAACTTATTATCAATAGCAAAAATAACAGAGAATGACTATTCTGTAATTTTTACAAAAAAAGCAGCTTATATTAAAAATAAATTTGGAAAAACTGAATTAAAAGCCACAAAAGAAAACGGGCTATATTTCATAAAAAATAATAGTCATTCTGCCCATACTGTATCTGATAAGTCTAATGACATAATATCATGGCACAAAAAGCTAGGCCATTTGAATGAACATGATTTAAAGTATATAAAAAATAAAGAATTGATTAAAGGCATTAAATTCGATGATATAAAATTACCTACATGTGAAATCTGTATAAAAGGGAAAATGTCTCAGCTCCCTTACACATCAGCTGAGTCGCAATCCACAGAACCACTACAAATAATACACAGTGATGTGTGTGGGCCTATAAAAACTAAAACAGTAGCGGGTTCACAATATTTTGTAACATTCATAGATGATTACACTAAATATTGCTGTGTCTATTTCATAAAAAACAAAAATGAAGTCTTTGAAAAATTTGTAGAATATAAAAATAAAGTGGAAAACTTTTTGAATAAGAAAATAAAAAGTCTACAATCAGACAATGGTACTGAATATTGCAACAAAGAATTTGACACTTACTTGAAAAACAATGGTATAAAAAGAAGGCTAACAGCACCATACACACCCCAGCAAAATGGGCAAAGTGAAAGGAAAAACCGTTCATTACTAGAAAAAGCCCGATGTCTGATGCTGGATGCAAATGTTCCAGAATTTTTATGGGCTGAAGCAATTTATACTGCAAACTACATATTAAATAGATGTCCTGCCAAAGCATTAAAGGGTAATACACCATATCAAAGATGGACAGGGCGAACACCGTCTGGAAATCATTTAAGAGTATTTGGACAAAAAGCATTTGTTTTAAATAAGCAAAGAAAAGGAAAATTCAGTCCAAAAGCCCAGGAAGGTGTTTTTGTTGGCTATGCTCAAAATGCCAAAGGTTACAGAATATACATACCGAACCAGAGAACTATCATAATAAGTCGAGACGTGAAGGTCATAGAGAAAAACTATTATGATAAAAATAATGATGATTACGTAGATATTCTTAATAAACAGGAACAGGAACCTGAAAAAGAAATAATTTTTAATAAAAACAAAATACATGATATAAATAATGAAAATTACAATAGTGAAGAAAACTATAATAATGAAGACAATTATAATGAAAATACTTACACCAATGAAGAGCCTTATAATCAAGAAAATGATGAATTAGAAACAGAGTTTGTGAATAATCATCATGATACCCAGGAGGAGAATATTGAAGAAAGGAGATACGACTCTCAAGGGTCAACAAGACCACAAAGGAAGAAAAACCCTCCAAAATGGATACAAGATTATGACACGAATCTAAGCTCATCTGATGAATATGATGATGCATCAAATTTTATAAATGAAGAAATTGAGAAGAATTTCCTTTGTGAGCCACATAATAAAAATGATCAAATTTGGCATGAAGCCATCAAATCCGAAATTAAAGCTCATGTGAAAAATGGCACATGGAAAATAATTAAAAAGGAAAATCATGAGAACATAATTGATTACAAGTTGTTACTCAAAGACAAAGGCGATATCAAAAAGGCACGCCTTGTTGCAAGAGGCTTCACTCAAAGGCCTGGAATAGACTTCCACGAAACATGGGCTCCTGTTGCAAAGTTAAGTTCTATAAGAATGCAAATAGCTACAGCTGTAAACGAAAATATGCAACTTCATCACTTAGATGTCGCCACTGCCTACCTAAATGGAGAATTAGATGAAAAAATTATAATGAAAAAACCAGAGTTCTTAGAAGAGTATATAGCAGAAATTATGATAGAAGAAAGCAGTAAAGAAGATTTAAATCTGTTTTTTAAGGCTAAGAAAATGCTAGAAGAAATAAAAAGTATAAAAGGAGAACAAGTTTGCGAATTGAAAAAGGCTTTATATGGCTTAAAACAGTCAGGTCGACAATGGCATAAGAAGTTGGATTCAGAATTGAAAAGCCTTGGATTCATTCCATCTGAAGCAGACCCCTGTCTCTATATTCTGAAAAAGAAAGAAGATAAAATCATAATTGGGTTGTATGTTGACGATCTGCTGATTACATACTCCAACAAAACTATGGTTGATGAAATAAAAGAGAGATTAATAAGCAAATTTGAAATGAAAGATCTAGGTACACCTAAAGAGTTCATTGGAATAGAAATAGAACAAAAACAAGACAAAATAAAAATAAAACAAGAAAAATATATAAACAAATTACTCTCAAAATATAACATGGAAGAATGTAAATCTGTAAATACTCCTATAGAACCTTACCTAAAATTAGAGAAAAAAGAAAAATGTGAAAACTTACCTTACCAAAACTTGATTGGTGCATTGATGTTCCTTGCTGTTGCTACACGCCCAGATATTATGTATGCTGTAAGTTATATGTCCCAGTTCAACAATTGTTATGGGCAAGAACACTTCAAATCTGCCAAGCGTATCTTGAGATACCTAAAGGGTACAAAGGACATTGGACTAGAATATCGACTGTGGAAATATGAAACGGCGTAAGGGACAACATCTCGAATATCAGTTATATACATTATTAGAATCAGATTTTCAAGCTCTATCGAAAGGTATATTTAAAATTGCGATATCTCAAAAAAATTGTCCTTTACGACCTTAGTTTTGAAGCTTCATAAGTACAATTTTGGCAAACAATACTTCTTTTTTTAGTTTAACGTAACGTACATAAATATTGTAAAGTCACTGTCATGATTATCAATTACGATAAAATTATGCTTACGTCTTTCTTCAAATAAATTTTTCAAAGTTAATGTCCCTTACGCCAAAATTGAAATACAATATTGAGTAGAACTGCACCTTACGACCTAATTATAGAAGAGATCATAATCGTTCAATCACATTCGAGTCACAACAAGTTGGCTCGTGCGCTCACGGGACAAAAAAGAAGTGTCAAAACTATATCTTTCTCTGTCCGTTACGCTAGCGAGATCGCTACGTAAGGAGAGGAGTTGTGTGTTTATTGTGATTTAGTCGGGAACGTTACTATTCAAGTGCAGGCTGCAGTTTATATTATCTTTTTGCGGTGTTGACAAGTGTAAAATACACGTTAATTAACATACTTCATCGAAAGTGGTCAGCAAGTGTACTATATAAAATATAATTGTTTGAAAAAGACTAAAACTAATATTGAACTTTATTAAAAATGAGTGCAAAAGATGATATTATAAACAAAATGGTGTCTCGCAGAAACCAGCTTTTACAAGTACGCAAAGAACTAATAATCCGGTAAGTAAACAATGTTTATCAAAAGTAATCAAAGTTTTATATCTATTAAAATTACAGCTTAGATTGAAATGAAGCAAATTATTTATTTTTACCTAAGTACCTACTTTTCAAAGATCATAATTTGGTAACTAAATAACTAAGGCCAAGCTGCACAGCAATGAAAACTGAAAACATGATGTGTGTTAATGTAAGCAAAGTAGAATTACTTATAAATTTTCTAGATTTGATCCATTTTGGTTCACAAAAAATATGATTAGTGAAAACCGTTGACAAAGGTCAAAAGTGTTTGACGTAAGGGACATTTACTCGAGGTCTTAACCTATAGTCTTGGGTGTAAGGGACAAAGTAATCCATTTTTTTAATTCATGGCGGATGAAATCCTGACTTTTTAATATAAATGTTAAAGTGTGTCTGTTGATTTGTTCATCTTTTGATTGGTGGTGATAATTTTTTGCATAAAAATTAGTCTAATAGTGACATAGGCAACAATAACGTTTTAATTACATAATGTTTTTAACATTAAAGTCGCGGGCAAATGGTAGTGAATTTTTATGGGATGAGATTTACGTCAAAAAATGTTCTCTATAACTAAAATTTGTGCAATGAATTGAATGATTGAAATGTTGAAGTGTAGAATTTATACAAACTTTATTTAAATAATTTTATAAATAAATCAGTATATGAGTACCTATTTGTCAATTACATCGATTACTAAACCCAGTAATTAATGATAATAATATAAGCGTTTGATGTAAGGTACATTTTATCATAATATTACTCTAAGTTTGTCCCTTACGTCTATTTCTTGCGGTAGGTAGGTACAGTTAGTTAATTCTGATTTTCATATATTTTTTCTTAACTTTAGGTCCCAGTCAGAATCTTCAAAAAGAATAAGTACTCGCTCATCGGGAAGTAGCATAATAGAAGATAGTGAAGAAGAACTCGATTCTACTTTAGGTTTCGACATACCCTTGAAGAAACCGAGGCTTGGAGTTAACACTAAGTAAGTAAATAATTAGTTAGTAGTACTGAACCGATTATAATCAAATTTTGTGTATAGATTAATGTATTGTTATCAGAATTTAGGATACCTTTTACTGCGGTAAAATCTTATTTAAGTACTCATGGGAATAATAATTGCTATTTTTTAAATGATGCGATGCTGACCCAGACGTAATTCATAAATCTATTTTTATTTCAGGTGTACATCAGCACTTCAAAAAAAGAGCTCAGTTAAAAAAAAAATAAGCACTACTACTTCTTCAAAAAGTGTTTTGGAAAGTAATGAAAAAGAATCCCCATCCCAACCATCTTTTGTTTCAAACTCCCTTTTGTTCAAACGGAAAACTGCTGTCACTAATCTGGAAATGAAACGTACTACATCAGTTAATAGAGTATTTAAACAAAAGTTGCAGCTACCAAAAGAGTTCGAACAATTTATTTCACCACTGAAATTAGAAAAATGCCAAAATATTGATTCTAATACTAATGATAGAAAAACATCGACCGCTTACTCACAATCTATGACCAATGAGAATAATGACACTGCGTGCATGGATTTTAGCTCGATTCCGAAAATTGTTAATAATGTTCATTCTACTCCTTTAACAAACGTAAACGATAATAAAAATTTGTCTTTCGAAATTGCCGTTCCGAACAGAGAGTCTCCTAATCTGCCATCTGTTTACGCTTCGATTGGAGTAGCCGCTGAAAGTGAATTTATGCACATAGGGCCTCTCGATATTGAACTTCCATCAGAAGAATTTAATGGATCGATTGCCAACGATTCATCCCGTGGCAAGTTTAAAGTGTTTGAAGGAGTTGCTTCTGAAATCGTGCTTGATTTCGTTTCAAAATCTATCGTCAAAACTCCTGCTACTACAGAACCCAAGCCAACAATTTTAATTGAAGAATCGAGTACCGATTGTTCTACTGATATGTTTCAACCTTATGATAAATCAGTGGCTGAAAGTCACACATCCAATTTAAATGTTCAAGAACAGATTATATCTCAAAATTACGAAAATAATTTGACAGACTTAAAAAATATTTATGACAACTCCTTTAATTCAGCTAAAAGTGTAGAAATTCCAGAACCAAATGTAATTACTGAAGTTTTTGGTACAATATCACCTCATTCTTCACCTCACTCTTCACCGAAAAAAATTGATTCATCTGGAATTCATATTAATTGTACTACTGCACAGTTAGAAATACCGCTACGGCAAAACGACGTAGTGGCAAATAAGAAAGCAGACACTGAAACTACATATTTTGCGTCCAGTCCTTCTATATTAGAACAAACAAATCATCAGGAGATAATTGCTACTCTAGAGTCAGACATTACAACATTAATTCCAAATGATCATGATTTTGTTGTTGACCATGCAGATACAGTTACAAAATATTGCACAGATAAAGCTTCTAATTCGAACGAGTTAGCATCTGAAATAAAATTGGAGTCTTCAAGTCGTACAATATCTGTCACAAATCAGAAAAGAAAAAAGCGTCAGTTGAACACAAAATTTTTGCAGTCCTGCCTAGAAGATATAGAAGACGAAGTATTACAAGATTTTTCAGGGGATAGTTCAGAATTATGGTCAGGAAAAGATGAATCTGAAAGTACAACAGATGGAAAAAATGAAGATCAAAAGAAAGCGAAGAGAAAAACAAAGAAAGCAAATAAAACACACTCAGAAAATAATGAAATCCCCAAAAAGAAACAAAAAAAGGCAAATAAAACTAAATTACGCAAAGCACGAAAAGAAAAAGGGTTAGATTACACAACAGTGACAGGAATTCAAAAAGAGGCACGAGAATTACAAGATAATCCTTGTAAAAAAGAAAAATGTCCCAATAAATGCTACGAAATTAGTCATGAACGTCGAAAATCTTTGTTTGAATATTTCTGGGGATTGAATAAAGAGAAAAAACGTGATTGGATTGTACATACTTGTCAGGCAATGCCAATTAAACGCAAAAAAACGAAAGTTGCAGAAAGTCGTCGATCAGTAACTTATCAATATTTTATAAATGAAGGAGAAGGACGAAGACAAGTCTGTCAACAATTTATAATAAAAACATTGAACATTAGCCAAAAGTTGATTCTGTACACTCTAGCCAATGTCACAGAAGGATTGTCTCGTGCAGATCAGCGTACACGCCACGCAGAACCAAAATACGACGAAAATACAAAGTCTTTTGCCAAAACATGTATAGAATCACTGCCTGCCCTTCCATCGCATTACAACAGAAAGAACTCTACAAAGAATTATTTACCTCAAGAGTTTAAAAATGTAAGCAACTTGTACCGTTTGTATCGAAAATTCTGTGAAGAGAAATCAGAAACTTACTTAAGCGAGAAAATGTTTAAAGTTTTGTTCAGTGAATATAACTACAGTTTCCACATTCCAAAAAAAGACAAATGCTTATTGTGTACAGGTTACGAAAACAATCCTAATGAGAATACAGTGAAAGGGGTGATAGCTCATAAAAAAGAAAAAGAAGATACTTACAAGCGATTTGATTTTCACCAAAAAATAACAGACAGTAACACTGTTGTAGCAAGCTTCGATTTACAAAAAGTACTTGCAACTCCACATGGTGACAGCATGATGTTATATTATTCGCGGAAATTCGCTGTATATAATTTCACTGTATATGAAAGTCAAACTCAAAAAGCTTTTTGTTATACTTGGGGGGAATCAGATGGAAAGCGTGGAAGCAATGAAATTGGTACATGTCTACAAAAGTACATCAAGGATGTGGATGATCGAGGAGTGGAAAAACTGATTTTATACTGTGATAATTGCAGTGGACAAAATAAAAATAAAGTAATTTTATCTATTTTAAGTAACTTTCTGGTGCAATCAAAACATCTTACTGTAATACAAGTTAATTACCTACTCGCAGGGCACACTTACATGCCGGTTGATAGCGTTCATGCGGTAATCGAAAGAGAGGTAAGACGAATAATTGTATGGGCCCCATCTCAATGGCCAGGGTTCATGGAAACTGCTAGAAAGAGGCCATTCCCATATCAAGTAACCACTTTAGAATTCCAAGATTTTATAAATTGGGAAAAAGTTACAGAAAAAATGTTTACTCCTACTACTCAAAAAGACAATAACTTGCGAATTAAAGATATTCGGGTGTGCACTTTTAAAAAAAATAATCCAAAGAAGATGAAAATTAAATACAGTATGGCAGAAGACAGCTCTACTTTCGAAATAAAACTAGCAGAGAACGCTACTGGCAAGGCTACTAAGAGAAGAAGAGGATCAAAAATTGCGCATAGAATTGAAACTAGAGGTAAGCAAAATAAAGAAGAGCAATATGAAGACTCTTACCAAGAAGATGATTCGATCGATCCCAATAACTTACCCCGTCTGTATAAAGATAGGTTAGCGATCTCTTTAGCAAAATATAACGATTTAAAGAAACTTTGCAATACTAATATAATGCCAAAACGATTTCATAGCGAATATATAAATCTACCTCATAATAAGAAAACTGTCGATACATTATTAGAAACCGATGAAGAGGATAATGTAAAAGATGACGAAGAAATAGTTTAACTTTTAATTTGTTGAACTTGGGCAATATTTCAATTTATTACCATGTTACTATAGCTTTTTAGGGTTCCGTACCAAAATGGTAAAAAAGGAACCCTTATGGTGTGACTCAGTCTGTCTGTCTGTCTGTCACAGCTGGATATCTCGAGAACTACTAATGGTATCAACTTGAAATTTGGAATAGTTTAAGATGACATTTGCCCAACTATTTTGCAAATAAGAAATAAATAAAAAAATAAATATCTTTTTTACAGCAGGGCCTGAAAAGGGGTCTTAAAAATTTGAAGTGAGGCTACTAGGGCATGTGGGGTATCATATGATAGAGCGCCGTTTGCACGTTTTCAATCAATTTTTCTTTTTTTGTTAGACCGCATAGTTTTCGACTTATGATGAAAAATGTAAAAAAAATGACCGTTCCCCCCCCCTTATCTCCGAAGTTTGCAAAGAGAAAAATCTGAAATAATTCTATGTGATAGCAATTTATATAAAGATTACAGGAAAAATAAAACGATGTCTCAATATAGCACACTTTTTTAGAAATTATCAAATTTCGAAAAAGTTAACATTAGTTCCACTATCGTTCAAGAGATGGCGCTGACCTAAAACTGCAATACTAATTTTATTATTCTACTCTTCAGTGTGGTTTAATGGTGCAATTATGATGGTACGGAACCCTCGGTGCGCGAGTCCGACTCGCTCTTGACCGGTTTTATTTATATTGTTTAAGTGTGACAATTCACAGTTCAGTTTTCACATTTCACAAACATCAATATGTTTTGACCATTTTTTTTAATAATAAATAAAACATACGTACTTAAATTTGGTTTAATTTTATCCTCACAACTTTTAGTCAGAACTATCTTATTCTTGGTTGCTTTGCATTCCTCACTAAAATCAATTTTAAATTTCAACTCTAATATTATGTAGTTTTAAGGTTCAAAATACTAAGTTAATCGGTCGATAAAAGCAACGGTTTTTGACAGAATAATGCACTTACGTTAAAATTTAACAAAAAAATTTAGATACAATAGTACTTTACGTCAAATTAGTTTGTTATTTTATCTTAAATTGACGGGTGTAATAGACATGTAAACATTTTTTTTTGACGTAAGGGGCATGCTATCTTGAAAACTAAAAGATATAGCCACAGATAATATAATACTATACTAGTACAGATACCTCATCCCATACAATAGAAATGGATCGTCGAAAGGCGACTATCTGGGCTACTAAAGAACGTTTTTCTTGTAAGGCGTTAAGGAGCGTTCCCACGGCCTGCCTGTGGACGGGCCGCGCCGAGCCGAGCCCGTCTGTCTACCCGCAGGTCGTGGGAACCGACAACGTCTGGCGCGCCGGGGCGCGCCGGGGCTCGCCGGGGCCTGTGCGGAGCGTTCCCACGGCGCGCCGGCGCCTGCCGCGGCGCGCGCCCTGCGCGGCGTCACAGTTTAATAAGATAGTGAAATACAGTAGGTTTAGGTATGATAAAAGTCAAGTTTTAAATGGCGGCCATTCTAACATAGACATAGACACCCCAACATGTGGGTGTTTTTGTCGATAAAATTAGATGTATTTCACGCCTTTGAATTGTCGCTACTTCGAGACCAAAGGCACTGTACATTCAGAAGGAATCGAAGCTAATTTGTTTCTTCTTTTAATATGTGTAGGTAGGTTTTTCGCATTTTTTTGGTTTTTTGTTTTCATCGTTAGTTTTGGTTACCAAGGTATTTGATTGCTTAGAAATTGATTTCGCGGTGAAGATAGACCGTATAATAATATGGATTCTAAAATATTACGATACACGACAGCACTTCAATCAAGTTATACAATTAAACTGCGAAAACAACATTTATTACTCAGGGCATAAAGGCGGTCTCAAGGTCAACATAGACCAAAAAAGAACGGCCTGAGGTGCCTCATGTGTACAGTGAACTGCACGTCAGACTATACATGTTGACCTTGACATGACATTTAATTAACAAATTAACTAATCCACAGATAAAAAAAATACCTGCCTGGAAAGTCCGAAAAAAAGATTAAGTATTAGTAGGTACCTTAAATATTTTTTAAACAGTTCCTTTGGTCTTGAATTGGCGATGGTTTGAAGGCGTGAAATACACCTCATTTTAATATTCTTAGTTATTTTTCTATAATTCGAATGCACAAGGATGTTATCTACAAAACGAATCTAAAATTTCATTGCTGTGTTGTATATTTCGAGAGTTGTTGTTGTTTGAATATGACCCTAAGCACTAAATGTTAATTTTCGAAAATTAATAAAAAACAAAACTCATAAAAATTGGATTTAATCGTTTGATGAGATTTGTATTCATTCATATTTGTCCATTTTCAAAAATAATAATTTTTGGTTAGGTACGTAAGATGGTAAGGGTCATATTCAAACAACAATAACTCTCGAAATATGAACCGACTTATGGTGTAATTAGGTATTTCAAGGACGGCCGAGTTACAGTACTGATAGATATCATTACTGTGACGCACGGCAGATGCCGACGGGCGGCAGGCGCCGGCGGGCCACGCTCCGCGCCGCGCCGCGCCGATCCTTTGAAGTTACCGACACCCGATGGATCGGGCAGACGACGGCGCGCCGCGGCAGACGTCAACGGACGCGTCGGTTCCCACGACGTGCTGGCTCGGCCTGATCTGTGACACCACGGGTCGTAGGAACGCTCCATTAGATGGCGTTGTTGTCGCCGCAGCACGCTAGCCCAAATAGCATAGGGTTTCGAGCAGAACGAATAGTTGCACACTTCTCACCAATAGATGGCGTTTGTTTAGCAACAAACTAAAATATTCTACCCGCCAATAGATGGCGTACCATAATTCCTCCGTCGCGTCGTCGCCCGCGCTCCGTTTGTTAACTTAAGTAAGTACATAGGTAGGTACCTACTCGAGTTTGATTCAATCAAATTCAAAATGCGTTCAGGCTTACGACACGACAAACAACGCAAGTCTTTTACTTACTACTTACCTATTATCTTTAAATAATTGTTAAGTACCTAATAAATGTTTTATAATGAACCTCCGCACATTTTCAACGAGAAATCGGAGAAATCAAGATTTTTAACCTAATAATATTGGTAAAATAAGGGATTTAAGTTTCATCAATTTAATCTATCTAGATAGACTAAAAAACTCTGGAATGGTACTTCCTAATTATTTAATAATATGGTAATTATTAAATAGGTAGGTAGCTACCTACTAAACATTACTATTTTAACACGTTTTTATTATACTCCGGGAAAAATAAAATTTTGATCACATTAAATCCTACAGTCCGTTTTCATTTTTAAACTAAGGTTTAGGGTTATTATAACATCGTACTAAGGTTGCTTTTCCTCTACACTACACCATAAGCGTTATGATATATAGGTAAAAAATACCTAACTTCTAGAAAGTAATATTCATAAAATTCTACAGTGGAGATTTAAGATGCTTTTGCTTGTTTATAAACTTAATATTTAGTAAAAAAATATTCACCGATTTTATACATAACGTTTGGGAGATAGAATGTGTTATAGTAATATTTTTGGAGAAAGTATAGTAATGTATCTTAATAAATCGTACACAAGGTGATTTTTTTATAACATGTTTTTATTAGGATTAGGGCTTGGTATTCGAATATCCGAATATTCGTATTATCCGAATATTCGCCTCATTTATTATTCGAATATTATTGAGAGTAGTTTGTAAGTTTTGTGACTCACGTAAATTAATAAGAATTAGATGGAGGTACCTCGACCTAATGATGGCTTGGCACCCCCCAATTTTATTGGCACTCCTACATTACATAGGTACCTATATCTTTATGAATTGGCTATATGAACAGACATTCCTTTAAACAGCCGCCAAACTTTTGAACTTTGATTTTATTTTATATTACGTGAGCACATTGCTATACAACGTGTTACAAAATAACCCCTAATGCCGAATATGGTAGATAGGGACCGTCAAACTAAACAACTTTTACTATGGGACCGACTCTGAAATAGCGAAAAATAGTACATTACTGCCGCGGTCAATAATGACTGCGTTGCTGGCAGCGATGATGATGGCCGAGAGCGGAGCTTAGCGCAGGTCCAGGCCGTCACAGCGCGGTCAGCATTGCAGCCCTTGATGGACAAGCTAAAATAAAGGCCGAGACCGGAGGTCGAGGCCTCGGACAGCAAGGGCTGCAAAGATGACCAAGCTTGAAGGCCGAGAGCGTAGTTAAGCTTAGCTCGAGGCCATCATAACGTGGCCAGCAGTGCAGTCATTGTGGACCAAGGCTTGTATAGTACTTTACTCAAAAAATGCGAATACTGCCTACTATACCTACTATAGTAGGTACTTATAACCTAATTTCGAAAAAATACAAAAATGCAAATATCTCAGAAACGGTGCGTCGGAGCCAAAAAATAAGGTATTTTTTTATCCCCTTCGTAACTGTTAGAAATTGTATAAGCCCTACATGAACGCAGCTATATTGTTTTGAATGACGTTTTACAAGCTGTCATCTGTCACTCTGAATTACTTGCACTTCCTGCTCGCGGCTCTCAGCCATTTGTGTGTGTTTTTGTGTCGTCCCAATAAACAATAATTAATCCTAATTCATCGTTATCAATCTGATATAAATAATGTAATTCAAGATTTTATATTGAGAATAAAACTCTGGTTATTACATAAAAGGTGTTTATTTGGTTGATCACGCCGAACACGCCATTCCATTGCCACATTGAAACGTCTGTTTGAACAGGTTTTGGACCCAGTAATTATTGAAAAGAGAATCAAAAGGCGTGCAACGAGGGATCGACGTGTAATCGCCGTTGTATGTATCACCAAATTTCACTGTCGACCAGATTCATTGTCATAAATGCCTACATTGCCTACGCAATCAGAAAATATGTCTACGCAACCAGCGATACACATCACAAATCAAGTGGAGAAGCTGAGTGGAATCTCATCTTATCAAAACTGGAAGTTTTCGTTGAAAATGTTACTCACTTTAGAAGGTTTGTGGGACTGCGTGATCGGCACTGATACTGACGCCGTGCGTGATAGCCGCGCCTTGGCGCGTATTTGCCTGGCACTACAACCCAACTTGTACCAAATAGTTCGATCAGCATCAAAAGCTAAAGAAGCATGGGAGATGCTAGCTCATACATTCGAGGACAAAGGTCTATATCGCCGTGTTCTGCTACTTAGACAGTTACATCGAGTTGACTACAGTAAGTTTAGCAGCATGACTGAATACATAGAAAATGTCACCGGATTAGTCCAGCAGCTCTCTGACATTGGAAAAGTTATAGACGACGGTGAGGTGGCTGAAATTCTACTTAGTGGCTTACCGCAGGAGTTTGATACACTAGTCTCCGGTCTTGAAACTGCAAATTTAACAAGCTCGCTGACTTCTGAACTGGTGAGAACAAGATTACTTCAAGAAGAACACAGAAGAAATGGAAAATATGATAATGATGCTTCAGCTTTTCATGTAAAGAAAAATAAACTTTTCAAGTGTGATTATTGCCGTAAACCAGGACATACAGCGAAGCGATGCTTTAAGAAAAAGAGGGATGAGAAGAAGAAAGAAGAACATCACTCCCTATATGCATCTGCTTATGTTGCTCACCACAATGATGTCATCATCGACAGCGGAGCCTCGGCTCACATGATCAATGATGCTAGGTTAGTAAGAAATTTTAAAAGTTGTAAAAATAACTCAATTTCTATAGCAAATGGTGGTCAATTAGAAATGTCTGGCATTGGCAATTTAGTTTTGTCTACTGACAAAAATAATATCACTTTAGAAAATGTTTTAGTTGTTCCCAATCTGTCAACAAATTTATTGTCTGTAAGTAAAATGTGTGACAATGGTTTTACAGTAGTTTTTGATAAAAATGGGTGTCATGTTTATAATGAGATAAATTCTTTAACTGGCAACCAAATTTTAGCTGCTACAAATGTGAACGGTTTGTATAAGATACAGCAGTGCAAGCCGCATGTGTTGGGGCATTCCATGCTGGTGCATCCTAGGCAGCAGCCAGAGAGTGTCAATACTGCATTGGTGTCTGCGACAGTCTGGCATAAACGTTTAGGTCATATCGGCAAGAAAGGTATGAATAGTCTAAGGGGTGGTGGTATATGTTCTGGTGTTGTTTTTCAGGATGACAACTCGCCAAACAAGTGTATTCCCTGCTTAACTGGAAAGATGCATACAAAGCCTTATCCGAAGCTTGTGGGAGCCCAATCTACCGTGCCACTCCAGCTTGTGCATTCCGATGTCTGCGGACCCATTCAAGTCAGCAGTTGGGGCGGTGCCCGTTATATTTTGACTTTGACGGATGATTGCACTAGAAAAACCTTCGGTTATTTAATGAAGACAAAATCCGAGGTGAGTTCACATATTGTTAACTTTAAAAATATGGTTGAAAAACAAACAGGTTTGCAGCTTAAAATTTTAAGAACTGATAACGGTACTGAATACTGTAATAAAACGTTGACTGATTTTCTTAAAAGGGAAGGGATAATACATCAAACATCGGTGCCTTATTGTCCACAACAGAATGGAGTTGCGGAACGCGTTAATAGGACGATTTTTGAGAAAGCTAGGGCCATGTTACATGACGCGGGTCTGTCTGAACGTTTCTGGGGAGAAGCAGTAATGACTGCTATATATCTAAAGAATAGGTCTCCTACCAGCGCGTTGTCAGATGACATTCCAGAGAGTAAGTGGACTGGACAGCCAGTCGATCTCAGTCATTTGCGCGTATTTGGCTGTGTAGCATTTTCTCACATTCCTGATGTAAAACGTCGTAAACTTGACGCTAAAGCTAAACCGTATATCTTTGTTGGCTATGGTGAGACTTTAAAGGGCTACCGTCTCCTTGATCCATGTAAACCTAAAAAGATTATGTATTCGCGAAATGTTACTTTTTTAGAAGATGAATTTATTGGAGGACTTCACTTTAAAACACAAAGCAGGAATAATGATTTTATCTCACATGAATGCATTATAAATAATAATAGTTTTAAAAATATTGATTATGAAATTTTAAATATTGACTGCGATAATGATAATGCAAATAAAATGAATGATAAAATTATTAATAATGTCTGTGATAAAATTAGTCATAAATCTACTACGGAATCACCTATTTCAGGATCTGAGAGTGACCTAACACCTCCCGTGTGGTCTCCCTTGTCGGACCTGCTCTACTGTACTGGTGATGAAGATGATGGTTGTGATGGTGATGAGGATGATGTCTGTAAGGACACTGTGTCTTCTCTGCCTGATGCCACACTTCGAGGAGGAGGTGGTAATAACGGTGATGAGGATGATGTCTGTAAGGACGCTGTGTCTTCTCTGCCTGATGCCACACTTCGAGGAGGAGAGGTTGAACACGTGCAAAGTGTTGCTTCTGGCTCGCGTCCCGTACGTAGTAATAGAGGTAAAATTCCGCTTAAATATAATGATTATGATTTATCGGCTATGCTAATTGAGCAGAGTTTATCAAATGAGCCTAATACATACGAGCAAGCTACGAAGTCTACTGAGTGTGAGCAGTGGCTTCACGCCATGAAATGTGAGTATGATTCATTAATTAAGAACAATGTTTGGACATTAGTTGATCGACCAGCAGCTGAAAACATTGTAAAGTGCAAGTGGGTCTACAAAAGGAAACACGATGCCACAGGCAAACTAGATAAGTATAAAGCTAGATTGGTTGCCCGTGGGTTTAGTCAACAAGAAGGTATAGACTACAATGACACTTTTTCACCCGTTGTCAGACATTCCACCTTGAGAATCTTATTTTCCATTGCAACAGAAATGAATTTGCAGATGGACCACATTGATGTTACCACAGCTTTCCTAAATAGTGATCTGGATGAGATTATATATATGGAGCAGCCAGAAGGTTTTTGTTCAGATAAAAGTAAAGTATGTAAGCTGAGTAAAAGTATATATGGTCTCAAACAGGCTAGCCGCATGTGGAACTTAAAAATTAATAATGTTTTAATTCATAATGGATATACTCAAAGTAAATGTGAACCATGTGTATATATTAAGAAAAATTCTAAAGATTATACAGGGTCACTGGAAATATGACGTATTCCTGCTAAGGGGTTATAGATGAGGTCAAAACAAATATTTTTTGTCATATAACTTTTTCTCAAAAAATTCATAGTTTTTGAGTAAATTGAAATTAAGTACATTTTTACCAAAAGTACATTTTCAGACACAAAATTTTAAAATAAAGGATAACTACTCATTCGATTCCGGATTTTTTACTATTTTAGGATAGAAAACAATCTGAGTGTTGATAATTAATAAAAAAAAATTCATAAAATACAAGTGTTTATAAAAAAATCAATCCTTAAATGTATTTTTTTAAATTTTTTTTTTCAGATTTCTTAGAAATAGCATCAAATATCTTTAAAAAAATCCTAGTAACTAAGTGTGCATAATATTTTAAAAACATCACCATCTATTCAGCTTTCAGTTGAGGTATAAAACTTAATAATAACTTAAATAAAAAATGAGAAATTAAGACTTAACTAAATAGCAGTCTTATTTCATGTAGCAAAAATTTCCTACTTCAAGCGCTTCGGAGGTGGCCGACAGTGGCCGTATTATCCTACTTATTCCATAAATGTGAAAGTTTGCTTGTTTGTATGATTGTTAATCAATCACGCAAAACGGCTGAACGGATTTGGATGAAATTTGGCACACAGATAGTTTATAAGCCGGATTAAAACATATGAGGATACTATTATCTTGGTTAAGGGTTCCCTAGGGATTTTCTCGAATGTAGAATGTGAATGCAGTCGCGGGTGGAAACTAGTTTGCCATAAATGGTCGGATTTACTAAAAATACTTTCGTCCGAGTGAGTTTGAGACAGGATTATTTTCCGCCGATGAGTCAAAATTTTATACTAACTGTGTCACAAATAACCATGCATATCAGCTATTTTTAATGCCCCGCTGCTGGGGAACAGGCCTTCCTTTCCTTTTGGGATAAAGCGGACGGGCCATAACCCACCACGTGGGCCCAATGCGGATTGGTAGGTGTTAACTCAATGTACCTTACATTGAGCCCTTGGTTCTGGCTGCATTTACAGTCGTTAACACTGACCAATCCACATTGGGTCCACGTGGTGGGTATGGCCCGTTCGCTTTATCCATCCACAAGCCAAAAGGTAGGCCAGTTCCCCAGCAGCGGGGCATTAAAAATAGCTGATATGCATGGTTATTTGTGACACAGTTAGTATAAAATTTTGACTCATCGGCGGAAAATAATCCTGTCTCAAACTCACTCGGACGAAAGTATTTTTAGTAAGTCCGACCATTTATGGCAAACTAGTTTCCGCCCGCGACTGCATTCACATTTACATTCGAGAAAATCCCTAGGGAACCCTTAACCAAGATAATAGTATCATCATATGTTTTAATCCGGCTTATAAACTATCTGTGTGCCAAATTTCATCCAAATCCGTTCAGCCGTTTTGCGTGATTGATTAACAATCATACAAACGAGCAAACTTTCACATTTATGGAATAAGTAGGATAATACGGCCACTGTCGGCCACCTCCGAAGCGCTTGAAGTAGGAAATTTTTGCTACATGAAATGGGACTGCTATTTAGTTAGTCTTAATTTCTCATTTTTTATTTAAGTTATTATTTAGTTTTATATCTCAACTGAAAGCTGAATAGATGGTGATGTTTTTAAAATATTATGCACGCTTAGTAACTAGGATTTTTTTTGAGATATTTGATGCTTTTTCTAAAAAAATCTGAAAAAAATAAATAAATAAATGCATTTAAGGATTGATTTTTTTATAAACACCTGTACTTTTTGTAATTTTTTTTATTCATTATCAACACTTAGATTGTTTTCTATCCCAAAATAATGAAAAAATCGTAATCGAATGAGTAGTTATCTTTTATTTTAAATTTTTGTGTCTGAAAACGTACTTTTGGTAAAAAAATACTTAATTTCAATTAACTCAAAAACTATTAATTTTTTGAGAAAAAGTTATATGACAAAAAATATTTGTTTTGACCTCATCTATAACCCCTTAGCAGGAATACGTCATATTTCCAGTGACCCTGTATAATAATTGCTCTGTATGTCGATGACTGTTACATATTTCATAACGGATGTATTAAAAATGTTTTATCATTACTAAAAGAAAACTTTGAAATACGTCATCTTGGCCAATTAAAAAATTGTTTAGGCATGAATGTCACTAGATATAACAATACAATTGTGTTAGACCAGTCTAATTATATAAGATGTTTGCTAGCTAAATTTAATATGAGTGACTGCAAGCCAGTACTTACACCGTTACCTGTGAATTGTAAGTTACAAAAGTCTGATAGGAAATGTCTTGATGATGAGATATACAAATACAGACAACTGTTGGGATGTTTAATGTATTTGAGTGTGTGCTCGCGCCCGGACATTTCATATGCTTGTAGTCAGCTTAGTCAATACAGTACATGTTTCGACATGAGTCATTGGCGCGCAGCAAAGCGAGTACTTCGTTATTTAGCAGGGACGATCAACTATGGTCTCCATTTTACAAAAGGTAATAATTTTAATATCAGTGCTTATGCAGATGCTGACTGGGCTAATGACTCATCAGACAGAAAGTCCTACACTGGATTTGTTGTAAAATTAGGTAACTGTTTGATCAATTGGGAAGCTAGAAAACAGCGTAGTATAGCTTTATCAAGTACGGAAGCAGAGTACTTAGCAATAAGTGATGTTTGCAAGGACATTTGTTTTGTGAAAAATTTCTTGTCTGAAATTATTAACAAAACTTTTGATGTAATTGTATACAATGATAATCAAAGTGCTCAAAGATTATTACTGGTAAAGGAATATTCGCATAAGAAAACGAAGCACATTGATTTGCGTTACCATTTCATAAAGGACTTAGTACAAAAAGGAAACATAACTGTAAGATATTTACCTACTACTGATATGCTAGCAGATGTATTGACAAAGCCACTATGTGCGCAGAAACATTGTAACTTTGTAAATTGTCTAAATGTGAGAGTTCGTGGAGCAAATGTTTAATGTTTTGTTGTGTACCTAATTTATAAATAATAATATTATTATATTGTGATGAATCATGTTATGTATAATTATGTAGAGTGGCTCTAAAGGTAGAGTAGGGAACTCTTGATTAATTATGTAGAGTTTTTCAAAACTAAATGTAGAGTCTTTTTAATTTTTGTTTAAAGTCACATTAGTTTTCTTTTTCATTCATGTAGCGCTTAAGGAGGAGTGTTAGAAATTGTATAAGCCCTACATGAACGCAGCTATATTGTTTTGAATGACGTTTTACAAGCTGTCATCTGTCACTCTGAATTACTTGCACTTCCTGCTCGCGGCTCTCAGCCATTTGTGTGTGTTTTTGTGTCGTCCCAATAAACAATAATTAATCCTAATTCATCGTTATCAATCTGATATAAATAATGTAATTCAAGATTTTATATTGAGAATAAAACTCTGGTTATTACATAAAAGGTGTTTATTTGGTTGATCACGCCGAACACGCCATTCCATTGCCACATTGAAACGTCTGTTTGAACAGTAACTCCGGAAGTAGATAAGAGGTATTGAATGAAAGGTCAAAAAACGGTCAAGTGAGAGTTTTTTATATTTTTCCATAATAATTTTATATAAAAGTACAAAAACATCATCTAGGTACAACAATACAACACTCGCGCAGATATAGAATGGGATTCAAAATGGCGGCTCACCGCGCTTACCACAACGAGTGTGGTGTGACTGAGAGAGCGATAGGTGTGGCGTTAAATGTGCGAGCGAGAAGTGAATATGAACGACGCCATTTCTAACCCCATTATTTATCTGCGCGGGTTGTACAGTGTATTTTTCACCTAACTATCTTTTTGAAAGAAAACTCGACAATAATGGATTCTCAAAGGGAATTGCTGGTGGCTAAAACTCGACAATAATGAAATCCCATACAACTTTGTTGCGTCACCATCGGAGAACACCGGCAAGCTCGACTTTGTTCAAAGAAGGTTGTTAAAATAATGACCATATTACAAGTTTTTTTGAGTAAAATATATAAGCCGTTTCATTACATTAAGATATAAGTACCTACCTACCTATTCGTAATTATTTTTTGTGTGATTCGATCGCGATTTCGATGGTCTCTAAAGTAGGTAGGTAAATGTTGACTTCATAAAATTATGTCAACATTTACAGCTTGACCTGATAAAGAGTTGACAAATATTGAGGGCGCCACTTTGTGAAATACTGACTATATTTATTTTGTACTGAAAAATGTTAGTTCCATTTCCATTTTGAAATTAGGTAAATATCATTTTTACTCTTTCTGGCCAAGCTGTAGGTACTTACTTGAACTTCATTTAATATCAATAATAGTTACGCCGTTTCAACTCTATTTTCATCCAAATCTATCATAATAATTAAAAAGTGTTTATTTCAAAGTGAGTTAGAAGTCAATAAACCCTTTAATTTATTATCTCCTTTATTTTGGGGAGTTGGGAGTTCCTACGTAATTACATCATACGTTTTTTAACAGCGCCATCTATGGATGAGTAGCATAAATCATTAATTACTCTTGAAAACTGTGCTTAAAAGAACGTTTCTCATTAGTACAATTTCTTGCCGATAGGTGTCACAAAAATAATTATTCTTTTATTGAAATTTGTTAAAAACTCTTCACTTTACTGTTTCACTACAATTTTGCACTTGGAGATTTTTTTACAGAAACAATTTAGACGTTTATCGACTTTATTTTATCTATATTTGAATATTACAAAAACATCAATGACAAATCGAAGCAGGTACCGCCATCTAGTGATGTAACTATAAACTAATATCAAAATCCATTTCTGTTGTTAGAAATGAGACCCCATGATATAGCTTAGTTCTTTGTATTTAGAGATAAAGAGTATCAAAATCCAAGAAACTTTGCTCTAGAAGTCATCAAAAAGATTCGTACTGGAAAAAAGTTACAGTTAGTTATTTGTCCATTTTTTTTGTTTCTCTCTTGTAAAGTAGACCATTGTCCCTTACGCTGTTTCATATTTCCACAATCGATATATTAAAAATGATTCTGAGTTATATGGATATGCCTTGGATATGCAGATGCTGACTGGGGATCTTGCAAAATAGATAGAAGATCCTACACGGGTTACTGTTTCAAGAAGGCGAATGCTTTAGTCAGCTGGGAATCAAGGAAACAAAGATCAACAGCCTTGTCTACGGCGGAGGCTGAATACATGGCCTTATCAGACGCCACTAAAGAAGCACTGCATTTAAGAATCTTGTCTAACAATATTTCTTTCAGATCACAAAAGCAAGTGGTGATATTTAATGACAACCAGGCAGCTTTGAAGATAAGCAAAAATGCTGTTATCAGCAGCAAGACTAAGCACATTGACCTTAGACTCCAT
Source organism: Agriphila geniculea (assembly GCA_943789525.1). Classification (NCBI taxonomy): domain Eukaryota; kingdom Metazoa; phylum Arthropoda; class Insecta; order Lepidoptera; family Crambidae; genus Agriphila; species Agriphila geniculea. The sequence goes on from OX038890.1 coordinate 16,933,923, forward strand.
TTCCTCAAGGAGCACATAGAGCAAGGTACAATAGATGTAAAGTACATTGATACTCAAGCTATGGAAGCTGATATTCTGACCAAAGGATTACCAGGTCCTCGTTTCACTGAAATGAGGACACGTTTGGGCATAGACTTATTATATTACTAGCGTAAGGACCCGGTCAAAGTCACTATGAAATGACGCCAGTTGGTTGGCCCTAAAAATACAGTTTTAGGGCCAACGCGTTTCAGTCATCCGCGGGAGACGGTAGACAGATGGTGATTGACGTGACATAAAAATGCCGAATTGTGCATTTGTAGATTGCAAAAAATATGATGCAAAGGTTAAAAAGTTTCATGGAATATCGTTTCATCGGTTAGTAGCTTTACATTATTTTTATTACGTGTCTAACAATTTTAATAAAGTATAAAAGATTTCAATATTATTAGTTATTGTTCGAGGCACTAGAGATGGGTCATCATGACTCAAAGGAACTAATTCACTTGAGTCCATATAAGATCTTTAGTTCATTTAGTTCCATAGCTAATTAACTCCAAGAACGAGAGTAAACGGTAAGGATTGAACACTACGTACAGAAATGTCTCCTATGAAACATATTCGCTGCAAAAATATTTTTATTAAGTATCTACACTACATTACATTTCAATTCAAATAATTACAGATTGCCTAATGATCTAGTGTGTAAAGAAATATGGAGTCGCACGCATTATTCCAAAATAACGAAAAGAGCCCTATTTCAAGCCTCCTAAAAACGCAAGAATATGCTATGCTAATTTTTATGACACAGATGTCAAAAGCTGGACTACGGAAGCTGAAAGCAATGGCAATACCGCGAATTGAGATTGAAATATTTACTGCATTCACGCGTATAACAAAATAACTAAACTCAGAAAACGAAACTCCTGCCGGGAGGCATTATGGGAATAATTATGCAGTACTAGCAGCCGCCCGCGAATACGTCAGCGTGGAAAGATTTTTGCTTTCCCTCGGGAAAAATACTTTTTTTGGGATGAAATGTACCGTCTTTCTCTATACCCCTGACAATGTGTATGTAAATTTTTATGATGATCGGTTCAGTAGTTAAGACGTGGAGGCGTAACAAACAAACAAACATCTTTCACATTTATAATAATAAAAAGTTTTTTTATACATACCTTTAAAAAAACCTTAGGTAGGTACCTATATTGATGCTTAAATTTTAAGAGAAATTTGCATGTAAATAATCAATTTTGACAATATCATTATTTAGTTGGATAAGGATTGTGATACGAAAATGTCATCATCTTCCAATCAATAATTATTACTTTTATAGAAAAAAAAAATTATATACTGTGGGTTCGTTTCATTATTCCAATTTTCATAAGGATCTCTATTTTTTTTTTAATAAAATACTGCTAATGTTACTCGCTGATAAAAGCTTTCAATATGTGAAAGAATTTTAAAATCTGATCAGTTTTAAGTTTATGCATTACAATCAATCAAAATAATAGACAAATCTTTCCTCTTTATATTTAACTAGCAGCCGCCCGCGGTTTCACCCGCGTGGTGCCCGTTCCCGTGGGAATATCGGGATGAAAAGTGTCCTATATTTTAATCTAGGCTATTTGCTATCTGTGTGCCAAATTTCAACCAAATCCGTTCAGTAGTTTTTGCGTGATTGAGGAACAAACATCCAAACCCACAAACTTTCAATATTAGTAGGATAGGATAATATATCTCTTTATATTAAATAATTTATAGTTTATAATATTAGTTTAGTATAGCTGAGAAAAAGCACAAAAACATCTAATTTGAAATAAACATGATTGAGATTTTGTTATGTTTACTTTTTATTTATGGCCTTAATACCATCGAAAAACTGATATAATTAACATGATAAAAATATTTAAAAAATAGTTTAAAGTTCTAGCGACCTAAAGATGGTGATCTAGTTCTTAACTCCAATTGAACTAAATCGTTCACTTCAGTAATCTTTTTTGCCCACCTCTAATACGGCAGTAGTTCGAGTAGGTTCTAAAAGATGTCGCTGATTTTGCTTGTATGAAGGAATCATAAAGCAAAACATTCGGATGGGCGCATCCTTCCTTTTGAAATCAATGCGTTTGGGTTTGGTTTAATATGATAATAGTGCTGTGAGGAGGAGTGTTGGTACGTCACTATAAGTAGAGCACACCACTATTATCTCTCTATGAGTCCGCCATGTTCTATTGTATTGCTTGTGCAGTGATTGTAATTATTTTCTATTTAAAAATAGATTCCCATGTGATTGTAAACAAAATTAAACAAACAGTGAATTACACAGGTATTTTATTTAATGCCAACACAATGTAATGATTATATTACAAGGTAGGTAGTAGGTACTTACTTAAATGATAAATAAATCTTTTAAAAATCAAAGAATATATATGTAGCTGGCTTTCATTACGTACCTACTTTCCAAGATAGGTAGGTATCTACACAATAAATTATTTAATTAAGTAGGTAACTACCTACTTAAGTAATATCTAGGTAATTATTTGTTGAGATAGGTAACAATATTTAACTTTGGTAAGTCCCCTACTAACCGTGTTCCCACCGCTATAAGTACCTAGATATCTACTTTTCCGATCAGAATCGAAATAACTGTTTGTCGGAATATTACCTATTTGTTGAATTTTGATGTTGTTTGTTTCCACAATCATACATAGGTACATAACATACCAACAACAACACATTAACGATATTACGCCAATATTCTGGTTGTGCCCTTTATTCACGCTGTATATTCTTTGCTCTAGACTCATACTCACATAATATATGAATCCTTGTAGTTACGCACTACATCGTAAAAGTTCGACGGCAGCGTAGGATGTGGCCGGCACGGCCATAGAGTACATTATTATACTAGAGATAGAGCTATCAGTAAGACTTAATGATTAACGCCATCTAGCGAAATGAGACAAAATGTGTACGATATACTATAAAGGTACTATACTAGTAGGTTTCTATAATAAATCTTGACTTGTAATTTTTTAGGGAGATATTGACTATATTTGTCAATTTCTTGAAGAAAACGTTAATTAATTCGAATTATTGCAAATCAGCTTTGACTAATAACTGTGAAATCCACACGATATCGCGATTCATCACAGGATAGCGACATCTATCGACTGTTTGAGAAACGAAAAATGTACGCCATCTAGCAAATCGGGATGTAACTAAAATCTTAGGCCGCGCTTTCTTAGTAGTGAGTCAAGCAGGGCTTTATAACGTTATCAAATAACAGTAAAAATAACGTTACGTAACGTTATTTTCAATTATGATACCTTGATAACGTTATTTTTTTAACGTTACCTAGTAACATAACCATATTATAACGTTATAATATGGTTATGTTACTAGATAACGTTACAAAAAATAACGTTATTTGTACCGGTAATTAGTATCATTATTTTCTGTTACGCGACGTTGCCAGCTCGCCCGCCGCCCGCCGGCGTCGGGCGCCGCCGCTGCACCGCCGGCCGTGCTAAACATGACATGACTCCGACCGAATGAATTCTTTCTTTCGGTATAGGTGGCTGAAAAAAATATCTATGTGATATATTTTTTAACACGTTTTTATTAGGTTGCTTTCTCGTTTGTTTGTTTGTTTGTTTCTCCGCAAAGTTTGCAAACGATTTTAAACTAGCTTCCCGATGAGCTGGAGACTTAAAACTTTGAACATAGGTCAGAACTGGAAGGCAATGCAATATTATGGTGTCATTGAGCTGATTTGATGATGGAACTGGAAGAAGGCCACAGGAACTTAATGATGAAACCATACAACCCCATTGTGATAAGGCTTGTAAGAATCGTCTTGACGAGTACTCTAAGGGAGATAAGATCCAGGGTCTGATGATGAAGCTGGAAGGCCATGCCAAAGGAACTCAATATTAAAACCGTGCAATCCCATTGAGTTTGGGCTCATTTGAATCGTCTTGACGAGAACTTTGTTGGGAAAAAGTGTCCGAGGATCTGATGATGGAGCCGGAAGAAGACCATAGGAACTCTATAACAAAACCACGCTACCCTATCGAGTTTGGACTCGTTTGAATTGTCTTGGCGAGTACTTTGTTGGGAAATAGTTTCCGAGGATCTGATGATGGAGCCGGAAGAAGGCCATAGGAACTCTATAATAAAACCACGCTACCCCATCGAGTTTGGGCTCGTTTGAATCGTCTTGACGAGTACTTTGTTGGGAAATAGTTTCCAGGGTCTGATGATGGAGCCGGAAGAAGGCCAATGAAACTCGGTAATTAAACCATGCAACCCCATTGAATTTGGGCTCGTTTGAATCGTCTTGATGAGTACTTTGTTGGGAAATAGTGTCCAGGGTCTGATGATGGAGCCGGAAGAAGGCCATAGGAACTCTATGATAAAACCATGCAACCCCATCGAGTTTGGGCTCGTTTGAATCGTCTTGACGATTACATACAAAAAAAAAGATGACACCATACTCCTCTCCTCTCCTAAGGGAAGAATTTTTAAGAACTGCGGGTCCAACATTATTTTTTTCACCATAAGTATATTAGTGCGGCGGTAATCTTAAAAAAGACGCTTAGAAAACACTTTTCGTCACTTATTAATTTTTTCGTTATTTATTAATTTTTTTATTAATTTTTAAAGGAATCTGAGAATTTGGAAAAAGCAGAAAATAATGCTGTTATTAAAACTGATGTACTTTTCCTATTTTTAAATATCTTTGGTCAATTACCTTTAGACATTCGAAAAGAGTATGTGCAGAGTTATTTGTTATGTATTTTGTAAAAATCAATTCAGTCGTTTTCAATCTAGACCTGTTCAATGGCAACTCTGAATTGCGAAATTTTTCGACGTTTGCTAATAATTTGTTAGACCAAGTAGTGAAAATGTTATAGTCTGTTATATATTCGCAATCTACTCACAAAGCCCTTTCATTTGTTATACCACGTGGTATGAAAAAAATAAATTCTTTGTACTGAAAACTTTATGACGTCACAGTTTCTACCCCCACCATTTTCGCGCTTGTCATCTTATATATTTGTGATCAGGGCATCGTACTGAATGCATCGATACCACATTTTCGTATTTCTGTGATGACTTGTGCGAAAACTAACCTCAAACCTTGTTTTACCACCCTACTATCTACTATGTGTAGTGTACCAAACGGCTATACACATCGATTTGCAGTATTCGTCGTGGACGATGTACGATACGCTGAGCGGTAGGTATATAACGCGTGGCCTTGAGCGAGTGACGTAGACGCCTGAGGTACTATTTGGTGGAATTATAACTACCTATAGATTTAAATTGGGTACCTACGCCTAATTTTAGAAAATTGTCGACTAGGAATAATTGTCAAAAACTAAAATTAGGTAGTAATTTTAATATTTTTACGGTTTATAATATAACGCTTATTTATTACCAGAATCAAAATATTTATTTGACAATATTGTATAACAAATCAAGGTATTGATTGATGCTATTGGTCATATTCTATGAGTTTTTTTTTCCAAAATATCCTTAAAATGTTCAAAGATTGATTTGCACTATTTTTCTCACCATTTCACAGCTGCTCGCCACCATATTGACATTTTGACAGCAGCACCGCCTAGAGCGCACTGGTGATAGAAAATTGAACTAAATTACGATGACACGGCTAGGCAAGTGATTAAACGTTATCGAACCAAGTCATTTGCCTAGGCGTTAAATTAAATGCCGGGATGTTATTTAGGCCAATGATTGAATGGCGCCTATCAATGAAAAGGCTAGGCCGCTAATTAAGCGGCTTTTTAAGCTAGTTGGCTGCGACATATACATTGAGATGGATAACAATGTTTCTCATCTAAAGCATCAACAATATTCTGCCTTAAGTGTAGGCATGCAAATGTTAGTAAGTGTCAGCTATCTGTAGACTATTGTTACTTCTAAGTATTACTATTTAAAGACGTCAATTATTATTACAAAGCTGTCAACAGGAATTTTATAAGTAATCAAAATTACATAAATAAAGTAATTTTTCTGTTTAGGTACTTTTAGGTTTTTCCCGAGGTTTCGTCACCTTTTCAGGGGCCGTATTCAGGGTACCTATAAAAGTACTTAGTTGTAAGAAAAAACCTAAAAAAACAAATTAAAAAGGAAAAAAAAAATCTTCTGTAAATATTTGTAACCCTAATAACCTATACCTACAGAAAGTTTAAACCGGAAAATTTTAAACCAAAAAACGTGGGGCGTGCTATAGACAATATCTTAGAGTATGCTCTAAGTTTTTGACCATGGAAAGTAAATTGTATATGTCGTAGGATAATTGTACAAACAGGAATTTTACAAAAATCCTAGTATGATTGTAAAATACCGGATAATTAGAATCTAAGACAGATTTTTGCAATCATCCGAGTAATGTTTAGGATTTTTACAAAAATCCTGCGTATCTTAGTCAAGTACAGTGAAAAGCCTGAACATGAACAGTTCACTTCACTTCCCTGGGGCCGTATTATGACCTCTTATTTCCTGGCAGTTTTCTGACTGGTTATCAATCTATCTCTTTTATTTGCTATACAGCGAGAAAGAGATGTAACTATAGCAATTCATAAACCTGGCAAGTTTTAAGCGGTTGTAATACCCCCCCTGTTGTGCCGTTGGACGGCTGCCGGGCCGTGCCGTACCGGGCCGTTGGGAATTATAAAAGCAGCGTTGCCAGAAATTACTTTTGTAACATTTTGTGTTACTTTTGACCCTCTCATGTTACCTCCATGTTACACGACTCAAAATGTTACTTTTACTTTACTTTTGAAACTTAATCAAAAATACTCAAATATTTTCCAGCAAATAAAAACTAATCATGAGACAGAACGCACTAAAGGAAGTTTTCGTTCGTGTTGGCACACACACTTAATTTTGGGCCCTCTTGTCGTCAGTCGTTTATTTTCTTTTTCCTTTTCACACTTGAAGAATGTGGAACATAGCAATAGCACGAACTTCGATTGAGGACAAAACTTTTTTTAAATAATCTTCAACCAACCGAAAGTTTGAAGCAGAATAGTGGAGTTTTGTTAAGTGGTTGCCGAAGTGTCGTAAATGAGGCGGTGCTACCGGTGCACAGGGACAGGGCATAGACTCTGGGGGGCGCAAGAATGGCCAGACTAGGACTAATTATTTGTTCGGTTTGCTCTTGATAAGTTCCTCCTGCGCCCCTACTGCTCGTTCCAACACATAGGTACATGCCAGTATCACCAAAAACGTGTAATGAAATTGAAGAAAAAAGATTTTTCTTCCAAAACATTAGATAATAATTGGTCCACCAACACCAAGTTCCTTGTGCATTACTTATCACCTTGACTGAATGAAATTATGAAACTGACTAAAAATCGCACTGCGTGGCCGTTTTATTTACTATAAACAAGCTAGATTACAAGATTAGTGAATGAAACTGGCTAAAAATCGCGCTGCGCGGCGGGTTTATTGCTATAAACAGGCAAGATTACAAGGTTATCTGGATGAAACTGACCAAAAATCGCGCTGCGCGGCCGTTTTCTTTACTGTAAACAAACAAGATTACAAGATCAGTTGATGAACCTGACCAAAAAATCACGCTGCGTGGCCGATTTCTTTACTATAGACTTGTCTCGGGCTACTCCTGACACCTGACCTGACACAGTTATAGAAGCTCGCACAGGGCGCAGACAACAAACAAACCAACCACTCTGGTTAGTTTGTTTGTTGTCGACTTGTGTGTGCTATCAATAATCGAATTAAAGTGCCATAATACAGTAGAGTCGATTTCTACATAAAATAAGAAAATGTTACTTTTTTCCTGAAAATTTTACTTTTTGAGCTGTCCTGTGTTACTTTTGATTATCGGCCACTGGCAACACTGTATAAAAGCGCACGCACATTGACCACAGACTCAGAATGATGCTGACATTGTCATTGTTTTGTTGGTTGGTGTTGACTCCAGACTATTTATTTATTTAGTATTTATTTGTATATTTTACCTAAAAAAATAGATAGTTTTATAATTAAACAAAATGTGGGTGTTCGGGTATGGATCCCTGGTTTGGAAAGTTGACTTCGCATACGAGTCTAAAATTGTAGGTTATATTTCTGGCTTCGTCAGGAGATTTTATCAACACAGTATAGACCATCGAGGTGTGCCTGAAAAGGTAGGTAAGCAATTAAATACATTTTTATGTTGAAGGGGCACCTCTTATAGTTGAAGTTAGGTACTTTATTTCATTATTTTCATCATCATATATCTGCCCTAAAACGCCGGTCGGAGAGTTAGGTTCGGGGGGTCCACTGCTGGTAAAAAGCCTTCTACAACAGAGTTGGATTAACCCTGACCCTAGGCAATGCTATTCTCGTGGCCACTTCTCTTTAAAACGTGAATGAAGTCCAGTACTTGCAGACCACCTGCCCCGGCTGCGTTCTGAATTATTGTATTAGCTTTAATACTCGATACTAGACGTTTCTATTCTATATGTATAAAGTATTTCATGTGTCGAAAAAACCAATAATATTGTTATTGAGAATGGGAAATTTTTTTGTTTGATAAAATATTTGGTTTTTTCTTGATGCATGCGAAAAGCCCCTAGTGGATGCAGGGCCCCTAGATAGTTGCCTACTCTGCATAGTGATTATTTCCTCTATGTACTCTGCCCCGAACCTGACTCTCCGACCGTCTAATGCTGCCTGGCGCAACTCTCAGTAAAAAATTATCTATGAAACGTAAGCAAATTTTTAACCCCTCTAAGTTTGAAAGAACGTTGACAATCCACAAAGCAGTAGATAATTGACAACATTCGAATTTAGGCGTATTATACTTCGCCCCATCAAAGAGTATTCTATCATCTTTGACTGTTTTACCGCGAATGCCGTTTGAAGTTTCTCTTTTGTTTGTTTTCATTGAATTCGCCTCCGTTTCATACTCACGCGTTTTGTATGACATTCCCGTCTCTTATAACGCTAGTTATTTTTACATTCTCTTTGGCCTAATGATTAATCTGGCTCTGTCCCCTAGTTCTGGCTATGACCGAACCTAAGTGGCTTCCCGCTTACGTTACTGCCTCAAATAAAGCCGCATGAAATTATTGTATTATTATTGTTACTAGTATTACTAGTACTATTATTATTATTATGAAGTTATTGTAATAAACATATTTTTATACTTTAGCCAGGACGGGTAGTGACACTGATACCAAGTGATGATCCAGCAAGCAAAGTATGGGGTGTGGCATACAAAATAGGAGCAAATGACATAGAACAAGTCACCAATCACTTGGATTTTAGAGAAAAGAATGGTTATTCCAAAAAAACTGTTACATTCCACCCAAGTGACCAAAGTCTGCCACCATTTAATCTCACTATTTATATAGCAACAGAGGAAAATGAATCTTATGCAGGTAAGTTTTAAATAAAAATTAAACTATTACAGCCTTACCACAATAGTAACTATTGTGGTAAAGTCTGTTATTCATCCAACTGTACTAATACTGACGGACTATTAATTCGCATCATGTGATAATAGAATCACATGAGTGTTTTAACACCTAATTATTTATAGTTGCATACAAGACTTCTTCAATCTACACCCATTTTTTTATTTCCTTATTTTTATTTGGGAAACAAACAATATTATGGATTAAAAATACCCATGATATTTATCTACACCCATCCATGATATGTATCCTGTATATGGTTTTGACTGACTTTCCTCCTTCTCATCATGAGTGTTATAATGTTGTTCTGAATTTCATAATGTAACTCATCACATGTGGGCCCGGCGAGGAGCGCGACCTCCTCTCGCTCGGATACTGTAATGTTGGCAGTAAGCTAACCACTTCAGAACCCTTTACAGAGGATTTAAAGCATGAGGGTAGATAAAATATTTTATCTACACCCATGCTTTAAATCCTCTGTAAGGGGTTCTGAAACAGTTAGCTTACTGCCATCATTACAATATCCCGAGCGAGAGCTGGTCCTGCAGCGCCGCGCGCCCACGCACGAGCGTTGCATTATGAAATTCAGTACAACATTATAACACTCTTGCGGAAGACATAATGACGAGGAGGGAGAGGAAAGTCAAAGACAAAGTCAAAACCTTTATAGAGGATACATATCATGGGTTTAGATAAATATCATGGGTGTTTTTAATCCATATGTATTAAAATATTGTTTGTTTCCCTAATAAAAATAAAAAAATGGGTGTAGATAAAGTTTTGTATGCAACTGTACATAATTAGGTATTAAAACACTCATGTGGTACTATTATCACACGAGGGGAATGTTTTAATACTCTCGTTATAGTACAGTTGCATAAATAACTATTAAAACACTGTTCAACAAGTGTTGGACAAATACTCAAACGATTCTTAAAGTTAAGGTCATCTTAAATAAAAAACGGATTTGATAGAAACTCCATGAAAGCTGACAGCTTCCTTAAAGTTAAGGAGGCCTCAACCAAAGATTTTAGGAAGTATTCGGCCATTATACACTGTTTAATGTGATGTAATCACTTTTTTGACAATATTGTTTGAAAGAGACACACATTTAAACAGTGTCTAGAGTCTGTCTAAAAAGTCAGTTTACATGGGTAATTTCAAAGGTAATTTTAATACCCACCTAAATCTCCAACCACCCTTCCAATACCCATCTAAATAAAATTGAGTAAAGCTATGTTTACAATCAGAATTTTGACAGCACCAATACGGTTACCAGCATAAAAGTTTTTATAAATAATTTAATAATCTCTCATGTAAACTGACTTTTTAGACAGACTCTAAAGGAAACAGTGTTTTAAAAAAAAATGTGGTAAGGTCGTTAATGTTACTTTTCCCAGATCTTCTTGTGTACAATTTTTCAGCTTATCCAACTATGTTTTTCTTAATTCCAGGACCAGCGTCAGTAGAAGATATAGCTAAGCAAGTTATCAGCAGCCGAGGTCCGAGTGGACCTAATATAGAATATGTGTATAACCTTGCTAAAGCCATGAGGGAGTTAGCACCACAAGTCAATGATGAACATTTATTTGCTCTAGAAGGAGCTGTACAAAAATTTGATCCTGATTACAAACGTAGCTAACATTATAAAGAGATGAGTATTCAATGCAAATGGTTGAATAGTGCTAAACACTATCTCCCATATTTATAGAATATGTATTTTTTATTGGCCAAGTGATCTCTGCTTCAGCTTGGGCAAAAATTCTTTTGCATGTCCTTCTGGATGTCCACCTGTTTAGGCTGTTCTCCTCTACAGGTCACATTATTCAACCGATTCTCGTGAAATTTTGTGAGCAGGTTCGATAATATAGATTTTTATGTTGAGCCAGTTTTTCAAAATTTTTCGAAAAAAAAAATTTTGCCATTTCCAGAAAATAATCAAAAATATCACAAATGTGAGGTCTACAGCTCACAGAGCCACTACACTAGTTTATTTGTTTTAGACCATCTTTGTTATTAGTTCAATACAAAGTGTTTGTTTTAAAGTAGGGGCTTTTTACATTCAAATGACAAGAAAAATTGTTTCACTAGGTACATTGTTATTTTTGTTAACACAAAACTGCTTGTTAATTTCTTTATCTATACCCATGCTTTAAATCCTCTGTAAGGGGTTCTGAAACAGTTAGCTTAATGTCATCATTACAATATCCCGAGCGAGAGCTGGGCCTGCAGCGCCGCGCGCCCACGCGCGACCAACGCATTATGAAATTCAGTACAACATTATAACACTCTTGCGGAAGACATAATGACGAGGAGGGAGAGGAAAGTCAAAGTCAAAGTCAAAACCTTCATAGAGGATACATATCATGGGTTTAGATAAATATCATGGGTGTTTTTAATCCATATGTATTTAAATATTGTTTGTTTCCCTAATAAAAATAAGAAAAAATAAAAAATGGGTGTAGATAATGTCTTGTATGCAACTGTACATAATTAGGTATAGTACAGTTGCATAAATAACTATTATTATACCTAATGTTTCTATTATTGTATTGTTATTTTTTTTGTTAGGTTTCGTAAATGTGCTTTTATAAAGGGGTGCAAATTGCAAATTGTGTGTCCAATATTAGTTTATAATTAAGTAAATTAATAAAGTATTAGTTAGTAATTCATTTAAAATGATTAAGTAAGTAACATGAATGACTTGGGTTAATTGTAAAACACCAACAACCTCAGGAGTAGATTACTAACATCGATGAACAACAATGTTTGTTCTACAACCTTTCCAAAAATGACAAAAAAGACTCCATTCAAATGTCCGAACAGCTGATCAAGTTTTGTATGAAAAGTTGTATATTTTTGTGTCTTTTTTGGAAAGTCGTAGAACAAAATGTTGTTTATGATGTTAGTAATCCTCTCATGCTATGTTGTTGGTGTTTTACAAATAACCCTGTATAGGTAGTAAAATCTTCAGCCAATCATTGGAACTAAAGATATAATTTTTATTATCAGTTATTATGTGACAATTTTAAAAGTTATCACTAAAGACATTAATTTTATAACAAATATAACTCAAATATGCTCTTCATATTTTTTGTTGAAGAATAGAACATGAAATAAGTATGTTTTCACTTTGAAAACGTGGGCATTTATAAATATTTCTGAAATCACGTAAATATTATCTATTAGCTTTGTAACTTATAAAAATCTGTTATCATTATGTTTTAAGTCCATATTAATCATGTGATGTTGTGATAATATTTATTAACATCTTCAAAACGATATATTTTCGTTGAGGATTATGTACAGTATCATTGATGATACATGTTTAATAAAATAACAATTAATAAAATAAATAATTTATTTCATTTCAAAAAGGTAACATTGTCATTAAACATTTACAAAAAATAATAATCTGCGATCGTAATATTAATAAGGTAAAAAGTATTTTTACTATAAAATTCATAATACCTAAATGTTATCAATGTTAATACTTAGGGAAAATGGTATGCAGTATGTTTAAACATTAATTATTTGTACAGCCGAGGATTTAGCAATTATTGCCAACCTATGTTTAATAAGTGTGTGCTACTAGCACCTTGTTTATAAAAATAATATTGCCGTTAAACTTGGATCATTAATTTCATTGTACTGTACATTAATTATTATACAAGTTAAAGTAAAGTAGTTCACCATACGCAATCAAAACACATTTAGAGTTTGGCAGATAGGGAGTGTCACATGGCACTTATGTTTATCAGTTTTACTGATAACCCTCCACTGCATTGAGATAAAAAATTATAAGATATTTTTGGTCTTCATTATTTTTACAGATACAAAATATATAATACAAAACCACATTAACAACTACAATAATTCCAATAAAGTGTTCTACTAGTATCAAAAGATAAAAAGCACTGACGTCATGTTTCACAATCACCATGATAAAATTATCTTTGGCAGGCTTGCAGCAATGCAGTAAAGTAAATGGTCACATCACAATGGCGACCTTACTTATCCTTCTTTCTGCCGAGAAGTTTGTCCAAGAAACTGCGTTTCCTCTTTACTTTTTTAACGTTTTTAGTGTTGGTTTCTAATTTCTCTCCCTCTTCAGTTATCTTATTTATTAGAGCAGGAATGCTGTCAGTTTGTTCTATAGCTACAGGCTTCTTGTGAGCAGATTCTCTACTGATTTGTCTTTGAATAATGGATAGTTCTGTCACGCGATCATTCTTTTCTTCTAGTTCTGACAGAGAAACATCATTTGATCCGTTTTCTTTCTTTTCGTCTTTATCATCCTGAGTTACAACTTGGACAGATAAAGTTTGTGGTCCGTTTTGAACTACGTCAGGTTCCGGCTTCGGCTCTTCCTTCTTTTCTTCGATAACTTCTTTAGTAATACTGATTTCCTTTTGCTCAAACACGTCATCATCTTCACCAGATTTGTCTTTCTCTTCCACTTTCTCGTTTTTGATGTCCTTTTCCGCATTGTCAACAGTGTCGGCACTAGAAGTAGATTTTGGAACAGATGCAACAACCCTGGGCTTAGTCGGTGGTAGCGTCCAGTTGATGGGTTTGCGCTGTGGTGAATATCTCTTCACCAACTCTTCAAAAAGCTTCTGATGGTCAACCTTCGTGGGCGAGTTGCTAGATAAACTATGATATTTCGGTCTCAATTCAGGGTCTTCGTTTTCTTTCCCGTCCGTTTCGCTCGACCCATCGATAACCACTCGTCGCACCTGTGGCGGCGTCCCGTAAGGTTCAGCGAATGGAAATTTGTATAAATTAGGGCTTTCGAACTTGTACTTGAGCATGGTGGTCCGGCCGGTGGGCAGCGAGGCGCGCGTGCCGGCCCGCGTGAACGGCTTGCTTTCCGGCTCGTGAAGGTTCGACGTCAGGAAATCTCGGCGCATTTTCGAAAGTCGCCTCGTTCGTTCTATAGCACTGTACCTGTTGTCGGCATCGTCGCTCTGGTTTAGCTCCGAGGTGAAATTGTCAGAGTATTTCCGCGGGCGGTAATCGAAGGTGCGTTCGTCTGTTCCCGTTTCACGAAAACTCGAGGAGCCGGTGGTGTTTCGCTTGAAGTTTGAAGTAGCGTTGCCGTGGTTTGAGGTGTCCATATCCCGGTAGGTGGGCACCATGCTGGTGGGCGAGGACGGCAGGAACACCGTCGCGTGCTTACCGAACACCTCGCGCCGCTGACTGAACGCGTCCAAACCGATTATTTCCCGCGACTTCACACTTGTCGTAGGCGATTTCGTGCCCATTTCCGTTCGATTAGAAACCGCAACACTTTTGTTATTGATACTATTTTCCTGTAAACTGTTGTTATTTCTATTTTAGTACACACATTATGACTTCACCGGTAACATCGCGGAGCACACGTCTGCAAGTTAAATTGGACAATAAAGGTGGCTCGATCGTCCGTAAAAGGCGAACCGTTTGCGATATATGCTGGCTGATCAATAGAGTGGATGCGATAAGATACGGGCGTCGTGTAGCGAGGTGCTTTGCCTGTTTTCTTTATCTTTCAGCCGAAACAGTTGAGTAAATACTACGGAGCGAATACAATACAATCGCGTTCGTAATAACCGCTGACTGAGTGAAAGCGACGAGGCGCGCGCCGATCGCCCGACGACTCATTATGTAATGAATATTAAAACAAACGTCCCAAATACGCTTTAGCTTAGCGCTTAGCGAATAATCACTTATTTTTCCCATAAACTAAGTATGTTTATCCTTCAGTAAATATTTATGGAATAACGCTAATTATTCTAATTAGAGGGCACTAATGAAACTGTATGAATAGTTCATTTGCTAACCACAAAAACGTTATTGTTATACCAGTAAGTAGGTTTTCGAAAGCCCAAGGTCATTCTAGTGTCTAAACATTAACCTACTTAGGGTAAAATTCCGTCCAATTTACACGAAAAATAAAAGCAGTTAAGTAGATATTGTAATCTGGATATTCTCATTGACCGCTCAGGGGGTCAAGTCTGCTAATGTTTTCGTCAAAATCGTAGTTCAATGGTGTTTGAATGGTAATGCTTTTTGACACAGTTCTTGTTTCTTAAACCCAAAAATGAAACACATCATGTTTCTTAAACCCGAAACGGAAAAATATTGTGTCTTGATTTTGGGCTAAAGAAACAAGAACTGTGTCATAAAGCATTTCCATTAGAACACCATTGAACTACGATTTTGACGAAAACATTAGCAGACTTGACCCCCAGACTCGAAGTCGCTATTGAAAATTATATTGTTCCTAGGTCCCAGGAACCGAACCCGACACCTCAGAGATTCACAATCGACTGAGACATTAGCGTAAATTCGACCATTCGGTGGTACCTAATTAAAAATTGTGAAGGCATTGAGAATAATTTACTTGTTTTTAAGAAAGTTTATTAATTGTTTATTAGTAGTAGTTAGTTACTAACACTCGACTTCCAGTATTTGCGCCCTACTTTTGAGCGTGTGATTGTCCTTGTGTATGTATGTTAGTAGGCGTCCCGAACGAACCTTATGTAATGATAACGAGCAATTATATCCCTTATTCCAATTACATACAGTGTTAAAAAGCATAATTTGAGACATTATTTTTTATAGGTATTATGTTTAAGTAACTTTTTTTTTCAAACTATATACGTACTTAGGTAGGTACTTAGATTTTTTTATTCACTAGCGATGATATTGATCTTCGTCCTCCTGACATGATAATGGTTGTAAAGACCTAAAGATACACTGCAGTGCATGTGGTGACCACAAATACGTAATGTTCACCTAGAATTTCCCCTTTCGACCGTCCGTCATGGCAACTGAGTTTCCCAACTAGTTACGAAAAAGGACTTTATTTTCGACCACTGAGGAACGGAATCCGATCGACTGACATTCTTATTTATCTGCCGGTACAAATTGGGTTTTTGTGGTTCTTAACAACAGTAGTCAATCATTATTAGGGGGCTAGTAAATTTAAATTACTTAATCTTTTTGAACAATTAAATAAGAAAATAGATTTAACTCATTTATGATCAATTAACTTTGTTTCAGGTTCACCTAAACTGACCAAAGGTTAATTTTAAATTAAGCTTATGTACCGTTATTCGAAGCCTACTATTTGAGAGAAGCATTTCCGTTTCCGCTTTGCGTGTCAGATCGGTCATGATACTTACGTCACGTACTACGTCACTTCCTGTCGCCTCACCCTAATTTCCTCCCCCCACACCGCACCAGGCAGGTGGGCCGTCATGGCGGCTGCTTACCTCATTGGCGTTTCGTTTTCCAAAGCGTTCGGTCGTATCCAAAAATTCTCACAGGATTTTTGGTGAGTAAGTACTTACACTTAAATATACTTGGCTTGATACAGCCATATTGTAAACCCTTACAAAATAAAATGTCTGTGTTGATATTCTAAATGTGTAACGGTTTTTGCCGTTCGTAATAAATCAAATTTTTACTTTTACTTACGTCTCTTTATTTTCAGTTTTTAAAAATCGTGCTTTTGCTTTTCGTAATACGTTACTGTGTTTCATAGATAGAAACAAATATGGAAAGTGAACCGTCGAGTACATCTTCGTCATCGGAGGAAGAAGTTCCGGAGCAAACGCTGGCGCCGTCGGCTTCGTCAGCAGAGTCATCGAAAAGAAAGGCGACGGAGGCTGCGGCAACGGCTCGTCCGCGAAAACGTCGCAGATATAGTGATGCAATCGAGAACCTTTCGGAACAGGTTAGTGGGTTAGTGAATATGTTAACCTATCAAGGCTTTCAACCTAATTGTCAGTCCAGTCCCTATAGCGATAGAATGAATCTTGACGTGAGCCGAGACTTATATTCAGAACCAGGTGTCGATGTGCCTCTGCCTCAGACACATGAGGTGCCTCAGACACATGAGGTGCCTCAGACCTCCAGGGCTTCTCCGGAACCCTCCACTTTAAAACTTCCTATTAACACTGTTCTTAAGGAACCCGCAATTCCGAAAACCCCCGATGATTTGTTAAACACGATTAAATCAATCCAACATTTTGATTCAGAAAATTGGTCTAATGTTAGATACATAGATGTCCAAAAGCAGTATTGTTCTTACCCTGGTTATACTGACCTCGAAACTAACGAGGAATTTAAGCCTTACGATAAGTATAATAATCTTAGTCTTTGCGAACGTGGTTATGCGGCTATTTCCCAGGCTTTGATTAGACAAACGCAGGCTGCCCAAAGTGGTTTTGAGGCTCTTATTACATGGTCAAAAAGCGCCGAGCTTTCACCACAAACAATTCAAGCAAAAATTAGTGAGATTTTTGTTGAGGGTACTTTCCAAAAAATATCTAATGATGCCTTACAAATCGCTTGTGGCCATCGCGCTGATTTAATTCGACAAAGACGCGACTGTATTTTAAGGTCAGTTAAAGATAAATATGTGAGAGCTTCACTAAGAAAAATTCCTCCAAGTTCCGAAAACTTGTTTA
The DNA here is from genome assembly GCA_943789525.1 of Agriphila geniculea. Taxonomy (NCBI): domain Eukaryota; kingdom Metazoa; phylum Arthropoda; class Insecta; order Lepidoptera; family Crambidae; genus Agriphila; species Agriphila geniculea. The sequence goes on from OX038890.1 coordinate 16,951,819, forward strand.
ACAAAGATGCGATATCAGTCTCAATAGAAAAGCATGGTGGGGTTTCAAAAATTATGTGGCCGCTCCGTGCGCCGCTTCAAAGTAAACCTGCTGCGCAAGTGGGTGGCTTCGCTCAGCCATACAGCAAAAAGCCTGCGCAAGGCTCTTATGATTTTTCTTACGGAAATAGACCTCTCCAATCTCAACCGTTTCCGTCTCAACCGTTTCCTTTTCAAGGGATACAGTTTCCCCAGTCTTTCCCTGCGCAAGGGAATTTTCGTACTCAAAGACGACATGGCTCGCACCAAAACAAGCCTTCACGTCAGCAAACCTACCACCCGGGGCCAGAGGGTACTAATTACCCCAGTGGAAGCAAATCCCGAAACAAGCCAAGTGCTCCCCGCAGAGATTATTCACATAAAAGAAAATACTGACTCGAACAAGTTTCGAGCGGGCCAGCTGTCCAAATTTGTACATATTTGGAAAAATTTCAATGCCCCTCCCTTCCTACTAAAAATAATACAAGGTTTTCGAATACCGTTCTGTTGCAAGCCCCCGTTACACAAACCAGACCAAACGAAATTTCAGACTCTACCATCAAAAGAGATGGAAGAAGTAATCACAGATTTGATAAATATGGGCGTCCTAGAACCGGCATGTCTTACCCCCAGCTTTATTTCTCCAATGTTCTTGACTCCAAAGAGCGACGGTACCATGCGTCCGATTTTCAACCTAAAAAGGCTAAACCTTTACATTCATACAAACAAATTTCATCTCATAAATATGCACAGAATCCCAGACTTCATACAGGCCAGGGATTGGCTAGTGAAAATAGACCTGTCAAATGCATATTTTCATCTGCCGATAGCAGAACCTCACAGGTGCTTCCTCCGTATTATGTTCAAAGGTCGTCTGTTACAAATGACTTGCCTACCCTTTGGCCTTGCATGCGCTCCAAAAATTTTCGCATCTCTGACCAATTGGGTGGCAGAGATCCTCAGAGAGCGGGGGATACGAATAATTGTGTACTTAGACGATTTTTTACTGGCGAACCAGAACCCTCACACTTTGGAAAACCAAGTTCACGAAGTCATAACCATCCTACAACAACTGGGATGGCAAATAAATTTCAAGAAATCAATTTTGACTCCTCAAAAGGCTTTGGATTTCTTAGGCATCGTGTGGAGCCCACACACAAATCAGAAATATCTTCCATTCAAAAAACAATTAGACCTACGTTCAAAAATATTAACAATAATAAATCAGAAAAAATCAAGTCTAAGAGAAATCCAAAGCCTCGTAGGATCTGTAAATTTTGCCAGTTTTGCCATTCCACGGGGCCGTCTCAATCATCGACACCTTCTAAAGCACATGCAGTCATTGCTTCATCAAAACCCCAAAAGGCGTTACCATGTCCCAGCACCAGCCCTAGAGGAACTAAAGTGGTGGCTCCACAACATCGGTTACACATCCGTGATCCATCACCCTCCGGTAACTCATTACCTAGTGACAGACGCATCGGAGAAAGCTTGGGGAGGTCAACTCGACAACATAAAGTTAGCGGGTCAATGGTCAGTGGAGGAATCGAACCTCCATTCCAACCAAAGGGAAATGTTGGCCGTTCTGTATGCCTTAAAAGATCATTGTCAGCACCTGACCGGCTCGTCCTTAATGATTCAGACCGACAATACCTCGGTTGTTGCTTACCTCCGACACGAAGGAGGAACAAAATCCCAAGCCCTTATGAACCTGACGTACAATATACTTTACCTGTTAGATTTTTACAATATCCACATGGTAGTCCATCATATACCAGGCCGCCTGAATTGCGAAGCAGACCGACTGTCTCGACTGTCGCTTCCCCCAGAATGGCATCTGTTGCCCGAGATAACAGACGTAATCTTTGCGAAATGGGGCAAACCAGAGATCGATCTGTTCGCATCAGCGAAGGCTCGAGTAGTCCCAAACTACGGGTCACTGGATGTGACAGACTCCAGAGCGCAAATACACGACGCATTCAGTATGAGGTGGCACTTCAAGTTAGCCTGGGTATTTCCTCCCCCGTTTTTAATCCCCCGCGTTCTAGCCCACCTGAACTCCGCGACGGGTCTGTACTTAGTAGTGGCACCAAGGTGGCCGAAAGTTTTCTGGAGGCCAGACCTCAAGAACCGTGCCATAGCAGCACCATTTACAATCCGCAACCTCGACAAAGTTCTGGTAGATGTGACAACGGGCAGTCCTCCGCCCAACACACAGAACATTATACTAGAAGTATGGAAATGTGGGGGTGGACGGAATACTTACAGTTCTGGTCTCAAGAACAACGAGATTTTTTGAAATCAAGTTGGCGAGAATCTTCTTTAAAAACATACAAACCAGCTTGGCAAAGATGGTGTCGTTGGTCAAGTGAAAACAACGTAAATCCTACCCAACCTTCCGGTTCCGACCTAGCTAGGTTTCTAATTGATTTATCTCAAAAAGAAGGTCTGTCTTTTAATACTATATTGGTTTATAAGTCAGCAGTGGCTACACTCTGTGACCCCACCTTAAGTGCTCGTCTAAGTGCTGACATTATAGTAAAACACGCCTTAAAAGCTATTTCACTCAAATCCCCTAGAATTATCAAGCCTCCCATATGGGACACGGACGCCTTGATCTTATGGTTACAAGGCAATTTGTTATTATGTTCCGGTCGCAGAGTCCATGACCTCACCCTCCTGGATATTAGTCCTGAGAATTGCACTATTGAGGAAGACTCAATACTATTATGGCCGAAATTTGGTTCAAAGACAGACTCCTGTGATAATCGTCAGTCTGGCTGGCGTTTATTCAGAAATACTGAAAATCAATCTCTAGACCCGGTATATTGGACTAAGAGAGTTATATCATTATCTAAACATAGACGAGAACAATGTAAAATCAATAATCTGTTTCTTACTACTTGTGGTCTCCCTAAAGCAGCTTCCCGAACAGTAATTGCCAACTGGGTTAAGAAATTACTACAACGTGCCGGTATAGAAGCAAGTCCTGGTAGCATTCGGCCAGCAGTTGCATCTAAGAGCTGGATACAAAACTGTAATCTTGAAGAAATCTTGTCTAGAGGCAACTGGCGCACAGAAAACACCTTTAGGAAGTATTACTGTCGTGAAATCAAATCGGTAAATCGAACAAATACAAATGTATTAAATTGTTTTTCTCCTGTTACATAAGAATTTCAATCAATAATAAGTGCTTGATTATTGTTAAATATTAACTAGAGAATATTACTTTTCTATGTTTACTATTAGGTACTATCAATCTTTATTGATAAACATTTTTTCAATAAAGCATGTTGATGTTGAATGTGTATCTTAATAATGTATGTAAATTCTTCTTAAATAATGTGTACTAATAGTTAATCTTAAATTAATAAATACTAAAAGCAAGCCTTTATCATACTTAATCGCATAATAAAACATAATTAAAGTTTATTGGCAGATTCATAATGATAAGAAGGAATGTATAATAATCCTCTTTATTCTTAAATCTTATTAAATATGTATGGTTGATCAGTGTTGTATTTTATGCACTTTGTACTAGAGATAAATATATAATATTAGACATATTTTCTTTGATTTAATAAGACATTAAACATGTTCTCTGATGTAAATCAAATAGGTTTTCCTTTGATTTTGTTTGGATGTTGTAAGAAATAAAACAACTTATTCATATCAGTTCATTGTTTACTTTCATATCACTGCTATTATTTCAATATCACCATTACCTTTGTGCTTAAATTCTCACTTCACTCCTTTGAATAGGTACAATTCCCTTAAATATCACCTTACTTTGCACATAATAACGTACGAATTTCTTTAGTTTCATGATTCACTCGAGTCGTTAGTACTAGTTTTCTATATCTATTTTTGTGGATACACTTGACGAAATTTAATTGTCACATTGGCGTACATCAATATAGCACCAGGCGATAACAAACAGGTCTCAAATAGTAGGCTTCGAATAACGGTACATAAGCTTAATAACAGCGTTTTACCTACCAATAAAACGCTTATTAAGCGAGTTACCTTATTCGAAGCCTACAGTTTTACCTCTGCCTGGTTTCCTCCTTTATTTACTCGAGGCATTCGGGCACATTTTTTATTGTATAAAATAAGTACCCTCATTAACTTTATTTGAGACAAATGAGGTAAGCAGCCGCCATGACGGCCCACCTGCCTGGTGCGGTGTGGGGGGAGGAAATTAGGGTGAGGCGACAGGAAGTGACGTAGTACGTGACGTAAGTATCATGACCGATCTGACACGCAAAGCGGAAACGGAAATGCTTCTCTCAAATAGTAGGCTTCGAATAAGGTAACTCGCTTAATAAGCGTTTTATTGGTAGGTAAAACGCTGTTATTTAAAACCTAAGTTCTTAAATGTCAAGTTTAAAGTCCATCGAGGAAACCCATAGTGCTATTTGTATATGCCCTACAATAATAGATTGTGTTGTTTATAATATAATAAGCCAGTTATTTCAAATTGATGATTATAAGGAAAATTATCATAATAATAATTTTCCTACACATATTTAATGGCTGTATTTTTTCTACAATTAGACTCGTTTCGAGAGCTGCTGAGATCAAGCCATTAGCAATATATAATGTCTAAAATCTGTATTGATTAGGTATTGACTACGATGCCCCTATCGGAAAATCCATAACACCACAGCAAAAAGTATCTTATGTTATAAGCAATAAATACTATTTTTACATTTTGCTATTCAAAGTATGGGCTGTGTTCAAAGCGACAGCGGAACACCGGCCAAACTCCAAACTTAAATGCAAATTAAGTTCAGTGAGATCATAGTCTTATACGTTTGCATCGTAACATTGACACAAAAGGTGACCGTGGAAATTTCGAAAAAAGCCTTGAAGCGTGTCATATTTTTGCGATGACAGTGCGTTGTTATTTCTTTTGTTTACGAATTTAAGACCCAGACTAAGGCTGGCTACATACAGACGGAATTCCGTACATACGTAATTCCGAACGCAGCTTATCCATAATCTATGGACCTACCACACACATGCGGAGTTTTTCCGTATGGAATTTTCATACATAATCGATATTCCGCTCGGATGAGGATCAGTAAGGATTTTTGTTTAGTGGCTTAGGTATCAGAAAGCTTATGCCACCACATGATTAACTGTGAAGAAATTTTTACGATATCTCTTAAAATGAGAAGATATACGAGCTAAAACACTGGTTTTTTGGGGGGTCCTTATGACGTTACCGCGACGTACGCGAACCTTACGTCGTACGTAATAAAGCACATATAGCATTGAGCATTTCCTTGAAACCCTATTAACTCAACCATTTCTAAACGGATTTCAAAAAATCTTTCACTAAGTTTCATAGCTAGGAATATGTTTTTATATTATACCAATAAAACTATAGGATTCAAACCTGTTCCTGATCCTCATTCCGAATCGGAATTCCGTCTGTATGTGGCCGGCTTAAACTACAGTCAATGTCCTATATTGGCAGCATTTTATTAGAAAAAATAAAGATGGTACGTAGGTACTTTCAGTGGTATCAGCCCGATTTAATTAGTTTCCTGCAGCACTAGCGCCACTCCCGCAAAAAAATAATTACCGTGTAAATACACATCATCATCATCAGCCTATCATCGTCCACATAGGCCTCTCCGAGTGCACGCCACTGAGCACGATCCGCGGCTATACTCATCCAGTTTATGCCAGCCACCTTGCGAAGATCGTCGCTCCACCTTGTCTGAGGGCGCCCCACACACTACGTTTGCCCATACACGGTCTCCACTCAAGAACTCGTCTGCCCCAGCGGCCATCGGTTCTACGGCTAATATGGGCGGCCCACTGCCACTTCAGCTTGCTAATCCGGTGGGCTATGTCGATGACTTTAGTTCTCTGACGGATCACCTCGTTGCGGACCCGATCTCTCAGAGAAACTCCGATCATAGCCCTTTCCATAGCTCGCTGCGCGACTTTAAATTTGTGGACCAGCCCTACAGTGAGTGTCCACGTTTCGGCTCCGTATGTCATGACAGGCAGGACCTCCTTCCTGCCTGTAAATACACAATAACAAAATACACAAATACACAATGGCCCCCTCGCAAAATATCAATAGTTATTTTATATATAAACACACAAACTTAATGACAGATTAATTTACTCTGCTTTTTCTCGACGAAAAGCGACGGCCGTTTTTTTAGATTTTTTCACTAAAACTGCAGACAATAATTTTTCACCGAGTTTGTGTGTTTGTTTATAAACAACAATTGATATTTTGCGAGGATATAATTTTAAAAGATGAAGAAGTACGCATACAACGGTATATCGCAAGATGATGTCATATTGTATCAGCTTCAAAGGAATAGGAAAGGGCTATGAGAATCTGTCCTCATGAGAATAAAGGAAATTAATACCTTCAGTAAATACTTAAGAGATAATGTAGAAATATGACAAAAATGCAGTGTAATATGACATACAGCAAATTTAGAATTTATTAATCTAGAAACTTAAGACTTTTAAAAATTGTGTAGGTATACAAGGTTGCATAACCAAGTTATCATCTTATCGCTTCCGAGGTGGCGATAATGAACGACTTACACGAATCGATAATTCCGTCGATACGGTAGATATCAGTAAATGGAATATTTCTTATCAATAACGACATTCATTTTGTTAATCATTTGTAAGATTCAATTTCTAAATGCTTGAGAATATAATCGTCGATTATACTCATACATCTTGTCAAATAAAAGTAATGATTTTCAATTTGAAACAAATCGTGATTGATGTGATATTTTGAATTATTCCCCAGAGACACACTTTCTCCGTAAAGACACTTTTAAAACTGCGCTTTTATTCCTCTAAGATACATTTGAAAATTTCAAAGATATAGTAGAAGTTGAGCTATTATTGAAATAAATAGGGCCCAAGTAAATGCCCTGTTAAAATGTGCCAATTAAAATGGCTAGTGGGAAATGCCCTGAGGTACTCTGGTTTTCAAAGAGAAATAAAAAAAGCATTTATATCCAAAAATGTAATAAATTAAAAACGGTTCTGTTTTAATTTAATGGTGATATATTTCATTTACAATAGTAGTAATAATTTGAGATTATAATATTCTTAGATTCTACTTACACTAATTTGAGAATGTTCACGAAAACACGTAGCCTATATCTAACGAGTAATAAATTATCAACAATAATATTCAGGACTTTAGTATCTCTTTCATAGCAAGTTCAATTTTAAGTTGTATGCAAGCAACTCTCTCTTGGAAAATTTGGTTGATAAGATTCAGTCTTTTTTGCTCTAATAGCGCGTTCTCTTTCATCAGTTTTTGCTTCAATTCTTGTTCTTCCGGAGTGTTAACCTCTTTGTTTTCTTTATTATTCTGAGCAGCTTCTTGCTTATTCTTTAAAGCAACATGGCTCCTAAGTTTCACAATTTCGAATTGTTCAGAGTTGATTTTAGCTTGTAGCAAAGATTTCAACTGAAGATATTCGGCATTTTCTAGTTCTAAGCGGAGCACTCTTAATTCTTTCTCAGTGAATTTTGGTTTTTCTACGGCTGGTTCTATCGGCGTTTCTACTTTGGTCGTTTCTTTAGATTCCGCCGTGAAATCAAAGTTGTCTTCGAATTCGGCATCGAAAGGGATTTCTTGTTTAGGGGATTCTATATCTGGGAATTTTTCTAGAAACTTGTCTGGAACATTTTCTACGAATTTGTCTGAGATATTTTCTGGGAAATTTTCTACGAATTCTGGAATATGGTCTGGGAATTTTTCTACGAATTTGTCTGGGATTTCTGGGAATTTTTCTACGAATTTGTCTGGGATTTGTTCTGGAAATTTTTCTACGAATTTATCTGGAATATTTTCTGGGAACTTTTCTACGAATGTATCTGGAATATGGTCTGGGAACTTTTCCACGAATTTTTCTGTGATTTCCGGGAATTTTTCTTGGAAAGCGTCGGATGTATGTGGCGTGGGCAAGGGTTCGATATCTGCTTGTGTCACGTTCGTTTCGTTGGGTTGTGAGTTTCTTCGTACTGATTCTTCTTCATGTTTTTCGTCTACCGATATTTGCGTTGATAGCGAGTTTGGTTCAACTGACTTCTGGACCATTCGTAATTTTCTCTGTGAACAAATTAATAATTATAAAATACTATTTAGTAAACCGAGTATGATTTTATTTACATTACATCTATGATCTCAAACACACGAGCAGCATTTGTATGAACTTATTGTTATTATTACAATGCGATTAAATTGACAGTGATCCGGTGCAACTTCACTGGAGAATGTGTGGAAAAGAGAAAATTTTATAGATTAAAATACGTCTTTTTGTACCGCAAGCGACCTAAAGTTGCTGCAGATCACTGTCTAATGTCAATTTAATCGCATTGTACTAGCAAAAATGCTTTTGTATGTTTGTCCCGTCCCGTTGTCCGTCTGTTCTCCTCTACAGGTCGCATTTCTCAACCGATTCTCGTAAAATTTTGTGAGCAGGTTCGATAATTATATAGATATTTTTTGTAGATTCTGATTTACGAAATTTTTCGAAAAATATTAAGAATTTTACAAATGCGAGGTCTACAGTTCACAGAGTCACTAGTTACCTATATAAGGTCATTCTTAAATAGTGCACAAAATTTTTAGGGGTCAATGTACTCATGCATACAAACAACTTTTACTATGGTATTAACATTGAAATCGCGAAAAAAAAAAACAGCTGTTCCATAGAAAATTTAAAATCGAATAAATAAAAATAAATAAAATCAATGTTAATTTATTTTATTATAAATAAAATTTTAAACTTTAACATTGATTTTTCCTGAAATATCAATGTAGTGAGCTTATTACGTAATAAAGAATAATTTAAAATGGTTTTCCAAAATTAGTCAAATAGCCTATTGTTACCTTCAGTTGTGTAACGATTCGTTGCGCTTCCCACAACCGTTGGTCGCGCGCCGGGGTGACAAACCCCGCGTGCATTTCAGCATGCAGCTGGCTCAGGAGAGATTCCTGCTTGCGCAGCTCTGTGCTCATGGTCACCGCGTCGTCGGGGAAGTCCGAAGGGATCGATAGAAGTGGTGGTACGTATCTGTTGAATGTTAATTTTATTTTTTCATAGGAAAACACACAGTGACAATGTAACATTTTAGGTAATAGGAAGAGACTTTATTTTAGTGAACAACGGGGTAGTGCCAAGAGGTAAAGGCCAACCTTCACCTCACCTGATGTTAAATGACGATAAGGCCGAAGGTGGAAGCGCACTACACCCGGAATCCTCATCACTGAGGGACTGGCTATCTTACCTCTAGCTGCCGAAACAACAATTTTTAAATTGTTGTTATGGCTTCAGACTTAGGTAAGATGGTAGCTAGCCAGGCGGACTTAAAATAAGCCAACCAACCAAACCGAGTACAAATTGTACCCCCCCTGGAAATCGAACCGAAAGTCTTACACCGGTGAGCGAATCACAAGACCACAGAGGAGGCCAATCACATCGGATATTGGAATGCATATTTACCTAAAAATCGGACATGATACCCAAGTATCATGGATAGCACTTTTTTATCGAAAAAATCCAAGGGTTTCGGGTTTGACCAATTTTAGTGTACATATATTTCGTAAGATGTAATAAATAAACCCGATTTAAGACAAATTCCAATTGATTAGTTACAAACGTAATTGGTTGCTTTTCCCTATTTTTAATGTCAGTGATTTTTGAAGCAGCAAAAACAATATTATTTATGACGTTATAAAAGGCCTTTTAAACCTCATGGGAGTATATACATTTTAAGAAGTTACTTTCATAATATGTTGCAAACATTGACTTTAGGTAAATATGCATCCAATTATCCAATATATACAATATTATTACATTGTAGCTACTGGTTTAAAAAAAAATCGGAAAAACATTTTCCAAACGTACTAAGTTTGGGCTCTTGCAGGAAGAAAACCACTAAATGAATTCTTATGAAACATACGCCAAACAACTCGTAAACACTCTTATCTAACATCCTGGAAGCATTTTTGAAAAAACTAACATTAAGTTTTTTTTTATTCTGGTACTTTAATCCATATAATACTGGGATCAAAATATTTCAAAATTTCAAAATGTTAATTTTTTCAAAATTGCTTCTCCAGCACGCGTAGCATGAGCAAACAAGACTCTTGTCTACGAAGACTTGTCGTCTCGACCTTCTCGATTGCTGAGCACAGTTTGACAGACAGGTGGGACTCGTTCTCAGAATTTCGAAACCTTTTAATGTCTTTTAATAAAAAAAGTGAATTTTAAAGGTAATCTTTTTATTTCAACACCAATAAACGTCAAAATTATCTAAAATGATCCGAAATAATTTAGTTTAAACATGATTCTCATTTTTTTTATAAGTTCTAAGATAAAGAGGCACTCAAGAAAGCGTTCTCTTCCGTAGACAAGCTCTCTCGAGCTCGAGAAGAATAATATTGCCAATAGAAAATAATTACTTTATTTCTCATAAAGCACCGTTCCTTTCTATAGATTTCACAACGCTAAACTCTTAAAACTAATTAAATATAGCTGTATGGATATAAATCCGTTTGCCTTTCTTTTATTGAGAGTATTTTGAAAAGATAACACAGACTACTAACGAAATTGTTAATTTAGTAATCTGTGTAAAATGACGAGAAAATTACGAAATATTGAAATCAACGTATGAAAATAATTTTAATTTTAAGTTTTTAAGGAATAAGATATAAGCACGGATAATTTAGATTAATTTTTATTGCGAAATTTAGATTCATATAAAATAAAATACGTAGAAAACTATTTCGAATCTTCTTATTAGTCTGTGATTCTCTCTCGACCTTCTCGACTACTCAAACGGTGGTAGACAAGTTTCTCTGATTCAACTGTCAAATTAATGTCAGTTGAAGAGAAAAGCTCGTGTTTGTCGACTTTTGACATTAGGCTACGACAAAGAACAATACGAGTCTACTAGTTGTTAAATGCGAGCATGAGTATCTCGATCTCAACCCGACAAAAGTGACATTTCGGTGTAGACAAGCCATTGTTCTCTGAGTCGAATCTTATCTCGATGTTGGTCATGCTACGCGTGCTGGACGTTAGATAAGAGTATATTAGAAGTTGTTTGGCGTATGTTTCATAAGAATTCATTAAGTGGTTTTCTTCCTGCAAGAGCCCAAACTTAGTATGTTTGGAAAATGTTTTACCGATTTTTTTTAAACCAGAAGCTACAATGTAATAATATTGAATCATTCAGAATCAGCTCAAAAATCCCTTTCATCCGATATCCCACACGATGGGTATTGAAAAAAAATATTTAAAATTCCATACAAAAAAATATTGTATTATATCTCCTTCCCATACAAAAATCCAAGATGGCTCCCCTTCTTAAAATGATCTAAGGGTTCAGAACCCTGCCAAAGGATATCCCTCGATCACCAAACGTATGGCGTTTGGTGATCAAGGGATATCCTTTTTTTATTGAGCACACGCCACTACAGGGAAATCCAATCAAATTCAATCTAAATACTTAAATGGTTTTGACGCAGATCGTCACATTCGCAAATGGTCATCGCGAAAAATTTGGTCACTTTCGCAAATGGTCACTTTCGCAAATGGTCACTTTCGCAAATCGTCACTTTCGCAAATGGTCACTTTCGCAGAATGTCATTCACAATTTTCACATATAGGAGAAAAAAAAGAAAAAATTGTGAATGACATTCTGCGAAAGTGACGATTTGCGAAAGTGACCATTTGCGAAAGTGACGATCTGCGTCAAAACCACTTAAATGCGAGGACATTAAAGTTGAAAATATTTTTTAGGTTTTTGTCAGTTTTGTCACAGAATATAAATAATAGTACTAAACGTAGGAGCTACTCTCGTTGCACGGCAATAAAGTACAATTTCAAATTGCAAATCGCCGAGTGCCTATTATTATAAGCGCATCCGAAGCGTCTCTCTTTCTGTCGCGTAGCTCTGTCTCAACCAACACATTCCGTCCCTCGTGCGCAGGCTCTACTGAGTCAGCCGGGAGCAGTAGCCTATAGTTTTTTATTTTTAATTTAAGCGACGTGCCGGACTACAGCTGCGCCACAAAAAAAAAGTTGGAAATCTGACTTTTTGACTATGCCATGATGAAGTCTATAGTTTGTCGGAGTTTGTCGCCAAAAACCAGAGTTTGTCGGTCTTCCGTTTAGGAAATACATGTGGCTCAGCTGTAGAGACGTCTCTACAGCTGCGCCACACAGATCTCGAAAACGGAAGGTCGTAGCGAAAATCTGATTACTTGTATGTATAGCCGTTAGTTTGTCGGAGTTTGTCGCACAAAAACCAGAGTTTGTCGGTCTTGCGTTTAGGAGATACGTGTGGCGCAGCTGTAGAGACGTCTCTACAGCTGAGCCACACAGATCTCAAAAACGGAAGGTCGTAACAGAAATCTGATTACTCGTGTGTGTAGCCGGTAGTTTGTCGGAGTTTGTCACCAAGAACCAGAGTTTGTCGGTCTTGCGTTTAGGAGATATGTGAGGATACGCTGTGGAGACCTTTCTACCTGGATCTTGAGAACGGAAGGTCGTAGCAAAAATCTGATAACTCGAGTGTGTAGCCATTAGTTTGTCGGAGTTTGTCACCAAAAATCAGAGTTTGTCAATCGTACGTTTAGAAGATATGTGGGGATATGCTATAGAGATATTTCTACCTGGATCTCGAGAACGGAAGGTCGTAGCGATAATTTCACATATCTCCTAAACGCAAGACCGACAAACTCTGATATTTGGCGACAAACTCGGTCGAACTACCGACTATAGATATGACTTATCAGATTATCGCTACGACCTTCCGTTCTCAAGATCCAGGTAGAAAGGTCTCCACAGCGTATCCTCACATATCTCCTAAACGCAAGACCGACAAACTCTGGTTCTTGGTGACAATCTTCGACAAACTACCGGCTACACACACGAGTAATCAGATTTCTGTTACGACCTTCCGTTTTCGAGATCTGTGTGGCTCAGCTGTAGAGACGTCTCTACAGCTGCGCCACACGCATCTCCTTAACGCAAGACCGACAAACTCTGGTTTTTGGGCGACAAACTCCGACAAACTAACGGCTATACATACAAGTAATCAGATTTTCGCTACGACCTTCCGTTTTCGAGACTTGTGTGGCGCAGCTGTAGAGACGTCTCTACAGCTGAGCCACATGTATTTCCTAAACGGAAGACCGACAAACTCTGGTTTTTGGCGACAAACTCCGACAAACTATAGACTTCATCATGGCATAGTCAAAAAGTCCGATTTCCAAATTTTTTTTTTGTGGCGCAGCTGTAGTCCGGCACGTATTTAAGCGCGGAGTGAGACCCACCTGGGGGGTATTACAACCTCTTAAAACTTGGCAAGTTTTTGGTTTGCTGTAGTTGCATCTCTTTCTAGCTGTATACCATATAAAAGCGATACATTGATAGCCATTTAAGTTTTAAGAAGTTGTAATACGCGGGCTGATTTTGTATTGACCATCAGCCATTTTTAATGTCCCCACTGCTGAGGCACAGGCCTTCCTTAATCGTGGATAAGGAGGATGGGCCATAAAACCCACCACGTGGGCCAATGCGGATCGGTGGGTGTTAACGACTGTAAATGCAGCCGGGACCATCGGCTTAAAGTGCCTTCCGAAGCACGGAGGAGTTCGAGATAGTATATTTTTGGTCACCCATCCCATGACCGACCCTTGCGAAAGTTGCTTAACCTCCGCAATCACTGGGCCAAGCGCTAAACCACTGCGCCATCGAGCTCCTCAATTTGATTTTGTATAACCTGACCTTAGAATAATAACGCCTAGAAACCTATTGCAAGCACGAAAAACGCGCAAATAAAACTAAGCCAGATATAAGTTTTATATATCTTCGCTCTTCTAATACATAGCGTTAGAAGAGCGTAGATATATACACCTTACGCACACAAGCATTACGCACACACAATAACCATAGTAGCCGAGAGCGTCACTCGTTGGTTGTGTATGGGTTCAACTCAAGGTCAATATCCGCGGGCAAATATTCAGTGCCCAAAGTATCGAATTATTTTGGTGATAGAACCCTCAATAAGAGAATCCCTTACTTATTAAACAGTTTGCCTCAATATATTAGATCTGAGGATAATTTTACTAAATTTGGTACTCTACTTAAGAAATATCTACTAGATAGTCTGTAAAACTTGGTGCCCGTTTCATAATCTATGATTAGGCACTACTCCTTTTTTAATTTAAAATTGGAACAGATTTTACATGAATTTATTCGTCAAAGAACTAAATCGGAGATTGTGAAACGGGCCCTTGGTCTATTTAAGCATCGATAATTACTACTATTTAAACTGTTGTTATAACCTGTGAGACTGTACCCGCAGACAAACTACTTAATGTAGTTTTGTGGGACCATGCCTTAAACTCTGTACCTATTTGAAGATAAATAAACATTTCATTCATTCATTCATTCATTCAAGCATAATGAAAATGGCACGCGTTTATTCTTATGTTTTGGTTCAGACACGGCTTCTAGGCGTTATTATTCTAAGAACCTGACGTAACTTACTTGGTCAGTAGTATATCGGGGAACAGCTTGTCGGCGCGACCAACCAGGTAGCCGAGCAAGTTGGCGGACATGTTGAGCGCGGGGCCCATCGCGGTCACCAGCGTCTGCATCGTCGCGTGGTTCAACTGGAAACGATGAACATATATTAATTTTGTACCACTCAGGCGTCAATGATGACCATAGTAACAAAAAAAAAACAGACTAGAAACGTCCAAGTAGGTACCTACCTAATTCATTTTTTTGAGCGAATTATACCTACTTAACTAAATACCTACATTTCTGGATTTAAGGGTTCCGGAACCGGTTTAGTTCCGCAACAATATGGTGGCGGTGGCATAAAAACTGCCTTAAATTCAACAAATAGTCTAATGTGGCGTTAACTGTACATCTAGCGTAGGTTTATTTGAAACGTATTTTTTTTTACATTTAAGTAGGTACACATTATAACCACAAAATTTGTAATGAAGTATTTAATCCTTCAAGCACAGAAAATGAGACAATATATTTTCCATTGTTGTGTTGTGCGGCCCGATGGGGCCGCTCGAGCGTTGAAGGATTAGAACAAGACAACCCTGAAGTTGTTAGAAGAGGTAAGAGCTACGCGATAGAAAAAGAGGCAACCTGAAGGTGAATATAACTGTAGGCAAGGAAGCGGTGTGCGACCAAAATTGCACTTTATTGTGTCTGTGCAAGAGTCGCTATTTATTTAAATGACTATGCGGAGTGAATTTTCTGTACTTTGTACTATTATGTATTCTGTGCTACAGGTCACCGCGTTTCATGGAATTTTAACGTTTATTCCACCAGAAAATACAACACAAAGTTGCCTTAAATATTTATTTACATTTCCTAATAACACAAGCTTCCTATTGGTTAATTTTAGAAACCAACAAATACGAACTTCATTGTTAATAAAAAATAGTTTTATCGGCGATTTAATGGCGTCTCATTGTGCGCGGATGTATAATATTGTTTTATTGCTCATTTATGTGAGTTGTGATATATGAGAGCAGTAAACACTAGTTACTTGTTCATGTGCGAGTAATGCGAGTAAATGCACTACAATCCACCCTAGCAATGTTCTGTATGTATGCCTCAGTCGCTATGTACAGTGCGAGGCATGTATCTTGAATTTTTTTCGACGGAGTAGGGATAAGTTCGCGCATGTGCTCTTGTGAGTGACCAATAGCACGCGCCCCTCTCCCGCCACCCGCGCCCCTCAACGCAACGCATGCCCAAAATACGCGTTCCGCGCAATCCCCACCCAATTTTAAGATATATGCCTCGTATTGTATGAGTCGTGCATTAACAGTGAGCACGCGATAGCAACCGCCTGTTGTATCTGCAGCTGTTTCTACACACACACTACCACTATAGCAGTAGTTTAGTAACCTATTTCAGCGCGAGTATAGCTTCTAAGTGCGTCACAATCCACCCCATTAGCGTTCCAAATACTAATTCCTGCTTTCCGCACACTTTACTAATTTTTTTTGGTCCTACGAATTTTGGTAAACTGGGAACTTTTTATTGACTGATTAGCGCGGTATATGGGAGGCAAGCGAGCGGCGAGCAAACGACCGCTTGCATTATCTGTTAGTATAAATGCTGCTATAGTTACCTATTTATGCACGAGTACCAATCCACCCTAGTAATGTTTTGTGTGTGCGGTAGTCGTGCTATAAGTGCACGCACAGCGGACTCGCGCTGCGGCTTCACGATAGCAGCTACCTACTACATTCTGCAGCTATTACCAAACACACTGCCATATACCAGTAGTTACCTGTTCATGCGATGGGGAAGGCAACTGTCAAAGTGGCGCTACGTACGCTTGTTCCACGAGAACCGTTAAAACAAAGGACTTTTACTTTTGTTTTTTTAGCTTTAAAATGAGTAAATTCTGTGTAATAAGCTGTAAAAATGTTGGCACTTACAAATTTCCGAAAAATCTGGATATTAAGATAATAAATTCAGTAAGAATAATAACGCCTTAATTTGGCTTTCAATTCCAGCATTTGCATTGTAGAATAGTCTTTCATATCCATTTTGGGTCAATGGGTCCTTTTCGGAAAAAAAAATATACCACAAATAAATACCTTTTTTTTCTATAGATTTGTTCTGAACGTCTACTGTCTTAGGAACAAGCGTACGCAGCGACATCTACAGTTAACTGTGTGTTTGTTTGTGTGTGTGTGTGTGTGTGTGTGTGTGTGTGTGTGTTTTGTGGGTCTTCAAGAGATTCAAGTCACATCTGTCACGAGTTTGACATCAATTTGATCAGCGAGTGCGAAACTAAAATCATTCTTACCTGTTCATGCGCAAGCACCGACTCAAAATGCAATACGATCCACCCTAATAGTGTTCTATGCGTGTGCGGTAGCCACGAGTCTGACATCAATTTGATTAGTGAAGTCAGATCTGTTACGAGTTTGACATCAATTTGATTAATGAGTGCGAAAGTGAAAATTCCTCTTACCTGTTCATGCGCGAGCACCGACTCGAAATGCACCACGATCCATCCCAGCAATGTCCTGTGCGTGTGCGGTAGGCGCGCCACGAGCGCCCTGACGGCGGGCTCGCGCTGCGGCTCGGCGATGGCGGCCGCCTGCTCGAACTGACTGTGCAGCTCCTGGGTCAAGATAGACTCGGGCAGCTCACTGCGAGAGTTAAAATACGATACAGATCCACATAATAAAAGATGAATCACAGTACATCGTGCCAAGTCCGATAAAGTCCAAACTGCGTTGGCCGCGACGTTTTGATACCAGTGTTCATTGAGCGTCGGTTGCCGCTGGGCTTTTGAAGCCATGTGGCTTAAAACATTGGTTTTTATAAAAAATATTAGCTCGGAGTGCTCGGACCTGGCACAGTGTACTGTGAGTCATCATTTAATACGGAAGATCGACTCATTAACAAAAGTGAAATAATCGTCAGCGTCAGAATGGCTGGTCGCCTGTAACGTTCTCAAAGTATATTCATTCAATTGCTACCTAATTACTAACTTTCTGTGTAAATTGCATCCTACAATACTTTCAGACCATTTTTTTTTGACCAGCCATTTCGACGTCAGGTTGGCCGATTGCCTCCTGTTCTTGTTTAGTATGAAGAACGCAGAATTTATTCAACTTTGTTTTATCAATAACTAGCGACCCGCCCTCGCTTCGCTTCTGTGTAGTGTGGAATTTGATACCATGTACTATACATAGAAAACCATTCTCTTGAATCACTCTATCTATAAAAAAAAATCGCATCAAAATCACCGGGATTTATATCATTTATATCATCAGGAAATATCATAGGAACAGATAACGGAAAGCGACTTATTTTATACTATGTAGTGATTGCTACCCTCAAATAACCAAAAAATCAAACTTCAAATACCAATAAAACTTCTCGTGGAGTTTTTAGGGCCCATATTTTTAGCAGGTATCATTACATTCCCTCGTTACAGAGACTACCTCAGGCTTGGTGAAGAAATGCATACAAAGCATTCAGGAACTTGCAAACTTGGTTGAGGTGGAAATTACCTGGACAAGAAGTTAACAAAGGCAATGAGGAAGCCGATGAATTGACCAGGACAGGGGCTGATGAACCTTTCATTGGCCCTGAAACAAGACTGCCGATCACACATAGAATTACTAAGAACGAACAATCAAAGAAACCAACCAAAAATGGATGAAAAGAAAGGACTGTAGACAGTCTAAGATCTTTATCAAATCAGTTGACAAGAAGAAAACTAGTAAGGTGCTAAAACGAAGCAGGAGAAATATAAGAACGATTGTAGGAGTACTGACAGGACACTGTCCACTAAACAGACACCTGTCAGTGATCAAACGAACAGAGGATCCCATCTGTACGCAATGCAAAGAAAGAGAAGAAACAAGCTACCACTTCATGGCAGAATGCCCGATGTACGCATCACTGCGCTGGGAGCTCTTTGGAGTGGACAAGCTTAAGGAAGAGGATCTAAAGCAGTTAACGATAAGTCAACTCAGTAGGTACTGTAAGCGAACAGGTAGGTTCGAGGGTCCGACGCCGGTGTAGTAAATGATAACCCGCCTCCCCCTCCAGGGATTTAGGGAAATGGGTGAAATGGCGGTGTATGTGGCGATCTACTGAGGTGGTTTTCCTCTTACATTGAGTTCAGATTGCAGGCGGTAGTAGTCAATAACTTCACATCTAGCTGGACTACTGTCCCCAGTGGTGTTCCGCAAGGTTCACTGCTTGGGCCTTTGCTATTTGTTATTTTTATAGCTGACATTAATGTGTGCTTTAAACACTCACATTTACTTTGTTTTGCAGATGATATGAAAATCTACGCAGATGTGAGATC
Source organism: Agriphila geniculea (assembly GCA_943789525.1). NCBI lineage: Eukaryota > Metazoa > Arthropoda > Insecta > Lepidoptera > Crambidae > Agriphila > Agriphila geniculea. The sequence goes on from OX038890.1 coordinate 16,970,742, forward strand.
CATAAGTGATGCAATAGCCTTGCAATCTGATTTAAATAGACTTGAGGCTTATTGTCGGGTGAACGATCTTGAGTTAAACCCCTCTAAGTGTTGTTTGGTGACGTTTACACGCAAGCAAAATCTGATTTCATTTAACTACACTCTCAAGGATGCCACTTTGGTAACTAAATCTACAGTGAAGGACTTGGGAGTTCTCCATGACTCAAAACTTCTGTTTGATGCCCACATCGATAGTATCGTGTCTTAAGCTTCTAAGTCCTTGGGTTTCGTTATGCGTTGTGCGAAGGAGTTCTCCCTTGTTAAAACATTCAAAATTATTTTCTGTTCATTCGTTCGAAGCTCTCTTGATTACGCCAGTCAAATTTGGAATCCCCGCTACGATGTTTACATTTCGCGAATTGAAAATATACAAAAAAAGTTTATTCGTTTTCTTTGCTACCGTACCAAGAATTACTACAATTCATCCAATTACTACGAGCTATGTAGAAAGCATCATCTATTACCACTTGCTCTGCGTCGTGACATCGATGACATTATTTTTTTACTAAAAATTGCATCTAGCTCGATTGACTGTCCTGAGCTATTGGCGCAGATTTCGCTGAGGGTACCCTCAAAGACCCTAAGAAATAATCCACTTTTATACGAACTACAGGCAAAACGAATTTATATGGCGTGCCAGCAATAGCTTTAACCGATTGAGTATTGCTCTAGATTTCGATTTGTTCAATACTAGCGTCAATGCGGCGAGGAATGCGTTAAGTAAACAGTTTTTTGATGATCACTGTATCCATATTAGTTAAGACTTGTTACTGCAGTCTAGTTATTATTGGCTTGTTCTGTTTTTGTGAGTTGGTTTAAGTTTAATCTTTTGTAAATTGCAAGTAATTAATCGGTTCCTTTTCTATGATTCTTATAAGGTGTAGGTAATAATTTGATATTTTATATAACTATTTGTGAGGACCTATAATTGGCCATCTGTTGCTATTTTCTTATCATATTTTATGTAATGTAGGCTGTTGGTCTTCCTAAGAAAAAATAAAAAAAATGGTTCCAATAAAGGTGACTGATCACCCGCCCGGCTTCGCTGGCATCCCCCCTTCTAAATAATAATACATTCCTCCGTAGTTACTGCTAGAAGTAGATAGCATAACTGCTAAAAGTTACCGTTTTTGACACATTTGCTTCTACGAATGACTGCGAGGGAATGTAGTGATAAGTACCGTCTAAAAATACTAGACTGTGAGCCTTAAAAATTCCACGAGAAGCTTTATTAAAATCCTTTTCTATTGACAACTTATTAAATAAAAACCTCTGAGGGTACAGCTTGATCAGATTGGTATCTGATCGAAGAGTATTACAAACTTTTTACGAAACTACAATCAATATTATACCTAAAAGTTGCCATAAACCACAGTCAATATTGGTTCTAAGAGTTGCCATATGCAAAAAAATGCTTAGAATTTAATGTGTTACCTGATAAAGCTCTTGAGTATAGCGCAGGCGACGGGCACGTCCCAGTGGTAGGGGAAGGTGGGCCCGCGGTCCGTGTACAACTTGCGGAGCTGCTGCAGCTTGATCTTGTCCGCCTCGCACCGGTATATCTGTGGGGACTTCAGCCCATTCGCCTGCAACAAACGAGGATATTTTGGATACCTTGCCACCAGGGATCCCCAAATTATTTTGGGCGAAAGATCCTGCGAAAGTTTTTGTATGTGTGTTTGTTATCTCTTCACGTCTAAACGGTCGGATGGATTTGGATAAAGTTTGGTTAATATTATAAATGCGAAAGTCCGTTTGTTTGTTACGCCTTCACGTCCTAACTACTGAACCGATCATCATGAAATTTTGCATACACGTTGTCAGGGGTATAGAGAAGGACATAAGAGTACCTTTCATCCCGAAAAAAAGTATTGTTGCCGAGGGATAGCAAAAAACCTTTCCACGCAGACGAAGTCGCGGGCGGCCGCTAGTAATAATATAATTAGAACCTGGATAACCAAATTAAAGTCTACTTTTTATGCTAGTCACAATATACATAATAGTACAAGTACAGAAGGGACACTCAGCAAGATGACTTAAATAAATAGCGACTCTTGCTACGACACAATAAAGTGCAATTCAGATCGCACAGCGCGCCCTTCCCTACAGTTATATATATTCACCTAGAAATTGCCTTTCTTTCTAGCGCGTACTCTAATCTCTTCTGACGACGTTAGGGTTGTCTTTTTAGGGTTCCGTAGCCTAAATGGCAAAAAACGGAACCCTTATAGATTCGTCATGTCTGTCTGTCTGTCTGTCTGTCTGTCCGTATGTCACAGCCACTTTATTCCGAAAGTATTAAGACTACACAGTTGAAACTTGGTAGGTAGATGTATTCTGTTAACCGCTTAACGAATTTAATACAAAAATAAGAAAAATAAAAGATTAAGGGGGGGCTCCCCATACATGGAACTGAAACTGAAAAAAATTTTTTTCTTCAAACCAACACGTGTTGGGTGTCTATAGATAGGTCTTTAAAAATTACATTGAGGTTTCTAAAACAACTTTTTCTCAAAGTCAACCGTTTGAAAGATATACACCGCCAAAGTGGTGAAATGTGTGTCCCCCCCTTTAACTTTTGAAATAAGAGAGTGAAAAATCTAAAAAAAATATATGCTGTAGATCTTAATAAAAACTTTCAACCAAAATTGGTTTGAACGAGATATAGTAATTAGTTTTTGAGATATAGCACATTTTCCAAAACCGCAAATATAACTTTGTCATTCATACCAGCACTGTGAAAAACAAAGTTATTTTTGCAGACAAAAAATTATAGGTGGTTTTAAATATGGTATGGTATAAGGTAACTACGGAACCCTACGGCGCGTGGCCCGACACGCACTTGGCCGGTTTTTTAAATGAACTGCGCAGCATATCATAAAAGGAAAGCGATTGTACGCATAATGGTTAATGAAAAGCTTACAATAATATTGGAAAATTATTATCAAACATAAACTTAAGCGAGAAACGTTACGACACGCGCGACCATACCCGCGTAAATGAGTATCAAACTAACTTGCGACTCGGCCGGCGCGTGGCAGCCCTGAGCCCTCCCACTTTGGTCCGTTTATACGGACCCGCCACGTACCTATAGCTATAACTTCATACCTTAGAATAATAACAACTAGAACGATAGTTCTCTACAAAGCGCACAGTCAAAAGTGAGGCAACTAAAACAGCCAAAATGGCGCCGTTTTCAGATTTTTATTCTCAATTATTACCTAATCATACCGAATAAGTACAAAACAGTTTCAATTTTCTTACATTTATTAGATTAGTTGATATATTATTGGATTTAAGTTACGATTAGGTAACGTATGAAGGATATAAATCTGAATATCAAGCCATTCTGGCTTGGTATTAGTTGCCTCACTTTGCATACAAAGACACGGTTTCTAGGTGTTATTATTCTAAGCTTCATACTTAAAGCGCAGAGTATCCGGACCCCGAAATACGTAACTCTGTTGCTAACAATTCTCGATTGGAATCGCAGTTGCATTGCTGCTTTAAGTAAGATAGTTGTCACATTGGTTCTAACTAAAGCAGCAATGTAACTGCGATTTCCGTCAGAGTTGATTGAAACAAAATAACATAATCAGCCCACTAGTGAAAGGTTCCCTAGGGTCCACTTGGACGAAATCGCAGGCAGCCATCAGTAAAAATATATCAATAACAACCCGCAAGTAGTCGATGCTGTCGCGCACGACCAGTGGCAGCCTCCAGTCGTCGTGGCACCTGGACCGCTCCACAGACTGCTGCAGCGGGACCCCAAAGATGGGCAGAGCAACTGGAATACAAAGAATGCAACATATAGTACGTACATTGCATATATTATATAGTTACGACCTGAGTTGCGCAACATGCCGCTCGCCAGTCTACCACGCAAGAGGTCCCGGGTCCGATTCCCAGCCGGACAGAAATTGAAATGATGAGTTTTAATTTCTGTGACGGGTCTGGGACTCTGGGTGTACTAATTGTACTATGTATTAGTGGCGAGCCGTGAAATTATAGTGAAGTTCAGCCGTTCTACAAAAAAATTAGAATCTGCATAGTGGATCAACCGATATCGCCACTGCTATGTATAATAAAATAAGTATGTATTTATAAAAAGCATATCAGTTGTCTAGCACCCATATTACAAGCATTGCTTAGTTTGGGGCTAGATGGCGCTGTGTCCCAGTATGACTCAGTAACATTCTCCAAACTCAGTAACATTCTCCATTGGAGAATGTTACTGGGTTTGTTAAATCACTTAATACACGTGTTTTTGTTTCATTTAAATCAAACGAGTAGTTTCGAAGTTTTAAGGGCTTGAAGGAAATGCCAAGTGCACTGAAATATGTGCTTTATTACGTACGACGTAAGGTTCACCTGTATGACCAATGACGTCATCAGTCACACAAATTAAGGAAGCTGTCAGTTGCATAGAAATTCTGTCAAATCTGACAACTTTTTTGAATTTAAGGTGACCTTAATATAACTTTTAGATTCGATTGATTTTTTGGCCGTTAGTTATGCGAAACCTTTAGGCGCATAATATCAGAAGCGCAAAATAGCTGATTTGCGAAAAATGAGATTCTTATTAAAACAAATTACTCTAGAAATTAAGATTATTAATACAATTGAAAAATATTAGAAAAAATCGACTCACCCATAGCAGCTCAGACGGGACTCGAACCCGCACCCTTAGGATTCCGGCCCAATGCACTAACCAATTATGGACCATATAACTTTTCTGTTTTAAGAGATATCGCAAAAATTGCTTCACAGTTGTTCATGTGGTCCCATAAGCTATTGGATTATGTGATTTAACAGACCCAGTAACAATCTCCAATTATTATAGTCTGTTTATCTTTACTTGTGTTATTTGGTAAACAATCTTCATCCAACTCTTTATTGAAAAAATCATTTATAAAATAGGTACAACATATGGTTTTCCACATATAGATTATGAAATAATTTACTAGGACAACGTATTTTTAAATAACAATTTAAAAAACGTATGACAACTGTCAAAAGCTGTTTGCTTTTACTTGCAATCAAATATCACAAAAAGTAGATTGATATATTTTTCTACCAGTCTACTGTATTAATTTTCTATGAAACAGTTAATTATTTCATCGATATATGAGTCTGGCTAAAGTAACTCCATAATTTTTGGACAGCTAATGTTTTTTTCTAGCAGAGAAAGTCTCTTGCCAAGAAAGTCTCTTTTCAAAATTAATTAATACTAAATGTTAATTCATTAAAATCGGCCATTTGTTAAAATAATAAGAACAATCAAAAGAACAACAATTTTTTTGTGAGGCAATTATTTGAACATTTTTAGGTTGGTCATACTGCACCACCAAATGAAATAAACACGGACGTCACTAATTTTCTGTTAACTATAATTAATTCACGTAAATTGAACCCTATCGCCCTTTTAATAAGCGCTAATTAACCTTAATTGGGCTTACCATCGATAGTGAATCCGTCCAGGAAAGGATTCATGTTACAAACGCCAACCGACCGAGTAACAAACTGCAGTAACACAAATATTCATAAAACATAGAATTCTTATCGGTTAGCGGTTGCCTTGAGCGTGTGTAAGGTATTTTGTTGTTGTCATATACGTACTCATTTTATCACACTTTATCTTTGTTTGTTGGAAAAATTACTCGATAGCGATGATCGATTTTTTTTCTTTCATTAGTTGACTAAAATGCATCTTTTGTCCTTTGTTAAAAAAAGATGCCTTTGAATACAAAGAAAGCTTAAGACCAGCGAACTAAAATCTATGGAACAAGCATTCCGCTCAAAAAATGGCACCACACGAAAAGCACAACTAAGCGGATGGAGCTAAAAATGCTGGCATTTAATTATGCAGCACTAAGCGTCTGAGCACTGGTTGCTTATTAGCGACCATAATTTGTATACTCATAGATATTTTCTATACTTAAACGAAAAAATATGATACGTTATTTCTGCATATTTTTACTGCCTTATTTGCGTCTTTTACACCATTTGACTACACAGAACGTCATTTCTAATAAACTTTCTCTTTCTTTCTTTTCTCTATGATACAAACTGCAATTATTGTAAAGAACGCTAACGTCAGTCACAGGGGGCGTGGCTAGCTCGACTAAAGCTGAGCAGGTTGTACTTTTTCGGCCCCGTGGTGCCATTTTTTAAGCAATATTTGTTTGCAATTACACTTCTATAGATTTTAGTTCGCTGCTTAAGACGGAGCTCACACTGTATAGCGGTAAGGTTGAGCGTGTCATTGTAAGAATATTTTACCTTGTTATTATAAATGCCGTGCAAATGAACGTCAAGCAAAGGGTGGTAGGGTCAGGCCTCCCTCACCCGCCCAAGGTCGCGCGATAAGCACCTACCGCTAGCCGTTCGTTCGAACGAACAAGTGAGCAGAGGGGCGCCACACGCCCGCCTGTGTAGTCGCTCGGCACCTTACTGTCTGCGTAGATATTGCCTCTTTATAATAGTAACAATGTCGAATCGACATTACTGTGCCGTATACGGATATCAAAATAAAAAAAAAAAAGCAATAAACAATTGTCGTTTTTCACATTATGATATATGCTACGCAGTTCATTTAAAAGAAGACAACCCTACCGTCGTCAGAAAAGGTAAGAGCACGCGATAGAAAGAGAGGCAACTACTAGGTGAACTGCGAGACCTGAATTGCACTTTATTGTGTCGGAGCAAAAGTAGCTATTTATTTAAATGACTTTGCCAAGTGCTGCTTCTGTACTTGTACTATTAGTTATTCTGTGGTAGGGTAGTGGCAGCCATAATTTTGACCGAATGTGAGTTCATCAAAATATTATTAAGAGCAATAAAATAACTGGTTTTACCTCCCAAAGTGAAAATCTCTTCAAACGGCACCCCCGACGTCACAGTCGACGGCACTTTGATCAGCTTCTTATCTTTTCTGTCTTTATCTTTTTCTTTCACTTTCTCTTTATCTTTTTCTTTTACTTTCTCCTTATCTTTTTCTTTCACTTTATCTTTTTTCTCATCTTTAAGTTTTTCTTTCGATTCCAATTTGAATTTCGTCTTTTCTTCCTTCTCCTGACGGCAAACAAAATACAAACTTAGTTTATGTTAACTTTAGTTGATTAACGACACAATCAATATCAATGTTAATAAATTATATAAACTTAGATTATTTATATGTCTAGATAGAGTCATAGACTTTTTACGTATTAAACAAAACAGGCCAACTTTTTTAAGGTGGTGTGCATTTTTAGCATCATTGCGTCCAAAGAGTATTGTAATAAAAACTATGGCCGGGTCACACGACTGACAAAGTGTGCGTGTTTTGGTCACCCAACTGTTGGGTGATATTTTTTTCGACGCTGTCGTGGCTTCGACTGTCTATCTAGACATATAAATAATCTAAGTATATAAAATATTCTGCACGTTCTTCTCATTTTTAAAGCTGAAGAAGTGTTATGTTTTATTATATCGCAAAATTTGGTTCTGTCCGCGATTGGTTCAAACCCAAGTGTTTCAACCCATATTTCGCGTAATTTTCCGGAATTTTGAGAATACCTGGTAGCCTGAGGCCTGACCATCAACAAGGTCCATTATAACCCAAATTCATTAAAATCGGGTCATGGGTTTAGGCGTGAAAACGTATGTAACAAATAGACAGACGGAGAGGTATAATACATTCGCATTTAGACTTCATATCATTATCTGGCGGCCCTTCGATCAAGAATATACTAGATAACGCTTCACGACCTCAAATAGCGTCCCACTTACAAACTTGGCCCTTATTTTGTACATAATCACCTCTTATTTTGTACAAACTCACATTTTATATCACTTATTTTGTAGTAAATAAGCTTATTTTGTACAAAAACACATCTTTTATCAGTTACTTTGTGCAAAATAAGTGCCCAGTTTGTAAGTGGGACGCTATTTGAGTTGCCATTTTTGAGACTCTGACCGGACATCTAGGGTATTCTTGATCGAAAATCCGGCTCCCTGATTACGTAACTCTGTTGCTAACAATTCTCGATTGAAACCGCAGTCACATTGCTACTTTAAGTAAGACAGTTGTCACATTAGTTCTCGCTAAAGCAGCAATGTAGCTGCGATTGCTGTCAGAGTTGATTGCAACAAAGTTACAAAATCAGCCCTCAGATTCTATTCGGGAACCAATATTTCAACTAAAAAGAAGTCAATGTAACATTATATAAATCAATATCTTCGTTGTTTGTTTGAAGTTTTTATGGTAATGAAATGAGACTCAATGGAGTCACATGTTGTAAACATCAACAGTAAATTTTATTGTTATCATAGAACTCATTTAAATGCATAATGGAAACACGTACATATACTATACATATTTATGGAATAGGTACGTCAATCGTTGCGACCGTGTAAATGGCACCGGAGTTCGACCGGAGACGAACCGCAACTCGACCGGAGCCGGGCCGGAGTTCGTTCAAGCGAAGCACCGACAGGTGCTTCGGTTCCTTTTTCGCTAGGTATTTTTTTATGCAAATGAGGTTGATACTATGGCAACAATGTTGTAACTATGACATGGGGGCCACACTGTATGCTGTATGTATTAGCATGGTATTAGCGCGGTGTCTCGGTTTTCCTCCGGTTGAACTGCGGTCCGGCTCCGGTCGAGTTTTGGGTGATTTTCGGTGCGGCAGGTTGCCAACTTTCGAAAGAATCAACCCGGGAGGAAGGATTTTAACGAGGGGGGGGGGGGATATCGGCGGGGGTACACGAGATGAACCTGGGCCCAAATCTGCCATTGTTAACATCATAATCGTGTTTCAATTGTGTTTCGGTTTTGGGTTTAAGAATGAAGAACTGTGCAAAAAAGTATTACAATTCAAACACAATTGAAATACGATAATGACGTTTACAATAGCAGACTTGGTCCCCTGCTTCTTCCAGGCGCAGCGGCGCGAACGACGCGGGAGAAGGCGCAACGTAGAGCGAAGGCGACAGATTTGATTTTGTTAATTTATGATAGTAAGTTTTATTTTAGAAAAACCGGATATTAGAATATTATTGCATCCCGGGAGCTCGGGAGGTTAACCATTATTACCGGAGTCTCCCGGGCATTCCGGAAGGGTTGGGAACCCTAGGTGCCATACACGAAGCTAGTTTGTATTGAAAAAAAAAAGAAAAAATATATTTACCTATAAGAAAACTGTAAGCAGTTAACAATTATTTCAGCATCGAAATATTAGGCCTAAAAAATTCACTCATACCAACGGTGGCAATTTGAGAAAACCTTACTTTAAAAATTAACTGTTCTAGTTGAAGAGTGAATCAAATTATTAATGTTTCCCAAAAGCCAATTATTATTTAATGGTGTTGTAACTTTTAATCTACTTGTATCCACCAATTTAAGTGACACGCAGACTTCTAAATCAATTGACACGGAGTTTCCGCAATAAACTAGCATTTATTGAAAGATCGATGCAAAAAATCTATTAGCGACTTAACAAAAAGTCAAACTGAGTTCCCTTCTAATGTCTACAAGTTTCGAATTTTAGTCATTTCGTTAAAACATAAAAGTAATGTCACGGTATTTTGCACAAAGACTGTAGTTATTTTGTAACGATAAAAGGGAAGAATCCACAGAAAATAACTTTAATAACAGTCTCTTTTATAATTAAAGATATTAAATCTAGTTTTTAAATAGCAATATATTGAACAAAATTAATAAAATGTATTAATAATAACTTCGAACAATAAGCCAAAAAACATAAAATTATTTTAACGCAGAATAAATTTATTTTACTCCAATAGTATCCGCATAGTAGGCACTGTTAAATTCTTCTGATATACCTATCTGGATTTTACACATTCAGTAAAATCTAGATATAAAAAAAAAACAATAAAAAAACCACACGCGAAAGAGGGGTGTAACAAGTTTGACGTGTGTTCGTTTGTCTGTCTGTGGCATCGTAGCTCCCAAAAGAATGAATCGATTTTGAGGCGTTATTTTTTAAAGAAGTTGCTGATTTCAAGTTACTGTTTTGGTATTCTAGCAGTATTTAATTAAAACGGATTCAATGAAACGCAGTGAACCGTATCAATTACACTGCACACCCTTTACAAACGTACCTAGTCTAGCATAATAGTAGTAACTTTGAAGGTCACTGTCCAAGTTCTAGGTCATAAATAAGGCTTGCATAACTTTGGCTATTATTTTACCAAGATCTTGATCAATATGTTGATAAAAATACAGAACATTTATCTCATGTTATCAAATTTTATTTCAAACAGTCTTTTTAGGGTTCCGTACCAAAATGGTAAAAAAGGAACCCTTATGGTGTGACTCAGTCTGTCTGTCTGTCACAGCTGGATATCTCGAGAACTACTAATGGTATCAACTTGAAATTTGGAATAGTTTAAGATGACATTTACCCAACTATTTTGAAAATAAGAAATAAATAAAAAAAAACTTTTTTACAACAGGGACTGAAAAGGGGTCTTAAAAATTTGAAGTGGGGCTACTAGGGCATGTGGGGTATCATATGAAAGAACGCCGTTTGCACGTTTTTATTATTTTTTCTTTTTGTATTAGGCCGCATAGTTTTCGACTTATGATGAAAAATGTAAAAAAAAATACCGTTCCCCCCCACTTATCTCCGAAGTTTGCAAAGAGAAAAATCTGAAATAATTCTATGTGGCAGCAGTTTATATAAAGATTACAGGAAAAATAAAACGATGTCTCAATATAGCACACTTTTTTAGAAATTGGCAAATTTCTAAAAAAGTTAACATTAGTTCCACTATCGGTCAAGAGATGGCGCTGCAATACTAATTTTATTATTCTACTCTGCAGTGTGGTTTGATGGTGCAATTATGATGGTGCGGAACCCTCGGTGCGCGAGTCCGACTCGCTCTTGACCGGTTGTTTTTTAATATAAGAGAAGATGTAGATAAAGAATTATCAATATCAAAACTACCATTTGTCCACAACTTAATAAGATGTTAAGTTACTTTTATTGGGAGGGTGCGAAGGTATAATAATCGATCGCAGCGCTCATGGTGGCAAAAAGTAGAAATAAAGAAGGCTCTGTAATCTGCTTGAAAACGATATTTAATTTATTACTAGCGATACAGGAATAATTATATATGTTTATTATCACTTAGTAAAATTATTAAAGTAGCTTTATCCTCTTGTTTTACAAAATCTACAACTAAAAAAGAAGCAAACAAACCCTAATATAACCAAAATAAAACACTCTTTTTGAATAGATCTTACTTGCCATATTTAATTTAAATGACCAAAAATGATTTCACAACACTTTGTCCACCCAATTCACAGTAATTTTGAAATTTACATTAATAACACAATATGTATAGTATTTTTTAATATTTTGTCACAATGCCGCCATTACATATCAAAACGTCAAAACGGTCAGGTCAGAGCCAACAAAGTTGCAACACGCTAGGTGGCGCTAAAAGCGTGCACGGAGCCAATACCATAGTTATTTAACTTAGTTTAGATAACGTAATTCTTAATACATAGTATCAGTATGTCCTAACTTATAAAGGTTGTTTAGCGGAATTATAGTTAAACACCAATTACTGTCAAACTATCGAATTTTGATATAAAATAGAATAGAAAAAAGTGTTATGTTAAGAACAAAAGGCGACATAAAATGTATAGTGTTACGTATAAAATGTTATGCTGTTTATGAAAACATGATTAAGGTCGTGGAATAATAGGTTTATCTAGCCAAAAGTATCGCCACAACACTTGACCTACTTTTGACACTGCATGCATAGTTATAATAAAGTAGTGTTGTAATAAGGAATACCGTGTACCTACGATTAACTGCGCTAAAGACTACAACGCTACCGCTATATACTTTGTTAAATGAACGTGACAAACATAATACGAACGTATCGAACATTAAATAGTTGAGTAATAAAATAACTAACTAACATTAATATGGCTTCGACGTAGCTACCTGTATGTAGAATAATAACAAAGTTGTAAAATAATAAGCTGCGTTTTCCTATAAAAACCGGCCAAGTGCGAGTCGGACTCGCGCACGGAGGGTTCCGTAAAAACGGCAAAAAATCACGTTTGTTGTATGGGAGCCCGCCTTAAATATTTATTTTATTCTGTTTTTAGTATTTGTTGTTATAGCGGCAACAGAAATACATCATCTGTGTAAATTTCAACTGTCTAGCTATCACGGTTCATGAGATACAGCCTGGTGACAGACAGACAGACGGACAGCGGAGTCTTAGTAATAGGGTCCCGTTTTTACCCTTTGGGTACGGAACCCTAAAAACGGTTCGAATCCAAAATTGCAGTCTAAACCGTGGAGATTATGGCTACAGAAGAATACTTTAACAGTAATTATGATAATGATAATAATAACAATTAAATATTAAAAGTTTTCTTTCGATAACGCAATGCCTCTTTCGGCAGAACCACGTTTCGAACGTCTCTCGAGGAGATTCTGAAAAGATCCTTGGAGGAGGCTTGTTCCCAGCAGTGGGCTTCGTGTGTTGGTGTTTGCCTACGTTCATCCATTGGCCTACTTAAGTAAGTCGGTATAGTACGAGGCACGTATCTTGAATTTTTTTCGACGGAGTGGGGATAAGTTCGCGCATGTGCTCTTGTGAGCGGCCAATAGCGCACGCCCATCTCCCGCCGCCCGCGCCCCTCACCGCTACGCATACCTAAAATTCGCGTTTCACGCAATCCCCACCCGATTTCAAGATACGTGCCTCGTACTGTACTCGGTAACTGTTAGGCCGCCTACGCACCGACAGGTGCCTAGATTAGTGCCAAGAGCCTAGGTAACCAAGTAAAACGAACGTTCACGAATGTTCGCAACCGGCCGCACTGCGCGCTAGGTGCCTCGATACATCCAGGCGCCTACCTAGAATATACTGTAGGCACGAGGCTTACAACCAAAGACTATGAGACCAAGGCGACTATCCTAGCGACTAAGACTATGAGACCAAGGCGACTATCCTAGCGACTAAGACTATGAGACCAAGGCGACTATCCTAGCGACTAAGACTATGAGACCAAGGCGACTATCCTAGCGACTCACCAACCAGCGCGGTCACCAAGTAACCTGGATATATCTAGGTACCTGTCGCCGATGCGTTTGCATCGCAGCCCTAAGTTGTTTGCCCTCAGGTCAGGTGGGTTGGATGCTTGGTATCCTTTCATTCATAAACAGTTCATAAGAATTGTATAGTTATAGATATTTAAAAACTGTAAATAAATAAGAGGTAAGTGGTACAAAATAGAGATACAGGTAATGTTCTTACACAAGAATTGGAATCAAATTAAAAAAAGAAATCTACAACAGAATCGACTGATTGACTAGCCTTGCGCTACAGGACGTAACGTAGGTGTAAGTAGATAGCGGTAGGTACTTCGATTCGCAATTATTTAGAAGGAAAAAACTTGAAGACCGATATAAAATTCAACCAAGATTTATATTTTCATAACTATGATTTTGATAACGAGATTATTTGATATCTAAAAACAAGGCAGTCTGAAAAATTAATTATTTTGTTTAAAAAATATTATCTCTGGTTTTGGCCAGAAAACACAAACATTTGTTCGTAATCAATTTTACATGATTAGCAACTATTTAGAAGGAAAAAACTTTTAAAAGACCGATATAAAATTCAAACAAGATTTATATTTTCCTTATGAGTTTGATAACGAGATATTCAATATCTAAAACAAGGCAAGGCAGTCTCTAAAATTAATTATTTTGTTTAAAAAATATTATCCCTGGTTTTGGCCAAAAAACACAAACTTTCGCTCGTAAACAAAAAACGAACCCACTGTTTTAAAAAAAAAACTTTTCGATTACCGCCATTGCCGTTAAAAATGCCATAAAAGAAACACCAAATTTTTCACACTTTCGTCCACTATCACGCAATTCGAAGACACGAAAAACTTTTAATAACGTAACTTATTCACAACACACCTTAGTGAAAACACTTCGCAGGTGATGCATGTTCCGACGGCGACGGCCAACTGAGTAAATGAACGATCACCGTCAATTTACGCTTAGATACACAAGGTCGCATCGAAACTGAGTTTTATGCAAAAAGAGCAAGATCATGTCACATTTTGTAAAGAAGATCTTTCTATAATAAAACGTGGGTTAAGATTACGAACCGTATCAAGAGAATGAAAAGCAAAAATATCGTCTGCTTTTACATTACAATAGCCGTTGGCTATGGAATTTGTCACCAAACTTTTCACGCTGACTGCCTCGATTGCGAGAGATAGTTTTTTTCGATTTCGATGCCACAAGCTTACCTACAGTTTTCCTTGTTACAATTCGGCCGCAAGGTAGGTACTATTATTTATATTGTGATACAGAAAAAATATATTGTTAGATGCGCCCAAGTTAGGGTTGAATGTACTACCAGACTCTAGCAACAACGTGAAGCGTAGACAGCAAACGGTACGCACTGTACGCTACGCTATGCACATCACGTAACCTACTCGTAAAATAAATCGTAAAAAAGTGGTAGGTATTTGAAATCCGGGACAGTAAGGTGTAATTCCTGGACACGGGACAAGGCACGTAATTCCGGGACAATCCCGGAAATCCCGGGCGTCTGGCAACCCTAGCCCAAATGTTGCTACAACTACAAAACTTTCCTTGGTACACACGCGGAGACAAGTATTAGAATATGTTGCAAGAACATTTTTGCGTAACTACCAGTACATAAATACTTTCAGCAAATAAAAGTGACAGCATCAGTTTTTAACCAGCCCATGACCACCGAAACACGAATGATATAGCGATTTAACACGTTTAACTGTCAAAAGATAATGGATTTTGACAGTTGGGTGTTGATAAGATGCTATCACGCGATATATAATCGTGGGTGCGACTGCGTAAGTTAATCGTATTCATTTGACAAGTCATATCGTATTCCATCGGCTGCAATTTGTATGGGATGACATTATATTAGTTTACACTTACTATACAGTACGAGGCATATATCTTGAAATCGGGTGGGGATTGCGCGAAACGCGTATTTTGGGCATGCGTAGCGGTGAGGAGCGCGGGCGGCGGGAGAGGGGCGCGGGCGGCGGGAGAGGGGCGCGGGCGGCGGGAGAGGGGCGCGCGCTATTGGTCGCTCACAAGAGCACATGCGCGAACTTATCCCCACTATGTCGAAAAAATTTCAAGATACATGCCTCGTACTGTACCCGATAGAAAACTTTTAGTTTAGTTTAGTTACCGCCAGAGGTACTGTGATAAATAGAATAGAATAGAATAAATATTCATTGACACTCACATTTTTACAGAAAATAAAAAACACAAAAAAAAAACAACAAAGGCACAGAATAAAGAAAAAAAAAACAAAAATAAATAAATTTAGATAACACTAACTACGAACTAAAAAGAGAACATTTAAAAAAAAATCGAATGTGTGGCCAATAAAAAGCCCTGTCTCAGCATTTATGCCTCTGTGTCATATTACTGGGCAGACAGAGCAAAGAGGCGCTGTTATCCTGACAGGGTCAATTGCACACAGGGCTAAAAATTCATGTTTCAGTTATGGAGGTATACCTATGCACTTTTTGAAACAAATATCCTATTATGATTATTTTTTTATATCTAATACCTACTAATATTTTTGCCATTATTATATATTTTTTTACTGTCATAGTGAACTACTTTATGAAATTATAAACACTTGACTGCCTATATTACGATAAACAGATTAAATCGATACAATTCGGAACGAATGACAAGGTTACACGAACAATAGAAGGTAGATATTTCATTAGCAATGAGTCATGTTTTCGCAACCATATTCCGACCTTATCTCAACGAAATAAGGATCAATATAACTGTGACACATCGACATTGGAAAATGCGTAGGAGACAAAATGTCAACATGTAACATATGCGTAATGTTTTATTCCAAAGTAGTCTTTATTTACATCACTGAACATTATTGAAGATGTAAAAGAAATATATTGAAATGACACCTGTTAAATAATATTATTGTAAGGTATCCTACTTAGCGTCTACTTAGTAAAGTTAAGCCAATGATATTATACAGTTTAACACATAAGAATTTCAGAATTACAGCAACCTTAACGATCAAATGACTGTATGCCAACTTTTGGGGTGAAGTCATGGATTACTTATGAGTGGGTTTGATTCCCATATTTAACGGGAGATTGTATGGAAATAATATAGAACAAATATGAAGTTTTTAGAAAGTAGGTTAGAAAAAGCTGCTCTTATATTCTTTATATTAACTTAACAAAATTCTAAGATGGATGGAAAATCATTAAACAGGTAACTAGATGTTACTTTCCATGCTACTTTTTTAATACTTTAAATAAAAATAAATAAATTTAAAAAATATTAAAAGCACGACGGCCCTGCCAAAAAACGAACTAAAAAGTTAAACAACAAGTGTCATTGCTGTCTGGGGACCTTATTATGGAACAATTTTGGATCAAAAAGATCCCCCGACTGCAATGAGTGCCGTTAAATATGGGATATATAAACTACTATTAAATTTGAGATTTTTGCATTCAGTGCTATTTTTATATAATACTAAATAATATACTAGAAAAATATAACTCACACCAGGGGCCCTATTTTTGAATCGTTCGGCAGGCGTCGAGCGCTCGTTTCTACTGATATTCGTTCGACATATGACTCAAAACAATGAGATGTCGAAAGAAAATTAGTAGAAACGAGCGCTCGACGCCAGCCGAGAGATTCAAAAATAGGGCCCCTGATCAATTCTCGGACGGGAACCGAACCCACGACCTTTGGATGTAGGTCCAATGCTCTGAGCGTTAAGCTAAAGAAGTGACTCGGTAGCTCAGCGGTCAGAGCATTGGACCGGACATCCAAAGGTCGCGGGTTCGATTCCCGTCCGAGAATTGATCTGGTGCGAGTCGTATTTTTATTGAGTATATTATTTAGTATTGTGTACAATAATAATTGAGCATGCTTACACTGGTAGAAGGCAAGCTGTCTTTAAAATTATGCATAGTACAACATAAATTAAAAAAAAATCTTTATAACCACAGCCACCTAATTGTCTAGCTCAAAATTTATTGCAATCGCTTTCAATTTGGCACAAATGCTATTGGTACAGTAGCCCATAGAACATTTAAATCACCAAAAAGGTTACCGTTTGCTGTTGTGATATAGTTATTTATTACGAAATTATAGATACTTTAACCCAAGTTTTACAGATCGCAACCCGCCGTAACCTATATTTGTATATCTCCAAAAATGATATTTTTTTTATTTTTCAAGGTTTACCACATGGTTTAGCTATTGTCGTGTTCTACAGCTTTGTTTGATTGTCACTGATAATAGTAAGACTATGGAAAGTGATCATACACAGATTTAAGACCAGATAAAATCCAACCATTTTCATCAGGTCTTAAATCTGTGTATGGCTACTTTTTAGAGTTTTAATTTTATCTATGGCAATCAAACCAAGCTGTAGAACATGACAATAGCTAAACTATGTGGTAAACCTTGAAAAATAAAAAAATATCAATTTTGGAGATATACAAATATAGGTTACGGCGGGTTGCTATCTGTAAAACTTGGGTTAAAGTATCTCTAATTTCGTAATAATTAACTATATCACAGCGGCAAACGGTAACCTTCTTGGTGATTTAAATGTTCTACGGGCTACTGTACTATATGTCCATTGCTGTGGATTTTTTTTTTAATTTTTTTTTATTTATTTATTTATTTATAATCAGGCAACAATGGCCCATAGATACATACCTTAAAACTAAAACATATATGTATAAACAATATTTACAGCATTATATTTATAGCATTACAAGGCTGTGACAGACTGTCTTTGAGACCCAGTGATGAATGTACATGATTGCCAAATTAAAAGCAATGGTGATCGATTTTGAGTTAAGCAATAAAGCCCCTGATTGTTTACACTGACCTTATCTTTTTCTTTAAGTTTTTCTTTCTTTTCTTTTTCCTTCCGCTCTCTTTCTTTCTCTTTCTCTCTTTCCTTTTCCTTCTTCTTCTCTTTCTCCGTTATTTCTCTCTGCTTTGCAGCGTCGTCCAAAACTTTTTCCTTGTCACGTGATTTCGCTCTTTTTTCCTTACTCTTGGTAGGAAACTTAAATGATTTTGTCTTCTTTGATTTTGAAGGACTTCTAAAGAAAATTATAAGATTTACACAACATGTCAATTCATGCCCGGTTTCTGAGGTTCTTATCGGTGGTTTATCAGAGGTTTAACTTTATCCAAAGGGGTCTACATTATCAGGATTAAATTAATTTAAAATGTGGACTCTTCCAATTTTTGAAATAAAACAGTTTTTAACGGATACTAGCGCGGTTTTATTGAATGTACTTTGGTATTTAGTTGGTATTTGGTTTGTTTTTTGGTTTTCCCGACGTTTCGGCACCTTTGCAGCTGCCGTGGTCACGGGGGACAGTCCCCCGTGACTGACCACGGCAGGCAAAAATCAAACCAAATACCAACTAAATACCAAAGTACATTCAATAAAACCGCGCTAGTATCCGTTAAAAACTGTTTTATTTCATGTCTAGTGAGCGCGTAAGCTTGAGAAATGAATATCTTCCAATTTAATTCAATCTCCGATAAAGTGCCTTACCTACCTCAGAAGCCAGGAGTTACTGATCTAAGTTTATGGTTAGCTCTATTTTTTTTCTTATTGTTATTTGTAACTAGCGGCCGCTCGCGGTTTCACCCGCATGGTTCCCGTTCCCGTGGAAATATCGGGATAAAAAGTATTCTATGTTTTAATCCAGGCTATCTTCTATCTGTGTGCCTAATTTCAACCAAATCCGTTCAGTAGTTTTTGCGTGATTGAGTAATAAACATCCAAACATCTAAACATCCAAACCCACAAACTTTCACATTTATAATATTAGTAGGATACCATTGATGAACTGGAACAGACAAGAGGGATTAAAACCTAGTGACTAGTAGGTACGGTACTAGAACAAGCTAGTACTAGCAGTACTCCCATTGGAATTCTCATCCTATGGTTAATATAATTAATAGGAAAAGTATTCTAAAAGGAAATTGCTCATAGTGTGGAAACTGATTGCAGTTAGAAATTGACTATTGCAATGACTATAAAATGTAGGATGGGACTAAATAAACGATTAAATTATGTTTTTCTGATCTGATCTATCAAGATAAATAAATACTAGAAAAATTGATTCACCCGCTGGTGACTCTGTAGCATAATTGGTCAGTGCATTGGCCTGGAATCCCAAGGGTGCAGGTTTGAGTCCTGTCTGAGGTGCTATATTTCGGCTGTGCAATTTCAAAACCTAGTAAGGGACACCTCCAAGAAAAATCGGGTTTTTACATTATTGGGCTTCTAAAGTCATAAGACATCGATTCGCATTGCCAAAACATCTAAAAAAAATTTGAAATAAGATTTTGAGAATTGAAAAACCTAGCAAGTACACAGTCTTATGACTGAAAGTAGGCGGAAGAGCCTAAAAAACCATTTAAAAAACCTAGCAAGTAACATGACAACTTTGAAAACCTAGCAAGGGACGTCCCTTGCTAGGTTTTTGAAGTTGTCATGCGAGTTATTGAGGATCAAGTAAAATTTTTTTTAATGATTATGCATTTGAATTTACTAAACCGCAATGAATATCAAATCCACTCAATGATCCGGGCTTCGGCCACCTACTCGTACCCTATACACACTTCATGAATTTAATTGCCTTTAAAGATAACACCCGGTTTTTTTGAAAATCAAAAATTGTTTCAAAAAACAAAAAAACCGACTTCAAAACCCCACTCTTCCTTCAAAAAAGCAAGAAATAATATTCAAATCACTAGATACGCATTATCCTTGTAGTAAAACACGTCTATTGAAGTCGGGTGGGGCTGGAGGACAACTTTTTTTTAATTCTAACAGCCCACCCGACTTCAATAGACGTGTTTTATTACAAGGATAATGCGTATCTAGTGATTTGAATATTATTTCTTGATTTTTAGAGGTAGAGTGGGGTTTTGAAGTCCGTTTTTTGTTTTTTAAAACAATTTTTTCTTTTTTCTTTTTAGTGTAAGTACCTTCTGTATTAGATATAGTATATTCTAGGTAGTAAAATCGGTTTGGCCAAACGTGAATGAGATAATCGCGGACAAACATGCATACGGGTCCAACTGAGAAGAGAACCTTCTTTTTTGAAGTCGGTTAAACCACTAAAACCTTCTCCTAAGTGTAACAAATATTTTTCTGACAACCGAATCAAAATCGGTTCAGCCAAACGCGAGATAATCGCGGACAAACATACATACATACATATGAGTCAAACTCAGAACCTTCTTTTTTTTAAGTCGGTTAAAATACTAAAACCTTCTCCTAAGTGTAACAAATTTTCTGAAAACCGCATCAAATTCGGTTCAGCCAAACGCGAGACAATCTCGGACAAACATACATACATACAGGTCAAACTGAGAACCTTATTTTTTTTGAAGTCGGTTAAAAATGAAAATCGTTTCCCTGCAATTATTTTTACCTAAACACATTTAGTTTGATGTAAACAACACATATTAAGGCTTCGATAATGGTCTTTTAACACTCTAGTAATGACACTTGACGGCTGAGTCTATGTTAAAAAACATTTTAATCTTTATTAAGTGCTTTAAAACTTGCTCTATCATTTATTAAGATATATGGTTATACTCTGTAGAGAGCCAAGGATATACCACATCTTTTATCTAAGACTCATCACTGTAGCACTTATAGTCTCGGCGCAGTAAGCTCTCAAAGTGACCAACACGTTTTTTGGCTCTCCTCTAAAATTTGTCATTTGTCCCCTACTAGGTTTTGAAATTGTACAGCCGATTTATATAAAATACACTTGTAAGCTTATAGACAAAATCCAAAACGCAAACAAGTCAATTACAAAAAACGATTTAGAGGGGACTCGAACCTGCACCTTTGGGATTACGGCCAAATGCACTGACCAATTATGCTACAGATCCCTAGTGGGAGCGGCAAGATTTTCTAGTACTTATAACTTTTTCGCTGCAAGCCAGCGATATTTCATCAATGTGAAGAAATACTCTCGACATCTGAAGAAGAAGAAGAATGCAAAAAATCTAATATTTAATAATATTCTTTTTGGATACTTACTTAGTGTCTGTGTCTTCTTCAGGAGAACTTTCTCCTTCTAGAGCAGCATACCCACGGTCTTTCTTGGACTCTTTCTTGTCTTTACGACGGCCCAGCAAATCTTTCTTGCTCGGTTTCTCATGTTCACCACCATCACTAACTGTAGAGGAAAAATGAGTTTTAATAACCGCTAGGTATTTGTACTTCTTAACCTAATTAAGAATAACGATCTTATTGTTTTAAATTAACTCTTTATCATCAGAATCATGAGTAAATATAAGGAAAATAATAATGAGAATAAATACACTTTACTTACAGTCACTTTCATTACTTTTGCGGCCTGCTTCTGAGGCGTACAATCCTGGAAAATCTTTTTCTACATCAGGGCTTTCGAAATCCATTATTTGATTTCCCTATTACCTATTTAAAATAGAAGAAAATGAAAAAAAATATTTATAAATCCATCACGCGTAGTTTCAGTTTCGCCTTGTCTGTTTTGTCAAATAAATGTCAATTAAATGTCAATGTCAATGTCTTCTTCTTCTTCTTCTTATTTTTGTTTTGGCAATCTACTTTCCTCTTGGAAGTAATTTTTGCCAGTGTCAAGTGTTGAATATTTCAGTGTTAGATTGTTTCAGTTTACATTAAAATGCGGGTGCATCGCATTCCAATGCTACTTGGAGCATTTGGCACCAAGTATATCAAGACAGTTTAGTTGGTAAGTTCTGCCGAGGTAGCCACAACTACAATAAAAGTCTCGGCTTCACAAAACCAATATCGCGCCTATTTCAATTATCCCACATATTGTTCAGTTGCGTAGACACTTGTACCACAAAACTGCACCAATTTTAAGACACAATATCCACTATGAATCAATTTGCAAATAATTAAAATAGACACCAAACCAAACTTGACAAATGGCGCCAAAAAAAAACCATGTCAATGTCTTCTTCTTATTTTTGTTTTGGCAATCTACTTTCCTCTTGGAAGTAATTTTTGCCAGTGTCAAGTGTTGAATATTTCAGTGATAGATTGTTTCAGTTTACATTAAAATGCGGGTGCATCGCATTCTAATGCTGCTTGGAGCTTTTGGCACCAAGTATATCAAGACGGTTTACTTGGTAAGTTCTGCCGAGGTAGCCACCACTACAGTAAAAGTCTCGGCTTCACACAACCAAGATCGCGCCTATTTCAATTATCCCACATATTGTTCAGTTGCGTAGACACTTGTACCACAAAACTGCACCAATTTTAAGACACAATATCCACTAATTATGAATCAATTTGCAAATAATTAAAATAGACACCGAACCGAACATGACAAATGGCGCCAAAAAACTCAATGTCAATGTCTTCTTCTTATTTTTGTTATGGCAATCTACTTTCTTCTTGGAAGTATTTTTTGCCAGTGTCAAGTGTTGAATATTTCAGTGATAGATTGTTTCAGTTTACATTAAAATGCGGGTGCATCGCATTCTAATGCTGCTTGGAGCTTTTGGCACCAAGTATATCAAGACGGTTTACTTGGTAAGTTCTGCCGAGGTAGCCACCACTACAGTAAAAGTCTCGGCTTCACACAACCAAGATCGCGCCTATTTCAATTATCCCACATATTGTTCAGTTGCGTAGACACTTGTACCACAAAACTGCACCAATTTTAAGACACAATATCCACTATGAATCAATTTGCAAATAATTAAAATAGACACCGAACCGAACTTGACAAATGGCGCCAAAAATCTCTCAATGTCTTCTCTTCTTCTTCTGTTTATTTTTGTTTTGGCAATCTACTTTCTTCTTGAAAGTAATTTTTGCCAGTGTCAAGTGTTGAATAGTACAGTGGTAATTTTTTTTTTCGTGTCAGTGACAGTGGTAGATTGGTTCAGTTCAGTTTACATTAGAATGCGGGTGCATTGCATTCCAATGCTGCTTGGAGCATTTGGCACCAAGTATTTCAAGACAGTTTACTCGGCAAGTTCTGCCGAGGTAGCCACCACTACCAGTAAAAGTCTTACTCCCGATTGCACTAAACTTAAGGATCGCCTAAGTCTGTTCCTAACTACAACACGACCAAATTAAAACGGTGTCAAACTTAGCGGTCATGTAGCTGTCATTCGCCTAGTTAACTTGGTCGAGTTGTAGTTAAGAAAAGACTTAGGCGATTCTTAAGTTTAGTGCAATTGGGTGTTAGCTTCACAGAAAAAAAAAATTCAGCTCAGTGGCTTCTTCACTTCACACAACCAAGATCGCGCCTATTACAATGAGCGCCGAGCGGTTTTCTGACAGCAGAGAATTTTAGTATAATTTTATGTCGATAGATGGCGATACTTCAACTAGGTAGATTTTTCTAGTAAATTTTCTAGTAAATATTATTTCCCACTAATGGTCATATTGGTCATAGAAAAGTTCTTCGTAACACGCCAACAGACAACCAACGCACAACGCAACAAACCACATACTCAACAAACGTATAATAAAAAAGGAATTACTTTTCATATTTTTCATAAAAAGCTACCTACTTAGTTCAACGACATCTAGTTCTTTTTTATGTACTACTTTTTTTTCTTAAACTGCCTTTTGAAAACCGCTCATTATCCCACATATTGTTCAGTTGCGTAGACACTTATACCACAAAACTGAACCAATTTTAAGACACAATATCAACTATGAATCAAGTTGCAAATAATTAAAATAATTACCGAACCGAACTCAACTAAATGGCGCCAAAAACTCATGTCATCTTCTTCTTCTTATTATTTTTAGTTTGGCAATCTACTCTCCTCATTAGGGAGTAATTTTTGCCAGTGTCAAGTTTTGAATAGTTCAGTGGTAGATTGTTTCAGTTTACATTAGACTGAAACAATCTAAATTTCATTTGGCACCAAGTATATCAAGACAGTTTACTCGGAAAGTTCTGCCGAGGTAGCCACAACTACAATAAAAGTCTCAGCTTCACACAACCAAGATCGCGCCTATTTCCATTATCCCATATATTGTTCAGTTGCGTAGACACTTGTACATACCCACAGATCACTATATATGTAGCAGGCTTACATACCTACATAGAGTAAGACGCGCTTCTGTACCAAAAAGAGGAGCCATACAAAGCGTGTCCCTCTGCCGAAGTACAAGAAGTCTTTATAGTGATGTTTTTGTATGTTAGTATGCGGAACTGCACTTGTGTGCACTTTCCCCCCCCGCAAAAAATGCCAGAATAATTTGAATAGAGTAATAATCGCTAAGGCTGCCCCTTCGAGACAAAGCCGCGATGCTCTAAGCATACCATAGACATAGAAAAATTTCGCTACGCTCAAGTAGACGGACAATGATGCGAGTGAGAAACCGATTCTTACGGCTTATTCGATGTGCGAGAAAGAGTTAAAAGAAAATGACAGCAGAACCTAGTTTGACTTCATTTATCGTCTGTTATCATCTTGGTGAAAAGCGTCCACACGATTATTTTGTAAATTTGACTGCGATCTGGAGGTCATGTCTTCTAATGTTTTCGTCAAAATCGTAGTTCAATGGTGTTCTAATGGTAATGCTTTTTGACACAGTTCTTGTTTCTTAAACCCAAAATCTTAGACACAATATGTTTCCGTTTTGGGTTTAAGAAACACAATATGTTTCAGTTTTGGGTTTAAGAAACAAGAACTGTGTCAAAAAGCATTACCATTCAAACACCATTGAACTACGATTTTGCCGAAAACATTAGCAGACTTGACCCCCATATCGGTTTGGCTCATAAAGCTATATAAATCAATAATGGTGTCGTGTTCTGTACTGAATTGTAATGTTACTTACGACAACAACCCAAATAAACACTCATTTCACAGGTAAATAAGATTGTACAAGTACCATTTTCATATTGCATATTTTAGTTGAATATATTCCTAAACACACTAAGTAATACACTAATATCATGGTATTAACCGCCTATTTTCTAAATAAAGGCTGATTTCTAAACATTATGTGTTAGATAAAAAGATATTATATCCGTGAATTTGAGAAAATAAGGCGTAGAGATTGATCAAAAATTATTATATTATCGATACTCATGTCGATGATTTCCAATATAACCTTATTTGTCTTTGTGAACACTGATAGCTTTATCTAAAGCTGCTTTTAACCGACAGTTTTCAAATGGTAAATTATACCTACTTAAGTACTAATTTAACAATATTTCCAGGTTTCCTGTAAATCCAGTGATTAAGTTACTGGATAAATGTCATAAATAGAATAGGCTGGGAGCCTCAAGGAGACTTGTAAGAAATTATACAAATATACAAATACAAATATATTTATTTCCAAAAAACATAATTACAAGGCATAAGTTATCTAGCCTCCACACTAGGCTAAGCCTGTCCTGTGGAGGTTAGGGGTCGTTTACAGTTTACACATTTTGATGTCGGCACATTTATTTTACAAACTAATAATTATTTCAATTTTATTTACGTAAAGGAAGCGCTGTAGTAGATGAAGTGAAATATGGTGTGGTGTGTGTTACTTGACAATTTTTAGCAAGTTCTCTGTTTCCTCATAAGTAAGCTTTAAGAGCAATCCTGGCAAAATGGCTTTTATTTCCTGGACAGACTTGGTTTTGAGTTTGAAGCAGTTTACTACCTTATTATATATGTGGGGGAAAAGGTGAGGTCTGAAACGGTGGACAAAAGCGGTTTTCGATGGAAGGATTGGAACTTTGAAAACTCTATTTTCCAACATGGAAATATATTCACTGGATGCGACTACAGCCCGATGAGTCGAGACCACAACTCTAAAAACAAACAGTTTTCTCACACTAAGTACCTCTGATTCGTCATATAGCGCGGCAGTGGGAAATCGGTAAGATTTAAAAAGGGCCGTCTTTAAAACACCCCTTTGGGCTCTTTCTAGAGTAAGAAATGCGGTTTTAGAAGCAACTCCCCAGGCAAGGATGCAAAAATTTAATATTAATTGGCACAGAGCTAGGTAGACCAGTTTTAGAGTTTTTGCGTCAACCACTTCCCGAAGATTTTTCATGACGTGTATAACTTTTCTCACTCTGCAAGCCGTGGTCGTTAAATGCTCTTGAAAAGTCAGTCTTTCGTCGATTACTACCCCCAGATACCTCACAGAGTTACTTCTGGCAATATGCTCACAGTTGCAAGGGAGAGTAGGATTCTGAAGAGCGCACTTATGGATTTTGATTTTACTCGTGTTCTTAGGCGCTGAGGCGGCTGTCTTATGGAAACAGAGGAATTTTGTTTTGGTTGTGTTGAGAGTCAGTATGTTTCCGTTTAACCACTGCAGTACCTGCCTCATGCCTCCTTCCGTTTTTTGTATGACCTGTTCCCAAGATTCGTCGTGGAAAATGATAGCTGTGTCATCAGCATAACACAAGACGTCAGCATTTTGTATGGGAAGTGATGTAATGTCATTGATGTACAGAACAAAAAGCGTGGGCCCCAGAATACTGCCCTGCGGCACGCCAAAAGTAACAGGCGCTAAGGCACTCACGAAATTTCCGATCTTTGTGGACTGGATTCGGTCTTCTAAGTAACTGCTAAACCAGTTGAGCGCCATACCACGTACTCTGAAGGCTTGCTGTTTCCTTAAGAGAATTGGCTTTGGTTAAAAAATAAAAGGTATTTTTTTATATTTTTTACTACAGATTAGGCCAATTTAAGAAACTAATTTGAATATTTTAACATTTGGTCCCGTATTTATTTTTTTATAAATGGCTGGGAGATCTGTATGTGATGACGTCATATGAAGGTCATTTGAAGGTTAAAGCTTTTATTGAATATTATAAATATCTTTCAAAATATAGACTTATTTTTAAATTTAATTAGTAGACACTGTACCGAAAGCTTATTCCTCGAAATGGTTTTGAGATTTCCAGTCATGTTCAAAAAGTTATCAAAGCCAATTGGGATTGAGACTGTATCGAATGCCTTGGCTAGGTCCAAGAACACTCCGACACAGGCTCGTCCGTTGTCAAGGTGAGAGGAGACAATATCTGTCAACAAGGTCACAGCATCCTCGCTCGATTTTCCCTTTTGGAAGCCGAACTGTTTTTCCGATATAAGACTGTTTGACTCCAGAAAACTAACCAATCTCTTATTTACAATGCGCTCCAGTAACTTTGAGATGTTATTCAAGAGAGAGATGGGACGATAGTTGCCAGGATCGCCCTTTATGGTGGCCCCCTTTATGTATGGGAATAACGACTGCTGTTTTCCATGCCTTAGGGAAGGTTCCTGTTTCAATACTGAGGTTGAAAATATCTGAAAGAGGTTGTGCTATTGTTGGTCCTATCGCTTTGAGTAACCGGTTACCAATGTTATCTATACCTGGAAAGCTGTTCCCGTCCGACTGCTGTATGAATTATTTAAATAAAATTGTTCAAAATCTTGTTTGTGTTTTATTTATTAGAGCAATAATACATTATGGTTATCGACAATCTAAAATGGACTCAGGGCATCCCTAAAGTTCACGCACACGTTTACAAATTTTCACACACTGGCTCATGTCACTTTTGGTGTCGCAGCCAAGCGAACTCTGTTCCTCTATTCCAGTGGAACATTAACTTTATGTAAGCATACCTACCACAAAACTGTAACTTTGTCAAACATACTCATGTAAAAAAATATGGTGTATTCCAGTAGACTAATCGCAGAGTCACCGATTGCCATAAAGTCCAGTCACCGGCACGTCAGACTATATACGTGTTGACCTTGAGACCGTTTTTATGTCGGCCGTACGTAATAAGAGCTGTTTTCGATTAGCGTATAGTTGGCAGCCTCACCATGGAATTAGAAGGTTTAGACTAGGTCAAAAAATTGTTAGTAAATAGTGATAAATAGTGAACTATCCTTACTAATATTATAAATGCGAAAGTCCGATTGTTTGTTTGTTTGTTTGTTTGTTACGCCTTCACGTCTTAACTACTGAACCGATCATCATGAAATTTTGCATACATGTTGTCAGGGGTACAGAAAAGGACATAGGGTACTTTTCATCCCAAAAAAAGTATTGTTCCTGAGGGATAGCACAAAAACTTTTCACGCAGACGAAGTCGCGGGCGGCCGCTAGTAGCATATAAATAGTGATACTATGGTTCAAAAGATATTTGAGTATCTTGGTGAGGCTGCTATCTTGACGTCAAGCTGGCAGACACCTTAAGAAATACAGTTCGTATCAATGTGATTTATATGCCAAAAAATTGTTAGGAAATAGTGAATCGTATACGCAAAATTTAAATAATATTGCTTCAGTACAAGCCGAGATATTACGATCTCAAAGTGGGCTGCTAACTTGACGTTTCTGGCAATGGCGATTCCAGAGAAACGGGTACAAGTTATAAACAAATAAATATATCAAAAAATTGTTAGTGAAATTGTGATTCTTACGATATAAATAAAAAAAGAATTCTTCATTGCTATTTTCGGAAAATCTAATGTTAACTTCTACATAGTACTCTGAATATAGGCTGTCGATCAATATTGAACTTTGCTCTACAGTTATAAGGTTTAAACTTGATTGCAATCATGAGGTGAGTACTATCAAGCAAAAAAGTGAAATTTATATTTTTTGACTGTGTCAATAGTCATATCCTCGGTTCAAGGCTATTGATTTGGTATAAATAAACAAATATTTTTCTACCCACTTTTTTATTTTTTAGAGTATTGACACAATCAAAAAATTTTTGATTAAATCTCATCAAAAAAAAATTTGGTCGTTTAATACTCTACTCTCAGTTCATTTATTTAGTTTAGGAAAAATTACTAATATTTAACTACCAATTAGGTACCTAACGTTAAAACTATAACTTAAAGGGAGGAGTCTAATGAAAATACCCTAACCTGTAATTTTTTGAAAATGAATATTTTGTATTTTTTTTTAGTAACTGAAATTTTTACGTTAGGTACCTATTTGGTGAGATTTATAATGAAATTAGTAATCAGTAGGTAGGTAAGTAGGTAGGAAGTAGATGGTATAAGTAGAAAATATTTCTAGGTTTTCCCGAATAAATAACTAAATAAATGAACTGAGAGTATTACCACAGTATTACCACAGCCGAGAGATAGTCTTCATACAGTCGGCCATCGGAGGCGTCTAGACAGAGCAATCGTGCGGGGTGGTGCGGTATAGAAGGGGGGTGGGAGGGCCCGAGAGCCCATACTTTGGCAATGTATGCATCTCGGGCCCTATCCCCTCAGGGCTTACGCTTCTGATTGGGTTATATTATATTATATTGAAAGAAGTGTTTGCAATTTTTTGATGTTGGTGTCATGAAAAAGTGTTTTTGGCACGATTTTGATATTAGATTTGGAATTCAAAATGGCGGTCGCACATTGATGTATTTGTTGATGTTTGTGTATTTTTGTTTGATTATTGGGCCGATTTCGATGAAACTCGGTTTTTGGTAGTAATATGGCAAGAAAACAGCAACGCAATGTTAAAAAAAATAAAAATTCAAGATGGCGGCCAACTTTTTTGTTTGCGGGCCGATTTCAATGAAACTCGGTTTTTGGTAGTATTTTGACAAGAAAACAGCAACTCAATGTTAAAAATGCAAAAAATTCAAGATGGCGGCCAACTTTTTTGTTTGCGGACCGATTTCGATGAAACTCGGTTTTTGGTAGTATTTTTTTAAAAAAATAATCTTTTTTTTTTACATTTTTAACATTGCGTTGCTGTTTTCTTGCCAAAATACTACCAAAAACCGAGTTTCATCGAAATCGGCCCGCAAACAAAAAAGTTGGCCACCATCTTGAATTTTTTACATTTTTAACATTGCGTTGCTGTTTTCTTGCCAAAATACTACCAAAAACCGAGTTTCATCGAAATCGGCCCGCAAACAAAAAAGTTGGCCGCCATCTTGGATTTTTTACATTTTTAACATTGCGTTGCTGTTTTCTTGCCAAAATACTACCAAAAACCGAGTTTCATCGAAATCGGTCCGCAAACAAAAAAGTTGGCCGCCATCTTGAATTTTTATTTTTTTTAACATTGCGTTGCTGTTTTCTTGCCAAAATACTACCAAAAACCGAGTTTCATCGAAATCGGCCGGCAAACAAAAAAGTTGGCTGCCATCTTGAATTTTTTAATATTTTCAACATTTGCGTTGTTATTTTTGTGTCAAAATGGTACCAAAAACCGAGTTTCATCGAAATCGGCCCATAAACAAAAAAGTTGTCAGCCGCCATCTTGGAACTTATTTTTTCATTATTATTTCCTAATTGAGTACTAATTTAAGATTTATTTTATACTTATTTAGCCCTAAATTAGTAATGATTTACAATTAAAATTATGATCATCATACATATAAATTCCTATAATTCTTCGCACTTATGATGCAAGAAGAAGAAAAAAAAGAGAAAATACTAAGAAAAACTTTTTCTTTTCCTAAGAGCATTAAAAGAAGGAAAAGAGATAAATTTGAAAAAAATATTCTTACCTTCTAGAAAAAATTACAATAAATAATTCAAAGAATAAAACAAGAATTTTGAAGTGTCTATCTTATTTTTCCTATATATTTTTAAAATTCGAAAAGGCAAATTACATCGTGCCAACCCTTACACTTTTAGTCGTTGCGTCAACTGTCTAGACGAACGGCGGCTTTTGCGCCAACACAAAGGGCGATGTCCGACTGTAAGAAGAATACTCTCTAGGCTGAGGTATTACTGATGATTAGAGTAGTAGTATTAATTATTATTAGAGTAGTATCACACAATCAAATTTTTTTGATGAGATTTAATAAAAAATAAAATAAAAAAGTAAGTAGAAAAATATTTGTTTACTTATACAAAATCAATAGCCTTGAACCGAGGATATGACTATTGACACAGTCAAAAATATAAATTTCACTTTTTTGCTTGATAGTACTCACCTCATTATTGCAATCAAGTTTAAACCTTATTACTGTGGAGCAAAGTTCAATATTGATCGACAGCCTATATTCAGAGTACTATGTAGAAGTTAACATTCGATTTTTAGAAAATAGCAATGAAGAATTCTTTTTTTATTTATATCGTAAGAATCACAATTTCACTAACAATTTTTTGATATATTTATTTGTTTATAACTTTTACCCGTTTCTCTGGAATCGCCATTGCCAGAAACGTCAAGTTAGCAGCCCACTTTGAGACCGTAATATCTCGGCTTGTACTGAAGCAATATTATTGAAATTTTGCGTATACGATTCACTATTTTCTAACAATTTTTTGGCATATAAATCACATTGATACGAACTGTATTTCTTAAGCTGCCAGCTTGACGTCAAGTTAGCAGCCTCACCAAGATACTCAAATATCTTTTTAACCATAGTATCACTATTTGTATGCTGTAGTTCTCTATTTATCACTATTTACTAACAATTTTTTGACCTAGTCAAAACCTTCTAATTCCATGGTGAAGCTGCCAACTATACGCTAATTGTTTTCGTAGTTCAACTGTTTAACCTAGTAGCGTGATGTCATGTGTACATAAAGTAAATTAGATGGTAGAACCCTGACGCGTGCGTAGCATAAGCATAACTAACCACCTCGAAAAAAACCTCGAATCACAGAACAATGGATTTTCTACACCGAAATGCAACTTTTTGTCGGGTTTAGATCGAGATATTGTCAGTGAAAGCATAACGAACTCAAAAAACTAATAGACTCGTATCGTCCGTCGTCGTGACACTCGTGACTATAGTTGTAAAATGTCGGAAACTTTCCATAAGTGACGGACATTTACGATAAATGTCCGGACAGATGTCGACATCTATAGACAAATGGGACATTTTCATTAGATTCGTTTTTAGACACTAAAATATCCTTTTTTTGCGTTCATGTGACCCGCGTTCTTACTCGCACGCACAGCTAAGTTAAGTACACACACGCACGGGGAAATCCCTTTGATTAATCGCGTCGCGGCTTCGTACAGGACTTACCGGGCGTAAGAATAACGCCTTTTCTTTGCGTTGCGGCTTGATCAAAAATAAATAAAAAAGACTATACAATTGTTTATTATGCTTGTACCACACATTTTCACAATGCTGAAAGGAAAAAGGGTACCTAGTATTTAATCGGCTAACAATAGGGAACATGCATCAATTTTTTTTTGTATCTAAATCAAAAGTATAATGCGTGAGGAAATCAACTGTAATATTAAAACTTTTCTCTTGTGTTTTTTTCTCGTGATATAGTTACTTGAAGTTGGCACGCAGCAGCACCCGCCGAAAACGCTCTATACAAAAAGGTCGACATTTGTGACGTCACTCATGTCACGTTTCAGTGCATTAGTATGGAGTTAGCCAAGAATTTTCAAATATCTCCCTAAATATTGCGTTTAAGTACATATGTGTCATACAAAATATTATTTCTTATTTGATGTTCTATCCGACTGTTAAGTGCATTATATCCGAAAACGAAAAAAAAAGAATTCGTTATTTTCCCTTGTGTGATAAAACTAAAGTAATACATTTTATTTTTTATTTATCTGTTCCATCATGTTTTTATACTTGTCCGCAGCGATCAAGCTCAAAATTATCAAAATCGGTGACTTATGCATGTTCCCTATTAATTCCCATTTTGGGTATCAAAATACTGAATTTATCGTACTGAAATACTAAGTGGGTTAGTGGGCGACTGACTGAGGGCGACTATAAAATATATTGAAAATAGGTGACTTTCAAATACAAATTGAGTAACTAGTTATTCAGAACAGGCGACCAAATTTCTATTTGGGTGACCTTAGGGAACACAAAACATAAAATTTGGCATATATTTTATTTAAAAAAGACGAATATTAACATAATCGGGATGACAAAAATACCATGCAGCTTAAATCAGTTATACAAGGTTATTTCTAGTTAAAACTTTCAAACCCTCTTGTGGGGTTGAACTGAACTGAACTTTCATTATGGGATCAACCTTGAAATCACAAAAAAATCAGCTTTTTCATACATTTCAATGGAGTAAGATTGTACTTTTGTATGGAACAACATATTATTTTTCGTGATTTCGAGGTTGGTCCTGTAATGAAAGTTGTTCAGTTTGATGGTCTGATCATACCAACCCCACACGAGGTTTTGTATTAACTAAAAATAACCGAACAAACAAAAATAATACATATTTTGACAAGTGGGATTGATTTTGAAACTAGTTTGGTCTCTGTACGCGCACTTTCATCAAAATAGATTAAATATACCCAAACACCTTTAGTTAAAGTATCTTAAAGTTTGTTTTTATCCATAAAATTTGACGACCTCCGTGGTCGAGTGGTTCGCACGCCGGTTTTCAAGGCGTCACCATCTCTTGTGGTCCCGGGTTCGATCCCCGGCTGGGTCAATGTAGAAAATGAACTTTTCAATATTGTCTCAGGTCTGGGTGTGTGTCATACCACCGTTGTTTCTGATTTCCATAACACAAGTGCTATAGCTATTTACTTTGGGATTGGAGCAATGTATGTGATGTTGTCAAATATTTATTATTATTATTATTATTATAAATAAATGCATTAATTATAAAATATCTTAGTTTGATTTTGTCCTTTTTGTCCATAAATGTTAAAACTGTTCAGACATTATGTCAAATATGTCCATTATGCTCGGACATTTTCAGCGAACATTTTTTATTGAAGTTGTCAGACACTTTACAACCCTACTCGTGCGTGACCCAATCAATGATCCTACTAATATTATAAATGTGAAAGTTTGTGGGTTTGGATGTTTGGATGTTTGTTCCTCAATCACACAAAAACTACTGAACGGATTTGGTTGAAATTTGGCACACAGATAGTAGATAGCCTGGATTAAAACATATAATACTTTTTATTCCAATATTTCCACGGGAACGGGAATCACGCGTGTGAAACCGCGGGCGGCCGCTAGTAGAATATAATAATGTATACCTGACAGGTGAACATCACCTGTTTCAGTAAATCAAACGTTGTGTGTGTGTGAGTTTGTATCTAGTATTTAAGGCCAGTATTTTTTAATCATTTTCATGACGTGATCCCCTTGGTATGAAAAATATTTTGGGATCCCCCGGTGTTCCTAACCGGTATCATTTTATTTTTATTATATTACAAATTAGAAACCCACCCTCACTTCGCTTCGGTGTAGTGTGGAATTTGACACCATGTATCATAGATAATTATAAACCTTTCTTTCCTCTTGAAACACTCTATCTATTTAAATAAACCGCATCGAAATCCGTTGCGAGCAGAGCTGATGTGAATTATTTGAAATACAAGTATTTAAAATACAAATACAAAATACCAATCTCTATTTTGTATTTGAAATACTTTTTTTCAAAATGTATTTTGTACCTTATTTCAAATACTTTTCATATAGTATTTAGTATTTTTAAAATACAAATTTCTGTGAAAAGGTGTGTCATCATGTTAATGTCAAACAAAACAAAACAACCAATCATAGAGCTCGGTAATTTGTCATGTCAATGTCACTATCAAACAAAACAACCAATGATAGAGCTCCTAAATTTGTTAAGCAAATGTCACTGTCAAAAAAAGAACTCGGTAACCTGCGGTTATTACATTATATACCATGCGTATTTTACTATTTTGTATTTAAATACTTTTTTTAAAAGCTATTTTTTTTTGAAATGAAAAAATTGCCAAGTATTTGTATTCTATATTTAATACTTTTGATGAAGTATTTTGCACATCTCTGGTTGCGAGTTTTAAAACCTAAGCATACATAGGGATAGTAGATATTTAATTTTAACCTAACTACCCATTGTGTGTAACCTTTTGATAACTATTGTGATGGAAAATGACCTCACTTTAAATGTGGAGCTCATTTTTCAATCTTGACGACTCTGTATGAAATATACAGGGAGAAAAAAGCAGCCCTTGACGAGTTTCTTGCCGGTTCTTCTCGTTACAAGGTCTCCCGCTTAGGGTTTGCGAACCGATGGCGTAGCTTCTATGACATTCACAAGTGCTTGTAACAGCCTAGACTGAATAAATTAATTTGAATTTTGAATAGACAGTGGGAAGTGATTTTGTTTTATACTAAGTAGTGATATTAAATTGATATAAAGACCCTCGCGACCCTCTTGTGGAGGCATCGCGACCCCAACAGGGGGTCGTAACCCACCGCACACTTAGAAAAAAACTGCTGAGGCCATTCACGCAATGCTAAAAGTTTACTCTGTGGTGATTGATGACTCGGCGATTAGTCTGCTGGAAAACACCCAATGATAATTTTGACAGTACAGTCCATTGACAGTGACAGTGACTTGACATGACAGACAAACAACAAAACAAGATGTTTACTACGTGTCATAAAATTAAATTAGATAAAAATTAGAAAACTATTTAGGTTTTTTTTACCCATGATTTGGTATTTATTTAGTTTTTTCTTCAAGCTTTATCTTTTTTATTTATACTGTGACTTTCATGTATTTTTTGTAATGGATATGGTCGTCTAATCGTTTAACTTGGTGAAATTTTATTATAGAATAAAAATTATCACAATGTCGTGGTTCGCGGACCTCGCCGGGAGAGCGGAGAACCTACTGAATAACCTGGATGAGCAGACTGGCGCTGCTCTGCGGAACCATAACGTGAAGTCAAAAAAACAAGACGGTCGCGATCGCGATCGTGATTTTGCCCTCATCAAAGAGCCGCCATGGACGCAAACGAGGCGCCCTGCAGCTCGCAATATGAGAAAAGCGTCGAAAGCCACCGAAACCAAATCCAGTAACTTTGCTCCAACCAGGCAACTGTCACCAACTCCTCATAGTCAATCAAGGTCGCCAATGAGAGATAGCAGTTTAGTGTACATCAACCGACCGACCAGGAAGAAATCGCCAACCAGGAGACCGGTTACCCATTTCAATTTGAATCACTGTCCTGATACTCTTGTTGGTGATGTGATAGATAGTGAAGATGAGCATTATGATTTGAAAAAGAGAAGTAAGTGATATTTATGCTCATTCTTTAATATATCATGGGTCAATGTACTCATGTATACAAACAGCTTTTACTATGAGACCAACATTGAAATCGCGAAAAAAAAAAATCAGCTGTTCCATAGAACATTTTAAATCGAATAGATCAAAATGTATGGAACAGCTGATTTTTTTTTCGTGATTTCAATGTTAGTCCCATAGTAAAAGTTGTTTGTATGCATGAGTACATTGACCCCTTAAAATTATGTGCACTATTTATGAAGGACCTTATATAGAAACAACTACATTTTAAATATCTTGTTATTGGGACCTTTGAATTTTGAATTCTTTCTATTCATTTGTAATGAAAACAATCTCATTGATTTGCAGTTAAGTAACTGATGACAGTTTTTTTAACCCTAGATAGCTAATAATCCCCAGACTTCCAGGAGAAGCTAACCATTCGACTTTTTGACAAGTAGGTACATTTTATTTGCCCATTTTAATAAAATGGTAAATATTTTTATTTAATTTAATTTAAAAATTACAAATTTTATCAGGCACATAATATGCACTGTTGAAATCAAATAGGCACTTCAACTAAATTAGGAACTTTTAGAAGTAGTTTTGATTTGGTTAGTTATGAAGAAAAAATCTTAAAATTAGTAATAAATAACATAGAACTAAATTTTATTGCTCAAAACACAAATACTAACCATTCGTCGAAAAGACGAACATGCATCAGATATCTCATAAACAAAACAAGTAACTGGTTAAACACAACCAACACAGGACATAGTCTGGAAGTCACTAAGTTGGTGCGAAAACACAAATCTGTATGCACAATAATTAAAAAGGAACAGAGAAATATTTATTCAGTGCTCGTCATTTTGACGAACATTGGCTATCTAGGATTAAAGTACTGTATTTGTAGGAATGTATTTAATATGATGTTAGATGGGACACATCAATTTTGTAAGTCTCTTCTATTCTAGTTTCTACAATCCGTATTGAAAAAAATCATTCAATATTTAATATAAATATTACAATATAAATTGTAGAAATTATTCAAAAATCATTCTAATTTTTCAGGATACAGTCTACCAACAGATCTAGAGTTGTTAAACACTCGTGAAATAACATACAAGATGCAAAATTTGGAAGTAGAAAATGCCATGTTGAAAAATGAACTTAATGTAATGAACAGAGAAGTATCAGAGTTGCTTGAGCGTTTGAGAAAGACGGAAGATGGTAAATTTGTAGTAAATAATATCAGTAAGGAGTTATTTTGATACTTAGCATGATATCAGTATGGACACTGAAAATGGGTCATACCATAATATTATCAAGTCAAGTCATCACTTGATTGCATTGTTAATACTATATTTATCTTTTTCTTTCTTATATCTTATATCTTTTTTATCTAATTAACCAATGAAACTTCTGGTATCAATTACTAACACACTTTAATAGAAACATTATTATAGTTGTAAATAAACATTCCTAATCATCAAATTGGTGACATTATTTATAATATTAACTATTAATGCAAAACCTTTATTATCAATATTAACTTTAATGTTAAAATATTTTTAAATGTACATTTTTTGACTTTCAGCTTTAAAGCGCAAGTAAAAGAACTCATTTTTTTTTATTTTTTGTTTAGAACTTGAAAAGAAAGAATCAAAGTTGGAAAGTTCTGATCTTAAAAACAAAAGGCTGAATTTAGAAATAGAAACTCAGAACTCGCAGCTGGTGCAATTGAAACATAAGATTTACGACATTTCGAACAACGAGATTCTGACACATAAAGAGAAGAATGATACACTGGAGACTGAGATCAGTATATTAAAAGACAAAAATGATGATTTGGAAGAGAAGTATGTTTCAATTTTGTTTTCGTTATTACATTTTGGATATTTGCAAAAGCAATCCCTTTTCATGCCACATGAAACATTATATATATGGCCTGCAGAATGAAATAAAATAAAATGAAAATTATTTATTCAACTAACTTTAAAATAAATGGCCTTACCACAGAAGATTTTAAAACACTGTTTTTAATATAGGCACTGTTTAAATGTGAAGCCGTCTCTTTCAAACAATATTGTCAATAAAGTGACAGCATCACATTAAACAGTGTCTAAGTTAAACACTTGTTGAACAGTGCCTTAAAATCTTTTGTGAATAAGTGCTTTTGAATTCAATATTAAAAGCGTTGCCGCTGAACTTTGGTCGCGTAATTTCGGCATTGTGTCTAGACACTTATTATGAAAAAAACGTGACGTAATTTTGGCATAATATGTCTAGACACTTTGACTAGACACTTAGAGCGTTTTCACATTAAGGCGTTTTAGTCGACATTGCCATACATATGACTGACGCCCTGCTAAAGCGCGACGGACGCGCGTCTGACATGGTCCGTCTGTATGGAAAGACGGCTTACATCGCAACTAAAACGCCTATATATGTGAAAGCACTCTTACTGAATGGGTTATTCATTATTGATATTTACAATGAGACACATCCAGAAACCCCAAACGTACAAATAACTCCCATTCCTCTATTCCAGATTGAAAAAACTTGCTGAACAATCAAATGAGAAAAATACTGCACAAATTAAATTAGAAAACGATCTTCGACACGCACAATCGGTCATCAGTGATCTTCAAGCCAACCTGGAGAAATCAACGGCTGAATGTCACCGGCTAGAGAAAGACTGGGAAGCTTATAAACTACGGGTGAAGGGGATGTTGTTTGCCAAAGATAATGAGATCAAAGCGTTGCAAGAGGGCGCCACGATGTTGGAGAATACCAAGACTTTGACTGAACAGCTGGAACAGTTGAAGTAAGTTTTGATTTTGATTTTTTGATACCTTTTACTATAGTATATATTACTTTTTAGGGTTCCGTACCAAAATGGTGAAAAGGAACCCTTAAGGTGTGATTCCAATCTCGGCAGCAAGCAGCAGTGCTGCTGCACCAGTGCGCTCAAAATTAAACCGCAATGTCATGATTAAAAGGCTCAGTTTGAAGTGACATTACGGTTTAATTTAGAGCGCACTGGTGCAGCAGCACTGTTGCTTGCTGCCGAGACCGGAATCATATCTTTATGGTGCGATTCAGTTTGTCTGTCTATCCGTCTGTCATAGCTGGATATCTCAAGAACTACTAATGCTATCTAACTGCTAACTTGAAAAAAAAAGCTTTAAAGTCTGTTCATCCTTACTTGTCTTATTTAGTAAACAGTTTTTGACAGTTGTCATACGTCTTTTAAACATAAATCGTTATTTAAAAATATGTTAGTAAGTTTATGAAATTATTGTTAATTTATTAACAATTTATTTAGTAATCAATGTGTGGAAAACCATTTGTTTTATTTTATAAATGATTATTTCAATAAAGAGTTGGGTGAAGATTGTTTACCATATAAGACAAGTAAGGATGGACAGACTTTAGATGACGATTGAAAGAATAGATTTGAAACTATTTTTTCTTTTTATTTTGTCCAGGAAAAGTCACTTTCAGAATGATGAAGTGACATTAGGTTATGAATTGTTAAGTAAGTGTGAGTATTGTGCCTTGAAAGTAAATCCTTTTTTTGTATTTGTTAGTTGTTACGTATATACAACCCAAAATTACGATTATAAATAAACAGATTATCATCTGCAGCACTTGCGTTTTTTCAACATAAATAAAAATGTTGACTTAGCTGTGTGAACAATCCCTAAGTGCTACATTAACATAGTTCTTAATATTAATTAATAATTACATCCTACCCTCATTTTAGAGAAGAGCGCGGAGTCCTATCAGAGGCTGTAACCAAAGTCCGTCAAGAATGCGATAGCATAAAGCAATACGTGGAGCAGCTCGAGACAAAACACACCACGTCTGAGAGAGTGGTGTCTGCACTCAGGGAGGCTTTGAAGGACGAGCGGGCGGCCAATAATAGGACAGAGGCGCAATACTTGGAGTTGGAGAAAGTGAGTGATATGTAGGGTTTGCAATCCCGCAGTATTTTTTTTCCAGCTGGAAATTTGCGGG
Organism: Agriphila geniculea; assembly: GCA_943789525.1. Taxonomy (NCBI): domain Eukaryota; kingdom Metazoa; phylum Arthropoda; class Insecta; order Lepidoptera; family Crambidae; genus Agriphila; species Agriphila geniculea. The sequence goes on from OX038890.1 coordinate 17,010,851, forward strand.
AAATTTGCCTTTCCAGCGGGATCCCGCTAGAATGCCCGCAAAAGATTTAAAAATTGTTATACATGAATATAATAATGCTATTACTACGGAATGTTTTTTTTTAAATTTTTACTTAAGCTTATTATAAACATAACACGGTATTTAAAAATGAAACAGGTAGGCATTATATACGTAAAAACTGTGTTTATTAACTAACTATTGATTAACATAAATGAGTCAGGACATCTATGACATATTACTTTTGGCAGTAAGTAACAAAAAATACAAATAACATCAAATCGTAACTTTTACTTACATAGATTATTGTCTGTATTTACTTCACGCATACGCATACTTCTTGCTTGCTGTTATATTTATATTACTAAATCAATAACATAAAATGTATATTACTATGCTCTAAGATTACTAAATCAATAACATTAAAGGAAATTAAGAGATCAATTGTACTGCCAATATAATAATTAGTCATTGGTTAGTAATTTGTAATACTATGAGCACGTAAAAATAAACATAACTTCGTGTTAAAAATCGAGAAGAGAAATCACAAATCATAAAAATAAAAGTTACTTTTTGTTCTGAAAATAAGAAGAAATCCCGCGCGGGATTTACCGCACAAGTGCGGGAATTCCGCAGTCCTTATTAGTTATTAACATGCGGGACACCGCTGGTATGCGGGAACGCGGAATACGGGATTGCAAACCCTAGTGATATGGCGCCTTCCACGATTATTTAGGCTGCCTGTCCATTGACGCGGAGCGAGGCTGCGAAGTGGAGAAACGAGGAAATATTAACCAATTATTATTATTAAGCTTATATACAGGGTTATTTGTAAAACACCAACAACCTCGCAGGACTACTCCTGTAATAATGTAATCTACATTACTAACATCATAAACAACAACATTTGTTCTACGACTTTTCCGAAAGCAGACAAAAAATATCAACTTTTTATACAAAATGTTTAAACAGCTGATCGAGGTTTGTATGAAAAGTCGAATTTTGGCTGTTTTCGGAAAAGTCGTAGAACAAATGTTGTTGTTTATGATGTTGGTAATCTACTCCTACGAGTTTGTTGCTGTTTTACAAAAAACCTTGTATATTCCATAGCAAATGTGTTTATTTATTAATTCTCTATGCTAAGGATCCTTTCTTGGGTGTAAGCCTCCATCAGCATCCATTCTTTTCTGTTTTTAGCCGACTGTATCCAGTCTTTTCCTGCGACTCGGATAATATCATCTGACCAACGTTGTTTGGGTCGACCAACATTTCTTTTTTCCGCTGGTCCCTTCCATACTGTCGTTTTATATGTCCATCTGTTGTCTGTGTACCTAGAAATGTGTCCCGCCTATTTACATTTAAGGGTTAAGGCGGACTGTAAAGCATCTGTTAGTTTTGTTTTCTGTCTTATAGTCCGTGAGCCCGCGACAGTATTACCTACGTCATATGACACCACGATGAAATGCATGGCACACGGTCGGAAAAGTTGTGCTGAGCGAGGATCAGAAGATTATCGCAAATAAAATTGGCCGGAAGCTTGAGAAAACCTTCCACTTCCGGTCAAAATTTTAAGAATATATTTACGTCATGTGACATCAGTGAGGCGGTGGTCTGCAACAAACGCCGTAGGTCCGGCGTAACGCTGTACGTGGCCTACGAATGCTTACTATGGAAATGTACTAGAGTGGTCTCTCTCACACGCCTGACGCGGTGCACGGACGCCGTGCGCCGCGTCCATAGGTCGTACGCCGCCTACGCAGTCATTTCGGAGCATTCAGGCGTAAACGGACGCCGCGTTTTTGTCGCGCGTAACTCTGGAAATTGTGGATTTTAGGAAATTGAGGTAGGAACAAGACGGGAGTACTAATTGAATTAGTTAAATGAAACATAGTTTCATATTATTATGATGCCAGCATTAAAAACAATGTGTTGAAACACAAACGTTGGGAAGAAATAAGCTTGGTTGTTGGTCAACCAGGTGATCATCCGTTTTATTTACTTGCGTAGGTACCTACCTATTTTGTTTTTGTATTTTGTGGGTACCGAGGTACTTTGTTTTAAGGTTTTGTATTTATTTACCTTGCGTAGGTACTATGCGATAAAAATCAACTTAATATTTAAGTACCTACTGACATTCATGACTATCTTTACTTTGGTAAGTACCTAAAGTGGTTATTATGCAGGTCATCCATATTTTAATCGCTCACGTCCGTTCACAGATTACTAATCGTCCGTTTACATTGAGCGCATGCGAGAAACTGAAAACAGTTCCGAGCGACCATCGCAGTGACGCTGGAAGCAGCGTGCGGCGTCTGGTACGCTGGACGCGGCTTCTAGCGTCACTACCGGCGTTTGTTGCAGACCACCGCCTAAGAAACCCGTGTCATCATTTAGTTTTCAATCGTAGAGAGAGTAAACGTCTGTCAGTTCTGAAATGGCCGGAATACCTTAAACTTATTTTTTTTATTTTTTAGTCATGATGTCATATGACGTAGGCAATACTGTCGCGGGCTCACGGGCTATTATTAGTTCACACTATTAACCAATAGGATTGCATAAAATCTCCGCTCAGCCATCCCATTGGTTAATACTTCCTCGTTTCTCTCTCTCCGCGTCAATGGACAGGCAGTCTTACTAGCTTCCGCCCGCGACTTCGTTCGCGTGGGCATTAGGAAAAACCCTAGGGAACTTACGAGATAAAAAGTGTCCTATGTTTTAATCCAGCCCCCTAGCATGACCACCGAAACGCGATATGATATAGCAATTTATAATAATTATCATCTTTGTCTCTTTAATCAAATTTGAAAACTTTTAGGAGCTGAAGTCTTTACAAATGGAGACTGCACAGACTATATCGAGTCTACGCGCAGAACTGCGAGACAAGGACAGCGAGATCAGCCATCTCCGGAACGTGAGCTCATCAGTGCAGATGTCCGACACTAGTGCGTTAAACGTGGCCGATTATGACGTCACACAGGATTCCGTAGATAGCGACAGAGTACATTACTTGACGGAAGCGCTGGTTCAGAGGCAAACCAAGATTGACTCGCTATTGGCTGATAATAATATGCTGAAGATACAATTGGAGAAGCTAGAGGTAAATATAAGGGATACGCGGCGGAACGGGGCGGGCTATTCACTGATGCATACCGTGTATGTACAGTCAGCAACAAAAGTTTCTTAACATGTTGTAACTTTGTCATAGCATTTTTTTTGACTAAATGCTTCAAACTGTGAGACAAGTGTCAAGAGAATTTAATATGACAAAGTACTAAAATGTTCAACGACTTTCGTTGCTGACCGTACGTACACGGTAAAAAATCCAAAACTGCCCTTTCCAGCTTAAGGTAGTAGTATTACATAGGCTAGAATTAGCAGATCCAACCTGTAGGTTTCATGAAAAAAAAAAAAATTTGTGCCATACAAAAGTACAATGCCTACTCCATCGAAATGTAGAAACAGCTGATTTTTTTTCGCGATTTTAAGGTTGGTCTCAGTGAAAGTTGTTCAGTTAAATGGTCTGATCAACCCCACAAGAGGTTTACAATGAACTAAAAATAACTAAATAAGGTAATATCAAACAAAGCTTTAACGTTGAAGTACAAATAAGCGCGTGTTCTAGCGTGGTGGTTACCCCGCATCGCTTTGCCCGTGATCAATGAAGTTTGAGATCTTGATTTTTAAAAGCTTTCTTTAAAAATATGTTACTTAATCAACGACACTTACGCAGCAGACTCACAGGGCATCGATGCCGAAAGCGATCGCTGTTCCAGACGGATGTAATCACGCCTCCCGAGGTGACCTTGCATGATGCCATCCATCTAGATGGTAGATGTAATCCAAATTTCTCCATCCAATCCAAATGGCCTTCAACGTCCTTGGAGGATGGGCGCGAGTTCCATCCATTTAGAGACAAAAGCGCTAAAGAACCGCCCACCTTTTGAAATTTCGCGAGCGCGATTTTCAATGAAAGGCGACCGTGTTGGCACTTGGATGGAAACTAGTGTAGCCGCAACACAATCCACGGATGGAAATCACGCCCCAATCAAGCTTCCACCAAGGTGACCTCTGATGGGAGGCGTGATTACATCCGTCTGGAACGTGCTTTAGAAAAATATGAATGAAAAAGAAAAAAAATATCCACAATTGTGTACTAAAACCACAATATCTACGGGTTGACAATTTGAAAATCATTGTTATGTAACTAATATTTATGAGTTTGCGTTTTTTTTCAAACCATTTTCCTTATTATTTTGTCATTGGGGATTCACCACAATTGATTTATTTAAACTACGCGATAACAGCTCGAAGTAGGTTGGTAAACGTATGTAGTAGTCATTAATTATGATTAAGTATTCAAATGGAATGGATAGTTTTAGTTAATAGATTTTAGTTTTGCGGTTTTGTTTTGGATTTAACGAAACTTTTTTTTTGTGGATTTTACAAACGTGTAACCCAGGCCATTCGAATATTATCAAACATAATTCAAACCCTTCATAATAATGATATGAAAATGAACGCCGACCTGACGAAATCATTTGTTACCATGGTAATTTGAGGAATACAATTTATTATTCCTGAGCCCGTATGTTATTTTGACAAGTCATATTTCCATACACCACTTTCCTTATCACACTTTAGTACATTTAAAGTGGAAGAGAAAGCTCTGGATGTGGCCTTATAGTACGTTTGCGTTAAGAATGCAGTGAGTTATACTCGCACTGATGACTCAGAATGCAGTGAGTCATCAGTGCAAGTATGACTCACTGCATTCTTAACACGTACGAACTACAAGTCAGTTTTGATTGGTGGTAGGGATTATTTCAAGTCCACCTGGCTAACTACTACCACCAACACCATCTTACCTAAGTCTGACGCAATAACAACAATTTAAAAATTGATGTGTTCCGGCAGTTAGAGGTAAGATAGTCAGTTCCTCAGTGATAAGAATTCCGGGCGTAGTGCGCTTCCACTTTCGGCCTTATCGTCACTTAACATCAGGGGGCTGATTATGTAACTTTGTTGCAATCAACTCTGACTGAAATCGCAGTTACATTGCTGCTTTAGTAAGAACCAATGTAACAACTATATTACTTAAAGCAGCAATGTAACTGCGCTTTCAATCGAGAATTGTTAGTCAACAGAGTTACTTAATTCGGGGTCAGGTGAGGTGAAGGCCAAGCACTATCCCGTTGAGCATAAAAAAGACTTTTAATTTGCTTAGAAAAAAAAAAGTTAATTTTGATCAAATGATGTAGATGCGTATTTCTTGCTGCAAGATGGAGCCACCAGGCCCCTATTTCACCAAATTGACATTTGTCAGTGACATATGTCGTAAATTTTTACAGTACTTTCCTTATTTTAATAGGGGACAATTTGTGTTGTGAAACAGGGGATATTTTTTACAAGTCGACAATTGTCACGCAAACTTGACTCAGCTCCAATCTCATATCAAGAATTACTGACAAATCTACAAATATGTTGACTTGTAAAAAATATCGCTGTTTCTAATTAAAGTAATGACAATTGTAAAATTAACCGACATATGTCACTGACAAATGTCGACTTGGTGAAATAGGGCCCAGCCCTCACCGCACGGTCCCGACCAAGTGTTATATTATAAATCAATAGTTATTTACGCAACTGTAGCACTACCATGAGTTTACAAAAACCATTCTCGATATCGACCGCGTTAGCAATTTGTATGGGAAATTGAAGCAGAGCCTCTAGCGGATACGCGAAGAACTAAAATCTATAGTAAATGTGCTCACCATCAACGAGTTTACCATCCTCGCTAATGTAAACTCGATACGGGGTAAATGTCCCATATTTCGGCATGTTAAGACTTAGGATATTCATTCTAAATGTATGAGGAAGATGGCGAAATTAATAGTTAAGTTTTAATGTGGCTATGTTATACCTTTAGGCGAGTATATTATAAAAATAACTCTCCCCCTCTCCCCTCTACCACGTCACCCCTCCCCCCTAGAAATGTGACACGTTTTACAGATTTTCTAAATTTTCAGGAAAACCATACAAGCTAGGACAAAATGGTCAATAATTCAATTATTTACTGATAAATTACCTACAAATAAGTATAGCTATTCATTTTGATACAAGTTATAGTTTCCAAGCTATGGTGTGTCAAAGTTTATGGTAGTGACTGTACGCGACAAAAATAATAAAAATCCGGCTATTGCTTAACCAAAGGTTTCCTTCACCAGGATTGATCTATGTGTTCCTAAGATGGGTTTACGAAGTGGAGCCACCTGGATTTTTCATGTAGGTGGGGGAGAGGGGAGAGTTCAGCCTTCATGAAGTCTGATGTTAATAACTGCCTAAGTATAGTACTAAGCCAAGTTTGGTATAATTTTCGGAAAAATCAATAACGTAGAATTAATTTTTGATTTAAAAAATGCCAAAGATGGCATTGTACGGCACGTATTGTATGGCACGTAAACATAAACCTAACCTAAGAAGGTTAGGTTTATGTTTACGTGATCGAGTATTGTGCCCCGATTTATGAAATTGTGACATTTGCCTGTAGTTTCGCTGATATAAAAGGTACGCGGATGGGCTATATGTCAAATTGTACGTCTGCCAGAGGGCTTCAAAGTGGAATTTGAATTCCTAAAATAGGACAGTAACTTTTTGAGATTTTCCAAAATTTTCGAAAATTGCAAATTCTTTTCGCCGACTTGGATCGAGAATTCCCCAATATAGTTTTATTATTACCCACAAAAAATCCGCGCGGCTATACAGGGTATCCCAAAACTTTGCCACACGGAGGGAAAGTACGTTAAATATTGAAGATGGGAAATTTTACTGAAAGAAGACTTCATTTTATTTTTAAAAATAATTGGAACTGCATTCAAAGATTTTTGGAAAATCACCTGCCTTAACCAGGAATCGAACCCAACAAAAACGTTTTTTTTTAATTTATTTTAACGGTACCAATCAAAAGGATTACTCATAAGGATTATTTTTTCTTAAGTGAGACAGCATCTTAAACAAAAGGAAGACCATGAAATTTAACATTTAAATTATCATTATTACAAATTTGTATCAATTTGTATCGAAACGTAAGCGATTTTAAAAAATCTTTGAATGCAGTTCGGTTTCTTTTTAAAAACAAAATGGCAAGATGGCACTGTTAGATTAATCGTGCTATTGAGTTGTATTGTTAGAAGTATAAGGCATGAGACAATTTTGTTAAAATTAATTATTCCAATACACCTGTCGTGTACTAAGTGGATTTTTATTGAATAGTACACCCTCGAAATCAGGCCTTGGCTGCAACCCTTACTCGAGGGTTGTTCAAAGTTTCTTTCAAAAAATTTTCCTATCTTAAATATTTAAGGTACTTTCCCTCTATGTGGCAAAGTTTTGGGACACCCTGTACATCTAGTTTTTATAGTGTAGTCGCAATGACCACTTTTTGTTCAAATTAGTCAATCAAAACTGGAGTAGAATCGAAAAATGATTACATATTTTGTTTCATGATATTAATCCTTATCCAACTATATAATTTAATGATCAAGGTTGATTATTTACATGTCAATTCTTATTTAAATTATTCTAATCGGACCTTTCGTTTGGAAGTTACTACGGGCATACGGGATCAGTTGTACTATTTAACTATTTAAAGTTTTATTCAAATTGACTTTCTGTGAGCTTAAGAAGTAGGTACATACGAGCGCTAATCTTATGGTGGTGACAAGGAATACACGCCATAAAGCTGTCTGTGCCGACGACTGAGAGTTTTGAACGTCGCATTGCCCTCATCACGGTAATGGATAGATACCGTAACCGTGTCTCAGTTCAGAAATGTTGGTACTTGATTTTTAGACAGTTTATGTGGTATAGATTTTGTACTAATGTAGGTGTAATAATTAATAATTTGCGACAGAAAAAAAAACTAAACGAAATAACGTACTAACTCGAAATATTGGTCGTTTACCTTAGTTTGCAATTATAATCCGACTAAGTAAAAAAACACTAGTTAGTGCGTGTATACCGAATGTAAGTGAATTTTGAATTTATGTTGGTTACTATCTTTTTACTTTCCTCTATGGTTACTATTTATGTCAAATCGAAGATGTCAAATGTAATTTTCACGTTTTAATAATTATTTATTTTGTGTTTTCTTTGCGTATTTTGTTGTGCAATAGCTAGCTTGTTAAGATTGATAAGAATAAAATTAGAAGCAGTCGATTAGAGGAGTTTGTGGAAAGGTGAAATAAAAGGTTGGTACTTGATAGGTACAAATCCTTGGACGATTCGTCCAAGTACACATCATTAGAAAACTCAGATAAACCTAAATCCAACCGGGAAAATACATTTATGAAAGTTTTTATAAAACTTACGCTGTTTTAGTTTAAGCTTCTCTTATAATTGTTTCTTAATATTTATGATTAGCTATCCATGACCTTGATTTGTTTTTACTATTGGCTATAGATGCATTTATTGCAATTTTTTAAAGACGACCTGCCCCTGTGCTCCAAATGGCCAACCTTACTTTTAAAGCTTAAAAATCTTAAAATATGAGCAATAGACGATTAAATAACGTGTCGCAAGCTTATGTAAATCTCAGACTGATATTGTGTGACAAGCTTACGGCACGTAATAACGTAGTGTTCAAACGCATAGAATGTTGGCCATTTGAGTAGGGGGGACAGAGCGTGATTACGATAATACGGTCTTATTTCAACACGGTAGAGCTTAATGAGAATCTCGCAACTTATACAACTTATGGTTTACTTATTTCATTACAGATAATGTGTGTATCATCCAACAATCGACAAAATATCCAATTTTCCTTCCAAATTAATAAAAACGTACAAATTGGACGAAATACAACCTGGCAGAGCGACATGCGGCAGATACCTACGTTTTTTTGTGCCTTATTCAGATATGATATTAAATAAACAAATAAGGCCCAAAATGATAGAAATCTATGACTTAAAGTGAGATCTTTTTTTTTGAATATATTATAACATGAATCTTTACTTTGTTATAATAAATATTCAAATTTATTGATAAGATGTTTTTATTTAATATGGTTTCATATTTAACCTCAATTTAACATAAAAAAGTTATAGGCCTTAATTTAATAAGTGTAATCGATTTATTACGGCCAAAGTCAATTTTTCGGAAAATTACATTTAGTTAGAACTGTTTTCTTATATTCCTACTGTTAAATAATAAATTTAATAATATTTAAAAACTTAAAATTAAATAGGCGTTATTTGTATCAAGTACTTATTACCTTGATATGGACGGAATTAACATATTTGCAACTAAGTAGATTATTATTTAGATTTAACACAATATTTTCTAATTTTGTAATAATTATGCTTGATAGGAAAGTACTTAATTAAACTTTTTTATATTAGTTTCAAAGTGGAGGAATGCATTAAGTTACGGCGTATTTGAATGGTGACCTTAGTAAGCCCACTGAATGGAGGACCCACCTAGAAGGACCACTATTCAGCGTTGGGCACAACCTGACCCACCCCCTGACTAGAGGATTTCTAACACGGGGGTTTTCATATTTATCGGTTTATAATTTGCCCTTGATTTCGTCGCATTATGCAGCTGTGGCGCACATATTTTATGCTAAATAAGCTTTGAAAGACATTATTTAGACTATTTTAGACACAAAAAATACTAAATTAAATTAAAATAGAAGTATTCACGCCAATGACTACGTTTACCGCGGTTTGATTACATTCTCTTTTGTTGTACCTATTTTTTACATTCCTCTATGCCATAGAGGATAGTAAAAGGTATACTCATTGATCTCACGCCTCAAAACGCAAGTGAGTGACTTTACTACTATCGTTATGGTATTTCTCGATACCATCTGTCAATTAGTAACTCATGGTACCGAATTGCTATGAAAAAGGCCAAAACGTTACTCGATGCTCGCTAGCGAGTATAGTAAACTATTGTAGTTTACTATACCAACTCATGGTAGAGCTACTGTACTATAATTTATGTACAGTTGCATACAAGACTTTATTTACACCCATTTTTTTTTGTGTTCCGTAGCCTAAATGGCAAAAACGGAACCCTTATAGATTTTTATTTTTATTAGGGAAACAAACAATATTTAAATACATATGGATTAAAAACACCCATGATATTTATCTAAACCCATGATATGTATCCTCTATGAAGGTTTTGACTTTGACTTTCCTCTCCCTCCTCGTCATTATGTCTTCCGCAAGAGTGTTATAATGTTGTACTGAATTGCATAATGCAACCCTCGCGCGTGTGCGCGCGGCAGCACCACCAGCTCTCGCTCGGGATATTGTAATGATGGCAGTAAGCTAACTGTTTCAGAACCCCTTACAGAGGATTTAAAGCATGGGTGTATATAAAATATGTAATATTATTCTAGTTACGATATAGAACCATTACGAATAAAGTACAGCTTACATATTAATTAAGATAATCTACATAATAGTAGCTAGATTACCTTCATTATTATGTTGATCTTGAATATGTCATATTTTATACCATATCCGCTGCATCACGACTACATAATTAAAATTCTCACGAGATTGATGTAGTACATTAACCACAATTTCTGTAAAGGAAAATCCAATATTATTAAGTAATTATTAAGGTATCCAATATAATTAAGTAGGTTTAACGTCTAATTCCTTAACAGGAAGTTATTGACGTACCTGATAGTGTAACCCTGTTCCGATTTCTAAGGCTAAGCATGTTTAGTGATGATGATGATAGGTGATTTCTGGGATGGGTGGCCCTGGCCATTAAATTTGAAATAAATAAATTAAAAAAAAATAAAAACACGACTGCTCTGGCAAAAACGAACTAAAACATTAAACAACAAGTGTCATTGCAGTCGGGGGACCTTATAATGGAACAATTTTTGATCAAAGAGCTCCCCCGACTGCAATGACACTTGTTGTTTAACTTTTTAGTTCGTTTTTGGCAGGGCAGTCGTGTTTTTAATATTTTTTAATTTATTTATTTTTATTTCACTCATTTTAGTAACTTATTATATAGTTTTGGAATGTGCTCATCAAGGCCTTTCATTTGATGCCCATATTGTAATAATAGAAAAAAAAAAAATTTTTTTTTTCATATTTTAAAATGGCGTCGTACAGTCGCCATATTGATTTTTTCTAAAAAAATATAGCCAGTGTCACTCGGGATGCTGTAAGGATTCTAACGATACCCCATTTATTCAAATCAGTTCAGGCATTTAGAAGTTATGGTGGAATAAAGTAACTCATATACCCACAAACATACATGAACCCTGAACACATATACACTCTTTTTGCTTTGGGCAGTCGTGTAAATTAAAATGATTTTACTTGCTTAACTCTTGCTTCTCACACTCGGCTGCTATTTTTTACGAAACATTTAGAAGCAGGATATAGGTAATTTAGGTAATTTTTCTTTACAAACCGTTTGAGTCTTAAATGGAGGAGCTCATTTTTTGTGACTATTAAGCAGAGATGTGCAAAATACTTTATTAAAAGTATTTAAATATAAAATACAAATACTTGACTATTTTTTGTATTTCAAATAAAAATACAAAATAGTTTTCAAAAAAAGTATTTAAATACAAAATACAAAATACGTATTTTCAAAATACTTTTTTCAAATAAAATACCTTTTTTCGTATCTTATTTTTTATCATTGTTATTATTTTTATTAACAGTTACAAGTGTACTACCACACTAGGTACTACACAGTCAGTCCATAATAATTAATTAGAAGACGTTATCTTTATCTTTTGCAATAAACAAAAAACACAAAGTTTCAGAAAGCGTTATAAATGTTTATACAGTGCCTTTGGTCTTGAACTAACGATAATTTAAAGGTGTGAAATATACTTAATTTTATTGACAAAAACACCCATATGTTGGGGTCTATCCCCACTCCTTTTGGAATGGCCGCCAATTTAAATTTGACTTTTTTTTAAGATGACCTTGCGGAAAAATATAAATTTCTCCGGATTTAGAAGTCCTAGAGTTATAACAAAAATACTGTTCGAAAGCTAATAATACCACTTATCAACCGAAAAAAAATAATGTGTGAACTTTCAACTCAAATATGACATAAAAAATTACTGAAGTAAAATTTTATACGAAATTTGTGTACTTTTTTGAGTTTTTATTACATTTCTCAAAAACTAGGACATTTGCATTATTCAAATACACAGGGATATTATCTACAAAACGACTTCAAAATTTATTGCTCTACGTTGCATTTTTTGAGAGTTATTTTTGTTTGAATTATGACCCTTAAAATGGCGGCCATTCCAACAGGAGTGGGGATAGACTCCAACATGTGGGTGTTTTTGTCGATAAAATTAGGTATATTGTTATGAAAACAACTGCCTCCCTCATGCCTAATACATAAACATAAGAAAACAAAGAGCATGACCGTGGCCGACACTAGATCATTTCATGAACTTTCTTCTAAAGTAACAATAATTAACCGCAAAAAAATACAGTTTCCAAAAAACAACGCAATTAGACAATGCAACTGTTCCACTCTGTTCCCTTGACCTGTGGCCCGATTTTTAATAAAGTATGATACAGAAATGAAACTTGTTTCCAAATATAGATATTATCAATATCATTCGGGTTGTCTTTTTTCAACAGACTTTAAAAAAGGAGGAGGTTCTCAATTCGATTGTATTTTTTTATAGTTGTTTGCGCGTATCTTCGATATTTATACCTATAGACCGATTTTCGTGGTTCTTTTTTGTTTGATTGAGTTTTCTTGCGAGATGGTCCCAATTTTTATTATTTTTTAAAACGTCCCAGTACTTTTCAAATATACCTGAAAATACTATGATTTTGCGTTAACTACCTTGACGACTTGGTTATTATGAACCGATTTTTTGTTGGAAAAGGGATACCCTTAAGTGTCCTTTTAATTTAATTAACATTGGACCTTGGAGTTCGAAGATATTCAAGGGAACTCCTCAAACTTAAATAGGATATGTATAGTGATTGTGATATTGGTAGATTTGTGACAATCCAAAACAAATCAAGTTATGGTCTGCGACGTTCTGGAATAGACTTGGACTACAAAAGCACAACAATTCTTTAAAAACAAACAGCGTAAATTAAGAAATTGAGTTACGGGCATTTTGAAAATATATAAAATTAAAAAAATATTACATGCTTAGACACTTACCACAAAAAAGTTAAAAATAAAAAAGCTTCTTAAAAAAATAAATACCTTCAAAACCTAAAAATAAAAACAAAAACAGCTTCACATAGCTCTAAAAGGCAAGAAGTAATATTAAAATCACCAATACGCATATCAATTTTAACAAAAAGAGCTATGTTTAACGATTTTTGTTTTTATTTTTAGGTTTTTGAAGGAGGCTATAACTTTTTTTCACTGGGATACATTTTTTTGGTGCCATATTAGTCAGCCCTAATGATAATAATATCTAGAGAAAGAAAATTTTAAATTTGTCGCGGGTTTGAGATGACACGACTCGTTGGCCAGACTTTATACTTCGAAACAAGTTTCGTTTCTGTACCATACTTTTTTTAAATTGGGCCAATAACGGCAGACTAATTTTTACAAACACTCTAACTTGGGATCTTTGTAGCTTTAAAAAATATTAGTGTTAAAACTGGTCAAATAAATAAAATATGGTATAAAATAACTTCATATTATTTCACTGATTTTTAACACTAGCATTTGTTCAAAGAGATCATCCTTAATATTATACGCAGATCGGCATACGTGGCCCATTTCTGCCTAGTGTAGAACTCTTTAGCGATTAGTCTGCTGAAATGCACCCATTAGAACCCATTGGTATAGATAAAAATTAAACGAAGTGTCATGACAAATTATCGAGCTCTGTAATTGGTTGTTTTGTTTTGTTTGACATTGACATGACATACCCATACCACAGAATACATATACGAATACACAAAAAAAAGTAATTTGTATTTTAAAAATACTAAATACCTCATAAAAAGTATTTCAAATAAAATACAAAATACATTTTGAAAAAAAGTATTTTAAATACAAAATACAAATACGTATTTTGTATTTTGTATTTGTATTTTAAATACATGTATTTCAAATAATTCACATCTCTGCTATTAAGTATTCAAAGGATACACACACATACACACACTCCACCAAGAATTATTGATTTGATTACACTTTCAGTATCCGAAACAATTCTTTATCAATCATTTCAAATGAATTTTGTTTAAAAGGTTATAATTAAAATATATTAAATAGATAACACTTATTCTAGTCAAAATACAAGTCGGAGTTGGTATCGTCCCGCGTGCATCACAACCACGTAGTTCACTTGCAAGACAACGAGCGGCGCGCGCGCACCCAGGCGGCGGCGTCCACGCTGTCCGGGATTTCGGTCAAAATCGGCCTGATAATGAGGCGGAATCCTGTGTTCAGGATGTTCATCGTGGTTTATATGGTATGAAGATTTGTATGGTATCAGATAAGATGTTATTTAGGGCTACAATCAAGTAGGAGCGAGTGATGAGCGCAGCTAAGCAGCCGTGTTGCGTTGTTGGAGATATCGATCAAGATCGGCCTAAAGATGAGGCGGAATCCTGTGTTCAGGATGTTCATCGTGGTTTATATAGTGAGTATGTCGATTTATATTTTTGGTATCAGAAAAGATGTTATTTAGAGCTACAATCAAGTAGGAGTGAACGACGAGCGCAGCTAAGCAGTCGTGTTGCGTTGTTGGAGATATCGGTTAAGATCGGCCTGATAATGAGGCGGAATCCTGTGTTAAGGATGTTCATCGAGATTTATACGGTGAGTATGTAGATTTGTATACATGTTGATATTAGAAAAGATGTTATTTAGGACTACAATCAAGTAGGAGTGAGCGACGAGTGTATCTAAGCAGCCGTGTTGTGTTGTTGGAGATATAGGTCAAGATACTGTTTTCACGATGTTCATCGTGGTATTTATGGTGGGTATGTCGATTTTTATAGAATTTTGTATCAGATAAGATGTTATTTAGGACTACAATCAAGTAGGAGTGAGCAACAAGAGCAGCTAAGCAGCCGTGTTGCGTTGTTGGAGATATCGGTCAAGAATGGCCTGATGATGAGGCAGAGAATCCCCCGTGATGCGGATCATAATTGTGTAAGAGCGAATGGCGAGTGTGCAGGCAGATACACCTTGGCTTTTACAGGATTTAGCAATATGTGAAAAGAAAGCAAAAAAAAAAATACGACAACACTGCTGCATTGCGAATTACAGACTTTGTCCGTAGTTTTGTTGGCATATAACGAATCCATACTTTTTCGTCTGCATAAATTCATCCAAAATGCCTTGATATTTAGACAATTACAGTGTATCATTTTAATAACTTTTGCACAATTTATAATGCAAGCATTCTTTTACAGATCTGCTTACATCTTTGGGTTCTAACGGTGCTGTTCACAAGTACTCCAGATGGTCACATGACGAGGACTGTTAAGTCTTGAGTATAGCTCTTGTGCTAGTGTTGTCTCAAATGTAATATTGTGCTTACAAATAATAAACGCTCTTGTGTTGTGCGCCTTAAGAGCCCTACACATTTTGCCGCTGATTGCCGCTCTCTCGCTAGCACATTTCATGTTTTCTCAAGATTTCTTAAATCTGAGTGAAATGTGTCTCGGCCACTTTTCGCATTACAAGATTACGGACATTTTAAAATATACAGTGTGAAATTTTAATCATTTGGTTCCCGCAGTGGGGTAGTTCTCATGATTACAAGCAACTTTTACTATGGGGCAAACTCTGACATCGCGAAAAAATATTAGCTGTTTTTAGGCCGAGTAGATACTGCGCTTTTGTATGGAACAGCTGATTATTTATCGCGATATCAGAGTTGGACCCATAATAAAAGTGGCTTGTTATCTTGAGTAGAACCTCTCCACTGCGGGAACCAAATGATTAAAATTTCAGCGTCTATTTCAGTTTTTTGTTGCTAAATTACAAAAAGTTGTCGTTCTAACAGGCAAATTTGAACTGGCAAAAACGATAACTTTTTGTATTTCAGCAACTCGAAACTGAAATATATGTTGAAATGTCTGTAATTATATATTGCGAAAAGTGGCCGAGAAACATTTTTAAATTACGCACTCAGATTTAAGAAATCTTGAGAAAACATGAAATGTGCGAGCGAGAGAGCGGCAGTCAGCGGCAAAATGTATACGGACTCTTAAGGTTGTTAATCTACTGAAATATTGTAGACTTCTTTGCGAGATAATAGGAAAATAATATTTCGCATTGCTCTGCTAACTTATGTCCTAATTTATTTGACTGAAAATTGGTTTTACTTCAACGATGTTTTCCTTTTGGATTTGAGCAGGCCTAGACAAAACTCATTATTCTATTCAAAGATAGTAAATAATATCTGGTCTTATTTATGACTAATGTATTAAATGCTAATGATTATTATTTGTAAACATGAAATTAAATATAGTTAAATGTAATTAAGCTTAATTATTAACAGACGTTTATGGCCGAAACCCACCGCGTCCGTACGAGTAAATTGTGCACATCTGAAGGTGGGTCCACACTTGTAACATTTTGGCGTGTCAAAACACCGTTTCTTTATTGTACATCGCTAGTTTGATTGGGCGTGCGTTATGGAAATACTGTATCAAAGAGACGATGTATGATAAAGACACGGTGTTCTGACACGCCAAAATGTTGCAAGTGTGGACCCACCTTAAGCGTACGTGCATATGCACGTGTGTGTACGCATTCGGTGGGTTCCGGACTTTAGGTGACAAGAAAATTAACACCAATAAATAAATAAATAATTAAATAACCAGTAATACTTGACAGTGGTTTCAGAATAGATATTTTTTCTTTTATTTTTGTACGATTTATAGTTTTTCGTTATTAACCGCACAAACCTAAATAGTAAGAAATATTTTCAAATTAAAAAAATAGTATAATTATGTTTTTTGTTATAAAAACAAGCAGGCAAAGACATAACTTATGAATTCCAATAATAATGGATTAGAAAGTATTATTATTATGTTTTTGTGAGCATTTGGTGCTAGTGTGTAAATAAAATTTTAATGTATAAAAATGTATATAAACTTTAAAAAATGCCCGCGAATCTCGTTGTTCGTTCATGCCATGTTATGTACCTTTCTAACATTCTTGTTTAGTAATCCTGAGATTAAATTATGTGATGTATTTTGTTATAGTCTGATTTCTGAAAGAAGATATTACTTTGTAACATCAGCAAAAAAATAAAAATATAAAAGTCATTAAAAAGTTTTATCTCAGTTTGTTTCATGGTTAAAACGGTATAATCCGCGCGCGATGAGAATGGGATGGAACCTTGTGAAAGTAAATCGAAACTAAATTGTTTAGTTGGTATCTTTCTTGAAATAGCTGCAGCAAAAGTTCCCTTACCCTGTGGCTGTTAAGCGTACCGTGCGCATCTCAGTTTGACAAGGTTCCATCCCATTCTCATCGCGCGTGGATTATACCATATCACACCGGTTTTTGCGTTCGTTTACCAGTGATAAAGTTTAGTAAGCGAACGCATAGTTTGTGAAGTGTTTAGTTATTTTTGTCTATTTAAAAACTATTGTTTCTTACCCTAAAATTTATATCTAAAGGTTTCGGTCGTTATTATGAACTGTTATTTATCTTTAATTTTTTAATTCGTTCACCAACAATAAATAATAAAACTGAGATTTCTATCATAAATTGACCGTATTAACCTTTTATAAAAATGAATTCATAAATTATTTATCGCTGAACACGAAAAAGATTGTAAAACAAACTTTTATTGCTGATCATACAATGTGGGGTCCCAATTTTATATTATTTTTGTTAAACAAAAAGGTTCAAATAAATAATTATTTGTGCCAAAAGCTTGTTTTTTTTTTAGTTTTTTACCATTGCAAAATACTGGCAGTTATAAACACATCCATAGCAAAACGGGTCTTCGACAACTATAAGTATACTGAAAAATTCTAGTAATTGAGGAATAAAATTCTAGCGACCTAGTTAATAAAGGTTGTGGGCACAGTTGTAGGTTGCGCGAGCGTGCAACTTTTGACCTTTAACATGGCAATATGGCAATAATGCAATTACCTATAACTTTCTGAGCGAGTAGCTCAAAAATTCGGTGAATTCGAACAAAGTGTATAGAACAAAAGTTTAGAGAGTTTCAGGATATACAGGGTGTCCCATAACTTTGCCACACGGAGGGAAAGTAGGTACTTTAAATATTAAAGGTATGAAATAGCGAAAGAAAACTTTTCGATTTTAAAAATAATAGGAACTGCATTCAAAGACTTTTGAAAAATCGCCTGCCTTAATCAGGAATCGAACCCACCAAAAAATGCAAAAAAAATATGTTTATTTTTCTGATACCTACCAATCGAAAGGGTTACTCACAAGGATTATTTTTTCTAAGTGACAGCATTAAGACCTTGTAATTTAACATTTTAATTTTTATTTATTACGGATTGTATCAATTTGTACGGAACCGTATGCATTTTTTTCAATCTCTAAATGCAGTTTCATTTCTTTTTAAAAACAAAATGAAGTCTTCTTTCAGTAAAATTTCCTGTCTTCGATATTTAAGGTACTTTCCCTCCTGGTGCAAAGTTTTGGGACATCCTGTATAATAGTAACAATACTATGGTTTTGCTAACATTAGGGGGTTGTAGAATCGCAACAGTTAAACCAAGCGGCCGTCATTAGTATTTTATTTTATATTTTAAACTATGCTAATATAAGAGGATTCTTGTTATGAATATCTTACTTATTCCTGGGAATGAACTTGACACTATTTGCAGATCGTTTACCTGTTTATTTTGGTATTTCCGTCGTAATGTTTAATGAAGGTAATACTTGCCGATTCTACGTATGTTAAGTCGGTTTACGTTATTTATTCTGTACGTGATTGAAGGCACGTGTCAAAATTCACGAGGTCCCTTATAGCATACAATTTACCAAATTTTGAATCACTGGGAACTTTTTCCTTGGTTGTTGTGGAAAGGATGATGTATGAGCTGGGGCAAGATGTTACCTGAAAATTATGTCACCCAATTTTCAGCATAAGTATCAAACTTATTTTGTATCTAGGTATTCTTACAATGTAGATGTAGGGAATCAGAAGAATGTTATGCAACTATTTTTAATAACAACTTTCTTATATTTCTTTAAATATACAGTACCTACAGTATACTAAATTATGGAGAAATTGGGCACGGCTTTTATGCTATTACTAGCTGCCGCCCGCGACTTCGTCTGCGTGGAAAGGTTTTTTGCTATCCCTCGGGAACTATACTTTTTTTCAGGATGAAATGTACCCTATGTCTTTCTCTGTACCCCTGACAACGTGTATACAAAATTTCATGATGATCGGTTCAGTAGTTAGGACGTGAAAGCGTAACAAACAAACAAACAAACAAATAAACAAACGGACTTTCGCATTTATAATATTAGTAAGGATGTTATGTGTGACGTATTTGTTGAATACATTGCTTATTTATATTAGGAGGATTAGGGTAAGTACCTAGGCCAACACTATAACTTCCGCTAAGTTAAATAAGTTATTAAAAAAAAATCGGGTTGCACTCCGGGAGTGCCGGCAGAAGTGAAAACTTGAATATTAACGTTGTGCATTTTTGATATTTTGGAATGGTTAGGGAATAATTTTGCACGAATTGCCGTCTTACGAATTTACTTTGCATTTGAATTTACGAATACAGAACAGTAATGTACGTGTCAAAACTCTAGATTTTCTGTCAAGCTATGGATAAGACATCCATAGCTTGACAGAAAATCTAGAGTTTTGACATTGAATTAAAAAATTTGCGCGTTGCTATGGTGACACAAGTGTTTACGTCTTGAAATGAAATTAGCGCGTTGCTCTGGTGACACAAGTGTTTACGTCTTGAAATGACGTCCGCCATTTTCGCCGCGCTCCGTAGAAAGAGTGGGGGATACTTCCGCCGCCGGCTGTCTACGCTACATTCGTCTTACGAATTTTCGGTCAGGGTCACGTGACCCTGATCGAAAATTCGTAAGACGCGAGATTAAAATTTTTTCCCCATTACAAAAAAAGTGTACAACGCCGCTAAAGAAGTTTTCACTTTAAAAATGATATCTTGAAAATGTTACATGTTACTTTGGGAATTATTAACCTATCAAAGTCGAAAAGTATCTTTAAGAAGTTTCTTTCTGGTACCTACATCTTGATAGGGTTTTCATAAAGCACACACATCTGATACGAAATTTACAGTAAAATCTGATGCCTGAAGGAAAGTTTTCAATTGACTAACGCGAAAAAAATCACTGCCATAACATGATTTCTATATTTCTTAGTTATATTATAGATTCATGTTTCTAGTTTGCGCCTTGCCGGCAGTTCGTTAAAAAAAAAGGAAAACCTCCTTCAAAAAGCTCAAACGAAAACAGCTTAAAAAAAACCGGTCAAGAGCGAGTCGGACTCGCGCACCGAGGGTTCCGTACAATCATAAATATATTTGGATATGTTATTTTAGGACAGTCTTTAAAAAAGTAGGATAAACGGCAGACAGGTGGACAGTTAATTTACAAATGCTGCTTATGGTGACTGAAAAACGTTTCAGCCACTCCACATTGCAAAATGTTTATATTACTAGTCCATCAGCCATTTTAATGTCCCCACTGCTGGGGCACAGGCCTTCCTTATGGGTGGATAAGGAGGACGGGCCATAACCCACCGCGCGGGCCCAATGCGGATTGGTGGGTGTTAACGACTGCAAATGCAGCCGGGACCAACGGCTTAACGTGCCTTCCGAAGCACGGAGGAGCTCGAGATAATAAATTTTTGGTCACCCATCCCATGACCGAACCTTGCGAACGTTGCTTAACCTCCGCAATCGCTGGTCAAGGCGCTAAACCACTGCGCCACCGAGCTCCTCGTTATTATTATATTACTATATTACTAAGTAGGAACTTATTCTTTGTTTATTCGTACGGCAAATAGTAGGTAATTATATTAGAACCAGCCACCAATTTATTATTGTAGTGTTAGGTTGCGCCATCTCTTGACCGATAGTGGAACTATTTTTCCCCCTTAGGTTAGCATGCTTAGGACAGCGCCATCTGTTGACTGGTAGTGAAACTAAAAAAAATTTGTTTGTTTTCTGAATTTCTAAAAAAGTGTGTTATATTGAGACATCGTTTTATTTTTCCTGTAATCTTAACATAATTTACTATCACATAGAATTATTTCAGATTTTTCTCTTTGCAATCTTCGGAGATAAGGGGGGGGGAACGGTATTTTTTTTTACATTTTTCATCATAAGTCGAAAACTATGCGGCCTAAAAAAAAAGAAAAAATTGCTTTAAAATGTGCAAACTGCGCTCTTTCATATGATACCCCACATGCCCTAGTCACCTCACTTAAAATTTTTAAGACCCCTTTTCAGTCCCTGTTGTAAAAAAAAATATTAATTTTATTATTTTTTTCTTATTTGCAAAATAGTTGGGCAAATGTCATCTTAAACTATTCCAAATTTCAAGTTGATACCATTAGTAGTTCTCGAGATATCCAGCTGTGACAGACAGACAGACAGACTGAGTCTCACCATAAGGGTTCCTTTTTTACCATTTTGGTACGGAACCCTAATTAAATACTTACCTCCAAAAAGAAAGAGTATTCAGCCCCACCTGACTTTAATAGACGTGTTTTATCTTATACCTTACGAGCAATTGTATATTTATATATACACGCTGAAATTTTAATCATTTGGTTCCCGCCGTGTGGTGGTTCCACTCATGATTACAAGCAACTTTTACTATGGGGCCAACTCTCCTGCTCGCAAAAAAAAATCAGCTGTTCCATATAAAAGTGCAGTACCTACTCGACCTTAATGTATGGAACAGCTGATTTTTTTTGCGAGCAGGCGAGTTGGCTCCATAGTAAAAGTTGCTTGTAATCTTGAGTGGAACCACCCCACGGCGGGAACCAAATGATTAAAATTTCAGCGTGTATATATTCATTTCTGTGATCTCGGAAACGGCTCCAACGATTTCGCTGAAATTTGGTAATATGGGGGGTTTTCGGGGGTAAACAATCAATCTTGATTAGTCTTATGTTTGGGAAAACGCGTGTTTTCCAGTTTTCATGCGTTTTTCTTTCGACGCAGAATATGGTCGCTAATTTCGTCTTACCGGCCACTGTCCGTCTGGTCCAGCGAACTTGTACTATTTGATATTCTGTGCCAGCGGGTTAAGATGCGGACGGCAATAAACGAGTGTAACGGGTTCGAATCCCGCTCGGTGACTTACTTTTGTTTTTTTTTATATGTTCAAGTTCATATGTTTAAATTTTTATTGTTTTTAGACAAGTTTAAAAAAATGTAGTTAATGTTTGAGATAACAATGTAGATTATCACCTAAACACCACCAACACAATAAATAGTAATAACCGAGCAAAGCTCGGTCGCCCAGATATTTAGTATTGATATGCGTAAGTAAAATAAGTAATGATTTTTGAAGTGAAAACATCTTTAGCGGCGTTGTACGTTTTTTTGTAATGGGGAAAAAATGCTAAACTCGCGTCAGTAAGAATCACGTGGCTGATCGAAAATACGTAAGACGGATGTGACGGATGGAGAGTAGACAGCTGGCGGCGGAAGTATCCCCCTCTCTTTCTACGGGGCGCGTTGAAAATGGCGGCGCGTCATTTTAAGACGTAAACACTTGTGTCACCAGCAACGCGCTAATTTTGAAAATGGAACTAATAGCAGCGATCTCTTTGGTGAAATCATAGACTTATTTATACTCTGTGACTATAAGTTTAAATCGTAGAATGCGTGCATGTAGAAATTAAAAAGGCCACTGGCGCGAAATCTTTAGAATTGATCTCTAATTACAAACTGATTGAATTGTGTGACTGTATAGTAATAGGAAAGAAATAATTTTAATCATTTGCCGCTAATTTTAAAATATCAAAAATGCCCAAGTTAATATTCAAGTTTTCACTTCTGCCGGCACTCCCGGAGTGCAACCCGATTTTTTTAATATTATTTCTTTCTTTTTAGAGGTAAGTAAGTATTTAATTTTGAAGCTGTTTTTGTTTTCAGGTTTTTTGAAGGAGGTTTTCCTATTTTTTAAAAAGCTTTTTATTTTTAACTTTTTAGTGGTAGGTATATTATGCGTGTAAATATTTTTTAATTTTAAATAATATTTTCAATGATACAATGCCCATAACTCAATTTCTTTACTTTGTTTTTAAAGAGTTCCGTTGTGCCTTCGTTCGTAGTCTAAGTTTAGTCCAGAACTTCGCCGTCGCAGACCATAGCTCGGTTTGTTATGGATTGTCATAAACCTACCAAATATCTCAATCACAATACATTAACTTTAAGGGGTTCCCTTGTGTATCTTCGAAGTCCAAGGTCCAATATCACTGAAATTAGAATGTTACTACTCTAGAAGTATACCCTTTTAAACAAAAATTTTAAACCTAAAAATTTTAAACCAAAAAATTTTAAACCTAAAAATATTAAACCTAAAAATATTAAACCTAAAAACTTTAAACCTAAAAACGTGGGGCGCATGCTATAGAATATAGATTGACAATATAGATGATACATTTTACAAAACGCGCCCCACGTTTTTGTTTTGGTTTAAAATTTTTAGGTTTAAAATTTCTGTAGGTATAGGGTATAGGGTTATAAATATTTACAGAAGAATTTATTTTTTGCTTTTTAGTTCGTTTTTACTACTCCGTTTTAATGTTTTTAGGCCGATTTTTTTTTGTAATAATTTAGTCCGTTTTAAAAAGTGTTTTTAAAAAAGTTTTTTTTAGTAAATTATTATTTTCTGCTTTTTAGTTAACGAGCTAAGACTAAAAATATACCATCTCTTACTCTCGCACTCGCACTCGTCAAGACGATTCAAACGAGCCCAAACTCGATGGGGTTGCATGGTTTTATTACAGAGTCCCAGTGGCCTTCCGGCTCCATCATTAGACCCTCGAAACTATTTCCCAACAAAGTACTCGTCAAGACGATTCAAATGAGTCCAAACTCGATGGGGTAACATGGTTTTATTAAAGAGTTCCTGTGTCGTTCTTCCGGCTCCATCATCAGATCCTGAAAACTATTTCCCAACAAAGTACTCGTCAAGACGATTCAAACGAGCCCAAACTCGATGGGGTTGTATGGTTTTATTACCGAGTTCCAATGGCCTTCTTCGGGTTCCATCATCAGACCCTGGACACTATTTCCCAACAAAGTAATCGTCAAGACGATTCAAACGAGCCCAATCTCGATGGGGTGGCGTGGTTTTATTAAAGAGTTCCTGTGTCCTTCTTCCGGCTCCATCATCAGATCTTGAAAACTATTTCCCAACAAATAACTCGATTCAAACAAGCCCAAATTTAATGGGGTTGCATGGTTTCAATATTGAGTTCCTATGGCATGGCCTTTCAGCTTCATCATCAGACCCTGGATCTCGTCTCCCATTAGAGTACTCGTCAAGACGATTGTAACGAGCCCAAATACGATGGGGTTGTATGGTTTCATCATAGAGATCCTATGGCCTTCTTCCGGATCCATCATCAGATCAGCTCAATGACACCATAATATTGCATTGTCTTCCAGTTCTGATCTATGTTCAAAGTTTTAAGTTTCTAGCTCATTGGGAAGCCAGTACAAAATCGTTCACAAACATTGCGGAGAAACAAACAAACACACAAACAAACAAACGAGAAATCAACCTAATAAAAACGTGTTAAAAAACCAGCCAAGTGCGAGTCGTACATGCACACGAAGGGTTCCGTACCAAAAACGGCAAAATAATCATGTTTGTTGTATGGGAGCCCCACTTAAATATTTATTTTATTCTGTTTTGGTATTTGTTGTTATAGCGGCAACTGAAATGTATTTCTTTCAGGTTATGTATAACCTGCGAAAATTTCAACTGTCTAGCTATTACGGTTCATGAGATACAGCCAGGTGGCAGACAGACAGACAGACAGACGGACAGTAATAGAGTTCCGTTTCTACCCTTTGGGTACGGAATTCTAAAAAAGAATCATTTAAATCGGTTCATAAACAAAGAAGTTAAGTAGGTATGCCTGAAAAACTCGTGCGATATTAAGCTAAATAAATAATGTTTTTCAGGATTATGAAAACAATACATGACTACTGGTGAAGTTATGGTAAAACCATAGACATAGAAAAATTTCGCTACGCGAATATTAACTTTATGGGTAAAACCATAGACATAGAAAAATTTCGTTCCAGTGGAATATTAACTTTATGGGTAAAACATACATAAAAAAATCAACATACCGTCGACTTGATAACGTCCTCCTTTATTTTTGAAGTCATCAGTTAAAAACAAACTGACAAGAAAGCAACTGAAAACGTGTTAAAAAACAAGATCTTCTCGTATAAATGTCAATTATACTTCAGGATTCTTCCTTCGATATTAGTACTATTAACACATGTAGTATCGCTTGCATGTATCACCACTTAGCACGTTATTTTAGAGTAATAACCTAAAAAACCTAAAAATATAAGGTATTTGATTTAGAATTGACAGATATTTGGACATTTCCGGCTCGAACTCTCCCCGCCGCCACTCGGCGCTCGGCGCCAAACACTTCATTCGCTTTTCGTGCTTCGCCACGGACGCACGCATACAATCTCAAAGTGAGAATTCTTCAGAATTATATTTTATACAGTGAAAATTTAATTATACTTAGTTAAAATATTTCGTGCAGAAAGGAAAAAAGTTCTCAAGACGGAAGAGGACAAGAAGAAGAATACAAGAGGGAGAAACACTATCAAATGCGTAACTGCCATTTTGGGCTTTTACCGTTTACTTGGCTTGAACGCGTAACTGCCAGACTGGGTTTTTACCGTTTACTTGGCTTAACTGCATAATAATTGTTAGCTTACCTTTATGAATGCGTAACTGCCATACTGGGTTTTTACCATATATATTTATTTTACTTTAATGTACATGAGTACAAAAAGAGCGGACTTAATGCTAATAGCATTCCCTCCCAGACAACATTGTTTGCTGAGATTTAAAAATGCGTAACTGCTACATTGGGCTTTTACCGTTTAATTATTTAATTTTGTCTGACACGAACTTACCATACTGGGTACTTTCTGTCATAAGGCATGTGTCTAATAAGGCATGAACCAAATATCTATTGCACTCGAAATAGTCACACTGGACTATTTTATCGCATAGATAGGTCAGACAACGCCACTGCAACAAGTGCAGCAACTCAAAGTGCCCCTGATGACGCGACAGTGTAAAAAGCAAGCTGCCCTCAAAGGTTACCATGTTGGAACCGTTGCCGAGCACCAATCGGGTGACTCCGCCGTCCGCCGAATTCGCCGCCATCCGCCTTCCAGCCAGGCGGCTGCTCTGCTGGAGCTGCAACAGCAGCCCTGACAACAGCTTAGTTCATCAGGTATGAATTTTGATATCATAGATATCCTTGGTGTTGCGTTGATCCCAACGGAATAATAGAGTACCATCGGTACTGAGATAAATTTCTGGCTTGCAAAATTATAATTATGTATGATTTTATTTTACACATTGTTACAACTGTAACGAAAAACTGCCAGTATAACGTTCATAAGCAGAGCTATAAATAAATGCTAAAATTTATCAACTTCATGGAACCAGATAATAAGTTATACAGCAACTAGCTGATACCTGATATTTCACAATTTTTATGTGAAATAGCTTCTATTAATATAGGTACGCCTAACATGGGCCTGCTGATAGAAATTTCAATAAGAAATTGAATAATAGAATCCATACATTTTGTTATCCATAAATGCAGTAAGTGTTTATTACTGTGTACCACAGTTTTTTTAATAAGTATAAACTTTAAACATTTGCCTTAACTAGGAGATCCTATGTTTCAGGCTAATTATTTATGTTTAATCACTAACTAATTAGTATGTTTATTTCTAAGCTATGCCCTTGCAAAATGTAAAAATTACCTGTCTATTAATTTTCAAATTGAATTTGTGTGTGTAACACATAAATTGATTGATCTTAATCATAATGATTCTGATGTGCAGAAATTATTAGCCAAGTTGATATATTATAGTAATAATGAAGCTTAAGGAGCAGCTTTCCAATATAGAACACCTTTTTTATGACAGTAATTTAAGACAGTGTTTTGCACTTTATACATTATACAATGGGGCATTGCAACATTCATTTGTGGTGCACACAGTGTTGTTCTTGATACGGCAATTGCCGTATTCTACGGTAATCCCGGTCGAATTTGACTCGAGATACGGCACCATTTTATAACGCTGTCCATACAAATACGGCAATTTTCATTGCCAAAATTGGTGTATTTTTCGAAAATACGGCAATTATTTAGAATTTTTGGCGTTTTACGGCAATTTTTGAGTGTGAATACGGCAATCCTAAATTTGCCAGGAACAACACTGGGTGCACAACGTACATTTTATTATAAACAGAAGGTATATGGTCAACTCAAGTGTAATTGATGCTGTCCACTTAAAAGACCACCAACAGTTGAGTCGAATATGAATGATGCATTGGCCACAGGCCTGAGGTTAACGATATTGATCAACGAAAAAACTGTAAGTAAACCGGGCGCAGTACTTAAATAAAACATAAATTTTAAAACTGATTTATATATTTATTTGCTGGTACATTTTGTTTTAAAACAATTTAAACTTGAAAACAACAAACGAAACATGCAGCCAGGTACACCAAATGCTTAATTCCGACGGCAAACGGATATCGATACGCGGCGATGAAGCCCCATCAACGATTTCTTTCGTCGATAGCAGCAGACCCGCAGGCGGCCGTTATGGTCCATCGAAACAGTTGCCGAGGATACATTCGTCAACATTCACATTCGATCATCGTACGCGGGGTAAGGATACTCGAAAGGATCTGGTGCAGCATTTATCTGTATTCAGCGAATACAGGCAGTGGTCGCCAACTATAGGCACAAATTTGACATGTGTGAAAATACTATTTTCACTACGCTAGGAGGGCACCAAGATTATTATTATTTTCTTTTATACTCACTCGTACTCACTTGTGCCATCTCCAGAGATATAATATATTAAATTCTAACATTAACTTGACTAACATTCGGGCGAAATACATAACAGCCACATAATACGTATGTATTTTAGTGACAGACAATAATTTGTCAACTACACATTAAATTGAAGGTTCAACATCTCTGTTCGAGAAAAAATGTTTTATCAGGTTGTCATATCAGGTTTAGTAAAAATCTAACAGAAGTAATATTATTATAAACTGTAAAAACGTTATCCTTTAATAAAAATAAAAAATGCTTATTGTTTATAACAAAACACTTTCTAGAAATCCCAGAAGTCGCATTATTATAAACAGTATAAAAATTAACCTATATTGAAAATAAAAAATGGTTATTGTTTGTAAGAAAACAAGAATACAACATAGAAGTCTTTGCATTTTAGAAATCCCATCAAATTTATGGTTTTAATATTGGAAAAGTAATAGAAGTATACGAATTTAAATTCTTAACTTTTGGGTATTGTAGTGCCCATATTTTTACAAAATTACTGCCGCCGGCTACGACATCTTAGACAGCTTTATCTCCCTATATATTGGACATAATATTTACTCTAACAATGTGTCTCAGAACATTTTTTAAAGAATTGAGATACACAATAAATTTAAATACAATTTTTTTATACAGCTACCCTCACAACTTTCCATTAAGGTCTTTTGCAAGAAAAACATTCACAAAACTGCAAAATAAATTATGACTATTTTATGAATGGATTAAACCTGTAAATACCGGTATAATATTATATTTTACTTTATATAGTTGAATGTCATCGATACTTACACCGAATTAGAGAAGACATAGTTGTGGAATATTTTTCTCTGGTACCTCTCAACAACGGGGTAGACTGAGGGACACTTGTGGCCAGGAATCAAAACATTGAAAAATAATTGTATATAAATTATCTAGCTAGAACATGTAGCTTATTATATTTTCATTGCCTTTTGTATTCGGTGTAAAGTATTCTAGTCATTATTATTCGATTCACTTATTCAAAAAATTATTACCAGTTTTGGTATTTTCGGATTGAAATTGAGTAAATTCGAATGCAAGTCGAATTAGGTAGTAGAAATAAAATATAGTAGAAATATTTTTCTTGATTCCTAGCATTTGGATCCCAAAGACGATTATTTTTTAATTTTAGATTTTAGCATTCACAACGCTATTTTTGTTTAGTGCCTATTTTATTTACAAAGACAATTCTGTCACTATCAATCGGACAAGCTATTATTTTTATTCTTTTGTACCAGTTTCTTATTGTTACAAAATTCTGCCATCATGATCGTCACAATTTTAAGCCTTGATACCCATTGTTTACATGTAATATAGTGTCTATTAAAGTACTAACATCCTATAACTTCCAATTCCAGGGACGGAAATTCATCGCACATATACACTGGTTTGTACAACATTATAAAGGTGATATTATTTTACAGGTATATTACTATATTATTTAAGCTTGGATGTCTGCTGATACTATCAGAAAGTACAGAGCTTGGTTATAACAATAGTTCGAGTATTCACCAAATAACAATATAGACAGAATAAATACAGAAGTGTGTAACAGAATTATTAGTATTATTTGATATTGGATTCATTATTGATTGCACAATATGAGCTAATCTTAAGGTTTGGTGTAGAATTTAACTACGCCTTGGCGTAGACTTACATTGCTCAAATACAATGCATATCTTAGATTCCTTATTACTATTTATTAAATATTTTCCAATTAGTTTTTTCCAACTTTTCCAACTTAATAAAAAAAAAATTCACATTGCAGAATGAAAATAATATACCTAATCAATTAATTATTTGTTTAGTTCAAGTATGAAATATGAATTCTTCTTACTTTGACACAAACCATTCTATAATTACCTTCTTTTTCGAGAATGCTACATATTATTATTATTATAAACATTTCATAATCACTTCTTTTTATTTATAAATATAAAATAAAAATAGTAATACATATTTAAAAAAAAAATTAAATTCTTATATGTAGAATAGATAATGGATTGCTGAAATGTAAAATTCATTGATAGTGGAGTAGACTCAAGTCCATGGTAACCAGTTTTAGCACTCGACGTACGCCGATACCTATATAGGCATATTATGGCTATATTAGCCATAACATATATTTTTTATTATAGAAATTCCACGTAACACGGCGGAATGGTAGATATATACACTATATTTGCAAGATATCATCGATTAACGATAATTAAACTGAATTTTCCTAACGAATCTTGCTTATTTTTTTTTGGTACCAACCATCTGTAGGTACCATCTTTGCTTCCAAAACATTAAGAATTATGTTAAATGTGACTGATTTTCTCTTTTAAATTTAAAAGACTAATTACACAAGACATGATATTGATATTTTATTTCCATTTATGATCTTATTGATTTCCATGATATTTCCATTTTCTTATATAATGCTTTAAACATCTACATGTGTTAATAGTACTAATATCGAAGGAAGAATCCTGAAGTATAATTAATGATTAAACGAACTTACCTGTAAGTGAAGTTCTATCATAATTATACGAAGGATTCTTCCGAAGATATTAGTACAGAGTCCCACCTTCCCTACTGCTTATTGTTAATTACAATAAGTGTTCACCCACTGAAGAAAATGAGGAAATATCATACGATTTGGACTTTAAACTAAATGAAGTGTTTGGCGCCGAGTGGCGGCGGGGAGAGTTCGAGCCGGAAATGTCCAAATATCTGTCAATTCTAAATCAAATACCTTCTATTTTTAGGTTTTTTAGGTTATTACTCTAAAATAACGTGCTAAGTGGTGATACATGCAAGCGATACTACATGTGTTAATAGTACTAATATCTTCGGAAGAATCCTTCGTATAATTATGATAGAACTTCACTTACAGGTAAGTTCGTTTAATCATTAAATATGACGCCATCGGCATCCCTTGGGTTTCTCCCAATCTTCGCGTTAACGCTTTATTTTTGAATACGGGATGTCCCAAAATAAAACCTGTGGTGGGGATACTTGATTTGTAAGTATCAAGGATATTCCTTTCACACCTCAATTGATTCAATCTTTAAGAGGAAACATCACGGTCGAGAGAATTGAAAAATTCTTATACAAAGTTGACAAAATCAACGTTTCGTTGTCCCCTATTTCCTCCTCCAAAATCAGACCGATTTAAATACTATTTTCATTATAATTTAAAAGAATGCTTTGGCTGTGTTCCTGTTTTGATTTTTTTTATATAATCTCGTCAATTTTGATTGCTGGATGTCTAAACAATGGCATATTTTTTAGGTTTTTTGAAGATTAATATCTCTCTTAATAATTAATTAATGAAAAAAATAAAAACATAGAAACACAGCCAAACCCTTTTTTTTAAATTTGAATGAAAAATATATTTAGATCGGTCTGGTTTTGGAGGAGAAAACAGGGGATAACGAAACGTTGATTTTGTCAACTTTGTATAGGAATTTTTCAATTCTCTCGACCGTGGTGTTTCCTCTTAACGTATTACATAATTAAGACTGTAATTTCGTTAATTATTGTACACATTTAAAGGTCTTTTTTTAATTTTGCATTTTCCAGACATTTCTGTAAATTGGATATCACCTATCAGGTATCTAATTGTATAAATGCTATGCGTGAAAATCTGTGGAAGTTTGCAAAACTATGTGGGTACACATTAAAATGTAAGTACCATGACTTGTATGGGTTTTATAGATTAGCCTCAGCAAATAATGCATATTTGCTAAGGCCGATCATAGATTAATATTATAATATACAGGCTGATCTAACAGCTTTTTGTAATTTTTTATTAGGTATTTCTCTGCAGACAAGATCAAAGATTAAAAACTCCTTTGGCCAAATAAGCTATTGATTTAAAATATTTATTTATCATGACATCAGCCATTTTAATGTCCCCACTGCTGGGGCACGACCTTCCTTATGGGCAGATAAAGATAATGGACCATAACCCACCACGCGGGCCCAATGCGGATTTGTGGGTGTTAACGACTGCAAATGCAGCCGGGACCAACGGCTTAACGTGCCTTCCGAAGCATGGAGGAGCTCGAGATAATACAATTTTGGTCACCCATCCAATGGTCGGTACCCTCGCGTAAGTTGCTTAACTTCAAATAATACACATATTTACATCAAAAGTTTGCGGCGTTTGTCACTGTGTTTTTCTCAGTACTTTTTCAATTTTCAAATAAGAAATATTTTAAAACGAAGACACCAAGAAATAAACTAAATATTGAAATCTTTACATTAGATTTCTGGCTACTAATTTTCCATAGGGAACTCGCAAGAGCGAGGGAAAAATCCATGAGAATTTTCCACACATTGTAGTTTAATTTTAAAACAATGCACGCATTGCGCTATATTGTTCTTTATGGAATTTGTCACCAGAAATTTAATCTAAAGATTCCAACATTCAGTTTCTTTATAGGTGTAGTTCGTATAAAAAATATTATATTTATTTGTACCCTAGTCTTGTATCATGTATTCTGTAGTCTTGTATGAAAATTACTGAGAAAAACACGGTGAACGCAAACTTTTTTGATGTGTGTACCTTATAGTCCCACCTAACTATTTTAAAGGACGTTTTTATAAAGGATATTCAAGTTTTGACGATGGATAGGTAAATTGAAATACTTAAGTAGGTAAGTCGTAATTTTTACTGAATAATTCAGGCCCTATAGAAGTACAATTTAAAAAAAACGCGGGTTCATATTAGGAATATAACTGGCTTTGCAGATCTTCTATTTACGGAAAATCGTACAGTGACTCCGAGCCGTGAGCTCAGCTCATCATAATTAATTTAGTTGACCCCAAGCGGACGCGGCGAACGATCGTGCTCGCAGAAAATGATTTATAATTATATAACAAATAACTTTTGAAGAAATCTGCTCTGCAGTTGTATTTGTGTTTAACATACTTCATATTTATCTATCAAAAGACCGGACTTCAGTTGCCTTGAACTTTATTAGTTTACTTGTGTATTTTCCTTGTTACGCTTACGAGATGATTTCAAGAATTGGTTTTGTTCTTTTCGTGGGTAAGTACCTATTTTCATTTAAAGTTAAGAGAAAGTTAAGTTAATCGAATTGCAGGATAAAGAAACAAGGTTTATAAACATTGTAATTTATCCTGTCATTCGATATAATTGGTCAACAGACATTTACCAATTTAATAATTATGTAATTTGCAAACTTTACTGTACCTGGGTAGATAGATAAACTACGGGTATTTCCAGTTAGTCAACATAATTTCCAGCCTTTTAAATGTCCCCAATGCGGGGACCTGGGACACAAGTCTTTCTATGGATAGGTTAGGGGTAGATAACTTTTACTCTCCATTCAATAAAAATAGTTAAATCAAATGGTAGTTTTGAATAATTTTCAAATCATTATCAGCTAACAAAAATAATTTAATACAGCTAAGATGGAAGTATTGTTAATTTGTGTTTTTATGGTCATTTTAAATTTAATCTCGTATGCGTCAGAGCGTGGTATTTCCAACTAGCTCTTAGCTTTTTAAAATAGAGTTCACTTTTAATTTGCACATACAAACCAGTAATTCCAGTTTTACTTAAAAGCAACGACTGGTTGGCGGTTAAACTTTATATTAAAATTAAGTCCATGTAAGTATTTTTGTTATGACATAGCTGGGAAAACCCACTTGATAAACTTTACCGTTGTTGCAAGAGTAATTTTTGTCTCGTTTAAGTCGAATCGTAAATAAATAAATAAGTCTGTTTTCCTTACTAATTTTAAATAACTAATCTTCAGTAAGTTATTCAATATTTCATCAATGCCCGGGCGGACTCCGGCGTTCGGACAACAATAGAAAATCTATTGTGTCTCATTTTCCGGGCGTTGATGGGTTAAATTAGCAATTTGAACAGTAATTTTACAAATATTAAGGCTGGAACCAAACGGATTCGTAGACATAGACGTAGACGCGTAGACATCTACGCGTAGATTTGGACTACGTCTACGACTACGTACAGTAGACTTCGCACTACGCATCCAGTGTGTTTTGGCCAGTTTTGGCCTTTAATTTTTCAGAATAAGTTGCTTGTTTGTTGCTTAATATTTGACAATGTATAGAATATAATACATATATAACTAAACTTAAGTAATTCATTATTTCATCAATGCCCGCGCGGAAGCCGGCGTCCGGACAACAATAGAAAATACATTGTGTCTCATTTTCCGGGCGTTGATGGGTTAAATTAGCAATTCGAACAGTAATTTTACAAATACAAAGGCCAGAACCAAATAGATTCGTAGGCGTAGACGTCTACGCGTAGGTCCGGACTATGTCTAATAGTACAGTAGCCCGTAGAACATTTAAATCCTTAAAAGGTTACCGTTTGCCGTTGTGATATAGTTATTTATTACGAAATTATTTTTGTATATCTCCAAAAATTATATCTTTTTATCTTTCGAGGTTTACCACATGGTTTAGCTATTGTCGTGTTCTATAGCTTTGTTTGATTGCCACTGACAGTAGACTAGGTACAGTACGACTAAGTACAGTAGACTAGGCTCTACGCATTCAGTGTGTTTTGGCTGGTTTTGGCCTTTAATTTTTCAGAATAAGTTGCTTGTTTGTTGCTTAATATTTGACAATGTATAGAATATATATAATATTTAACTAAACTTAAGTATGTAATTCATTATTTCATCAAAGCCCGCGCGAACGCCGGTGTCCGAACAACAATAGAAAATATTATATTCAGTCTCATTTTCCGGGCGTTGATGGGTTAAAATGGATTCGTAAGCGTAGACGTCTACGCGTATGTACAGTAGACTACGCACTACGCATCTAGTGAGATTCGCAACAGAATAAATAATAATAGTTTCCGCCAGTTTCGGCCTTTAATTTTTAGAATAAGTTGATCTTTTGTAGACTTTAATAATTGACAATGTATAGAATCCCGTAATCAATTTCATAGTGATTGTTGTATGTACTAATAGGTACTCTAGCTAGATTGCTAGATGCTTTAAGTGCGATAACCGATTCAATATCTTTATAGTATACATAATATGGAAAGGGTTGACGAAATACGGCATTTCATACAAACTTTCAAGTCCTTATTTTTCGAAATGAATGAACCGATTTAAATTAAACTTCATACACATAATACATTGGTCTAAAAAGAATACATTGGTCTAAAAAGTTATTTGAAATCATTTTTAATGCTAAATTAGACCGATTTTTTACACTCCAAAAAGGAGTGTATATGTGTTCAGGGTTCATGTGTGTTTGTGGGTATGTGAGTTTCTTTATTCCACTATAACTATTTGGCTGTATGGTATCGTTAGAATCCTTACATAGTTCCGAGTGATACTGGCTATAATTTTTTTGAGAAATGTCAATATGGAGACTGTACGACGCCACTTTTTTATTTATTTTATTTTATTTTATTTTATTTTATTTAATTTAAATAAAAGTTTTCTTCAATTATTACAATATGGGCATCAAAAGGCCCTAATGAGCACATTTAAAAACTACATATACGATTTATCACTAAAATGTGTGAAATTAAAATAATAAATTTAAAAAATATTAAAAACACGACTGCCCTGCAGGGTTGCCACCCGTCCCAATTTTTCCGGGACAGTCCCGATTTCGATGAAATTGTCCGGCGTCCCGACGCTTCATCAGTTTTGTTCCGATTTTTGATGAGAACACGCAGTCAAAATCAGTGTTGATAAAAAAATGGGTCGAAATATTTAAAAGCATAAAGGACAGCAAGTTAAATGCCTTATTTTGCTTTGTATCTTGTTAAGTATACCGCCTTCGATGTGAGCGAGAATGACACTTGTTATTTAACCTTTTAATTCGTTTTTGGCAGGGCAGTCGTGTTTATATTTTTTTTTTAAATCCATAGAAACATAAATTTCCAATTATCTTTTTTAAAAAGATATTTCAAAATGTTTTAGCCCTATGTATCCTGCTTAAGCATATGAAGTTTCATTAAAATCTGTTCATTCATTTCGAAGTATGAAATGCTGTTTTCGTCAACGCCCTAAACAAATTAACGTCGTGTAATAGGTATATTCCCGGATGTTTAACAATATCATGGACCAAATTCGTCCATGACAATATGAACTTTACTGTTAATGCTATATTTCCGGTGAAACAATGCTATATTGTCATCAAAGTTTTGGAAAAACCTGTGTCACTCGTACAAAAGGTGACGGAAACGAGTGATAATTAACAATTCTATCAAAACTGTTGATTACCTGCCGTCAAACAGCGGTTTGTGGTCGGCGGCCAGCGAACTAAAATCTATGGAAGTGTAATTGAAAACAAATATTGCTTAAACAAAACAATGGCATTACGGGGCCGAAAAAGTACAACTCGCTCAGCTTTAATCGGGCCAGCCACGCACCGGGGGCCCTACCGCCTATCTCAAAGCGATAGCCAAAGCGATAGCAATACTCTATCCGTCCTTGTCATATCATAACACGATGACAAGGACGGACAGTGCACTGACGTCATAAACTTTAGCAATTTGAAAGCTTTTTGAGTTAGGCTGTAGGCCTGCCGGTGACTGACGTTAACTGTACCGGACCACCACCGTAATGACGAATGACGAATGACGATTGGTGGTATGGCCCGTTTGTGAACGAAATACGAAACGAATACAAACAAATAAGTACCTAAGCCTACCTAATTATCAAAGGTAATAAAAGAACAAAAAATAAAGCATTTATTTACAACAACATTATCTTATCTATAACTATCTATTTACAATCTGTCGTTTTGTCCCGCACATATCTCCCGCCGTACGGACGCCGCGGTGTCCGTAGTAGTCTCCGGTGCGGGCACGTCAGTCGGAGGTAGCACGACGATCTTCTTGGTCGGTCGCCGGAGCACGCCGTTGCGCGTTCGCACGTCCGCCACGCGCGTTGTGCCGTCGGGGCCCGGGTGTAAGGCGGTTACGATGCCCCGGGGCCATATGTTGCGGGGTAGATTGCCGTCGGCGATGAGCACGATGTCGCCGATAGCGAGCGGTTTCCCGCGTCCATGGGGCTCCCGCCGGTGTTGCAGCTCAGGCAGATATTCGCGCACCCAGCGCGCCCAAAAGTGGTCAGCGAGGCGCTGCGCGCGGCGCCAGTCGGCTTTGCTGCTCAGGTCGGTGTCGGTGAACGTGCCAGATGGTGGCGTGCGCGCTGAGCCCCCGATGAGGAAGTGGTTCGGTGTCAGCGCCTCCTCGTCAGCCGGGTCCACGGAGACGTGAGTGAGCGGACGGCTGTTCACGATGTATTCAGCTTCAGCCAGGAGGGTGTGGAGACATTCTTCATGAGGGTGCCGCTCGTGCAGCACGCGTTGCAGGACGGTTTTGACGGATTTGACGAGACGTTCCCAGCATCCGCCCATGAACGGGCTAGACGGGCAGATGAAGCGCCATCGTATTGCGCGCTTCGCTGATTCTTCTTGTAGCGCCTCCCGGAGCTCCTTGTCGGCACCGTGCATGTTGGTGCCGTTGTCCGAGTAGATTTCGGCGGGGCAGCCGCGCCGCGCGATGAAGCGGCGCAGCGCCATCACCGCGGAGTCGCTGCTCAGGCTGGCTGCGATTTCTAGGTGTAGCGCCCTCGTCGTCAGGCACGTGAAGAGGGCCACGTAGCGCTTCTCGTGGCGGCGCCCGACGGTGACAGTTAGAGGCCCGAAATAGTCGAGGCCGACGAAGGTGAATGCCCTTTGGTGGTGTCCCAATCGATTGTACGGATGATCGCCGGTAGGGGGCGCGGCGGGTCGCGCTCTTCGGATCCGGCAGGGCAGGCAGCTGTTGACGATTTGCTTGACGGTCGGTCGGAGGCGCAGCACCCAATGTTGTTGACGAACTTCGTTTACCACCGCCTCGGTGCTGCTGTGGGCTAGTTGACGATGAACCCACGCGATGTACAGCTTGGTGAACGGGTGATCGCCGTCGATGACGCTCGGCTCCTTTTGTGATGTCGGGACGTCGGCGGCGGCGGCGATTCTTGATTTCAGGCGGAGTGTTTGCGCGTCGTCGATGTACACGGCCAGCGGTTTCAGTCGGCTGTCGGCCGGCAGCGGTCGGTTGGCGCGCAGTGCTGCGATTTCGGCCGGGAACGATTGTTGTTGTGAATTGCGTATCCACAGCTGTTCGGCTCGTCGCGTGTAATCTGCGTCCAGTTCGATGAAGGTGGGCGTGGCACCGGGCGTGCGACACGGAGCGGTGGGCGTGGCTTTCTTCTTACTGCTTGTAGTCGCTAGATGGCGCCATTGCGGATCTTTTTCAGGCCGATGTTTCGTTCGCTTGTAGTTGACTTGGTGTTTCGCTGTCTTGACGAGGTCGATGAACTGTAGTACGCGCGCCGTTGTTCGTATGAGGCGCAGCCACGATGAAAAACGTTCTATCTTCGGTAATGCTTCGAATAACGAGTTGTTTGCGATCGATGTGACGATAGCGTGCACCTTTTCTTCGCCGGTGTTTGTTTCGATTTTGCTCGCTTTTTCTTGTGGCCACGCGTCCTCTTCTTGATATAGGAAGGCGGGGCCGATGAACCATCGATGCGTAGCGGCGAAGTTGGGTGGCACGTTGCGGGTGTCGTCGTCGGCGACTGACTTCATACGATATTCTTGTGGGGGTCCCTCCCGCCGGTGATTGCGCCACAGGAAGCGAAGCGCGTCGCGGTCTTCAGTTTTGATGCCGATGCGCAGGAACATTTCTTCTATGTCGGCGGCCACCGCCACCGGATGCTGTCTGAATCGCATGAGCACCCCTGGTAGCGACTGTAGCAGGTCGGGGCCGCTTAGCAGGTGGTCATTGAGCGATGTGCCGGCGTAGCGAGCTGCGGCGTCGAAAACCAC
This sequence comes from Agriphila geniculea, assembly GCA_943789525.1. Classification (NCBI taxonomy): domain Eukaryota; kingdom Metazoa; phylum Arthropoda; class Insecta; order Lepidoptera; family Crambidae; genus Agriphila; species Agriphila geniculea. The sequence continues at coordinate 17,049,813 of OX038890.1, forward strand.
ACGAACTTTTTCTGGCTTCGCTGGATGTAGCACGGCGAAATGAGGCAGGTACCATGTTCGGCCGGGCGTCGATTGCTTCGGTGCTTCCTCGGCGTAACCTTTTTCTATAAGCGCTTCGATATTTTTCTCGTATTTTTCTTGAAGTTGCGGTTCACGATCGATTTTCTTCTCTGTGGCGATCATTCGTTTCAGTGCGCATTCGTAGTTGTTCGGCAGCGCTACGTCATTCTTCCACAGGAGCGATGTTTCGTAGCCCCCCTCCCCCCTCTCGACGGTGTTTTTCTCCAGCTGATGTAGCGCGAGCTCATCGGGGTCGGCTCGTGTCTTCCTTGGCTGGATGCAGAGTGATTCGAGAGAGAAGAAGTGCTTCATCTGGTCATCTATGCTGTCGACTGCTGGCTGGTCGGTCACGTGGGCGACGTAGTGTACTTGTCGACCGAGGCTTCGTGTCGTAGCTCCATGCAGCACCCAGCCCAGCGGCGTGAGAGAGGCCGCCGGCTGATTTTCATTGCCGCGTCGAACTTCCTCGGCGATTAGTAGTTGCCAGTTGTCTTGACCGATGAGTAGAGAGGGCTTCGCTTCTTCATAAGAAATGCATCTGTCGAGGTCCCGGAGGTGCGCGGCATTGATGACGTCAGTCTTCGAAATAGTTTGCGATGAAAGGTGCAAACGATCTATCGTTCTCGCTCGCACGTCGAAAGTCTTGCTGTTGTGGCCACGTAGCTGTAGTGTGACACGACGCGACGATATATCTTTCTCTTTCCCGGATACTGTTTCTATGGAGAGCGGGTCGGCGGGTCCGTCGGCGCCTATCTTCGATGCGATGTGAGCGTCGACCAATGTCACGGTGGACCCGTCGTCGAGGAGAGCGTGCGTGTCTATGTGGCCCGTAGCGCCGGAGATTCGAACTGGAACGATCTTCAGGTACGTGCTTGAGATGTGTTTCGTTGTGTGCGCGACTGTTTCTGTCTCGCTCTTTTCTTCGGTGTTCGGAGCTTGTTTCGGTTCGTAGTGCAGCATGCGATGATGTGTCTTGATGCATCCGTTTTCATTGCAGCTCTTCGTTTTGCAGCGATGTGAAAATGATTTGTGTCCCAGGCAGCGAAAGCAGAGCCTCTTTTCTTTAGCTAGCTCCCATCTTCCGTTGCTGTCGGCATTCTTGAACACGTTGCACTCGTAGGCGGGATGCGACGATTGTTCGCACATAATGCATGCGGCTGGCTTCTTATTTTCAAACGATTTCTTCTCGATGGTGGCATTAGCTCGGTGGATCGGACGCTGGCGCGGTGGCGGTGGTGTATCTTCAGACAGGATGTTCTCAGGTGGTGCGAATTTTGGCAGCTTTCGGCTTCTTCGATGATGAAATTCTTGAACATGTCGAGATTTGCTTTCTTGTCCGTCTTTTTGCGGTAATCGTACCACCGGTACCGCAGCGCCGGCGTTAGCTTTTCCACGAGGCCCTTGAGTATCTTCGGATGATGGCAGTAATTCTCTTCCCCCAGAGCGTAGAGTACCGCAACGGTGTTCTGAATTTTGTTCGCAAACGCGCATACGTCTTTTGCTGCGTCGGTGGGCCGCTGAATGTTTTCTAACTTCTCGTACTCCAGCTGCGCGATGGTGTGCGGTCGTCCGAAGCGGTTCTCCAGCGCGCGCATGATTTCTTCTGGTTTGGCGGCCACGATGAGGAGGCTGTTGACTTCTTCCTTGGCGCGTCCCTTCAGCGCCCGTCGCAGTCTGGCTGTGTTCTCCCTTGCGCTGCCATGCGGTGAGAGGTCTTCGTATGCCATTTTGAAATTGAGCCATTCCGTGTGCGCCCCGTTGAATGTCGGCAGGTCTGCGCTCGGTAGCTGTCGTATCACCGGGGCAGGTGCGGTTCTTGGGGCTAGGGCTTGAGCGGCGGCCAGCAGTGCAGCGGTTAGCTCCGATACTTCGATTTTTTCGGATTTTGTCTTCTTTACTGGAGGCGTAGGTACTGGAGCTGATGTCGGAATCTTCTGAACTTCATCTTCTATACGCGGAGAATTCTTCACGGCGAGTAGTTCGACGGCGTCCATCCACTTTTCGACGCGGGCCCGTGAAGTCTCGACGGCGACGGTGTCTTGTTCGATATCTGACATTTCGGAATCTTCGGTCTCCTCGGCTTGGATTTTTTCTAGCCGCGCCTCCGCCAATTCCAGCTTCCTTTTTGCTATATCTTCCTTTGCTTCCGCGATACGCTGCGCACGTAGAGTTTTCGATGTGGAGGCGCGCGATGTTTTCTTCGATTTTTCTTGCTCGATAGGCGGCATAGCCGGTGACTCGGGGGGGTCTTCATGAACGATTGGCCTGGCCGGCCCTTGCTCCCCCGAGGTGCTTGCTGCTTTCTGCTTCTCCGCTTCTTTTCTTGTTAGAACCATTTTCTTCTTTTATCCGGCACTCGGAGGACCAGCATGTACCGGACCACCACCGTAATGACGAATGACGAATGACGATTGGTGGTATGGCCCGTTTGTGTACGTAGCAACGAAACGATGAGGGTTCCAGATAAGCGAATGGTCCAAGAAATAAAACTCTTCTTAGTTGTTAAGTCGGAGACGGCTGCGTATCGAATGCGTGCCGCAGCGAGTTGGCGCCGCTTTATATATACTTTTGCCCCGCCCACTACTAGCGCTATCGCGCGTAGGACAATTGCGCGCGTTCTCTAATCGAATTCTGTTTGGGCGAGGCAATTTTCTACATGAAACGAACCAAACTGCTAAACTTTATTTATCAAACTTATTTACAAACAATATACAAACAATAATAAAACGATACACAAACGAGAACTTAAAACTATAACGAAGTACAAAACGAAATGCGAAATAATACGAACGAAATACGAAACGAATACAAACAAATAAGTACCTAAGCGGGTACGTATCAGAATGTCTAAAGTTAGAATGTCTAAACTTAAAATGGCAAAGTTCAAAATGTCAAAAATTTGAATGTCTAACGATTAAAATGTAAAACGTTCAAAATGTCAAAAACGAAAATGTCAAACGGTCAGATAGTCCTAAATTAAAATGTCTAAGTTCAAATGATCAAAACTTAAAATGTCTAATATTCAAATTACCAATTCAAAATAAATTCCAATTACATTTTTTTCATACAAAACTGTAAATCGCAATAATTTTTGTTTGGTTTGGTATTTTGGATTTTTTATTTAGTTAAATATTACTAGATAAATAATGTCTTTCTTTATCCAATTAATAACATCACAAAAAAAGTTAATTATGGTTAAATTGCGAATCATTCTGGTGTTATGTTAATACTTTGTATGGGAAGCTCACGGTTCGCCGGAGTAATGGATACTAGCGCGGTTTTCTTGCGGTTTTATTAAAAGTAGTTTGATAATTAGTTAGTATTTGGTTTGATTTTGGATTTTCTTGACGTTTCAGCATAGCCATTAGTCTAGGGGGACTTTGAAAATTGTTGTGTTCCGGCAGTAAGAGGTAAGCCAGTACCTCAGTGGTGAGGATTAAATATGTTCCAATCGCAAATCATTTTGGTATTACCTACCACAGATAATTATGTATTACGTTTGTATGAAAAGCTCACTGTTTTCCGGAGTCTTTTTTCATGGAGGGGATCGCTTATTCTCCTGCTTTAATGTTTGGTAATAAGTGTAGCAGTCTACCAAAGTTGAAGTTGAGAAAGTGTGATTTGAATAAGTTAAGAAATAATAACAACTTGACTACACCAACGTCAGCGCGTGCACAACACGGGCGCGGTGCATTGGTCGAGCGGCGTGCGCTCCGCGTCTCGTGGTGGCTTAGTCTTGACTGGTGATCTCGGCGAGTGCATCCAATTGATATATTGCAATGAATCAAAGAAATGCACACAAAAAACTGGAGGACAATAGGCGCACGTTAAGGTGGGTACTCACTTAGGTTCGCGAACCTGCAGCAACCTGTGCTGAAAATAGTTTGCCATAGTGTGTATGTATGCAAACTTGATTCGCACAGGTACATACTATAGCAAAAGTGAAAATAAAAGGGAACAAAATTTTCTGACACCTAAGTTTAGATGTGTCACTAATCTGCAATACCCTAATAATAATATCTATCTCCAAGAAATATATTAGTTATCATATTTACCAAAACTGTCTCTAAAGTATAAATCATCGGATTAATGTAAATATGTATCTTAAATTATAGTTTGATCACTTTTTTTTATAGCCTGAATATACCTAAGATCTATGCTCTAAACAGTAAGTTACGGGCAGGAATAATACAACTACCTAAAATAATAAACTTGTCACTATAAATCTAATCATCTAACTATTAGCATCGATTTATCGATTAATAGAAAAATTCTTAATAGGGGCGGAGTTTTTATAACGGAGTTTTTAAAACCATTTTGATATTGTTTGGTGATTCAATTTCAATGACACTTTTATTATTTTGATAATTGATATTATTTCCAAGTAATTTTTAATTAATATTTAGGTAATCGTTTTAACATTATTTAGTGATTCGATTTAGGTGAGAAATCTACTACTATTTTAGAAACAAATATTATTAACTAGGTCACTGAAAACGCATTTATTAGGTAATTGATAAAATCATGCCCTTAAAATAATAGAAAATGAATATAATAAAGAGGAAAGAAAATCATCATTTATATTTACGTCATAATATAAAAGCTTTACATCTAAGTACCTAAATAATCACAATAAGTATATTATAATAGTAAAAAAACATTTTTTTTACACAATAGTGTAATAATGTTACATCTTAGGTAAATAATCACAAATTTCGAAAACGTAAGTATACCCTCCTCCATGTTACAATTTAAAAATTGTAACGCAATTACTAGAAACTACAAAGAATTGCTCAAAAAATTTAGCAAGGCGATAAATGAAAAAAAAGGTGAATTGTTGTTTTCAAATCATTGTAAACCTTTGACTTATGGACCATTGATATTTTAACTAGTTTGATGTTTGAACCGTTTGACATTTTGAATTTTGCTATTATGAATTTATACATAATGATTTTTGACATTTTAAACCATTTGCATTTTGATTTTTGACATTTTGAACTTTGCCATTTTAACTTTAGACATTTTAACTTTAGACATTCTGATACGTACCCACCTAAGCCTACCTAATTATCAAAGGTAATAAAAGAACAAAAAATAAAGCATTTATTTACAACAACATTATCTTATCTATAACTATCTATTTACAATCTGTCGTTTTGTCCCGCACATTAACGTTCTTTACAATAATTGCAGTTTGTATTGTAGAGAAAGAGAAAATTAATTAGAAATTACGTCCTGTGTAGTCAAATGGTGTAATCATATTTTTTCGTTTTAGTATAGAAAATATCTATGAGTATACAAATTATGGTCGCTAATAAGCAATCAGTGCTCAGATGCTTATTTGTGCTGCATAATTAAATGCCAGCATTTTTAGCTCCATCCACTTAGTTGTAAGTACTTTTCGTGTGGTGCCATTTTTGAGCGCAATGCTTGTTCCATAGATTTTAGTTCGCAGTCGGCGGCGGACTTGTTTACGATGCGCGCGCGCCAGTGACGCTATCACACGGAAAGGTCAATGCGGGTGATGAGAACAGGGTTGCCGATTTAAAGCTAATATTTAAGCCGGCGACATAGGTAAAGACTGAATCCCGATTCGGAATTCCGAACGAAATATACAGGGTTATTTGTAAAACACCAACAATCTCGCAGGAGTAGATTACTAACATCAGAAACAACAACATTTGTTCTTCGACTTTTCCAAAAAGGGAAAAAATTATCGACTTTTCATACAAAAATCGATCAGCTGTTCGGGATATTTGTATGGAGAGTCGAATTTTTTTGTCGGTTTTCGGAAAAGTCGTAGAACAAATGTTGTTGTTTATGATGTTAGTAATCTACTTCTGCGAGGTTGTTGGTGTTTTACAAATAACCATGTAGGTAGTTAATGTATGAAAATTCCGTACGGAAAATCCCGTATGTGTGTGGTAGGTCCATTCATACAGTCCATACAACTCTTTGTATGGATTAGTTGCGTTCGGAAATACGTATGTACGGAATTCTGTGACGGAATTCCGTCTGTATGTGGCCAGCCTTAAATCTATGATACTATGACCATCAGCCATTTTTATTGTCCCCTAGATGGGGCACATTCCTTCCTTATGGGTGGGTAAAGAGGATGGGCCACCCACCACGCAGGCCCAATGCGGATTGGTGGGTGTTAACGACTGCAAATTCAGCCGGGACCAACGGGACCGGGACTTCCGAAACATGGAGAAACTCGAGATAATATTTTTTTCATTGTTTTGGATTGTTTTAATCGAAATATTATTACGTATAATTTTGTAACTTATGTATTTTGTTATTGGACACAGGAAATATACTTATTAACCCATTGGCTGCCGGGTGATTGAGAAACAATAGATTTTTTATTGTGTCGAGTCAAATAGGAATGGAAAGTCAAAAAATTCCCAGAGTTTTAACTCTGGGAATTTTTTGACTTTCCATTTAAGTTTTGGTTACCCTGTACGAGTCATCGATAAATCGATATCGATTTATCGATGACTCGTACATCTTAATTATCTTAATTATACAGTGTATAATATAGATAATTAAGATCACACTCACGTTTCATGAATCACATTTTAATAATATTTGGTGACACGAGACACATAACTTCATCGGATTTTTATCATCGATTAAACGCCTAATTTAAAACGTATATTTATAGGCGACTATGAAAATGGTGATTTAAATATAAATATATTACAGTTTAAGTAGGTTCATTTTCAAGCGCAACAAACACAAAATTAATGCTAGACCGTGGCTCCGCATCACAAAGTGTGAACTGGCACAAACACAAATCATGCCAAACAAGTGAGTTGAATCACAAATAGAATCAAGTCCTCTCCAAAATATCTATGGACGTGACATACATAGAAAAATAATATTTTTCTAATATTTTGAAGTAAATCACCATTATAAAGCCGAATATGGTAGATAGGTTCCCATGCATATAACCCGGAAAATTAGTATTGAAAACCATAGCAACTTTATAGCATAGCTGAGATTTCATTTGTATGGAAAATTGCCAACAATCTAAGTGACAACCCCTAGACACATATAAACAATTGTTTTTGATAATCAATCCCATTTATCAGCAAAAGCAAAAAAAATATCGGTCTAGGGTTGCCATTATGCAGTTTATAATTTTTTTAAAGTGTTAATTTTCCGGATTTTTTAATATATTTTAGGGTTGTATTGTATGCATAGTGCCCTATCTACTATTTCCAAACACCATGTATACCGATCCTATTCTTCAACAGTACCTTGTGTCCTCTGCGCGACTGGGTCAATCGATCCCGAGACGCTCCGCAATGTGTTCGGATACCCGCAGTACTACCCGGCCGCATCTAACAACGTCGCCATCAGTCAAGTGGTTCCAGTACAACCAGCCAACGCCACACTTACAGACCCTGACTACTGGGATGTGGACGAGCTGCCTGCTGCTGCGGTTGCTGACTACGATAGATTTGACTGGGTTCTGACAAAGGTTGGTTGTAAAGAAGTTAAAATAAATATTTGTTTGAATCAGGCGTCACTTGACGGAAGTCCCATACCATTGTGAAAAATAAAAATATATATGTAGGTTACTTCAGCAAAAAATAATATGCAAGATAAGATGCACTGCGCAACGCCCGCCCGCCCGCAAAAAATGCACATGCACGTATCAGCAATTACCGCGATTGGGGCCCTGCATTTAGCAAGACAGCAACACACCTTGCACCTTCACCAATTAGACCACTCTACACGGTGTTTCGCCATACCCGGGGCATCCTCAGGGGGGCTACTCAAATGGCCACTTTTCTATTCGTTTGAACGCTACGCTTACTATTAAAACTTTAAAATAATCAGTAAACTATAAAATTACGTGCCGTAAGCTTGACAATTCCATACAATACATCGAAGTCTGTGATTTAAATAAGTTTGCGACGTGTGATTTAATCATCTATTGCTCATATTTAAGCTTCAAAAGTAAGCGCAGCGTTCAAACGAATAGAAATTTGGCCATTTGAGTAGGGGGGCAGGAGTAGTTTACGTATGATCTAGCTAAGTAAGCTACATATTATATTTTTTCTTTTTTCACAAGTTGAAATTACTTTTTTGAACACGTTGATCAGGATGAAATTATTTGAGGAACTTCAAAAACACCTTCTGAAGTTTAAGTTCCCAACAAAAGTTTAAACCTTAAACCTTTTGCGACAAAAATAAAGATTCTGTCCGCAATCGTGTTATGAATTGATAATAATTCCTAACTGTAGTTTCTGATGATGTAATCAATATTCTAATCACATGTTATTTTTATTGGTACAATACAATACAATACGTTATTATTACTTTAGTATAGGTCATTGTCCCTCACAAAACGCTGCTGTTAGGATTTTTGTAGATTTTTTAGACAGCTAGTAAAGTGTTGCACCGTAAAGTGTTAGAGTGTTAAAGTGTTAGTTAGTGTAATTATGACGGAACAGATGAATTTACAAACATACATACATACATACATACATACATACAGGTCAAAATCATATACCCTCCGTTTTGGCTTCGCCGTAGTCGGGTAAAAATTAGTTGATAGCCTAGCTACTTTTGTTCACTTTATGGTAAGTAGAAGTACTAAAAATGTGATATGTATGATTTAAGCATCCCTAACGTTTACAAAATCACCAGTGGCCAGGAACTAATGCAATCTTTGAAGATCCTTAACATGAATGTTGGGAAAACAAAACATATAAACAACCTCAGCGGAGTTAGTTGAAACAGAAGAATTCAACATTCTTTTCTTTTTCAGCGCGTAGCCTCCAACTCCAACGTGAACTTCCTGATATCTCCATTGGGTCTGAAGTTGGCGCTGGCCATCTTGACTGAGGCTGCCACTGGCCTCACCAAGTCAGAACTGGTCTCAGTGCTCGGCTTGGAGGCAGATAGATACGCCGTCAGAGGGAAGTTCTCCACTATAATCGAGTCTCTACAGGTAATGACTGAAAAAGATGACGTAGCTCTGATGATATTCAAAAGGTTTTTGAAATGTAAGAATCCAACGAGTAGCTTGATGGTGCAGTGGCTTATTCGACCTGCGATTGTGGCAGTCAAGCAACTTGCGCTAAGGTCGGTAATGGGTGAAAAAAACACTATCTCTTCTCCACGCTTTGGAAGTCACGTTAAACCACTGCACAACTCCCACTATGGATTAGTTAAAATTCTAAGTTGTGATATCCAATATCCAATATGGCATTCCAATTGTCATTCAAATTCGGTTATTCCGATCTGTTACCTACCTCAAAGAATCCACCCTGGGGTGAATTCTAGGAGACGTATATCCGAGAATTTACCCAAAGCTAGGGAGGGAGCTAGCAGAGGGAGAATTCTCGGACATAAGTTTCCTAGAATTAAACTCAGGGTGGATTCTTTGGGGTACTTTAACAGGCGGGAATAACCGTTCAAAGTAAATAATACTTATCTTATTTTTCAGAAACAATCGCCACAGTACATCCTCAACTTAGGCAGTAGGATTTACTCGCAGGATACTGCTCAACCCAGGCAGCGTTTCGCCGCTATTGCTCTACAGTTTTACAAGACTGACTTAACGTCAATTAACTTCCAAGATCCAGTAACAGCGGCTTATTCCATCAATAGCTGGGTTGGAAACATCACGCAGGGAAGGATCAAGAACTTGGTGAATCCAGGTTAGTTTTTTAATTATTGATAACATGAACTTTAGGAACCATCATGCATCATACAACAACAGTTTGTGAGAGGAATTAATTTTCCTCGTGGCCAAATTAGTTTGGCATTTTAGTTTTTCCACGAGGAAACTGCGCATATTTTCACTTGACTTTTTAGAAACATATGAAAAGTAACATGAGAATCGAAGTTAAGTGAAATGTTTCAAGTTTTATTAGTTTAGTTAGATAATTAAACTTAAAACATAGTTACATAGACAATAGTATGGAAATTGTTAGCTTATTTCTAAAAGAGATCTCTTCCAGCCAACCTAGCATGTATTTGAGATTTTAAGCAGGTGACAAAGTGCAGAGATGGAGAATTTCAAGTTGGTTAAAATCTCATTTCCATTTTCAGACGACTTACCTGGTATGGTGGTCATGATTCTCAACACTCTGTACTTCAAGGGTAGTTGGCGTCACCAATTCGCTCCCAACGAGACTAAGGAGGGCGTGTTCTTCTGTACCCCCGAAGTGCGCAAACCAGTGCAGTTCATGAATGTGAAGGATAAGTTCTTCTACGCTGAATCACCTAAATTCGACGCTAAGATCCTGAGGATGCCATATCTTGTAAGTGAAGCTCTGACAGTAAACTTGCTTGTACGTAATAACTAAAAGAATAGGAATCATTTAATTGTAAGAAGCCGATTTACAATGTAGGGGTACTTTCTTATTCTATGTACATCTTGTTATCATTGTGGAATCCAATAAGTTGAAATTAAACTAGCAAGTGTGTGGATAAGATGGGCACAATAGTTAACATGATTTCGTTTGATAATACCATGTTTTCAGTAATTCTTACACCTCCCATTATTATTTTTAGGGTTCCGTAGCCAAAATGGCAAAAAACGGAACCCTTATAGATTCGTCATGTCTGTCTGTCTGTCTGTCTGTCTTTCTGTCTGTCTGTCTGTCTGTCTGTCCGTCCGTATGTCACAGCCACTTTATTCCAAAAGTATTAAGACTACATAGTTGAAACTTGGTAGGTAGGTGTATTCTATGAACCGCTTTACGATTTTTACACAAAAATAAAAAAAATAAAAGATTAAGGGGGGGCTCCCCATACATGGAACTGAAACTGAAAATATTTTTTTTCATCAAACCAATACTTGTGGGGTGTCTATAGATAGGTCTTTAAAAATGACATTGAGGTTTTTAAGACAATTTTTTCACAAAGTCAACCGTTTGAAAGATATATGCCGCCAAAGTGGTAAAATGTGTGTCCCCCCCCCTTTAACTTTTAAAGTAAGAGGGTGAAAAATCTAAAAAAAATATAAGCAATAGATCTTACCAAACACTTTCAACGAAAATTAGTTTGAACGAGATATAGTAATTAGTTTTCAAGATATAGTACATTTTCCAAAACCTCAAATATAACTTTGTCATTCATACAAACACTGTGAAAAACAAAGTTATTTTTTCAGACGAAAAATGATAGCGGTATTAAAATATGATATGGTATAATGTACCTACGGAACCCTACTGCGCGTGGCCCGACACGCACTTGGCCGGTTTTTATCAGTCCGAAAGAAAGCACGGCACGGATATTTTTGTTCCTATATAAACATAAATATTTTATTCATAGCTGTTTTTTATTTTGCAGGGCAATAAATACGCTATGTACATTATAGTACCGAATTCGCTGACGGGTTTGAACTTAGTGATTAACGGACTCAGCAGTCTTCGGTCGGAGATGGATACGCTGCACGAACGCCTGGTCGAAGTTAAGCTACCGAAGTACACGTTCGATTACAGCTCAGAGTTGAGTGAAGTTTTGAAAGAGGTAATTATTATAGCAACGGAATGGAAGACGTAGACGTAGAAGATAAATGTGTCAAATGGATACCTTTGACGAGTGCTAAAAATTGGTTCGAAACAAGACATGAGATTGAATTGGATTGATAATACTTTAATTGCTGGCATGCTCAGCAACCAGCATTTTCATGCATCCATTCTTTTTGTAAGATAAAAAAAAACAAAAAACCGACTTAAAAAAACCTGCCTCGAAAAAGCAAGAAATAATATTCAAATCATTAGATACGCATATCATTGTTATAATAACAAGACGTCTATTGAAGTCGGGTGGGGCTGGAGTACAACTTCCTTTTTTTATTCTATAAAAGCCCTACCCGACTTCAATAGACGTCTTGTTATTATAACAATGATATGCGTATCTAATGATTTGAATATTATTTCTTGCTTTTTCGAGGCAGGTTTTTTGAAGTCGGTTTTTTGTTTTTTAAAACAATTTTTTATTTTTTCATTTTTAGTTAAGTACCTTCTCTATTATGTAGTGTAGGTATATTATTTCGTAGAAAAATTGGCTCAGTCAAACGTGAGATATTCGCGGAGAAACATACATTCATACAGGTCAAACTGAGAGAGAACTCTCTTTTTTTTGAAGTCGGTTAAAAATACTACACTAAAAGTACCCTTTCCCAACAAAAAGAAACATCTAATTCGATTTATTAATAACAAAGTCGTCAAGGTAGTTGATGAAAAATCATAGTATTTTCAGGATTTCTTGAAAACTACTAAACCGATTGAAATAAAAATTAAATGGGACCATCTCGCAAGAAAACTCAATCGAACAAAAAAGAATCATCAAAATCGGTCCATAAATGTCGAAGATATGCGCGAACAACGATAAAAAAAAAGTATTCAATCGAATTGAGAACCTCCTCCTTTTTGTGAAGTCGGTCAAAAACTCTTTGTGTTGAAAAAAATGGTTGTCTGTAAAGTTGGTTTACGGACGATAATTATTTTACGTGATAACGCCATAAGAAAACATTGGTATTCACATTAAATATTCTCTTCACTTTATAAACAACGCAAGCACTCTCGCTTGCGGAACGTGACAATTTTTCGTGCATGCCACCGGCGTTCATCGATTTATATATTATCGTTATCACGTCAAAAAAGTAATATCCAAAAGTGCTTTTTGAATTTGGGCTTAGATTAAGCTCCATTGCATCGGAATCGGAGCGGACAGAGCGGACTTCTGTGGCATCGAAATCCATACTAAGCGACAAATGCCGAGACGCTCCGTTTGCGCCGTATGCTTTGATTCCGATGCAGTGGAAGATGCAAAACGTAACTCGAAATGAGTTATTTCTGAAACATTGAAAAGTAAAGAGCATTTAAATTGTATACTTTACGAGAGAAAGAAGTATGTCATAGAAATTAGACTCACCATTACACCCTTTTCATTGCGTTTCAGTTGGGTGTCCGACAAGCCTTCACTGACCTAGCTTCGTTTCCCGGCATCGCGCGCGGGCAGACTCTCTCGCAGCGGCTGCGAGTGTCCAAGGTGCTGCAGCGGTCTGGCATCGACGTCAACGAGCTCGGCAGTGTCGCATATTCCGCTACAGGTCGTTGCAATTTTTTTTCTTGTGTAGCCGTCGCTATGCACCGTAGACTAATCCTCAGATTCAATAATTAATCCACAGATTAGTTGCTAAGCAACTGTCGTTAATTTTTTATTAAAATCTACCGTTACATAGCAACTAATCTGGATTAGGCTTACCCAGCGAACTAAAATCTATGGAAGTGTAATTGCAAACAAATATTGCTTAAAAATAGCACCACGGGGCCAAAAAAGTCCAACCCGCTCAGCTTTAGTCGGGCCAGCCACGCACCCGGTGACTGACGTTAGTGTTCTTTTCAATAATCTTGTAGCATCTTTATAACATTATGGTTGCAATAAATATATTGAATTGAATTAATTAAAGTTTGTACTGTAGAGAAAAGATAGAAAGAGAGAGTTTATTAGAAATAACCGTCCTTTATAGTCAAATGGTGTAAAATATGCATAGAAGGCAGTAAAAAGATGCAGAAATAACGTATCTTATTTTTTCGTTTAAGTATAGAAAATATCTAAAAGTAATACAAATTATGGTCGCTTAACTTCCACTTGTTGTACTTTCCGTGTGGTGCCATTTTTTGAGCAGAATGCTTATTCCATAGATTTTAGTTCGCTGGGCCTACCCATATCTGTGGATTAATTATTGGGTCTGGCCGTAAGGTAGGAATTACATCAACCAATTTGCAGAATGCTAAAATCTAGTGAAAGTACTAGGACTTTCAAGTGTCCATAATGATCTGTTGAATAATCAACACAAAAGAGATGGCATCAAATCGATACAGACAAACTATAATGCCAATCGAATGCTTAGAACGAGGCGAAATAACCCAGGAATAGGTACAGTTTATTCTTTATAAACTCTATTATCGATTTCTTAGTTTTCGGTCTGATTTTTTTCGGTTTAAATATTTTGGACTTTCTCTGCTCATCTAGCACTCTGCAAATTGGACAGTACAAAACCCGCACTTTGTACTGTCCAATTTGCATTTCGCTTTCTGAACCTTGGCTGTTGTCTTGATTTTTGGTTTGTTTGGTTGGTTTTCTCAAAAGTTTGTAACGGTCAAACTGGAAAGCCTTCTGAATTTGTCTCAAGTTTGTATAACTTTGTTTCTTTTGTTGTAGAAATATCGCTAGTAAACAAATTCGGTGAAGATGATGAGACCAGCGTGGAAGTTAACGCCAACAAGCCGTTCTTCTTCTTCATCCAAGATGAAACCACTCGGCAGCTTCTGTTCACTGGGAGAGTGTCTGATCCTTCCATCATGGATGGATCTTTTAAGAAACCGACAGCATAATACCACCTTACTACGAGATAATACTGTATTAGAATTGTTATTTGGTATTTCATCTCATTCAGTTGCATAAACGCGTCGTTAGGTAAAGCGAGACAGTAATACGTTATCTTATTATCTTTTATAGGGTAGAAAGAGTTACGTCATGTTCTCAGATTTAGAGTTAAATTGAACACCGATTGATTAAACATTATGAAAGCAGAAAAAAGGTTCTTTATTATTTTAGGTCATTTATAAAAAAAGAGTTTATGATAAAACGCACAGTATGGTAATTTTAATGAGCTCGGAAATAGTTGATTTTACCATATTTTTTTCATACAGTTTATTTCATAAACAACTTAGTTGTAGGTTGTTGACCATAAACAGTTTGGTATGGTCTTGTAATGGGAAATAGTAATTTCCCATTACTGAACCCCCTGTAACCCCTGAACTAATATCTATTTTTTAACTTTGCTCTCAACACTTTTGGAATTTTTATTACTTGATTGAAAGACTTTTTTTATAAAACACGTACCATAAGTAGGGGGACATAAAAATGTACCTATGACTGATCGTAAGAGTTTTTATAGGTAGGTATGATAATGGTTTCGAATGAAAAAAATAAAGTGGTTTCAGATTGTAAATTGAATAGGTAGTTACTTAAAACTTAAACATTTGATTAATTAACATAATTTCATTAATGTAAGTGTGTCCTACTTTTTAGTTTGATAAAAGCTTATGTTATCTCTTTATACTTAATTTAAGGAGTGAATGTATTTTTATAATAAGCATTTTAGAAGCTGCTTAGAATTCAAAAGTTAGGTCACAGAATAAATAATAGTACAAGTACAGAAGCAGCACGCCGCAAAGTCATTTAAATAAATAGCGACTTTTGTACCGACACAATAAAGTGCAATTCAGGTCGCACAGCGCTAATGGTCTACAGTTATATTCACCTAGTAGAGGTTAGGTTTCTATGTAATAAGACTGCGATAGCAACAACTTCATGAAGATATATTACGGTGAAAATAGAAAATTTTATTTGTAAAATGGTTAAGTTCTTTTACTATTATATAAATTTTCTTTTAACTTATGAATTCAATGTTATAAAATATATTAAGTAATGTGAACAGAATTATGAATAAATTAAAAATAAGAACATTTTTAGACAGCTAAACTGCGATCGCAAGCAATTAAACTTCAATAAATAAAACAGTGACAACAGAAAAATCATCTTTAATTTTCCATCTTAGTTGCATGAAGGTAAGTTAATCCTTATCCTTTAAAAATAAAAGTAAAATAGTCACTTGACACTTGACATTTGCGTCACGACATTCTTTACACGTCGTCTTGACGATATTCATTTGACACTCGACACTCAACACTCGAATCACGACACTCGACACCCGAAACATGTCATTTGAGGCTCGACTCTTTCACTTAACATTTGACATTTGATTGATACTAATATTAACATTCAACACTCGATACTCAACACACAACACTTGACAGTCGACGCTAGATACTCGACACTCGACTCTCGACATTTGAAACCCGATACTCGACGTCTTAACATTTGAGACTCGACACTCGGTTCTCGACACTCGACCTTGACAGTCGATACTAGATACTCGATACTCGACATTAAACACTAGACACTCGACACTCTAGTTCACATTTGAAACCCGACGCTCAACGTCTTGACATTTGACACTCGATACTCAATGGGGAATGTCCGAAAAAAATCAAACTGGCTGAATTTTTTTAGCGGTAATAAATTTCGGTAGCGTGAAAAAACTTAAACTTGTTACTCGACGCTCGATTCTTTCACTTGACACTTAACATTTGATACTAACATTGACATTTGACACTCGACACTCCACACTTGACACTTGACAGTCGACACAAGATACTCGACACACTCGACATTTGAACAAGACACTCGACGCTTTGACACTCGACACTCGATACACGACACTCGACACTCGGAATTCGACACTTGACAGGCAACACTAGATACCCGACACTCAACACTCGCCAGTGTCACTCCACTCGGGTCAGGTTGATGTAAAAATTCCAACAAAGCCTCTTCAGAATCTGTTCAGGCATTTAGAAGTTATGGTCGATTAAAGAAACTCACATTATATACAAACATACTGTGTAACGAAGTAAAACGAACCTTCGCGAATGTTCGCAACCGGCCGCACTGCGCGCTTGGGGCGCCTTGATACTGCAGGCGACTGCCTAGCCTAGCATGTATCGTAGGCGCGTTGCAACTGTCGAACCGAGCAAGACTAGCGTGAAAAACGTACGGACTTTCACATGATTCCCGTGCCATCACAAACCACGCTGCACACCACAAGTAATTTGTTTTAGCAAGTTCTTACAACGATCGACCGCTTGCTTCAGAGTACTCCATGCTACTGGATGGGACACACGGCCTCTCTGCTTCAAGATTGAAAAAAAAAACGATGCTAAGTCTGTGTTTCGGTGGGTTTTGGGTCAGGGCAGTTTCTAAATTCGCTGGTTATGATTTATCCTGAATTTAGTCCCAACAAAATTTCAATGTTTATTGCAAGATACAGCCATAAGGATGTTATTGCAACGCTCTATATCAAAATTTTGTATATATTTTATTATTTGAGATAATTGGCAAAAATATATGTTTTCTGAATTCAGTGGCTCTGATATAGGTGGATTTCAGTGGATAAAATGGTACCGAAATCAGAAAATGACCCACGGAAATCAGATTTCATCGATCGAAATAGGAAATATGTATTGTTTCTTAAAAAAAAATTACGACTTCTAACGCAAAATATTTATTGTGTCCACCTTTTAAGGTAAATATTTAACTGATAAGTTGCAGCTTTTAGTTTATTTGTTTTTTTTTTGTGAGGTTAAATTATGGCTGTGTTGATACGAAATAATTAATAACTGCTATGAAAAAGCATTGTTAATGTAGATTTAAGATTTTGTACTTACTCAGCTTTGGGTAATTTTATTTATTTCCCCTATAAAATCATATGCAATTTAATTTGCTGGTCACAAACCTGATTTTGGTGGACCCTCAAATTTAAAAATCAAATATCTCGTAAACCGCTTTGTCAATAGGTGCACCATTTATATATATTTACTTAAATTTGGTTATATTTTCAATAACGTTTATCATATAACTTCCAAAAACCGAATAAGAAAGTGCCACCAAAATGAGCATTTTTGGCAATGTCTGGAGAAGTGCTCATAACTTGCCAACCTAGTGCGGGGCGGGGTGCGGTACCGCCGATCGGTGGGAGGGCGGGAGTGGCCTTTCTGTATCAGTACTATTAATTCTAGGCGCTTATCTAGGCACCAGTCAGTGCGTAGGCAGCCTAAATAATTTGATTTCCTGAATTCGATGACTGCCAATAGTCTGAGTGTAATAAATAACTGATAACAATACAAGGGTAGTCAGTATTCAGCAAAGTTTTTTTTTGTATAGATAAATGATAAATTTTATGTTGCAATTTGATTGGTTAGGCGGTTAGTACACCGACGCATTCGCATGCGGAATCTTTGCGAAACTGCAATGGGTTCGCAAAGATTCCGTATGCGAATGCCTTAAAGACATAAAAAAGATACTTCCTCAAAAACACGTCCAACCGGTGGATTTCACAAAATATGTCTCATTGCTTTACTTAAATTATTGTTACTTTGAATACAGGTTTTCAAATTAATGTTCCCACTGTAGAGACATATTGTTAGTCATTCCGACCTGCTAATAGGTTTCTCAGTGCACAGGAGGCAACCGGCCGTGCAAGATCTGTTGTTTATGGTTTATTAAGACTAATGTACAGAATATAAGTGTTTCTGTTTAATAATTGTTTACGCCGATTTACAAAGAAGCTGAAATGACTTCTTTAAAAATTCTCAGTAAGTAATTTTCTACTACTATATAGATATAAATTATTTTGAGTTAAAAAAATGCATTGTGTTTTCCGACCTTCAATGAGCTTTGAAAATGTATTACATTTGTGATTTTATTTAGATTCTCTCTTGTTTTGTTCAATTTTGTTGTTTTCCTTATTCGGTTGACCTTTGTTTGCATCCATTTCAAATACGGAATATTTCCACTACGAGACATCATAACCGGTTAATATCGAGATATAATTTTTGAAATAAAATTATTTAAAAAATAAAAAATATAAAAAGTAAGTGTACATACTATTATACCACGTAGAATTATGTTAGTGAAAGGAAAAATTTTGAACATAATGTGAAGGAATGTTTTTAAAATTAATCCTCAGAAGTGTCGATTACATTTAGCCAATCTAGTGTCCAATTTAGGAATCCAATTAAGGGTTGCCACTCGTTATTGACAAAAAATATTGTATAATGAGTTCAGGTTCGATTTTAACTGTGAATTTACACTAATAACGGAAAGGTCAACATTGTTTATGATTTTTATTCGATTCTTATCTCAATCGGAATACTTATCTACATTTAGGTATTGTATTGATAGTTTACGAAAACCTAAGCATATGCGCAGAGTTTTAGAATCCTACTAATATTATAAATTAGTGGGTTTAGATGTTTGTTTCTCAATCACACAAAAAACGGTTGAATGGATTTGCATGAAATTTGACAAACAGATAGTTTATAAAGCCTGGATTAAAACATTGGATCCTTTTTATCCTGGTCAAAGGTTACTTACTTAGGAATTTTCCGAATGTCCACGCGGACGAAGTCACGGGTGGAAGCTAGTAATAAATAAATAAAAAACGTTTTTTGCTTTCGAACTTGTCGGTAAAGCAGTCTGAACGATCTATAAATGAGTGAGAGACGCGTCGGTCAAACAGTCACCCAGTAACGTGTCGGTCAAGCAGTTCCGCAGCGAAGAGACACTTCAATTTTCGACGAGTTTATTATAAGCATATGCGGTGTCGCGCGTATAAATCATGAATGGTGAAGCGAACAAGCATTGAATTCGAACCTCTCGACTGACAAATTTTTTTATTTACTTTTTTTTTCTGTTTTATGAATGTACGTATATTTTATCTGAAAAAATATTTTTTAAGAATTAAATAAAATGGAAAACGTCACTATAAGAAAAAAAATAATTTCGAACATAGATGATTCGTTCGAATCCTTACCCAACCTGGACAGCACCACGTCATCGCTATCTTCAACAATAAATCGAGCTAATAGCCTACCAGATCTGTCTACAATAAACTATGATGAAGTCGAAAAATTAAAACAGTCAATTGAAGAATTAAAGACTCAACTCGGCAGTGCGCACTCTGAAATTGATAAACTGCTACTTGAAAATAACTGCTTACAAAATACTATAAAAAGTAATGAACTTAAAATCAATGAATTGCTAAAAATTTGCTCAAATACAAAAAATAAACCACAATCGACTACAAAAAAGACACAAAGAAAAATTCATAAGAAAAAGTTAGATTTCTCTGATGTTCAATCTCCCTTACAAACATGCAGTACTCACAGCATTAACAATGAAGAAAATATTACACACATTAACAATTCTGATCCTGAAACAAATTACAGTAGCTCAGCCAAATTACACTGAATGACTCTGATACAAAACCGGCTTCCGAAATATCTACAATCCCATCAGTACATGAATCTCAGTCTTCTAAGATGAAGAAAATATTAATATTCGGTACCCAACAGTGTTCTGGACTAGCAGTTCAATTAGCGGATTCCAGAAGGAACAGCAAATACGAAAATTATAATATATCGGCTGTCATAAAGCCTTCTGCAACGTCTGAAGAAATCTTAAGTGGGTTCAAAAGTGAAAGTATGGACGAAAAAGATAAAATAGTTATATGTATAGGCGAAAATGATTGTAATCCTACTAAAGTATTAATTGAGTTATCTATTATACTAAATAAATTAAAAAATCATAAAGTAATAATATTAAATATCATAAACAATAAATACATAAATGTTAAACTATTAAATAGAAATCTTTATATGATATGTAATAATTTTGATAACTGCACATACCTTAATGTAAATGACTTTTTTGATTTAAAAGACTATATTAATCACATTGCAAAAAAAATTAATTTCCTCATTGACTGCCATGATTATAATGAAAAGTTTTTACCATTTTACAAGAATGTGTATAGTTCCAAAAGGCAACCATGTTCAAACTTGAATAAAATGAAAGGTAAACTAAGCTCACATCTTGAATCTGAATTACAAAGCAACTTGGGTAACAAAAAACAGCCAAAAACTACAGTACAGACCTCATTATTAGACTATTTCCGTAGAATCCCCCACAAATTTGTTAATAAAAACTCAAAATCTTCCCTAATTACGAACATTGTTCAAAAAAATAAAAGCGATGTAAATGACTACTCAACTAACGACCTAAGCGACGAAAATGAGTTATTTCGAGACAAAAAAAATGGAGATGTTAATACTATGTCACCAAAACATAGCAGGAATATTGAGTAAAGTAGATTTTCTCCAAGTGGCTTTAGTAGAACTCAATAACACGATGGGCCAAGAGGTTGAAGTTATCTGCCTAAGCGAAACTTTTCTAAAAACTGGAGACGAAAAGAATGTTAACATTAAAGGTTTTTATATTGCTGATTCTTACTCCAGAGCTAATATAAGACGGGGAGGTGTTTGTATTTTATGTAGGGATTATATTGAAATAAAAAAAATCCCCCTTTTAAATGAACTAGCAATGGAAATAACATTTGAATGTTGTGGAATCGAAATTCCACAGCTAAAATGTATTGTTGTATGCATATATCGTATTCCTAATTCTAATCCTTACATATTTTTAAATCGTCTTGAACTACTTCTATCAAAATTAAAGTACAGGAGAAACATGAAAATAATAATTGCAGGTGATTTTAATATCAACTTACTAGAAGAAAGTGATATCCAAAAAGAATACATTAGAATTAATGATAATTACGGTACTTTTATTCATATAAATACTCCAACGCGCAAAAAGTCCTGTATCGATCAAATAATCAGTAATGTTCCTACAGCAACCGGAAAAACTCACAAAATGGCCCTCTCTGATCATGATACTTGTCAGACTCTTTGTATTCCAATACAAAACAAACCCAAACAATACAATGAATGGTTTGTCTATAGAAGAGATTATAGCTTGGAAAATATGAAAAAATTCGCCAATGCCATATCTAGTTTATCTTGGAGTGACGTGTATGAAGCACCGGACCTAAATAAAGCTTTTGAAGCGTTTCATGAAACTTTGATATTATTTTTCAAATTATGTTTCCCTGTGATCAAAATAAAGCGTACAAATAAATCAAGGAGTCATCAATGGCTCACAAACGGAATACGTAAGTCATGTGCTACTAAACGTGCACTACGATTTAAATATTACGCAAAGCAAAATCGATTAAATAAAAACACATACAAAAAATACCATAGTCTTCTTAAAAAATGTATTAATAAATCACATCAATTAGTTAGCGAAAAACAGTTAATAAACAGTAAGAACATTTGTAAATCGACATGGAATTTGATAAAATCTTATGATAAAAATGGAACAAATAATAATAACTATATAAATAAAATAAAAAATAATGATGGCAATTTGATTAATAATCCCACTGACATTTGTAATATATTTAATAACTATTTTATTGACATAACAAATAAAAATAACATGACATCTAACAGTAATCTGACATTTTGTAATAATAAACTATCTAATGACACATTAAATCATAACATAAAATTTGTTGATAAATCCATATTTTTGTATCCGACTACCAAAGATGAAATATTCAAAATAATTAGATCTCTAAACAACACTACATCGGCGGGTTTTGATGAATTGCCTTCTAAAGTCTTAAAATATTGTGCACTAATTCTGTCTGAAGTATTGTCTTATCTAATTAATCTATCATTCGCTGAAGGCAAATTTCCAGAAATATTGAAGGTATCCGTTATAAGACCTATCCACAAAAAAGATGATAAAGAGGCACTGAATAATTATAGACCGATAGCATTAATATCTATCCTAGCTAAAGTGTGTGAAAAAGCAATGCATGCTCGAATGTATGACTTTTTAGAAAAACATAACATTCTTAGGCATGAACAAAATGGCTTTCGCAAAGGGAAGTCCACTTCACTGGCAGTATTCAACTTAATAAAGACTGTGACTGAGAATATTGACAAAAACATAGACACAATAGGTATTTTCTTTGACATGAGCAAAGCATTCGACTTTGTCTCGCATGACATTCTTCTACATAAATGTGAAAGATATGGCTTTAGGGGTGTAGCACTAAATTGGTTAGAATCGTATCTTCGCAATCGACGCCAATACGTTGAAATTAAAAATATAAATAAAAATAAAGACGAAATATCCTTTTCCTCGACACCTGCTGTAAATAATGTAGGTGTTCCTCAAGGTACGATCCTAGGACCGCTATTATTCATTATATATATAAATGATCTACCTAATATTACACATCACCATTGTAACTTATTTGCGGACGATATCTCAGTAGTTATAACCAAAAAAACATCAATCAAACTTCAATGACGAAATTAACGAGACGATTAATAATATTTCAAATTGGCTAAACAATAATAATTTACACTTAAATATAAGTAAAACTAAATATATTAACTTTTATAATACCAAACCAAAATCAAATAATTTAACTGTGCTTATAAATAATGAACCTATTATGGAATCGGAATCTCTTACTTTTTTGGGAATAGAGATTGATAATCGATGTTCGTGGAAAAATCATGTACAAAAAATATGCAAAAAGATAAATAGATTTGCATATGCTTTATGGCGGTTAACTACTCAAGTGAATAAAAAAGCTGCTTTAATGGCCTATCATGGGTATGTCGCATCAAATCTAAAATATGGTATACTTTTGTGGGGTAACTCGGTTGACGTAAAAAAAGCTTTCATATCACAGAACCAATGCATCCGAGCTATATGCGACGTCCCTCCAATGACGTCCTGCAGGGAATTATTTCCTAAACTAAATTTGCTTACCCTCCCCTCTATCTATATATTAGAATGTTGCATTTTTGTTAAAACACACCCCCATATATTCAGTTTTAAAAATACAGATAACTGTAGATTAGCGAGACACCATGGTAAGTTGATGTTACCCACAACGCATACAAAGTATTATAGAAGGAATTGTTATCCTAACTGCATAAAAATTTATAACAAACTACCAAAGACCTTAAAGGAGCTTAGTTTACCTATATTTAAAAAAAAGTTACAAACATGGTTAAAAAATAAATGTTTCTATACAATTGAAGAATTTCTAAATTCAAAAATTGACATAAAATGAATTATTCTCATCGCATGTAATTTTAATTTGTTTAATCGTATTTAATTTACTACTCTAAATTGACATTTCACATGCCTTTTCTATGGCAAGGCAGAGAACCGGAATGTAACCAATAACAACTGTATGCACTCTGTTTTTTGTGAATAAAATGATTTGATTTGATTTGATTTGAATTTAATGTTTGTTCTTGGACCAATTAACCACTGGACACGTAACGTAAGAAAAATGTATGAAATCACGACCGACCAATTTTTGCGGGGTGAGGGGGGATTACACTTGTCAAATAATGACAATGTTATAAGGTGATTTAGCCGGTTCTCGGCCATAATTGCCGGCCAAATATTATGGATTGTGAAACTCATACCATAAGAATAAATAAAGCTTACTAGAACGGACTCTTCTTTATCCGAGTCCCAAATGCCGCCATTTATTGGTTGAATCGTCCAAGTGTTTGTTTTGATATTAAGAAAATAAAAGAGAATATAATCTTTTTCAAGAGAGGCAACACCAAATTAGACACTAGATTAGCTAATGTAATTGCGGCTTAACGAACCCAACAACAATGCTGATTACCTATTTATTTATACAGACTGTTAGCGACT
Organism: Agriphila geniculea; assembly: GCA_943789525.1. Classification (NCBI taxonomy): domain Eukaryota; kingdom Metazoa; phylum Arthropoda; class Insecta; order Lepidoptera; family Crambidae; genus Agriphila; species Agriphila geniculea. Next base: position 17,074,146 of record OX038890.1, read on the forward strand.
GTTCACTGTAACTGCATAACGTTGAGCTTTTTCCTTAAACAACTATAACTATGTTAGTTTAGTTACCTACTCGCCATCCTCAGAATATAGCACATTTTTTTCATACCAAAGATTAGCATAATTGCCTTAGGCGTGAAATACATAGAAGCGATGCGGCGGAGATAAGGCGCAGATACGGCGGCGACGGCGGCGATACGTGTATTTGATTGGCCGAAAGTCTCACATCTGCACCGTATCGCCACCGTATCCGTGCCGCGTCGCTTCTGTGTATTTCACGCCTTAGATGCCTAGACTTATAAAAGTGGATATAGGTATTTTAACAATTTTTTTTCTGATTGAAACTTTATGCTGGGTTTTTTTTGTATGAATTATATTTATCTCAGTAATCATCAATTTTAATATGTCTCCATTGCCCGTATGGAATCTGTTTGTACCAAACTTTACTTAATATTTTGATTATTTTGATAAAATTCGTTTGTGATTTTGGCCAGGAAACCACAGTTTCATTTCATAGATATTCCACGTTCTATGTTTTCTATACAACGTGTTACAAAATAACACCTAATGCCGAATATGGTAGATAGGGACCATCAAACGGAACAGCTTATACTATGGGACCAACTCTGAAATCGTAAAAAGAAAGCAGCTGTTTGAAGAGCAATAGAATACCATAATGAAAACAAAAAGTAGTGGTAGCCTGGTAGGTATTTGAAATCCAGGAACCCTAAAGTATAATTCCTGGACACGGGACAAGGCACGTAATTCCGGGACAATCCCGGAAATCCCGGCCATCTGGCAACCCTATTCCAGCCCTAACAGGAAAATAGATAATAGTACATTATGATACAAGTTAGCTTAGGTTACTTATTGCACACAAGGCTGTGGGTTGCAGCCCGAGCCGCAGGCGAGGGCGTAACTCAGCCGAGTGTGCAATAAGTAAGAGCTCACGAGTTTCATACGACGTTTTTCAACACATTTGCGAGGAAAAAACAAAGTAATTTACCACACAGCAACAAACACGACAAAAACAAAATGATAATCATGATGAGAAAAGGCGCGCAGGTTTTTTTTGTTTTTTTCACACGCCCAATGCAAGAATATTTTGCGAACAAAGGGGTTATGAGCATACAGCCTACTTCAAAATTATAAATGTAGGTGATAAAATGCTAATATTTTAATATTTTTTAACAAAATATTGTAAATAAGAAATAATTTGATAATAATAAATATTTGTTTGACTTATTTAAGGACCTACACATTTATTTATTCCAAAAATGCAAATGAATTTTCAGCGGCATAAAACCTCTTTGTTGTTACTAAAAAAATAACTGTATTACCCGGTTAAATTGAAAATGCTCTGTTTACTCGCATAGAACTTGCAGTAAGGTACCTATTTAACTTTGTAGGGATAATTCTATAACCAACTAGTGTTTTATATATTATTGCACGCGTTTGTTATAGTTCGGTTTATGGCCCTAAAAGCGATGTATTAGGGCACACTTTACGAGCAAGTGTGTTGAAAAATATTTTTCCATAAGATATTCCACATCTCCACATTATTCATATCTTTTCCAGCATTCTTCGTGTTCATCCTCCAATGCATACTAACAAATGGCCAGCAGCCCACGCAGAGGCTCAACTTCTTCGATATCGACCTCCTGAAGTACTGCGCGGAGGAGCGCCGCGGCAACATCATGGTGTCTCCGGCTAGCATCAAGGCGACGCTGGCGATGCTCCTGGAAGGCTCCCGAGGGGTAACCGAGGCGGAGATCGCGAGCGCGTTGAGAGTGGCGCCTAAGAAAGAGGATTATAGGGACCAGATTAATGTGTTTTTGGAAGGTTTGAAGGTAATGATCATAAAAAATAATGTCATACTTATGGCACAGAATAGATATAAGTACTACCGTACAGAAAGGAAACTCTCTGCCCCGCCCCGCGAGTTCGTAGGCCAGTTCGTATGCTCATTCAATAGCCCTAGACTTCACGCATACAGTTGCGTGTGTGCAAAAATTGTTTTAAAGAACAAAAAACCGACTTCAAAACCCCACTCTACCTCTAAAAAGCAATAAATAATATTGAAATCACTAGATACGCATTATCATTGTAATAAAACACGTCTATTGAAGTCGGGTGGGGCTGGAGGACAACTTTTTTTTTTATTCTAACAGCCCCACCCGAATTCAATAGACGTGTTTGTTTTATTTTTTCCTTTTTAGTGTAAGTACTTTCTGTATTAGATATATTATCTAGGTAGGTAGATGGAAAAATCGGTTTAGCCAAACGTGAGATAATCGCGGACAACCATGCATACGGGTCAAACTGAGAAGAGATCCTCCTTTTTTGAAGTCGGTTAAAATAAGTGTCCTAAATAAGTGACCTTGTCCTAAGTGTAACAAATACTTTTCTGAAAACCGCATCAAAATTGGTTTCAGCTAAACGCGAGATAATCGCGGACAAACATACATACATAGGAGTCAAACTCAGAACCTTCTTTTTTGAAGTCGGTTAAAACACTAAAACCTTCTCCTAAGTGTAACAAACACTTTTCTGAAAACCGCATCAAAATCGGTTCAGCCAAATGCGAGATAATCGCGGACTACTGAACGCGAATAACTGAGAACCTCCTTTTTTTGTTTTTTGAAGTCGGTTAAAAACGTCACCGTGTAGCGTCTGTGTAATAGGTAGTTGAAACGCGGCGTTTGTATGGAGTGCCCGGGGTGTGCTTATGGAACTATTAGCTATTCTGTGTTATGGAGAAAAGGAAATAGTGAAAAGTGTTTAGAAATCTGAATTATCAACCAACTTTGAATATATGAACCAAAATAATCATAGAACTTGTATAGATAATGTAACTCATGGATTCAACAGAAAATAAGAAATTATACAAAAGTTAAAAAAGTACCTAAACTATACATAAAATAGAACATAGAATAGATTAGTGGTTAACTTAAAACATTAATATATTTCAGACAAACACCGCCGGTGTTGTTCTACAAAATGCTAATTCAGTATTCGTATCACATGCGATAAAGATGAAGAAAGAATACGAAACAATGCTAAAAAATGTTTACATGGCTGATGTACTCAAAATGAATTTTTCCGATATCGATAGATCAGTCAATACAATCAACAATTGGGTGTCTAAAAATACTAAAGGACTTATTCCACAAATCGTGGATGCAGGTAAGGTCATTTTCAAGCAGATTAATTTTATCTGTTCTTGACTTTTCTTAGATTTTATTAAAAGTTCTCTTAAAAAATTGGAGTAGTTGGAATGTTGCTGTTAAATGTTAGAGAAATCAGCGACGTTTCCCCAATTGAAATAGTACTTACTTCTTATGGAGCTGATGATAAAGACAATATTCTTCTAAACTTAAGTTTTTTTCCAGCTAATTTGAACCCCTCGATGGAAATGCTTCTGGCAAACGCGATGTACTTCAAAGGCACATGGCAACGGCCGTTCAGCCCTCAGAATACGGAGAGTGCGTGCTTCCACGACCACGGCACTTGCAGGAAGGTGCAGATGATGAGCTTGCGAGCGGAGATGAAGTATGCTTACCTTGATGAGTTGAGAGCGCACGCTGTCGAACTGCCTTATGAGGTTTGTACGTTTTTCACAAAAAGCAACAATTTCATGAATTTTCGCGAGAATAATAAATAGATACGAGTAAGTCCTTAGCAAAGGTGAAAGATTTTAACATATTGTGACCAAGTGGACAGTGTAATGCTAGTGATCTTTCATTATCTTTATTTAGACTCACTTACGTCCCACCATAGCCGTACAAATCTATGGCATAGCTTGTTGTTCAACAGTGCTTGACAGCCAAGACTGACTTTGAGTTCAAATTGTCATGACAATAAAATTCATCTTCTTGAAATTCTATCTTATTTATCATATACCTATGTAACTTTGCAGGGTGGTCGCTATTCCATGATCCTGCTTGTCCCACTGGATCGTGATGGCTGTGCCCCTCTCATCAGAGATCTGCCGTACCTGAGCCTCCCTCAAATTATAGCGCTTATGGAACCAAATGATGTGCAACTGGCTATGCCCAAGTTCACCATAGATTACTCTGAAAATATGGTTGCAACTTTGCAGAGTGTAAGTAATTTGTCTTTGTTGTGTGAATCATTCAAGGTAGTCTTATTGCCAGGATTTCTGTTCTTACTTACAGAATGGTGAGATTTTAACCGTATAAGATAGTTCTTTGTTTCTTAGTAAAAAAATATTGATTATGTCTTTAGTAAACGACGGACCTCTCTGGTACGATCCAGCCCAAGGAAAGATCTTTATTAGGTACCCAAATCATGTCGATGATGATGCGTCGTTTTTATATGCGTACAAGTTTAATTAATTCGCTTAGTACGTGTACATTTGCGGATTCGATGCACTTAAAGACCGTCCCAACCATAGACATAGAAAAATTTTCGCTGATTCTATTTCTATGGTCCCGACAACGTCCGCGTAGGCTCTTAACTTAAGCCATCTTAAGCCTCATAAAATTAATTTAGAAAACTAGAACATACGGGACCAATAATCATTCTTTGACTCGTACACTCAAAACTAGTTTATCCAATTTGATCCTCAGACCGGATTTAATTTGATGCAAACCTTTTTAAATGCATGGCACTCATATTTTATAAACATTTATGTTGAAGATGTCTAGAAAATTTAAGTTTTCCTTTGCATATTTTCAGATGCGCATCAGGTCACTCTTCTTACCCACATCAAATCTCACCGGAATGTTCGATGGGGCATCACCCCTCGTCGACAGCATGTACCACAAAGTCCACATGTCAGTAGATGAGCAGGGTACAGTAGCGGCAGCAGCTACCGCAGCAATGGTGGTACCTCTCATAGATAATGGGGTGCAACTACGAGTAGACCGGCCCTTCATCTTCTTCATCAGAGATAATAGCTTGGGAGTTGTGCTGTTTGAAGGAAGGATCGAAGAACCGACACCATTTGTTGAGCCTGTGAAAGGTTAGTCATAACAACTGATGAGCTAAGCACACAACTACCCAAGATAATTTATTCTATCTCTATACTCTATAGTAAGTAAGTATGCTGACTGCTGGTAAACAGAATGAATTTAAAATCAATGGAGACAATTTTAGTATTTAAAAGAGAAGCTTTCAGATGGGAATTGAAAAAGTCTTGTTATAGCCAAAACTATTTAGCTGTAAGTATAAAAAAACAGCCTCGTTGACTATTTATGATCTATGGATGGATCATGGAATCGGTAGCTGATTGAAAGAAAGTTTCTTACACAAAAACTGCTGAAATCAGTCAGAAAGAGATTCTGTTATTAGCATCGTTAAATTATCAAAACAAGGTAACTCAACCCAAAATTAAAGCAAGTTTCTCCGTGTTAAACAAACAAAGATAAGATAATAAGTTTGTTTCTGCTGATGAACTTTTGTATTCCTTTCGCAGCATGATTATAACTCAAGGTTTCTTGTTAGTTGTTACAGCACAACCAGCACCGCTCCCATTACCAGCACAGCAGATCCCAGAATCACTACCAGCTCTCCCAAGCCCCGCACCGCCTCCATTAGCACCACCGGCTAAATCACCACAACCAGCACTAGCACAACCAGCACAATCAAAACCTACAGAAACGGTAGAACCATCATCAGTCCCTGTAGCTCAACCGTCACTTCCCCAGGCTGTAACAGTTCAAAATTGAACATGTTTCTTTTATCTCAAATATTGATCCGGAGGTGGACAAAATACAAACTTTGAGTATTCCAGTTATACAGGGGTTAGTTTTCATGATTTCTGTAGGTCTTATTCTTTGTCGGATACCTTCTTTATCACATTCCAGAGGGTCCACAATTTATGGCTAGTTAGAAGTCTGTAAAAGTACAAAAAATCCAGGGTTGGAAAAATAGTCGTAAACAAAAATAAGTAAAGTTATGCGATTAATCAAATAATAAATTCATTGAATAACTTACCATGAAGAGGGTGGTTATTCTCATTTTACTAAAAGAATGGTTGTTTATGCAATTTGTGAGGTTTTATTGCATTTCATTCTGCATTCAAAATATCATAGTTATACTAACGATAGAATGATGTTCTTGTAACACAAATCCATTGTTCATATGCACTTTATAAGTTATGATTGCAATATGCAAATACAACATTGACAAAATATCCGTATTTCTATAAAAAAAACAGATAATTTTATGGTAATTCAATAACTTGAAAATATGTTTCAACAATAATAAACAGATCGTCTGACACTTGGTATAGACAAATGTATTTGACATTTGGTGGACGGTTTTGGAACTAAAAACTGACATTCCATCGAGAAAGTCTACTCTATGAAAAAAAAGAAATAATCTTTGGAAATTTATATCATTAATAAATTATAAAGAGAAAAGGGACGAATGATTATAAAATAAATAAATGATAATTAAAGATAATCACTGTTTAGGTAGAATAACATTTAAATTTGGAAAAATCGAAGTTTTATAAGCATACTTGCTAGAGCAAATAAATGTGTCACATACTAGTGGGAAACGGAACGCAACGCACGGAACTGTAATTTAAGTTCTGGATTATAGATAAAGTAAAATCAGTTTAATATTAAAAGTAAAGAAAGAATATGAATGATTATATTTGTAATAAGAAAATAATTAAATAAAAACAATAACTAGTAAAAAGTTGTAAGAAAATTGGAAAAAAAATATATATATGGTGAAACGGAATGTTCTACATTCTCTTTGTCCATAAACAAGAGATGAAGGGAGAGGTTCGTGGTAGCCAATCGTAAGCTTGCAAAGCGTTTTGTGACCATAAAAGGAGATGAATTGAGTTGGTGTTTAGCCAATCGTAACGCGTGAATCTGGGGGGAGTTAACTTTAGAGTCAGCAAATAATAGCTCAGAATGGTGGCGCCAAGATTTAAAAAAATGATACCAGTATAAAATCATAAAATACCCATAGTAATGAAATTATATGAAAAAAAAAATAAGTTGGCCAGTAACGAAACGTTCTTTGGCAAATAGAATAAATAAATGGGTGGCGCAAAGAGTAATTAATATTATGAATAGAGTCATGCATCAATCGTAAATAATAAAAGTAGTATGATAGCGGATTTATTGATTATAAGGGGTCTTCTTTGAAGGTTAGCGAAATTGATTAGAACAAAAGATTTATTCGAACACACAGGAAAGATTAAATTGCTTGTGTCATATAATATATATATTTACTTGAGGATCTTTGTAAATTCTAGATTAACCAAAATTAGTTATTGGATACGGAGGTAATTACTAATCTTTGTATTCGTAAAATGTTCACGTAATTTAAATATTTGAGTGTGATTGCCAAAAAAAGAACATATATATTTATTTATTTATTTATTTATTTAAAGTATCTTACAGGTACTTAGGGGGACTAAATGCACTAGGCAATTTTTGTAAGTCAATTAGTGGAAAATTTCCCAGTATTTTGGGGAGATAGATTGTGACAGGGCACATTAAGGATACAAACAATAGAATACTAGGAATTATGTGTAGCTAGGGGACGCTTTGAAAAATAATGGGTGGGGGTTAGGTTATAAAAGCTTCGACGAGCTTATTCTCGCTCTCATTTTTCCACCTGTCGAGAAGAAGACGAATCTCTGCCTCCCCTCTGTAAGAAATCTTCAATCAACAAGTTATTTTTATACTCAAGCACATATGAAGAAGTCAGCAAATTAGTGAATATAGGAAAGTCCATTGCTTAGGCCTTGCACCGGGCAAGTTTTCTTTGGGGAAATATTTCAAACAGGGTTTTAAAATGGTAAAAATTAAGCCTTGATTGAAATATATAATTCTATTTGCAAAGGTTACATCAAAATTAACGCTAGCCGTTCCAAGTAAATTCCAGAATTAGTAAAATCAGATTAAATTAATATCAATTTAAATGAAATAAAATGTGGGAAGGGAGATTCTATTTAGAATAATTACTAGAATATTTGTGTCGTATTGGGGCGATCCGTAATGGACTTTCTGGGGGGAACAGGTAACTGAGAGCTTATGAATGTGACTTCATAAGCGGGCATCAACTCGTTGATTGCCTAGTTAAGTCACATAGTGTAATCATGTGTGACGTGACTGATGACAGACACTGTAGAAGTAGAGTCGTTAGAATGTAATTCTGGTCCTTGGTCAAGTCCTTAAGTACATGATTATGCTATACCTCATGCTAGGGACCGAAGATGGCTCCTTCCCATCCATCTTCGGCACGGTCAAGCACTAGGTGGTCAGGGAGTATTGCTTGCTCAAACTGTCCAGGTAACGGGGCTCCGGATGACGAGGTAAGCGTCACACAATTTGCATAGGAAGTTCTCATTTAGTCTGGGTTAGGCAGGTAAAATCTTGTAGGATAGATGAAGGTTAGTATCGCGAAGGTTAAGTAGGCATCACAAAAATTGGGTGGGTTTTTGTGATGAAAGGTGGTTCGAGTTGACGTTAATAGAGCGAAATAGGTGTGTAAACGGTTAGGCAACCATGTTGATCAAACGAAAATATGATTAGGTCAAAACCTAGGCAAGAACATATTTTATATAGGAGAACGACTTTTGGAAATTTCTATACAGAAAAGTGTAGCATATAGGGTTTCGACGACAAAAGGCTGGTTTAGACGTCGCGAGCTGGCTAGGGGTAACGATTAGGCGTGATTCGACAAAATGGCCGAAATATTTTGTAGTTAGGAAAAATGCAATTCGGAGCGCACAAAATGGCTGCCGTAACTTGAGCTAGAAATAGGTATTTTTATGTAAGAATTAAATGTTAAATTTGTCATGGTCGAAATGGACGCTTGGTTTTCAAAATGGCGGATCAAAGATAATCACCTAAATAAAGAAAATCATGATTTTAGATCTCTCAGACAGGGTTATTATCGGCAGATCAATAGATCTACTAAGATATTTTAGCAAATCCATGATACTATTTAATTCTCAGTAAAAACCTTTTAAAATATCTGCAGTGTTGTGTTGAGTTTTGGTTGTACAAAATGGCGTCGATTGTGAAAATCAAGTGAGTGTTAATTAATTATTTTCATGCTAAAGCCAGCCAAGTAAACGATTTAATAAATCAGTAAATTACTAAAGTATGATAATAGTAAAATTTCTGAATTGGGTTGGTCATATGAACCACCAGATTTGAAATCAAGTAATCACAGGTGTCGTGTGAAGCCGCATTAATAGTGATTTATTTTGTCTTTGTGATAACTCAGCTATTTAATAATTTGTGAAGTGAAATAAATCTTTGGTCGTTAGGAAGGGCCGGTATGTATGATTTCTCCCAGGTTGATTCGTGGAGATCATATAAAAACCACTAAGATGAAATTTTATTTTACAAGTGACGAAGTGGCTGGAAGAAAATGTCATTAAATTCTTACCACTAACAGTACCGTTATAATATAGTGAATACAGGCGAAAATACTTGTTTTTGGTGCTCAGTTGATGCGTCGACACAGGTGCGATCTGGAGGTTTTCTGATCATTTCAATTTGGAAGAAACTAACATCAAATTGTTTCCATCTTAAAACAAATCCTTCGATGCCATTTTAACAACACAGCGTCGAAGTATTTTAGCTAAACTTAGAATTTGCGAAAGTAAAGTGTAGGAGGGTTATTTATTGCTTAGTACATACATCTTGTCCCTTTTTCTAATAAATCTTTCCTTCAGAACAAAAAAGATTTACCAATTCCCATAATTTTGTCATGGATTGTAAGATTGAATTCGTGAGACATAAAGTAAGTCAACTTTAGAATTGGTTCAATATATGAAAAAAAATAATTTAAATTTAATTTTATATCAGCCATCACATTGAAAAGGAAATATTTCAATTGTGAAAATTTGGTAAATCGCTTGAAAGCATTTTGCTTTGTCCTCTTTTTAGTTGGAAATATTACAAACTAACATGGACTATGGACTTTAATATATTTAATACATAATAAAGCTTGTAAGAAAGTAACTGGCTGTTCCGGGAGAAGGTTGTCCCAGTCTGGTGTCGAGACCTATCGTGATGGCGGGGTGGTGCCATCACCATTAGCCGGAAAAACACACTGGTTACTTTCTACCATAAATATAAACTCATTTAACTAAAAGATAGATAATGAACTGATATACCTTCCGATGGCAATAAATGATTTTCCACAACTGATTAATTATTCGACTGATATAACATTTGATACTTACTCATACTCACAATGAAACTGTAGTGTTGTTCTTATATTTTCTGCTTAACTCTTATAACATCCGCATATCAAGTTAAGGTTTAGCAATAATATTATCTCATAAAAATAAGAAATTAAGTTCCATAATAGAAATTTCAGTATTGGGTTTTACATTATAATAGGAAATGATGAGTGGAATCCCGTCAGAATAAACCACTAGTATTAACCATTTATTGATAATCTTACTCTGAAGCTAGTTAAATGATTATTTCTTTTTAGGGGTCGTTCAACCCAGCTTATAAGTTAGTAATTACTAATAGTACAATTTAAGCATAACCACAGAAATGAAAGCAATAAATATTCGGCATCGGTAAAAGATACTTTATAGCTAATTCTTTAGAAATCACACAGTTCACATCGCACTTTCCCTTTATCACTTATAGCAACCAATTGCATATCTCAATTTAGTTCCTAATTAATTATTAACTATCATCTTGGTAGTAGGTTTAGCATAGTTCACACTTTTACTAGCAGTAGGTATAGAGCTGGTAGGCATAGCGCTCCTTATAATGGAATAGGCATTTATTTCAGCTGATAAGCAAACAAAGATACTTCACAAAGTTAAGAGAATTGTATAGGGTTCGGGTTAGTTAATGTAGAAAAATAATTTTATAACATTCTATTTTATTTAAAATCAAGCGAAGTAATTTTCATTATTTTGTAATAGATTCCTAGGTTATTAATTAACAGAGCATAGATAATTTAAATTCAGCGTGTAGAGTTAGTATTTATTAGCAATCAGACAGCAGTACTCAAGAACATGGGCCTACGCTTACAACCGGGTCCTATCGCTAGAAGTCACGAGCCCTTTCACACATACAAAAACCAAATCAGTAGCATATTCGGTCACACCATTAGATTAGGGTTATAGGAAGTAAAACCAAGCAGAACTTAGGTCAAACATTTAATCAATTCATAAATAGGCATCGTTAGGTTTAAAGCCGACGAGCGGTTAATCACCATAAGTAAAGTTTATTGTTAGGTATGTGTTAGGTTATATAAAAGCTAGGATTAAAAGATTATCAAACAGCTTAGCAAATTGGTAGTAGGGTAGCGAGTCTTCAACTCTTCAATCATATCATATCATCAATAACTTAGGGGTAGGTACATTATGATATGCCGTTGACCAGGATAAGGTAATACCTTACTTTAGATCGTAGATTATAACTTGGGTGGTTCTGCAAATCCAGGGTTTTTGTAGTGTGAAAGTAGTGGTCGCATACAGTTTAAGATGGTGCGGCCACATTTTGCTGTCGTGGAGTGTACGAGGCTGCTGTTGATTGTCCATAATTTCAGTATATTAGCACTCATTTTAATCCATTACTTTGGACATGTAATTCATTTGGTTATAGCTGAAAGTAATAAAAAAAATATTAAAATAGGTTATGTAATTTCACATTAATGATAATTGAGTTGTATGTTAGCGTTTGTGAGAGAGTTTTCTTAATGATTGAGGTAAAGTAACATTCAGTTCGATTGGGGGCATTAATTTTACTGACATTTTACATTAAATCGTGTTTCACAAAAGAAAAAATGCCAACTTATTTTTGATACTTACAAGGGAGGTTGTTGTAGTAATGAGTTGTTATAATAAACCATTGGTTTACGCCTTCTTTGATCATCACTACTAGGGATACAAGTTATTTCTTGAGAAAAACAAAAAAAAAACATTAACATTGTGATAATATTTAGTTAGGTTATGAAGAAAATTATGACTAAGATTAGATTTCTTTGATAGAAAAATAAGGGGTCCTGTCAAATAAAGCAGACTAGGTTAAGGGGGTCCGATGACCTAGCGATGAGTTTGTTGAGATACTTTGTCAATAGGGCACAAATAAAAAAAATGTAGAAATATCGTATATGGCATTCACATAACAAATGTTAGTTCAAAGTTCAAAAATTTCATTGCAACAATATAGAATCATTAGCGCAGCTATGTTAAAACTAGACGGAAAATGTTAGAATTTAAATTTTTAGATTTAACTTCATAGATAAAGCTTAGAAATATAAACTCAATAGCAATCAATAAAAGAAACAAATAAATTTAACTAACTTTAGAGTTATTTTGTTAGCACAAACGTTATTGCTATTTTCTTTATGCTATTTCGGGAATTATTAGAATGAGCGTTTTTTTTTGACGAGCGTTTTTATTACCGCCCATCTTGATTATGATAAGTGAGGACGTAGAATTGAGGTTTAAAATCTTGAAGAAGTATTGGGATGGATGGAAGTAGGTAAATTAAATGTAATAGGTCTAATCTACTGTCAACTATATTAAATGAAAGAAGATCATAAACTCTAGAGAAAAAAAATATATTGTATTAGGCTTGTTCAGTTAGATCGGCAGCGGGGCATAAGTCGTGGGGTCGGACTTACGAACGATTATTAATTCTATAGACTTTTGCAGCCATTACATGGTCATGCAAGCGTTAGTCAGGTTCAGTTAGTCATAGCTTGTGTCTGTGGTTAAATTGACAACAAAACCTATTGTGTAATCTATGCCTTAGTTAGATTGAAGTAAACATAGTACATAGAAATGTCATAGATGGCGTTAGTGGTAATTAAAATTCGAAATCGGTGAAAATAAGAATTGCGTTTGCATTGAAAAAAAAAAAAAAAAAAAATAGATTTGTGGGTAATGAAATATAAACTAGTTGAGTCAATTGGTGGACTGTTCGTTTACGTTAAAAATACATTTAGGATCAATTATTTAAAGAAAAGAAAAATAAAATAAGAACGAATGACGGATAGAAGAACGAATGATTAGTAAGCTAACGGCATAGATCCTTTTGATTGTCATTCATTGAGATTCGTTCGATAGTTCATTTTGACAGATGTCATTGTCAAAACTGGCAACCAAGTCAAAACTTGTAGGGTGACCAGATGCTGTTTTAGTACGGATTCTGTATAATTCGCGACTTTTTCCGAGTGTAAGTATATTGAAGTTAAATTGGCGACTACGTGTATTTTCGGTATATTTTGAATATAGAGTTTTGGGAACACACCGTTCTGTCCTCGCGAACGTTGTTGTTAATAGAGTGCCCGGATTTAACTTACATTTCTTCAGATTTAAAGTTCAGTAATTTGAAAAAAAAAAAGGAAAAACTACGCCGTCATAATTACAAATAGTATTGATATCTTTAACCTATGTTAAAAAATAAAAGATTTTTGACCTTGACTATTGTGTTGATGAATGTGTAAAAATTATCGCGAAGGTTGTTATTGTTGTAAATTCTCTCATGAAAAATTGGTAATTTTTATTTTTCTTTCGGGGTGCATTAGGCGGATTTGTGTAAAAAGTAGCTGGTCACCCTAGTATGTTTATCAACAAACAAAACGAAAGGTTATATTTTATTTTGTCGAAAATTAAAACCTTACAAATATGGATTTATGTGTTAGTTGTTCGTGAAAATGTTATCAAATAGTTAATGGACAATATAAAAGTAGGTTAGCGGAAAAGTGTGTGATTAAACAAGTTTTAAAAGTGTCAACTTTATAACAAGACTCGAGTTAGAATGTAATGAAATTTATAACTGAATGTAAGTAGATTTTGCCATAATACTTATAGATTTGACTAGAATTATGAGGTAATTTGATAAAAGGAGGGACGATATTGTTTATATTTCAGAAAACATGTTTGAGTACATGAAGGTTTTACAATGAACAAAACTTAGTAATATGGTTCAAAAATCTTATGAGTATTTGTAGATTATGTGAGTTAAACGCACAATCCAAATGGGAAGCTAGAGTGATGGGTGACCGTAAGTAAATAATGAGAACATTTGCTAACAGTATTTCTAATTAAACAAGTATTTTTGGGAGTAAATAGGATAGAAACGGTAATGATAAAACGGCTTAAATTCTAAGGTTGGTGTTCAACGGAGCGGGTTTTAAGTAAGCTTAGATTAAGGATAGTATTTTGACCTTTGATGATGGGGGTCGGAGAATACTTAGGTAGCCTTTACAAGCGAATTAGAAGCAAATAGTTATTTACTGAATTAACCTTAAACTTATCGAACCGAACGTAGACACAACAGTCTTGGGTGTTGGAATAGGCACGGTAGTTGTTAGTTAATAAATTTAGTGTATGAGCCAAAGGTTTAAAGTTGATTTTTGAGTAAAGAAATACATAGGTAAAATAAATATTTAGTGAAATAGTCAGGTTGCCATAGGATGTCTAATAGAATTTAACGATACTTAGAGATAAAAATTCAAAGTTTATAATTTCAATAAAAATTGTGAAATAACAATGAAGATTCGGGTTAATTTTAAACAGCAACTATTAGCAGCCGCGACTTCCCTTAAATTAATAGGATTATGGAGTAATAATTTTTGTAGTAAATTTTTTTTAGTTATTGCTAACGGTTAGAGCGGAATGTTGAAGTATCAAGTTTGGTTGTGTGTTACAGCGCTACAATAGGCATTTGGTTTAAGTGATAATGACATTGAAAATGGTACAATTGAGAAAAGGCTTTGCTATTAAGTTTTTATTTAGTGTACAGTTTTAAAATCATTAAGTTAATCTTGTATTGGTTTATTACTAGAAATACTAGTAGGTAAATGAGGTCAATTATATTTATGGCGTTTTTCACTGGGTCCATTTGTGATCAAATACGGATTAAATGTTTGGTTTTATTTAGGAACTATCGTATATGTTGGACCAACCTAACTTTTAATTCTTGATTCGAAGTATATATGAGAACGGTTTTATTGAGAGTTGACATAGAATTCTACCTTGTTATAAGAAATAAAAATAACTTATCTATATAATTAATTACATCATAATTAATTTTATGGGTAAAGCGTAGGGTGACAAAAGTTAACGGAACCAAAAATAAATAATTGAAAATGAAAAAAAATTAGGAAATATAAACGAATTAATTAAAACTAAACAAATAGACTATTCGGTATAACATTAGAACTAACTCGCGTTGCTAAAACTAAAATAAATATTTTTTTAATGAAACAAATTAAGATTTGGGAGCATGGTTTTATCGTATCCAAACTATTGGATATTATAAAATCAAGCTAAATAGGGACGTGTGCTAATATTTTATATAGATCTGACCTTACACTAAAGCAACAGACAATTAAGACTCGCCATGGGGAAACCGGTCCGAGTTCGTCGTGCGCCAAAGCGATATGAATCATCTGAGGAGCCGGCAGAATTAGTGGAGGTTCCACATAGTTCCCGCCAGTCAGAATCCGAGGTTATAGAAAATAGAGAGCCTCAACCGGTAGAGGCAAGACAGCGGATAGTAAAGACCATAATGAAACCGAAAGTAACGCGATCGCGCGAATTAATGACAATACGAAGAATGTTGAATCGCACTGTAGGCGTGTTGACTAAGAGGATAGATGACCTAAGCGATGAAGTTAAAAGGACTCAAGGTTCTAATCAGGATACTAGTGAGGTCGAAAAATCGCCGGTAGTTGAAGCAACACCGATGAACGATGTGGAAATAGAAAGTAGGAACGTGATTAAGGAGCCTAACGCGATTGAAGATATTCAGAAGTATGTCATTTGTAACATCAAAAATATACATTTAGATAGACCTAAATTTGGGGATTCGTCGATACATCCGGTCGATTTCATTGAAGATTTAGAAACTTATTTGAAGAAGGCGGGGAAGGCTGAAAACGAATTAAGTTTAATACAAGACTGTTTAACTTCGAGTTCGAAAGACTGGTTTAGAGTATATAAAGGAAGATGGACAGGGTTGGCTGATTTTAAGGTAGATTTCTTAAAAGCATATTGGGGAGAGAATGAACAAAATGAGTTGAGAAGGAAGATAGTGCAAGGCGTATGGAATAGGACGGAGACGCCCACCATGGTGGAACATTTTTTGAAATTGACAGTCAAGGCGCAAATGTTAAGCTACAGCATTCCAGAAAAACAATTAATTAGCGATATCATTCGACACTATCCGAAATATATTCAACAAGCGTTCGTGACCAATAAGATAGGAAATGTAATAGAAGCGGCGGAATTTTTTAGAAGTATGGACAACATACAGAAACAAGAACTACCGAGCACTTCAACATCTAAAAATTCTAAGGATTGGGAACAGAAGAAGAGAGGCATTCAGCAAAATTATAGGCAATGGCAGAAACCTAGAGAGAATCAAGTACAAGCGGTTAACTTAAATAGTAATAATACTAATGGTAGCGAAGTGTTAAACTAGCGGAAGCTGAGACTCTAGTCTCCGGATCAGCTTCAGCCACGGGGGACCTAAATTATAGTATGATGGTTAAAATGAATTGGTGTCCGGGTGAATCCTTAGGCCGGAATAATATCGGAACTAAGATATCTATTTGTACGTATCCGAAGGAAATAAAAGAGTGTTATTTTTACCAAATTCACTTAGGGAAGAAGTTATTTGGCAGGTGCGTTTCGAAATGGGTCATCAAGGGGCGTACAAAGTAATAAAATATATTAGGGATAGATTTTTTTGGAAGGGATTAACTAAACCGGTCAAACGTTTATTAAGGGGGTGTCATGATTGTCAGGTCACTAAGAGTGATACAGCTAAGTATGTAGGACCTTGTCGTTCAATTATAACTAAAAAAAGGGGGGACATCGTTATGGTAGATTTATATGGACCATTACCATCAGGGAAGTTTGGAATGAATTACATTTTAGTTATTCAGGATTCTTTTAGTAAATTTGTGAAATTTTATGATCTTAGAAGAGCAACTGCAATATCAGTATTAACTAAAATGAGGAAATTCTTTCGCATAATAAAACCTACGGCGATCATGTCAGATAATGGGTCACAATTTGCTAGTAACTTGTGGAAAGAAACTATGAAAGCAGAAGGGGTTAGAGTAATTTATACTACAGTTAGGAACCCTAGACCTAATACCACCGAAAGAGTAAATAAAGAGTTAGGACGGTTATTTCGGACTTACTGTAGGACCAATCACAAAAGTTGGGTAGATTTATTGCCGAAGTTAGAAATTCTTTATAATAATACTTATCACGAAAGTACAGGGTTTACACCTTGTGAGATTTTATACAGTGAACCTACTAGATTATCATTTGATAATGTCATACCGACTGATTTAGTACCACCGCCTATTAACGAAATTAGGGAAAAGGCACGGGAAAATTTAAAGAAAGCAGGACAACTACGTCAAAACAAATTTAATGAAAAATATAGAATTATCCATTTCCAGATAGGAGATTTAGTAAAATTAAGGAAATTAAATAAGTCTGACGCAAAATTAAAAATAACAAAAAAGTTTGAACCATTATATGAGGGTCCGTTTGTGATTGGAGCTAACCCGTTTAAAAATGTATATTTACTTGTTGATCCGGAGACTGGTAAAGAAAGAGGAAGGTTTAACGCTATACATTTGTCTAGGTATTATAAGTAAAATTTAATGTCATGTCTAATTTTAAGGAAAAGAAATGTTTAATGTTATGTTAACTACATGAAGATGTAATTTAAGTTGATTAATAAATAATAATGGGGTATAATTGTATAAAGTCTGTTGGGAACGGGAAAAGCCTATCTGAACTTACAAGAAAATTAAGGACTCAATTTTAAGAAAAAAAAAAACCAGGCTAAGTAAAAGTCATTAACCTTTAGAGTGTTGTTAATAAGGTAACCCATCTTGTCATATGAAAGTAATTTTCTATTAAATTAACCAAAGTCCGCATAAACCAAATGGACGTTTTAATTATTGCGTTGCTTAAAATTGTAAGGTCAGATAGAGGGGAGAGTTGGCGGCTTTTCTTCTCGGGGGGGAAATTTTTCATAAGTATTTAGAGATATGGAAAGGTTTTCTGCTAATATAACAAAAAAAAAAAAAATATATACTTAAAAAAAAAAATACGGTTGGAAATAGGAATCCTAATAAAGGAACGGCGTTTGCAAAAATTTAAAATAAATAAAAATTTGCTTTCGATGAACCAAACATATATATATATATATATATTATAAAATTTAAAAATAAAAACTTAACGGATAAATTGGAATGTGAGGTATTTTTGTTAATAATATTTAAAATTAAAAGGATGGTTAAAGTAGTAATATAAAAAAAAAAATGTATATATTTATATACACACTTGGGGTCGAGTATTATTTGAGAAACTTTACAATAGGGAGACATGTTAAGGAAAGAAATAGCGTAGAGTGGCATAATAGGAAAGTTGCGTAATGTAGCGTAGATATGCGTACTAATGGGATGTTTAGGATAAAGTGGTTTTAAAGCGTTACTATTGCGTAAATTAATTGCAATCTTCTGATGTAATTTTGCGTAGAATTCATATGGTGACAAGTCGACGTATTTGATTTTAACATTGAAATTATATTTCAAAATCGTTATCTTTATTTGTATATATTTTGTATTCAGGTTATAGCTATGATATGATCTTGGGTGGCGTATATGTAGGCTAGTGAATGACGATAGTGGTTGCTGTGTAATGAGAAAAGATGAATAAAATGAGAATCTAAACTAGGATAGGAGTATGTATGAAATGATGATTTAAGAGAATGAATAGAATGAGAAGTTGACGAGAGAAAGGAACGGAAATTAAAATATAGATTCTATATGGAGGGCTTTGGATTATAACATATGTGAAACCTGAATGCAGACTTATTATTCTTCCAAGAGATAGGACCACCACACTGCTCTGGCGTTTGGTTTGTGCTTGCGGCCGGGCCGGCGTTTAGGGTTGACAAAATAGAATTTCGTACAGAAGGACTTTTGGTGTTAGGTTAGAGAAAAAAAAAAAGAGAGAAAACAAACACTATTGACGTTTGTAATTTGTCCTGGTGTGAACAACTGTCTGAAATTCATACTACACAAGAAGCTGACAAGCTAATTTCAAATTCGGCAACTGCACACTCTCCAAGGTGATATTAAGGTTGTTCCAGAGTCTTAAGTGAGCTTTTGGAAATATATGGTCTGTGTATATGATCACCGCTAAACCTTTGGTTTGGAAGGAGGATTACAATGTTGTGGAGGGATACAACGAACGAATACGTTTAATCTTTTCATAAGGTAAGAAAAGAGCCTATTTTTTCGGGTAGGCCTAATCTGGGCTGTAGCCTCACAACCTACACCTTACCGTAGCGTTGTACAACTCTGGTGCTGAATATGCATACGACGGAATTGGCAAAAGCAACAAATACTTAAAACTCGCTTAATAATCTCTGATATGGTCTTGGTTTAAATACACTCTACAGTCTTAACTTCATTTACACTAGGGCTCACCCAACAATTCTTTGATCTTGGAGAAGTAATATGATTAGGGTTATATAAAAAAAAAGGGGGGAAGATTGTGTATCTTTGGGGTAATATAAATATTTGAGATTCGAGGAGAAAATTTTACTTCGAATCCAATACGTTGTATTGTCACCTGCGTATAAATTTTGGGGTCGAGCTGTAACAGTTCAAAATTGAACATGTTTCTTTTATCTCAAATATTGATCCGGAGGTGGACAAAATACAAACTTTGAGTATTCCAGTTATACAGGGGTTAGTTTTCATGATTTCTGTAGGTCTTATTCTTTGTCGGATACCTTCTTTATCACATTCCAGAGGGTCCACAATTTATGGCTAGTTAGAAGTCTGTAAAAGTACAAAAAATCCAGGGTTGGAAAAATAGTCGTAAACAAAAATAAGTAAAGTTATGCGATTAATCAAATAATAAATTCATTGAATAACTTACCATGAAGAGGGTGGTTATTCTCATTTTACTAAAAGAATGGTTGTTTATGCAATTTGTGAGGTTTTATTGCATTTCATTCTGCATTCAAAATATCATAGTTATACTAACGATAGAATGATGTTCTTGTAACACAAATCCATTGTTCATATGCACTTTATAAGTTATGATTGCAATATGCAAATACAACATTGACAAAATATCCGTATTTCTATATAAAAAAACAGATAATTTTATGGTAATTCAATAACTTGAAAATATGTTTCAACAATAATAAACAGATCGTCTGACACTTGGTATAGACAAATGTATTTGACATTTGGTGGACGGTTTTGGAACTAAAAACTGACATTCCATCGAGAAAGTCTACTCTATGAAAAAAAAGAAATAATCTTTGGAAATTTATATCATTAATAAATTATAAAGAGAAAAGGGACGAATGATTATAAAATAAATAAATGATAATTAAAGATAATCACTGTTTAGGTAGAATAACATTTAAATTTGGAAAAATCGAAGTTTTATAAGCATACTTGCTAGAGCAAATAAATGTGTCACATACTAGTGGGAAACGGAACGCAACGCACGGAACTGTAATTTAAGTTCTGGATTATAGATAAAGTAAAATCAGTTTAATATTAAAAGTAAAGAAAGAATATGAATGATTATATTTGTAATAAGAAAATAATTAAATAAAAACAATAACTAGTAAAAAGTTGTAAGAAAATTGGAAAAAAAATATATATATGGTGAAACGGAATGTTCTACATTCTCTTTGTCCATAAACAAGAGATGAAGGGAGAGGTTCGTGGTAGCCAATCGTAAGCTTGCAAAGCGTTTTGTGACCATAAAAGGAGATGAATTGAGTTGGTGTTTAGCCAATCGTAACGCGTGAATCTGGGGGGAGTTAACTTTAGAGTCAGCAAATAATAGCTCAGAATGGTGGCGCCAAGATTTAAAAAAATGATACCAGTATAAAATCATAAAATACCCATAGTAATGAAATTATATGAAAAAAAAAATAAGTTGGCCAGTAACGAAACGTTCTTTGGCAAATAGAATAAATAAATGGGTGGCGCAAAGAGTAATTAATATTATGAATAGAGTCATGCATCAATCGTAAATAATAAAAGTAGTATGATAGCGGATTTATTGATTATAAGGGGTCTTCTTTGAAGGTTAGCGAAATTGATTAGAACAAAAGATTTATTCGAACACACAGGAAAGATTAAATTGCTTGTGTCATATAATATATATATTTACTTGAGGATCTTTGTAAATTCTAGATTAACCAAAATTAGTTATTGGATACGGAGGTAATTACTAATCTTTGTATTCGTAAAATGTTCACGTAATTTAAATATTTGAGTGTGATTGCCAAAAAAAGAACATATATATTTATTTATTTATTTATTTATTTAAAGTATCTTACAGGTACTTAGGGGGACTAAATGCACTAGGCAATTTTTGTAAGTCAATTAGTGGAAAATTTCCCAGTATTTTGGGGAGATAGATTGTGACAGGGCACATTAAGGATACAAACAATAGAATACTAGGAATTATGTGTAGCTAGGGGACGCTTTGAAAAATAATGGGTGGGGGTTAGGTTATAAAAGCTTCGACGAGCTTATTCTCGCTCTCATTTTTCCACCTGCCGAGAAGAAGACGAATCTCTGCCTCCCCTCTGTAAGAAATCTTCAATCAACAAGTTATTTTTATACTCAAGCACATATGAAGAAGTCAGCAAATTAGTGAATATAGGAAAGTCCATTGCTTAGGCCTTGCACCGGGCAAGTTTTCTTTGGGGAAATATTTCAAACAGGGTTTTAAAATGGTAAAAATTAAGCCTTGATTGAAATATATAATTCTATTTGCAAAGGTTACATCAAAATTAACGCTAGCCGTTCCAAGTAAATTCCAGAATTAGTAAAATCAGATTAAATTAATATCAATTTAAATGAAATAAAATGTGGGAAGGGAGATTCTATTTAGAATAATTACTAGAATATTTGTGTCGTATTGGGGCGATCCGTAATGGACTTTCTGGGGGGAACAGGTAACTGAGAGCTTATGAATGTGACTTCATAAGCGGGCATCAACTCGTTGATTGCCTAGTTAAGTCACATAGTGTAATCATGTGTGACGTGACTGATGACAGACACTGTAGAAGTAGAGTCGTTAGAATGTAATTCTGGTCCTTGGTCAAGTCCTTAAGTACATGATTATGCTATACCTCATGCTAGGGACCGAAGATGGCTCCTTCCCATCCATCTTCGGCACGGTCAAGCACTAGGTGGTCAGGGAGTATTGCTTGCTCAAACTGTCCAGGTAACGGGGCTCCGGATGACGAGGTAAGCGTCACACAATTTGCATAGGAAGTTCTCATTTAGTCTGGGTTAGGCAGGTAAAATCTTGTAGGATAGATGAAGGTTAGTATCGCGAAGGTTAAGTAGGCATCACAAAAATTGGGTGGGTTTTTGTGATGAAAGGTGGTTCGAGTTGACGTTAATAGAGCGAAATAGGTGTGTAAACGGTTAGGCGACCATGTTGATCAAACGAAAATATGATTAGGTCAAAACCTAGGCAAGAACATATTTTATATAGGAGAACGACTTTTGGAAATTTCTATACAGAAAAGTGTAGCATATAGGGTTTCGACGACAAAAGGCTGGTTTAGACGTCGCGAGCTGGCTAGGGGTAACGATTAGGCGTGATTCGACAAAATGGCCGAAATATTTTGTAGTTAGGAAAAATGCAATTCGGAGCGCACAAAATGGCTGCCGTAACTTGAGCTAGAAATAGGTATTTTTATGTAAGAATTAAATGTTAAATTTGTCATGGTCGAAATGGACGCTTGGTTTTCAAAATGGCGGATCAAAGATAATCACCTAAATAAAGAAAATCATGATTTTAGATCTCTCAGACAGGGTTATTATCGGCAGATCAATAGATCTACTAAGATATTTTAGCAAATCCATGATACTATTTAATTCTCAGTAAAAACCTTTTAAAATATCTGCAGTGTTGTGTTGAGTTTTGGTTGTACAAAATGGCGTCGATTGTGAAAATCAAGTGAGTGTTAATTAATTATTTTCATGCTAAAGCCAGCCAAGTAAACGATTTAATAAATCAGTAAATTACTAAAGTATGATAATAGTAAAATTTCTGAATTGGGTTGGTCATATGAACCACCAGATTTGAAATCAAGTAATCACAGGTGTCGTGTGAAGCCGCATTAATAGTGATTTATTTTGTCTTTGTGATAACTCAGCTATTTAATAATTTGTGAAGTGAAATAAATCTTTGGTCGTTAGGAAGGGCCGGTATGTATGATTTCTCCCAGGTTGATTCGTGGAGATCATATAAAAACCACTAAGATGAAATTTTATTTTACAAGTGACGAAGTGGCTGGAAGAAAATGTCATTAAATTCTTACCACTAACAGTACCGTTATAATATAGTGAATACAGGCGAAAATACTTGTTTTTGGTGCTCAGTTGATGCGTCGACACAGGTGCGATCTGGAGGTTTTCTGATCATTTCAATTTGGAAGAAACTAACATCAAATTGTTTCCATCTTAAAACAAATCCTTCGATGCCATTTTAACAACACAGCGTCGAAGTATTTTAGCTAAACTTAGAATTTGCGAAAGTAAAGTGTAGGAGGGTTATTTATTGCTTAGTACATACATCTTGTCCCTTTTTCTAATAAATCTTTCCTTCAGAACAAAAAAGATTTACCAATTCCCATAATTTTGTCATGGATTGTAAGATTGAATTCGTGAGACATAAAGTAAGTCAACTTTAGAATTGGTTCAATATATGAAAAAAAATAATTTAAATTTAATTTTATATCAGCCATCACATTGAAAAGGAAATATTTCAATTGTGAAAATTTGGTAAATCGCTTGAAAGCATTTTGCTTTGTCCTCTTTTTAGTTGGAAATATTACAAACTAACATGGACTATGGACTTTAATATATTTAATACATAATAAAGCTTGTAAGAAAGTAACTGGCTGTTCCGGGAGAAGGTTGTCCCAGTCTGGTGTCGAGACCTATCGTGATGGCGGGGTGGTGCCATCACCATTAGCCGGAAAAACACACTGGTTACTTTCTACCATAAATATAAACTCATTTAACTAAAAGATAGATAATGAACTGATATACCTTCCGATGGCAATAAATGATTTTCCACAACTGATTAATTATTCGACTGATATAACATTTGATACTTACTCATACTCACAATGAAACTGTAGTGTTGTTCTTATATTTTCTGCTTAACTCTTATAACATCCGCATATCAAGTTAAGGTTTAGCAATAATATTATCTCATAAAAATAAGAAATTAAGTTCCATAATAGAAATTTCAGTATTGGGTTTTACATTATAATAGGAAATGATGAGTGGAATCCCGTCAGAATAAACCACTAGTATTAACCATTTATTGATAATCTTACTCTGAAGCTAGTTAAATGATTATTTCTTTTTAGGGGTCGTTCAACCCAGCTTATAAGTTAGTAATTACTAATAGTACAATTTAAGCATAACCACAGAAATGAAAGCAATAAATATTCGGCATCGGTAAAAGATACTTTATAGCTAATTCTTTAGAAATCACACAGTTCACATCGCACTTTCCCTTTATCACTTATAGCAACCAATTGCATATCTCAATTTAGTTCCTAATTAATTATTAACTATCATCTTGGTAGTAGGTTTAGCATAGTTCACACTTTTACTAGCAGTAGGTATAGAGCTGGTAGGCATAGCGCTCCTTATAATGGAATAGGCATTTATTTCAGCTGATAAGCAAACAAAGATACTTCACAAAGTTAAGAGAATTGTATAGGGTTCGGGTTAGTTAATGTAGAAAAATAATTTTATAACATTCTATTTTATTTAAAATCAAGCGAAGTAATTTTCATTATTTTGTAATAGATTCCTAGGTTATTAATTAACAGAGCATAGATAATTTAAATTCAGCGTGTAGAGTTAGTATTTATTAGCAATCAGACAGCAGTACTCAAGAACATGGGCCTACGCTTACAACCGGGTCCTATCGCTAGAAGTCACGAGCCCTTTCACACATACAAAAACCAAATCAGTAGCATATTCGGTCACACCATTAGATTAGGGTTATAGGAAGTAAAACCAAGCAGAACTTAGGTCAAACATTTAATCAATTCATAAATAGGCATCGTTAGGTTTAAAGCCGACGAGCGGTTAATCACCATAAGTAAAGTTTATTGTTAGGTATGTGTTAGGTTATATAAAAGCTAGGATTAAAAGATTATCAAACAGCTTAGCAAATTGGTAGTAGGGTAGCGAGTCTTCAACTCTTCAATCATATCATATCATCAATAACTTAGGGGTAGGTACAAGGCTCTACCAACAGTCCCAAAAGCTCAACCATCAGTCCCACTTCCTCAATCATCAGTCCCACTTCCTCAATCATCAGTCCCATTGACTCCGTCACCTCCACCAGTACTATCACCACTACCAATTTCAATTCCACTATCTCCACTGACTACAATACCACCTGGTTATTCTGCAGAATCACATCACCCAAAACCAATAGTAGAATCTTTGACTGAACCCCCACATCCTCATCGTTTTAAGAAAAAACCAAATTACTTTTATTTCTTCTAGATTTAAGTTTGTAACTTTATTTGACCGTATTAATTGTCAACTCCAATGCAGCACCTTATTATACTCTTTTGCCATTTTTATATTTCTTATGTAACTGACGATAAATAAATGTAAGTATGTTTAAGTTATTAAATTGTGTTATATCAACCCTTTAACTGCCTTTAATTTTTTTTGGTTGACATTTTAATTAAAATAAGGGGCTCTACTTTTGAAATCATTCGTTTGAGACTTTCACATGGCAGTAGCGAGTGTACTTGGAACTAATTAGTTCCAAGTACACTCACTACTGTCATAGAAGAATCTACTGCTTTCAGCGCCAATATGGCGATTTTCAAAAGGCACAAAAAATTGCTGAAATTTCATGACATTAGCCTGTCCAGCGTACTTTGTATAATGGACGTCAGTGACTCGTACTACACTGACAACTACTGGTCAACAGCGATCAAAAAATACGGATTTATTATGTCCTTGGACGGCTAAGTGGAATGAAAGAAGTAAAGAGCGTTCGACGCCAAACGAATGTTCGTCGAATGATTTCAAAAATAGGGCCTCAGGTCCATTTACCCAAAACTACAAATAAAAACGAGCGAGTCGGACTCGCGCACGACGGGTTCCGTATCAAAAAACGGCAAAAAAACACGTTTGTTGTATGGGAGCCCCACTTAAATATTTATTTTATTCTGTTTTTAGTATTTGTTGTTATAGCGGCAACAGAAATACATCATCTGTGAAAATTATTAACTGTCTAGCTATCACGGTTTAGGAGATACAGCCTGGTGACAGACAGACAGATAGAAAGATGGACAGCGGAGTGTTAGTAATAGGGTCCCGTTTTTACCCTTCGGGTATGGAGCCCTAAAAAGGGATAAGTATATATTGTTACTGTAAAATTCCGGTCCGAACTAGGGTGAATCCTAAGATTTTCTAGTAAAACCTAAGATTTACTAACTCTTACTGGTAAAAGTCCGAACTGCTCTGTGATAATCGATTGTTTCGAACTATTACCATCATTCATTCGGTAAATCTCAGGTTTTATTTTAAAGATACGGTAAATGTTGAAAAAGGATAACTTTGAAGGTGTTTTAAAATTTTATATCTAACTAATAAATGCCATCTAATTTAAACTAGTTAAGGACTGACGGATGGGTATTGATATTGTAATGAATAATTAAGAAATACCTGCTATATATATCAGAATGATAAAAAGTTTTTATCTACTCTCATATCGTAAAATTCGATTTATGAAATTCAAAACAAATTTATATTGGCATACTTTATACACGCAATACCGAAAAAAAATTAAAAAGTTATTTTATAACATACCTTCGCTATACTAAGCAATGTTATAAAATAACTTTTTTTCTCATTACGATACAGGGCAAATCCAAGAAGAAGGCAGTGCTGCGATATTAAAAAAAAACAATGATATTCCCATATACTTTCCATGATTAAAACGTACTCTATGGTGATCGATGACTTAGCGTAACGATTAGTCTACTGGAATGCACTTATTTCATTTTTTCTTCTAATAGAATACGCGCCATTTTTAGATTTTAATTTTTACTTTTGCTTAAAAATGACTGATAGTAGTGAGTGTGGACTCCACCCGATATTTTAGATGCGGCGACGGAAAAACGTCTTACTTAACCTAAGTAAGTAACCTACCTAGTCGTAGAAAGTCGAGAAACTACTTACCTACTCTTTTTATCATTGTTAAATTATTTTGTAGGTTCAATCACAAATTGTATGAGAGTAGATAAAGTAGTGTATGAAACTGTACATAACTAGGTATTAAAACACTCGTGTGATACTATTAAAAACCTCGCCTACGGCTCGGTTTTTAAATTCACACTCATGTTTTAATACCCCTCATTATGCATCAGTTTCATAAACTACTATTACTGATAGATGACGGAAACAAATGTACCATATTTTCATTTATAAAAAATGCGGTTTTTGACTTTCTTTTTCGATTACAGCATTCAGATCTTGAAAAGTTTAATTAGTTTATCTAATATCCAGGTCACAGGTGTACTAAATTATACACAGTCTCGGAATAGTACGCAACATGTGTACTTTCTTGGTAATGTGTAACCCACATTTCTGGGTTGATTTGGTAATATCATTGTTGTAACTATATAACATTTTGTGAAAAGTCTTGTACCACAGAGATTTTTTTTTTAAATTATGAATAATAGATTTATCAGAAATGGAGTTCTTCATCATCATATCAGCCGCACGACACCCACTGCTGGGTATAGGCCTCCCCCAAGGATTTCCACGACGATCGGTCCTGCGCTTCCCACATCCAGTGGCTTCCGGCAACCTTCACCAGATCGTCGGTCCACCTTGTCGGGGGCCTACCCACGGAGCGTCGTCCGGTGCGCGGTCGCCATTCAAGAACCTTTCCGCCCCAACGGACATCGGTTCTTCTCGCTATGTGTCCAGCCCACTGCCACTTTAGCTGATCAATCCTTCGAGCGATGTCGGTTACTTTAGAAATGGAGTTCTTATCTAAACAATATTAGTAAAAGTATTTATGTTAATAATCAAAATGTATCTAATGTTAGTTTGCAACAAGGCCAAGGAAAACTATGCAGGTAAATAGCAAATATTGTGAAAAGGAAAAAAATATTAACAGCGAAATTTATTAACCAACACAAAACGAAACCATTACTTCAGTAGATAAATAATCGTGAAGCCACGATTAAATAAAAAAAAACACTGGTTTCCAACTTAAATTTTTTGAGTAAAAAATTCAATCATTCGCTATTTGTTTATAAACCTAGTTTTTGTATTTCTCTATAAATCAAGGAACTATTCGACCCGTCTCTTCATTTCTTTTGTTTTAAAATTTCTGCTGAATCAAGATGTTATACATAGGTTTCTTTATGTAGGTAGTTACATAGGTTTTTTTAAAAGTGTTGGTTCACAAATATTTTTGACAATTTTCATCGTGAAAAAAATAACAAAATAAGTAAACTGCTTTTGGTACCATGACTGTGGAATGAGTTAATTTACGAGACATGAAAAAGGAGATCGTTTAAAATAAATCATCAAAACAGGATGCAAAAAAGCGCCATTTGGGTTGACTTTTGCAAACTGGTTTTGATGCTAGCAAGTAGCATTCGAAATTAAGGTAAGTAGGTACAATCAGCTATTAAAGTTGCTTAGCATTTTAGTACTTTGTCATAGCAATTTTTTTTTTATCAGTGTTTCAAACTATGAGACGTTCTGTCAAAAAAGGTTGCTTTGACAAAGTACTAAACTGTTAAGCTGTTTTTGTTACTGATCGTACTATCTTTACATTGCACCGTTATAATGATAACCAGATATCGATAAAATTTAATTTATAAATCAATAGGTATTTAATGAATCTTTAAATAAAATATTTTAATTAATCTTACGTCTGGTTTTGACCTGAGTTTATTTTTGATATAGATTTATGGGTTGTTTTGGTGATAAGATAATTTTAATAAATTATTCACCAACACAAGAATGAGTAAATTAAAGTTAGAAAACGATAGTTTTAATAGCAAAAACATTTTGCAACAATTGGGATCATGACTAATGAATTAAATAACGAAATACTAATAAAAATCGTAAACATATTAAACTTTTAGAGTAGCTTGTATACCTCTTAGTATTATTTGTTTTATGACCCTTCAAAGTTGGGTGGACAAGTCCATTTAAAAAGTATAAAATTTATTAAAATAAATAATGCCTTTAATTAGTCCATAAAGTTTATAGCAAAGTCTAGGAAACCATTTTGATAAACACAATATTTAATATAGCTGCCGAACAAATTTCCTACGCGTTGCATACAAACTACTCAAGCGTGACGTCATCACTGAGTAGTAGTTAGTATGGAGCGTTTTTGGGCGAGTCCATTTGTGTGCATTTCAAACAGTGTTATTTCGGTCAGTTTTCATGCTAGCGAAATAATTCTTTTACCAATGTTTCTTTTTTTGAGAGGTAATTTATGTAACATATTTAAAATAAAAAATTAGTCATCATGCCAATTCATAGTAGCATCGGTAGATTAGGTACCACTAGCTTTTTCGTGTAGTCGGAAAATTCAATTTTCTCTCTTTTACTCGTATTGACTACGGGGGTGTCCCAGATATAAAGAGACAATTTTTTTTTTTTTTATACCTACAAAAATTAAATGAGAGCTGTTAAGTTTAATGTACAAATCCTTATCCTTACTTAATCCTTACTAATATTATAAATGCGAAAGTCCGTTTGTTTGTTTGTTTGTTACGCCTTCACGTCTCAACTACTGAACCGATCGTCATGAAATTTTGCATACACGTTGTCAGGGGTACAGAGAAGGACATAGGGTACCATTCATCCCGAAAAAATGTATTGTTCCCGAGGGATAGCAAAAAACCTTTCCACGCAGACGAAGTCGCGGGCGGCAGCTAGTTGAAGATAAATTAAACATTACAAATCTAAAACTTTGCTCCGTTATGCAGGATGTCAATATTTCTGGTTTTTCTAGATACTTTTTTAGGGTTCCGTACCAAAATGGTAAAAAAGGAACCCTTATGGTGTGACTCAGTCTGTCTGTCTGTCTGTCTGTCACGGCTGAATATCTCGAGAACTACTATAGGTATCAACTTGAAATTTAGAATAATTTAAGATGACATTTGCCCAACTATTTTGCAAATAAGAAATAATAAAAATAATAAATATCTTTTTTACAACAGGGTCTGAAAAGGGGTCTTAAAAATTTGAAGTGGAGCTACTAGGGCATATAGGGTATCATATAAAAGAGCGCCGTTTGCACGTTTTGAATCATTTTTTCTTTTTGTTTTAGGCCGCATAGTTTTCGACTTATGGTAAAAAATGTAAAAAAAATACCGTTCCCCCCCCCTTATCTCCGAAGTTTGCAAAGAGAAAAATCTGAAATAATTCTATGTGATAGCAATTTATATAAAGATTACAGAAAAAATAAAACGATGTCTCAATATAGCATACTTTTTTAGAAATTATCAAATTTCTTAAAACGTTAACATTAGTTCCACTATCGGTCAAGAGATGGTGCTGACCTAAAACTGCAATACTAATTTTATTATTTTACTCTGCAGTATGGTTTGATGGTGCAATTATGATGGTACGGAACCCTCGGTGCGCGAGTCCGACTCGCTCTTGACCGGTTTTTATCTTCTATACATATATACCTGCAGTTATAATTACCTAACATAAGCATTAATTTGTTTGGTTGTATTGGAAGCTACATTGCCTCGAATGATTGAAGCCCTCCTCGCATTGGCTCGGGCTTCAAACCATCCTCGTCAATGTAAATGCTAACTTCCCGTTCTCGGCTGTAATGTACTATTAAGTGTCGTTTCCTATACGAAATTGTTTTTAAGTGTTAATTAAAAATTAAACTTTATGGTGCAAGTCGCCCCTATAAAGTGCTTTTGATGAAGGTTTTTCACCGACACCCGACAAATCCATGGTAAACATAAAAACCTTTTTAGGGTTCCGTACCCAAAGGGTAAAAACGGGACCCTATTACTAAGACTCCGCTGTCCGTCTGTCTGTCTGTCTATCTGTCTGTCTGTCACCAGGCTGTATCTCATGAACCGTGATAGCTAGAAAGTTGAAATTTTCACAGATGATGTATTTTTGTTGCCGCTATAACAACAAATACTAAAAACAGAATAAAATTAACATTTAAGGGGGGCTCCCATACAAGAAACGTAATTTTTTGCCGTTTTTTGGTACGGAACCCTTCGTGCGCGAGTCCGACTCGCACTTGGCCGGGTTTTTTCAATGTAAGTAAGTATACCAAAATAACAGATTTTTGACGTTTATTCGATCCTGCCTTCTGCCATCCTGAAAGCGATTGCGATAGATTTTTAAGTTACACAATAGAAAGGCTGCTAGGTGATTGCGTAAAGTCAATCGTATACATTTGACAGTTCCTATTGTATTCATAATATAAGTCATCCCATACAATTTGCAGCCTATGGAATACGATATGAACTGTCAAATGAATACGATGCATGTGAACGTGAAGTCGAGAGTAGGGGGGACTGTCTTTTGACGCGATTCCTGGCCCCTATTTCACCAAATTGACATTCGTCAGTGACATATGTCGGCAATTTTTATGTACTTTCCTTATTTTAATAGGGGACAATTTGTGTTGTGAAACAGGGGATATTTTTTACAAGTCGACAATTGTCACGTAAACTTGACTCAGCTCCAATGTCATATCAAGAATTACTGACAAATCTACAAATATGTCGACCTGTAAAAAATATCGCTGTTTCACAACATACTTGTCCCTAATTAAAATAATGACAATTGTAAAATTAACCGACATATGTCACTGTCAAATGTCGACTTGGTGAAATAGGGCCCAGATCTTTAGTTTATTTAACCCTTAATTTGGCAATGTATGTCCTGGCATACATTGAACTTCTCAAAAATACTTGTCAAATAAATAACAATTATCTGTGTTATAGTTAATTTTAATTTATGGCAAAACTTATTATTTTTGTACAAAAAATAAAACACACCTCTGGGAACACCAATTTTTGACATTATTTCAATAAAATGGCTACTCGGCGGAATACAGTTCTACTGTCCAAGGTATTTTTATTATTTTCACTAATATTACATGTTTTATGATGTGTGTTATGAATATATTTTATGCATTATAGTGTAATTAAATGAGTTAGAAAGGTAATTGTGAATTCCGACTTCGTAATCTAGATTTATTTTGGTCAATAACCTGATGTATGCGGTGGCATACATTGCCAAATTCGTAATGAAAGACCCTTGCTTTTGTTTGTATGACACTGCATACATTGCCAGTTTGCGGTAGCTTATTGCTTTGTGTTTGAGCTTGATTTTTTTCTTTATCGCCAGCAAAAGCTTTAAACTCTTGGTGGTAGAATTTTAGCTCTTGTGCCTTCTCAGAATGCAGCCTCTGACAATAGTGAATTTTTGAATGTGGAAGTGGAATTTCGTATACGCACCCCACTTCCCCAACACCTTCTATTGATTCTTCTTTAGAAAGGCTTAATATTTTAAGCGATGACGAAGACTCCAGTAGCAAAACTTTGGATTACTATGACCACTTAAGGTCGAAGTAGGCTGTGCTACAAGCTAAAGAGTGCGTTATGCACGAAATTGTCATGTCTGTTTCTGTTTTGTAACTGGCAAAAGTTCTAGAAATTTGTCAACTAGATTATCACGTGCGAGCTTAGTTGAGCAATTACTTCCAGGTCTTTTAATAATTATTGTTGGTTTTTAATAATATTTTATAAATTTACTAAGATGAATGCTCTGTACTTTAATTGGCAGTGTATGCCCCCGCATACAACCTTATTTTTCCGTCCACTTGGCAATGTATGCTGGGGCATACATGGTTTTTCAGGAGAACTGAAGTACCAATTTTTTTTTCTCCATTTTTTTGTAGTGTCTAATAATGTTCAAAATCTAATTTTAATAAAACATTTTGTTTTATATTGCATATTTTTCTTTGCCAAATTAAGGGTTAAGGTTGGTTAATTTCACAACGGCTTTCAAGACTAAATCTTAAACTTTAATTCACATCCACATTTGATTAACATTATTTTAATTTATCCACCGCAATTCTCACTGATGTTGAAGGTGCCTCCTCAAAAACCTTTTTTCCGATATTCATATTTCGATTTATACCTAGTTGCTGCCTTCCTGGAATGTTTTTAAAATTAGTCTCTTTCTTTTCTATTCTAAAAAACCCCTAATGTTGAATATGGTTATGGGTAGATGGGGCCGATCATCAAACTGAAGAGTCTTCCGGCGACTGCGCCCACTTTCAACTGGACCCATGGGCGCAGTCGCCGGATTGAATTATTTTAATATTTTTCTTCCGTCAACTGCGCCCACTTTTCGTATGCCTAAAAGATCTATTGTTTAAATCGAATCCTAGTACAGTTATAAGAAACATCATTTTAAATAAAAGAGTTTTCTTAAGAATACCACTTATATTTTCATGATTTACAGACGAGATAGGGAGTCTAGTGGCTTCCACAGTAATAAATCAGGAGGTGGAGTATTAATAGCCGTGTCCAAAAAAATTAATTCGTACCGTTTAACCAATTTTGACAGTAAGTGTGAAGATATCTGGGTAAGTGTACATATACACATTAACAATAAGCCAGTAAAATTAAAAATATGCGCAGTATATTTACCCTCTCCAATTAAGGAACACATTCTTACTACATTCATTAATAATACCTGCCGTGTTCTTGAGAACGATGATCCCACACTTATTGTAGGTGATTTTAACTTGGGTAGTATACTGTGGAAGGCATCAGACTCATCGTATTTTATCGGTTCTTCTAATTGCAACAGTAGGTTAAATGATCTACTATTAGATTTTGTATCATTCTCAGATTTGAATCAGTATAATTATATACGTAATAAAAACGATAAAATCTTGGATTTAGTTCTTTCTGATATTACATTATATGATCTGAAGCGTTGTGCCGCGCCTTTGACTAATGTGGATGCGCACCACCCTCCTCTTAGTTTTATTATATCTTATAACACTACTGGTTCTTTAAACTCGTGTAACGAAGCAGTACCTAAATACAACTTCTTTAAGGCAGATTACAATAGTATAATTAACAATTTAAAAGAGTTTGACTGGTGTAAATTGTTATCAAATTCTAATGACGTCAATAGTATGGTAAATAACTTTTATAAAATTTTGAATGAGGTAATCACAAAATATATACCCAAAGTCATACCCCGCTCCCGCAAATACCCAGTATGGTTTAATAGAGATTTGATACAACGTTTAAAAGAAAAATTTAAAATTAAAACACTTCACTCGAAATATAAAAATCCTTTGGATAAAATATCTTATAACACACTTAAATACAGATCTTTAAAATTGATTAATACTTGCTATAAGTCTTATATCTCGCTGATTGAATTAAACATTAAATCTAACCCTAAAATCTTTTGGTCGTTCATCAAACAAAAAAAGTGCTGCAAAAGTGCATACCCATCGCAGATGTTTTTTAATAACAAACCTGGTACTAGCCCTAAAGACGTGTGTGATCTCTTTGCCGAGTGCTTTTCTTCTGCGTTTGACAATTCTAGTACGTCCCCAAATAATAATAGCTACGTAGTGTCTCAAGAACAGAATGTCTCTGTGTTTCCCTTAAGTAATATTTGCTTCTCTGTTGACGAAGTCAAGAGAGCACTAGAGAAACTAGACTGGCGAAAGGGCGCAGGTTCAGATGGGCTACCGGCTTTTTTTGTGTTAAAATGTGCTGAGGTACTTGCGCTTCCCCTTTCTATAATCTATAACCGTAGCCTTTCTTGTGGTCATTTTCCCACAGCTTGGAAAGAGGCGTTAGTAGTACCCATTTTTAAAAGTGGTGAAAAATCAAATATTGGCAACTACAGGCCGATTTCCATCCTTCCTGTTTTCGGAAAGGTTTTGGAGTCTCTTGTATATCCCATTATTTACTGGCATGTTAAACAGAAGCTATTACCACAACAACATGGATTTATCAGTTGCCGGTCCACAAGTACTAATTTATCTACTTTTGTTTCTGACCTAGTAACCGCAGTAGATTCTCGAGCCTCTGCTGATGTCATTTATACTGACTTCAGCAAGGCATTCGACAGAGTTGATCACAACGTCCTAATTTCAAAATTGTCGTCTCAATTTGGCCTTCACGGTAGTTTTTTAAATTGGTGTATCTCGTATCTTTGTAATCGCAAATTTAAGGTGGTTGTTAATGGTCACTCTTCCGAAAGTCTTGAAGCACTCTCCGGGGTACCGCAAGGCTCCCATTTGGGTCCCTTGTTTTTCAATCTATTTGTTAATGACGTAGCACAATGTTTCAGACACAGTTCATTTTATTTGTATGCCGACGATTTAAAAATTGTAAAACACATTAAAGACGTATCGGACTGCATACTTCTACAGGATGATTTAAATAGGTTTGTTGATTGGTGTGACCAAAATAAAATGTCGTTAAATATAAAGAAATGTAACTTTATTCACTATACTCGAAAAAAAACGAGTCTTTCTTACACATACCAAATTAAAAAACAAGATTTATGTAATGTTAATGAGATTATAGACTTAGGCATTTATTTTGATAAAAAACTGAACTTTTGCTGTCATATTGATAAAATGGTTAAGAAATGTTTTAAAATTCTTGGTTTTGTAATACGTAACACGAAAAGTTTTAAATGTTCTAAGAGTAAAATTCTTGTTTATAATGCTTTGATACGATCGTCGTTGGAATATTGTAGTGTTATTTGGACTCCGCGTTATGACGTTCATATCAAACGTATTGAATCAATTCAGAAAAGGTTTCTCTGGCACTTGGCTTTTCAGCACAATTTGGCAAAAAAACTTCCATCTTATGATGAACGTTTGTCTCATTTCAATTTACTTAGTCTTCAAAAAAGAAGACAGCTATTAGATCAATTATTTTTACATAAGGTTATTAGTGGTACATTGGACTGTCCTTTTCTTTTAGAGCATATCTCCATTCACATCCCTTTTAAAACTGTTAGAATCTCACGTTTCAAATTATTTTCCCAAAAATCTTTTAAAAGCAACTTACGTCATTTTTCAACTATAAGTAGAACCATGGGCCAGTTTAACGTACTTGCTAAAGATTCGGCGTTGGATATTAACTCTAAATTTGTTACATTCAAGCATCTTTTGTTG
Source organism: Agriphila geniculea (assembly GCA_943789525.1). Classification (NCBI taxonomy): domain Eukaryota; kingdom Metazoa; phylum Arthropoda; class Insecta; order Lepidoptera; family Crambidae; genus Agriphila; species Agriphila geniculea. Next base: position 17,110,417 of record OX038890.1, read on the forward strand.
CAAATATTAAAAAGACTGTAAGCTTTATATATATTTATATATATAATTGTATGTATATATGTCTAGCTTACTATTACTAATACATATATAATCTATTTAATTGCACGATTTAAACAATAGTTATACTTAATTAATTATTTTCCTACACAGATGTTAACTTGCACATAAATACCATTTGTCACCATTGTAAACTAAATTAGCGTTTTGTAAATGTGCCATATTCACTGGTTAAGTAGAAAAGGGAAGTAAAGAAAAAAATAATGTTTTTTTTCTTTCTTTCCATTTTTTTATCAAAAATGTAAGAAGAGCCTCTTTCGCGAATAGATATAAATTTATTCAGATTAAGTTTGAGCATAGTCGGGATTTGTGAGACAGGCCCTGAATATTAATATAAATAATATAAAACAAGATACATAGATATACTTATAATCATATATTAAATAGTTAAATATAATGCATGTCGTGGCAGCTTGTAAAAAAGACAACACTGTAGCATGTAAGTCCCTTGAATGTATCATTGCCTTGTTTTTGGTGTATGTTCTTGTTAGCTGTCCTTAATAAATAAAAAAAAAAAAAAAAATTCTTTAATAAAATTAATAAAAAAAAGATGAGTTCGTATATTAGAACTATGTCTAAAAAGTATTTTTTGTGAGTGTTAATCCTTACTAATATTATAAACTAGCGGCCGCCCGCGACTTCGTCTGCGTGGACAGTTTTTTAGCCATCCCTCGGGAACTATTTGTTTTTTCGGGATGAAAGGTACCCTATGTCCTTTTCTGTACCCCTGACAACGTTTATGCAAAATTTCATGATGATCGGTTCAGTAGTTAGGACGTGAAGGCGTAACAAAAAAACATAATATACACAAATATTAAAAATCAGTCCTCTCTAAACAAAAACTAAATTATAAAAAGCATTTTTTTGTAAGTGTTAATTCTACTAATATTATAAATGTGAAAGTTTGTGGGTTTGGATGTTTGTTCCTCAATCACGCAAAAACTACTGAACGGATTTGGTTGAAATTCGGCACACAGTAGTTAGCTTAGATTAAAACTTAGATTACTTTTTATTCCGATATTCCCACGGTAACGGGAACCACGCGGGTGAAACCGTGGGCGGCCGCTAGTAATCAATATAAGGGCCTGTTTCATAATCAAAAAGTAAGTTCTGAGTAACTTACTTGATAAATTATTTGACAATTGCAATACGAAAATTATGTCAGGTCATCCTGTGAAGTAAGCTCTCAGAATCAGAACTTACTTTTACTTTGTGAAACCGGCCCATAATGTAAAAAATAATTTAAAAATCATTTTTTTTACATCATTTAACTATTAAAAATCAGTACCTACTCTCTAAACAATAACTAAAGTGTTAAAAATCAATATAAGGGCCTGTTTCACAATCAAAAAGTAAGTTGTGAGTAGTTACTTAATAGATGATTTGATAGTTGCGATATGAAAATTATGTCAAATCATCTGTCAAGTATGCTACTTAGAACTTACTTTTACACAGGTCTTCAATGTAAAAAATAATTTAAAAATCAAGGTTTTTTTATGTAACTAAACTATTAAAAATCAGCATCTACTCTATAAACAATAACCTTTTCTTTAGATGATAAAACTATCTGTAAGTGTAAAAATAATATTACCAATCTTACATAAATATCAATTTACAACACCATCTACTTTTCTTTTCCTTTCGATTGTTGTAAGCATCTTCTTTGATATTTGGATGAGAGGTTTTTCCAATGCAGCTGAATAATATTTGACATCTTTCTGAAGCCTTATTTATGTTAAATTTTCTTAGAAGTTAGTTATAAATAAATCTTGAAAACTCTAATTTCAATTGCCTTTTTCTTCCAACTGTACTAATTTGATGTAAACAATAGATGACCGAAAGTGGGTGCAGTTGACGGAAGAAAAATAATAAAATAATTCAATCCGGTGACTGCGCCCATGGGTCCAGTTAAAAGTGGGCGCAGTCGCCGGAAGACTCTAACTGAATAACTTTTACTATGGGACCAACTCTGAAAAAAAAATCTTTGGTTTCATACATTTTGATATTTTCGTTATTAATTTTTGTATGAAACAGCTGACTTTTTTTTCGCGATTTCAGAGTTGGTTTCATTGTAAAAGTTGTTCAGTTTGATGGTCCAATATCTACCATATTCGGCATTAGGGGTTATATATTGTAAAATTTTGTAAAATGGTATTCTTTTTTATTATCTCTGCAGCATTAACCTCTGTCCTCTAGTCATTACTTAAATATTAACCTTGATATGTATTGTCAATTTAAACATATTATCTAATTACTTTGTTCAGCGAACGATAAAATGAGTATCTAAGTTATTATTAGAAATAAATATCATAAACAAATTAAGTTAATACATTTCAAATCTACCAAGGTATATTATTTATTTTTACACATATGGTTTTTTCAGTAAGTACCTTACTAATAGATCTAATAATTTAGGCTTTATTGTTAGAATGGCTTTAGAATTGTTTGATAGTCCAGTCACCGTATTTATAAGACCCAAATCATGTTTTTTGGCAATTTTGAATAGTCTATGACTAGTCTTTTTAGGGTTCCGTAGCCTAAATGGCATAAAACGGAACCCTTATAGATTCGTCATGTCTGTCTGTCTTTCTGTCTGTCTGTCTGTCTGTCTGTCCGTCCGTATGTCACAGCCACTTTATTCCGAAAGTATTAAGATTATACAGTTTAAACTTGGTAGGTAGATGTATTCTTTAACCGCTTAACAATTTTAATCCTTACTTCCTTTCATAAAAAAAAAATATTAAGGGGGAGCTCCCCATACATGGAACTGAAACTAAAAAAATATTTATTCAAATCAATACGTGCGGGGTGTCTATAGATAGGTCTTTAAAACTAACATTGAGGTTTCTAGACCAATTTTTTTTCAAAGTCAACCGTTTGAAAGATATACACCGCGAAATTGATAAAATGTGTGTCCCCCTCCTTTAACTTTTGAAATAAGAAAGTGAAAAATCTAAAAAAATATATATGCTGTAGATCTTAATAAACACTTTCGACGAAAATTTGCTTGAACGAGGTATAGTAATTAGTTTTCAAGATATAGCACATTTTCCAAAACCACAAATATTACTTTGTCATTCATACCAACACTGTGAAAAACAAAGTTATTTTTGCAGACGAAAAATGATAGTGGTATTAAATATGGTATGGTATAAGGTAACTAAGGAACCCTACGGCGCGTGGCCCGACATGTACTTGGCCGGTTTTTTAATGTTCATTTGTTTCTTTTACAATTAATTATAATAACTAAAACATATTTCAAAACAACAATTTAATAAAAAAACAAAATATTAAACTGCTTACCTCTTTCAGAAAAAAGATCAAGTAAGAAAATACCTATTCTAAAACTAATTTGTATTACAAAGTCGATTGATTGTTATAAAAGTTGCCTGCAGCTAGAATGTATAATGATGATGCCATGCCGGCCGGGAAGAGACAGGAAATAAACAGACTTGCTAGAATATAAATGAAGTAAGTATTCAAAGAAAGCAAAAAAAAAACAAAATTATTGATTTTGCACTTTTATTTTTTATAAATTCTTTCTTTTACTGCTGCAGCTTTGAAAATAACTGTTAAAATATCTAGATATAAACAATGAGGCAGCTTCCGCGACGTCACTCTTGACTGAGGCTGCGCCTGCGCGGACGCGTGCCCGCGCTTTTTTGACGTTTTATTTTTTTTAGTGAAAAAAGTTGCGAGTGTTCAAAGTTTTTAATTGTTGTGCATCAGTGTAAGTGGCCAGTAAGCGTAAGTATCAGGCCGGTCGTTCACACTTAAAAAAGTGGGTCATGCTAACTTTAATGTTGACATTTAACGGAACATTTTATGGCGGAGCATTTAAATGTCTTTTTTATTCTTGAAGTTGGGTACCCACTGTTACTTGAAGTGAGGTGATAATTTGAAAAAGTGTAGAACAAAGAAATATTTATTTCATAGGTATAAAAAAAATAAAAACAAAAAAAAAATGTAATTAATTAAGAAAACTTTAACATTAAGTTTTTTTTAATTCAAATGCAATGAGGACTATCTTCATCTTCATACCTTAAGGAAAAGTCATACATGATTATTTTCAACCTGCTGATTCTTAGAACACAAAATGATAAGTGAAGTTTATAACAGGTAGCGTACCTTTAGTCAAGAGTTTTTTTTTATCAAATTCAAGTTTTAAGCTCAAAAAAGAAGTGATTAAGTGGGTATCATCTTAATAATGCAAATATTCGTGTCCTTCTGAGAGCCGGTTGTGATGTGAGTCAATAAAAAAATTCGATGGCGACTTATTCTTACTTAGTTACGCGTTTGTCATCTCATTCGGCTAAATAACAAAAAAACTGATTTAATTTCCTTTAAATGTATGTATTCTATGAGGTCTGAGGTCATATTACAAAAAAAACCGGCCAAGTGCGAGTGGGACTCGCTCACGAAGGGTTCCGTAGGTATCATTATCTTAACAACATTGTTGTATCGGAGTCCCCCTTAATTTATATTATTTTAATTTTATGATTTATTTTTGAAATGAATACAACTAAATGTTCTGTGAATATTTCAACTGTCTATCTGTTGCTTGGACGAATTAATTCATCCAAGATCTGTTGCCGTTAATATTGAGCAAAAAAACGGCAAAATTTGTTGAACGTTTGTTGTATGGGAGCTCCCCTCAATTATTTAAATTATTTTGTTTTTAGTATTTGTTGTTATAGCGGCAACAGAAATACATCATCTGTGAAAATTTCAACTATCCAGCTATCACGGTTCATGAGATACAGCCTGGTGACAGACAGACAGACGGACAGTGGAGTAATAGTAATAGGGTCCCGTTTTTATCCTTTGGGTACGGAACCCTAAAAAGGATCGCGATAAGCGTACGATGTTCGTCCCAATCCGTGGCACTATTGAATAGCTAATAAGGTTCAATATCAAGTAAATTGAACCACGAATTGCGTTCGACTATCGTGATTCTTTTTTGTAATAGGCCCTTTGACAGCATCATGGGATATATTTTAGCTCCCATTACCTACTTTCCTTCTTAAATTGAATGTGAAAATAAAAACACAAGGCACGAACATATTCAACTTTAACCTTATTTAGTCAAGACAAAAATTTAAAGTGGCTAGGTATCGGTTTAAGTAGCACCGATCAGTGATCAAATATTAAAATACTTATCTACTGTCAGCATGCAATAGGGTTGGCAACGCAAAGCTAATTGTAGATGTCGCTGCGTACGCCTGTTCCTTAGACTCAGAACAAAATGTATGGGAAAATAGGTATTTATTTTGTGGTATTTTTTTAACGAAAATGACCCATTGACCCAAACTGGATATAAAAGACTATTCTACAATGCAAATGCTGGAATTTAAAGCCAAATTAAGACGTTTTTATTCTTACAGAATTTTTTTTTTCTATATCCAGATTTTTCGGAAATATATAAGTGCCAACATTTTTAAAGCCTATTACACAAAATTTAATCAATTTTAAAGCTAAAAAACGATTTTGTTAAGTAAAAGTCCTTTGTTTTCATAGCTCTCGTGCAACAAGCGTACGCAGCGCCATTTTGACAGTTACTTTCCCCATTGTATTTATTTAATTATCTTAAGCGAATAAAATAATATTTATGAAGAAGTTCAGGAAATACAAACGCATTTGTTTGAAATTTCTTGTACTAAATGACCGATAAAACTATTCCCATTTCAAAGATATTTGCGTTTTTCCTAAGAAGTTATCTAAAGAATGAAAGCATTACTATTGATGTAAACTAGTTTTAGGGAGTAAAATTTTTAAATTAGCGCCGTATAGAGAGAAAATCAAATATATTATCAGGTATTTTGAAACGAAGACAATCTGTTCGAGTAGAATTTCAAATTTGCTTGTCAGAGGTATTTTTTACAAAAGTTTCAGCTGTCACAAATAAGAATAAGACTCATATTTATTTTTTCTCTTATTGTATGTATTGTCCAGGCATGCACTATAGAGGAAAATTTAAAAAAATATTTTTTAATCACAGAGAAAATAAAATATTATTAAATGCTCAAAATGGTACATTTCAACATGTTTTTTTACTGGTATTTGAAGATTTAAAAGTATTTTTTTATTTTTAAAGGAATAATATTATGTCTAATGTATTGCGTGTTTTGTATATCCATATATCTATTTAATAAGAAAATTTCAGAGTTCGCTTTCATAGCGGCTTGCGCATAGTTGTTTCGATCATATGTATTGAAAATTTAATAATGGAACGTGATCGTAATATACACCCTTAAATAAATTGTTTTTCTCGTAAAACAATAAAATTATTAGTAAGGAAAGGAAAGGGCACAAATTAAAAAGTTGTAACAGCAGATTATTTTTTTAAATTTATTATACAGAAAAACAATATTTAGAATATAACCTCAACTCTATAACATTTTTTAGGGTTTCGTACCCAAAGGGTAAAAACGGGACCCTATTACTAAGACTGTCCAGTTTTTACCCTTTGGGTACGGAACCCTAATAACATTTTTTAGGGTTCCGTACCCAAAGGGTAAAAACGGGTCTGTCTGTATGTCCGTCTGTCTGTCTGTCTGTCTGTCTGTCTGTCTGTCTGTCGGTCTGTCTGTCTGCCTGTCACCAGGCTGTATCTCATGAACCGTGATAGCTAGACAGTTGAAATTTCCACAGATGATGTATTTCTGTTGCCGCTATACCAACAAATGCTAAAAACAGAATAAAATAAATATTTAAGGGGGTACCCATACAACAAACGTGATTTTTTTTTGCCGTATTTGGTACGGAACCCTTCACGCGCGTGTCCGACTCGCACTTGGCCGGTTTTTTAAACAACACAAACATTAAACAATAAAATAAAGCAAGAAAGAGGCTTCAATCTAGCGTATTTTCTCCACAAGATGACTGTGAGCTGTGTGGCCGTTATTTGCACTTCTCACATGCGATTACGTGTAATGATCCATGCACACACTCTTTACGCTTTAGTAAAAAAATATCGTAATGAACGTTATTTAGCGTCAGATCAGCCGTTATGTTTTTGTTAAAACAGCCATAAGCCGTCTCTCTATTGAAATCATAAATCGAAAATAAAAATATTACAGATTTTGCGCTTCTCGCAACTAATGGAGGATATAGAAAATGAACATCAAAAATATTTTGTTTTCCATTGTAAACATTAATATTTTATTGAATTAGTAAGTACAATACTTTGAAAATTCGTGTATGTGTATGAATTTCATGAAAAAAAAAATATTTCATTGTTTTAAACATTACTATTTGATTGAAATGTAGTATTACTTACCTAAAACTTTAACTTTTTCCAAACGTTAGACGATCTATCTGCCTCGGATTGTTTTTCATTTTTTCGATAACGCAAAATTTCAAAATATTTTACATTTTGTTCGAAAAAAAAAAACGGGAAATACTGTCGTGTTTTTCCATCATTATCAAATTTTCAAAAAGTTGTAGGCCGATCTCCAAAAATTTGATACTATACGATGCTCCGCAAGAGTGCATTTATTTGACACCTTTTATCTTTATAAGTTTCGGAAATATATCCAAATTACACTCCCCTACGAAAACGATTTGATAAACATTTTCAATGTTAAAAAACATCTGACGATTAAAGTTATGTGAGTTTAGGTGAGTTTAGGCAATTTTTGTCAAAAATTAAACATTTCAAACTAGAAACTACGACTTTCACAATATAGTTTGGGTAGGTATTTACCTATTTTTAACTTTTACACTTACTTCTATATATACTTAGTTTGGTTCTACAAAACCGGGAATTTAGGCATCGTTCAAACAAAAAATTCAAAAAATCTTTTTAATATTACTTTTTCCAATTCAATATATGAAAATACACGAAAATATTTTATCTTTAAGTACTTAACATGCATAATTTCTTTGTTACAGATTGGACTATTCAAAACGGATATAAAGTGATTAGAAAATGCGCTGCTTTTTACTAGGTAAGTGTAATCTAGATCTTCTATTAGTTGAATTTCCAATATATTTTAATAGGTAATTACAAGGATTTCCACTAATAACAGTATTACGGTTTATTCCTTTATGGTTTGGGTGAAAGAGTACTAAAATGCTCAGCTATACAATGCGGGTAAATTGACAATAGATAGTGACCCGCTGCAACTTCACCCGGTAATGTATGGCAAAGTGAAAATTTTTCGTTTTGTACCGGAAGTGCTTTGAAAAGTTAGCCACTTCTATTTGTTCTAATGTTCTAGGCCCTTAAAATTCCATGTTAAGTTTTATTAAAATTGTGTATTAGAATTACAATAATAAATAAAATTCACTGCGGCGCCACATTCGGTCAGGGTGCCACCTTAAATCGTTATTTAAAGTTATTTTGTCTTAATTAATCGAATTGTCACTATAGTAATTTATTTCATAATCTATGCGTGGAAAACCATTTGTTGTATTTTATAAATGATTATTTCTATAAAGAGTTGGGTGAAGATTGTTTACCAAATAAGACAATAGACATAAAGTATACTCACTGTTTCTTACTCGAGAAACGTATTTAATTACCGATGAACACAAAAACCGTGTAATTAAACCAACAACCATCTGGATCTGAAGAAAAAACCTAAGTATAGAAAATCTATAATTACTAAAAGAATCGTGACTTTGCAAAAAGTATTATTCCGAAAAAAACTCGTAAGATCATCTGTACAATGCATAATTATGCAATTTGATAAATGCAGATGTATACAGATAGTACATATCTATATTATTGATTTGTTTCATCCGGAATCAGTGAAAGATAATACTCATTTGTATTAATATTGATGGTGTTAGGATAGTAGGGTTTTTGATTCGGTTTGGTTTTAAAGTGTACTTTAAATATTAGGAAAGAAAAGTGCTTTTTAAATATCTTTGAAAAACTTGAAAAAATGCCTTTTTTATATTCTACTTAAGTGTTTTTTTTGCTGTTTGCCGATAAATTATTATTGCGTTATTGCCAATAAATGAAATCGTATTTCAGATTATTTATTTAAACCCAGAATGATAATAAGAATGAGAATCCATAGAAAGTTACACAAGTGTTTTTAATTTTTTTTCTTTTTTGTTTAAAAATATATAAAAAAATACTTTTACTTACACAATGGATTTGTTTCAATGTAAAATCGATTTCATTGTACTATACAGTCATAGCTAGGTCTGTGACAATACAATTAATATAGTAATTTTGCCAAGTGTCTTAATTTTAAAGATATTTTCGACAAGTAAACTTGTCATTTAATAAGAAATATCTCACTATAGCGAAGGAAATCAGTATATTGAATATATTCTATTTGCTTACGTTATAAATAACCAATGTCATACTGCCCGTGAGCTCATCGCTTCGCTTAGCCAATGCCACCGATAAATTGGTTCTGTTTACTTTAAAATAGTTTTTTATAACATTTTTTTTATTTACGTATAACAATTATTATTTATTTATTTTCCGAAAAAAAGTATAGTTCTCGAGGGATAGCAAAAATATTTCCACGCAAACGAAGTCGCGGGCGGCCGCTAGTTTTTCTATAATTTAGAAAAAAATGGTCCTATAAAAGATTGTGTTCAAATCATTTTCTATTCTCGTAAAAGTAATAAAATTGTAAAATAATGCTTTACAAACATACATTAAATTGGGTCACTATTAGAATACCTACGGAAAATTTAGGGATTTGGTGTGGTTTTATATTTATAAAGCTTGATTGGTTCTGTAGATAATTAATCACTAAAGTCTACTTAAGTAGGTTATCTAGCTAGGTAGTAAGTATTTCTAATTGAGTGAACCGTGAGCTTAAGTACAAGGCTTTTGAAATAACCAACTACTTACCCCATTTTATAGATAAGTCGGACAAAGGCATTCTAACTCAAGTACAAAATGCGTGACTTCAATAAAACAGTTACTGATTACATCTTGTCAGATTGAAATAATTGAATGACCACGATTTTGGATTACGAACCTTATTCATAAAGCTATTAAGACTAATATCGTATATTTTTTAAAGGGCATTAATACTTTAGCATACCAAAAAACATTTTGTTTTCGAAAATTAGAAAATGCTCACCAAATCCTAAACTACCCAAGAAGATTTGTTTAAGATTTGACTAATTGTAGGTTAGGTTAGGTTAGTATAGTGATCATTTAAACATAAGTATTTTTTAAATACAGGAATAGGTTGAAACTAAATGATTTAATGTGGCTGTGTTGTTGTAGATTATTCTTTGTTGCGCACAAAATAGTTACCTGAATCAAATAATAAACAGGTTGATTATTATAATTAAATCCGTAATGTATTAATTATTTAAATTAATTCTTAAAATTGGGGTGGCTGGCAGTTGACAGTCAATATTGTTTTTCGTGGAAATTGGCAGTGTTTATTGTTGACCTTGGAGTTTAATTATTTTTTTCTAACACAAATTGTTGTCAAAGTCACTTCAATACTTATTCCTTTATTTATAGTGTTCTTCTTATGAAACTTAGCTCAACTTTTTCATATTAAAGGCAAATGGGTTAAAATTACATAAATATTGAAAAAACAGGACATAACAGGGGTTTAAAAAAATTTAAGCACATTTTAAGTATTTATTTTTTATTCATTTGCTTGTAGGATAGGTAGTAGTGTTGATGGCAAAAATTTCAAACTTTTCCGGTAGCAGAAAATATACTTGAGCGAGTACACAGACAGAGGAGCTCGGACGCGCAGTTAACATCTGGCCCAGCGATTGCGGAGGTTAAGCAACTTTCGCAAGGGTCGGTCATGGGATGGGTGACCAAAAAATTATTATCTCGAGTTCCTCCCTGCTTTGGAAGGCACATTAAGCCGTTGGTCCCGGCTGTATTTGCAGTCGTTAACACCACCAATCCGCATTGAGCCCGCGTGGTGGGTTATGGCCCATCATTCTTATGCATACCCATAAGAAAGGCGTGTGCCCCAGCAGTAGGGATGGGAACATTAAAATTGCTGATGGTCAAGTACACAGAGTTTATATTTTGTGTTGAAATGGGCCCCATGAGGCCGCATCGTTGTCTACATTGCAAAATCTGAAACTTATTCACACAACGTTATGTGCAATATTGCATGCCACAGCAGGCAAATTGCAGTGAACCACATTAAACTGATTGGCAAAATGTTGCAATGAAGCGCATCTTGTGTCGTACTCAACCCACCTTGTATCGTATTTCCGTACTATATAATTTTAAAACCAACTTTGGTTGAGAATCTTAACTTAAAAGCTTTTTTTTTCTTTTTCAATAACTATTTTAGTCCACAAAACAGTGCTTAAAAGTGCATGAAATAATTAAACTTTGAAAAATTTAACAAAATTACTTAGGTACCTACTCGAAGCCCAGTAAGTAAATTAAAAATAATTGTATTTCCTACATACGGTGTCTCTATTAAGAGTTGTATTAACAATTGTATTAACAATACATAATTAATGTGTAGGTTGATTAATTATCAGTATTGCCTATTCTGTGTGGATTATAGTTTCGTTTTTGAGTTCGTACAGTATCCCTTTGTAGCTACTTTTTTAATTTTAATTGACAATTACATTGATTGGTTTTGTCACGTATTTCGTGTCTGAATTTTAACGTAAATTGTTGATGTCTTTTAGGGTTCCGTGGCCTAAAAGGCAAAAAACGGAACCCTTATAGATTCGTCATGTCTGTCTGTCAGTCTGTCCGTCTGTATGTCACAGCCACTTTATTCCGAAAGTATTAGCACTACACAGTTGAAACTTGGTAGGAAGATGTATTCTGTAAACCGCTTTACGATTTTTACACAAAAATAATTATAAAAAACCGGCCAAGTGCGAGTCGGACTCGCGCACTAAGGGTTACCGTACCAAAAAACGGCAAAATAAATTACGTTTGTTGTATGGGAGCCCCTCTTAAATATTTCTTTTATTCTGTTTTTAGTATTTGTTGTTAAAGCGGCAACAGAAATACATCATCTGTGAAAATTTCAACTGTCTAGCTATCACGGTTTATGAGATACAGTCTGGTGACAGACAGACAGACAGACAGACAGACAGACAGACAGACGGACAGCGGAGTCTTAGTAATAGGGTTCCGTTTTTACCCTTTGGGTACGGAAACCTAAAAAAAAGATTAATGGGGGCTCCCCATACATGGAACTGAAACTAAAATTTTTTTTTCATCAAACCAATACGTGTGGGGTGTCTATAGATAGGACATTGAGGTTTCTACGACAATTTTTTCTCAAAGTCAACCTTTTGAAAGATATACACTGCCTAATTGGTAAAACTTTTGAAATAAGAAAGTGAAAAATCTAAAAACAAATATGCTATAGATCTTAATAAACTTTTGCAACGAAAATTAGTTTGAACAAGATATAATTATCAGTTTTCGAGATATAGTACATTTTCCAAAACCGCAAATATAACTTTGTCATTGTGAAAAACAAAGTTATTTTTGCAGACGAAAAATTATAATGGTATTAAATATGGTTCGGTATAAGGTAACTGCGGAACCCTACTGTGGGTTATTTTTCCCAGTTTCCCAGTACAAGACAGTGAGCCGTGGTCATTATTTAGTTGCGCTGAACAGGCGAAATGCGCCATATTTGGCTGTGGTTAAACAATTTATGCAATAAATAATCTCTTTTTTATTAGCGAAGTAAAAGCCTATAAAATCGTTGTTATTTATTTGCAATATAAACAGTCTTATACGATATGTTAATAAAATGTTCGATTACGCCGCACCGTGGCAGCGAGGCATACGTCTAATAAACAATAAGTGAGCCGTGGTCATTATTTAGTTGCGCGGTACAGCTGTATTGCTTTCCCAGGAGGAATGCGCCAGATTGCTTAGGAGAGCTGAGTACGGTCTGCAAAGTAATTGTTTTCTAAATATTTTATAACCTCAATTTTTTTTACGAGAACTGTAAAATAGCAAGTGAGGAAAAATATAAGTTGAAATTGTTTTAATCTAAAAACCAATATAGGTATTTTTAGATTTACTCTTGTTACGTACTTGATTGAAAACCAATGAAATATTTGTATAGACCCCAGTTAATTGCCAATAAAGCTTTTACAGAATACAAAAAACAAAAAAACCGGCCAAGTGCGAGTCGGACTCGCGCTCGAAGGGTTTCGTACCAAAAACGGCAAAAAAATTACGTTTGTTGTATGGGAGCCCCCCTTAAATATTAATTTTATTCTTTTTTTAGTATTTGTTGTTATAGCGGCAACAAAAATACATCATCTGTGAAAATTTCAACTTTCTATCACGGTTCATGAGATACAGCCTGGTGACAGACAGACAGACAGACAGACGGACATCGGAGTCTTAGTAATAGGGTAGTTTTTACCCTTTGGGTACGGAACCCTAAAAATAAGTTTAGTTTAGTTTAGTTCTTTTTTGGCAGGAATTCCCTGCCAAAAAAGAACTAAAAAGTTAAATAACAAGTGACATTGCAGTCGGGGGACTTCTTTGATTAGAAATTGTTCCACAAAATGGTCCCCCGACTGCGATGATAATTGTTATTTTACTTTTTATATTAATTTATTTTTATTCCACATAATTTAGAGACAAATTATATAGTTTTGAAATGTGCCCATCGAGGCCTTTCATTTGATGCGCATATTGTAATAACTAAAGATTTATTTTTCACATTTGAAAGTCGCCATACTTATTGACTTTTTTTAAACATAGCCAGTGTCACTCCCCGCCGATACCTCAAACATCCGATAAGGCATTTAAAAGTTATGGTGAAATAAATAAACTCACATACTTACCCACAATACATGAACCCTGAACACATAATACTCTTTTTTTTGGGCAGTCATGTAAAAAGTTGTTTAATTCTAAACAAACAAAAAGCGTAATAGTAAAACAACGTTGGTAGGTACTTTGATCATTTTTCATGGATTTTCAATTTTAAGCTAAATGAAAATAATTACTTCGATATCTCCTAATATAGCTTCTACATATTACTAAAAAATAGCAACTTTGTTTGCTGTCATTGAATTTTTTATTTTTAGATTTTAGGCATTCACAATGCTACAATTTTTATATTAAGATATAAGAAAAAATAGTAGAAAAAAAACCGGCCAAGTGCGTGTCGGGCCACGCGCAGTAGGGTTCCGTTGGTACATTATACCATACCATATTTTAATACATCATTTTTCGTCTGAAAAAATAACTTTGTTTTTCACAGTGTTTGTATGAATGACAAAGTTATATTTGCGGTTTTGGAAAATGTACTATATCTTGAAAACTAATTACTATATCTCGTTCAAACCAATTTTCGTTGAAAGTGTTTATCAAGATCTATAGCTTATATTTTTTTTAGATTTTTCACCCTCTTACTTTAAAAGTTAAAGGGGGGGGGGGACACATTTTACCACTTTGGCGGCAAATATCTTTCAAACGGTTGACTTTGAAAAAAAATAGTCTTAGGAACCTCAATGTCATTTTCAAAGACCTATCTATAGACACCCCACAAGTATTGGTTTGATGAAAAAAAATATTTTCAGTTTCAGTTCCATGTATGGGGAGCCCCCCCTTAATCTTTTATTTTTTTTTATTTTTGTGTAAAAATCGTAAAGCGGTTCACAGAATACACCTACCTACCAAGTTTCAACTATGTAGTCCTAATACTTTTTGAATAAAGTGGCTGTGACATACGGACGGACAGACAGACAGACAGACAGACAGACAGACAGACAGACAGACATGACGAATCTATAAGGGTTCCGTGTTTTGCCATTTTGGCTACGGAACCCTAAAAATCGACTCTCCCGTAGCAATGTCCCGTCTGCCCCCCTACTCAAGTGGCCACTTTTCTATTCGTTCGCTAACTTAAAGCTTAATAAAATAAGCAATTAGACGATCAAGTCACACGTCGCAAGTTTAGGTAACCTACGACACGTAATTTTAGAGTTTTATGACTTATTTTAAATTTTTAAGTTAGCGAACGAATAGAAAAGTGGCCATTTGAGTAGAGGGCCTGAGCTGCTTACGGGTGCATCGATTTTTCCTAGTATTTTTTCTAATACAATAATTATCTTTTTTTGCCGTCGTTACTAGACTATAGCACAATAGCGTAGGGTCAGCGTGGTGCATTCACCGGGCGGCTGCACCGTGCCTTACTTTACTGCACAAAACATCGCCAAGCGCGCAAGATAGGGCGGTACCAATATTCAACAACGATGGAAAAAAAAGTTTTTAATAAAAACAAAACCTCCTTCAAAAATCTTGAAAATAATCTAACAAAAAACATATCTTCAAAAATAAATTAATGGCTCTAAAAAGCAAGAAATAAAATATTGAAATCTGCATAATAACTAACTCGAAAGTTTGTATGCATATCTTATATTAAACAACGCCTTTTGAAGTCGGGTGGGGGGGGGGGGACGAAGGATATTTTTATCTGAACTAATATATCTAAACTTTAATCATGGGTTTAAACCCCACCCGACTTCATAAGACGTTGTTTAATATAAGATATGCATACAAACTTTCGAGTTAGTTATTATCCTTGTACTTCACTATCAGCTCCACTTCACCATATGAATTATGATGAGCATAAATATCCAAGCAACCATATTAAAGAAATCGTATCGTACCAGTGAACTACTTAGTATTGAATATTTCCGATGATCATCTATGCTGGTCTTCATCATCAGTTCCACTTCACCGAAATAGTACTTTTCGAAAGCAAATGCACAAGTTACTTAAGAAAATACTAAAATCTCTATAGATGTGCCTATAATATTTGAAGAGTTCCCTCGATTTCTCCAGGATCCCATCATCAGATCCTGATTTCATGACAATGGGACCAACTTGGAAGTATATACTTTCAAACGAAAAAATAATTTTTCATATCAGTCCAGCCGTCTTCGAGTAATCGAGTAACATACATAAAAAAAAAAAAAGATTCCGACGAACTAAGAACCTCTTCCTTTTTTTGAAGTCGGTTAAAAAGCCAGTGCATTTACAATCAAATTATCTAACGTTAGCCTGTTATACTGTGGTTAGGTTATCACAGACTTTATTATTTGTTGTAAGGTCTGTGGGTTATACTCTCGAAAGTTCGATACGGCAGGAGTTAGACCTCCAAATAACTTATTAGTTATTTATATGTGTTAACTTTTCCGACTACATATTGGTAGTCGGAGAAGTTCGCGGCCATTTGGAATCATTAATTTTGCGTATTATATTTCTGGCAATAATAAACTTAGGCGGGAATTTAATATATTGTTTGACAGCTGTCTTTTTGGTAATAGCGGTAAATTAAAAACAAATTGATAATTATCTTGCTTTTTCATATTTTTAATAATTTTTATTAGATACGTTTTGCAATTTCTTTTTGATAACACTTTCAAGCAAACGGTCTCCATAAAAACGGCGATAACGTTTCCCACACTCTAACTGACCTTAACCTACAGCAATGAATTTTTGGTATGTTTTTGAAATGCCTAAGAACTAGAGCTGTACGTTTTGATTGACTGAGAATATCCGTGTCACTTCTGCAATCACCAAATTTTCTCCAATCGTCCTTAATTGACAATCACTTTAATCGCAATGTCGTCTCAAAATCGGCCAACATATCGATTTAACTGTCCCAGTATCGATTGGACTGGTTCTCTCGTATCGTTGGCAACTGGGTCGTTAGCGGTATTGATACATTCTTGTACCTAACTGTAAGGTGGCAGGATATTTTTTACATTATACTTTTTACCATACTTTAGCTTCCTCCAGCGAATATACTTCGTTCGCGTGTAATTCCTCTTTCCGTGGGAATTTTCAAAATCCTTTTTAGCTGTTGCCTACCTAATGCTTATAGTGCCTATGGCAAAAATGTCAGCCCGATCGGTCTAGTTGTTTGAGCTGTGCGATGATGACCGCCACTGTGGTCTTGTGGCTCACCCACCCGTGTAAGACGCAGGGGTCGGGTTCGATTCCCAGGGGGGGTACAATTTGTATGCGATTTGGTTGGTGGTACGGCTTATTTCAAGTCCGCCTGGCTAGTTACCACCATCTTTCTTAAGTCTGACGCCATTAACAACAGTTTGAACATTATTGTGTTCCGGCAGTAAGAGGTAATATAACCAGTTCCCCAGTGATGAGGATTCCAGGTGTAGTGCGTTTCCACCTTCGGCCTTATCGTCACTTAACATTAAGTGAGGTGAAGGCCAAGCCCGTTGTGCATAAAAAAATCTTGGATGAATTAACCACTGGATACGTAACGTAAGAAAAATGTATGAAACCACGATCAACCAATTTTTGCGGGGTGAGGGGGGATTACACTTGTCAAATAATGTCAATGTTATAGGGTGATTTAGCCGGTTTTCGGCCATAATTGCCGGCCAAATATTATGGATTGTGAAACTCATACATTAGTTTTCGGCCAGGCGGCCGAAAAGCAAATGACCTCCCAAAAACGCATTTAGTTACCAGGCCATCAAAGGTGAATGCGCAAGCTACATACAAAATTACCCGAGCCCCGGCGCAAATTAAATCTATCTCAGGTTTAAGTACCTTTTATGTGTATAACAAAAAAATATAGGACCTCTGTGATCGGTGACTAACATAAAAAAAACTGCAATTTTTTTTTCAGGCGTTAATATTTTGCGTAGCTAAAGGTATATTTTCAAAAAATATTAGGTAATAATCACGACGGACCAGCTAGATAGCGCAGTAAGTAAGCGCATCACCCAGTGATTGCGACAGTTAAGCAACTTTTCCAAAGGTTTGGTCATGGGATGGGTGGTAGTGCCGTGGGTAATTTTGTTTGCCGTGGTAAACCACCTCGAATAACATACTTTACCAAGTTTATGTGTCGCCAATTTTTCATCACACTCGCCCTTGCTGACTGCTGGACACATTTCTAAAATATACAGTTGGTCTGTACTTAAATCATCACGGCTTTTCGTTATATCTGTGCAAACAATAGCTTACGGCAGTAAATGATTTGACTGGAAGACATTCAAAATTATTAAGTGCCTTCCCTATCGGACCACTAAAGCTTTTCGGTCCTGTAGTACTACCGTCTAAGTATTCAAAAAGATGTCTTAAACTTCACTCATTTGCGTGCAGTTGACATATTAGCCATTGAAGAGGACGTTGCAGCTTGTTTTCAAGCAGTTTGATAATTCCGGCTCTATTACCAGTGTTAACAGCAGTTCCTCGCGCGAAATGACTTTCAAGACGAAAATTAACGGAAGTCAAACATGATTTTGAAAACGTTTTGTAAGAAAAATGTTGCTTTTTATTGATTATTATTGGCTTTTGTGTTTAAGTATCTCTTAATAATATTAACTATTAAAAAAATGTGATATATTTTGTTTAAAATTATATTATGAAAATATTAATATTTAGAAAGTTTTTCGAAAACGTCAGCTCCTGGGGGCAGTACGTCTCGTAATTTGTTTCTAATTATATTTTGTATACGTAATAAATAAGTGTATTGGTAACTTTTAATAATACCGCGAAAAAGAAATTTCACGAAAAATTTCTTTCATACATTCTTACATTTTCCGTAATGGCCGAAAACCAAAGGGGGCCGGCAAACCGGCTAAGTCACCCTACTTTGTTTACATACCAAATTTTATTTATTTTGCGAAAAACAGCTACTATAATAGGTTGAAATTGTGCATACGTGTGAAAAGAAACATTTCTTGATTGCCCGCTATTTTTTTTGCTGAACAATACGAAGCATTTTGCCCATTTTTGTACCAATGTTTCGCCACGAGCTCTAGCATCACACTGACAACGCGATATCGTTTACTGAGGCTATCGGTCACAGTAAGTGGCAGAGGGGTAAAGGCGAATATGGCTGTCATTTCGCATCCAGTGGTTAATTCATCCAAGAAAAAAATGAATCAGTCAGTCAGGGAATATTATTTTGTAAGTATTGAAAAATAGGAATAGAAACTATATGGCAAAATTTTCGTAGTTTTCTTTTAGTTCAGAGGTTAAATAAAGAAACAAGGAGTCATTTCCCAACTAACAATTTTACGTCGTACAATGGTCGTACAAACGTTATCTTATTACCACTGGTCGCAAAAGATAGGTCACACTAACGTTATAATAATGTTTACTCAACGCGAAAAGGACCCCATTTATACGACCTACATTGTTGTTTAATGGTCATACAAAAGTCACAAGATTACCACTTTCGTTGTACAGTAGTCGCATCAAAACTTTACAACGACTCTTTCGTTATATTGTGGTCATACAGATGTTTTTGAATGACGAAAACGTTGTATATGAGTCAAGTAACAACACTTGTACGACTGATTTTTAATGTTTGTCAGTGACTCGTGTTTGTGGTTATGTTTCGAAATCGGAATGCAAAATAAATCTATTAAAGTTAACTTATAAAGTGAGTATTATTTAACTTTCATATCTTGCTAACGAGTCTGACTCTCATACCGTTTAGTTCGTCTGGGAATTAAAGTTTTATGATATTATACATATGTAAATACTATTCATATTTTCATGCCCCTTCGTAGTTTTGCGTTTGAAACATAATTTTTTTATTAATAAAATTATGTTTAATTCTAAAAAGGTCAGCCATGTTAATTTTGTCGCACATTAATCTCTATACGACGTTTTAAAGACAAAAAGTCATTTTAAGATTATTTTGAAGACCAAGTAAAGTCGCCATTTTGTTAAACGTCGTTTAAAAGTCGAAACTTGACTCCAATGCGACTACAAGTCGTACAGACGTTTTAGCTAAAACTTTAATATAACGTCGTATAGTTTAGTCGTACCGACGTTGCTATGACCAGTTTATCATGACATATTTGTCGCACGACTAAAAAGTTAAATTTAAGACGTCTATAGGACCTAGCAGTCATCTTATTACTATTATAAGACTGTTATCCGACTTAAAGTCGCACAAGTCAGAACTTATATGACGTTTTTGCTTGTTGGGTTACTGCAATTTGATATTGCAGGTTATCAATAAATATAAAATCACTAATATAAGCTGCTATTAGATCAAGATAAATTCTTATCTCGAGTTACCAATATAGCATCAATAAAATTAATTCTACCTTCCAGACTTGTTATCTACTATTTTCTATTCTGTGCTTGCAGCTACTAGATGCTGTATCATCCTCACTATTTCCAGTGGATATAGCTCCATGGAACTACTGATACTTTTTATTCTCAATATTCATTGTCACTAGTTCCAATCTCATATCATCCATGGGACAGATATCCACTGGAACTAGTGAGAATGATCATAGATGCTGGCTCAAATCCGACCGATCCTTGCTTGTTACCTTCATACTTAGAGCATACAGACCTTCATATAATCTAAATCAGTCACCCTTAGGCACAGAATACATAATGGTACAAGTCCTTAGGCTATTAGTCTGCTGAGTAGCATCCGCTTTTTTAATGAAATACTTTCTAAGTCCATATAAAAAATCCACTTGTCACGATATAAGTAGAAGTAATGTAGTTTATTTTAAAATCAAACAGAAATATGCAAAACAGAACTAGTTCGTTGAGTTATAGTTAAGAAAAGTGCTACTATATCTACAACCACAGTGTATACTACCATGTCGTTTCCTTTGTCCAGCACAAATGTTTAAATTCTTACAAAGTGCATTGTGTATTTTTACTATTTGCTCGTAATAGCAGAGCCAATCCGAGTGCATTACCGGCTGCATTTACGGACACTCTGTTCTAATTGACATAATCACCTGGCAGCTTATCGAGGCCATAGCATAGCGATACTCTGATATCACAGTTATGCGGTATGTAAAAACAGTAAAGCCATTGAATTTTACTTTATTTTACTCCTTAATTGATTTATACCCTAACCCACCTATATAAGAAATAATGTGTTAGATGGCGTCCATTTATTACTTACGTGTAGGGTTACCAGATCTAATAAATGAGAATTATTGACCTTTCAGGAAATTTCCTGACATTTGTACACCTATATCTACATTCTTCATTTAGTTGACTTTTGGTATTTATTTCTCACCAAAATGATTAACAAATTATGTGATACTTACACTTTTTGCGATTTCAAAAATTCCTGTCAACTACAGTTTTTCCCTGTTTGCCTGACGGATGCGGATGCCTAAAAATACTGTAAGAAAATACTAATAGTAGCATAACATAATATAATACTATTTCAATGTCACTAACAAGTTAGGAATATGGACAAACTATTAGTCTGAAATAAATGAATTTTATTTTATTTTTTATTTTAAAATTCCTGACATGTCAGGAAAATTCCTGTCATCTGGTAACCCTACTATTACGTGAGGTGTTTTTGGCGATTTTTGACCCCCACACCCCTTTAATTCTGAGTGAGTGATATCATAGTACCTAGGAAATATTGCGTCGTTTTTATAGATTATAAATAAAAGCAAGATTTGTTTCACTTTAACGATTTTAAGACCGAAAATAGGATACTCTTATTCCCTATTAGTGTTAAATGAAGCGATCTTTTGTATGGAGACCCCAACATTAAATCCTCAGTCGATGAAACTTTGCAGGGATGTAATATAGTATGAACCAAAACTTATGTACAAATATCCAAAAACAAAAAAATAATCGATTTGGATAATTTAAAAACTATATTTCATTTATGATACTTTATCATACTGTACAGTTTCATCTACTGAGGATTTACTGGGGGGTCCACTACCTTTCTTTCCTACACATGTATGTAAACGCACCCCTCGGCAAGCATCGGATCTCGCGTCTGTTTTTGAGCCAAGCGTGACTGCACGCACAATAAACCGACTACCCATTTAACGGTTCCAGTAGTACAACTATAGTATAAAATAAGTAACAGCACTGTGCCTCGCCCGTGACCTTGAAATATATACCTACGGCCGCTACACGCACTAGGACTGCCCATTGATCATTATTTTTGACTTGACATCTTTGACACTGAACAGTTTAATAATTATATAAGTGCGCGCGAACACCATAGCGTTTTGACTGACGCGTGACGTAACGCACGATTTTTTTTTTCCTACTCTGGTACAAAAATCGTACTTAACTGCGTTGCACTTGCGACTGTTGTGTACCGAAAAATACCAAAATTCTTTAGCGCGTCATTTTGGCTGGTTTGTATGAAGATACGGAGAACTGGTATTTATTTCTACTGTGGTACAACGGAGTTGCCTATACTGTGGCAAAAAAGAGATTGTTTTAATTATACGCGAAGTTGTAATCAGCACAATCGGTGCATTATGTGAATTGCAGTCAAACGTGAGATGGAATTTAAACGTAGGTACTTATGTTGGATAAAAATAAACGTAATCGAAGGCTCTGCAAGTTACAACAAAATTAAAAAAAAACCGGTCAAGAGCGAGTCGGACTCGCACACCGAGGGTTCCGTACAATCATAAATATATTTGGATATGTTATTTTAGGACAGTCTTTAAAAAAGTAGGATAAACGGCAGACAGGTGGAAGGGCGAACAGGCGGACAGTTAATTTACAAATGCTGCTTATGGTGACTGAAAAACGTTTCAGCCACTCCACATTGCAAAATGTTTATATTACTAGTCCATCAGCCATTTTAATGTCCCCACTGCTGGGGCACAGGCCTTCCATATGGGTGGATAAGAAGGACGGGCCATAACCCACCACGCGGGCCCAATGCGGATTGGTGGGTGTTAACGACTGCAAATGCAGCCGGGACCAACGGCTTAACGTGCCTTCCGAAGCACGGAGGAGCTCGAGATAATAAATTGTTGGTTACCCATCCCATGACCGAACCTTGCAAACGTTGCTTAACATCTGCAATCGCTGGTCCAGGCGCTAAACCACTGCGCCACCGAGCTCCTCGTTATTATTATATTACTATATAGTAATATATACAGTGCCTTTGGTCTTGAACTAGCGATAATTTAAAGGCGTGTAATACACCTAATTTAAGTGACAAAAACACCCACATGTTGGGGTCTATCCCCACTACTGTTGGATTGGCCGCCCTTTTTAAATTTTACTTTTTATTTTAGATGACTCTGCAGAAAAATATTAATTTCTCCGGATTTAGAAGTCCTACAGTTATAACAAAAATATTTTTCGAAAGCTAATAATATCACCTAGTAATTTAAAAAATAAAATGTGTAAATTTTTGTTTAAATACGTCATAAAAATTTAGTGAAATAAAATTTTATACAAAATTTATGCGATTTTTTTCAGTTTTTATTACATTTCTCAAAAACTAGGACCTTAAGTTCCACTTTTTTACACTGTTCAAATACACAAGAATATTATCTACAAAACGATTTTAAAATTTATTGCTCTATGTTGCATATTTCGAGAGATATTTTTGTTTGAACTATGACCTTACGTAACCAAAAAATGATTATTTTCGAAAATGGGCATAATTACAAGCATTATGAACATATTTTAAATTAGGTTGATAATATTATCTGAATACTAATTTTACCAAATGATAAAATCTAGTTTTTAGGAATTTTGATTTTTTTTATTTTCGAAAATAACCATTTAGTACTTGCAAGGGTCATATTCAAACAACAATAGCTCTCGAAATATGCAAAATAGAGCTAAAAAATCTTAAGTTGTTCTGTAGATAATATTCCTGTGTATTTGAATAATGCAAAAAAGTGAACATTAATGTCCTAGTTTTTGAGAAATAAAAAGTCAAAAAAATCGCACAAATTTCGTGTTAAATTTTATTTCAGTAATTTTTATGACGTATTTAAATCAAAAATTTAAACATTTTATTTTTTAAATTCATAGGTAATATTGTTAGCTTTTGAACAGTATTTTTGTTATAACTGTAAGACTTCTAAATCCGGAGAAATTAATATTTTTCTGCAGGGTCATCTAAAATAAAAATTTAAAAAGTCAAATTTAAAATGGCGGCCATTCCAAAAAGAGTGGGGATAGACCCCAACATGAGGGTGTTTTTGTCGATAAAATTAGGTGTATTACACGCCTTTAAATTATCGCTAGTTCAAGACCAAAGGCACTGTATAATTACTTAGTAAAGTATGAACTTATTCTTCGTTTATTCGTATGGCAAATAGTAGGTAATTATATTTGAACCAGCCACCAATTTATTATTGTAGTGTTAGGTTGCGCCATCTCTTGACCCATAGTGGAACTACTTTTTGCCCTTAGGTTAGCATGCTTAGGACAGCGCCATCTGTTGACTGGTAGTGAAACTAAAAAAAAATGTTTGTTTTTTGAATTTCTAAAAAAGTGTATTATATTGAGACATCGTTTTATTTTTCCTGTAATCTTTACATAAACTACTATCACATAGAATTATTTCAGATTTTTCTCTTTGCAAACTTCGGAGATAAGGGGGGGGGGGGGAACGGTATTTTTTTTTACATTTTTCATCATAAGTCGAAAACTATGCGGCCTAAGAAAAAAGAAAAAATTGTTTTAAAATGTGCAAACAGCGCTCTTTCATATGATACCCCACATGCCCTAATCACCTCACTTAAAAATTTTAAGACCCCTTTTCAGTCCCTGTTGTAAAAAAAATATTAATTTTATTATTTCTTTCTTATTTGCAAAATAGTTGGGCAAATGTCATCTAAAACTATTCCATATTTCAAGTTGATACCATTAGTAGTTCTCGAGATATCCAGCTGTGACAGACAGACAGACTGAGTCACACCATAAGGGTTCCTTTTTTACCATTTTGGTACGGAACCCTAACAATACTTATAAGAAAAACGCATCAACTCAAAACTATTTATAAAATTATTTATTAACAAAATCTAAAGTTCTATAAATTGACACTTTTATTTTGTAAAATATTTCGATTATTTCAATAATTTGTATTTCGATATTGGAATAATTTGTGACGAATTCAAAAAGCGTCGCCACTACAACCTACAACGTAGACGTTTTTACATAACTGTCATCATATTAATGCGGAAAATGTTCCAAGGCCTAAACTTGGGTTGGGCTCTATGTCAATATCACATATACCTGCTTGTCTTTTATAACTATATTATATTAATTAAACTCAAAACATAACTCATCTTACCAACCACTTTATAAGACCTAGAATATGATGGCAGGAATTTTAATTATTCTGACTTAACATATAAGCCATTTTCGTCAACAACAGCTGTAAGGACACGTTTATGTTAAGACGGAAACTAAATATTAAATAAGATGTGACATTTTGATATACATTATTCTAATCTACCACCTAATTGTCTAACTCAAAATCTATCGCAATCGCTTTCAATTTGGCACGAATGCTACGTCCATTGCTGTGGCATTATAAGGCACTATAACAGACTCTCATTGAGACCCATTGATGGATTTACACGATTGCCAAATTAAACGAGATCCTAATAGATTAAGCAATAAAGCCCCTGATTCAGATAACAATGTATTTACTTAGCCACTTAGCCATCATCTCTTAAGTTTAAGTCAATTTTTAGGGTTCCGTACTAAAATGGTAAAAAACGAACCCTTATGGTGTGACTCAGTCTGTGTGTCTGTCTGTTTGTCTGTCTGTCACAGCTGGATATCTCGAGAACTACTATCAATTTCAAATTTGGAATAGTTTAAGATGACAATTGCCCAACTATTTTGCAAATTAGAAAGAAATAAAAAATAAATATCTTTTTTACAACAGGGACTGAAAAGGGGTCTTAAAAATTTGAAGTGGGGCTACTAGGGCATGTGGGGTATCATATGAAAGAGCGCCGTTTACACGTTTTCAATATTTTTTTCTTTTATTATGCCGCATTGTTTTCGACTTATGATAAAAAATGTAAAAAATTGCCCGTTCCCCCCCCCCCCCCCTATCTCCGAAGTTTGCAAAGAGAAAAATCTGAAATAATTCTATGTGATAGCAGTTTATATAAAAATTACAGGAAAAATAAAACGATGTCTCAATATATGTAGCATATTTTTTTGAAATTATCAAATTTCTGAAAAAGTTAACATTCTTCTTCTTCTTCTTTTTATCGAATGAGGAATAGTGGCCACCTCTGGTGTTAGAGTTTATCAAGCCGTCTGTAAGGCCTCTAACTTGGCTTAACGACTGTTGCCAGATGACAACAGCCGGGACCGACGGTTTAAGGTGCCCTCCGAAGCACGGAAGCGCTCAGTTGTGATGCCACTTAACGGTCACCCATCCGACACCTGGCCGGATCGAGCGTTGCTTAACAAACGTGATCGAGTACGATCAGTCTATCAAGTTCCGCCATGAGCGCTTCTAAAGTTAACATTAGTTCCACTATCGGACAAGAGATGGCGCTGACCTAAAACTGCAATAATAATTTTATTATTCTACTCTGCTGTGTATTTATTATGATGGTACGGAACCCTCGGTGCGCGAGTCCGACTCGCTTTTGACCGGTTTTATTTTTCGAAAGAATAGCTTCTCTAGACAAAACTGCTTTCAAGTTTGCTAAATGTTTATAGATAGATAGATAAATTGTTTATTTTCATCACATACAGTACAGAACACAGACAGAAAAATTAATGATACACTAAACTGTATGCCGCATCAAAAGGGAAAAACTCAGTGATTCCTTTGCTTTAATTAGCAAAGCACTGATTTTCAGTTTTTCCGTTTAATTTTATACTTTTTCTTTTTCTTTTCCAGTACTATGTCTGGCAGTGGGGCTCAGCAACGCCCGATGGGTGAGACGAGGTCGGTCCCAGCAGCCCAGGGAAACCAGTTTCGTCGGAGAAGCAACCAACGAGCTGTCCACAGCCATTTTTCAGGTAAAAATGACTGAAAAGTCTAAAATTACCAATGTGAATCGTGCAAACCTTGACGCTAAAATGAGTTCTTCACTTAAGTAGTATGCGGTCATGATTATTTACATACAAGATCTTACGTCACCACTTCATCAAGTAAATATTGAAGCGGGACTGATTCAAGTTGGCCTTTTTACCCGACTGCAAGAGGGTTATGTTTTTCGCGCGTATCTTGTAAGTTTGTATGTAATATTCTTTATTACCTCATATCTTTCAAACGGCTGAACAGATTTCCATGATTAACATATCGTTAGATTTGTCTCGTCAGCCCAAGTGTTCTTAAGAAGGTGGCGTTATAAAAAAACCAACATGGCGGCTGTACGGTGCTATTATAAGTAGCGGAAAAAAATAATCTTTTTAGAATACTGCAATATGAGTGTCAAATTAAAGGGCTTATTACTTGAGTGTCGTCGGATTAAATATTTTTTTAAACTGAGATTTTTATATCAATTCTTGAAATTTTATCATATCTTCGGTTGTTTTGGTAGAAAATATGTACTTTATCCCATTTTCGTTCGTAATGAGCTTGAAATCTAAAACTGATTGTGTAAATAGCTAGAACCGGAATAATTATGATAATAAAACTCGCTTCAAAACAGTCTTAATTAATAAATGTTATGACATTTACTGCTCACATAAAATTATTAGTTGTTTAATTACTTCCCGCTATAGAAAATGACGATGTTTGTTTACAAGCTGGAGAAAGCCATCCGTTAGGAGTGAAACTAGCTGGCCTCGCGCCAGCATTAACTTTCCCAATGCGCTTTCTAAATAGTGACAAGGTAATTTGAATATGCTAAAACACACATTTATCATTTTCAGGGGTACATAGACGATGACAAAAACATTGCCTTTTCTCCTCTGGGCTATTCGGCTATCCTCGCTATTTTAGCTGAAGGGGCAACAGGCGAAACAAGGGAACAGCTAGTCACAGCTCTTCATCTTCCAAAAGACCAGAGTTTAACAAGGAAAACTTACCGCTTTATCATGGAAAGATTGAAGAACACGCATGAATATAAATACAATCAACCGGAGTTGAAAAATTACTTCTACATCTATAAAAACTATACAATCAACGAAGACTATAAGAAGATTCTGGAAGACTACTATTTAACTGAAGTGAGATCAGTTGAGAGATACAACCCCGATCAAGAGTTTAACAAGCCTGTAGAAAATGATGATAATAGTGAATTCATTGTTGATCTGCCTGATAAAAAACAAGATGACATTAAAAACGATGATATTCCCGAACTTATGCCACCTAAAGAAAGTGACGAGAAACTTATATCATTCGCAGTCGAAGATAAGCCAGAGAAAGTTGATATTACACAGATTGAATACAAACCTGCCAAAAATATTAAAGAAAAGATAAAACTTGTTAAAGCTGATTCTAAAAAAGAGGAATCTGATGATGAAGAAGAAACAATGGTTGCTGTTGAAGCAAGGAATCACGCTAGAAGCTTGAAGGTCTTGCAATTTAAGAATGATATCACATCCAGTATTTCGGTTAACAGTGTCGGCAGGAAGTCTAGTAAAAGTAAGTTTCTGTAGAGAAATGTAATGTTTGTTTTATTTAAAAAGATATTTTGAGTTATCTTCGGTTTGGGAACGAAAAGTTTTAAATATTTAAAAATAATATTTTCTTGTATATTTTCCAACGTAAAAAAGGTCTTATTTTCCAGCACCCTCACACTCCTTGATGATAATCTTCAATGGAATGTACTTCCGTGGATCTTGGAAGAAACCATTCGACGTCGTGGAACCGGGCGTGTTCTACAGGTCCAGCTCAGAAAAGAAGCAGGTGCCGATGATGAAAACAAGAGGAACTTATAAGACTGGATATCTTCCTGGATTGGACAGCGAAGCAATTCAAATCCCTTACGAGGTAAGTGAGAAATAAGTAAAAAAAATAATAAAACACAACTTATTGATTAGAATTCAGGCATATAATTGCAATAATCATTCATATAAATGTAACTAAAATCGGCAATAATGAAATGAAATGAAATGAAAATATCTTTATTTAAATAAGCTCACTTATTAAGCATTTTTAAATCGTCAAATCTTTTACCCTACCACCCATTATAACGTCTTTTAGCTTTAGCTGACAAGAAAAATGGGCGCTAAAAATTTATTTACAAATATGTATTGTATTTGTATATCGTTAATGATAATACTTCTATGGTACATACAACAAACCAAACCCATTTTGGTTTTTATTGGCCGAGAATGGAACTTTTGACCTCAGGATATTAGAGCGTAATTTTCATTATTTTTTTTAAATAGGCGCAGTTTTATATGGAACACAAAAAAGTTAGCTCATTTGCAAATTGTTTTTACTCCCCTGTCATTATGTCAAAATTTGGAATGTGATACCTGACTTCGAAAAGTATAACACCGATTTCCACGTCCCCCAAAAGTTCCCTAATTAATATGAATCGATTAACAACGAATGCTACAACGAAAAACTTGACGCTGAAGTGCCTTATTTAGGGATTATACTTGTAGAGTCAACAAACTAATAAACACTATATTTTCACCAGGGCGGACGCTACGCTCTCGTGGTCGTGGTGCCACGGTCTCGTGATGGACTCCAAAGGCTAGCGGCGGAATTAGCCGGCACCCCACTCACAGACCTCAGCGACAGCCTGCAAGAGGAAGACCTGCAGCTGGCAGTACCCACCTTCTACGTTGAGACCACTACTAAACCTGTTGCTGCTTTGGCTAAGGTAAGTTTTGTTAATAGTAAGTAATGGAATTTTAAATTTTTGGGAGTTGTTTTGAAGATAACTAACATTTTTGTTTGTTGTGATTAGACTTTGGGAACCGTGAAATTAATGTTTATTTTTGCCTGGAGGGAGGAAAGATCTACGGGATTGTGCTTAGCCTTCACTTCACCTGATGTTAAGTGTTGATAAGGCCAAAAGTGTAAGCGCACTACACCCGGAACCCTCATCACCGAGGAACTGGCTATCTTGCCTCTAACTGCCGGAACACAACAATTTTTTAATTGTTGTTATGGCGCCAAACTTAGGTAAAATGATGGTTGCTAGCCAGGCGGACTTGAATTATTTCAAGGGCTATACCCCACCACCAACCAAATCTTTTCTGTAGATAGTGGTCTATTTGCCTTATTCCGTTTATCCACCCTGAAACAGTCACCCTAAGGTGGATACTCGAAAACGCGTGTCCATCTATCCACCCCATCTATACTATGAACTATGATGGGATGGATAGATGGACACCTTAGGGTGTCTGTTTTAGGGTGGATAAACAGAATAGACATTATGGAATGAGCACAGTAAAAACTTTAATTACTTAATTAAAGTTTTGTCTTCTGTTACTTAACAGAAGACAAAAAATGTCAAAATGAGACTGCCCACGGTTGCTTCATTTTGTATGAACATTCAATTCCACCTACACTGTTTAACGGAAACCATGTAACGTTTCAGTTCGGTGTGAGCAGCATCTTTAGCCGCGAGGCGGAGCTGTCGGGCGTGTCGTCGGCCGAGGGGCTGTTCGTGCAGGAGCTGGTGCAGCACGTCGCCGTGCGCGTTGATAACGCCGACTCTAGCGCCTCGCAGCTTGCAGGTATGAATCTCATCATCATAATCATCATATCAGCCGCACGACACCCACTGCTGGGTAAATGCCCCCCCCCTAAGAATCTCCACGACGATTGGCCCTGCTTGGCCAGCAGCCAGCGGCGCGTTGCGACCGCGCACCAGATCGTCGGTCCACCTTGTCAGGGGCCTACCAACGGAGCCGAGTCTGATGCGCGCGAGTCATTCCACAACCTTTTCGCCACAACGGCCATCGGTTATTCTCGTTATGTGTCCAGCCCACCAGTCAGCTGAGCAATCCTTCGAGCGATGTCAGTTACTTTAGTTCTCCTGCGGATCTCCTCATTTCTGATTCGATCACGCAGGGAAATGCCGAGCATGAATCAATTAAAGATAAATTCACTACCCACCTTCTCGTTGCAATGAGTAACACCTTCAGCCACCGCGAGTGTCGACTACGACTCTTCCGCGTCGCAGTTGGCAGGTATTATTTAACTAGTAGGTTGGTACATCTGCAGTAAGCGTGTCTTTAGCCTTGACAAAGCTGTATGGGGTGTCGTCGGCCGAGGGGCTTTTGATTCAGGAGCTGGTGCAGCACATCACTTTGTGCGTTGGTAACGCCGAATCCAGCGCCTCGCAGCTTGCAGGTATAGTGTAAGGCCGGGTTTTCACCTGAAAGAAAACTTCTGCAAGAAGTGTCTCACAGCCTGTCAGACAGTAACTTATATACGAGTATAACTGTTAACTAATAGCAAATCCACTGGCGACAGTTTGTCACGCGTTCACAAGCAACTGTGTGACAGGCTGTCAATTTAAGTTCTCGCAGATGTTCTTGCAGGTGTATTCGCAGCGTTATAGATAAATGCCCACCTTATCTTTGCAATGAGTGACATTTTCAGTGACTGCGAGTGTTGACGGCAACTCTTCCGCGTTGCAGTGGCAGATATACATAATGTTAATAAATGAACCTAAACAGGGAAAAGAGTTTCTTCTGACCATCAAACTGAAAAACTTTTACTATCGGACCAACTCTGGAATCGCGAAAATATGAATCAGCAGTTTCAAACATTGATATTTTCGTTATTGAGTTTTTTTTTCGCGATTTCAGAGATGGTCCCATAGTTAAAGTTTTGATGGTTCGAAGAAACTGTTTTCCCATTTTGTGTTCATTCATTAACACGTTGTATGTTTATCGAGTAGGTTGGTATATCTGTAGTGAGCCTAGGGTTGCCAGGTCCCATTTTGTATTTTAAAGGTTTGATAAGATCAAATAAAGGACATAGGATGAAAATAAAGGATATTACCTACATGATTTTTAATAAAATGCTTTTATAGTATCAGTAGCGACATTAATTTTATTAATAAAGAATAATGTTAGTTATACGCAATACATAATATACTTATCTAGTTTTTTCAATCGAAGCCAAGTAGGTACACGACCTGATTAATGTTTTTGTGTTTTAAGTATACTTGGTATTACTTGCTTTCGGCTGCTCTAAGAGCTTCCTAAAAAATATTTGCATTGCATGTTAAAGTTCTAATTTATTTGTAGTTCTGGGTTTACAGTGTCCTCTATTCAAGATTTCAAATTAGGGGACAAGATCAATTTTTGGGTTTGAAATAGAGGATGTCCTTTAAAATAAAGGACATCTGGCAACCCTAAGTGAGCCACTGTCTTTAGCCTTGACAAAACTGTCGGCCGTGTCAGTATACTAGCTTTATTATTATTGAAAGTGCGTGTTAATAAGAATATTCTTTAACATGTTACATTAGCTTTTCCAAATACAAATAAATAACGAAAGTATGACGAAACTTATCTGCAATCGTCTTTGCTCTATCCGTCAAATGCGGTGGCCCAAGCGCGCTAATTTTCAACGATAAAACCAAAACGAAATCGTTACCGTTTCAGTTTCGTTTACAGAAAAATACTATCTTTAGTTTTGTTAAAATTATTGAAACCTATGGCTAGGGAACCTAGGATGCCAATCTTAGACAATCCAAGAATTCTTAATCTAAACCAAAGATTTTTTGGTAAATATAACCTAAAAGACAACGCTTTCGGTTTTATCGTTCAGAATTAGCACGATTAGGCCCCTGATCATAAATAAATTAGTACTGATACTGACAATAACCTTATTAATCATTTATATTTCAGCCGCAGACGCAGTTGAAGACCTCAAGAGTCTACCTCTCAACGCGAAACTCCCAAGGAAGTTCAACGTGGAGCACCCCTTCTTGTTCTACATCATCGATTGCTTGGACAACCTCGTCGTTGTCGCTGGCAAGGTCACCGACCCCGAAGAACCGACGCCGTTCGAAATTTAAAATAAGAATTTAGTCATTTTCAAACCTCAAAACAGTTCAGCTTGGGTTAAAACCTTTTTTCTACGAAAATTTAAAAAGAGAAAATTTAATAATTTTCATTCTGTGATTTTTATCAATCAATTCAACTATTTTTGTTGTTGTTTGTTTATTTGATGTCTTCATTGTTAATACATTTTAGATTATTTTTATGATAACAGATATCTTTACATGTGTTCAATCTATACCTATTAATAGTTTCTGAAAGGAAATATAATGTTTTTTGATATTTTATTTGATATTAAGTTAAATTTCTATAGACGATTGTGATTTATTTACTGCATACTTCAATTCCGAATTGGCTTTGATGCTATTATTCCATATTTTATTAATTCCCACCCTCAACGTGCCTTTACTTAGCTGTGAAAGCAATTTTTCGTAAATCTCTAATGATATCTTTTGGTCATTAAACATTTCTTCAAAAACCAGATGCATTTGATAATGAAAAAGTACACAGCTTAGGTTATTAGTTATAATTTAGTTGAATAAGTATTATTTATTTAGTTTTATGTGAGTTGTGATAAAGTGAATGAATATTAAATTATTTATTTGTAAACCTTCTGTCTTTGTTTTATTTTGTCAATGGGTGCATTCTAACAGACAAATATCTGAGTCATCGATCGCCATAGAATACAATTTAACCATTGAAAGTAAAATATTGAACATTATATATACAGATTAATTTCCATGAATAAAATTTACACGATCGATGAGTCAGAGATTTGTCTGTCGGAATGCGCCCAATGTTGAGTAAAAGCGGCCACACACAGACGGATAATGGAATCCGCAAGTATCGCCGGCATTGCTATCAGCACAAAATAGAGAGACTAACAGAAGTTTAGCTTAGTACCTACTACGGGCGCTCGGGCATCGCACACACACAAAGACAGCTCTCGCCGCTGCGTCCAGCGTCACGTACTCGAACTGTCTTGAGAGTGGTATGAGATTGCAGTTATACAGTGTCGGTGAGAGATGTCTATGTGTGCGTTGCTCGAGCGCGCAAGTGCTAAGCTCAACTACTGTACTCTCTCTATATTGTGCTATCAGCTTATTTTTTTTTATGCACAACGGGATAGTCCTTGGCCTTCACCTCAGTTGCGGGTCTACTGGCTAAAAACAGTGAAGTTAATGTCAACTGTAATTTGACATATGGATGTGATACATTGCTACTTTTCTTTGGTAAGTTTTCGTTTGTTTTTGGCATAAACAAAAACTTACCAAAGAAAAGTAGCAATGTATCACATCCATATGTCAAATTACAGTTAACATTAACTTCATTATTTTTAGACGGTAGATCGCGGATGTTAAGTGAAGGTGAAAGCGCACTACACCCGCAGGCTGATTATCTAAATAGTAACCATTCCACATACATTGCTACTTTTCTTTGGTATGTTTTTTTTTTATCCAAAAAGAAGTAGCAATGGATCACAATTATCTATGAACTGCAACCAGTCGCTAGGTGGTTTTTAATTAGATAATCAGCCTGAAGGAATCTTATCGCTGAGGAACTCGCTATCTTATCTATAACTGCCGGAACACATAGTTTTTTTAAATTTTTTTCGGCGTTAGACCAGATATAAGATGGTGGTAGCTAGCCAGGTGGACTTGAAATAAGCCCTACCACCACGAACCAAGCCGAGTACAAATTGTACCCTGGGAATTGAACTCGGGATCCCTGCGTGTTACACGGGTGGGCGAACCACTAGACCGCAGAGGCTGTTATTTGACAGTTGGATGTGACACATTGCAAGTTTTTTTGGTAAATTTTTATTTGTGCCAAAAAGAAGTAGCAATGTGTCGAATCCATCTGCCAAATGAAGCCGATGTGACGCCGACGACACTTGCGCAGTAGAGCTCCGATTAGGAATTCCAAAATGGAATAACAATGACGTATGAAAATTCAATTCAATGACGTGTGGTAGGTCCATAGATTTAAATCTTATAACCCATAGAATAATGGATTAGCCTAGCTTACATTAGCCAAGTAGACGACCGAGTCGAGTAGTGAGCGATAAAAAGCAAGCGAACTCGACCAATGTAAACTAAAGGCCAAGTAAACTGGGCCGAGTATCGAGCGAGTCGAGTTGTCTTGTGTGGAGTGTAGTTGCTCGGCCAAGTTGTTCCCCCACCACCTATTTTACTCAACTCGCCTACCCACTTGCCCTGTGGGGTCAGTCGGAAAGCGAGTTGAGTAGAGCTTTTTCATCCAATAAAATATTAGAAAGTCTTATTGAGCATCTTTTATGCATTAATCTCTTCTTGTTATCCAGTCGCGTATACCCATTTTTTTCTTGTGACTTTTTTCTACATTTCAATTACCCAACATAATTTTCAGCTCACCATTTGGACCCAGTACATAATCTTGGAGATTACTGGGCCCAATTACTTTACCAATGTAAACGGAGTAAGGTGAGTCGAGTAATGCCCGAGTTACTGGGCCCATTTTCCTGGGCCGAGCTGCTGGCATAATGTAAACATGCCTGGTTCCAAATCACGCCAACAGCACTGTTAGCGTATAATCCACTAAATGAAGTAGGTAGGTACACAAAATACCATATTTGTGTAATATTTTGTGACTATTTAATTTGGTCGGATTCGCTCTAACAGCGCTGTGAGCATGATTCGGAACGCGGTCATAGCTTAGCTTACGTGGCGGGCCTAAAAAGGAACGTTTCATTTTTAGCGACTATATTATAAAAAAAAGTGGGTAGTTCAAAATATGATGAGAAATTTTAAGAACCATATTTTTGTGTAACGGACGCGCTGGACGTGCCCGTGAGTTTTATTTTAAAATAAAGTTATTAAAAGTGAAATAATGGAAGCTGACAAAGAAAATCTGCACAGAATAAAAGCAATAACCAAGATTCCTTTGCCGAAAGAACCGCTGCCGCCGCTACCCAAACATTTAGTCGAAAGGTATCCATTGAAGACGTTGAATTCGCAAGAAAATTTAGCTATACCTGGTCCAAGTCAAAAGGCTAAACCAATTATTGTAAGACCAAAAAGAGTGGATGATCGTCATGTGACGCGTAGAAATCGTACAGAAAACTTAGATTGGGAGTTAAGAGTTTTTAAAGATGATTTGGATGAAGAAGATAATGCTATTCTTCTAAGCGATGATGAAGATACTAGCGAAAAGAATGAGTATAAGTTTTTCGGAGCAAATAAGCAAAGAGGTCGCAGTGAATTGTCGGTAGTAACACCGGTAGCGAAATCTTTGGAACCGAATAGGGTAAAGAATTTGAAAAGGAGTTTGAAAAGACCGCATAGTAGGGAGTTACAAGGGCTGCCTCCTTTGGCTAACAACCAACGGAAAGTAGAGGAAAAAGTGAGAAGAAAATTGCAATTTAATGAACCTTTACAGGAGAGGTTCATGTCTCCAGACTTTTGTAAGTACTTAAGTCTTACTGGTTAGATATTTTTTTTTAGATTTTTACCCTATTCAGAACCTTACTCAATGGCGGGATGTCACAAAATTTGTCCTGCTTGGTGGCGCTACTGCTGCTGCTACCATTGTGTGGGTATTTATTCCCGATTTTCCTATTTATTTTAAATAATATCTATAAATGGTTGGTACCTACAAATAAATTTTATTATGGTAGTCGGACAGTAAACGAATTAAAGATTGAAGAATACCAAAATGTGTTGGAAGAAAAATAGATATTTACGAAAAATCGCTTCCAACATCCGAAACTTGATAGCAAACATATAGAAAATAACGAAATGACAGGTCTACATGTACTATGGGCAACAGCGTCACTTAACCAGTTTGCTACAAAATTCGTGTGCGCGCGTATCGCCCCTGCACCAATCATATTACGCACACTCCAAAATCGCAAGACGAAAGTCAGGTAATTGCCCGACTTTCAATTAGTCAGGCACAGACAGGCTCGCGACACGGAAACACACGCGGCTCTCGTCAGTCAGACGCGATAAAATTTTGAAATTACACAAAAAAATATGTCTCCTTGCGTCTTTAGACAATCTACAAATTATACAGTAACAGTCAGAGATCGGAAAAATGCTTAATTTCACACGTAAGTACTGTATTTAATAAAAATATGTATTTTCTATTACTTTATCCGGCCATATTGTGCAAAGAGCGCGCTGTCTGCTTTGCGTGTGTGAGTAAAGGAGAGAGCTGACGCGCTTTCAATTCACGGTCAATGAGCATGCAGCGGTCAATGTGTGTATCTATAGTACCTTTGCGCTGTTTTAAATAGCAATGATGTTGGCGTATAACTCATCTTTACTTTTAATATCATTGCCCTGCACGAACTAAACGTATGTGACAGCGGGCGCGGCGTGCAAGCGATTTAACCTTAGCAGTGGTTAAGCGACGCTGTTGCTCATGGTACACTAGCGCCAAGTTAGTGGTAGTGCGCCGACTGGTGGACGATTTGTGAATCAGCAAAACGAGCGAGCGCAAAGCGTCTCTGCTTCAGTTTGGACAAAAATGCTTTCGTAGGTCTGTCCGTTTGTTCTCATCTATAGGTCGCATTTCTCAACCGATTCTT
Source organism: Agriphila geniculea (assembly GCA_943789525.1). Classification (NCBI taxonomy): domain Eukaryota; kingdom Metazoa; phylum Arthropoda; class Insecta; order Lepidoptera; family Crambidae; genus Agriphila; species Agriphila geniculea. The sequence goes on from OX038890.1 coordinate 17,147,637, forward strand.
GTAAAACTTTGTGAGCAGGTTTGATAAATACTATTTTGGCGCGCCAGTATTTTGAAATTTTTCAAGACAAAATCACATTTCAGCCATTTCGGCCTTAGAGCATCGCGGCTAGAAGCGCGTCTTACTCTAAGATTTCGGCAAATGTTCAAAAATGACACATTTCGACAGCTCACAGAGCCACTAGTGAACACGGTGATCTGGGGGCTAATTGTCTAATTTCAAAATCTATCGGGATCGCTTTCAGGATGTGATACATTGATGCTTCTTTTTGGGACCAATAAAAACTTACCAAAAATATGCAGCAATGTATCACATCCCTCTGTCAAAAGAAAGCGATTGCGATATATTTTAAATATTAGACAATAAGGTGGCAGATCTGATCAATCTTGAAAAAAATCACTATCTATTTTGATGAGGGTATATTAAGGGGTCTTATTTACCACGTGAGGAACTCGGTGGCGCAGTGGTTAAGCGCCTGGCCCAGTGATTGCGGAGGTTAAGCAGCTTTCGCAAGGGTCGGTCATGGGATGGGTCTGAATGGGTGTCCAAACTTTTTTTAACTCAAGCTCTTCCGTGCTTCGGAAAGCACGTTAAGCCGTTGGTCCCGGCTGCATTTGCAGTCATTAACACCCACCAATCCGCATTGGGACCGAGAGGTGGGTTATTGCTCGTCCTCCTTATCCACACATTAGGAAGGCCTGTGCCCCAGCAGTGGCGACATTAAAAATGGCTGATGGACATTTACTACGTTGTACGTTTAGTAGTGGTATGATGCATAACTATGACATTATAAATAAAACAATAATTATTTATTGTGTCTTAAAAATGGTTAACTTAAGGCGGTTGTATGACCGAAAGTGGCGCCCTCAGAGGTTTTTATTTAATAAGTTGTTAATAGATAAAGATTTTAATAATGTTTATCGTGGAGATTTTAGGGCCCATGGTCTAGTATTTTTAAAAGGTATCACTACATGCCCTCGTAGTCATTCGTAGAAGAAGATAGCAAATGTGTCAAAAACGGCCACTTTTAGCAGTTTTTCTATCTACTTCTAGCAGTGACTACTAGGGAATGTAACGATACCGTCTAAATACTAGACTGTGGGTCCTAAAATCTCCACGATAAACATTATTAAAATCGTGTATTAGAATTATAATATTAAATAAAATTCACCGCGGCGCCACTTTCGCTCAGGGTACCACCTTAACATATATAACTACAGATCAAAACTGTCAAATATTTCACAAATTAATATTTTAATTTAAGGCCGTTGTATGACCGAAAGTGGCGCCCTCAGAGGTTTTTATTTAATAAGTCATTAATAGAAAAAGATTTTAATAATGTCTCTCGTGGAGATTTTAGGGCCCATGGTCTAGTATTTTTAGAGGGTATCACTACATGCCCTCGTAGTCATTCGTAGAAGTAGATAGAAAATGTGTCAAAAACGGCCACTTTTAGCAGTTTTGTTATCTACTTCTACGAATGACTACGAGGGCATGTAGAAATTACTTCTAAAAATACTAGACCATGGGCCCTAAAATCTCCACGAGAGACATTATTAAAATTGTGTTTTAGAATTATAATATTAAATAAAATTCACCGCGGCGCCACTTTCGCTCAGGGTACCGCCTTAAATAACTTACTCGCTATTGTAATTTTGATTAAAATAGAACTAAAATTTGTTGAATCAGGATCATAAAACGTATTCAGAGTTGCTTTACTTAGGTGATTAACGTCTGTCATTGCTGATAAAACTATCATTGATAATTTCTTTTTTTGGAATAGTAAAGAGATCCTACATGGTATGCCACATGCGGCACTACGCATCGGACACATTCGCGTATCTGGTCGCCACGGAGCAGCGGCCGGTCACCCCGAGGATCTCCAGCATCACGAGGGCTTGTGTCATCAACTGGCTCATGAAGATCAATGTAAGTATAGGTCTCATTCTATAGTATGTACTACAAGTCCAAGAGATCCTACATGGTATGCCACACGCGGGACTACGCAGCGGACACATTCGCGTATCTGGTCGCCACGAAGCAGCGGCCGGTCACCCCGAGGATCTCCAGCATCACGAGGGCTTGTGTCATCAACTGGCTTATGAAGATCAATGTAAGTATAGGTCTCATTCTATAGTATGTACTACAAGTCTAAGAGATCCTACATGGTATGCCACACGCGGGACTACGCATCGGACACATTCGCGTATCTGGTCGCCACGGAGCAGCGGCCGGTCACCCCGAGGATCTCCAGCATCACGAGGGCTTGTGTCATCAACTGGCTCATGAAGATCAATGTAAGTATAGGTCTCATTCTATAGTATGTACTACAAGTCTAAGAGATCCTACATGGTATGCCACACGCGGGACTACGCATCGGACACATTCGCGTATCTGGTCGCCACGGAGCAGCGGCCGGTCACCCCGAGGATCTCCAGCATCACGAGGGCTTGTGTCATCAACTGGCTCATGAAGATCAATGTAAGTATAGGTCTCATTCTATAGTATGTACTACAAGTCCAAGAGATCCTACATGGTATGCCACAAGCGGGACTATGCATCTGACACATTCGCGTATCTGGTCGCCACGGAGCAGCGGCCGGTCACCCCGAGGATCTCCAGCATCACGAGGGCTTGTGTCATCAACTGGCTCATGAAGATCAATGTAAGTATAGGTCTCATTCTATAGTATGTACTACAAGTCCAAGAGATCCTACATGGTATGCCACACGCGGGACTATGCATCTGACACATTCGCGTATCTGGTTGCCACGGAACAGCGGCCGGTCACCCCGAGGATCTCCAGCATCACGAGGGCTTGTGTCATCAACTGGCTCATGAAGATCAATGTAAGTATAGGTCTCATTCTATAGTATGTACTACAAGTCCAAGAGATCCTACATGGTATGCCACAAGCGGGACTATGCATCTGACACATTCGCGTATCTGGTCGCCACGGAGCAGCGGCCGGTCATCCCGAGGATCTCCAGCATCACGAGGGCTTGTGTCATCAACTGGCTCATGAAGATCAATGTAAGTATAGGTCTCATTCTATAGTATGTACTACAAGTCCAAGAGATCCTACATGGTATGCCACACGCGGGACTATGCATCTGACACATTCGCGTATCTGGTCGCCACGGAGCAGCGGCCGGTCACCCCGAGGATCTCCAGCATCACGAGGGCTTGTGTCATCAACTGGCTCATGAAGATCAATGTAAGTATAGGTCTCATTCTATAGTATGTACTACAAGTCCAAGAGATCCTACATGGTATGCCACACGCGGGACTATGCATCTGACACATTCGCGTATCTGGTCGCCACGGAGCAGCGGCCGGTCACCCCGAGGATCTCCAGCATCACGAGGGCTTGTGTCATCAACTGGCTCATGAAGATCAATGTAAGTATAGGTCTCATTCTATAGTATGTACTACAAGTCCAAGAGATCCTACATGGTATGCCACACGCGGGACTACGCATCGGACACATTCGCGTATCTGGTCGCCACCGAATAAATAATCTAAGTCCGTGGAGACCAGATACTCGAATGTGTCCGATGCCATAGATTATTTGCCACGGAGCAGCGGCCGGTCACCCCGAGGATCTCCAGCATCACGAGGGCTTGTGTCATCAACTGGCTCATGAAGATCAATGTAAGTATAGGTCTCATTCTATAGTATGTACTACAAGTCCAAGAGATCCTACATGGTATGCCACACGCGGGACTATGTATCGGACACATTCGCGTATCTGCCTTTCTATTGTCTAATATCAAAATCTATCGCAGTCGCTTTCAAGATATAATACATTGATCCTTCAGTTTGGCATATTTAAAAACTTACCAAAGAAATGCAGCAATATGTCACGATCATTTGTCAAATGAAAGCGATTGCGATAGATTTTGAAATTAGACAATTAGCCCCCTGGTCGCCACGGAGCAGCGGCCGGTCACCCCGAGGATCTCCAGCATCACGAGGGCTTGTGTCATCAACTGGCTCATGAAGATCAAGGTAAGTATCTAGGTCTCCTTTTATACTAAGTCCATAAAAAACATTTAAAAAAAGTCTGTAATTTACTTCGCTAAAACTAATGTTTATGAAAATTTTGTAGTTTTGCTATTTACGTGTAAAGAGGTGAGAATTAAGATGTGCAGTATGACTTTTTGGTGTTTTACTCACATGTGTGGTAAATAAGTCCACCATATTTTATTGAAAATTATTAATTTAGGAATAAAGTAATTACCAAAAATAATAAAATCTTGGTTTATCACAAAATAGATAATAGTAGTAGCGTAGTTTTATCCAAGTATTTAGACCAAGTTACATTTTATGTATTTACCAGAGTGGTTCACCTATTCACGCGGACCCGCTCCGCAGACGAGGACCAGGAAGGAGGAGGCGCCAATACGCGCACCTCATTCCCCCCAGTTGTTGTAAGGGGATGGCCAAATGCCCGGTCATCCCCTAGCTGCCGGGCTCTGTGAGCAAAACACCAGGGCTGCACGGTGCTTGACATCCCGGTCCCGAAAGCCTTGTGTGTTACAGCGGGGCATTAGGAGGTTTTTAACTGATATACCATTGGGTGTCACTTCGACTTGAGCGACTCTGTTCGTCGAAGTGACACGCAATGGAGAGCTTAGAACTCGCCGGCCCCCTCCTGTTGGATCGGGTAACGATTTTAATGGGGTGGGTCGGAAGGCGATAAAACCGCGTTTCCTCCTACAAAAAAAAAGTTGTTCACCTATTGGGTGACCCATGAGCACTAAATTTTATGAATTTACTAGTGGTTCACTTATTGGGTGATAAATGAACACTTTTATTTGGTAGACCACGGGTACAAAAAGGCTATTAGGGTGGAACACCTAGGTGAACCACGCAGGTGGAGCAAAAAGGTGATTTTTCATAATAATAGAGCTACTTAGATATTCATTCAAATCATCAAATTATTTTTCTATTAGGGTGCGGACGGCAATCCAGCCACCGTTCAAACAGCCGTCTGGTATTTGGACTCCGTGCTGGCCACGGGTTTTGTCCATGTGGACAAGCTGCAGCTAATCGCCACCGCGTGCTACTGGGTGGCCAACAAGCTGCATGGGCCTGTCCTCTCCGCCAGCAGGCTGGTCAAGTGTGCTGATCAAGCGTTTACTACTGAAGAACTGCTGCAGGCGGAAAAGGCGGTTCTAGAAAGACTGGTAGGTTCAGCTCTTACCCTCGTATCTATAGCTGTTCCATGCATTTTGATCTATTCGATTTTAAATCTTCTATGGAACAGCAAATTTTTTTTTCGCGGTTTCAATGTTGGTCCCATAGTAAAAGTTGTTTGTATGCATGAGTACATTGACCCCTTAAAAATTTGTGCACTATTTCAGAAGGACCTTATATTTACATGCAATTTAAATAATAAATTAATGTTATATGCACCAAAACTGCATCTAAGACTAATTTGTGCTATAAATTGCATGTTAATATAAATTTAGAATTATTTTAAAATTGCAAGCATTGCAATAAGCCAGTCCCTACTGGATCAATACTATAAGCTTGAGAGTTGAATATCAATATTCAACTCTCACGTAGTTATATCTAATCTGTGCTTATACGCTCATTAGACATAAAATAAAACGCTTTCTAATGGATACTAGCGCGGTTTTACTGAATTTACTTTGGTAATTAAGTAGTAGGTATTTGGTTTGATTTTTGATTTTCCTCACGAGCAGCTTCAGTCCCCCGTGACCACGGAAGCTGCAAAGGTGCCGAAACGTCAGAAAAATAAAAAAAATCAAACCAAATACCAACTAATTACCAAAGTACTTAGAGCAACGCCGGTTTTTCGGGTCGAAGCCAGCGTTGCTCTAAGCCAAAGTACCTACCTACTTTGATAAAACCGTGCAAGTATCCGTTAAAAAGTGTTTTATTTCGTGTCTAGTGAGCATATAAGCTTGAGAGTTGAATATTGAGATATTCAACTCTCAAGCTTATACGCTTACGTATTTGTTTTAGAAATTCCCTTCCCAACCGGTGGTCCCCCAAGAGTTCATCACATACTTAGCTTGGTGGTGCGACGAATCCCACCCAGGGGAGATAGAGGTAGCAGCCACATTCCTCTGCATGTCCGGCCTGATGGTAGACAAGAGTTTGTGCAACCATTGCCCTTCAGTCATCGGGGCTGCTGCAGTACGGAACGCGTTGCTACTCCTCAGGAAGAAAGATCTGATTATGCACCTTCAGATGTGTCCTGTGTAGGTATTTTTATCTTAACTAATATTTATTTTAAATGTAATAGTGTAGGGCCACCTGGGCCCCACCCCGGGCACTCCCATACAAGCGTCACGTTTCAACTACCTATTACACAGACGCTACACAGTGACGTTTTTGCACACGCGCAACTGTGTGCGAGCTATTGAATGAGCGAGCACACGCATCGGCACACGGAACTCGCGCGGTGGGCGCCGGTGGGGTGAGGTAATTGATTGTGGGGTGGGGCGGAGAGTTTCCTTTCTGTACGGTAGTACTTATATCTATTCTGTGGTAGGGCCACAGTTTTGTTAAGCATTTCTGCAATGTGGCGGGCGTGACGTCGAGCGCAGTTCGCAGGTCGTTTACTGCAAGGTAAACTTGCCGTGCCGCATGATGGTCATACATAAATTCGAAAATAAATTGACTAGACCATAGAAATAGAATGTCAAAGAACAACAAAGTCAATGAACAGGTGATCCGAAAACAAATCAATACATTTTATATGGGATACGTAAAATATGACTTAGATTCATAAAATATGACTATATTTTAAATTCTAATTAAGATTAAAAAATATTTTAAACAAACTGTAATTGCTCATTTGCTAGGCGGGGCGCTAGGGGCTCTTACTGTAAAAAATGTTGGCACATGTCACTTGATCCTTTGTCTCTTTTTTACATAGACCGTGTCCGTATGATGTTAACTTCTCTTTTCCACGCTTTGTTGGTCTTCTTGAGCGCAGCGAAATTTTTTCTATGTCTATGGACTAGACGCAGCTAGTGTGACTGTGACCTTTATTTGAATAAAATGTGATTTTAATATGACATTTATGGCAAATCACTAATACTACTACAAAACAGTTTAAATAAATTCGGGTTGCACTCCGGGAGTGCCGGCAGAAGTGAAAACTTGAAAATTAACGTTGTGCATTTTTGATATTTTGAAATTAGCGGCAAAGGATTAAAGTTTTCAATCAGTTTGTAATTAGAGAAAAATTCTAAAGATTTCGCGCCAGTAGTGGCCTTTTTAATTTCTACATGCACGCATTCTACGATTTAAACTTATAGTCACAGAGTATAAATAAGTCTATGATTTCATCGAAGAGATCGCTTCTATTAGTTCCATTTTCAAAATTAGCGCGTTGCTGGTGACACAAGTGTTTACGTCTTAAAATGACGCGCCGCTATTTTCAACGCACCCCGTAGAAAGAGAGGGGGATACATCCGCCGCCAGCTGTCTACTCTCCATCCGTCACATCCGTCTTACGCATTTTCGATCAGCCACGTGATTCTTACTGACGCGAGTTTAGCATTTTTTCCGCATTACAAAAAAGCGTACAACGCCGCTAAAGCACTAAAGGAAGTTTTCACTTTAAAAATAGGTTAAATGAATATTACGATTACCGCGATTGCCGATTACGATCACAGGCAACATTAGTATAATAGTCGGATAATCATGGCATTTTTTATTATTTTACGTATAAATACTTAGGGAACGTACCCATACTACGTGACCCATATTTTACCATTTTTGACCCCCTCCCCCCCTTGGTGACCACCCGTAGTATATACCAAGACCCCCCCCCCCCCCTCCCCCTGGTTTTCACGTAGTATTTCATAGATAATGGTTTTACATCATTTTCAACAGAAATCTAAAAAAAATTTGCTCATTTTGTCTTTTCATTAGTAAGGCGCTTGCCACGTAATGCCAAGAGTGTGTATTATAATTTTACATACAATTACAAGTGAAAAAATGTATCAAGAAGAAAAAAAATTTCGCTGCGTGCCATATTTGAATACAACTTGAAAAAAAGTTCCAGATTTCCATTGGCAATATTGACTACGTGACAAAACATAGGCCCTCCCCCCCCCCCCCGTGACCAAGCGTGGTATTCGTAGTATGGGTACGTTCCCACCCATTCATGAAAAGACGTCAAGAACCAAAATACACAACCAAGAAGTTAAATAAAAAAGTGCAAAGTTCATTTTTAAATTTATCCAAAAATCATCTGCTCACTTTTATATTTTCCCATTAGATTCGCCTTGTAAATCTTGTATTACTACTACTCCAATGTAATATTGTGGAAAACGTCAAACCGGTGCATTCTCCATTAAACAAGATATTTAATACCTATACGGCCTGGGATTTCCACATATGTCACTTTTGATTTAGGTCTTTAGGCTAATGTGAGCCTGTCAACTTGAAAAATGAACTCGTGACGAATTTATTAAAGCTTTATAAACTAGTATGTACATATATTTAAATAAATTGAGTAGGTATATAATATAACCTAGTATGCCCGTTATAAAAACCTGTCAAATCTGTTTAAAATTTAATGAAACTGTTGCTCATCGTGCCGTTGACTGTACATAGTAGGCATTTAAAAAATAAAGATAAATAGAATAGTTTATTTTCCAAGTCACACACACAAATAAATAATAATCAAGGAAAATCATTAATGTACTTAGTTACTTATGCAAAAACAAAAAAAATATAGACAAGATTAGAATTTACCATTTTTTATTAATTAGGTAATAAGTACACAATATTTAACGCTTTTCCATAGTTTGTTCATCTTTTAAAATATCTTAAATACACTAAAATTGTGTAGAATCTCGAATAGGTAGAAAAGAGATTGTCAAGAATGTCGATTAATTCAAATCAACAGCAGACAATATTTCGGAGAGATTTTTAATGTAATCCAGTTACCTACTAATTTCCATTTTTTATATCAAATAAGTACTCCTAAGAATATCGTAATATAAGAACTTAAGAAGGCTCAAGGTTACCCAGCCTGCAATGGAGAGAGCCATCCTTGGCATTTCCGTGCGTGATCGTATCAGATATGTTAACCCGCGGGGAGCCGCTGGATGCGGGCAGCACAAGACCGATTGTTGTGGAGATCCTTAAAGGAGGACTATATGTATACCCAGCAGTTGGTGTCGTGCGGCTGATAATGATGATGATAACTCCTAAACCTATTCATCAGTATATTTCACTGCTGGGGCACGGGCCTTACTTATGGGTGGATATGGAGGATGGGCCATAATCCACTACGCAGGCTCAAAGCGAATTGGTGGGTGTTAACGACTGCAAATGCAGCCGGGACCAACGGCTTAACGTGCCTTCCGAAGTCACCCATCCCACAACCGACCCTTGCGAAAGTTGCTTAAGAGGCATATTACGTTTCGACTGTGATTTTTGCGTAAAATGGCCAATTTTGGGGTTCCCGATCTCAGAAACAACAATACATTAACAGTTTTGACTTATTGAATAGTGTAGAATAGCTATTGAATTAGATCATAGCGGCCTCGCTATTTTGAAAATTTGCTTAACTTTATAATTAAACCCGAAAATGCAGAGAAAGATTTTCATAAAATGCGCGAAGGCACTTTTTTGGGTCATGGATTGAACTACTGTGCTTAACAAATGAAATAAAAAAATTTTAATATTATCTCTTATATAGTCGAATAGTTCATAGCGGCCTCGGAATTCTGAAATTATGTATGGAATATGTGAAAAAAAATCCCAATCAAAAACCATAAAACTACTAAAAACGCTCAGAATTAACTGTGAATTTCTCCTAGATACATAATTATTAGTACGTAAAATTTATATTAGAATAATCTTTACTTCATAAGAAAATCAAATTTTATACTTTTATTTGTTGTTTGTACTTGTTTTTCTTTCTGTGTATGTTCAAAGTTGACTCTAAGAAATCGTTCCCCAACTTTAATTTTCCTTTCTAACCCTTTAACTTTCCAGTGTATCATCATATTACTTTTTGTCGCGAACACATATAAATGTATTTAGTAGACCCAAAGGTTTCTCTAGGTTGTAGCGCTAAAATCCGTCAAAATCGAAATTTCGACGAAAAAATGTGATAGGGCCCTTAACATCCACAATCGCAGGGCCAGGCGCTATACCACTGCACCACTGAGCTCCTCGTATTTATAGTACTGGCATATTTGTTAACCTTTATTGTACCAACTGTGGGACCAGTTTGATGACGTACGGAGTCACAATTGGAACATCAAGAACTGGTTTGACTGCATTACATACGGCATCATACCGATTCAAAAGGGCTTCATTACTATACATTTTTATGGCAGAGACTTGACTTTGCATGTATGAATATGAACCTTAAAACAACTAAAAATAGCTCGGAGACTGTAAAAATAGCACACATACGAGATAACAAAACAGATATAGTAGGGGTATTGTGTCAACGGAAGATTCTAAAACAAAAGTTTTCTACTAGGTAGGTACTCTCCTATTTAAAGTACTATGAAACATTTTAGAAATCTTGTTTGCATAGATATAGCTAAACTAAATGACACAGTATGAGATTTAATAGACTTTACACTGTTTTCTACCTACTGTAGGTTTAATAAGGCTAGAAATCAGTGGCTTTAGGCCTTGTATCCACTAAGGAATTTATAAGTGGCTTAAGTGGAGACGCCTGAAGCTAGGGTTTCCTAGGATGACGGTGCCGTCATATTACGGCCGTAATTTAGCGGCGTAGAATGTTGTCTATGTAAACAATACGGCGCGCTGCGCCGGCGTTGAACGACGGCACGCGGTATTATGTACATAGACAACGTTCTACGCCGCAGAATTACGGCCGTAATATGACGGCACCATCATTCTAGGAAACCCTAGCGTTAGCTTACTCGGACCGAGCGTGCTCAGGTGTCTCCACTTGAGCGGTTCGGCAAATGAGCCGCTCATTAGCCTGAGCATGCTCAAGTAGATACATGACTTTATGTTACTCCAGTTCTATTCTAAAAAGATTTATTTTATTCCAGTTTCAAGTCCGCCGAAAAGAAGGCTTCCAACTTGTCTTACACTTGCTCCATATTAAGAAGAGCCGTCCGTGCGGTTGCCAGCCCTCAATACGAGTACAAGGCACCCCTTGATCACTATGGAACCCCTCCTCACTATATAGCTCAGAGGATCATCAATGCTGCCAACGAACTAAGCATTATGGATGTTAGAAACACGGCGTTTATAAACAATTAGCGGCGTTTATAATGTTAAAAACAATTGAATGTCTTTAAGAGAAAATATAAAAATGCCTAATCGCTAACGCTAGAAACATACTATTGTGTTGTGTTATGTCGTGTCGCGATTTGTCGCGTATCGGTTTCATATATTTAGTATGACTAGAAACACTATTGTGTTGACACGACACACTGTAGTAATGTGTTCTAACCATACTAAATGTATGAAACCGATACGCGACAGATCGCGACACGACACAACACAACACAATAGTATATTTCTAGCGTAATACGTACATTAAAAATTCAATGTCTGATAGATAAAATGCCAAAACTTTAGCACGGGTAAAAATAAATTAATGTTTTTAAGATGAAAATGCCAAAATGCTAACACAAGTAATCTTTAAAAGCTGTAAAAAAATCACTATAATATGAAGGTTTATCAGTACTGTTTTTGAATTAAATTAATATAAAACTAGGATAACCAACAAGGAAAATATAAAAAAAAAACTGTTTGAATTTTTTTGTACAAAAGGATTGTGAAGTTATGCCTACTTTGAAACTTGAAACAGCAGATTTTTTACAATTCGGGTTAATTGAACGCAAACAAGTAAACTTTAATGACTTTAGCAGTTAGTTATATGACTTTATTAATATGACTTAAGACTTATTTTGAAACATTTTAATATAATGACTTGCTTTTTTTTGACATATATACTAGAAAACCGATTTTTAAAAGACATTTTGATTGATGGTAATTTTAAATGTAAGTTGTTTCTCTGAATAATATAAACAATGGATTTAATTGAGTGTTTTTATCATCCCACAATAATCATTGGGAATCTGAAGACAGGTATACTGCCCCGCATATATATTGGCAAGAGAAAGAAAGAGACAAAAGATGCGCAGTAGCCATAAACACTAAGTTCGTGTTCATTATTACCACTAATGTTAAATAATCCTATAATAATAACACCTAGAAACCGTGTCCTTGTATGCAAAGTGAGGCAACTAATACCAAGCCGGAATGGCTTAGTATTCAGATTTATATCCTTCATACCTTACCTAACCCTAATTAAAAAAATTAATATGTAGTCAGGTGGGGTAAGTGAAACATACTTTATTTTTATTTAACAAGGTTTAGTAAAGCTATAAAACTCGCAATTAAAGTAGCTGTGTAGGCAAGTACTCCTTATTAAATCAACCTTTAACGGTATGAATATAAATATCTAAAGACTTGCATTAAGTAACAAAATCACGAAAAGAATATAAAGGCTTAGAAGTGTTTTACTTACCCCTGACAAGGGGGAAGTGAAACAGTGGCCAAAATAGCTTTAAATATTGTGACCATTTAATTAAAAACAGGACAAAAGGATCATGTTAAACCGTTAATATCCAAAATGTATAAAATTCTCATAAAATAAGGTCCAGTTTTAAAGATTTATCAAAAATACATTATCCGGGGGATCCGACATCTATGAATTTCTTTTTGGTTTACTAGCTAGTTTAATGATCGCAACGACATCTGTGTTGTATTAAGGAAAGTAATTCGTCATTCCTGCTTTATCGACACATCGCTATGAGAATAAACTACGATAGTTTCTTAGATATGGTTGGGTGTTTCACTTGTCCCGGTGTTTCACTTACCCCACCTGACTATAGTAACTAATCTAATAAATGTAGGAAAATTGAAACTTTTTGTATTTATTCGGTTCGGTTGTTTTGTACTTATTCGGTATGATTAGGTAAAAATGGAGGGTAAAAATGGAGCATAAAAATCTGAAAACGGGGCCATTTTGGCTGTTTTAGTTGCCTCACTTTTGACAGTGCGCTTTGTAAAGAACTAACGTTCTAGGTGTTATTATTCTAAGAAAATAATGAACACTACCTGTCTTCAGACCTAAGTACGCAAATATTGGCGGTCATCCATCTTATGACTGGTCTCTGTGAAAGTTGATGAGGACAATGTATTAAAAGCAACGAATTAAGAAATGTGTAACCTCCAATAATTTATTCTTTATTTTTCCCTTTGAACATCGCTCATAAATTAGATTTTTTATTTTTTTCGAGCTTGAAAGATTTTACATCTCAACAAATTATGATAATGATTTGATGATAAAACCGAATTCGGTTTTCCCAGTTTTAAAAGCAGTTTTGAGGAGCTCGGTGGCGCAGTGGTTTAGCGCCTGGCCCAGCGATTGCGGAGATTAGGCAACTTTCGCAAGGGTCGGTCATGGGATGGGTGACCAAAAATTTATTATCTCGTGCTTCGGAAGGCACGTTAAGCCGTTGGTCCCAGCTGCATTTGCAGTCGTTAATAACAATTTTAATAATAATATCATTTAGTTTGTAGGTTATAAAATAATAAACTACCTACTTAATATTGCGTGTGTGGTTTAATCTAGAATGAGTATAATTCAGTCAATACATTAACAGCTGTAAAAACTGGGAGTTTCAATAAATATAAAAAAAATATATTAGGGAGCTTGATGGCGCATTGGCAAAAGATCGGACTGCATTTGCAGGGCCCGCGTGGTACCCACCACGCGGGCCCTGCAAATGCAGCCCGATGGAAAGCCTGTGCCCTACTGCCGTGCATAAGCTATAATGCCGTAAACCGACATGAAGCCGAATTTGACTTTTTGATACCATTTGCCACAGGAAAAAATGCGCTATCGAACTATTTGACCCGTTTTAGGGTTCCGTACCAAAATGGTAAAAAAGGAACCCTTATGGTGTGACTCAGTCTGTCTGTCACAGCTGGATATCTCGAGAACTACTAATGGTATCAACTTGAAATTTGGAATAGTTTAAGATGACATTTGCCCAACTATTTTGCAAATAAGAAATAAATAAAAAAATAAATGTCTTTTTTACAGAAGGGCCTGAAAAGGGGTCTTAAAAATTTGAAGTGGGGCTACTAGGGCATGTGGGGTATCATATGAAAGAACGCCGTTTGCACGTTTTTAATAAATTTTTTTCTAGACCGCATAGTTTTCGACTTATGATGAAAAATGTAAAAAAATGCCGCCCCCCCCCCCCCCTTATCTCCGAAGTTTGCAAAGAGAAAAATCTGAAATAATTATATGTGATAGCAGTTTATATAAATTTTACAGGAAAAATAAAACGGTGTCTCAAAATAGTACACTTTTTTAGAAATTATCAAATTTCTAAAAAAGTTAACCATAGTTCCAATATCGGTCAAGAGATGGCGCTGACCTAAAACTGCAATACTAATTTTATTATTATACTGTGCAGTGTGGTTTGATGGTGCAATTATGATGGTACGGAACCCTCGGTGCGCAAGTTCGACTCGCTCTTGACCGGTTTTATTTTCTATCTTTTTAATTACCTGAGATAGCGACACGTAAAATGCCGTTATTTGATCAACTTTTAGAAGAATATAATGCTTTAATGCCGTTAATTACGATTCCATAGCTATAACGCTGTAATTTATAATCGATCGCAGCGCTCATGGTGGCAAAAAGTAGAAATAATGTAGGCTCTGAAATCTGTTTGAAAACGATATTTAATTTATTATTAGCGATACAGGAATAATTATATATGTTTATTATCACTTACTAAAATTATTAAAGAATCTTTATCCTCTTGTTTTACAAAATCTACAACTAAAAAAGAAATAAACAAACCCTGATATAACCAAAATAAAACACTCTTTTCGAATAGATCTTACTTGCCATATTTAATTTAAATGACCAAAAATGATTTCACAACACTTTGTCCACCCAAATCACAGTAATTTTGAAATTTACATTAATAACACAATAAGTATAGTATTTTTAAATATTTTGTCACAATGCCGCCATTACATATCAAAACGTCAAAACGGTCAGGTCAAAGCCAACAAAGTTGCAACACGGTAGGTGGCGCTAAAAGCGTGCACGGAGCCAATATGATGATGTATCAAAGTTTGAAATCGGTTACATAGTTTTCAAACACTTACGATTTTTAGGGTTCCATACCGTACAAAAAGTAGTAAAAACGGGACCCTATTACTAAGACTCCGCTGTCCGTCTGTCTGTCTGTCTGTCACCAGGTTGTAATCTCATGAACCGTGATAGCTAGAAAGTTGAAATTTTCACAGATGATGTATTTCTGTTGCCGCTATAACAACAAATACTAAAAACAGAGTAAAATTAATATTTAAGGGAGCTCCCATTCAACAAACTTGATTTTTTTTGCTGTTTTTTTGCTCGATATTAATGACAACAACAGGTAGACAGTTGAAATTTTCACAGATGATGTATTTTTGTTGCCGCTATAACAACAAATACTAAAAACAGAATCAAATTAATATTTAAGGGGGGCTCCCATACAACAAACGTAATTTTTTTGACGTTTTTGGGTACGGAACCCTTCGTGCGCGAGTCCGACTCGCACTTGGCCGGTTTTTACTTAAAACGCGAACACCTCGAAATGTTATTTTTGCAGATAACGGCATTATAGCTTATGCACGGAAGCCTTTCAGTGGAGACATTAACCTACCCTCCGTTTTTTGCTTCGCCGTAGTCAAGTAAAAATGGCCGACGACGCGACGATGATAAATAAATATTGGACAACAATATCAACATCATCGATACGACATGAAAAATCTCAAAATCTGTCTCAATTTGATGGGACCTGCATCATTGCTATTAAAAAAAAACCGGCCAAGTGCGAGTCGGACTCGCGCACGAAGGGTTCCGTACCAAAAAATGGCAAAAAAACACGTTTGTTGTATGGGAGCCCCCCTTAAATATTTACTTTATTCTTTTTTTAGTATTTTTTACTATAGCGGCAACAAAAATACATCATCTGTGAAAATTTCAACTGTCTACCTGTTGTCGTTTTTAATATAAAGCAAAATCGGCAAAAAAAACACTTTTGTTGTATGGGCGCCTCCCTTAAATATTTATTTTATTTTATTTTTAGTATTTGTTGTTATAGCGGCAACCAAAATACATCATCTGTGAAATTTTAAACTGTCTAGCTATCACGGTTCACGAGATACAGCCTGGTGACAGACAGACAGACAGACGGACAGCGGAGTCTTAGTAATAGGGTCCCGTTTTTACCCCTTGGGTACGGAACCCTAAAAATCGACTGGCAAAACTAATGTCACAATAGTTAAATCAAATTGGAAGAGCAGGTAGGTACCTAAGTTGTAATAGGGGTAAATTTAATTTCCAAGCCTTGCTCATCTTATAACCAAAAGAGAAATATTTCGATTCGAAATCACAATCAGTGAATAATTGCTGTCATAAGTTAAAAGAGAAAACTGCATATTTTGTTCTTCCTTGATCCCATCAAAGATATTTTAATGACCGACCGAGCGCGAAGCGTCTCTGCTTCAGCTTGGGCAAAAATTCTTTATGTCCTTTTCTTCCTTCCGGTTGTCCGTTGGCTGTCCATTTGTTCTCCTCTACAGGTCCCTTTTCTCAACTGATTCTCGTGAAATTCTGTGAGCAGGTTAGATTTTTTAATAAAAAATTTCTGTCGAGCCAGTTTTTCGGAATTTTTCGCAATCGCGGAGATATGTAAAAAAACATATTTCAGCAGTTTCGAAAAATTATCAATAATGTAACAAAACTTTTTTGTTAGCGGTGCAAATACAAAACTCTTGGAAAACTCATAATAGTACAGTAGCCCGTAGAACATTTAAATCACCAATAAGGTTACCGTTTGCCGTTGTGATATAGTTATTTATTACGAAATTATAGATACTTTAACCCAAGTTTTACAGATCGCAACCCGCCGTAACCTATATTTGTATATCTCCAAAAATGATATTTTTTTATTTTTCAAGGTTGACCACATGGTTTAGCTATTTCCGTGTTCTACAGCTTTGTTTGATTGCCACTGATAATAGTAAGACTATGGAAAGTGATCATACACAGATTTAAGACCAGATAAAATCCAACCATTTTCATCAGGTCTTAAATCTGTGTATGGCTACTTTTTATAGTCTTACTTTTTTCTGTGGCAATCAAACCAAGATGTAGAACACGACAATAGCTAAACTATGTGGTAAACCTCGAAAAATAAAAAAAATATCAATCTTGGAGATATACAAATATAGGTTACGGCGGGTTGCGATCTGTAAAACTTGCGGGTTAAAGTATCTATAATTTCGTAATAATTAACTATATCACAAAGGCAAACGGCAAACTTTTTGGTGATTTAAATGTTCTACGGGCTATACTGTACTATAAGTTCATTCATTCAAAACATTTCTGGCCGATATACCTACCTATTCGAAATTTGAAAATGATTAAGTTCGTAACTTTGTGACAGAACCTAGGACTGCGTAAGTGCGTACCTACCTATATTATTTAAACACTATACCTAGATACTTATTATTTGAAAAAACTAATATCTATTCTGTGTTGTTTTAAAAAAACACAATTTGAGCTACTTTTTAACGCGAGGTACAGCTCACGGAGTCACTAGTTTAAAGATTCATAAAGTGAATCTAAATAAATGAAAACAAAACTTAGTCTTCGCCAGTTCAAGTAAACCGGCTGGAGTGGGAAAACCGAATGCGTATGATCTGTTTATACTAGTTTTATATACACGTATACGGTTAAAGGAATATGACTTGTGGGCTCTGCAACTAAAGATTAGAGTTCAATGGCAAGCACCGGTGCGACAAGTTGCGATACAAAATTATCTTGTTTATCAAGGCAGAGTCAGTTGAACTTGTTGTGGAAGCCACACGTCAGCGACAGACGAAATGATTTAAGTTGTTGCAAAAAAAAATATATGTAAATTATATGAAATTGTCAGAAGACTGATTTTCAAGTGATCAAAACAGTGTTTAAGAAAAATGATGGACTTAAGATGTGAGTACTAACATTAATATGGTGAAACCGATATTATGAATTAATTAACAGGTAGAATAGTTAACGGACCAGTATGCTTATTTATAAACTTCAATATCTAGAATCTTAAACGTGATTTTTTCACGTGACCTGACCTATTCAAATTTTAGGTCGTACACAAACTGTATGGAGTATGTAGGTATGTATCCAACTCTATTCTTTCTTACCTCAATACAAGGCAAACCACAATGAGGAAACGATTGTACATAAACACAGTGATAGATTCTACTTTATTTAACAATAAAACGCCTAGTTGATTTAAAGTTAATTGGCATGAGATACAAGTAATCTTAATATGAAAGACAGTAACAATGGCAGTATCAACAATAAAATGTACCTAATACGCTTTTTTTATTGCATTTTGTATAATAAAGATACTCCAAGATACTCAATCAATCCAGTAGATTATAAGGCAAACTTTGCCTTATCCAATTATTATAAGTACTTACTTATTTCTATCTAATAGACTTCTACAATTAAAGAATATCTTATAGAAAGTAAATAAAAAAAACCGGTCAAGAGCGAGTCGGACTCGCGCACCGAGGGTTCCGTACCGTCCATACCATAATTGCACCATTAAACCTCACTGCAGAGTAAAATAATAAAATAAGTATTGCAGTTTTTGGTCAGCGCCATCTCTTGACCGATAGTGGAACTAATGTTAACTTTTTTAGAAATTTGATAATTTCTAAAAAAGTGTGCTATATTGAGACATTGTTTTATTTTTCCTGTAATCTTTATATAAACTGCTATCACATTGAATTATTTCAGATTTTTCTCTTTGCAAACTTCGGAGATAAAGGGGGGGGGAACGGTATTTTTTTTACATTTTTCATCATAAGTCAAAAACTATGCGGTCTAGAAATAAAAAAAAAATATTGAAAACGGCGCTCTTTCATATGATACCCCACATGCCCTAGTAGCCCCACTTCAAATTTTTAAGACCCCTTTTCAGGCCCTGCTGTAAAAAAGATATTTATTTTTTTATTTATTTCTTATTTGCAAAATAGTTGAGCAAATGTCATCTTAAACCATTCCAAATTTCAAGTTGATACCTTTAGCAGTTCTCGAGATAGCCAGCTGTGACAGACAGACAGACAGACAGACTGAGTCACACCATAAGGGTTCCTTTTTTACCATTTTGATACGGAACCCTAACTAGTACCTGTATTAACATGTATAAGACTTTGGCCTTCTGTATTTGTTATGGCCACTCTTAATGTTATCGAGCATAATTTATTTTTAAATTACCTTTTTATAACATTTCAGGTATTATAACATTTTCCTGCTTATCGTTAGCAAGAAATGCTCAAGCACAAGATCCTTATAACGTAGGCGTTGTGAATCCAGATTACATTTACTTCAAAGATGGAGATCAAAGGATTCCATCAAACGTACTGCCTCTGACCAATAAGAGAGCGAATTGGCCTAATCAAGATCAAAATTTGCAGAATTATGTGCAAGGAAACCAAGGGTATTTTAACCCCTTACAGGCTCAACCGGTTGTTCCTTCGAATATTGATCTTAGCTTGTTGCAAGGAAGCCGAGGAACTGTTAATTCTGGCCAAACGCAAACAGCTCTACCACCGAATCGTGATACCAGTTTCTTTCAAGGAAACCGAGGAAATGTGAATCCTTTACAACAGCATGCAGTTATAGCTTCAAACCGCTTTGGAAGTATTCCAATGGAACAAAATCCCAACTTGAATAATAATTTGAATCAAATTCGAAGAACAACAACTATCCAGCCGGCATTATATGGACAAACTGACGATAAAACAAATTTCAGACCAGCAATAAGAAATGCTACAGGTCCCGTTGATCCTGTGTCTTTGGCTTTATCTGATTTCAGTCTTAGGTTTATGAAGGTTAGTATGATACCTACTTTTATTGAATCAAGATATGTCCGTGTATTTACCAGAACAGAAGTGCGAGGGCTACATAATGTTAAAATAATATCAAATATGAGCAAATCTTCTAATACTCGTAAATTAATTAATTTCATTAGTGAAATTAATATTTTTTTATATTATGGTTGTAAGGTGCTTCATGAACTTTGGTTTATATATGCTGTGTAATCACAATGAATAATTGTTATCTTTCTACTTTTTAGAGTGTTCCAGGGGAACAAGGGAACTTGGTGGTGTCCCCGTTTTCGGTGGCCAACCTTCTGGCACTTCTGCAGCAAGGATCGTCGGGTAACACACAGCACCAGATTACCAATGCGCTGCAGTTGACGCCCAGTCAAGCTGCGGATGGGTTCAGAACGCTGATGGAGAGCTTAAATGTAAGTATTTAATAAGTACAGCTTGTAATTAATTACTATCGCAATTTAACTCTATGCTTAGATTTCGATGAAAAACGTTTATGATTATGTGAAATTGCAATGCACCGCTAATGCAATTATTACAATGGAACATGTAAATCATTAGGCTGTGTATATGTTATAGTCAAACGCCGAAGCTCCGGCGCTCCTAGGTTTGACAAAAAGGCTTAGTCAAAGTCCAAAGCCAATAGCGAGTTTTGGCCTTTGACTAAATAATTTATGTCTAAGCCTAGGAGAGACCAACTTGGACAGTCAAACCCCGTAATTAAATACGATCAAGTAGGGGTTTGTTTGACCAGTCAGACTTTAATTAGGTAATTTATCTAAATTTCTGTTGTCTGTCAAAAAAAACCGGAAATATAAATAATTGTAACCTACCACGTGACCTACAGGAGTAAGGCAGCTTGGACTATAAACTTAACCTCAAATCTTAAATTTTGTGGTTATTTTTTTAACTGACAACAGAAATCTTTGGTTCACAGGAAGATTGTTAATTTAGATGAATTAATATACAAAATATCACATTATGTACCTAATTTAAGTCTGATTGGTAAAACCCCGGTTTGATTGTTTTGAGTTTCGGGATTTGACTGTCCAAGTTGGTCTCCCCTAGGTTTAGACATAAATTCGTTAGTCAAAAGCCTAAACACGCTTTTGGTTTGGACTTTGACTAAAGCTTCTTGTCAAACCTGAGGTTTGACTAGTCAAACCTAGGAGCGCCGGAGCTTTGGAGTTTGCCTATGACACATAGACTGCGAACGTGTAATGTAATTGGACCATTGATTTCAAAAGGAAGGATGCGCCCATCCGAATGTTTTGCTTTATAATTCCTTCATACCAGCAAAATCAGCGACATCTTTTAGAACCTACACGAACTACTGCCGTATTAGAGGTGGGCAAAAAAGATTACTGAAGTGAACGATTTAGTTCAATTGGAGTTAAGAACTAGATCACTCATCTTTAGGTCGCTAGAACTTTTAACTATTTTTTAAATATTTTTATTATGGTAATTATATCAGTTTTTCGATGGTATTAAGGCCATAAATAAAAAGTAAACATAACAAAATCTCAATCATGTTTATTTCAAATTAGATGTTTTTGTGCTTTTTCTCAGCTATACTAAACTAATATTATAAACTATAAATTATTTAATATAAAGAGATATATTATTAAATATAAAGAGGAAAGATTTGTCTATTATTTTGATTGTTTGTAATGCATAAACTTAAAACAGATCAGATTTTAAAATTCTTTCACATATTGAAAGCTTTTATCAGCGAGTAACATTAGCAGTATTTTATTTTAAAAAAATAGAGAGCCCTATGAAAATTGGAATAATGAAACGAACCCACAGTATATATTTTTTTTCTATAAAAGTAATAATTATTGATTGGAAGATGATGACATTCGTATCACAATCCTTATCCAACTAAATAATGACATTGTCAAAATTGATTAATTACATGCAAATTTCTCTTAAAATTTAAGCATCAATATAAGTATGATGGGCAACAGCGTCGCTTAACCAGTTTGCAACAAAATTCGTGTGCGCGCGTATCGCCCCTGCACGAACTAAACGCATGTGACAGCGGGCGCGGCGTGCAAGCGATTTTAACCTTAGCAGTGGTTAAGCGACGCTGTTGCCCATGGTACCTACCAAGGTTTTTTTAAAGGTATGTATAAAAAACTTTTTATTGATTAATCTTTATGTACAAAATCTATAAAATACACCGAAGTGAAGCGAGGGCGGGTTGCTAGTTGATTATATAAATATAGTCTGTTTAATATGTCAGAGATACAACAGTGATTATTTTAGTCTAGATTTTTACACAAGGAATAAATCTTAAAGCAAAGCTGCGGCCGGTCACTATACTGCATTTCCTTACTATAATATTATAAATGTGAAAGTCAGTTTGTTTGTTTGTTACGCCTCCACGCCTTAACTACTGAACCGATCATCATAAAATTTTACATACACATTGTCAGGGGTATAGAGAAAGACGGTACATTTCATCCCAAAAAAGTATTTTTCCCAAGGGAAAGCAAAAAATCTTTCCACGCAGACGGATTCGCGGGCGGCTGCTAGTACTGCATAATTATAGGAGGCAGGAGTTTCGTTTTCTGAGTTTAGTTATTTTGTTATACGCGTGAATGCAGTAAATATTTCAATCTCAATTCGCGGTATTGCCATTGCTTTCAGCTTCCGTAGTCCAGCTTTTGACATCTGTGTCATAAAAATTAGCAGAGCATGTTCTTCTTTTCGTTATTTTGGAATAATGTGACTCCATATTTCTTTACACACTAGGACTAGATCATTAGGCAATCTGTAATTATTTGAATTGAAATGTAATTTAGTGTAGATATTTAATAAAAATATTTTTGCAGCGAATATGTTTCATAGGAGACATTTCTGTACGTAGTGTGTGTTCGTAATCTATCCTTACCGTTTACTCTCGTTCTTGCAGTTAATTAGCTATGGAACTAAATGAACTAAAGATCTTATATGGACTCAAGTGAAATAGTTCATTTGAGTCATGATGACCCATCTCTAGTGCCTCGAACAATAACTAGTAATAGTGAAATCTTTTATACTTTATTAAAATTGTTAGACACGTAATAAAAATAATGTAAAGCTACTAACCGATGAAACGATATTCCATGAAACTTTTTAACCTTTGCATCATATTTTTTGCAATCTACAAATGCACAATTCGACATTTTTATGTCACGTCAATCACCATCTGTCTACCATAGTCTCCCGCGGATGACTGAAACGCGTTGGCCCTAAAACTGTATTTTTAGGGCCAACCAACTGGCGTCATTTCATAGTGACTTTGACCGGGTCCTTACGCTAGTAATATAATAAGTCTATGAATTGGACCCATTTATATTATTATTTGGTGATTAGTAACTGAATATCGGTATCATAAAATTATTGAGTAATTACCTGACTAAATAATAAATTGAACTAACTTTTTATTACAGAAACGCCTCTCATCAAATATTTTAAAAGTAGCAAATAGTTTATTCATTGCTGATGGATTCGAAATTAATCTAGCGTACAAGAGTATAGCGAGGAATAATTTTGGCAGTGAAGTTAACCCCATCAAGTTCAATAGACCAGTAGTGGCTGCATCTAGGATAAACCAATGGGTAGCTTCCAAGACCAATAATAAGATTGAAAACTTGCTTCCTCCAGGTATAAAATAAAACAGAGAGGTATCACTTAAATAAAGATTGTTTTAAAAAACAAAAAACCGACTTCAAGTTTTCCTCCAGCCCCACCCGACTTCATTAGACGTGTTTTATTACAATGATACTGCGTATCTAGTGATTTGAATATTATTTATTGCTTTTTAGAGGTAGAGTGGGGTTTTGAAGTCGGTTTTTTGTTTTTTAAAACAATTTTCTTTTTAGTGTGAGTATATTGTGTATTATATATATTATCTAGGTAGAAAAACCTTCTGTATTAGATATATCATGTAGGTAGAAAAATCGGTTTGGTCAAACGTGAGATAATCGCGGACAAACATGCATATGGGTCAAACTGAGTAGAAAACCTCCTTTTTTAAGTCGGTTAAAATACTAAAATTTGAACTAAGTGTAACAAACACTTTTATGAAAACCACATCAAAATTAGTTTATCTAAATGCGAGATAATCGCGGACAAACATACATACATACGTGTCAAACTCAGAACTTTCTTTTTTTGAAGTCAGTAGAAACACTAAAACCTTCTCCTAGGTGTAACAAATACTTTTCTGAAGACTGTATCAAAATCGGTTAGGCCAAACGCGAGATAATTGCGGACAAACATACATACGAGTCAAACTCAGAACCTTCTTTTTTTTGAAGTCGGTTAAAATACTAAAACCTTCTCCTAAGTGTAACAAATACTTTTCTGAAAACCGCATCAAAATCGGATCAGCCAAACGCAAGATAATCGCGAACAAACATACATACATAAAGGTCAAAAAGAGAACCTCCTTTTTTAACCGACTTCAACAAAAGGAGGAGGTTCTCAATTCGATTGTATGTTTTTTTTTTTATCGTTGTTCGCGCGTATCTTCGACATTTATGGACCGATTTTGATGATTCTTTTTTTGTTCGATTGAGTTTGCTTGCGAGATGGTCCCATTTAATTTTTTTTCAAATCGGTCGAGTAGTTTTCAAGTAATCCTGAAAATACTATGATTTTGCATCAACTACCTTGACGACTTTGTTATTTATGAACCGAATTAGATGAAGTTTTTTGTGTTGGAAAGGGGATACCTTTAGTGTAGTCATTTTAACCGACTACAAAAAAATAAGGTTCTCAGTTTGACCTGTATATAGTATGTTTCTCCGCGATTAACTCACGTTTGGCTGAGCCGATTTTTCTACCTAAATAATACACTTACCCACACTATCTAATACAGAAGGCACTGACACTAAAAATAAACAAATAAAAAATTGTTTAAAAACAAAAAAACCGACTTCAAAAAAACCTGTCTCTAAAAAGCAAGAAATAATATTCAAAACATTAGATACGCATTATAACGTCTATTGAAGTCGGGTGGGGATTTAAGAATAAAAAAAGAAGTTGTACTTCCCGTACGTACGTACGGTACGTTCGTACCCCACCCAACTTCAATAGACGTTATAATGCGTATCTAATGTTTTGAATATTATTTCTTGCTTTTTAGAGACAGGTTTTTTTGAAGTCAGTTTTTTTGTTTTTAAACAATTTTTGTATTTTGAAGTCGGTTAAAAAGTCGACCGTCACGGGACGCCCGGCAGATTCTGATGTGAAACTCAATGCTACGTTAGCCGTCACGGCATACGAATCGGTTTTACTGCCAAGGATTTTACAATAGATGTTTCACATAAAAAAAAAATCAGCAAAACCGGGTGAAGAACTTTTTGATTCACAAAGTTCTTCACCCGGTTCGGTGGCCAATTTAATTTGACCTCTCTTTAATCATTCCAGAGGCTGTTTCTGAGCAAACGCAGTTGGTTCTAGTAAATGCAGTATACTTTAAAGGCTTGTGGGCGGTCAAATTTAAGCCTGAGGCGACTTTGTTAAAAGACTTCTACCTCAGTAACGGTGGCAAGAAGACTACCCCCTTTATGCGCATGCGACGAAACTTCAGAACTGATTACGACAAAAGTACTGGTTCTCAAGTCCTCGTTTTGCCTTTTGAGGTAATTTGTTCAAAATTATTTTAAAAAGCATCCTTAGAATGATCTCTTTGACTTATTATTTATTAGGGTCCCTCGTACATAATTAATGCACTTTTATTGTTATTAATGACAGAAGATGACGGTAGGTAGGCTTACTCAAGACAAGACCAACATCTGGTTTATTAGTATTAGCACGTACCGAGGCTTCTGAAAAGCGAAGGAGTTCAATTAATTTAAGTATGTTGTATGTTTCAGAACGAGTTATACTCATTAGTATTGATACTACCATCAGGATCAGCCACTGTAGCAACAGTTCTCTCTGAACTGACGAAAGAGCATTTGTTAGCTTACCATAACTTCACTCCGAAAGAGGTGGCAATTGAATTGCCGAAGTTTAGCGTAAAAACTGACACGAACCTGGCTCCCGTGCTCCAAAAAGTAAGTTATATTTTAATACGAGTATATAAACTAGTTCCGAGATAGTGTATGTATGGTATCTGTTTATATGGACCAATAGTGTCAAATAGACTGACAATATTGCGTTCAGCATTACTTCTGGTGACAGAGAAGATCTGTCTTGGTTAGACTGACCATATTGCGGTCAGCATTACTTCTGGTTACAAAGAAGATTTGTCTTCTCAGTCCCATTTTTGACACGTTGACCGTTTATTGATGTTTGCATTCCAGTCCTTTCTAAATTGTTGGACCATATTTCTAGGCTTTCATATTTTAAGAGACTAAAACAAAACTCTTTATGGAATAAACAGTATGAAAGAATAATTCAAGCTACACAACAATTGTATTAATAAGTAGAATGAATTATTTACCATACTGTACGTTCTATTTTAAATTTGGATAGTTAAAAAAACTTAATACCTAAATTATTTCTTTTTCCTTTATTAAAGCTCGGAATTATCAACATGTTCGGTCCTCAAGCGGAGCTGTCTGGAATTGGAGCTTACCGCGAATACTCTCCGCAAGTGTCGTCAGCGTTGCATACAGCATTGCTGTCCATCGATGAGCAAGGAGGTGTCGCAGCAGCCGCATCCTCCTTCGCAGCTGTGGCGTTATCGTATGACGAACCGTCAGTGATATTTAATGCTAACAAACCATTCTTAGCTATTCTATGGGACAATACAGCATCCATCCCACTATTCATGGCCAGGATAGAAGATCCTGTGTCGTAAATGAAATCAGATTTGGCAGAGAAATGGCGTTTTATTGGAACAATTTGTGAACATGAACAAGATAGGAGTAAGAAATTGAATGTAAGGACGAAAATTGCAAAAAATATAGTGCTGTGAATGCAAGCCATGACGCGAGATTAGTTCTAAGCTGATTTGGTTTTTGTAAATTTGTCATGACAGTGGTGGTTTTTATTTGACTGGATTAAATTGATTGCTTATTGTTTACTTTTTCGTCTAAACTCATTAGATTGATTGATAGATTGCTTATTCAAGTATTAAGAAAAATTAAAATACTTGTTAGGATAGATTATTCAGATGTTTTTAAAAACGTTTCTGATAAGCTTTTTTACGTTACTAGGTTGATGTAGGTACCAGAATAAACATATGAAAACAAATCGAATGGTAATAAGAAAGACTTATTATAAGTAGTTATTATATTTTAATAAATTCAATTCAATTCCTTAATGTATATGGGAAAACTTGAGGCAATATGTAAAGAATTGTGTAACAAAAGATTTTTTTTTTGTAAACATTAAAACATAAACATTAAATCTTTAACTTCTTAACAAAATAATGATGTAGCTCGTATAGTAAGTCTCAACCTTAAATAATCTTGCACTCCACCTAGTAATAAATTATAGGTCTGTAAGAAGAATTTCTTCAAGACTAGTCTTATTAGAATTAAATATGAAATATTTTACAATTTACGTATTTCATTTCTTCTTGGGTCGCCTGAACAAGTTTATGAAAGGATCATTAGCGAAAATTCGGAATTTGCCGCTGAAGTAAGTCTCAATGTCTTGTAAGGTCTTTCCTTCTGTCTCTGGTAGTAATAAGTACAGGTAGATGGTGCCAATGAAACCGATGGCGGCGTAGATGGCGAATGTGCCGGAAAGTTTGAGGTTGGTCTCGAAGTCGAGGAAGGTCTTGGTGGCAATGAACATGAAGATGTATACGCAAGCTGCAACGATACCTTGTGCGAACGCGCGGCTCCTGTTGAAAATATAAAGGTATCTACAAAATAATCCGAAACTGCAAAATATGATATCTTTGTTCATTAACTAGTAATGTAGCATTTTAAAATTATAAAAGTAAAGCAGCCTATGCTTAGTTTTTTAGTTGATCTTTTCACCATGAAGTCTTAAATTTAGTTTTAATACTATTAAGTTTAGTAGGTATTAATAAGTCTAACTACGTTAATAAGTTCTTGTAGCGGCAATCTGAATGACCTTTTTGATGAAACTACTGTGACTTCTCATTATCGATTATTGCTTTTCTTTCAAGTAAGTTTTTTTTTATTATTGCTACAAATAATAATTTTACAGAACTCACCTAAACGGGAATACTTCTGCAAGTAGAACCCACGGTAATCCATAAAACGAACTAAATACAGTCAGCGAAAAGAAGAAAACGAGAGGCACGTAGCTGTGTTCTTTTGGAAATGTGCTGGTATCGTAAGAGAACACGGAAGGGTCCAGATTGTACTCGGCGTAGATGCTAAGGGCCAAGCAAGACAAGCCTGCCCCTAGCGTTGAGGTGAGGGCTAGCTTCCTCTTGCCTAGGATTCTCATCAGAGGGATCAAGAGGCAGCTGCTAATAAGCGATATAATTCCAACCATAACCTGTAAATAAAATGTGTTTTAAAGTTATTTCTCAATCCATAACCAATTGTATGGCAGAACCATAATTCTTCAGTTTGATTACCAGTTAAATGATTTTTGATTATTATCAAAACACAGAAAACGAAACATTAACGTTATTAACGTTTAATCTGATTTTGTTAAAATTTTTAGACACAAATAAATAATTTTTGAATTTGAATTTTGAATTTGAAGAGTTAATTTTACATTTATTTCATACTCTTTAAATAATATTTTTGTGTGCCACATGCATAGACTGAACCTCTAAACCAACAATTAAGTAAGAACCTCAAGTAGCCGTTTATCTTTTACTGTCCTATTTAGTTAACAGTTTTAATAATATTAGTTTTCTTAGAGCAAATTGTCATATTTTAATAATTATAAATTCCATTCGTATCTATAGTCGTCAAAACCATTAGTAGTATTTTTAAAATTATTATATCAACAGAGAGTTAAGTGAAGACTTTATAATAGGTACTAACATAAGGCGAGATGGAACTTACCGTTATGCTTTTCCCGTCTTCAGCCATTCCGAAGGCTCCACACACATTTACCATGTTGGGCTTGATGGCAGTGTTGCTGCTGAGGGCAACGAACATGAAGAACATAATCATCAGCGTGAACGGCCGCAGGGTCTCCTTGGAAATAATCACGTACCGTAACTTTAAGTAAATCCTGAAAAAAATTACCATAAAGTATAACTTAAAAAACATACTGAAGTACAGGGTAACCCTGGCAACCCAACCATTGAAAACATTCTTTTGTTTTTTATTATCTCCATAAAAAAAACCTTCTTGCGATTGCGACATTCCCAATATCATAAAAATTATTAAAGTTCTTGCATAAAACCAATCCAAAAACCAAAACGTCTATGATATCATGTGACATTCTTTCTTCCATCTTTATGATGTTTTTGCAATCACATTTTTTCTCAAATATTTCTTATTTTTTTTAGTTTTATAATAAAAAGTAAATTCATTAGTAAGTAAGTAAATTATTTATTTGCAAAAATATGGTTACAAAATGTTCCTAAATAGATTGCTTCACTCAGTAAATATTAATTATTTAGTATTAACAGCTGTTGTTGGTAAATAGTTTACACGATTAGGTACCTATTTGAAGCATCCGACTACTATTTCATTATTAAAATTTGTAGTGTGGTCACAGAATATATGGTGTGATTCACTATTTTTTTTAATATTTACGGAAATACTATACTGTTCAAGGAAATAAACAATTTGCCTTGTTGTCAACGGCCTTCTATCAATGTCGACGGCACAAGTGAACCGAAGAACGAAAATATAGTGACATAAACAAAAGTAAAAAATGCTAATTGATGTTTTGGTTGGGCAGATTTTAAACAAATCTTAGAAGAATATAGTCATGAAATGAAAATAATCGCTTGGGCCACGCACGCGCGGCTACTGACTGTTATGTATGACTTTGCTACGATAAGATATTTAGTATACCAAATAGATCCATTTGTATATTCGGTGAATACTGCTGCATAGCGATAATATTTGTAAGTGAACAAATTCCTAGTAAATAATAAACGGTTATCGGTATCCTTAAAATTATCGTTAAAATTGAAAGCTACCTTTAAGAGTATTTCTTCAAAAGTCTTGTATGAAATGAAGAATGTATGCTAATCGTTTAAATGGATAGATCGAGAACTGCCTAAGCACATCATGATACGCTAGGTATATTGCGAGTTGGCCAGTTATTTCATGATGTGTCCAATATAAAGTTGGATAGATCGGATGAGAGCAAACTATTTGTCGATTTGCCCAACATCGAGATATCGCTGACCTTGTAATAAAGTTGACTTTGGAATGTTCGCAGTCAACGATGTCATCTTCTTCAGTCTTGCAGCAGATGACGCACTGTTCTAATTTCTTACAGTACTTGATCAGCTGATCGAACTCTTCACGAACGTTTTCAGGTGTGGTCCACCCGCGAAGGTAGCAGAGGGATTTTAGCGCCTCTTTCTCTCGTCCTTGTGATAATAACCAAACAGGAGTTTCTGGAACCTGATATTAAAATAATTTTTAATTAGATATATATTACTTATAAAAATTCTCAGAAACAAACCATTGTATTGTTTTCCTACTCAACTAACCCCTGGTTACGGAGGTATTTTATCGGAGGTTTAACTTAATTGGAGGGGTCAAAATTATCTGGTTTAAAGTAATAAAATTAACTTTAAACCAGATCACGTAAAGCACTCCGATAAAGTTAAACCTCCGATTAAAATCGGGGATAAATCTTAATTTAGTTGAGCATGGACCCAAATACCATCTTATTATTAAACACTCGAGTCAAGGTGCATAAGCAAGTTTTTTTTTAGTCAAAGTAAATAACTTTTAGTTTTTTATCGGTTCTTCTCAGTATGAAGTTCGCAGTAGATCTGTTACCCCAAAGGATTCACTTTGAGGTGGATTCTGGGAAACCTTGTTCAAGGATTCTCTCTATCCTAGCTCCCTCCCTAGCTTAGGGTAAATTCTGGGTTATAGGTACGTTTCCTAGAATTCACCTTAGGGTGGATTCTTTGGCCAAAGAGATCGGAATAACCGGCAATTTTCAGCAAGTGCAAGAAGGTACGTAACCAAATTGAACTGAAAAAATATTTACCAAGACGATAAATAGAAGAGATGCGACCGGAAATCCTAAGCTGACTAGAGCAGCCTTCCGCCAATCCATCACAGTACCTAAGAAGTAAATCAGCAGCACTCCTAGATTAAAGAAGAGCTGTGTGCTTGCGCAGAGTATCCCTCGGAGCGAAGGCTCTCTGCAATCAAACATATTTCTAAATTATATCTTATTTCGGTCCATGGTTAGTCTAATACATAATGCAAAAATAAAATTGTCCGCTTCAAGATTTCAGCTTTTAGCCGCTTCGCTGAACCAATTTTGATATTTTTTTGTATGGAGAAAGATTCAACCTTGAGAAAGAACATAGAACTATTGTCACAAAATTGTTACCGAAAATAAAAATTTCGCAAATTCGGTAGCTTCTTATAAACCAAAATTAATATGACTGAGGCGTAAACATGTCTAATAATGTATGATAATTACACATGATACCTACTACTACCTAACTGCCCATGGAAACTGCAGTTTAAGATTTAGGAACTACCCTATAGATCCAGACAAGTGAGAAACTGCAGTTTAAGTATTTGGAACTTTATTGACAGATGATAGCTTTATCAACTTGATAGTAGGTAGTAGAAACCATTAAATTGTTGCGATATAAAATCATATAAGTACCAATTACATACGTGACCTCTCCCACATAAGCACTGATGGGTGCCTCCATGAGCCCGGTGCCGATTCCCAACAATCCATTAGCAATGAACAGCATAGTGACATTGGACGCGTAGTACATCATGATCCACGCCACTATGTGCGGGAAGTTGACTAGGAAGGTACTCTTCTTGCGACCGAAGTAGTCGACGAGGGGTCCGGAGAGGATCGCTCCGAAGGGCTGCATGAGGAATGCTGTGCTGCCTGAAAAATAGGTACATCAGCAGCCAGGCGCGGTCGCAGCCCGAAATTTTGGGGGGGGTCACTAATAATAATACCATTTTTTTTTTTGTAAGTTTTAGAAGCTTTTTCTATGTGACATGTACGATTTTGGGGGGGGGTCATGTCCCCTGTGACCCCCCCCCCCCCTGGGACCGCGCCTGTCAGCAGCACATACATTGCTCCGATTCCAAAGTAAATAATATTTAAATAATAAAGCATTTGTGTTATTTCCGGTTCACATTATTGCAGTCCAGTAATCCAGCGACTCGATTCTGTCTAGTGTTAGGCGAGGCCTCACTGGAATGGGTGCATTCCAGTGCCTAGCAATAGGTGTATCTAGTGGTATTCCAGTGCTTTGATCACTGGACTGGATCTTAGTGTAATAACGTGAACCGGACATTATGGAAACAACGGTACAACATCCAGACTTGAGACAATAATATATAAAAGTTCGTTTTTTATTACCAAGCCAGGGACCGAAACCGGAACCTCAGAGATGGCGACAGCTACTCGACCAATAAGATCGTCAATTATACCAAATAGCCTAAGATACTTTCACTGAAAGACAATTCACGTTGGATGATATTATCTAGATATTTTTTTTAAATAATTCTGTCAAATACGACTATCCACGTAAGACACCTTAACGGGAAAAATGTATAATAAATTCTTACATAAAAAAATCCAAATAATACTCGTAGGTACTCTACTACATTCGTGACGACATGGTTAATAATGTTTATGATTATGGGTTTGGGTTCCTTACCGAACCATGAAGCTTGGTATTCATTCAAAG
This sequence comes from Agriphila geniculea, assembly GCA_943789525.1. NCBI lineage: Eukaryota > Metazoa > Arthropoda > Insecta > Lepidoptera > Crambidae > Agriphila > Agriphila geniculea. The sequence continues at coordinate 17,180,392 of OX038890.1, forward strand.
ATAGCTCATTTGGGGAATCCAGGAGGTCGGGCAACACTATAGTTGTAAATGTAATCGCCAGGGCCAAGTCAAGCAGTAACACATTCTGAGCCATACACGCTACCACCTGAAAAAACATTAAAGTAATTTATTCTCCTTATTGTTTTCCTTGAGGAGCTCAATGGCGCAGTGACCTAGATTTTTTTTTTAATAATAGTGTACAAAAACCAGAAAAGTTTATTAATACACTAACTTCCGCCCGGGACTTCGTCCACGAGGACATTCGAAAAATCCCTAGGGAACCTTGGACAGCGATTAATAGTAACCTATGTTTTAATTATTTTATTTAATTAATTTTTATAAAACTTTTCATTCATGAAATACGAAAAGGGGATTAAAAGTCTTTTTATTCTTATTTTTACTATTGAGTAAACAGATTTTGACAGTGACAGTTACGTCTTTTAAGTTTACATCTTTTTTTACTCATGTGGTTTACATCGTTATTTGAAACTAGAATCCAGGCTATAAACAATGGGTCTACCACATTTCATCCAAATCCGTTCAGCAGGTTTTGCGTGATTGATTAATAATAATAATATGTAATAATAATAATTATTTTTCTCTCCAAAAAGTTACATGTTGTAAGTTATATTAAGTTATAAACTAAGCTAGATAAACTAATATTGGAGAGAACTGGGGCCGTACCGGCTAACGAATCGAGCTTCGAAAAGTCTGCCGGGTTTCAAATTAAAACAGATAAATCGAGCTCCAATTGGGCCAAAATGGCGAACCCTAATTCATGAGGTCACACAAACATCCATATCTTCCAAATAACTTCAATAAATAGTACTATACGATATTCCTTACTTCAATTTATCTTTTTTAATTTGAAACTCGGCAAATTTTCCGAAACTCGATTCGTTAGCCGGTACGGCCCCTGGTGTCCGAACTAGGAACTTATTAAGGAACAAAGAAAATGTTTTACACTGGGTGTTCAGATTAACAGATAGATTAAACTAATTATTATTGAATTATTAAAACAAAACAAAACAAAGGAGGTAATTACTAATTAATTAATAAACTATAGCAAACATCCAAACTTTTATATATTACTAGTGACCTCGGAAACTGTTCTTTTTTTCTGGTTAAAAGTTACCCTATGTCCTTCTCTGTCTGTACCCCTGAGAACGTGTATGCAAAAGGTCAAACACCGAAACGCAATTCGATCAAATCGGGGTTTGACCAGTCAGACTTAAATTAGGTACAGTATTTGTTTTTTTTTTTTTTTTGTATTTAAATGTATAAAAACACATTCTTTAGAATGAAAAGACTAAATTTCGCATTTATAATAAAATTTGTAGAGTTTTTGATGTTACTTAGTACCTACTTTGTTTATTTTAATATGACATTGTAAGTTTGCAGCCAATATTTAAAAAAACTGTTTACCATTATTTCAATTAAATTCAAGGTAGACTCGAGAAAGATAATAAAATAGATAAGTTTATATTTTTTTAACTAAACTACAATCGTTTTTTATCTTTCATGGGTCTGCCATTAATTTAAGATACCATGTTATTTAGAAGAAATTAATCATAAAAGTAAAAATATGTTATTTTTCTGATTTTACCAAGATCGATTCCCAGGCGAGGTAAGCTTTATCAAAAATCTTTGAGTGCAGTTTTACTTAAAGCACCTAAAGGAATGTTTTCTTTCAGCAAAATTTGCCATAATTATTATTAAGATGGCACCCTAAGCGAATGTGGCGCCGCGGTGAATTTTATTTAATATTAAAATTCTAATACACAATTTTAATAATGTTTTACGTGGAATTTTTAGGGCCCAAGTATTTTTAGACGGTATCCTTACATTCCCTCGTAGTCACTGCTAGAAATACATAGATAGCAAAACTGCTAGAAGTGGCCGTTTTTGACACATTTGCTATCTTCTTTTACGAATGACTACGTACGAGGGCATGTAGTGATATCTTCTAAAAATACTAGACCATGGGCACTAAAAACTCCACGTAAAACATTATTAAAATCTTGTTCTATTAATAACTTATTAAATAAAAACCACTGAGGGCGCCATGTTCGGTCATACAACCGCCTAAGGGGAATATAAGTATTTCCCTTCAACTACCGCCTTTTATTTCAATCCTGTGTATAATATTTGGGTGTATTGAGTGTCTCTTAAATATGACGCTGATTGTACCGTGAAGAAAAGGACGGACGCCATGAAAGTCAACAATAATTCCACTAGTTTACATTACAATGTATGGATCATTCGATTCCGATGCATTGGCTATGACGTCATTATGAAATGCACCGCTAATGATATGTTTAAATTCTATAGGTAGCGGGAATGTTGAATTTCGACTGCCATTACATAAAAGACTAGTTAATTTTAAGTAACTAACAACTACATTGATGTCATTTCATTATTCATCTTACTAATCTATCCTAAAAAGAGAAGTTACTAACTAGCGTAATTATAAAACAATGTACTAAACTAATTTATTACATTCTAAAAGCAAGTTATGGTTATGACATAAATAATATTTAGTATTATTATACAGTTATAAAGGCTGTATTTATATCCACTCTCCAAATTTTAAGGATGTGTTCAGTCCATGAAACTGTATAAACTCCAAAAAACATGACTATGTCGAATATTCGAAATACGCTACAAAATTTTGGTTATCTCTTACTAAACTGATCACGTGATCTCTTGGATTTGTATAGATAGTCAATTTATTTACATATTTGGCCCCATGTTTCTTAGAGAAAGTTGTTCAGTTTCATGGAACACATACATCCTTAAGGAGAGTGAATAAAAATACAGCCTTTATATTAATGGGGAATGTCCGAAAAAAATCAAATTGGCTGAATATTTTTTTATAGGTAGGAATAAGCTCCCTTAGTAATAGGAAAAAAATTCAGAATTTTCGGTTGAGTGAAAAATTTAATAAAAATTAAAGTCTCTTTGACTTCACAAATATAGGAAAGTAACAGCAGAATGGAGATTATACCTTTGCCATCACCTGCCACAACTATTTCCATGTGCCACAACCACAACATGGTATTAAAAAAATATTTCAACACAAAATGTCAAAACTTTTTTTAATTCTTGTTGTCATAGTGGCAGGTGTTGGGAAGAGTTTTTTGGCGCCATTTGTCAAGTTCGGTTTGGTGTCTATTTTAATTATTTGCAAATTGATTCATAGTGGATATTGTGTCTTAAAATTGGTGCAGTTTTGTGGTACAAGTGTCTACGCAACTGAACAATATGTGGGATAATTGAAATAGGTGCGATCTTGGTTATGTGAAGCCGAGACTTTTAGTGTAGTGGTGGCTACCTCGGCAGAACTCTTACCGAGTAAACTGTCTTGATATACTTGGTGCCAAATGCTCCAAGCAGCATTGGAATGCGATGCACCCACATTCTAATGTAAACTGAAACAATCTACCACTGAACTATTCAATACTTGACACTGGCAAAAATTACTTCCAAGAGGAAAGTAGATTGCCAAAACAAAAATAAGAAGAAGAAGGTGTTGGGAAATGGGGAATCCCCATTAAGTAATGTTAAATATGAAATTATTTACAATAATAAAATTTAGGTATGGTACACCTGTTCACGAGCATGACGCATAAGCACAAACTCGCACAGATTTTTTTGTAAAAATTGCAGGGCACTTGTAGGTCACAATATTAGTAAAAATAACTTATACCTATAGTTGAAAATGTTGGAATTAAAACACTATTTACGGATTATGATATGTGATTTTATTACGATTACTTATTCAAGAGCCCCAGTTACGGAACGTTTGTTTAATTATTATAATCATAATTTTATTGTTCCCGAATTATCCTTATTAAGTACCTACTTATTTTTTTTTATCAAACAATTATTTTTTGTGACGATCGTCGATTCTAATATTTCCTAGTTAATGTTCGACATCACCAAGTATTTACCTATAGGCACGTTCATTTTCTTTTAAAAGGTATATAATATAGTTTTTAATATCTGTCGACATGATGCAATTAATCTAATGACCTTTTTATCTACATTATTACTTTACTAATTGGCAGCTTAATTTTACTTAATGCTTTTTTTATTTCTTCACCTTTTGCATTTTATTATTTTATCTTCAAATAGAAGATTTCGTGTAAATGACATTATACTAAGTACGTAATGACACGTACACGTACGTAAATGACTATGTTTGTTCCGCAAAATAAAGTAGAAATTGAGGAGTAGGTAAAATTTAATCCTATACATCTCCATCTAAGCTGTGGCGGATTCAATGTCTCTAAATGTCCTCTGCCTTTGTAGTGAGTGTAAATAGTACTAGTAACTAGTACATAGTACGTGTAAATGAGTAGGTACCTATTAATATTATGATGTGAATAAAACACTTGGCAGATGTTTTTTTTCTGAGAAGAATTAATATAAACAAACATGACTGTGGTTTGAAGCATAATTGTACGTAAGTAATTAAAATAATATTTCATCCCCCTTAAAAAGTCCCATTAGCAAATTTTCTCCATAGCTTAGCTTGCGAAAAATGTATCTATTATATTTTCGCTTATCATCGATTTTTTAAATTTCAAATCCATAACTATTATTTTCAGCATAGTAACTAGTAGGGTGCATGCATATTAAATCCACTTCAAAATAATATGAATTACAACTGTTACATTGCAAGTTCTCTTTACATTGTTTTTAAAAATAAGAGTGATATAATACATAAAGAATAACTGGTACTTATCAACATTTTGTACAATAAGACAGTCCTACTTTTTTTATCTACAATACTATGTAAAATCTACTTGTAAAAACAAATTAATTGCGAATCGGGCGGATATCAAACCCATGACTTCCTCAGTGCGGGCCACTCTGACCGCTAGACTAGATTTTAAAATAAACAAGATGACTTATTCTTCGTAAATGAGTAAATGTTCTTATGGTCCCTATAAGAAACTGAAAGAAACCCCATGCGGACAATTTCGCGGGCATTTTAATAAAATAAAAGTCCTGCAATAAACAGTTTGCTTACCTGTGATAAAATCGAACGAAACCGACTGATTGGAGCTGCTGACTTCACTAAATCTAACTTTAGCACCATTTTCACTTCTTTTAAATAAAAGTTTGGATTTTTAAAATAAATTATACTAGTCCGCGTTAATTAAAAGGGGCGTTTTGTTGGTACGTAATTAATTTTCACATAAAGTTCACATTTTACTTGTCAATAAATATTGATATAATGTTCGAACAAATGAATGTAGAGTAAATAAAATACACTTTTTTACATTTAACGTCATCCATGCATGCAAGGCGGAAAATGAATGAAAGATTGGTAAAATAAAAACTTCATAAATTGTAACCATATGAAATGCGTTTGTTTGGTAAAGTCAACGCGACTGATGTCGGCGCGCGCCTCACGTCTGACTCACATTTACAATGTTTAATTAAGTACATTGTTTTCTTAGATATTTTTTATGTTCTGTTCTTCTTTGTAATTGTCACATAAAGTCAGAGGAAAATGCAAGTGATAATGCTTCTTTAATTACTTTTAACAAATTAAGCGCGACTGATTTGTTACAGATATTAACGGTCACTGCGCAAAATCGCAAATTAACCAGTGATGCACACACAGCTACTTACATTGTAATGGAGTAAACGGAAAATTTAAACAGAAGATGAAATTAAAAACTGAGAATTGTATATCTAAGTAGGTAATTGGTTTTTGGTTAAGGTTGACACTATTAAGAATAAAAAAAACCGGTCAAGAGCGAGTCGGACTCGCGCACCGAGGGTTCCGTACAATCATAAATATATTTGGATATGTTACTTTAGTACAGTCTTCAAAAAAGTAGGATAAACGGCAGACAGGAAGGGCGAACAGGCTGACAGTTAATTTACAAATCTTAACCACAGCAGCTTATGGTGACTGAAAAACGTTTCAGCCACTCCACATTGCAAACTGTTTATATTACTAAGTAGGAACTTATTCTTCGTTTATTCGTACGGCAAATAGTAGGTAATTATATTAGAACCAGCCACCAATTTATTATTGTAGTGTTAGGTTGCGCCATCTCTTGACCGATAGTGGAACTTTTTTTTCTTAGATTAGCATTCTTAGGACAGCGCCATCTGTTGACTGGTAGTGAAACTAAAGAATTTTTGTTCGTTTTTTTAATTTCTAAAAAAGTGTGTTATATTGAGACATCGTTTTATTTTTCCTGTAATCTTTACATAAACTACTATCACAAAGAATAATTTCAGATTTTTCTCTTTGCAAACTTCGGAGATAAGGGGGGGAACGGTATTTTTTTTTACATTTTTCATCATAAGTCAAAAACTATGCGGCCTAAGAAAAAAGAAAAAAATGTTTTTAAATGTGCTAACAGCGCTCTTTCATATGATACCCCACATGCCCTAGTCACCTCACTTCAAATTTTTAAGACCCCTTTTCAGTCTCTGTTGTAAAAAAAAATTTTTTTTTATTTATTTCTTATTTGCAAAATAGTTGGGCAAATATCATCTTAAACTATTCCAAATTTCAAGTTGATACCATTAGTAGTTCTCGAGATATCCAGCTGTGACAGACAGACAGACAGACTGAGTCACACCATAAGGGTTTCTTTTTACCATTTTGGTACGGAACCCTAAAAACAGATTTGATTTATGGTCTATTCGTATTTAGGTTTTTTGTCCATCATCATGCTTTAAGCACAGTCTACTATAAGCCCACTTCAGGGGCACATACAGGCTTTCCTCAGGGAGGTAAGTTTTTCATGCGAGCCTATACTCTCAGTCTGATGATAGTCAGGGCGCTATTGCTATCATGCGTTGGCCCATTTCTCTCTCTCTCTCTTAATCGTTCCCTCATAACTGAGGCCGTGATCACCGGCTGCTTTTACGACTTGCCTCCATCGGTCTCGGTCCATAGTTGCTCTCACTGCTTGATGGAATTTGCTTGAGGAGGTTGCTACTCTAACTTGGTCAGACTATCTAGTTGGCGAACGACTTCGTACCACGACCAGCTTCGAGACTTTCATCTCCTCTTCGCATTATGTGGCCATAGTATGAGAGTACGCGATGTAAGCAGATAGTGGAGAGCCGAGTCTTGACATTAAATTGTGTTAGGATAGATACATTTGTGCGTTTGGCCGTCCAGGGTATCGCAAGCATTCGCCTCCAACACCATGGCCCATTTACATGAGGACAATAGCCGAGACAATCCACTGACTCAGGACAGCAAGCTAGTCAAATTAGCTTGAGAGGACAGACCAATGAAGTGGACTGTCACTATATTATGCTAATATTGGGCTGGCTTAGTGGATTGTCTCAAGTATTGACTTCGTATAAATGGTGAAATAATTAATAAAAAGAACAAATTTAGTTGGTAATTAGTTAGTTTTCGCTTACTAATAGCTTAATTTTTTTAGTGCATGCCGTGGCAACCTGTAAGTACGATAGTGCTTAAATATGTAACATCTAGCATTCGTTCTATTGTTTGTAAATAGCGTTTATTGTGTTGGTTGTCCTAAATAAAATAAAAAAAAACAACAGAGCAGAGCGGTCTCGTTACGTGACTGGGAGTCGCTAATTTGGCATTTCGTAAACTTTCGAAAACTAGTCGTGATCCTTCTATAGAAAGTAGAAAGGAAGTCGAATATTACCGCCCCGCAACCGACAATGATGCTTGATAGCTAAAAATAACTTTTTCAAGCCGCTTCGTAATAGTGACATAATATTGTCATACGAGTTCATGAATACTGCTCATGTCCGTAAAACAATCGGAAGTGAGAATGAGTAGAAAGTATTGGCTTCGTGCACGCTTTTTGTTGGCTCTGACCTGACCGTTTTGACGTTTTGATATGTAATGGCGGCATTGTGACAAAATGTTAAAAAATACTATACATATTGTGTTATTAATGTAAATTTCAAAATTACTATGATTTGGGTAGACAAAGTGTTGTGAAATCATTTTTGGTCATTTAAATTAAATATGGGAAGTAAGATCTATTCAAAAAGAGTGTTTTATTTTGGTTATATCAGGGTTTGTTTACTTCTTTTTTAGTTGCAGATTTTGTAAAACAAGAGGATAAAGCTACTTTAATAATTTTACTAAGTGATAATAAACATATATAATTATTCCTGTATCGCTAGTAATAAATTAAATATCATTTTCAAGCAGATTACAGAGCCTTCTTTATTTCTACTTTTTGCCACCATGAGCGCTGCGATCGATTATTATATCTTCGCACCCTCCCAATAGAGCAACTAGTTTTTCATAACGAAACTTTGCTCTTTACAGCAAGTAAATTATCTGATAGCACATGAGTAAAAAAACGCTGATAGCTTTTGTTATCTTTGACAGTTTGTAAACATGTAAGGTGCACCATGTAAAGAAAATTCCATGTTTTAGGGTCGACTAAGCCCTTATGTGGTTTATATGATGGCCGAGGTGAATGTGATTGACTTATTTTTTTTTACTTTTTATAACATGAATTTGCCTAAAAATTGGTGTCACAACTTTCCAAATAAAAAACCAAACAATTTTCAGAAATGGCTCAATCAGAAAACCAGATTAATGACATTGCTCTCAACCTTGTACTCAATTTTGTTTGTCAATATAATTTCGGAGATGAATCCTTCACGTAAGAAATAAAAAAGATAATCTCATTAAAAACATTTATTTTTACAATCGCCACTCGAAAAAGTGCGTTTAATTCGACGATAAGAGTGAATAAAATGCGGTTTTATTCACCGAGTGAATAAAAATATAGTAACTCAGCCGAGTGTGCAATAAGTGAGCTCTTGCTTCTTGAGTTTAATACGACATTTTTCAACACATTGGTGAGGAAAAAACAAAGTAATTTACCACACAGGACAAAAACAAAATATGTTATTATGATGGGAAAAGGCGCGCAGGTTTTTTTTTGTTTTTTTCACACGATGTATTAGGGCTCACTTTGCGAGCAAGTGTGTTGAAAAATAAAAAAAATAACCCACTAAATTAATTAGGGTCTTTTTAGTGGCTTATCTTTAGGTTCTATTATATTTGAGGGAGATTAGATGTTCAGTCTTGCATCAGTCCATTCCGTTAGTCTGGTACGATCTTCAATTTGGAAATATTCAAAGTCTATACAAACTGATGAAATGGACTGATGTCAGACTGATCATGCAATATCCCTCTTAGCGTGGTTGTTTTATGTCACTGGAAAACTTCTAGTTTCACTATTTTCTAATGTTCAAATATTACCGATTTACCTACCTAAACAATAAAATGTGATAACTATAAATACTATAGGTAGTACTGATATTTGTTTTCTCGCAGTCAATGGTAAAAAGTAGAGTACACAACTCGTGAAAAAAAAAATCATCTCGGTCCTTTGTATCCCTCGCTTCGCTCAGGATTCTACTTTTGAATCCCTAGCTACGCTCGGGATTCAGCTCAAGAATCCTTCACTGTTCTCTGGATCCAATTTAGTCCCTCGAAATAAATTCCCTCTTTTTTCACTTGTTGTATAATCTACTATAATCAATAATAAGACACTTAAATAGTTGTGTGTTTCGATGTAATAATAAAAGTAAAAGTTATTTTTAATTAATTGTACATACAAGGTATAATCAAAAAAATTTCATGACATCATGTGTACATTACACATGATGTCATGAAACTCCAATTTACTTAGGTACAGTACCTAGGTACTTCAATATCTGCTTGACCTATTATATTTCTCTCTATCAAAATTGCTTGACGTGCTTTCATTAAGAAACTGGTCATGATAATTATTTGGTTAGTGATGTTGCATGAATTTATTCTTAATAAATAGATAATTTATCTTTCATTTATAATTTTAGGCCAGCCATACACAGACGGAATCTCGTTACGGAATTCCGTACGTAAGTGATTCCGAACGCAGCAGCTGCATACAAAATCTATGGGCTGCCACACACATGCGTGATTTTTCCGTACGGAATCTTCATACATTGTCGAAATTACGTTCGGAATTCCGTTACGTGATTACGTCTGTGTGTGGCCGGCCTTAAGCTTCGTACAGACTGAGGCGAATTCCGCGCGAAATTCGCGAGTGCGATCACGTAACTCAAAGCGATAGCCATAGCCATAGCCATTGTCAAAGAAATTGCTATGGCAATGGCTATGGCTATGGCTATTGCTTTGAGTTACGTGTTCAAAATCTGTCAAAATGAGCGACGCGCGCGATTCGCTCGCGTCGGTTTGGCCGGAGCTTTAGGTCACAGGTTCGAATTGAAACGAAGTTTTACGATATTTGTTTGTAAGTTCAGGCTTGTGGGAGTGAGAATTTTTTAATTTATACACCATGTATTAAACTCGTAAAAAATTTAATATGTAGGCACTTTTCAGGGGAGCATTATTTGTTTCTACTATCTACCTAGAAACAAGTTAGTAGGTACTTTAAAACCAAGTACAGTACGAGGCATATATCTTGAAATTGGGTGGGGATTGCGCGGAACGCGTATTTTGGGCATGCGTAGCGGTGAGGGGCGCGGGCGGCGGGAGAGGGGCGCGCGCTATTGGTCGCTCACAACTGGGTTTCGTTCAGAGGCTTAGAGTGCCGGTTGTTGGTTGTTTTTTAACTCACTCTAAGGTTAGGAACGACCAAGAACTTTAAATGTCAATGTCAATACAAAGTCTTCATTTTCCACTTGGAATAGAAATAATTTAAACTTTCCTTAATACAAAATCAAATAAAAACTGTTTTTTTGCGAAGCTACCATGATTTATTTGAAAATTAGACACAAAAACATCAAAATACAAAATAATGTCAAATGACATTGACAGTTTTTCTATAGACAAACGTCAGAGCGTTTTACAACCATCAATTTTGATGGTTGTTTGGTTGCAACGCTCTGACGTTTGGAACGAGAAAGTTGTTACAACCGAACGTCACGCTCTAATGTTTGGAACGGCGGCGTTAGAGCGTTCGGTTGCACTACTCGGAGCGTAGGTTCGGAACGACCCCCAGCACATGAGCGAACTTATCCCCACTTCGTCGAAAAAATTTCAAGATATATGCCTCATTCTGTACCTAGGTACAAGGAATCTTTAATCAAATGCTTGAAATTACTTCACTACAGCTTATCGTATGTACGTCAATAAAACTTGTTTTTCATTTTTCTGGTTTGACTTTGACTTTTATTGTGTGTATGAGATGAATAAATATTTTATTTGTTTACCTTCGCCGGTATTAACAAACATCAAGGTGCAGTGAATTTAAGTTAAGTACTTACATTATCCTGTGATATGGCTCATTAGTACCAAATGTTTTGTTATCTTTGACATTGATTTTTTAAGGTTCTCTAACTCAAACGGAAAAACAAATTCCATAGAAAATAACTTGGCAGTCCATCTGTCTGTCTATATGTGTTTTATTTTAGGGTTATTTTTTTTCTGATGTAAGAAAGTACATGGATGTACATGGTAAATGGAAGATGCAAGAACGTCAGTCTCAGATTTATAAATAACCTTAAATAATCTTGGACTCCACCTAGGTATAAAATTATAGGACAGTAAAAAGAATTTCTTCAAGACTAGTCTTATTACAATTAAATATGATATATTTTATAATTTACGTATTTCATATTTGTTCTTGGGTCGCCTGTTTATGAAAGGATCATTAAGTAGAACCGGAAATCGCATATTTTCATTAAAATTGTGCACATTGTGATGAAAGCGTGCTTCTTTTACCATTCGTAGGTTACACTACAGTGATCATTTTAAGATGTGGAGGCAAGTTGTATTTGACCCCTAACAGATTCTAGAGGTCAAATTGTTCATCACGAACCTATCGTTTCGCCGCGCATGATGTTTGTCGTAATAACTGCAAATTTATAGCTCCTATGGCAAGAAGGTATCATTTTCGGATAAATAAAAGACAGCCAATCATTTTCTAAAATTAAAAATACACCTTTACATCCTAGAAAATAAATAACCGTAATTACGAACACCAAAAATCGAAAATTATACAAACAAAAAAATTTTTTCCAGTGACGATAAATTTCGAACGAGTACAGATATCAGCTTAAAAAAAAGGTGATTAGAAAGCCACATTAATACAGATTAAACAAATATATGTTTAATTGGAACAGTTTCATAAAAAATGCGTTTAAAAATATTATAGGTACACAGCGCGGCAATTACATAAAAAAAACTTATAAATGAGTTCTGTTAAAGGCTGGTACAGTTATCTCTGTGATACCAGCACCAAATTTTTTATGTTGTTCAACATTATATTTTCTCTTAAAAACCGTGACACCTGTGAAGTGCTTTGTTCCGGAGATATGACGTCATAAAAATGGCGACGGACATATTTTGAAAAAACTGGTTATTATGATTCTATGAATCCTATATACATGTATGGGGTGTCAAATTAAAGAGAATAAAGTGTTCTATAATGTTATAATACAAAGCATAGGCTGAGTAGTACAGTTACGAAAATATATTAAATTATATGGAAATAAAAATTTAAAAAACGATAAATTTCATTTAATGCAGATTTGAAAATATATAATTTTCAAATACCTTTACAAACAATAAATAGCGAAAAAAATTTCTTATATAAAAGATATTTTGTAATAAAGCATAACAATATGGCTATCCAATGAAAGCTAATAAACAACTGATTCCAAGTATGTATAGGGGAACCTGTTGTACCTAGGCCAGTTTTTCGAATTTTGATTTAAAAAAAAATGGTGCATGCTACACCGGTCTAGTGTTAATGTAAGTAAAGATCATTTAATTAAGTACATAATTCATTCATAAAGCTGTGTATATTTTCAAAAATTTTCTTTTCCCTTAACATAAATTCTAACAAAATATCCATTAAATGCGCTGGATTAAACAAAAATAAATTATAAAAAACTTAAGAAGTTACTTACCTACAACAAAAATTTACTAAAAAACACTTTAAAAATACAAAAAGATATAAATTGGACTCAGACTTTCAATTACATTTTTTTATCTATTATTACTTATATTAATTTAAATACTTAGTATTTAAAAAAAAAAAACACAATTTCTGGAATATTCCTCTTTTAGAGTTGACTCTCTTTGGTGGATTAATTTTTTTCTTAATATCTTGGTACTTATAACAAATGTTATATGTTTTTTTTTTCAATAATTTAAATACAATTATACCCATAAAAATGTATGTAAAGAATTTTTGACCTATTTCTGACCAAAGTGATGTAACTTGGCCAGTGACCGAGGTACATCGTAAGTTGGGTGGCTGAGGTACAACATCGCGACAACTTCACTTAACAAGTTTTGGTGTGGCGTGTAAATAGCCCACCATGAGGTGGTTTTCACCGGTATTATGTTAGAACCCTGATGTCGGGTATGAGGAGTCAATTAGGAAAAAGGAGACGCTCACTTACCTATAGAACCATGAGGAGCAGCCCAGCATCGCGATGCCTCTTCGGATTTATTCCTGTTTTACTTTCTTATTTCACGTCTTCATAACAAACGGCCCAAAAAAAAACCGTTCGGCGGAAAAGTCACCAATTGACAAGGTGGGTTTCTTTTCTACCCAAGGCAGGGCCATAGATAAAAATAACCGCTCTTGCGGCCAGCACGTCTTGCAGGTACCGACGGCATGATCCCACAGAATAGTGAGCGCAAAAGGTTCCTAATGACAGCTCATACACATTTCATCCATAAAACCACAGAATAAAAGATAATTCTTATGTGCCTAACCAAGTTTTATAAACCCACTTGCGATTGAGGTTAGGATTTGACACTCATGCCGTTTAGTAGCTAGATAAACTAAGATTAGATTCTAAATAAAACAGTTTTCACAAACATGCATCACTTTAAATTAATTTGCATGAAATAAAGCCCAAAAAACGTACTTTTTGAGTGACAAACAATAAATTACCTTTTTAAATTTGCTCACACGGCGCCGGCGAATCTCAACTAACTTCACGTTAATGTTCAACGGTTCCTAAAAGTGCAGGATTTAAAAAAAAAACCATGATTATTCTAGGTACAACTCTGTCCAAGGTACAACAGGTTCCCCTACATTATAATATTTATTTTTATAATAATATTTATAATAATTTATAATAATAGTTTATTTATTAGATAACAAACACATACACATAATTTATGAATCTCTGCGTCTGTTGTAGTAAAAACTGATGTAGCGGCATCTACCGTACCGCCGCACATAGCAACAGACGGTTACAACAAGATTCAACCACCATGTTACTAGATGGCGCTAGTGTCGAATGAACACAAAGATTAGTAAGGAATAACACCTCGTAGTATGGAGAATATATGGAGAAACCTACATCTCGCTGACGAAGTTTTCTCAACGACGCAGCATATATACAACTGCCAACCATCGTCGGTTGGACCGCGGTCCCCGGGCTAATACCACCCAGCCCGGAGGAAGATCTTCCACTTTGGCCTTCCTATCAGTGGCTACCCTCTCTCCATACCTAACCATACTTCATTCCTACACTGGTGACCTCGACGCTCCCTACACTGGTCACCCCGACGCTCCTACACTGGTGACCCCCGACGGAGCACATCAAGCACCTTCAGCAACGCAGCGCAGCCATCACTCCTCATAACTTATCCAGCATCCGCAGCAGTCACACCGCAACCAGACGCACAGCAGCCAGCTCCAGCCCTCTAGGTTCCATCGCAGCATCATTGACGACGCTTCCTGGACCTTCGGCAACTCTCGACGGCATCATCCCGACCTGGTCTTCGCAGCCCACGACTGGAGCATCACTGGGCCCTTACTCCGGCGTGGCAGGTCTGCGCACCTCACCAGCAGCTCGGACCTACCGTCACCTCCCACTGTCCCGACTCACCGTGGACAGGTCCCGACTCATCGTGGACACGGATCTACCTGCAGCACTGGCGGACGCGCCTTCACCCCACAACGTCTCGACTCACCGCAGACTGGGGCATCTCCTGCAGCATTCTACTCTGGCACTTGCAAAGCTCTGACGCACTGACCGCTGAGCTTGGACAACCCTTTTTTGGTTTTTCAAATAATTTACATATATATCGTACTTCTTAGTTTTCGTTTTTTTTATTTTCTTTAAAACAATAACATTAAAGTATTATAATGTACATATATTTGGAAAGAGTTTAAAAAAAAATTATTTGCATATAATTTTATATATGTTCTTAACTGTACTACTCAGCCTATGTTTTGTATTTTTAGACACATAACATTATAGAATACTTAATTTCCTTAAACTTCATACCCCATACATATAGGATTCATAGAATCATAATTATCAGTTTTTTTTTCAAAATAGTACGTCCGTCGCCATTTTGATGACGTCATATCTCCGGAACAAGGCATTTCACAGGTGGTCTCCGGACGGTTTATAAGAGAAAATAAAATTTTGAACAATATAAAAAAAATTGGTGCTGGTATCACAGAGATAACTGTACTGGCCTTTAAAAGAACGCATTTTTAAGTTTTTTTTAATTGCCGCGCTGTGTATAATATTTTTTAAACGCATTTTTATGAAACTGTTCCAATGAAACTTATATTTTTTAAATTGGTATTAATGTAGCTTTCTAATAATATTTTTTACGCCGATATTTGTTCTTTTTTCTTTCAGCAACCAGTAATCAGTACTATTCAGTTCTCATTTGATTACATAGACATAGAAAATTTTTCGCTACGCTCAAGTGGAATATTATGTTTATGTTTGATTATCTCTCAAATGTAAAAATGACTTCTGCTGCCTAAACTAATGACTGAGGTGTCATTGAAAAGGGGGTGATGTGTGGATGTCAAGTGGATGTGTTTGCATATGTCAATTTCTTATAACCTTTCTATTTAGCTTCATAAAATGACATAAAACGGAAAAATACGGAATAAAACGTCCTCGATATCGAATTTGACCTCTAAAATACGTTAGGGGTCAAATCCAGATGGCCTTCACATCTTAAAATAACAGTGGTGTCCCCTAAGCATGGTAAAAATTTTACGCTTTCATCACAATGCGTACAATTTTATCGATTTCCGGTTCTACTATTAGCGAAAATTCGGAATTTGCCGCTGAAGTAAGTCTCAATGTCTTGTAAGGTCTTTCCTTCTGTCTCTGGTAGTAACAAGTACAGGTAGATGGTGCCAATGAAACCGATGGCGGCGAAGATGGCGAATGTGCCGGAAAGTTTGAGGTTGGTCTCGAAGTCGAGGAAGGTCTTGGTGGCAATGAACATGAAGATGTATACGCAAGCTGAAACGATACCTTGTGCGAACGCGCGGCTCCTGTTGAACATATGAAGGTATTGTACAAAATAATCTGCAAAAGTTATATTATCATTGTTCATCAACTAGTAGGTAATGTAGCATAGTAAAATTAAGAATAGAACAACCTATGCTTGGTTTTTAGTTGATCTTTTCACTACAAAGTCTTACATTTTAGTTTCAATACTTTAAAACGTTGATAAGTTATTGCAACTGCAATGTAGATGATTTTTGATGAAACTGAAGTGATTTTTCATCGTCGATTATTGTTTTTTTTTTCAAGAAAGTTTTAAAAAATTATTGCTACTATAATAATTTTACAAAACTCACCTAAACGGAAATACTTCTGCAAGAAGAACCCATGATAATCCATAAAACGAAGTAAACACAGCCAGTGAAAAGAAGAAAATGAGAGGGACATAGCTGTGTTCTTTTGGATATGTGTTGGTATCGTATGAAAACACGGAAGGGTCCAGATTGTACTCTGCGTAGATGCTAAGGGCCAAGCAAGACAAGCCTGCCCCTAGCGTTGAGGTGAGGGCTAACTTCCTCTTGCCGAAGATCTTCATCAGAGGGACCAAGAGGCAGGTGCTAGTAAGCGATATAATTCCGACCATAACCTGTAAGTAAAATGTGTTTTAAATCGTCTATATTCCTCAAGAGGCGCCCTCATCTTAATTAAATTAGCTAAGTACAGATTCATGTACAGATTCATATGTACAGAATCAGATGGACGAGCTGAGGTTCTAAGATTTCTTTACAAACAATAACCTCAGTAAACTATAGTTTGTTAAAGTAGTTAGTAGGCAAAAGTGCTTAAAGTGGCCACTTTTGCTCTTTTACAGGTGTTGGAAGCGAGCCGACGCACTGGCACGAAAAACCGGTTTGTCCGAAAAAAACCGATTCTTGTTCGGAAAAACCGGTATTCGATTTTCGGGCCGTGTGTGTATCGCTCGGCTATCTAACGTTACATGCTATAGAATATAGATTGACAATATATGTAGATGATAAGTTTTACAAAACGAGCCCCACGTGTTTAGGTTTAAAATTTTTAGGTTTAAAATTTCTGTAGGTATAGGGTTATAAATTTTAGGGTTATAAAGGGTTATTATATGTTTATAAATATTTACAAAAGAATTAATTTTTTACTTTGTTTTTACTACTCCGTTTTAATGTTTTTAGTCCGATTTTTTTGTAATAATTTAGTCCGTTTTAAAAACGTGTATAAAAAAAAGGTTTTTTTTCAGTAAATTATTATTTTCTGTTTATTAGTTAACGAGCTAAGACTAAAAAATATACCAACTCCTACTCTCGCACTCGTCAAGACGATTCAAACGAGCGCAAACTCGATCGGGTTGTATGGTTTTATTACAGAGTCCCAGTGGCCTTCTTCCGGCTCCATCATTAGACGCTGGAAACTATTTCCCAACAAAGTACTCGTTAAGACGATTCAAATGAGTCCAAACTCGATGGGGTAACATGGTTTTATTAAAGAGTTCCTGTGTCCTTCTTCTGGCTCCATCATCAGATCCTGAAAACTATTCCCCAACAAAGTTCTCGTCAAGACGATTCAAACGAGCCCAAACTCGATGGGGTTGCATGGTTTTATTACAGAGTTCCTATGGCCTTCCTCCGGCTCCATCATCAGATCCTCGGACACTATTTCCCATTAAAGTACTCGTCAAGATGATTCAAACGAGCCCAAACTCGATGGGGTTGCATGGTTTTATTACCGAGTTCCAATGGCCTTCTTCGGGCTCCTATTCCCCAACTGGACACTATTTCCCAACAAAGTATTCGTCAAAACGATTCAAACGAGCCCAATCTAGATGGGGTGGCGTGGTTTTATTAAAGAGTTCCTGTGTCCTTCTTCCGGCTCCATCATCAGACCCTGGAAACTTTTTCCCAACAAAGAACTCGTCAAGATGATTTAAATAAGCCAAATTTGATGGGGTTGCACGGTTTCAATATTGAGTTCCTGTGGCATGGCCTTTCAGATTCATCATCAGACCCTGGATCTCATCTCCCATTAGAGTACTCATCAAGACGATTGTAACGAGCCCAAACACGATGGGGTTATATGGTTTCATCATAGAGATCCTATGGCCTTCTTCCGGGTCCATCATCAGATCAGTTCAATGACACCATAATATTGCATTGCCTTCTAGTTATGACCTATGTACAAAGTTTCAAGTTTCTAGCACATTGGGAAGCTAGTACAAAATCGTGCACAAACTTTGCGGAGAAACAAACAAACTAACAAACGAGAAAGCAACCTAATAAAAACATGTTAAAAAATATGGATGATTGTGATATTCTTATGCAAAATATGCACTTAATCCTGAAATATGGAAAAATATGGAAATTTAAAATTAGTTTTTCCCGTTCCAAATACCATACTTAATTGATGTAAAGAATTAATTCCAGAACGAAATTTGTGTGCATTAAAAATATGTATGTATTTACATATTATTCCGGGCCCTATAAATAAGCTATAGAATCTATCTATTATGTGAATTTTCGAAACATTATTATAGCGAGCAATAATAGTAGATTGTACAACAAGTGCATAAAATGGGTTTTATGTACGAGTTATACACTCTGCTTTTCACTCCGATTGTGAGGAAATTAAACAACAATAATGTAAAAATCTGAAAAAAAAAAATCTTAAATTTTAGTGACAAATTCTATATTTTTGGAATGTGCTCATCAAGACCTTTCATTTGATACCCATATTCAAAAATTGAAAAAAAAAAATTCTTATTTTTTTGTGACAAAATATCTATTTTTGGAATGTGCTCATCGAGGCCTTTCATTTGATACCCATATTCAAAAATTGAAAAAAAAAACTCATTTTTTTTATTTAAAAAAATATAATTTTGGAATGTGCTCATCAAGGCTTTTCATTTGATACCCATATTCAAAAATTGAAAAAAAAAACTAATTTTTTTATTAAAAAATAATAATTTTGGAATGTGCTCATCAAGGCCTTTCATTTGATACCCATATCCAAAAATTGAAAAAAAAAAAAAAATTATCAAGGTCTTTCAATAAAATTGATACCCATTTTCAAAAATAAAAAAAGTATTAAGTATAAAACACAACAAAAAATGAAGAAACAATCAAATAACAAGTTAATTTAACGAAGTTAAATTGCGTGTGTGGCTGTTTACCTGACGACCTTTGTCTTAAAGTCCGAGACTTAGACGAAGATTTTACTTTATGCGCTAGAGCATAAAAAGCGATTTTATGCAGCCTATACCTAACATAAAGACGAACTTTACGAGCATGAGAAGTGAAAATTTAATTAAAATAAGGGTGCAACTTTGTGGTATAAAGCAGGGGTAGCCAACAAGTCGATCGCGATCGACCAGTCGATCTCTGGAGACAGCGCGGTCGATCGCGAGAGACATTAAAAAAAGTGCTTTGCTTGTAGTAGCAAAGCAAGTAGCAACAGAACGGTACGGGAGGCGGGTGTGGGGTTTTTATAGTAAAAAATACCCCAAAAATTAAAATGCTCTAAGTCGATCTCAATAGGCCAGGAAATTTTAAAGTCGATCGCGGCCCTAGACAAGTTGGCCACCCCTGGTATAAAGGAGCCTTGTAGTAATTTCTCAGACCTTACTACATTATATGGCAGAACATCAGAATTCCTTAGTTCGATTAACCAGTTAAATTATTTTTGATCATGATATTATTTTTCACTGAGAAAAAACTTTGGATAAGAATATAGTAGGTAAGGTAGTTACCATAGTTATGGACTTTTTATTTTAACTTAACCGTTCTTGGGTGGGTAATGTACTCTGCATTTAAATCCTAGATGCTATTTTGTTAGCTGTTTCATAAGGTTTATGTATTCTACTGTATGCCGTATTCGCACTTTCATTCTATTTATCCCCGGTTCTAGGCCCCACACTGTAGATTATTTGTGTGTACCACATTCATAGAACCTCAAACACAATTTTGTTGCTGAACCAATGAAAAAAAAATGAGAGCCCCAACAAGGCGATTCATAAAAAATTTAGTCCGTTTCCTGTCCTATTTAGTTAACCGTTTTTTTAACTTCATTATCAATTTCTTTCGTAATCTTTATGTGTGGGAAACCATTTGTAATATTTTTCATATTATTATTATTTCAACAAAGAGTTGGGTTAAGATTTTTAATCTTGGGGAGGCCTATACCCAGCAGTGGGTGTCGTGGGGCTGATATGATGATGATGATTAGAGATGTTACGAATGTCAAATTTTACACATTCGCGAATGCGAATGCGAATGCGAATATTTAGGTTGCGAATGTGCGAATGCGAATGCAAATGTTAAGACATCAAGTATTACAAAAACTATATAAATTAATAAATCAATCATTTTTATTACTACAACGGGAAAAACATTTACAAAATAAAAATAATAATATATACACATCAACTTTATCTAGGGATACAGGTGTTATTTTCATACAAACGAGGTAACTTTGAAGCCTTGGTTTTCTGCCAGGGGTGTACCGTGCTATAATCTGATGACGGTCATCTAAGGAGTGAATGGAGTAGATTCAGATCGCCATACACACCCAACTGATCTGATCAGCATTCTAAAAGATTAATGGGTTAGAGTTCTCAGTTTGAGGATTTCCATACATTTTCATGCTATATTCGCGTCTTTTTTAAACATGTCCATTATGTTTTTAGAATGCTGGTCAGATCAGTTGGGTGTGTATAGCGATCTAAATCTCTTCCATTCACTCCATGGATAGCCGTCATCAGATCACAGCACAGGTACATCCCTGGCAGAAAACCAAGGCTTCAAAGTTACCACGTTTGTGTGAAAATAACTCCTGGTATCCCTAGACAAAGTTGATGTGTATACATATAATTTATGACATCCATAGTGAAACAAATTTGTAATAATTTGCATGCTTCTTTAATGCACATGTGAACTTTAATATTATTGTCATAGCCGAAGTTCAATAAAGTTGAAAAAAAATTGCCCTATATAACTTTTCTTTTCCGGTGCCATAAGGAAAAACTGTCTAATTATCACAAAATACTTTCAAACACAATGAATTATTTGTTTACCAAAAGAGGAATTACAGCAGACTGGTAACTAAAACAAAATAATCAACAAACCAAGCAACAAAGTGAGCACATTAATCAACAAGCAATCACAATTCACAAACTACCCGCGTGAAATAAACGCTTTTTATTGATCAAATTGATGAAGTTATGCACACATTCGCATTCGCATAAAATTCGCATTGATTGATGCGAATGCGAATGTTTAAAACTATGCGAACCATCCGCATATGCGAATGAGAATGCGAATATTCGTAACATCTCTAATGATGATGTTTATATACCAACGGAAAATAAGTACGTATTGAAATGCGGCAAGATGGAACTTACCGTTATGCTTTTCCCGTCTTCGGCCATTCCGAAGGCTCCACACACATTGATCATATTCGGCTTGATGGCAATATTGCTGCTGAAGGAAACGAACATATAGAACATGATCATCAGCGTGAGCGGCCGCAGGGTCTCCTTGGACATCATCACGTACCATAATTTTAAGTAGATCCTGAAAATTACCATAAAGTATAACTTAAAAAACACACTGAAGTAAATGGCAAAACTGGCAACCCAAATATTTCATTTTTTTTTTATCTCCTGGGGCCCATTCGCGCTAATTACACGACTGCCCAAAGCAAAAAGTATGTGGGTATGTGAGTTTCTTTATTCCACCATAACTTCCAAATGGCTCAACTGATTTGGATGTATGGGGTATTGTTAGAATCCTTACATCATTTCAAATGGCACTGGCTATATTTTTTTCGAAAAAAGCTAATATGGCGACTGTATGACGCCATTTAAAAATGTGAAAAAATTTTTTTTTTCTTCAATTATTACAATATGGGCATCAAAAGAAAGGCCTTAATGAGCGCATTTCAAAAATATATCATTTGTCACTAAAATGAGTGAAATAAAAATAAATAAATTAAAAAAAAAAACACGACTGCCCTGCTAAAAAAAACCTAAAAAGTTAAATAACAAGTGTCATTGCAGTCGGGGGACCTCTTCGATTAAAAATTGTTCCACAAAACGGTCCCCCGACTGCAATGACACTTGTTATTTAACTTTTTAGTTTGTTTTTAGCAGGGCAGGCGTGTTTTTATTTTTTTTTAAATTTATTTATTTTTTTCAACGATAAAACCAAAGCTAAATGGACCGTCGGCCCAGAAGCTCATTTTCAATCTATAGCATATTCGTACCAGACCACATTGGCAAGACAGCCATTAATTTGGTGTTATCAAATATTGTCGTCTGGGTTGTGAAGTAGGAAGTTTCTGGGAGATATGCCACCCTGAACATTTGGCCTCCCATACAATGATCTCCGATCACAAAAAATAATCGATCGCATATTGATATAAATGGTGAACAGGATGGTAGATGGCATCATCACAAACATGTTAGACATCGGCTTGGTTAGTTATTAGGAAGCATGCGCGCGGCCAGGGTAGAATCATAGAGCCTTTTTTCCAAAAAAATTATCGTCTACATATTGGCATGTAATTACATTCAGGGGGTGGGGCAGGTCCCAAGCGAATATAAAACGATAGTCTTGCGTCGCTTTCAGGAAGCAGGTAAGTACATTTCACATATATGCTCTTGTGATCCTTGTTCCTTATTCGATCGATATTAAAACACAAAAAAATAGTTCAGGTAATGATGCCACCCAGGACCCTGTTCACCATTTACGTAAATATGCGATCGATATTTTTTTTGCGATGGGTGACCATGTTCAACGTGGCATATCTCCCAGAAGCTTCCTACTTCGCAACCCAGACAATGATTTTTGTTAACACCAAGCTAATGGCTATCTTGCCAATTTCGTCTCGTCCCAATATGCGATAGATCGAAAATGACCCTGGTTGGCCGAGCGACGGTCCAAAATCGTTACTGTTTCAGTTTCGCTTACAGAAAAATACTTTTACTGTTGAAAGTTATGCCTAGAATGCCAATCTTGGTCAATTTAATCCTTCAAGACCCGGAAAATGAGACACAATAAATTTTCCATTGTTGAGAGGCCCGAAAAAATATATTATATTCGATTGCTTCACTCAGAAAATATTAAAATTATTAAGTATGAACAGCTGCTGTTGCCGCTAAATAGCTAACATGGGTATTTAAAGCAACCAACTACACTTTGGATAGTCGGATGCTTACGATAATGTGGTTCAGTAAAATGTCTACTATTTACGGAAATACTATTTGGATTTATACTGTTCAAGGAAATAAACAATTTGCGTTGTTGTCAATGGCCTTCTATCAATGTCGACGGCACAAGTGAACCGAAGAACAAAAATAAATGACATAAACAAAAGTAATAAAAATGCCAACTCAATGTCTTGTGCTAATTATAACAATGTTTTACTTCTTTACAACTATGACATGTCTACTTGTGAGAGATTTTTTTAATACAAAACCCTGTGGGTAGATTTTACCAAGCTGACCCGCCAAATCGTCAAATGTTAAGCTTTAAACGATATGGCAGGTATAAGACTGGCGATATGCCACCCAGGCAGATCTTGTTCGGCCCAGTTAAACGATTATCCAATATAATAAGGCCGAGCATCTGTAGAGAGACGAGCTCTATTGAGCTCTACTCTACACACTACGATTTCTATCCGAAGTGACAAAAATGATATTCTGGTTTAGAAAATACTTTCTCTGGCTAATAGCCACTTGTACACCTGCAGAATTACAATTAACTATCTAATGACCTTGTAATAAAGTTGACTTTGGAATGTTCGCAGTCAACGATGTCGTCTTCTTCAGTCTTGCAGCAGATGACGCACCGTTCTAATTTCTTGCAGTACTTGATCAGCTGATCGAACTCATCACGGACGTTTTCAGGTGTGGTCCACCCACGAAGGTAGCAGAGGGATTTTAGCGCCTCTTTCTCTCGTCCTTGTGATAATAACCAAACAGGAGTTTCTGGAACCTGATAGGATAATATTTTTTAGTTAAAATAAAATAAAAAATAAAAATAAATATAGCATTTATTCTGCCACAATATTAAGCATGCTTTACAAATTAACAATAATAATGATAATAAAATTGATTAAAAAAAATCATTGATTTAAATTTAAATATTATAAGAATTGTTAAATATAAATAAAAATAAAATATTAATTTGTGGAAGTCGCCTCTTTGGCGTAGGCCTCTCCCAGCCTCCTCCAGTTCTCTCTGTTCTTCGCCTTCCTCCTCCAGCACGCGTAGCATGACCAACATCGAGATAAAATTCGACTCACAGAACAATGGCTTGTCTACACCGAAATGTCACTTTTGTCGGGTTGAGATCGAGATACTCATGCTCGCATTTACAACTAGTAGACTCGTATTGTTCTTTGTCGTGGCCTAATGTCAAAAGTCGACAAACACGAGCTTTTCTCTTCAACTGACATTAATTTGACAGTTGAATCAGAGAAACTTGTCTACCACCCTTTGAGTAGTCGAGAAGGTCGAGAGAAAGTTCACAGACTAATAAGAAGATTCGAAATAGTTTTCTACGTATTTTATTTTATATGAATCTAAATTTCGCAATAAAAATAAATCTAAATTGTCCGTGCTTATATTTTATTCCTTAAAAACTTAAAATCAAAATTATTTTCATACCTTGATTTCAATATTTCGTAATTTTCTCGTCATTTTACACAGACTACTAAATTAACAATTTCATTAGTAGTCTGTGTTATCTTTTCAAAATACTCTCAATAAAAGAAAGGCAAACGAATTTATATCCATACAGCTATATTTAATTAGTTTTAAGAGTTTAGCGTTGTGAAATCTATAGAAAGGAACGGTACTTTATGAGAAATAAAGTAATTATTTTCTACTGGCAATATTATTCTTCTCGAGCTCGAGAGAGCTTGTGTACGGAAGAGAACGCTTTCTTAAGTGCCTCTTTATCTTAAAACTTATAAAAAAAATGATAATCATGTTTAAACTAAATTATTTCGGATCATTTTAGATAATTTTGACGTTTATTGGTGTTGAAATAAAAAGATTACCTTTAAAATTCCCTTTTTTTATTAAAAGACATTAAAAGGTTTCGAAATTCTGAGAACGAGTCCCACCTGTCTGTCAAACTGTGCTCAGCAATCGAGAAGGTCGAGACGACAAGTCTTCGTAGACAAGAGTCCCGATTGCTCATGCTACGCGTGCAGTATGGTCCAACTCTTTCTTTAAACACGTCCTCCCATCTTTTCTTCGGTCTACCTCTATTTCATTGTCCTTCTCTTGGTAACCATTATGTCAATTTTTTGGTCCATCTATTATTTTCTATTCTACATACATGACCTGCCCATCTGCATTTCAAACTTCTTATTCTTTCGAGTATATTAGTTACCTGTGTTTTTTTTTCCTTATGATTTTATTTTTAATTTTATCTAATACTCTTATACCTTACATGCTTCTTTCCATTTTCCGCTGGTGTATAGCTAATTTGTTTTCGTCTTTTTTTCGCAATGACCATTTTTGGCAGCCGTAGGTTAAGCTTGGTAAAATTACTGTGTTAAAAAGTTTGCCTTAAATTTTTATGTTTATAACTCTGTTTTTCATGACTTCTTTTAAGCTCCAATATTTCTTCCAATCGATTGCAATCCTTCTGTTTATTTCTTTTTCTGTCTGATCTTCAAACGCAATTGATTGACCCAGGTAAATATATTCTGTAACATTGTCCATCAGCCATTTTTGATGTCCCCACTGCTGGGGCACAGGCCTTCCTTATGGGTGGATAAGGAGGACGGGCCATAACCCACCACGCGGGCCCAATGCGGATTGGTGGGTATTAACGACTGCAAATGCAGCCGGGACCAACGGCTTAACGTGCCTTCCGAAGCACGGAGGAGTTCGCGATAGTAAATTTTTGGTCACCCATCCCATGACCGACCCTTGCAAACGTTGCTTAACTTACGCAATCGCTGGGCCAAGCGCTAAACCACTGCGCCACCGAGCTCCTCTGTTTACTTTCTTCTGCAAATATGGCAATGTCATCCGCGAATTGCAAATTTCTTAGGTACTTCCCATCTATTTTTATTCCTTGGTTTTCCCATGCGATGTTTCTAAAAACCATCTCAAGAACTGCTGAAAATATTTTAGGTGAGAGTGGGTCACCCTGTCTTACACCTTTTTCGATGCGGAATTCGGGTCCGTCTCTTTCCAATCGAATTTTTGCGGAGCACTTCGAGTATATGCTGTGAAAAAGGTTTATATACTCTAGACATCTACATTTTGCTGGGCTAAAGCCTCCCAGATAGCAAAATGTTCCGAAGAGTTAAAAGCTTTAGTGAAGTTTATTAAACATATGTATAGAGTCTTTCCATATTCCATACATTTTTCTATTAATTGTGTCACATCACAACGTGAATATGATCAATAGTTGAAAAATTTTATTGAAATCCAGCTTGTTCCCGAGGTTGATTTTCATCTAAGATTTTGGAGATTCTTTTCAGTATAATTTTTGCGAAAGCTTTATAAACATTGGTTATTATACTTACTGGTCTATAATTGTTCAAATTAGCTCTATCACCCTTTTTATGTAGTAGAGTTGTTGTAGACTTAGACCACTGATTTGGAGTTGTTTTTTCCTGCAGTATGTTATTAAACATAATTTGTAGAGGTCTCTGTATTGGATCTGATAATGATTTTAACAACTCGTTTGTAATTTTGTCTTCTCCAGGTGATTTGTCTTTTTTCTGGGTGTTGTTGCTAGTTCTATTTCAGAAAGTAGTACTGTAGGCAATGCCTCATCACTTTCAGATTTTTTGAAATATATTGTGTAGAATTCCGTACTGTTTGTGTAGAGTAGAGATCTTGATAGAATTTTGTAGCTTCTTTAAGTATATCAAGCCTGTTTGTTATTTCACTTCCTGCTCTATCAATTATATTCGAGGTCCATTTCGAAGATGTCTGAAGTTCTTTGTAGGCTTTTTTTTACTTATAAATTGCTCGAATATACTTTTCCTGTGAGCTATTCTTTTATCTGAAATCTGTCTGTTTATTTTCTTACTTATTTCTGTGATCTGTTTTTTAACTTCTTTGTTTCGCTTTAGGCTGTATAGTTGTTTTCTTTCTTCGAGTATTTTTTTTAAATAAGTTTTACTTTCGTCTTTTTGGGCCCTCTCTGTTTTCGACATTTGCAAAATAAGGTTCTTCATCTCTTCCTCAAAGTTATCGTATTGTATTTGTATGTTAGATGACTTAAGTATAGCAGCAGTAAACTTCTATTCCCATTGTTTCCCATTTTCTCTGGTCAGTATTGGTAGCTCTCTGGGTACTTGCATGACAGGTTTTATAAATTTCCTTTTCCTCTTAGACTCTATGAACACTTTGCATCGTATCATTCTGTGGTCGGTATTAAAATTTAAGTTTTGAATTATATTAAAGGTATGTACTACCAAGCTGTGATCGGTAAGTATGTAATCGATTTCATTGCGATATAAACTATTTGGAGACTGACAGGTCCACTTTCTAGTTTCTCTAATTTTAAAATTAATATTTGAAAACTTCAAGTTCTTCTCTAAAGCAAACTCTACTAGGTTTTGTCCATGTTTTGACCTATTTCCACCCGTGTATTTGCCGAATGCTAGTTCTTCTCCTTGCAGTCACTTTCCAATTTTGACATTAAAATCGCCCATAACCATTGTGTTTGCTGTTTCTATAGCTATCTCGAGCGTTCTGTAAAATTTATCTAGCACATCGTCCTTGCATTTTTCAGTGGGCGCATAGGCCTGAATAATGGATAACACATCATTGTTATGCAACTTTATTTGTAGAGTCGCCACTCTATCAGAATAGCTTTTGAAGGAAATGATGCTCTTTTTTAGATATTTCTTAATTAAAAATCCAACTCCGTATTGACCATGCCTACTTTCGGTGTAATAGAGTATGTATTCTTTGTATTCTTGTATTTTTTCGTTTTTCCTCCTGGTTTCATGAAATATGCTATAATGTTGTTTTACGTACAAATTCATTTCTTCTAGACTCTTATTTTTCTTTAAAATCTCTATCTTTCGACCTACTGTTGTTAGCGTAATGATCACTGGCCTGGCTGCCGTTTTTCTTTCCAAGTCGTTTGACGTTTTCTATCTCACTCTTAAGGCAGTTTAGTTTCATGCCTTTGTTTATAGTGTTTAATATATTATCCCTAAAATTTTCATAGCCTTGTTCAGTTTCTTCCATTCCAAACAATATGACATTTTTTAACTTTGTTTGTCGTTCTAAATTCTCAATAATTTTTTGTTGTTCTTCGGCTGTCTTTTCTAAATTTATCTTTCTTGTTTCTATAATATGGAATTTTTCATCAATATTTTTGTTTATATTTGTAGTTATGTTAAGATTTAGATTTTTTATATATTTCTTTTGTTCGGCGAGATCACGTTAAATCGTTTCCAATATTTTCTGTTAACTTTCCATTGTTGTGATACTGTCCCGACCTCTAGTGACCACTGTAGCAGTGGCGAAGGGTCCATACAAGCCGATTCCCATTGGCTTACCTTTGGAAATCCCACCCCACTGATCCACTACGCAGATCATAACATTATTCATAATTTTTACCTTCGCCATAATTTCACTTCTCGCCACTGCTGTAGTTATTATTGATATGCGTTGCAGATCGATATAAGCACTCTAATAGCATACCAAAAGCAAAAGTTTACTTAACTCTGCCCTGCGACGGTAGATGGCGCTTTCGTCTCTTAGTCAGTGACTGGGTATGTAACTTTTGATGACTAATTAAACATTTAGGTTATGATATTTGGGATATGATTCGTTCATGTATCACTCCAATAATCTTTATATAAACATCAACTGACCTTTTTCCAGTAGTTGTGTGCTATTTTTGATGATGATGATTGATGAAGTAAACATCATCAAAATCTTGAAGTTTGTTATACTTTGTGCAAAAAAAATAGCACACAACCACTGGAAATAGGTCAGTTGATGTTTATATAAAGATTATTGGAGTGATACATGAACGAATCATATCCCAAATTCTTGTTGTGTTTTCTTCATAAATAGGATGAATATATATCAGATAACAATTATTCACTTCAATGACTACTTTTGTTACCGAATTATTTGTTTTTCCTGCACTTTTATACACTATTTTAATTATAATTTCGATAAATATACAGAACTGATCAATATCAGTTCCGTTTGTTTAACGTCAATACGTGAGCAATTCTGGCTCCGACCGCCGACCAGTACACAGCAAAAACACGTGTGCTCCGCATTAAAAAATTCAAAGTCGTGAGTTTTTTCGAGCGTACAGAGGTGTACGATACATTAAAAGTTGCGCATTGACAAGGCGCATCCGGTGGTGCATCGATAGTGAAAATCGGATCACAGTGAAAGAAGATATTCTGTGAAAAGTGAAAGTTTAGTGCAAAAGTGCAAAATTTCGGCCACTTTTTCGCCCACAGCGTCCTCAATTGTAGAGGCGCATGGGATTTGGAGATATCGGCGTGTGCGCAGCAGCGCCCCCTACACGAAGGTGTGATTTGCTGATTTTTATCTGCAATAATTGCGATAATATTAGCAAAAAACAACATAACCTGTCGCCACGTGGTCGGTCTTCCGGGGGCGGCCGGGTAGTGAAAAGGACACCAGCAGAAGGAGCGCAACTTGCCGAGTCTCCCAAAACTTCGTGCATCGTCGTGGGACATATAGCAGCTAAGATTTTTGATTTCAAAATTTCAAACAATTATAACTCTAATTTTTGACAATACATTAAATTTCCTTATATTTTATATACTTAGATACTATTAAGCCCATTTAGACAAAATTTAAATTTTTAAAATTCCACATTATTGGAATTTCGCAATTCCACGCCGTGGAAGGGGTAGCCCACGATCCCCCAACCCTCCCAGAGAAAACCCCGGGTCTCTAGGACCAATAGTTTAGGCGTAGGATTTATTCCAAAATTTTTAGGAAACATTTTGGAATTTTTATATCCCGCAATATAGGTCCTAGCGAGTTGGCGTCTTAGGCTAGGGTGTGTGTTATTTCCCCCCCTACCCTTTCCCATCCTCAGAATCCCGAAAATCCAACCTCGAACCTTGCCCCTACCCCTAGCGCGCAAGCTAGAGCTCACCAGGGCACTCCATCTGCCCCAAACCCTGGGTTTCTAGCCCTAATAGCGGCGGAGATACTATTTGTGCACTCGCCTGTAGCCAAACGGGTGAAGCCTCAGAGTTCACAAAGAACCCCGGGATCCCCAACATCCGGTTCTAAAAGACCCCAAACCAAGGCTCAAGATTACGGCCAAATCTTTCTTAAGCGTGAGACAGTTAAGCCTAGATCCGTTCACATTATGGAACAGCATTTGGGAAGTAAGATCTTCCAGAACAGAAAGACTAGCGAACTTTTCCAGGATATAACGATCATTTTGGAGCAAATCCCAGAGAAGATCAAAGAGTACCCGCAGATGCGGAGGGATATTAAAACATTCCTGGAAAATAAAACAGAGCAAGGTCTAGCTATGATGTATGAACTGGGTAAACGGTATGGACAGTTAGAGGGGAAAGTGAACGCAACACAGACTGCTCCCCAGCCCAACGCTTCACAAACGGCACAAACACCTAGCCCTAACCTAGAAGCGGTATTGGCAAAATTGGCCGATATTGAGAGTAGCCTGGGCGACATTGTCTATACTAACGACAAACAATCTGAAAGGCTTGAAGATATATTCAATACCGCAGATACGGCCAACCAAAACGTGTGCATAATGCATGAAACGATACAAAAGACACCAGTAGAGTTAAACACCCGCCTGGATGAAATTGGAAATCTACTGACTGAAATCGCAAGAGACGTTGATGACGCTAGAATCAACTCTGATGTCGTCAAAGAACGGTTGGGAGGTGTAGATGGTGAACCACCAGAAGTGCCAGTTGTAGACAAATTGGACAAGCTGGAAGATCTGATGGAAAGCGCCAGAACAGAACAGCAGGCGATTAAACACATGGTAGAGACCGTCCAAACCAGAGTGGAGCAGGCAGACCATCAGCCGATGACAGCGGCCCCAGGTAGCAAACCAACATACGCCGCTGTCGCTTCGACTCCGAAGTTCCAACCGGCACCGGCGCTTCACTCGATCGCAGTGACCTCGGAGGACGCCATGGAGACGAGTGGTGAGGTCCTCGACAGGGTGAAGCGAGCGGTGGACGCTAAAAAAGAAGGTATCAGGGTTGAGAAGATACGGAAAGCCAAGAACCAAAAGGTTATTATAGGCTGCCGTACGAAACAAGATTTAGACCAGGTGGTAGCCCGGATTGAAAGGAAAGGTGAAAAATTTAAGGTTAACAAAATCGCCAACAAAGACCCCCTCGTGCTTTTGAAGGATGTACTGATGGACGACGACAATACCGTCGTCGAGGCGGTACTCCGACAAAACAAAAACATCTTTGAGGGCTTACCGGATGAGGAAACTAGGTTGAAAATTAAATATAGAAGAAGGACAAAAAACCCGTTAGCAGTGCACATTATAATGCAAGTTAGTCCCGCAATTTGGCATCGAGTAGTTGAGGCTGGTGCTCTCCACATTGACCTACAAAGGGTCAAGGTGGAGGACCAGTCTCCACTCATCCAATGCTCACGCTGCTTGGCGTACGGGCACGGCCGTAAGTACTGCACACATGACATGGACAAGTGCAGCCACTGCGGAGGACCCCACTTGCGGGCCAACTGTGAAGCTTGGCTTGCTGGGTCTCATCCGGAGTGCTGCAATTGTACACGTACCGGTAAGAAAGTTGCCGCCCACAGCGCGTACAGTGAAGAGTGTTCTGTTAGGAAAAAATGGGATTACCTGGCACGACTCACAACAGCATACTACACCAATTAGAAGGAAATAACTCCACACCACACAACAAATACACAAAATGATACATATTAAAACTGAGTTTTAAAATGTAGTCATGTCGTGAACACAATACGATATTAAATTAAAACAGTTATATTTTGAAAATATATGGTTTTTAAAAAATTTTTTTGGGGAAATTAAAGTTATATTCAAATTTTTTAAATAAGTTATTAAATTTAGATTTTTTTTTAAATAAGTCATAAATTTATTATTAATAAAGTTCTAAATTATAAGCAAAATCAAATGTAATAAAGTCATTAATTCACAAAGTATTGGTAAATATTATATCTGAAATAGTATAAAGAAAGTAGATAACAGTATTATGGAGTGAAACCAAATAAAATAAGTAAAATGTATAATAGATAAGAAATAGGATAGTAACATATATCTTAAGCATATATATCAAACTACCTTGTAATATGTAAGAAAAGAAATAAAGATAAATGTGTAATATGTAATAGTGGAGTTAGTAACTAAATTAAGAATACTTATATAAGAATGTATGTAAAAGCTAGCACTATAACGATAGGAATTAAGAAATATACACTAAGCATTATATACTAGCATTAAGAACTGGAATGTTATAAAAATAGCAAATAAGTACTGTATTCGATTGGCAAAGAAAGATAAGAATAGTATTAGTGTTTATATAAAATAGAGAAGATAAGCAAATGTAAAAAAACCTAGAAAGAATCTATGTTGGCAACGATAAATAGTCCCTAAGAATGTAAACTTGATGTCAGGCAAATATTGCAACAAAATGTAAGAATTTAGAATGTAATAACTTAGAATATAATAAATATATAATGTAATGTCTATAGAAACATAAGATAAGATAAAAAAGGATATACAATGTAAAGAAAATAAATATAAAAGAAATAGTAAAAACTGTAATAGGTAAAGTACTATAATAAAAACTGAATCCTTACTAATATTATAAATGCGAAAGTCCGTTTGTTTGTTTATTTGTTTGTTTGTTTGTTACGCCTTCACGTCTTAACTACTTAATCGATCATCATGAAATTTTGCATACACGTTCTTAGAGGTACCGAGAAGGACATAGGGTACCTTTCAACCCGAAAAAAAAAGGATTTTTCCCGAGGGATAGCAAAAAACTTTCCACGCGGACGAAGTCGCGGGCGACCGCTAGTATAGATATAATCATAAGACTAAGTTAAGGAAACATTGTAAAAAAGAAAAGTTGTAAATTTGGTCTACCCTTATTTACCTGGAAAATATAAATAAAGTAAAAGATAGCAGATTAGAAATAGGCGGTAAATCCCAACCGTTAAAGAATAAATGTGGATGGATGCAAGAAAGACTCGTATGAGGAATGAAAGTGCTAGAAGCATGCAAAGCGAGAACTGGTATGTATGAGGAAAATAGCTATAAAAAGGCCCGAACCTTGAGTTTGGGGAGCAGTGGAAAAAAAAATACGTGAGCAGTGTTGCCACCGCGCTTTTTAGTTAGATTTTACTAATAAAAAGCCACAGAAAGAAACCATGGTTAAGATTTAGTTGAGTATGGAACTAAAGACTTCTAATTAATTACCCGACTCAAGATAAGTAAGTTAGCAAGATTTCAAAAAAATATTCAAAATTCAAAATAATTTATTCAGTCTAGGCTGTTACAAGCACTTGTGAATGTCATAGAAGCTACGCCATCGGTTCACAAACCCTAAGCGGGAGACCTTGTAACGAGAAGAAACGGCAAGAAACTCGTCAAGGGCTGCTTTTTTCTCCCTGTATATTTCATACAGAGTCGTCGACATTGAAAAATGAGCTCCACATTTAAAGTGAGGTCATTTTCCATCACAATAATTAACAAAAGTTTGCACATTTGTTAGACATGGTAAAATAATTTTGAGTTTCTTAGCGGTTCTTCTCAGTCTGAAGTTCGCAACACATACTGACGTAATTTTCAGCAAGTGCAAGAAGTAGGTGACCAAATCGAACTGAAAAAATGAGAAAGAATATGAAAAATATTTACCAAGATGATAAATAGAAGAGATGCAACCGAAAATCCCAAGCTGACCAGAGCAGCCTTCCGCCAATCCATCACAGTACCTAAGAAGTACATCAGCAGCACTCCTAGATTAAAGAAGATATGTGAGCTTGCGCATAATATCCCTCGGAGCGAAGGTTCTCTGCAATCAAAAACATTCCTAAATTATATCTTACTACCAATTAAATCTTTGCTTACTACGGTTTAGAGTTAGTCGAATACATAATGCGAAAATTAAATTGTCCGGTTAACCTCTTCGCTGAACCAATTTTGATATTTGTTTGTATGGAAAAAGACTCGACCTTGGGGAAGAATTTAAGATACTATTATTTACAAAATTTTTACCGGAAACGATTGCATATTCGGTAGCTTCTTATAAACCAAA
The DNA here is from genome assembly GCA_943789525.1 of Agriphila geniculea. NCBI lineage: Eukaryota > Metazoa > Arthropoda > Insecta > Lepidoptera > Crambidae > Agriphila > Agriphila geniculea. Next base: position 17,214,958 of record OX038890.1, read on the forward strand.
GTTAATTAAATCCGAATATGATTGAGGCGTAAAACATGATATGTCAAACGTTGACTGATAAATTACACATGATACCTACTATTACTACCTAACTGCCCATGAAAACTGCGTTTACGTACGTGATTTCTCCCACATAAGCACTGGTAGGTGCTTCCATGAGCCCGGTGCCGATTCCCAACAATCCATTAGCAACGAACAGCATAGTGACATTGGACGCGTAGTACATCATGATCCACGCCACTATGTGCGGGAAGTTGACTAGGAAGGTACTCTTCTTGCGACCGAAGTAGTCGACGAGGGGTCCGGAGAGGATCGCTCCAAAGGGCTGCATGAGGAATGCTGTGCTGCCTGAAAAATAGGTTCTTCAGCAGCCCCCTTAGCAAAACCACCGAAACGCGATATGATACAACAATTTATCACGTTTAACTGTCAAAAGACAATGGATTTTGACAGTTGAATGGGGATAAAATGCTATATCACGCAATATTATATCGTGTTTCGGTGGTCATGCCAAGAGGGCTGCATCACATACGTTGCTCCGATTCCAAAGTAAATACTAAAGCACTTGTTTTATTTCCGGTTCACATTATTCCAGTCTGGTAATAGGTGCATTCCAGATTCCAGTGCCAGTTCACATTATTCTGGTGGTATTCCAGTACTCGATCTTATCACTGGACTAGATCTAAGTGTAATCACGTGAACCGAACATTATAGAAACAACGGTACAACACCCAAACTTGAGACAATAATGTAGAAAAGTTCGTTTTCTGTTCCCCAGCTGGGTATCGAACCCGGGACTCTAAAGAATACTCGTACTCTACTACACTGCACACCATAATCAGCATCATGACAACATGTTTACATTATGTTGATTGATGATCATGTGTTTGGGTTCCTTACCGAACCATGAAGCTTGGTTTTCATTCAGAGATAGCTCGTTTGGAGAATCCAGGAGGTCGGGCAACACTATAGTTGTAAATGTAACTGCCAGGGCCAAGTCGAACAATATTATATTCTGAGCCATACACGCTACCACCTGAAAAAACAATATGGTAATTTATTTTTCTTTATATTTTTCTTGTGGAACTCAACGGACAGTGTACAAAAACCAGAAATTCGTCCGCGAGGACATTCTGAAAATCCTTAGGAAACCTTTGGCCGGGAATCCGGGATAAAAAATTCCGTACTTTAGCGGTAATGGGGGCCGGGATCAAAATTCCGTTCTTTAGCGGTAATGGGGGCCGGGATCAAAATTCCGTACTTTAGCGGCTATACAGCTAGATCTTTAGGTTAAGGTGACTTAAGGCATTATATTTATTATTTTTTTAGGCTAAGAATTAGGTGACTTTGTTATGAGGGCATAGATAAATAACAATAAAAATTTTTGCTTCTCTTTTTATAGTTGGTCAGGTATTCTATTGCGTCACAATTATCTATCATCTCCAGCATAGGGTGGTAGAGTGCATATAAATCGCACTTCAAAATAATATAAATTTTTAGTGCACTTTGTACGATATTATTGTTTTTAAAAATAAGAGTAAAAGGATTACTGATATTATATCTTCTTAATATACTACTACTTAATAGTAAAACATGTATATTAAGGCAGTCCTACTGATTTCATCATTATTTGCAATCACAATACTAATGTAAAAGTAAAATCAACTTGTAAAAACAAATGTGTGAATTGGGTGGATATCAAACCTGTCACTTCCTCTTGAGTCTGTGCGGGCCACTCTGACCGCTTGAGGTGTACCAAGACATAGTTTGTAAAATAGTAAACAAGATGTCTTATTCTTTGTAAAGGAGTGAATGTTCTTTTTGTCCTCATAAGAAACAGGAAGAAACCCCATGCGGATGAAGTTGCGGGCGGGCGTTAGTATATTTTAATAAAATTGACCATCAATAAATAGTTTGCTCACCTGTGATAAAATCGAACGAAACCGACTAATTGGAGCTGCTAACTTCACTAAATCAAACTTTTGCACCATTTTCACTTCTTTTTATTTAATAAAAGTTTGGTTATATTTTAGAAATTATATTAGTCCGAGCTTATTAAAAAGTGCATCCACTGGGGAATTTTGTTAATATTAATAGAAATATAATAAAGATTTTAATTATTTTTCACATAAAGCTTATATTTTACTTTTCAATATTTTAAAAATAACTTTTTTTACACATTACGTCATCCATGCATGTAAGGCGGAAAATTAATGAAAGATGGGTAAATTAAAAACTTCATAAATTGTAACCATATGATATATGTAAATACCTCTGTTTGGTAAAGTCAACTTTTCGACTGATGTTGACGCGTGCGTCATGTTTGTCTGACTCACAATACATTTCCAATGTTTAATTGAAACTTTACTAGAACCTAATTTTGAAGCCAATAACTTAAATAATCATTTGTTTAGCGTAGTTCAAACTGATTTAGTGAAACATTTGAACAAAAAGTCATCAAATGTAATTATAGTACGAAATTTAGTGACTGGGCCACACCCGGTATATATAAAAGCAGAAGGAAATTATACGAACTTTATGCAGAGAAAGCTACTTCCTGTGATCCTAACTTCATTGAATTTGTCAAGAAGTATTCACAAACATTCAGATAAATTTGTATTCTAGCAAAGTTCAAGTATTTTTCAAATAAAATTAAGGCTTAATTGGAGCATTATTAACAAAGAAATGGGCACATCGAAACCAAATATAAATTCATTCTCTTTAAAAATTGGTGATCAAACTATTGAATCTGGCGATAAGGTCGTTAAAGAAGATTTCTTTGCTCGAATACCAATAGAAACTACCAATACTCTTAATGCTTGTCCCAACATTGCTGTCTCCCTCCTAGAGTCTAGTGTTGATAAGTGCAAGAAAACCTTTTCCTTTAAATATATAAACAGTGAAGATATTATTAATGTTTCTAAAACAAATAATTAAAAAAAAAATATCTTTAGGGCATGTCAACATTGTCAACAAGCATTATTAAATCAATAATTGATAATTACTAGCCTCTTATTTGGCTTTTATTTTTACCAATTATAGTGATGAAGGGGTTTTTCCTAACTTAATGAAAAAAAGTAAATTGATTCCTCTTTTTAAATTAGGGGATAAAAATGACCCAGCTAACTTAAGGCCAATATCTATACTACCAGCACTTAGTAAAGTATTTGAAAAAAATATATATTCCCAATTATTAGATTATTTCATATCCAATAACATACTTCATAAAAATCAATTTGGATTTTCCAAAGGTAAAAATACCACTGATGCTGGAATTGTACTTCTCAAACATATTCTTGACGCTTGGGAAGAAATGAAAGATGTAACTGGCATTTTCTGTGACCTTTCTAAGGCATTCGATTGCGTCGATGACCAAACACTATTAAAGAAACTAGAAAATTATGGTGTCTCTGATAAATCAGTTAGCCTTGTCAAATCGTATTTTTACAATAGAACTCAGAAAGTCTGTACATCAGAGCCAACTGGTCGGATGTCCATTTTTGATACTTTACAGGAGAAGGAATTTTAACTTTCAAACGTTGATTACTAACTTAGACTACTAAGTTTACGAAAAATCTTTAGGTGAGTAAAATTGCTATTTAATAGTGATTGTTTTTCGCTATACTATTTCATCCCTTCTCCAAGAACAGCAACGCAATTAAATCTGAATTATAAAAAAGGAGTAACATCCGACCTTAAAAATGAGGGTATTTTCTTATGACATGGTCGGATAATAACATCCGCTGTTTTGGTTCTAAAAAACATTAACTTTGATTAACAATTTTAGGGCTCATATTAAGATCTGACCAAATGGTTCGAAAACAAACAAATCCAATAAATAGTATGTGAAAATAAGATATTTTGGTCCGGGGATATTTGACCTGCTCTTACAAATACACATCCGACTTTTCCTTGAACATTTAAGTTTTTGAGATAATAACATTTTAAAAGAAACGCAGAAACAAGAATTGTATTAAACCAAAGAAAAATAAAATGTATCAAGTAGGTAGGTTTATTAAAATAAATGTAATAAGTAGAACAATAATTATCATTAGAATGCAGCTGATTCTTTGTCGCCGCCTGCGCCTGTCTGATCGGTCTCGCAGTGAACATCGCTTGCAGTGCTGTCGTGATGCAGATTTTTGTAAAAACCATGGAATTCTGCCGGTATCTATTGTAAAAGTGTCATAATATGTTTGTATTTGACAGAGGATATCGGTTTTTCCGTATCTTAATATATAAAATCGTAAACTGAATGACTGACTGACTGACTGATCTATCAACGCACAGCCCAAACCGCTGGACTTAGAGACTTGAAATTTTGCTCATAGAATAGATACCTCATACAGTGTAGGCATCCACTAAGGAAGGATTTTTGAAAATTCCATCCTTAAAGGGGTGAAATAAGGGATGAAAGTTTGTATGAAAGTCCCTCAGTTTTGAAGCTAGGATCTTCAAATTTTGTGTTAAGCCTGACGATTGAAAATTAATAAATACACTCAGCGTTTTTCAAAATTCTACCCCCGCAGGGGTGAAAAGGGGTATGAAGTTGTGTATAGAAGAAAATCCTTCATTTTCGAAGTAAAAATCACCTTATTTATAATATAGGCTTATGGAAGAAAATCTAACGAAACGTATATTGTTATTGTTAGTACTTCAATCCCTATGGCGATGAAATAGGGGTGAAATGGGTAAATAAACCTAAAAATAGATATGGATGTAGTTATTGGGGTTTTTTTGTATGACGATTGCGAAAATGACGTTTATTTTGAAGTCCAACACGGTGGGCATGATTTAACCCCCTAAAGGGGTGAAAATGGGGTTCAAATTTTGTATGGAAAAAGAATATAAAATAGACATTATAACTTTAAACTTCGTAGGAGCACGTCTAAAAATAAATAGCCAAACATATATTTGGAGATTTTGAAAATCAACCCCTTAGATGGTAAATGGGGTAAGTAAACATAAAAATCGATATGACACTTTCATACTTATATTTTCAGCTTTCCTTAACTCCTGGAATATCCTATTGGCACGAGGATTCATGCTGTAAAGTTTAAAACACTGCATTTGATAATAATCATGAATAATTATTTATTTGCACCAAACTATTCCACCCGCGATCGCAACACGAACAAACTGGTTTTTACATGACACTCACTACCCGACGCGACGCTACTGGCCGTGTGCGGCCGCGGGTTGTCGGCGCTCGTCGAGCGTATGTTATCGTTTTGTCTCTTTCTAACGCCCATTATAAAATGATGCTATCTCTTTCACTCTGGAAGTTGTGTGGATTTCCCGAACCAAAAGGTCTGATGTTAATTTCAGACGCTACGCTCTAAAGAAAATTTTAGAAACGATATGTCTTATATGAACATAAGACCTACTTTTAACCGTTATTTCAAATTTACTAAAGGTAAAAAGTCTCAACTAAACATTAGTTGTTTTTGCTCTAAAGTCATGTGGACATCCGACTTTTTTTTGTAAGCTTAACTTTGTGAATAAAAGAGATAGCGAAATAATGATAAGAGAGCCCGAAAGAGGACAAAATAATTAATGTGTTCTAGAACAAAAGTGATTTTCGTAAAAATTTGACATCCGACCAGTTGGCTCTGATGTACAGAAGTAGTGATTAATAGAACTGAATTTACTGGAGCTCCCATCAACATGGGTGTGCCACAGGGATCAATATTGGGCCCATTGCTATTTCTAATTTATATGAATGACCTTCCCAACTACGCGAATAATAATTATGTGAGACAGTACAATTTGCGGATGATACTTCTTTATTTTTCAAAGTAAACAGAGGTAAAAACTGTTCGGAAGAAGTAAATAGTGCCCTCTCTAAAGTTTCATACTGGTTTAATAGTAATAATTTAGCACTTAATCTCAAAAAAACGAAATATGTAAAATTTTCATTACCTAATGTTGAGCAGACAAAATTAAATATTAATTTAAATGACGATGAAGTCGAATTTATTGAGAGTACAAAATTTCTAGGTATTACAATAGATTCTCGACTGCAATGGGATCCACATAGTGAAGCCTTGTAAAGTAGACTTAGTTCAGCGGTTAAGAACTTTTAACTGATATTGAAACGGCAAGGTTAGTATATTTCAGTTATTTTCATAGTGTTATGTCCTACGGTCTGCTATTGTGGGGCTCTGCTGCCGGTATTGAAAATATTTTTGTACTCCAAAAAAGAGCTGATCGCGCCATATACAATCTTCGGCGGAGAGATACCTTGAGAGAATTGTTTAAAGAAATAAATATTTTAACTGTGGCCAGTACATATTATGATAATTTAGTTTCTGTAAGGAAACACTTTAATTCATTTGCTAAGAACAGCAATAATCACCAGTTTAATACAAGAAATAAAGATAAACTTGCCGTTCCAAGTTTTAGGCTTGCAAAAACTAGAGGTTCATTTGTGAGGGCATATCTTTTATTAATAAAGTTTCACAACAAGTGATTCATCTTACTTTGCATGAATTAAAAAAGCGCTCATGGGACGTCATGGGTTAAAGTAGACGATTATCTTAAAGATCAAAATGCGTGGAAATGATGTAACACATAACTACTCTAAGTACTTTGTTGCAAATGATAGTAATATAATAAGTCTATGTTTGTTGCCAATAATCCTGTCACCCTGTTGTAACCTTTGTGGCACCGCCCCGACCGGACACAACCACCTACTATGTCCGGCTATCCCGACAACGCTTGTGTGTGTATCTCGTCTGCACAACAGCACGAAGCCTGATGAAATCGGAGAGTACATCAGAGTGAGGACCAAATTCAGTCTGAGGGTCGAGCGGTTGGAGTCCCGCCACAGTGTGAAGTTCAACTCATTCGTGGTGAGGGTACCGACCGAACATCTGTCGACCTTTATGAAAGAAGATTTTTGGCCGAAGGGTGTCCTGTTCCGACGCTTTCGCGGTCGGATACCGGACACCGCATTGCACAACACGTCGCCGCCTTCGTTACGTGTAAACAAATAGATTGTATTTTTATTTAATAATTATGTATGTTAGTCTGTAAGGTATATATTGTATGGGCCTAGTAGCCTGAAATAAATGGTTAAATAAAATAAAATAAAATATCTGGTAACGATATATTTAAGTTTGTAAATATCGTTACTTATTGCTGTTAAAGCTGATAAGTTACTTGCGCCTGTTCTTCTTGTCAGTTAATAAAAAAACAAAAAACCGACTTCATAAAACCTACCTCTAAAAAGCAAGAAATAATATTCGTAATAATAAAACACGTCTATTGAAGTCGGGTGGGGCTGGAGTACATCCCTTTTTTTATTCTAAAAGCCCCACCCGACTTCAATAGACGTGTTTTATTATTATGAATATTATTTCTTGCTTTTTAGAGGTAGGTTTTTTGAAGTCGGTTTTTTGTTTTTTTAAACAATTTTTTATTTTTTTATTTTTAGTGTAGGTACCTTTTGGATTAGGTAGTGTAGGTATATTATTTAAGTAGAAATTAAAATCGGCTCAGCCAAACGTGAGTTAATCGCGGAGAAACATACATACATGCGGGTCAAACTAAGAACCTCCTTTTTTAAGTCGGTTAACGAACTACACTTAAGATATCCCTTTTCCAACAAAAAAAAATAATTATCTTATTCAGTTCATAAACAAAGAAGTTATACGACTGATCATCGAGGTAGTTCACACAAAATCATACTATTTTCGAGCTTTTTTCAAGATTACTTGAAAAGTACTGAACCGATTTCAAAATTTAAAAAAACGGGACCAACTTGGGAGTTTATTTAATGTAATAACGTTTGAATCATTTCAATCGGTCCAGCCGTCTTCGAGTAATCGGTGTACATACAAAAAACAAAAAAAAAAACGGGTCGAATTGAGTACCTCCCTCCTTTTGAAGTCGGTAAAAAAGTCTTGAACGGGTGGTAGGAAAATATGGACTTAATAATTATTTGAATAAAGCTATTGTTGGCCTTGACTTTGACATTGTTTTCTTTGATATTTTTTGTGTTTGGAGGGTCTACTCAAATGGCCATTCTACTAAAATTAATGCTAGTAGAATGCAATGACAATGTATAGGATAGAAAGGAGTTAAGCGTTAGCTTATGTCATTCCAGTACATTGTAATTCTATTCTACTAGCGTTAATTATGTAGTAGAATGGCTATTATTATTGGGATACTAAACTAAAGTCAAGTCTGTGCTGGCTGCACGGTGCTCAAAAAACCACGAAATTTTCGGACTATTTTCAGTTTAAACCGTCGCTGGTTTAAACGGTTTCTTACATTAAAAAGAAAATGTCACGAAGCAGGTCGAAAAAGTTAGTTTTAGGTATCAAGCATCACTGTCGGCTGCGGGGCGTTAATTTCCGACTTTCTTTTTACTTTCTTTGAAATGATGTAGACTGGATTTCGAAAGTTTACGAAATGCCAAATTAGCGTCTCCCAGTCATGTAATGAAAAAGCTCTGAGCGGTTCAAATCAAATCGTTATCCTTTCAAAGAAAGTAAAAAGGAAGTCGGACATTAGCGCTCCGCAGCCGACGATGATGCTTTATCAAAAAAAACTAGCTAAAACTAACTTTTTCGACCTGCTTCGTGACATTGCTCCATGTCCTACGAATAGTTTCTTTTTGATGTAAGAAACCGTATAAACTGAAAATAGCCAGAAAATTTCGAGGTTTTTTGAGCACCGTGCAGCCAGCACAGACTTTAGTTTAGTTTAGTATCCCAATTACATCCCTAATAAAAATTAAAACAGACAAAACAGTAGATACAGTGCAACTTATTGCGACCTCTAATGAGTTTGCGTGCCATTTTACTGGGCAGCAGCCTTACTCTTCCCAAATCCCAAAAAAATATATAATTATTCCAGTGTCAATTCAATGTATCCGAAAGTTCGTTGATTCGAAATCACTTTTCTTGAATTCGAATGCCTTTTAATGGATTAGATAATTTCAATTCGAAATTAATATTTTAAATCCAATTTTAGCAAAAGAGTATGGCCGCCAAAAATTGTAAATTTAGGAAAAAATATGTGTCCATCTCACATAGAATATTATAAATTCCATATTTTATATTGTTAGAGTTTAACTTGTAATTTTTTCTGTTTCGCAGTATCATGAGGGTTTTTTCACATGCGAATGATTTAAATTAATTTAGATTGCCTATTACGAGAGTAATTTGTTTTTTGATAAAGAGGTAATTTTGGTTCCCATACAAATTTTGCGTGTCCCACTAAGACATCTCATACTTATGATGTCTCATAAATGCACATTTTTTTGTGATCCGTTGAAACTTTAGCACTTTTGAATTATTATGTTAATTTGCTAAGTTTTAATTTATAATTTTAATAATAAAACCCAAAAATGAATATGTACGTAAAACTAAATTGAAACTGTGTCTTACTTTTATTACTGAATGATACTTACTTTTTTTTTATACTTCACGTACCTAAGTTGCCATGAATAACAACGAAACTAGCTACATTCCTCGCCCGTAATAATATTTTTTAGTCATGGCAACACCCAGCTCCAGGTTGGTCAACGTTTACGAAGAAACGCCATTTTGTTTACTGTTAACAGTGGCACAGTAATAAGGTGGTCTCGAACCTACCGATTTTTCGGTATTTCTACCGATATGGAGCCTCTCCTATCGAAATACCGAAATGTAAAGATATTTTCACTATTTCTGAGAATATAAGGAAATTCTCCAGATTTTTTTAACCGAATTCAATTCGTATTGTTTACAGGGGAATCTCCTACGATTGTGCAAACGATAATTCAGACTTTATTTTTCATTTGTTTTCGACTTGTACTTTTACAAGTACCTAAGTACACTTTTCTTCATTTAGGAACATTGAAGTGCTTATTTGAATTTGAGATTGTTTGAAAGCTGTAAAAGTCAGCTTGCGGATTTTACTGTCGAATTTACTGCATAATTTCTTCTATTCGCCGTGTGTCACAGTTGGCATAAAAAGGGATTGGATTTTCATACAAAATCATTTGAAATTTATCATTTCCCACTTCGGAACTTAGCTCGTTTCTATGGAAAACCATATTGTAGCCCTTATTTTTTTTTAGTAGCAGGTATAATGGTTTTTTTCACAATATATCGATTTTGGGTACGAATCTACCGTTTTTTTGGCAAAGCTACCGATTTCGCATTCTGACGTTCAAGACCACTGACTGTTAAAGTGATCTTAAAAGGAGTCTTAATTATTTTCAAGTGAGAATAACACGGTCAGAATTCAAATTTTCTATATTATTTTAGATTGTGTGTGTAGATAAGACTATTCTTTTGACAAATCAAACTATGCGGCGCCCAAAAACTCAAAAATCACAAAATAAATATTATTTTTAGGTTATATCCACGAGTCTTTTCATTCACGAATGATACCGTGTCTTACTAATGTGTTACGTAACATTCGTGATCGGTTGTTAAGAGTAGTATACACTAAAGAATCTAAAATAAAAAGGCTTTTCCTTTTTGTAAGAATTAAGTGTTTTACGAAGAACAATTTGTTTATATTTTAATATACTTAATTAAAATTCCAAAATAAAAACTACCTTGTGATAACAGTCACTTTATTATTTTATTCTGTGTAATTATTAGGAATAGCTTACTTATGTACACTAGGCTTAATTTTCACACGTGTTTTCACACATTCACGAATGTTACCGTGTGTTATGAACAGAGGCCGGATTTGCGGTAGTAGGAATACAAACTTGCTAGTGATTATCAAATTATCGTAAATGTTTACATATCGATGATTTGAAAATATTTTTGAAGTGGAACTTCTTTGATCGCGTCTCAGTATTTTTTTTTGTATTTTACTAAGGAGGGTGTATCTTTTAAAAAATGTCATTTCACTCACTTTGACTTTACTATCTTTGCATTAAGAAAAACTGAATTCCAATAATTTTTTCTACTATTCACGATTATTACTTAAGCATTCAGTTCGTAATGCCTTGCAGAAAAAAATCTCGTTTCGATTTTTACTCGTTTTTCACGTTACTTAAGTAATTATATTTTTTATCGATACATTACAAAAATAGATAATTAAATTGTCCACGCTCTATTAAACGTCATTTTATTCGTGCCACCGCAAGTCCGGTCTCTGGTTATGAACAAAGGCTGGATTTGCGGTAGCAGGAATACAAACTTGCTAGTGATTATCAAATTATCGTAAATGTTTACATATCGATGTTTTGAAAATATTTTTGAAGTAGAACTTCTTTGATCGCGTCTGTATATTTTTTTGTATTTTAACAAGGAGGTATTTTTGTATTTTATTTTAAAAAAAATACATTGTATTTCACTCACTTTGCTATATTTGCATCAAGAAAAACTGCAGTGCATTTAATTTTTTCTACAATTCATGATTTTTACTTATTCAGTTCGTAATGCCTTGCAGAATAAATCTAGTTACGATTTTTACTCGTTTTTCACGTTACTTAAGTAATTATATTTTTATCGATACATTATACAAATAGATAATTAAGTCGTCCACGCACTATTAAACGTTATTTTATTCGTGCCACTGCAAGTCCGGTCTCTGGTATAATTCACGATTGTTATTGTAAAATTTTTGGCGGCCATACTCAAAAATTGTCGGCTAGAAAAAATTTTTGACGAACTTTCAATGGAGACCGAGTTAAATTTAAATAAAAAACCAATAAGACATACAGTTAGATTTAATGGAGTGTTGAGTATGAACTTCAAAATAAAATTCAATAAATTATCATTTTTATTGACCATAATAATAATCAGCGAACTAAAGCTATGGAATAAGCATTCCTCTCAAAAAATGGCACTACACGAAAAGTACAACTAAGTGGATAGAGCTAAAAATGCTGACATTTAATTATGCAGCACAAAGCGTCTGAACACTGGTTGCTTAAGAGACCATAATTTGTATACCTACTTATAGATCTTTTCTGTACTTAAACGAAAAAATAAGATACGTTATTTCTGCATTTTTTCCATCTTTTACGCCATTTGACTATAAAGGACGTCATTTCTAATAAACTCTCCCTTTTTATCTTTTCTCTACAATATAAACTGCAATTTATTGAAAAGAACACTAACGTCAGTCACCGGGTGCGTGGCTGGCCCCACTAAAGCTGAGCGGGTTGTAGTTTTTCGGCCCCGTGGGACCATTTTTTAAGCAATATTTGTTTGAAATTACACTTCCATAGATTTTAGTTCGCTGATAATAATGATGGTCGGATATAAAGAATAACAAAAAAATAGGTAACATTATTTAAACAATAGACTTATAAAATTAGTTATTACGTACCTAATACTAAATTATATTTACAGTTAAAATAATTGTATTGGTATAAATACTATAGGTACATGGAAAAATGGAAGGAAAAGAAACTAGGGCGACTTATTCAGGGTTATTTGTAAAACACCAACAACCTCGCAGGAGTAGATTACTAACATCATAAACAACAACTTTTGTTAAACGACTTTTCCGAAAACCAACAAAAAAAATTGACTCTCCATACAAATGTCCCGAACAGCTGCGAGTTTTGTATGAAATGTCGATATTGTTTTGTCTGTTTTCGAAAAAGTCGTAGTACAAAATATGTTGTTGTTTATGATGTTAGTAATCTTCTCCTGCGAGGTTGTTGGTGTTTTACACTGACATGAAAAAATTTTTTTTTATTTAACTGGACTGGCTGTCTGTATGATTTGACAGCTAAGTTTTTGTGCCTATTTGAAACGCCACTAGCGTGCGTCTAAAGAACTAATTTTGACGTACAATATGAAAATGGTTGCCGTGATGGTCTCTCCAGACTTCAAACTTTAGTACCATGTACTCACGCTACGTCCTACAGCGCCAAAATGGCGGAAATCAAATAGGTACAAAAACAGTTTGACATAAGCCTGTGCAGTGTAAATATATGCAGGTCAGTGGTGTTTTATAAATTTCTCTTTTTACAAATTAGTCCCTTAAATAACGGTTTTAACTTATACCAGCGTAATGTAAAAATGTAGGGGTAGGACACTAAAAAGATAATTTTTAAGATTTTGTTCTACCACTTTTCGGCGTGATTAATATACAATCATGCCAAATTATAGCTTGGACGGACGGATGGACGAACATGGCGAAACTATATGGGTTCCTTTTTGATTTGACTACGGAACCCTAAAAAACTGTAGGTTTCTGTTGTTTGCTTGAGACATTAGGCTGACAATGATAAAAGCATGCCTACTTGGAAAAGTTATAAAGGCTTTTGTTACAATTTTGAAAAGGATTGAAACCTTTTACGATATCCCAAAAAGGCAAACATGGCCAATCTTAAATAAATTACTTATATCTTAAAGCTACGACTTTCACTGCTTCTTGAGACGTTTGAAGAAATTTATGAACGGATCGTTGGCAAAATGCCTCAACTCGCCGCTGTAGTAAGACTCGATCTCCTGTAGAGTCTTTCCTTCCGTTTCTGGTAGAAAGAAGTAGAGGTACACAGTTCCGATGTAGGCGAAGGCGGCGTAGATGGCGAAGGCGCCTGCAAGTCCTGCGTGGGACTCAAAGTTGAGAAAAGTCTTGGAGCCAGCGAACATAATCACGTAGTTGCCGGCTGCGGCGAATCCTTGAGCAGCCGCGCGACTCCTATTCCAGGAAATAAAAATATAGGTAAGATAAAATCACATAGTATGTGCGGAAAGTGAATCGTCATGGGATTTGTGATTGATTACCGTTTTTGTCATGTTGATGGCACTGTTACGTCATAATAGTCCAACTAATATCAAGATTACATTACAGTTTACAATTTACAGTCTCACTTTAAAGACGTAACAGTGCCGTCAACACGACAAAAGCGGTAATCAAGCACAAATCTCAGTGACAGTTCACTTTCCGAACAGACCTCAAATCAAAGAAGTAGGTAGCAAAAGCATAGCAGTTATAGAAATCGTCAATGACGACGACGGCGACAGGTTGGTCCCAGAACTTCAAAAATGTCGACCTCATAAAAACAACACGGCCACGGAGGTTGTCGACACAATAAATATGAGCCCTGCAAACTTTTCTCTGTAGTGATCTTTAATATTGATTTAATTAATCTTGTTCACTGATACTGAATTCAAATTGATTTGAAGTAAAACGGATGTAACAAGACCCTCAACGCAGCCGAAGTCCACGCATACCGCCCATCATCAGAATCATTTTTGTCTTTTAGACTATACCTGGAAACCAATAGCTACGAAGTTATTGAAGGCCAAAGTTAATATTTTTTCAAATTTTTTATGTAATCTTATTTAATTCGTTATTTCCTAATTTTTGTCTACAGAAACATTATCAAAATGTTATGTATTTCGTTACAAACAATGGCATCAAAAATTACTCAATGTATTTCTTGAGCATGACACATAAACGTTGCCTTTCAACTTAGAGCATTCAGAAGCCTTTCAACTCGGCCGCACGCAGCTGTGTAGCATTCAGTCGCAGGCGCGGTGTTTTGTACGCGATACATTGCGTGGTAATGTATGCAATGTTAAAATAGTTTCCCAACAATAATTTTGAACAGAAATGGTCCTGATGATAGGCAGAATTCGTAGACCTCGGCTTCGTTGAGGGCTTGTTATAAGACAATATTCTCACCTGAACGGGAACACTTCTCCAAGCAGCACCCAAGGTATACCCAGCCCATTGAAGACCGCTAAGCAGTAGAATAACACTAAAGGCATATAACTCAGTTCCAGAGGGAATGTAGAAGTATCGTAAGAGAACACAGAGGAGTCTAGATTGTTCTTAGCGTAGATGCTAAGCGCCATACAGGCTAGTGCTGAACCGAACATGGCAGATATGGCCAACTTCCGTTTGCCGAGAATTTTTATTAAAGCTACGGTTAGCGCACTGGTAACGAATGTTAAAATGCCGACCACGAACTGAAAAAGAAAAAGTTAATATAATTTGTGTGCCTATAGGTAAATAACCGGCAATCTTGTATTTAGGGTGTAAAGCGATGAACATCATAGAAATGTTTTGAGCAAATGTTTCAGCCAGCACCCACACCCACATTAGTTTCCCATATCATAATTTTTTGAAAGAAGAATGTTTCAACTTTGGTTCTACAAGTAATTTTAGATGGTAGTAGGTTTTTATCTTTCATTCTGTAGCTTTCACTTATTTCTAAAGCAATCTTTACCTGTACGGTTCTTATTACCTATTACTTATTACCATCAGCTCTGTATCTACAAACCACTATCAAATACCTTGTGAAAAGAATCAGTATTCTGAACCCTGACATTACTAAACTTTACCATAGAATATATAATGACTTTTCGTACCACAATATGTTTCCCATCATCAGACATCCCGAACGCCCCACAGACGTTGACCATATTGGGCCTGATGGGCGTGAGGCCGCTCATCGAGTGGAACAAGAAGTACAGGATGACCAGCGTGAATGGACGCAGCGTCTCCTTGGTCAACATTACGTATCTAAACTTTAGGAGGAATCTGAAAGGTTTAGACTGGTTTAGACATATAAAAATTCATTTCATTCGCCGTTGAGATTTTGTTTCGACCTAGGGCACACTTTAGATGTAGATACCTATAGTCGCGAGTAAAGAAATGTACACATCAAATAACTATTTAAGTATGTCACATTCTATCACTCTCTATCTGTCAGTGTGATATGCCATAGAAGGTGGCCATAGAAATAATGTAATGTGGCATTGTTCTATGGTGATCATGGCTCCGACACGATCAATAATATGTAACACATCATAGACCATTTTTATTACATTTACCATTGACACTACAGATCTTCTCGCGTCTTTATTTAAAGATTGATTTTGTTTCTAGTAATTATTTATTCTCGTCTAAATCTATCTTTGCAGCAGATATAAAGACAATTTGTAGACAATGCTAACTGTAGAGTAGACCCACTCACCTTCTGATAAAGTTCATTTTATAATGCTCGCAGTCCTTCGTCTCGTCTTCTTCCGTCTTGCAGCAGATCGCGCATCGCTGCAACTTCTTCGAGTAGACGGCGAGACGGTCGAACTCCTCGCGGACGTTGTCGGCGCTGGTCCACCCTCGGAGGTAGCAGAGAGATTTCAGTGCATCCTTCTCACGACCTCGGGATAAAAGCCAAACGGGCGTTTCTGGAACCTGTGACAAATAATGGAACTTTTGCAACAAATTCAGAAATATTGTCCGAGCGGAATTTGGATAGGATTTGGATAGCGCTCGAAAAGTGTAGGTTGTATGTGACTGAGATATCTACGAAGTTATGAACTTACAAAGCCTGTGGGCTTACCAAAGCGGAATTGGTAAAATCTGTATAACGAACCAAAGCACCCTGAGCGGATATTAACGAGATATTTGATATTGGCACTAAAAATAAGAACGTCAGTTCAGTTGTAAAGTTAACGGCAATGGTGAAAATACTAATATTGACAATGATGCATTTAAATACTAGTAGGAGCTTATGTGTATTTTATAGTAATTTTATAGAGGTTGTTTTTAGAAACTGGTCACTTCACTGCAATCGATGGAAGCGTACAACAAAATGATATGCAAGAAAATCATATACCTACCTAGCGTTCTTGGGCAGCTAGGTACCTAAATTGACATGAAGTGTTTTTACTGACCGAGCTAGCGCGAAGGGGTGTCCCTTGACTCGCCTAAAGTCATTGATCCTAATTTCATTTGGCCGAATTTCTTTGGCCTAAACTCCTTAGGTACAATTATTGTTTGGCCTAATAGATCCTTTCGCATTTTTGTCGTTTCGGCTAAACGTTAAAATCACTAATTATCAAAACCACTAATGTTAATTGTCCTAAAATTTATTAGCATACATATCTTTTGACACAATAATGACTACGCCGAAGTATTGTTAACCCTAATATTGTCTTACATACATAACTTTTGGCATTACAATATTGTATTGCATACAAGTCAATGGCAGAAACAAATCGTCAAAAAACTGACCTGAGGCCCTCCGCTATAAAGAAAAACTTTTAATGCGAACACCATTACGTTAGGTTAGGTTAGTGTTTTGAACACTTCCATAATGCCTGTGTGCATGTTGCATGCTGCATGATTGTATGCATGCATACTTTTGCTTGCATGCTTGCTCACTTGTATGCATGCATGCTTGCTCTCTTGCATGTTTGCTTGCAAAATGCTTGCCGAGGGGTGCAGGGGGCTAGCCCCCGCTCGGGGGGGTCGGGGGGCCTGAGGCCCCCCGCTGTAAACAAAAACTTTTAATGCGAAGACCATTAGGTTAGGTTAGGTTAGTGTTTTGACCACTTGCAGCGGAGCGAGCGAAGCGAGCGAAGCTCCCTAATGCTTGCATGCATGTTGCGTGCTGCATGCTTGTTGCATGCTGCATGCTTGCTTGCATGCTGCATGCTTGCTTGCATGCTGAATGCTTGCTTGCATGCATGCACGCCTGCTCTTGCTTGCACGCAAGTATGTATGCCTTTTTTGTTGATCAAATCATACAAAAGTGTTTAATTAAATTTAGTAATTTTCAATTTACAAGTAGTTAACAAAACGGATTAAGGACGGTTATTCCTATAATGATTAAGTGAAGTGAACATTCGGCGAAAAAATTATTAGGCGTTACACAATTGTGCGAATCGTTATTTAGTACTTTTAAACATTAGGGATTATGAATAGTTATGCTTAATGATGAATTTGGGAACTAAACATGCGGCGAAAAAATTTTAGGCGAAGTGAAAATAGGCTAAACAAATTTAGGTCAAATGAAAATTGTGCGAAAAGTTTTTAGGCCAATAATAAGTGTGCCAAAGACAGTTAGGACAAAAAAAATTAGGCATTCCAATATATACCCAGCGCGAAGCGTCTCTACTTTAGCTTAGGCAAAAAAATTTTCGTATGTCCAGCGGATGTCTGTCTGTCCGTTTGTTCTCCTCTACAGGGGCCGTACCAGCTAACGCATCGATTATCGAAAAGTCTGCCGAGTTTCAACTTAAAACAGAAAAATCAAAGTAAGGAATTTGGTCTTGTACTTTCTGTTGACGTACTTTCGAAGATATCGATGTTCTTGTGACATCATGAATTGGGGTTCGCCATTTTGGCCCAATTGGGGCTCGATTTATCTGTTTTAATTTGAAACCCGGCAGACTTTTCGATAATTGATGCGTTAGCCGGTACGGCCCCAGGTCGCATTTCTCAACCAACTCTCGTGAAATTTTGTGAGCAGGGTTCGATGGGTAATTATATGAATAGATTTTTTAGTCAAGCCAGTTTTTCAAAATGGCGGAGATATGTAAAATAGTAGACTATACAACAAGTGAAAAAAGAGGGAATTTAGTTCGAGGGACTAAGTTGGATCCCGAGAGCAGCAAAGGATTCTAGAGTTGAATCCCGAGCGTAGCGAGGGATTCAAAAGTAGAATCCTGAGCGAAGCGAGGGATACAAACGACCAAGATGAATTTTTTTTTCACGAGTTGTGTACAACTACTTTTTACCATTGACTGCGAGAAAACAAATAGCAGTACTTATACCTATAGTATTTATAGTTATACATTTTTATTATTTAGATAAGTAATCAGAAATATTTACCTAAACATTAGAAAATAGTGAAACTAGAATTTTCGGCTGATATAAAACAACCATGCTAAGAGGGAAATTACATGATCGGTCTGGAATCAGTCCATTTCATCAGTTTAGACTTTGAATTTTTACAGTCTGAAGATCGTACCAGACTGATGGAATGTACGGATGCAAATGCATGACTGAACATCTAATCTCCATATATTATTATTATAGAAAAGAACCCAAAGGTAAGACACTAAAAAGAACCTAATTAATTTGGCGGGATATTTTTTAGAAAATAACCCAAAGATAAAACACTAAAAAGAATCTAAATAAAATTGGCGGGAGGCTTTATCTATGGAATAGCTCCATACTTTCAGAACGTTTTTTTTTTGTACTTAATTCATACGATGCGCGCTTGTTCCAAATTCAAAATATTTTTATTCACTCGGTGAATAAAACAGCGTTTTATTCACTCTTATCGTTAAATTAAAAAAACGCACTTTTTCGAGTGGCGATGGTAAAAAACATATTTTAGCCGTTTCAAAAAATGATCAAAAATGTAACAAAACTTTTTTGTTAGCGGTGCAAAGCAATTTTTTTTTATTTGACCGAGCGAGCACGCACGAAGTGCGAGCGAAGCGTCTATGCCTCAGCTTATGCAAAAATTCTTTCGTATGTCCTTCCGGCGGCGGCTGTCCGTTTGTTCTCCTTTACAGGTCGCATTTCTCAACCGATTCTCGTGAAAATTTGTGAGTAGGTTCAAAAATTATATAGTGTTTTGTTTTTATCAAGAGAATGATTTGATTTTTTTTCAAAATGGTGGAGATATGTAAAAAAAAACGTATTTCAGTCCGGTTTTCCGGCGCTGCGCTGGCTGTTCTCCTTTACAGGTCGCATTTCTCAACCGATTCTCGTGAAATTGTGTGAGCAGGTTTGATAATTATATAGAATTTTTCCGGCCGGTTTTTTGAAATTTTTTGAAATGACGGAGATATGTAAATATAGACATATTCCAACAATTTCGAAAAATGATTAAAAGTGTAACAAAACCTTTTTGTTAGCGGTGCAAAGTAAATTTTGTTTTTTATTTTTAAAAGATTCAAAAGTTCATCAATCAAAACATATGGGACATGCAAGAACCTTAGGGACATGGGACCAATATTCGAAATTTGAAAATGAATATTATGGTTGTGACTTTGTGACAGAACCTAGGACTGTGTAATTATTTGCACAGTATAGATACTTATTAGTTGCAAAATTAATATATATACTGTGTTATTTGTTTTTAAAAAACATACCATTTGAGCTACTTTTTAACGCGAGGTCTACAGCTCACGGAGCCACTAGTTGTATTTAATAGGTAGGTACTTGTTTTAAGTTTTTACCTATGAAATTAAAATTAGGCCGTAAACATACTCTACCGTAATAAAAATAGATAACATGTTAGTAAAGAAAGTTCGATAGAAAGGTTTGGATTAATTGCGGAAGTCGATTGCAATAAAAAACTATAAAATGTTTAACTCCTATACTTCTTACTAAGATAGAAGGTGTTATACTGATGATGATATCGATTTCGATAAGTATTTACTTACAAAGAGTATAAACAGCATGGATGCAGCTGGCACCGCCAAGCTGATCAGTGCAGCCTGTCTCCAAGTCACCACTGTACCGAGAAAGTACATCAGCATCACTCCTATGGATGTGAAGAACTGTGTCACAGTGCATAGTGCTCCTCGGGTTGAAGGTTCCCTGGAAAGAATGGAGGCCTTCATTTAAAAAATAAAAAAATATTAAAAACACGACTGCACTGCCAAATACGAACTAAAAAGTTAAATAACAAATGTCATTGCAGTCGGGGGCCGTTTTGTGAAATTATTTTTAATTAAAGAGGTCCCCCGACTGATGACATTTGTTATTTAACTTTCAGCCGCAGTCGTGTTTTTAAGTGTTAATATTTTTTAAATTTATTTCACTTTAGTGACAAATTATATAGTTTTGGAATGTACTCATTAAGGCCTTTCATTTGATGCCCATATTGTAATAATTGAACAAAAAAATATTCTTTTCACATTTGAAAGTGGCGTGGTACAGTCGCCATATTGACTTTTTCCACAAAAAATATAGTCAGTGTCACTCGGAATGATGTAAGGATTCTAAAGATACCCCATACATTCAAATCCGTTATGCCATTTAGAAGTTATGGTGGAATAAAGAAACTCACATACCCACAAACATACATGAATCCTGAACACATATACCTCCTTTTTTGGGCAGTCGTGTAAAAAATGACATAAATTTAAGTGTATTTATCTAATAAAATTTAAATACCATAAGAGCTTAAAATACATGATTTTAATATAACAATGTATAAGAACTATGTACCTATTCTATATTTGCCAGACCGAGAAGTTGACTCCTCAATTGAAACATGTATTGCCTATAAATATTGTATACCCGGAATATAGGATTTGTACATCAGAAAACATTATGTTTTTGATTACAAAATGAAACCATTAATTTTATTTACTAAAAAAACAAGTAATTTTGGATCTTTCATTGCCATGATCTTGTTCATTCAGCTGTGGAATTATTTAAATGAACAAAAAGCTGATGTGCCTATGTATTTATGTTAACGAGATTAAATAAATATCCAAACCTTAAATAGATATTAGGCTTCGATGAATAATTTGCGTACAACCGGTTTTATTTTTATTTTCTAAGCAACACAACCGTAGTTACTGTTATTGAGTTCAGAGATGCTAGGTTTTTTATTTAGATCTATCTTGATCTAAGCTAGATTAGGCTAGACAAAAATAAAAAATGTAGCACACTGAAAACTTGTTATGGATTTGAAACTCTTGAAGAATGACCTAATCACTAGTTTCCAACTTATTAAATACTAGCTGCCGCCCGCGACTTCGTCTGCGTGGAAAGTTTTTTTGCTATCCCTCAGGAACAATACTTTTTTTCGAGATGAATGGTACCCTATGTCCTTCTCTGTACCCCTGACAACGTGTATGCAGAATTTCATGACGATCGGTTCAGTAGTTAAGACGTGAAGGCGTAACAAACAAACAAACAAACGGACTTTCGCATTTATAATATTAGTAAGGATAGTAGTACCTAGTAGTAGTAGTATTTACAAAGAAGTAATGTACTAAATCCATGCCTTTTGTCCTGTTTTTGTTGACTTAAAAATTATTTGTAAATATAGATATGATTAATAATGTAATATAGATAATATATTTGGCAGCACTCATTCTCACACTCATTCTTCACAGTTCCGTGTCATAGGTACCTATTAGCGTTTCTACTTACATTGCATATTAAATTTACATGTCGAAGCCATGTATGTTTCCGTGGAATAGAAACGAACGTAAACAAAAATAGAGGAAAATTTTAATTGAAGTAGGTAAACTACTTGAGAAGTCTGTTTAGTTTCGTAGCAGAACAAGTCAAGTAAAGAGGTAATAAGTAAAAGTGTTTATCAATACGATCAATACACATTAAAAAAACCCGCCCAAGTTGCGAGTCGAACTCGCGCACGAAGGGTTCCGTACCAAAAAAAACACGTTTGTTGTATAGGAGCCCCACTTAAATATCATTTATTTTATTCTATTTTTAGTATTTGTTGTTATAGCGGCAACAGAAATACATCATCTGTGAAAATTTTAACTATCTAGCTATCACGGATCATGAGATACAGCCTGGTGATAGACGGACATACAGACAGACGTACAGTGAAGTCTTAGTAATAGGGCCCCGTTTTTACCCTTTGGCTACGGAACCATAAAAAGTACGCGGGTTGCGATGCGACACGAATTAATTATGTAAGCTACCTATTGCTTTACATGAAACTGCAATTTCATAAAGGTATAACCAACTTCTTTGCCGTGTATGTGCCGGCCTAGAATAGCACTACCCCCTCTCGTCCCGTGGGTGTCATAAAAGGCGATTCCATCAGGAGACGGGTAGCAGCGTCTTCTAAAAACTCGGTCCTGCGATCTGCGATCGCCAACCCGCCTGCCAAGCGTGGCGATTATGCACAGTGCACAGACCATACAACAAGTATTGGTTATAAGGTCTGTGCGATTATGTCAACCCCCCCCCCCCCCCCCAAACGAATATAAACAAAAAAAGATTGGCCCCCAGTGTGGTTAATTCATCCAAGCCCCCAGTCCCCGGCAGCCCCGCTATTCCTAGCTACGGTAGGACGGTAGGCGTATTTCTTTAATCGTATTGAATTCGTCCCCTCCTCGCGACGATTTCAATACGTTTTTGGAAATCAAAATATGCCACGTAAACGTATCGATTTCAGCCCCATTAGTAGAAAAAAACCAACACGGTTTTGTGCATTTATTTGTATGAAAGAATATCTCCCAAAAACGTATCAATTATGTCTACAGCTGAAGCTGACTTCATGGAGAAGGAGGACATCTTTATGATGAACTCCTTCTTCAGGAAGCCGGAGAGCCGGAATTGGACCTGTATCAGTCCGACGGTACAGTCAGTAATGAAATAGATTTTATCATGACATCGACGAAAAAGCAATTATTCAATGATGTCACTGTGATCAACCACGTCAAGACGGGGAGCGATCACCGATTGGTATCGTGGCACATTGAATATTAACTTAAAGCTGGAAAGGTCTTGACTGATAAAATCTACATCAGACTATTAGGTACCGGTCCATATTTAAAACCCCTAGAGTTTTCAACTCGAACTCCAAAACCGCTTCGAAGCCCTTGAGAACAGCATAGATGTGGACGATCTTAACAACATGGTGGTGGATACTGTCCGTACGGTAGGGTCCAAGTTCTTTAAGATAGAGTGATTCAAGAGGAAGGTTTATCTTAAACGGGCAATTCTTATATATTTATTTCTGTGATCTCGGAAACGGCTCTAACGATTTCGCTAAAATTTAGTATATGGGGGTTTTCGGAGGTAAAAAATCGGTCTAGATTAGTCTTATGTTTGGGAAAACGCGTGTTTTCGAGTTTTCATGCGTTTTTCTTTCGACGCAGAATATGGTCGCTAATTTCGTCCGGTTGGCCACTGTCCGTCTGGTCTAGCGGCTTAAGACGCGGACGGCAAGATTCGAGTGTTACGAGTTCGAATCCGGCTCGGTGACTTGTTTTTTTTTATATGTTTAAGTTTATATATAATTTTTCAATTTTTATTGTTTTTAGACAAGTTTAAAAAAATGTAGTTAAAGTTTGAGATAACAATGTAGATTATCACCTAAACACCACCATATTACAATAAATAGTTACAACCGAGCAAAGCTTGGTCGCCCAGATATTATGTATGTAATACATGGTGTTAAATTCTACACTACACCGAAGCGAAGCGAGGGCGGGTCGCTAGTTTTTAATAATTTATTAGTATTAGACTTGTACTTGACTTGTACTATGTATCCTGTGGTATTAGTAGGAAGTTTATTTTTATTTTTTAAGCAACACAAGCGTAGTACTGTTATTGAGTTCAGACGTGCCAGGTTTTTTATCTAAATCTATCTAGATCTAAGCTAGATTAGGCTAGATTAAAAATGAACCCATGGATGAATGGAAATTTGTATTTTCAGGAGACAAAAATAAAAAATGTAGCACACTGAAAGCTGGTTATGGATTTGAAACTCTTGAAGAATGACCTAATCATTAGTTTCCAACTTATCAAATATAGTAGTACCTAGTAGTAGTAGTATTTACAAAGAAGTAATGTACTAAATCCATGCCTTTTGTCCTGTTTTTGTTGACTTATAAATTATTTGTAAATATAGATATGATTAATAATGTAATATAAATAATATATTTGGTAGCACTCGACAATTGCTGATCTTTACAGTTCCGTGTCATACATAGGTATAGCGTTTCTACTTACATTGCATATTAAATTTACAAGTCGAAGCCTTGTATAGTCACTAGTTTTTAATATTTTATTAGTATTAGACTTGTACTTGACTTGTACTATGTATCCTGTGGTATTAGTAGGAAGTAGGATGGACGAAGTAACCTTGAAATGTGGTGTTTATATTGTGAGAAATTTGAAATAAACCTCTTGACATTGTCAGTGGGACTGGACATCAACCTTGTAGATAAGTAACGAACTCTCAAGTCAATCAGTGTCCGTTCCATGGATAATGCTGTCTGACACACATCTTATATCTCCCTCCTTATCACAACACTTGGGTGCAATGAGATAGAAATATGATTGTAATTTTCCAATTCATATCAACAACTTTAACTGATCTATTTATGACATTTACTATAAATTGTTTCGAATTTATGCAGTGATAGTGGGTGAGTAATAATTGTATGAGTTGTATCTCACATCAATAAATAGTGATAAAACATCAAAACAAAATAATCTTATTAAAATTATAGATTTTAGGCATAGATTTAATAGCAAAAATACTAGAAAAAGTCGACCTGTAGCAGCTCAGACGGGATTTCTTTTAAATTAATTATCAAAATAATTTTGTTAGGTTGTACTTAGGGTTGGGTAAATTTCACGAAAAATTTCGGTCTGTGAAATATTTAGAATAAATTTCATTTTGGTTTGAAATATTTCAGTTTAGAGTGAAATTTATTTTTAAGTTTCATCTGACCTAAATAATACAAAATTACATGCATTTTGTCAATATATCAACATAATTATAGAACAAAACAATAAACAAATAAGTTGGCTTAAATTACGAATAGTTTTGGCTATTTAACAACTTTTAATAACAAAATATTCAATGTCTGTTTTGATTTTCGGCCACGATGGCGTAGAAGAAAAACGACTTCATCAACGTTACGAAGGAATATGTAGAAAACTAACAATAAAAGTCGCAAAGTAGGACCAATAATCAGAAAATTGTAAGTTTAACCGTGGCCGCGCAGTCGAAACGTGGAGAACCGAGCCACACAGTTCTCTTAAATGGAGCTTAGTAGGCGTCCCATTCTTTTTGCTTAGAAAAATATAGAAAGTATAAAAAATCCCCAGATGTTTGGAAAAAAAACTGGCTCGACAGTAAAATTCTATATAATTTTCGAACCTGTCCACAAAATTTGACGAGAATCAGTTGAGAAATGCGCCTGTAGAGGAGAACAAACAGTGCTAAAATGGCGGAATGAAATGTTTCTTTTACATATCTCCGCCAAGGAAAATTTCGAAAAACAGGCTCAGTAATAAAATTCTATATAATTTTCGAACCTGCCCATAAAATTTTACGGGAATCGGTTGAGAAATGTGACTTGTAGAGGAGAACAAACAGCGCCGGAAAACTGGACTGTAATATGTTTCTTTTACATATCTCATTTAGAAAAAAATCGAAAAACAGGCTACAAAAAAAATCCGAAGCTCAGGCACTCCTAGGTTTGTCTAGCCAAACCTCAGGTTTGACAAGAAGCCTTAGTCAAAGCCTGAAAGCCCAAAATAAAATCGTGTTTCGGCTTAAAACCCAAAATAAAATCGTGTATCGTCTTAAATTACTAACCTATCACGTGTCCTATAGGAGTAACGCAGACTCTTTGACTAAACTTAACCTCAAGATTATGAAAAACATTATTCATTTCCGATGTGATATTTAGTCAAAGGTGCCTTACTCCTCTAAGTCACGTGATAGATTAGAAATTTAAGACAATCGCGAAGCGCAGTGGAGCGTTCATCTTAAATTTCGAGGTTATTTTCTTTTAAACAGACAACAGAATTTTTTTGTTTACAGGAAGATTGTTAATTTAGTTAAATTTTCACTCTAAAGTCCATTCATTTAGATAGTGTCGGTACACCCGCAAGCACTTGTGTTCAGAGACTAGGAATACCGGTAAGTTTTTGGTAACGTTATACAAATAACTAGCAATAGTTATAGCTTATTAAGTGTATACTTAAATCCAAGTTTTAGAAATGTATTGATATTTCGCAGTCGTACGTTTATACGGAAAGTCCGTAGTATTAGCTTGTAAATTTTCCAGAATCGTGTCTAGTGACGGAAGTTTTTTATTAGCATAAAATACAGATTTTTATTACTGTTCGGACGTACTACATCACATTCAAAGTCGTCCGTTTTCGATAGTCGGATTCTTCCGTTTTCACGTATTTGGTGTTAATGGGCCTATTTTTAATATTATTCCGAAGCTGGTTCTTGGTATCCCCACTATTTTTGAAGTATCTAGGTGCAGATATAGGTACTGATTTCAACGCAATGCCGATGGACATTGATTATAAGTTGTTTACATGTTTTACAAAACACCTGTATTTTTTTGTTGGTTCACTTAAAGTTTCATCTTGAGGCACTTAACTGTCCTTTCAAGGATGATAAAATATTTTCAGTATACGTAGCAGAGTCAACAAATACAAGCTTTCACTACGGCGGCGCTTCGATGTAAACTGCCAATATCCAAATTGACTTGCGGGTGTACGCCGCACGCGGTATCCTTTGTTTATGCGGCGGCATCCTTTGACAAGAAGCGGCACGTGCAAAGGCGGCGCGATAAAAGGGCGACACTATCTAAGTGAATGCGCTTTACAGAATGTGTTTTTCATAGTTGTACAAACAAAATATCAAATTCTGTGCCTAATTTAAGCGTGACTGGTCAAACCTCGATTTGATCGTATTGAGTTTCGGCTTTCGACTGCCCAAGTTAGTCTCTCCTAGGTTTGGCAATAAATTCGTCAGTCAAAGGCCGAAATATGCCATTGGTTTTGGACTTTGACTAAGCCTTCTTGTCAAACCTAGGAGCGCCGGGACTTCGAGGTTTGACTATAACATTTATATAATTTTCGACCCTGCTCACAAAATTTAACAAGAATCGGTTGAGAAATGCGACCTGTACAGAAGAATAACAGCGCCAGAAAGCCGGACTGAAATATGTTCTTTTACATATCTCCACCATTTTGAAATTTTCGAAAAACTGGCTCGACCATATAATTCTATATATTTTTCGAACCTGCTCACAAAATTTCACGAGAATCGGTTGAGAAATGCGACCTGTAACCTATAGAGGAGAACAAACGGACAGCAGGAAGGACATACGAAAGAATTGTTGCCCAAGCTAAAGCAGAGACGCTTCGCTCGCGCTTCGCGCTCGCTCGGTCAATTACCTAAGCCTTTAAATTTTATTTAATACGTTAAAATAGTAAACTAATTCAAAAAATAAAAGATTTCTAGTACTGAAAATAAATTTCACTCAAAAGTGAAATATTTCAACCCGTTTTGAAAGATTTCATAAATTTCATAAAAATTTAATTTTCATTTCATTGAAATTTTCACTGGACCCATCCCTAGTTGTACTAACAAAATTATTCTGCTAATTAATTTAATTATATGAAAATAAAATACGGAAGATATTCTAAACTTGTCACAGCAACTTATTCACTATCATACTAATGAATGCAGAGTCGAGACAAAAGAGTCACGTACATAGGGGGGGGGGGGGGGTCTTATTTTACACATTACCGGTGGACCATCAGGCATTGTATAACAATGCCTAGGCAAAGGCAAAGTAGGCATTTTAGACATTTTGCGTTTTAGTTATTCTGCAAGTTAGTCATTCTGCATTTTAGACGTTTTGCTGTTTAATCATTCTGCATTTTAGACATTTTGCTGTTTAGTCATTCTATAAGTTAGTAATTCTGCGCTTTGGTCATTTTGCCCTCTTAGTCTATTTGCTTTTTAGGCAGTGTGATCAGGAAGGATCTTATTGCAAGATTTCGTAAGAAGCAAGTGAAGAGAATGGAAAATACTTGTCGATGAAATAGTCTAACTTAACCGTCAAGCAAATTACAAAAATCTGAATTTTTGTCCTAATAGCGGCTTTCTGCCAACAAAGAAGTGCGATGAGTGATTTATGTAGGTCAAGAATTTTCGTTACGACGATTGTTGTTCGATTTTAGCGATTCTTTTTTCGTATAAGCTCTTTTGAGACCCCTGGAAATGAAACCATCTGAAAAAAAGAGTCTACAACTCCCTCTTGAAAATCCCCCTAAGGGGGAAAACTGGGTTAGGTTGAGGGATGGTAACGGCGGCGGTAGAAAAAAGGCCTTAAGAAGAGCATCTGTTCAAAAGGTTATAGTTTTTTTTTGTTTCTGATTCTAAAACGTCTCTATAAATCGGGATCCCGATCAAAAAGTTATAATTATTAACATTAGATGTACACATTTTACTAAATTTATTTAAAGTGCAGTTATAACCTTTTGAACACACGCTCCTCAAATTATAAAAAAACCGGCCAAAACACGTTTGTTGTATGGGAGCCCCCCATAAATATTTATTTCAGTTTTTAGTACTTATTTGTTGTTATAGTGGCAACAGAAATACATCATCTTTGAAAATTTCAACTGTCTACCTGTTGTCGTTATTAATATAAAGCAAAAAACGGCAAAAAAAATACGTTTGTTGTATGGGAGCCCCCTTAAATATTTATTTTATTATATTCATAGTATTTGCTATTATAGCGGCAACTGAAATACATCATCTGTGAAAATTTCAACTGTAGACAGTTGAAATTTTCACTAGTTTTTTCAAATTTATAGCTAGAGCTATAACGGTTTGTGAAATACAGACAGGCAGAGAGACGGACAGCGGAGTCTTAGTAATAGGGTCCCGTTTTTACCCTTTGGAACCCTAAAAGTATGGTACAAACTTACGTGATCTCTCCAACGTATGAATTGATAGGGGCTTCCATAAGTCCCGTGCCTAGCCCCAACAATCCATTTGCTATGAACAGCATCGGCAGGTTGAATGCGAAGTACATGATGATCCAGGCGATGAAGTGGGGGATGTTCACCATGAAGGTTGCCTTTTTCCTTCCAAAATAGTCCACTATAGGCCCCGAGAGGATCGCCCCAAACGGCTGCGTGAGGAATGATATACTGCCTGCGAAGAAAAACCTATATTTGAACTTTGAAAATTTTAAGAGATATGGCATAATTTGACTTTTTTGTTTTCGTAAAAAAGGCACAGTATATAAGGTGGAATCAAATTATGTAACAATATTGAAACAAGTTGGTACACAGGTCACATGAGTAAAAAAACGTTTTATCTACTCATGTGCACAGGTTGCACTTTCTCCAAGGAACATAGGTCGAAAAACGAACATAGGTAGAAAATGTATTGGTCAGCTGACCGACTTACTATGGAAAGACGAAAAAAAATTTTTTTTTGACCTATATTCCTTGGAGAAAGTTGTTCAGTTTAATTAATTAAACCCCACGCGGCGATCGGTAGCCGGATAACAATGAAATACTTATTGTGTCTCAATTTCCAGGGGTTGAAGAGTTAAACAACATTATCACTTGTTTCGGTATTGTTAAATAATTTAGTTTCACCTTATATAGAATACTCAGCATCTTTCGCAAGAAAATCTACCAAAATCGAGATAGATGGCGCTGAGTTTTCCATATAAAATTATTCGATTTAAATTATTAATTTCAACATATTTTTAGGAAGGAATTTAAATCACTAAGGCCGTTTTCTTGCTTCATTTAATGCAGAATTCTCAGAATTTTATACCTTGTTCGCCAAATGAAGCTAGTACGAAAAGAATGCGCTTGCACACGATTGGACGCAGATCAGACGGTAAGACCGCGTTCACAATGCGAGTCACAATTAGTCTGTCGTTGCTCGCCGTACCGTTTAGACGTCTACCGCTACCGCGTACCTTGTTCGTTGAAACCACTGTAAATTTCTGACCTGCCCCCCTAGCATGACCG
This sequence comes from Agriphila geniculea, assembly GCA_943789525.1. NCBI lineage: Eukaryota > Metazoa > Arthropoda > Insecta > Lepidoptera > Crambidae > Agriphila > Agriphila geniculea. The sequence continues at coordinate 17,245,177 of OX038890.1, forward strand.
ACGCAATACGATATATATCGCGTGATAAAGCATTTTATCGACACTCAACTGTCAAAATCCATTGTCTTTTGACAGTTAAACGTGATAAATCGCTATATCATATCGAGTTTCGATGGTCATGCTAGGGGGGCTGGACTTGGCGTGTTTACTGGATTTTGTTTTTGTTGCTTACCCGACAAATGGGCATGTTTATTGGTTTTTCTAGAGTATGGAAGGATAAGGTCAAGTGAAAAAAAGGCGTTAATTGGGTCTTTTCTTTAACAGAAAAAACTATGATATGTAACAGGTTTCATTTATGTTTAATTTCATTTAGTATGGCATTAACATACATAACCATCAAAGTAATAAATGTATGAAAAGTTTAATTAAAGATATTGTTAGATTTCCATGATATTTTATAAATGAAATTATGGATGATTAAAATTATTATGATGTTATTTGTTGTTGTTTATTTAATAAATTATATATTATTTTAACACCAAAGTAATGTTTAATTGAAAAAAAAACCCAATCTAACATTCCTTATTAGCAGTATGACTACACCTTACGATTTTATACCTGTCTCGGGCGCTCGTGGGCGGCGTCACAGAATACATAATAGTACAAAGTACAGAACATTCACTCCGCATGGTCATTTAAATAAATAGCGACTCTTGTTTAGACACAATAAAGTGCAATTCAGGTCGCACACCGCTTCCTTGCGTACAGTTATATTCACCTACAGGTTGCCTCTCTTTCTATCGCGTAGCTCTTAGCTCTTCTAACAACTTTAGGGTTGTCTTCTTTTAATCCTTCAACGCTCGAGCGGCCCCATCGGGCCGCACAACACAACAATGGAAAATCTATTGTCTCATTTTCTGTGCTCGAAGGATTAAATACTTTATTACAAGTTTTGTGTTTATAATGTGTACCTACCTACTTAAATGTGAAAAAATTACGTTTCAAATAAACCTAGGCTAGATGTGCAGTTAACGCCACATTAGACTATGTGTTAAATTTGAGGCAGTCTTTATGCCACCGCCACCATACTGTTGCCGGTTACGGAATCCTTAAATCGAGAAATGTAGGTATTTAGTTAAGTAGGTATAATTCGCACAAAAAAAAAAAGAATGAAGTAGGTGGGTACCTTAGGAAATTTGATCCAGAAAAATAGTCACGACCCGCCTCTGAATATAAGTACCTATAACTACACGCTTTCCTACCTATAGTATAGGTTACACCTACTTATCAAAAATAGGTATGTACTATGGGCAACAGCGTCGCTTAACCAGTTTGCAACAAAATTCGTGTGCGCGCATATCGCCCCTGCACGAACTAAACGTATGTGACAGCGGGCGCGGCGTGCAAGCGATTTTAACCTTAGCAGTGGTTAAGCGACGCTGTTGCCCATGGTACCTACTCATAAAAATTACGAGAAAAATAAACAAAATATAATTTTTTCTTATACATTTTAGAATCTTTCGGTATAGCGAATAAACCGGTCAAGATCGAGTCGGACTCGCGCACCGAGGGTTCCGTACCATCATAATTGCACCATCAAACCACACTGCAGAGTAGAATAATCAAATTAGTATTGCAGCTTTAGGTCAGCGCCATCTCTTGACCGATATTGGAACTAATGTTAACTTTTTTAGAAATTTGATAATTTCTAAAAAAGTGTGCTACCTATATTGAGACATTGTTTTATTTTTCCTGTAATCTTTAAATAAACTGCTATCACATAGAATGATTTCTAATTTTTCTCTTTGCAAACTTCGGAGATAAGGGGGGGGGGACGGTAATTTTTTTTCATCATAAGTTGAAAACTATGTGGCCTAAAACAAAAAGAAAAAATGATAAACAAGGTGCAAACGGCGTTCTATCATATGATATTCCACATGCCCTAGTAGAACCCACTTCAAATTTTTCAGACCCTTTTTCAGTCTCTGTTGTAAAAAAGGTATTTATTTTTTTATTAATTTCTTATTTACAAAATAGTTGGGCGAATGTCATCTAACTATTCCGAATTTCAAGTTGATACCATTAGTAGTTCTCGAGATATCCAGCTGTGACAGACAGACCGAGTCACACCATAAGGGTTCCTTTTTTACCATTTTGGTACGGAACCCTAAAAATGAAAACTTTGAATCCTTCTGTTTATTGCGACAGCCGTCCACGCAACAATTATTAGTATTACGATTCTCCATCCTTACTAATCCTTACTAATATTATAAATGCGAAAGTCCGTTTGTTTGTTTGTTTGTTTGTTACGCCTTCACGTCCTAACTACTGAACCGATCATCATGAAATTTTGCATACACGTTGTCAGGGGTACAGAGACGGACATAGGGTACCTTTCATCCCAAAAAAAGTATTGTTCTCGAGGGATAGCAAAAAACCTTTCCACGCAGACGAAGTCGCGGGCGGCCGCTAGTATTATAAATGCGAAAGTCAGTTTGTTTGTTTGTTTGTTACGCCTTCACGTCTTAACTACTGAACCGATCATCATGAAATTTTGCATACACGTTCTTAGGGGTACAGAGAAGGACATAGGATACCTTTCATCCCGAAAAAAAAAAATTATTCCCGAGGGATGGCAAAAAATATTTCCACGCAGACGAAGTCGCGGGCGGCCGCTAGTTATTTATAAATTATAATAGTGTACGGTACAGTGCTGGGAGCAATAAATAATGATCGATTGAACGTCATAGAGGCACAGAATAACGCACGCGTGTACTCACAAGCGCGGCGGCAACCCTGACTGATTTTGCAACTCCGAGTTGTCGCGCGCTCCGAGTTGTAGGTATTTATCGCGGTAGGTATGGGCGAGTGACGGATGCCTGGCGGCGTCAGCTCATTTGTTGTCCTTGTCGTTTGTATGCAAATATGGGAAAGAGACAGCGCTTTGCTAGCAGGCTATGGTATAATACACTGTACTTACTATTAGTTATTCTGTGATAATACTAAATACATTACGTTTGTTGTTTAGTGGTTGGTCAAACTGATAAAGAAAAATTGTGCTATTTCAAAAACAAATATTATTTTTGTCCATCTACTGTGTAAACGTGTCATGTTTTTTTTTTCTTTTACGTTTACCAATTTTTATGTTTAAGTTAAGTATACTTATTTATTTTTCTTGAAGTATTGTTTATTAATATTGTGTGGTTTGTAATAAAATAAGGTATAGAGACCTTTTCGTTTCCGTGAATGAATTGGATGAATATAATATTACGATTATTACAATATGAACATTAATATCGAGGAGCAGTTAGCGAAAAAAAAACAGGTAAGTCTCTGAGATAAAATTAGTGGGTTTTTAGCCCTGGATTTTAGTGGATAAAATCCATTGGAATAATCCATAGATGGATCTTTTTGCACCTTTATGTCCACTTTAATCCTTGATTACATAAAGCTTAATCTTGAATGAAAAAAAATCTTAAGAATACCTACGTCACAGTAAGGCTATGCCTACATGTACACAAAAGAAAGTTAAAACGTAACAGACGTACTTTAATCCTAAACTACATTCGCCGAACAAACAATACGAAATTAAATTAAGACTTTAACTGAGATTACGTTACAAAATTTTTTGTTTGTGTGTAAAGATGTTCATGTGTAAAGATTTGTTCAAATGTAATCAGGGAGGGATTAAGAGGCTAAGTAAACAGGACATGTACATTTTGTACGCCGACTAACTCTAATCTCTCTTTAAAAGAAGATTTATTTTAACTAGCATTTGCAATTTTACGAACTTAAAACAATGGCTCTTGTTAAATTGGCATTTGACCATGGATGAAGAAACCAACATTGAATATAAAAAAGTGTGCAGAATATTTGATTTCGATTGTTTTATTTCGCGCTATTTACCTTCTAGAAAGTGAAGTAAAGCATAAGATACATTACATCCATCATAATTTACTTGAGTGCCAAAATTGGGTCCCAAATTCTTTCCAACAACGATATTTGGTACTGAGAGGTATTACGCATCATTATGCACTAGCACTACACTAGTCATTTGAAACTGCTAACCATTCGACGCAATCATTACGTAATAAGATCTATATTCTGGTATTTGACATTTCATTTAATTCGTCGGTTAGGCAGCGCGAAAGTTCTTTTTAGGGTTCCGTAGCCAAAATGGCAAAAAACGGAACCCTTATAGATTCGTCATGTCTGTCTGTCTGTCTGTCTGTCTGTCTGTCTGTCTGTCTGTCTGTCTGTCTGTCTGTCTGTCTGTCTGTCTGTCCGTCCGTATGTCACAGCCACTTTATTCCAAAAGTATTAAGCCTACATAGTTGAAACTTGGTAAGTAGGTGTATTCTGTGAACCGCTTTACGATTTTTACACAAAAATAAATAAAATAAAAGATTAAGGGGGGGCTCCCCATACATGGAACTGAAACTGAAAATTTTTTTTTTCATCAAACCAATACTTGTGGGGTGTCTATAGATAGGTCTTTAAAAATGACATTGAGGTTTCTAAGACTATTTTTTTTCAATGTCAACCGTTTGAAAGATATCTGCCGCCAAAGTGGTAAAATGTGTGTCCCCCCCCCTTTAACTTTTAAAGTAAGAGGTTGAAAAATCTAAAAAAAATATATGCTATAGATCTTAATAAACACTTTCAACGAAAATTGGTTTGAACGAGATACAGTAATTAGTTTTTGAGATATAGTACATTTTACAAAACCGCAAATATAACTTTGTCATTCATACAAACACTGTGAAAAACAAAGTTAATTTTTCAGACGAAAAATGATAGCGGTATTAAAATATGGTATGGTATATAATGTACCTACGGAACCCTACTGCGCGTGGCCCGACACGCACTTGGCCGGTTTTTTTGTATAGACAAAACTGCGGCCTTTAAGTATTGACTTTAAAGGCCAACGCTCGCTAGCAATTAAGTACTTGTTGTATGGTCTGTGCTAGCAATACAGTTAAGTACAGCTTTTGACGACTGCTACAGATACACAGAACCCTAGCATGGTGAGCGAAACAAAGGCACGCTTTTAGCGCCACCTAGCGTGTTGCAACTTTGTTGGCTCTGACCTTTAGAGCATTCAACCAAGCTCTGACCTGACTGTTTTGAAGTTTTGCTATGTAATGGCAAAATATTAAAAAATACTATACATATTGTGTTATTAATGTAAATTTCAAAACTGTGATTTGGGTGGACAAAGTGTTGTGAAATCATTTTTGGTCATTTAAATTAAATATGGCAAGTAAGATCTATTAAAAAAGAGTGTTTTATTTTGGTTATATTAGGGTTTGTTTGCTTCATTTTTAGTTGCAGATTTTGTAAAACAAGAGAATAAAGCTAAGTATTTTAATAATTTTATTAAGTGATAATTAACATATACAGGGTCACTGGAAATATGACGTATTCCTGCTAATGGGTTATAGATGAGGTCAAAACAAATATTTTTTGTCATGTAACTTTTTCTCAAAAAATTAATAGTTTTTGAGTTAATTGAAATTAAGTATTTTTTTACCAAAAGTACGTTTTCAGACACAAAAATTTAAAATAAAAGATAACTACTCATTCGATTCCGGATTTTTTATTATTTTGGGATAGAAAACAATCTGAGTGTTGATAATGAATAAAAAAAAATTCATAAAATACAGGTGTTTATAAAAAAATCAATCCTTAAATGCATTTTTTATTTTTATTTTTTCAGATTTTTTAGAAATAGCTTCTAATATCTTTAAAAAAATCCTAGTAACTAAGCGTGCATAATATTTTAAAAACATCACCATCTATTCAGCTTTCAGTTGAGGTATAAAACTTAATAATAGCTTAAATAAAAAATGAGAAATTAAGACTTAACTAAATAGCAGTCCCATTTCATGTAGCAAAAATTTCCTACTTCAAGCGCTTCGGAGGTGGCCGTATTATCCTCTTATTCCATAAATGTGAAAGTTTTCTTGTTTGGATGATTGTTAATCAATCACGTAAAACGGCTGAACGGATTTGGATGAAATTTGGCACACAGATAGTTTATAAGCCGGATTAAAACATAGGAGGATACTATTATCTTGGTTAAAGGTTCCCTAGGGATTTTCTCGAATGTAAATGCGAATAAAGTCGCGGGCGGAAGCTAGTTTGCCATAAATGATCGTGCTTACTAAAAATACTTTCGTTCGAGTGAGTTTGAAATAGGATTATTTTCCGCCGATGAGTAAAAATTTTATACAGACAGCATCAAAAATAACCATGTATATCAGCCATTTTTAATGACCCGCTGCTGGGGAACATGCCTTGTCGAATTCGACAGACTATGTAAGTCTGTCGAATTCGAGTTGCATTGTATGCTGTGCGACCTCTAGGTTTCGGTGAGCAGTTATGAGGCAAGTATCATCAGCGAACTGGTATACAGAGCACTGCCGGAATAGGTTACACATATCGTTAACATAAACAAGATATTCGGTTGGACCTAAAATTGAACCTTGAGCTGTGCCGCGCAAGGTTGGAATTAAATCACTTTGTTCCCCGGCTATACTTACTGTGTTAAATCTGTTTCGGTGGTAATTTTTAAACCTATATTAAATATAAAAATATATATAATAAGTGCTATAATACGATGCCATAATATAATCTATAATCAGGCAATATTCATTTTTCGATTTACTTAATTTTGGGCCATTCTGAGCTAACCGCTTCTATTGTGTGGCTCATCCTCATAAGATAAAGTCACTACTCGGTAGTACCTATAAATGGTCAGTGCATTGGGATGGAATCCCAAGGGTGTGAGTGCGAGTCCCGTCTGACAGCGTCGGAGCTAGGGTCATGAGCGTCTCAGGCAAGATTTAAATTTTGCTTCCCAAGACTTATTTCTAGGATCATGAGCGCCCCTTACAAGATTTGAATTTTGCGCCCCAAGAAATAAAATTTCTAGGATAATTAGCGCCTCTGACAAGGTTTGATTTATGCGCCCCAAGACTTATTTCTAGGATCATGAGCGCCCCTTACAAGATTTAAATTTTGATTCCCATGACTTACTTCTAGGATCATGAGCGCCCCTTACAAGATTTAAATTATGCGTCCCAAGACTTACTTCTAGGATCATGAGCGCCGCTTACAAGATTTGAATTATGCGCCCCAAGACTTATTTTTAGGATCATGAGCGCCCCTTACAAGATTTGAATTTTGATTCCCATGACTTACTTCTAGGATCATGAGCGCCCCTTACAAGATTTAAATTATGCGTCCCAAGACTTATTTCTAGGATCATGAGCGCCACTTACAAGATTTGAATTATGCGTCCCAAGACTTATGTAGTGTGGTACACAACGTCATCATCAGTGACGTATGAAGCTAACATTGTTTTTACTATAAATTAATATTCTGTTTTCTTAGTTAAAGTAAACATGTAACATGTAATCGGATACTTTTATAAATAAGCTAAATGTCATTGTAAAACATTAACGTATTGACCTTTTTGGAATTACTATAAAAACCCTGTTTTTCTCTAAATAAATGAACAGTTAAGAATCGACTTTTCTTGTGTTATTACGTCTCCCGACGCCGCACATTGCACTTATTTCTAGGATCATGAGCGCCCCTTACAAGATTTGAATTTTGATTATCAAGACTTACTTCTAGGATCATGAGCGTCCCTTACAAGATTTAAATTTTGCTTCCCAAGACTTACTTCTAGGATCATGAGCGCCCTTACAAGATTTGAATTTTGCGCCCCAAGACTTATTTCTAGGATCATGAGCGCCCCTTACAAGATTTTAATTTTGCGCCCCAAGAAATAAGTATTTCTAGGATAATGAGCGCCTCTGACAAGATTTTAATTATGCGCCCCAAAGACTTAGACTTATTTTCTAGCTATGAGTCAGCAAAAGTGCGCCCCTTGAGGGTTGCGCCCTTGCTAGCCACTAGCTACGACGCTGCCGTCTGAGATACGCTCGGCGGCAGAAAAATCGCATCTTTTAAAAATTTCTTGAAAGTTAATTTAATCCCATTAATAGTAAGTGTTGTTATATACTTCTTTCCCTTCGGACATAGCCAACAGTCTTTAGAAACCGTTAGGATACTCGTCGAATGGAATCAATTACTGAGATTCAGTTTCCAAGGAAGATTACATTGCCTCATTTTTTTTTGCAATATTTGAGCAACTTCATGGGCAATAGTATCCATCTTGGGTATTTTTTAAATTTTTTAATTGTTTGACCCCTTTTATTTCTCTTTTATGGCGGCGCAAACAATAACGCTTTAAGCGTTTAATTATGGTAACTGTTATGTTAATTAAACCAAACAATTGTTAATTGAAAGCTTATTAAATGTACTTTTAATAGATATCAACATTTACACAACAAAACGTTAGCTAGCAATAGCAGGTGGTCAAGTCTAAACTTATTTTCGAAGAGGTGTGATTTCTCTGATTTTTTAGGTATATTATTTATATTTTTATAAAAATACCATTGTGAATGCGAAAAATGTAAATTATAAGATTCATATTCTTACCGAACCATGAAGCCTGCGTCTCGTTTAAAGATAGGCCTTCTGGGGCATTTAGAAGGTCTGGAACAGCGATGGTGGCGAAGCTGATCGCCATCCCCAGGTCCAGCAGCAGAAGATTTGGGGCCATGCATGCTATCAGCTGGAATACAACGGTATTTAGTTGGAAAGGTGCGAAAATAAAAAAGGCTGGGCGCATAACATGACGTGTATATATCGTCATTATTTTTTTGGACGCAGGTGCTTGTCATTTAACTTACTAACTAAAAGGTTTTACCACATAATATATAGTGGTACAAACTAAACTCCGTTCCATGAAAAACTCGCAGCTCATTGGTCACGGCCAGAGCTGGGCCATAGGCTAGGACCTAGCCTACGTATGTGTACGTGACCTTCAATAGCCTAACCGCTAGACTATTGAAGGTCATGCAAATTGACCGATTTTTTTGGGAGCTCGCGTTGTGGAACAGAGTATAGCGCGTGGACGCCGTGCATTAGGAAAGGAAGGTAGTAGACCCCCACAGTAAATCCTCAGTAGACGAAACTTTACAGTATGATAAAGTATCATAAATGAAACATATTTTTTAGATTATCCAAATAATTTTTTTTTTGTTTTTGGATATATGTACATAGGTTTTGGTTCATACATATATTACATCCTTGCAAAGTTTCATCGACTGAGGATTTAATGTTAGGGTCTCCATACAAAAGATCGCTTCATTTCCTACAAGCTCGTCGCGACGTCCTGCCGTTTGTCGCTTCACATGGTTTCAAGTGGTTTGAAAAGGTTAATAATATGAAAGTCGTTTACATACACGTTTCTATTTTGTCTAACAGCTCGATCTAGCTAAGTTTGATCGGTAAATCTAAAACTGACAACGATTGTAATAGATATTTCTTATAGGGAACATGCATAAGTCACCGATTTTGATAAATTTGAGCTTGATCGCTGCGGTCACGTATAAAAACATGATGGAACAGAAAAATAAAAAATAAAATGTATTACTTTAGTTTTATCACACAAGGGAAAATAACGATTTTTTTTTTTCGATTTCGGATATAATGCACTTAACAGTCGGATAGAACATCAAATAAGAAATAATATTTTGTAAAACACATATGTGCTTAAACGCAATATTTAGGGAGACATTTAAAAATTCTTGGCTAACTCCATACTAATGCACTGAAACGTGACATGAGTGACGTCACAAATGTTGACCTTTTTGTATAGAGCGTTTTCGGCGGGTGCTGCTGCGTGCTAACTTCAAGTAACTATATCACGAGAAAAAAACACAAGAGAAAAGTTTTAATATTACAGTTGATTTTCCCACGCATTAAACTTTTGATTTTGATACAAAAAAAAAATTGATGCATGCACACACAAGGTGTAATCAAATTGGTAGAAAAACATACTGTTTTATCAAAATTAAGAAAAACATCTAAATGTTTTTAAGTTAGTAGATTTTCTAAAAAATCTACTTTAGCTACTGTCACTTTAATTGATATTTTCTCTGTTCATTTAATACGATTGCAAAAAGTAATACATCTAGCAAAACTTAAGTAAGTATAAAAAGTATGACTGTGAGTGCGAAGTCACTTAAAAAAATCTGGTAACCAAAATATTGGTTTACTTTAAGCATTGACAGTAATAATAATAATTTACTAGAGCTACTAATAAATAAGTGGGAAAATATTATTTTTATTAATGAAAAATAATATTTTAAGGTGTAAGTTTCACTAACACACTAAAATTTCCTGTTTGATAACCTATCAAAATAGAAAACCGACCAAGTGCGAGTCGGACTCGCGCACGAAGGGTTCCGTATCAAAAAACGGCAAAAAAATTACGTTTGTTGTATGGGAGCCCCCTTAAATATTAATTTTATTCTGTTTTTAGTATTTGTTGTTATAGCAGTAATATAAATACATCATCTGTGAAAATTTCAACTGTCTACCTGTTGTCACTATTAATATCGAGAAAAAAATCACGTTTGTTGTATGGGAGCCCCCCTTAAATATTAATTTTATTCTGTTTTTAGTATTTGTTGTTATAGCGGCAACAGAAATACATCATCTGCGAAAATTTCAACTTTCTAGCTATCATGGTTCATGACATAAAGCCTGGTGACAGACAGACAGACGGACAGCGGAGTCTTAGTAATAGGATCCCGTTTTTACCCTTTGGGTACGGAACTCTAAAAAATTAGTACCTAGCATCAAAAAAGTAACATTTCAGGTTCCTCGAAACTGGTGTTTGTAAAATAAACCAATTTAATGATTTACTAACCTTGGTGTAAATAGCAGCCAGTGTAAATATTCGTGAGTGGCAGTTAACAGAATATGTTTAGCTAGTTCTTACAGTAAAACCCATGGGGATTTTTATGTATGTACACATTAAGGCGGTACCCTGAGCGAAAGTGGCGCCGCGGTGAATTTTATTTAATATTATAATTCTAAAACACAATTTGAATAATGTCTCTCGTGGAGATTTTAGGGCCCATGGTCTAGTATTTTTAGAAGTAATTTCTACATGCCCTCGTAGTCATTCGTAGAAGTAGATAGCAAAACTGCTAAATGTGGCCGTTTTTGACACAGTACAGTAGATAGAAATCTACTTCTACGAATGACTACGAGGGCATGTAGTGATACCCTCTAAAAATACTAGACCATGGGCCCTAAAATCTCCACGAGAGACATTATTAAAATCTTTTTCTATTAATGACTTATTAAATAAAAACCTCTGAGGGCGCCACTTTCGGTCATACAACGGCCTTAAATAACGGAACACAATCAAAATGAAAATGCAAGTATTATTGTCGTGAATTGGAATGTTTCAAAATTCTGAATTTGTCGCTGTATCGTAACGTAAATCTATTTTTAATATTGTCTTATTTCAAATCAAAGAACTTAAATTTAGAGAAAATTATATTTTGAATTAAAAAAATTGTATCAACTAAAATTTAATAAAGGAGATATCGGTCCTGCCTTAATTAGAGCATTAAGGGACCTGGGGCCCTATTTTGAATCGCTCGACTTTTCGACTGATTTTCGTTCGACATCTCATTGTTTTGAGTCATATGTCAAACGAAAATCAGTAGAAACGAGCGCTCGACTGGAGTCAAGCGATTCAAAATAGGACCCCTGCGCTGCCCGCATCATGCGACTTCCCGCGCCCAAAAAGTAGATTTTTGGGTGCAATTTGAGAAAGGAATATTTTCGCATGAGGTGCATTTTGTGAAAGGAGTTTGCTGCGACTGAAGAATTGAGATTTTGTATTTTCTTAATTATTTTACAAATAATAGCCACGCATTCAATTTCTAACCCAAGCCCTCTTTTTAATAGTTAATGATATACCATTAATTTGTTGATATTTTTATTGATTATATTTAGATTTTATTTAAAATTTAAAAACGTCAAATAATATTTAATTGTTTTTTGTAGTTATTTTATTGACATCCTTGGTTTTTAGGGTTCCGTAGCCTAAATGGCAAAAAACGGAACCCTTATAGATAGAGATTCGTCATGTCTGTCTGTCTGTCTGTCTGTCTGTCTGTCCGTATGTCACAGCCACTTTATTCCGAAAGTATTAAGACTCCACAGTTAAAACTTGGTAGGTAGATGTATTCTGTTAACCGCTTAATAGATTTAATACAAAAATAAGAAAAGTAAAAGATTAAGGGGGGGCTCCCCATACATGGAACTGAAACTGAAAAAAATTTTTTTCTTCAAACCAACATGTGTTGGGTGTCTATAGATAGGTTTTTAAAAATGACATTGAGGTTTCTAAGACAACTTTTTCTCAAAGTCAACCGTTTGAAAGATATTCACCGCCAAAGTGGTAAAATGTGTGTCCCCCCCCCTTTAACTTTCGAAATAAGAGAGTGAAAAATCTAAAAAAAATATATGCTGTAGATCTTAATAAACACTATCAACCAAAATTAGTTTGAACGAGATATAGTAATTAGTTTTTGAGATATAGCACATTTTCCAAAACCGCAAATACAACTTTGTCATTCATACCAACACTGTGAAAAACAAAGTTATTTTTGCAAACTAAAAATGATAGGTGGTATTAAATATGGTATGGTATAAGGTAACTACGGAACCCTATGGCGCGTGGCCCGACACGCACTTGGCCGGTTTTTGTAATGTATGGCTAAATTGACGCTCGTGAATTTTTTGCTGGTGCTTATATAACAAAGGGGTTTTTTAGTATCATCTACATGTCATCCTCACAGTTTTTATAATAAATTCTTTAGTTAATTTAAATCTCAGTGGTTTCTGATGTGCTATAAATGTGAACACACATTGTAAAACTTTATTGATAATAATTGAAAAAAAAAATTGACGATGATTTATTTATAGTGTATGAATGTTATCATTGAAAGATTTTCTAGCTTAAATCGTTTTTCGATTTGTATTAATACTTAGTTATTACAAAAACTATGAAGCTAGGAATCAATCGGTTCATTGGATTGGAACAAATACTAGTTAAAACGATTTAAAAAAAGGAAAAATAAAGTAGTTGTGGTTTGTGAGTTATCTTTTTAATATAAAGTTAATAGCTATACGTCCTATTTTTCTTAATTAATTTATAATCACCGAACCTAAGTATTATTATTTTATCTGATTTAACTCCAGTTCGGTAAATAGTTTTATACAAAACTTACAATGAAAATAAATTGTCAATAAGATCTATTCCTATCGAGTACCAAAAACTAATACCAAATGGTATTTGTTTATTGCCGTTATAAAATTCTATTCCCAACGAGTCCCAATTTTTAAATATTTAAATGAAGATCAAAATCTATTCCCAACGAATACCAAAACATAACATTTGGTACAGTCACCGAAACAATTTATTTTGCGTTTTAATAATTTAATATTATGATTATCATAATACAATCCTAAACCTTCCTAAATTCACTTTATTCCGGAATTTTTACTCACGACACGAGTAGCTTAAGTGTATCACTTGCCAATTTTTTTACCTCCGAAAAATGGTGAGTTTGCTCTATTGTTTCAAAATCCAAGCGCCGTGTGCAAACAAATTTTTTTATTGATTGGTGGAATAAACGCTAAGACTAATGAAATAAGGAATGTTTTTTTTTATATTTTTGTTCTTGCATAAATTATTATTATTTCTATTAAACTGGTCAATTCTAAGGGATATTTTTATCTAATCCTTAGTACTTTTCTGTGTGTGGTGGCGTGCGCGCAATAACTTGAAACAAAATTGAAAGTGGTATTGATTAAGTGAGTACTTATTAATTTATAATTTTAAATTGATTTACTTATCAATCTTTTAATATTCCTATGTTCATATATAATATGATGTGTATTAATATAATGTATTACTTAGACGAATTTTTAAAAGATAACAGTTTAAGTCACGTCTTTTGTAAAGTCCAAGTAGGTACCTAATTACAAATCCCCGTTTTAGTTTATGCATTTCTTTTTTTAGAAATGTCTGATGAAGATGCTGTTACTCTGCCTCCCACAACTTCAGAAACCAACTCTATATACTATAGTTTTTTGTATACTGGTAACCACAAGTATACAAAAACTTTTTTTTTGTAAATATGTATTTAATCGTTGATTGTATGTGATATTCTTCAATTGTTACATTTTGATGACAATAAAAAAATATAGTTATGTAGGTACTTATCTAATTAAGTATCTCTGTTATTATAATAATGGACTAAACGTTTTCATACTACATTTTAATATGTTTGAAGAGACTGATTTTTATTAAATAAACACTTCTTAAAATCACATTTAAAAGCATTTTTATTACTGACTGTACCTCATAGCATTTAACTTATTTTAGGATTCGTTTATGAGTGGTACTCGTTGGGAATAGAATTTTATAACGGCAATAAACAAATACCATTTGGTATTAGTTTTTGGTACTCGATAGGAATAGATCGTCAATAAACAGTGTTCCACTGCAATTTCACTCGAGAATGTATGGCATTCAGATTAAAATAAATCGTACTCTGAAGTTGTTTACTTCTGTTGTGCATTTTTAAATTAATCGTATTGTAAACTTAGGCCACGTTCCGATTCACGTCAACTGTACTCACAGCGTGTGACGTCAATCTATACCGGTCCGAATCATTAGCACGCTGTCAGCATGCTCACGTCACGATCACGACACTATTGATTCGGACCGCTCGTGAGAGCGCTAACAACACTAACGTTGGATTGTTTTTAACAAAGTTACCTCAAAAAGGGGTAATCTCGGTAAAGTTAATTTTAATTCTACATGGGATAAGTAAATAAAAAGGCACTAATGAATATGAATAAAGTTCTATCACTAGAGAGCGGATCTGAAGTAGCTATTATTGTGTTAATATGGATATGACCAGTACAATTTTGTTACTCAAGTAACAAATAATAGGTACGTAGTTGTTTTTTTGTTGATTTTTAGTTTTAATATAATTTAATTAAGAAATGTTACCAACTTGTTTGTTACCTAAGGAACGAAATGGTACTGGTCATATCCATATTAATACAATAATAGCTACTTCAGATCCGCTCTCTATCTATCACTCTGATCAGTTATTTACTTACCAATTTATAAACCATCAAAGATTCAAAATACTTATTACCAACTGCTAGCTAACTAATTATTAACTAACTAACTATTAACTGCTAGCTCTCTCAACATCAATTTATTGTAATTATTTCGTTGGTATTTTTACAAAACACCTGCAGATCAATAAATTCAGACATCTTTTCTAAAAATAACAAATAATAACCACAAATTTTAACAAGAATGAACTTTGACAAGGAAGTTTGACAGCTACACCGACACGCTCACAGTGCTTTGGTAGAATACGCTGAGCGTCGTTAGCACATGCGATGACGTCATTTGTGACGTCACTTCAACTTAGCGTTGTAAGCATGAATCGGAATCGGAATCGGACCGGGCGTTAGCGCGCTCATAGTGCTCTAAGCGTGGTTCGGAACGCGGCCTTAGTTAGTTTAAAAAACCTTGAAGTTGTAGTCCATTCCTGATCAATCACCTTTGATTTGAGAGTACAGTTATATCTACGCATAGTAAACATAAAAAAAACATGAGACGAAATAATAATAACACAGAATAAATAATAGTAGAAAATAACGAAAACTTCTTTTAAATTAAATCAAAGGGTATATCTATAAATCATAAATTTATTTTTCACAAAATTTTGTGAAAAGAAAACGGCTTCACAGTATAAAACTAAATTCAAATAAACACCTCAGTTAATTAAAATTACTTTCAGTAAAAGGTACGACCACAATTTTCCTTTAAAAGTAAAAGTTTTAAAACTTACCTGTGATAACACAGATCTAAACCGACTGACGGACGGGGTCACCGGTTCCAATTGTAATTTTTGCACCATTTTCACTGTTTTTTATTAAACATGAAAAAAAAACTAATTGATAATTTTGCTGCCTTAATTTGTTAAACTACAGATAATATTAAACACAACATTTTTGTTTATTTAAGTATTAAAATTAAAAAAAGAGGTGGAATACTTTAGTCAAGACTGCAATTTAAAATTTTGTAGTTTTCCTCAAAAAGGCGGGAATTGTTTTCTTTTTTTATTTGTTTAAACTGTTGCGCACTCAATGCGCACGCTTCCTACGGCCTAAACTAAGCAACTGCGGTATGTTGAAACGGCGCAGACGCCGAAAATCGAAGTTATTGTTTTCCCATAGTTAAGTAACCTCTTTAGTAATGTGAAAATCTGTTCCTTTGTATAAGTTTTAACTCAGTTTTGTTTGAACAAACAAAATAACTGTTAAAGCATTTAGAAGGTAAAGTGATGGATATTTATCATTTTACAATATTATGAAACTACGAGTTTTAATACAATTTCAAATGAAATATAAATCTGGGTCTTAGTTATTTTAGTCTAGTTTAGTTTCTATTATTTCACATTTTTTCTACTAAAAATCCAAAAAGGTTACCTATCTTGAAATATTGATTTTACCTTGTAATTTCACTATTAATTAGTAGTTGGAAGTTTGTATTATGTATCCTACTAATATTATAAATGTGAAAGTTTAAATGTTTGTTACTCAATTACGCAAAAACGGCTGAACGGATTTGGATGAAATTTCTGTTAAAACCAACAGTTTCTACTTGGTTTCAAAACGGTTTAAAATTCGTGATTTTGCTGTTATGGTATATTTGTAGTAATATTGGCATGTTACCCAACACCATTTTTACTATACATCACATAATTTAATTACATAAAGAGAGGACAGAAGTTTATTACCTACTACACGCGCAACGCACACATACATAGGCAGTGCCGGTTTTAGCACTACCAGCGCCCCTGGGCGACATTTCTACGGGGCGCCCCCTATCTGCGATTCCAAAATTTTCAATTTTGCCTGCCAGTTAAAAAACGGCCACGCAGCGTGATTTTTAGTCAGTTTCATCTACTAATCTTGTTACCTTGCTTGTTTATAGCAAAAAGCGGCCGCGCAGCGCGATTTTTGGTCAGTTTCATCTACTAATCTTCTAATTATGCTTATTACGTTAAAAAAACGGCCGCGCAGCGCGATTTTTAGTCAGTGTCATTTACTAATCTTGTAAATTGCTTTTATAGAAAAAATATCGCCGCGTAGCGAGATTTTTAGTCAGTTTCATCTACTAATCTTGTAATTTTACTTGTTTATAGTAAAAAAAACGGCCGCGCAGCGCGATTCCGGGTGTAGTGCGCTTCCACCTTCGGCCTTATCGTCATTTAACATCAGGTGAGATGAAGGCCAAGCACTATCCTGTTGTGTATAATAAAAAAAAAAAAACTCGCTTGTTTGTAGAAAAAATACATCGCCGCGCAGCGTGATTTTTAGTCAGTTTCATTGACTAATCTTACTTGTTTATAGTAAAAACCGGCCAAGTGCGAGTCGGACTCGCGCACGAAGGGTTCCGTACCAAAAAACGGCAAAAAAATACGTTTGTTGTATGGGAGCCCCTCTCAAATATTGATTTTATTCTGTTTTTAGTATTTGTTGTTATAGCGGCAATAAAAATACATCATCTGTGAAAATTTCAACTTTCTAGTTATCACGGTTCATGAGATACAGCCTGGTGACAGACAGACAGACAGACGGACAGCGGAGTCTTAGTAATAGGGTCCCGTTTTTACCCTTTGGGTACGGAACCCTAAAAACAACCGCGCAGCGCGATTTTTAGTTACCTAGTTAATCCACTAATCTTGTTTGTGTTTGTTTATACTAAAAAATGGCCACGCAGTGCGAGTTTTGGTCAATTTCATTCGTCGTGTCGTCGCTCGTCACCAGGCAACAATAAGGTCGGTGGTCGGGCGTTTTCAGCGCCCCACACTCGAGGGAGCCCAGTGCAATCGCACGCATTGCTTGCACCGCCGCCCTAGGGCTGCTGCTGGATTTTACAATGGCTAAATCTTAAAAATGGCACATGGCAGCGAGCGATGAAATTTCGGCGAGATATTGCCAAGTTGTTCTTGTGATTATGTGTTGCCACCATAACGATTTTGTCGCTAAAAGGGAATTTCCGATAGTAATAGGACTCGCTCAAAGAGCGAGTGTGTATAAAGGGACACCTGCGGCTGCGAATATAAAGGAGCGCCTGCGGCGCCCCTTCATATCCGGCGCCCCGGGCGGTCGCCCGTGTTCGCCCCCCCCTAACGCCGGTACTGTACATAGGTATATATAGTAGGTATATTTATACCATAATTAGTTATGCTATTAGCTATATAAATACTGTATGTTTTTCAATAAAAATAAAAATTAAATATTATTCTACATTTCACCCTTTAAGTGCAGAATCTGCACAAGTAACTCGATTTCAATTGATCGATAACACAAAACCATTTTATACCACTACAAGTTTGAGTTTATTTAAATATTTATTACTGTTATATTTTTTTGCTTTGTCCATAAAATCGCGAAAATGTAGCTGAAAAGAGAAGTGTGTTACAATGTTACTTATGCTGTTATTCGGTTAGTTCATATTTTTCTTTATTTTGTTTAATATAAATTATTGTTTTTTTTTTTTAATAAATTACGACAGTCTTACCGTAAAAAATAAACAGTGATCGATGATAAAAAACAAACTTTCTTTATTAGTACAGAAATATGTTTAGTTGTAGTATTTTTAACTTTAATTTATTAATTGTTTTAAAACCCGCAATTTAAGAAAAAATAGACAAGTGCTTTGCAAATCTTACGAGAAAATCATACTATTTCATTAAGTTTCGTAAAGTGCATGTCTGCGAGCAGACTGAACACACACACATATTTATATTTAAGATCTGTAAGAAGTAACTGTGTTTTGTGCAAATAAATATTTATATTTGTATATTGAGGTACTTTTTACTAAAATATTATACTAAAGTTCGTTACCTCTTCACACAAAACACTAAGTGGCTCACCATAGACCATACAAAAATACTTTTATATTGTCTGTGTGACTCACAAATGGTTTACAGCAGAGACATAGAAAAATACAGCCTGGCTGGAGTAACATATAGGATACTTTTTTTTATCACAGTTATCGCGCCGGCGAAAGTCACGGAAAAAGCTAGTGGGTACTTAATTTTTATTTCTAATTGTTATTGATAATGACTACTCATTTACTTTCAGTGCTGTCAGCATTTCCCCGAGCGCAAGCCCATTTGACATACGTAATGCAGTTTATTTTTTTTAATACTTAAGCCTTAGGCTTAATTTACGTTTATGAAATCGTGAAAATTAGGTCAGTTATTTGCCTATTCGTCGTTTTAACACGTGAGCCACTGATAATGAGCTAGTTAAATAATTGTTAACTAAGATTAATGTTCGTTTTAAAACAGTGCGTTGTCTGTCGCACGTTATTATAATAGTTTATTATAAACTAGCTGCCGCCCGCGGTTTCACCCGCGTGGTTCCCGTTCCCGTGAGAAAATCGGAATAAAAAGTATTTTATGTTTTAATCTAGGCTATCTACTATCTGTGTGCCAAATTTTAACCAAATCCGTCCAGTAGTTTTTGCGTGATTGAGGAACAAACATCCAAACCCACACACTTTCACATTTATAATACTAGCGGCCGCCCGCGGTTTCACCCGCGTGGTTCCCGTTCCCGTGGAAATATCGGGATAAAAATTATTCTATGTTTTAATCCAGGCTATCTACTATCTGTGTGCCAAATTTCAACCAATCCGTTCAGTAGTTTTTGCGTGATTGAGGAACAAACATCCAAACCCACAAACTTTCACATTTATAATATTAGTAGGATTAGTAGAATATTATAAATATTCTGGACAACAACCAATTAATTAGTAGGTACCAAACTCAGCAAACTATGTAAAAATATTGTATTATTCTCTTGGCCTAGCTACTTAGTTATTTTTGTAAAAAAATACATTAGGTACTTACTTTATCCCTGTATGTAGGTCGGAAATAAAGTTTAAGTTATTGGTGTCAATAATTATTTACGTTGTGCAATTAACAATAAATTTTGCAATTTGCCTTATTAGACTATTTTACAGTCTTTTTAGGGTTCCGTACCCAAAGGGTAAAAACGGGACCCTATTACTAAGACTCCGCTGTCTGTCTGTCTGTCTGTCACGAGGCTGTATCTCATGAACCGTGATAGCTAGACAGTTGAAATTTTCACAGATGATTTATTTTTGTTGCCGCTATAACAACAAATACTAAAATCATAGTAAAATGCATATTTAAGGGGGGCTCCCATACAACAAACGTGATTTTTTGCCGTTTTTGGTACGGAACCCTTCGTGCGCGAGTCCGACTCGCACTTGGCCGGTTTTTTTATATTTCATCGAATTAATTTCTTCGTTCTTTATTGCTCATTGCAACATAGACAATATGTTGTGTTTCAATAAGGAGCTACTAACAATATAATTAAATTTAACAGCCAATAAACTACTGCCACATGGCGAGTACGTGCATCCACGACAATCGAATGGTCTGCGCTTCGACTCCCGACGGGTGCAGTCGCCGTACCTTCCTGGACCAGTGCGATATGTATGAGTTCAACTGCGATTATGGCACACGTATGTATTTTATTATACAACGTGTTACCTAATGCCGATCATGTAGACAGAGACTATCAAACTAATCAATTTTTACTATGAAACCAACTCAGTAATCACGCAAAAAAAATATCTGCTGTTTCATACAAAAATTAATTACGAAAATATCAAAATATATGAAACAGCTGTTTTTTTTCGCGATTTCAGAGTTGGTCCCATAGTGAAAGTTGTTCATATTTGATTGAATCAGGCGTCACTTGGCGGAAGTCCCAAACCAAAACCAAAACCAAATTTTGAAAAAATAAATATAATATAATATGTAGCTTACTTCCGCAAACAATATTGCAAAAATATGCACATGCACACCACAAAATATCAGTACAATACCTGCATTAGCAAGACAGCAACACACCTTGCACCTTCACCAATTAGTAGAAGTTGGTGAAGGTGCAACAAGGTGTGTTGCTGTCTTGCTCATGCAGGTATTGTGCACTGATATTTTGTGGTGTGCATGTGCATATTTTTGCAGGTGGGCGGGCGGTGCATCTTGCATATATTGTTTGCGGAAGTAAGCTACATATATTTATTTTTCAAAAAAGTTGTTCAGTTTGATGGTCCCTATCTAACACATTGGTGATTAGGGGTTTTTATTACACGTTGTACAGTACGAGGCATATAACTTGAAATCGGGTGGGGATTGCGCGAAACGCGTATTTTGGGTATGCGTAGCGGTGAGGGGCGCGGGCGGCGGGAGAAGGGCGCGCGCTATTGGTCGCTCACAAGAGTACATGCGCGAACTTATCCCCACTCCATCGAAAACATTTCAAGATACGTGCCTAGTACTGTATAATTACTTTGATATGACATTAAGGTGCGGTACCGTACGGTCCTACCGGAAAATTCTAGCCAGGCAGGGCAGAGCTTTGAAATAGCGCGTCGAAAGCTAAACTTTTTTGTTTTTTTCCATTATTTGTAGGCTTGACTAAACTTAGTTTAAAACTGGTGCTGTCACTTTTATGGTCTAAAAAGAGTTAGTAGTTTTAGTTTTAGGTGAAAACAGAGATACAATCATGTTTAATATAAGAATAAGGGGTTTAGATTTTAATCTTATTTGGCAAACAAATTCAAAAGTAACCGGTTTAATCCTTGGAGTTTAATCTTTATAATATGACTTCGACTATCTTTAATTTATTTCCAGTGCGACATCAACATACCATACCATAGAAAAAACATGTTGGTGTCGTACTCAAAATATGGAGAATAGCTAACTATATTTTTGGAATCCTTTAAGATCGGTGTACCTAATGCGTAGACAGACTAATTCATAGTTGTCAAAAACCATTTTGAAAAAGGTATTCTAAAAGTATTTTTGAAAAAGGCATGTTTGATATATAATTGATATATTTACTAGAAACGGGACCCTGGTCCCGTCTGATAGATACTATGCTAGTATATTAATTATCTTAATAATACTAAAAATGCAATAATATATTGATATCACAAACAGACGTTCAATAGTTACTGAACAAAAGGAAAAGAATATCATTTGACATACCGACAAGACGACGTGAATAACGTACAACTGTTTTGTCTTTACTTAATTATATAGGGTGTTACGAAACAACCCGCAATGCCGAATATGGTAGATAGGTATATGGTAGATGATTTAAAAATACTTATTATGTGAGTTTATTTGAATAAATAATTTTTCTTTTTACTTTTTTCATTTTTATCATTTTCATTTTTCCCATTTTCATTTTAGCATAGGGACAATCTAACTGAACAACTTTTACAATGGGACCAACACTGCAATAGCGAAAAAAATCTGCTGTTTCATAAAAAAAAATAAAAATGAAAATCCTACTAATATAAATGTGAAAGTTTGTGGGTTTGGATGTTTGTTCCTCAATCACGCAAAAACCACTGAACGGATTTGGTTGGAATTTGGCACACAGATAGTAGATAGCCTAAATTGAAACATAAAATACTTTTAAACCCCTTATTCCCACAGGAACGGGAACCACGCGGGTGAAACCGCGGGCGGCTGCTAGTATCAAAATAACAGTTGATGTAACAGTTGATTTTATTTTCGCGATTTCAGAGTTGGTCCTGTAGTAGAAGTTTTTCAGTTTGATGGTCCCTATCTACCATATTCGGCATTGCAGGTTGTTTTGTAACATCCTGTATAAATGTGTAGTTAGTTATACAGCTTCAACATTTTTGTAATGACATACAAACCGTTTCACGGTTCATTTGACAATACATAGATAATAATACAGAAAAACAGTTCATTTCAATGACAAAACTATAAGTTAACAAAACATAAAAGATTTTGCATTAAATTTATAAACAGTACTTAGCAAGGCTTGAATTTGAATTTCAAATAACCTTATCTTGTTTTGGTGACTAGATTAAGACATTTTCTTTTGGAATGATTTTTTATTTATTTATTGATAACTTAAGTCTAAAATGCTATTCGTATGTTTACGAAAATAAACATGTGTGAACATTATATAACTATGCTACTTGAATCAAACGAAATGAAGATTATACCTAGTTAAAAAAATATTAAACAAGTGGACAATAAATTGAAGGTGGTAGTACAGTAGCCCGTAGAACATTTAAATCACCAAAAAGGTTACCGTTTGCCTTTGTGATATAGTTATTTATTACGAAATTATAGATACTTTAACCCAAGTTTTACAGATCGCAACCCGCCGTAACCTATATTTGTATATCTCCAAAAATGATATTTTTTTATTGTTCAAGGTTTACCACTTTTTTTTTATTATTATAAAGTTTACATGAATATCTTAAATGAGAAGTACGGTACAAACACAAGTTACATTAACTTTACCGTGTACCGGTGTAGCCGACAATTCATGGTGTGTATGCAACATAAATATTACTTAGGTGACAGACTGTCTTTTACGATAAACTATTTATAAAAACACTTAGAAACTCAGACACAGCAAGCCGCGGAATAAAGGCACAGCTGAATAAAAGTATGATCGATCATGCCCTCACTGCGTGGTCAACAGCGGAGCAGCCGTGTTTGGTTTAGTTATTGTCGTGTTCTACAGCGTTGTTTGATTGCCACTAATAATAGTAAGACTTTGGAAAGTGATCATACACAGATTTAAGACCAGATAAAGTCCAACCATTTTCATCAGGTCTTAAATCTGTGTATGGCTACTTTTTACAGTCTTACTTTTATCTGTGGCAATCAAACCAAGCTGTAGAACACGACAATAGCTAAACTATGTGGTAAACCTCGAAAAATAAAAAAAATATCAATTTTGGAGATATACAAATATAGGTTACGGCGGGTTGCGATCTGTAAAACTTGGGTTAAAGTATCTATAATTTCGTAATAAATAACTATATCACAACGGCAAACGGTAACCTTTTTGGTGATTTAAATGTTCTACGGGCTTTTGTACTATGGTGTATACTTCCACATATCGGATTTTGTATTTTTTGTTTTTTTTTACGACGCATTGGTACCTGTTCACCTTGATATAATATATGGCTACTGTGAGTCATTTAAATATGAAAAAACTTAATAAACTAAATAAAATTAACGTGATTATCTAGTTTTTTTGACAAGTAGAAGATTAAGTACATTCAATTTTTTGGCAAGTAGAAGATTACATAATTTACTTTTCGTTTTAACGATTACATACTTAGTTTTTGGCTTAAAAATGTTAACAATTGCGAACTAGTGCATATGTTATTGAATTGCATATAACTAACCAGGCAGTATCAAATGCATACAGATTTAAGTAAGAAAACATTTGCTGAAATAAATCGGATTTTAACGGCCGTTTCAGCTATCTAAAAACGTGGATGTCATTTTATTTACTACCTAGTGTTATCAAGTCATCAGTTAATCCAGCAACAATATTACAAGATTATGCAGCAATCGTATAAATCCCCTCAAACTTTGTAAGTTAGTCCTTTCGCACACGAGTCGTAGCAGAAAAGTATCTTATGCGACGCGTATGCCGCACGCAGTACGAGAACGTTACGAGCGCATACATTTATAAACATATCCGCAAACGATGTGGTGCTGTTGTTTCTCGTATTCGACGAAGCGTCGTCATCTGCGAACATGTTCAGAAATGTATCAACCGCCTCTGTGGTCTAGTGGTTCGCCCACCCGTGTAAGACGCAGGGGTCCCGGGTTCGACTCCCAGGGAGTCCCGAGTACAAGTTGTATACCCACTTGTACTCGGTTGAGTTGGTGGTAGGGCTTATTGCAAGTCCGCCTGGTTAGCTACCACCATCTTACTGACGCCATAACAACAACTTAAAAAAAATTGTGTTCCGGCAGTTAGAGGTAAGATCTAGTATTATCTATTCTGAAGTAAGACAGCCTGTTCCTCCTTCCTTCCGCCAGATTCCGGGTGTAGTGCGCTTCCGCCTTCGGCATTATCATCACTTAACATCAGGTGAGGTGAAGGCCAAGCACCAT
Organism: Agriphila geniculea; assembly: GCA_943789525.1. NCBI lineage: Eukaryota > Metazoa > Arthropoda > Insecta > Lepidoptera > Crambidae > Agriphila > Agriphila geniculea. The sequence continues at coordinate 17,270,124 of OX038890.1, forward strand.
CCTGGGGCTGTATTATGACCACTTATTTCCAGTCAGTTTTCTGACTGGCTATCAATCTATCTCTTTTTAAACCTGGCAGGATTTAAGAGCTTGTAATACGGCCTCTGTTGTGCATAAAAAAAGTATGCTCTCGTAACGCTCTCGTACAGCGTGCGGCATACGCGTTGAATACGGTACGTTTCTGCTACGACTCGTGTACGCAGGGGCTTAAATGTATAGTAATTTTCCTATGCCATCATGTCACACTAACAGTTTATATGAATCAACTAAGTATCCAAACCAGAGTAGGTATAAACTTTTTGATCCAAACTAAGCAATGTAAGTAATATAAATCAATGAAACTAAGCAAATAAAATGTCGGTCACCATGTCACACTGCCAATTTATACATATAAACGTTTTAAATAACTCGTACTTACGATAGTATAACAACTAAAAATAACCTCACATTAAATATTTGAAATTACCCAGTATTTTGCAATATTCTATCAACACGATATACCTAGGTTTATTTACATACTTTATGGAAAAAAAACACTTAGTTTTAATAAAAACAACGTACAGCATAAAAATCTCTGGCATTAGAGGTAATCTGTTTGGGATTAGTTTTAATATATTGTAATTAGTTTATTTAACACGCGAGACAGTATTAAATATTTGTGGGTTCAGCAAAATGGTAGGTACTATGTACATCCCTACCTACTTAACAAAGTATATGAATTAGATCAATATGATTTGGAGTAAAACAAAAGACAGATAAAACTATAGAAAATGCTGATATTAACACTTTTTTATAAGGGGGCCAAACCAGGGGGTCTATTACCAAAAGTTTAATGCGATACACGCAGCTGCGTCCGTGCTTCGTTTTGATTGTTTCCTATTACAAATCACTTTCGTGTGCGATATTGCGAAGTGATTGCGTGGGTTTGACAGTTTCTCTCTAGCGTATCCGACATCGTTCGTTTAGTAGCCTATGTACTACGATAGCCAAATTCAAAATGTTTGTTATAACTACAACCAACGAACTGCGGACGATTATCGTGGCCAAGTGACTGCGTTACGCAATTGCGTACGTTATTTTGGTAATAGGCCCCCAGCTGTCAAACCCTATTTTTAACATTAACGTATTTGATGTTAAGTTCTAAAGCTTTGTTAACACAACTTATGTTTTTTGACTTCGAAAATAGTTTTTCAAAATTGAAGAAACATTTTTAAAGCTATGGGCTTTAAATTTTAATTAAAAGTACCTAACGCAAGTCTAAAATGTGAATATTTGATCATGACCACAAATTAAATAATAAAATAGTTACACATATTATGACCCAATTTAATAGTTTTTTTATCTGTTATCTTTCAGAGTACATGACGAAAGTAACAGCCGCGTGTGGCAACAGCCAAGTTGACTTCGCGTGCTGACTCAAGATTATGTCCTACATTGTAATGAATAAAGTTATTTTCATCATGTACAAATTAGTTTTACTCCAAGTCATATAACTCCTAAAATCTAGTGTACCATCTTTTTAGCAGCCTTGAATTCGAAGTTGTGGCAGCGCTATTTGACCGGTGTCACTAAACCATTACCGGTTAAACTCTTTAAAATCTATGATTTTGCCCAGAGACTCAGTAAAAGGTGTATGACATCTAACAGAAACGTTATTATATCGAAGATTGACAGTGAAATAAAAAACTATTGTGTACCATCAGCTTTTCAGTTAGCAGCCTTGAATTCGGAGTTGTAACAGCGCTATCTGACCACTGTCATAAAACCATTGCTGGTTAAACTCTTTAAAATCGATGGTTTTTCCCAGTGACTCCATAATTGACGTATGACACCTAACAGAAACTTACGTCAAAGATTGGCAGTGAAATCAAAAACGTATTTTCTAGTCTCTAAAGTTAGCAGCCTTGAATTCGGAGTTGTAGCAGCGCTGTTTGATCGGTGTCACAAAGCCATTACTGGTTAAACTCTTAAAAATCTATGATTTTGCCTAGTGGCTCAGTAATGGGTGTATGACATCTAACAGAAACTTTATATTATATCGAAGATTGACGCAACGAAATTACATTTTGCACCTTTTTAGAGCTTAGGTTATTAAAAATAAACACATACTAAATAAACCTACATTAACCCTACTAGTATTTAGCGAGGGCTCAAATTAATATTTCGAAAAGTGCTTTACTTACTTCCAATAAAATCTTCATAAAATACAGCTTAAAATGAAAAAAGTTGTGCACTTCAAAAGTAAAAGAATGTAAGAACAAATAAAACAATTTGTTGTAATTATTTGGGAGTTTTGATAAACCTATTATAAAATCAACCTTTTTACACAAGGTGTTTGGATACCCTTATAATTTTTTTTTGCTTATAAAGTCGAATATGGGATGCTACCATGCATAAAACCCCGGAAAATTATTATAAACCCTTAAACCACCACTTTTTTGAAAAGCTAAAAATCTTTTTATGATTTACTGCATAGTGGCAAACCAAGAACGAAATTTTATTGTGATTAATACCCCAGAAGAATGTAAGAACAAATAAAACAATTTGTTCTGTCACAACAGTCATCTTAAACATTCTAGGTCGCAAAAAATTGCAAGGTCCTGCATTTTTGGGATGTTGTTAAGATAGATACCAATAGTGTAAATCCAAATTTGCAACCCTGAAAGACCTGTGCTAACTTCATAGTGCTCGAAAAACCTCGACGTTTTTCAGTTTTTGGCTCACAACTTCTAAAAAATGCATTTTACGGCAAAGTCGTCTATGACATTTTTAAAGAAGATAAAATTACCAACAATTTGAGTGCAATTTTAGCTCTGAGTGTCATATACATCTCGAGATACATACTTCAAAAACGTGACATTTTTGACTAAATTTGTAGTAAAGCTAGTCTTTCGAACAAAACAACGTCTAAAATACTCTTCCTACGAGGAAAGACGTAAGAAACAAAGTTGTAGAACAGCTATTTAGCTTCAATGTAGAATAAAGAAAACCTTTTTAGGACCAATAATTGTTCTCTTGTTATCAGATAAAAAAAAATTGGAAATCTGATTTTTCAAAAAAATGAATCCTGACGAGCTGTAGGACTCTTTTAAAGGATAAAAAAATGACAATCAGCGGAAAACTGTATAACATGCAAAATAAAATTAAATACAATTAATGTTAACGTGTAATCACTTCACATTATAAAAAAAAGTTCTCCGCCGCATCTGTCTGTTTGTTCGCGGTAAACTCAAAAACTACTGCACGGATTTTCATGCGGTTTTCATTAATAGATAAAGTGATTTATGAAGAAGGTTTAAGTATATAATTTATTAAGGTTTTATGTAAATTAGTTGAAATAAAACATTAGCCGAGCGATAACCCTCCTATAATTAACAGACTTTTGGTGCGAATGGAGGTGCCGACTGGAAGGTATTTGTTTCCTTTTTAGGGGTTATGGAAGGTGTAATTGGTAAAACAAGAGAAGAAATCAAAGCGTAGCCTGAGTAGGCTGCCAAATCTCAATAATGAAGTCACATGATGGAGGAACCTCGATATTTTTCGCCATCTTTCAGGTTTTGGCTTACAACTTCTAAAAAATGCATTCTACGGCAAAGTATTAAAAAAACATTTTTTAAGAAAATAAAATTACCAACGATTTGAGTGTAATTTTAGCTCTGTATCTCATATATATCTAGAGATACAACACCTCAAATTGGGTAATTTTTTCCAAAAGTTTTGATATTTATAGTGTGCTAGTGTTTTGATCAAAATACTGACTAAAATATTCATTCTACGAGAAAAAACATGAAAAAAAAGTTGTAGAACAGTTATTTAACTTTAATTCAAGACTAAGAAAAATGCTCTAGTACTAATAATAGTTCTCTTGTATCAGGTAAAAAAAAAATTAAAAATTGGAAATTTCAAAAAAAGAAGCCTGATGAATTGTAGGACTCTTTTAAATGGTAAGAAAGACACCAATCAGCGTTAAATTGTTTATCCTATAAAATATAATCGAACACAATTAATATTAATGTGTTATTTTTTAATAATGTCACAGTGGCTAAGTGATGGAGGGACCTCAGCTTACACTTGCGACAGAAACACGCAACACGTCAATTACCTACCATTTATTAATCAATTACAACAAAAAGGTGTATAAATCGATAATAAATTAACAATTTATAGATAACTGTGCAATGTTGATAACAATTTACATTCAAAGCTCAATTTCTTGAAAAATCTGATTTTTATTACTCTTAAAGTAAAGCTAAATAACTGTTCTACAACTTTATTTCTTATGTCTTTCCTCGTAGAATGAGTATTTTAGACGATGTTTTGTTCGAAAGACTAGTTTTATTACAAGTTTATAACTTTTTGTCAAAAATGGCCCGTTTTTGAAGTGTGTATCTCAAGATATATATGACACTCAGAGCTGAATTTACACTCAAATTGTTGGTAATTTTATTTTCATTAAAAGTGTCATAGACGACTTTGCAGTAGAATGCATTTTTTAGAAGTTGTTGGCCAAAAACTGAAAAAAGTTGAGTTTTTTCGAGCACTACGAAGCTAGCACAGGTCTTTCAGGGTTGCAAATTTGGATTTACACTATTCGTATGTATCCTAACAACATCCCAAAAACACAGAACTTTGCAAATTTTTGCGACCTAACGCGATTTTTGTGTCTAAGATGACTGGCGTAAAAGATATGATTCCGATCTCGGCAGTAAGCAACAGTGCTGCCGCAGCAGTGCGCTCTAAATTGAATCGTAATTTAAAGATAAAAAGACGCAATTCAAAGTGAGCGGAAAAGTGTCGCGACGGCATAAAGCTATGCTGTGGCAGCATTGCTACTTGCTGCCGAGATCGGGATCATACCTTTACTTTTGTCCATTAACGGGATTGATTATCGAAAAATTTGCGTCTAGGGTTATCACTTTGCAGTTTTCCATACAAATAAAAAACAAAACTCAGCCATATGGGGTGGTTTTCATGGTTTAGGTAGAATAATTTCCTGGGGTTGTATAGGTACGCACATTAGCACGATCTGATGTGCCGTTGACTGTACATGGTACCCTTTTTACCATATTGGGCTTTATAAGGGTACAAACAGCCTGGATAACAATTTTTTTTTATTAAAAAACGTTCAAACGAAGAGCGTGTATAGAGAATGAATACATTTTCAGGTTTCCATGAAACGTACATACTTTTGTGTTCAGCAAAAAATACACATTTACCAATACCGCCACATACGGTGACCGAACGAGGTAATAGTGAATAATTAAATTATTATTGTTTTATAATTTTTCTTAGAATAATAACAACCTAGAACGATAGTTCCCTACAAAGCGCACTGTCAAAAATAAGCCAAAAATCCTACTATAAGAAGGAGAAAGTATCATTTTACCTATCTTTAGGGGCAATGGTGGCCAACCTTTTCGACACTTGGGCCAAAATTCGGAAGTAGAATTTTACCCCGGGCCGCACTTTAAAATTTTATGTATAATGTGCGCCAGATAAGTCCGACTTTAAAAAAATGTGCTCGGCTCCGCGGGCCACAAGGTAACAGACGGCGGGCCGCATGTGGCCCGCGGGCCGCGGGTTGGCCACCCTTGCTTTAGGGTATCAGTTATCTTTTATTGGATTTTAGTTACGATTAGGTAACGTATGAAGGTTAAAAACCTGAAAACTGGGCCATTTTGGCTTGGTTTTTTTTACCTTACTTTACATACAAGGAATCGGCTTCTAGGTGTTATGATTCTAAGTAATTTTTATAAAAATAAATGTAAAATGTGACCCGCCTTACGTTTTCGCTGTAAGCCAGCATTTTTAGGGTTCCGTACCCAAAGGGTAAAAACGGGACTCTATTACTAAGACTTCGCTGTCCGTCTGTCTGTCTGTCACCAGGCTGTATCTCATGAACCGTGATAGCTAGACAGTTGAAATTTTCACAGATGACGTATTTCTGTTGCCGCTATAACAACAAATCCCTTTGGACCACTTCGTAGCCAGATTTCGTAGCTGGCTTCAATACGGGAATAAAAAATCCCATTTCGAAGCCGGCTACGAAATGGGAGTAAAATTATCCCACTTCGAAGCTAGCTACGAAATGGGACTACTTTTACTCCCAGTAAAAAGCCATCTTCAAAATGGGACAATTTTACTCCCAGTAAGAAGCCAGCTTCGAAATGGGACTAAATTGGACCGCACCTCCACAAAACTTTCATTAGGTATTTCCATTCCATGTCTTCCATACGATTTTTTTAGTCTATTTTAGTGTCAACGCTGCTAACAGCTTCGTTGATGCAGTATAAAACATTTATCTGAGATTTGGTCCGTTTACACCGAGAAGGTAGGAAGGACCATGGTTTGGTGGAGAATTACGTCTATGGTAAAAGTCATGTACTGTAGGTCCTAAACTGTTCATTTACTGTAAATTAATTGTTAACAATTTGTAAATAATCTCTAAATACCATAGTATATTACTATTCTGTAACTAAACTGTACATAATTTATTATGTAAATAACAATTTATGCATTAAAATCTTTTCAGAACATAAAAAGTTTAACTAATTAGTATTATCACTGTGGTTTTGAAAGAATAAATTGTTTGTCATAGTATGGCATCCACGCGGACGGAGCCGCGGGCAGTCTCTAGTTAAATATAAGCCCCTTAAATCATAAGAATCAGCCTACCAAAGAGATAACATTTCGAAGCGGCTACGAAATGGTACAACTTTTACTCCCAGTAAGAAGCCAGTTTCAAAATGGTACTATTTTAATCCCATTTCGAAGCTGGCTTCTTATTGGGAGTAAAAGTAGTTCCATTTCGTAGCCGGCTTCGAAGTGGGATTGTTTATTCCCGTATTAAAGCCAGCTACGAAATCTAGCTACGAAATGGTCCGAAAGGCAACAAATAAGTACTAAAAACAGAATAAAATTAATATTTAAGGGGGGCTCCCATACAACAAACGTAATTTTTGTACGCGAGTCCGACTCGCACTTGGCTGGTTTTTTAAATTAATCGCATGGTACTTAGCACAATGCACACTGTCACACGACAAGAGACAGTGTGCCTATTTTGCGTTAGGCGGGTTGCATATAACGGGTGTAAAAGACACTCGACGAAGCCGAAGTCCACGCATTCCGCCCATCATCAGGATCATCTTTGTCTTTAGGACTATACCTGGGAAAGCAATAGCTACGAAGTTATTGAAGGTAAAAGTCAAAAATGTATTTTCAAAAATTTTATTGATATCTTATTTTATTAGTTTTTTCCTAATTTTTGTCTACAGAAATATTATATTTTTTTTTATGTATTTCGTAACAAACGATGACTTCAAAACGTCATCACTCAATGTATTTCATCAGCACGCACATAAACGTTGCCTTCCAACTCGGCCGCACGCAGCTGTGTAGCATACACTCGCAGGCGCGGTCTTTTGTACGCGTTACATTGCGTGGTAATGTATGCAATGCTTTTTAACACCAAAAATTTAAATCGTTTCCCAGTGAAGGAGCGTCGGGGCCTCCAGTGTAGGAAGTATAGGTAGGTAGTATGAAGAAAGGGGTGGCCACTAGTAGGAAGGCCAAAGTGGAAGATCTTCCTCCGGGCTGGGGGATCTTAGCCCGTGGACCGCGGTCCAACCGATGATGGTTGGAAGTTGTATATATAGTTTGGTGGCTGAGAAAACTCCGATAGCGAGATGTAGGTTTCTCCATATATTCTTCATACTACGAGGTGTTATTCCTTACTAATCTTTGTGTTCATTCGATAGTAGCGCCATCTAGTAACATGGTGGTTGAATCTTGTTGAAACCGTGTGTTGCTATGTGCGGCGATACGGTAGATGCCGCTACACCCAGCAATAATTTTGAACAGAAATGGTCCTGATGATGGGCAGAATACGTAGACCTCGGCTTCGTTGAGGGCCTTGTTACACCCGGTATCTATAAATAGTATTAGGAACTAAGTTGGATTAGGCACAAGTGTGGATAACTGCAGACTTATATTTTTGTCAAACAGTATTATCTGTTATATTCAAATTACTTTCTTAACACCTAGCTCATCTTATTTACTTATTGTAAAAAACAAAGTATTTTAGATAACATTCTGAAACAGATTTAACACAGAGTAAGATCTTAAAGAGAGATAATGGTATAAGTAGGTAATGAACTTAAAATTCTTTCTAAAGTTAATTTAATGCTAGTTTTAAAAAATTACTCTTACTCTGCGTTCTGAAATTTAACAGCTTCACATTTTTGTGTTAAAAAATCCACACACTAGGCCAAATTGTCAACAAATTTACTGACTAATAAATTCAATTTGGTTCTACCTGTATCGATATCGGTACAGGTAGAACCAAATTGAAATTCTGTATCGGTAGCATTATTCATTCATATTCATAGTATAAATTCAGTAATTTCAACTTATTTCGATTGACAGCAACATCTACGGCTGCTACCTACAAAACTCCCTATCTTTCCTCAACTTCCTTGAAAACTACGACTGCTTTCCTGAGTATAACCACGACTAGTCCTCCGACGACAACTACTTCCTCAACCACATCTAGTACTACCACCTCCTCAACAACCACTACTACTACCTCAGCAACAACTACTACTACTCCATCAACTACTACCCCATCAACAACTACAACCCCATCAACAATTACTACCTCAACAACAACAACTACCTCATCAACAATTACTACACCATCAACGACTACTACCCCATCAACGACTACTAAACCATCAACAACTACTACACCATCGACTACTACACCATCAACTACTACTACCCCAACAACGACTACTACCCTATCAACGACTACTACCCCATCAACGACTTCAACTCCATTAACGACTACTACCCCATCAACAACTACTACCATTTCAACAACTAGAAGCACAACAACCCCAACAACTAGAAGTACAACTCAAGGTACGACTCCCTCAACGAAAAGTAGAACCACTGCTACTACAACTAGTACTTCAACTTCAGCTAATATTCCTACTAGAACTAGTACTTTCACTACAACTACTACCACTACAGAATCAATAGAATATGCCGCAGAGGCATCTAGTGAACTTTTTTATGAAGTGGAAGGTATTGAAACTGTTGCTCCTAGTAGCACTTCAACAGGAAAAGTAGATAGTGCGACCACTGAAGAAGATACTCGTATATGCTGTGATAGGCCAAGGACATGGGAGACTACTATCTATGAAGATAGAATAATAACTTATGTTTTCACTGAAAAGCAAAAACCTTCCATAAAAACAACTAATCTTCCAACAACATCAAGTAGTACTACGCCTGTTTCTTCTACTAGTGAAGAACTCACTAAAATAACGGATTCTACTAAAAAATATACTGTTACTACGAGTCCGAAGCAAAATCCTTCAACAACCACAAAAGCAACAACTCTCTCTACAACATCTACATCCAGCACTTCTGTTTCTCCTACTACTAAAGAAACTTTGCCTACAAGTACAATTACACACGAAACTATTAACACAAATGAACTTCCTACAAAAACAACGATGTCTTCTTCAATAATAACATTTATTAGTACAACACCTTTTTATTCTCCCACTGAAGAAACAATCCCTGCAGTAACGGAAGTTACAGAAAATTATACTTATACCACTACTACCAAAAAGATGAACTCACCACTAAAATGACAACATTTCCGTCAACAACCACATCCAGTAGTACAACGCCATACTTTTCTACTACTGAAGAAAAATTGACAACAGTAACGAAAGATACTCAACCTTTTACTTTAACTATAAGCACACCGACACCAGAGACGATTAACTATGATGATGAATTTGTAACTTACGTTACAGAAGCTATTCAAGATGATTTCACTGGATGCTGCAATAGGCCCACTTTTATATGGGATGAAATTGAAGCTACAGACACGCCATTGACAACAACGATATCAATTACAACGACTACACCAGAAACGACTACACCAGAAATGACTACACCAGAAACGACTACACCAGAAACGACTACACCAGAACCAACTACACCAGAAACAACTATGCCAGAAACCACTACACCAGAAATAACTACACCAGAAACGACTACAGCTGTTGCAACAACAGTATCGAATTGTTCAGATTCATGCAAAAACGAAGTTAATTCAGTAGAATACAAAAATTGTTGCGAGAGATCAAAGACATGGGAAACAACAGAGGAATCGACGCCTTCCACTATGTCTATTGTTCACTCAACTACACAAGTGAGTGAGACAACAGAACCAAATTGTGTTCCAGGGCCTTGTCATTCTGATGAATCCAGTAAATGTTGCGAAAGACCAATGACTTGGGAAATTACAGAAGAAACAACGCCTGCAGCTGTGACTTTTTATAGTTCAACACCAGACGACACTCCTCCCCACACCACAGTACCCTCTACAACACAATCAGAGGAAAAGACTGAGACATTTCATCTTCCCACTGATGACTCTGAAACCGTGTATATAGATGAACGTCCAACACCTAGTAAAAGAAAACCTCCTTCAACTACTTCTCCTACTACCACAGAACGTAGTACATCTACTACGGCGGAGCCTACCACCACAGAACGTAGTACAACTTCCACCACCGAGGCTACTACTACTTACTTCACGGAACCTACTGATGACAATGAATACTCGTACGAGCTAACTTCTAAGCAGCTTCTAACATATACATATACAGAACCAAAGTTAACAACATGGTGGTATCCAAAGTTCTGCAGGTCTGACAACTGTAGACGGCCCATCACATGGGAAACGACAACTCGGAGGACTCGTCGAAGGCGCTATTAAACATTGTGTAAATAAAGAATTTCACACCACTGACTGTAAGTTTTATTTTACCCTTTTACTAAATACTTGATTATAATACCGTACAGGAGTGTTCTTCTTTCAGGTTTTTGCATAACACCTTGCGGAAGTACTACAAGCAAGAAAGTTTCTTCAACAATTTTCAACAACAAAATTGAGAAGATGAAAGTAGTTAAAGAAGATTTTGATAGTAGTGGCTATCTCAGCGCTGAAGATGTAAAAAACTGTAATGATGGTTGCAATCTACCTCAATATTGGGTGACAACAGTAAAAGGAGAAACCAGAGATTTTTATAGAATTCTACAAAACATGTAAATTATACGATGGTGTGAAATTTTTATTAAATAAAAGATGTAAATTAACGATCAAACAATTTATTTATAACCTAATTATTATAATATTACTTTGTACAAACGAGGTAGACTTATTATTCTATGCTTATAAGAAATATTCTAGAGTATTTTTCAGTATTAAAAAATATACTAAATAAATGTATAGTAAATGTATCCAGAATTATTTCATAAATTAAGTTTAAAATAAAATAATACAATAACTTCTAGTAAAGGGATATATTTTAACAATTTGGACTAATGACTGCATTTATTTAGTTACTTATTTCAGATTTCAACATATTTCAGGTCAATGGTAAACAGGTTTTTACAATCTCACAAAAAATGGAACGTAAAATATTACGTGACTTAGATTTTTATTGAATTTGTTAGCAGAATTATGTACTAAAGGAAATTCTGGATTTCTTTATTAAACGATTCTTTAATATTTGTTTTTTTTTATTTATGTAGTACAGTCAGGTATATAACAACATTGTTGTATACATCTTACACTAAAGTGCATTTTAAAGTATCATAAGAACTTGCAACACTCATTTAGTAAACTTTTAAAATAAACTTACTTGACTTATTTTGTGGTCTCTATACATCGTGAAATTTTAATCATTTGGTTTCCGCAGTGGAGTCGTTCCACTCATGATTACAAGCAACTTTTACTATGGGACTAACTCTGATATATCGGGAAAAAAACCGGCCAAGTGCGAGGCCACGAAGGGTTTCGTACCAAAAAATGAAAAAAAAAATACATTGGTTGTATGGTAGCCCCCCTTAAATATTAATTTTATTCTGTTTTTAGTATTTTTTGTTATAGCGGCAATAAAAATATATCATCTGTGAAAATTTCAACTGTCTACCTGTTGTCGTTATTAATATCGAGCAAAAAACGGCAAAAAAATCACGTTTGTTGTATGGGAGCGTCCCTTAAATATTAATTTTATACTGTTTTTAGTATTTGTTGTTATAGCGGCAACAGAAATACATCATCTGTGAAAATTTCAACTTTCTAGCTATCACGGTTCATGAGATACAGCCTGGTGACAGACAGACAGGTAGACAGACGGACAGCGGAGTCTTAGTAATAAAAACGAGACCCGTTTTTACCCTTTGGGTACGGAACCCTAAAAATTAGCTGTTCCATACAAAAGCGCAATACCTACTCGAGTAGGTATTGCGCTTTTGTATGGAACAGCTGATTTTTTTTATCGCGATATCAGAGTTGGCCCCAAAGTCGCTTGTAATCATGAGTGGAACCATTCCACTGCGGGAACCAAATGATTAAAATTTCAGCGTGTATTGCTGTAGTAAAACATTTTATCAATGTTTTTTTCTGGCATTCTTCTAGATTCAAAAGAGAAGTGAAGAGATTAACAATACTTCAATACTTTTTAACAATAATTTAGATAATAATACATGAACATGAGTGTATTATTATAATATTATTTATTTGACTAGTTTTACTGTTGCCCGCTCTGTACTGTTGCCCAGCTTCTTTCTAAAGGAGTTAATAAGGAAGTCGTCAGCAAAAATCTTTCTCTCGCCTTTATAAAAGGCTTCTATTTCTAATAATGTCTTAGATTCAGTCTCAGGCAGGAAGAAGTACAAGTAAATGGTTCCTATGAGCCCACAAGCGGAGTACAAGGCAAAAGTACCGCTTAGGTGCAAATTAGCTTCTAGATTGTAATTAGTTTTTGATGATAGGAAGAAAATAACGTAGCTGAAAGCGGCTGCTAGACTTGTAGCGACGCCACGACTCCTGTAAAAAATATTTTAAGTAAGTTAAAACAACAAATTGATGAAGAATAGGACAAATACGTATAAGCAAAACAGATTTATAGAGGAATCAGGGGGTCAAGTCTGCTAATGTTAACGTCAAAATCGTGTTTGAATGGTGTTTGAATGATGTGCTTTTTGACACAGTTCTTGTTTCTGAAACTCAAAATCGAAACACACACTGTGTTTCCGGAAACACATTGTGTCTCGAGAAAAGTAACATGAACAAAACAAGAAATACTTAATTAATAGAAACATTAATTTATGATTCTATATCAAAATGAGGTTTGTATTGGAGTAATTTTATAATCTTTACCTTGTTAGAATCAAAACAAAGTCAAGGTTTCATATAACTAAAGTCCAAAAACAAATATTGGTACCTGAATGGGAACACCTCCGACAACAGCACCCAAGGAATTCCCAAGCTGCTGAAGCATACTAGCAGCATAAACAGGAAGACTGGCAACATTTCCTTCTCATCAGGGAAGGTAAGCTTCTCATAGGAGAAGACGGTCGAAGGAAGCCTGGCACCAGCATACACGCTGATGCCGAGGCTGCAACAGCTGGTCGCGAACAGAGCTCCGAGGATAAGCTTGCGTTTGCCGATCAGCTTGACGATGACGGCAGAAAGGAGGTTCATCACGATGAACACGACTCCGGCTAAAACCTGGAAAATATCACAATGCAATTAAATTGACAATAGACAATAATCCGCTGCATCGGGGGGCCTATTACAAAAATAACGTATGCAACCGCGTAACGCAGTCACTTGGCCACGATAGTCGTTCGCAATTCGTTGGTTGTAGTTATAACAAACATTTTGAATTTGGCTATCGTAGCCCATAGACTACTGAACGAACGATGTTGGATACTTTATTACGCTAGAGAGAAACTGTCAAACTCACGCAATCACTTCGCAATATCGCATACGAAAGTGATTTGTAATGGGAAACAATCAAAACGAAGCACGGACGCAGCTGCGTGTATCGCATTAAACTTTTTGTAATAGACCCCCTGCACTCGAGAATTTATGGCAAAGAGAACATTTTGTACTGCAAGCACTCTGAAATAAGTCACTTTAGTTATAACTACACTTTTAAATTAATCGCATTGTACGTACATACACAACTTAGAATACGCTTCTGATAGAGACCGGTTATTTAGTAAAGAATAAACTTTCTAAATAAAATAATAATATTCCAGATATTTCAGATATGGAATATTTTTTCGTCTATTAGAATTCGAGAATTGATTGTAATACTCATCAACTTTATCTAGGGATACTGGTGTTATTTTCATACAAACGAGGTAACCTTGAAGCCTTGGTTTCCTGCCAGGGATGTACTGTGCTGTGATCTGATGTTGGCCATCCAGGGAGTGAACGGAGGAGATTCAGATTGCTATACACTACCAACTAGGGTTACCATCTGAGCGGATAAATCCGATCTTGAGCGGATTTTATGAGCTCAGACCGGACTCCGCCCGAATTTCATTCGAGACTGGATTTTCAATCGTGCTTGGTCACAACTTATATTAGGAACAACTATATTATCATCTGCTGACAACAGCTTTAAAATCGTAATTTTTGTAAAATTTTACACAAATGGGTGGTTTCTTAGAAGAAAATAATGGGCATCTTTCAGGAAACCACCCATTCATAGAGTCTTATCATGATGGTTTACACAAAATCATTAGAATCAATGATGGTGTAATGATTTTGACCAAGCACGATTGAAAATCCGGTCCGGATATGAAATCCGGGCGGAGTCCGGTCTGAGCTCATAAAATCCAGTCAAGACCGGATTTATCCGGTAAGATGGTAACCCTAGTTGGGTGTGTACAGCGATCTCAATCTCCTCCATTCACTCGCTGGATAGCCAACATCAGTACCCTTAGCACGAACAGCTATCGAGAAAAAAAACGCGCGTAAAATTACTCGAATCTCACAATTTTGTATGGAAATTAGTACAGCGCCACTACGTCCGTAAACGGAACTAAGATTTGGAAGCACGAAAAATTTTGACATAAGCTATCGAGCAGCCTTCGAATAGAGATCGAATAGTAAAGTTACAACTTGTATGGAAATCGGTAGCACGAACCCACTTTTGACATACGGTATCGAGACACTCGCAAGCTGGCTATCGACAACTTACTCACTGACATTTTTTCAGTGAGAGACTTTTCGAGCAAATTTGTATTATTTATTATTAAATTCTAAAAGCATGTATGTAGTAACAAAAATTAAATTTGAGAACTATGACATGTCCACTGAATTATCCACAGGCGATATTACTTAAATTGTTCTCATTAAACATAGAAATTTGTAAAATAAAAATCTCGTCATTTTACGCTATCCACGGTGTCCCCCACATCCACCATACCTATATTTTAGCAATATTTTAGAACTTACCTACAAAACTCAAATAAAACTAGAGGATACGGTGTTATACTTATAATATTTGTTTTCAGTCACAAAATCACACAGTTTGCATACAGTTAATTAATTATATTTAATTTAGGTATTAAAACAATAAGACCTTAAAACTATGACGAAAATACTAACTAAATATAACAATGCAAACTTAATAAAGTTTATCGAATCTTCAAACACTATAGGCAGGCACTAATTTCGATGAAATTCACTTATTTTCATAGCACGTCCAAAGATTTTATTGTTTATTTGTAAACAATTTCTTGTTCTTTGACGATAATCCATTGTTATTCTTCAAGTTCATAAAAAATCTCAAATCAATTAAGTAGAACAATTTGATGAAATTATGACACATTGTAGTTAACTCTTAGGTCATAATATTATTTCCTCACGATTGTATTATTTGTTAGCCGACACAGATAAATCATTTTAGACAAAAACAAAATAAAGAAATGGCTTCACGGCTTTTTATTATTTTAGGTTATATTTTTATGAGAAAGAAAGAGAGAAAGAATAGAGACACTCTTCTTTTTCAAACCAATCACGGGCAAGGTGCAATGACCGTTCAAAAGCATGGGCCAAATCATGCACTTATTGAAAAATTATTTTAATATTTGCAAATTAATTTAAGTTATTAAATGAAATTAATATTGTTTACAATTTTATTAATAATAATAAGAATAATAAATGTAAAATTATGATGATAGACAACTTGATTGAATTTTAATTTACATATTTATGATTTACATAGATATGTAACATGGTTTTTGAACGCACCTTGCTTCATGCACGTTAGCTTTATTTATCGCTACTACTATCGAGCTAACGTTAGCCAGCTCTGTAAAGTCCGTGCTGCCGATTTTGCTAGCTTTCGTATCGAGTACGTTATCGAGTAGTATTTTTTGACGCGCGTAAGATTTCTCGATAGCTGTTCGTGCTAAGGGTACAGATCACAGCACAGTACATCCCTGGCAGGAAACCAAAGCTTCAAAGTTACCTCGTTTGAATGAAAATAACAGCAGTATCCCTAGACAAAGTTGATGTGTGTATGTTATTATGAATCTATTTTGTTTTTAGGCTGTTTACTTTTAAACTCTATCGGTATTATTGAAAGGCGATGGACGTAACGTAATATATTGATTACTAGGACGTATATTGATTATTATAGACTTTTAATTTCCGGAGTAGATAGTTTAATAAACTTAATAAAACAAGTATCTCAAGTGATACTAACCACAATAGCCTTTGAATCGTACTTCATCCCCAGAGCACCGCAAATATTCACCATATTTGGTCTAATTGGTATCATACCACTCATAGTATGAAAGAAGAAGTATGCCATTACTAGAACAAACGGTCTCAACGTCTCTTTTACTAAAAAGACATGTTTAATCTTCATAAGCGTCATTCTAAAGAAGTTTGTTCTATCGTGTTCGCATGGGCGGTCGTCTGATTTGCCTTCCTTAGCGCAGATTATGCATTGTTGGATGACGTCATTGTAGCTCACAAGTTGGTCGAACTCTTCTTTAACATCTTCAGGCTTGGCCCAGCCACGGAGTCGACAGAGGGACTGGAGAGCCTCTTTTTGACGACCTTTGGAGAGCAACCATACTGGAGTTTCTGGGACCTGTAATATAAGAACATAATGGTATTAACAAATCAGGGGGCTTACCATCAGCAAGTAAAAACCATCCTTAAGCCGTTTAGTTCAAAAGCAGGCCTTAAACAGGACTGCTTAAGGCCTGCTTTCGAACTAACCTTTGAGTCATAGTACGAAAAAGTAAGGCAGTTCAATATAAGTCCTGCTATAAGAGCTCATAGTAAGGCTCAAGATCATAGTTCTTCGTCTTATGATAAGATAGTGGAAAAAAGGTATGACATTTATTTCCAAAGAGGACGGTTAACTTACAGCAAAACAGTATTTTTTAAATTGTATTATGATATATGTGTTATGTCTCATAGTAAGTATTTAAATTGACTTTTATATGAACGAGAACAACTAATCATTGCTTTATATTTCAAGAATTTAACCATTTACCGAGAAAGAAACTAGTTAAAATCAAGTTTTATTCGAACTCGGAAACTATAACAGGTTAAAAATATATTTTATCTGGACATTGTATTTTCAAGTTAAAATTTACGGAAGCTATGATAATGGATATGGAAAATAATAAAATACAGACATCAGATTAACCTTGGCTATTTTATCTATAACAACCCTATGGCATTGGATAGATATATTATTATTATTATGTTATTATTGTAGTAAAACGATCAATCCGTTGCTATGTAAGACTGTGGGAACCATAGAGGAAAGTAAAAGCTATGAACTGAGCGTTTGTCAGTAAAAGAGGCGATGATGATATGAATAATTGAACATATGTATATCTAGATTTAAAGTTAATTTGGGCCTATTAGTTTCATCATCGTCATCACCACCACAGTCCATTACAGTCCACTTCAAGACATACACCACTCCTGTGGAAGAACATTATCATAGTTTTCAGTCTCCTCATTTTTGTTTGGTAATGAAAAATTTATTTGTGCATAGTAATGAGAAATTTATTTTCAAGTTTGATATCGTGATTTCGTAAGCCATTTTTCTCGAATATGTTTGTTTTAAATAACATTATTTTCATTCTTTGTAAACAACTAGACCATACTGTTAAATAACTAAGAATTATTAATAAGTTGAGTTTTGAAAGAGTTAAAATTTTATTATCGTTTATAATGTTTGGTGATTTAAGAAAGAAAGGCCAGGAAATGAGGTCAACTATGTTTCGTAATTTTTATAGTTACTGTTAAGAAGATAAACTTTATCACGAGGTACCCATCGGCCTTTGATTATGGTAATCGACAGATTATTGTTATCAGACACCATCGAATTCGAATTTGGTTAAAAATCTGGTTTAAAGATTTACATACACGTAAACACTTTGATAATTTATTACTGTCCTACAAAATAATTAAAATAAAAATAATAATCATTTATTTCAGACTTGATACCCATAAATCAGTTTGAACAGAAACATTTGAACAATAATAAATGAAATCATAAACAATTGAATTACCTATACTTATCGAACATTATTTGTAAAATAATTTATTGCCCGAAACCATCTGACAGGAAATACTCAAGTGAATCAAAATATAAAAGGACTTTCCGTTGACCTAGAACTATGAAAGGCAAGTAATGTAGTACAGGGAAAAATCCGAAAACTATACATTTGTAATTAAATCACAGAATAGATATAAGTACTATTAAATCATAATAAAATCAAGTTAAAAGTCAAAAGCAAGTAACTTTTATACACATACACAATCACAATCATACACACACACACACATGCACACACACAAACACACAGTCAAGCAACATAAAAACGCACACATTCATAGCGCATACAAACCATTTTTTAACAAAGAGCATAAGTGCCTATAAGAACAGGTTCGACCTAGTTTAGGTACTTAAGTGTCAAAAAATTTAAGCTATGTAATATTTTTTTGGAACAATAAAAGATTTTTATTTATTATTTATTATTATTATTAAATATACTACTCTGTGTAAAAAGTATCGAGAATATGTCAATAAAAATCCTCGGCGATTTTTACAATGGAAAATGATAATACACCATCACACACAGCCATTATAGTGAAAGAGTATTTAGCGAAAAATTCAACAAAAGTTCTCGACCAAGCAACGTATTCACCTGATATGGCTCCGTCTGACTTTTTTTTATTTCCCAAGTTAAAATTACCACTTCGAGGAAAACGTTTTGAGTCGATAGAAGCCATAAAAGAAAATTCGCTGAATGAGCTAAAGGCCATACCGCAAATAGCCTATGAAAAATGTATGGAAGACTGGGTGAAGCGGTGGAGATGTTGTATTGCAAGCGATGGGGCCTACTTTGAAGGCGATAAAATAAATTTAGATGAATAATTTGTATTTTTTGTTTTATTGACAAATTCCCGATACTTAGTACACAGAATGTATTCTTTATTTAAAGTACGTAATTAATCATTGAGTTTGTACGGAACCCTCGGTGGGCGAGTCGGACTCGCACTTGTCTGGTTTTTTTAGTAGGGAGAATGCTTTTACGCATGCCCCGTGCCTGTTTAGCAACGGGGTTATGTGGGGCGTGCTCCGATTGCAGCCATACATACCCACTAAAATTTTCATGCTACGGGGCCAGGATGCCGCATTGATGGCTACTTAAATACTCACAAATAAGACTAGCACCATAGTGAGTAGCGGCACCGTGAGCGCCGCTAACGCCGCCTGCCGCCAAGGCAGCACAGATCCCAGCAGATACGCGAAGAACATGCCGGTGGATGTGAAGCTGTTGGTTAGCGTCGTCAGGATACCACGAATTGAGGGGTCACTGGAATTAAAAAATAATAATATAATGACCATCAGCCATTTTTCTCGCCCCTGCAGTGAGGACATTAAAAAGGGCTGATTGATGTCCCCACTGTTAGGGCACAGGCCTTCCTTATGGGTGGATAAGAAGGGTGGACCATAACCCACCACGTGGGCCCAATGCGGCTTGGTGGGTGTTAACGATTGCAAATGCAGCCGGGACCAACGGCTTAACGTGCCTTCCGAAGCACGGAGGAGCTTGAGATAATACATTTTTGGTCACCCATCCTATGACTGACCTATGCGAAAGTTGCTTGACCTCCGCAATCGTTGGGCCAGGCGCTAAACCACTGCGCCATCGAGCTCCTCGAATTGATTGAATCGAATATAATAATAATAATAAATAAAATTATTTTCACCAAAAAATATACATTTCAGTAGCCTATAATGATCAATGCTAGTATAGGTAAATATATAATTAGGTAAAAACCTGTATTTCAGCACACATTATGCCTCTTGCCTCGGAGTAGGTAAGGTCCATTATTCATAGGGCACAGCACAGTACTACATTTTTACATTTACATGGCAGAAAGCCATAGGGTAAATTATATGCTTTTAGGTAAGTATAATGAATTACTTACTTAAAAATCCTCTCGGTGTGTAAGATGATAATGAGAGGGTATGTGTGAGAATAGGACAAGATGTAGGTAAGAGCTTGCACAGATTTTACTTTATATATATTTTATAGATTAATTGTGTATTATATATAGTATATATTTTATAGATTAACAGACACTGGGATTTAGTGAATCCATAATTATTATGTTTAATAATTACGATACTTCTTGTCATAGCAATATTTTACTTCAAACACCTAAAGTTACGAAATAGCAAAAAGTACTTTTGATGAATGGGCAGTCTGATAAAACAATCTCATATTTTGGGAAGGACACTTGCACGAATCCACTTGCGCGAAAGATTTTTGTGCGAAAGACATTTGCGCGAATAGGTGCACAAACGTAATTGAATTCCTTCCTGATCACACTTCGTCTCAATAAGGGGTCCATGATAGGCAAACATGGTTTGCGCGGGCCATATTTTTATAAATATAGAAAACGTAAAGTTGTAGCCACAGAAAAAAACACACGACAAGCTAAAGAGATTATCTATAAATAGTAGCTACAAGTATTAAATTGCATAAAAAAATCTGACTATCATCAAAAGCGCTTGTCGCGGGTCATTTTTGGCGTAAATAATAGCGGAAACGTATTGAATTCTATATTAAAATAATATACTCTTTAATGTAGGTACTGTGCAGTTGCTCCAATTACTTTTTTCAAGAAAGATAATTGTGCTAAAGATAATGATGAAAACAACGAAAAACATCAAAAAAGTACAGAAGTGAGGTTATTTTCCATACCTACTTTACACGTAAAGAAAAAGACAGAGAAATGTTTTCGCATAAGCGAGCCTTAAATATTTTTTACACGACTGCCGCCCAAAAAGGAGTGTATATGTGTTTAGGGTTCATGTATGTTTGTGGGTACGTGAGTTTCTTTATTCCACCATAACTTCTAAATGCCTGAACTGATTTGGATGTATGTGGTATCGTTAGAATTCTTACAACATCCCAAGTGACACTGGCAATATATTTTTGAAAAAATTAAATATGGCGACTGTACGACGCCACTTTCAAATGTGAAAAAAAAAATAAAAAAAAATATTAAAAACACGACTGCTTTGCCAAAAACTAACTAAAAAGTTAAACAACCTTATTATGGAACAATTTTTGATCAAAGAGGTCCCCCGACTGCAATGACACTTGTTGTTTACCTTTTTAGTTCGTTTTTGGCAGGGCAGTCGTGTTTTTAATATTTTTTTAGTTTATTTATTTTAATTTTACACATTTTAGTGACATATTATATAGTTTTGGAATGTGCTCACCAAGGCCTTTCATTTGATGCCCATATTGTAATAATAGAAGAAAAAAATTTTTTTTTACATTTTAAAATGGCGTCGTACAGTCGCCATATTGATTTTTTCTAAAAAAATATAACTAGTGTCACTCGGAATACTGTAAGGATTCTAACGATAACCCATTTATCCAAATCAGTTCAGTCATTTAGAAGTTATGGTGGAATAAATAAACTCACATACCCACAAACATACATGAACCCTGCATATACACACATACACTCTTTTTGCTTTGGGCAGTCGTGTAAAAAAGATTTTTTTCTTCTATTATAACAATATGGGCATCATATGAAAGGCCTTGATGAGCACATTCCAAAACTATATAATTTGTCACTAAAATGTGTGAAATAAAAAATAAATAAATAAAAAAAATATTAAAAACACGACTGCCCTGCCAAAAACGAACTAATAAGTTAAATAACAAGTGACTTTGCAGTCCGGGGACCTCTTTGATCAAAAATTGTTCCATAAAACGGTCCCCCCACTGCAATGTCACTTGTTTTTTAACTTTTTAGTTCGTTTTGGCAGGGCAGTCGTGTCTTTAATATTTTTTTAATTTATTTATTTTTATTATTAGTACCTACCTATTGTGAACACTTGTGAATGAAAGTTAGTTGGTTGGGTAATGTTCTCTTGTAATCAACTTGGTGGTAAAAAATATCTATTCGCTCAAAAAACTATTCGCGAAAATGTACATTCACGCAAATGTCTCTTGCGCAAGTTTCCCAAATCCGATTACTGATATCCAATTGATAAATCAAATTATAAAAAAATATTTGGTTTGTCGCCAGTTTAAATAAAAATAATACTAACAGTTGGAACGGTTGGATGTGTAACCTAGCTAATATCTTTCGTATGGAACGGGTCGTTCGTATGGAAGTCAGACAGGTGGTAGGAAAAAATATAGACAATTCAAAAGTACTTAATAATTAAGTTTATTTGATTAAAACTATTTTTGACTTTGACTTTGACTTTGACTTATGCTCACCTCACCTCACCAACATAAGTGATGGACGGAGCCTCCATTATTCCAATCCCGATGCCCAACAGTGCGTTCCCAACGAACAACGATGGGACATTCCACGCGTAGTAGATTAGGAGCCACGCGATTACATGCGGTATGTTAACAATGAATAAGGACTTTTTTCGCCCGAAGTAGTCTAGGAGAGGCCCGGAAAATATGCTGCCTATAGGCTGACAGAGGAATCCTATGGAACCTGAAACAAAAATGAAAATATGGGTCTTAATTAAAAACATTTAGGTATGTACTTGGGCTTATTCCGTTTATCCACCCTGAAACAGTCGCGTTTTCCGAGTATCCACCTTAGGGTGTCTCTTTCAGAGTGGATAAACGAAATAAGCCGGTACATGTTTAAAATAATCAACTTAGTTCTGCATCACTGCCTTCGATCAAGATCGAAGATTACAGCATAGTAAATTATGATCTACAAATGTTATATTAAATTTTTAGAATATGTAATTGTGGGTAGTTTAATAACATGGAGGGTAGGATTTTTAAATAAATCAGTTGTTTGCCAGACACCGGTGTTTCATTACGTTACATGGTGACAGCGGTGGTTTTATACGGATTTTGCGCTAGAAAGATTATAATTTCATTTGTTTACGTTCTGTGGCTGTGATTACGAAAAAGTGTAATAAATACGTTCGATATGGAACACGCGCGACCGCCACCGGAGTTGAGTCTGGAAGGCAGCTCCGTCAGCCGGGCTGACGCGTGGAAACGTTGGAAGACGCAATTTAGTTTATTCGTAAAAGCATCGGGGGTGCATAAAGAAAAAGGAAACGGCTAAAGATACTGTTTTAAAGGAATTGATTTTGTATATTAATCAAGGGTGGTCTGAACACAAACACAATGTACCAGACTGTTTAAAATATTTTTATTCCATGAAAGAAGAATTATATTGTGTAGATGGCGTAATATTTAGAAATAAACAAATTCTGATTCCTTCATCTTTAAGAGCCGAAATGTTAAAAATTATTCATGAAGGGCACTCGGGAATAGACCGCTGTAAGAGGCGAGCGCGAGAAGTGTTGTTTTGGCCGGGTATCAGTGAAGATATTGAAGTTTATGTAAGAAAATGTAGGACGTGTCAGGAGAACTCAAACAAACCCGCAAAACAACCCATGATCCCCATTCCAATACCAGATTTATCCTGGTATAAAATTGGAACTGATTTGTTCGAGTATGGAAAAAAATATTATTTGATTTTAGTTGATTACTTTTCGGGATTTATAGAAGTATCACAATTAAAAGATTCTACAACAAAGTCAGTCATTAGTGTCATGAAAGAAAATTTTGCTCGTTATGGTATACCGGAAATAGTAGTAAGTGATAACGGGCCGCAATATTCGTGTCGTAATTTTAAATTATTTGCTTCAGAATGGGGATTTGATCATGTGACTGCATCTCCTTATTATGCTCAGTCTAATGGTAAAAGCAAAAGGGCTGTGCAAACTATAAAAAAGATTTTAAAAAAGTCTATTGATAGTGATTCGGATTTTTATTTGCATTTATTAAGTTATAGGAATACGCCACGCGATAATTTGGATTCTCCTGCACAGCTAATGATGGGTCGTCGGTTAAACTGTAGACTACCGGTTCATCCTGATTTATTGAAAACAAATCAGTATGATTATAAAGAAAATCATCAAATGTTGTTACATAAGCAAATGAAAAATAAATATTACTATGATAAACATTGTAAACCATTGCCGGAATTGGATGTCCGCGATGACGTCATTATGTTGGAAAATAATAATGAAAGAATTCGAGGTACTGTTGTTGCGAAAGCGCCAACACCGCGATCATATGTAATTAAGAACAGACGAGGTATTTATCGCCGTAATCGTCGACATCTAATCAAAACAGTGCCGGACCAGTCGGAAGTGTTCGATGTTCAAAAGGACGACAAACCTACAGTTTTATCACATAATAGTGAAGAAGAATATCGTGACATTTCCGACGATGAATTTTTTCCTCTCGATGAACAAACATCCGTCGCTGATTCTCATGGAGATTATTCTCAGCCTATTACTAGAAGTAAATTAAAAAACAAAAATGTAGACTTATAAATAAGTCAATTTGCTAAGTATGTTTTACTAATTTTTTTTTCTTAGTGGTAGCAAAAACCGATCCCAAGGCTAACATAACACCGTAGGGCTAAGAAAACTGAAAATGTTTTCATAATTTTGTAAGTTTTCGTTATCATAGGTTGGTACCTTCACCTTTTGGCTAAAATATGTTAAGTTTTATAGTTAAGTTATAAATTGTATTATAGTTTATTATTTAATCTTTTAAAAATAAGGGAAAGATGTGGGTAGTTTCATAACATGGAGGGTAGGATTTTTAAATAAATCAGTTGTTTGCCAGACACCGGTGTTTCATTACGTTACAGTAATGATTAAAGAAACACTTTTGATGTTTTTATTTTACAGCAAACTACTCTCAAAAAATGCGACACTGTAATTTGCAAAATTGTATGTTTTTACTAAGTAAAAAACTGCTTCAAACTTAGTGCACGTGTTCTCACATTCACTAGTTTTCACACAATGTAGGATGCTAACGTGTTTTTGCACTTAACTAAGTAGGTAACTATTATTTTAAAAATTTGAATATTGAAGAGTAAACACACCTTAAAATATTTTTCGATAAAAAAGTATTTCACATCACAAAACTCGCTGTTCGTCTTGCAAATCTCTAATCCGAACATAAGCGTCATTTTGACTGATAACCAGTTCTAGATTGTAAATAATTATTAACATATTATTATGGGGCTATGATCTAAAAAATTTTGTTATTAAATAATATTATGTAACAAATAACTCGTCAGTCTGGTTTGGTTATTCGCGTATTACAAAAACCAAGAGCGTTTGGTTCGCGCCCGCCGTAATGTCTGCAAAAACGGCTGCGGATATTCATGACACTGGACTGATTGACGTATTCTTATTAACGTTATTGAATTTGCGAAGAAATGATAAAACTATCTGGATCTAATTTACTTTTTTTGTTTCTTTTTTTAGGTACGTAAAGTATATGTGCAGACAATTTGCAAATTATTGATTGATGATTCTATTTCGTAATGTCAAATACACCTTGCAAAAAATCCGGCCAAGTGCGTGTCGGGCCACGCGCAGTAGGGTTCCGCTTCCGTAGTTACCTTATAACATAACATATTTAATACCACTATTATTTTTCGTCTGCAAAAATAACTTTGTTATTATATTTCATTCAAACCAATTTTCGTTGAAAGTGTTCATTAAGATCTATAGCTATGTTTTTTTAGATTTTTCACTCTCTTATTTTAAAAGTTAGAGGGGGGAAGGACACACATTTTACCACTTTGGCAATGTATATCTTCAAACGGTTGACTTTGAGAAAAAATTGTATAGAAACCTCAACGTCATTTTTAAAGACCTATCTTTAGACACCCCGCACGTATTGGTTTGATGAAAAAAAAAACCTTTTCAGTTCCATGTATGGGGAGCCCCCCCTTTATCTTTTATTTTTTTATTTTTGTGAAAAAGTCGTAAAGCAGTTTATAGAATACATCTACCTACCAAGTTTCAACTATGTAGTCTCAATACTTTCGGAATAAAGTGGCTGTGACATACGGACGGACGGACAGACAGACATGACGAATCTATAAGGGTTCCGTTTATTGCCATTTAGGCTACGGAACCCTAAAAATTGAATAAAGTTGAGGTACAAATGATTTGCTAATGACTTATAACTAATACGTATTTTGACCTGAGTATATCATAATAAAATGTCATAGTTCATTTTTTGGAGGTTCCATAATAGGATACATTTTCCAATTTAGCTCTTGTTTTCCAACAAAGTTTTCTTTTATTGGAAGGCGTATGTTTCACACCATAACTTCCGTAATATGCATATCCGTCCGTAAGCAGAGGCCGTATAATATAAACAACGTGCTTAAAGCAGTATTATGCTCATTTGTTTTCAATAATTATTCGACATGAAAGAAATGTAATGTAATACTGTGTAACATGGATTTGTGGTTAACGCTTTCAGGTGATTAGGTACGTCGTATTGAAGACACCCATCGGGAATGGTATTATGTTATGAGCGTAAACCGTAAAACACGATTAAATGCTATAAGTAGTTATTTAATCGTGTAATATAAATTCAGTAGTTAGTAGTTCGTGTAGTAAAGTTATTTATACTGACGACCGCCCAGGTCGAGCGGTTTGTGCACCGGTTTTCAAGGTGTCGCCATTACTGAGGTCCCGGGTTCAATCCCCGGCTGGGTCAATTTAGAAAACAAACTTCTATATTGGTTCAGGTCTGGATGTTGTTGTTCTACCATTGTCTCTAATTTCCATAATACTCTTATATGGGGTCATTTTATAAGGAAATTCTAGCGACGTGGATAGGGTATTTGTTTTTTTTATTTATTATAAATGGGTTTGCTCTTGACCCCAGTCTAGCCCAAAAGCAAAGAGGGGCCTACGATGGAGCGAGCTTGCCCAGAAGGTGCTTATTCACTCTGGCCTTGAATAGAGTCAGGTTGTATGTTGTATGCACTCGGAAACACAGACGCCGGCAGGGAATTCCATTCCATAGCCGTGCGCATTAAAAACTATGTGGAGTAGCGCTTGGTACGTAGAAAAGGTATATCAACCAAGAACAGGTGGTAACCCGCAGTACGTCTGGATGTCCGATAGTAGAAAGGAGATTTTCACACATTTCTTTTGTATTACAAAAGAAATGTGTGAAAATTCTTACTAACATAGAACAAATGGAATATTCTGATCATTACTAAATACATCTATCTATCATTCTAGAGGCATGTAAGTTTGTTATAAAACATACAGAATTTTATTCATCTTTTATAAATAATAATAGAAATAACCGTAACTTAAACAAACTAAAAGTACCTCTCTCCAGAATGAAGTTAAGATATTTTAACCACATTCCTAATTACCAAAAAAACTTGGAAAAGCCTACTCATCTTTTCCAATTTCTTATCGCTAAAAGTTATTATAATTTAAATGAATTTTTTGAAGATAAAAACAACTGTTCAAAATAATGGAATATTTTGTATGTAATCAATAAGGTCCCTCCAACCACCACTAGATGGCGCTGTGCCGTGCTGAATCGCACTATGGTTTTGCCTTGCGGGAAATAATAAGGCTCGGTCATTTTTCTGCGAATATAATTCTTTCTACCACAACAAGTTCGTGTTATTTCAACCTGCAAGCGACATCTGGTGCCGAAACCCGGGAATACAGTGAAAAGGACTTAGAATCGTGAGTAAAGTGAACAAAGTGAACCAGTGAGAATTTTACAAGTGTTGTGCCGGACTTAGAATAATCGCGAGTGACATTCCATTAACTTAGAATATTTTTCAACGATTTAGGACTTAGAAAATTCGCGAGTTTTGTTCCATTGACTTAGAATAATTTTGCTGTTCAGACACTTAGAATATTTCAGTGAATTTTTAACTTAGAAAAATTTGCTATTCGAGACATAGACTCCAGAGTGATTTGGGACTTTGAACTTTTAACTTGGAAAAATAGATTGAACTAAGCAAAATGGATAAACTAGTAGCGAAACAAGAGGCTCGATATGAA
The DNA here is from genome assembly GCA_943789525.1 of Agriphila geniculea. Lineage (NCBI taxonomy): Eukaryota > Metazoa > Arthropoda > Insecta > Lepidoptera > Crambidae > Agriphila > Agriphila geniculea. The sequence goes on from OX038890.1 coordinate 17,298,440, forward strand.
ACGATTTTACGCATTATGACACATTTTGATTACGCAAAATGACACATACGCAAAATGACACATACGCGAAATGACACATACGCGAAATGACACACACGCGAAATGACACATACGCAAAACGACACATACGCGAATTGACACACACGCGAAATAACATGAATTAAAGACGTAAAATTGAGTTGCGCGTAGATTTGTAATAAATACCCACGTGTCAGTGTCATTGCAACGATTGCGGTATGTGACATGAGATCCATTTTTTTGCATAATGTTTATATTCCTAATTTGCTTTGGCTTAACAAATTTTGTATATTTTAAGTCATAATAATTTTTAAACAGGGTTATTTGTAAATGACTCCAGATATAGTAAAATATAACCATAGAATAGATATAAGTACTACCGTTCCGAAAGGAAACTCTCCGCACCGCCCCGCAATCAATTACCTCACTCACTGCGCCCCGCGAGTTCGTAGGCCAGTTCGTAGGCTCATTCTATAGCCATAGACTTCACGCACAGTTGCGCGTGTGCAAAAACGTCACTGTGTAGCGTCTGTGTAATAGGTAGTTGAAACGCGGCGTTTGTATTGAGTGCCCGGAGTGTGATATAACGTCAAAAAATACTTTTTTTAGTGCCAAAAATAGGCGCATCTATTTTACATTAAAATTTAATTCCGAGCCCACATAATTTGCTAGCAAGTGCACATGCACAAACTTTCCCCCACTCCATCGAAAGAGCATCAAGATGTTTGCCGAAGTCTTATAACTTAATTTGGCATCATTGTACTTTATTTGGTTACTAGCAGCCGCCCGCGACTTCGTCTGCGTGGACAGTTATTTATGGCAGTTATTTTGCTATCCCTCGGGAACTGTTCATTTTTTCTGGATGAAAGGTACCTTATGTCCTTTTTTGCACCCCTGACAACGTGTGTGCAAAATTTCATGACGATCGGTTCAGCAGTTACGACGTGAAGGCGTAACAAACAAACAAACGGACTTTCGCATTTATAATATTAAGTAAGGATTTTATGGCAATCATAGTGGTTTATTTAGGCATAATATTACAAATTACCCTGTATAAGAGATAATGTGGTCACCAATATGTTATTTTGCGTCAGAGTCCGAGATGTCATTATGCGTAGTCACAATATGTCATTTTGCGTCAGAGTCATAGATATGTCATTATGCGTATGTCATTCTGCGTGGTCACAATATGTCAAGTCCAAGATATGTCATTATGCGTATGTCATTCTGCGTAGTCATAATATGTCATTTTGCGTAAGAGACATAGATATGTCATTATGCGTGTAATTCCTTTATGTCTTATTCTAACTATAAAAAGACACCCAAGGATAGAATGAAAGTAACGTATATAGAATCGAGATTGGAGAGTTTAGAAAAGTTATGGTTAGATTTTTTCGAGGAGCATCTGGAACTATACTCAGCGGCTTCTGTAAAGGAAAGAACTGAACTTGAATATTTCAAACAAGATAGGATGACTGCTTTTGAGGAGATATATACCGACCACAAAACAAGACTGAAAGATGATCTTCAAAAACTGACATTTGTGGCACCTGTTAGTAACTCTGGAAAACGTGAGAGTTCGGTTCAAGCCCCGTCTAACCCCAGCTGCGAAGTGAGATTGCCGCAAATTCAGCTGCCAACATTTTCTGGGAATTATGAGGATTGGCAAGCCTATTATGATATGTTCACCTCGGTGATTCACAGCAATCAAAGTTTATCTGCGGTCCAGAAGCTGCATTATCTTAAAGGTAGTTTGACAGGTGAACCTGCTAATCTTCTAAAGAATCTGGCTACCACTGACGCTAATTATTTGGAGGCGTGGTCTCAACTATCTCGTCGTTACAATAACAAGAGATACAACTGTAACGAAATAATGAAACGATTGTTTGCGCAGAAGATTTTGACATCTGAATCGGCTAATGGAGTCAAGCAACTACTAGATACAACGTGTGCTTGTTTAAAATCCCTTAATAATATTGGAATTGAAACAAAGGGATGGGATACCATTATCAATCATCTAGTGCTATCAAAACTTGATCAAGAATCCCGTAAACAATGGGAGATGCATATTAGCGCAACCGAATCCGATGCACTTCCGACTTGGCAACAATTAATGAGCTTTTTGGAATCCAGATTCCGTACTTTAGAGATGACAGATAGTAGCCGGTCGATGCAAAAGGCAAACACTACCAATTCCAGTAAACCAAGTTCTAAGCAAAAATCATTTCACGTCGCTGTTCGAGATGAGAAGAATCCCTTGAGTGTTATCGTTTGTGGGTTGTGTTCAGGGCAGCATCCTTTATATCAATGCAAGCAATTTGCAAAACAATCTCCCGAAGAGAGATCCCAATATGTACAATCACAGAGATTGTGTTTCAATTGCTTGTCATCTACACATAGTGTGCGGAGCTGTCGTCAATCATCATGTTGTCGTCGTTGTGGTAGACGCCATCATAGTTTACTTCACCTTGAGAAGAAACAAGAATCGAACTCAGAGCAAAACGAGCCCACTGCGGCTCCAATATCCAACGATTCCGAATGTAAACTAGTTGCACATTTTGCTAAAGAGAGCCAACATAGCACAGTGTTATTAGCTACAGCTAGAGTTAGAGCAAAATCCTTAAGTGGTTATTCACAAACAATTAGAGTTTTAATTGATCAAGGCTCCGAAGCCTCTTTTATCACTGAAGCTACTGTACAGGCACTAGGACTTAAACGTACTATGGTAAGTGGTCTGGTGTCAGGAGTAGGAGAGGGTCAAACTAGGACAAAAGGTATGGTAATATTAAGTTTACAGTCACTTCATAATCCTAACTTCTCTGTTCAAGTTAATGCTTTTGTTTTAAGTACTTTAACTTCGTTCCTTCCATCTGCTAACATGGCGATCTCTAATTGGCCGGAAATTGATAATTTACCCCTTGCAGACCCAAAATATGGATCTCCAGATAGGGTTGATATGATTTTGGGTGTAGACGTTCATGGGGAAATATTAAAAGAAGGGCTGTTGAAACATCCTATTCAAGAGTGTCCGATTGCACAGAACACTCATTTCGGGTGGATTTTGTCGGGAAGGGTTCATCAGAATTTAGCACAGTCTGAGAAACGATTGATAAGCTTACATATTCAACTAAGTACTGATGAACTTTTGAAACAATTTTGGGAGATAGAGAGAGAGCCAGAGAGTCTACAACGAAAGTTAACTAAAGAAGAACGTAGGTGTGAAGAGATATATGAAGCGACTACTGTGAGAGACAATAATGGACGTTACACTGTGAGATTGCCGTTTAACGGCCCCAATCCTGAGTGTCTCTACGGTGGAACTAAACAAATAGCACTTCGCAGATTTTATTTGCTTGAAAGACGACTCCTAAAGCAACCTAAATTTCATGAAAGTTATAAAGGAGCTATGGAAAATTATTTGCAACAAAATCACATGGTTCAAATTACTGATGAGAAACAAATAAACGATCCTCTTGTCGTTTATCTACCGCACCATGCAGTTGTCAAAGAGGATAAGGAGACAACCAAACTTAGGCCCGTTTTTGATGCTTCTTGCAAGGGACTCAACAACGTGTCTTTAAATGACAATCTTCTCGTTGGTCCAAAGCTGCAGCAAGACCTGAGGCACATATTGATGAGATGGAGACGTCACAGAATTTGTATTGTAGCTGACCTAGTGCAGATGTATCGGCAAATTTGTGTTGATGAGCGAGATACGGATTTTCAAAGACTCTTCTGGAGGTCAAATCCCAATCAACCGATACAACATTTCAAGCTACGTAGACTATCTTTTGGGACTGCATGTGCGCCTTATTTAGCGGTTAAAACTCTCCAACAATTAGCGATAGATGAACAATCTAAATATCCTATTGCTGCTAAAATCACTCTCGAAGATTACTATATGGATGATGTGCTCACGGGTTGTGAAACATACCAAGAAGCTATTGAAATCTTTGAACAGATGAACTGTTTGATGAAAGCTGGTGGATTTACGTTACAAAAATGGTGCAGCAATAGCGACAAATTGTTGAAATATATCAAAGAGGAGGAACACGATAATGATAAAACCTTAACCTTTAAAGTCAATGACACGGTTAAAGTTTTAGGTATTAGTTGGAATAAGAGAACGGATAACTTTGAATACACTTTAAAAATTCCAACTATTGATGACAGTGATGTAACTAAGAGAAAGGTTTTGTCTGATGTGGCGAGATTGTACGACCCTATGGGCTGGATTGCACCCATTATAGTTACAGCTAAAATCTACATCCAAAATTTATGGAAGTCGGGACTGAGTTGGGATGAGCCTTTACCATCGGAGCTGCTTGATGAATGGCATGAGTTCAGGAATGACCTATGTAATCTTAAGGATGTCATTATACCAAGGTGGTTAAATTCTAATCCAAATAGTCATGTGGAATTACACGCTTTTGCAGACGCGTCACAATTAGCGTATGCTGCAGCCATTTATATGAAATCTACAGATGACGGTGGAAATATATATGTCAACTTAATAACCGCCAAAACAAAAGTGGCTCCGGTTAAGAAACAAATCTCAGTTCCCCGGCTAGAATTGTGCGCCGCACTGCTCGCTGCCAAATTGATACATGAGGTGGCTGAAATTATGCAAGTGCCTAAAAAATACTTATTTGGATGGTCGGATTCCACAATCGTTCTGGCGTGGCTTACCGGAGAGCCGAGCAGGTGGAACACCTTTGTGAGCAATCGCGTGTCGGAGATCTTAACAGTGTTGGAAAGAGATCAGTGGGGTCACGTTAACACTCACCTTAATCCAGCAGATTGTGCCTCCAGAGGTGTACGCACTCCAGAACTGCTAAATAATGAATTGTGGTGGCATGGGCCGCATTGGCTGCGCATCGGAAATAAGTATGAAGTCGGACTAAACGATCGTGATTATGTTACGGACGAAGAACAGAGACCCGTCAAGAATTTTAACATCACTGTCCCTCCAATAGAAAATTTTGAATGGAATAGATTTTCATCATTGTCTAAGGCTTTGAGAGTTCTGGCTTATTGTAGACGTTTTTTAAGATTGAGAGTACCAAAAGATAAAAGACCAGAACTAACAAATTACATAAGTGTTCAAGAGATGAATGACGTGTTAAACATATGTGTTAAGGAAACACAAAGACTTTATTTCGAAATTGAGATTAAGCAGTTGACGTGTAATTCGCAAGGAAGCGTTGCGAAGAAAAGTCCACTGTATACTCTTTGTCCCATTTTCGATGATAATGGGATCTTAAGAGTAGGTGGCAGGATACACCATGCTCCAGCGGATTATAATAAAAGACACCCAATTATTTTACCTAGTGAAAGTCATCTCACTAGGTTAATAATATTGGATGCTCATTTCAAAACGATGCATGGAGGTCCACAAATAATGCTAAATTTCTTACGCTCCAAATATTGGATTATACGTGCACGACATTTGACTAAAAAATGTTATCGACAATGCGTGATCTGCGTAAGATATTCGCGACAGAATAACAGTCAGCTTATGGGGCAACTGCCGGAAGCCAGAATTACACCGTCTAGAGCATTTGAAATTTCCGGTGTCGATTTTACAGGATATATCAACGTACGATTTTCTCCAGGTCGAGGGTCTAAGACCTATAAGGGATATATATGTTTGTTCATATGTATGACATCTAAGGCTATCCATTTGGAAGCAGTATCAGACTTGACAGCACAAGGGTTTATAGCGGCTTTCCGTCGTTTTGTATCTAGGAGAGGTCACTGTAAACATATGTACAGCGACAATGGTACAAATTTTTTGAGTGCTGACAAGGAATTAAAACGTATGTTCACTAACGGAGTATCGGAACTTCCTGATGAGATTGGTCAATTGTTGGCAGAGGAAGGCACGACTTGGCATTTCATTCCTCCACACGCCCCAAATTTTGGCGGCCTTTGGGAGGCTGGAGTTCGTTCTGCGAAATCGCACTTAAAGAGAATATTAGGGAATTCGACAGCAACTTTTGAAGAGTTATCTACCATTTTGGCTCAGATTGAAGCCTGTTTAAATTCGCGCCCGCTGTCTTACTTAAGTAACGATTCCAATGACCCACTACCCCTCACACCTGGTCATTTTCTAATAGGTGAGCCATTAATTGTAATTCCAGATGAGGATTATGCAAAATCAAATATTTCGGGTTTACAAAGATGGAAAATGGGTCAAAAAATGTTAAATGACTTTTGGCGAAAATGGTCAAATGAATATTTGGTTTCTTTAAATCAGCGTTTTAAGTGGACTACGAAAAGATCGGAACCCGAAATAGATGATGTTGTCATCATAAAAGATCATAACTTGCCTCCAGCAAAATGGTTATTAGGGAAAATTGTCAATAAACATACTGGCAAGGATAATGTAACTAGGGTAGTGACGATTAAAACTGTTAATGGCTATTGTAAACGTCCATGTAATAAACTTTGTTTTTTGCCTCGAGCCGAATAACAAAATGGTTTTTTTATGCTTTGTTTGCATTTATGTTTTTCTATAATGTTAGTCTGTAAGTACTTACTTACCCAAATGTGTATACTTTTAAGTTTTCATTATTTTTGTATTGATATCAACTTGTGTTGATTTACTTCACTTATCCCCAATGGTGGGCAAACCTTGTTAGAGTTGTTCACTATAGAATTCTAGAGTTAAGTTTTTAAATTAAGCTACTTTCGATGCATTGTTATTAAAAGGCCGAGATCCTTTGGTGGGCGGAATGTTCAAAATAATGGAATATTTTGTATGTAATCAATAAGGTCCCTCCAACCACCACTAGATGGCGCTGTGCCGTGCTGAATCGCACTATGGTTTTGCCTTGCGGGAAATAATAAGGCTCGGTCATTTTTCTGCGAATATAATTCTTTCTACCACAACAAGTTCGTGTTATTTCAACCTGCAAGCGACAACAACTAAAACAAAGCCACGGGCAAAAGCTAACAATATATACATATTTGAAAAGTGCTCATTAATCCCTTTCATTTGGTACCCAACACGGCATAATTAAAAAATATTTTATTTTTAGTTCATGTCTTTAACTTCTCTAGAGGGCGCCACATTCAATTTAATGTAAAATCATATAACCTATGTTCATTGGACGATTAATACGCTTCTAGCGATACCTCATTTGTGAAATTATAACAAGCAGTTTAGAAGTTATGAGGGAACAGATGAATTTACAAACATACAAACATACATACATACAGGTCAAAATCATATACCCTCCGTTTTGGCTTCGCCATAGTCGGGTAATGATAATAGAAAGATTTTTTCGATCTTTAAGTAAAAAATATAATGTAAGTAGTGTGTTATGAATGGTGTAATGTAGAAAATATGTTACAAAATTTTCATAATATTTAATATAAATAAAATAGATATTTGTAAATAGGAATGATTAGCCGTAAATGTTAATTATGTGTACGATTAAGTAATTATAAATGTCAATTTTGTGAGTTATTTCTGTTGTTTAGTAATTAATAGCCCTTAATTAACTAATTAATATTTCTATGACCTTGCAGGGCGTCACAATTATAGACCTTACTAAGTGCTCAGCCTTGAAAATAATGTGATATGCAATAAATAAATACTGTAATACTTACTCTACAATCAGAGAAATGTTGCTGATGTTGTCATAAATTTATTTTCAATACACTTGCTCGTAAAGTGAGCCCTAATACATCGCTTTTAGGGCCATAAACCTAGCTATAACAAACGCGTACAATAAAATATAAAACACTAGGTTGTTATAGAATTATCCCTACAAAGTTAAATTAGTTCCTTATTGCAAGTTCTATGCGAGGAAACAGAGCATTCCCAATTTAACCGGGTAATACAGTTAATTTTTTAGTAACAACAGAGAGGTTTTATGCCGCTGAAAATTCATATTCATTTTTGAAATAAATAAATAGTCCTTAATTAAGTCAAACAAATATTTATCATTATCAAATTATTCATAATTTACAATATTTTGTCATAAAATATTAAAATATTTGCATTTTATTACTTAAAATTATAATAAGTAGGCTGTATGCTCACGAAAATCAAAACTTTGTCGAGCAAATCTTTAAAGAACAACGAACAAAACAACAAAGTATAAAATAACAAAGTCTGGAATATCAATGTTTAAGTTATTTATTACACTATTGACCAAATCGTTCTTAGGTCAAAAGGATTATTGGATAAATTATTAATTATCAAATGGATTAACTGTAAAAGGTAAAAATAATACTAATATTAGCGAATAGCGCCTGTAATTAGGGTTCCGTACCAAAATGGTAAAAAAGGAACCCTTATGGTGTGACTCAGTCTGTCTGTCTGTCTGTCTGTCACAGCTGGATATCTCGAGAACTACTAATGCTATCAACTTGAAATTTGGAATAGTTTAAGATGACATTTGCCCAACTATTTTGCAAATAAGAAATAAATAATAAAATAAATACATTTTTTACAACAGGGGCTGACAAGGGGTCTTAAAAATTCAAAGTAGGGCTACTAGGGCATGTGGGGTATCATATGAAAGAGCGCCGTTTGCACGTTTTCAATCATTTTTTCTTTCTGTTTTAGGCCGCATAGTTTTCGACTTATGATGAAAAATGTAAAAAAAAATACCGTTCCCCCCCCCTTATCTCCGAAGTTTGCAAAGCGAAAATTCTGCAATAATTCTGTGTGATAGTAGTTGATACAAAGATTACAGGAAAAATAAAACGATGTCTCAATATAGCACACTTATTTAGAAATTCATAAAACAAACTTAAAATCATTAGTTCCACTACCAGTCAACAGATGGCGCTGATTAAATTAGTTCCACTATCGGCCAAGAGATGGTAATGACCTAAGAAAAAAAATTGTTCCACTATCGGTCAACAGATGGCGGTATTATTGACCTAATGCTACATTGTTGGGTGGTTCTAATATAATTACCTATACCTACTATTTGCCGTACGAATAAACGAAGAATAAGTTCCTACTTAGTAATATAAACAGTTTGCAATGTGGAGTGCCTGAAACGTTTTTCAGTCACTATAAGCAGCTGTGGTTAAGATTTGTAAATTAACTGGCCGCCTGTTCGCCCTTCCACCTGTCCGCCGTTTATTCTACTTTTTGAAAGACTGTAGGTACTAAAGTAACATAATATATCCAAATATAATTTATGATTGTACGGAACCCTCGGTGCACGAGTCCGACTCGCTCTTGACCGGTTCTTTTTTTTTCTGGCGCTTCGCTGGTATCTGCCGCGGCACGCTCGCTTCACTCGCTCGGCTCGCGCGCTGGGTTCATGTCAACTTAGCATGCTCGTCGCTACGCTCCTCGCACCTATATCGTGACCTGCGGTCTACGGTTTTTAAGTCCAAGTAGACTAGTTTAGACTCATTTCCGGCTGCTAAATTTGCTATATAAAGCATTTTAGGCGAAGCCCAAAGACACCTCCACAGATTCATTTGTAATTATGTAATTAGATTAGTAATGATTTGCTATTTTAAAATTACATCTAGCAACTTTTGATCTGTCGTTCATTTGATGTCACATACATTGGGATTTTATATTGTTTTTCTAAATAAAACATTTAGTCCAATCAACGGGGCTTATGCAACCCGAATAATTCTTCCGTCTATGAAATTTGGCATGTGATGAAGTTAGGTAATACAGATTACAGATGAACAATAATCCAATAAATTTTGTGACGAGAAGTTAGGTATTTTTACCTAAACATGAAAGTCGCTTATATCTCTCTGTGAATATTTCCTCGGCCTAAAATACTTTATGTATACGTACTTGTGTATTAGTTAGAATAAGTATGTAAAAGAATCCAATATTTTTTCGATTTTGGAGATACTCCAAATTTAAATTTTAATATTTTTCAATATATATTTTCTTGATAAAAATATCTACTGATTATTATTTTTAATATGTTTTTATATCCTTAAATAAGTCAATTAATTTTCTTCTTTAATCATATTTTTTTTATTTTTTGGTCTTAAGAGGTAATGTGAAAAATAGTCGGTCCATTTTCATACATTTATGTATAAATATGATTAAAGAAGAAAATTTGTTGGCCTACTGAACAAATCTATATATTAAGGGTATAAAAACATATTAAAAAATAATAATCAGCAGATATTTTTATAAAGAAAAGATATATTGAAAAATATTAAAATTTAAATTTGGAGTATCTCCGAAATCGAAAAAATATTGGATTCTTTTACATACTTATTCTAACTAATACACAAATACGTATACAGAAAGTATTTTAGCCCGAGGAAATATTCACAGAGAGATATAAGCGATTTTCATGTTTAGGTAAAAATACCTAACTTCTCGTAACAAATTTTATTGGCTTATTGTTCATCTGTAATCTGTGTTACCTAACTTCATCACATGCCAAATTTTATAGACGGGAGAATTTTTCGGAAGTCTCCATACAACAAATATGCTCATTGATTGGACTAATTTGGTCTATTCAACTTTGTAGTTTTGTTCGTTGTTTTTTAAAAATTTGCTCAACAAAGTTTTGATTTTCTAATATGCAACCATGCTCACTCACGCCTTTGTTCGCAAAATATTCTTGCATTGGCCATGTGAAAAAAAAAACCTACGCGCCTTTACCCATAATTGTCATATTTAGTTTTTGTCGAATTTGTTGCTGTGTGGTAAATTACTTTGATTTTACTCGCAAATGTTTGGAAAAACGTCGTATGAAACTCGTGAGTTTTTGCTCATTGCACACTCGGCTGAGTCACGCCCTCGCCTACGGCTCGGGCTGCAATGCAACCCACAGCCTTGCGTGCAATGAGCAACCTAAGCTAACTTGTCTCATAATGTATTATAAACGCGCTGTAATTCGTAAAAAGTGTTTTTAATGTTTTTATCTACACCCATGCTTTAAATCCTCTGTAAAGGGTTCTGAAACAGTTAGCTTACTGCCATCATTACAATATCCCGAGCGAGAGCTGGTGTCGCTGCGCCGCGCGCCCACGCGCGAGCGTTGCATTATGAAATTCAGTACAACATTATAACACTCTTGCGGATAACATAATGACGAGGAGGGGGAGGAAAGTCAAAGTCAAAAACAAAGTCAAAGTCAAAACCTTTATAGAGGATACATATCATGGGTGTAGATAAAAATTATGGGTGTTTTTCATCCATATGTATTAAAATATTAATTGTTTCCCAAAAAAAAATGGGTGTAGATAAAGTCTTGTATGCAACTGTACATAATTAAGTATTAAAACACTCATGTGATAAACCCACATTCGTGTTTTAATACCCCTCATTATAGTACAGTTGCATAAATAACTATATTTTTATTGTTTTATTTCTAAAGTTATTTCTGTTAATTTTAGTTGTAAAAAAGATGGACATCCAACCCGGAAAACAACATCTGTCTCAGTCACGTGACTATACCGAGAACTTCAGCATAGTAACATAAAAGGTGATTGACATTGGGATTTCTGAGACGGTTGCTTGAATCAGTACTCGCCAGCCACATAGTACCGACGTAATGCAATTTGTTATAAGTAGGTATGCTAATGAACCGAGTGAGCGCGAAGCGCTAGCGAAGCGTCTCTACTTCAGCTTGCTCAAAAATGCTTGCGTATGTCTGTCCGTCTCTTCTCCTCTATAAACGCATTTTCAACCAATGCCCGTGAAATTTTGTGAGCCGGTTTGATAATTATAATATACTAGCGGCCGCCCGCGACTTCGTCTGCGTGGAAAGTTTTTTTGCTATCCCTCGGGAACAATCCTTTTTTTCGGGATGAAAGGTACCCTATGTCCTTCTCTGTACCCCTAGCAACGTGTATGTAAAATTTCATGATGATCGGTTCAGTAGTTAAGACGTGAAGGCGTAACAAACAAACAAACAAATAAACAAACAAACGGACTTTCGCATTTATAATATTAGTAAGGATTTTATTTTGTCGAGCTAGATTTTAGAAATTTTTCAAAATAAAAAATAAATAATTGGACCATTTCACACAGCGAGATCTAGTCCCAAAAACTAAGCTAAGTTTGTCATAATGATGCTTTTAATATATTCTTATTATACACACCCAGATCCATCACAAAATTAAAACTCATCAAAATTGTTTGATGCACCTAGACCATCACATTTAACTACACTTTCTAAATTATGCGAAAATGCTATAACGACAATTTAAAAATTGTTGTGTTCCGGCAGTTACAGGTAAGATAGCCAGTTCCTCAGTGACGAGTATTCCGGGTGTAGTGCGCCCACCTTCGGCCTTATCGTCACTTAACATCAGGTGAGGTGAACGCCAAGCACTATCTCGTTGTGCATAAAAAAATTGACACTGAAACATGTACAATAAATAAGTAAATGTTTACTTTGAAATAGGTGGACGTTGACCAACTTTGAGAAAGAGATCTCTCGTCGAATCCAACTCGGGTGGGCAGCATTCGGGAAGCTTCGAAAAATCTTCGCGTCCGACTTACCTCAGTGTCTCAAGACGAAAGTCTATGAACAGTGTGTGTTGCCAGTGATGACTTATGGCAGTGAAACGTGGTCGCTAACTATGGGTCTCATAAGGAGGCTCAAGGTCAGCCAGCGTGCAATGGAGAGAGCCATGCTCGGCGTTTCCCTGCGTGATCGAATCAGAAACGAGGAGATCCGCAGGAGAACTAAAGTAACCGACATCGCTCGAAGGATTGCTCAGCTGAAGTGGCAATGGGCAGGACACATAGCGAGAAGAACTGATGGCCGTTGGGGCGGAAAGGTTCTGGAATGGCGACCGCGCACCGGACGACGCTCCGTGGGTGGGCCCCCGACAAGGTGGACCGACGTGAGGGTGAAGGTCGCGGGAAGCCACTGGATGCGGACAGCGCAGGACCGATCGTCGTGGAGATCCTTAGGGGAGGCCTATACCCAGCAGTGGGTGTCGTGCGGCTGATATGATGATGATGAGGTGGACGTTTCTAAGGAATGATGAGATGAGCCTCCAAATTTTCCGGTGAAACAATATTGAACCAAAGTTCCAGGGTAGCATAGACTTAGAGGAGATTAACTTACCTATTTAATTTTGTAAGCAGAAGGAATTTTCTTTAACCCGAAGTTTAACTCGCGCTAACATTATTGTTGTTGCATTCACCAGATGCTATCTCACTCTGAATCAGAATGTCTTTTCGGTACTTGCGAGAAATTAAAAACAGTAATTAGTACTTCCCACTTCCCACTGCTCAATTATTCGCAGCTAAGCACTGCTTACAGTGGGAAAAAAAAGGGTTCCTACAAAATTCAAAATTCTAAATTCAAAATTTTGATGTTTTATTTGCATGAGACTTTACAAAAAATATATGAGTCGTTATTTTAAAGTAATAATAATAAGTAAGAGTAACTCATAGAAACGATGATATCCGAAAAAATATTGTCTTTGCGAGAGCCATAAATAATATAATGAAAACCCTGTTTTACCTACATTGTTCAGTTTATTACAGGTCAATATCCGCCATTTTTATCGTCATTTCAGCAGATAACATAACCGCCAATAATCCAGCAAGGAAGGCGCTAAAGTATGAACTATAAGTCCAATCCGGGTAAAATCGTAAGGTTTCTTAGCGGAAGTAACTTGATACTCGGAGTTCGGACTATGCGTGCGGTTGATGAGGTCGCACAGTACATTAGTTAAAGCAGTACGAAACTAAGTTCTATTCGCGCTCGTTTTGGCATTAAAGCGCGTGACAGCGGGCGGCCTAAGGCGTGAAATACACAGAAGCGACGCGGCGCGGATACGGCGGCGATATGGTGCAGATGTGAGACTTTCGGATGCTTTCGGCCAATCAAATACACGTATCGCCGGCATCGCCGCCGTATCTGCGCCTTATCTCCGCCGCATCTCTTCTGTGTATTTCACGCCTAAGGCAGCAGGCCTAATAAAATACGAATTTGATTTAAATATTTATTAATCTTTATTGCACAACAATACACAAAGTAAGATACAAAGGCGGACTTAATGCTTACAAAGGCGGCCTTAATGATGCGAATAAGCGAATTTACAGCTAGCAATTCAGCACTTTGATCAGTGATGATCATTTTAAGTTGTCAGTTGAGTTACAAAATAGGCCTGCAGGCTACAGGACTGACTGCGATACCCTGTGTTCTGAGGGTCAGGTTTTTTGGGTTCCTATCAGGATTCCGGCCGGACTTGGAAAATGTCAGACTTTGGATTAACTTTTTTCTTTTTTTGGTAACAATCTTAGAATAATAACACCTAGAAGCGGTGTCCTCGTATGCAAAGTGAGGCAACTAATACTAAGCCAGAATGACTTAGTTTTCAAATTTATATCCTTCATACGTTAACTAATCGTAACTGAAACCCAATAATATAGTAACTAGTCTTATAAATGTGGGAAAATTGAAACTGTTTTGTACTTAATCGGTATGATTAGGTAATAATGTAGAATTATAATCTGAAAACGGAGCCATTTTAGCTGTTTTAGTTGCCTCACTTTTGACGGTTGCGGTTTGTAGAGAACTATCGTTCTAGGTGTTATTATTCTAAGGTAACAGTCAACTAGGTTCTTCAGTAGAATAATCAATAAACTTTGCAAATACCTAATCAACAACTAAAACTTAAAAAACAAAAAACTAACACTTTACGTCATTATAACAAGAAACAATCATAAATATACCTACAATGTGCTATCACAAGTCGGGTGAGCGCTTTAGCAAAATGTCAATACTTTTAGTAGAAATCAGGTTTTTATGTAGAAACGTTACTGCTTAAGTAATATTCATTCTGTGACGAGGTGAAATATTCTTTATGATGATCTAATGAACTTTGTACTTGCTCTACATTTGCGACTGGTTTTAACTTGTTACTTTATTCTTGATCTAGTCTTAGCACTTGTTCAAGGTTTTGTATAAGTTGGTGATTTTCACCTGCGTCTTTAGAAAATTGAGGTGCTTCATAATAGGTGTTTTATCTAGCAAGGAATATTTTAAATAAAATAATCAACAAATCCATTGTAATCACGAAAAAGTCATACATCCCTACTTTGTACCTAAACTAACCGAACCGAACACCTTTTTATCACTATTGATACGAAACAATACGAATGTCATCAAGATTGCAAAAGAAATATTTTCAATTAGTAAATTTTTCAGTATGAAATGAAAGGGTTATTCCCAAAGCTCCACAGCTCTATTGTTTTCAAAAAATGTAAGTTCATACTTTGGGTCCCAATGGGTCTTCGACATTTAAAAAATAAACTTTGTAAATTAGACCTCGTGCGGCACCAAGGTAGCATTTATAGACTTAAAAACCGGCCAAGTGCGAGTCGGACTCGCGCACGAAGGGTTCCGTACCAAAACCCGGCAAAAAAACACTTTGATGTATGGGAGCCCCACTTAAATATTCATTTTATTCTGTTTTTAGTATTTGTTGTCATAGCGGCAACAGAAATACATCACCTGTGAAAATTTCAACTGTCTAGCAATCACGGCTTGTGAGATACAGAATGGTGACGGACAGTGGAGTCTTAATAATAGGGTCCCGTTTTTACCCTTTGGGTACGGAATCCTAAAAATGAAACAAATTCATAACAACCGAACTACTAAGAAATAAAATACCCGCTTTAACCTTGAAGTCTGTTCCTGAGAGTATTGACTACTGAGTGTCGTATTGTGGTCACTATCATGTATCATTTTTCCAGTTTCCGACTTCGTTGACCTCTAATCTTAAGTTTTTTTTTTTATAATTATAGTTCACGGTCGATCAAGTTTCAATTTGAAAATTTAGATGCCTGTTTTTTAATATTAAAATATAAGTACCCAAGTATGAGTACTTACACTACTTACCTACATTATCTGTAACGTCAATCTTTGCACAATAAAAACAATTTCCAAAAGGAAGGAGTGAAGCCATACCTTAAAAAAGTAATTCATCCAACTAATCCAACTAATATTATAAATGCGATAGTAACTTTGTATGTCTGTCTGTTACGCTTTCACGCCTAAACTACTGAACCGATTTTGGTGAAATATGGTACTTACAGAAATTAGAGTAAAGCTTGAGAAAAGACACGGAGAGTGAGGGGGAAAGGGGGAGGGGTTGGCGCGCTTGGTGGCCACCCACTTAATTACGTAAAAACAGCTAATTTGATTTTAAATTAAATTAAATTAAAATAATTTTATTTCACGCACAGGGACCCATAATTTTGCATTACATTGTCAATTGACAAAAACATAAAACATTTTAATGACATTAAAAGATAGAATACTATTTATCTTGGTTAAAGGTTCCCTAAGGATTTTCTCGAATATCTACGCGGATGAAGTCGCAGGCAGAAGCTAGTAGTAATATTATAAATGTGGATGTTTGTTACTGAAATACGCAAACAAGGTTGAACGGATTTGGGTGAAATTTGGCACACAGTTTATAGCCTGGATTAAAACATATGCGGTGTTATTACAAAACATTTCTAAACACCTGTTTAACTAGACACTGTTTAAAATGTGATGGTGTCTCTTTCAAACATTATTGTAAAAATAAATTAAAAAAAAAAATAAAAACACGACTGCCCTGCTAAAAACAAACAAAAAAGTTAAATAACAAGTGTCATTGCAGTCGGGGGACCTCTTCGATTAAAATTGTTCCACAAAACGGTCCCCCGACTGCAATGACACTTGTTATTTAACTTTTTAGTTTGTTTTTAGCAGGGCAGTCGTGTTTTTTTTTAATTAATTTATTTTTGTTTCGCAAATTTTAGTGACAAATTATATATTTTTGAAATGTGCTCATTAAGGCCTTTCATTTGATGCCCATATTGTAATAATTGAAGAAAAAAATAATTGTTTCACATTCGAAAATGGCGTCATACAGTCGCCATATTAACTTTAAAAAAAATATATAACCAGTGTCACTCGGAATGATGTAAGGATGCTAACAATACCCCATACATCCAAATCCGTTGAGCCATTTGGAAGTTATGGTGGAATAAAGAAACTAACATACCCACAAACATACATGAACCACAAAATAGAGAGACTAGTGTCAGTTGCACTCATGCTGGCTGGCAACCTCTTTTTTGGCTAACTTATGCTTAACCGGTACTATAACAAGCTTGTTATTGTTAAAGTAAGATGGTGCAACTCAGCCTAACAGAAGTTTACCTTAGTACTACGGGCGCTCGAGCATCGCACACGCACAAAGACAGCTCTCGCCGCTGCGTCACGTACTCGAACTGTTTTGACAGTGATATGAGATTGCAGTTATACAGTGTCGGTAAGAGATGTCTATGTGTGCGTTGCTCGAGCGCGCAAGTGCTAAGCTCAACTACTGTACTCTCTCTATATTGTGCATGAACCCTGAACACATATACACTCTTTTTGCTTTGGGCAGTCGTGTAAAAAAGTGTCAGCATCACATTTGAACAGTGTAGAAGTTTTTTGCCGGTCAAAGGTTCGCTAGGGATTTTCCGAATGACTAGGCGGACGAAGTCGCGGGCGGAAGCTAGTGTATAATATTATTTTGTTAGGGCCCTGTTTCTTAGGTTGACTTCTTGACTTAGAGCATTCAAAACTTTTGAATTAATTTTGAATGCTCTAATGTTCTGGATAGCATCTTCTGGTTTAATTTTAAAATGGAAAATAATGAAATTATCTATCAAGTTATTTGATTACCTGTTAAAAACTAAACATCTAAGATGACATTTTATTTTTGCAATAGACGAGTCACGTTGTCGATGTGTTCTTTCTTATCAGCATAAAGTAAGCAACGAATATATTAACTAGGTTAATCTTTTTACATAATATGCATAATGTAAACATGAGGTGAAAGAAAACATTACATATCTTATTGTGAGATTCCTATCCTACCTAAGGATATGAATCTCTACATTATTACCTAATTTTGCCCACGACGACAGAACAGAACGGAGGCGGTACATGCGTTTGGGGTTTGGTTGTTTGTATGTACCTATGTTACCTGAATGTTACCTTTTCTTCGGAAACTTCTGGGCCGATTTTGATGCGGTTTTGCATTCAAAATGTTTCATGTCAGACAACCCTAGATCGAAATTATGTTTTACTTTCACATATTTATGAGCTTAGAATAATATGGGATTAATTGTCGAAAATAATAAAGTATATTTGCGTCTAGAATTGTCACTTAGAAAATTTACATACAATACATTATTTTACTATATTCGGCTTTATAAGGCTATCAGCTTTTTCCTACAAAATTTTTAGCGAACTTTGCCACGGTAATTATATCTATCAGTATTCTAACTTAATACAAACTGTCGAAATGCGAGCCAAACCTACGCGCCTTGAGTTCGGTCTGCACTGCACTCGGTACACATAACAGTCGCGATGCGCTGGCACCGCGGTGACGAACGAACGGTGTGGTTTATCTGTAAAGGTTGCATAGCTACTGAGAGTAGGGCATCCAATCCCGCATGTAATTTGTGATCTCGGTATTTGCGGGACCAATGATTTATGATCCCGCGGGATCTTGGAATTCGCGGGATCCCGCCGGTGTAAGATGAGCTGCCTATTAAATGTTGTGTAAAGAGGTGTTTTTAGTTAAAACTTTGCTGATAAACTAAAAGAAAATCCAAATTATACTGAAAATCTAATTGAACTCGTATTAAGTAGCGTAATTAGATGCACGATGCAAGTATTTACTTCTTACTGTAAACGAAATCAATCAAACAAAACAAACATGGCGATATTGGCGATATCAACAGCGCGGTGCATCCCGCGCAAAGGACAAGCGCGCGGTCGTTCGGCAGTCAGTCATTCAGTATTCGCGCGTTGCGTTTGCGTCCCGTAAATCCCGCGGTCCCGCGCTGGTAATCTCGGTCCTTGCGAGACTGGAAAATGACGTGGGATCTCGGTATTTCGAGATCTCGGGATACCGAGATGGGATGCCCTAGCTGAGAGTATGCAACCTCATTTTATTGCATTTAGTTTTTATTCATCACGATCGTCTTGTGTCGACTTTTAAAATTACTAGTAATTTCTTTTGGGATTTCAGTATTGCGTCTAAACAAAAAGTTATTCTTAATTATGAGGCCTATTTCTTTGTTTAAAATTATTTTATTTATACGTTGCATAAACATTATTCGATCACTCACCGAACCAGGAAGCTTGTTCTTTGGTAATAGAAAGCCCTTTAGGGGCATTGAGTACAGCTGGCAGGACCATGGTCACGAAGCTGATCGACATGCCCAGGCCGATCAGGAGGAAGTCCAGGGCCAGGCATGCCAGCACCTGTAACAAGAATAATGAGGGTATCACATGACCTGGAAAACTTTAGGCATAGTTTTGAGGGATATACATTTAAAATTTACTTAAAAAAAAACTTTTTAATAACTCGTTTTTAAAAGGGACTAAATTATTACAAAAAAAAATCGGACTAAAAACATTAAAACGGACTAAAAAGTAAAAAATAAATTCTTCTGTAAATATTTGTAACAAAAAAAATCGGACTAAAAACATTAAAACGGACTAGTAAAAACAGACTAAAAAGTAAAAAAATAAATTCTTCTGTAAATATTTGTAACAAAAAAAATCGGACTAAAAACATTAAAACGGACTAGTAAAAACAGACTAAAAAGTAAAAAAATAAATTCTTCTGTAAATATTTGTAACCCTATACCTACAGAAATTTTAAACCTAAAAACGTGGGGCGCATAAATGCTAAAGATAATATGGATGATAAATTTTACAAAATGTTTTACTAGTCCGTTTTAATGTTTTTAGTCCGATTTCTTTTGTAATAATTTTGTCCGTTTTAAAAACGTGTTTTTAAAAAAAGTTTTTTCAGTAAATTATTATTTTATGCTTTTTAGTTAACGAGCTAAGACTAAAAATATACAATCTCCTACTCTCGCACTCGCACTCGTCAAAACGATTCAAACGAGCCCAAACTCGATGGGGTTGCGTGGTTTTATAACAGAGTCCCAGTGACCTTCTTCCGGCTCCATCATCAAACTCTGGAAACTATTTCCCAACAAAGTACTCGTCAAGACAATTCAAATGAGTTCAAACTCGATGGGGTAACATGGTTTTATTAAAGAGTTCCTGTGTCCTTTTTCCGGCTCCATCATCAGATCCTGAAAACTATTTCCCAACAAAGTACTCGTCAAGATGATTCTAACGAGCCCAAACTCGATGGGGTTGCATGGTTGTATTATAGAGATCCTATGGCCTTCCTCCGGCTCCATTATCAGATCCTCGGACACTATTTCCCATTAAAGTACTAGTCAAGATGATTCAAACGAGCCCAAACTCGATGGGGTTGCATGGTTTTATTACCGAGTTCCAATGGCCTTCTTCGGGCTCCATCATCAGACCCTGGACACTATTTCCCAACAAAGTACTCGTCAAGACGATTCAAACGAGCCCAATCTCGATGGGGTAGCGTGGTTTTATTAAAGAGTTCCTGTGTCCTTCTTCCGGCTCCATCATCAGACCCTGGATTTCGTCTCCCATTAGAGTACTCGTCAAGTCGATTGTAACGAGCCCAAACACGATGGGGTTGTATGGTTTCATCAAAGAGATCCTGTGGCCTTCTTCCGGATCCATCATCAGATCAGCTCAATGACACCATAATATTGCATTGCCTCCCAGTTCTGACCTATTTTCAAATTTTCAAGTTTCTAGCTCATCGGGAAGCTATTACAAAATCGTTCACAAAAATTGCGGAGAAACAAACGAACGAACGAACGCACACACAAACGAGAAAGTAACCTAATAAAAACGTGTTAAAAATAAATTTTGTTAGCCGTTAACATAAGTGTAATACCTAATTGCTATTTAAATAATTAAAGAAGAACTCATTTAATCAAAAATATAAAAAAAATGAAAATAAAATCGTTTTATAGTACCTATCGATAATGCAAGTATTTGAACTAAGCGCTTAAACTCTTATACAACAAGGAAGGATCCATTTATAGGTAATGTTAAAACTTAAATATAGGAAATATTATAATGCGTTCATAAAACTAAGTTAAGACAACTTTGATATCATTATACCCACTAAGTTCAATAAGAATTTAATTAAGGTGATTTTACACGCATTTTTGTTATGTTACTTATTTACCTAATATGTAAAAATTGTAGAATAAACAAAAAAGGACACGTTCACGGAAGTTGAATAAATTAAACAACCTTATTAATCTAAAACAAACATAGGTACCTATGGTACCTACTCCATCGATTCCACGAATAACTATTATTTAGAATAAATTAATGAAGCCGATCTAATTTTTATATAAAACCGTTGAAAAATAAAAGGCAAAGGTTATTTTATTATATATTTTATATCATAACAGTGCAAAAATTAAATGATTATTTTACGGTGTTAAAAAATAATTAATAAACTAATTGATAAATTGACAACATACTTTAGATTTTTAGTTTTTTCTAGAAATTTATCGACATCAGCCAATTTTAATGTCCCCATTGATTTCTGGGGCACAGGCCATTCCTTATGGGTGGATAAGGAGGATGGGCCATAATCCACCACGCAGGCTCAGTGTGGATTGGTAGGTGTTAACGACTGCAATTAATGCAGCCGGGACCAACGGCTAACGTGCCTTCCGAAGCACGGAGGAACTCGAGATTACAGCTACACTACACTGCTATAAAAACATATGATCTCTATTTAACCGTCGTAAAATGTTTGACATCACTTTCCTTTATAAAATTATTAATTCTTTAATTGACTCGACTGAGCTTCTGGGTTATGTCCAGTTCTCAGGCCGAATTCGACTCCCTGTGCGCTCCTCACGTTCATTACCACTATTTGTTGTTCCGCGTCGCCAAAAAAATTATACTCGAAATTCATTCTTTTCTCGTTCCACCAACACTTATAACAAGGAGCTCCAAGATATTGATCTTTTTAACATGTCTCTTAATAAAGTAAAAGAAAAACTTAAAGTAAAATTAACTTAAAATCAGAGACATAAAGAGAACTACTTTGTTATTCCTTTTTTTTGTTATTTAGGTATCCTTAGTTTCTTATTTGTTTATTGGTATGTACTTTTATTGTACTGTAAGAAGAAAAAAAAATGTTTTATTCTTTACGCTTTTAGTATTTATTATATGGGCAATTTTCAGCTTAAGTAACTTAGTGTTAGTGTCATTAAAAAAAAAATAAAAAAAAGTTTGTCCACGTTTTGACACAATGCATGTTTTGTACAAAATAGATATTGGGCACTGTAGGTCTATTCGATATAATTGTTTTGTTTTTATAAAATTATTGTTATACATGACTGTTTGATGCCAAAATAAATTAAAAAAAAAAATATGATTTTCCACTTTTCCGAAGATGATACCACAGAAAACACCAAGTGATAAAAAACTAAAGGATATTTATTAATATTCTCGTCTCAAAATGTATTTTTGATCTATCTGTCGATCTGACCAGTATTTGAACAATAGGTATTTCCACAAACCAATTATGGTTACTACGGAAGAGTATAGCCGAACTTTGCCCTGCTTGTACTTCTTAATACGTCCTTTTACAGCCTATTTAGCAAAGTAGGTTAATTTCTCGTCATTGTCGATTAGTACGCTAATCGAATAATAGATCTGACATGCTGTGCATTCCACTTCGATGGAAGGTCGGTCTGCGGCGGTGTGTAGATATTTGATACTGAAATAAGGAACTCAATGACGGCAACCTTTGTGGTTGAGTGGCTAGAGAGTTTAACATTGTCATCTAAAAAGTTCCGTATTGTATTCCCGGCAAAAGATTTGTTACTGCGTACCCGGCGTATAAAAGGGTCTGCATAACTTTTGCTACCGTGTAAAGACGGCCAAAGTTAAATAATTTAAAAACTGTTAACATATACGATTTCTATGACTTATAGACTGACCCTTAAGACTGATGATAGTGAGATGTATGAGCTATAAATAAAAAACCGGCCAAGTTCGAGTCGGACTCGCGCACGAACGGTTCCGTACCATTATCTATTCAACACTGTTGTATGGGAACCCCCCTCAATTTTTATTATTTTAATATAACTAAGCAATATTAATTTTTGAAGTGAATACTAAAAATTCTATGAGTATTTCAAGCGTCTACCTGTTGCCGTTATTAATAGGTATCGAGCAAAAAACGGCAAAAAAAACACATTTGTTGTATGGGAGCCCCCTTAAATACTTATTTTATTGTGTTTTTAATATTTATTGTTATATCGGTAACAGAAATCCATTATCTGTGAAAATTTCAACTGTCTAAATGTCTACCTGTTGCCGTTATTAATATTGAGCAAAAAAAACGGCAAAAACTCATTTGCTGTATGGGAGCCTCCTTAAATATTTATTGTCTTCTGTGTTTAGTATTTTTTGTTATAGTGGCAACAGAAATACATCATCTGTGAAAATTTTTACTGTCAAGCTATTAAGGTTCATAAGTGGTGGAGAGACCAAGAGCCTGCTGACAGTCAGACGGACTGTGGAGTCTTTAGGTTCCCGTCTTTACTCTTTACCCTTTGGGTACGGAACCTTAAAACGACAGAGCATTCGAATAGTCCAATTAACAAACATGGGAATTCATCAATCAATTCGATTGTGAATTGGAACGAATTGCCTATGTCTTTGACCTATTAAATAGTACATTTTGTCGGCAACAAGAAAATCAATTCTTAACTATCAAAATGAAGATCCTTTGTCTTGTATCTTGTATAGCATATTTAAAACAATACTTTGAGACTCTAGGCTGACATTATAGCAAAAATACTTTTTCTCTCTTAATAAGCATTAATTTATGTTAAGTAAAACTACCTGTGTTGGTAGTAAAATTATATTTTTTCTGAAATTGCACCACAATTAATTTGTTTCAAAGCGAGTTTGTTTAGTGAGGTAAAAGGAGACTTTCCGTTTGTTAAAACCATAGACATAGAAAAATTTTCGCTGCGCTCAAGAAGACCAACAAAGCGTGGAAAAGAGAAATTAACATCATACGGACACGGTCTATGTAAAAAAGAGACAAAGGATCAAGTGACATGTGCCAACATTTTTTACAGTAAGAGCCCCTAGCGTCCCGCCTAGCAAATGAGCAATCACAGTTTGTTTAAAATATTTGTTAATCTTAATTATAATTTAAAATAAAGGTATCGTGGAGCCATGGTGTCTTGTGCTCTAAATAATTGTGATGTCACAAAAAGAAATAATCCGAGCAATCACACTTTTCACAGGTAAATAAGATATTGCCACACATTTCTTTAAAACCAAATTTCTCTACATTTATTCGTTTATCGACGAAGAAAACAGTATGGAACATAGTTTATTAATTTCCTTTGCCGTATATAGTCATATTTTATGAATCTAAGTCATATTTTACGTATCTCATATAAAATGTATGCATTCGTTTTCGGATCACCTGTTTATTGACATTGTTGTTCTTTGACATTCTATTTCTATGGTTAAAACACTTAATTCAAACTTTCAAAAAGTGTTCTAAATGAAACAAAGTTTATGGAACCTCTAATGATCATTTCGATAGATAGGTTAATAACATCAAGTTTTTTGTGGTCTACTATGCTCTGCCTACACATCTCTTAACCAGTTTAAATGTCGTAAGCAATATTCATTTAAAACTTTATTTTCGTTACTAATATTTTCAACTTTTTATAAAAAAAAATATTTTTAACTTTGTGCAACTTTGTATTTTAAGCCATTGACCTCTAAACAATTGAAATTGCCAACAGAATACAATCAAATACTATCAATCATTCTGTGGCAAGCAATTCATAAATTGACGATTCATTAACTACTTCTTAAAATAAAACGGCCCTATGAATTACTTCTTAGTGCAAGGTCTCCCGTATTATTTTGGAACACGCTACAGTCTGGTCTAGATTAAAAGCACAGCCTAGAGAGTATTCTTCTCTATCTCTCGGCTGTGTTAAAAGTCTCTGATTACTCTGGTTTATCTGACGAATGAAAACCTTCAGTACCCCTTGTGCGAACATCAATCGAAAAAAAACGTGCGTAAAAGGATGGAGTTATTATCCAAGGAAAGTTCCATTCTGCTTTTCGGGAGTACCTTCTACTCCCGAAAAGCAGAAGAAAATTTCCCATACCAAATTATTCTATTAAAGAAAAACGGGTACAGAATAAACATTCCAACCACAAAACAGTTTCTGTTTTCCGATACCTGTCTAGATTTCCACAAAATCAACAAAAAAAATAATAATATCGAAGTGATAACTTATCAAAGATTCCATACTTTCGTTATTTGTACTGTGTTCTCTAATAAGTCCAGTTTTGGAACTTTATCTGTCTTCGCTATTAATAAAAACTGGTCAAGGCTGTGGTGTTGGGTGTTATATTTTTTTTTTGTTTGATTATCCTTTTCCAGAAATGACATTTTCAACTTTATGCAATACCATTTAGAGTTCAATATTAGAACACAAATTTTGAGTTTACGATTTTAGTTGTGGGATATCCGTCAATACAGATCTACTGACTCGGTCCTAGATATTTGAATTTCTTTTCCTTAAATTGCTACAAACGAAGGCGTAAACCATTTTTTTTTTTCGTTTTCTGCTTTATAACAATACATTTTTAAGTAAATACACTTTTCCGTGTTCTTCTTCTTCTTATCGAATGAGGATTAGTGGCCACCTCTGGTGTTAGAGTTTATCAAGCCGCCTGTAAGGTCTCTAACTTGGCTTAACGATGACTTTCCGTGTTCTGTAACGACAACATTACCGCGCGTGCCTTTTGGCAACCACTGCGCGGTGTCTCGACTCAGTGTCGTCGGCTTACAGTTCGTTAGAAATTACTTTTTACCATTGAAAATGGTTATCAGATGCAAATCGCCTGATACGTATTTTTGGCAATAGTTCCAAGGATTTTGGGAAGATCGAAATGAAAATAGTACCAAAATTTGAGGATTTATAGAGACACGTGTAAACTTTTGAATTTTGAAAATCGACTGGAAACTTCTTTGGAATGATCAAAAATCTAAAAAAGGTTTTTTGGAGGGTGTTTGTTTAATTAATTGTAAATATTTTGGAAAAAAAACGACTTAAGAAAATATGAAAAATAGGTCTTAGGGTATTAGTTTGTCTTGGCGAAAAATTTTGAAAATCGGTTTATAATTGTGACCTGTAGGTGGTCCCCTTAGATTTGGAATTGTAGAAAAACGGTATTTCCTTATAAAAAAAAGTGATGTATCTTCTATGATTATTGACCGATAGTAACTGGCATTTTTTAACACCATGGTAATGGTAATGGCATTTTTAAACACCATGGTAATGGTGTTAAAAAATGCCAGCTGTCAAACTTAAAACCGCGATACCTCGGAAAGAACGAGATGAAAGGTTTTGGTGGGATCTTCATTTTACATGGCAGCTGTCAAACTTAACAACAATATCTCGGAAAGTATCCTAGACTGATGGTGTCTTTGAAGAAATGATAGGTCTTAATGAGATCTACATTTCAGATGACAGCTGTCAAACTTAAAACAGCAATATCTCGGGATGTACTCATCCTAGACTGATGGTGTCTTTGAAGAAATGAAAGGCCTTGGTAAGGTGTTCATTTCAGATGACAGCTGTCAAACTTAAAAAGAGCAATAACTCAGCAAGTGCTCATCATAGACTGATGGCTCCTTTGGAGAATGAAAGGTATTAGCGAGATCTACATTTCAGATGACAGCTGTCAAATTAAAAACAGCAATATCTCGGGATGTACTCATCCTAGACTGATGGTGTCTTTGAAGAAATGAAAGGCCTTGGTAAGGTGTTCATTTCAGATGACAGCTGTCAAACTTAAAAAGAGCAATAACTCAGCAAGTGCTCATCATAGACTGATGGCTCCTTTGGAGAATGAAAGGTATTAGCGAGATCTACATTTCAGATGACAGCTGTCAAACTAAAAACAGCAATATCTCGAAAAGTACTCGTTTTAGACTGATAGTGTCTTAGAAGAAATGAAAGGTCTTGGTGAGATCTTCATTTCAGATGACAGCTGTCAAACTTAAAAGAGCAATATCTCGGAAAGTACTCATCCTAGACTGATGGTGTCGGTCGGAGTAACTGGTTATACGAGTATATATATATATTAAAGTGTACTCTTTTAAGAACTCAGATATTTGTAGTATTGTTTTATTACATTTTATTTTATTCTATTCGGAATACAAATAGCAGTTACTTATATCTCTTAAATGTACATACATAGCTATGAACAGGTAGTCCTTCGAATATCGATTACTCAAAAAATATAATACGCACATTCAAACAAAAACGGCTGAACGGTTTTGGATTGCACACAGATAATTTAAAAAATAGGAGCTTTTTCCTCCGGTCAAAGGTTCCCTCTAGAGATTTTCGGAATGTCCACGCGGACGAAGTTGCGGGCGAAAGCTAGTCGGTTAATAAATTTTTCTGCCGCGTCGAGGCAGCCAGCGGGCGCTTTTCGTATAAATAAATAGGTAGGTTAGAAAAATAATAGTATTTTGCATTTGTTTTTATTTTGTTTTTTTCGTATTTATTCATTTTCAATCACTGACATGAAATTTTTTTTTTTATTTAATGCAGGTCAATGATTTTCAATACTCCGATTTTTGCGGGGACTGCGTAATCTGTGAATTTTTAACTACAAACAACATAAGTAGGTCTATTAGCTAATAGAAGTAGTTCTATAAAGTAAATAAGATTCGAAGGTGTATTTTTATTTAAAAAATGTTAGATAAATACGGTAATTAAATAGGTATGTTACTATGTGAGATGACGGAAACGTTTTCAATTCGTGGACGCAATAAATCTTATAAACGTTTTATGGTTATACCTAAAAACATTTCATTAACATACTCTTAAAGATGCGCCATGGAAAAATTTTGGAGACGTGCTTTTATTGATTTTTGAAAACAAAATAGTGAAGAAACAAGTGTTAAGCTATATTTTTTTCTATTTTAAGCCTTTTAAACCATAATCAAATTAGTTGCAATGGATTTTCAAGCAATAATGTTTGTATTCAAAAACTCTTGAAAATTTAAACGAAGCATACCTGTTACAAGCCTGTTACCTATAACCACCCATGTGGTCTAGTGGTTCTCACACCCGTGTAAGACGCAGGGGTCTCGGGTTCGTTTTAATGGAAGTGCCTTTTCATATTATCGTATTGTATTTCTGACATAAAGTGATTGCTGGAATTTTCCGTGTAGAAAAAAAATGGTTTGCAAACACACTAATGATAAAATGTGATGTAGACATTTTCATTGAAAATTACATGTCGTTTCGTATAAAAGTGGCTGCAAATCAAGTTGACCGCAATAAAACGTGCGAGATTTTCTACCCAATTTCTATTAAAATGTCGTTAATAGTAAAAGTATCAGACACACATTTTTTTTAATATCAATTAACTAACCGAATTACAAAGGAAAATAGTAGATTATACAACAAGTGAAAAAAAAGGAAATTTAGTTCGAGGGACTAAGTCGGATCCTGAGCGAAGCGAGGAATACAAAGGACCGAAATGAAATTTTTTTTTCACGAGTTGTGTACTCTACTTTTTACCATTGACTGCGAGGAAACAAATAGCAGTACTTATACCTATAGTATTTATAGTTATTACATTTTTATTATTTAGGTAGGTAATCAGTAATATTTAAACATTAGAAAATAGTGAAACTAGAAGTTTTCCAATGACATAAAACAACCACGCTAAGAGGGAAATTACATGATCGGTCTGGCATCAGTTTATTTCATCAGTTTGTATCCGAAGGGATGTGCTACATCTATGGTTTGTATATGTCGTTTTACAAAAGTCCTAGTATGATTGTAAAATACCGGATGATTATAATCTAAGACAGATTTTTGCAATCATCCGAGTAATGTTTAGGATTTTTACAAAAATCCGGCGTATCTTAGGTAAATGGCGAATCACCATCTTTTTGCGCGCGTTGATTGGCTGACGTCATCGTTATTGACTCACGGATACTCTGATTGGCTATTTGTTATTGTTGTGATTATTGTCAAATATTTCTCTAGTGTTTTGTATGAATTTTACATTTTTTATTTTAAAATATCTGAGTGCTCACATTAATCAAGAGACATTAAGTGAGTGAATTGGATGTTATACAAGTGCCAGGCTCGATCAGTGAAGACAATTTAGAGGTTATATCTTAAAAATAACATTTCTATACAGAGCTAAGAAAGTTCTATAGCACTTGTCAATATTGTTGTGCAAAACCTAAATGGACTTTCGAGTTAAGTAATTGATGCTCTTAAAACTTCAATTGAAGAATTAAATTCGGCAAAATTACGAAATAACCCCAAAACCCAACAGCAATATGTTCTGACCAATCAGACTGAAGTTGTTATAAGCCGTCTCTTAGATTATCCAATCAGCATTCATGTTCACGATTTTCCTAAACATACTAGGATTTTTACAAAGATCCTAAAAATTACTCGGACGATTGTGAGAATTTATCTTAGATTTCAATTATCCGGTTCATTACAATCGTCCTAGGATTTTTGTAAAGATCCGGTTTATACGATTATCCTACGACATATACGACTTTGAATTGTTACAGTCTGAAGATCGTACCAGACTGATGGAATGGACTGATGCAATGCAAGACTAAACATCTAATCCCTTTCTATTATTTAGAAAAGAACCCAAAGATAAGACACTAAAAGAACCTAATTAATTTGGCGAGATATTTTTTAGAAAATATCCCAAAGATAAAACACTAAAAAGAACCTAAATAAAATTGGCGGGAGGCTTTATCTATGGAATAGCTCCATACTTTCAGCACTTTTTTTTTTTTGTACATAATTCATACGATGCGCGCTTGTTCCAAATTGAAAATATTTTTAATCACTCGGTGAATAAAACAGCGTTTTATTCACTCTTATCGTTGAATCAAATGCACTTTTCGAGTGGTGATGGTAAAAAAAATATATATTGGTTGCTTACTGAAGAATAACAAGCATATAAGGTAACTAAAAAGGATTATCTTAAATGAAGAAAATATTGGCATAGGATCACTTTATCCTTTGGAAATACAACAATATATTAGAGCCTTATATTAGAGTAGTATTTTGCTACATAGATAGCATTTTCAACTTTTACGCATATCAGTGAAGTTAACTTTATTTGTTAATTTATACTGAAAAGAAACTTACCTGGGATAACACCACCTTGGCACGCGTGCGTGTGTTGCCATTTTTGACTTGATTAGTCATTTCCAAAATATTTTCAGTCAATTTTCATCCACTTTTGTCGTCAATCTCAGTTTACCAAATGTCACTTCCAATGTGATACACTTTTTATTGCAATAATGTGCAAGCAAGCACGTTTATCACAGAAGTAAATATGCACAATTTATTGCAACTTAACGTTCACTTATCTTTGTTATTGTAGGCGGGAAGTACTTTACAATTGTTATTTTAATTTGTTTACATTAAGGTGTAAGCTATTGAGACAATAAGAGATTGTAGAGTTGACTGATTTACACGCAATTGATGACAGCTGTTAATTTATGTCGTTACGAAAGATTAATACGATTAATCAATAAAGTTATATTTTTTTAGCATTCACTATGCTATTTTTTACAATACTAAATAATATACTAGAAAAATTGAGAAAGTAGAAAAAACTTGCACGAGATTATATTCTCGGACGGGAATCGAACCCTCTCGGGACTCGCCACCTTAGCGGTAAGCATTCGACCGGACCAAAGGTCGTGGGTTCGATTCCCGTCCAAGAATATAATCTGGTGCGAGTCGTGTTTTTTCTGGTATATTATTTAGTACTGAATAAAGTTATATTTTAATAAAAAACCGGCCAAGTGCGTGTCGGGCCACGCGCCGTAGGGTTCCATAGTTACCTTATACCATACCATATTTAATACCACCTATCATTTTGCGTCTGCAAAAATAACTTTGTTTTTCACAGTGTTGGTATGAATGACAAAGTTATATTTGCGGTTTTGGAAAAAATGCTATATCTTGAAAAATAATTACTATATCTCGTTCAAACCAATTTTGGTTAAAAGTGTTTATTAAGATCTACAGCATATTTTTTTTTTAGATTTTACGCTCTCTTATTTCAGAAGTTAAAGGGGGGGGACCCACATTTTACCAATTTGGCGGTGTATATCTTTCAAACGGTTGACTTTGAGAAAAAGATGTCTTAGAAACCTCAATGTCATTTTTAAAGACCTATCTAAAAACATCCAACACGTGTTGGTTTGAAGAAAAAATTTTTTTTCAGATTTAGTTCCATGTATGGAGAGCCCCCCCTTAATCTTTTATTTTTCTTATTTTTGTATTAAATTCGTTAAGCGGTTAACAGAATACATCTACCTACCAAGTTTCAACTGTATAGTCTTAATACTTTCGGAATAAAGTGGCTGTGACATACGGACAGACAGACAGACAGACATGACGAATCTATAAGGGTTCCGTTTTTTGCCATTTAGGCAACGGAACCCTAAAAACCATACAACTTTTGACGTCTTTATTTTTTTCCCCGAGATATCCATTTGTGTTTAGGTATCTATTGCTTTGGCTAAACTATTTATAGATTAAAATAATAAACAAAGTTCATAGTTCAAAGAATAATAAATTTTTTAACTTAATTTTTGTTTCAGTTCCATTCTATAAAAACAAATAAATGCCGTGTCACAAAATTAGACTCTATTATGTAGACAATGAGGCCTATTTTGTTATTATTAGTTTAATTAATGATCCGAGATGAGCGGCCCTAAACTGGTATTACCAGTATGTGAAGACATTTGTAACTAGCCACAGATTTAGAGGTTTTATTTTGAAATGACGGAATTTGTTACTTCCGAGAATTAGTTAGAAGTTTGTATGAAATGGGATTGACCGTGTAACAGTTCAAAATTGAACATGTTTCTTTTATCTCAAATATTGATCCGGAAGCGGGCAAAATACAACCTTTGAGTATCCCAGTAATGCAGGGGTCAGGTTTCATGATTTCTGTAGGTCTTATTCTTTGTCGGTTACCTTCTTTATCACATTCCAGAGGGTCCACAATTTATGGCTAGTTAGAGGTCTGTAAAAATACAAAAAATCCAGGGTTGGAAAAATATTTGTAAACACAAATAAGTAAAGTTATGCGATTAATCAAATAATAAATTCATTGAATAACTTACCATGAAGAGGGTGGTTATTCTCATTTTACTAAAAGAATGATTGTTTATGCAATTTGTGAGGTTTTATTGCATTTCATTCTGCATTCAAAATATCATAGTTATACTAACGATAGAATAATGTTCTTGTAACACAAATCCATTGTTCATATGCACTTTATAAGTTATGATTGCAATATGCAAATACAACATTGACAAAATATCCGTATTTCTATATAAAAAACAGATAATTTTATGGTAATTCAATAACTTGAAAATATGTTTCAACAATAATAAACAGATCGTCTGACACTTGGTATAGACAAATGTATTTGACATTTGGTGGACGTTTTTGGAACTAAAAACTGACATTCCATCGAGAAAGTCTACTCTATAAAAAAAAAAGAAATAATCTTTGGAAATTTATACCATTAATAAATTAAGAGAAAAGAGACGAATGATTATAAAATTACAAAATAAATAAATGATAATTAAAGTTAATCACTGTTTAGGTAGAATAACATTTAAAATTTGGAAAAATGGAAGTTTTGTAAGCATACTTGCTAGAGCAAATAAATGTGTGTGATACCAGTGTGTAACGGAACGCAAATCTTTCGGTTAAGTTCTGGATTATAGATAAAGTAAAATCAGTTTAATATTAAAAGTAAAGAAAGAATATGAATGATTATATTTGTAATAAGAAAATAATTAAATCAGAACAATAACTAGTAAAAAGTTGTAAGAAAATTGGACAAAAAAATATATATATGGAAAAACGGAACGTTCTACATTCTCTTTGTCCATAAACAAGAGATGAAGGGAGAGGTTCGTGGTAGCCAATCGTAAGCTTGCAAAGCGTTTTGTGACCATAAAAGGAGATGAATTGAGTTGGTGTTTAGCCAATCGTAACGCGTGAATCTGGGGGGGAGTTAACTTTAGAGTCAGCAAATAATAGCTCAGAATGGTGGCGCCAAGATTTAAAAAAATGATACCAGTATAAAATCATAAAATACCCATAGTAATGCAATTATATGAAAAAAAAATAAGTTGGCCAGTAACGAAACGTTCTTTGGCAAATAGAATAAATAAATGGGTGGCGCAAAGAATAATTAATATTATGAATAGAGTCATGCATCAATCGTAAATAATAAAAGTAGTATGATAGCGGATTTATTGATTATAAGGGATCTTCTTTGAAGGTTAGCGAAATTGATTAGACCAAAAGATTTATTCGAACACACAGGAAAGATTAAATTGCTTGTGTCATATAATATATATTTACTTGAGGATCTTTGTAAATTCTAGATTAACCAAAATTAGTTATTGGATACGGAGGTAATTACTAATCTTTGTATTCGTAAAATGTTCACGTAATTTAAATATTTGAGGGTGATTGTCAAAAAAAGAACATATATATTTATTTATTTATTTATTTATTTAAAGTATCTTACAGGTACTTAGGGGGACTAAATGCACTAGGCAATTTTTGTAAGTCAATTAGTGGAAAATTTCCCGGCATTTTGGGGAAATAGATTGTGACAGGGCACATTAAGGATACAAACAATAGAATACTAGGAATTATGTGTAGCTAGGGGACGCTTTGAAAAAATAATGGGTGGGGGTTAGGTTATAAAAGCTTCGACGAGCTTATTCTCGCTCTCATTTTTCCACCTGCCGAGAAGAAGACGAATCTCTGCCTCCCCTCTGTAAGAAGCGCCATAGAACAAGTTCTTTTTATACTCAAGCACATATGAAGAAGTCAGCAAATTAGTGAATTTAGGAAAGTCCATTGTTTAGGCCTTGCAATCGGGGCAAGTTTTCTTTGGGGAAATATTTCAAACAGGGTTTTAAAATGGTAAAAATTAAGCCTTGACTGAAATATATAATTCTATTTGCAAAGGTTACATCAAAATTAACGCTAGCTGTTCCAAGTAAATTCCAGAATTAGTGAAATCTGATTAAATTAATATCAATTTAAATGAAATAAAACGTGGGAAGGGAGATTCTATTTAGAATAATTACTAGAATATTTGTGTCGTATTGGGGCGATCCGTAATGGGCTTTCTGGGGGGGCAATGAGGTAACTGATAGCTTATGAGTGTGACTTCATAAGCGGGCATCAACTCGTTGATTGCCTAGTTAAGTCACATAGTGTAATCATGTGTGACGTGGCTGATGACAGACGTCGTAGAAATGAGGTCGTTAGAATGTAATTCTGGTCCTTGGTCAAGTCCTTAAGTACATGATTATGCTATACCTCATGCTAGGGACCGAAGATGGCTCCTTCCCATCCATCTTCGGCACGGTCAAGCACTAGGTGGTCAGGGAGTATTGCTTGCTCAAACTGTCCAGGTAACGGGGCTCCGGATGACGAGGTAAGCGTCACACAATTTGCATAGGAAGTTCTCATTTAGTCTGGGTTAGGCAGGTAAAATCTTGTAGGATAGATGAAGGTTAGTATCGCGAAGGTTAAGTAGGCATCACAAAAATTGGGTGGGTTTTTGTGATGAAAGGTGGTTCGAGTTGACGTTAATAGAGCGAAATAGGTGTGTAAACGGTTAGGCGACCATGTTGATCAAACGAAAATATGATTAGGTCAAAACCTAGGCAAGAACATATTTTATATAGGAGAACGACTTTTGGAAATTTCTATACAGAAAAGTGTAGCATATAGGGTTTCGACGACAAAAGGCTGGTTTAGACGTCGCGAGCTGGCTAGGGGTAACGATTAGGCGTGATTCGACAAAATGGCCGAAATATTTTGTAGTTAGGAAAAATGCAATTCGGAGCGCACAAAATGGCTGCCGTAACTTGAGCTAGAAATAGGTATTTTTATGTAAGAATTAAATGTTAAATTTGTCATGGTCGAAATGGACGCTTGGTTTTCAAAATGGCGGATCAAAGATAATCACCTAAATAAAGAAAATCATGATTTTAGATCTCTCAGACAGGGTTTTTATCGGCAGATCAATAGATCTACTAAGGTATTTTAGCAAATCCACGATACTATTTGATTCTCAGTAAACCTTTTAAAATATCTGCAGTGTTGTGTTGAGTTTTGGTTGTACAAAATGGCGTCGATTGTGAAAATCAAGTGAGTGTTAATTAATTATTTTCATGCTAAAGCCAGCCAAGTAAACGATTTAATAAATCAGTAAATTACTAAAGTATGATAATAGTAAAATTTCTGAATTGGGTTGGTCATATGAACCACCAGATTTGAAATCAAGTAATCACAAGTGTCGTGTGAAGCCGCATTAATAGTGATTTATTTTGTCTTTGTGATAACTCAGCTATTTAATAATTTGTGAAGTGAAATAAATCTTTGGTCGTTAGGAAGGGCCGGTATGTATGATTTCTCCCAGGTTGATTCGTGGAGATCATATAAAAACCACTAAGATGAAATTTTATTTTACAAATGACGAAGTGGCTGAAAGAAAATGTCATTAAATTCTTACCACTAACAGTACCGTTATAATATAGTGAATACAGGCGAAAATACTTGTTTTTGGTGCTCAGTTGATGCGTCGACACAGGTGCGATCTGGAGGTTTTCTGATCATTTCAATTTGGAAGAAACTAACATCAAATTGTTTCCATCTTAAAACAAATCCTTCGATGCCATTTTAACAACACAGCGTCGAAGTATTTTAGCTAAACTTAGAATTTGCGAAAGTAAAGTGTAGGAGGGTTATTTATTGCTTAGTACATACATCTTGTCCCTTTATCCAATAAATCTTTCCTTCAGAACAAAAAAGATTTACCAATTCCCATAATTTTGTCATGGATTGTAAGATTGAATTCGTGAGACATAAAGTAAGTCAACTTTAGAATTGGTTCAATATATGAAAAAAAAATAACTTAAATTTAATTTTATATCAGCCATCACATTGAAAAAGAAATATTTCAATTGTGAAAATTTGGTAAATCGCTTGAAAGCATTTTGCTTTGTCCTCTTTTTAGTTGGAAATAATACAAACTAACAAAGACTATGGACTTTAATATATTTAATACATAATAAAGCTTGTAAGAAAGTAACTGGCTGTTCCGGGAGAAGGTTGTCCCAGTCCGGTGTCGAGACCTATCGTGATGGCGGGGTGGTGCCATCACCATTAGCCGGAAAAACACACTGGTTACTTTCTACCATAAATATAAACTCATTAAACTTGAAGATAGGTAACGAACTAATATACTTTCCGATGGCAATAAATGATTTTCCACAACTGATTAATTATTCGACTGATATAACATTTGATACTTACTCATACTCACAATGAAACTGTAGTGTTGTTCTTATATCTTCTGCTTAACTCTTATAACATCCGCATATCAAGTTAAGGTTTAGCAATAATATTATCTCATAAAAATAAGAAATTAAGTTCCATAATAGAAAATTCAGTACTGGGTTTTACGCTATAATAGGAAATCATGAGTGGAATTCTGTCGGAATAAACCACTAGTATTAACTATTTATTGATAATCTTATTCTGAAGCTAGGTAAATGACTATTCTTTTTAGGGGTCGTTCAATCCAGCGTATAATGTAGTAATGAATAATAGTACAAGTTAAGCATAACCACAGAAATGAAAGCAATTAATATTCGGCATCGGTAAAAGGACCTTTATAGCTAATTCTTTAGAAATCACACAGTTCACATCGCACTTTCCCTTTATCACTTATAGCAACCAATTGCATATCTCAATTTAGTTCCTAATTAATTATTAACTATCATTTTGGTAGTAGGTTTAGCATAGTTCACACTTTTACTAGCAGTAGGTATAGAGCTGGTAGGCATAGCGCTCCTTATAATGGTATAGGCATTTATTTCAGCTGATAAGCAAACAAGAATACTCCACCAAGTTAAAAGAATAGTATAGGGTTCGGGTTAGTTAATGTAGAAAAATAATTTTATAAAATTCTATTCTATTTAAAATCAAGCGAAGTAATGTTCATTATTTTGTAATAGATTCCTAGGTTAATAATTAACAGAGCATAGATAATTTAAATTCAGCGTTTAGAGTTAGTATTTATTAGCAATCAGACAGCAGTACTCAAGAACACGGGTCTACGCTTACAACCGGGTCCTATCGCTAGAAGTCACGAGCCCTTTCACACATACAAAAGCCAAATCAGTAGCATATTCGGTCACACCATTAGATTAGGGTTATAGGAAGTAAAACCAAGCAGAACTTAGGTCAAACATTTAATCAATTCATAAATAGGCATTGTTAGGTTTAAAGCCGACGAGCGGTTAATCACCATAAGTAGAGATTATAGTTAGGTTTGTGTTAGGTTATATAAAAGCTAGGATTAAAAGATTATCAAACAACTTAGCAAATCGGTAGTAGGGTAGCGAGTCTTCAACTCTTCAATCATATCATATCATCAATAACTTAGGGGTAGTTACATTATGATATGCCGTTGACCAGGATAAGGTAATACCTTACTTTAGATCGTAGATTATAACTTGGGTGGTTCTGCAAATCCAGGGTTTTTGTAGTGTGAAAGCAGTGGTCGCATACAGTTTAAGATGGTGCGGCCACATTTTGCTGTCGTGGAGTGTACGAGGCTGCTGTTGATTTTCCATAATTTCAGTATATTAGCACTCATTTTAATCCATTACTTTGGACACGTAATTCATTTGGTTATAGCTGAAATTAAAGAAAAAATATTAAAATAGGTTATGTAATTTCACATTAATGATTATTGAGTTGTATGTTAGCGTTTGAGAGAGAGTTTTCTTAATGATTGAGGTAAAGTAACATTCAGTTCGATTGGGGGCATTAATTTTACTGACATTTTACATTAAATCGTGTTTCACAAAAGAAAAAATGCCAACTAATTTTTGATACTTACAAGGGAGGTTGTTGTAGTAATGAGTTGTTATAATAAACCATTGGTTTACGCCTTCTTTGATCATCACTACTAGGGATACAAGTTATTTCTTGAGAAAAACAAAAAAAAAACATTAACATTGTGATAATATTTAGTTAGGTTATGAAGAAAATTATGACTAAGATTAGATTTCTTTGATAGAAAAATAAGGGGTCCTGTCAAATAAAGCAGACTAGGTTAAGGGGGTCCGATGACCTAGCGATGAGTTTGTTGAGATACTTTGTCAATAGGGCACAAATAAAAAAAATGTAGAAATATCGTATATGGCATTCACATAACAAATGTTAGTTCAAAGTTCAAAAATTTCATTGCAACAATATAGAATCATTAGCGCAGCTATGTTAAAACTAGACGGAAAATGTTAGAATTTAAATTTTTAGATTTAACTTCATAGATAAAGCTTAGAAATATAAACTCAATAGCAATCAATAAAAGAAACAAATAAATTTAACTAACTTTAGAGTTATTTTGTTAGCGCAAACGTTATTGCTATTTTCTTTATGCTATTTCGGGAATTATTAGAATGAGCGTTTTTTTTTGACGAGCGTTTTTATTACCGCCCATCTTGATTATGATAAGTGAGGACGTAGAATTGAGGTTTAAAATCTTGAAGAAGTATTGGGATGGATGGAAGTAGGTAAATTAAATGTAATAGGTCTAATCTACTGTCAACTATATTAAATGAAAGAAGATCATAAACTCTAGAGAAAAAAAATATATTGTATTAGGCTTGTTCAGTTAGATCGGCAGCGGGGCATAAGTCGTGGGGTCGGACTTACGAACGATTATTAATTCTATAGACTTTTGCAGCCATTACATGGTCATGCAAGCGTTAGTCATAGCTTGTGTCTGTGGTTAAACTGACAACAAAACCTATTGTGTAATCTATGCCTTAGTTAGATTGAAGTAAACATAGTACATAGAAATGTCATAGATGGCGTTAGTGGTAATTAAAATTCGAAATCGGTGAAAATAAGAATTGCGTTTGCATTGAAAAATAAAATAGATTTGTGGGCTAATGAAATATAAACTAGTTGAATCAATTGGTGGACTGTTCGTTTACGTTAAAAATACATTTAGGATCATTTATTTAAAGAAAAGAAATATAAAATAAGAACGAATGACGGATAGAAGAACGAATGATTAGTAAGCTAACGGCATAGATCCTTTTGATTGTCATTCATTGAGATTCGTTCGATAGTTCATTTTGACAGATGTCATTGTCAAAACTGGCAACCAAGTCGAAACTTGTAGGGTGACCAGATGCTGTTTAGTACGGATTCTGTATAATTCGCGCCTTTTTCCGAGTGTAAGTATATTGTAGTTAAATTGGCGACTACGTGTATTTTCGGTATATTTTGAATATAGAGTTTTGGGAACACACCGTTCTGTCCTCGCGAACGTTGTTGTTAATAGAGTGCCCGGATTTAACTTACATTTCTTCAGATTTAAAGTTCAGTAATTTGAAAAAAAAAAGGAAAAACTACGCCGTCATAATTACAAATAGTATTGATATCTTTAACCTATGTTAAAAAAATAAAAGATTTTTGACCTTGACTATTGTGTTGATGAATGTGTAAAAATTATCGCGAAGGTTGTTATTGTTGTAAATTCTCTCATGAAAAATTGGTAAATTTTATTTTTCTTTCGGGGTGCATTAGGCGGATTTGTGTAAAAAGTAGCTGGTCACCCTAGTATGTTTATCAACAAACAAAACGAAAGGTTATATTTTATTTTGTCGAAAATTAAAACCTTACAAATATGGATTTATGTGTTAGTTGTTCGTGAAAATGTTATCAAATAGTTAATGAACAATATAAAAGTAGGTTAGCGGAAATGTGTGTGATTAAACAAGTTTTAAAAGTGTCAACTTTATAACAAGACTCGAGTTAGAATGTAATGAAATTTATAACTGAATGTAAGTAGATTTTGCCATAATACTTATAGATTTGACTAGAATTATAAGGTAATTTGATAAAAGGAGGGACGATATTGTTTGTATTTCAGAAAACATGTTTGAGTACATGAAGGTTTTACAATGAACAAAACTTAGTAATATGGTTCAAAAATCTTTAGAGTATTTGTAGATTATGTGAGATAAACGCACAATCCAAATGGGAAGCTAGAGTGATGGGTGACCGTATGTAAATAATGAGAACATTTGCTAATAGCATTTCTAATTAAACGAATATTTTTGGGAGTAAATAAGATAGAAACGTTATGACTAAAATGCGGGTTTTAAGTAAGCTTAGATTAAGGATAGTATTTTGACCTTTGATGATGGGGGTCGGAGAATACTTAGGTAGCCTTTACAAGCGAATTAGAAGCAAATAGTTATTTACTGAATTAACCTTAAACTTATCGAACCGAACGTAGACACAACAGTCTTGGGTGTTGGAATAGGCACGGTAGTTGTTAGTTAATAAATTTAGTGTATGAGCCAAAGGTTTAAAGTTGATTTTTGAGTTAAGAAATACATAGGTAAAATAAATATTTAGCGAAATAGTCAGGTTGCCATAGGATGTCTAATAGAATTTAACGATACTTAGAGATAAAAATTCAAAGTTTATAATTTCAATAAAAATTGTGAAATAACAATGAAGATTCGGGTTAATTTTAAACAGCAACTATTAGCAGCCCGCGACTTCCCTTAAATTAATAGGATTATGGAGTAATGATTTTTGTAGTAAATTTATTTTTAGTTATCGCTAACGGTTAGAGCGGAATGTTGAAGTATCAAGTTTGGTTGTGCGTTACAACGTTACGATAGGCATCTGTTTTCTGCGATAATGACATTGAAAATGGTACAATTGAGAAAAGGCTTTGCTATTAAGGTTTTATTTAGCGTACAGATTTAAAATCATTAAGTTAATCTTGTATTGGTTTATTACTAGAAATACTAGTAGGTAAATGAGGTCAATTATATTTATGGCGGTTTTTCGCTGGGTTCATTTGCGATCAAATGCGGATTAAATGTTTGATTTTATTTAAGAACTATCGTATATGTCGGACCAACCTAACTTTTAATTCTTGATTCGAAGTATATATGATGACGGTTTTATTGAGAGTTGACAAAGAATTCTACCTTTTTATAAGAAATAAAAATAACTTATCTATATAATTAATTACATCATAATTAATTTTTTGGGTAAAGCGTAGGGTGACAAAAGTTAACGGAACCAAAAATAAATAATTGAAAATGAAAAAAATTAAGAAATGTAAATGAATTAATTAAAACTAAACAAATAAACTATTCGGTATAACATTAGAACTAACTCGCGTTGCTAAAACTAAAATAAATATTTTATAATAAAACAAATTAAGATTTGGGAGCATGGTTTTGTCGTATCCAAATTATTGGATATTATAAAATCAAGCTAATTAGGGACGTGTGCTAATATTTTTATATAGATCTGACCTTACACTAAAGCAACAGACAATTAAGACTCGCCATGGGGAAACCGGTCCGAGTTCGTCGTGCGCCAAAGCGATATGAATCATCTGAGGAGCCGGCAGAATTAGTGGAGGTTCCACGTAGTTCCCGCCAGTCAGAATCCGAGGTTATAGAAAATAGAGAGCCTCAACCGGTAGAGGCAAGACAGCGGATAGTAAAGACCATAATGAAACCGAAAGTAACGCGATCGCGCGAATTAATGACAATACAAAGAATGCTGAATCGCACGGTAGGCGTGTTAACTAAGAGGATAGATGACCTAAGCGATGAAGTTAAAAGGACTCAAGGTTCTAATCAGGATACTAGTGAGGTCGAAAAATCACCAGTAGTTGAAGCAACACCGATGAACGATGTGGAAATGGAAAGTAGGAATGTGATTAAGGAGCCTAATGCGATTGAAGATATTCAGAAGTACGTCATTTGTAACATCAAAAATATACATTTAGATAGACCTAAATTTGGGGATTCGTCGATACATCCGGTCGATTTCATTGAAGATTTAGAAACTTATTTGAAGAAGGCGGGGAAGGCTGAAAACGAATTAAGTTTAATACAAGACTGTTTAACTTCGAGTTCGAAAGACTGGTTTAGAGTATATAAAGGAAGATGGACAGGGTTGGCTGATTTTAAGGTAGATTTCTTAAAAGCATATTGGGGAGAGAATGAACAAAATGAGTTGAGAAGGAAGATAGTGCAAGGCGTATGGAATAGGACGGAGACGCCCACCATGGTGGAACATTTTTTGAAATTGACAGTCAAGGCGCAAATGTTAAGCTACAACATTCCAGAAACACAATTAATTAGCGATATCATTCGACACTATCCGAAATATATTCAACAAGCGTTCGTGACCAATAAGATAGGAAATGTAATAGAAGCGGCGGAATTTTTAAGAAGTATGGACAACATACAGAAACAAGAACTACCGAGCACTTCAACATCTAAAAATTCTAAGGATTGGGAACAGAAGAAAAGAGGCATTCAGCAAAATTATAGGCAATGGCAGAAACCTAGAGAGAATCAAGTACAAGCGGTTAACTTAAATAGTAATAATACTAATGTAGATGGTAGCGGAGTGTTAAACTAGCGGAAGCTGAGACTCTAGTCTCCGGATCAGCTTCAGCCACG
Source organism: Agriphila geniculea (assembly GCA_943789525.1). NCBI lineage: Eukaryota > Metazoa > Arthropoda > Insecta > Lepidoptera > Crambidae > Agriphila > Agriphila geniculea. The sequence goes on from OX038890.1 coordinate 17,341,034, forward strand.
GGGGACCTAAATTATAGTATGATGGTTAAAATGAATTGGTGTCCGGGTGAATCCTTAGGCCGGAATAATATCGGAACTAAGATATCTATTTGTACGTATCTGAAGGAAATAAAAGAGTGTTATTTTTACCAAATTCACTTAGGGAAGAAGTTATTTGGCAGGTACATTTCGAAATGGGTCATCAAGGGGCGTACAAAGTAATAAAATATATTAGGGATAGATTTTTTTGGAAGGGATTAACTAAACAGGTCAAACGTTTATTAAGGGGGTGTCATGATTGTCAGGTCACTAAAAGTGATACAGCTAAGTATGTAGGACCTTGTCGTTCAATTATAACTGAAAATGTGGGGGACATCGTTATGGTAGATTTATATGGACCATTACCATCAGGGAAGTTTGGTATGAATTACATTTTAGTTATTCAGGACTCTTTTAGTAAATTTGTGAAATTTTATGATCTTAGAAGAGCAACTGCAATATCAGTATTAACTAAAATGAGGAAATTCTTTCGCATAATAAAACCTACGGCGATCATGTCAGATAATGGGTCACAATTTGCTAGTAACTTGTGGAAAGAAACTATGAAAGCAGAAGGGGTTAGAGTAATTTATACTACAGTTAGGAACCCTAGACCTAATACCACCGAAAGAGTAAATAAAGAGTTAGGACGGTTATTTCGGACTTACTGTAGGACCAATCACAAAAGTTGGGTAGATTTATTGCCGAAGTTAGAAATTCTTTATAATAATACTTATCACGAAAGTACAGGGTTTACACCTTGTGAGATTTTATACAGTGAACCTACTAGATTATCATTTGATAATGTCATACCGACTGATTTAGTACCACCGCCTATTAACGAAATTAGGGAAAAGGCACGGGAAAATTTAAAGAAAGCAGGACAACTACGTCAAAACAAATTTAATGAAAAATATAGAATTATCCATTTCCAGATAGGAGATTTAGTAAAATTAAGGAAATTAAATAAGTCTGACGCAAAATTAAAAATAACAAAAAAGTTTGAACCATTATATGAGGGTCCGTTTGTGATTGGAGCTAACCCGTTTAAAAATGTATATTTACTTGTTGATCCGGAGACTGGTAAAGAAAGAGGAAGGTTTAACGCTATACATTTGTCTAGGTATTATAAGTAAAATTTAATGTCATGTCTAATTTTAAGGAAAAGAAATGTTTAATGTTATGTTAACTACATGAAGATGTAATTTAAGTTGATTAATAAATAATAATGGGGTATAATTGTATAAAGTCTGTTGGGAACGGGAAAAGCCTATCTGAACTTACAAGAAAATTAAGGACTCAATTTTAAGAAAAAAAACCAGGCTAAGTAAAAGTCATTCATTACCCTATATAGTGTTGTTAATAAGGTAACCCATCTTGTCATATGAAAGTAATTTTCTATTAAATTAACCAAAGTCCGCATAAACCAAATGGACGTTTTAATTATTGCGTTGCTTAAAATTGTAAGGTCAGATAGAGGGGAGAGTTGGCGGCTTTTCTTCTCGGGGGGGAAATTTTTCATAAGTATTTAGAGATATTGAAAGGTTTTCTGCTAATATAACTAAAAAAAAAAAAAATGAACCAAACATATATATATATATATATATTATAAAATTTAAAAATAAAAACTTAACGGATAAATTGGAATGTGAGGTATTTTTGTTAATAATATTTAAAATTAAAAGGATGGTTAAAGTAGTAATATAAAAAAAAATTATATATTTATATACACACTTGGGGTCGAGTATTATTTGAGAAACTTTAGAATAGGGAGGCATATTAAGGAAAGAATTAGCGTAGAGTGGCATAATAGGAAAGTTGCGTAATGTAGCGAAGATATGCGTACTAATGGGATGTTTAGGATAAAGTGGTTTTAAAGCGTAAAGTGTTACTATTGTGTAAATTAATTGCAATCTTTTGATGTAATTTTGCGTAGAATTCATATGGTGACCAATCGACGTATTTAATCTTAACATTGAAATTATACTTCAAATTCGTTATCAATATTTGTATATATTTTGTATTCAGGTTATAGCTATGATATGATCTTGGGTGGCGTATATGTAGGCTAGTGAATGACGATAGTGGTTGCTGTGTAATGAGAAAAAATGAATAAAATGAGAATCTAAACTAGGATAGGAGTATGTATGAAATGATGATTTAAGAGAATGAATAGAATGAGAAGTTGACGAGAGAAAGGAACGGAAATTAAAATATAGATTCTATATGGAGGGCTTTGGATTATAACACATGTGAAACCTGAATGCAGACTTATTATTTTTCCAAGAGATAGGACCACCACACTGCTCTGGCGTTTGGTTTGTGCTTGCGGCCGGGCCGGCGTTTAGGGTTGACAAAATAGAATTTCGTACAGAAGGACTTTTGGTGTTAGGTTAGAGAAAAAAAAAAGAGAGAAAACAAACACTATTGACGTTTGTAACTTGTCCTGGTGTGAACGACTGTCTGAAATTCATACTACACAAGAAGCTGACAAGCTAATTTCAAATTCGGCAACTGCACACTCTCCAAGGTGATATTAAGTTTGTTCCAGAGTCTTAAGTGAGCTTTTGGAAATATATGGTCTGTGTATATGATCACCGCTAAACCTTTGGTTTGGAAGGAGGATTACAATGTTGTGGAGGGATACAACGAATGAATACGTTTAATCTTTTCATAAGGTAAGAAAAGAGCCTATTTTTTCGGGTAGGCCTAATCTGGGCTGTAGCCTCACAACCTACACCTTACCATAGTGTTGTACAACTCTGGTGCTGAATATGCATACGACGGAATTGGCAAAAGCAACAAATACTTAAAACTCGCTTAATAATCTCTGATATGGTCTTGGTTTAAATACACTCTACAATCTTAAATTTTCATTTACACTAGGGCTCACCCAACAATTCTTTGATCTTGGAGAAGTAATATGATTAGGGTTATTAAAAAAAAGGGGGGGAAGATTGTGTATTTTTGGGGTAATATAAATATTTGAGATTTGAGGGGAAAATTTTACTTCGGATCCAATACGTAGTATTGTCACCTGCGTATAAATTTTGGGGTCGAGCTGTAACAGTTCAAAATTGAACATGTTTCTTTTATCTCAAATATTGATCCGGAAGCGGGCAAAATACAACCTTTGAGTATCCCAGTAATGCAGGGGTCAGGTTTCATGATTTCTGTAGGTCTTATTCTTTGTCGGTTACCTTCTTTATCACATTCCAGAGGGTCCACAATTTATGGCTAGTTAGAGGTCTGTAAAAATACAAAAAATCCAGGGTTGGAAAAATATTTGTAAACACAAATAAGTAAAGTTATGCGATTAATCAAATAATAAATTCATTGAATAACTTACCATGAAGAGGGTGGTTATTCTCATTTTACTAAAAGAATGATTGTTTATGCAATTTGTGAGGTTTTATTGCATTTCATTCTGCATTCAAAATATCATAGTTATACTAACGATAGAATAATGTTCTTGTAACACAAATCCATTGTTCATATGCACTTTATAAGTTATGATTGCAATATGCAAATACAACATTGACAAAATATCCGTATTTCTATATAAAAAACAGATAATTTTATGGTAATTCAATAACTTGAAAATATGTTTCAACAATAATAAACAGATCGTCTGACACTTGGTATAGACAAATGTATTTGACATTTGGTGGACGTTTTTGGAACTAAAAACTGACATTCCATCGAGAAAGTCTACTCTATAAAAAAAAAAGAAATAATCTTTGGAAATTTATACCATTAATAAATTAAGAGAAAAGAGACGAATGATTATAAAATTACAAAATAAATAAATGATAATTAAAGTTAATCACTGTTTAGGTAGAATAACATTTAAAATTTGGAAAAATGGAAGTTTTGTAAGCATACTTGCTAGAGCAAATAAATGTGTGTGATACCAGTGTGTAACGGAACGCAAATCTTTCGGTTAAGTTCTGGATTATAGATAAAGTAAAATCAGTTTAATATTAAAAGTAAAGAAAGAATATGAATGATTATATTTGTAATAAGAAAATAATTAAATCAGAACAATAACTAGTAAAAAGTTGTAAGAAAATTGGACAAAAAAATATATATATGGAAAAACGGAACGTTCTACATTCTCTTTGTCCATAAACAAGAGATGAAGGGAGAGGTTCGTGGTAGCCAATCGTAAGCTTGCAAAGCGTTTTGTGACCATAAAAGGAGATGAATTGAGTTGGTGTTTAGCCAATCGTAACGCGTGAATCTGGGGGGGAGTTAACTTTAGAGTCAGCAAATAATAGCTCAGAATGGTGGCGCCAAGATTTAAAAAAATGATACCAGTATAAAATCATAAAATACCCATAGTAATGCAATTATATGAAAAAAAAATAAGTTGGCCAGTAACGAAACGTTCTTTGGCAAATAGAATAAATAAATGGGTGGCGCAAAGAATAATTAATATTATGAATAGAGTCATGCATCAATCGTAAATAATAAAAGTAGTATGATAGCGGATTTATTGATTATAAGGGATCTTCTTTGAAGGTTAGCGAAATTGATTAGACCAAAAGATTTATTCGAACACACAGGAAAGATTAAATTGCTTGTGTCATATAATATATATTTACTTGAGGATCTTTGTAAATTCTAGATTAACCAAAATTAGTTATTGGATACGGAGGTAATTACTAATCTTTGTATTCGTAAAATGTTCACGTAATTTAAATATTTGAGGGTGATTGTCAAAAAAAGAACATATATATTTATTTATTTATTTATTTATTTAAAGTATCTTACAGGTACTTAGGGGGACTAAATGCACTAGGCAATTTTTGTAAGTCAATTAGTGGAAAATTTCCCGGCATTTTGGGGAAATAGATTGTGACAGGGCACATTAAGGATACAAACAATAGAATACTAGGAATTATGTGTAGCTAGGGGACGCTTTGAAAAAATAATGGGTGGGGGTTAGGTTATAAAAGCTTCGACGAGCTTATTCTCGCTCTCATTTTTCCACCTGCCGAGAAGAAGACGAATCTCTGCCTCCCCTCTGTAAGAAGCGCCATAGAACAAGTTCTTTTTATACTCAAGCACATATGAAGAAGTCAGCAAATTAGTGAATTTAGGAAAGTCCATTGTTTAGGCCTTGCAATCGGGGCAAGTTTTCTTTGGGGAAATATTTCAAACAGGGTTTTAAAATGGTAAAAATTAAGCCTTGACTGAAATATATAATTCTATTTGCAAAGGTTACATCAAAATTAACGCTAGCTGTTCCAAGTAAATTCCAGAATTAGTGAAATCTGATTAAATTAATATCAATTTAAATGAAATAAAACGTGGGAAGGGAGATTCTATTTAGAATAATTACTAGAATATTTGTGTCGTATTGGGGCGATCCGTAATGGGCTTTCTGGGGGGGCAATGAGGTAACTGATAGCTTATGAGTGTGACTTCATAAGCGGGCATCAACTCGTTGATTGCCTAGTTAAGTCACATAGTGTAATCATGTGTGACGTGGCTGATGACAGACGTCGTAGAAATGAGGTCGTTAGAATGTAATTCTGGTCCTTGGTCAAGTCCTTAAGTACATGATTATGCTATACCTCATGCTAGGGACCGAAGATGGCTCCTTCCCATCCATCTTCGGCACGGTCAAGCACTAGGTGGTCAGGGAGTATTGCTTGCTCAAACTGTCCAGGTAACGGGGCTCCGGATGACGAGGTAAGCGTCACACAATTTGCATAGGAAGTTCTCATTTAGTCTGGGTTAGGCAGGTAAAATCTTGTAGGATAGATGAAGGTTAGTATCGCGAAGGTTAAGTAGGCATCACAAAAATTGGGTGGGTTTTTGTGATGAAAGGTGGTTCGAGTTGACGTTAATAGAGCGAAATAGGTGTGTAAACGGTTAGGCGACCATGTTGATCAAACGAAAATATGATTAGGTCAAAACCTAGGCAAGAACATATTTTATATAGGAGAACGACTTTTGGAAATTTCTATACAGAAAAGTGTAGCATATAGGGTTTCGACGACAAAAGGCTGGTTTAGACGTCGCGAGCTGGCTAGGGGTAACGATTAGGCGTGATTCGACAAAATGGCCGAAATATTTTGTAGTTAGGAAAAATGCAATTCGGAGCGCACAAAATGGCTGCCGTAACTTGAGCTAGAAATAGGTATTTTTATGTAAGAATTAAATGTTAAATTTGTCATGGTCGAAATGGACGCTTGGTTTTCAAAATGGCGGATCAAAGATAATCACCTAAATAAAGAAAATCATGATTTTAGATCTCTCAGACAGGGTTTTTATCGGCAGATCAATAGATCTACTAAGGTATTTTAGCAAATCCACGATACTATTTGATTCTCAGTAAACCTTTTAAAATATCTGCAGTGTTGTGTTGAGTTTTGGTTGTACAAAATGGCGTCGATTGTGAAAATCAAGTGAGTGTTAATTAATTATTTTCATGCTAAAGCCAGCCAAGTAAACGATTTAATAAATCAGTAAATTACTAAAGTATGATAATAGTAAAATTTCTGAATTGGGTTGGTCATATGAACCACCAGATTTGAAATCAAGTAATCACAAGTGTCGTGTGAAGCCGCATTAATAGTGATTTATTTTGTCTTTGTGATAACTCAGCTATTTAATAATTTGTGAAGTGAAATAAATCTTTGGTCGTTAGGAAGGGCCGGTATGTATGATTTCTCCCAGGTTGATTCGTGGAGATCATATAAAAACCACTAAGATGAAATTTTATTTTACAAATGACGAAGTGGCTGAAAGAAAATGTCATTAAATTCTTACCACTAACAGTACCGTTATAATATAGTGAATACAGGCGAAAATACTTGTTTTTGGTGCTCAGTTGATGCGTCGACACAGGTGCGATCTGGAGGTTTTCTGATCATTTCAATTTGGAAGAAACTAACATCAAATTGTTTCCATCTTAAAACAAATCCTTCGATGCCATTTTAACAACACAGCGTCGAAGTATTTTAGCTAAACTTAGAATTTGCGAAAGTAAAGTGTAGGAGGGTTATTTATTGCTTAGTACATACATCTTGTCCCTTTATCCAATAAATCTTTCCTTCAGAACAAAAAAGATTTACCAATTCCCATAATTTTGTCATGGATTGTAAGATTGAATTCGTGAGACATAAAGTAAGTCAACTTTAGAATTGGTTCAATATATGAAAAAAAAATAACTTAAATTTAATTTTATATCAGCCATCACATTGAAAAAGAAATATTTCAATTGTGAAAATTTGGTAAATCGCTTGAAAGCATTTTGCTTTGTCCTCTTTTTAGTTGGAAATAATACAAACTAACAAAGACTATGGACTTTAATATATTTAATACATAATAAAGCTTGTAAGAAAGTAACTGGCTGTTCCGGGAGAAGGTTGTCCCAGTCCGGTGTCGAGACCTATCGTGATGGCGGGGTGGTGCCATCACCATTAGCCGGAAAAACACACTGGTTACTTTCTACCATAAATATAAACTCATTAAACTTGAAGATAGGTAACGAACTAATATACTTTCCGATGGCAATAAATGATTTTCCACAACTGATTAATTATTCGACTGATATAACATTTGATACTTACTCATACTCACAATGAAACTGTAGTGTTGTTCTTATATCTTCTGCTTAACTCTTATAACATCCGCATATCAAGTTAAGGTTTAGCAATAATATTATCTCATAAAAATAAGAAATTAAGTTCCATAATAGAAAATTCAGTACTGGGTTTTACGCTATAATAGGAAATCATGAGTGGAATTCTGTCGGAATAAACCACTAGTATTAACTATTTATTGATAATCTTATTCTGAAGCTAGGTAAATGACTATTCTTTTTAGGGGTCGTTCAATCCAGCGTATAATGTAGTAATGAATAATAGTACAAGTTAAGCATAACCACAGAAATGAAAGCAATTAATATTCGGCATCGGTAAAAGGACCTTTATAGCTAATTCTTTAGAAATCACACAGTTCACATCGCACTTTCCCTTTATCACTTATAGCAACCAATTGCATATCTCAATTTAGTTCCTAATTAATTATTAACTATCATTTTGGTAGTAGGTTTAGCATAGTTCACACTTTTACTAGCAGTAGGTATAGAGCTGGTAGGCATAGCGCTCCTTATAATGGTATAGGCATTTATTTCAGCTGATAAGCAAACAAGAATACTCCACCAAGTTAAAAGAATAGTATAGGGTTCGGGTTAGTTAATGTAGAAAAATAATTTTATAAAATTCTATTCTATTTAAAATCAAGCGAAGTAATGTTCATTATTTTGTAATAGATTCCTAGGTTAATAATTAACAGAGCATAGATAATTTAAATTCAGCGTTTAGAGTTAGTATTTATTAGCAATCAGACAGCAGTACTCAAGAACACGGGTCTACGCTTACAACCGGGTCCTATCGCTAGAAGTCACGAGCCCTTTCACACATACAAAAGCCAAATCAGTAGCATATTCGGTCACACCATTAGATTAGGGTTATAGGAAGTAAAACCAAGCAGAACTTAGGTCAAACATTTAATCAATTCATAAATAGGCATTGTTAGGTTTAAAGCCGACGAGCGGTTAATCACCATAAGTAGAGATTATAGTTAGGTTTGTGTTAGGTTATATAAAAGCTAGGATTAAAAGATTATCAAACAACTTAGCAAATCGGTAGTAGGGTAGCGAGTCTTCAACTCTTCAATCATATCATATCATCAATAACTTAGGGGTAGTTACATTATGATATGCCGTTGACCAGGATAAGGTAATACCTTACTTTAGATCGTAGATTATAACTTGGGTGGTTCTGCAAATCCAGGGTTTTTGTAGTGTGAAAGCAGTGGTCGCATACAGTTTAAGATGGTGCGGCCACATTTTGCTGTCGTGGAGTGTACGAGGCTGCTGTTGATTTTCCATAATTTCAGTATATTAGCACTCATTTTAATCCATTACTTTGGACACGTAATTCATTTGGTTATAGCTGAAATTAAAGAAAAAATATTAAAATAGGTTATGTAATTTCACATTAATGATTATTGAGTTGTATGTTAGCGTTTGAGAGAGAGTTTTCTTAATGATTGAGGTAAAGTAACATTCAGTTCGATTGGGGGCATTAATTTTACTGACATTTTACATTAAATCGTGTTTCACAAAAGAAAAAATGCCAACTAATTTTTGATACTTACAAGGGAGGTTGTTGTAGTAATGAGTTGTTATAATAAACCATTGGTTTACGCCTTCTTTGATCATCACTACTAGGGATACAAGTTATTTCTTGAGAAAAACAAAAAAAAAACATTAACATTGTGATAATATTTAGTTAGGTTATGAAGAAAATTATGACTAAGATTAGATTTCTTTGATAGAAAAATAAGGGGTCCTGTCAAATAAAGCAGACTAGGTTAAGGGGGTCCGATGACCTAGCGATGAGTTTGTTGAGATACTTTGTCAATAGGGCACAAATAAAAAAAATGTAGAAATATCGTATATGGCATTCACATAACAAATGTTAGTTCAAAGTTCAAAAATTTCATTGCAACAATATAGAATCATTAGCGCAGCTATGTTAAAACTAGACGGAAAATGTTAGAATTTAAATTTTTAGATTTAACTTCATAGATAAAGCTTAGAAATATAAACTCAATAGCAATCAATAAAAGAAACAAATAAATTTAACTAACTTTAGAGTTATTTTGTTAGCGCAAACGTTATTGCTATTTTCTTTATGCTATTTCGGGAATTATTAGAATGAGCGTTTTTTTTTGACGAGCGTTTTTATTACCGCCCATCTTGATTATGATAAGTGAGGACGTAGAATTGAGGTTTAAAATCTTGAAGAAGTATTGGGATGGATGGAAGTAGGTAAATTAAATGTAATAGGTCTAATCTACTGTCAACTATATTAAATGAAAGAAGATCATAAACTCTAGAGAAAAAAAATATATTGTATTAGGCTTGTTCAGTTAGATCGGCAGCGGGGCATAAGTCGTGGGGTCGGACTTACGAACGATTATTAATTCTATAGACTTTTGCAGCCATTACATGGTCATGCAAGCGTTAGTCATAGCTTGTGTCTGTGGTTAAACTGACAACAAAACCTATTGTGTAATCTATGCCTTAGTTAGATTGAAGTAAACATAGTACATAGAAATGTCATAGATGGCGTTAGTGGTAATTAAAATTCGAAATCGGTGAAAATAAGAATTGCGTTTTGCATTGAAAAATAAAATAGATTTGTGGGCTAATGAAATATAAACTAGTTGAATCAATTGGTGGACTGTTCGTTTACGTTAAAAAATACATTTAGGATCATTTATTTAAAGAAAAGAAATATTAAAATAAGAACGAAATGACGGATAGAAGAACGAATGATTAGTAAGCTAACGGCATAGATCCTTTTGATTGTCATTCATTGAGATTCGTTCGATAGTTCATTTTGACAGATGTCAATGTCAAAACTGGCAACCAAGTCGAAACTTGTAGGGTTGACCAGATGCTGTTTAGTACGGATTCTGTATAATTCGCGCCTTTTTCCGAGTGTAAGTATATTGTAGTTAAATTGGCGACTACGTGTATTTTCGGTATATTTTGAATATAGAGTTTTGGGAACACACCGTTCTGTCCTCGCGAACGTTGTTGTTAATAGAGTGCCCGGATTTAACTTACATTTCTTCAGATTTAAAGTTCAGTAATTTGAAAAAAAAAAGGAAAAACTACGCCGTCATAATTACAAATAGTATTGAATATCTTTAACCTATGTTAAAAAAATAAAAGGACCTTGACTATTGTGTTGATGAATGTGTAAAAATTATCGCGAAGGTTGTTATTGTTGTAAATTCTCTCATGAAAAATTGGTAAATTTTATTTTTCTTTCGGGGTGCATTAGGCGGATTTGTGTAAAAAGTAGCTGGTCACCCTAGTATGTTTATCAACAAACAAAACGAAAGGTTATATTTTATTTTGTCGAAAATTAAAACCTTACAAATATGGATTTATGTGTTAGTTGTTCGTGAAAATGTTATCAAATAGTTAATGAACAATATAAAAGTAGGTTAGCGGAAATGTGTGTGATTAAACAAGTTTTAAAAGTGTCAACTTTATAACAAGACTCGAGTTAGAATGTAATGAAATTTATAACTGAATGTAAGTAGATTTTGCCATAATACTTATAGATTTGACTAGAATTATAAGGTAATTTGATAAAAGGAGGGACGATATTGTTTGTATTTCAGAAAACATGTTTGAGTACATGAAGGTTTTACAATGAACAAAACTTAGTAATATGGTTCAAAAATCTTTAGAGTATTTGTAGATTATGTGAGATAAACGCACAATCCAAATGGGAAGCTAGAGTGATGGGTGACCGTATGTAAATAATGAGAACATTTGCTAATAGCATTTCTAATTAAACGAATATTTTTGGGAGTAAATAAGATAGAAACGTTATGACTAAAATGCGGGTTTTAAGTAAGCTTAGATTAAGGATAGTATTTTGACCTTTGATGATGGGGGTCGGAGAATACTTAGGTAGCCTTTACAAGCGAATTAGAAGCAAATAGTTATTTACTGAATTAACCTTAAACTTATCGAACCGAACGTAGACACAACAGTCTTGGGTGTTGGAATAGGCACGGTAGTTGTTAGTTAATAAATTTAGTGTATGAGCCAAAGGTTTAAAGTTGATTTTTGAGTTAAGAAATACATAGGTAAAATAAATATTTAGCGAAATAGTCAGGTTGCCATAGGATGTCTAATAGAATTTAACGATACTTAGAGATAAAAATTCAAAGTTTATAATTTCAATAAAAATTGTGAAATAACAATGAAGATTCGGGTTAATTTTAAACAGCAACTATTAGCAGCCCGCGACTTCCCTTAAATTAATAGGATTATGGAGTAATGATTTTTGTAGTAAATTTATTTTTAGTTATCGCTAACGGTTAGAGCGGAATGTTGAAGTATCAAGTTTGGTTGTGCGTTACAACGTTACGATAGGCATCTGTTTTCTGCGATAATGACATTGAAAATGGTACAATTGAGAAAAGGCTTTGCTATTAAGGTTTTATTTAGCGTACAGATTTAAAATCATTAAGTTAATCTTGTATTGGTTTATTACTAGAAATACTAGTAGGTAAATGAGGTCAATTATATTTATGGCGGTTTTTCGCTGGGTTCATTTGCGATCAAATGCGGATTAAATGTTTGATTTTATTTAAGAACTATCGTATATGTCGGACCAACCTAACTTTTAATTCTTGATTCGAAGTATATATGATGACGGTTTTATTGAGAGTTGACAAAGAATTCTACCTTTTTATAAGAAATAAAAATAACTTATCTATATAATTAATTACATCATAATTAATTTTTTGGGTAAAGCGTAGGGTGACAAAAGTTAACGGAACCAAAAATAAATAATTGAAAATGAAAAAAATTAAGAAATGTAAATGAATTAATTAAAACTAAACAAATAAACTATTCGGTATAACATTAGAACTAACTCGCGTTGCTAAAACTAAAATAAATATTTTATAATAAAACAAATTAAGATTTGGGAGCATGGTTTTGTCGTATCCAAATTATTGGATATTATAAAATCAAGCTAATTAGGGACGTGTGCTAATATTTTTATATAGATCTGACCTTACACTAAAGCAACAGACAATTAAGACTCGCCATGGGGAAACCGGTCCGAGTTCGTCGTGCGCCAAAGCGATATGAATCATCTGAGGAGCCGGCAGAATTAGTGGAGGTTCCACGTAGTTCCCGCCAGTCAGAATCCGAGGTTATAGAAAATAGAGAGCCTCAACCGGTAGAGGCAAGACAGCGGATAGTAAAGACCATAATGAAACCGAAAGTAACGCGATCGCGCGAATTAATGACAATACAAAGAATGCTGAATCGCACGGTAGGCGTGTTAACTAAGAGGATAGATGACCTAAGCGATGAAGTTAAAAGGACTCAAGGTTCTAATCAGGATACCTAGTGAGGTCGAAAAATCACCAGTAGTTGAAGCAACACCGATGAACGATGTGGAAATGGAAAGTAGGAATGTGATTAAGGAGCCTAATGCGATTGAAGATATTCAGAAGTACGTCATTTGTAACATCAAAAATATACATTTAGATAGACCTAAATTTGGGGATTCGTCGATACATCCGGTCGATTTCATTGAAGATTTAGAAACTTATTTGAAGAAGGCGGGGAAGGCTGAAAACGAATTAAGTTTAATACAAGACTGTTTAACTTCGAGTTCGAAAGACTGGTTTAGAGTATATAAAGGAAGATGGACAGGGTTGGCTGATTTTAAGGTAGATTTCTTAAAAGCATATTGGGGAGAGAATGAACAAAATGAGTTGAGAAGGAAGATAGTGCAAGGCGTATGGAATAGGACGGAGACGCCCACCATGGTGGAACATTTTTTGAAATTGACAGTCAAGGCGCAAATGTTAAGCTACAACATTCCAGAAACACAATTAATTAGCGATATCATTCGACACTATCCGAAATATATTCAACAAGCGTTCGTGACCAATAAGATAGGAAATGTAATAGAAGCGGCGGAATTTTTAAGAAGTATGGACAACATACAGAAACAAGAACTACCGAGCACTTCAACATCTAAAAATTCTAAGGATTGGGAACAGAAGAAAAGAGGCATTCAGCAAAATTATAGGCAATGGCAGAAACCTAGAGAGAATCAAGTACAAGCGGTTAACTTAAATAGTAATAATACTAATGTAGATGGTAGCGGAGTGTTAAACTAGCGGAAGCTGAGACTCTAGTCTCCGGATCAGCTTCAGCCACGGGGGACCTAAATTATAGTATGATGGTTAAAATGAATTGGTGTCCGGGTGAATCCTTAGGCCGGAATAATATCGGAACTAAGATATCTATTTGTACGTATCTGAAGGAAATAAAAGAGTGTTATTTTTACCAAATTCACTTAGGGAAGAAGTTATTTGGCAGGTACATTTCGAAATGGGTCATCAAGGGGCGTACAAAGTAATAAAATATATTAGGGATAGATTTTTTTGGAAGGGATTAACTAAACAGGTCAAACGTTTATTAAGGGGGTGTCATGATTGTCAGGTCACTAAAAGTGATACAGCTAAGTATGTAGGACCTTGTCGTTCAATTATAACTGAAAATGTGGGGGACATCGTTATGGTAGATTTATATGGACCATTACCATCAGGGAAGTTTGGTATGAATTACATTTTAGTTATTCAGGACTCTTTTAGTAAATTTGTGAAATTTTATGATCTTAGAAGAGCAACTGCAATATCAGTATTAACTAAAATGAGGAAATTCTTTCGCATAATAAAACCTACGGCGATCATGTCAGATAATGGGTCACAATTTGCTAGTAACTTGTGGAAAGAAACTATGAAAGCAGAAGGGGTTAGAGTAATTTATACTACAGTTAGGAACCCTAGACCTAATACCACCGAAAGAGTAAATAAAGAGTTAGGACGGTTATTTCGGACTTACTGTAGGACCAATCACAAAAGTTGGGTAGATTTATTGCCGAAGTTAGAAATTCTTTATAATAATACTTATCACGAAAGTACAGGGTTTACACCTTGTGAGATTTTATACAGTGAACCTACTAGATTATCATTTGATAATGTCATACCGACTGATTTAGTACCACCGCCTATTAACGAAATTAGGGAAAAGGCACGGGAAAATTTAAAGAAAGCAGGACAACTACGTCAAAACAAATTTAATGAAAAATATAGAATTATCCATTTCCAGATAGGAGATTTAGTAAAATTAAGGAAATTAAATAAGTCTGACGCAAAATTAAAAATAACAAAAAAGTTTGAACCATTATATGAGGGTCCGTTTGTGATTGGAGCTAACCCGTTTAAAAATGTATATTTACTTGTTGATCCGGAGACTGGTAAAGAAAGAGGAAGGTTTAACGCTATACATTTGTCTAGGTATTATAAGTAAAATTTAATGTCATGTCTAATTTTAAGGAAAAGAAATGTTTAATGTTATGTTAACTACATGAAGATGTAATTTAAGTTGATTAATAAATAATAATGGGGTATAATTGTATAAAGTCTGTTGGGAACGGGAAAAGCCTATCTGAACTTACAAGAAAATTAAGGACTCAATTTTAAGAAAAAAAACCAGGCTAAGTAAAAGTCATTCATTACCCTATATAGTGTTGTTAATAAGGTAACCCATCTTGTCATATGAAAGTAATTTTCTATTAAATTAACCAAAGTCCGCATAAACCAAATGGACGTTTTAATTATTGCGTTGCTTAAAATTGTAAGGTCAGATAGAGGGGAGAGTTGGCGGCTTTTCTTCTCGGGGGGGAAATTTTTCATAAGTATTTAGAGATATTGAAAGGTTTTCTGCTAATATAACTAAAAAAAAAAAAAATGAACCAAACATATATATATATATATATATTATAAAATTTAAAAATAAAAACTTAACGGATAAATTGGAATGTGAGGTATTTTTGTTAATAATATTTAAAATTAAAAGGATGGTTAAAGTAGTAATATAAAAAAAAATTATATATTTATATACACACTTGGGGTCGAGTATTATTTGAGAAACTTTAGAATAGGGAGGCATATTAAGGAAAGAATTAGCGTAGAGTGGCATAATAGGAAAGTTGCGTAATGTAGCGAAGATATGCGTACTAATGGGATGTTTAGGATAAAGTGGTTTTAAAGCGTAAAGTGTTACTATTGTGTAAATTAATTGCAATCTTTTGATGTAATTTTGCGTAGAATTCATATGGTGACCAATCGACGTATTTAATCTTAACATTGAAATTATACTTCAAATTCGTTATCAATATTTGTATATATTTTGTATTCAGGTTATAGCTATGATATGATCTTGGGTGGCGTATATGTAGGCTAGTGAATGACGATAGTGGTTGCTGTGTAATGAGAAAAAATGAATAAAATGAGAATCTAAACTAGGATAGGAGTATGTATGAAATGATGATTTAAGAGAATGAATAGAATGAGAAGTTGACGAGAGAAAGGAACGGAAATTAAAATATAGATTCTATATGGAGGGCTTTGGATTATAACACATGTGAAACCTGAATGCAGACTTATTATTTTTCCAAGAGATAGGACCACCACACTGCTCTGGCGTTTGGTTTGTGCTTGCGGCCGGGCCGGCGTTTAGGGTTGACAAAATAGAATTTCGTACAGAAGGACTTTTGGTGTTAGGTTAGAGAAAAAAAAAAGAGAGAAAACAAACACTATTGACGTTTGTAACTTGTCCTGGTGTGAACGACTGTCTGAAATTCATACTACACAAGAAGCTGACAAGCTAATTTCAAATTCGGCAACTGCACACTCTCCAAGGTGATATTAAGTTTGTTCCAGAGTCTTAAGTGAGCTTTTGGAAATATATGGTCTGTGTATATGATCACCGCTAAACCTTTGGTTTGGAAGGAGGATTACAATGTTGTGGAGGGATACAACGAATGAATACGTTTAATCTTTTCATAAGGTAAGAAAAGAGCCTATTTTTTCGGGTAGGCCTAATCTGGGCTGTAGCCTCACAACCTACACCTTACCATAGTGTTGTACAACTCTGGTGCTGAATATGCATACGACGGAATTGGCAAAAGCAACAAATACTTAAAACTCGCTTAATAATCTCTGATATGGTCTTGGTTTAAATACACTCTACAATCTTAAATTTTCATTTACACTAGGGCTCACCCAACAATTCTTTGATCTTGGAGAAGTAATATGATTAGGGTTATTAAAAAAAAGGGGGGGAAGATTGTGTATTTTTGGGGTAATATAAATATTTGAGATTTGAGGGGAAAATTTTACTTCGGATCCAATACGTAGTATTGTCACCTGCGTATAAATTTTGGGGTCGAGCTGTAACAGTTCAAAATTGAACATGTTTCTTTTATCTCAAATATTGATCCGGAAGCGGGCAAAATACAACCTTTGAGTATCCCAGTAATGCAGGGGTCAGGTTTCATGATTTCTGTAGGTCTTATTCTTTGTCGGTTACCTTCTTTATCACATTCCAGAGGGTCCACAATTTATGGCTAGTTAGAGGTCTGTAAAAATACAAAAAATCCAGGGTTGGAAAAATATTTGTAAACACAAATAAGTAAAGTTATGCGATTAATCAAATAATAAATTCATTGAATAACTTACCATGAAGAGGGTGGTTATTCTCATTTTACTAAAAGAATGATTGTTTATGCAATTTGTGAGGTTTTATTGCATTTCATTCTGCATTCAAAATATCATAGTTATACTAACGATAGAATAATGTTCTTGTAACACAAATCCATTGTTCATATGCACTTTATAAGTTATGATTGCAATATGCAAATACAACATTGACAAAATATCCGTATTTCTATATAAAAAACAGATAATTTTATGGTAATTCAATAACTTGAAAATATGTTTCAACAATAATAAACAGATCGTCTGACACTTGGTATAGACAAATGTATTTGACATTTGGTGGACGTTTTTGGAACTAAAAACTGACATTCCATCGAGAAAGTCTACTCTATAAAAAAAAAAGAAATAATCTTTGGAAATTTATACCATTAATAAATTAAGAGAAAAGAGACGAATGATTATAAAATTACAAAATAAATAAATGATAATTAAAGTTAATCACTGTTTAGGTAGAATAACATTTAAAATTTGGAAAAATGGAAGTTTTGTAAGCATACTTGCTAGAGCAAATAAATGTGTGTGATACCAGTGTGTAACGGAACGCAAATCTTTCGGTTAAGTTCTGGATTATAGATAAAGTAAAATCAGTTTAATATTAAAAGTAAAGAAAGAATATGAATGATTATATTTGTAATAAGAAAATAATTAAATCAGAACAATAACTAGTAAAAAGTTGTAAGAAAATTGGACAAAAAAATATATATATGGAAAAACGGAACGTTCTACATTCTCTTTGTCCATAAACAAGAGATGAAGGGAGAGGTTCGTGGTAGCCAATCGTAAGCTTGCAAAGCGTTTTGTGACCATAAAAGGAGATGAATTGAGTTGGTGTTTAGCCAATCGTAACGCGTGAATCTGGGGGGGAGTTAACTTTAGAGTCAGCAAATAATAGCTCAGAATGGTGGCGCCAAGATTTAAAAAAATGATACCAGTATAAAATCATAAAATACCCATAGTAATGCAATTATATGAAAAAAAAATAAGTTGGCCAGTAACGAAACGTTCTTTGGCAAATAGAATAAATAAATGGGTGGCGCAAAGAATAATTAATATTATGAATAGAGTCATGCATCAATCGTAAATAATAAAAGTAGTATGATAGCGGATTTATTGATTATAAGGGATCTTCTTTGAAGGTTAGCGAAATTGATTAGACCAAAAGATTTATTCGAACACACAGGAAAGATTAAATTGCTTGTGTCATATAATATATATTTACTTGAGGATCTTTGTAAATTCTAGATTAACCAAAATTAGTTATTGGATACGGAGGTAATTACTAATCTTTGTATTCGTAAAATGTTCACGTAATTTAAATATTTGAGGGTGATTGTCAAAAAAAGAACATATATATTTATTTATTTATTTATTTATTTAAAGTATCTTACAGGTACTTAGGGGGACTAAATGCACTAGGCAATTTTTGTAAGTCAATTAGTGGAAAATTTCCCGGCATTTTGGGGAAATAGATTGTGACAGGGCACATTAAGGATACAAACAATAGAATACTAGGAATTATGTGTAGCTAGGGGACGCTTTGAAAAAATAATGGGTGGGGGTTAGGTTATAAAAGCTTCGACGAGCTTATTCTCGCTCTCATTTTTCCACCTGCCGAGAAGAAGACGAATCTCTGCCTCCCCTCTGTAAGAAGCGCCATAGAACAAGTTCTTTTTATACTCAAGCACATATGAAGAAGTCAGCAAATTAGTGAATTTAGGAAAGTCCATTGTTTAGGCCTTGCAATCGGGGCAAGTTTTCTTTGGGGAAATATTTCAAACAGGGTTTTAAAATGGTAAAAATTAAGCCTTGACTGAAATATATAATTCTATTTGCAAAGGTTACATCAAAATTAACGCTAGCTGTTCCAAGTAAATTCCAGAATTAGTGAAATCTGATTAAATTAATATCAATTTAAATGAAATAAAACGTGGGAAGGGAGATTCTATTTAGAATAATTACTAGAATATTTGTGTCGTATTGGGGCGATCCGTAATGGGCTTTCTGGGGGGGCAATGAGGTAACTGATAGCTTATGAGTGTGACTTCATAAGCGGGCATCAACTCGTTGATTGCCTAGTTAAGTCACATAGTGTAATCATGTGTGACGTGGCTGATGACAGACGTCGTAGAAATGAGGTCGTTAGAATGTAATTCTGGTCCTTGGTCAAGTCCTTAAGTACATGATTATGCTATACCTCATGCTAGGGACCGAAGATGGCTCCTTCCCATCCATCTTCGGCACGGTCAAGCACTAGGTGGTCAGGGAGTATTGCTTGCTCAAACTGTCCAGGTAACGGGGCTCCGGATGACGAGGTAAGCGTCACACAATTTGCATAGGAAGTTCTCATTTAGTCTGGGTTAGGCAGGTAAAATCTTGTAGGATAGATGAAGGTTAGTATCGCGAAGGTTAAGTAGGCATCACAAAAATTGGGTGGGTTTTTGTGATGAAAGGTGGTTCGAGTTGACGTTAATAGAGCGAAATAGGTGTGTAAACGGTTAGGCGACCATGTTGATCAAACGAAAATATGATTAGGTCAAAACCTAGGCAAGAACATATTTTATATAGGAGAACGACTTTTGGAAATTTCTATACAGAAAAGTGTAGCATATAGGGTTTCGACGACAAAAGGCTGGTTTAGACGTCGCGAGCTGGCTAGGGGTAACGATTAGGCGTGATTCGACAAAATGGCCGAAATATTTTGTAGTTAGGAAAAATGCAATTCGGAGCGCACAAAATGGCTGCCGTAACTTGAGCTAGAAATAGGTATTTTTATGTAAGAATTAAATGTTAAATTTGTCATGGTCGAAATGGACGCTTGGTTTTCAAAATGGCGGATCAAAGATAATCACCTAAATAAAGAAAATCATGATTTTAGATCTCTCAGACAGGGTTTTTATCGGCAGATCAATAGATCTACTAAGGTATTTTAGCAAATCCACGATACTATTTGATTCTCAGTAAACCTTTTAAAATATCTGCAGTGTTGTGTTGAGTTTTGGTTGTACAAAATGGCGTCGATTGTGAAAATCAAGTGAGTGTTAATTAATTATTTTCATGCTAAAGCCAGCCAAGTAAACGATTTAATAAATCAGTAAATTACTAAAGTATGATAATAGTAAAATTTCTGAATTGGGTTGGTCATATGAACCACCAGATTTGAAATCAAGTAATCACAAGTGTCGTGTGAAGCCGCATTAATAGTGATTTATTTTGTCTTTGTGATAACTCAGCTATTTAATAATTTGTGAAGTGAAATAAATCTTTGGTCGTTAGGAAGGGCCGGTATGTATGATTTCTCCCAGGTTGATTCGTGGAGATCATATAAAAACCACTAAGATGAAATTTTATTTTACAAATGACGAAGTGGCTGAAAGAAAATGTCATTAAATTCTTACCACTAACAGTACCGTTATAATATAGTGAATACAGGCGAAAATACTTGTTTTTGGTGCTCAGTTGATGCGTCGACACAGGTGCGATCTGGAGGTTTTCTGATCATTTCAATTTGGAAGAAACTAACATCAAATTGTTTCCATCTTAAAACAAATCCTTCGATGCCATTTTAACAACACAGCGTCGAAGTATTTTAGCTAAACTTAGAATTTGCGAAAGTAAAGTGTAGGAGGGTTATTTATTGCTTAGTACATACATCTTGTCCCTTTATCCAATAAATCTTTCCTTCAGAACAAAAAAGATTTACCAATTCCCATAATTTTGTCATGGATTGTAAGATTGAATTCGTGAGACATAAAGTAAGTCAACTTTAGAATTGGTTCAATATATGAAAAAAAAATAACTTAAATTTAATTTTATATCAGCCATCACATTGAAAAAGAAATATTTCAATTGTGAAAATTTGGTAAATCGCTTGAAAGCATTTTGCTTTGTCCTCTTTTTAGTTGGAAATAATACAAACTAACATAGACTATGGACTTTAATATATTTAATACATAATAAAGCTTGTAAGAAAGTAACTGGCTGTTCCGGGAGAAGGTTGTCCCAGTCCGGTGTCGAGACCTATCGTGATGGCGGGGTGGTGCCATCACCATTAGCCGGAAAAACACACTGGTTACTTTCTACCATAAATATAAACTCATTAAACTTGAAGATAGGTAACGAACTAATATACTTTCCGATGGCAATAAATGATTTTCCACAACTGATTAATTATTCGACTGATATAACATTTGATACTTACTCATACTCACAATGAAACTGTAGTGTTGTTCTTATATCTTCTGCTTAACTCTTATAACATCCGCATATCAAGTTAAGGTTTAGCAATAATATTATCTCATAAAAATAAGAAATTAAGTTCCATAATAGAAAATTCAGTACTGGGTTTTACGCTATAATAGGAAATCATGAGTGGAATTCTGTCGGAATAAACCACTAGTATTAACTATTTATTGATAATCTTATTCTGAAGCTAGGTA
The DNA here is from genome assembly GCA_943789525.1 of Agriphila geniculea. Taxonomy (NCBI): domain Eukaryota; kingdom Metazoa; phylum Arthropoda; class Insecta; order Lepidoptera; family Crambidae; genus Agriphila; species Agriphila geniculea. Next base: position 17,362,696 of record OX038890.1, read on the forward strand.
AATGACTATTCTTTTTAGGGGTCGTTCAATCCAGCGTATAATGTAGTAATGAATAATAGTACAAGTTAAGCATAACCACAGAAATGAAAGCAATTAATATTCGGCATCGGTAAAAGGACCTTTATAGCTAATTCTTTAGAAATCACACAGTTCACATCGCACTTTCCCTTTATCACTTATAGCAACCAATTGCATATCTCAATTTAGTTCCTAATTAATTATTAACTATCATTTTGGTAGTAGGTTTAGCATAGTTCACACTTTTACTAGCAGTAGGTATAGAGCTGGTAGGCATAGCGCTCCTTATAATGGTATAGGCATTTATTTCAGCTGATAAGCAAACAAGAATACTCCACCAAGTTAAAAGAATAGTATAGGGTTCGGGTTAGTTAATGTAGAAAAATAATTTTATAAAATTCTATTCTATTTAAAATCAAGCGAAGTAATGTTCATTATTTTGTAATAGATTCCTAGGTTAATAATTAACAGAGCATAGATAATTTAAATTCAGCGTTTAGAGTTAGTATTTATTAGCAATCAGACAGCAGTACTCAAGAACACGGGTCTACGCTTACAACCGGGTCCTATCGCTAGAAGTCACGAGCCCTTTCACACATACAAAAGCCAAATCAGTAGCATATTCGGTCACACCATTAGATTAGGGTTATAGGAAGTAAAACCAAGCAGAACTTAGGTCAAACATTTAATCAATTCATAAATAGGCATTGTTAGGTTTAAAGCCGACGAGCGGTTAATCACCATAAGTAGAGATTATAGTTAGGTTTGTGTTAGGTTATATAAAAGCTAGGATTAAAAGATTATCAAACAACTTAGCAAATCGGTAGTAGGGTAGCGAGTCTTCAACTCTTCAATCATATCATATCATCAATAACTTAGGGGTAGTTACAACCGCCATAACTTTCTTAGGACAAAAATGCAAAACATATCTTTTGCCAAACTCTAGATGAATGTTTACAAAGGTTAAATAAAGAAATAATGTATTTCAAAGTGATTTAATAATGCTCTGTGTTAAAACATTTTTCGCTGTGTTAAAACGCTTTGGAAGCAAATATCTTCTTTAGTCGCTTAGCAAAATTTTTGAAGGTGAATGTAGAATATCAGTGACAAATAACATTCATTTTCGCACCAGTTACTGCCAGTAACATATTTACTTTTCGTAATATGGTAAAATGTTTACACTTCATACATGACATGATTAAATTATTTTTGTATTTTATTCGAATAATTTATTTGAAAAGAAAATAAATGGAGGAAATTTTTAATATCTCTTGCCTGAAAGAAAGAAATGTTGACATTAATATTCTTTGATGAACGACCTATAGCGTATACTAGCGGCCGCCCGCGACATCATCTGCGTGGAAAGTTATCCCTCAGGAACAAAACTTTGTTCAGTAGTTTAGGAGTGAAGGCGTAACAAACAAACAAACAAACGGACTTTCGCAAATGCGAAATAAAACTTTACATATAGAGAAACGAAATAAAACTTTACAAATACATCTATATGTAAAGTTTTATTAGGTACTACGATACTTATTTTTTAACTACTATTGATAGACAAAAACTTATTTTCATTATTGAAACATAAAATGTTTGTGATGAAAGTATAGTTAAATAATTAGCTGCTAACGACAAAAAGCATCGATAAAAACCGGCCAAGTGCGTGTCGGGCCACGCGCCATAGGGTTCCGTAGTTACCTTATACCATACCATATTTAATACCACCTATCATTTTTCGTTTGCAAAAATAACTTTGTTTTTCACAGTGTTGGTATGAATGACAAAGTTATATTTGCGGTTTTGGAAAATGTGCTATATCTCAAAAACTAATTAATATATCTCATTCAAACCAATTTTGGTTGAAAGTGTTTATTAAGATCTACAGCATATATTTTTTTTAGATTTTTCACTCTCTTATTTCAAAAGTTAAAGGGGGGGGGGGGGACACACATTTTACCACTTTGGAGGTGAATATCTTTCAAACGGTTGACTTTGAGAAAAAGTTGTCTTAGAAACCTCAATGTCATTTTTAAAGACCTATCTATAGACACCCAACACGTGTTGGTTTGAAGAAAAATTTTTTTTTAAGTTTCAGTTCCATGTATGGGGAGCCCCCCCTTAATCTTTTATTTTTCTTATTTTTGTATTAAATTCGTTAAGCGGTTAACAGAATACATCTACCTACCAAGTTTCAACTGTGTAGTCTTAATACTTTCGGAATAAAGTGGCTGTAACATACGGACAGACAGACACACAGACAGACAGACAGACAGACAGACATGACGAATCTATAAGGGTTCCGTTTTTTGCCATTTAGGCTACGGAACCCTAAAAAGGAACATTTATTTAATATTCTTACAACCGGTAACTCTAAAATGTAAATTATTATCAAATTGGCCGGACTACATCTGGTCTTAAATTTGTGTATGACGACTTTCCATAGTCTTACTGATATGTGCAGAAATTGAACAAACCTGTTTACCATGACAATAGTGAAACAATGCGGTAACCTCGAAAGTGAATAACTAACATAAATGGAGATTTTAGATTTATCACTGTCTATGGTCACGGCGGGTTACGATCTTTAAGACTTTGGCTTTAGTATACAATATTGCAAAATCTATAACAATAACACAAAGCCAAGCGGTAACCTTTTTGGTGGTTTAGATATCCGCGAGCTACAGTACTATAACCACAAATGGAAGCAATTAACAAACACTTTAAAATAAAAAGGCATTAAAAAGCTAGAAAGTAAATCAATATTAGTTTATACAATTATTAATAAAGAATTATTGTTTTAGGCAAAAATACCAAATATAAAAATAAAAGCAAAAGAACCTTTTGTTAGTGATTAGAAGCAAGTTTATTTTATATCGTCTAAGGTCTATGAAAAAAAAACCGGCCAAGTGCGAGTCGGACTCGCGCACGAAGGGTTCCGTACCAAAAAACGGCAAAAAATCACGTTTGTTGTAGGGGAGGACCCCTTAAATATTTATTTTATACTTTTTTAGTATTTGTTGTTATAGCGGCGACAGAAATACCTCATCTGTGAAAATTTCAACTGTCTACCTGTTTTCGTTATTAATATCAAGCAAAAAACGGCAAGAAATTCACGTTTGTTGTATGGGAGCCCTTAAATATTAATTTTATTCTATTTTTAGTATTTGTTGTTATAGCGGCAACAGAAATACCTACATCATCTGTGAAAATTTCAATTGTCTAGCTATCACGGTTCATGAGATACAGCCTGGTGACAGACAGACAGACAGACGGACAGCGGAGTCTTAGTAATAGGCTTTCGTTTTTACCCTTTGGGTACGGAACCCTAAAAACAATCTTTTATTTTTAAAACGATATTTCATTTTTATTTATAAAAAACATTTTTAACATCTGTCACGACATTTTTATGTCCATTGCGTCAATTTTGAAAATAGAACAAAGTAATCATAGCTGCGCCACAATGTAATTCAAATAATTGTCATGACAAATTGTCACGTTTTTAAAGCATTTTTAGGGTTCCGTATCCAAAGGGTAAAAACGGGACCCTATTACTAAGCCTCCGCTGTCCGTCTGTCTGTCTGTCTGTCTGTCTGTCTGTCTGTCTGTCTGTCTGTCTGTCACCAGGCTGTATCTCATGAACCGTGATAGCTAGACAGTTGAAATTTTCACAGATGATGTTTTTCTGTTGCCGCTATAACAACAAATACTAAAAATAGAATAAAATAAATATTGAATGGCGGCTCCCATACAACAAACATGATTTCTTTGCCGTTTTTTGCTTTATATTAATAACAACAAAAGATAGATAGTTGAAATTTTCACAGATGATGTATTTCTATTGCCGCTGTAACAATAAATACTAAAAACAAAATAAAATAGATATTTAAGGGGGGCTCCCATACAACAAACGTGTTTTATTTGCCGTTTTTGGTACGGAACTCTTCGTGCGCGAATCCGACTCGCACTTGGCCGGTTTTTAAATAGAGCCCTAGTACAATACAATGCATTTGAAATAATATAAATTCTATATAAAATATACTTACTTACTAATTTTAAATTACATCTTTCACGTTTATGGCAAAATCCACTTACGTGGTCAGTTTCCGTGGTATGGCTAGTTTATGCAGTTTTGAACAAAAATATAAATTAGCTGAATCGAAGAATTTGTAAATTATCAATACTTAAGGCGAAGTATTAACTACTGGAATAAATCGTTTTTTTATTAACAAAGTAAGTTTATGGGAATAATTTTGATAGCTATTGAAAATAAGAACCGCTTGCCGTGCTTGTGACAACAAGAAAAATTATTTCTTTGACATTACATAAACAAATTTACTCATGAAAATACAAAAGACAAATTAAATAATGTACATTAAGGTGGTAAGTGGCGCCGCGCCGCGGTGAATTGTATTTGATATTATAATTCTAATACACAATTTTAATAATGTTTTACGTAGTAGTTATAGGGCCCACAGTCTAGTATTTATAGACAGTATCTTACATTCCCTCGTAGTCACTGCTAGAAGTAGATAGCAATACTGCTAAAAGCGGCCGTTTTTGACACATTTGCTATCTACTTCTACGACAACTACTACAACTACGGCATGTAGTGATACCTTTTAAAAATACTAGACTCTGAGCCCTAAAAACACCACGTAAAACATTATTAAAATCCTTTTCTATTAATAACTTATTAAATAAAAACCTCTGAGGGCGCCACTTTCGGTCAAACAACCGGCTTAAAGGAGTTTGCAACAGTAAGTAACATTGAATATCACCCCAAATCCTGTTCAAAATATAAATTGCTTCGCCTTGATTAAAAAAAAATATTTAAATCAAATCACTATCGAATACATTCACGCTAATGGACCCGAGCGATTTTTACGTAACAAAATAAACAAATGCAAATTAAATGGAATTATAATAAAAATAGTAATAACTGTTATTGGCTCCGTGCACGCTTTTAGCGCCACCTAGCGTGTTGCAACTTTGTTGGCTCTGACCTGACCGTTTTGACGTTTTGATATGTAATGGCGGCATTGTGACAAAATGTTAAAAAATACTAAACATATTGTGTTATTAATGTAAATTTTAAAATTACTATGATTTGGGTGGACAAAGTGTTGTGAAATCATTTTTGGTCATTTCAATTAAATATGGCAAGTAAGATCTATTCAAAAAGAGTGTTTTATTTTGGTTATATCAGGGTTTGTTTACTTCTTTTTTAGTTGTAGATTTTGTAAAACAAGAGGATAAAGCTACTTTTATTAATTTTACTAAGTGATAATAAACATATATAATTATTTCTGTATCGCTAGTAATAAATTAAATATTGTTTTCAAGCAGATTACAGAGCCTTCTTTATTTCTATTTTTTGCCACCATGAGCGCTGCGATCGATTATTATACCTTCGCACCCTCCCAATAATAAACAACACTTAACGAATATATCACTTAATTATGTAAGATGGTGATTTGTATGATAAGTTTTGTCCATAGATTTTAACACGATTGGAAGTGTTAAAAGTTTTTATAATATTCTTATTAGGAGAAGCAGGGGGTCTCTTTCTCTACATTTAGGAAAAACTTTAATGGCTAGTCATGAATAATCATGTTTCAGTTATATTATAATGGAGCTGTTTGCAATTATTATAATTATTGTTTACGTAATTTTTATATCGAGATAATTTCATAGTTGTTGTAAATTATTTTTGCATTAGGCCCGTTTTAATAATCGTTGTGTGATCAATTGTTATTTATTATTTTGGTGGTGGTATCAAATGTATTCGTATTATTAATTTTTGATAAAATGTATTCTTAACTATTTAATTGTCATCAATTACCGGTTGAGAGTCGGCATTAATCAGTATCTTACATGTTATTTTACGGTTATTGAGTATTACCTTCATAGCAAATAAGCTTCCAATTAACATTTTAAAAGCCTATATATTTTAACTCGTAGGTAAGTAAATATTTTTTTAGTCTAAACTTTGTAAGTTGTAACCGATATCGAAATGTAATGAATTAGGTACCTATTTCTTTCTTTTATTATGTAAAATAGCCAACTCTACCAATTTCACTTACACTTAAAATGTAACTAATAACACAGCACGCACATTGAACACTAAAATGCACTTTAGCATTTTGTTTTTAAAGACTAATTTTATGAAGAAATAAAAAAACCGGTCAGCCAGTACGCACGTGCGTCCAACGGACGTTTCGGTGTGACTGACTGACTGACCATCTCAATAAGTTACGAAGAACTTTTGTTACCTTATAGACAAAACTTTTAATTAATACTTAAGTATTTTTCGCACGACAGAAACGGATAGACAATATTCTACTTAACTATTTATTTTGTAAACAATAATACAAGTCTTTGTCACTTTCATTGATAATTATCATATTTACCATAATTAAGTGTAAATTAGTTTGCTTGGTAGGTTATTGTTTCTGTCTTTGACGGTTAAATTAAAAAAATGTTATTTTAAGAGTGTATATCCGCATTTCAAAGAAATTTGCGTTTTTCCAAAGAAGTTATCTAAAGAATGAAAGCATTACTATTGATGTTAACTTTAGTTTTAGGAAGTTGAATTCTTAAATTAGTGCCTTATAGAGAGAAAAACATAATAAATTATCGGGTATTTTAAAACGAAGACAACCTGTTCAAGTGGAATTTCAAATTTGCTTGTCAGAGGTATTTTTCACAAACGTTTCAGCTGTAACAAGTAAGAATACGACTCATATTTATTTTTTCACTTATTGTTTGTATTGTCAAGGAGTGTAGGGCACTCCTTGACAATACAATAGAGAGAAAATTAAAATAAAAATGTTTTTAAACACAGATAAATAAATTATTAAAAAATGCTCAAATCGGTAGATTTTGACATGTTTTTTCTGGTATTTACAGATTCTAAAGTATTTTTTTATTTTCTTAGGAATAATGAGTTATTTGTCTATTGCATTTGTTTTGTAAATACTTATATCTATTTTATAATTTAATAGGAAATTTCAAAGTTCGCCCTCATTACGGCTGGCGCACAGATGTATTGAAAATTTAAAAATTGAATGTGATGCGCGTAATACACCCTTAATAAGTTAAAGTAATATAATTTGCTTACCTAATTATTGGTTATGTTATGTATTAGTTGTAGTATTAAAAAACATTATGTTAATAATAACCCAATTAAAAGCTACCAATTTTTTTGTTGCCTAGCCTTACATTATTGTTGTTTAGTAATTATTACTGGTTCTAATTTAAAATTAGGAAGTTGGTGAAAAACAACTGTTATTTTGATTTTTTCCAGTTTTATGTACTATGGGCAACAGCGTCGCTTAACCAGTTTGCAACAAAATTCGTGTGCGCGCGTATCGCCCCTGCACGAACTTAACGTATGTGACAGGGGGCGCGGCGTGCAAGCGATTTTAACCTTAGCAGTGGTTAAGCGACGCTGTTGCCCATGGTACCTATTATTATGTCATCATCATCATCATTATCATATCAGCCGCACGACATCCACTGTTGGGTATAGGCCTCCCCTAAGGATCTCCACGACGATCGGTCCTGCTTGGCCCGCTTCCGGGGGCTTCCCGCGACCTTCACCAGATCGTCGGTCCACCTTGTCGGGGGCCTACCCACGGAGCGTCGTCCGGTGCGCGTATTCCCTCAACCGTATTGAATTCGTCCCCTCCTAGAGACGAATACGATACGGTTTTGGAAATCAAAATATGCCCCGTAAGCGTATCGATTTCGGCTCCATCAGTAGACGAAATCAACACGGTTTTGTGCATTATATGTATGAAAGGATATCTTCCAAAAACGTATCGATTATGTCTACAGCTAGCGCGGTGATTAACAGTAGAATACCTACGTTTTGGTAATAGTTATCTAAATTTAAAACCGTTGACAAAAACAATATTGAATTCGTCCTGCAAGCTTAAGAATTTAAAGTGAAAGAAATAAAACGAAGTAGGGATGGTAAATAATCAACATCAGTAAGTATATTAAAGTTTAATATAATATATTAGGGATTAAAGTATGAAATTGCCGTTTTGTATGGATTTTTTTACAGAAATTGCATTGTCCACAATAACATTTTCTTAATTAATTAATTAACTTATTTTTATAGTAAAAAAATGCAGAAGATCTGGAAGATCATCAATGCTTTGTAGCCCCCAAAGTGGTGTTCAGTATATTGGCTGAAATTTTGTGTGATCTTTTCTGTAGGTAGCCAACTATTGAAAAAGTTATTTTATGACAATGCGTTAGAGTTCATCATTAATAATTATTTAAGCGTGGAAGGGATAAAGTTGATTGATACATTTTGTAACAATTTGAAAATAAAAAAGTGTAGATAATACACTTTTAGCTACAATGAGATAAAGTTCATTTTCCTACAAGGAGCCTAATCCAGCTAGAGGCGATGAAATCGATACCTTTTTGGAACAAAAAAACTGTATCATTAACCTACACATAAGCGTATTGATTTTGTCCCCTTCAGTTGCCGAAACCGATACGGTTTTGGGAAATAATTTATACGCAAAAATTTATAGCAAAACCGTGTTGATTTCGTCTACTGATGGGGTCGAAATCGATACCTACGCTTACGGGGCATATTTTGATTCCCAAAACCGTATCATATTCGTCGCGAGGGGGGAAGAAATCAATACGGTTGAGGGAATACGCGTCCGGTGCGCGGTCGCCATTCCAGAACCTTTTCGCCCCAACGGACATCGGTTCTTCTCGCTATGTGTCCTGCCCATTGCCATTTCAGCTGACTATTACTATGTACTAAAACATAAAGCCTTAAAAATTTTCAAAAGCAAATACTCTTTCTGTAAACATTAAGGCAGCAAAAATAAGTTAGCTATAAGACGCGCACAGTAAAATCACCTTATGTTACAATATGTATATTTTTTTGCTAGAAATAATTTTCATGATTGGACCTTTGTTCTCTGTACGCCTATAAAAATACTGATACTAAAACAATCATGGGTAATAAACGACGAAAAATCTTGGATATATAGTTTTGCATTTTTTTTGCGTCACGCACGAATAGCGACACAATATTGTTCAGCTATTTTGGTGATTATATTAAATCACTGTCTTGTTGTTGAACGTTTTTAGCCAGTAATGGCCAACCGGTTATTCGTGTGGACCATCACATTAGCCACTGTTGTATGTGATTTTTAGAAATAATCAAAAATAATAAAAATAAAAGATTAAGGGGGGCTCCCCATACATGGAACTGAAACTGAAAATATTTTTTTTCATCAAACAAATACTTGCGGGGTGTCTATAGATAGGTCTTTAAAAATGACATTGAGGTTCTTAAGACTATTTTTTTTTTCAAAATTAACTGTTTGAAAGATATATGCCGCCAAAGTGGTAAAATATGTGTCCCCCCCCCCCCCCCTCCTTTAACTTTTAAAGTAAGAGGGTGAAAAATCTAAAAAAAATATATGCTATAGATCTTAATAAACACTTTCAAAGAAAATTGATTTGAACGAGATACAGTCATAAATTTTTGAGATATAGTACATTTTCCAAAACCGCAAATATAACTTTGTCATTCATACAACACTGAAAAACAAAAATATTTTTTTCGACGAAAAATTATAGCGTTATTAAAATATGGTATGGTATAATGTACCCACGGAACCCTGGCGCGTGGCCCGACACGCACTTGGCCGGTTTTTTATAATGGGTTTGCTCTTGACCCTAGCTTAGCCCGAAAGTACAGACGGGGTCTACGATGGAGCGAGCTTGCCCAGAAGGTGCTTATTCGCTCTGGCCTTGAAAAGAGTCGGGTTGTATGCGCTCGGAAACACAGACGCCGGCAGGGAATTCCATTCCTTGACTGTGCGCATTATAAACAATGATGAGTAGCGTTTAGTACGCATAGGAGGTATATCAACCAAGAACGGATGGTAGCCTGCAGTGCGTCTGGATGTCCGATGGAAAGGAGAAGGTGGAATGAGCTCATGCAGCTCTTGTGCGCACTCGCCGAAGTACATATGTGATTTATTGACCGAGCAAGCACGAAGTGCGAGCGAAGCGTCTTTGCTTCAGCTTGGGGAAAAATTATTTCGTATGTCCGGCTGTCTGTTCTCACCTACAGGTTTTCAACTGTTTCTCAACCGATTCTCGTGAAATGTTGTGAGCACATTCGAAAATTATGTAGAATTTTTTCGTCGAGCCAGTTTTTTTTAAATTACAAAGTGAGGGAGATATGTTTAAAAACATATTTCAGTCCGGCTTTCCAGTGTGGTCTGTTCTCCTCTACAGGTCGCATTTCTCAACCGATTTTCGTGAAATTTTGTGAGCAGGTTTGAAAATAATATAGAATTTTTTTGTCACGCCAGTTTTTTGTTTTTTTTTCAAAACGACGGAGAAATGTAAAAAAACATATTTCAGTCCGGCTTTCCAGTGCGATCTGTTCTCTTCTACAGGTCGCATTTCTCAACCGATTCTGGTGAAATTTTGTGAGCAGGTTCGATAATTATATATAACTGTTTAGTCAAGCCAGTTTTTCCAAATTTATCTAAAAAATTCACCTATTTCGAAATTTAATCAAAATTAGAAGTACCATATAACTGCGAATAACTCACGTACGCAAGTGCAACGCAAAAGCACACAAGTGCTTTAAACTTCATGGCGACATTTTATTTTTGTACAATTTGAGACACTTTTTATCGCGAGGTCTACAGCTTACGGAGCCACTAGTAAATGATGTTTTAAGGGTCCATAATAGGATAACATGGTTTGCGCGGGCCATATTTTTTAATAGAAAACGTGAAGTCGTAGGCACAAAATAAAAACATACGACAAGCTAAAGAGATTATATAGTTGCTACAAGTATTTATTTGCGTATAAACCTCACAGATGATTGTACAGAAAAATCAGAATATCATCAAAAGCGCTTGTCGCGGGCCATATTTTTGGCGTAAATAATAGCGAAAAAGGATTAAATTCTACATCAAAATATACTTTAACGTACTGTGCAGTTGCTCCAATAATTTTTTTTCAAGAAAGATCATTGTGCTAAAGGTAATGATGAAAAAACAACCAAAAACTTCGAAAAAGTGCAGAAGTGAGGTTATTTTCCATACTCTTTACACGTAAAGAAAAAGACAGAGACAAATGATTTTGCATAACCGAGCCTTAAATCTGTTCGTATTATATGAGAGGCCGTATACATCCTTACTAATATTATAAATGCGAAAGTCCGTTTGTTTGTTTGTTTATTTGTTTGTTTGTTACGCCTTCACGTCTTAACTACTGAACCGATCATAATGAAATTTTGCATACACGTTGTCAGGGGTACAGAGAAGGACATAGGGTATCTTTCATCCCGAAAAAACGTACTGTTCCCGAGGGATAGCAAAAATACTTTACACGCAGACGAAGTCGCGGGCGGCCGCTAGTACCGTATACACAGTCAACGCGAGTGGAAGAGAGAACACGAACTATCGTTTATTATATAATTTACCATCAGTTGATGCAAACTGTTTTTAGGAGTGACTGTTGAGAATGTGTTTTCGCTACCACAATAGTTTACGATAGCGAAAAACAGCATCAACTCATGTTAGGGTCACGGGGGGGTTTACAACCTCTTAAAACTTGCCAGATTTAGGAATTGCTATAGTTACATCTCTTTCTCGCTGTATAGCAAATAAAAGAGATGCATTGATAGCCATTCAGAAAACTGGCAAGTTTTAAGAGGTTGTAATACGGGGGCAGGTCATCTTTGATTTGATGGATGAGCGCTTTTACGTTTTTTATACTTTCATAAATCTTTCATTCCCACAGAGGTAGACAAAGATCTTCTTTCTATTTGCTACGATCATTAAATATTTATTTTGCTTCATGCGCTGTTTACATTATCCAATTTATAGAAAACCTATTGAGGAAATTGGAATTTAACCTTAATATGTTGCAGATTTATCATCAAGAGGTCAAAGAACCAAGTTATCATCATTTTTACCAATACTGAACTCCAAAATTCTGGTTGAATCTAGTCGCAAAATTTTATTTAAATTAAGTAATTTAAATAAAATTTTCAAAGTTACAATAAGTTACAAAGTTGTAACTTATTGTAACTTTGACCTTACTATCCGTGTTGAAATTGGCAGGCAAAAAATTAAAAATATTTTGCATTATATTTCTGAAGAGAGGTGCCATTTTGTAATGAAATCCTCCAGTCAAAGTGGTTTTTTTTCCCAAATTTGAAAATTTATTTGTTTGAATACAACTAATAGCTTTTATTAGCCTGTATTTCCGTTATCCCAATTATTTTGTCCCCATGATGTAGAACAAACTTATATTACTTACATATAGTTTAAAAAATGCTGCTGTGATAGAGTCTGTCTAAAAAGTCTGTTTACATGAAATAAAACACTTTTTAACGGATACTAGCGCGGTTTTATTGAATGTACTTTGGTATTTAGTTGGTCTTGGGGGACTTGCCGTGACCACGGCAGCTGCAAAGGTGCCGAAACGTCGGGAAAACCAAAAATCTAACCAAATACCACCTAAATACCAAAGTACTTTCAATAAAACCGCGCTAGTATCCGTTAAAAAGTGTTTTATTTCATGTCTAGTGAGCGCGTAAGCTTGAGAAGTGAATAAGTCTGTTTACATGAGAAATTATTAAATGATTTATAAAAACTTATACTGGTAACCCTGTTGGTGCTGTCAAAATTCTTATTGTAAACATATTTATTTATTTAGATGGGTATTGATGGGGTGGTTGGGGATTTAGGTGGGTAAATAAAATTACCTTTGAAATTACCCATGTAAACAGACTTTTTAGACAGACTCTATGAATGCAAATAAACGATACTATTTACTTAAAACAGTTTTCTTGGAATTTGCACATCTTTTTAAATGGAACAACATGTTGATCTTTATTATTTTCTACCTATTTGAAATAATTAATTCAAAATTCTGCTTCAAGTTATAATCAAGATCTGCAAAATTTTAAAAATGCAAATTAGCACTGAGACCATCCAACGGGTTAAAAAAATTTAATAAAACTGGTCAAGAGCGAGTCGGACTCGCGCACCGAGGGTTCCGTACCATCATAATTGCACCATTAAACCACACTGCAGAGTAGAATAATAAAATTAGTATTGCAGTTTTAGGTCAGCGCCATCTCTTGACCGATAGTGGAACTAATGTTAACTTTTTTTAGAAATTTGATAATTTCTAAAGAAGTGTGCTATATTGAGACATCGTTTTATTTTTCCTGTAATCTTTATATAAACTGCTATTACATAGAATTATTTCAGATATTTCTCTTTGCAAACTTTAGAGATAAGGGGGGGGGGAAAGGTATTTTTTTACATTTTTCATCATAAGTCGAAAACTATGCAGTCTAGAAAAAAACAAGAAAAAATTGTTGAAAACGTGCAAACGGCGCTCTTTCATATGATACCCCACATGCCCTAGTAGCCTCACTTCAAATTTTTATGACCTCTTTTCAGGCCCTTCTGTAAAAAAGAATTTTTTTTTTATTTATTTCTTATTTGCAAAATAGTTGGGCAAATGTCATCTTAAACTATTCTAAATTTCAAGTTGATACCATTAGTAGTTCTCGAGATATCCAGCTGTGACAGACAGACAGACTGAGTCACACCATAAGGGTTCCTTTTTTACCATTTTGGTACGGAACCCTAAAAAGGTACGTGAGAACTAATGGGATTTGAAGTAGGTAGTTGGATTATAGCCCTTTGGATTCTAAGCTTTAGTATCGTGTTACTTCATAGTTCATGCCCTCTTTGCCACAAAAGGGCTGCCATTTCATGTCATTGGGAAGGCCCATGAATGCCAGACAGAAAGCAGCCATTCGGAATAAGAATTATGAAATTGCAGACATATTGAATTTAAAAACTTTGAAGCGGGTAAATATTTCTTTAATGCAAGAATAGAAAAAAAAAATTTTCACTCCTCTTGCTCAAAAAGTCCGTCATTGTAACGTACAGGAGTCGAGCTAAAATAGCATAATTACCCCTAGGGGATAAAGTTTTTTCTTTTTTAATGTTTGTCTATTACCAATGAGCCTACTAAAACGAAAAAGTTTTTATTCATAGATATAAAAATTACGAATAAAGACTCGCTCGACTTTTTGAAAATGGAAGTAAATCTCTTCGGTGAAATCATAGACTTATTTATACTCTGTGACTTTAGTTTAAATAGTAGAATGCGTGCATTGTGTTTCTTAGCTGCTACAGTAGACATTAAAAAAAGCATGGCGCGAAATCTTTAGAATTTTTCACTAATTGCAAACTGATTGAATTGTGTGACTGTAATAAGAAAGAAATAATTTTAATCTTTTGCCGTCAAGCACAAAATTTGTGATGATTTAATCATATTCTATGAAAAGTTTATGAAGTGGAGGATAGAAAAACGAGTGGATTCGTTTACGGAAGTATAAACTAGGTATTTATTATTGTATTTTATTTTCTCGCAATCGTAGTGAAAAGTAGAGTGTAACACACGACGCTAAAACCCATTGTAACTCGGTTTCTATTTATTCCCTCGCTAAAGCTCGGGAATAAAACTACCTCGTATGCAATGGGTCATTTTAGCGTCTTGTATAACAATCTACTATTGAGTCACTCAGTTTGGATATTTGTTACTCAATCACCCAAAAAACGGCTGAACGGATCCAGTTTATAACCTGTATTAAACTATAAAATACTTTTTATCCCAGTCAAAGGTTCCTTTGGGATTTTCCGAATGTCGACGCGGGCGAAGTCGCAGGCGGAAGCTAGTATTATATAAACTGTGTAATATTTCTGTTAATTCTGTGGTGTAATTAATTCTGTGTCATATTAGGGAGAGCGCCTACCAGCAACTTTTGTCTCCGCAACAATTAATTTTGTCTCTCACATGGTTTGTATGAAAAGTTGCCGACTGTTGCGTCGTTACGTGCGCGCTCTCATACAAACCCGTAGACTTGATGTGAGAGACAAAATAGTTGCGGAGATAAAAGTAGTTCGTGTGCGCTGGCGCTTAGTAATGCTTTATCTCAAGACCACTTACCGTGCGGAGATCAGTGGCGCCTGGCCCAGCGATTTTCACTAGGGCCAGTCATGGGATGGGTGACCAAAATTTTATTATCTCGAGCTCCTCCGTGCTTCGGAATGCATGTTAAGCCGTTGGTCTCGGCTGTGTTTGCAGTCATTAACACCCACTAAGCCGCATTGGGCCCGCGAGGAGGGTTATGACCCATCCTTTTTATCCATCAATAAGGAATGCCGATGCCCCAGCAGTGGCGACACCAAAAAAAGGTTGGTCATTATTTGTTTTCCTCTTCTACAAGTTATTATTAAATTCACAAACATTTTAACAAGCAAGTAAGTACAAGTAAAACCGTTTTTAAATTGACTACCGAAGACTTACATGACGTCCCTATTAATTCCGGTTTTAAACAATGATGAATGACAATTTAATTGCACTGCTTCGTAGTTACGAAGGCCAAACTGTATTTAGATATACAATTACCTACTATGAAAAATTAAACGAGAATTAGACGAGCAATACTGAGCAATATGGTAATAATGTAGAAGTTGATTTACCGATTTTTTTAGTCTAGGGACTATTTATGAAAATTTACTTGCGTTCAAATAAAATTTATGAGATACCTTCTCGTGCAAAGATTATGGGCACCCAGCCTACTTATTAAGAGGGAATAAAACACTGCTTTTTATAAACCATATATTTAACTGGCACAGAAAATTTATCAAAACCACATAAAAGCTTACTTTTACGTATTATTATATACTTATTTCATTAGGTACCCATTATGTTGAAACTATAAAAAACTGGCTATTAAAATTGAATAAAAAAATAATAAAAACACATTTTGAAACTTAACTAATTTTGACATATCAGTATTTAAATATTGTAACAAGTATAGAAATCATGACCTTAACCTAACCTTAACCTATAATAAAATTTATTAACCAAATTAATAGTAGCAGGAAACGCCTGGTATAAGAATTTGAGCAATACTTAGATGTTGAAATACAAAGAAAATTAACCTGTACCTTTAGACATTTTTACAACTTTTAATTTCGCAGGTTCCAAAGTACAGGTAGGCACCTTCGTTTCGGTCTAATTTCTAGGCAGAATAGATATTATAAAGTAGATAGAGTTTCTATAAAATTGTGTGTAGATCGGTATCTCCAAGTTATTTTTATAATAAGTTCGAGATTGTGGACAATAATTCTTCTTCTTCTTATCGAATGAGGAATAGTGGCCACCTCTGGTGTTAGAGTTTATCAAGCCGCCTGTAAGGCCTCTGACGTCTGACTTGGCTTAACGACTGTTATCAGACGACAACAGCCGGGAACGACGGTTTAACGTGCCCTCCGAAGCACGGAAGCACTCAGTTTTAATGCTACGTAACGGTCACCCATCCAATACCTGGCCGGACCGAGCGTTGCTTAATAAACGTGATCGAGTACGATCAGTCTGTCAAGTTCCGCCATGAGCGCTTAACATTGCTCTGATTCCAAAGTAGCGAAAGCATTTTGTGTAATGGAAATCAGAGACAACGGTTTCCACAAACACCCAGACCTGAGCCAATATAGAAAAGTTCGTTTTCTAAAATTACCAAGCCGGGGATCAAACCCAGGACTTCAGAGATGGCAACACCTTGAAAACCGGTTTACAAACCACTTGATCACGAAGATCGTTGTCGTATGATTTCTGAGCTCAATGATATAAGGGCTGGTTTATACGGGGTCAGTGACTGGACCCAGTGACTCGGAATTTCGGACCCAGTAACTGGGTCTTTAGATAAGATCGGCAGTAAGTCGCACAGTGCCCGAAAATAGAACTGGTCAGCTGGAAGTCAGCACTGGAATGGATTGAAACTAGTGACTACACGAGCCCAGTAGCAAGTGCTGGACTGGGTTACTGTACTGCCATGTTACTGACCCCGTATAAACCAGGAATAGTGCGCATAATAATTAATTTGTTGTTTAGGAATAGGTGCTGCTAGGATTTTGAAAATTAAGAGAGTTCTGTAGAACGAGAACTAAACTAAATAACATAATCAGTCTCTACTTTACAAAAGCAATTTTGGTAAGAGCTAAAGTTTATTTTAATTTAATTATTTATAAGATAATAAATTATGCTCCTAAATATTTATATTATAATGAATACGATAATTATTATAATATTTGTTGGAACAGCACTGTCCCTGCCCCCATCACTAATGAGACACCGTCTCTATGCCCTCTCTCTCTCGTCTATGGTTCGTTCGCTAATGTCGGGTTTCTATATTTTGTCTCCGCAATTAAATATATAAAGTGTTTCCTTTACATTGTATGAGTGAAAATAAAACGCGGTTGTGCAAAATTAAACTCTTCTTTATTATTTTACCAACAATTGGTAGCAGAGCGTAGTTCGTAAAAAGTGAATCTGCCGGACCGCGTGCCATGCAAACATGGCGTTGCACCATATCGAGTTATTGCACAAGACAAATTATGATACATGGTGCATACAGGCACAGGCCGTATTAATAAAAAATAAACTATGGAAATATGTTTCAGAAGGTCTGGAAACGCCTACGAAGGCTGAAGACTTGAAAATATTTGAGGATGGAGAATTAATGGCGCGATCGGAATTGCTCCTTCTCACTTCGCCATCCGAATTACGGCAAATTAAAAAGTGCAAAACTGCACGTGAAATTTGGAACACACTTAAAAATACATATGAAAGCAAGGGGCCTGCACGGAAAGCAACATTGCTTAAAGAATTGCTATTGAAGAAAAAGGGTGAAAATGAAGACATTCGCGAGCATCTTAACTCCATATTTGAAAAAGTAGACAAACTACAAAATATGGACATAAATATAAATGAAGAATTGCTCAGCATCATGCTATTGTATAGCCTCCCATCAAACTATGATAACTTCAGAATAGCAATTGAATCCAGAGACACTCTCCCTTCACCGGAAGAATTAAAAACCAAAATTATAGAGGAAAGCGAAGCAAGAAAGAACACCAGTGAGTTATCCAGCAGCTCAACTGAGGCATACTATTCAAAGAAAAACAACAGAAAAACAATATTTTGCAACATTTGTCACAAAAAGGGTCATGTTGCTTCGAAGTGTTGGTCAAAGAAAAATAAAGATAAATCTGCTGAAAATTTGACACATAAAAACTTTAATATATGCCTCAACACGAATACATCAAATACAAATGTATGGTGTCTTGACAGTGGGTGCACGTCGCACATGTGTGGAAATATAGAAAAATTTTCTGAACTGAAACAAGTCGGTGGACAACTGAAATTAGCCTCTGAGCAGCATTCCACACAAATAAAAGGGACGGGAAAAATAAAACTAGAAAATGAAAACATAACCTTAAATAAAGCCCTTTATGTCCCAGAACTGTCAATAAATTTGATGTCAGTTGCACGCATCACTGAAAATAATCACACTGTATTATTTACAAAAGATAAGGCGTTCATTCAAGACGACAAGAGAAAAACAGTATTGCAAGCAGAGAAATCAAATGGCTTATATTACATAAAAGATTGCAGGGAACAAGCACATTATTTAAACCAAAGCGATATAATGAAGTGGCATAAAAAATTAGCTCACCTAAATGAACATGATATGAAACAAATGTTAAAGAACAATTTGGTGAAAAATATGTCATTTGACTTACATGAAAGCTTGACAAATTGTGAAACATGTATTGAAGGAAAAATGTCACGATTGCCTTTCCCGGAACATAACAGCCTAAGAACAAACAACCTGCTCGAAATGATACATAGTGATGTATGCGGCCCAATGAAAGTTGAAACAATTGCTGGTTCTCGTTACTTCATCACTTTCATTGATGACTATAGTAAATATTGTTTCATTTATTTTATGAAAGAAAAGTCTGAAGCTCTAGAAAAGTTTATAGAATTTAAAACGGAAGTAGAAAATCAAACTAACCTAAAAATAAAAGTCTTGCAAACAGACAACGGGAAAGAATATGTTAATGGAAAGTTCACTACTTACCTCAAAGAACATGGCATCCAACGAAGACTCACGGCGCCCTACACACCGCAGCAAAACGGCATAGCTGAAAGAAAAAATAGAACATTAGTAGAAAAAACAAGATGCATGATGATAGAAGCAAATGTTCCCGAGAAACTATGGGCTGAAGCAATGCACACTGCTAACTACTTGGTGAATAGATGTCCTGCAAAATCATTAGAGGGAGAAACACCATACATGAAATGGGTTGGTCGTACTCCATCGGTGAGACACTTACACATTTTTGGTTCTAAAGCATTTATCCTTAACAAACAAAGGAAGCATGGAAAATTTCAGCCAAAAGCGAGTGAAGGCATATTTATGGGCTATGCAAAATATAGTAAAGCTTACAGAATATACTTACCTGACAGAAATACTATAATTGTGAGCCGTGATGTGAAAATCCTAGATGACAAGATGCATTTTGGGAAAAATGAAGCTCAGATGAATAAAAATTTACAGCAACAGAAGCAATCTGCACCTGAAACAAAAGAAATAATAATTATGAATGAAACAGAAAACAAAGAGGCTGCAGAAATTAATACTTTACCTTTTCAGCTCACTCCTTTTCAGCACTTTCAAGTCGATAACCAGAATGAAACCGAAAGCAGCGATGAAATGCATTCCTTTAATGAATTCGAGGTAGAAGAAAATGAAATGCCTACCACGCAAGACACAAGTCAAGGCTTGTCAGACATAATTAGTCCAGATCAACCAAGTGAACAAAATCCAATTCAGAGACCTAAAAGAGATATCAAGCCTCCGTCGTGGTCAAAGGATTATGAAATGGATGAAAGCTGCGAATATGCTTATTTATGCGAGTCTGAAGAAAATAGCAATGATGAAGAATGGCATGACGCAATAAAGTCAGAAATTAGAGCACACATAAAAAATGGAACTTGGGAAATAATAAGTAAGGAGGAGAATAATAACCTAGTGGACTATAAATTAATACTTAAAGAAAAAATTGGACCAGAAAACAGTATGATTAAAAAGGCAAGACTAGTGGCCAGAGGGTTCACCCAGAGACCCGGAATCGACTATAATGAGACATACTCACCAGTGGCAAAGCTCAGTTCTATAAGATTATTATTAGCCACAGCTGTTGAACAAAATTTGAAATTATGTCAATTAGATGTCATTACTGCATACCTAAACGGAGATTTAGAAGAAAAAATAATGATGAAAAAACCAGAATATCTTGAAAAATACTTAAATGAAATAATTATTGAAGAAAGTGAGAAAGAAAATTTAGAAATATATAATAAAACCAGAAAAATGTTACAGGATATCACTAAAAACAAAAATGAAAAAGTTTGTTTACTGAAAAAGGCACTTTACGGATTGAAACAATCTGGAAGACAATGGTACATAAAACTAGATAAAAAGTTGAAAGAAATGAATTTCAAGCCATCGCAGGCTGACCCTTGTATCTACATATATGAAGATGAAGGAGAAAAAGTTATAATGGGCCTGTATGTGGATGATATGATTTTGGCATACACAAACGAAAATTTAGTAAATAAAATAAAGAAGCAATTAAATGATAATTTTGAAATAAAAGACATGGGACAATTAAGAAATTGTATTGGTATGGAAATAAGTATTGGAAAAAATAGCTTGAAAATATGTCAGAATAAATACATAGACAAGATTCTGAAGAAATATAATATGGAAAATTGTAAAATCATGAGCACTCCGATTGAACCATATTTAAAACTACAGAAAAGTAAAGATTGTGACCCAGCAATACCATACCAGAACCTAATAGGAACATTGATGTATCTAGCCATAGCGACAAGACCAGACATAGCCTACGCAGTGAGTTACTTATCTCAATTTAATAACTGTTATGCAGAAGAGCATTTCAAGTGTGTGAAACGTATCCTAAGATACTTGAAAGGTACAAAAGAAATATGCATTGAATATAAAAAATCTGGAAAAGATTTATATGGCATGGCAGATGCTGACTGGGCTGGCTGCTCAATTGACAGACGCTCCTATTCAGGATATTGTTTTAAATATGCAAATGCATGCATCAGCTGGGAATCGAAGAAACAAAGATGTGTGGCATTATCTACGGCTGAGGCCGAATACATAGCCCTCACCGAAGCCACTAAAGAAGCACTTCATCTTCAAACTTTGTTAAACGACTTAGGTTGTACTAATCAAAAATTCATTCTCATTTACAGTGACAACCAGGCCGCGCAAGGACTATGCAAAAATCCAGTCATAAGCGGCAAGTCCAAACATATTGAAATCAAGTACCACTTCATACGTCAGTGTGTACAAGACGGACTCATCAGAATCGACTACATGGAGACTGCTAACATGGAAGCCGATGTCCTAACAAAAGGTGTTCCTGCCCCGAGGCTGAGGGACCTTCGCAACCACCTCGGCCTAATGTGAATTTGTGATGAAGCCAGGCCAGTGAGGAGGAGATGTTGGAACAGCACTGTCCCTGCCCCCATCACTAATGAGACACCGTCTCTATGCCCTCTCTCTCTCGTCTATGGTTCGTTCGCTAATGTCGGGTTTCTATATTTTGTCTCCGCAATTAAATATATAAAGTGTTTCCTTTACATTGTATGAGTGAAAATAAAACGCGGTTGTGCAAAATTAAACTCTTCTTTATTATTTTACCAACAATATTACATGTTGCTTTTTTCAGCAAATCCCTAAGAAGACAGTTCAATAACTATGTATTTTTACTTTATTGCTGTTCAAATTGAATCAGGCGCACAAAAAAAAAATTAGGTTTTACTAGTGTCTATGTACTTATAGGTCATGTTCTTATTTATTTACTATAGTTATGATGAGAAACTTTATTTATAAAGTAAATCTATGGAATAAATAAAAGGAAAGGGCCAGTTTCATAGATTCCGTAAATGTTGAAGTTATCGTATCTGACAGATAATTTCAAACGGGTTCAAATCCGGTCCATTTTAACACGTTTTTATTTTTACTTTAAATCAGAAGAGAGGTGATACCCCCCATATTTATAAACCGCTTAAACCTTGAAAACTATCTTGAGATCATACAGATGATGTTGTTATAAGAATCAGCATCTCATGTATGATCTCAAAATAGCTCTCAACGTTGCGTTGAGAGCGGTTTATAATACGGACCCTAAAGTCATTCACACAGCTCAGTCACGTCAACGCAACGGTCAGTCTTCAATATAAGTTTTGACAGTCACGTGACGCGTCAGTCCACAAAAGTCAAAACTTGTATTGAAAATTGAAATTTGACAGTTTGAACGTGACTGATCTGTGTGAATGATCCCTTAATCTGTTAGATGTAATTTAAATTAAAGCAAAATATTATGCTTGTAAACATTTTAATAAATATAATACTAAATAATATACTAGAAAAAATACGAGTCGCACCAGATCAATTCTCGGACGGAAATCAATATATATAAAAAAAGTCTTTAGTGGTTTTTAGTATCTATTTTTATCAATATTGTCTACTTATAATAATTTTTAATAACCCCATTGTTGCAAACCATGTAACGTGCTAAATTGGTAACTGTCTATTTACACCTGTTTACTAATAATATTATGTTCTAGTTCTAAATTAAGATTACCTTAAGCACGAAAGTTGACCTATCCTACAACTACTCTTTTTTAGGGTTCCGTACCCAAAGGGTAAATACGGGACCCTATTACTAAGACTTTGCTGTCCGTCTTTCTGTCTGTCTGTCTGTCATCAGGCTTTATCTCACGAACCGTGATAGCTAGAAAGTTGAAATTTTCACAGATGATGTATTTCTGTTGCCGCTATAACAACAAATAACTAAAAACAGAATTAAATAAATATTTAAGGGGGGCTCCCATACAACAAACATATTTTATTTCCGGATTTTGGTACGGAACCCTACGTGCGCGAGTCCGACTCGCACTTGGCCGGTTTTTTTGGTTTGAATTCATAGTTTTCTTATCAAAAGGGTGGTAACTGCACAAAATTTTTTTTTTCTTTTTTAAACTCGATTAAGATTTGCGTAAGTATAAGACCTTGAGTTGTAGACAAATGGCAAACTCTCTATCTTTGAAGAAAACTTACAAAAAAACTATAAAAATAATAATAACATAAACTCAAGTATTTATTTTGCGCGTTGCAGTGTCTTAGTTATCAGGCACTAGAGATCCACACAACCAAAATATTTTTTAAGAGCTTCGCTCTTTTGGTTTGTGATGAGATTTTTTTTACTATTATTAATGTATAATTGAATAATAAGTAAATTAAAATAAAATTTCACAAGCTTTTTCAATTCATGTAGTAATAAAATTCTGACTTATCTGTAATACTAGCTCCTGGGCATAGACTTTTGCTCCTGGGCCAGACTATCGCGCTGCCGCGAAGCTTTTCGTTGTCATGTTGTACAATAATTAGAAACTCCTTTAAGTCAAGGAATTTTAGTTTATTTTCATGAGATTCAATATTCAATTTCATTCAATAACTATATTAGCAAAAAAACTCTAATGGGGAACATGCATAAATTTTTTTTGTATCAAAATCAAAAGTATAATGCGTGAGAAAATCAACTGTAATATTAAAACTTTTCTCATGCGTTTTTTTCTCGTGATATAGTCACTTGAAGTTAGCACGCATCAGCTCCCGCCAAAAACGCTCTATACAAAAAGGTTAACATGTGTGACGTCACTCATGTCACGTTTCAGGCGCATTATATGGAGTTAGCCAAGAATTTTCAAATATCTCCCTAAATATTGTGTTTAAGTTCATATGTGTTTTACAAAATATTACTTCTTATTCGATATTCCATCCGACTGTTAAGTGCATTATATCCGAAAATGAAAAAAAATTTCGTTATTTTCCCTTCTGTGATAAAACTAAAAAAATATTTATTTTATTTATTTTTCTGTTCCATCATGTTTTTATACGTGTCCGCAGCGACCAAGCTCAAATTTATCAAAATCGGTGACTTATGCATGTTCCCTATTCCTTGATTGGCGATAATCTGGCCGCAGCATAAGTGTGATATAAGCTCGCAATACCTACTTATTTGATTAAAAGAATTTATTTATAATTTTCAAAGTAGGTGTTATCATTCAAAAATTAGAACGTTTGCCATTTGTCTACAGCCCAAGTTTTCCAGTACAGCTTCATCTCCAAGTCCTAGCGTCTTCGGACTTCGTTGTCAGCGGCAGGCGCAGCAGTAGTTGTCGTGGTAGTGGTGGTGGTGGTAGTGACAGGGTCCAGACCCTTGATCTCGAATTGTCCTCGGAACAGCGGCCTGAAGAGGCGGAGGAAGCTCTGGTAGCGCACCGCACTGTTCTGTAACGCATGATGAAATGTATTGAGCAAAGATTTTTACTCGAGAAATTGCTTGAGGCACGTTAAGTTATTGGTACCAGCATTATACAGAATGTCCCAAAACATTGGCACACGAAGCGAAAGTACCTTGAACATTGAAGGTAGGAAATTTTGAAAATTCATGCTGCATTCAAAGATTTTTTGACAAATCGCCTGCCTTAACCAGGAATCGAACCCATCAAATATGGATAAAAACAATCTTTTATTTTTACGATATCGATCAAAAGGGTTAGGATTTTTTTAATAACACACCATCAGAAGACCGTGATATCATTTAAATTTTAATTATTACGTATTGTATGCAATTTATTAAAAACATTGTGAATGCAGTTCCAATTATTTTTTAAATAAAGTCTTCTTTTTAGTAAAATTTCCTAACGTATTATCGGGTCATCCATCCAGTCCATGAAAAAGGAAACTAAACAACTTTCTTTAAGAAACATGTGTCGAATTTCACCTCAAAATTTTGGTCACCCATACTAAATGGATCACGTGATCTCTTTGATTTTTCGTCTATTATTTTTTACATATTTGGCCATGTGTTCCTAAGAGAAAGTTGTTCAGTTTCATGGACTGAACACATACTCAAAATTTGGATGGAGAATACAAAATGACTCTGTATACGAGTATTTAAGGTAAAGTTTTGGGACACCTTGTATATTCTGTGGTACTGGCTGCATTTACAGTCGTCAACATCCACCATTATACATGGTAGGTTATGTCCTTATTTTGTTAACCATGGAAGGCCTGCTGTGCACAATGAGGATCTTCAACATGGCTCAGGGGAAGGCAACTGTCAAAATGGCGCTGCGTACGCTTGTTCCACGAGAGCTATGAAAACAAAGGACTTTTACTTTAAAAACACGTTTTTTTTTGTTTTAAAATGATTAAATTCTGTGTAATAGGCTTTAAAAATGTTGGCACTTACTAATTTTCGAAAAATCTGGATATAGAAAAAATTGATAAATTCTGTAAGAATAAAAACGTCTTAATTTGGCTTTCAATTCCGACATTTGCATTGTAGAATAGTCTTTTATATCCATTTTGGGTCAATGCGTCTTTTTCGGTAAACAAAATACCACAAAATAATTACCTAACTTCCCATAGATTTGTTCTGAACGTCTGCTGTCTTAGGAACAAGCGTACGCAGCGACATCTACAATTAGCTTTGCGTTGCCAACCCCCCTCAGTGTTTAAGGATTCTGAGTGAAATGCGTTTAGACCTGAGTGTCGCTAAAGATCATATCCCCATTGCCTTTGGTGATAAATACATGTTAATTACATGCATACCTACATGATTTATTTAATCAGAAAAAAATGTAGAGATAATATTATGTAGGTAGTTACTTTTTTGATTCGCCGTAAATCTTTATTTGACAATGAATAAGTAACTAGATTAGCAACCAAACAGTTTGGCATTGGGTCTCAGCAATTATACTTTCAAAAACTTAAAGTTAGCAATTATGAATCACTTAGGAATAAGCAATGAGTCTAAACCTAGTTTGAACCTAAGCTCATTACGACCCACCGCTCTGTTCTGATTCTGTTGATATAACAGCCTCTCACTTTTGTATCGTTTTGGTTTTAGTGCCAATGACATCAAGTCACTTAGTGCTTATTGCCGTCACTGGATTTATGAATGAAGGTCAGTTGTTGATGCCTTTATATTTATAACTTTGCTGGCCGCTAGCAAAGTTATAAATACATATAAAGGCATCAGCCAGTGACTTCGTCCCGTGACCTTATTTCAGGACCTATCCATCCTATTTCACTCCCTTCGATATTCATATTTGCTTTAAAAAGTAGACTATGTCCTTCCTCATGATCCAGTCCATATTTATATTAAACGTCAAAATTGATTCAGTGGTTCAAACATGAAAAGGTAACACAGCTAACAGAGTTACTTTTACGTTTATAATATTATTTCCAGTATTATGATTTTAAGCTGGTAAATACGAATAGTTGTCGTTATTGAACTATACTTCAACCTATCCATGAGGGTTCGCATCCTTTATTTTTATTGCAATTGATTTTGTTTGCTATCAGATGTTCTCATTCAATGTTAATCAAATAATGTCGTTTCGTTTTTCATTGTCAGTAACAAATTCTGATCTTGTAATTTTGTCCTATTTGAATAGAAAACTAGTCTATCTATTATATTTTTAAAATAAGGGATAGTAATTCACAACGGGACATGAGACGTTTATGCCCTTCCTACACGTAAAATAAGTTCTTTTTGCCATACAACTGTTACATCTGAGAGCCTACTTAAATGGCCATTCTACTAAAATTATTACTAGAATAGAATGACAATGCATGGTGTTGACAGGAGCTTAGTGTTAGCTTATGCACTCCCATATATTGTGATTCTATTCTACTAGCGTTAATTTTAGTAAAATGGCCATTTAAGTAGATGGGCTGACGTGCTGTCGTGCGTACTTTTAATTGGCATAAGATTTTCCAATATAATTCTTATTCTATCTTCTTTCTGAATTCTTAGTTCAAAAGTACGCAATTCAAGCTTCGAACTCCACAAGACTTTAGGATTTTACGTACTCATAATACAGACACTTTTCTGAGTAATCAATGCAACATTTCTACACTTATCTCTTTTGGTATTATTTTATTTATATCAAGTAAGGTGGAAAAAAAGTGTTGCATTAGATAAACTAATCTAGCTATCCGAGTTAATCAGAGGGCCTACTAAAAAGGACATTTTGTTAAAATTAACGCTAGTCTAATAGAATGTCAATGTATGGGATTGACTCCTGTCAATAATTAGCTTATGTCATTCCCATACATTGTAATTCTATTCTACTAGCGTTAATTAAATGGGGGCTGATCATTTTGATGACTCTGCTGGTGACGTCAATACAGGGTCATTTTGTATTCAGCATCCAAATTTTGAGGATGTGTTCAGTCCATGAAACTAAATAACTTTCTCTAAGGAACACATGGTCAAATACGTAAAAAAAATCGACTATCCATACAGATCAAAGAGATCACGTGATCAATTTAGTATAGGATGACCAAAATTTTGTGGTGAAATTCGACACACGTTTTTTAGAGAAAGCTCTTTAGTTTTATGGACTGGACACATCCTTAAAATTTAGATGATAAGTTCAGAATGACCCGATATATCTTTACCTGTATAACATCACCGACGACTTTAGTGGTCCGAATCAGGAGCGACAGTGTAGGCCCAAACATGCTGCCTGGGAACTCCAGAGACACCTTGTTCCGATCGAAGACGACGATGTCGTCCGCCTGCCGGGCCCCTCTGTCCGTACCCGCCTTCGTTAAACTCAACGAGGTGCTCGGGTTCGTTGACCTGGACGAATCCGCCGTTATGCTGCGCGAAGTCGGCGTTCTGCTGCGCGAATCCGGCGTTATGCTGCGCGAATCCGGCGTTATGCTGCGCGAATCCGGCGTTATGCTCGACGATGGCTTCGTTAAGCTCGATGTCGGGAACAACGATACGCGCGCCGGGCTCCCGTCCGTGGACCTCGCCTGGCGGTGGGACGTAATGCCATCCTGAAGTATATCAACCGTAAAAAGACTAATCTTACAATACAACGTGTCACAAAAAAACCCAAAGGCCAAATATGGTACACAAGGTTATATTTAATTCATTGAAAACCTCTCGTGGGGTTGATCAGACCATCAAACTGAACAACTTTCATTTTAGGACCAACCTCGAAATCTCGAAAAAAAAATCTGCTGTTCCATACAAAAGTACAATGCCTATTCCATCGAAATGTATGAAACATCTAATTTTTTTATCGCGACTTTAAGGTTGGTCCCAAAATGAAAGTTGTTCAGTTTGATGGTCTGATCAACCCCACGACAGGTTTTCAATAAACTAAAAATAACCTTGTATGGCAGGGGTGGCCAAACTTATGACTTGTGAGGTCTACTTGTATTTAAAAAAATATTTCTTGCAGTCGACTGCAAGGTAGAGTTTAGATGTTATTAAGTGGTTTAATATAAAATGATATTTTTTCATATTTTTCTATTCAGGGGCCGTACCGGCTAACGAATCGATTATCGAAAAGTCTGCTGGGTTTTAACTTAAAACAGAAAAATCAAAGTAAGGAATTTCGTCTTGTACTTTCTGTTGACGTAATTTAGAAGATAACGATGTTCGTGTGACATCATGAATTGGGGTTCGCCATTTTCGCCCAATTGGGGCTCGATTCATCTGTTTTAATTTGAAACCCAGCAGACTTTTCGATAATCGATTCGTTAGCCGGTACGGCCCCAGTTTATTTAACTCTCACGGGCTACCTAACTCCCCTTTGCTATCGACCGGTAGACAGTGGTTGACCTCATGACCATCCCTGGTATATAGGGACCATCAAACTGAACAACTTTTACTATAGGACCAACTATGAAATCGTTGAAAAAAAATCAGCTGTTTCATACAAAAATTAATAACGAAAATATCAAAATGTATGAAACAGCTGATTTTTTACGTGGTTTCGAGTTAGTCCCATAGTAAAAGTTGTTCAGTTTGATGGTCCCTATCTACCATATTCGGCATCAGGGGCTTTTTTTGTAACACGTTGTATAAGGTGATATAAAAATTATATGTCAAAACTTCTGTCGGTAGTCAGTCGACTGCTTATAACACAAAGTTTTTCAATTTTTTTCCATTCAATTAAGACTATTGGGATAGTTTAAGTTAAATATCTAAAGAATTGACGATGGTCTTAATTATTAATAAAAAAAAAATTGTTTAGTGTTTTTAACGCTAGATCTGACCAACTCATGAAGTCCTTGCACATAATTTTATTTCTACTTATATTTAAATCTACTTGTATCATTACAAGTAGACTTTAACTTACTACCGTTCCACATGGGTATGTGAATTTCATTTAAAAAAAGGTGTAAGTCTTTTATAAAATGCTCAGGTAGAATGTTCAATCAATCAATCAATACTGAATTATATTTTCTAGTACCATTTTTTATCTAATTGATGAAATTTTTTTTTTTTTAGTTTTACTTACCTTTGTGATTTTATTCGGAAATATTAAGTAAAAAGTATCTACATCAATATTATCTACTAACTAACATTTAAATTTATTTACACCCATAATTAATACAACTTTACATCCATTTTGTAATAGTTTTCTTTCATAACGATGAGTGTTCTGTATAAATAAGTACCAAAGATATCAAAATTGTAGTAACCGCATTATTTATAAAAAAATCAAATAGGTATACCTATTTTAGTTCAAAAGTATTTTGTATTTTTTTTTCGTAATAATAATGGATTGATTTTGTATGAAAAACATAAAACACTTTTTAACTAAAATAAGTTTTTATAGCATTTCAGATTTTTTTTTAAATAATACGGTAAGTTCATAAAGTATTTTGTTGCTGTATTGCATTTGAATGGTTTTTTTTTTAACAAAAGTCACAATAACGCCACTTTACACCAAAGAGAATGTAAAAAAACTAGCATTTTACACTATGATAAAGTTCTGCTGGAAAACACCATTTATTGTTTCTTTTCTATCAAATCATTTAGAAATAAAAAAGTCAAAATTAATATTTGTAGTGTTTTTATTAAACAACAATATTAGGTACACAAAATTCTTCAATTCGTGGAATTCAAATATTCCACATTAGGAACAATTTTATTTTTACCTAAAAATATTTTGGAATTACTGAATTAGGAAAGTGCATTTTTTTTATCTATTATCCCATCAAAAATATAAATGTGCTCACTACTTTACTGTGATTTAGATTTGAAACAAAGTATTTCTACTGTGTGTAAGCAACTAAAGTGTGATAGAAAAGTATCTAGCAAAATTGCTTTTTTACAACTTGTTACAAAAAAATCGTAATGCCGAATATGGTAGATAGTGACCATCAAACTGAACAACTTTTGCTATAGGACCAACTCTGAAATGGCGAAAAAAATCAGCTGTTTCATACAAAAATTAATAACGAAAATATCAAAATATATAAACAGCAATTTTTTTTTCGCGATTTCAGAGTTGGTCCCATAGTAAAAGTTGTTCAGTTTCATGGTTCCTATATACCATATTCGGCATTAGGGGTTTTTTGTAACAAGTTGAATATTAAACTATAGGTACCTATAATTTGAGAATTAAAACTTCGGCGATATCCCAAGCCGCAATGTTATTCACAAAAATTAGATTTTTATAGTAACTACAAAGAAAAAGTTAGTAAGGAAGTACTAAAGAAATTAATATCTACTTACCTGATTTTTTTCGCAAAAAATCGACTAGATTAGCTCGGGCGCGGATAGACCTAATAGCGTGACTAGAAGACGGGACTAATTAGTTATCATAGAGTTTTTATAACTATGGAAATACTAAATTATGATTCACTAGACAGCGTCGGTCAAGCTTCACCAAAGTGATACGTACATTTTCCATAATTAAGGGTTTCCAAGATGACAAAACAAGTTAGGGGGCGACTCGTCCCACTGTATTTTTTTTACTAGTCACAGTTCTTACCAAACCTAAACCATATCGTTCAATAGACGTACCTAGTGCAACAGTATATTAACCAAAAATTTGTTATGATGTGGCGGCGGGTAGAGTTTTTTAGGGACGAGTTGACGCCCTGATAAAACATGACACTTAAAAATTTACGAAACTTTTTTGGTAGTAATAGGGTATATAATATCCTAGGTATGTTAGTTAGTTATAGTTATTAACCTCTTTCAAGTAACTAACAACGTAATGATGCGCAAGGAATTAGAACGTGAAAGTGAATGTAGATCAGTAGGTTTCTCTTTTAATAGTAATATGTAACTTAATTTAGCAT
This sequence comes from Agriphila geniculea, assembly GCA_943789525.1. Classification (NCBI taxonomy): domain Eukaryota; kingdom Metazoa; phylum Arthropoda; class Insecta; order Lepidoptera; family Crambidae; genus Agriphila; species Agriphila geniculea. Next base: position 17,393,903 of record OX038890.1, read on the forward strand.
TTTAATTTGTATCCGTAGAAATAAATGAATAGAAAATGAAATAATTGCTATAAGAAATTCGTGAAACCTTTAATATACAGGGTTATTTATAAAACATCAACAACCTCGCAGTAGTAGATTAGTATCATCATTTATACAACAACATTTGTTCTACGACTTTTCCAAAAAAAGACAAAAAAAAATCGACTTATCAAACAAAACTCGATCAGCTGTTCGGACATTTGTATGGAGAGTCGAATTTTGTTTGTTATGATAATAGTAAAATGTTGTTGTTTATGATGATAGTAATCTACTCCTGCAAGGTTGTTGGTGTTTTACAAATGACCCTGTATATCTTATATCTATTGTTTTTTTAATAATTATCATAAATAATCTCAAACAACATAACAGATTCTTCATTCTAATATGTTTTCTTTCATATTATGAATGAAGATTGCGTTAAGTACTTCGCTTTAGTTTAAATAATAACTAAATCAAATTATTTTCAATAACTTTTATTATTTCTACTGTTTATTTTCTTTCTTACCTCACCCTCAATATTCAACTCGTGGTTCTAAAATTTAATCCAAAAGAAGAATAAATTCTATATTTAGACTAGAAATTTGAAATATAATAGATCAATAATGGCATTTTCGTTATATTGCATTAAACAAATTAGTTGCTTCTAAATGTTTCTTTTCTTACCGCCTCTAGCGAAAATTGTGAATTTTTTTATTCGGTTTACACACAATTAGAGGATTGTTAATGAATTAACCAAAATCGAGAAAACAGTTTCTTCGGATCGTCTAACTGAACAACATTTACTATGTGACCAACTCTGAAATTACGAAAAAAAATCTGTTGTTTCATACGTTTTGATATTTTTGCTGCTGGTTTTTTTCGCAATTTCAGAATTGGTCCCATAATAAAAGTTGTTCAGTTAGATGGTCAGAAGAAACGGTTTTCTCATTTTTGATTAAATTTTTAATACCCTGTTTATGTATTTTATGTTAACACAGTAACATTAAAATTAGTTTATGGTTGTCACGAACTACAGACAAGTGCATATGGCCAAGTAATCTACGTTATAAAACTTGATTATGAGTTACAAGTTATGTTATTTTTTTATAGAACAAGGTCAAATAAAAAACTAAAAATTCTAAGTTGTAAGCTTAGCTTTAAACAAGTTGTAAAACACTAAAAAGCCTCGCAGTACAACTAACATCATAGACAACAACATTTGTTCTACGACTTTTCCGAAAAGGACAAAAAATAATTGTTTTTTTTTCATCCAAATTTCGATCAGCTGTTTGGAGAATTGGAAAGGAAGTCGATTTTTTTGTCTTTTTCAGAAAAGTCGTAGAACAAACGCGGTTGTTTTTGATGTTAGCAATCTACCCCTGCGAGCTTATGAGTGTTTTACAAATAACTCTTTAATGGAGTCCAAAATTTCAAAAATGGTTTCGTTCTATTATCGAGTTGGAAATACTTGTAAACGCAATTATATCAGATGTAAATGTTACTATAACTTATTTCAGTTGTAAATGTTCTTTGGTATAATGTTTATTTTACTTGTAAATCACAATCAAACTGTGTTATCAAATTTGTGCTGCATCTACAATCTACGTTCTACGGGGTGCAAGTGCGTCGTGCAAATAAACAAACAACTCGGAGGCAATATTTATTAACACCAGCATTCTCCTAAATCTATTTACAACATAAATATAGTATAAAAAGTGCAGTTTTAGAAAAAAGGACACTGTACAAGGAAAGGTCACAGGGGTAAGGATCTTAATGTATATTACGACACTAACACATTAATGGTTACAACACACAAAATAATGTGATGAAATGCAGTTTCATCATGAAACACTGGGTTAAATTTTGCTCAACATTTTGATATATACAGTTTTATTTATTAACAAAATGACAGTTTAATTGGTCATCAATAGGCAAGGCCACATTTAGTAGGTTAGATGTGATGGCAAAAGGAATTTATTATATGTTGAAAATTTGTTAGAAGGAGTTGATTTTATCATAATACTGATATTCAACATAAAATTAATGATATAATGATTAACGACTTTGCCCATCAAAGACAGATACGAAAGATTTTTTACGTACATTACATTTCAAAAAAGATAATCATATACTTATCTTTGACCTTATTAAATAAATATCAAAGCTGAAAGAAATTACAAAAAAGTCAAACCAATATATTATGTTACACAATATGATGCTATATTTACAAACTGGGTAATTTAGTTGATGAAAACAATAATGATTAATGATGAATTAAAAATACCTCGTTAGAAAACAGTACTTAAGCTAATAGCCCCTATGCCTTCAAACATCCAATCACAATGGCAATATTAATTTCTATTTACAAGTTAGTGTCGCATTAAAAGGAGGTTGAATCACGACTCATCCTCTTCTTCAGAGGAATCTATGGTTTCCACGGTGCCTCCCGCGCTCGCACCACCGCCTCCGGATGCGGACCCAGAAAGTGACGTCACGATCGATAAGAGGGAACCAAGCCCGCTGCCACTCCCACCTTGAGAACCTCCAGAGCCCGATGAGCTTCCAAACAGTGAAGACACTGCCTGGATCTTCGGCCCTAGAAGCTGTAGCTTAGGAGTCAACACTTGGCTCACGATACCGCCCAAGGACGCAAGCCCGCCTTGACTAGGAGCCTCTATTCCGTACTGCTTGTTGATGGCAATGTTCTGCTTGTCGAGGTTTTCCACCAGTCTAGTCTTCGCGTCAATTATCGAGTTTATTTTCTATAAACAAAAGAAAAACAAAATTTTGCGTCATGCCAAGTCATCTTAACTCTTCCATGATTATTAAAATATTAAACTTTCTAAAATAAATCAATTTACAATGTTAATACGATATTCTCAAGTTTTTACAAAGCGCTTAATTTAATACTCACCCCAAAAACGAAACCAAGCACAGCATTCTTGATGCCGAACTTTGCCTGGGTGATGCCTTCGAGCTTCCTTTTCTCCCTGGTCTGCTCATCAGTGTCAGCATCCTGCAGACAGGACACACGTCACTACTTGACACTTGTCAGATACTTGACACTTCCACCAGATACCACTCCATCACCATGTTACCAGAAGCTTCTTCGTTAGTGGCATAACTTAACAAGCCGAATGATTTCTTTGCGCTTTGTTCGAATTTTAAAATTTTGAACATTTTAAATTAGGTTGGCATTTCAAAATAAAATCAATTTGGAAAATAATATTCATAAATTTTATGGTCAAGATAAAAATTAGGCTCTCGGCCATCATCATCGCTGCCAGCAACGCAGTCATTATAGACCGCGGCAGTAATGTATTAAATAGTTGTCTCGTAGCAACTTCTAGTTTGAAAACAGTTGCACTTCAATTCCTAATTATTGACGTTATTTATTTTGTCGAAACTCAATACTAAATACATTTATAAAGGTGACACAGTTAAAAATGGGAGCTGTTTCTGTTAAGCATCACAAATGGGGATGCATACTGAGGATCTAAAGTGGCACCACAAGCGATTGTCCTAAAATCGTTTGATTGGTAAATGTCCATTGTCAAATGTCATTTCTGATGTATTTTAACCAATCAAAACTGTCTAGCCACGTGTGGATCCCTATTTGAAGACAAAGAGACTACTATGTTACATTACAGAAGTTTTGTACAATCATACATAGTACACGTCGTTTTTTTATTTAAAATTCACTAAGAAACGTAAGGCTAGAAGGTCAGGATGGCAGCGGTCGTGTTTGGTAAGCCGAGTGGCGTAAGCGACCTCAGGTTGCGCAAGCGCCGGCATAGGAAACTATGATAGCGATGTATAATAATAATACATCGCTATCATAGTTTCCTACAATAATTTTGTATGTTTTAACGTTATGATGAAGGATATCGTTATGAATTCTGAGTGTGAAGTACAAGTAGTTTATTTAATACTTTAAGAATATCATATAGTATTAAGTATAGCTTAGAGCCGGGATGACTCATTCAGAAGGGTTAATTAGTTTTTTTATTTTCTTTATATCGCTAATTCACTTTCCTCTATTACTAACTTTTGGTTAGTAAAAAATTTTTTCAAACAAAGTTGAATAACAAATTAAAAACCCTTATTTAAAAGATGCTCGTAATTTAAAATACTGAAAATTAGTTTGAAAAAATAAATAAGATTATTAGAATGATAAGAAAAGAAAGACTTAGAAATACCTATACAATGAAAAAATTTGAGCAGAGATCATAAATATTTTCAAGAAGTCAATAAAAAATGAGAAGGAATCTTAATTATTTAAGCTTAGCTCTATGAAATATAGTAGAGAAAATATCTTAAAAGTATGGTTTAACTTGTGAGGTAATCTGACGTAAGGGGTAGGGAAAGGTCAGCGCTGCCAATACTCTACTACTATGCAAATGCAAGTACAATCATGTAATGTAGAGACAACATCACTATGTGTTACCACAATGTGGCAAAACAAAGTGATGTTCCCTCAAAAGTCATTTAATTAACAATTAGGATAATTTTGACACTTTTGTATAACCCGATATGTTGCTTGCTGACAGTACACTAGTTATAGCATAGCTGGTTTATTAGGATTCCGTACCCAAAGGGCAAAAACGGGACCCTATTATTAAGACTCCGATGTCTGTCTGTCTGTCGCTCTGTCACCAGGCTGTATCTCATGAACTGTGATAGCTAGACAGATAAAATTTTCACAGATGATGTATTTCTGTTGCTGCTACAACAAAAAATACTAAAAACAGAATAAAATTAATATTTAAGGGGGGCTCCCACACAACAAACCGGATTATTTTGCCGTTTTTTGATCGAAATTAATAACGACAACATGTAGTCGCTTGAAATATTTACAGAATATTCAGTTGTATCTATATTCACTTGAAAAATAAATATGTAATCAAATTAAAATAAAATAAATATTAAATGGGGGCTCCCATACAACAAACGTGATTTTTTTTACGGAACCCTATGTGCGCGAGTCCGTCTCGCACTCAACCGGTTTTTTACTTTAATCTACTCAAATCGAAATTGTTAAGGCTTGAAATCAATTGTAGAGGAACAGATTGGTATAATATACATAGTAAGTTGGGACTGCACTATGATGACTTTTTACCATCAGGTTTTAAACTTGTTTTCGTAGTCATTAACTCTTCAAAGACTTTTTAACTGTTCCACATAACAGAAGCGTAACATCGTTAAAGTACTTTGTTCAGTAATAATGAACTCCAAGCATATTGTGGACAAAAGAATCTTTTTAAACATTTTACTTTGAGCTAACAAAAGTCATTGCAGTGTTCTTACGTTCAATGTCTCATTCAAGGTCTAGATTTATAAACCTTGAACCTTTGTTTTGTAAATATCATAACTACATAAAAAAGTGACATTTTTCTTTCACAGTAGATCTTTAGTCAACTATTCCCGCTACAAAATGGAGCCATGGGATCTTGATTTACTTGTTCAAAGTACCTAATTTTCGTTGAATTTCATAACTAAGTACAGATTTAAAAAATAATAGAGTGTTTCTTAACCTGATGAACATAATGATAAGAAAATTAGTCCTTGTTACAATTGCAATAACCATATTTTTTGTCAACGGGTCCAATTCAAAATATTAAAATATGCAACTGACCCCGCGGGTTCTACCTACGTCCAAGTGGGTTTAACTAAGGTTAGCTTGAAGTAGAAATAACAATTTACCAGCAATTAAAAATTACAAAAGCAGAGCCAATATGATTGTAATCTCCCTTGAAATAAGGCAAGGGAATCTGCAAATCTTTATTTAACTTGAAAATATCGAAATATCATAGTACAAAAACACTAATAAGTCATCATCATCGGCTATTTTAATAACCCTCTGCTAGATATACCTTCCATAAGAATAGATAAGGGGCATAACTTAATATAATAAAGTTGAGCGCCATTTTGATAGAGAGATAGACAAAAAACGTAAGTTCTTACATACGTACATTACTTCACTGGAAAAGTTGCAGTATTCTTTATGAGATCCTTGATATTCGAGCAGCCGAACTGAGTTAAATGTTATGGAATTACTCTGCATAATCGAGGAAAAAAAGTGGCCCAACAAACTTGAATAAGAGTTACTTTATTTATGAAACAACCTACCTCAAGGATTTTTGCGTTCGAGTCACATAACGGTACTAAGTGAATGTCACAAGATTATTCCATAAAACACAACAGGTTCATAATTCTTAGCTTGTCGAGGTTACCTGTCACTTTGCAACCAAACTAACCACAAGTGTTAAAAATAAATTTCAAAGATATATTTTTAGATGCTTTTGAATTACCTACTATTATTTCTCATCTATTTTTAACTTATGGATTCATATTGCTAATGCAACTGTCATAATTTAAGATTGACAGCGAACTGAAGTGGTTAGTAAATCTTATTGCGAAAACTGTGGATGCCTATGCCTGATGGAAAAACATGAGTAAATAGAACGTATATGTATTGAAACAAAACACTTTTCAGTCAGCAGCCCCAGAAATTATCACCCCGCTCTGTACCATTTCACTCTAACTGTTGCTACGAGTCAGGTCGAAACGCAACTTACTAAGAAGCGCATTTTACCATTGAAAATGGTTATCGGATGCAAATCGCCTGAGACGTGTTTTTGGCCATATCTCTGAGAATTTTGTGAGGATCAAGATGGGAATAGTACCAAAAGTTGTGGAACTTACCAAGACACGTGTGATTGTTTGAATCTTGAAAATCTACAGGTGTTTTTTTTTTATTTTTGCAAAATTCGGCAAATTTTGGGTTGTTTGGGGGGTGTTTGTTCACTAAATTGCAAATATTTCGAAAAAAACCGACTTAAGAAAAAATGAAAAAAAAGGTCCTAGGGTCCTAGTTTAGCTACAAAATGTCGAAAAAATTTTGAAAATCGGTTAATAATTGTGACCTGTAGGTTGTCCCTTTAGATTTGGAATTGTAGAAAAACGGGTGTTGCCGTACATAAAAAGTGATGTAGCTTCTATGATTATTGACAGATCGTCATGGTAATAGTGTTAAAAGATGCAGAAGCAGACGAGAAGTGAATTCGTTGGAATTTTGAAAATCGTTTAATAATATTTCGGCCGCGTCGAGGCAGTCAGCGGGCTCTTTTGTGGCACGAGGCAAAGCTAAGTGTCACAATCGTAAAAATAAATAGGTACTTACTACCTAGGTATGTAACTTTAAAAATATAATAGGATTTTGCATTTTAAAAAATTAAGAGGTATTTTCGAAATTAAAATATATCGAGCCAAAATCACTGAATCGTGTTTCTGGTTTTCTACGTGTCTGGAGAAAGATATAAAGACATGTATCTTAATTTCAGATCTCTATGATCTTTCTGCGACCTATGGCATAACATCAAAAAGTGTCAATTTTTAGAGATGAATGAATGAAGTTCCTTATTTAAATAAAATACGAATCTTCGTCCTTAGTTAGGAAAAACATTTTCCATTTGAGACTGAATATAAAAATTACGGGCCAGTTGCATTACTCAGTTTTATTTTACTAGTATGTAATTAGCTAGTGGTATTAAACAATGTTAGTGTGCAAGTCGGGCCGGTAATCAGCCGGGCCGTAATCGACCGGTAGAGAAGCGGGCGGCCTCGACCGGCAGTGTCGGGTGTTCGAGTCTTTGGCCAACTGGATGCAAAATTAATACGCGTGCTGAATTTAATTTTGGCGTCTTTTTGCCACCTTCGTTCCATGGGCGTAGGAAGGGGGGACCGGGTGGACCGTGCCCACCCCAGAATAGTTTGGTGCCCACCCTAGAATTTTTACTAACAAAAAATTAAGACTGAAAAACTGCCTTCAAAAACCTAAAAATAAAAACAAAAACAGTTTCAAAATTAAAAATCACTAAAAAGCAATAAATAATATTTAAATCACTAATACGCATATCAATTTTAATAAAAACCGTCTAATGAAGTCGGGTGGGGCTTTTAGAATTAAAAAAAAGTTGTCCTCCAGCCCCACCCGACTTCAAAAGACGGTTTTTATTAAAATTGATATGCGTATTAGTGATTTAAAAATTATTTATTGCTTTTTAGTGCTTTTTAATTTTGAAACTGTTTTTGTTTTTATTTTTAGGTTTTTGAAGGCGGTTTTTCTTTTTTTTTAAAAAAGCTTTTTTATTTTCAACTTTTTTGTGATAGGTAAGCGTGTAATATTCTTTAACTTTATATGTTTTCAAAATGCCTATTACTCAATTTCCAAAGAAGTTCAGTTCAGTTGTGTCTTCTTAGTCCAAGTATAGTCCGTCCAGAACGTAGCATACAGACCATAGCTCGGTTTGTTTTGGATTTTGATAAGCCTACCAATATCTCAATCACAATTACATATCCTATTTGAGTTTGAGGAGTTCCCTTGGATATCTTCGAGGTCCAAGGTTTAATGCCAATGAAATTAAAAGAACTACACTTAAGGTATCCCTTTTTCAACAAAAAAAACAGCTAATTCGGTTCATAAATAACAAAGTCGTCAAGGTAATTGATGCAAAATCATCAGTATTTTCAGGATTACTTGAAAACTACTGAACCGATCTAAAGAAAATTAAATGGGACCATTTTGCAAGAAAATCTAATCAAACAAAGAAAGAATCATCAAAATCGGTCCATAAATAACGAAGATATGCGCGAACAACGGTAAAAAAGTCGTCAAGATAGTTAATGCAAAATCATAGTATTTTCAGGATTACTTGAAAACTACTGAACCGATCTGAAAAAAAATTAAATGGGACCATCTCGCAACAAAATTCAATCAAACAAAAAAAGAATTTTCAAAATCTATGCATAAATGACGAAGATATGCGCGAACAACGATAAAAAAAAAAACATACAATCGAATTGAGAACCTCCTCCTTTTTTGAAGTCGGTTAAAAATTAAAATACTTTACACAAAAAGAGACCACTGGAGGTCAGGTCACCTCTGGAAAATATCTCTAGATACGCCCATGCTCAGTTTCTCTAGCACAACCACCGAATTAAGATATTAAATAGTGATGATTTATACTGACACAACAGTTAAGTGTAAAAAAATCGTCATGTATCAACCTGTTACAATGGCGAAATTAATGCTCATATCGGAATTTTTTATTAGAAGCAATGTTACGTTGACTTGAAAATGCAAATAGTGATGTTTTTAAAACAATTTGAATTTCTTATACCATTACGATTAAATAGGCATAGAGCAAATGCCAGTACATTTTCTTTTATAGTAGGTATTTTTTAAATATATATTTACCATCAAACAATTCAAGACAATATCCTTCAAACAACTCACAGTTTGAAATTATCACAATACTTATTTTCAGAAAGCAAAATACTTAATTAAAAGTAAAAAAAAACGAAATAGCCATTCTAGCACTTAAAGTATCATTAAAGATCGATTATTGCCAAATAACGCAGATCAAAATCGCATGCGCCAAATGTGTCATCATGAATTATTAAGGAAAGAAACATTCTCTCGCCATTAACTGGTAGCAAATTTGCTAATAACCGTTACGACATATCGAATGCGCTAGCGCAATGAGTCTGGGAACTTTTGCAAAAAGCATCATTCAGTTCAACGCGCTCCCATGATAGATTAACTTGCCTAGAAATACAGTTTATAGTTGCAATCTACATACTACAATAAGTTGTTATTTTATAATAGCTAAAAGAATTGCCACCAGTACGTTTTTGAAATTCAAAAGATGTAGCCAAAATTATCGCCCAACTCATTCATTTATTGCAATTAAAATTTATATAAAAACACCTAAAAATACTCTTATTTAGTTAGTGTTGTTAAAGCTTTCAAAAAAGTTTTGATACAGTTTTCTTGGCAGAATGTGAGTTTCCTTGGAAGCTGATAATTCGGTACAGGTGCTAGGTGTTAGCTTTTGGGATATGACGTCATAGAATAACTATGGAACAACCTGTCTTATCATTAGGTATTATTTTACCTTCAGTGAGAAGAAGGCAAAATGTAATAAACAAATGTGTACTAATTTACACCTAATGTTATGTGTAATGTGTAACGTTTCACGAAACCGTTGAACCAATTTTCATGAATGTCGGAAAAATAGGTCCGTGGATTATGTCAAAATTTCAGCGGGAAAAGAAATTCCATGAGAAAATATTCACGGAAAATTGAAAAATTCGTAAGGCTGCGTTCAAAAGATAACGCACGACTCGCCCTCAACCCAAATTCAACTATATGTTATCATTTGAACGCAGCCTTAAAACTTGGTATTTAACAATAAATAAATATTGTGGAAATCTCATACAGTATAAAATAAAGTTTTCGTGTGAAACCTAAGCTTTAAATCGTAAAATAGGTATTCTAAGATGTGCAGATGAGGTCAAATACCTATTGCTAAATAGACAGGATCTTAAGCTTAACGAAATAAGATTTACAATCGATTGATCATAAAATTGAGATGCAATTGCGATTGCTTATGCCACAGTCAAAGTATGCTAATTAAGTTTATGCTAACTTGTAATCGTAGACATGAAAGAGCTCAATTTGGCATAATGAAGCTGTGCGTGTCATGAATTTAACCACAATTTTTTTTACGCTCAATCACAGGCAAAGCTAAAAATTTTTTGTTGCAAAAAATATTAAAATACTGGTTTAGAATTACAGTATAATTGATATATACTCATCAACTTTGTCTAGGTGTTATTTTCATACGAACGAGGTAACTTTGAAGCCTTGGTTTTCTGCCAGGGATTTACCCTGCTGTGATCTGATGATGACCATCCAGAGAGTGAATGGAGGAGATTCAGATCGCTATACACACCCAACTGATCTGATCAGCATTCTAAAAGATTAATGGGTCAGAGTTCTCAGTTTCAGGATTTCCATACATTTTATTGCTATTTTCGCAGTTTTTTTAAACATGTCCTTTAATCTTTTAAAATGCTGGACAGTTCAGTTGGGTGTTTAAAGCGATCTGAATCTCCTCCATTCACTCCCTGGATAGCCATCATCAGATTATAGCACGGTAAATCCCTGGCAGGAAACCAAGGCTTCAAAATTACCTCGTTTGTATGAAAATAACACCTGTATCCCTAGACAAAGTTGGTGTGTGTAATATGTTACTTTTTCACGTCTGAAATTATACCAATAATAACTGAAGAAAAAATATATAATAATTACTTTAACTTTAACAGTTATGGGTACAAATTCCTTTTTATCAAAAAATAACAAAGTATTTCTTTCTATAATTATAATAGCAAAAAGTTCTGAGTCTGAGATCACTTATAGACTTACAACTAATAACTTGTATTTCGAAACATATTGAAAGGAAGATCTAGATTAATCTCTGACATATTTCTCAACACATTGGAAAGGCACAGTTATCTAACCGCATTATAAAAAATAGAGATACAAGATCATACAGATTAACTAATTTCGTCTGTCGTCAATATAAAGTTCACGTGTAAAATTGCAATAACTTTATTACACAAGTGGTATTTACTTAGAAAGATGGCAACACTACTTAGTTTGTGTTACATGTAGCGGAAGAAAAGGTAATTTCGAATATTTGCTCTGAAACATCTTATGAACGTTTTAGTAGAATATCTACCTATTGTGTGGTTTGCTATGGGAATGGTTCGTAACAATTGTAAAGAGGCTGATCTAACAATCACTATAATAAGCACCGAGTCTGAGCTTACTGATTGGTTATCTATCTAGTTTCTTGGGCAAAGTTGCCCTGAGGTTAAATGTATTTGGAATATTATTTGGCAAATAAATTTGGAATATTATAAAGCCATAATGATTTAAAATCATAAAATTGAATTGGTAAGATCTATTGTTAATTTAGATTTTCTTCTCAAATGTTCAATCAATCTCTTTGGGCCGTAGGGCCCATGTAGCCCTGATTACTTAATCAGTGGGCATGTGGGACGAGTTGACGAATCATTCCAAAAATCTACATAAATGTAATAGCTCTAGTTCTATAATATTATAGCATCAAAAATACCGTGACCGTACTTTTTAATTTTTTACCAGAAGCACTTTACATTTATGCCGTTTTTAACTAAGAGACATCAGTGAGAAAAATCATTTAATATTATGATTGACATTTTGCTTCTAATGTTTTCACATCTAAATCGCTAAACCAATTTTGCTTAGTAGCGGCAAAAAGATTGATTGAACATTTGTGAAGAACAATAGATCAGGGGCCCTATTTTTGAATCGTTCGACTCCAGTCGAGCGCTCGTTTCTACTGATTTTCGTTCGATTCTAATACATTTGAGTCATATGTCGAACGAAAATCATTCGAAAAGAGCGCTCGACGTCTGTCGAGCGATTCAAAAATAGGGCCCCTGACCAATTCCATTTTCCAATTTCATATCACTGGCTTTATATCAAAATAGATCAATGAAACATTTTGTGATGTCGGTAAAGAACAAACTGTAAACAAAATAACAAACTGCAAAAACCCAAGCTAATAGCATAAATGTAACGTTTGATTTGTCGTATTATGTACTAGGCACCAAGACATTACCTAACGTTTAGTTAGATAACAGATGATAAACATTCACAGTTGCGGCGAAAGCAGATACGTTTGACCGGACTCCACGACCTATGTCTATTTATTGTCTATGGCTAACCTATTTTGGTACGAACACCGAATTAGTACTGAGTGTAATGCTTTCTACAAAAACATTGCAGACTGTTATCGCGCAAATTAAAACCACATAACGGAGTATGGACCTTTTTAAGCTACCGTAGTACGTATGCCGTGCTTCTCAAATATTTAGAGATATTTGATAATAATGTGTCGGTGAAATTGACAAATTAATGTAAATATTGACATTTAAGCAATGACAATGATTATTAAGTATGTTTAAAACCAAAAATATTGGAAAAAAAATGTGGTTGGCTAAGTTTAATTTACCTCAGCTATGCTTTTACGTATTATCATCTTTTGTTGGATAATGTATTAATTAATTTAAATCCCAAAACTAAGCAAAGTTTGTATAAACTAATTCAAGAAGTTAGAAAAGACGAAACATAAGTACATCGAACACTCAAATTCAGTTTGACAAAAGACCAAGTTGGCATACGAATGTCGTTTAATTCGATCGAAAACGATAGCAATTGACCAACTTCTAAAGATGGTTATGACCTTGCACGCGAAAACAATATTTATGAGTAACCACATAAGTGACATAATAACATAACTACGTGAATAATGTAAGTTACATGTATTAAAGTAATTGTCATATGATTACGAGTAAAGGGAACCTATAGTTAGGCTTTTGCAAGAGCCTTAAATCATGCTATATCTAAGGAATCATGAAATAACCATTGCTTTGCAGGTGATATTTTGTTTAAAATCAATTGAATCATATAATATGAAAGGCCAATATCTACTCAATGGCATTTTGAATAAAACGATACAACTATTTTTTATTCATTATTTATTTGTATTTATGACAATGCGGGGTTTGTTACGAACTCTATTTTACAAACAGCATTTTGTGTAATATAATGCCACACATGTGTAATGTGTTTACCTATACAATACAAGGTTATTTTCAGTATATCCGAAACCTGAAAACTGTTTGTTCAGAATCAGTAATAGAATCGATTGCATTATTTTTATATCATGTTGTATTTTGACTAAAAAAAAATTACACAACCATAATTAACGCACATCTTACTAACGGGTCAACACAAAAAGCTTGTAAATTGGTGAGTTTTTAAGGTATTATTATCTATTTTTTTATATTGATTCTGAAAATGAAAATATGTGACCCGTGTTTCGGCTTTCGTATAATATACAAAATATGATATTGTATAAACTACGTCCATAGATTAATAAAATGCCATTTTTATTTCATTTTTGACATTGAGTGGATAATGCCGCCTTTAAATGATAACACTACACTCGCGAGATGTATATTCGCCCCAGATGTATGCTTTTGTTCATATATTTTTTTTAGATTTCAGATTGTGTCACCTAGTGTTATCCTAGTTAAGTAAACAAGGTTCAAGATCAGTAGGTACCTTGCTATATTTAACTATGATTGTGTGTATCGATTATTATAGATTTGTCGTCATTATGGACGAATGTCAGGAAAATTTATACGTGGCTGGTAAAAAGAAGACTGTATGTTGAGAGTGATACTGAACCAAAAAGATACAAAAGTAATGAAGAGGATTAAACCATGACTCAAACTGAATGATAATATGAAGATAGCATAGAAGAAAGGGAAGAAAGAAGCCTCAAGGAGCACAGAAGAGAGAGTAGATACAGAGAAGGAAGAAAATATGGATACTAGTTTCAAAATTCTGTATAACATAATAATAAATGAATTTTTCCGAATCATCAAGCCCTAGATTGTTCATATTGTTATCAAATTGAATAAAAATTATCTAAAATAATAATTGAAAAATAATTAAATTATCTGGTGACAGTAAAATACTTATTGTTTTTCTGATTTTCTTAAAAGTTCAATTTCTTATCGTTTTTTTTTACTTTTCTTAAAAGTTCAATTTTTTCGTATTCATTTGACTAAAATATTAAAATGCCGTAATATTTTATAGTGATAACCACCATAATGTCATAAACCCATTTGTGTAACTACGAGTATATTATCATAGTTATTATGATGTCATGTTGGAGTAAAACTGGCAAAAGTTTTTGTTTATGAATAAGGGGTAATTTTACCTACCTACTTAATATAAGTTTAAAATATCCAAGTGTCCCTAAAATTCATAGTATCAAATCAAGTACTTAACAAAATAATGATAACAATATTGAAATAACAAAAATAAAGTAACAAAATGTCATTACTCCAAGGGTTCAATCCAGCAAGAGTTTTAGTGATATATGGATGAATAATTTTAAAGTGAATGAGGCAAGTTCATTACATTTGAGAGATTTGTTAGATGCAGTTACAGATAAATTTTATTCTTATGATTAACCTTGATTATCTAATTATTGGGTACTTACAATTATTTGATCTAAGTTATTTGTTGTTGTGAGGTCAGTAATTTATTCATAATTTTAATGTTAACTTTGCAGTTATTGACAGGTGCAATGTAACCTTGCTCAAAATCAGGAAATAAGTTTACCTGTGGCCCAAACTAACTTTTAACTTTCAATGCAATCATGTTCGGTTTATTTAAAGACACAACAAATATGGATTTTTTTAAAGTGCAAAACATTTATTTATTTTACCAATACAGAGCTTTAATCCAAATATAAATTAATGGTATAAGCAGTTCTGTAAATCAAAAGTTAAATGACAGAATGATAGGACTGCTTGTTTTTTTAATGTAGTTCGTTTTTCCCTTAGAGCATATTTTTTCACATTGACGAGGTTTTGGGAATCAAACTTTTGAAGGCTACACTTTCTTAATTTGCATTCGATCTAAATATATGACAGACAGAGTTCGTTATAACTGTTTTAGGTATTTTAGAGGATCTGAAGTTAAATATTATCACTATCAGTTTTTACTAACACTCAAGAACCTTATATTCATATTCTATATAAGGTTCTTGCTAACACTGTTTATGAATTTTGGAACAATCAACAGTACTGACATCTGTCAAATGACGTTGAATTGTATTTAAGTAATCTTTGCATATGTCGTAGGATAATCGTATGAACCGTATCTTTACAAAAATCCTAGGACGATTGTAAAGAACCGGATAATTGAAATCTAAGATGAATTTTCGCAATCGTCCGAGTAATTTTTAGGATCTTTGTAAAAATCCTAATATGGTTAGGAAAATCGTGAACTTGAATGCTGATTGGATAATCTAAGAGACGGTTTATAACAACTTCAGTCTGATTGGTCAAAACATATTGCTGTTGGATTTTGGGGTTATTTCGTAATTTTGCCGAATTTAATTCTTAAATTGAAGTTTTAAGAACATTAATTACTTAACTCGAAAGTCCATTTAGGTTTTGCATAACAATATTGACAAGTGCTATAGAACTTTCTTAGCTCTGTATAGAAATGTTATTTTTAAGATATAACCTCTAAATTGTCTGCACTGATCGAGCCTGGCACTTGTATAACCTCCAATTCACTCACTTCAATGTCTCTTGATTAATGTGAGCACTCAGATTTTTTAAAATAAAAAACGTAAAATTTATACAAAACACTAGAGAAATATTTGACAATAATCACAACAATAACAAATAGCCAATCAGAGCATCCGTCAGTCAATATCAATAACGATGACGTCAGCCAATCAGCGCACGCAAAAAGATGGTGATTCGCGATTTACCTAAGATACGCCGGATTTTTGTAAAAATCCTAAACATTACTCGGATGATTGCAAAAATCTGTCTTAGATTATGTTCATCCGGTATTTCACAATCATACTAGGATTTTTGTAAAAATCCTGTTTGTACAATTAACCTACGACACACAGATTTTTTATCGTGTCTTATTCCTACTCGTAGTACGGTCAGCAACAAAAGTTGCTTAACACTTTGGTACTTTGTCATAGCAACTTTTTTGGCAGACGTTTCATAGTTTGAAGCATTAGTAAAAGAAGTTACTATGGCAAAGTAATAAAGTGTTAAGCAACTTTAGTTGCTGACTGTACAGTAAAAAATTACAACAAAAGATAAACTACTAACAATTATTATTGTTGTGGAAAAGTTTGGTTTAAAAAAGATTATTGCTTCACACCTTCTATGTGATTACGAACAATGAAATGCACGTAGTCGTAATAAACGAATTTAATAAGTAGCGGAAGATAGTTAAGGCGAGGCCGGCTAGTTAACTGAAACTTTTACAAGGTTCCATAAATAGTACACGCTCTACAATAAAAATTATATATTTAACATAAAAATTGTAGAAGAGAATCAATGTAGAGACGACGGCACATCAGATTATTTGTACAGGGTCATTTTGTATTCACTATCCTTTTAAGGATGTGTTCAGTCCATGAAATTAAATAACTTTCTCTTTTCCTATGATGACGGTGCCATCATATTACGGCGCGCCATATTGTTTACCTAGACAACGTTCTAAGCTGTTAAGTTGCGGCCGTAATATGACGGCACCGTCATCCTAGGAAATCCTAGCTTTAGGTATATATGGCCAAACATGTAAAAAAATCGACCAATCCATACTAATCAAAGAGATCACGACGTGATCAGTTTAGTATGGGATGACTAAAATTTTATGGCTAAATTCGACACATGTTTCTTGGAGAAAATTGTTTAGTTTCATGGATTAGTCCATTTGAGACTTTTTTAGCTGTATACTAAGGGACCTTGGTTATAAAATCTAACTTTTGTATCTATTGACGAGTAAGTAATCACTTAGTAAGACTTGCAATTTTCAAAAGTTTCTAATATTATATTCACATGGAATTAATAGTAATAATTAATCTTAAATGAACCAAAACTGCACTAAAACTGACAAATTTCATGTGAATATAATATGAGAAGCATTTGAAATTGGAAATTTTACTCGTCTCTAGATACGGGGTTGCCCCCTTATCTCTATAGATACGGGGGGAACCTCGTCTATATACGAGTATTTTCAAATCCTCCTCTGTCCATAAGCCTGTCCCCACAGCTGGGGAACAGGCCTTCCTTATGGGTGGATAATGAGAACGGGCCATAACCTACCACGCGGGCCCAATGCGGATTGGTGGGTGTTAACGACTGCTGATCCTCCTCTGATTAACATTAATAAAACGCTAAAATCAGACTTACTGCAATGATGACATTTAAGAGTGTAATAATTATCAGGTTAGTATTTAAACCTAAAATAATACAGTTCATTTAAGCCCGATTCACACGACCCAGTAAACTAAATCGGAACACGTGAACACATAACCGATGCAGTTGAGTTCACGAGACATTCGGAACAGAGTCGAGACTCGAGTTACATCATCTCATCTCAGTAGGAACGGTGAATTTGCCCGATTTGCGCAACATTACCGGTCCGAAACGTGCGCTTTGGGTGCAATGGGTGCAACGATTTTTTTTAAACACGCTTTTTTCTTTTCTTTTATCAATGATTTAGTTTTTTCGGAATAGAGCTTCTTTGGATGAACTTGTCAGTGTGAAGAAGTTATTAAATACGTTAGAAACTGTTTGAAGACTTGCTCTTCACTTTTATGATTTACTAGCTGCCGCCCGCGACTTCGTCTGCGCGGAAAGTTTTTTTTTGCTATCCCTCGGGAACAATACTTTTTTCGGGATGAAAAGTATCCTATGTCCTGCTCTGTACCCCTGACAATGTGTATGTAAAATTTCATGATGATCGGTTCAGTAGTTAAGACGTGAAGGCGTAACAAACAAATAAACAAACAAACGGACTTTCGCATTTATAATATTAGTAAGGAAGTAAGGATGTAATAAAATGTTACTACTAAAATATCGCCCTTTTTCAGTGAAAATTGCTTGTCAAAACTTAACATTAAAAAAAAAAAAGAGACAAAATTTTAAAGATGAGATGAGCATTCAACATGAGCGAAAGAAAGTTATAGGTACTTAATGAAAAGCTTGAGAGAGTCTGTCTAAGTACTTAGATTAAATGGTATGAAAATTTTATATTTTGTGTTTTTTTCACACTTCTTATTGAATGAGGATTAGTGGCTTTTGATTTTTTGATGATTTTCACACTTTGACTTCGACATCAGCCATTTTTAATGTCACTACTATTGGAGCGTGCGTGTGGTTTGAGGGCCACTTCATCGAAAGTCAATAAAAATATACTGATGATTTAGTAAACATTATAAAAGAAATGTGCAACTTGGAATCGATTTTGTGAAAGTCATCTTCACCGAGTTATTAGCTGAAGAGTCGGGCCCTCAGTTCTCACATGGAGGATTGAGGGCCCAGCTGTTGCGAACAAACTATTAACATTATAGTAAAAGTTTTAATGCCAAAATCTAAGTTAATCCCGAATAAAAATTGTGGAAGTAAGATTTAATCGCAAAACGCTTTCCTACTTTATATAATCTTAGTTCAAAATGGGCCCTCAATTCTCCAACTTCCAAAATTTCATTACGCATTTTATTTTAAACTATGGATTTACGGCTGTTGTAAGTTGTCCAGTGGGGTACGTAATAAAATGTGAAAAAATGTGAAATAAGTAGCTGGCTTCAGCTCCACCTAGTTTTACAGTAATCACCTTCTGAATATTCGGGCCCTCAATCCTCCACATTTTCTTCTTCTTGATTTTTACGCACAAAGTATGGAATGTAAGATTAACATGAAGTGGATTTCACAAAATCGATTCCAAGTTGCACATTTCTTTTATAATGTTTACTAAATCATCAGTATATTTTTATTGACTTTCGATGAAGTGGCCCTCAAACCACACGCACGCGCACCGCAAACGCAAATGCAGCCGGGACCAACGTCTTGACGTGTTTTCCGAAGCACGGAGATGATAAATTTGGTCACCCATCCCATGACTGACCCCTGCGATATTGCTTAACCTCCGCAATCGCTGGGCAAGGCGCTAAACCACTGCGCTACCAAGCTCCTTGAATCCTTTTATCATACAAATTCTTTGCATTGTTAATGTAATTAAATAGATTTATATTTTTACTAGCTTCCGCCCGCGACTTCGTCTGCGTGGAAAGTTTTTTTTTGCAATCCCTCGGGAACATAACTTTTTTTTCGGGATGAAAAGTACCCTATGTCCTTCTCTGTACCCCTGACAATGTGTATGCGAAATTTCATGATGATCAGTTTAGTAGTTAAGACGTGAAGGCGTAACAAACAAACAAACGTACTTTCGCATTTATAATATTAGTAAAGATGAGGAGTTCGGTGGCGTAGAGGATCTTGGTGGTGCAGTGGTTTAGCGCCTGGTCCAGCGATTGCGAAGGTTAAGCAACTTTCCCAAAGGTCGGTCATAGGATGAGTGACCAAAAATTTTCTATCTCAAGCTCCTCCGTGCTTCGGAAGGCACGTTAAGCCGTCAGCCCCGGCTGCATTTTGCAGTCGTAACCACCCACCAATCCGCATTGGGCCCGCGTGGTGGGTTATGGCTCGTCTTCCTTATCCACCCATAAGGAAGGCCTGTGCTCCAGCAGTGGGGACATTAAAAATGGCTGATGCACAAGATTTATGTTATGGATGCTCTAAAACCATAATCACCGTTGATGCTTATGGGTTAAACAATTAACTTTCATTGCGTTACGAAATAGTTCGAGAAAATACGATCGCTTACAGTCCTACTTTTTAAAATGGATTGTAAAAGTTGCGTTTTTTTCAATACTGGATAATTATTGACGGTTAGCCAATGACTATTAATTATTTAAAGACTCTGTAATCTTGCTTAATATGCATTTTTTGTAATAATTATTGAATAGTTATTAATTTGTCAGACTTTGGTCACATACGACTCATTATTGATAAAAATATGTGGTCTAAAATTTAGGAAAACTAATGAGACTCAACATACAATTAGAAGAGTATTTTTAGTCATAATTTTCTAAGTTTATGGCTTATGGGTGACCCAGTTTTTGACAGTCAAAAATGCTACTGATAAGAGGTTTATAGTAATCAATTTTTCATCGTTAACAAATAATTAAAATTTACATTTTTGATAATACTCATAGTTAAAAAGTTAGCTTGCTATGATGTACAAGTTTCGTAAAACACACGTTATGCAAAAGCTGTCATTTTCGTATAATAAGTTTGATGGCGCCATAGCAGACATAATAGCAGCCGGTTCATCACTTAATTGTGAAATAATTAATGACTAAAGCATAGTTGAATACTGACGCATAATAATAGTGAGAATTAGTAAAAATACTAAAGAGAATACATTCAATATTGATTGATTGTTGTTTTGAAAGTAAGTCCAGCTAAGTATCCCGTTTTTCTACTTTCAAATATTCCAAGGTAAAATTACACGAAATATATGTAATAAAAAGTGTATTTACATAGTTATTTGAATATATACAGAAAGCATTTTATATATTACATAATGAAATTAAAGTTAAAATCTCATTTAATGTTTTTAACTAGAAGTTAAGCTTAACACTTATCACTAAATACTTGTATATGTCAACACACATGTTGTGAAATCTATGAAGGTTAAGCATGTGTCAAAATTCATTAGTTATCTGTCAAATTTAAAAGCAAATGACTTGAGGTCATTCATGTGTCTTGACATTGAACTATAGTGATCTCCAATGCAACTGTTGAGGTACATACTTTCAAAGCTTAGATTATTTATATGTCAAGATAGACAGTCGAAGCTACGACAGCGTCGAAAAAAATATCACCCAACAGTTGGGTGACCAAAACACGCACACATTGTCAGTAGTGTGAGCCGGCCATAGTTTTTATTACAATACTCTTTGGACGCGATGATGCTAAAAATGCACACCACCTTAAAAAAGTTGGCCTGTTTTGTTTAATACGTCAAAAGCCTAAGACTCTATCTAGACATATAAATAATCTAAGTTTCAAAGTAGCACATATGCTTTATGTTTATACTATTTTCATATAAAAGTTTGTAAAAGTAATAGCTTATATACATGTTAGTATCCTTTATAAACATAATAAAGAAACAGAAATTATTTTTAACCTTATTCTAACATTAGTATAGTTTTAGAACTAATTTGACCACAACCATTTCGTATTAATGTCCACTGAAATTCAGTTAGTATTGTAACATAAGACATAACTGAATAATAAGGAAGTGGTGAAGTTGGTTCTAAAACTTATATGACCACCGGCTTAAACGAACAGCAATAAAAGGACAACGTAAAAATGTCACTAAGTATATTGTATGTAACAGCAATAAAACAACAATTAATGTGAAATGTAACTATTTACAACTGTTAAACGCCGGTGCTCACAACCTTTCACGTTATAGAGTTACATACCTCGATAGGTTGCAGTGTGTTGTCATCGGCGAGTTGCCGCCTCGCCCGCACATGCTGTGGTGCTGCCGCTGCACCCGCCACCATCACCGAAAGCAAAACCGCGAGCGTGCGTGTGCTTACCATCGTGTGCTACTAGAAACTGGTGGCTTCCACGATCTTGCCGCGTCGCGTGCGCAGTCGGCACGGCGCAGTGGGGGTACGCATCGCTTGCACAAACTGTTACGCACCACACGTGCCCGATCGGTTTTTTTGCGAATGATGAAATTAGGTATTGTCTTTATGGTAATTGAAAATTATATTTTGGCTAATTTAGATGTGTTTCTCATTTTTTATTTATCTTTACATACGGATGTACGTTAACAAAAATAAATACAAAAGTAAGGAAAAATATACTATCACTATAAAACCTGGAGACGAAAATACGACAATAAATGAAAACATTATTTAGTAATATAACATTATTAGTGACATAAGTCCATGAAAGTATTTTGAAACTATCAAATTATTAAAAACAAAAAACTCGGTAGCACGAAAATAATATTCTACTGAAAACAGTAATTGAAAAATATTTCCTGTGACTAAACTAAATTATTGTATTTTTTAATTGTTTTTTATGTACGTTATTATTAGATAAAAGTACGAAATTAATTTATTGCATAAAATTCTTCAACTACAAAACACAAAATAAAAGAATACAATAGTAAAAAAAATCTGAAGAAGCATAACGCGTTGATGTCTTTTGTATGAAGAAATGCCAAAGTACATAATGTTTGATTTGGGCTGTATAATCGATAGATTAGATTTGATTTTTTTACATCCAAAATTTATGTTAAGTAATATAATAGACAGAACAATAATTGAAATAAAACAATTTTTAACGGATACTAGCGCGGTTTTATTGAAAGTACTTTGGTAATTAGTTGGTATTTAGTTTGATTTTTGGTTTTCCCAACGTTTCAGCACTTTTGCAGCTGCCGTGGTCACGGGGGACTGAAGCTGCTCGTGAGCCTACCCTCAAGCGATGAATTTTTTAAGACATTCAGAAATTAAAACTTACAAAAAAAATTATTTGGTTTAAGTTAATTTATAATTTAATTTTGTGATTTAATTAATACTAAAAAGACATACATTTCTCAAAATTGGGAAGCCTCTCCAAGAAATAGTATAGGAATAGTATAGGGACCCGTGTTAAAGAGCATGTAGCTGACATGAAACATAGGCGCGATAACAAGTCTGCAGTGTGTAATCACGCCTTTGAGGGGCCCAACTATTACATTAGATTTGACAAACCCCAAATCCTTGCTAGGGAACGTAGATTTATTCCTAGAATGCTCCGCGAGGCTATCGAAATAAATAAATACCCTAATTTCAATAGAGATGATGGTTGGAAAATTCCACCAGCTTGGGACCCCATCGTTCACAAGCTAAAGCCCCAAACACACACTGCAAGATCAAATGATACGGTTAGTTCCTTTTGCAAATAAATTAATAAATGATTATAAAAGACGGAGGTCGGCTTTTCTCTCCAAGTTTTCTTTCGCCATTTATTTCTTGGAGAGGCCTCCCAATTTTGTGAAATGGTAGTAGTTTCAGAAGATTCTCTCTTTTTAGCATTAATTAAATCACAAAATTAAATTATAAATTAACTTAAACCAATTTTTTTTTAATATAAATTTCTGAACGTCTTAAAAAAATCATCGCTTGAGAGTAGGCTCACGAGCAGCTTCAGTCTCCCGTGACCACGGCAACTGCAAAGGTGCCGAAACGTCGGGAAAACCAAAAATCAAACCAAATACCAACTAATTACCAAAGTACTTTCAATAAAACCGCGTTAGTATCCGTTAAAAATTGTTTTATTTCATGTCTTGTGAGCACGTAAGCTTAAGAAGTGAATAGAACAATAATTCTTGAAATTGTTGTAAAAAAAGTTGTTGTACATTCATTAGTAAACAGGCAATTACATAACATTTATCACATCACAAGCACAAGTATTGATGATTTTTGATGTTTAAAATATAAAAACCTACTTTGAAATGAATATGTGTAAGTTTATGAAGTCGATAATAAGTAAATATTATTATTTACTTATTAACTTCGAACTTGAACATATTCTTGCATGCTTGAAAATATCACACAGCGCCATCTAGCCCCAAACTAAGCAAAGCTTGTAATATGGGTGCTAGACAACTGATATATATTACTAGCGGCCCGCCCCGGCTTCGCACGGGTAGTTACCAATGTAAAACTGTGCTAATGTGGTGTCAGTGTGAAGTTATTTGATTATACTACAGGATATCTACATATATACGATGTACGCAAGGGGTGTTAAAATATAATTGAAGTGTGTGTGTGTGTCTGTCTGAGGCCACCTAGCTCCCAAACTTAAAGATCGATTTTATTGCGATTTTTATGTATAGTTTAAGAGAAGCGTACAGACGGCGGGAAGCGACTTTGTTTTATACTATGTTTAGCTTTTGCCCGTGGCTCCGCCCGCGTGGGAGTCGGTAATCGTTGTAAGTCTTCCCTTGGAAACCAATGATCGGCGTGAAAAGAAGCCTGTGTTAAGTATTCCAGACTATAATCTATCCCTGTGGCAAATTTCTCTAAATCCGTTCACCCGTTCAGACGTGATTGAGGTACAAAATGAACAATATCCCAACATAAAAAATTTCACATTTTTACAATTTTGTGATATGTAGGTAATAGCTGCACCCCGCGGTTTTACCTGCGCAATCTGTTGATTCTGTAACCAAACTCGCATCTCACTTCGAACCTCACTTCACTTCGCGTGAATTGTTATTAGAAATTAGCTAACTAAATGAGCAACTTTAGATTACAATAAATTTAGGTAGCTATCTAAAATATTTTGTGATGAAAAAAAATCTTATCATTATCTTATTTATGATTTAAAGTTCCCGTCCCGTGCAGTGAAGTGAGATTCAAACTGTTCACGATTTTGTATTAGGTAGGTAGGTAGGTACTTAATAAAATTTCTTAGCAGTAATATAACAAAATAATTATAATAATATTATGTAACATTTAATACTCATACATAATAGTTTGGTAGGTATCTTCTTTTTAAATAAAAATCTATGTATGTTTATTTGTTCCTGGTTCCTGGCTAAAATAACGTGACATTGCAAATTATGTCGGGTGCAACTTATGTTGTGCATTATTATCCGGCTCTCAATTTCAACACTTTACACCACATTCCTTGTCACGTTAGATATCTGATATTTGCTAGATTTTGCCACGTTTTATAAGTAGACTAATATTTCGTAAAATAGGTAGTGAAAAGGTCTCAGGATAAAATCTTATACAACATGAAATGTCAGCTCGTGCGGTGACATAATTACAATCTCAGGGGAGGTGACAACCTGACAACTGACATTTATTTTTCTTAATCGTACAAATGCACTAAGAAGTTTTGATTCCGATATCGAAGTCAACCACCCTAAAAATAGCTTTCTACCCCTTTTCAACCCTGTTGAGGGATACATTTCAAAAAAATACGAAATACGTGTTCAATTAATTTTGTAAAAGAATGTCTATGCCAAATTTCAAGTCAATCGGGCCAAGGAATCGCGTTCTCCCATACAAACTTTGCGACCCTGTTTCACCCTCTTAGGGATTGAATTTCGCAAAATCCCGTCTTAGTGAGCACCTACATCCTAAAAGGGACCCCCATGCAA
The DNA here is from genome assembly GCA_943789525.1 of Agriphila geniculea. Classification (NCBI taxonomy): domain Eukaryota; kingdom Metazoa; phylum Arthropoda; class Insecta; order Lepidoptera; family Crambidae; genus Agriphila; species Agriphila geniculea. Next base: position 17,419,446 of record OX038890.1, read on the forward strand.
AATTTGAGACTCCTAGCACTTGTAGTTTCTGAGATTTCGTGATGAGTCAGTGAGTGATTTACGCTTTTATATATATAGATATACTTTTTAAATATATACTCATTATACATAGTAACACCCAGACCCGGCACAGAAATTAAAATTCATCATTTTAATTTCTGCCCGGCCGGGAATCGAACCCGGGACCTCTGCGTGGTAGACCGGCATGTTCACCACTGCACTATAAAGTATAATGTGAATATCTTCATTCATTAATTTGATTTTTTAAACGAATTTCCTGATATGGTAAAGATACGATTTAAGATATAATTGCTGAAATGATAAAATCTATAATACGTTTCAGCATATATTACTTATACGCGTTAGTTAATTAGGCTTAATTTAAATGTTTAAAGTAACACAGGTATAAAAACGATTATCTTGTTCAACACTTGTACGTTTTTAGGAAAAATTATGCAGTAGCTGATTTCAGGGTTATCATGTTATACACAAAGCTATATTACGTTCAGCATAAAAAGTATAAATGACTTTAATATTTATATGTTATTGTAGTCGTGTGTTATTTTTTCGGTAGTGCATAAGATAGATAGTGCTGATTGAAATCGGCTTTAGAAAATTCAAAAAATAGAAAATATCACCCCACCGATCATGCCATTTTTCCGGCTTCCGTTCGGAAGCCGTTCTACAAAAATGAGGGGTGAAGTTATAACAAGGCAAAGGCCATTACGTGAAGGTATATATAGGCCACTGTTAGGTGTGTAAACAATTTTTGAAATATGTTGAATACAACTTTAGTCTGTACTCATTCACTTATTTGTACACACTAAAGTTGTATTCAGCAAATACTACAAACATATTGCATTTAGTGAGATAATGATGCTTTGTTAACATAGTTCAAGTCTTCGATCAAGAATACTATATAGATGTCCGGACAGAGTCTCAAAAATGGCACCTTAAAGTAGCGCGTCCCACTTACAAACTGAGCGCTTATTATGTACAAAGTAAGTAATAAAAGGTGTGATTTTGTACAAAATAAGCTTATTTTGTACAAAATAAGTGATATAAGGTGTGAGTTTGTACAAAATAAAATGTGATTATGTACAAATTAGGCACCCAGGTCTGTAATTAGGTCTGTAATTGGGACACTATTACGAGGTGCTGATTTTGCGTGCTGTTTTAGTTCGTGAAGCGTTATCTAGGATATTCTTGATCGAAGTTGATAATTAACAATTGCCGTTAGTTGTCGTAACACCAAAATACAAACACCAACTTTGTCTAGGGATACAGGTGTTATTTTCATACAAACGAGGTAACTTTGAAGCCTTGGTTTCCTGCCAGGAATGTACCGTGCTGTGATCTGATGACGGCTATCCAGGGAGTGAATGGAGGATATTCAGATCGCTATACACACCCAACTGATCTGACCAGCATTCTTAAAACGTAAAGGACATGTTTAAAAAAACCGCGAATATAGCATGAATATGTATGGAAATCCTCAAACTGAGAACTCTGACCCATTAATCTTTTAGAATCCTGATCAGATCAATTGGGTGTGTAAAACGATCTGAATCTCCTCCATTTACTCCCTGGATTGCCATCATCAGATCACAGCACGATACATCCCTGGCAGAAAACCAAGGCTTCAAAGTTACCTCGTTTGTATGAAAACAACACCTGTATCCCTAGATAAAGTTGATGTGTATATATTGTGTAAAAGCTAAAATTCTCTGAAACCACGTTATATGCCTACAATAGCGAGTCACGTGCTAATGTTTAACCTTAAGTTGTAAAGAATTAATATTACTGCAGCTTTACATAGCCAGTGGGCAGTAAAATCGAGATTGCTTTAGTTTTCTAAGATTTTAGAAAGGATAGGAAATCGATATCCAACCTTCACACCACCTGTAATTAAGTATAACACACTATCTTGGATAACGCAATATGCAAATACTAATCACATTTTTTATAAGCCTGCTTTTATTTCGTAATATCAATTTAAAAAAATAATATAAGTTCAGTTACCAATTTTGTAATTGTCAAACATTTCAAAATCTCAGGGTTAAATAACACTAAATTAAGTACCTATAATAAATTACTATTGATTTATAACACTACTGCCTACTGTTTTATTTATTTAGCACTCCTTTCTGAGTGAATTGAAGAAAAAAATCTAGAAAAGATATAGGTAAGTAAGTATTAAAAATATTTCTTTTGATTGATATAAATATAAAAAAACCGGACAAGTGCGAGTCGGGCTCGCCCACCAAGGGTTCCGTACAGACCTACATCTATACATAAAATAAAGCTATAGAAAAGTTGTGTCGGTACAAAGGAAATGTTTTGAAAAAAAGTGGTTGGTAGTTATTAGTTTTTTATATGAAAACTGTACTACGGAGAGTTCAAGCTTTATCCCAGGTTCTACCTACCGGAATTGTGTGAAAAATTGCTTAGATTATAAGTTGAACTCCAAGCTACCAAACTGTAAAAAAATACCATCAAAATCCGTTTAGCAGTTTTTGAGTGATTCGCTCAAAAACATTTAGAATTGACTGCTATATACAACGTGTAACAGAAAGGGGGTATCAACCCGAAAGGAGGTCAATGTACTCGTAAAATTGAATACATTCCAGCAGAAAAAAAAAACAAATAAAATAAAAAAATTTGAACTCTCTATACAAAATGTTGGCGGCAAATTCAAATTTTCTATGGAGAGACCAAAATTTTTTTTCGATTTTAATTTTTTTTTTCGTGGAAGGTGTTCAGATTCACGAGTACATTGACCTCCTTTCGGGTTGATACCCCCTTTTTGTTACACATTGTATAGATAACCATTTGAAATCCTTTGTCGCCACGTAGAAAATAACCCTTCCAGGGATTACGACAAAGAATTGACCACGGGCGAAGGTTTGAAATGGAATAGTACATTACTGCAGCGGCACTCAAGACAGGTATTGAAGAACATACGTGTGTCCATCAATGACTAGTTGCGGCCAAGGCTTGTGTAGTACTTTTAAACTTTGAACTTTTTAGTTTTAAAAGTTATATGCTTTTTATTTTTATTTTAAATTACTAACAGTAATTGAAAAAAAAATGTAAAGTGAAATGTGCACATAAAGGCCTTTTATTTGATACCCATGTTGAAAAAAAAATCCGGTGTTTTTTCATTTATTTCCAGTTTTTCATTGTTTTCCAGTTTTTTGGAAAGTGCTCATCAAGGCCTTTCATTTGATACCCATATTGCAAAAAAAAATTCTTTCGTTTTTAATTTTTTTTTGGCAGTTTTTTGGAATATGCTCATCAAGGCCTTTCATTTGATACCCATATTGAAAAACAATTTTTTTTTCGTTTTTATTTTTTTTTTCATCTTTTTGGAATGCGCTCATCAAGGCCTTTCATTTGATTTCCATATTGCACCAAAACTTTTTTTTTCTTTTTTTTTCAATTTTTTGGAATTCGCTCATCAAGGCCTTTCATTTGATACCCATATTGCAAAAAAAAATGTTTTCTTTCGTTTTTAATTTTTTTGGCAGTTTTTTGGAATATGCTCATCAAGGCCTTTCATTTGATACCCATACTGCAAAAAAAAATTTTTTTCGATTTTTTTTTTTTTAATTTTTTGGAATGTGCTCATCAAGGCCTTTCACGTGATACCAGTATACCGAATACTAAAAAATTATTTTTTTGGAATGTGCTCGCTCATCAAGGCGACATTTGATACCTATATTTGTGTATCATTGAAAAGTTCGCTCCATTTCTGAATTACACGTGTGTAATGAGTTTTAATAGAAACATTGTCGGACAGACGCCGGCAATTTTTGTATGAAAATCCATTATTACACGTTAGTAATGGGTTCTCATACAAATATTGACGGCGCGGTTTAGGTCTGTCCGTAAACTCCGATTTAGCACGAAGAAGGTTGTCAAAATAATGTTCGAATTTCCAAGCATATTTGAGAAAAAATAAAATAAATACAAACCCACCGCACCTGTATAAAATACAAATACTGCTATTGTCAACAGATGGCGCTGTATATCAATAGTACACTGTTTAATGTTCTGTGAAATGGTTTTATATATCGCAATGTTATTAGAGAAAATGGGTGTATTCCAACAGGACCCTTGCTCCGAAAGTCTGTTTCCATCCCGTTCGAGTCACGTCATATTGTGAAAAACGCGCTGATTGTTATATACCTACTCAGTGGTGATAGCTATTGGTCTGCTGGAATGCACTCCGTTGATTGTTTTACTCTTTGACCCCCTGTCATGCAGCGTGACATACCGCCATGTTGCAAAAATATTTAGAGCCAAATTTATTACTTTTTAATTTTATTTTTAAAAGTAATTAACTATTACAATATTTGAAAGGATCTGAATAATTAATAATAATAAATATTGATATTTTAAAAAGAATTAGTGGCGCGATTATCACAAAAGTAATTAGAAGTTAAACTATGACCGCGCATACCGTTGTTTCACCAAGATGATTAATAATTACGTATTTTAATGACCATATTTTTTTATGATTTAATTACAAATATACAGTTTTCAGATTTATTCATGTAAGTGTAGTATAAGACGCTATTACCTGCCAAATTTCATAGTCCTAGGTCAACGGGAAGTACCCTATGAATTTTGATTCCTTTGAGAGTATCGAAAATGCGTTTTTTGCGCCCTAAACGGCAGTATCTTTTTTTTACGCTAACTCAGAAGTTTGATTTTTTTACAGCTTCAAGGGACTGTAGACCTTAGTATATGGTTTAAATTTCAACTCGATACCTCCACGCGTTCCCGAGATAAAGGGTCTTGACAGACAGACGGACGGACAGACAGACGGACAACAAAGTGATCCTATAAGGGTTCCGTTTTTTCCTTTTGAGGTACGGAACCCTAAAAAGTGAAAACAATTATAATAATTTGATATAGGTTGGCTGATCATTTAATGCGTATAATTAGGTAATTTAAAGAAGTCAAAAATTTTGAGTTATTATTCCAAGATTATGAGATAATGTAGGAAGGATATCTGGACAGAATTTTGCTATTAGTATAAATTTAGAGTTCCGATTTACATACCTACATTTGTTTTCAACGAATCCTGCATAAAATAGTTTTTCCTATATAGATCAATACCAAATCACCAATTAAATTGTATGACATACATGGAATGATCAACAGCTAATAATTATTGACCGAGCGAGCGCGAATCGCGAGCGAAGCATCTCTACTTAAGCTTGGGTCAAAATGCTTTCGTATGTCTGTCGGCTGTCCATCTGTTCTCCTCTACAGGTCGCTTTTCTCAACCAATTCTCGTGAAATTTTGTGCGCAGGTTCGATAATTATATAGTTTTTTTTTATTATTCCAAGATTATGAGATAATGTAGGAAGGATATCTGGGGGGCTACTCAAATGGCCACTTTTCTATTCGTTCGCTAACTTAAAAATTCAAAATAAGTCATAAACACCAAAATAACGTGTCGTAGGCTTGTAAATTCCATACAATACAACATTGTCTGTGATTTAAATAAACTTACGACGTCTGATTTGATCGTTTAATTACTTATTTTTAAGCTTTAAGTTAGCGAACGAATAGAAAAGTGGCCATTTGAGTAGGGGGGCAGGACAGAATTTTGCTATTAGTATAAATTTAGAGTTCCGATTTACATACCTACATTTGTTTTCAACGAATCCTGCATAAAATACTTTTTCCTATATAGATCAATACCAAATCACCAATTAAATTGTATGACATACATGGAATGATCAACAGCTAATAATTATTGACCGAGCGAGCGCGAATCGCGAGCGAAGCATCTCTACTTAAGCTTGGGTCAAAATGCTTTCGTATGTCTGTCGGCTGTCCATCTGTTCTCCTCTACAGGTCGCTTTTCTCAACCAATTCTCGTGAAATTTTGTGAGCAGGTTCGATAATTATATAGTTTTTTTTTGTAAAGCCAGTTTTTCTAAATTTTTCGTAAAAAAAATATAACCTATTTCGTAATATGTTCAAAATTAGAAGTGAAGTCTAGCCTCAAATGGATATGTTTTGTTATGTATGACCCCTAGTATAATATAATAAAATAATACCTACCAAACAGCACTTTTAGTACTGCTTTTGCATACCTCGTGGCGACATCTATTACGTTAATTTTTAAACAATATACAATTTGAGTTACTTTTTAACGCACAAACGCGAAGTCTACAGCTCACTTGTATATACTAGTATTTTTTTTCTCAACTAAATCACAATGGAAGACATTAAGTTAGTGGTTACCCAATTGTTATTTGAGGCAGCATTCATGTCAAAAAGTACGAAATTCTAATAAGCAAATCTTGTATGATTATTGTAACTTAGCCTGTTAAGCACGTACCAACTTAGTCGCTGACAAGTCTCCATGAATATATAATGGGTATTGTTACCATTTTACGAACTATCATGTATAATAAAAACGTCAAAACAGTGGGAGTATGCTAAGGATATTTCCCCAGAGAAATAATAAGTTGCTTCATAGTTTCGTGTGATTCCATTGCATTATTAAACGGGTTGATAGAGAAAAGTTTCAGAACTCTAAACAATACCACAGTATTATAAATAAAAATGAATTGGTAACTTTAAATTCTACTTATCATTCTGAATTAAATCAAAGTAGCTGACGACTTTTAATTTTATCATAATTTTAAGTTCAGATTTTAATTCTGTTTTTTTTATGAACAACGGGATAGTGCTTGGCCTTCACCCTCACCAAGGCCCTCACCTGATGTTAAGTGACGATAAGGCCGAAGGTGGAAGCGCACTACACTCGGAATCCTCATCACTGAGGAACTGGCTATCTTACCTCTAAGTGCCGGAACACAACAATTTTTAATTGTTGTTATGGCGTCAGACTTAGGTAAGATGGTGGTAGCTAGCCAGGCGGACTTGAAATAAGCCCTATCACCAACCAAACCGAGTACAAATTGTACCCCCCTGGGAATCGAACCCGGGACCCCTGCGTCTTACACGGGTGGGCGAACCACTAGACCACAGAGGCGGTTAAATATGATATGATAACACATAGTTTAGAAACATTCTCTTCACAAGTTGTTTCAAGGTGCAGGGTTGCTGCCATTGCACCAAACAATCATCATTATTTACTTATTAAAAAAACATTACTTAAGTAAAACATTACCTGAGTAACTAGTACTTAATGGATATAGAAGGGGACTCTTCTTATTAATAAAAATGTTTCATACACTCACTGGCCTTGAATCAAACAAGTACCACATGTGATCCAATACAGCACTACTTAGCACAGGAAATGAACAAAAGTACTGTAATTACACATAAAAAGATTTATTTTTATGTATCCGCAGATAGATTGACAAAATTATTGTCTTTATTGAGTACTTAAAATTGCAATTCACGTCTTGCCATTACAAGGAAACTTAATTGTACGAGTAATAAGTAAAGTAAGAGGTACTGATAGTCATTTATTTAATCTGCTAAAGTACTTACTAATGTAGTTGTGGAACAAACACCTCTATCCGGTTATTACTAAACCGTTTTCTTTCCCTCACCAAATCTTTATTAAAATTTTAAGTTTTCGACTAGGTTGAAATTAAAATGTCTCATCGAATCCGTTAAATCACCAGCATATCTAATAATCCTTGTAGTCTACATACCAGGCCACTAATACACCATAAAAATAATTAATTAATGACACTACCTGCTGCACTGGATCGCCCTGCAATGACTTCAATTCACTACGCATTTTAATACAAGTCAGTGGGTTAACGTCCGCTAATGGAGTTCGTCTTAAGTGTACAAAAAAAAAGACAAAAAAACTTCCATAAATACCATATTTCATTGACATCTCTCTTACAAGGCAGAAAACTTGTCGTTATTATGAAACGGCTTTTCATATATTCAACTATTTCATATTTTCCATGACCTTAGCGATTTCTTTTATTTCACACCGTATTAGTTAACCTGTTATTACTTAATCGGCACAGTAAACATGACCCGCGATGAGACAAAAAGATGCGCCCCAGATGTGCGCTGGCGCATTTCGCGATATGCACTATTGTTACATAAACGCATTTAATCTTGCATTTAGATGTAATGCTAGCCACTGACGTCCATTTAGCAGAAGTCCAAATGGAAGTACGTCCAGATTTAACTTCCATTTGTACACACCAATGTCGGTACTCGCATAGTTTAAATCTGTCCGTACTTCCATTTTGGAAGTAAATATTCCATTTGGACGTACGTCGGCCAAATGGAGTCTTGTCAGTGGCTATCTTTAGAAGGCTACGTTTGTATTATGGAAATTGTAAGGAAGTTGTAATATCCTTTTGTTATTAACACACGGAAACAAAAAATAATAATTAGGTGTATTTAGGCATATGGTGCGCCTATTTTTCAGAAGGTGCACCTAATCCACAAAGTGTATTATTACAAAATATAAGAAATGAACTAATAAGCTTAAAAAAAGGATTAATTGAAATATCCTCTCAATATATACTCCTTAAAGTTTTACTATCAGTTTTAGCAGTATTTTATCAACTTTCACCAACGAAAGTCCTTATAAAAAAAGAATCCTCATCATTTGTTATGTAAGTACCTAATGATTTTGTAAAGTTTTTATTACGTTTAAATAGAAGACAATTTAAAAAAAAATACTCCATTTATTATCCCTAAAATGGTTAGTAAAACAATAATTAATATTTTAGTTATACATCATGTATCAAAAAACTCTGTCAGATACTGAAACAGGTGATATAAAACTGAAAAAGATTCTCCAAGGAACATAGGTCGGAAAACGATTTTTTTGCCTTTCCATAGTAAAGTCGGTCAGCTGACCAATACATTTCGAATGGGAGTATGAATTTTTTTTTTTTCGTTTTTCGAACTGTTGCCCATAGAGAATGTTGTTCAGTTTCAGCAACACTGTCACCTGTTTCAGGATCTGACAGGGTTTTTTGATACATGATGTATTTGTATTAATAAAGTTGGTATGTCTACCTTCTTCATGATTGGGTACACACATTAAGGCCATTGTGAAATGTTTTTCTTAAAATACCCAGACATTAGAATGATACTAATGTAATAGTAATGTGCTGGATTACACAGCCGATGAATAGCGCATAATTACATGCGCAAGCGCACAGTGAATGCACGGAAATAAAATAGAATAAAAATAAAACCTATCATAATTAACTTTTGCTGCAAAAATAAATAACCCCGATTTCATTAATTTATTATAAAACTAGCTTATGCCCGCTTCTTGGTTCACGTTGAAAAAAATTTTTTATGACAGTTTAGCTTTTGCCTGCGATTTACAATAAGGTGATCGGAGTATTATTTTTATTATCATTATTTATTATTTATGTCAGTAGGCCGCGTTATAATGGTGGAAAAGCGTCTTAAAGTATTTTTTGTATCCCTAGGGAACAGCATATTTTTTCTGGACAAAAGGTGCCCTATGTCCTTTTACAGAAAAAGATATGAGTACATGAGAACAGACCCCTGAAAATGTGTATGTGCGAAATTTCATGATGATTGGCTGAGTAGTTAGAACGTGAAGGCGTAACAAACAAACAAAACTGTTTTGGCATTTTTAATATTATAGATAGTATAAGGATAATAAGGATGTAAATTATCGATTCCTGCACAATACTACAATATTAATAAGCTTGTACAAAACTTGTATTTTATCTTTGCAATATTTGTAATACCCTATTAGTAGTTTAGGGACAGTCATCATCATATCACCCACCAATCCGCATTGGGCCCCCGTGGTGGTTTATGGCCCATTCTCCTTATCTACCCATAAGGAAAGCCTGTGCCCCAACAGTGGGGACATTAAAAATGTCTGATGGTCATTATCATATCAGCCGCACGACACCCACTGCTGGGTATAGGCCTCCCCCAAGGATCTTAACAAGATAGGTCCTGCGCTGCCCGCATCCAGCGGCTTCCCGCGACCTTAACCACCTGACCGGGAAAAAAAACCTTTTTTGTACCCTTAGTACGAAAAACTATTGAGTTCCTAGGAATAACTACTGTAAGTTTTTTTTTATTTTAATAAGGAAGTAAACGGTAAAAAGGCTTTTATAGTGTCATTAAAGTATACAAAAAAAGTAGTTTGGTAGTAACAAAACTTGTATTTCACCTTTCATTGTTCAAAATTAGCGCAATCGGCTAGTTTCCTACACTTACGTAGGTCCATTTGTCAAAAGATTGCGAGTCCGCCACTTTACACCATAGCGTAAATAACTATGCATTTCATAATCCGGATATTCTCTAACTAAATTATTTGTATAATTACACACATTTCCTCCACACACATAATGTTATCTGAAGCAAGCGTTTGTGACTGCATTACATCCTTCCGCTAAAATGTACAAACTAAAACTGAACCTTATGATCATAGTCATGGAAGCGCTCATGGCGGAACTTGACAGACTGATTGTACTCGATCACGTTTGTTAAGCAACGCTCGATCCGGTCAGGTGTCGGATGGGTGACCGTTAAAGTGGTATTACAACTGAGCGCTTCCGAGGGCACGTTAAACCGTCGGTCTCGGCTGTTGTCATCTGCTAACAGTCGTTAAGCCAAGTTAGAGGCCTTACAGGCGGCTTGATAAACTCTAACACCAGAGGTGGCCACTAATCCTCATTCGATAAGAAAGAAAGAATGATCATACTATCATACTATTGACTCTTTCTTTAGTGAACAAAAATGCATAAGTTTATACCTTTACATAAGTCAAAGTCAAAGTCAAATAAGCTTTATTCAAATAAACTTAATTATTAAGTACTTTTGAATCGTCTATATTTTCCTACCACCCGTTCCAGACTTTTTTAGCTGACAAGAAGAACAGGCGCAAGAAACTTATCAGCTGTAACAGCCATAAGTAACGATATTTACAAACTTTAATATATCGTTACCAAATAATTACAACAGGGTGACAGGATTATTGGCAACAACATAGACTTATTGTTATATTACTTCAACAAAGTACTTATAGTAGCAAGTTATGTGTTACATCATTTCCACGCATTTTGATCTTTAAGATAATCGTCTACTTTATAATAACCTTTACCCATGAGCGTTTTTTTAACATGGTTTTTAAATTCATGCAAAGGAAGATCAATCACTTGTTGTGGAACTTTATTAATAAAGGCTATGCCTTTCCCCATAAATGAACCTCTAGTTTTTGCAAGCCTAAATCTTGGAACGGCAAGTTTATCTTTATTTCTTGTATTAAACTGGTGAATATTGCTGTTCTTAGCAAATGAATCATAGTGTTTCCTTACATAAACTAAATTTTCATAAATGTATTGGCCTGCCAAAGTTAAAATATTTATTTCTTTGAACAATTCTCTCAAGGTATCTCTTCGCCGTAGATTGTATATGGCGCGAACAGCTCTTTTTTGGAGTACAAAAATATTTTCAATACTGGCAGCTGAGCCCCACAATAGCAGTCCATACGACATTACACTATGAAAATAACTATATGAAAATAACTAAAGTATACTAACCTTGCCGTTTCAATATCAGTTAAAAGCCTTATTTTCTTAACAGCGAATGCCGCTGAACTAAGTCTACTTGACAAGGCCTCAATATGTGGATCCCATTGCAGTCGAGAATCTAGTGTGATACCTAGAAATTTTGTACTCTCAATAAACTCGACTTCATCGTCATTCAAATTAATATTTAATTTTGTCTGCTCAACATTAGGTAATGAGAATTTAACACATTTAGTTTTTTTGGGGTTAAGTGCTAAATTATTACTATTAAACCAGTATGAAACTTTAGAGAGGGCACTATTTACTTCATCCGAACAGTTATTACCTCTGTTTACTTTAAAAATTAAAGAAGTATCATCCGCAAATAGTACTGTCTCACATAAATTATTCGCGTTGTTGGGAAGGTCATTTATATAAATTAGAAACAACAATGGGCCCAATATTGATCCCTGTGGCACACCCATATTGATGGGGGCTCCGGTAGATTCAGTTCTATTAATTACTACTTTCTGAGTTCTATTGTACAAATACGATTTCATAAGACTAACTGATTTATCAGAGACACCATAATGTTCTAGCTTCTTTAATAGTGTTTGATGATCAACACAATCGAATGCCTTAGAAAGGTCACAGAAAATGCCAATTACATCTTGCTTTTCTTCCCAAGCGTCAAGAATATGTTTGAGAAGTGCAATTCCAGCATCAGTAGTACTTTTACCCTTGGAAAATCCAAACTGATTTTTATGAAGTATATTATTGTATGTGAAGTAATCTAATAATTGGGAATATATAATTTTTTCAAATATTTTACTAAGCGCTGGTAGTATAGATATTGGCCTAAAGTTAGCTGGGTCACTTTTATCCCCAGATTTAAAAAGAGGAATCAATTTACTATTTTTCATTAGATCAGGAAAGACCCCTTCGTCAATAGATTTGTTAAAAATAAAAGCCAAGTAAGGGGCTAGTATATCAATTATTGATTTAATAATGCTTGTTGACATGCCCCAAAGATCTTCTGTTTTTTTAACATTAATTGTTTTAAAAGCTTTAATGATATCTGAACTATTTATATATTTAAAGGAAAAACTTTCATTGCACTTATCAACACTAGACTCCAGAAGGGAGACAGCGATGTTGGGACAAGCACTAAGAGTACTGGTAGTTTCTGCAGGTATTCTAGCAAAGAAATCTTCGAAAACTTTAGCGACCTCATTGTCAGATTCAAAAGTTTGATCACCAGTTTTTAAACAGAAGGAATTTATATTGGATTTTGATTTGCCCGTTTCTTTATTAATAATATTCCAAGTAGCCTTTATTTTATTGTCAGCTAATTTAATTTTATTTGAAAAGTACTTGGACTTTGCTAAGTTCTCTGAATGTTTGTGAATACTTCTTGACAAATTCAATGAAGTTAGGATCACAAGAAGTAGCTTTCTCTGCATAAAGTTCGTATAATTTCCTTCTGCTCTTATATATACCGGGTGTGGCCCAGTCACTAAATTTCGTACTATCATTACATTTGATCACTTTTTGTTTAAAAGTTTCACTAAATTCAGTTTGAACTATGCTAAATATATGATTATATAGGTATAGGTATAGGCTTCAAAATTTGGTTCTGGTAATGTTTCAATTTTACTTGTGACATTGATTCTGAATTTTTCAATACAGTGTTTTTTTATTGGCCTACACATTATTTCCCGTTTAGGTGGAACATGATGGTGCTCAATGGAGGCTAATTGTCCACTATGGTCGGATTTAATACAATTTAAAATTGATTTTTCAATGACATTACAGTTACAGAAAATATTATCTAAGCAGGTTGCCGATGTGGGTGTGATACGCGTTGGTTCATTAAAAATATGTAGCAAATTAAATGATTTAAATAAGTTTATGAACCTACTCGACAGTTTGGCTAATTTAGGGTCTAAGATGTCGACATTAAAATCTCCGCAAATCGCGACTTTTTTATTCTTCCTTCAGGTCATTTTTAAGACTTCCTCCATAGTGGACTCAAACTCAGAGTAATTTGCGGTGGGGGGTCTGTATACGCATACTATAATTATTTGATCAAGTTCCACACAAGACAGCTCAATGGTTCGTTCAATTGAGAGGGATACTACATCTTTGCGTTCTTTATATTGTAAACTATCATGTAGAATAATAAGTGACCCCCCTCTTATAGCAGATTTCCTATTAAACGAGCTAGCAACTTTGTAATTATCCAAACTTAAAACTAATTCGTGCTTTTTCAACCAATGCTCAGTAACACATAACACATCAATATCTTCAGAATTTAAGAATAAGCTTATTTCTAAATCTTTGCCAGAAAAGCCTTGCATATTCTGGTGTACAATTCTTAAACAGTTAGGCTTTTCTATTGTTAAGTCAGGGCTAGAGGACGCCTCTAGTGTCTTAAACGGTAATTTAAATGTAAACAATTATTATTACTTGAATCAAGTAAAATGTTATTTTTATTTGGAACAGATTCCAAAGTTGAATGACAAATGTCAAAAGTTGACTGCTCAATAAAAGCAGTTGTTTTACTAGCCAGATTATTGGCTAACCCCCTTACTAATAAAGATTGTATAGCAGCTGCATAGTTACACAGTGTTTTGTCACTTTCTTTTTAATGTCAAATTCAAATAGTTTGACAGAGAGTAACCATTGTGTAACTATACATCTGCTATTCAATCTTTATTAGTAAGGGGGTAAATGTTTAAAGTAAAAAGATAGCGATAATGCTATTTGTCTCTTAAAAGAACAAGGCAGATAGAATTTATCTTTTGTCAAGTAAAAACTATTGAATAATTTATTGATGTCAATTATGTGCAGCTGTTCACTATTATGAAATGCCACTGTATTCAATGTTAAGTTCAACTGATACCTAAAATTATTTTCTATTTGTGGCATACTTTTGCTATATGGGAATGTGAACAAAATCACTTTTCTCACTTTTAGAGAGCATAAGGAATTAGTTTAGTACAAAATTAAGTTTTGATGAATTTTTAATAAGAATCGTATTTCTAAAACTTGGCAGCTTACCTTTGATTGATTATTAATTTGAAGGTTTGACCCTTGAAAATGACCCTTAGGTGGTCAATCATCCATTTAAAAGTCCATCCATCCATCATCATCAAATTTATTCTGATATCACTGTTTAAAGTTTCTTGGCTGACTTGCAGTAAATTCAAATATGGAAAAACGTGATTATTTTTCAGGAATATTTTTCTTATGTTAAAATGGAGAGCCAACAAAATATCGTCACTTTCCTTTATAATGTGTTATTTGCACGAATCGACTTAGCAGGTCCACTCTAATCGCCATTTCATTGAAATTAGGTTTGCGATTACATTCTACAAGCGATTGTCTAAAAAAAACGTTAATTTACTAAATTCGCCTGACAAGTTGCTTGCCAAGTCACTCTGTTTTAAAAGAAAACTTTAAATAAAAAGAAAATTTGTAGCAATAAATACTTGATCAATACTTATGTCGTGTTGTTAATACTTTTATAGCTCTACGCTTTGCATTTAATTCAAGTGATTTTAAATTTATAAAAATGCTGTAATTTTTCCAAAATTTCCCATTCTTTCTAAATGACAGAAATTTACTTGTCACTACTAAATAACTGCTGTTATTACTTTTTTTTACTGTTCGTGAAGACGTATATCACACGAATTGAAACATCCTGCTTTAATTCAAGTGGAGTTCATATTACGTAAAAATAAATGTAATATGAAGTTGTTGCGAGAATGAAGCAGGATCTAGTTGTTGTGAAGTCAAATTGAGACAAAGTTATTGTAACAGTTGAGTCAGTCGTATAAACCAGACTATATTGCAAAACTTACCGGAGAGAGGCTGGGGAAAACCGAACAACTAGAGTAGTGAAGGATTTTGATTCATTAACAACTAGCAGCAACATACAACTTTGTGAGAATACCCCTTTTTAAAAGACTTTTGAATATTCAACCCTAAAGTGGGGATTAAGAGTTGAATTTTCAAAAATCTTTACTTATTGCTAGCCTAATATATTATAAAAAAACGTTGTAGTTCAAGTTATTTATTATGTCTTATTCTATTGGCTGGCATATCAGTCAGTCAGTCAGTTTTTCCTTTTAAGATGAGTTGTAAGACAAATACATAAAAACAAAAAAAAAATCTTGATGTTCAAAATATCGAAAGTTAAAATATTGAACAAATAACACTCTTATACAGGTGATATTGTTGCTAAAACTGAAATGTGACAGCTATTGTATTTGTTAATTTCACTATCTGTATTTTTTTTTATAGTAAAAGGTTAGATTCTGAACTAGAGATAGATTTACTATTGCATAAGCAGGCACTACGGGTTATGCAAAGTACTTACATATCGTGATTTTATTTAAAAACGATAACCTTGTCAAAATCGTTAATCGCTTGCATGAACAGGCAGACATGCAGTTTGTAAATTTTAATTAAGATAGCAAGGCCTAGTCAGTCTCTTTCGTTTAAATTGTTTTTTTATGAAGAATTGTCACTATTGGCATAAGAAAAAAACCCCGCTAAGTGCGTGTCGGGCTACGCACAGTATAGGATTCCGTAGTAACCTTATACCAGAATAGGGAGTAAATAAATATAAGTTTACAGCCATATGCTGTAAACTTATATTTATTTACTCCCTGTTTTACACAACGAACGACTATAGCACCTAACTATACGATGAAATTTGAACCTTTGAAAATTATTCCAATATTTCTGTGATTCAAGGAAAAAGGAAATGAGTCAAAATTGAAAAATGTTTTTTTTGAAAATATTTATTCAAAACATTAATAATATGCCAATTTTTAGACTCATCTCTTTTTTCCTTGTCACCACAGATTTATAAGTTGATCGACCATTAGGCCGTGAGCACTTTGGATACGAATTACAACGTACGTAAACGTATGATCCAGGGGGCTATTACGAAAAGTTTAATGCGATACATGCAGCTGCGTCCGTGCTTCGTTTTGATGGTTCCTGTTACAAATCACTTTAGTATGCGATAATGCGAAGTAATTGCGTGAGTTTGACAGTTTCTCTCTTGCGTATCCGACATCCTTCGTTCAGTAGTCTATGGGCTACGATAGCCAAATTCAAAATGTTTGTTATAACTACAACCAATGAACTACGGACTACTATCGTGACCAACTGACTGCGTTACGTAATTGCGTACGTTGTTTTTGTAATAGGCCCCTGGTCGTACGAATTGAGTGCGCACACTGAATACGTGTTTCTCCGTCAAATAGTGTACTTATATCGTATCTATGTATATGAAGTCATCTTTGGCTGGAGCGAGATGTATAATCTAAATCTGTATCTTCAAGATAATTCTGTCGGAGACTGTGGCGGCGTCGTCGCTGTCGTAGAACCAAATGGGTGCGTGAAATACAATATTCAAATAGACTTAATTTCGGTAAAAAATCCATCATTTTATGGAAGAAAAATAATGGTGGCTTGAATAACTTTGATCCCATAAAGATTTATGTTCGTAAATTAAGTTAATGAACATTTCTACATCTATTTTTACACTTTTAACGCACGAACGAGTTTTAGTAGTTTTAGTTTGGACGTATACGTAGTTGATGGGCAGTGGATAAATATCCTGAAGGTAAAAAACTCGGATATTTATCAAAAATAGATAAATATCCGTTTTTATCCATTTTTAGCGGATTTTTATCCAAAAATGCCGGATAAATATATTCAGGCCTGAATCTACACAATAGATTTGCTTCTTGTTAACTACATTTTTGACGAAAACAGTATTTTGTGCTCGAAACAATGTTTTCTTAATTTTATTATCTGTATAGCGTTGTACGTAGTGATGGGCAGTGGATAAAAACTCAAAAGGTAAAAAAACTCGGATATTTACCATAAATGGTGGATAAATATATTTAGACCTGTTTCTATACACTAGTTTTGGTCCCACGTGAGGCCCCGCCCCCGCTACTAACCCAACCACGATAACAACTGTACCTGGCAACATATAACAAGCGCACATTGAGGACTGGTCCCTAGGCTAAATGGTGTCGTTTCATCGCCCACAAGTCCCTTGTCAACGACGTGATTACCATCGCAATTGTGTTGACCAGGGTATGCTGGCCGACTTATGGAGAGGGAGAACCTATTTACGATGAACTGTTTTTTCAGGAAGAGATAATACCAACGCATAATCCAAGATAGCGGCCAACTTTTTTGTTTTTGGGCCGATTTCGATAAAACTTTGTTTAGGGCACAATTTTTAAAAGAAAACAGCAGAGCAATATTGAAAATGTGAAAATCCAAGATGGCGGTCATCTTTTTTGTTTATGGGCCCACTTCGATGAAACTCTGTTTTTTGTACTATTTTCACAAGAAAACAGCGCAACGCAATGTTAAAAATGATAAAAATGCAAGATGGCGGCAAACTTTTTTGTTTGTGGGCTGATTTCGATGATACTCGGTTTATGTACTATTTTGACAAGAAAACAGCAACGCAATGTTAAAAATATGAAAAATCAAATATGGCGGCCAACTTTCTTGTTTTTGGGCCGATTTCGATGAAACTCTGTTTTTTGTACTATTTTGACAAGGAAACAGCAAAGTTATATTAAAAATGACAAAAATCTAAGATGGCGGCCAAACTTTTTGTTTGTGAGCCGATTTCAATGAAACTCGGTTTTTGGTATTATTTAGACAAGAAAACAGCAACGCAATGTTATAAATATGAAAAATCAACGATGGCGGCCAACTTTTTTTTTGGGCCGATTTCGATGAAACTTTGTTTGGGGCACTATTTTTAAAAGAAAACAGCAACGCCATATTAAAAATTTCAAAATCTAACATGGCGATTGGCGGCCAACCTTTTTGTTTGTGAGCGGATTTCGATGAAACTCGGTTTTCAGTACTATTTTGACACGAAAACAGCAAGGCAATGTTATAAATATGAAAAATCAACGATGGCGGCCAACTTTTTTTTGGGCCGATTTCGATGAAACTTTGTTTGGGGCACTATTTTTAAAAGAAAACAGCAACGCAATATTAATAATGTCAAAATCTAACATGGCGGCCAACCTTTTTGTTTGTGAGCGGATTTCGATGAAACTCGGTTTTTGGTACTGTTTTGACAAGAAAACAGCATCGCAATGTTAAAAATATCAAAATCCAAGATAGCGGACAACTTTTTTGATTTGGGCCATTTCGATGAAACTCGGTACTTTTGTACTATTTTGACAAGAAAACAGCAACGCTATTTTAAAAATGTCCAAAAATCAAAGATGGCGGCCAACCTTTTTGTTTGTGAACCGATTTCGATGAAACTCGGTTTTCTGTACTTTTTGACAAGAAAACAGCAACGCAATGTTAAAAATATGAAAAATCAAAGATGGCGGCCATCTTTTTTGTTTGTGGGTTCATTTCGATGAAACTCAGTTTTTTGTACTATTTTGACAAGAAAACAGCGCAACGCAATGTTAAAAATGATAAAAATGCAAGATGGCGGCAAACTTTTTTCTTTGTGGGCTGATTTCGATTAAACTCGGTTTTATGTACTATTATGACAATAAAACAGCAACTCAACGTTAAAAATATGAAAAATCAAAGATGGCGGCCAACTTTCTTGTTTTTGGGCCGATTTCGATGAAACTCGTTTTTTTGTACTATTTTGACAAGAAAACAGCAACGCAATGGTTAAAATTTGAAAAAGCCAACATGGCACCCAATTTTTTATTTGTATGTCGATTTAGATGAAACACGGTTTTGGTACTATTTTAACAATCAAACAGCAACGCAATGTTAAAAATATAAAAAAATCCACGACGGCGGCTAACTTTTTTGTTTGTGAGCCGATTTCGATGAAACTCTGTTTTTGGTACTATTTTCACAAAAAAAACGGCAACGCAATGTTAAAAACATAAAAATGTGAAATGGCGGCCAACTTTTTGGTTTGTAAGTCGTTTTCGATGAATCATCGAAATCAGCCTACATACAACAAAGTTGGCCTCTATTTTGGTTGGATTTTAACATTATTAACATTGCGTTGTTGTTTTCTTGTCAAAATAGTATCAAAAATCAAGTTTCATCAAAATCGGCCCACAAACAAAAAAGTTAGCCGCAATCTTAGATTTTTGATATTTTTTAATATTGCATTGCTGTTTTCTTTTGAAAATAGTGTCCCAAACCGATTTTCATCGAAATCAGCCCGAAAACAAAAAATTTAGAAGCCATCTTGAATTTTTCATATTTTTAACATTGCGTTGCTGTTTTCTTGTCAAAATTGTGCTAAAAACCGAGTTTCATCGAAATGAGCCCACAAACAAAAAAGATGATCGCCATCTTGGATTTTTCATATTTTTAACATTGCGTTGCTGTTTTCTTGTCAAAATAGTACAAAAAAAAGAGTTTCATCGAAATCGGCTCACAAACAAAAAAGTTAGCCGCTATCTTGGACTTTTGACACAGTAAACATTGCGTTGCTGTTTTCTTGTCAAAATAGTACCAAAAACCAAGTTTCATCGAAATCGGCCCATAAACAAAAAAGTTGGCCGCCATCGTACATTTTTGATATTTTTAATATTGCTTTACTGTTTTTTTTTTTTTAAATAGTGCCCAAACCGAGTTTCATCGAATGCGGCCCAATAACAAAAAAGTTGGCTGCCATCATGGTATTTTTTTACAATATTAACTGCTAGGTGATTGCGGAAAGTCAATCGTATTCATTTGACAGTTCATATTGTATCATAATATATGTCATCCCATACAAATTGCAGCCGATGGAATACGATATGAACTGTCAAATGAATACGATTAACTTACGCAATCGCACCCCTGGTTTCCAAACCCTGCGTGTCAAGTAAATTTTGTGACAACCCTTCCGTTTTTGCGTAAAACTACGTGCTACGTACGTTGGGGCTGGGGGTGCTAGAGTCATCGAACGAATTCATTCATAATTCTGAAGTAGTTTGAGAATTCTCAGGATGTTGTTTTCATTCTTCTATTGCATTTTTTAGATTTCTTAATTATAATGCACTTCAATAGCACTTATTTTGTTTAAAATTATTAACTACCTTTATTTTAATTTCAAAATTTACGTGACATATCAAGAAAAGGGTTTTAAAATAAATATTTTATTAGGACGAATAAATATCCGTCCTTTTGGATAAAAACTCGGGTAAAAATGGATCTTTATTGAGTTTTTATCCATTTTGAGTTTTTATCCGGTCAAAAACCCATCACTTACGTACGTGTACTTCCGACGTCCGAATACAATCCGAACTTGTTGGGATTTTAAAACACATTCGTGAGATTAAAAGTTAAAAATCGTAGTAGAAAAGTTTACTAACGTAATTTACGAACATAAATGTTTGATTGGGATCAGAGTAATTGAAATTACCATTATTTGACTATCATAATATGATGAAATTCACCGAAATCATGTCTTTTGAAATAATATTATATTTTTACGCAGCCATTCAGTTCTACAACATCGACGACGCTGCCGTAGTCTCCGAGTTTTATCTTGAAGATATATAATACATACATACTTACGTAATACATACTTATTCATTTAGATTCTTCATCGCGCTCCAATTAAAGCTGACTTCACGAATGCGATATCTGTCTGTACCGATTCGACGGAGAAAAACGTATTCAGTGTTCGCACTCAATTCGTACTACCAGAGGCCGTATTACGAGCTCTTAAATCCTGCCAGGTTTATAAATTGCTGTAGTGACATCTCTTTCTCGCTGTATAGCAAATAAAAGAGATAGATTGATAGCCAGTCAGAAAACTGACTGGAAATAAGAGGTCATAATACAGCCCCAGGATCATAAGTTTACGTACGATGTAAATTCGTGTCCAAATGCTCACGGCCTTACTCGTCAACTTGTAAAGCCTACATAGCAGTGATAGTTATCCTTTTAAATTCATTAAAAAATGTACTAAAGTACTGTTTTAAAAAAAAAGTCTGGAACGGGTGATAGGAAAATATAGACGATTTAAAAATACTTAATAATTAAGTTTATTTGAATAAAGCTTATTTGATATTGACTTTGTCCTTAATTTTTTCACGTATATCACGGGTATCCAAAAGCAAACGTTTAACGAGGGGGGGGGGAGACACTTGACTCTTTTGACACTCTTTTCACACTTGACTTGAATATTTTGCACTTATTTCGCAAACGTATACCTTAATTAAAAGGTGGTCTTTACAACCTATACAATATTTTTAAAAGACCAATCCTTCCCACGCCATGAAGTTGATGAGAAAAAAAATTCATCTCTACTTTGCATGTAGGGAAGGCACACTAAAAAGATTCTTTAATATTTTATTCTACCCTTTTTTGGTGTAATTACGTAATATTCACATTCGCACAAAATTACAGCTTTCTATTACTATGGGCTTCTGAGCTTAGCCGCGGATGGAGAGACGGACAGACAAAAAGGACATGGCGAAACTACTTGTTGACTAAACCACGGAACCCTAAAAAAGCACTATTAACTTAAGACACCGGAAGAAAGAAAACTACTTCAACTTTAGTAATACTAGAAAGTTATACGTTTTAAACCTTCTGAATAAAAGGAGTAAAATCAGTAAATTCATTATATTCATAATTAGAGGTTAGTTATTCAAACCAACCAACATTGTGTAGAAAAGTCAACTTTTACCATTACTCTTTTTACGCACAATAAATGCCGTAACATGAGGAAAATAACAAATGCAGGCGTAAGTCCAGAACGACCGACGCAAGAGTCCAGAAAAACCTTACTATTGGTATTGTCAAGATTAACTAGTTAATTTGCAGATTCACTGATTTCCGCACTTTAACGGTGACAGATATACTTACAATAACTTAATAAGAAAGTATACAGGGTGTCCCAAAACTTTGCCAAACGTAGGGAAAGTACCTTAAATATTAAAGATAGGAAATATTACTGAAACAAGACTTCATTTTGATTTTTAAATATATAATTGAAACTGCAATCAAAGATTTTCGAAAAATCGCATGCCTTAACCAGGAATAGAAAAAATCAATCTTTTATTTTTACGATACGAAAGGGTTACTCATTAGGATTATTTTTTGTTAAGTAATAAAGCATCTTAAACAAAAGAAAGACCATGAAAAATAACATTTAAATTCTAATTATATACAGTGCCTTTGGTCTTGAACTAGCGATTATTTAAAGGCGTGTAATACACTTAATTTTATCGACAAAAACACCCACATGTTGGGGTCTATCCCCACTCCTGTTGGAATGGCCGCCATTTTAAATTTGACTTTTTATTTTAGATGACCCTGCAGAAAAATATTAATTTCTCCGGATTTAGAAGTTTTACAGTTATAACAAAAATATTTTTTGAAAGTAATAATATTACCTAGTAATTTAAAAAATAAAATGTCTATTTTTTTGTTTAAATACGTCGTAAAAAAATACTGAAATAAAATTTTATACGAAATTTGTGCGATTTTTTTGAGTTTTTTTTACATTTCTCAAAAACTAGGACATTAATGTCCATTTTTTTGCACTATTCAAATACACAGAAATATTATCCACAAAACAATTTAAAAATTTATTGCTCTATGTTGCATATTTCGAGAGTTATTTTTGTTTGAACTATGACCCTTACGTAACCAAAAAATGATTATTTTCGAAAATGGACATAATTACAAGCATTTTGAACATATTTTAAATTAGGTTGATAATATTATCTGAATACTAATTTCATCAAATGATAAAATCTAGTGTTTAAGAATTTTGATTTTTTTTTATTTTCTAAAATAACCATTTAGTACTTGTCAGGGTCATATTCAAACAACAATAGCTCTCAAAATATACAACATAGAGCATTAAATTCTTGAGTCGTTCTGTAGATAATATCCCTGTGTATTTGAATAATGCAAAAAAAGTGAACATTAATGTCCTAGTTTTTGAGAAATGTAATAAAAAGTTAAAAAAATAGCACAAATTTCGTATAAAATTTAATTTCAGTAATTTTTTTGACGTATTTAAATAAAAAATTTAAACATTTTATTTTTTAAATTGATAGGTGATATTATTAGATTTTGAACAATATTTTTGTTATAACTGTAGGACTTCTAAATCCGGAGAAATTAATTTTTTTCTGCAGGGTCATCTAAAATAAAAAGTCAAATTTAAAATGGCGGCCATTCCAACAGGAGTGGGGATAGACCCCAACATGTGGGTGTTTTTATCGATAAAATTAGGTGTATTACACGCCTTTAAATTATCGCTAGTTCAAGACCAAAGGCACTGTATATTGTATTGTATCAATTTGTATAGGAATAATGTGATTTTAAAAAAAATCTTTGAATGCAGTTCGCATTAAGTATTTTATAAAACAAAACGAATTCTTCTTTCAGTAAAATTTCCTATCTTCAATATTTAAGGTACTTTCCCTCCATGTGGCAATGTTTTGGGACACTGTATATTAAAATAATAAGGTCAAAAGTCTGGTAAGTCTTGGCATTGAGTATCGTACTCAAAAGCTTCGAGTACAAACCAATAGTAGTAGACCTACAATTACTGCATGAAAGTAGACAGTCTGACGTAACGGAAACTTTATGCTAACCTGACTCAACACCGATAACATCATTAAGCTATATAACACCATTATTAAACCTACTTTAAGTTGCCTAGTCATTGGTCAAAGAAACTTTGGCTAAAAGCTTTTTACGTTAGTGTCATCACTAAATTAATAAGGTTGAGTATGAATCCACCTCTACAATAACAGTAATAAGTCAGAAACATGAACCACCAAAAATATTTTCATGTGAAATGTTGCCAAGACGGGACCACATAGCTCGCACTGTCAAAAAGTTATCAGATCACATCATGTAGAACCAAGCTTCTAACTCAACACGCCCTAACTCTACAAGCCCCAACCTAATCATCTCATGTTGAGCCAAGCTTCTAATTCCACACGCCCCAACTCTACAAGCCCTAACCATCTCATGTTGAACCAAAACTCAAAACCAAAATTAATTTATTCAGTCTAGGCTGTTACAAGCACTTGTGAATGTCATAGAAGGTACGCCATCGGTTCACAAACCCTAAGCGAGAGACCTTGTAACGAGAAGAACTGGTAAGAAACTCATTAAGGGCTGCTTTTTTCTCCCTGTATATTTCATACAGAGTCGTCAACACTGAAAAATGACCTCCACATTTAAAGTGAGATCATTTTCAATCACAATAATTAACAAAAGTTTACACGCAATGGGTAGGTTGAAATTAATTACCTACTACATATCGGATAGGTAATTGTGAGAGTAAATAACTTTCAACTATGTAGTTGAGAGATTACTCCTGTCTGCTGCTCAAAAGTCCACATATAAATATGCAATATTTACCAAAAATGATACAAGATATAAAAATAAAAAACGCAATTCTTACAATTCAATATGCGTTAAGATAGGTACTCAAAAGCAGACCCATTCCCACTGGCTGCACCCATTCACGAGCATGACGCATGAACCAGCCATCGCTTCGCTCAATCATATTTGAGGGAACGTAACGACACGCCCCACACGACACCACCGCAGAAATGATTAAAGAGAGCATGACATCTAAACCTAAAGAAAGCAAAGCTTCTAACTCCACACGCCCTAACTCTACAAGCCCTAATTTCACAAACTCTACGCCTTAGTCAAATTATGCGGCTTTGGCTATATTCAAATGGGTGTAAAATTTATTCACTGTTCATTACTTTTCTGTTATACAATTCTTGTGGTTGGTAACGAAAGTGTTGGTTAAACATATGACCACAAGCATTTAATTATATCCGTCTTATGAAAGAGCTATTAGCACAGAATATAATAAGCGCTATGGCACACGGGCAACTTAGTCTCCCAGCAACTGTTTTGTCTCTCACATCAAGTCCACGGGTTTATATGGAAGCGCGCACACGAAGCAACACGGTCGTCTGCAACTTTTCATACAAATCACGTGAGAGACAAAAAAGTTGCGGAGACAAAAGTTTCCCGTGTGCGATAGCGCTAATAGTACATACGTCTATTAGTACAATGTACGAATAACAAATAAAATTACCCGGAAGATATTCAAAATTTAATTCCACGATAAATTATTTTTTAAACTTTACTAAATTTGTCTAAATTAATATTTTTATCCAGCTAATTCTTCCCATAACACTTCTTCTGAGTTTTCCTTTTTTTCTTCTGAGTTAAAGTGGGAAGGAATTTATCCTCAAAAAATGTATATTTGACGTGTACAACGTCAAATATACATTTTTGGCCCCTTAAGCTTAAAAGTCAAATCCTGGTAGGGTCATTATTATATTTTCAACACACTTGCTCGTAAAGTGAGCCCTAATACATCGCTTTTAGGGCCATAAACCGAGCTATAACAAACGCGTGCAATAATATATAAAACACTAGGTTGTTATAGAATTATCCCTACAAAGTTAAATTAGTACCTTACTGCAAGTTCTATGCGAGTAAACAGAGCATTCCCAATTTAACTGGGTTTTACAGTTATTTTTTTAGTAACAACAAAGGGGTTTTATGCCGCTGAAAGTTCATATTCATTTTTGAAATAAATAAATGTGTAAGTCTTTAATTAAGTCAAACAAATATTTATTATTATAAAATTATTCATAATTCATAATATTTTGTTATAAAATATTAAAATATTTGCATTTTATAACTTAAAAGTATTGTTTTGAAGTAGGCTGTATGCTCACTCACCCCTTTGTTTGCAAAATATTCTTGCATTTGGCGTGTGAAAAAAACAAAAAAAAAACCTTACGCGCCTTTTCCCATAATTGTCATATTTTGTTTTTGTCGTATTTGTTGCTATGTGGTAAATTACTATGTATTTTCCTCGCAAATGTGTTGAAAAAGGTCGTATGAAACTCGTGAGCTTTTACTCATTGCACACTCGGCTGAGTTACGCCCTCGCCTGCGGCTCGGGCTACAACCCACAGCCTCGTGTGCAATGACCAACCTAAGCTAACTTGTCGCATAATGTACTATTGTGAGATGAGCATAAGCATTTGCCAGATTAATGGATGTATGTTTATATTCTTTTTTGAGTATTTCTACCAGTTATTCAGTCACCACAGTACAAGCTTTGCTTAATTTGTAAATAAATAATAGGAGAGATCCAATCGCTGATTTTTAACGATAAAACCAAAGCTAAAACGTTACCGTTTCAGTTTCGTTTCCAGAAAAATACTCGCTTTGGTTTCGTTAAAATAGTTGAAAACTATGCCTAGGGAGCCTAGGATGCCAATATTGGACAATTTAAATGAGAATTATTATAATAAACTAAAAATTTTTTAGGTAAATATAACCTAATAACAACGCAACGGTTTTGGTTTTATTGTTCAGTACCCTTAGCAAGAACAGCTATCGAGAATAAAAACGCGCGTAAAATTACTCGATAGAAAATTACCTATTGAAATTTTAATTTCGCTATTCGGCGGTAGATGGCGTTCTACAAATTTCCAATACAAAATTGCACTATCGAATGATTTTACGCGCGTAATTTTTTTCGATAGCTGTTCGTGCTAAGGGTACAGAATTATTATTTAACGAATATCCATTGGCGTCCACTGGTATTAAATATTTACAATCAAATGTCCAATAGAACACTATTACATCAATATAAATCGATCAATAAAGCCAGACATTTTGCAACCGCAGTCCTTCACCCCTGCTTAGTTTTTGTTAATAATGACTTGATAGAAATATAAATAAAAAAGTAGGTCTAGATATATTTCTATTTCTAGACAGACGAAGTAATAAAGACGATTCTAATTAATTCTACTGAATCCCAAATTAGTGGACAAAATTACATAAAACTAATGCAATATGTAACAAATACTAAATTAAATTCTCCACTATAAAGATAAAAATGTAGAGCATCTTTAACATAATTGGGAATTGAATCGCCGGGTAGCAAAAAGTGAACTAAACACGTTACTTTCTTTTACAATTATTTACAATGAGTTCATTAATTTCTGCTCGTTCTATCTATCTAGCGATGACGTTTACGTGGCAATGAAATGGTAAAATGTACCGCCAATGAATGAAATGCAAAATGTGTCGACCGTCTTCTTTTGAGTAGACATTTGCTTAAAAGTTATAGGGAACCTGTACAGAAGCTGCCACAAACTTTAAATAAAACCGGTCAAGAGCGAGTCGGACTCGCGCACCGAGGGTTCCGTACAATCATAAATATATTTGGATATGTTACTTTAGTACAGTCTTTAAAAAAGTAGGATAAACGGCAGACAGGTGGAAGGGCGAATAGGCGGACAGTTAATTTACAAATCTTACCCACAGCTGCTTATGGTGACTGAAAAACGTTTCAGCCACTCCACATTGCAAACTGTTTATATTACTAAGTAGAAACTTATTCTTGGTTTATTCGTACGGCAAATAGTAGGTAATTGTATTAGAACCAGCCACCAATTTATTATTGTTGTATTAGGTTGCGCCATCTCTTGACCGAAAGTGGAACTATTTTTTTTCCTTAGGTTAGCATTCTTGGGACAGCGCCATCTGTTGACTGGTAGTGAAACTAAAGAATTTTTGTTTGATTTTTAAATTTCTAAAAAAGTGTGTTATATTGAGACATCGTTTTATTTTTCCTGTAATCTTTACATAAACTACTATCACATAAGATTTCTTCAGATTTTTCTTTTTGCAAACTTCGGAGATAAGGGGAGGAGGGAACGGTATTTTTTTACATTTTTCATCATAAGTCGAAAACTATGCGGCCTAAGAAAAAAAGAAAATAATGTTTTAAAATATACAAACAGCGCGCTTTCATATAATACCCCACATGCCCTAGTCACCTCACTGCAAATTTTTAAGGCCCCTTTTCAGTCCCTGTTGTAAAAAAAATATGATTTTTTTTATTTCTTTCTTATTTGCAAAATAGTTGGGCAAATATCATCTTAAACTATTCCAAATTTCAAGTTGATACCATTAGTAGTTCTCGAGATATCCAGCTGTGACAGACAGACAGACAGACAGACTGAGTCACACCATAAGGGTTCCTTTTTTACCATTTTGGTACGGAACCCTAAAAATACCTACGTGAGTCACAACTCACTCTCATTGAAACTGAAAATTACAAAACAATTAATGTCTTACTTAATTTTTTACCAGTTTCATCTTCTCGATTAAGTACTATTCGATTAATTCTTCACGCCTATCGATATTTTGTAATGGTGACCACGCTTCGCTACGCCAATTTGAATTAATTATGTCAAGATTGCTAGACTTTTTCTAGTATTCAATTGGAATTAATATAAATTCATTCTGTACTAGCTAATATCGCCCTAGACCGCATTTTAATCACAATCTTGTTAAATTAATCTTAATTAGCTGTGTCTGAAAATCCACCTTGGTGAAAGTTGCTTATCATATTTACAAATTATTTAAAAAAATATGTCACCTTATTATTAGTAGACGCGGAGAATAAGTAAATTCTTCTTTCTCTTGATATGTTAATTAGTAGATGTGTATTTATTTTTCATTTCAACACTTCCATGATAATTGAAAATAACTACGGAAAAGGTCTTTGCTCACTTAAGGTGCAAAGTGCAGGCTTTTTCCTGTGAAACCAGTCTCCATACACAGTAAGACCACTTTGAAAGTAATCGCTTTATCGTTACACAGCCTTCAGATAAACGAAATATTGCTCAATAGCACTTATGTCAAAGCAGTATAAAGGATATCAGGATATATTCAGTAATTTTTTTGCTAACGGAAACAACATGTTACCAAAAATGTTGTTTTAATTAGCGTAATATATGAAAAATGCATAAATAAATTTAATGGAGAGTTAAAACTGTTTATTTTATGTTGGCCATTAAACTCATCCTTAGATTCAAGGATGTTCTTTAACTTTACAGATTCACTGGCATTTTTCAAGATACTACATAAACAAAATATGGGTCCTTACCTATGAAGTTTGTGTTTTTTTCTCACACACAGAGAGAACCTCATAACTTGTATGATTTAAAATATTTATCAGTTGCTGAATATTACATCAAATTATAACCATAGCCGTCAACTAACAATATAAATTAAAGTATATTTATTTTGTTTTACTAGCATTTAAAAAATACATTGAAAGTGACACCAAAAATACCTTTTTCATTTCTCAAATTCGGAAGTGAACGGGAACCACGTGGGTGAAACCGCGGGCGGCCGCTAGTATACCATAAATGACTACGTAGTTTTAGTTTTATTGATCAGAATTAGTGCGATTCGGCCACTGACCTGCATATATTTACACTGGACAGGCTTACCTATGTCAAACTGTTTTTGTGCCTATTTGATTTCCGCCATTTTGGCGCTGTAGGACGTAGCGTGAGCATAGCGTGAGGGACATGGTACTAAAGTTTGAAGTCTGGAGTGACCATCACGGCAACCATTTTCATATTGTACGTCAAAATTAGTTCTTTAGACGCACGCTAGTGGCGTTTCAAATAAGCACAAAAACTTAGCTGTCAAATCATACTGACAGCCAGTCCAGTTAAATAAAAAAAATGTTTTTCATGTCAGTGGATTCGGCCCCTAACATTTGCTCCGCAAGTGTCCGCAACAAAATGACGGAACAGCTGATTTGCAAGTACCTATCCGCAATAAAATGACGGTAATGTTTTTGAATACGGCCGGAGCGGCGCCGGGCGGTGGTGGCGAAAACACAGAAAAGTTGTTATTTTGATACATGATTTTGTATATCAGACTGCACTAATTCTTAAATAAATATTGTTGATAAAAGCTTTTAACTGGTATAATCGGTATAAATAACATTGTAAAATGTTCGGAAACCCTTGCATGAGGAGGTTGGGTCAAACGTGCTTAATCAGTAAGTTACCCTACTATGAACGAGAGAAGCGTGACATTGTACTAAATCAGTTACTTATGAGGAAAACTGTATACATAAAACTGTAATTTATAGTTTAATCAACTCCGTGGTTTAGCGCGTGGTTCAGCGATTACGAAGGCTAAGCAACTTTCGCAAGGATCAGTCATGGGATGGGTGACCAAATATTTATTAACTCGAGTTCCTCCGTGCTTTGGAAGGCACGTTAAGCCGTTGGTCCCGACTGCATTTGCAATCGTTTACACCCACCAATCTGCATTAGGCCCGCGTGGTGGGTTATGGCCCATCATCTTTATCCACCCAAAAGGAAGGCCAACACCCCAGCAATAGGGACATTAAAAATAGCTGATGTCAAATCAACTCCTTGGTATGCTAAATGACGGATTGTTATCGTTCTCGGAGACATACCTTTCATATTTAACCCGGAAAAGATCGCGTGGTTATAACTGAACTACCGATAAGATCGGCACCAGATCGGTTATTTATTCAAATATATCCGGCAATCGACATATTATGCATCTGAGTCGGTTGCAGATCCGCACTCCGCGCGTAACGTGAAAGGAGTCAGGTGGTGCGGCACCTATTTGGAAACCACTCGACAATTAACTGGCTGAAAATCAGCGTTTTTTGCTTTCCGCGAATATTACGCTAAGCCTTGGCCCTGTTGCTGCTGCACACATATTATACTAGTGGCTCCGTGAGCTGTAGACCTCACGATAAAATAAAATAAAATGTCGCCATGAAGTTTTCAAAACACATAGTAGGTACGTGAGTATTCGCAACTAGATGGTGCTTCTAATTTTGATAATTTTTCAAAATGGGTTAATATTTTTTTTATGAATTTGGAAAAATTGGCTTGACTAAACAGTCATATATAATTATCGAACCTACTCACAAAATTTCACCAGAATCGGTTGAGAAATGCGACCTGTAAAGGAGATCAAACAGCCGGAAAGCTGGACTGAATGTTTTTTTTTATTATTATTACTGTACATTATGTTATACTAGCGACCGCGTGGCGTGTAGTGTGGAATTTGACACTATGTTTTATACATAAAAACCTTCCTCTTAAATCACTCTATCTATTTAAAAAACCGCATCAAAATCTGTTGCGTTGGTAGTTTTAAAGATCTAAGCATACATAGGGACAGCGGGAAGCAACTTTGTTTTATACTATTGTAGTGATGTGTTAATAAAAAGCAGAAATAAACGAAGCATCTATCTAACTGTCGCATGTCGTTTATAAAAAAAAAACAATGGTAAAAAATACAAAGGAGAATATATAGTTTTCAAGATTTGATCCAACTCAAACTCAATATTCTTTATTAAATTACTAACTTTGAAGAAAAACTTATTGTTATTGGTCGTTTAGAACTATTATGTATTCTGTGCTTTTGGCAAAGTACTTTTGTACTTTGTTTAAGTTAGATTCTGCTTCTGACAGACAAAAATTTATTAGAATTTAAAGTAAAAAATTCGTTTATCTACTTTTTTATAAATTTAAAATATTTTTGTATCAATATTCTTCACAATACGGGAAGGTAAAAAATGCGTTTCTTTACGAAGGTGAAATAACAGCATAAGTTGTATCAAGCAAATTAAGTGTAATATTTGATATTCTAAAATGTTATAATAAAAAAGGAAACAAAAAATATTATTATTTCTATCGATTTCAGAATTACAATCGCAGAAGTGCAGTTTTGCGTTCAAGTAGGTAACGCTTAGACCGTTGACCTCATGACGTAACTCGTTCAAATGAATTTCAGAAACACAAATACATAGTTAATAAGTACCTACATATACACGATGTCTTTTTATTCACACTCCAAATTTTAAGGATGTGTACAGTTCATGAAACTGAACCACTTTCTTTAAAAAACATATATTTCAAATATGTAAAAAATGTTTTTCCATACAAAGTAAAGAGTTAGTCAGTTAGTAAGCTAACTATTTTTTACATATTTGAAATATATGTTTTTTGGATGACCACAATTTTGTGGCATATTTCAACACATACACACATCAAATTTGTCTAGGGATACCAGGTGTTATTTTCATACAAACGAGGTAACTTTGAAGCCTTGGTATCCTGCCAAGGATGTACTGTGCTGTGATCTGATGACGGCTATCCAGGGAGTGAATGGAGGAGATTTAGATCGCTGTACACACCCAACTGATCTGACCAGCATTCTAAAAACGTAATGGACATGTTTAAAAAAACCGCGAAAATAGCATGAAAATGTATGGAGAACTCTAACCCATTAATTAATCTTTTAGAATGCTGATCAGATCAGTTGGGTGTGTATACCGATCTGAATCTACTCCATTCAGTCCCTGGAAGGCCATTATCAGATTACAGCACGGTACATCCCTGGCAGAAAACCAAGGCTTCAAATTACCTCGTTTGTATGAATATAACACCTATATCCCTAGACAAAGTTGATGTGTATATTTCATGAACAAAGTTGTTCAGTATCATGGACTAAACATATCCTTAAAATTTGGAGAGTAAATAAAAATGCAGAATGTATTTGTGCAAAAGTTTACTATTTACTCTCATATCATATCTTCGATCTATGAGAGATGTCTATCTCATGTTTAAATAATAATCATATTTTGCAAGTCACCAAATTTGTTAAGTACTGACTTCTCACCATATTGCGAAGCAAATGCTCTTAATATTATGTAACTTGATCAAGATTTTTTTTTTACTTTTAGTTAAGTATTTATAATTCAACCCTGCCTTTAAAGAAAATATAATTTATAAATAATCCTTTCTATACTAATAATAATAATAAATTACAGCTCAATTAGTTTAAAATTACCAAACGAGTGAGTCTCTCGCAAGCTTTTATTTTTTCGTTAAGTTTTCTTTGTGACCCTTGTTTCCTGCCACTTGATTATAGATCCACGGGAAATAACAGATAGGTTTTGATTTATTTGGAATAAATGAATGGGATATAAAACATTTCTGGTTAAATAAAATAATAATTAACCATTATTGCGACACTGTCAGAGGTCACGACGGAGGCTCCATTGCGAAACACTAACCGATCGCGAGCTAATCAAATTATAACATTTTTCTGTCTAAGTACCGTTTCACCGGGAAAGCCTTGACTCTGTTTTTTTATTAAAAAAAAAAGTTTAACTAGGTAGCTACCACCCGCAGGCTCTCAGCAATTGTCTCGTATATCCTTTTGATAAACGCAGCTAATTTTATCACCAAGTCTTCAGCTGTTTTAAGGTAAACTGCTATAATTTTAGGAAAAAACTATAAAAAATATTAAAATTTAGCTCGAAATCATAGTATATCAAATTTTCAAAGTTTTTCAAATGGAATAATGTCTGCACATTGGAGTTGTATATTAAAAAAACACTTCATTTATTTATAATATATCCAGGGAAGAGCGTAAATCATGGTTTATAAGTTTTATTTGCGAAATCTTGACTTAAGACCTACTAAAGGGTTAAGCCACGTTTGAGTGAAAGTTGTAAGAGGCTATAAAATAGCTATTAACTATCGCAAAACATATAACTTTCGCAACTGTAGCACGAACAACTATCGAAAAAAACACGCGTAAAAGTACTCGAAAAAGTTTCTACAAGAAATTCATTTCGCTTTTCGGCGGTAGATGGCGTTGTACAAAATTACTCGTTTCAGATTGTCATTACGCCGTAACTTGTGCCATATAAACAGTAGCAGTAACGAGATATTAAAATCTAGTTTGTCGTTTGCACAATTTAACCATTCTCTATAATTTTATTATTACTTTATTACAGCAATGTAATAAGTTACCGTCGTTAATTTCGTCTACAAAGAAGGTCAGACTAAAAAAATTTAAGAAAAATGTTTATAGTTAGATATTTTTTATTATGTCGTCTCCTTGCGCGTAAAATATGTACACATAGCGGCACGCTGGGCTATATCTTTATTATAGTAGGTATGAACCTCTATACGAAAAAAAGTTGGGAGTTACAAGTCGTGATAAAGTTTAGCCACATGATAGAAACTGATCTGTAGCCTGTTTCTAACTAATATTGAGCTGGGCCAAACTATCCTTACATACAGTTCCATACGGCGGTGGGTTGAATAGCGCACTTTTCCCGGCTCCATTCTAAAAACTATAACAACTCAGGTTTAACTAATAGGTCAAATGTGGTATCATTTTCGGATAAATCAATAACGTAGAATTTTTTCTGGTATAAAAAAATGCAATTTATTCCGCAGTTTCTGATAAATTACACAATAACCAACATTTTTAAACTTCATTTTTTTAGTTTAGGTATTGGCACTTGTTTCAGTATTTAAAAAAAAACTACTTTAAAGAAGCGTTTTTCAGGTTAATTTGTTATATGCTTTTGTTATGTTAACTATATTTTATACAATTTGCGCCTAACCCAAGTAGTTGAGGTCCATTGTTTGCGGAGACACAGCTAGTCAAAAATATGCATTTTTCACGAAATAAAAGGGGTTTCCGTTTCGTTCGGAAGCATTTCTCAGTTTTTTTTTTTGTTTATATTTCTGTAAAGTTAATTAAATTTTCTACAATTTGAGCCTAACTTGAGTAGTCTAGGTTTACTAGTTGCAAAGACACAGCTAGTCAAAGATAAGATTTTTTCAATAAATTTCAATAAAAAACCCATTTTTAACCAGCTATGCCTCTGCAACCAATAACCTAGACTACTCAAATTGAGCTCAAATTGTAGAAAATTTAATTAACTTTACAGAAATATAAACAAAAAACCTGAAAAATGTTTCTGAACGAAACGGAAACCTTTTTTATTTCGTGAAAAAAATGCATATTTTTGACTAGCTGTATGTCCGCAAACAATGGACTTAAACTGCTTGGGTTAGGCTCAAATTGTATAAAATATAGTTAGCATAACAAAAGCATAAAACAAATTACCCTGAAAAACGCTTCTTTAAAGTAGTTTTTTTGAAAATATAGAAACAAGTGCCAATACCTAAACTAAAAAAATGAAATTAAAAAATGTTGGTTATTGTGTAATTTTTCAGAAACTGCTTAATAAATTGAATTTTTTTTATATCAGAAATAAGTTCTACGTTATTGATTTATGCGAAAATGATACCACATTTGACCTATTAGCTAAACCTGAATTGTAATAGTTTTTAGAATGAAGCCGGGAAAAGTGCGCTATTCAACCCGCCGCCGTATGGAACTGTATCTAAGGATAGTTTGGCCCAGCTCAATATTAGTTAGAAACAGCCTACAGATCAGTTTCTATTATGTGGCCAAACTTTATCACGACTTGTGACTCCCAGCTTTTTTTAGTATAGAGGTTCATACCTACTATTATGTCTAAATGAGCTTTATAATTTCCTAAGTATAAAATAAATTAGATTACTTAAACAGTTTTAATAACCTAAACTAACGTAGGTACTGTTGACTGTACCGAAAACAATGCTAACAAAATTAAAGTTGAGGTACGAAATTAGGTATCCAGGAAGTGACATTTACCTACGTTACATGACTCTATTACATCATCATTAGGGTAATCATTTGAACTTTCAATGGAACCTCTACAAATCGTATCTCAAAAGCATTCACATAAAATATACGTGTAAGTGTAAACGCAGAATTATCACAGACGCGGCCACTTCACTGGAGAATGTATGGCAATGAGTAACTTTTACAGATTACATCGTTTTTTCCTGCAAACGCTCTTATTTGGTCACTTCTTCTGTTGTACCATTAATTTTTGCATGACCATGACCATCAGCCATTTAAATGTCCCCACTGCAGGGGCACAGGCCTTCCTTATAGGTGGATAAGGAGGATGGGCCATAATACCACGCGGGCCCAATGCGGATTGGTGGGTGTTAACGACTGTAAATGCAGCCGGGACCAACAACTTAACGTGCCTTCCAAAGCACGGAGGAGCTCGAGATTATACATTTTTGGTCACCCATCCCATCACCGACCCTTGCGAAAGTTGCTTCACCTCCGCAATCGCTGGGCTGGGTTTTAAGCCATTTTCTTAATGTCTCCACTGCTGGGCACAGACTTTTCTTATGGGTGGATAAGTAGGATGGGCCATAACCCACCACGCGGGCTCAACTTAACATAACATAGGTAACTTATTGCACTGGTATTTTTGCATAAATTAGTAGAAAATCAGATAGCATCTAGCATTTAAAAATAGAAGAGAATGTCTATGAAATTACCTGTCAAGTAAATTGAATTTTCCTTTCTACTTAATTAAGTTGTGAAACTATCCCTCAAATTCAAACGAAAACAGGCTTAATTGCTATTACGCGGAGTTTTCTGTAAACCTACGCGTCGAGTTATTATACAATAAGGCACTCTCTTTCAACGTGCCAGAGTACCAGTAAATACCAAAAAAGTTTGCAATTCATAAAAAAAGTACTATCCCCTTCTAATCTACTACGTGAAACCACAAAATAACCTTCACAGGATAAAATTAGGTTCTTATTGACAGATATTAAAGATACACCCAAATTTAAGCAAATGAGATATAATTGGTATAGACTTTTTGTTCGACGAATAGAGCGTTCAGTCTGTTCACTGTTATTTTACCTCCGACAATGACATTTCTTCTTGCAAAGTTGGCAGAGGTAACAGAACTGTAAACGAATTATAAACCGGGGGCTAATTGTCTAACTTCAAAATCTATCGCAATCGCTTTCAGGATGTAATCCATTGAAGTTTCTTTTTGGCACAAATAAAAACTTAGCAAAGAAATGCAGCAATGTGTCACATCCATCTGTCAAATGAAAGCGATTGCGATAGATTTTGAAAATTAGACAATAAGTAGGCGGGTTGAAGAGCTGTCACTGTAACTGTCATAATGAACAACGAATAAAAAACATACAAAAATTGACAATGGGGGGATGTTACAAAATGTATCCCGCTTGGTGGCTTTACTGCTGCTGGAGACCTTTATACGGGCATTTACCCCCGATTTTCCACATTTATTTTAATTTATATATATAATGGTTGATACTAATAAAAAAATATTATGGAAGTCGGACAGTAAAATTAAAGATTGAAGAAAACCAAAATGTGTTTAAAGAAAAACTGATATTTACGAAAATTCGCTACCAACATCCAAAAATTGGTAGCAAACAATAAAATGATGAGTGTACATCTACACTAGCGCCAAGTTAGCGGTAGTGCGCCGACTGGTGGATGATTTGTGAATCAGCAAAATTATCCTGCCATTGTGTAATGAAGAATTCCTCCTAAAATCGTGTATCAATGAGCTGGAAATCGATTTGAAATAAACGGATATCAAACATGATATTTAAACTTGAATATGCAGATCGCCATTTTTCAAACAATACTCTATTCCTACCATAAATCGATTCACTGATTGATTGATTAACATACGCGTAAAGGCATAACGGTGCCTTTAATGGATGGTAGGTGTAGGTGAGCTCTAAGAAAGGATTATGGAAAATTCCCGTTATACAGGGTGCTACGGGGTATTCCAATTTGTAGGGGAAGTATGCAAAAAATCGATTTATTCCAAGAACTTTACATAACTATAATAAGAAGTATGGTCGCATTGATATTTTCAACCTTAAATTTTCAAAATTTAAATCTGAAATTTTAAATATTATTTAGTGTAATCTCTTAAATGTAGTAATTAATTCTTGTACTCATTATTTGTTGTTCAATAGTGTAAATCATATAAGTAGTAACTGTTTAGTACTTACTTAACGAATCCAATGTA
Organism: Agriphila geniculea; assembly: GCA_943789525.1. NCBI lineage: Eukaryota > Metazoa > Arthropoda > Insecta > Lepidoptera > Crambidae > Agriphila > Agriphila geniculea. The sequence goes on from OX038890.1 coordinate 17,457,547, forward strand.
AATTATTATAAGTGGAAACTTTTTTGGCAACTGAGTTAGCATAAATTAAGTTATTACTATGTAATGTATTAATGCTGTTTGTTTCCCAATAAAAGATAAATAAATAAAAAAATAAATAAATTTGTGTAGGAAAATTTAAACGTGTGATAGAGCCCTAACGGTTGAAGGTAGATCCACCATTTTGGAGGGTAACCTTTGATGGTTTAGGTGAGCACTGTGAAAGGGTTTTGGAAAATTCTTTTTATTCAGGGTACTTTATTACCCTGTTCCAGTTTGTATATATTTTTATGGAAAACATTTAATGTGTGATGTTATGGGCATGGCAAATAATATTTAGGTACGTAGGCAGGTATAAAAGATATTCTGCAACTGATTCACTGACGTTATATTGTACAAAAAAGGTACCTATAGCCCAAACGGTTGTAGATTTGTAATTAAGTATAGCTAGCTAGGGTAAAAACCAAGCGAACAAAGACTCTGACCCATCATGACACAGGATAAGTGAGAATGGCACAAAAAATAAGGTCTACTGATAAAAACTTAGCACATTGATAATCCGTGACTTTCAAAATAAATGCACAACTAAGATAGTTTTTTGTGATTAAAATAATCACGCGAAGTCGCGGGCAAAAGCTGGTCGTGCAAAAAATCTCCATTACTTAGTTTGGAACTAAAAAATGAGAATTAATCTTTAATATTTAGTAACAACGAAAAACTATTATTATTTGTTTTGCACATTTACCCCAAATAAGTGCAGCCTCCTTTCGCCTGGTGTCATAAGGGCATTATGCAATTAGGATATATCCATCGCGATATACTTTCGAAGTAGTGTCGAGTGGCGGTGCGCCTGCGCGGCTGGCACACGACTTCGTTGCAGTGAAAGGGTTAACGATATAAATGATGCACTTTTGTTGTAACATTGTTTTTTGTTTTAACTTTTCGAAGTCAAAATTATCTTTGTCCATCAGCCATTTTGAATGTTCCCACTGCTGGGGCACAGACCTTCCTTTTGGGTGGAAAGGAGGACGGGCCATAACCCACCACCCGGGCCCAATGTAGATTGGTGGGTGTTAACGACTGCAAATGCAGCCGGGACCAATGGCTTAAAGTGCCTTCTGACGCACGAAGGAGCTCGAGATAATAAATTTTTGATCACCCATCCCATGACCGACCCTTGCGAAAGTTGCTTAACCTCCTCAAGTGCTGAGCCAGGCGCTAAACCACTGCGCCACCGAGCTCCTCAATGACTGTAGAGGCGGATTCCCCAAAATAATTTTTCCCTAGTATTTTAATTTCCATTCGCTTCATTCCCCAAACTTTTTTTTAACCAATCGAACAATTTCCTAAAGCATTTTTCCACATAATCATGAATTTCTAGTCGTTTTCGATACCCATACATGGAACTGAAACTGAAAATATTTTTTTTCATCATACCAATACTTGTGGGGTGTCTATAGATAGGTCTTTAAAAATCACATTGAGGTTTCTAAGACTATTTTTTTTTTAAAGTCAACCGTTTGAAAGATATATGCCGCCAAAGTGGTAAAATGTGTGTCCCCCCCCCCTTTAACTTTTAAAGTAAGAGGGTGAAAAATTAAAAAAAAATTGTTTTGATCGAGATACAGTAATTAGTTTTCGAGATATAGTACATTTTCCAGAACCGCAAATATAACTTTGTCATTCATACAAACACTGTGAAAAACAAAGTTATTTTTTCAGACGAAAAATGATAGCGGTATTAAAATATGGTATGGTATAATGTACCTACGGAACCCTACTGCGCGTGGCCCGACACGCACTTGGCCGGTTTTTTAGTTAGCTGACAGGGACGCTTTGTTGTAAAAAAGTAAAATAACTAAAATACCTTTCAAAATTCATGGTTCTTCGGCTAAGAACCCTACAGATTTTGTTTCATTTAGAGTCAAAATATAATATAATTATGCCAATATAAAATGGTCGACTTTATAAAATCTTTGAATTAAGATGTCTTAGAAATTTTATATTTTTACAGCTATTAGGGACAGTAACTCACGCGTTCCTGAGATTTTTTTTTGCAAACTAAAAAGTTATGTTTTCTCTCAGCGTAACCGCTCACGGGCTACTTTTTGTAGCTGCGATAATCGCGGCGTTAATCGCGGCGATAATCGCCCGCGAAATGACGACAAAGGTTTTACTTAGCCAGCGACAAAAAAGCGCTGTGATTATCGCCGCGATTAACGCCGCGTTTATCGCAGCTACAAAAAGTAGCTCGTGGGCGTTTACGTATAAAAATCCGTATGTGCTATTCTCAGCGACAAAAAATCGCTCAGCGATTAATCGCCTGTCATCGGGGACGCTTATTTAAATACGAAACCATGAGATCAAGTTATTTTTCGTTATTATTATTCGTATTTGATTGAATCAGGCGTCACTTGGCGGAAGTCCCAAACCATTATGAAAAACGAAATACCTATTTAGCCAATGGCTAAATGCCTTGCAGGTTTGTGCACTGATATTTAGTGGTGTGCATGTGCATATTTTGGCGGGCGGGCGGGCGGTGCATCTTGCATATATTGTTTGCGGAAGTAAGCTACATAATTTCGTTTTTTAAAAAACAAACAAGTTATAGAAAAAAGTTAAAATCTTCGATCTATTCCTATCGAGTACCAAAAACTAATACCAAATGGTATTTGTTTATTGCCGTTATAAAATTCTATTCCCAACGAGTCCCAATTTTTAAATATTTAAATGAAGCTCAAAATCTATTCCCAACGAATACCAAAACATAACATTTGGTACAGTCACCGAAACAATTTATTTTGCGTCTTAATAATTTAATATTATGATCATCATAATACAATCCTAAATTCACTTCATTCCAGCATTTTTACTCACGACACGAGTAGCTTAAGTGTATCACTTGCCAATTTTTTTACCTGCAAAAAAAGGAGAGTTCGCTTTATAGTTTCAAAATCCAAGCGCCGTGTGGAAACGATTTTTTTTATTGATTGTTGGAATAATCGCTAAAACTAATGAAATAAGGACTGTTTTTTTTAAATATTTTTGTTCTTGTATAAATTATTATTATTTCTATTAAACTGGTCAATTCTAAGGGATATTGTTATCTATTCCTTAGTACTTTTCTGTGTGTGGTGGCGTGCGCGCAATAACTTGAAACAAAATTAAAAGTGTTATTTATTCAGTGAGTACTTATTAATTTTTAATTTTATATTGATTTACTTATCAGTCTTTTAGTATTCCTGTGTTTATATTCAATATAATGTGTATTTATATAATGTATTACTTAGTTGAATTTTTAAAAGACAACAATTAAAGTCACGTGTTTTGTAAAGTCCAAGTACCTAAGTACAAATCCCCGTTTTAGTTTATGCATTTCTTTTTTTAGAAATGTCTGATGAAGAAGCTGTTACTCTGCCTCCCACAACTTCAGAAAACACATGAGGATTGACTTTTATAAAAATAAATGGTAGCTTAGTGCTGTTGAGAGCTAACCAGCTCTATACAGGGTCATTTTGAACTTACCATCCAAATAAGGATGTATCCAGTCCATGAAACTATATGTTTAGTTTCATGGACTGGATCTGGACTTTCTCTAAGAAACATGTGTCAAATTTCGCCAGAAAATTTTGGTCATCCCATGCTAAAATGATCACGTGATCTCTTTGATTTGTATGGAAAGTCGATTTTTATTTTACATATTAGACCATGTGTTCCTTAGAGAAAGTTGTTCAGTTTCATGCACTGAACACATCCTCAAAATTTGGATGGTAAGTTTAAAATGACCCGATATACTATGGTTTTTTGTATACTAGTAACCACCAGTATACAAAAAAACTTTTTTTTTGTAAATAAATATTTAATAGTTGATTGTTTGTGATATTCTTTAATTGTTACATTTTGATGACAATAAAAAATATAGATATGTAGGTACTTATCTAATTAAGTATCTCTGTTATTATAATAATGAATCAAACGTTTTCACACTACATTTTAATATGTTTGGAAAGACTGATTTTTATTAAATAAACTACTTAAAATCACATTTAAAAGCATTTTTATTACTGACTGTACCTCATAGCATTTAACTTGTTTTAGGATTCGTTTATGAGTGGTACTCGTTGGGAATAGAATTTTATAACGGCAATAAACAAATACCATTTGGTATTAGTTTTTGGTACTCGATAGGAATAGATCAAATCTTCAAGACACAGGAACCTCATAACATTCTTTATTAATTAGGATGCCTACATTTATTATTAAATAATATTATGATTGTCCTAATATTTTTTAGAAAATTAACCTTTTTTAGGGTTCCGTACCCAAAGGGTAAAAACGGGACCCTATTACTAAGACTCCGCTGTCCGTCTGTCTGTCTGTCTGTCACCAGGCTGTATCTCATGAACCGTGATAGCTAGAAAGTTGAAATTCCCAGATGATGTATTTCTATTGCCGCTATAACAACAAATACTAAAAACAGAATAAAATTAATATTTAAGGGGGGCTCCCATACAACAAACGTGATTTTTTTGCCGTTTTACGCTCGATATTAATAACGACAACAGGTAGACAGTTGAAATTTTCACAGATGATGTATTTTTATTGCCGCTATAACAACAAATACTAGAAACAAAATAAAATAATATTTAAGGGGGGCTCCCATACAACAAACGTAATTTTTTTGCCGTTTTTTGGTACGGAACCCTTCGTGCGCGAGTCCGACTCGCTCTTGACCGGTTTTATTTTAATCTTGTGTGAGTAAATTATTAAGTATTTAAGTCGAAAAACTGAAAACCATAGTAGTTATAACAAAAAAAATAAAAGTTAAAGCTAGTACGTATTACACTTTACTGCCTCTCACTATGACATACTTTGGCTCGTTGCAGTCATTTTATGTTATCTATATATATAAAAGGGAAAATCACTCACTGACTCATCACGAAATCTCAGAAATTACAAGTGCTAGGAGTCTCAAATTTTGCATAAGGTTTTCTTTTAGGGTGTAGGTGCTCACTAAGACGGGATTTTGCGAAATTCAATCCCTAAGGGGGTGAAACAGGGTGGCAAAGTTTGTATGGGAGAATGCGATTCCTTGGCCCGATTGACTTGAAATTTGGCATAGTCATTTTATCACAAAATTAATTGAACACGTGTTTCGAATTTTTTTGAAATGTATCCCCTAACAGGGTTGAAAAAGGGTAGAAAGCTATTTTTAGGGTGATTGATTTCGATATCGGAATTAAAACTTCTTAGTGCATTTGAATGATTAAGAAAAATAAATGTCAGTTGTCAGGTTGTCACCTCCCCTGAGACTGTAATTATGTCACGCACGAGCTGACATTTCATGTTGTATAAGATTTTATCCTGATTTTCACTATTTTACGAAATATTAGTCTTCTTATAAAATATGGAAAAATCTGGCAAATATCAGATATTTAGCGTGACAAGGAATGTGGTGTAAAGTGTTGAAATTGAGAGCCGGATAATAATGCACAACATTAGTTGCACCCGACACATAAAAAAATTTTTTTCATGTCAGTGACCCGACATAATATGCAATGTCACGTTATTTTAGCCGGGAACGGAAACCTTTTCAGTCATAAGCAGAAATTCAACAAATATTTATTATAAGAAGATTATAAGCGTACCAAAGTTTCATCATAATCGGATGTGAATGGTTTAGGAGTGCATAGGAAACAAAATAATAAACATACATAGATTTTTATTTAAAAAGAAGATACCTACCAAACTATTAAGTATGAGTATTAAATGTTACATAATATTATTATACTTATTTTGTTATATTACTGCTAAGAAATTTTATTAAGTACCTACCTACCTAATACAAAATCGTGAACAGTACGGCGTCTCGGTTCTGTAACCAAACTCGAACCCCACTTCGAATCTTACTTCACTGCACGGGACGGGAACTTTAAATCATAAATAAGATAATGATAAGATTTTTTTTCCATCACAAAATATTTTAGATAGCTACCTAAAATTTTTGTAATCGGTAAAATTGCTCATAAGTTAGCTAATTTCTAATAACTAATTCACGCGAAGTGAAGTGAAGTGTAGTGAGATGCGCGTTTGGTTACAGAATCAACAGATTGCGCAGGTAAAACCGCGGGGTGCAGCCTTGGTGCAGCTATTACCTATATATCACAAAATTGTAAGAATGAGAAAGTTTTGATGTTTGGATATTGTTCATTTTTAGGGTTCCGTAGCCTAAATGGCAAAAAACGGAACCCTTATAGATTCGTCATGTCTGTCTGTCTGTCTGTCTGTCTGTCCGTCCGTATGTCACAGCCACTTTATTCCGAAAGTATTAAGACTACACAGTTGAAACTTGGTAGATAGATGTATTCTGTTAACCGCTTAACAAATTCAATACAAAAATAAGAAAAATAAAAGACTAAGGGGGGGCTCCCCATACATAGAACTGAAACAATTTTTTTTCTTCAAACCAACACGTGTTGGGTGTCTATAGATAGGTCTTCAAAAATGACATTGAGGTTTCTAAGACAACTTTTTCTCAAAGTCAACCGTTTGAAAGATATACACCGCCAAAGTGGTAAAATGTGTGTCCCCCCCCCCCTTTAACTTTTGAAATAAGAGAGTGAAAAATCTAAAAAAGATACATACTGTAGATCTTAATAAACACTTTCAACGAAAATTGGTTTGAATGAGATATAGTAATTAGTTTTCGAGATATAGCACATTTTCCAAAACCGCAAATATAACTTTGTCATTCATACCAACACTGTGAAAAACAAAGTTACTTTTGCAGACGATAAATGATAGGTGGTATTAAATATGGTATGGTATAAGGTAACTACGGAACCCTACGGTGCGTGGCCCGACACGCACTTGGCCGGTTTTTTTACTCAATCGCGTCTGAACGGGTGAACGGATTTAGACGAAATTTGGCACAGGGATAGATTTTAGTCTGGAATACTTAACACAGGCTTCTTTTCATGCCGATCATTGGTTTCCAAGGGAAGACTTACAACGATTACCGACTCCCACGCGGGCGGAGCCACGGGCAAAAGCTAAACATAGTATAAAACAAAGTCGCTTCCCGCCGTCTGTACGCTTCTCTTAAACTATACATAAAAATCGCAATAAAATCGATCTTAAAGTTTGGGAGCTAGGTTGCCTCAGAGTCCTCAGACAGACACACACACACTTCAATTATATTTTAACACCCCTAGCGTACGTCGTATATATGTAGATATCCTGTAGTATAATCAAATAACTTCACACTGACACCACATTAGCACAGTTTTACATTAGTAACTACATTGCACTGCACCCGTGCGAAGCCGGGGCGGGCCGCTAGTGATATAATAAATGCGTTCCGTGTCTCCCATACTACAAAACACTTAATAATTTAAGCTTCACGGATAAATGCGTGTTTTTATTAAATTTTGATTAATTACTTATAAGTAGATGACGAGTTTCATGCAAATTAACTCCATATCCTTAATATCGTCGGCGAAGAGTGAAAACCTCGTAAATCTCATTTTTGTCTAGTACCTTTTTTTTGCAGTTTTTGACAGAAAACATCTTATTTCACGACTCTATCTGACTCATATTCCATTCAAACGCGTACAACGCTATTTACTGCATTTTATGAAAACCTCGTCAATGACAGAAGCTGGTCACAAGTGACGAAAAACTCGGCAAAAGTGTTTTAGACAAGAAAGAGGACTTACGAGGTTTTTACTCTTCGCCGACGATATACACCTTTCAAAATGTTGCATAAGCTACGCTGATCAGTAAGCTTGACATATATTTAACTTTGACAAGACGTGTGTTATGCATATCAGCTATTCGTTACATAACATAAGTAATAAAGTAATAGCTCAATTTATCCTGTCACCTTAGATACTTAACTGTATAAAAGACAAGAATAAAGAATCCGTTTCATATTTTTCTAATTATTGTTCATAGAAAACGATGTTATAATTTAAACATGCAGTTGATCTTAAAACTAGCTGAAAAATTTATTAATATGTCGTACCAACATTTGTACTTGTTCAGTAAGTTGCAACCTTTCTTGACGACATGTGACAAGCTAAAACTTACACGAGAAATTGACGACATGTGACTAGCTATAGAGTTCAGCTAAAACTTACACGAGCGATAATAAAAATATCAATAGTTTGGGAATACTTGTAAGTTTGTAACTCATTTTACACTATTACAGGTTTCATACATTGTTAAATTGTACAACTGAAGTTTATAAAAAAAATATTAATGAAATTTACACAATTAGATTCTTTTGAATCTATCTGTCAGTGTGGTATGTCATAGATGTTGAATGTAATGTGTCATAGTCATAGACATAGAAAAATTTTCGCTGCGCTCAAGAAGACCAACAAAGCGTGGAAAAGAGAAGTTAACATCATACGGACACGGTCTATGTAAAAAAGAGACAAAGGATCAAGTGACATGTGCCAACATTTTTTACAGTAAGAGCCCCTAGCGTCCCGCCTAGCAAATGAGCAATCACAGTTTGTTTAAAATATTTGTTAATCTTAATTATAATTTAAAATAAAGGTATCGTGGAGCCATGGTGTCTTGTGCTCTAAGTAATTGTGGCGTGACAAAAAGAAACAATCCAAGTAATCACACTTTTCACAGGTAAATAAGATATTGCCATACATTTCTCTAAAACCAAATTTCGCTACATTTATTCGTTTATCGTCGAAGAAAACAGTATGGAACATAGTTTATTAATTTCCTTTGCCATATATAGTCATATTTTATGAATCTAAGTCATATTTTACGTATCTCATATAAAATGTATACGGAAAATTTCGGATCACCTGTTTATTGACATTGTTGTTCTTTGACATTCTATTTCTATGGTCATAGTTATTGGTGTTAAACATTTCATTGCTTGCGCGTGACATAACATGTACAGTAATAACAGAAGTATTGATTGATTGATCGTTTTTGTGATGCTCAATGATTAAGGGCCTGTCCACATGACCACGTCACGTGAAATGGTGCGTTGTCGCGGCGCGGTTTGTTGTCACGTCGTGTTAATGCACGGTACGCATTTGACGTCGCGTCGGACGTTAGTCGTCGGCGTACGAGCTCAAAATCAATGTAAAAAGCAAAACTATATTCATATATTTTAGAAAGAGACTGCTATTTCTCTGTACGTGAGTGAAGAATGTATCGGAATTTTACAAGGCACGACAACGTGTGACGTTGCGGCAATGTAAATTTGCACGTCACGTCAACGCACCGCGTCGCGACACTGCACCGCTTCACGTTGACGACGTCGTGACGTGGTCATGTGGACAAGCCCTTTAGCAAAGCCATGCATTATGAATGTATAAATCTAAAACAAGAAAAATTTAAGGAAACCATTTAGCTGGACAAATGGACGAAAGGTTTGTAACTCGGAGATAGATCGTCTTGTTATTTATTTATTTACGGACGGTACTACGACGATACGTTATGACTATTGTAGCACGGTAATAATATTGTAATGTAAACGGTAATTGTAAACGGTAATAATATGGTTGAGCGAAGCGATGTCTGATTCATGCATCATGTTCGTGAACGGGTGCTGCCAGTAGGAATAGGTCTGCTTCTGACTACCTATCTTAACGCATATTGAATTGTATTTTTTTTTTAATTTGTAAATCATTAAGTAATGATCTAATTATAATTTTATTTATTTGTTAATCTTTGTTAATATAAAGTCTGGAAACGATATACATATTTGTAAATATCGTTCCATTTAATAAAGCTGATAAGTTTTTTGCGCCTATTTTTCTTGTCAAATTAAAGACGTCATAATTAGTGCTGAAAAAACGAATCAAAATGGCGGACAAAATGGTAGGCCAAGACATAAGGCACTGATCTGACCCTAAATAGATTGTAACAAGGGCAGAAAGATTAATGAATTCTCGATATTATACAAGTTTCTTGATTGTGTTTGCTGTTTAGTATTTTTATTAATATTCATTATGTTTTATAATATCACAAAGAATAAAATTCAGTATTACGTAAAATTTCTAATTAATAATGCGTCGTAAATCTCAAAAGTCAAATATAAAAATAATGTAGCCTCATGAATATTGCCTTTAGAACCAATCATTGCCTCCATACAACACCTTGGCCTTTAACCCGAAATTGTTGTAAATGTTTGCCTAATCTATACCCGATTGAAATATTACAACATAGTATAGACAATATAGACATGTTATAATAAAGGGATGAAAGGCATGTTGCTAGATAAACACCTTGGCCTTTAACCCGAAATTGTTGTTTGCCTAATTTACTACCCGATTGTATTTCTTACAACATAGTATGGACATGAGATGAAAGGCATGTTGTTTGATAAAAGATAAAGGGTAAAATTTACCCTCCGGTCGCCATTTTATGTCCGTAATAAAATGGGACCAGTCGTCAAATACAGCGTGAAATTTTAATCATTTGGTTCCCGCAATGGAGTGGTTCCACTCATGATTACAAGCGACTTTTACTATGGGGCCAACACTAATATCGCAAAAAAAACTGCTGTTCCATATATTAAGGCTGAGTAGGTTTTTGTATGGCACAGCTGATACATACAAAAGCGCAATACCTACAGAAGGAGGGAATACCTACTAAAAACCTCCGGCACTTGCCCTCTCGCCGCGCCGGTTGGCCCTGAGGGACCCTTTTAGGATTCCACCTCATTAGACTCTTCTTCTTCTTCTTATTTTTGTTATGGCAATCTACTTTCCTCTTGGAAGTAATTTTTGCCAGTGTCATGTTTTGAATAGTTCAGTATTTCTAGATTTTCTAGTAGATTGTTTCAGTTTACATTAAAATGCGGGTGCATCACATTCCAATGCTGCTTGGAGCATTTGGCAGCAAGTATATCAAGACAGTTTACTCGGTAAGTTTTGCCGAGGTAGCGACCACTACAATAAAAGTCTCAGCTTCACACAACCAAGATCGCGCCTATTTCGATTATCCCACATATTGTTCAGTTCCGGGTGTAGTGCGCTTCCACCTTCGGCCTTATCGTCATTTAACATCAGGTGAGATGAAGGCAAGCACTATCCCGTTTTGTATTAAAAAAAAAAAAGTTGCGTAGACACTTGTACCACAAAACTGCACCAATTTTAAGACACAATATCCACTGTGAAACAATTTGCGAATAATTAAAATAGTCGCCGAACTGAACTCGACAAAATCCCGCCAAAAACTCCTCATTAGACTCGGCGGCCGGCCCGGCTAACCGGGCCTCCTCACGGTTGGGAGATGGCTGAGCAAGTTTGGCTATCTCCCCAGACGGTTGAGACCGTGCAAAGCAGGAGATGGGTCACCCCCCACCACCCGCTTGGCCTCGTTGAGAGGGGAATGAGGTTCGCGTAGCAACGCCTCCTTACCCCCGTCCTTCTGCGGCGGAGAAGAGCCACATGAGAGTCCTCTTTGGATGGACGTAGGATGGATGTAGGTAGAGGAAGAAGACCGCCAAAAAAGGATTGATTGATTGTGTATACTATATGGTATGTATGAAATAATAATGAATGAGAAGAGAGTAAACAAGAATAAGGTGGCAGGAAAGATTGAAGAGAAGGAAATACTGCACCGAGTCACCGACCCCAGACAAACTGTGTGATTATGATTTAAATTGCAGACGTTTGTGGCACATTATGTAACAATAACATTTAAATTAATAAATATAAGGTCCTTCTTAAATAGTGCACAAAATTTTAAGGGGTCAATGTACTCATACATACAAACAACTTTTACTATAGAACCAACATTGAAATCGCGAAAAAAAAATGGAACAGCTGTTCCATAGAAAATTTAAATCGATTAGATCAAAATGTATGGAACAACTGATTTTTTTTCGCGATTTCAATGTTGGTCCCATAGTAAAAGTTGTTTATATGCATGAGTACATTGACCCCTTAAAATTATGTGCACTATTTAAGAAGGACCTTATATAACTTTAATTTTATACAGTGTCGTTGTCAACATTAAACAATACATCGAAATTTTAGTTATAATGTTAAAAAAAAATATAACTATTAATCATATTTTTTTGCAATATAATATTTATATATTCATTAATAAATCCAAGGTAGCACCTTGGATTTATTAATGAATATAAATTATAAGTAGTTAAGAAAAATTTTAGATTTTCATTATTATAATACTTTTTACTCTTTATTGCACTCATAAAAACAGTTAGTTACACATAAATAAATTGAGATATGTACACAAAGGAGGACTTATCTCTAAAAGAGATCTCTTCCAGCCAACCTGAGACGTGTTCGAGATTTCAATATTAAACGATGACGATAAACTAAAATAAGAAAAACTGACAAATTAAATAAGTAAAACTGACAATTTAAAATCCAAAATATTGTGCCTAGAATATATAAATTAATACATATACCTACCTAACCTATACAAACAAGCAAGCAGGATTTCTGCCTAAATAAGTTTTTTGTTTGTGCCATAGAAGTGCTTGGTTACCAAGCCTTAAGTTGTGTGCCTTAGGCGACGTCCTGATTGGTTATAGTACATTATGAGACAAGTTAGCTTAGGTTGCTCATTGCACACGAGACTGTGGGTTGCAGCCCGAGCCGTAGGCGAGGGCGTAACTCAGCCAAGTGTGCAATAAGCTCACGAGTTTCATACGACGTTTTTCAACAAATTTGCGAGGAAAAAACAAAGTCATTTACCACACAGCAACAAATACGACAAAAACAAAATATGAAAATTATGGGAAAAGGTATGATAAGTCTATGGAAAAGGTGCACAGGTTTTTTCACACGTCCAATGCAAGAATATTTTGCGAACAAAGCGGTGAGTGAGCATACAACCTACTTCAAAATTATATTTGAGTGATAAAATGCAAATATTTTAATATTTTATAACAAAATATTGTGTATTATGAATAATTTGATAATAATAAATATTTTTTTTACTTTATTAACGACTTACACATTTTTTTAATTCCAAAAATGTATAGGAATTTTCAGCGGCATAAAACCTCTTTGTAGTTTCAAAAAAAAAAAAATAACTGTATTACCCGGTTAAATTGGGAATGCGCACGAACGCACGAACTCATATTCAAATATACTTTTGTGCTTCATGATATGGGATGGGAGCTTGGATGAAAGGATGGGAGCTTTAATCAGGATACGAAAAATATATCACACGCTTATTATATTCACAATTATCGCACTCACAGGAGCATGTAGCTCTTTAGAAATATTTTTTCAAAAACTTCGTATTGCTTAAATGTAGGATATAATGTAGAATTATATATTAGACTAGTCTTAAATTATATATTAACTAACGAGGGCATCAATAATACATGTCATTTAGTAAAAATAATAAGATTAATGTTAAAACAATCCATCGTAAATTCAACAGTCGTACGATAAACAGCAAGCGCTTTACAATAGTTGTTCCTACTCTACATTATTCATAATTTATACACAGACTCAATATTCAATAATCTTACTAAATATGTACCAAATTAATACCAAAATATACACGTAGAGTCGTATAAGAGCAATATTTTTTTTAATCCTTATTTGCTATTATATATATTTTATGCGTTTTTTAAGGTAGTGTGGAACGAACCTTACACCCCTTGACCTAAGACCGACATTATCACATAATATGTATATGACTTATTCTCGTACGCCTTATCTTGATTATGCAATTAAAGTCAAGCTTAATGTTCATAGTTAAGGTAATTTAGAAAACACAATGGATATGTCGAAATAGTGATATATAGGTTTTACCTCCGTAGAAACTACGAAGTTACATTCTCTTAAAAAATACATTAAAAACTTACTTTAATGGCTTTTATGAGTTTTAAATTGATGACCCGAGGGCCTAGACAAAGTAGCATTTTCAAATCATCGCTAACGCTTCGCTTTCGAAAGGATCGAGGGAGTAGGGATTGAAAAAAGGTTTCTTTAACAATCGATTTTTAAAACATAAAATCTGCTACTACTTTATACACAGTTTTTGTAATTTTTAATTTTTCTATCTATGACTTTATTATATGAGGATTAGTGGCCACCTCTGGTGTTAGAGTTTATCAAGCCGCCTGTAAGGCCTCTAACTTGGCTTAACGACTGTTATCAGATGACAACAGCCGGGACCGACGGTTTAACGTGCCCTCCGAAGCAAGGAAGCGCTCATTTGTAATGCCACTTAACGGTCACCCATGCGACACCTGACTGGACCGAGCGTTGCTTAACAAACGTGATCGAGTACAATCAGTCTGTCAAGCTCTACCATGAGCGCTAAAAATGGAAACAATGCTAATATAACAATGCTATGCTCATCACACAAAGCAGGATTTCAACCCGGGACCAATAACAGGATCGTCAAATATTGAATCATCAATAATAAGCACATTGCGACATTACCAAAAGCTCATATAGAAAGGCAAGTTGCACTAATTGCTCATACCACAACGGACATGTGAAAAAAAGAGGAAAGGCAGATTTTTGCGTAACACATTATTTGCAACAAGCGATCGTATGAACTTACACAGATGTTATGCAATGTCATTATTGATAGAGATAATTCCGGTACAGTTGATGTCTATTGAGAGCTTTATTGAAATAAAAAGTTTATTGACCTTGATTGTGTACAGGGTTATTTGTAAAACACCAATAACCTCGCAGAAGTAGATTATTAACATCATAAATCAACAACGGTTGTGAAGCGCTCATGGCAGAACTTGACACACTGATCGTACTTGATCACGTTTGTTAAGCAATGCTCGGTCCAGCCACGTGTCGGATGGGTGACCGTTGAGTGGCATTACAACTGAGCGCTTTCGTGCTTCGAAAGGCACGTTAAACGTCGGTCCCGGCTGTTGTCATCTGATAACAGTCGCTAAGCCAAGTTAGAGCCCTTACAGGCGGCTTGTCAAACTCTAACACCAGAGGTAGCCACTAATCTTCATTGGATAAGAAGAAGAAGAACGGTTGTTCTACGACTTTTCCGTAAAAAGACAAGAAAACAACTTTCCATACAAACGTCCGAACAGCTGATTGAGTTTTGTAAGTAGGTATGTAAAGTCGATTTTTTGTGTTTTTCGGAAAGTCTGAGAACAAATATTGTTGTTTATGATGTTATTAGTAATTTACTCCCGCGAGGTTGTTGGAGTTTTACTAACAACCCTGTATAAGATAGATCGGTGGTTTTATTCTCCGATAACGGATGTTAAGCAACTTTCGGGAATGTCATGCTTAGGATGGGTGACTAATATTATTTTGAGTTTGTTATACATGTTGAGACATGTTGAGAGTATCAGTTTTCGGGGAAACTCTTAAGCAGTTTGCACCATAAAAAGTATCTTTTTGTTGATGTAACTTAGTTAGAAGCTTGTTTTTTTCACAGCATCAAGAGATTAAACTTTGGCAAATTCTCCAGGAGGCAATGATGAGGTTTGGGGGAGCGTAGTGAGTGAGCCATCGGACGCGACTTCGTGTTTGCCCGCTTACTTACACATTTTTTTCGGGGGGCATTAGGGCTACTCCGGAGGGCACTAGGGCTACTCCAGGGGCACTAGAGCTATTCCGGGTGCTCTAGAGCTACTCTGGGGCACTAACTAGGGCTACTCCGGGGGGCAACGAGGCTACTCCGGGGGGGCACTAAGCCTACTCCGGGGGGCAACCCCCAAGTCTAATACCTGAAAGAAACACTAAGTCACTAAACCTTAGTATTTTTATAGAAATTTCAAGTAGATACTTTATATTGTATTTTACGCGTTCTTGAGAAAAAACGCACATAAGTGCTTCGTTTTTCTTTTTGTGATTCGGAACCCTGGGAAATTGAAAATGTACATAATAATAACAATATTGAAAAAAAAAACCTTTTTTGTAGAGTGGTTGTAGACCAAAATTCGATTGTTATTTCTATCAGAGTTCTTTGTTACTCATCTTGGGAAATAACAGTGTAACTATTTGATATGTTGAAATAGTTGAAACCAAGAAAGATTAACTTAAAATTATGTAAACAGTTTCATATAACGACATAAAATATTTAATTGCTTTTGTGTGCAGAAAATTATTCTAATTGTTTCTAAACCATTATTCAAAGTCTTTGTAATGAATAAAACCTTCAAAATAAATTTAACATTTGAAGGAAATTATTTTTATAATCTAACTAAAGGATAAAACTAATCACTATTTTAAATCAACCAATTACTTCTTTTGCTTAAGACTTTTAAGATTTTTTTATCTCAAGTTTACAGAACAATAGTAGATTGTACAACAAGTGCATTAAATGGGTTTTATGTACGAGTTTGTACACTCTGCTTTTCACTTCGTTTGTGAGGAAATTGAACAGGAATATTGCAAAAAAAAACATTTTTTGTCAAATTATATAATTTTGGAATGTGCTCATTAAGGCAGATTTTTTTTTATCAAGGCCTTTCAAATGATATCTACTTTCCAAAATTGAAAAAAATATTATTACATGGTTTAAGTACTTATAATAATGAAGAGACAGAATGAAATAACAAGTTTATTTAACGAAGTTTAATTGCCTGTGTGGCTGTTTACCTGACAACCTTTGTCTTAGTCTGAGACTTAGACAAAGATTTTATTTTATGCACTAGAGCATGAAAAGTGATTTTATGCAGCATATACCCAACATAAAGACGAACTTTACGAGCATGAGAAGTGAAAAAATCTTTAATGGTATGATTTATGCTATTAATTAGCATTATACTCAAATTTAATACCATTGGCTAAAATACATTTTTAAATAGATCTAAAAAAAACCGGTCAAGAGCGAATCGGACTCGCGCACCAAGCGTTCCGTACCATCATATTTGCACCATTAAATCACACTGCAGAGTAGAATAATAAAATTAGTATTGCAGTTTTTGCGTCAGCGCCATCTCTTGACCGATAGTGGAACTAATGTCAACTTTTTTAGAAAATTGGTGATTTCTAAAAAAAATTTCAAGTTGATACCATTAGTAGTTCTCGAGATATCCAGCTGTGACAGACAGACAGACAGACAATTATATTCGTATGATTAGGTTAATAGTCGCCTTTATTTTAAATTAAAAACATTAAATGTTTTGTGTGCCCTAAGGTTGTCGCCCAAATAGAAATTTGGTCGCCCGTTCTGAATAACTAGTTACTCAATTTGTATTTTCAAGTCACCCATTTTCAATATTTGTAGTTGCCCTCAGTCCGTCGCCAACTTAGTATTTCAGTACGCTATATTCAGTTTTTTTAATACTTAAAAAGGGAATTTATTGTTACCTATTAAAAATAGATAAAATATAAAGTTATACATATATACAGGAAGACTCGCAATAGAGTTACATTATGGTTGAGATCAATTTGTCATAAAATGTTATCCAGTTTCTTGCTATTTAGTTATAACCATTAGTATTATAGCCAGACATAATACATAACTAGTACAATTATATTCGTATTAATTAATAGTACAGTAGCCCGTAGAACATTTAAATCACCAAAAAGGTTACCGTTTGCCGTTGTGATATAGTTATTTATTACGAAATAAAAGATACTTTAACCCAAGTTTTACAGATCGCAACTCGCCGTAAACTATATTTGTGTATCTCCAAAATTGATATTTTTTTATTTTTCGAGGTTTACCACATAGTTTAGCTATTGTCGTGTTCTACAGCTTGGTTTGATTGCCACAGATAAAAGTAAGACTATAAAAAGTAGCCATACACAGATTTAAGACCTGATGAAAATGGTTGGACTTTATCTGGTCTTAAATCTGTGTATGATCACTTTCCATAGTCTTACTATTATCAGTGGCAATCAAACAAAGCTGTAGAACACGACAATAGCTAAACCATGTGGTAAACCTTGAAAAATAAAAAAATATCATTTTGGAGATATACAAATATAGGTTACGGCGGGTTGCGATCTGTAAAACTTGGGTTAATAATTTCGTAATAAATAACTATATCACAACGGCAAACGGTAACCTTTTTTGTGATTTAAATGTTCTACGGGCTACTGTACGTAGTTGTGTACCGCAAGCGCTTACTTAGCCACATCTGTTGTGCATTGTTATATTAATCGCATTGTACACCATTCATGGCATTCCTATTTAAATAGCGTTAGATTTAAATCCCTGAAGTTGAAAGAAAAAAAGGAAAAGCTTTTTTAGAATAACTCATGAATATTTACGTGCCACCACATCCTACGTCACGTTATTCGGAAACCATGTTTCCGCAGAAGTTATATATAATTGTTTTGGTAATGACGGGTCATTTGGCCTCATAAGGCTTAATGTCAACATAATATTGATATCGACCTTCTTAACCCGATAACCTCATACTGTAAGAAGGAGTCAGTAAATCCCAGCATTTAAAAATCTCAACATGAACTATATTCACTTGTTACGTTCTCGTTGCATTTTACTAGATTAAAATCACAAGTATTAAACTAGTGACTCGGTAGCTCAACGGTCAGAGCATTGGACCGGATATCCAAAGGTCGCGGGTTCGATTCCCGTCCGAGAATTGATCTTGTGCGAGTCGTATTTTTTCTAGTATATTATTTAAGGATTCGGCACACCAAACGCGGGACAGTAGCAGCACTGTTTGAATGCGGGCCCGCGCAAGTTGTAATACAAGAAACTCTTTGAACCACGTTACACCAAATTTGAACGCGGGCCCGCGCTCGAACTGCTCTGCGCCGCGCCGCACTGCAACTGCCGGACGACAAACCAGGCAGCGCAGGAGCGGGGCAGAAGCAGCGCATGCGCGGCGCAGAGCAGTTCGAGCGCGGGCCCGCGCTGTTGTATAACTATGGCGGCCATGTTAGCATGATACACCGGGCGCAGGGCGTTTGCAGTGCAGCGCAGCGCGTCGAAAGTGGTTGACGATTGTTGTATTTTTTTACAACCGCGTGATGGATATCAATGAAAAGATAAATCGAATTAGTGCGTAAAAATAAACATTTAATGTTTGTATGATTTTCGAGATAAGCGAGACGAGCAGATCTTCAAAAGAACTTTTCGACATTCGAAAAATGTGAAAAATTTATCCTCATGCCTTTCCAGCTCCCTGGCCCCTGCATAGACGATAATATTCCCCATATTCTTCTCTTTTTGTATTAATATTATGAACCCAAATTCTTTTGTTTCGCCTTAAAGCCAAAAGCAGTACGAATTCTTCTTCATCCGAGTCCGTGTCGTTCGACATCTTGCAGCCTACTGCCTGCCTAGCCCGTCATACTGAACGCGGTTTAGACGCGGTCCAGCGTTGTAACTGCTTTAAAACTGCCGCTGCGTTCAGTGTGCCGACTCCCGCGCTGCTACTGACCTGCTCTGCTTCTGACCTGCGTTTGGTTTGCCGAAGCCTGTAATGTATTAAACGCGTTTAAACCAAAACATTTACACCTCTGTCGTTTTCAATGCAAGTTCAAATCGGCAAAGGCAATCTCCGCAATCTCCATCTGGTCTCGGGTTCGATCCCGTCTGGGTCAATTTATAAAACGAACTTTTTGTATCGTCTTATAGGTATATGGGGGTTCGTGGCCGTGTCATTTTTTATATAAATAGCACGATGTGAAAAACAAATGTTTACTTTTCGATCGTAGTGGAGGAAATACAGTAGGCGTCAGAAAAATCGCAAATTTTCAAAAATTTATTCAAAGTTAATTAAATCCTATCTTATTTAATGGTAAGTGTTGATGTATACTTCTTCCCCTTCGGACATAGCCAACAGTCTCTAGAAGCCGCTAGAATACTCGTCGAACGGAATCATTAACAGAGATTCAGTTTCCGAGCAACATTACATTGCCTCATTTTTTTGCAATATTTGAGCAACTTCATGGGCAAAGTATCCATCTTGGGTGTTCCTTTTTTTAATCGAACTGTTGAAGTGTGTTTTTTCCATGATCTCGATAGCGAATTTACCGCATTTCCTGAATTGACTCCTTGGACGATTGATTCGTCCAAGATTGACTCCTTTTATGTCCCTTTAATGGCGGCGCGAACAATAACGCTATAAGCGTTTAATAGGGAACATGCATAAGTCACCGATTTTGATAAATTTGAGCTTGATCGCTGCGGCCACGTATAAAAACATGATGGAACAGAAAAATAAAAAATAAAATGTATTACTTTAGTTTTATCACACAAGGGAAAATGACGAATTTTTTTTTTCGTTTTCGGATATAATGCACTTAACAGTCGGATAGAACATCAAATAAGAAATAATATTTTGTATGACACACATGTACTTAAACGCAATATTTAGGGAGATATTTGAAAATTCTTGGCTAACTCCATACTAATGTCCTGAAACGTGACATAAGTGACGTCACAAATGTTGACCTTTTTGTATAGAGCGTTTTCGGCGGGTGCTGCTGCGTGCTAACTTCAAGTAACTATATCACGAGAAAAAAACACAAGAGAAAAGTTTTAATATTACAGTTGATTTTCTAACGCATTATACTTTTGATTTTGATACTAAAAAAAATTGATGCATGTTCCCTATTGTGATAACAGTTATGTTAATTAAATCAAACAATTATTAATTGAAAGCTCATTAAATGTACTTTCAATAGATATCAACATTTACACAATAAAACGTTAGCTAGCAATAGCAGGTGGCTAAGTCTAAACTTATTTTCGAAAAGTTGCGATTTTTCTGACGTCCAGTGTAGCTTAGCAAAAATGTTTTGCCCGAGTGAATTGACGAGTCTTCACGTTCATTGACAATTTGCTAAACTTTGTTTAATTTGATAGGCGCTAGACGAGTGTAAAATAAACACATTGAAAGTGGTGATTCTTAAATTTTTAGATTTTTGGTGGGTTTCAAGTTTAAATGCTGTTGCTCTACTGGATTTTTGGTGTTGGTATTTTTAGATTTGATTGGTGGTAGGGTTTATTTTAGGGATGTAACGATACCGATGCAAATAATCGTTAACCGCAGGTTATCGTAATTTTTGACGATTATCTGTATCGTAAAAAGTATTACGATTAATAACAATCCTTAAAACTGCTTTGATGTAATTTTTTTGAGGGAAAAGAAATGCAAGACAGCTACTATGTTTGCGCTGACAACACTAATGACAAAGATCTTATTGTTTTGTACGTCTTAGTGTTATTTTTTTAATAGAAAACAATGCCAAAAAGCATGAACAGAGTGTAATATGGTAGCATTTTTTGTAAAAGCCCACCAAATATACAGAAAAATACTGTAAATTTCCGTACTTAAGAAATTGGCCCATAAGCATTTATCCATCAAACTTCCTACTGTAGATTCAGAACTAAAGATTATTCACCACAATTTAATGATCCCATAAGTATAAAGAAACAAACTGTAACCAGGTAATTAAAAAAAATGTTTGCTTAATAAGAATTTAAAAGAATTTATTATAATTATGACATTTAGGTGGTAAATTGTTATTAAAATTCTAATAAATGTTGATTTCACTCAATTGTCTTGTTTTATTAAATACTAGCGGCCGCTCGCGACTTCGTCTGCGTGGAAAGTTTTTTTGCTATCCCTCGGGACCAATACTTTTTTTTCGAGATGAAAGGTACTCTATGTCCTTCTCTGTACCCCTGACAACGTTTATGCAAAATGTCATGATTCATGATGATCGATTCAGTGGTTAAGACGTGAAGGCGTAACAAACAAACAAACAAATAAACAAACAAACGGACTTTCGCATTTATAATATTATAGTAAGGATAAATAAAATAATCGTAATGCATTCGTTATCGTATTTGCTATAACGATGCATTCGTCATTCGTATCGGTATCTTAATAGAAGTATCGTGGCATTCCTAGTTTATTTCAAGTCTGCCTGGCTAGATACAACCATCTTACCTAAGTCTGACGTCATATAACAATTAAAAAAAATTGTAAGATAGCCAGTTCCTCAGTGATGAGGATTCTAGGTGTAGTGCGCTTCCACCTTCGTTCGGCCTTATTGTCACTTAACATCAGGTGAGGTGAAGGCCAGCATTACCCCGTTGTGAATAAAAAAGTGGATGCAAAAACATTATTTGACAATAATTTCCACACAATAAATGGTAAAATATGCAAGAAATCTGTGCACCGCCCGCCCGCCCACAAATAAATTAACATACAACCTACAGAAATTGTTATTTTCAGATTTTTACAAGTGCATGCGTATACATCCATTTTAATTAGGGCTGCCATCTCTAAAACCTGCCGCCCCGGACCAGAAGCGTAAAAACCCCGGACTTTGGAGCCTTGACCCCGGACATTTGATATTTTATATTCACTTTAGCTTGGTTAAAAAAAAATTACAAATACTTGACTGGAAAAAAAATGAAATTTTAAGCCATTTTTCACACTAAATAGTGTGTTTTACTAGTTATGATGTAGAGCTGGGGTGTCCAACACAATTTTGTGCAGGGCCAGGTTCCAGTTTTAGTAGTTTTGTAACCGTAGCGTTCCAAAATAAATGCCCAAATAGCCAGGGACGGCTCGTAATAAAAAAAAATGGCCGCGCAGCGCTATTTTTGTCATTTTCATCCACTAATCTTGCTTATTTATAGTAAAAAAAATGGGCCGCGCAGCATGATTTTTAGTCAGTTTCATCCATTAACCTTGTGTTGTGATTTGTGATCTTGCCTGTTTATAGAAAAAATGATTTTATTAAAACTTTAAGTGGAATTTTTAGTTATATTTTTTCTAGTATTTTTAAAAGGTATCACTATATTTAATCGTAGTCATTCGTAGAAGTAGATAGCAAATGTGTCAAAACGGTCACTGTTAGCAGTTTTGCTATCTACTTCTAGCAGTGACTACGAGGAATGTAATGATAGGTGCCGTTTAAAAATACTAGAGCTTGTTCCCTTAAAACTCCACGTAACGTTTTATTAAAATTAGAATTACAATGTTAAATAAAATTCACCGCGGCGCCACTTTTGGGCATACGACCGCCTTAACTTCTGATTCTATCAAAATAATAACTAAACATTTGGTTTCGATACCATTTAAACCTGAAATTAAGCCCACCCACAGTTCTGACGCGTCTGAAGATTGACCCAGATATGTAAGTAAAGTAGTATTTCAAAGTTTTCAATTCATACTTAACTACAGAAATGTTATTATTATAAGAATTGTTATCCTCATAAAATGATGAGTGGCGAATATTTATTCAATAGATCTTCATTCATAATTCTGAAATGTTGTTTCAAAATCGTAGAAACTAAATCAACCGTCTACTATTTTGTATCAGTTTTACACAATTTTAATTAGATATTAAGAAATTTAAAATTAAGTTGTTCCGGTCTAAAGTGAATTATTTCAGTCAGTATTTCCGTTTCAAGAGGTAAAATAATACAAATTATATTCAAGAAATTTACTAATAATTGAATCATTACCAACACCTTATAATATCACAATATTATTTTCATTACCTATTTAAAAGATACACACTGAAAGAACGGAACTTAGATTAAATATTAATAGCTTTGTAATTTATTTAGAATATAAATTCGTAGAGATTCGTAGAAAAAAAGGCATCTACACGAAGAAAGCACTTTAAAGTTCAACAGATAATTAAGTTTCAAGTACTTTAATCTAAATTTGAATAATAAAAGAGAATCGAAGGTTAGGTCAGTGGATTCTTCGCCATTTAATACTGATAGAATCTAGGTTAGTAATTTTTCAGTGTCGTTCTAAACCTTATGTGCCACTAAGGACTTTATTTATAAGAATGATTAATCTTAGTCAAAATTTTAAAATAAAAAAACGATGTCAAAGCCATCCCGTAGCGAGATTAGCGCGAAAACCTATCGGAAAACCGCTACCCACCCCTGAAGGTGAGTGGTTGAGTGGGGGGTAACGTGGCGGCATGCGCGAGCGCAACTGGCACTCGTCCGCGCGCGCTCTCTTCGCACGCCCGCGTCTGTGTCCGCGCACCGCAGCTCCCCCGTACCACGGTAACGTACCCACACACTTACGCAACGTTTCCGCATCGGCGCTCGTTATGAAACCGCCCAAAACGCGATGTGAATAGTTCATTGGTTGGAAATTATCACACACGTGGTGAAGTGATAGATCCTGGTGGCATGTCGAATGATCGAATGCAATTATGTTGGTCAATACCGGTGCAACCTCGCCAGGTTTCGACACTCGAGCGATAGAAAACAGATTTCGATAACATTGAAATTGGACGGCTGTCGGCGGCGCCGTAGCGGAATTTTCAGCTTTGTTAATTGCATGAAAGTGATCCTAGTTTTGGCGGCAAAAAAATGTAAGAAAACGCAATCTCGTAGCATTAGTTTTTTTCTAAAATGTTTGTGTTGTTCTCTTTTGAAACTTTTTTGTTGACGCTGTAACTAGGATCACTGTTTTATTTTTATGGATTTGCCTTTTATATGTGTTTTATGTTGTACTTTTTATGTGGTGCTATTATAACAATATCATCGTTTTCCTTATTTTAAGTTCAGTGAATATTTTCTTGTTTACATTATGTGAAGTTCGAATGTGGTGAATTATAATGAGTGTCAGTTTTCACACTATGGACATACCTACATATATGACGGCAGCTGACGTTTATGTGATTTGAAAAAACTTAAACTTACATTATTGGTCTTTGGGATATTTCAAAGACACCAATGAAATAACTTAAAATTGCATCATCGATTATCAAATTAACATACGAATATATCTAAGATGAATTATTAATATAAATTCAATTGGCAGTAACATTGAGTATGACATTGGAGGAAGCATTTCCTCATTGTTTTGCAACTGAGTCCTTAAAAAGGATAAATAAAGTTTAAATTACAATGACCAACACAACACCGGAAGAAATTAACTGCATTCTCATTTACTTATTATGTAATTGGAGCAATCCGTTATTTTATTGGTTCTAAAAAATATAAAACTAATTTGTTATCATAAGTTAACAAATCATTAGGTAAGCTAAAGATGTAATAATGAATCAAATCTGACAAGTAACAAATGGACGTAAATTTTATAATTTACATTGAATACACGCGTAAAAGCTAGCACGCTATCATCTAGACATATTAATTATCTTTTGTCTTAAGCTATGATACCTACTTAAATTTTTTCAATATGAAAATCATCATAAATTAACTCAATGACTGAAAATTTAGTTACATTGTATGAATGACTATCCAATCCAGTCTGTAGATTCGAATTAAAGTGATTAAAAACTTTTTGTACAAAATTGGCTCATCATTTAAATGTACAGCAGTCTTTAAAATAAAACAACGGCCTTAATTAAAGTTTTTATCATCAATGATAATTCCGTGTCAGTTGAAACTTACGTAAAATTTAACTCGGACTGAACATTTTAGTAAAACGTTTTGGTTTCACAACCGCTGTCCGTTTCATGGTTCCTTATTGGTTGGCATGGTCAAGGTTACCGTAACCCCACCATTTCCACCAGATGCACGAAGGCGTCATAAGTCTTAGGTCAGGAGCTTAAGAACTTTTAGGGAATTAAGAGCTTTTTGTTCGCAAGTTTATGGTGACCAAATTTTTACTAAGGATATCAACAATATCTTAAAACTGGTGTCTTTACAGATATAATTATGCTCTTGAAGTCTGATTCTTTTTTAATAATTTCTTTTTTGCACTTATCAAACAGTAGATAACTTTGGGGTGAAATTAAGTAGTTAGTCAACTTGTACTCTGAAACACTAAAACTAATCTCTTTCTAATCTAAATGAAAGGTGACTGACCTCACAACGCCCAGCCTGAAAGCTGAATTTTTTCCAAAATAAAGGCTGCTGAAAGGTTCTCTTTGTGATGTTTGCAAGGAATAAGGAAGGATATTTCGAAATTCAACCCCTAAAGAGGTGAGACGGGGGCTCAAACTTTGTATGGAATAAAATATTAATTAGACATTTCGGCCTGAAACTACGTAGAAGCACTTTTAAAAACAAAAAAGCAAACACATTTTGATGCTTTTCCAAAACTCATCCCCTTAGTTAAGGGGTGAATGTGGTATATAATTTTATGGGATGCTGATTGCGAAAATGGCCTTTATTTTAAAATTCAACACAGTGTACATAATTCAACCCCTAACTTAAGAGGTGAAATGGGGGTTCTAATTTTGTATGGAAATATAATATGAAATAGACATTTTGTCTTGAAACTTCGTCGAAGTACTTCTGTAAACAAATAAGTAAATATTTATTTTGAGATTTTCCGAGAATCAACCCCATAGGGCATAAATGGGGTAAATAAACTTAAAAATCGATATGGATATCGTTATTGAGGTTTTATGGGATGTTGATTTCGAAAATGGAATTTATTTTGAAGTCTGACACAGTGGACATGACCTAATGACCTAAAATGGGGGTTTAAATTTTGTATGGAAAAATAATACGGAGACAGGAACTAGAACAGGCATGGGAACGGGAACGGGGCGGGAACGGGAACGGGAACGGGGCAGAACGGGAACGAACAGGAATGGCATACGGATACCCTACTAATATTCTAAATGTGAAAGTTTAGATGTTTGGATGTTGGATGCAATCACGAAAAAACGGCTGAACGGATTTGGCTTAGCTCACGGATAGTTTATAAGCTGGATTAAAACATAATATAGTTTTTATCTAGGTCACAATCTGGATTGACTGTGTAATGTCTGCCTATGTATTTGGGATAAGCGCAGCACCTGTTTTACTTCCATCCTTATCTATCAGCCATCTTTCTTCATTAAATCTCCTTAGACTTAAATGCATATCATTCCTTACATAGCAAACATAATCCATACATTTCAAATAATTATAAGCTTTTGATAAGATTAATATTTATTGTACAGACAACTATTACGTATACGGTTCTCATTTCACTTTCGTCTATCTATCTCCTTATCCGTCTACCGCGGCACCATTCAAACTGCAACTCTATCACAAACCAATAAAGTGTTTAATTGAATTATGCATTCCACAAATGTAACTGTTACCCAATAACCTGTCTCACTGCGACCAATATTTTCAAGTTTTGTAAGTGGCCATGGAAAAATAAATCGGAAACTTATCGAACTAATTGAAACTTTTCTCAAGCCATATTAGACTTTATGGTATTCAAATAAGACTGTAGAAAAGTGATTGTTGAAACCTTCAATTATAAATCAGATCAATGGCATGTTTTACTGTCATTGCTAAAAACAAAGTTAGTTCTCTTTAGGATTGTGACACCGAATTAGTCTCAAAGAGAACATTAGTTTTAATAGCTGAGCCAAGTTAGAGGCTTTAAGCTAGGGTTTTCTAAAAAAGCGGTGCCGTCACAATAGCGGCCGTAATTTTACGGGCGTAAAAAGACTATTTGACTTTACGGTGTCCAGCACCGTTCTCTAGGAAACCGCGCCGTATTGTTTACAGACAACGTTCTGCGCCGCTAAATTACGGCCGTAATATGACGGCACCGTCATCCTAGGAAACCCTAGCTTACAGGCTTAATAAACTCTAACACCAGAGGTAGCCACTAATCTTCAGACGATAAGAGAGAGAGAATAGCTGAAACTACAGATTTCTTCAAGACTGACTTTTTGGGCATCATTTCTTAGATTCCAGATTTGATACCAATTAGATCAATATAGGAACTGTTTCTAATCTCTCCGTTGGCGTTGGTTATGGTACGTTTTCTCTTGTAACACAAATACTTTACTTCTCGATTGCGTCGGGAGTAACATCGTAACTAAACATCGAGATCGAGTTGCAATCGAGTAAATGTCAAAACGGTACTATGGAAACCATGGAAACCGTTTTCAATGTAGGTACCAAAATAACAGATTTTTTATTCGAACTTGATCCGACAATCTACTAATAATCATAGTCTGACATATTATTTTATACCTTTACTGTATTTTTCATAGAGTAATTATCATTTAATCTTCATAATTGCTTGTTAAAAAATTATAGCCAGAAAAGAAATAAACAAAATCTAGGCCTATAAAACCTAATCTTTGTTAGTTAATCTGCCGCGCGTGAATTATTGTTTCAAATAAAATGAGGAATATTTTCATAACTTGAAAACATCAGTGACTTGAGGGCATTGAGAAATGACACAGAACATTTCTTAATATTAGACATCTATGAATAATAATTATGCTGTGGCAATTATGAACTATGACCGCGTGTTTTTTAGTTTCCAAATAAAGTTATAAAATATTAGGTAGTTGATAATATAATAGGCAGAACTCATATCATCAGCCATTTTAATATCCCCACTGCTTGTACTATTATGTATTCTGTGCCACTGCTGCTTTGAGGAGCTCAGTGGCGCAGTGGTATAGCGCCTGGCCCAGCGATTGTGGACGTTAAGCAACTTTCGCAAGGGTCGGTCATGGGATGGGTGACCAAAAATTTATTATCTCATGCTCCTCCGTGCTTCGGAAGGCACGTTAAACCGTCGGTACCGGCTTCATTTGCAGTGTTAACACCCACCAATCCGCAATGGGACCGCGTGGTGGGTTATGGCCTATCCTCCTTATCCACCCATAAGGAAGGCCTGTGCCCCAGTAGTGGGGACATTAAAATGGCTGATGGTCACTGCTGGGCTGGGCACAAGCCTTTTGAATGAAAAGTATGTGAAATACACAAATTATATACTCGTAGTTATTGTAGATAATCCACCACGCCGCTGCCGCTGGTCAAATGAGAGTACTAACTAGTACTGATCCCTACTAATCCTCATTTGACCAGCGGCCAGTTGGCCAGTTGGCCACGCGAACCGGCGACCGGCGACGCAACGTTTTTTTTATTTTTTTTATTTTTAACTGTATACACTTGCATGGAGGGCAAAGAAGTTTTTATTCACACAGCCATTCATTTTTAATTTAAATATGGACTACGATCGGCTGTTTTTCATTCAATTGTAAGTAAGTAGTGATTAGGTAATGTTTACGTGCCTGATGTTATCACTGTGTTGGGCAGAATACCAGTGCAGCAAACCCCACTTGCTGCTTATACTGAGTCCAGCACAGTTTTGACATCATGCGACGGTGCACAATGTCAGAAAAAAAGTTTTTTTTTCTATGTTCACTTAAATGTAATACCTTGTGTACCGTTGGATGATGACAAAATAAATGAATTTCTTTCTTTCTTTCTTTCTTTCTTTCTTTCTTTCTTTCTTTCTTTCTTTCTTTCTTTCTTTCTTTCTTTCTTTCTTTCTTTCTTTCTTTCTTTCTTTCTTTCTTTCTTTCTTTCTTTCTTTCTTTCTTTCTTTCTTTCTTTCTTTCTTTCTTTGTCGCGAGTCTCTGC
Organism: Agriphila geniculea; assembly: GCA_943789525.1. Taxonomy (NCBI): domain Eukaryota; kingdom Metazoa; phylum Arthropoda; class Insecta; order Lepidoptera; family Crambidae; genus Agriphila; species Agriphila geniculea. Next base: position 17,486,794 of record OX038890.1, read on the forward strand.
GTGGCAGGGCATCAAAATAATCTGAGTTTTATTTGTTCGTTCGGTAGAGTAAAAAGAAAATATTAAAAACAAGCTACTAAATATTGATAACAATTTTGATTACTGAAGTTTGAGATTAAAGCATTTTAAGTAAAAAATCCTATATAATATTATAAATGTGAAAGTTAGGATGTTTAGAGACGTTTGTTACTCAAACACGGTAAAACAGTTGGACGCATTTGGATGAAATTTGGCACACTAAGAGTTTATAAGGATACTTTTATCCTTAGCAAAGGTTTTCGGAATATCCACTCGGAAGAAGTCCGAAGCGGAAGTTGGTAAATAGACAAATATGACCGATAATAATGATGAGAGGGAAAAAATTTAGGTAACCACTTTTGTAATTCATGGTTATGAGGTTATGACTCTTCGTATGTCTCTTAGGTTAGGTATATTATGCGAACATAAATCCTTCAATTATCGCATACATTGTACAGTCACGTCTAAAAATGTGTATACAGTATAGAACTTTGTCACTTTGTTGTAGTTGTCATTTATCATTGATTTCTGTTCAAAAAACTAATAGCCTTAAGAGTGACAAAGTTCTTAACTGTATACATATTTAAAGACGTGACTGTACGTCATAGTAAATCATACAGACGGTTTTCTTTACCTTTTTCATTGGCGTACTATTAATAGTCAACTGACGTAGTGTAAACAGTAGCTATTTGAATGGATGAATATAATTTCTTCAAACATTTAATTTTTAGGGTTCCGTACATCAAAAGGAAAAAAGGAAACCCTTATAGGATAACTTTGTTGTCCGTCTGTCTGTCTGTCAAGACCCTTTGGCCTTTGACCGATCTCTGGAATGCGTAAAGGTATCGAGTTGAAATTAAAACCATATACTCAAATCTACAGTCAATTGAAACTGTAAAAAAAACATATTTCTAAGTTAACACGAAAAAAAGATACGGCCGTTTATGCCGCATAAAACGTATATTTCGACACTCAAGGGAAACAAAATGTATAGGGTACTTCCCGTTGACCTAGAACTATAAGTTATATTGTCTTATACTATAAACAAGTACAGGGAAAAGTCAGAAAATTATACATTTGTCATTAAATCATAAAAAATATAGTCTTTACCTACAAATTTGTACGGAACCCTCGGTGGGCGAATTCGACTCGAACTTCAGTTTTTTAAAGTAATATTCAAGATTTTACAACTTCCGGGTAAGTACATAAATCAAAATTACCATACAATTTCATAAAGTTAAAACGCTTATGATCAAAATAAAAGTAGCGCAGAGTCAAATGAAACGTAGCTACGTACTTATTTTCACTTCCGTGAAACATTTTACGCCCAATAATAAAAACAATAAATATTAAATGAAACCTATTATTTTGGTTTTTTAGAAATAGTCTGTCAAAGATGTAATTACGTAAGTATGATGAGGCTTCAAAAAAAATCTTGGCAACACGATCATAAACTGTTGTTCTGCCAAGTCAAGTTTTCAAGAAGCTAAAGTAAATGTTAGTTTTAAATTCTCTTTATGCTACTGCTCCACCTGCGTTAACGTTAATGGTAATGTCCAACTACGCTTTAGCTAAGGTGTTAAGTAAATTTAGGACTGTCGTTTGTAAATTAACACGTTAAAGTCTTGGCCACATCTACGTAACGCCTAGATTAACGCTTTAAGCTATGCGTTAAGACTCAGGTGGGGCCGTAGCATTAGAAATAATTACTGCCATAAAAGTTACTCAGTCTTTCCAAGTAAAAAAATTGTCTTTACACAGATCCACTGACCATATTTTGTCCTTACACAAATCGTTCAAGATCTACTTAAATGTTAACCCCTTACCAAGAAATTCTTTAAACTGCTTTGAGGAAAATTTCGCAAGTTAAAATGCAATCCGAGGTCAGCCACCTTTTAGGCGAAAGTTCTTTCAATAATCAAGTTATTGCCAACTGCATAACGCATACAAAAATTAACTAGAGGTTAAATTTAACAGTAATATTTTGAACTTGTTACAGTTTCTTACTTAAACACGTGTATGCGTCTTTTTTACAATGTAACTTGCAATTTTAAAGATTGTAATTGAATTCTGTAAAACTGTCTGTTTCGAAATTATGACAAGCAGTTTGCGAATAACAATAGAAATGGAAATTACAAGTTAAATAATTTTTCTGGTACATATTGGTGATACAAAATAATAATAAAATGACCAACGTGGATAAATCTGATTACGAATCTATATGCTTGGACATTTGATAGAAAAAAAATATACCGGGTGTAACAAGACCTTCAACGAAGCCGAGGTCTACGTATTCTGCCCATCATCAGGACCATTTCTGTTCAAAATTATTGCTGGGAAACGATTTTGATTTTTGGTGTTAAAAAAGCATTGCATACGCGATGTAACGCGTACAACAGACCGCGCCTGCGAGTGTATGCTACACAGCTGCGTGCGGCCGAGTTGAAAGGCAGCGTTTATGTGCGTGCTCATGAGATACATAGAGTGACGACGTTTTGAAGCCATTGTTTGATACAAAATACTTAAAATTTTGATAATGTTTCATTGGACAAAGAGTAGGCAATAAAGAATAAAATAAGATTTCATAAAAAAAATAGTATTTTTTTTTTGACTTTTACCTTCAATAATTTCGTAGCTATTGGTTTCCCAGGTATAGTCTAAAAGACAAAAATGATCCTGATGATGGGCGGAATACGTGCACTTCGGCTTCGTTGAAGGTCTTGTTACACCCGTTATTGATTTGTATTTAGTTCTACCATTTACGAAAATAATTAGTATTGATTATTATAATCATTACAATAACGAAATTGAGTATTATAATCAATCTCAGTAGCGTTTTACAAATACCAAAGTCAATAACGTAGGTAACAAAATAATTGTAACCAAAAACAAGAAAAATCGACGTTAGTATAATAAAAAGGTCGGTCAATTGAGAAACTCTAGTACTCCAGTAATAGGTCATACAGAAGTATGTTTAAGTAAAAAAAATCTTTGAAGTGCACTCAAGGTGATATTATATCACTAAGGCCGGTTTGTCAACGGAAGAAGTTCAGAAATGGTCACATTACTCAAGCGGCGAGGCCGAGCACCGCACTTGACTTTACTTGTTGTCAATATTTTGACTATGGTTGTTGTGTTTGAACTGACGAACTGACTGTTACAACATTGATACGGTCTCTTCCATCTCAGGTGCTTTCGTTTGAATAACCATGTAAGATATGTGATGAACCAATTTAAACAACCTACTTACCAATCAACCTTCAATAAAAGTTAGACAAAAGGTCAAAAAAAACCGGCCAAGTGCGAGTCGGACTCGCGCACGAAGGGTTCCGTACCAAAAACGGCAAAAAAACACGTTTGTTTTATGGGAGCCCCCTTAAATATTTATTTTATTATATTTTTAGTATTTGTTGTTATAGCGGCAACAGAAATACATCATCTGTGAAAGTTTCAACTGTCTAGCTATCACGGTTCATGAGATACAGCCTGGTGACAGACAGACAGACAGACGGACATCGGAGGCTTAGTAATAGGGTCCCGTTTTTACCCTTTGGGTACGGAACCCTAAAAAGTTCATTAAACCATACTAAAATCAATTAAAAAATAACTATTAGCTAAACCAAATTAACTTACGAGTACGTCGAACATTCATACGAGTATTATTTTACATGAAATTAAAGTTAATAAAACGATAAGACGCTTTTTTCGTTTGTTTACACATCAATTTTCATAAATTTATGTGAGTTAAAAAAAAATATCATTTGATATTGCTACAAATACTTTAACATACTCATTAGACGTAGTTCTTAAGCAAGTCATTTATAATTTTTACTCTGTTTATATTTCTGTAATAAAGATGGATTGTATCAAAACATGTATTACGTTCAAATAATCTTTTGTGATAAGTTGACAGTTTGACAGTTTTATGTAATGTTATGTATACTACTTAGACATCGATCTTAAGCCATGTCGTCGTTGACCTGAGATATCTTTTGAAACGACTATTTGATAGGAATATGCAATTTAAATAAAGATTTAAATCATATCCATCAAATAATCGTATATACAACGTGTTAAAAAAACCCATTAATGCTGAATATGGTAGAGAAAGACCATCAAACTAAACAACTTTTATTATGAGACCAACTCTGAAATCGCGATAAAATAATCAGCTGTTTCATACAAAAACTAATAACAAAATAATAAAATGTATGGCACAAGTGATTTTTTTTCGCTATTTCAGATTTCATAGTAAAAGTTGTTCAGTTAGATGATCTCTATCTATCATATTCGGCATTAGGGGTTATTTTGTAATACGTTGTATAGGTATTGATGGATGTGAATGAAGCGAAAGAAGTGTGCAAGGATCGTAGCAGGTGGCGATCCATTGTCTCTGCCTACCCCCATGGGAAACAGGCGTGAGTGTATGTATGTATGTATGTATGTTGTATAGGTACCATGGGCAAAAGCGTCCCTTACCCACTGCTAAGTTTAAAATCGTTTGCACGCAGCGCCCCCTGTCACATTCGTTTAGTTCGTGCAGGGGCGATACGCGCGCACACGAATTTTGTTGCAAACTGGTTAAGCGACGCTGTTGCCCATAGTTACGTGGTATATTAGTCAGATTAGCGGTGGATTGATAGATTTTCAAAATGAGATTTCGAAATCAAACATCTGGATAATAATAATGGTTAATGTAGTTGTAGATATATTTCTTGGAAAATATTTACAAATACCGCTAATTGCTGTAACAACTTTTATAGTAGAAAAAACCCAAATCTTCTAAAACAATCTCGTGTTTCTTCAATTGCACAAAACGTTTTCTAAATTCACGTAAAAAAACTTATTTGAATAACATTTTATTTCAAAATACAGCTCTTAGAATGTATCTTCTCTTGTATTATTCATATTTTAAACATAGTCTTTGAGTTGAATACTAAACTTTTTGTTACTAGCAGTCGACTCATTAATCATTGATAATATCATAGTTAATATTATGTTTTATACTAGAAACAACAATTCGTCATCGCTCAGACGAGAATCTAACCTATAATAACCATTGAAAATGGACATCAATGAGCCAATTTTAAATTTTCGACAGCTAACCACGCGTTTTAAGTAGCACTAATGTGATGAATTCCGATTTTACAGAATTAATTCAGGGACAATTTACTTTATACAGAGACGAACATTGCACATCATATTGTTGAGAGATAGCAATGAAACCACTTTTCAATTCAATTCCAAATCATTTATTCAGTTTAGCCTGTTCCAAGCACTTGTGAATGTCGAAGAAACTACGCCATCAATTCTTAAACCCTAACTAAGCGAGAGACCTTGTAGGTACTAAGAAGAACCTGCAAGAATCTCAAGGGTTCTATATCCGCATTTCAAAGAAATTAGCGTTTTTCCAAAGAAGTTATCTAAAGAATGAAAGCATTACTTTACTATTGATATAAACTTTAGTTTTAGGAAGCAATTTTTTTAAATTAGTGCCGTATAGAGATAAAAACATAATAAATTGTCAGGTATTTTATAACGAAGACAATCTGTTGAAGTGGAATTTCAAGTTTGCTTATCAGAGGTATTTTTCACAAAAGTTTTAGATGTAACAAATAAGAATACGACTAATATTTAATAATAAATAAATGCTTGGACATCTCCAAACTAAGCAAAGCTTGTAATATGGGTGCTAGACAACTGATATACTAATTATATACTTTTTAAATATATACTTATTATATATAGTAACACCCAGGCCCGTCACAGAAATTAAAATTTATCATTTCAATTTCTGCTCGGCCGAGAATCGAACCCGGGACCTCTTGCATGGTAGGCGGCATGTTGACCACTGCACCACTCAAATCGATACATTTATTTTTTCACTTATTGTTTATATTGTCAAGGAGTGCACTATAGAGAGAAAATTTAAAAAAAATATTTATTCACAGAGAAAATAAAATATTAAAAAACGCTCAAATCGATACACTTTTACATGTTGGTATTTAAAGATTCTAAAGTTATTCTCTATTTTTTTAGGAGTAATGAGGTACTTGTCTAATGTGTTGCGTGTTTTGTATATCCATATATACCTATACCTATTTATTTGATAATTTAATAGGAATTTTCAAAGTTCGCCCTCATTACGGCTCGCGCAGAGTTGTTTTGATCATTTGTATTGAAATTTTAAAAATGGAACGTGATCCGAATACTGTTTTTTTCTCCCTATCTTATTTTGTATAGAGTGAGTTTATTTGCAATCACTCCCAAAATTTGAACGAAAATTTCAGCACAAAGTAGTGAAGGAATGAAAGGAAAAACAAAGGGATTTCTCATGTTAGAAGAACAGATAATTTTACAAACTTTGCCATATCCTTAGCGATTAGTAATTATAGTAATAATTATTACAAAGGGCTTGAGAGCAGCTAACTGATATTAACTTACAGTAATAAAATTAAATTTGATTGGTCACGACACAAGTTACATAAATATCTCTGTTAGTTTATTAATATAATTTTTGATGTATTAGATAAACTCCTCACTTGTTTAGTATTAAACTAAATTTAAAGAACCTATTGTTTTATTAGTTTGTATTTACCCTTAGCACGAAACAAATTGTTGTATCGAATTTTCGGATATCATTGTTACCTACCTAAAAAGTAAGTGGCGTTGTACAAAAATCCATACTTTTTACATTTTCGATTTCTATAGCTTTTTGTGCTAATGCTATAATGCTCCTTTAGAAACTTTTAAAAACTAAAAAGTAGATTCCTAAAATTATTAAAATTGCTAAAAAACTTCTTATTTTTGCTTCTTTTTAGGACCGGCGCCAATATTTTTTGATCAAATTACTTTTGTTTTTGTAAAAGAATGGATACAATTTTCAATTGTATATTTATTGTCAGTGATAATTAGTAAGACAATTCAGTAAAATAAAATCTAGTTTTAACAACGTTATAGTATTTCAGTTTATTTATATTATTTTAATAAATTAAATTCATTGACATTGCATTAATAGTTACTTATACAAAATACTTCGGCTTAACCAATTTACTAAATTATATAAAACTAACGCCGCAACTTCGTCTGCGTGTCCATTCGGAAAATCCTTAGGGAACCTTTGACCGGGATTAAAAGTATCCTACCTTTAAATCCAAGCTATATTTCATCCAAATCTGTCAAGCCATTTTGCGTGATCGAAGAACAAACATCCAAACCCACAAACTTTCACATTTATCACAAATATTAGTAGGATAGCCCCGACAGAAATTACTTTTTATTTATTTTGTTATTTAAAAAATACTTTACTAATTTGCTATGCTCAGCTGCTTACTAGTCGTTAAGAAAAATGTGTAGAATCTCTTACGAATGCGAAATACGTTAATTAGACATTTAAATTGCAATCTTTAACTGCTGCGGAAATAAAAAAGAACTCATATTTATTCCGCATCCAATAGCCTTCACGATCTATATTTCATATCATACTATATATACTATATATCATATCTTCTTCTTCTTCGTGTTCCGCTCCTATCGGGGGTTGGACAACATCATAGCTATCTTGATCTTTCAGGCCGCTGCCCGGAATAGGGACTTAGTACTGCGACTGAACCAGTCCCGCAGGTTCTTCAGCCACGAATGACGTCTGGCGCTGCATTTACCCATAATTTTGCCCTGTATGATTAGTTGGAGAATTCTGTTTTTATCGTTTCTCATCACATGACCAAAATATGTGAGTTTGCGGCACTTGATGATTTTGATGAGTTCGAGGTCTTTGCCCATCCTTTGAAGTACCACTAAGTTGGTCACTCTGTCCCGCCACGAGATTTTGAGAATACGGCGGTACACCCACATTTCAAAAGCCTCTAGTTTGTTGAGTGCATTCTGTGTTAACGTCCAAGACTCAACCCCATACAACAGTACCGAGAAGATGTAGCAGCGGAATATACGCATCCTGAGGCTGAGTCCCAGATTCCTATTGCACAATATGATTAAATTACAATGTATGATTGATATCATATCATACATTGTAATTTAATCATATTTTTTAACTGATTGTGTCTCGCGTATCTCGTAAGATATTTAAAATTCAATATCAATACCTTTACATTAAAATGCCTTTAATAAGTACATTATTATTTACCTGTTATTATTATATATTGTATCAATCTTCTGAGCTATTAAAATCGATGTAACAAAACATCTTACATGAAAAGAATCGATTGTTAAGACGATGCCCAGACCGAAAGTGGCGCCGTGGTGAATTTTATTTTAATATTGTAATTATAATACATGATTTTAATAAAACTTTGTACGTGGAATTTTTAAGACTAGTATTTTTAGAAGGTATCATTACATTCCCTCGTAGTAATTTCTAGAAGTAAATAGCAAAACTGCAAAAAGTGGCTATTTTCGAGACATTTGCTATCTACTTCTACGAATGAATACGAGGGAATGATTCTTTTTTAAAATACTACACTATGGTTTTTGAAAATTCCACGAAAAGTTTTATTAAAATCCTTTTCTATTAACAACTTATTAAATTAATACCTCTAAGGGCGCCACTTTCAAAATGGAATGCACTTTAATGAGGGCTTTTCAAAATTATCAAAAGCTGTATGCTCAATAAATGGCGTTGATAAGAATGTATGTGTCAATGTGTTTTTTTTACTAAGCTTCGAAGAGTACTCAGGTAGGCAGGCAGATGTAACCATAAAATGTTTCTCTTTGGGCAGATTACAGCCAGCAAGCGCTTACTTGTCTCTTTGGTACAGGCCGTTTATTTTTAAAAACCAATTTTGAAACTTTTCATTCCAACGACGCCATGTAGTGAAGCAAATAGTTACTAATTTTTTTAATGTCATTTTGAAAAGCTTTTATTAGATAATCAATTTTAATCTTTTCTAAACCCTTTTAATCGAATTGTTGTGGGAGATTTATATAATAACTAGCAGTAAAAATCAATTATGTAACTAGAACAAAGAGGTAATAAGAAAGATCAAGGTTGTAGTTACAAGTTCAAACAATCAGCTGTGTGAATATTTATGTAATATGATAGATGTACGGAAGAGTTCATTCGTATTGTATTGACTCATTTGTTCAGCTCCATTATAGTGAAAAAAGTAGCTGTACTTGTTGTAAGGTAATTTGCATAGGTTGAACTATTCAGATTTTTAACTTCCAATCTTATAAGTTCTATGTCATAGTTTTTGGTATGAGAACTATCAAATTTATTAATGTTTAGTTACTATATAAAAAACTTCAAATTTTCAAAGATGATAGCCAAAGTTTTGTTTTTTTTTAAGTTACGCACGACTGCCCAAACAAGGAGTGTATTATGTTTAGGTTTCATGTACGTATGTTTGTATGTATGCGAGTTTCTTTATTCCACCGTAAAATCCAAATAAATGCCTGAACAGATTTGGATGTTTGGGGTTTCATTAGAACCCTTACATCATCTCGAGTGATGGCTATACTATGCGACCAAAGCTGAAATCACGAAAATGATACCACACTTGCCATAGTAGCTATAAATTGTGTCTTTTCTTTTATATTTTGGATCATTCCCTTTTTCTGGAATTTTCCTCCTTCATAAATACAAGGTTATTTGTAAAACATCAACAATCTCGCAGGAGAAGTTTAGTAACATCATAAACAACAACATGCATTTGTTCTACGACTTTTCCGAAAACAGACAACAAACATTCACTTCCCATACAAAGCTCGATCAGCTGTTCGGACATTTGCATGGAAAGTCGATTATTCGGAAAAGTCTTTTTCGGAAAAGTCAGAGAACAAATGTAGTTTCGCAGAGAGTTGGTTCAATAGTAAAAGGTTTTTTGTAATACGTTGTATATCATCAAATATCTTAACATTTAGTTGATTAGTTATTCTTTGTTTCGAGAGTGACTATTTATTACGTACAGTGACTATTTATTTGTGAGTATTTAGCAACTTCTTAACATATTAGTAAATACTTTACAATTTCTACATTCAAGCATAGACTTCGTTTATTATTACCTACTCAAGTTAAGAAACTCCAACGATTTACATAATGCTTATCATCAATCAATCTAAGTTGTCAGTTATTTGATATGTTCATCTAACTTGTCAGGTGCGAGTGATGCAAGACTGCAATAGTAGGTTATATCTAAGTCATGCGCCGGAGATCATTCAAGCTATTATGTTGTTTCACATTAGATAATTTGAGGAATCGTCATTTGTTTCGAACGTGCGTTAGTAAGTAGCTTTTATTCCTTGTTGTATCTTCTTTTGTTTTTAACAATGCAATAATTTGGGACTCACCCACCAATCCGAATTTGTTCCGCGTGGTTCCTTATAAATGACCCATCTCCCTTAACCACTCATAAGGAAGGCCTGTGGAACCAGAAGTTGGAACAATGGGTACATTCTGGCCGACAAAACTCCGAGATCGCCATAGAGTAAATTTTAACCATGGAAAGTAATTTGTATAGAATTTTCAATATTTTACTTTCCATGGTTAAAATTTACTCTATGGCGATCGATGACTCAGCGTTTTGTCTGGCAGAATGCACTTAATAAAAATGGCTGATGTTGAAATTGGACTCCTCTAGGTCTGTCATTAATTTACCTTAATATTAGCAAGAGCTAAATTTGTAAGAAATTAGAAATTAATTTATTTGCCTTTGAATAGGGTACACTGAAGTCTGAAGTTTGTTTCAGAGGTTTCGCATTCCAATGCCAATCTTTCGATATAGTTTAAATATGGGTCAGTCAGTTATATAAGAGATTATCCGGAACTTGGCATAAATTAAAAATCAATAAAAAGCGTACAAATGGTACAAAACCGCATAAGCAGATTGATTCTCCCACAATAACACGTACGAAACTCGTTAAAAGCACAATGTGTGTCAGCGCATTATTAAAAAAACAATAAACACAGTGGGTCACAGTGTTAGATTCATTTACATTCGCGACGTAACTAATGTTACGTCACTGTCACTTTCGTCGGACTTCGGACAGGTTTGCCGCTCACCAGCCGATCGCTGTAAATGTCGATATGTTTCATAGACGCTAAAAGCTAGATATTATTTTGTCACTATTAATATATAAAGCCTATGTCATATGTATGCCTCTGATAGAATCTGACCCCACTCACAATATTTACACCTTTACATTATAACTTTATATTATTAACGATAGCTAATCTAAAATCGGTAAATATGGATAACTAATCGATTTGAGATAAGTCTTTTTAAAATGCAATTTCGTAACAGATTGTAGATTGACTTTTCGGATTAAAGGTGTTTCCCAAAATATTATTAAAAATGCAGCATTTTATAACTTCTTAATTAGTAATATAAATATTATAAATGGGAGTATTATGATAACAGTGCTATTTAGTTAATGATATGGATGCATTAGTATAAACTAGTATATGTAGTATTATATTTATCTTTGGTATCATCATATGATGGCAAATTAGCGTATATACTTATGAAGTAATATCCTCAATCAAAATTAAGTTTTATTTTTTAAATATCCAAATCTAAAATATCTTACACGTTTATGAGCCTCAAATAGCTATTAACTTATTATGTATAATTTTAAGACTTGATTTTGCCGTAGCTGGCACACGTTGTCGCTTAAATCACTGAAGCGTTTAATTGACAAAAACTGAAAAAGACGACAAATGCACGACCAGTTTAAAAAAATTGCATTGAAAATGCATTGTTGTGATTTTGAAGTCGAATATAAAATATTTGTTCAAATACAAAACGAAATTTTTCGAAGTAGGTCAACATTCAGTCAGACTAATTTAAAATACTTGCAATCATATCAACAGTATACCAGAGATTAAATTACTTTTCGCCATTAAGGTGGCTATACTACCGAAAGTTGCACCCTCAGAGGTTTTATTTAATAAGTTGTTAATAGAATATAATTTTAATAAAACTTTAAGTGGAATTTTTAGGGCCCATAGTCTAGTATTTTTAGAAGGTATCACTACATTCCCTTGTAGTCATTCGTAGAAGTAGATAGCAAATATGTCAAAAACAGCAATTTTTATCAGTTTTTCTATCTACTAATAGCAGTGACTACGAGGGAATATAATGATACCGCCTAAAAATACTATACATGGACCCTAAAAATTCCACATCAAGTTTTATTAAAATTGTGTATTAGAATATATGTATGATATTAAATAAAATTCACTGCGTCGCCACTTTTGGTCAGGGCACTACCTTAAAACAATAACTTTTAAAACTGAACACCAAATTTTTCCAAGGCTTTACAGTACATTGACTTAACAATAAAAAGCAATTAAATTTAAAACTATCACTTCCTTTACATATTCTATATAAATCTGAAGCCTTGGTCTTATGACTGAAACACAACCTCGAAATTAACGCAAAATTTAACAATAACAGCTCTGCATAAATGCCGTATTTCGAGCAGAGCAAGTGTCAAAATTGTGTAAAATCAATAATAATAAAGATTTTGATATAACCTTGTCGTTTTCCTGAACCCTGGCTTTGTGATTTAATATCCGTGTAAAGAAAACGTACTCATACGAAATAATATGGTCGTTTATGGCAGTACAATAAGCAATGTAAACTGTGAGATAATTAAATACTTAAACCTACTTTGTTATTGCTGTTTCTCTGTAAAGAAACTACAGCTTTCGAACAATATCGAAGTCAAACATATTATTGAATTTATAGTGATAAAACCTCTCAGAAATTAGCTTGTTTGTAAGAAAAACCATATACTAATTGGACCTGACAGTTTTGAAAGGTATCCCTTGGAAACATAAACTAAAGTAACAAATTGCACGGAGTGGTGCAGTGGTCAACATGCAGATAACCACGTAAGAGGTCCCGGGTTCGATTCCCGGCCGGGCAGAAATTGAAATGATGAATTTTAACTTCTGTGACGGGTCTGGGTGTAACTATGTACAATAAGTATATATTTAAAAAGTACATTATATAAGTTATCTAGCACCCATATTACAAGCTTTGCTTAGTTTGGGGCTAGATGGCGCTGTGTGAAATTGTTCAAGCATTTATTTATTTATCTCTTAAGGCGGTTGTATGACCGAAAGTGGCGCCCTCAGAGGTTTTTATTTAATAAGTTATTAATAGAAAAAGATTTTAAAAATGTTTATCGTGGAGATTTTAGGGCTCATGGTCTAGTATTTTTAGAAGGTATCACTACATGCCCTCGTAGTCATTCGTAGAAGTAGATAGCAAATGTGTCAAAAACGGCCACTTTTAGCAGTTTTTCTATCTACTTCTAGCAGTGACTACTAGGGAATGTAACGATACCGTCTAAAAATACTAGACTGTAGGCCCTAAAATCTCCACGATAAACATTATTAAAATTGTGTGTTAGAATTATAATATTAAATAAAATTCACCGCGGCGCCACTTTCGCTCAGGGTACCACCTTAAGAATAAAAATAAAATAGAGTCAAGGTTAACTAAAAAAACAAAGTAATTTGCTGCAGTAGTAAATACTTGAATATAAAACACCGACAAATAACTGAATTAAAGCTAACCCAACAAGAATCTAAGATTTTTTTACATAATATTAACTCCACTATAATATAATAATTATTTTTACAAATAACTATCAATTAGTAAAACAATAGACCAATTGTAATTATTTTTAATTAATTTCCTATCCTCTTGCAATATCTTTGAACCTCACGAAGCAATTAATTGCAAAATAAGTAATAATAAAATCGTTGACAAAATATTTTCTCTTTCAAGGTTGCTTTGCTAGTAATTTATTTAGTGGGTACCAACTTTATCTAGAGAATAATTATAACTAACGAATAAACCTTGAATTCTAATAAAATGTGCGTACCATTATATATAATTTATTTCATTTTATTTTATGCAAATCTTTACGAATCCAAAATGGTAATTAACAATATTAGGCAACAACTTTGATGTATTGATCTGATGACAAATTCTTTATGGTGTAGTTAATTTACATACATAATATGAGTTTTTTATATGCAATTAACCCTTAAACTGTAGTCGTGGGTCCAGTGGACCCACGTTCAATCTTTGAATGACATGGCGTGTCCCCCAGCGCCTACAACTCCTAGGTACCTTCCAACAGCAGCCATAGAGTAACTTAGGGAAAATGACGCGTTTCCCTCGCTACTACTAAGGTGAGCAGTGGACGCGCGGGTCCACTGCTCGCTGCACGCGCTGGTTTAACGGGTCCAATTTATGATGTCAATTTTTTATTATATGAAGTTTTTTTAGTTTTTGTTGACAAGTTTAAAATTGTTAAATTGAAAGTTATTGTTTTACTAGCGGCCGCCCGCGTTTTCTCCCGCGTGGTTCCTGTTCCCGTGGAAATATCTGGATAAAAAGTATTCTATGTTTTAATCTAGGCTATCTACTATCTGTGTGGCAAATTTCAACAAAAACCGTTTAGTAGTTTTTGCGTGATTGAGGAACAAACATCCAAACCCACAAACTTTCACATTTATAATATTAGTACGATTTGAAATAAAAAATAGGCGGGTCCCGTGGACCCACGACTATATAAGTGTGACTATTTTTCACCACTACAGTTAAGGGTTAAAGTGTTGCAAATGTTGCCTATAACTATTCATGTTTTCAAATAGCCGTGTCAAAAGATTACTGATGTATGCAACCTTGAACTACGATCTTGCATTGATCCATTTGTAGCATAAATAAATGAGGCATACGTTCATTAATTTTAACATACAGTTAAATCGATAATATGAATTTTAAAATACACTATATATTTTTTGGAATTTGAAATCCGTTTCACGGGAAAATGTTGGCTTAGTTTTTATTGGAGCATGAAATCTACCATCATAAAATGAGAACTAAATAAATTGCATCCCTTGGTTTTGTTTGATTTGCTAGGCTAATTAGGTCCAAGAAAATATTTTTTCTTATAAGGCTTAAGGTCTATAATTATTAAAATGCATAAAGAAATAGTTTTAATTTTAACCAATATTTGAGTAATAGTGGTCTAAAAGGATTTAATTAATCGCGCGTTGCAGTTGCGCAGGCGTCGCGTGACGTCAGCGCTTTCGCCGCGGAAGGAGGTCGCAAGAGCGAAAGGGGAAACACGGCCGACTGAGAACAACTTACGTGTCTGATACGTCACTGGTTGCGAAAAGGCTGCGCCTAGGATTAACCTTTATCTTTGTGAAGGAGGATAATGCCAGAAAAAAGAAATGATCTTAAATATAAAAAAAATACACGAATAAGAAGGTTTTTTTGTCCACAACGGGATTGTGATTGGCCTTCACATCACCTGATGTTAAGTGACGAAAAGGCCGGAGATGGAAGCGCACTACACCCGGAGTCCTCATCACTGAGGAACCGGCTATCTTACCTCTAACTATCGGAACACAACAATTTTTAAATGGTTTGTCATAGCGTCAGACTTAGGTAAGATGGTGGTACCTAGCCAGTCGGGCCTGAAATAATCCCTACCACCAACTAAACCGAGCACAAATTGCACCTTCACCTGGGAATCGAACCCGGGATTCCTGCGTCAAACGTGGGCAAACCACTAGACCACAGAGACGGTTAGATAATACTATAGATATGGAAAACATCAATCAAATATGTTAAACAATACATTACGAATTAAATATCAACCGTATCGTATGTCTTTACTGTCAAAATTGCTTAAAAAAGGACAATGATTCAATAACCATGACTTGTTTTACCAAGTAAACCAGTTACACCTTTTTAACACTTGATGATTGCGTCTTTATTATATCATCTAAAGGAGGTCGCCGAGAGCGAGAGGAAAGACGGCCAGTGGCCTAGAATGTCAACAATGCCCGTATCTTTATATTGTGAATTGAACAGAGTTGTGATGTATCTTATAATTTTTTAATAGTACAGGAAGTTGATAGTGTAGACTTTTTTGGCAAATATATTATGTGACAGCAAAGAAGCAAACATATTTATTATGTCATTAAAAGGGGGTCACTAAGAGTGAAATGGGAAACAGGGCCAATAACCACTCTCTGCCATCGGTTGTAACTTTGTGTTTTAGACGTATTGTTGAGTATCATTGATGGTTATAAGTTGTGATGTATCTTGTAATTTTTAAATAGTGTACAGGAAGTTGATAATCTAGACTTTTTTAGCAAATATATTATGTGGGACCTAGCAAAGAAGCAAATTTAATTATGATGTCATTAAAAGTGGGTCACTGAGAGTGAAATGGGAAACAAGGCCAATGACTAGGGGCCCTATTTTTGAATCGCTCGGCTGGCGTTGGCGTTGCAGCTCATACATTTGAGTTGATTTGTCGAACGAAAATCAGTAGAAACGAACGCTTGACGCCAGTCGAGTGATTCAAAAATAGGGCCCCTGGAATTTCTGCCATCGGTTTTAACTTTGTATTTTAGACATATTTGTCATTGATAGTTATAAATAATCTTGAAGTTGTAAGGCTAAGAAATAAAGTAACATTTTAATCAAATATTATTATATCCGTTTGAAAAAGTGCCTAATACACGTTACAAAATGTATCATATTGTAACAATATTACTTACTAATTAAGTTTAAATTTGCAACTTTATAATGTTTTGATATATGCAGTGACCAACATAATTACGTGAAACTGGATTACGGCTAATTTGATGTATTTAGAGTAGAATAATATAAACAGTGTTAATTTAAAATTTTATGAAAATTATTGACGTTTTAATTACAAAATTCTGCGTAAAAGTGCATTAATAGAATATGTATGTTTTAAAGCTCTATGGATCCAATTTGTATTGATATTGAGCCATTAATATAATTGAGTTATTTTTTTATTTATGACAGTAATTAATGGTCAAATGCACAAACTAAACATGTAATACAGACATAAACTGCCAATCAACGAAACATCATACTAATTATCTTAATAACGAAATACATGTAACATATAACAAAATACGTGTACATCATACATCATATTATCAGCTATGTTATGGCAGCTTTTTTTGCATACTTTTAATTTAAATCCTAATCCTATGACATAACTTAATGACACTTCATTTGATTGACGTATGATTGAGTAATATAATAACATTTTCTTCTTTGTTTTCATTTCTGAATAGATTTTTCTATTTTCAACTCTTTACCATTGAAATTAAGTTAATTCTCACATAAATCGATGATTTCTAAAAGGACACTTGTCACACTGTATTCTCTAGTTGAAAAATTTCAAGAGACGAAAAAACAAAAGGCATGTGCCTCTTTAGTTCTAAACGAATATTTCGATGGCGTACCAACTTATAAAAGAAAATGAAAGCAAACATACACAATCTTTAAAATATTATTTACCATTAAAAAATGCCTTGGATATGGACAAGTGCCCTACGTTATAAGTTGACTAATCAGAGGGCCTATTACTTAAAAAACCGGCCAAGTGCGTGTCGGGCCACGCGCCATAGGGTTCCGTAGTTACCTTATACCATACCATATTTAATACCACCTATAATTTTTCGTCTGTAAAAATAACTTTGTTTTTCACAGTGTTGGTATGAATGACAAAGTTATATTTGCGGTTTTGGAAAATGTGCTATATCTCAAAAACTAATTACTATATCTCGTTCAAATTAATTTTGGTTGAAAGTGTTTATTAATATCTACAGCATATATTTTTTTTAGATTTTTCACTCTCTTATTTCAAAAGTTAAAGGGGGGGGGACACACATTTTACCACTTTGGCGGTGAATATCTTTCAAACGGTTGACTTTGAGAAAAAGTTGTCTTAGAAACCTTAATGTCATTTTTAAAGACCTATCTATAGACCAACACGTGTTGGTTTGAAGAAAAAAAAATTTTTCAGTTTCAGTTCCATGTATGGGGAGCCCCCCCTTAATCTTTTATTTTTCTTATTTTTGTATTAAATTCGTTAAGCGGTTAACAGAATACATCTACCTACCAAGTTTCAACTGTGTAGTCTTAATACTTTCGGAATAAAGTGGCTGTGACATACGGACAGACAGACAGACAGACAGACAGACAGACAGACAGACAGACAGACAGACAGACAGACAGACAGACAGACAGACAGACAGACAGACATGACGAATCTATAAGGGTTCCGTTTTTTGCCATTTAGGCTACGGAACCCTAAAAAGCGATAATTGAACGATGTTCGTCCCACTCCGTAACACTATCAAGTCACGTATGTATAAGGTTCAAAATCAAGTGACAAAATCACGATGATCGTCCGATTAGGTACCTTATTCTTTTTTTGTAATAGACCCTCAGTTACGTGTCAAACGATGACTGATTGTGACATCAAGAAGAATGCTCGTATCGTTAACAGGACGTCCTGTGACAGACCGTTGAGCAAAGAGCGGCAAGTCACTGGGTCATTGTCGGTGTTACTAATTGCCTAGTTTTTACCTTAGTTTAACTTGCTTTTTCTTTCCTTAAAAAACAATAGGTAGTTGTGATTCAATACGAGTAAGTATTCTGGGTTTTAACTGATGGTATTTTGTGGTCTCCGAGCTACACGGTATAAATTTTGGTGAATCGTAAGAAATAACGCAACTAAAAGAATCGCGTTTCAGTTTTAAAAGTAGAGTAAAAAATTATTTTTGTATGATAATAGTCCCCTTTTATTTTGATCATAAATAACATCAAAATGAAATAAGTACACAGAGGTAGGTAGTTGTAGTTTTATGCGAAAGCATAAACTTTTATATTCATAATTATACATTGTCTCAATGTCTGTCCATCAGCCATTTTTGATGTCCCCACTGCTGGGGCACAGGCCTTCCTTATGTGTGATACGTTGGGTACCGACCAAATTTTGTTTTTGATAATGGATTATTTCAAGGTAATCTACTCTAAATGTTCTATTTAGTACCTAGCAAAAATTTTTTGTACTTGTCGACTGTTAGCCATACGGCAACCGTGAACTTGGTCGGTACGTAACGGACTCGTCTCGTACGGACCAACATTAAAAAATATATATTCGAGTAAAAGATGTTACAGAATCATTTGTACTTGTCATATACTTTTTGATGTGTGCATCTGTTTTCAAAACACATGCTTAAATCTATAAGGAATCCCTATTTCAAGTTGGTCGATACGTAACGAAATACTTTCCGCACCGACTTATAGAGTATATTCTTTTTAATTGTTGTTTCAGCATAAAATTATGAACTTACCGAAAATGTACCTACTTTTAAAATGCTACAAACAATGAATACTTATAAAAGATCCCTATAGACTGTGATGTGATAGATACAATTTCAGAGAAGGTCACTCTTTATAGCTAGTAGCATTTTCTATACCTACAATACAATGTGCCTTTTTATGAGAGTCAAAATGGCAGGTGTATCATGGCAAATTAAACTGTATCAAATACCAAAAAAAAATTACCTAAAATGTATTATTTTATACCTTGAATTCAAAAATTTTTACCTAAATTAGAAAAAAGTTATATCGAAATTAAAGGTACACGCGCCATATTGACGTCAATATGGCGGGTGTTCTATAATAAATCAATGTTGAACTATAATAGAATCAAAGGCAGCTAAGTGCATAAATGTCAAATTGTCAGGAAACGTCTTTGAAGTTTACCTCAATAATCACGTGGATCACTTTTGTATGGGCTTTAGCTGCCTTTGAACCCAACTTCAATTTTTAAACCTAATTTAAAGGGCTTTAGCTATTTTTGTTTCTAAAATAAAAAAAGAAAATAATTAAAACCGAAAATGCTCTAGATGGCGTGATACTCAGTTCGTTTTCATAATTTATTGCATTTAGCTGTCTTTGATTCTATACCCCTCATATATAGTACTAAATACTACCTAATGAATGGTACTAAATAATAATAAACTAATGGTACAATATGGTACCAAATAATTTATACTTAATAGTACCTGATGAATGGTACTAAATAGTAACAAACTAATGATACTATATGGCACTAAATAATTTGTACTAAATAGTACCAAATGAATATAAAATATAAAATAGTAACAAAGAATAGTACTATATGGTAACAATTAAATTGTAGTAAATAGCACCTAATGGATGGTACTAAATAGTTACAAATAAATTGTACTATATGGCACCAAATAATTTGTACTAAATAGTACCATTTATATAGTTACAGACAAATGGTACTATATGACACCAAATAATTTGTACTAAATAGTACCATTTATATAGTTACAAACGAATGGTACTATATGGTACCAAATAAATTGTACTATATGGCACCAAATAATTTGTATTAAATAGTACCTAATAAATGGTACTTAATAGTACCTAATAAATGGTAGTTAGTTCGAAACGAATAGTACAAAATAGTAGTTACCAAAATATGAATGGCACTAATGAATGGTAAAATCTAGTCGTGATATACTTCAAAACCATAAGGATCCCGCCATCTTTACGTTCATAAAAAAACTGTTGTTTGATTTCTCAGAAACTACTTAAGTAATCGAGCATGTGATTTTTTTGCCTTGAGCTACTTTTAAGGTACATTTTTTTGATGTAGTTATATTTTATGTATAATGGTTCAACATTGATTTATTAAAGAACATCCGCCATATTGACGTCAATATGACGGGTGTACTTTTAATTTCGATATAACTTTTTACTAATTTAGGTACAATTTTTTTAATTCACGGTATTAAATAGTACATTTTAGGTTTTTTTTTTGGTATTTGATACAGTTCAATTCGCCATTATACACCTGCCATTTTGACTCTCATAAAAAGGCACATTGTATTGCAGGTATAGAAAATGCTACTAGCTATAAAGATATTGAGAGTGACCTTCTCTGAAATTGTATCTATCACATCACAGTCTATAGGGACATTTTATAAGTATTTATTGTTTGTAGCATTTTAAAAGTAGGTACATTTTCCGGAAGTTCAAAATTTTATGCTGAAACATCAATTAAAAAGAATATACTCTATAAGTCGGTGCGGAAAGTATTTCGTTACGTTTCGACCAACTTGAAATAGGGATTCCTTATAGATTTAAGCATGTGTTTTGAAAACAGATGCACACATCAAAAAACCGGCCAAGTGCGTGTCGGGCCACGCGCAGTAGGGTTCCGTAGGTACATTATACCATACCATATTTTAATACCGCTATCATTTTTCGTCTGAAAAAATAACTTTGTTTTTCACAGTGTTTGTATGAATGACAAAGTTATATTTGCGGTTTTGGAAAATGTACTATATCTCGAAAACTAATTACTGTATCTCGTTCAAAACAATTTTCATTGAAAGTGTTTATCAAGATCTATAGTTTATATTTTTTTTAGATTTTTCACCCTCTTACTTTAAAAGTTAAAGGGGGGGGGACACACATTTTACCACTTTGGCGGCATATATTTTTCAAACGGTTGACTTTAAAAAAAAATAGTCTTAGGAACCTCAATGTCATTTTTAAAGACCTATCTATAGACACCCCACAAGTATTGGTTTGATGAAAAAAAATATTTTCAGTTTCAGTTCCATGTATGGGGAGCCCCCCCTTAATCTTTTATTTTTTTATTTTTGTATAAAAATCGTAAAGCGGTTCACAGAATACACCTGCCTACTAAGTTTCAACTATGTAGTCCTAATACTTTTGGAATAAAGTGGCTGTGACATACGGACGGACAGACAGACAGACAGACAGACAGACATGACGAATCTATAAGGGTTCCGTTTTTTGCCATTTTGGCTACGGAACCCTAAAAGTATATGACGAGTACAAATGATTCTGTAACATCTTTTACTCGAATATATATTTTTTAATGTTGGTCCGTACGAGACGAGTCCGTTACGTACCGACCAAGTTCACGGTTGCCGTATGGCTAATAGTCGACAAGTACAAAAAAATTTTGCTAGGTACTAAATAGAACATTTAGAGTAGATTACCTTGAAATAATCCATTATCAAAAACAAAATTTGGTCGGTACCCAACGTATCACACCTTCCTTATGGGTGGATAAGCAGCCGGGACCAACGGCTTAACGTGCCTTCCGAAGCACGGAGGAGTTCGCGATAGTAAATTTTTGGTCACCCATCCCATGACCAACCCTTGCAAACGTTGCTTAACTTACGCAATCGCTGGGCCAGGCGATAAACCACTACGCCACCGAGCTCCTCGTTTGTTTTTGTGTGTTCGTTATCTCAATAGTTATGAAAAAACTATAAACGTAAATATTTTCTGATCCCGATGCGGAATAAACACACAACTTTTGCATAATCACAAAGTGAAATAATTACGGATATTAGATCCGAACGAACCCGGAATTGCAAATGGCCGCTTCCGATATACAACCGATAATTTGTTATCCCCGAGTTAAACGTGACAAGAGAAATTGACTGATATGAGTGACAATCTTATTTTATATTTGAGGTGACAACTTACTCAGTTGGTTGACAATGGTTTAGTTATACTTGTTTATATATTGAATAATAGTTTTTGATAAAGTAAATTGTCGATGGTTAAAAAATCTTACTTAGTGATAGATAAAGTTAGTGTCAGAAGTGGCAAAACGTTTTAGCTAGGTCTCTGTGGAATTTTCAACATTCATTAACAACGCTTGGATCACCCTATCGTACGTACACTTTTTTCTTTTAAAATTTTAATTCACAATGCTTTACAGTAGTTCGAGTGTGAGCTGAGTTGTTGGTGTAAGTGTGGAGACCTTAATGCTTTCATGATTTCTCGTAAAATCTATTATTCTCTACCTCTCTTCTGTTTAACACGCCTCTAATATTAAATAGTTTTTTCTGCCCATGAATATAAATATAAGTGACACCAATCGAATAGTGCAACATCTAAGTCAAGGCCACAACCTCGATACAGTTATTCGCAATAAATTCAGCGTTCGGGGTTCACGAATTTATGATCAACTATGTCAAGTCTGATTAATTAGTCACAGAATTATGTTAATACAGCCTTTCCATTTAATGTGGCGTAAAAATCGTGCACTTAAAATAAAAGAGTTGAAGTGTTCAGGGTTAATATTTCCAAAAATAAATATGAAAATTTTAATTTTGGTAAAGATAGGAAAATGAAGGTACAGTGTTGACCCCTGTAAATTAGACACTACTAAGTAGATCTTTTTTAATGATAAATAGGCAAGCTGATGGTAAGCGATGATGCGATCTACGGTGGTTATTTGTAACATACCTATTCACTCGTGACTTAAAGGCCTCCAGATTGAACCTATCGGGAAACACTGACTCAGGCAAGGAGTTCCACTCTCTATCAGTACGGATGATAAAATTTGGAGTAAAACGCTTAGTGCGAGTCTTTTGAATATCCACCAAAAAACGGTTGCTCTGATTCGTACGTCTGGTTGTCCGATAGAAGAAAGGAGATGGCAGAATTAAGTTGTGCAATTCCACTGCACACTCGCCGAAATGTATCGTAATGTAATGTATTCGTATGGGCAATAGTTCTGTGATCCGCTAGGTAGTAAGTAACACGCCACTATTATAGAAAAAAACATTGATATTTTTATTAACGAAGTTCTAATTAGGTACACATAATCATATCAGAAGCTTGTAATCAATCTTACTCAGCAACTCGTAACAACTTTGCAAGAAGACACCAGCATTTCAAAAGCTGAAATCACAATTTTAAGCAAATTATAGCTCTAAATTGTTGAAATCTTCACTAATGTCCCAATTATCACGATATTTGTAACGGAATGCTCGTTTAACAAGAGGTTAATGAAAGGTGAAGTTTTTAAAAGTTTTTTTAATGTGACATTTGGGGTATTGAAGTTTGACTGCATTCATTTCACATTAGAGAATTAAGCAATTTAGTTTCACAAACTAACAAGAAAAATATTAATTGTATATTTTTTACCACAAATAAAACATGTTGTTTATTTTGAAAATAGGATTTACCTACTTAATAAACAAAAAACAATTTTTCATAACAATATCCTGCTCGTAAGATCAATTTATCAATTTTATTCAAACCGTTCGGTCGTCAAAAGCTTGCGCAATATAATTAAGCTCAGCACTAAAGTTACTCAAACGAAGTCATTTAAGTTTGAGGTGATTTGAGTTTAAGTCGACCACAGCAATAAGCACTAAAATTGTGGTCAGTTTTATACTGATTGACACCAATGAATTTGGCTGCGATTTTACTGACCTTTTACATAGGTATCATTGAATGGATATGACTAAAGACAATCTTAGGCCCGAGCTATCTTGAGATCATACCTGAGATGAAGACTTCATAAAAGAAGAGGTTCTCAGTTCATTGGATTCTTTTTTTACATAGGTAGGTACTTTAAGATATAGGTTTTGAAATATGGCTTCTAATATCAGTTTCTTTTATAAACTACCTATTTTATAAATAAATGATTTATTGTCACACATTCGTGAACTTACTAAAGATAACAGAAATATTTTTTTCATTACTGTTCAAATGGTTTGGTTTTTCGTAGTCGCTCGTAGCACACGTCTACGTACGCTACGAAATTTGATGCTGATGTAATGCGTTGATGTCTTTTCTTAGGAGAATTTAATTCTTTAAATAAATTAAGTTTTTTCATGGTCACATTTTAATAAAATAGGTGAAAACATTACAATTTGATGTAATTTAGATGTTAAGGCTACTACTTTGATGTTGCGGTGACCAAATCTCATACAAATTAAATCTTTGTTGCGTACAATTTATCGCATATTTGTTTACCAAACTGTCGAAAATAAAGTCTATTGTTGGAATAATTCAATAACTACGTTTCAAATCTAGGTTCTATTGTGTATAAGAGTAAAATATATAGGAGTAATGATAGTTATGATTAATTCAGGTAACTATATTGTTGTATGAAAAGGCATAAATAATCGATTGCACAGTAAGTGTATGCAACAGACCAATCAAGTGTATGAGTAAGTGGGACATTTCTTTGTACATATTGTGAACAATAAACGCAATTGCTTCACGACACCGCGTGGTCTGTGAGAAAATTGGTATAATTTTAATAATCTTACTTCCTAATCATGTAAAATATGGTAAGGTAACTTTTCTCGAGTTAAATTTTGTTATAGTTATTTCTTCAACTGTACTTTAATGAGAGGTATTAAAACACGAATATGGGTTTACTCATGTGGGTTTACTAATGTGATACTATTATCACATGAGTGTTTTAATACCTAATTATGTACAGTTGCATACAAGACTTTATCTACACCCATTTTTTTTTCTTATTTTTATTAGGGAAACAAACAATATTTTAATACATATGGATTAAAAACACCCATGATATTTATCTAAACCCATGATATGTATCCTCTATAAAGGTTTTGACTTTGACTTTGTCTTTGATTTTGACTTTTCTCTCCCTCGTCATTATGTCTTCCGCAAGAGTGTTATAATGTTGTACTGAATTTCATAATGCGTTGCTCGCGCGTGGGCGCGCGGCGCTGCAGGCCCAGCTCTCGCTCGGGATATCGTAATGATGGCAGTAAGCTAACTGTTTCAGAACCCCTTACAGAGGATTTAAAGCATGGGTATAGATAAACTTTTTTAAATAACTGGGTTTTATACAGTCATAGAAGAAACCAGTACAAACATTTTATTATAAATTTTATATTTCTATGATCATATAGGTATGATAGTTGTTTAGTTACACAACCGTGGATTTAAACATGATTAAACTAAAGGGCAAAGTTACCGGCTTGAACAAGTTTTCAAAGTAAGATTATGAAATCAAAATTTATATGTAGGTAAACACATATTTTTTACCAGTTACAAATTTTAACCTTTATGTTGTTATATTGCTATCTTTTAGTATATTCTTTTTTATTTTTATTTTCTGTTGCTAACTAAATTTTATTTTTTCCAGGTAAGAACAGAAACAAAAGGGGTATCTACCTACCTACCTGTAAGTCCTAAATATATCAGTGGTTTAGCGCTACTCAAAGCGTGGTTCGCTAAGGTTTCGCCAATCAAATCGTACGGATTTTTCTCCGGGAAGAAAATGTTTCGCAGTCGTCTCATACACTAAAAAGGGGTTCGTGAAGCTTAAAGTTTGAGTAGCCTTATGTAGTTATGTAGTTTTATGAAAACCGGTCAAATGTAACTTGGTGCCTATTGAGGCAAAATCTCATTGCTTACAATTAGATGAATAAAATTGATTGCTTCATAAAACTGTCATACGATTCTGAATCAACAGTACCGTCTGTTATTCTGGTTTTTTTTTTCTTAAAAAATGACAATTTTACTAAACGCAATACAATGTTTGGCTCTGGCTGTAGGCCAGTAAGGAATTGGCGATCCAAAATTGGTGAATCAGGAATTGGCGAAAAAGGAAGTTGGCGAATGTGGAAGCAGTGGTTGATTCGTACACCTACTTTATAAATAACGGATAAATTAAAAAGCTCCACACCCAAGTGATTGCCGAAAACGGGAGCATATTAATAAAGTGTTTACGTAACCGGCACGCCCAATGTGAACTAGTATCACTTTTACCGACGTCCTTGTGCGCCCGCGCAACGAACGAACGTCTACCAAGGAGCTGGTATGAAATCAACTTTAATTTTCATAATATATGATATGAGTGTATTAAAACTATTCCAAAAGAAGACCATACAATAATCTATGCGATTATGACTCCTTGTTTATATCAAAATTATTCGAGTAGTTTAGAGCTGCTTTATAATATTATCATGCTAATTGTAGGGTAATTCAGGGATGATGATATAAGGTAATCCTATTAGAGTTACAAATATGGAACTTTGGCTGTTTTGATGTTTATTACTCAATCACGCAAAACTGGCAGAACAGATTTGGTTGAAACTTAGCACACAGATAGTTTAGGCCCTGAAATAAAACATAAGTAGGATACTTTTTAACCCGGTCAAATGTTTCCTAGGGATTTTCCGAATCTCCATGCGGATTTACTCGCGGGCGGAAGCTAGTATAATAAAAAAAGTGTATTTAAACTTATGCAGAGTATTGCAGAGCATGTAATTGAAAGAAATACTTATATTAACAACATGAGATGAGAATTACGTTCTTTTTGGATAGAATTTTAATGGGAAATGAAATAAAAGAACTATAAGAATCCCGAAGACAAAAACTTTCTTGATTTAAAGAATATTGTCACTCTTATGGTGTGGATAAATCAATAATGATATTGTTAATCTGTATTTTGTTTAGGAATAAAACCTCACTTAGTTCGACAGGAAAGCACGATACTTAAGGTTGAGGTCTTATGCAAGATTCTATGAAATGATACTAAAACAATCTGTACCTACAATAAAAATGCTTTTAACTAAATCATACAATAGCCTCAGCCAACCTCAAACGAGCAAAATCAAACTTTACTTTACCCCACATAAAATGAAGGTAGGCTTTAAGTTACGCAAGTTGTTATTCTATAAAGAGCCGCTGATTAAGACTTCCTACTTTTAGAAAGGCTGGCATAGTTTCAGTCATTGTATGTAATTTCATCGTGTCTACACAGTTTGTTACAACATATTTTTAACGTCTCATTACTATCACATTTCAAATTAAAAATTGCGATGGGTAACCCCACTTGAAGTATTGAATCCACAAAGTCAGAAGCAGTGATTTAACTTTTAAGTAATAAACTATTTTTACGTCGTTAATATTATTTTACAAAATAAAAAAAAATGCCTTATATTTTTTTCAATTCAATTCAATGGCTTAATGCTATTCCACAATTTTTGTCTGCATGCACCTGTTCGTTAGATCCTGACTTATTAATATACCAAATCGTTATTTTATGTGACAACTACTCATTCTTTTTTTTTTACTTAAATACACTCATATGTTAATTTGTTTTTAAGATTATTTACAAATTTTAAGGTGTATTTATATACTCAATAACCATAAATTTTTAAAGACAAGGCTAAATTATTGTTCAATAAAGTTCACCGAACTGTCGATATCAATCTACAATAAACTTAAAAAAACTATTGACTTCTCAAAAAAACTCTTAAAAAAACTCACTCTTAAAAAAACTAGTCCCTAAAAAGCGTACATAATATCTTTAGCTCCACCATTTTCTAATTCAATCATTTGAGAAAAACCTCAAAAGTTGCGAAATTTAATCTATTAAGAATAAAAAAACTCTCTAACTACTTAACCTACATATTACTGAAGGGCGTCTTAAGTTTAGGTTTTTTCCACTGATCCAACGGGTCAGTCGGTGAAAGGGTATTGAGCAAACTGAGTCACTTGAGTCACCCCCCTACCCCCCACTTTATGCAGTCACCGCTCACGGAAACAGCTGTTTGCTAATACATGATATTGTATTAAATTAAACATCAAACAAAAATACCAACATTACAGTCACTAATACATAAAACTGATTGAATCAGAAGGGTATACCTTATAGATACATTAATAAAAATTTACATATTATTAGATTTAAATCACAGGTATTAAACGCGTTTAAACTAAACATAGGTGTTAACATATATAATCTAATAAAACGCAACTTGAAAGTTTAAGGTTTATAAAAATTTACATTTTGAACATCATTGCACTTTAATGAATTTAATAATTGCACATTTTTGCAAAAAAAGCTTGATTAAAAAACTTTACGTTTTGGCTAACGCGCAAATGAAAATAACTCATTATTTATTAACTACCTATATCTTTGCGGTAATACCTAAACTTGTATGAAATAATCAATCAAATTTATTTATTTTTGTGACAACTTAAAATTGTAATAATTAACTCATGCGTAAAGTAGAGATCTATTTTACGCAAATGTGAGAAATAATAATACATAATAACTATTGAGCTCTCTTTTACAAATAACGATAACGATGTCTTTAAATAGGTAATCTTAACAAACCTATAGATACTTAAGTGTAAGAAGGCAAAGCTGGACTGTCATTGTCTGTATGATTAATGATACGGGCGGCCATTAACGCAGGCGTCGGCGCGTGCGCAACACAACGCGGTATTATAACGCAACACGAGCTTAGTTTAAATAGTTCTGGAAAGAAGTAGGTAAGCCTTTTCTTAATTTTAACGCATATACAGGGTCATTTTGAACTTACCATCCAAATTTTGAGGATGTGTTCACTGTTCAGTCCATGAAACTGAACAACTTTCTCTAAGGAACACATGGTCAAATATGTAAAATAAAAATCGACTTTTCATACAAATCAAAGAAATCACGTGATCAATTTAGTATGGGATGACCAAAATTTTCTGGCGAAATTTGACACATGTTTTTTAGAGAAAGTTGTTTAGTTTCATGGACTGGACACATCCTTAAAATTTGGATGGTAAGTTCAAAATGACCCGATATACTCATCAACTATGTCTAGGGATACAGGTGTTATTTTCATACAAACGAGGTAACTTTGAAGCATTGGTTTTCTGCCAGGGATGTACCGTGCTGTGATCTGATGATGGCCATCCAGGGAGAAAATAGAGGAAATTCAGATCGCTATACACACCCAACGTTCAGAGTTCTCAGTTTCAGGATTTACATACATTTTCATGCTATTTTCGCGGTTTTTTTAAACATGTCCTTCAACCTTTTAGAATGCTGGTCAGATCAGTTGGATGTGTATAGCGATCTGAATCTCCTCCATTTACTACCTAGATAGCCATCATCAGATCACAGCACAGTGTATCCCTGGCAGGAAACCAAAGCTTCAAAGTTACCTTGTTTGTATGACAATAACACCTGTATCCCTAGACAAAGTTGATGTGTGTATTTCAGAGTTCCATGCCACAAATTTAGAAATTGAACCTTTGTAGGATATTTACCCTGTCTGCCTATCAGTTAAAACCTTTTTTCTTGTGAAAGTATCACGTTAAGTTGTAACTCATATCAAATACTATTTTTATTTATAATATCAACTATTTAAATGCATTTTATTTCTCTATAAGTATATTTTATGTATTTTTACAGCATAATTAATTGCTAATATTATCTTATATATTATATTTTCGAATAGCGTTTGATAATTTTTAACTTCTTGAAATAGCTTTTCTGTTAATTTAAGTTAATTGACTATTTACGAGTAATAAGTAAATAATACAGCTACATGAAACGGCTACAGTTGGCATAGATTATACTTATATGGTAACTGAATAAACATATCTGTCCCCATCTTCACGCGATGTAAAACCATTTAATTTTATCCCAACATCATTGTTACGTCATAAGTGCATAGTGTCATTAATATTTTACGTCATAAGGAAGGACAAGAAATGGTCACAAATTATTTATTACGTGACAAAAGTTTTGATAATATCACTTTATGTAACACACACAATTGGAAGACGCACTACACCATCTTACAATCGCCACTTAAATTGTTACGTGGTTAATTTAACTTTTACTAAAAACAAAACTGAAATTTTGTAGCCTGACAATGGGTGTTACAACTAAAAGAACATTAATTTATAAATAATAGTGGGTAATTTTGGTCATTATAAATCACTGTGAATGTCTGAAATGACTCTAATTATAAAAATAGTAGGTACAAACTTGTTTAGTGTGAAATGACATTAAATATTCCTTTTTAACTTGCAAAATCAAATGTATGGTATATTTAGTGATTTGTTTCGCCATCAGCTATCAGCGTGAACGTAAAAAGTACTAGAAAATTTCGCGCTCTCACTAGCGACTCGGTAGCATAATTGGTCAGTGCATTGGGCCGGAATCCCAAGGGTGCGTGCGGGTTCAAGTCCCGTCTGAGCTGCTACGCGTGAGTCGATTTTTTCTAGTATTTAAAAAAAAATCTAAAAAATATATATAATATAATAATTTGCAACTTTGCAGTTATTTTTCCTATGACTCTTAATTATTAATATTTGGGTTTATTTTGTTTATTTGTTACGCTATTTATTACTCAACCAATCATCATTAAATTTTTCATACACGTTCCAAAAAAAAAATTGTTTTCGAGGGATGGATAAAACTATATAGACGAAGACGGGGGAGGCTGCTAGGAGTCATAAATTCAGGAATTATAGTTAAAATTATAACCCAAAATGTATAATAGGCCTTTAACTACTCATTAACTCATCCATTAGTAAAGAGAAGTGACTATCTAACTAACATAATGATTCTTCAACAAACCTGCAGTTATTTTTCCCTGTGACTTTGAACTGCGTGCACTATGACCCTAGTTCTCGTCGCCGCAAAGATTATGTCATACCCCTTCAACCGTGTCTCGGCATAATTGAATGGTGGGTACAGTGCAAACATAAAGACGAGGATAATTACAGTGACTGAGAAACCAGAACTAATCAACAATAGGTTTCTTGGATTTAAGTTAGTAGGCTCTATTTTTACGAAGATAAAAAGTGTGTTATTTTTAGGATTTACCAGTCATGTAAGGAATTCCCACTAATCAATTTTAAAATCAGGTCGAGAAGAGTAAATACTGTACAACATTTACTTGGTGTCTCATATCTCGTAGGTTGTACGCATGTTGAGAAAGAATTTACTACCTCCAGACTGCAGTTGATATTTTGGCAGAACTATGGTGGAATTAATAGAATATCTTCCTTTTCCTTTAGTTTGCAAACAAACTAAGCCCTAGCGAACAACCTAGGTTATTCACCTCGCATGTAGGTATTTCACTAACTTGACGCACACATCAGGAAGTAATAATATAAACTTACTTGGACCATTAACATCATGGTTCCATGGGTCAGATCTAGGGACTATATTTTATAGGTTTAAATGCTGACTATATAGCAAGCAATAATGTTGTTTTATGGCCGACGCTTAAAGTAGGTAAAAGTTAAAGACGTATATTTTTTAACACATATTACTTATACCGTCGAAATAATTGTATAAAATGTTAACAGGCATTAAACTACGTTCGCTATTGTCTAATGTAATTTTACCGACACTTTTATTAATAAAACAAATAAACTCACCCAAAAGCATGCTCTCTCAAGCTAATTGGGCTCATAGGTGTACGGCGTACACTGTACGCGTTTCGTCTCATCCACAGACATTGTTGTACAGTTGACATTGTTGTATAGTTTGTGGTCTCATCGCACCCAAAGAGGTTGCGGTCAAGTAGCGTATATTTCAGTCACTATTGTTTCGCACGTAACGAGAAGTGCCGGAAATTTTACATTCCAATGAAATGTAGACGCTATTTTCTTCATACTATGACATTGTTGATTTGACAAGGGAATGGTAGAATTGAACATGAATGTAACTCAAAGAGAAGATATTGGATATTGGATCAATATTTTTCTGTTATCGTTGCAAAAAATATCAGGTCATTTTGAACTTACCATCCAAATTTCAAGGATGTGTCCAGTCCATGAAACTAAACAACCTTCTCTAAGAAACATATTGTGTCGAATTTCGCCACAAAATTTTGGTCATCCCATACTAAATTGATCACGTGATCTCTTTGATTTGTATGGATAGTCGTTTTTTTTTAATATTTGGCCATATGTTCCTTAGAGAAAGTTGTTCAGTTTCATGGACTGAACACATCCACAAAATTTGTATGGTGACTACAAATTGATCCTGTATAACAAACCAAGGCAAATAACAAAAAAGAGATTGGTGTTGATTAATACCCAAGTCCGTAGAGCTTAAAAACAGTCATTCAGACCGACCAATTCCACTCATTCAGGACATGTTTGAATGACCTAAGAATCATCCTGGTAGCGAGTAAATTTTTTTCTAGTACTTATATTCTAGAGCTAAACTTTTTTCATTAATTCGTTTACCTACAAATCGCTGTTTAGTTTGAGACTTCACACGATTTTGAACAAATTTTAAACATAACCCTCAGATTATCCCAACAGAACGCCAATACATGCCAAGAATGGTCAGGGAAGCAATTGAAATTACTAAATATAAAATTTTCAATCGTGAGGATGGTTTAAATTGTAAAAACAACAAAAATAATAACAGTGCCGTTTCGCGTGCAAATACAGTGAGTGTCGTGTATCGAGAACAGATTCGAGTGAGTAGTGAGTTTGCAGGCAGTGGTACCGGTATCGAGCGTAATAAAAGACCTAGACGGAGGGTAGACCGATTCATCTGCCAATAACATCCAACGATCAAAAAGTTCTTCCGTGACTATTGCGCAACTGCACCGAAATATCGGAGCCTTAAAAATAAACAGGTAGGTACACGGTGTAAATCCCGACATAGTTTATTCTAATGACGTCAATAACCATGGAAATTTAAAACAATATAAAGTTTAAACACGGGCTTGTTAAAACATTAGAAGTTTTTAATATACTCGTATCTTATATTTTCCTCGCATTGTTGCCGTTACCACACCGCTCCGGTTAGCAGCGCGTTGAAGGATTATTTCACGTTGAGCAACTGAAGCGAAAATCCTCCAAGATTATATTATTACGACAGCGTTGTGTGGGTTATGCCCTACCACAATCCGCGATCTTGATAAAACTTACTAACTAGATCAAGTTCAACAACCTTTTAAAACTTTTTCCATAAAATTCATATACCTAGTTACTTAACATAATAAGTGAAAGAGACTTTTCCTCTTTTTACTTTCTTATCTTTTTCTATTTTTAGATCAATCAAAGAAAAGACAAGATAGTTACATAGGTTTAAACTGTCTGTCAATGATATGTGGCTAAAATATAGAAGAAGTTAGAGACAATATTTTTTATTAAAATGGGGCCTGTGTGAAAGTTACTTAACATGAGTGTAAAACTGTAACACATTAAAAGTACATCATCGTTATTATACCTACACTTAAATATATTATAGCTATGAAGAAATATGTAGGTACCTTATTATTTATCGATATGTCGCAGGCAAATTGTATGATTCCGTGTTTTACAAACGGCGGCGTCCGTTTACAAACCCTCGCTGCTTTGTAAAATGCCGAAGGCAAATCCGAATCCTCCGAGTACCAGATTTCATAGACACCTTAGTGTTTTTTTTCGTGCCGGATAACCTCAAAAATCTTGTCATTTGTCCACGGCTTTTTTACTGCTGCTATTTTGTGAATCGTAAACTTTTCTTAATTCACTTTAACAAATGTCTTTAAAACAATGCTTTTTTTGTAAAATGTCACTTGAACACGTAGAATTTGCACTGCTTTCAATATTTTTCTGTGTCATAAATCCACTACTAGATGCCATTTTTATTGGTTTGATTAACAGCGCTGCGCGTAGTAAGAAAAAGAACTAAATACTTTAATTTGCCGCGTCATTTTGTAAATGGTTATTGAATTTTCTATTAAAGGTTATGGCATTTTATAAAATGACAAGGCAATTTACAATTTGTCTTCGGCATTTTGCATAACAGCGAGCGTTTGTAAACGAACGACGCCGTTTGTAAAACGCGAAATAATATGATTTGCCTGCGACAGATATAACAGATGCAGTGAATGATATTTACATTGGTCAATGAAGCAAATCTTTGCAATGAACATAAAGTGGCTGTTCAACATTTTATGTAAACTATAATCACGTAAAATAGCTTGAACAGGGGTAGACTAACATTAGCTGAGAAGTTCGATGTTACGGTGGTTTAGCTGGCTCAGGCAAGGGTCGGTCTTAGGATGGGTGACTAAAAATTTACTATCTTGAGCTCCTCCGTGCTTCGGAAGGCATGTTAAGCCGTTGGTCCCAGCTGCATTTGCAGTCGTTAACACTCACCAATCCGCATTGGATCCTCGTGGTGGGTTATGGCCCATCCTCCTAATCCATCTACAAGGAAGGCCTGTGCCCCAGCTGTGGGGACATTAACAGCTGATGTTAAACATTAGCTCGGCAACATTAGCACCGTATTTTTCGCACTTTTATCTCTTTCTGACACTCAGAAACTTCCTTCAATAGAGCGAATAGATTACCACTTCCTGGTTCTTTTTTGAACTTTGAATTTAAATAACCTCCAAAATTTTGCCTGTTGATGACGCCATAGACAAAACAGCTACCCCTCTTGTGCCGTTATTATTATTAGTAATAAATTATTATAATAATAACTTAGAAGCTATCTCCAAAGATTTTAACTTCTACAAGTATGAATAGCCCACGCGGAAATCACAAAAAACTAGCAAACAATAAAAAAAAATCAGTATTTCTTAACTTACAAATTAATTACTTAAACGAACCCATAAATACACACTGATACAGTTTGTCGGACTTATCTGCTTCCTTCCCTTTGAATATGTGAAGGCCAATCAAAGTAATTAACATCATTATTTATGCATACTAAATTTAACGAGTAGCTGTTTTGTTAAAACAAAAGGAGAAAATTAAGACAAATCAACTGTGGTAAACCACATTTCAATTATAAACAAAATTATAACGACTTTTAGAGCTTGCACCGCTTGCACACAACGTTTTTAGGGTTCCGTAGCCAAAATGGCAAAAAACGGAACCCTTATAGATTCGTCATGTCTGTCTGTCTGTCTGTCCGTCCGTATGTCACAGCCACTTTATTCCAAAAGTATTAGGACTACATAGTTGAAACTTAGTAGGCAGGTGTATTCTGTGAACCGCTTTACGATTTTTATACAAAAATAAAAAAAAATAAAAGATTAAGGGGGGGCTCCCCATACATGGAACTGAAACTGAAAATATTTTTTTTCATCAAACCAATACTTGTGGGGTGTCTATAGATAGGTCTTTAAAAATTACATTGAGGTTTCTAAGACTATTTTTTTTTTAAGTGGTTGACTTAAAAAAAAAATAAACCGTTTGAAAAATATATGCCGCCAAAGTGGTAAAATGTGTGTCCCCCCCCTTTAACTTTTAAAGTAAGAGGGTGAAAAATCTAAAAAAAAATATAAACTATAGATCTTAATAAACACTTTCAACGAAAATTGTTTTGAACGAGATACAGTAATTAGTTTTCGAGATATAGTACATTTTCCAAAACCGCAACTATAACTTTGTCATTCATACAAACACTGTGAAAAACAAAGTTATTTTTTCAGACGAAAAATGATAGCGGTATTAAAATATGGTATGGTATAATGTACCTACGGAACCCTACTGCGCGTGGCCCGACACGCACTTGGCCGGTTTTTTGAACAAGGGCGTTATCAGCGTATTATTGCGTTCAAAGTTTACACTCGTTTAAGTTTGATATAAACGCACTCAAACGAGCCACTAGGAAAATTTAAAAAAAACTGAAGGAAGCTATCACAACAAATTACTTTACAAGTAAATTAAAAAATTAAATCATTCTGCCAGTTATTAACTTGACAATTGGCTTTGGTTAAAAAATAAAAGGTATTTTTTTTATTTTTTTTTACTACAGATTAGGCCAATTTAAGAAACTAATTTGAATATTTTAACATTTGGTCCCGTATTTATTTTTTTATAAATATATTTGTCGAGTGGATATGGTCAACCGGAATGACGTCATTAGTGGCATGAAAGTTTAAGAAGGAAAACCTTTACCATCTACTTATAGAAAAAGAACGGCCAAGTGTCATTACCTGTCATAATGACTTTATGGTTGTTTGTTAACAAAAGTTATAGTTAATGTTTCTTCTATTTTATTCATTTAATCCAGTTGTGACGGTTCTAACCTACCTTCTTAATTTGCCGCAATAATTTTTGAGGTGGTAAAATTATAATAAAAATGCTTACCAGTGGAAACTCGCTGAAAAACTTTGTAAAAACTGACACGCCCAATTTACCCAAATTGCGAAATGTATTGTATGTATTGTGTCTATTTTGGATGTAGGCTACATGGATGAAATTGTAACGATTGCTTGTGGACTGATAAATTTGCAGGATAACATAATAAACATTGTGAAAATAAGTGCATACTTTATTTCTATTTACAAACAT
The DNA here is from genome assembly GCA_943789525.1 of Agriphila geniculea. Taxonomy (NCBI): domain Eukaryota; kingdom Metazoa; phylum Arthropoda; class Insecta; order Lepidoptera; family Crambidae; genus Agriphila; species Agriphila geniculea. Next base: position 17,523,570 of record OX038890.1, read on the forward strand.
TTAATAGTAGGGATGTGGAAAAAATTACGAGATAAGTTCATCGATATTTTTCGGGCGATATTAAATACTCTGATATATCGATAGATGTTTTTACAATAATTTTTCCAAAACGAATACATATATAAAATTACGTATAGATTTTAATAGTCGACACTATTTTGTCACTGGAGCATTTTGATTTTTTCCATCATTTGAGTCTTAAAAATCATCGTAAAATTAGTCAAATCGAGCCAAAATTTCGCGTAGGGGTTTATTTTGCTATTTTTTATGTTTTACAATACCTTAAAATTAGAATCCATTACTTAGTCATCATCCCGTTTCATCCCATTTTTTTCTGAGAAATATTACCTTTATCGATATTTTTTCACTTCCACCTTCCACCATCCCTAATGCCAAGTTCATTGTCAAAATTGTCTTTGCCCTTTTTTCTTTTTTTTTATTATGGCTGGGGGATCTGTATGTGATGACGTCATATGAAGGTCATTTGAAGGTTAAAGCTTTTTATTGAATATTATAAATATCTTTAAAAATATAGACTTATTTTTAAATTTAATTAGTAGACACTGTACCGAAAGCTTATTCCTCGAAATGGTTTTGAGATTTCCAGTCATGTTCAAAAAGTTATCAAAGCCAATTATTGTCATCTATTTATACCAAACGTATACTTATCAACACGAGTGAGAGAACAATTGGAGTGATTATAAACGATGTACCACTCTATTAGCCAATAATAAGGACTAATTTCAAGCAAATTATAAATAATTAAAAGGCACGCGATTACTTTACACGTGCAGTAACTTTATTTTAATTTATTTTAAGGGCAGCTTCATAAAAGTACAACACTTTGAAAATGCTAATTAGCCTTAACTTTTAATTTTATTTTCTTTTGGAAAAAATGTTCCATATGAATACATTTTTCCAAAAAAATACAAAAGTCAAAAACAAAACAATCCTTACTAATATAATAAATGCGAAAGTCAGTTTGTTTGTTTATTTGTTTGTTTGTTACTTCTTCACGTCTTAACTACTGAACCGATAATTATGAAATTTTACATACACGTTGCCAGGGGTACAGAGAAGGACATAGGGTACCTTTCATCCCGAAAAAAAGTATTGTTCCCGAGGGAAACAAAAAACTTTCCACGCAGACGAAGTCGCGGGCGGCCGCTAGTAGTCTATGAACTTACTTTTTCAGTCACTTTTCGTTGGTTAATTTATTTGTTGGGTTAATATGACAATATAGTTACTAGTGGCTCTGTGAGCTGTAGATCTCGATTGAATATATCTCCGCCATTTTGAAAAATTTTGAAAAACTGAAACGACACAAACATATATGATTATGAAACCTACTTACAAAATTTTACGAGAATCGGTTTAGAAATGCGACGTGTAAAGGAGAACTGACGTACAGCTGGACATCTAGACGAACATACGAAAGCATTTTACCCAAGCTGAAATGAGTTTTTAAAAATAGTTATGAACAAAATTTTTGTTAATGGATTAAAATAATCAAAGGTTTATAATAATAATAATAATGGTTTATTCTAAGGCATAAAATGCCAATAAACATTACGTTTGTGGTCGATTTTCCCAAGTCTTATAGATTCGCCACTTTGATTATGACATGACATTAAAAAATCAAAAGTTCGCCAGTGTTTTAAACTCTCCTACCTTCCGATTATATAAAATTGCTATGCAATAGTTGTTTAATACTAATGTACGTCTATTTCGCAATACATCACCGTCGAACCATGAATGTGCGCTTTTAGAAAAATTGCGCAATCCGTTAAGAAATTATATATGAGCACGTAAGAATTATCTCGTGTTCCGATCAGTAATAATGTGTCATCTTATGACCTCCAAACTAACGGAGTTCTAACTCACGTTTCTCTCAAAGAGCAAAAAATACTAAAAAACCTTTAAAATAACAACATTAATTTACATCAAAACTCCATAACTTTTGACCAAAATAAAAAAATACACTGTTTTTTTCCTCACATCACAGTAATTTCAGAACAAATAGAGCGAGGTCGTTATATCATTTCTAGTCTCATACAAATTAAAAATAGGGCCAAGTTCCTTACGTGATTTTAAGTTCCAGATAAATTTTGTCCCATTTTTGGATATAATAGATGCAAAAACAATATATAGCAATAACTTCCATACAACAGATGGATACCTACAGAGTCTACAAACATACTGACAGCAAGAGCATTAACAAAACTAAGATCGGTGCTTGACTTTTTTCGTTTCATTTTTAATATTATTAATGGAGAATGTCTGAAAAGAATCCAATTAGCTGAATTTTTTTTTATAGTTAGAGTTTTCCCTTATAATAGGTTAAAGTTTCAGAATTTCTGGTATGGCGAAAGAAATATTTAAAAAAAATTGTCTCCGCAATAGTACGGGAGTAACAACAGAATAGATATTATTCCTTAGCCTTCTTCTTCTTCTTCTTATTTTTGTTATGGCAATCTACTTTCCTCTTGGGAGTAATTTTTGCCAGTGTCATGTTTTGAATAGCTCAGTATTTCTAGATTTTCTAGTACCTAGATTGTTTCAGTTTACATTAAAATGCGGATGCATCACATTCCAATGCTGCTTGGAGCATTTGGCAGCAAGTATATCAAGACAGTTTACTCGGTAAGTTTTGCCGAGGTAGCGACCACTACAATAAAAGTCTCAGCTTCACACAACCAAGATTGCGCCTATTTCCATTATCCAACATATTTTTCAGTTGCGTAGACACTTGTACCACAAAACTGCACCAATTTTAAGACACAATATCCACTATGAATCAATTTGCGAATAATTAAAATAGTCACCGAACTGAACTCGATAAAATCCCGCCAAAAACTCCTATTCCTTAGCCACCACCTGCCACAACCACAACCACAATATATAAAAAAAAAGTTTTGACATTATTTTGACATTTTTGCATAACCATAGACTTTGTGTCGAAACTTTTTTATTATTCAATGTTGTAAGTGGTTGTGGTATGTAGTGGCTAAGAAATAATTTCCATTCTGCTGTTACTCCGGTACTTTTGCGAAGAAGTTATTTTATATTTTTAGAATTATTTCAGGCAAACAAAAAATCTGAAACTTTTCCCTATTAATAAGGGACCTTTAAATAAATCAACCAATTTGATTTGACATGGTGATTTTGTTGGGTAACTTAGATAAGTTAAACTATAGATCTGTAAAAAAACCTCCGTTAACTTCTGCTTTGCTATTTTTAATATACCGTTTGTCATACAATGCGATTACATTGACTATAGACAGTGATCAAATCAAATCAAATCAAATCATTTAATTCACACAAAACAGAGTGCATACAGTTGTTATTGGTTACATTCCGGTTCTCTGCCTTGCCATAGAAAAGGCATGTGAAATGTCAGTTTAGATTAAGTAGTAAATTAAATACGATTAAATAATCAAATAAAAATTACATGCGATGAAAATAATTCATTTTATGTCAATTTTTGAATTTAGAAATTCTTCAGTTGTATAGAAACATTTATTTTTTAACCATGTTTGTAACTTTTTTTTTAATATAGGTAAACTAAGCTCCTTTAAGGTCTTTGGTAGTTTGTTATAAATTTTTATGCAGTTAGGATAACAATTCCTTCTATAATACTTTGTATGCGTTGTGGGTAACATCAACTTACCATGGTGTCTCGCTAATCTACAGTTGTCTGTATTTTTAAAACTGAATATATGGGGGTATGTTTTGATCCGCTGCAACCACTCGTGAATGTATGGCAGAGGAAATTTTACAGATTAAAATACTTCGTTTTGTACTGCAAGTGCTCTGAAGTTAGTCACTTCAGTTGTACTTCGTTAAATTAATCGCATGCTTAAGTAAAACAATTGCACAATTGCAATGTGAGGCACCTTATTATGTTGCAATTAGAGAAGTGCATTTGTTAATAACAAATACAAGTCTTTCAATCAAGGTTTCATGATTATATATTATTAATCTTAATGCACTATATTTCTAAAAGTAGACCATTTCAATTTGGATGTGTTGTTTAATGTTTGAAATAACTTGTATTGTAACACGAAGTTCAGGGTTGTCAATTGAAAAACTTTAAAGTTATATAATGATGCAACCTACTAATAACCAGTTTCTAATATCACTTATATTTTTGATTTGTTTAAAAATGCAACAGAATTTTTATGAAATCATTTGTCAAAAATGTTATCCCAAAATAATTTGTAACTTGGCCCTAAATCAATAATATGATTATGAAACAAAATGATAGGTAACATGCCATTACCGAGATTTTTCATTATCTTCTTTTTCTAACATCAACAACAACAAAAGGTCAATATTTAATAACGTACCTATTGAACAAGAACTATACTTATCACCGTTCCAAAGTATGATGTATAATAAAATAAGTATGCTAAAATCCAAGTGCTTTAAGGTCAGTGTTAAAGTGCTATAGTGCCAACTCCTTACTTTCGTCCTCAAGTCGCTATTGACATTGGTATTGTTTCGTCAAGCTACGTGACAACCCTGGAACATAACCAAATTTGTTAAAGTCTCTTGTTCAATAAAATAGAGCATTATCAATATAAAGAGACAAGTACAAAAGAAAAACGTGTTTTTTTAATTTACCTGCGATTTTATTGTAGGGTTGTTGAAAAATGTTTTTCTCATAAAAGCGACTTTTCATAATAAGTTGTTAATTTAAATTCAATGTTAGACATTAAACCTTCAATCAAGAATATCCCGTCAGAGTCTCAAAAATGGCACCTCAAATAGCGTCCCACTTACAAACTGGGCGCTTAAGTTGCACAAATTGATAAAAGATGTACTTTTGTACAAAATAAGTGATATAAAATGTGAGTTTGTACAAAATAAGAGGTGATTATGTACAAAATAAGCGCCAAGTTTGTAAGTGGGAAGCTATTTGATTTTTGTGTACTGTTTTAGTTCCAGAAGCGTTTTCTAGGATATTCTTGATCGACGCACAATATACAACGTGTTACAGAATAACCCTTAATGCCGAATATGGTAGACTAGCGGCCGCCCGCGACTTCGTCTGCGTGGAAAGATTTTTTGCTATCCCTCGGAAACAATACTTTTTTTCGGGATGAATAGTACCCTATGTCCTTCTCTGTACCCCTGACAACGTGTATGCAAAATTTCATGATGATCGGTTCAGTAGTTAGGACGTGAAGGCGTAACAAACAAACAAACAAACGGACTTTCGCATTTATAATATTAAGTAAGGATTAGTAAGGAAGTAAGGATATAGGGACTATCAATCAAACTTAACAACTTTTACTATGGAACCAACTCAGAAATCGCGAAAAAAAAAACAGGTGTTTCACACATTTTGATATTTTGTTTATTAATTTTTGTATGAAACAGCAGATATTTTTTTTTGCGATTTCAGAGTTGCTTTTGAATTTTGTTACTTATTAGCTCACATAGGTAACTAGTTTTGTCTCACCATATATAGAGGGGGTTAGCCCCACATAAGATCTGGGGCCGTACCACCCAAGTGCCGTCGACTTCGCCGTCGGCTTCATTTGACAGATGGTTGTAATACATTGCTACTTTTCTTTGGTAAGATTTTATCTGTACCAAAAAGAAGTAGCAATGTATCTCATCCATCTGTCAAATGAAGCCAACGGCGAAGTCGTCGACACTTGGGCGGTACGGCCCCAGTTGACTGGTTCAGTTGGTATGAGCTATCTAGAGCCCAGAACCAATTTACAAAATCTTGATTTATTCAAAATACGTTTCACTTTATGTATTCAAAAGTTCATTGCAAAACAATGGAAAAATTGATCAAATTAATACCCTTTCTAGTGCATTATCAAAATAACCCGTTACATCAATATTGGTAGTTATCTCGTCAAATTATTGAGAACTAGCTGCCGCCCGCGACTTCGTCTGCGTGAAAAGGTTTTTTTGTTATCCCTCGGGAACAATACTTTTTTTGGGATGAAAAGTACCCTATGTCTTTCTCTGTACCCCTGACAATGTGCATGCAAAATTTCATGATGATCGGTTCAGTAGTTAAGACGTGAAGGCGTAACAAACAAACAAATAAACAAACAAACAAACTGACTTTCACATTTATAATATTAGTAAGGATGATGAACAAAAACAGACGTTAGTTTTGTAATAGTTGCCACATAGTTACATGGCACCTCTCACTCGACGTTGTGAGTCGGTTATTAGGACAATTTCAATAGATGATACTGTAATAAATATTTTTGTTGTACCTTTCCCCGATATACTTGGATCACTTCTTTGAGGTAGAAGCACAGAACCTAAGCAGAGAATTCTTATTTTCACTTGCTACAAAAGGGATGCCTGCCAGGGATGTACTCACCTGCCAGGGATGTACTGTGCTGTGATCTGATGATAGCTATTCAGGGAGTGAATGGAGGAAATTCAGATCGCCGTACACACCCAACTGATCTGATCAGCATTCTAAAAGATTAATGGGTCAGAGTTCTCAGTTTCAGGATTTCCATACATTTTCATGCTATTTTCGCGGTTTTTTTAAACATGTCCTTCAATCTTTTAAAATGCTGGTCAGATCAGTTGGGTGTGTACAGCGATCTGAATCTCCTTCATTCACTCCCTGGATAGCCGTCATCAGATCACAGCACAGTACATCCCTGGCAGGAATCCAAGGCTTTAAAGTTACCTCGTTTGTATGAAAATAACACCTGATATCCCTAGACAAAGTTGATGTGTGTATCGTTGATAGTAATGATTTCGACCAAACTATCATCCCCGTATGGCCGCGCGCTCCGCGGCTACATAAGACATTATGCACCGAAGAAAACCCGAAGAGTTAATTTTTAGTAAATAAATAAGGTAGGTAATGATAATTTTTTTAAAGAAATTACTGATTTTCTTGACTCATAATGAAAATAGAGGGGCGCCGAAATTCGGGTCCGCCCCGGGTGGCACAAACACTGTAGGTAACACAGGACAACATTTAAGAGCCATAACAAAAGAAAAAAACTAAAAAAAATAACCCTCACAACTACAGACTAGGACCCGTATTTATAAACCGCTCTCAACGTTGTTGAGAGCTAACTTGAGATCAAGATCATATCTGAGATGCTGTTCTGTAAGAAGAGCATCACAAACAAGTATGTATTATATCAAGATAGCTGTCAACGTTGAGAGCAGTTTATAAATACGGGTCTAGGTATGCAACAATGAGTTAAATTGTCAATTGTCGAAAGGATAGTATCTGTGTCCTTTACTTTAACCTCAGGCTTAGTTACCCAACTTGTACGTGCTCGGACAGCCCATTGCAGCCACTTAGAATTACGAGCGGGGAACATAACTACACTGAATGTGTGCCACTCACTTTTAAGAATGACTTGTAGAGTTGCACAAATAAAAAAAACACGGCTAGAGTCTTTGTTGACGTTTGTCTGGATTTGGTGCTCTCTTTTGCGTACTAAATCCTAGGTAGAGCACGAAAACGGTTATTTACGTTTTAAGAATAAAATGGGCATTACAAAAAAAAAGTTACCCAAGGTATTGTAAAAATGACTTCTTCAAAGATTTACATTACCATAATCATTTGTAAGTAATTTGATATATAAAATTGAATACCTACTCGTATTTTTGTATGTATTTCATATTAAATTTCTTTTTTGCTTTTCTACAAATGTGAAACAAAAGAATAAATATCTATTATGATATACAGAGTGTCCCAAAACTTTGCCATACGGAGCGAAAGTACCTTAAATATTGAAGATAGGAAATTTTACTGAAAGAAGACTTCATTTAATTTATAAAAATAAATCGAACTGTATTCAAGATTTCTGAAAAAAATCGCATACGATTCGGCACAAATTGATACAATCCGTAATAATAATAATTTAAATGTCTTCCTTTTATTTTAGATGCTGTGTCAATTAAGAAAAAATATCCTTATGAGTAACCCTTTCGATTGGTATCGTAAAAATAAGCAACATATTTTTTGCTTTTTTGGTGGGTTCGATTCCTGGTTAAGGCAGGGGATTTTTCAAAAATCTTTGAATGCAGTTCCAATTATTTTTAAAATCAAAATGAAGCCTTTTTTCACTAAAATTCCCTACCTTTAATATTTAAGGTACCTACCTACTTTCTCTTCGTGTTGCATATGGTTTTAGGACACCCTGTATATACCTACTATACAATAAATAGATACAGATTTCGGTTGCAGTTACAACACACTTTCCGGAACCGTTCAGCATATTAACACTACAAAAGAGTAGGTACCTATCTATTCACGCAAACTTAACGGTTTTTTTCTTGTTACAGAACTGAAGTCGAACGCGGTGAAACAAAACAAAAAAGTAAAGCAAAAACAAAACACAGAAACAAAATGAAGACGACAACGTATCTGGTGGTGTTGTGCGCGTCGCTGGTGGCGGTGATGGGTGCTCCGGCGCCGGAACCGCAGCCGGAGGCGAACCCACAACCGGAGGCGAACCCACAACCGAATCCGGATGACCGGCCGGAGATTATAGAGATCATCGCCCCAGCTGCAAGCGCACAGGTGTGTAAAATCGATTTAAATTTAAAGTAAACATTTTTTTTCTGTTTTAAAATCTGCAATCAGTGCATTCCACTATGACTAAATGAGTTCCAGTCTATGATCATTGTAGGTAGAGTATGCTCAGCAGCAGCGAACTAAAATCTATAGAAGTGTAATTGTAAACAAACATTTGAAATATTGCTTAAAAAATGACACCACGGGGTACGAAAAGTACAACCCGCTCAGCTTTAGTCGGGCCAGCCACGCACCCGGTGACTGACGTTAACGTTCTTTAAAATAATTGCAGTTTGTATTGCAGAGAAAAGAGAGAAAGAGAAAGTTTATTAGAAATGACGTCTTGTGTAGTCAAATGGTGTAAAAGACGAAAAGAAGGCAGTAAAAATATACAGAAATCACGTATCATATTTTTTCATTTAAGTATAGAAAATATCTATGAGTATTCAAATTATGGTCGCTAATAAGCAACCAGTGCTCAGACGCTTTGTGCTGCATAATTAAATGCCAGTATTTATCACCATCCACTCAGTTGTACTTTTTGTGTTGTGGTGCCATTTTTTGAGCGCAATGCTTGTTCCATAGATTTTAGTTCGCTGCTCAGCAGGGACATCTCCTCCTTCATTTCTCCTTACTTTCTTATAATATCTATTAGATATCTTTCCTTTTGAAGCGGTTGCTATAGCTTCGAATAAAAGCCTGCCCTTCTGGGCAAGCTCGCTCCATCGTCAAGAGCAAACCCATTTATGATTTTAAAAAAAAGCCGTGATGCCAGAACATTCGGCTGTCTATCCAGTATCCCCAATATCTCTGGGTTGCATTGGCAATCTCTTCCATATTAGATTTATAAAGCAGTAAATCTGTAAAAAGCTATGTAAGTATCTACGAATATTGAAACTCTACACAATTGGCATGATATTAAAACATCAATTTAACGTATTTTGGAAAGATTGAGAGATTAACTAAAGTAGTTATAAAATGTCAACAAAAAAAGCATAGCTTTAACAAAATAATTGTAAGTAGGTAGGTACACACAGAAGCAAATTTTCTGTAATTTTATTTATAAGGTCAACAACGAAAGTTGCTTACCATTTAAGTACTTTGTCATAGCATTTTTTTTTAATAATGTTTCAAACTCTGAGACTTTTGTCAAAAAAGCTGCTATGACATAGTACTTAAGTGTTAAGCGACTTTTGTTGCTGACTGTACAATTCTGAAGAATTACTTATGAGCGTATACCTACTAATACATCCTTTCACAAACTGTGTGTCCCAACATTCAATTTACGAAACAAAAGATTGTTGCACTTAAAATATTAGAAAACAAATCGTTTACGTTTGTTTACCGAAAATGCGACTTAAAAAACAAAAGAAAAAATATTGAAAAAACAAGTCTTTTACGAAATTAAATTAAACTTCATAACCTGTAGTTAGTTTTAGTAATGTTAAAGGTATCGTCAGTAGTCTAGGCAATAATAGTTGTAAAGGCCATCATACCTAGCTCGGCTTACCACAACTCATTTAAGTAGGGTTGCCACTCATCCTTTTTTTTAAATGGTCAAAGAATTTATCTCAAGTTGTCGAATGTACAATATGGGTATCAAACGAAAGGCCTTGTTGAGCACATTCCAAAATTATATAATTTATCACTAAAATGCATGAAATATAATTAAAAAAAAAACGAAACCTCTGCCAAAGAGATTCTATCTTCAGTCCCCAAACCACGGCAGCTGCAAAGGTCTCGAAACGTCGGGAAAATCAAAAATCAAACCAAATACCAAAGTACTTTCAATAAAACCGAGCTAGTATATCCGTTAAAAAGTGTTTTTCTTTATTTCACGCACTAAAGAGTTAAATATCAATTGAGGAGGTTAGGAACAAAAAGTGTCATTTACAGTATTTAACGTTTTGAGTAAATTGAGGAAAAAAATATTCAAGTTGATCTAAGTAATTTTCATTATTTTTTCTTAACCATTTATGTGTCAATTATTGTATAAAAGTTAATGTATTTTAAAGTTATCTTGCAGATTGAAATTTTGGAAAAAAAAATAGATATCAAATGACACCCTTTGATTTTTCTATGAAACTAGTCACTTTTTGAACATAATCTTGGGAGTTACAGATAGAATTTAAAATTTTGAGCCGATTACAAAAAAAAACCGACTGGAGCAAAATACGTAAAAGTTATTGTCATTACAGTACCTTACCTTTTTACCGACTTCAAAAGGAGGGAGGTACTCAATTCGATCCGTTTTTTTTTTGTATGTACACCGATTACTCGAAGACGGCTGAACCGATTGAAATGATTCAAACGTTATTACATTAGGGAAAAATTTAAGTTGGTCTCATTTTTTAAAATTTTGAAATCGGTTCAGTACTTTTCAAGTAATCTTGAAAAAAGCACGAAAGTAGTATGATTTTGTGTGAACTACCTCGATGAACAGTCGTATAACTTCTTTGTTTATGAACTGAATAAGATAATTATTTTTTTGTTGGAAAAGGGATATCTTATATGTAGTTCTTTAACCGACTTAAAAAAAGGAGGTTCTCAGTTTGACCCGCATGTATGTATGTTTCTCCGCGATTAACTCACGTTTAGCTGACGCGAGTTTTCTACCTAAATAATATACCTACACTACCTAATACAAAAGGTACCTACACTAAAAATTAAAAAAATAAAAATTGTTTAAAAAAAACAAAAAACCGACTTCAAAAAACCAACCTCTAAAAAGCAAGAAATAAAATTCGTAATAATAAAAACACGTCTATTGAAGTCGGGTGTGGCTTTTAGAATAAAAAAAAAGGAATTTGTACTCCAGCCCCACGCGACTTCAATAGACGTTTGTTTGTTTTTATTATTACGAATTTTATTTCTTGCTTTTTAGAGGTTGGTTTTTTGAAGTCGGTTTTTTGTTTTTTTTTAAACAATTTTTTGATTAAAAATTGCTCCACTGCACTGAACGGTCTTTCGACAGCAATGACACTTATAGTACGTTTTTGACAGGGCAATCGTGTTATTAATATTTTTTTTTTAAATTTCCAACATGTATTATCCCACGTCAACCCTACTAGCAAGCATCGAAGGCTAAGCTACATATAAATAAGCGACCCTCTTACCCAGCCAGCCGTGTTGAGCACCAATACTGCCGCTAATTGTTACCACACGTGGATGTTTGTTAATCTTAGGACGAAGCGGAATTTAACTAGAATTCGGGCAGTTTGAACTCTGGAAATTCAACGGAACAGTTAACTCCGGAAAAACGGAATTTAGTTCAGTTACCCGTAGCACGAAAAACTGTGTAAAGTCTGTCTAAAAAGTCAGTTTACATTAGAAATTATTAAATTATTTATAAAAACGTATACTGGTAAACCTGTTGGTGTTGTCAAAATTCTAATTGTTAACATAGCTTTACTCAATTTTATTTAGATGGTTATTGGTGGGGTGGTTGGCGATTTAGATGGGTTTTAAAATTATTTTTGCAATTATCCATGTAAACTGACTTTTTAGACAGACTTTAAGTACTTTTAAAATTCGAACGAAAAAGGTTAAACTTTTGTATTCGTTAGTTATACTCTTCAACGAAAACCTATGTAACCTAACGAAATCATACGGAATTTTAATGGTAACGGAACCAGGGCTTTATAACGTTACCAATTAAAAGTAAAAATAACGTTACGTAACGTTATTTTCAATATGATACCTTGATAACGTTATTTTTTTAACGATACCTAGAAACATAACGTTAATTTAACGTTATAATACGGTTATGTTACTAGATAACGTTAAAAAATAACGTTATTTTTAATGGTAATTTTATCAGTATTGTGTATTGTAGGTGGGTACCTCTACTACCTAGTACCTACCGCAGAGACTGATCACGTCACGGTGGCGTCAACGTCAATTACACACTGCTTTAAATATTTTTTATCTACTCTCATATCGTAAAATTCAAATTATGAATTTCAAAACGAATTTATATTGACATACTTTATACACGCAATGCCGAAAAAAAATTAAAAAGTTATTTTATAACATACCTTCGCTATACCTAACAATGTTATAAAATAACTTTTTTTCTCATTACGATACAGGGCAAATCCAAGAAGAAGGCAGTGCCGCGATATAAAAAAAAAATGATATTCCCATATGATTCCCATATACTTTCCACGATTAAAACGTACTCTATGGTGATCGATGACTTAGCGTAACGATTAGTCTGCTGAAATGCACTTATTTCATTATTTTTTCTAATAGAATACGCGCCATTTTTCGATTTTAATTTTTACTTTTGCTTAAAATATCATAATAGTGAGTGTAGTGTGTGAAAATTTGACTCCACCCGATATTTTAGATGCGGCGACGGAAAAACGTCTTACTTAACTTAGGTAAGTACTGCCGGCCCGGCCTACCGAGAAAATAGTTACTATTTTTATCATTGATATTTTATTTTGTAGGTTCAATCGGTTCAATCACAAATTGTATGAGATTAGATAAAGTAGTGTATGAAACTGTACATAACTAGGTATTAAAACACTCGTGTGATACTATTAAAAACCTCGCCTGCGGCTCGGTTTTTAAACACACACTCATGTTTTAATACCCCTCATTATGCATCAGTTTCATAAACTACTATTATACAGTAAAATAATAACGTTATCAAAGAACGAAAAATTAACGATAATGTCTGTTTTACTGTTATCAATTTTACCGTTATTAATTTCCAGTTTTAACGTTTTTTTTTAACGTTACTAATTTTTAACGGTATTTGAAGCCCTGAACGGAACATCCTATCTTGAAATGAATAAGTACATTCATTAGATAATACCCTTAAGCATATAATTTATTTTTTGTAAGACCGTTATTTAATTGTAAATACATGAAGCAGTTTCCCTGGCAAACAGTCTTTTCTTCCAATTTTTGCATCCTGGTCTTAACAATTTTTTAAGCTACGGGTGCTGAATCTCTTTCCAGAAAAATATAGTTTGTATAGTGGCAAGGTATTGAAATCATGTTGACATTGAAATATAACGTAGGTACAATCTATCTGAAATTTTTTGAGACAATGTAATTGTACACCTACAATTTATTAAGAATTGCAGTTGTTAAATATATTTAATTTTCAGTTCTCATAACAATATAAGGACATAGGTCATGGATGTAACAGACCTATCGCGTGTCTAATTACAGCTCATTGATAAAGTTATTACAAAAACTTCACACAGACCGCACCTTCCTCTAATATGGCAAAACTCAGTTTTAGTGCCAATATCTAACACGTCACAACTTCTATAAAAACCAGCCAAGTGCGAGTTGGACTCGCGCACGAAGGGTTCCGTACCAAAAACGGAAAAAAAAACTCGTTTGTTGTATGGGAGCCCCAGTGAAATATTTATTTTATTTTCTTTTTAGTATTTGTTGTTATAGCGGTAACAGAAATACATAATCTGTGAAAATTTCAACTGTCTAGCTATCACGGTTCATGAGATACAGCCTGGTGACAGACAGACAGGCAGACGGACAGCGGAGTCTTGGCAATAGGGTCCCGCTTTTATCCTTTGGGTACGGAACACTAAAAACGGCATGCACAGTATTAAATTAAATTAGAGGTTTATTTGAGTGAGTATTCAAAAATAGTAAAACTAAACCTACCTAAATAAAACTTCTAATACATTCCCACAGTCTCTTAATCATCATCTAATGATGTACCACCTAATGTACTAATGTGTAAATGTGCAAATGGTTACATTTATGTCCAAACACAGCAATACTCGCTAAACCCAAACGGCCACACATTGCATTGCTCATTAAGACTTATTAATGAGACATCATAATGTAAAACCCATTTATGACTGCGAGAATAGCCACCAATAAACTCTCCATTATACCTATGTATATGAACCGCGCTTGCTAAAGCAAATTACTGAAAATTGCTTAATTTTCTTAACGTTACGAAAACGTATGACCCGTAGACGCGATGAAATCACGGAAAACAAGAAGACGTCTTCTTTTAAAGTATTTTTTTCGCAATTTACCAGCACTAATAACTTTATGTGCGGACAGACAGTATATTGCAAATGTATTGCATTGTATTTTCATAGCAGCGGGCAATTAACTAATCGACGTATTATAATACATCTGATTGATATCTTTTAATTTTACTAGAATGTATTCGATATCGCGGAGCAAACGCACATCCTTCTCCCTTAGTATGATCAACAAAACACGATACTATCGCATGATATATAGCGTTTTATCGTTACTCAACTGCCAAAATCCATTGTCTTTTAACTGTTAACCGTGATAATCGCTATATCATATTTCGTTTCAGTGGTCATGCTCCCCTAGCTAGCTGAGTGGCGGCAAAAAGCTTGCAAATTGCACTATAACGCTAGTACTATTATTTCTTCTGTGCTATAACACAATTTCTTCTTTTGCTTTTCAGGAGACACTCGCTACGCTGAACCTCGGTGCCCCTGGCTCTGAACTGAGCGAAAGAAACAAACGCACAATCGGCATCCTCAGACAGCTGTTCCCAACATTAACGCAGGTAAACTAAGTTTCCAAAGAAAGATTGTGCCGCTAATGTAATACAAACTTATAGATAAAAATCAACGAAATATAACGGCTCCATACTCTTGACGAGATCCAGTTCACAACAGGATCGAAATAACGTCAATAATCAGTTATTTTCGTACTTTGGAAACAGTTGCCATGGTTTCCATCATATATACTGTTTTGACGTTTATTCGATTCGAACTCGAACTCGATCTCATTGGTCGTACCTTGTACACCCCCAGGTTTTAATTAAATTGAGTTTTTTCGCAGAAAAAGGCGTAGGTAATGTTTTTTTTAGAGTTTTACTCTTCTATTATCTACGCTGTCCTAAGGTCGGTGTATGTTCTAGATAATCGAAAACAAAATACAGCAAATTACAAGCTCGGTGCTGCAAACGTTCGGCCCGATTTTCCTCAAGGCTTTCCTTGGAGGCAACAAAAACGGCAACATGGCGGGAGGTGGTGAAGTCATTGAACTGTCAGATGATGACGATGACGATGATGACGAGGAGGAGTTAACGACTCCCACCACCACTGCTGAAACTACTAGCGAACCTGAAGTCAGAAGAAAGCGAGCTTTATTCTTCCAGCCGGTATGAAGGTTACCAGGTCACCCTTGCGCACTAACACCAGCCTGCCCCGAGACGGCAGTGCGGGCGTGCGCAGACCGCACGCCTTCATCGTCATCGTCACCTCATTCTTATAACATGCATCCATCATCGTAACCACTTCATCCATACCAAAATTACTTTACAGAACGCCGCTGCTGATGAGAACCAACTCCTTTCTGGAGCTGAATCCCAACAAGCCGAAGTGCGCGTAGCATTCGGTGAAAGTCAGAACCAGGACCAGCAAGTAGCAGCCAGTGAAGACCAACAGACCAACTCTGCGACCATTGACGAGATCTCCCTTGATGATGCTGACAACAGCGAAGAAAACAGGAACAAACGGTAGGGGGCAGGATTTGGAAAAGTCTCCTGCCTACGAACATTGTTTGAACAGATCGTCTAAATTCTAAAATATCTTAGATTTTTCGACAAAACAGAAACCTTGAATTTACGTTACCTGTTCAATTGTAGCAGTTAAGAAGTGTAGGTTCGATTTCCAATTGTATTTTTGTCATTATAGAACGTTAGGCATGCTCGCGTTAATATGAACAATACAACCAAATATAAATCACGTACCTATACATTAAAGATATTTGCAATGTCGCTTAGTCTGTCAGGTTTTGTAAGATAGTCTAACAATGGATGTAGAGCTAATAGGTCTTAGCACAAAGTATTGTTGGTTTTTATAAGAGTTTTCAATTCGCACGTTTCGATTTCTTTAGCGTACCGTACTCAGCCTCACGATCGCGTTAACGATCATGTAACAATTGCGTGTGAGCATAAATTGCTGTATGTTACGAGACTGATAATACTAATCAGTTTAAGAAGCGGCTAAAACACACATACGAGTGGAAAACTACATCGGAAAAGTCAGTTCAATCATGACATTACATTTACCTCACTCTCAGTCATATTCGTAAAAACATACCGTCTAACTAATTTCAGAACATTACTTCAATAAATTACTTCTCCTCACAATTCAATCAATCTATCATCAGTCAAATCAGCACTACTATGCATGAGTTTCTTGTTCTCTTCGAAACATTTTACCTATATAACACAGAAATCACATATAGGTAATTTTTTTTTACTTATTTAATATAGAACCTTTTTGCTTAGCTTTTTGTTAATTTTCAGATTCCTGAGCTTCGGCGGTCAAGGAGGAGCCTCCGGGGGCGGATCTGGTAACTTCCTTTTCGACATCGTCAGGGTAAGTTTATTAGTCTCTATTTATCAATAGTTTAATATGAATTTCCTATATTTATTAATTTCATTAATTCTTCTCTTGATCTCTCTATAACACTTTCAGTTCTTATATTTCCATAAATAATATGAACCTCAACCTTATGTTTATTTGTATTTATTCCCTTATTTATTGGCGTGGGATCTTTAACATCTACTCTTGCAACAATATCATCAACGAATTTGGCCCCAATACGTCTGAATTCCATTTTTTCTTTAATTAAGAGGTAGATATTGTGAATATTGGTACGAGCAAAAAGGTTTGCATTCCAGCGACCAGCGGAGGCGATGGCAAGGGCTGCAGGCACTGCGTTCAGGCTATTCGCTGGGACAGACTCCCTTAACGTCGGACTCACTGCCTCTCACACGGCCTCACTGGACCCTAACGACCCACAAGTACATCACACTACAAGCACATACTCGTAGAAAACACTGATGTAGATTTTAAAAGCGGTGATCAGAATTATGGAGTGCCTGTAGTTTAGAACAATTGGAATGCCTCTGCTGTAGAAACGCAGTGTAGATGATCCCTCATATAATATTTTGTAAATATGTATTTACGTATATAGAACCTCTACCTATTTGCTTATTATAAATTCTTGCTATGTATTTCTAACATTATAGTTTGCACCGTAATATTATCTTGCACACCCTTTGTACTTACCTATTTAATTTAATTCATCTGTATTTTTGTTGTATCTTATGTACGGTGTCTATGTATAATATAATCATCAAAGTAAACTTATTGTGTTCTTTTTAGCATTTTTGTACATATTGGTTCACAGTAAATAAATAGGTACCTCGTAAAAACATTAAAATAATTATTTACTTTAACCATGTTGTTGTTTTTAGCATTTAGAAGGGGAAAACACTTCCAAATATAATTTTGCAGCACAGTATATGTTCTATGTCATGCGAACGTTAGCTAGCATGGCCCTACCGCTTAACTTACATGGCTATCGTAATCGCTTTCATTTGACATAATGGATGTAACACACTGCCACTTTTTTGGTAAGTTTTTATTTGTGCTAAAAAGAAGTATCAATGTGTCACTTCCATCTGTCAAATGAAATCGATTACGAGTGCCATGTAAGTTAGGCGGTAGGGCCCCTGGTGGATATTCATTTATCCCTTTTCTAATAAAACGTGTAACGTTTCAGCTGGTAGCCGGTTCTTCGTCCGGTTCGTCGGGCGGTGACACGGCCGCTGCCGACGGTGACGACGCGGGCGCAGCCAAAGGCGACAACCTCACCGAGGGCGTCCCCGGGCCCATCACCCGACTCTTCATCATCGCCAACCGTGGCATTGCCAACCTCATCCAGGACCTCATCCTCCGCATCGCACAAACCTCCGAGAGGATAGTCAACTTCAAGGCGCGACTCATCACCTCCATCATTTAACGCGCCTGCGTATAGAACAATACCTAGTTTACACAGTAGATTATCAGGATCTGGAAATGGGTGGACGTGACTATGTTGACACGGAGTGTCTCTTGTATTGGTAATGTCTGTTATTGAGTAAACAATTTCTAAAGTTAAGGTGCTTCATATTGTTGTAGCGAAGGTTGTGTGCATGAAATACGGTGCAGTCACGTTGGCACAAATATCCTACAAAAGCAGTTCCGCTGGCGTTTCTGTGCTCTTTAGCCATTCGATGTTAAGAGGTGTTATATAATTATTTTTAATAACATTATTGTAATAAACGATTTAAGTTATGCCAAGCCATGTCCTCTCATCTGTAGACCCAAATAATACTTAGTGAGTGCTTCGCTGGCCGGCCCACCTGTCGAGATGAGCTGCGGAATTGAAGATCGTAATTTCTGAACTGAGTATGAGATGTAGTTTCCTTTTCAGTTCCGTACGTTTAACTTCAGTCGAAAGTATGTTCGTTTATGGATTCATTGGGTCTACAGAAAGTCTTTAGAAAAATGTACTTTTACTGTAACAATACTATGGTCTATGAGGCTAGTGCGTAGAGGTTTTGTGTAGACGCTATGAGTATTCCATGGAGGATGTTTCTTTCGATGAGCCATGGCCCCATTACGGTCTGGCCACGCAACAGAGCGACAGGCTGTGCGGCGAGCGAATTCCTTACAATTAAGCGGCGTCCCCATTAGGGTCGCGCGGCTCCGTGAAGCCCAGACGTGCGGCTCAGCCTTGTAAGTGTGTGCATGTACTAACTAGCATGGTTCAGCCACGCGGCCAGGCCTCACGGAGCCGCTCGGCCCTAGTGGGGACGCCGCTTTAGCAGCTGTGCGGTGAGCGTTTTGATCAAGCAATGAAACGAGAATTCGCTCGCCGTTCCGCTGGTCGCACTGTTGCGTGGCCAGGCGGTGCGGGCAGGCCGGGCGCGGGTTGGCCGAGGCGGCGGCGTGGCGCGGCCGCGTGGCCGCCCGGCGCCGCCGCCGCTCCTGCTCAAGCTTTTTTTATAATGTGACATTTTTCGATTCGTTTTTATGTTTGTAAATATGTATTATAGCGGAATTTTGTATAAAATATACGATAACCTAGTTAAATTAATTTTTGTTTTACTTCAAACCTTCATTTAAATGAGCTAGAATTATCTATCCACAAATGTTCCGCATCAGCATAATAATGTAAAAACCGGCCAAGTGCGAGTCGGACTCGCGCATGAAGGGTTCCGTACCAAAAAACGGCAAAAAAAAAAATACATTTGTTGTATGGGAGCCCCCCTTGAATATTAATTTTATTTAGTTTTTAGTATTTGTTGTTAGAGCAGCAACAAAAATACATCATCTGTGAAAATTTCAACTGTCTACCTGTTGTCGTTATTAATATCGAGCAAAAAACGGCAAAAAAAAAACAGGTTTGTTGTATGGGAGCCCCCCTTAAATATTAATTTTATTCTGTTTTTAGTATTTGTTGTTATAGCGGCAACAGAAATACATCATCTGTGAAAATTTCAACTTTCTAGCTATCATAGTTCATGAGATACAGCCTGGTGACAGACAGACAGACAGACAGAGGGACAGCGGAGTCTTATTAATAGGGTCCCGTTTTTACCCTTTGGGTACGGAACCCTAAAAATCATTGAGATTGCATCTAGGAATGCTAAATAAGTCTGCAATTTGTAGCTAAGCATGCAGCAAGCAAAATTCTGGTACAAGCTAGCAGTTTGCTGATAGAAGCATACCAGGGGGGCTACTCGAATGGCCACTTTTCTATTCGTTCGCTAACTTAGATATCAAAAATAAGCCATTAACTCTAAAATTACGTGTCGTAGGCTTGTCAATTCCATACAATACAACAATGTCTGTGATTTACATAAACTTGCGACTTGTGACTTGATCGTCTAATTGCTTATTTTTAAGCTTTAAGTTAGCGAACGAATAGAAAAATGGCCAACTTTCTATTCGTTTGAACGCTACGCTTACTTTTAAAGCTTAAATATTTGCAATAGATGATTAAATCACATGTCGCAAACTTATGTAAATCACAGACTTCGATGTATTGTATGGAATTGTCAAGCTTAGGTACGGCACGTAATTTTATAGTTCACTGCTTATTTTAAAGTTTAATAGTACCCAAGCGTAGCGTTCAAACGAATAGAATGTTGGCCATTTGAGTAGGGGGGCTGATTTGTGCAGCATTCTGTAAATGCAGGTAGGTACCTACCTTCATTTGCAGAATGCTACAGAATTAATGCTATACTTAAATATAGTGAAACTAAATATTGGCAATGAGCAAAGTACCTACTTACTAGCAAAGTACAAATTGCAGACTTAATTAGCATACCTAGATGCAATTATCATAAGGTCTTAGGTGAGGTGACAATTAGACAACCTTAACCTCTTGTAAACGATCAGTCCGAGGTAGGTGAAAGTTGTCTCGCATTCACTGCGCTGGTGTTGAGAAAGATTTGTAAACAACGACTGATTAGGAACTTGAATCATGGGACTAGTAGTCCCAGTAAATTGGCCAATGAAAATAGTAGTGTCACGGTAAAGAAAACCACCCTTGACTTGAATTAGGAACTTTATCTATATTCTGTGACAAAGGAAAGAAAGGGAGATACCACCAATCACCATTGATGAGAAGCGATCATTATTAACTATACTGTGGCTCAAGAGACGTACAAAAGATGTACCTCCTTCTTCCAGCGTGAATAAAAAGAGAGGTTAGTAGTTCTATACCATGAGTTGATGCAAACTGATTTTGCTACCGTAACTATTGGATATAGGTACTGCTCACAGTCAATGCGAGTGAAAGAAAGAAAACGATAGTTTACGTTTACGGTATGGAAAACAGTTTGCAAGGGCCACAGGTCAGTACCAATAGTTACTGAAATAACCCTAATCCAGTACGTTACCGTTGAGACGACGAATGAGATGAGGGTTTCCAGCACTTTTAAACGCGAATTAACTATGAAACCCTAATGCAGTAGGTACACACCTTGGATGAATTAATCCAAGGTACACACGTACCGTCTGAGACGTTTTGAAGTATCATTAACGCGTGTTTACTCAGCGTCGTAGTTAGGGCTAGGGCCTGGCAAAGGGGTGGCTGCCAGGGGCGCAACACTAAAGCTAGGGTTTCCTAGGATGACGGTGCCATCATATTACGGCCGTAATTTAGCGGCGTAGGCGGCGTCTATGTAAACAATACAGTGCGATGTCCTAGAGCAGCGGTTCCCGAATTCTTTCCGCAAAAAATTTTTGGGTCTATTTTCCCGAATTCTTTTGGCTACGGAACTCTTTTTGGTTTACCGCTTTTGGGCGGAACCCTAGCTCAAGTAAGAAGTAAACTAACCAGGTTAATTTCATTCAGGTAAAGAAACCTAAAACAAGGCTGCGCGGCGAGCGCGAAGCGCGAGCCGCAAAAAAAATTTGGGTCTATTTTCTAACTAAATGTACGTTGAAATCATTAAAACTGGCAGTAAAACCACTGTACTATTAGTTATTCTATGGTAGAGTCTGGTAACTGGTAAATGAAAGACATGTTGAATGTATGTGAATGTTTGTAATTAAAATACTCAAAATCAATGGAAACAAACGTAGCTAGACGGGCTAACTAGTGTAGTGATCGACATATGGGAAAACCTCGCTCAACATAAGCATTTGAAAGCAGTATGCTTAAAGCGCGAGATACAACGCAAAATAAGGCATTTAAGATGATGTCCTTCATGCTTTTAAACATTTGGACCCATTTTTATTAATACTTTGATTACGATCGCATGTTATCATCAAAAATCTGGACAAAACTAATGGATCGTCGGGACGCGGGACAATATCATCGAAATTGGGACTGTCTTTATACCTAAACTCTTGAATTTTCGCGGAACCCCTGCGAGCCTCTCACGGAACCCCATTTGGGAACCGCTGTCCTAGAGAGCGGTGCTGGACACCGTAACGTCAAAAAGCGGTGCCGCTATTTTCGTGACGGCCGTCATGACATGACGGTGTACAACAGTTCGCCACCGTTTTTCAGGACAGCGGCGCCGCGACGGTGAAAAAAATGAGTTTAAACTGGTGTAAAGTGAAAGTATTACTTGAATTTCTTGTCATTACGCATTCACAGTAGACTGCGATGCCAAAAAATCTCAAATGCAATCATTTGAGTTGTAAGTGGGACGCTATTTGAGGTGCCGTTTTTGAGACTTTGACCGGACTTTCTTGATCCATCCGCATCGTCCCTTTACAAAAAAGTGTCATTTCGTTTCGTGGACGTAACCACGTGGCGAGTTCGTAAAATGACAGAAAGAAAATAATCCTATTCCTAAATAAGTTGTTGTAATTCATTACTATTTTTGTTTGAAAAATACTTCTTCACCACATGACCATCTGTCAATTTTTATGTCCCTATTCCCACTGCTGAGGCACAGGCCTTCCTTATGAACGGATAAGGAGGATGGGCCATTAACCCACCACGCGGGCCCAATGCAGATTGGTGGGTGTTAACGACTGCAAATGCATCCAAGACCAACAACTTAACGTGCCTTCCGAAGCACGGAGGAGCTCGAGATAATAAATTTTTGGTCAGCCATCCCATGACCGACCCTTGCGAAAGTTGCTTAACATCTACAATCGCTGAGCCAAGCGCTAAAAACCACTGCGCCGTCGAGCTCCTTGCTCCTCTTCACCACATGAGTCAGACTAATTAAAATCGAGATAATAACAGAGCAACGTAAACAGTAACTATAGTTTAATTGCTATTAATAATTGTTGAAAAAAGAGTCCAAGAATTTGCCAATAGACCCAATACAACAGCGTCTTCCTGATGAAGCTGTTGTGACCAATGGGGGAACTTTTTTCGGGGTGGTGGGGATAGACTGTGGGTCTATATCTATAGCTTTCTGCATCGGCTGTACCGCAGTTTTCAAACGGGTTGATTTTGATTTGTGTGACTCAATGTAGCCCTGAAGCAAAATTTCGCCATAGTATCTAAAATGCCTGTAACCAAACAAAGTTACATTGTATGAATGCAATACAAACTCCCTAGAAAGCATGTATAAAGGTACATGTGTGTAATATTTGTAAGTACTTTAGTTTCAACTTTAAGAAGTTAGTTACCTATCTTTTTATATTTAAACCTGCGATTTTTGAACTCTAGAAATAAGTACCTAGGGACACCGTTTAAAAATTTCACAAAATAATTGCAAATTAATGGTAGGCTGATGTCAGACATACCGGTGAAGTCTTTGTAATCTTAAAGAATTAAGAGATCCCATAAAAATAAATAATAGAAAATAAACTACATAAGAAAGATATCTTGGATAGTCTGTACAACAATAATTTATTAATTTATTAAAATCATTTTTAATTTTGCCACTCAACTGTCAGAAACTATGAAATTGAAAAGTCCATCATAATGTGTCATTTATAAAAGTCGATAATGGTCGGTCAATAATTATCATTCTTTTGTTTTGGTCAATATATATGTCAATCAACGAGGAGAGTAGATTGCCAAACTAAAATAAGAAGAAG
Organism: Agriphila geniculea; assembly: GCA_943789525.1. NCBI lineage: Eukaryota > Metazoa > Arthropoda > Insecta > Lepidoptera > Crambidae > Agriphila > Agriphila geniculea. The sequence goes on from OX038890.1 coordinate 17,547,450, forward strand.
AAGAACTAGTCAACCACTTCAGGCTTGGCTCTACTCTACATTTCGCATCACCTTTTAAAAACTAGGTTTATCCTTATCATCATTTACTTTAGGCAGTATGACCTTCTTCTTTTGCCGATTTGCATCTATCTGCAAAGAAAGCTGATTGGTTAGTCGTATTGTACGTCACTGTGATAGTTTCTGTCAAACAAATGTGACATCCAGTGTTGCCAACTTAACGGATTTCCCGTCAGGTTTTACGGATTAGGTTAGGCTAACGGGAGAAAATAAATAATGTATTTTTGACGGTTTATGGGATTTATTGACGAGAATAGTTTTGACTATAATTAAACTTTTTTTAACATATTTGTGTACTAATCATGTCATGTTAGGACGTTTTCAGCGTGTTAAATGGGGTCAAATCAAAATAAAAGGAAAAAAGTGCAGAAAATGTGGTCAACAATACCTACAATTTGCTGTATGGTGCTCGTACGATTTATCCGATGAAGTAATGTGTATTCTTGATGGATTTAGTTAACGGAAAAGTATATCTTTTGACGGATTTTTGACGGAAAATACCAACTTGCTTAGCGCGGAATTCAAAATATCTTGTTGGCAATACTGATGTCCACGCATGACAGTTGTTGGTTGACGTTTGTTTATTGTGTCTTGTAATTTTTTGTTGTTCATCATTTCATCAAACAAAAATTGTATTTCTTTTTTTAGAGGGGATTTACTGGATTACTGGTTTGAAATGAATTCGAGAATTCGTCTTGATTGATTTCTCATCACTGTTGTCTTGTCGTAAAAAGAGCGTTCAACAATCATGGCTCTTTATGAAGGTATCGCTTTAATACAAGAAAAACAAGCAGTTGTTCTAGATTTGGGAACGGACTACACCAAGTTAGTATTATATTTTAACTTAAATTATTATGTTCATTACTTATTCAATACTTCTTTAATAATTATGTAAACTTTGTTTAGTTTTTCGTCTATAAACAAGTGTGAACATATAAAGTTTCACTCACTTTTTAAGGTTTGGTTTCACTGGCGAAGCCGCGCCCAGATGTATCATTCGGTCGGAATTCTGGTGTCCGGCAGAGCGTCGGTATAAACGAGTACATGACTACCACACAGATGAAGAGTTATACGAAAATCTTGTGCATATGCTGCATTTGTTATATTTCAGGTAATAACAGGAACATTCTTTTTTTAAGACTTAAGCTTCGGTCAAGAATATCCTAGATAACGCTTGACAAACTAAAACAGTACGCAAAAATGGCACCTCAAATAGCGTCCCACTCACAAACTTGGTGCTTATTTTGTACATAATCACCTCTTATTTTGTACAAACTCACATTACATATCACTTATTTTGTACAAAAACACATCTTTTATCACTTTGTACAAAATAAGCGCCCAGTTTGTAAGTGGGACGCTATTTGAGGGTCCATTTTTGAGACTCTGACTGGACATCTAGGGTATTCTTGATTGAAGCTTTTAAGATACTAAATAGCCATTATGATATTCCAAATGTTGATAAGATGCTGACACAGAAAAGTAACGCTCAGTTTCAAACTTGTAAGATCAATATCTAACAACAACCCTCACAGGCACTTTTTGAGCAACAGTGTCAAAGCGTGGAACAATTTGCCAGAACAAATAGTGTCAGCCAACAACTTAAACCAATTTAAAATTAAGATAATTATTTTAATATAAAAATAGCAATGTGAATGCCTAAAATCTTAAAATTCAACAATTTAAAATTAGTGGCTGTAAAGTTAGCCATTATGCATGTAGCCATGCCCCTCCATTCGCCTCACCCATTGACATTGTGTTCTGCACAATGTCTCGCCCGATATTCCGACAAGCCAATAAGTTTGAAACGCATTATACTTACTTATTACTTTTATTGAACCTTAACATAGTTCTGCTGTGGATTGCTGATGCAGATCTTTTATTTTTAAATGAACATGAACATACCCTTTATTTTCAGGCATGTATTAGTGAATCCAAAGGAGCGTAAAGTAGTTGTGGTCGAGTCCCTTCTCACACCTACCCTCTTCAGAGAGACTTTGGCTAAAGTACTGTTCACACATTATGAGGTAAAACTTTTCTGTTTCTTATTTTCCCATCCTTTAAAACTCCAAGAGAAACTTCCAAAGCTATGAATTATTAAACTACACCTTGGTGAGATAACTAAAATAGTGATATGATATTACTAATTGTCCAATTTAAAAACTTTATACTAGTGCTTTGAAATAGGATAAAAAACAAAATATTTACCTTTGGAACTTTTACATATTTGTAAATCATGTGGCTAAGCTAATTAAACCTATTGCAATCAAAGTCAATACCTACAATATAGCTAAAATATAACCCCTCTCTAAAAACTTGTTTATTTGTTTATTGTTATTAGGAAAACATACAATGTTTTATAAGACTTATGTTAAGTATACTTAAATTTTAATGCATATATCAGCAAAGTTTCCACTGTTACATAACACACACAGAGTACCTAAAATTTATCTAATAACCGGCACAAAGGGACAAAATTAAAACAATTAATTGAGCTAAAATAGGTAAGAAAACAAAAAACTAAGATAATTTTAAGAAAGGTAATGTTAACAGGCTAAGCCTAGTGTGGAATTTTAGTTTATTAAAAATCCTACATGTAATCAATTTTACAATAAAGATTTTTTTTTATAAGCTATACAAATGAACTACCTACCCACCGCTATTATTATTATCGATGCTAATCAGCTCATGGATGTATTTTTTCCACTGAGGAGGAGTACAATTAAATATATCCACTGACGTAAAATTCTTGTTATGAACATAACATGACCTGTGCAGAAAAGTATTTCCAGCATACTTAGTTCTAGTAGTGGGCAAACTAAACACACTTTTAAGACGCGAGCTTGACCGAGAACATCTCAGACCTATATTTTCCAGAAGATAGGGAGAGTCAATAATATTTCTTAAAATTTTATGATAATACAAGGCAAAACAATAATCACAGGTTTCTGGAGTCGTGTGGGCAGACAGTCCTCGCTTGTGTGCCATTACGTTGGGCACCCCCGTAGCTCTTGTTGTGTCGATTGGAGCCAGGGAGGCTGAAGTCTCTGCAGGTATGTATTTAAAAAAAACCATCAGAATATTATCTATTCTTACTAATATTATAAATGCAAAAGTCCATTTGTTTGTTTGTTTGTTACGCCTTCACGTCTTAACTACTGAACCGATCATCATGAAATTTTACATACACGTTCTTAGGGGTACAGAGAAGGACATAGGATACCTTTCATCCCGAAATAATGTATTTTTCTCGAGGGATAGCAAAAAATCTTTCCACGCTGACGAAGTCGCGGGCGGTCGCTAGTTACTCATAAAGAGGAAATTAATTTTTTGTATGTTTGTTTGTGTTTCATTGTTGTTTGTCTTTACTTGTCTTTTACTTGTCCTATTTGGTAAACAATCTTCACCCAACTCTTTATTGGGCTTATTTAACCAACTCTGGGGATATGCTAGCAATTCGAACATCGCATGCTTCCAAAGAGCTCAAAATATGATACTCCGAACCAATGAAGTGCCATGGTATATCACGAACTCTGAAATACATGAACACCTGGAAATGAAAACAGTTATGTATGGAAGAGATTGCCAATGCAACCCAGAGATACCGGGGTAGACTGAATAAACACTTGTATGTTCTGGCATCACTGCTTTTAATGCGAAGCCATAGCAAGCGCCTCAATAGGAAAAATGTCCTGTAAGAAGGAATGAAGGAGGTGATGTCCCTGCTGAGGAACACTACACCGATCAAAGACTGGAACTCATTTGCTCATGGTGATTGCAGATTTTAAAACATAAAAAAAACTATTGAAATAATCATTTGTAAAACAACAAACGGTTTTCCACACATAGAATACGAAAGATATCGTTAGTAATGACAATTTGTGGGATATCCTTAATCATATTAACTTTGTTTCCAGTGGTCCATGCCTCGGTAGTGCTGCGAGCTATCCAGTCGCAGCCGCTGGCAGCTCGTGCTATACACGATGAGCTGTCTCGACTCTTGGACGAGGACAATAATACTGAGCTGCATCTACCCGATCATGTTATAGAGGACATTAAAGGTAATTAGTTCACTTTTATACTTGTTAATTTCTAGAAATATTTCAATAATAAAAAAGTATGTTGACAATTTCTGGATTTACGAAGCTACGGTTAAACATAATTTTGACTTTATTACAACAGAATCTCAGTCAGTAACTAATGCTATGGATAGCTTTTATTTTTAGACAAAAAGTAAATAGGTATTTGTATACATTTTTACCCGAGCGTGTGCGAAGTGTCTTCGTTTCAGCTTGGGCAAAAATACTTTCGTAGTTCTGACTGTCCGTCCGGATGTCTAAATCAAATAACCAATAAACAATTGTCGTTTTTCACATTATGATATATGCTACACAGTTTATTTAAAAGATGACAACCCTAACGTTGCGTCGTCAGAAAAGGTTCTTACCTTGCATGCTATAGAAAGAGAGGCGACTACTAGGTGAATATAACTGTAGGCCATTAGCACTGCGTGACCTGAATTTCACTTTATTGTGTAGGAGCTAAAGTCGCTATTTATTTAAATGACTTTACGGAGTGCTGCTTCTGTACTTGTCCTCTTCCTCTTCCTTAGGCGTTCACTCATGGTTGAGGATCGTGACTCCTTGTAAGAACGTCTCACAGAAGGTGTTTCCATCTGTTGCGGTCCTCGGCTTGATGCAGTGCGACATTTATTTTTCCATCGACATCCAGATTTTTGGACACCTGGTCTGACCAACGTTTTTTTGGGCTTCCTCCTCTCAGTCTTTTTCCTAATATCTTGCCTGTAACGATGAGCCGCTCTATGATATCGGTATCTCTACGCGCGATGTGGCCAAAATATCGTAGGATTCGTTGTAGGCAGATAGAGTAAAGGAGGTTTTGACTTTCGAGCTTCAATTCTTTCAGGACAGATTCGTTGGTTCTCCGTGCTGCCCACGGGATTCGGAGAAGACGGCGCCAGCACCACATTTCGAAGGCTTCGATTCTCTGTCTATCTGCGGCTTTTATAGTAGTACTTGTACTATTAGTTATTCTGTGCTAATGTTTTATTATAAGTTGTCTACACAATTTTCACCTTTATGTTGTTACCAGTAAAGACGTGTTTCGTGGGCCCCCGGTCCCGCGCGGTGCAGTGGGCGTCCGAGCGCCCCCCCGCGCCCGCCAAGAGCGTGCAGTACCCCCTCCCGCACCGCGCCGCCATCACTGTGTCAGGACGAACCAGGGAACTGGCTGCCGAGCCACTGTTCGCGAGAGATAACGAGCTGGCTTCATTGCCAGATATAGTACTGCAGTGTATCATACAGGTTAGTATTCCACAGACATACGACTGTCTGTATCATACAGGTTAGTATCCCACAGACATACGACTGCCTATAACCGCCCCCCGCGCCCGCCAAGAGCGTGCAGTACCCCCTCCCGCACCGCGCCGCCATCACTGTGTCAGGACGAACCAGGGAACTGGCTGCCGAGCCACTGTTCGCGAGAGATAACGAGCTGGCTTCATTGCCAGATATAGTACTGCAGTGTATCATACAGGTTAGTATTCCACAGACATACGACTGTCTGTATCATACAGGTTAGTATCCCACAGACATACGACTGCCTATAACCGCCCCCCGCGCCCGCCAAGAGCGTGCAGTACCCCCTCCCGCACCGCGCCGCCATCACTGTGTCAGGACGAACCAGGGAACTGGCTGCCGAGCCACTGTTCGCGAGAGATAACGAGCTGGCTTCATTGCCAGATATAGTACTGCAGTGTATCATACAGGTTAGTATTCCACAGACATACGACTGTCTGTATCATACAGGTTAGTATCCCACAGACATACGACTGCCTATAACCGCCCCCCGCGCCCGCCAAGAGCGTGCAGTACCCCCTCCCGCACCGCGCCGCCATCACTGTGTCAGGACGAACCAGGGAACTGGCTGCCGAGCCACTGTTCGCGAGAGATAACGAGCTGGCTTCATTGCCAGATATAGTACTGCAGTGTATCATACAGGTTGGTATTGGTACTTACTTAATCCATTGCGCTTCTCAAAGACATTCTATCTATAAGCTTTTTAGTTGCCACACATCCCACAGACAGACGTACGACTGTCTGTAACCGAGTAGTTACGTGGTTTTGTCGTCTAACTTTACCTGCATTCAGTGATTTTGTGAGTATATACAGTAACGTCTTTGTAATTAATTAGTAACCACTTTATTCGCCCGTTAAATTCCTGGTTCATTCCGCTGGCTTCATTGCCAGATATAGTACTGCAGTGTACCATACAGGTTGGTACTTACTTAATCCGTTGCGCGTCTCAAATACTTACATTCTATCTATAAGCTTTTTAGTAGTCACACATCCCACAGACGTACGACTGTCTGTAACCGAATAGTTACGTGGTTTTGGCGTATAACTTTACCTAAATCCCTTACCGCATCGCGCCGCCATTATAGTATTGGGACGAATAAGACAGACGGTTTGCTTAGCGCCTCCTAGAACTTAGGTAGTCACCTAATGTGAAGCGAAGTGAAAGGAACGTTCTATAATGTTCGCAACCGGCCGCACTGCGCACTTGGCGCCTTCGCTATGCGGCCGGTTACGGTTGCGAACGGTTTTCACCGCATACTTAAGACAATATGTATGATAACTTTTACAAAATGCGCCCCACGTTTTTAGGTTTAAAATTTCTGTAGGTATGGTTATAAATATTTACAGAAGAATTTATTTTTTACTTTTCAGTCTGTTTTTACTAGTCCGTTTTAATGTTTTAGTCCGAATTTTTTGTAAAGTTTTAGTCGGGGGATTTTTGCAAAAATTATTTAACCTTTTTTTTCAATCTATTTTTTAAATATTTTTCACAAATGTCGTGGGTTTTTTCAAAACTTTAAATTTTACGTTTTATTTTAAACTTTTTAAAGAATTCATACGTTATCTACTCTAAAAACGTCATCTAAATCGGTCAAACCATTCTGGAGATAAAATTAGATCATGATAGCTGCAGCGCTCCCTAGCGGCTAAACACCATAACACCTATCTAAAAACCATCGCTGATAAACTATAAACCCATTACAGAAAACCGCATCTAAATCGGTCAAACCGTTTTGGAGATAATGGAAACATGATAATTGCAGCGCCCCCTAGCGGCTAAACAATATAACATCTATCTAAGAACCATCGCGATAAACCATTACAGGGGCCCTATTTTTGAATCGCTCGACTCCAGTCGAGCGCTCGTTTCTACTGATTTTCGTTCGACATTTGACTCAAATGTATGAAATGGGCGATGGGAGATGCAAAAATAGGGCCCCAGAAAGCCGCATGTAAATCGGTTTAGTAGTTTTTGAGAACTCTTCAAGTGCTGAATTATTTGGTTGCTGCAGCGCCCCTGGTGGTCTGCCACCATGAAACATATTTAAGAACCTGCTCTGAAATAAAACCTTTCGAATGCAAAAAACGGCATTGAAATCGGCACAGTAGTTTCCGATGAAAATGGGAACAGACATACATACAAACAAACAAACAACTTCTAACCCCAAACACTTATACCGCCTCCGTTCCGTTCCGTCTATCGTAGTTAAAAACTCCCTTCTTCTGTTTAAGCTTTCCTCCAACCAATATAAACTTTTTACGAAGTTTTGGGTCTTTCGGCATTAAAAAAAAATAGATTTTCTGGCGTTTAAATATAACTGTTTGTACATTTCGGCACTAAACAATATTTATATATAGTTAAAAAGTTGAATTAGACACAAATCGGGGACACCAATTCGTTTCAAAGTCACAATTAACCAAAGAAAACACTGCGCGCCTTATAGCTGCCAACGGCTAACTGGCGGCGATGGTCACAGTGACATAGCAGCGATAGCGACGGCTACTTGGTGAACTTCGTCAGTTATTTTGGTCGTAACTTCGTCAATTTTTGTCGTAGAACAAAAATTATTGCACTGTATGTCAAGGATTTCTTAGCTCTATAAATCTGCATTGTCAACTAAAAACGTAACGGTTCCTCATTGTGATCAATAAAAGTTTTTATTTGCCATACAATATATTTTCATCATCATCATATCAGCCGCACGACACCCACTGCTGGGTATAGGCCTCCCCTAAGGATCTCCACGACGATCGGTCCTGCGCTGTCCGCATCCAGTGGCTTCCCGCGACCTTTACCCTCACGTCGGTCCACCTTGTCGGGGGCCTACCCACGGAGCGTCGTCCGGTGCGCGGTCGCCATTCCAGAACCTTTCCGCCCCAATATATTTTATTTACAATAAACTCCCAAGGGGCGATATTATAGATTTGCCCCCTGGGCCAGAACCTAGATACGCCCATGTATGTTGATCACTTCTGATTGATGATAATGTTGACTGGTTGATGATGATGTACGCACAACAGCGCGTCAGGTTATACAGTTAAACTGCGAAAACAGCTTTTATTACGTAGGGAATAAAGGCGGTCTCAAAGTCAACATATGTATAGTCTGAGGTGCCGTTATATGTACAGTGCGATTAAATTGACAATCTACTGTGATCCGTTGCAACTTCTGAGAATGTATGTCAAAGAGTTAATTTTACAGATTAAAATGTATCATTTCTACCACAATCGCTCTGAACTTGGTCAATTCTGTTGTACAGTCAGCATATACCAAACTGTCAAAAATCTGTAATGAATTTTGAACCTTCAATTGCTCGAATTAAAGTTTAAAAATGATTGAAGAAATTTGACATTTTGGGGAAGCCCAGCGTGCTGTTGACCGTACATTGTTAAATTAAGTACATTGTATAAATAAACCTCTTTTTCTCCCTATTCACAGTGTCCCATCGACGCCCGCCTCGCTTTAGCTGAGAACATCCTAGTGACTGGCGGCACCGCGTCCATGGCCGGCCTTAAAGCGAGACTGGCGCATGAGTTACGACATTTAGTCACTCTGCCACCGTACAGGTTAGTAACAAGTTCAATCAAGTTCTTTTGTCAACGGAATTTATTTTCTTTTTCCAAATTCAGTTCAGATCAGCGTACGTAGTTCACCACGTGTGCCTAATGTAGTTCCTGCTATACTCTTGCAAAATGTGTCTTGATTGTAATAAGCGACTTTCTGACAGTTCAATATTAGAGTTGTTCATAACGTCTAAAAATCAACAGCACGCTACAAACTATTTGCTATTCATTTCTAACATGCTATAAAATATGCTATGTTATAGCGCGCTATTTATCAGGAAGCGTGCGGGCGGGCTGGCTGGCGCGTTATTTGCAGCACGTTAGATCTTGTAACATGTTACGTCACACGTCGTTCGTTAGAAAGGTCGCGCGCTATACAAAAATTTTATTTATTAATATGTTGCATTTTAGTCTTTTAGAAAATAAAGCAGTAAAGGAAACTAATAAACCTTTATCATAATTTTCGGACTAAGAACTGTCTATAATTGAATTAAACGATTTCTGAAAAACAAATGAATGTCGGAAAAACAAATGAAGTTAGGAAAACTTTATCTAGTGATTTGTAGTTGAAACAAACAGGTGCAAGCGATTTTCGTCCTTATTGACGATTGAAAATTGGTTGTTATTTTGCCATATTTTCGTTTACTAACTTTGCTGTTTCATTAAAAACTGTTATTTGAAAATATGTCAATAAGGTCTAAAATCTTTTAATCTTTTAAATTTTTTTAACTAGTGATCACTAGGCAATGTTTTCTAGTTAAGAAAACTGGTGCAAGCGATTTCCGACCTTATTGACGTTAGAAATTTGGTTGTTTTTTACCATATCTTTCGTCCGCTAACTTTGCTTAGCTAGATAGCTTTTACATAATACATACTTACTAATTGACTTAGTTATTATTATATAAAAATCCTAAACGAACTAACACAATATAAAGTCGCACGCGATATTATATCTAGCATGTTGCGAGAAAAAACGCGTCCGGTAGCAAAAGCGTGCACGCGATGAAAGCCCACGCCCGCGGCCGGCCAACGACGCTACTTGTTGCCACGCGCGATATTCATAGCGCCATAGCGTCTACTTACATAGCGCGCTATGTGCGCTATGTACAGATAGCGTGCTATAATATGGCGCTAGATGCTATATTAACCACCTCTGTTCAATATAGATGATCTGATAGATGGCGTTTTATGAAATCCTTAGGAAAGTGAAGTGAAGCCGTAAAGTTAAACTGGTAGAACCACCAGTAATTTATCGCATACATTTTTTTTATTTTTAACGTAAGCGCTGTAGGTAGCGGGGCAAACGAGGTGAGAGAGGTACGTTTTTATAATTAAAATACAAGCAACTTTATGACGGCTCGACTTTCATAAAACGCTATCTGTCTATCGAGGTTTTTCGAACTATATATTTTTTTTGGTTCGGAAAATTCCTTATTAGTTAAGTATTTCAGCGACCGGCTGTGCGTCCGCACGTTCAAGTTCCACAAGTCCCCGTCGCACGACACGACGTGCGCGTGGACGGGCGGCGCGCTGGCGGGCGCGGCGGACGGCGGCGCGCGCGCGCTGCCCCGCGACGTGTTCGCGCGCGAGCGCCGCCTGCGCGACTGGCCCTGCCTGCTCGACAACACGCCGCCCGACCACCCCCACCGCACAATCAATGACGAATAAAAAAAACGATTTTAAACTCCAGAACCTCCTTTCCTTGCACCATGTGTACCACTAGCCCGACCGGCCACCTCCACCCCCATCGCGCATACACTGACGAATAAGACCCTCCACACATTGAGCCATTACCAAGTGTGCGCGCGATGCGAGCAATGACGAAGAAATAATATGGACCTGACATACCTACGAAAAAAGCGTGGATACCTACTTCATTGTTCTCCATACAAACGCAACTAAACATGGCGGCTTAACTTAGTGTACATATAGCAAAACTTGGCTATTCGGTGATAGTTCAATAAATTTTATCAAAATTTTAATGTGACAAAATAATATGTTTAAATACAAGGACATGATAATGGAGTATATATTACGTATGTTAGAGTATGTTAGCATAAGAAGCATTGCCTGTAAATTGTGTAAACAAACAATTATAATGAATAACAAAAAAATCTGGTAAATCCGTGATACTAGGCTAATTATGTGATATCATTCTGATTAAGCCCTGATATTAAATATTGGAATGTAAACTGCAAAAAACTAATTCAAATATCTTTATGAAAAAATTACATTTAATTAGAACCATCTTCTTTGTTAAAATCTCAATAAATATATTAATTCACTTAAAATTTCAATTACAATTTTAATCCAATATCTATCTTATATTATTGATAAATATACTATTATAAATCTAATTAAGTATATTATTAATATTTTTATATTTAATATATATAATTGTATTAACAGTGTTCTATATTTTACTTTAGCTCACCGTTTACGAATAATTAGCGATTTATAACTTAAAATTATGACAAAAAAACACTTGCACTTGGTTTCAATAATTTCATCGAAACATTAAAATTTTCAACACAGAACTTAAGCCCTACATTGAACAAAATAACAACTTTTGCAATAAACATTTTATAAAATGACAAAATAAATCTTTACCCTTTTATTAGTATGATCAGGTTTTTCAATTGTAAACTAATATACGAAAAAAATATGTGTTTCCGATAGCTTCTACTTTAAAAACTAAATTCCTAAGAATACTGATACAAAGAAAATATTTTTTTTAGTTGTTAATTTTTTCGGTATATCGCTCAGAAACGTGGCGTACCAATTTTTGAAGCTTATTATTAGCGACATCTATTGGCATTGTTATAAAACAAGTAAATAATGCAATAACGGAGTTAAAAAAAGGTACTTCCAGTATCACCGAATTACTATATATTATCACCGAATAGCCAAGGTTTGCCCTACTTACACCTTATGTAAACTGCATAGAGTCGAAATTGTAACATGTAAACGCAGCACAATATTGCGGACACGGCACGCGTCTTACGTCAAAAATCCTTTGTTATTGCAGTTTGTGCCATTTCCATAGGATTCCTTTTTCTGAGGTTGCGAGCGGTAATCGCGGCCACAGGTAGCGAGCGCGGGCGACTTCCGCAGCTTGTCACGAACGCGGCCACTCGAACGCTCGGTTTGCGCGGATACTATACAAAATGTATGAAAAAAAATCATCCGCAGCTTGAGGTAGTGTCGCGAAAAATTGCTCGTGTGTACGATCCCTAAAGCTAGGGCTCCTAGGATGACGGTGCCGTCATATTACGTAATTTAGTGGCGTAGAACGGAGTTATACTGCCCGGCATATAATTGGCAAAAGAATGAACGAGACAAAAGATGCGTAGTAGCCAATAACTTAGCGTTTATGGCTACTGCGCATCTTTTGTCTCTTTCTTTCTCTTGCCAATATTTATGCCGGCATCTATAAACTGGTAGAACGTTGTCTATGTAACCAGCCATACTCAACCTGCGGCCCGTATGAGCCGTTTACACGAGTCAAGCTATTAAGTAATTTAGTTAAAATTAAGTTGTCGACCGACTAAATTTTCGCGTGTAAACAGCCAATTAAGTAGTAAGTTAGCCATTAAGTGGGCAAGTTATTAAGTAAATAAATTCTAGTCTATTTTTTGGACAAGTAACCGCGCCGCCCGCACCGCATGCCTCCCTTATGGGCGTGGCCACGCGCTGTACTTGCCACTTGCTGACGATTTTCGGCATTTCTCCCGATTTGGGGAAATATGGACCGTAGTCGGGATTAAATCGGGAATTGACTTAATTCGAGACTTTTCGCTGTTGTAAGTTTGACAGCTGTCATCTGTCAAATAAAATAGCAATATCTCAAAAAGCCTAGGAAGACTGATGGTGTCTCTGAAGAAATGAAAGGTCTTGGTTAGATCTTCATTTTAGATGGCTGCTGCCAAATTTAAGTTTGTCATCTAAAATGAAGCTCTAAACTACGACCTTTCATTTCTTTAAAGACACCATGAATTTAGGATGAGTACTTTTCGAGACATTGCTGTTGTAAGTTTGACAGCTGTCATTTGTCAAACTTAAAACAGCAATATCTCGAAAAGTCCTCATTCTAGATTGATGGTGTTTTTGAAGAAATGAAAGGTCTTGGTGATATCTTTATTTTAGATGACAAACTTTTTGACAGCTGTTTCCTAAAATGAAGATCTTGCTAAGACCTTTGATTTCTTCAAAGACACCATCAATCTAGGATGAGTACTTTTTGAGATTATTGCTGTTTTAAGTTTGACAGATGACAGCTGTCAATCTCCATCGTTTTTTTAACTAATGAAGTTAAAAAAACAGGTGGAAGTGATTTTCGACCTTATTTCTAGCTCAGCATTCGGATATTATGGCCTTTTGTAATCGCCAAAAATGGGCACACTGGCTACTTACTACTTACTATTTAAACCGTGTGAACGACTTTTTATTAAATTTTAACTTAAAATTAAGTTGTCCATTTAGTTACTACTTAACAGCTTGACTCGTGTAAACGGCTCTGTAGGGCCTTTGTGATTGGCCCACTTGGAATTTTAAAACTTTGACTAAGTTTTAAAATTTCGCGCCCATCAGAAAAACTGTGGGCGCTCTGAGTAAATAAAATAGGTACTAGCTCGATAGCCTTACCGCGGTGCATTGCATCTCTAGTGTAAGCGCGGGTCGCGCGCGCGAGCGAGAGGGCAGGAGTCGTTCCACTTTCATACTAAATATTTTTGCGGCCCGCGCTTCAAGATCGAAACGTGTTTGTGGCCTCATAAAAAAAAAGGTTGAGTATGGCTAATGTAAACAATACGGCGCAGTTTTCTAGAGAGGCGGTGCTGGACTCCGTAACGTCAAATAGTCTTTTTACGTCCTATCTTAGGAAACCCTAGCTTAACAGCCATATCAAACTCAAAATCATTGGTATTATGCTTTTCATCAGCCTTTTATCTTATGTAATGTAATTTGAAACTGTGTAATCTGTTTTTATGCAATAAACTATTATTATTATTGGTGGGCCAAATAACTTAAAAAAAAAACATTACAAGGTAGTGTGTTCTTTTTGAATTGAAATAATATTGAGATACCCTTGCAGGCCGCATTAGGAGGCTGTTATTAAAATAGGATCGGGCCGCAGTCAACCGTGTATTGGGCCGCAAGTGGCCCACGGGCCGCAAGTTTGACATGGCTGCTCCACTACTTTCTTTATGCGCCTACAATAAAATTTCGGTTAGACTTGCCTGAGTATTTAATTTTTCGCTAATAAGTATTAATGTTAAGTATAATTTGTTGAAAACTATTTATTTGTAATATTGTTTTAAAATTATATGAGGACATAAAAATCACTATTACACACAACGCAAAATAACTTTTAATAAACAAAATATATTAAATTTTTGCGGTCTTTTATTTTCCGGTCCTACTACTATTGTGAGCACAGAACAATTCTCTTGCTTATGCTTCCGACAAGTCGCGTCACACGACGATGACAAAAAATTGTTCCTTTCAATAGAATTCATTGCTTTATTAGAAAACTTGACTAAAATCCTAATAAATATTTTTAGCCTTTTCCTTTTTTGTCCAAAGCGGAAAAAAAGAACCAAAAAAAGTAAACGACAATATGTGCATTAAGCTAGAAATATACTATTGTGTTGTGTCGTGTCGCGCGCGACACGGTACCAGCGGGGCTACCGGCTAAAAACAATGAAGTTCATTTTAACTGTAATTTGACAGATGGATGTAATACATTGCTACTTTTCTTTAGTAGGTTTTTATTTGTCCCAAAACGAAGCAGCAATGTATCACATACATCTGTCAAATTACAGTTAACATTAACTTCATTGTTTTTAGCCGGTAGCCCCGCAGTGCTGGATTAACCCTTAAACAAATTAAGCAATGAGCGGTTTTCGGACAGCAGAGAATTTTAGTATAATTTTATGTCGATAGATGGCACTACTTCAACGAGGTAGATTTTTTAAATATTATTTCCCACTAATGGTCATATTTGGTCATAGAAAAGTTCTTTGTAACACGCCAATGGACAACCAACGCACAACGCAACAAACCACATACCTACTCAACAAACGTCTAATAAAAAAGTAATTACATTTCATATTTTTCATAAAAAGCTACCTACTTAGTTCAACGACATCTAGTTCTTTTTTATGTACTACTTTTTTTCTTAAACTGCCTTTTGAAAACCGCTCATTGCTTAGGGCAGGGGTCTCCAAACTACGGCCCGCGGGCCAGCTCCGGCCCGCGAGCACCAACAATCCGGCCCGCGAAAGCGACCCGATCGTACGAACATACTGTAATTTACAGTATGTTGGTGCGATGAGCTAGCTAGATCCTGGCCCTTGGGACTTCGTGGAAGAGTTAGTCTGGCCCTTAGGCTAAAAAGTTTGGAGACCCATGGCTTAGGGCATCACGTATGGGGGGGGGGGGGGGGGGGGGGGGCACCGCAATCGCAATCGAAAAAAAAACGGAATTAAAAATTGTAACAAATAAAAAATATAAATGTTTAAATTCTAATTCATTTTTTGTGGCCATGTAAACTGACTTACTACAATATTAGTGGATGAAACTGACAAAAAAATCGATTTTTTTTTTAAACTATGGACAACAGGCAAAACAGAGTACAAGAACAGTGGGTGAAAGTTGTGAAACTGACTAAAAATCGCGCTGCGCTGTTTTTTTTTACTATAGATAGTGGATTAAACTGACAAAAATCGCGCTGCGCGGCCGTTTTTATTTTGCTATAGACAGTGGATTAAATTAAACTTACAAAAATCGCGCTGCGCGGCCGTTTTTTTAACTATAGACAGTGGATTAAACTGACAAAAATCACGCAGCGCGGTCGTTTTTTTTACTATAGGCAGTGAATTAATTAAACTGACAAAAATCGCGCTGCGCGGCCGTATAGCGTTTTATCACGTTTGACTGTCAAAAAGACAAAGGAATTTGACAGTTGACTGTCGATAAAATACTATATCACGCGATATAAATCGGTCATGCATGCTAGACAGGCAGAGTGCCTAGTACGAGTTGTGTTTCTCACCTCACTTTGCGAATAGTATCGAGTAAAAGAGAGGAAATTATGCGAGTGAGTGAACGAGTGAAAGAGAGGAAACGATAGTTAACTATTCGCAAAGTGAAGTGAGAGCAAAAAACCAACTCGTACTAGGCCCTGCACGCGTAGCATGACCAACATCGAGATAAGATTCGACTCAGAGAACAATGGCTTGTCTACACCGAAATGTCACTTTTGTCGGGTTGAGATCGAGATACTCATGCTCGCATTTACAACTAGTAGACTCGTATTATTCTATGAGAGTCAATATGGCGGGTGTATCATGGCGAATCGAAATGTCTCAAATACCAAAAAAATGTACCTAAAATGTACTATTTAGTACCTGGAATTAAAAAATTTGTACCTAAATAAGAAAAAAGTTATAACGAAATCAAAGGTACACCCGCCATATTGACGTCAATATGGCGGGTGTATCTTAATAAATCAATATTGAACTATTATACATAAAATATAACTACATCAAAAAAATGTACCTAAATTGTACCTCAAGGCAAAAAAAACACATGCTCGATTACTTAAGTAGTTTCTGAGAAATCAAACAACAGTTTTTTTTGTGATCAACAAGATGGCGGGATCCCTTATGGTCTTAAAGTATATCACGGCTAGATTTTACCATTCATTAGTGCCATTCATATTTTGGTAACTACTATTTAGTACTATTCGTTTGGAACTATTTGGTACCATTCATGAGGTACTATTTAGTACAAATAATTTAGTACCATTCATTTGTCACTATTTAGTACAAATTATTTGTTGCCATATAGTACAATTTATTTGGTACTATATAGTACCATTCGTTTGTTACTATTAAGTACCATTCATTAGGTACTATTAAATAAAAATTATTTGGTACCATCTTGTACCATTCGTTTGTTACTATATGAATGGTACTATTTAGTATAAATTATTTGGTACCATATAGTACCATTCATTTGTTGCTATTAAGTACCATTCATTAGGTACTATTTAGTACAAATAATTTAGTACCCTATAGTACCATTTATTTGTTTCTATTTAGTGCCATTCATTAGGTACTATTAGGTACAAATTATTTAGTACCATATTGTACCATTTATTTGTCACTATTAAGTACCATTCATTAGATACTATTGGGTACAAATTATTTTTCTACCATATAGTACCATTCTTTGTTACTATTTAGTGCCATTCATTAGGTACTATTTAGTACAAATTATTTGGTACCATATAGTACCATTCATTTGTTTCTATTTAGTGCCATTCATTAGGTACTATTAGGTACAATTTATTTGATACCATATTGTCCATTTATTTGTCACTATTAAGTACCATTCATTTGATACTGGTTGGTACAAATTATTTTTCTACCATATAGTACCATTATTTGTTACTATTTAGTGCTATTCATTAGGTACTAATTAGTACAAATTATTTGGTACAATACAGTACATTTCGTTTGTTACTATTAAGCACCATTCATTAGGTACTATTAAATAAAAATTATATGGTACCATATTGTACCATGAATTTGTCACAATATAAGAATGATACTATTTATTACAAATTATTTGGTACCATACTGTAAAATTCGTTTGTTGCTATTTAGTACTATTCATTTTTTGCTACTATTTAGTACCATCCATTAGGTACTACTAAGTACAAATTATTTGGTGCCATAAAGTACAATTTATTTGGTACCATATTGTACCATTCGTTTGCTACTATATGAATGGTACTATTTAGTACAAATTATTCGGTACCATATAGTACCATTATTTTGTTACTATTTAGCACAATTCATTGGGTACTATTGGGTACAAATCATTCGGTAACATATTGTACCATTAGTTTGTTTCTATTTAGTACCATTCATTAGGTACTATTAGGTACAAATTATTTGGTACCATATTTTACAATTACTTTGTTACTATTCAGTTCTCAAGCTTACACGCTCACTAGACATGAAATAAAACAATTTTTAACGGATACTAGCGCGGTTTTATTAAAAGTACTTTGGTAATTAGTTGGTATTTGGTTTGATTTTTGGTTTTCCCGACGTTTCGGCAACTTTGCAGCTGCCGTGGTCACGGGGGACTGAAGCTGCCTGTGAGTCTACCCTCAAGCGAAGAATTTTTTAGACGTTCAGAAATTAAAATTTAACAATTTTTTTTTATTAATTGTTTTAAGTTGATTTATAGTGTAATTTTATGAATTATTAAGTGCTAAAAAGAGAGAGAAGTTTTGATTGACGCTCGCTTCAGAATGTTTCCAATCTTGTCAGTGACACCTTTCACGTATGGTAGGACGGCAGGTTATAATAATTATTATAATAAAAAAATGTTTATTTCTCTCAAACAATCTTACATGATACAACTTATTTCTAAGAGACAATATTGTTATAGGTAACAATTATTAAGATTGAGAGAGACTGGTGCCTAAACTAAGCTAAGGTTGACGCTCTACTGTGGCTGGTTTGGCGCGTTTTTTATGATGAAGGCGTGGTACTTGCCGTCCTACCATACGTGAAGGGTGTCACTGACAAGATTGGAAACATTCTGAAAGCGAGCGTCAATCAAAACTTACTTTAAGCCGCCGAAGAAGATCAACCAATTCTTACGACCTGTCAAGTGAAATATCCCCTTTCAAGCCGCAGGCGTCTACAAATTAGATTGTGACTCTAGGCTCTCCTACATAGGGCAAACAAAGAGAAGCATAGGGACCCGCGTCAAAGAGCATGTAGCTGACATGAAACATAGGCGCGATAACAAGTCTGCAGTGAGTGAACACGCCTTTGAGTGGCCCAACCATTATATTAGATATGACAAACCCAAATTCTTGCTAGGGAACGTAGATTTATTCCTAGAATTCTCCGCGAGGTTATCGAAATAAATAAATACCCTTATTTCAATAGAGATGATGGTTGGAAAATTCCACCAGCTTGGGACCCCATCATTCACAAGCTTAAGCCCCTCACACACACTGTAAGATCTAATGATACGGTTAGTTCCTTTTGCAAATAAATAAATTAATATAAAAGACGGAGGTCGGTTTTCCTCTCCAAGTTTTCTTTCACCATTTCTTTCTTGGAGGGGCCTCCCAAATTTTATGAAATGGTGGTAGTTTCAATAGATTCTCTCTCTTTTTAGCACTAAATAATTCATAAAATTAAATTATAAATCAACATAAAACAATTAATAAAAAAAAAAATTGTTAAATTTTAATTTCTGAACGTCTAAAAAATTCTTCGCTTGAGGGTAGACTCACAGAGGCCGCTTCGGTCCCCCGTGACCACGGCAAAGCTGCAAAGTTGCCGAAACGTCGGCGAAACCAAAAATCAAACCAAATACCAACTAATTACCAAAGTACTTTTAATAAAACCGCGCTAGTATCCGTTAAAAATTGTTTTATTTCATGTCTAGTGAGCACGTAAGCTTGAGAACTGAATAGTAACAAAGTAATTGTAAAATATGGTACCAAATAATTTGTACCTAATAGTACCTAATGAATGGTACTAAATAGAAACAAACTAATGGTACAATATGTTACCAAATGATTTGTTCCCAATAGTACCCAATGAATTGTGCTAAATAGTAACAAAATAATGGTACTATATGGTACCGAATAATTTGTACTAAATAGTACCATTCATATAGTAGCAAACGAATGGTACAATATGGTACCAAATAAATTGTACTATATGACACCAAATAATTTGTACTAAGTAGTACCTAATGGATGGTACTAAATAGTAGCAAAAAATGAATAGTACTAAATAGCAACAAACGAATTTTACAGTATGGTACCAAATAATTTGTAATAAATAGTATCATTCTTATATTGTGACAAATTAATGGTACAATATGGTACCAAATAATTTTTATTTAATAATACCTAATGAATGGTGCTTAATGGTAACAAACGAATTGTACTATATTGTACCAAATAATTTGTACTAATTAGTACCTAATGAATAGTAACAAATAATGGTACTATATGGTAGAAAAATAATTTGTACAAACCAGTATCGAATGAATGGTACTTAATAGTGACAAATAAATGGACAATATGGTATCAAATAAATTGTACCTAATAGTACCTAATGAATGGCACTAAATAGAAACAAATGAATGGTACTATATGGTACTAAATTATTTGTACTAAATAGTACCTAATGAATGGTACTTAATAGTAACAAATGAATGGTACTATATGGTACCAAATAATTTATACTAAATAGTACCATTCATATAGTAACAAACGAATGGTACAAGATGGTACCAAATAATTTTTATTTAATAGTATCTAATGAATGGGACTTAATAGTAACAAACGAATGGTACTATATGGTACCAAATAAATTGTACAATATGGCAACAAATAATTTGTACTAAATAGTGACAAATGAATGGTATTAAATTATTTGTACTAAATAGTACCTCATGAATGGTACCAAATAGTTCCAAACGAATAGTACTAAATAGTAGTTACCAAAATATGAATGGCACTAATGAATGGTAAAATCTAGCCGTGATATACTTTAAGACCATAAGGGATCCCGCCATCTTGTTGATCACAAAAAAAACTGTTGTTTGATTTCTCAGAAACTACTTAAGTAATCGAGCATGTGTTTTTTTTGCCTTGAGGTACAATTTAGGTACATTTTTTTTGATGTAGTTATATTTTATGTATAATAGTTCAATATTGATTTATTAAGATACACCCGCCATATTGACGTCAATATGGCGGGTGTACCTTTGATTTCGTTATAACTTTTTTCTTATTTAGGTACAAATTTTTTAATTCCAGGTACTAAATAGTACATTTTAGGTAAATTTTTTTGGTATTTGAGACATTTCGATTCGCCATGATACACCCGCCATATTGACTCTCATTATTATTCTTTGTCGTGGCCTTATGTCAAAAGTCGACAAACACGAGTTTTTCTCTTCAACTGACATTAATTTGACAGTTGAATCAGAGAAACTTGTCTACCACCCTTTGAGTAGTCGAGAAGGTCGAGAGCAAGAACCTTATATTCATATGTCGAGAGCAAGAACCTTATATTCATATTTTGGTCGAGAGAGAATCACAGACTAATAAGAAGATTCGAAATAGTTTTCTACGTATTTTATTTTATATGAATCTAAATTTCGCAATAAATATAAATCTAAATTATCCGTGCTTATATTTTATTCCTTAAAAACTAAAATTAAAATTATTTTCATACGTTGATTTTAATATTTCGTAATTTTCTCGTCATTTTACACAGATTACTAAATTAACAATTTCGTTAGTAGTCTGTGTTATCTTTTCAAAATACTCTCAATAAAAGAAAGGCAAACGAATTTATATCCATACAGCTATATTTAATTAGTTTTAAGAGTTTAGCGTTGTGAAATCTATAGAAAGGAACGGTGCTTTATGAGAAATAAAGTAATTATTTTCTATTGGCAATATTATTCTTCTCGAACTCGAGAGAGCTTGTCTATTAGAGTTTTTGGCGGGATTTTGTCGAGTTCAGTTCGGTGACTATTTTTATTATTCGCAAATTGATTCATAGTGGTTATTGTGTCTTAAAATTGGTGCAGTTTTGTGGTATAAGTGTCTACGCAACTGAACAATATGTGGGATAATGAAAATAGGCGCGATCTTGGTTGTGTGAAGTTGAGACTTTTATTGTAGTGGTCGCTACCTCGGCAAAACTTACCGAGTAAACTGTCTTGATATACTTGCTGCCAAATGCTCCAAGCAGCATTGGAATGTGATGCACCCGCATTTTAATGTAAACTGAAACAATCTACTAGAAAATCTAGAAATACTGAACTATTCATAACATGACACTGGCAAAAATTACTTCCAAGAAGAAAGTAGATTGCCATAACAAAAATAAGAAGAAGAAGAGCTTGTTTAAGGAAGAGAACGCTTTCTTGAGTGCCTCTTTATCTTAGAACTTATAAAAAAAATGAGAATCATGTTTAAACTAAATTATTTCGGATCAAATTAGATAATTTTGACGTTTATTGGTGTTGAAATAAAAAGATTACCTTTAAAATTCACTTTTTTTATTAAAAGACATTAAAAGGTTTCGAAATTCTGAGAACGAGTCCCACTTGTCTGTCAAACTGTGCTCAGCAATCAAGAACCTTATATATGACTCTGGACATTGCGTCACCTTTTGGGGCTTGAAGAACGAAAAAATAACCTTGAATGACGTCAACGATATTTTCCATCTCTTTCATTAGGGTGACAACAATGTTGTCCATTCGTAGGACAGTCACTACAAATAGGTACTTACTACAGACTATCAACTTATGCCTACGGCGTAAGTTTTTTGGACGACCAATCCAAACATTCAAAAGTGTTTAGATTCTAAACATTTGAATGTTTAGAATAGTTTAGATGTTAGTTAGTGCCAAAGTTTGTATGTTTGGGTATCTCTAAACGTACAAACATTCGCATTTAGAATATTACTGCATTTATAGGATTATTACTACTCTTGACCAACCATATTATAACCTTTCTATATATTCATTCAAACCCCCCTTTTGGCCAGCGGCGGCGCGCAACACAAAATATTTACTAAATGATTATTTTCGGTTGGCTCCTCTCCGGATGGACGATACTGTTTTGGAATGGTGGTCACACTGGGGGTCAAGTCTGCTATTGTTAACATCATATAATCGTGTTTCAATGGTGTTTGAACGGTAATGCTTTTTAACACAGTTCTTGATTCTTAAACCCAAAACTGAGACACAGTGTCTAACGGGTTTGGATTTTTAGGAAAAACAATGTGTTTCAATTTTGGGTTTACAAAAACAAGAATTATGTCAAAAAGCATTACCATCCAAACACCATTGAAACACGATTACGGCGTTAGTCACGATAATAGCAAACTTGACCCCTTTGGTCCTTTACGGTCCGGCTGGTTAAAAGTCAAAACTTGGAGATACGTGGTGAGGTTTAAGACTTAGGTACAGATGCCGGCATATATATTGGCAAGAAAATGAAAGAGACAAAAGATGCGCAGTAGCCATAAACTTAGTGTTTAAGGCTACTGCGCATCTTTTGTCCCTTTCTTTCTCTTGCCAATATATATGCCGGGCAGTTTTTTTTTATACACACCTGCCCTTCCACCCTAAAGTCACGTGTATTTTTATTTTGTACAATGAGGAATGTCCAAAAAAACAAATTGGCTGAATATTTTTATAGGCAGGAATAAGCGCCCTTAGTAATGGAAAAAAGTTTTAGAATTTTCGGTTGTGTGAAAAAAAATTAAGTCTCATTATTAGTCATTGTATTAAAAAAGTTGCAATATAAAATGTCAAAACTGAATTATTTTGGCCGTTGAAAATAATTTCCCTCTAACGGTAATTGGGATATACTATAAATGTTTCTTTTCCTCATCGTTTCGGAATCTGAAAAATAAAATAAGATTAATTTTTATTTTGTTACTACGAATAAACAATGGGTGTCAAAGACCATAATAACTAGTATAGTAGTAAGGTAGTAAGTTAGGTAAGTCCGATTCTTAGCTGAAATTGATCTAAATTGTTTAACTCAACTACGTAAGATAATATTTTAGTTTACATTACATTTTTTCTCTCTGTTAAGAATACAAAATAATTCCGCTCTCAAAGTTAAATGTGGCATAAAAACATAAAATGTAATGTTAGGTAGGATAAACGTAAATTTTTCATCCAAATCTTTCTTTCTTATTCAAAAGTTCTGCTGTGATTATGGTCACCCTGCGATATGCAGATAATATTTCTAAAGCTTCTTATGTGTCGAAAATGAATACAGATTTGTACATATTATATTTATTATATTGAAATAAAAAATACGTAATTAAGGTGGAATTATAATTAACTTCTATAATATTTCCGAATTAGATCGGAAACAATCTTTGAAATCTGCTAAAATTCAGATTTCTGAGAAGGAAAAATTGAATGCTGAAAATACTTTAAAAAACACTTACTTGTGAAATATAATGTTAGAATTTGGTTTTGAAACACTTTTGCAATTTTGCACAATGCAACACATGCTTTGTAACGCGAATTTTATTTAAATAATTTTATATTTTTGTACATAAACGTGAGATGCGGTGGAAAATCATTGACATTAGTGACATGTCAAATCAAAGACAATTCCATCAGTGATGCCACCTTATTTTTATTTGGTAACTTATGAAATATGGAGAAATTACTGTTAAACGTAAAATATTGTAATAACAAAATGGACTCATCTGTCCTCTAAATAATTACTTTGGCATGTACTAATAAATTTTAACATCATGTAACTAATTTAAAGTGTGCCGATATTTACAATTATTTAGAAAATCTAATTAATTGTTGTACATGACCTGGGTAAATTGACTATGGATTGGGATATTTTGAACTTAGCATGGCAATTTCAGTCACAGTGTGAGAGGGATAAAAGAAATCTGCAAAGGTGAATGACCTCATCCCCAACCATCCTTCAGTAGTAGAATGTCCAGTGTCATAGAATATGAATATAAGGTTCTTGTCAGCAATCGAGAAGGTCGAGACGACAAGTCTTCGTAGACAAGAGTCTCGTTTGCTCATGCTACGCGTGCTGGACTGGAGCAGACATATCGGTACTGTTAGATACACCAGCAGACTAATCGCTGAGTCATTGATCGCCATAAAGTACATTTTAACCATAGAAACTAATAAAATCTAACTTTAAAAGAATTTAATTTCCATGCACTCTAAACGATCGTTCATTCGAGCTATTTATTCGACGCATGATATTTTTACCGCCGACGACGTTCCACGAGAAAAGTTACCTTATGGCCTTACCATAAGATACCTTTTCCCATGGAACGTCGTCGGCGGTAAAAAACGTCGCGCATTAAAAAAACACTCGTGCGAACGCTCCCTGTTTAACCATGGAAAAATGGAAAGTAATTGGTTTTAAAGTTAAATTTTTATTACTTTAGTGAGCATGCGACTCTCCGTGCCACTGAATAATTCCATTCTAAAACTACCTAGAAGTAATGTACCGATGATATACGTTCTTATTTCAGATATCAAATCGATTGTACCGGCTTCCCGGCAGAATGATTGACAAAAGCATGTGGCACGGAGAGTCGCATGCTTTGAGGTTATGTTTTTTGTTAAATCGTCGAATTCCAGATCAATCTGAGTCTGTACCGGTGGTTTGATGTATTTGTAGCCGTTACATATTCATTGTAACAGCTACAAACACTTTCGTTGCTCATGTAACGCAACAGGGTCAAGGTTTTAGAGAAATTTGCAAATTTATTTACTATGAACAATCACAGTGTAGGGTTACCATATCGTCGGTCGGTCAGAATCATTAGGCTGTTTCTAGAAAATAGACCGATCGGAATACGTTATTTTGAGGGTATAACCTTCAAGAATTCTAAAGTTTATGAATTCTTGCCTGTCGATACATTGGCATATAATTAGTTTATTTTTGCGTTTTGTGTCACATCTAGCCGATGCATCTTGAGAAATTCGATTATTTGTGGTGGTTATAAATAATTGGACTCTAAGGCGATTCTCCCACTGCCAACGCGCGCCGTCGTCGCGGGGCGCGGTTTGGCGTTTCACGCGCGCGGTGACGGCGCAGCGCAACGCCTGTTCGGGCAGTTTTCTCCGCGCCCCCGCGCCATTCGGCGTCTGACGCGTCCCCGCCGCTTGTTTTTTAGAGGCATTAAATTTTGAAGTTGTTTTGTTTTAATTTCCAGGTTTTTAGGGTTCCGTACCTCAAAAGGAAAAAAAAACTGAACACATATAAAATCACTCATGAGATTAAAACGTCCAGACAAATAATTAAGATTTGCCATCTCGATATTAATGACGGAATTTTAATAACATACGAGTAGGTAGGTACGGTCAACGGCACGCTGGGCTTCCACGACAGCGTAATGATATTCAATCAAATAAATAACAGATTTTTTACAGTTTTGTATAACCTCATGTGCTGCATAATGTACCTACCAAATGGCACTAAAATGGGCGTATATCCAAGCCACGAAACATTTGAAAACCAGAGGAAATCCCGCCATCGTAACGAAACGATCATCGAAAACCAGCCGCGGGGCGCGTCGCAGTGTGTTGTACCCCGCGGTAACGCGCCTGCTGGCGCAAACTGCTCGCGGATCGCCGGCGGCACGCGGCGGTGCGCGCTCACGCGCCGTGGCGCGCCTTGGTGTGTTGGACGAGGCGGTTTTCTGTACAAATTAATGTACTTGCATACAACGTAAAAGACGCGCGTGGGTGCGCCGCGACCGCGCGCGTCGCCAGTGTGAGAACCGTCTAAACTGTCAAAATTGTTTTAAAGTAAAAAGAAACAATAGTATTGTATTTAAGATAGCCTGCGTAGTGTACAAACCTAATTTGTGTCATTTTCGTCCATGGAAACAGACGTGGGACCCGTACATTAATAACACCGTCAAAAAAATATTACAATTTGAAAAACAAGTACCATATACCTCAGATCACTTAAAAATCCCTATGAAATAAATTTGTGCCAAATTAAGGCATGGACTTTTAATATTTTCAATTTTTTTGTTTGTCCGAGCCATTGATGCTTATAAAAAATATTAGTATTATTAGAGTTTACATATTTAATATCTTAAATACATGAGTGATGGACAGAATGAATTTGTGTCATTTTCATGCATGGATAATACCTAGGTAGGTAGGTATTCAAAAAGTTTGCGGTCGAAGCGAGTAGGCGCGGGCGCGTGGCGAGGGACGACGAAGCTCGTCCGTTTCGGTTAGATACTAAGTACGTACATACCTATAAGTCTCACGTCACGATACGAACGAACACGCACCTTTCGTTTGGTTAAGTAGGTACTCTATAGAATTACATCTCCTGTTTTAGAAATTCATACAGATGTACTATGGACAACAACGTCACTTAACCACAACTCTTAAGGTTAAAATCGGTTGCACGCCGCGCCGCCGCCGTCATAACATAATATATTTAGTTCGTGCAGGGGGATACGTGCGTTCATGATAGCTTCTCAAAAAACAGTTTTTATTTGATTTAGAATAAAAGATAGTTTAAATTATTCTTATTCCAAATGGAAAAGGAAGACTTTGTACTATTAATGTCGTATAAAGTTAAAATCAACCAAGCAACCGCACTCTTAAGCCTCTGAACGCAACCCAGTGTTGTTTACTGGCTAACCACAAATGACGTCACGCACTGTGATTGGCGTTTGGGTTCTTAGACTGCACAGATAAAAAATATTGGATTTACGTAACTTTATTTATTGATAAAAAATTATAAATCATTGTTTTTTCTTAAAAATCTTTATTGAGTGATATTGTTGTATAACAAACTTTATTTTAAAACACATCTTAGATTTTTTTTCGATTATTGTCCGGTACTCTATTATTATTATAAAGAACTGATTGTTACAAAAAGGCTGAATTATTAGTAAGTAATATTAAATTTGATAATTTTATATTTCAATATTTAAAGGTTTTAATGGGAGTTTTTGATAAACCTTTTAGTGTCAATTTATTATCTTTTTTGAAGCCGACGAAACCAATTTCATGCCTGTAGGACCTCTACATCACCAGATATGGCTAAATAAATGAACCCACACAAACTCAGTAACAAAAAATATTAAAATGGCCTCCATTTTAAAACAGTAGAGACAAAACAAATTATTATTTTGCATTTGTCGACAAAATTGATCATATTGCTTTGCCCGGTGACCAGACAGACTGTATAAGAGTTTATCATTAACAACTAACGTTCGATTTTATGATCACTTTATATTCTTTTTACTACTTTTAGTAAGTTTTTTCACTGTTTAAAGAAATAAATATTGACTTTGGCAGGCCAATTTATACATATACAACGTGTAACAGAAAGGGGGTATCCATATCAACCCGAAAGGAGGTCAATGTATTCTCATGAAACTGAACATCTTCCAACAGAAAAAATCTAATAAAAAAACTTTTGAACTCTCCATTCAAAATGTTGACGGCAAATTCAAATTTTCTATGGAGAGTCCAAATTTTTATTTTTCGATTTGATTTTTTTTCTGTTGGAAGATGTTCAGATTCACGAGTACATTGACTTCCTTTCCGGTTGATACTCCGTTTTTGTTACAAGTTGTATACAACGACAAAAAACCTCTAATACCGAATATGCTAGATAGGGAACATCAAACTGAACAACTTTTACTATGGGACCCACATTGAAATCGCGTAAATATAATCAGCTGTTTGATACAAAAATTAATTACGAAAATATCAAAATGTATCAAACAGCTGATTTTTTTTTCGCCATTTCAGCGATGGCCCTATGTAACATATTCGGCATTAGGGCTTTTATTGTAATACGTTGATGTATAAACCTATGAAAATTTAGTTTATGTAAGGAAACTCTATGATTCATTTGCTAAACTCAGCGATACTGGCTAGTTCAATACAAGAAACTTGCTGCTATTCTAAGATTTAGGCTTGCAAAATCTAGAGGTTCATTTGTGGGGAAAGGCATACCTAACTTTTATTAATAAAGTTCCATACCAAGTAATTGATCTTCCTTTGCATGAATTTAAAAACCATGTTAAAAAACGATCATGGGTAAAGGTTATTTAATTAAAGTAATTGATGTGACACAAAACTTACTAGTGGGGTAGTGGGTAGGTATTAGTCATTTTAGTTAATAATCTTGTTGTACTGTATTTGGTAACGATACTTATAGTTTAAGTTAGTAAATATCGTAACTTATTTCTGATAAAGCTGATAAGTTTCTTGCGCCCGTTCTTCTTGTCAGCTAAAAAAGTCTGGAATGGGTGGTAGGAAAATATAGACGATTCAAAAGCATTTAATTTTTAAGTTTAATTAAATAAATATATTTTGACTTAGGCCTTGACTTTGATTTAATTTTTATCCATATTCTTATTCATAAATGGAAGGCGATTATCATCGCTTTCCATCGCTATCGCGTTTGGAATAAAAACTCGGTCGTTGAAAATAATGACCGGTCTAGACAACCTCATACACCCCCTGCCCCTCCCCAGTTAGCGTGCGCGCCGCTTTTGAAACGACATGTCTGCGGAGCTATTTTGGATTTTTTGACAAAAAAGTAAGTTTTTTTTTCAGTTTTATTTGATTTCTCAGTTAAACACTACAGTGAATTCCGTTTTTCTCAGTATTACGTTGCTTTGTACATGTATCATAGATTCACGTGGACTACATTACCACAGAATAACTATGATACTACCTAATAAATTGTTCGATTTTGGTAGATTATTTTTTGATGTTATTCTAAAATACCCCAGGTGTCCAAGAATGTCACAGCTCAAGGGTGGACACAATGTAACAGTGTTTCCACTACTACTACCTAATATTTGCGATTTTCAGACTCATTAATCTTTTAGTATGTAGAATTTTACCTGAGAGATTAATGCCTATTATAAGTAATTGTTGATTTTAAATCGTTATTGCCTATAAAAGGTACATAACTACGATTTAAAAAAATTTAGACTCATTTATCTTTAAGTCACACACAAATCATTGTACCTGAGATAAACCTATAGGTACTTTTAAAGTCTGAATAATTGTGCAATACCTTGAGAAAACCTTTATCGGTTGGAATTCAACAGATTTTGTCATTTACTTGTTCCACTAAATATGAAAATGTCAAAATTAATAACAGTGTTTCATTGTTGGACAGAGGATGTTTCATTGTGTACACCTAGGTGGACACAATGAAACAATTCCCATTTTCTTTTAAAAGTCTTCTTATTGGTTTATGTATCTATTTATTAATGAAACTATAACTGCCATTTTATACCTAATTAAGTAGATTCCGTTCCTCTAAAAACGGAATTCATATCTTTAAAAATGAGAGAAATATGAGACTCAGAGCTTTTGGTGTTGCATTGTTCCACACTGCTCTACGTTTGTATGTATGTGAGTTTTTGTATTGTTACTTGGGACAAGTTTCAATGGTTGTAAAGTAATTTATGCTTACTACATAAGTCAAAACTTGAAAAATTAAACTTTAGTATTTACTTACCTTTTAAAAAAAACAAAAAACCGACTTCAAAAAACCTGCCTCTAAAAAGCAAGAAATAATATTCAAATCATTAGATATGCATTATCATTGTTATATAATAACAACACGTCTATTGAAGTCGGGTGGGGCTGGAGTACAACTTCGTTTTTTTATTCTAAAAGCCCTACCCGACTTCAATATACGTGTTGTTATTATATAACAATGATAATGCATATCTAATGATTTGAATATTATTTCTTGCTTTTTAGAGGCAGGTTATTTGAAGTTGGTTTTTTGTTTTTTAAAACATTTTTTTTATTTTTAATACAATTTTTATTTTTTTGTTTTTAGTGTTAGTACCTTCTCTATTAGGTAGTGTAGTGTAAGTATATTATTTGGTAGAAAAATCGGCTCAGTCAAACGTGAGATATTCGCGGAGAAACATACATTCATACAGGTCAAACTGAAAGAGAACCTTCTTTTTTTTTAAGTCGGTTAAAAAGACTAAAAGTACCTCTTACCCAACAAAAAGAATCATCTTATTCGGTTCATAAATAACAAAATAGTCAAGTTAGTTGATGCAAAATCATAGTGTTTTCAGGATACCTTGAAAACTACTGAACCGATTTGAAAAAAAAAATAAATGGGACCATTTCGCAAATCGAACAAAAAAAGAATCATCAAAATCGGTCCATAAATGTCGAAGATACGCGCGAACAACGATAAAAAAAACATACAATCAAGGATGTAATAAAACAGATGCTTCGTTCGGAGTTATTTTATTAATAAAATACATGTAAAATATTTTTTTTTTTCTTACAAAGAGGTTATAAGAAAACTGAATTTCTTAGTGCTCATCACGGTTAGTTCAGAGCCATCACGCCTTATTAGTAAGTTTGGATAGACTAACATACACGTTACTAACATAACAAGTGATGTATAGGTACTTGGTTATTTAAAAAAGCTGTTGGGTTTTAAAGTAAATGGGAACGGGAACGAGAACGAAAACGGAAACGGGAACGGTACTTACCTACTAATCTCTGAACTAAACTTTTCAATAATTTATACCAATTCGAATTTAATATTTATAACTAAGACAGGACAACGTCTGTCGGGTCAGCTAGTAAAATAAATATTTGAGGGGGCTCCCATACAACAAACGTGATTTTTTAGCCGTTTTTTGGTACGGAACCCTTTGTGTGCGAGTCCGACTCGCACTTGACCGGTTTTTATTTCCTTACCCTCAAAAAATATTTTGTTACACTTTATATTTTGTGACTTTTACAGGGTGTTGAAAAGAAAAAAATAAAAAGCTGAAAATTCCATTGATGAATTTAGCACAAAACATTATGTACAACAGATACTATTGATCTAAAACATTTAACACTTATTTAACCAATTGTAATATTCTTTTGGAGTTACTAAGGTAACGCTTTAGGTAATAGTCAAATAACAGTATTCCCGTGGACAAAGATGACACAAAAAGCTCAAGTACATCGGTTACAACTTCATAATCATCATGAAAGTAAAATTTTCAACTTTAATTTTCTTTTCGTCCGATAGCGTTAAAAAAGACAAAAACCTAAATTGTTACTTATGCATCAAACCAAAATGACACAATTTCATGTATTAGGCTAAGTGAATGGTGCAGAAACTATATACGAAAAAAACAAACTTTAATATTTTTAAAAGCTAAAAACTTATCCCGATCGGTCTAAAATGCAAGTTGAAGTGTTTTTAGATACCTATTTTGAAAGACTAAGGGTGGGTACTCACTTAGGTTCGCGAACCTCCGCGCTCCGCGAACCTAGAACAGTGATCCATAGCAAAAACAAATATTTTTACTTTGGCTACAGTGTGTGCCTGTGCGAACCAGCTTCGCATACGAGTTCCCTCACGTACACACCTCGGCGCCCTGTTCCAGCAGAGGATAAACGATATGTTCGGTGCAGGTTCGCGGAGCGCGGAGGTTCGCGAACCTAAGTGGGTACCCACCCTAATACTTCAAAAAACGAAGGAAGTTCTCAGTTCGGTTGCATTCAACCGAGACCTAAATTAATGGGTGACTGATACTGATGATGATGGGTGACTGGTACTGAGTGGGCAATTATTATACCAATTATGACGTTCACATTTTTAACACGTTTTTATAAGGTTACCTACTTTCTCATTTGTTTGTTTGTATTTTGTCATCTCGATTAGGATAAAAGTCACCTTTTTACGTCCCCTAAAAAATATTGCAATATTGCATAGTCAGTAACAGTATGATAGTAGGTACGATACGTACGAGTATGTAGGCAAATCAACCCTCAACATTATGTAGTTCAACTTGAATTTTATTAGAAACAGCCTAATGATTCCTACGGACCGACGATATGGTCACCCTACACACTGATTATTCATAATAAATCATAGTAAATAAATTTACTTATTTCTCTAAAACGAATGAAGATATAGTGAAAATATGCTTTCGGGCCGTTTATCGTGATCAAACGGTTACGTAAACTTGCTTATTTTTAATCTTAATACAATTTTCACCAGTATTTTAGACTTAAGCGTGTGGGCCGGAGAGTCGCATGCTTTTAAAACTTTAGATCGCCATATCTTTGTCCCTGTTGCGTTACATGAGCAACAAATGTGTTTGTAGCTGTTACAATGAATATGTAACGGCTACAAATACATCAACCCACCGGTACAGGCTCCGATTGATCTGGAATTCGACGATTTAGCAAAAAACATAACCTCAAAGCATGCGACTCTCCGTGCCACATGCTTTTGTCAATCATTCTGCCGGGAAGCCGGTACAATCGATTTGATATCTGAAATAAGAACGTATATTATCGGTACATTACTTCTAGGTAGTTTTAGAATGGAATTATTCAGTGGCACGGAGAGTCGCATGCTCACTTACTTTATATGGTTAAAAAGTACTCTACGGCGATCGATGACTCAGCGGTCTGTCTGCTGGAATCTGGAATGCATGCACCCAATGTCAACTTATCACGTCTGTCATGACGTTTTGTCGATCCAAAATCTAAAATTATTTAGAAAATTCTTCAAGCTATAATCGTTTTTTCTACTGATACTAGAGATAAATAAAAAATGTCTGAAATCAAAATTGTGGCGGCTAGTATTGTGAACTTTCTAAAGCAACAGTTGGACGGTGATGCATTGAGTGTCGACTCTCGGGAAAGCGTAGAGGTTGGGGTGCAATGCATAGAAACTGCGTTTGAATTAGGACCAGAAGATGCAGCGAAAGGAGTGGATCTCCTACAACTAATAAGGCAACAACGCGGTGGACAGGGCACAGACCGAGCCGAAGCGGAACGACTGAAAAACGATGGTAACGAGCTGATGAAAACTGAACGTCATCGTGAGGCTCTCGAAAAGTACACACGTGCGATTGAGCTAGATCCTCGCAATGCAGTGTACTTCTGCAACCGCGCCGCTGCTCACTTCAAATTAGGTGAGAATGAATCCGCTGTCGCAGACTGTATGGCCGCTTTAGCTTTGCAACCCGACTACGGCAAAGCTCATGGACGGTTAGGGCTTGCTCTAACAGCCCTAGAACGACACCGTGAAGCGCGACAGGCATATGCCCGTGCGGCACAACTCGAACCTGACAACGAATCATACAAACAAAACTTGCGATTAGCCGATGAACGCCTCGCTCAGCGCGGAGAACGTGGCCCGATGGACCTCGGAGGATTACTACAAAATCCAGCTCTCTTAAACATGGCCACTGAAATGCTGGCAGATCCTAATATGCAAAATCTAATTTCTGGATTAATGAATAACACCACAGCTACTGCTGCTCCTGGTCAAGGGGCAGGAGGGATGAACGCTTTATTGGAAGCAGGACAAGCGCTCGCCCAACACATGCAGGCGGCGAACCCCGAGCTGGTAGAACAACTGCGCAGGCAAGTCCGCCCTCCGGGTCAACCCAACGGAGGCAACCCACCTCCATCCCAGTGAAATCTTAACTTAGACTATTAAGCCTCTACCTACAACAACGAGACGGAAGTCTCTTAGTATTTATGTCTACAAAACTATCATCAAGGGTGACTGTAACATTTATGTCAAATTTTATTGTTACTAACATGAATAGTCTGCATAATATTTTGATCAGACAACATCCTGTAGTATCTTCTATTTATAAATGCGGTTAAGAAATTATTAGGTGTCTATCTAATATTGTTTAAAAAGAATTTGGATATTTATACAAAATAAAAACATTGTAATTTTATATGGAGTGCATTTATGTTAACTATAATTTATTATTATTATTTCTTTATTTATAAATTTCATCCATCAAGTCAGGATTTTTTTATTACAAAACCTTATAGATAGGCCCCGAGAAAGTAAAGTTCTACTTTATATTTTGTTTTGCAAATAAATTTCAATGTTACATCACACGAAATGACAAAAATAACAAAGTTTAGGTACAATGCGATTAATCTAACAATGTACAACAACAACAACTTCAGAGCTAGCCAATGGGTACAAGACGATGTCATTGCAGTCGTAGAACAGAGAGAGTTCTGATTTTTTAAATTTTTTGTTTATTGCATAAATGGACATGTAATTATGTGTTTCGTCGATTGAAGACACTTTTTAAAAAAAAAGGTATTAAATGCCAGAGATATAAGCTAGAATAACGACGGATTTGATTCTATGAGCGTAGTACAACGCCCGATTTATGAATGTGAAAGGCTCTCCTGTAAAATTGCTAAATTGCAGATCTTTGTTCTACGACTGCAACATTGTAATATACTAATATACTCTGTGCTGTGTGCACCATACATTCTCGAATGAAGTCGCTTTTATTGTTGTACTATGGGAAACAGTGTCGCTTAACCAGTTAGCAACAAAATTTATGTGTGCGCGTATCACTTCTGCACAAACTAAACGTATGTTGTAACGGCGCGGCGTGCAAGCGATTCAACCTAAGGAGTGGTTAAGTTACCCATGGTACATTGTCAAATTAATCGTTTTAATTTTTATCACTTGAATGACCATAAGCCCTATTTTTGAATCGCTCGACTCTAGTCGAGCGCTCGTTTAGAATGATTTTCGTTCGACATCTCATTGTTTTGAGTCATATGTTGAACGAAAATCAGTCGAAAAGGGCGCTCGACACCTGCTGAGCAATTCAAAAATAGGGCTTCATTGCCTAAATTATATTGGAAAACTATCTCTATATAGTTGGTGGGCTAAGAATATAATAAAATTGGTTTTCTTAGTTATGTAATAAATTCATTTCAACAAATACTGCTTTTATTTTAATCACAGTCAATTATCAGTACTTTTTGGATTATCTGAAATTGATTATATATTTTTGCATCCACCCACTTTACCCATCTAAGGACAGCTAATTACTTGTCGTTTTTTTTGTAATTAGTACCTAGTATATTATTTCACATAATTTATTGAACTAACTAAACAGTAAAACAGTCAAATTTCTCTCATTTTGAACATTAATGTTAAGTATAAAGTTAATTGAGTGAAACAGAAGTCTTCTCATCTCAAGTAAACAAGACCCACTTGGAACCCTCTGGCCACGCGAACTAATTGGACTATTGAAACTATCATTTTAATAGACCCCGTGGTCCCACCAATCGGACGACATGAACTTTTGAATTCCGGTTAGTTCGATTAACTATCATTTTCTGAAACCACGTAATCCCACCGCCGATCGGAACTATCATTAGTGGGATACTAATTTATAAGAGACTAGCTTTTGCCCGCAACTTCGTTCGCGTGATTAAGGTAGTAGATGTGCATTTATTTTGAAATTCACGGATTACCAATAGACCTAGGTATTTATCAGTAGACCTAATTTCACACATTTAAATTTTCCCATAAAAAATATGCACAAACTGGAACACTCTATAGCATCCTGTATACAGGGATTTTCCAAAACCCTTTCTTAGTGCTCACCTGCACCATGAAACGTATCTATCTACCCTCCAAAAATGGTGTCTCTATCTCCAGCCCTATACAAATCCCAATACAAACTGGAACATCCTGTAGCACCCTGTATAACGGATATTTTCCAAAATGCTTTCTTAGTGCTCACCTACACCATGAAAGGTATCTCCCTCCAAACATGGTGTCTCTATCTTCAACCCTATACAAATTCCCATACAAACGGGAACACCCTGTAGCAGCCTGTATAACGGGAATTTTCCAAAACCCTTTCTTAGTGCTCACCTACACCATGAAATGTATCTATCTACCCTCCAAAAATGGTGTCTCTAACTTTAGCCGTTAGGGCTCTACACCTATCCCAACAATCAATCAATTTTGAGTTTTATCTAGAGAAAGTTAACTTTTTTATAATTTTTAATACCCTAAATTAACAGTATGGTACTTATTTTTAAAATTTTAAGTACCTACTAGGGTCACATACATCTAGAGAAGGTTAACTAAACTATATACAATGTAACATTCAGCTCTGTGTGAAAACGTCATTAGGTTATTTAATAACGTAATATGACATATGTGTACATCTTTTTGCTTGTGACTGTACCTACCTACACAAAATATATTTCTTCAACAACTCTTCACTGCAGTAACTAGGTAACTATTTGACTGTATTTAGAACGAAGACTAAAACGACAATCACACTTGTACTATTAGTTATTCTGTGCTATCACATTCATTCGGAATCTATAATGAGTTGAGTGTGGACCTGTAGAGCTGTGCTGACGTTAAATAGAGGAGCAAAAAATAAAAGACTAAAAAAACTGCGTTCTTAACTATTTATTACACACTAATTATAATTTATAATCAATACATTTACATATCATTATGTACACAGAGTAGCAAAATGTAAAAACGTGGTTGACACCCCAACTCTTGCCAACATTCAATATTTATCAAAATCGCTATAATAGTTACATCGCAGATGCCTGACGAGGTGCACAAAACACAATCCAACATATCTAACGCATATAAAAATCTGTATTTACATATATCGCCCCACAAAGTATTATTTTACTAAAGTGAATTATTTAGTGAAAAGATTATTGCAATCAACAATTACTCAAACAGGAGAATGTTCAGAGATGGTTGGTAATTTTTTTTTAAATATGTAAGACCAGTACAAGTCTATGAAACTGGGAGCTTCATTTAATTTAGTGAAAAATGCAGTACAAAAGCTCAAAATAGTGTCCTTTAATTCGATATATTAGCAAAGGCACTGATATATTTATCAAGTCGTTTAAATGCAGCGCACATAAAGATTTTATAATTAGTGAATAAATAATAATATACTTAACTAAATAAAGTATCATGAACCCCGATTTCATATTGCAATATTATATTTTTACGCAAAAGATAGCCTTTTCTTTATATTCATAAACACATTTATTATGACTTTTATAACATTGCAATACATAAGTACCTAACGATTTTTTCATAAGTTCAATACAATAATGATGTGATTATAATAAAATATAAAGAATGTACTAAATAGGAACAACTCCTTAAACCTACTCATAATGATTAATAAATAAGTTTAAATTTTGGAGAATAAAATAGCCAATAGTACAAATTCCTTGAATTTAAATCAAGAAGCACCACAATATAAAACTCCAAATAAATTATGTTTACCTATAACAAAACTATGCGTAACCAACGTAAACATTTAATGATTTTTCATAATGAATACATAATTAAACAGTTTTAATATTTTACAAATTAAAAATTAAGAATCTTTTATTGAATTTGTTACAGAAATGGTGTATTTGTCTCTTATCTGAATAAATACTGTACTTAGTAGGCTACAGATTTAATATTTGCAAAGGATTATGCCGATTTTACTATACAAGCTAGGCCATGATGCGCTTTGATTAAATTACCAAAATACTATAGTAATTTTATAGTGATTGCGTGGGAAGAATATCATTAAAATATAATGCGGGAAAAAAGAGAAATCTCAATCTCAAGGAGCCGTTTGGGATTACATTTTCCTATTATATGACGTTTTGTTATCTAACTCTTTTTGACATGACATGAGTCTGTCACAAATATGTATGGTTAATGCGCATCATGGCCCAGAATGCGGCATGATCCTTATCTCTCAAGTTTTCTCTAATATTTTTTGCTTAGCACACTGCCCTCTACCACACAAATAGCAAATGAATATTAATAATGCATACTAACACGGAAAATTAAGATTCGCAGTAAAACTGACGAAAATAATTACATTTTGAAGTAAAGGAAATATTACTATGTTTAAGACTATACTTTTCAGCTATTAGTAAAGTTATTTCGTCAATTTTACCACCAGTGACTGAAACTAAAGCATTTGAAATTTAATTAGGTGCCACACAATAATGTAAAAAAATAGCTTTGTTATTTAAAACGAAAGAGAAAACATACATCCAATATCTGTCAAAATATCAAAAATTCCCAACGAGTCACAACCATTACTTGATGGGAACTTTTTAATAGAAATTTCCCAACCAGTTTCACTGTTACAGGGTATTTAAGTTACAGCGTGACACGCGTTGGGAACAAATGCAAAAGAACGCACAGTAACATTCTTAAATTAATTTAATTACATAATATATGATTATTGATGTAACTTTAAAATAAAACATGCAAAATTTATCTATGTAAAACATATTAAAATTGAAATGAAGCACACATAACAATGTCTTAATAAATATATGGAAAATAAATGTTATTCAAAATAACCAACTGCTAGGTAATAATATACTTTGTTTCACAACATAAAATATTCGTAAACATTACAACGAACGAATGATACAAGAGCAATAATAATTAAAATTCAAGACTTTTATTTCAAATATATTTTAAGATATTTTCCTTCTTTATTCCTTTGAAATTATTGTTTCTGTCGTTAACTACACAAAAAAATAAGTTTAGCGCAAGATGTCTGCGTAGGCGACGCATATTCGATTTTCAAAACTACACGGTTTGCGAAGTGTTCAAACTTTTTGATGGTTTTTTCAGTTGCGTTTCGAAGGCGGTACGAGATGGGGGGGCAATTCTGAAGGCAGGTCGTGTCCGTCTATCTTCACTCTGATCAGATGCATCGCTAGGGCAAAC
The DNA here is from genome assembly GCA_943789525.1 of Agriphila geniculea. Lineage (NCBI taxonomy): Eukaryota > Metazoa > Arthropoda > Insecta > Lepidoptera > Crambidae > Agriphila > Agriphila geniculea. The sequence continues at coordinate 17,586,615 of OX038890.1, forward strand.
TCCTCGTCGTCTAAGAAACCGTCTTTGTCGATGTCAGACAGTTTCCAGATCTTGCCGAGCACCGAATTGGGCAGTTTTGACTTCACCATTTCTGTCTTGGCCGCTGTTGAGAAATGTCGGAGTAAAGTGTCAAGTTGTCACGACTAGATGACGCTAATTTGAAGTGGGGGAGTTGTGTTGTGTTGACATTTAAACATATACACCCAATTGCACTAAACTTAAGAATCGCCTAAGTCTTTTCTTAACTACAACTCGACCAAGTTAAGTAGGCGAATGACAGCTACATGACCGCTAAGTTTGACACCGTTTTAATTTGGTCGTGTTGTAGTTAGGAACAGACTTAGGCGATCCTTACGTTTAGTGCAATCGGGTGTGAGTCAGCTTGTCGCTGGCGTATGTTATGATCTAATTTTTACATCACCCTCACTTTAAAATAGTGTCATAGAGAGTTTTAAATAACCACGAAAAGATAAGAATCTGGTAAATTGTATCCTATGTTAAATGATAAATTCATTATAAAAATTAAAGTATTTACAAAACATAATTGTAAATAAATAACAATAATAAATTATAAAATAAATAACAAAACAGGATACCCACAGCTACTTAAAACTAATAAATAAATACTATCAGACCGTAAAGACTAGATCAAATCACCAATAAACTATAAAACCTATTTTACATACAATCCGCTACCCACTTTCTCCTAAATATGAATAAATTGATCGTAATTTTAAGTTTTCACTACCCGTTTATCTGAGATGTGCTGTTATTCATATTATTAATGAAATGTTTCAATATACTAACGACATTGTCACGGTAAAAGACCTCAAAGATAGAATGGATTCGTACGACCTCTTCTTCAGGACCAAAAACGAAACTCTTGGCCTGATCAATCAATGACTGTGGCCTTTTTTCTATATTAATTTCCAAATATATCTCACCCGTGAAAACATAGAGTATCGTTATAAACATAACCTGAGTTGTTATCATTATCGAAACTACATTTAAAATTAAAAGGAAAATAAACTTCACAGAATAGATAATTGGGTGAAATATACTCATGCCAGCTTTATGCTCTGAATCCAATTTATCATCAGGGACACTTTTAGCATCAGCGTTATCGTCATTATCTGATTCATCATTATCATCATTACTAACATCAGTATTTCTAGAATCTGAACGATTTGTATCTACTTTATATTCTAAGTTAGAGGCAGTATCGTTTGTAGTAAATGAATCACTTAAAGTGTGAATAGAGACTGCGCTGGATATTCTTCTGTTATCTTCCTCGTATTTATGATTAAGAATAAATCGGGCTATCATGTTAGAATTTCGTGTTGCTACAGCTAAAGCGTCTGTAAGTTTATTGTAATTATCTACGTCATCGTCTTTACGGTCCTTGAAAGCCATGCATAGTTCTGTAAGCGATGAACAATTTTGTGTGGAAGAGAGCATGGCGTCTAGAGCTTTGTTCATAGTGATTGTAGCGCGCAGATGTGGGTTTGAAGCGAATTGAGCAAGGGATATGTGCATACCGGCTCCTGTGACCTTTCCGTCAATAGGGTTGAGTGATTGGAAGACTTGGTCGTATTGGGGCTTCTCTTTACTGCAAATCCATTCGGGGTCACCGTGGCCAGCGTCTACTCCCTCTCCTCTGCCGTAGCCGAATGGAGAAACTTGATCTTCTACACCTTCGAAGGCACCACCTGAAAATAGCGAACAATAATCTTGAGTAAAGATTGTGGTAAGTATAAAAAAGTAAGGGATAATTGGTAGCTGTAATTTCTGCCAAAATAGAAAATGACATGGATCTGATGGTGTTCGACATTTTAATAATTTCATAATACACAAGGTCTTAATTGGCAACAAATATAAGTTACAAAACCGACAGTAGTTTTATTGAAATAATGATTATTACGTAAACATTTCAGATAGGATTAATAACACAGTTTGTACGTGATCCGAAACTCAAACAACAGGATTCTCCATTAAACATAATACTTATTGACTACATAAATAATTTCACGAGTACGAAGTGACCTTGGTTAGTATACAAAGTATTTACTACCTACAAATGTTGCTTTGCCAGATAAATCATAGCTGAGTTATTTAATTTTAATGTTACATTGACGGGGTCATACAAGCTGAAAATGGAAATCTATGAAATCCCTTTAGTTAGCCAACTTGTACTATTAGTTATTGTAAGGTAATGTGAAGGAATAGGATGATTAATTCAAGAAATAGACTTGCTTTGCTTGTTTGATTTAAATAATGTTGTATCATAGAGAGTCACCAAAAAAGCTTTCGTTTTACAATGATGTAGTTCTTTATGACAGAATTTATTAGATATCTTATTCTTAAGAAATAATTCAAATAAGTAAAACAGACATCAACAATATAATAAATCAGGTTGTCAACCAAAAAATTGTTAGTTCAACAGTTAAAAACTTAAGTACCTAGAAGATGAGACTGTATAAGGGATACGAGTGAATATTTTGTAAAAGGCAAAAACTGAGATACTTTCAAGGTAGTTCAGTTAATGTAACGGCTAATCTTCAGCGATTGAACTCGATAAAAAGAACGATCACAGTATTCTAATTGCAAGGAAACAGTTAAGTAATAATATCCATTAAATTCATTCGTTCTAGACAGATTTGATCTAGTAAGCTTTATGCTTTCACCGAAAGAAATAGTAGTTCTTACATGTTTTATGGCTTAAACTTTATGATGTTGTTTATGAACTTGACGCTATATTTTAATCTGATGATTAGAGAATGATATTGTTGAAGCAAAATTTAATACATTTGACCACCATAGTTACCTATTTGTCAACAGGAAAAATATCTCATTAATAGAGAAAATCTAACTTTAAAAAAAACATGAAAACGTGAATGTCAGTGAGCATTAAAAAAAATTATTGAACTCTTCACACGTTACAGACGAAATCCAAGTGAAGGTAACACATGAAAAAAAGTAAACAATTCCTATTAAAACTATAAGAAACTGTCAAAAAAGAAACTTTAATAATAAATGTGTCAACTGCAAAGAAGAGGAAGAAAAAGTAACATAAAGGCATTGAACAAATCTTAAAAATGTGGTGAAACAGTGGAATAGAATGGAATTGATCGTTATAAACACCTGCCCGGATGATAGCAATCATGAAAGGTATTTCTCTAATGCACTTATAACGTAAGTTTCTTATTAAATCACTGCCTTTGAAGTAGTTAGTAACAAAGCAACTGATAATTTTGTATAACTGAACTGGATGGAAGGAAATCGTTATCTTATAGATTGGTAAACCAAGCTTTACTTAACGTTAACTAGAATTAATAATGATGTCATTAAAGTTTTAGATTTTCTGTATCATATAAATGATTAAAGACCACGATAATTACATCGCTTGATCTATCTTACGAGGGCTAAATCACACAGTTATTTTGATAAATAAATCTATCTGTACTTAGGTACCTACTAATAAAGATATTTAGTTCAGAAATAGTGCCTTATATTCTACATTTGACCTAACCTTGTACTCAGTTCAACATGTCAACGAAATCTTGACAAATAACAAACCGACTGCAATGTCTAGTATCTCGAATGTTACACAAGGTCAATAATTTATTATCGCCACATCCAAGGGGATTGTTTTTATTACTTCACAATTCAACGCACCTTTTAATGTTATCACTTTTTTATTTCATTCAGAAACCGATATTATTTAGCCGGTGGCAAGGATTTCTCAATTAATTGGTTGGTATTATCTGGGTCACTATATAGAACATTTGGTGATAAAAACAGAAGATTCTTCACGGTTCGAGTGTCTAATTTTTTATATGGTTCCGGTTTACTTTATGTAACTAGACACAAAAGTAACAGAAGTCTAGATTACGATACTTGAATCACATAATCTATGATGACATTACTAAGCGTTCTATTTAAGACTATTGTGTAATTTATTGATAAGACACTTAATATTTGAAGCGTCAACCATGCTTAGCTACCTGTAGGCCTTAAGTGTATTTATTATATTTATTTACTAAAGAAACCTGAATATCTTGGGATCATACTTGAGATGCTGTTTTCTTATAAGAATCATCATCATCTCAAGTATGATCTCAAAATAGCTGTTAACGGTGATAGCCGCTTATAAATACGGGCCTAAGTGTAAAACAATATGACCTGACTGACTGATGCACCATATCGTACAGTTCAAACTACAAGACAGATCGAGCTGAGTGAGGCATATAGACAGTTGATAGGACGCAAGCATCAGCTAAGAAAGAAGAAGTGGAATTCGAAGAAGATGAAGTCGCTGGTGGATGTTAGAAAAAATACGGTTGTACAAACTTTCATGTCGGAAGTTCTCTTAAAATTGTCGCAAACCGAAAATTATAGCAGGCAGGAGAAGAGGGTTTTATAGATAATTAACAGTACAAAGCAGTTACACTGACGTAGAATTCGAATTGAATTAATCTCAAGGTAATTAATTTATCAAAAGAACATTATTAATAATTATACTAAAGAAACGAGAAAAAAAGTAGTTTTACTTTTTACAAAGATGGTTCGTTGACCAATCAAGTTTGGTCTAACATAATATTTACATATTTACAAACGATACCGTTATCACGTCATTAGCTGAATCACATATTTTTTATAGAAGTATCAGACATGTTATACAACATGTAGCTAGCAAATCGCCAGACAGACTCTTTTCTACAAGAAATCAAACTTGTAGCAACAAAATAAATAATAGTACTAACTACTAGTATTGTAACTAAGAACTCTGTATAATAAGCAGATGAGTAGATTGCCCCAAAACCCTTTGCGAAAGAAAATGTAGATGACAAAATTATTAATGTGAATTATTAAAGAAGAAAGTGGTATATTTAATTATAATATAAGTTTGCAAAGTCCGCAACGTTTTCACGATCTTCGTCATAAATTAATAAAAAAGAAAGCTATGAAATGAAATACTTAAATTTAAAAATTCCGACTGCCAAAGTGCTTTCGTAATTTTACCCAGACATCCCCAGACATTTATAGTAAGAGACATATAACTACAGTTGTTAGTGTCAAGTCTAGTGATTACTCACAGATAGGCCGTTTATCTACCACTATCTTATCGTAAACCAAAATTAAAAAGATCTATGATGCATAAAATGCGTAGGCTAGGGTAGGTACGTATTTCGATTGATCAACAACGAAGAGGAGACAAAATATTGTACGTTTCCAGTCTTACAAAACGAAAAAGTAATTTGAAATCTGACCTAGATTTTTAAATGACCGAAAAGCTTAAAAAATAGACTATGGTATTCAATGTGATAAGATGGAAACATTTTTACATTACATAATATTTATGTAGCATCATTGTCTTTATAAACCGAATCAAGTAAATATAGGTATATTTAATTACAATTTTTTTGCAAGCTGACTAATAATATCTAGACCTGGTACCTAATGCAGGTGTTAAATCAATGGCGCGCATGCTCATTCCAACTGCCCGACGTTAAAATAGATAATTAACTACAAATGGCTAATCGCTGCAAATAACCATATTCAATATAAAGGTAAAGTTATTTTTAGTTCGCTTGTAGGTAAAAATAATGGAAGTTTATCCTCAAAGAACTTTAACAATAATTGATTTAGATGAACAAAAAAGGACGGTAATAAGAACTGGTAACTGTTAACGTCATTAAATAAAAAATGCCATTAGAAATGTTTTGCACCAATGACAGTCTACAGCTACACAAACAAAGAACAGACTGATCAGAGTTCAATGTTGATCAATTATTGAGCGTCTATCAATCCAAGTTTACACATGAGGCGCAATATGGTACTAATAAAAAGTATCTACGCACGCACACAATAGATACAATACAATGGGACAAACAAGACAACTGAGCTAACGGGAATATGAGGCATCTGACGGTGAAAATAAAAAGTCACATCATCACACTTCAGTTAAGCTAACTGTCTAGAAATGCGTCAAATTTAGTAAACTAATGACTATCTCCTCTACCATTTAGTCCATGCCTTTACTCTAGCCCACTTAAATGAATTTTTAAAATAGTTCTGAACACCAGTAATTTCATTGGCCGAATACTCAAAGGCTTCTTAGTTAAAATCTTAAGTTAAGGTCTCCTTAACTTTAAGGAAGCTGTCAGTTTCATAGAGTTTCTGTCAAATATGACAACTTTTTGAATTTAAGGTGGCCTTAACTTTAAGATTCGTTTGAGTATTTGGCCGTTATGAAGGCAATGTAAAAGAAAAAATAAACAGAGACAGTATTAATATGCCTAAACATGATTGAAGGGTTAAACTGGTAGCGTTGACACTGTTGACAGTTTTAAAGAAATACCTTCAGCTACAATAACAATCAAGAATAATGAAGAGAAATCGGAGTCAATCCGAGCTAATGCGCCAGTTGCACATAAGCGCTTTGTTGTCATAGCACTGCGAAAAGTGCCGACAAATCATGTAATACATACATACTGGATCACAGTGAAAGTGCGGGAAGTGGGTGGGACATTCATGATAGATGGCGGACGCCACGCGAATCAACTGTGATTATGATTACATGTGGGCATTGTGACGCCGGGCACGCAACTAGCGTTATATCAGAAGTCAATTAAACGGCACAGATGGACAGCATCTGTTGCAGCATCGATGGAAACATTACTGCTTCACTAGTTAAGGATTTAGCATTATGATAGCATTATGATAGCAGTTTTGATTCTTGAGAGGAAAAATGATGACAATGTTACTTAAATATAAGAGTAATAATAAAATTGAAAAAGACATAAGCACACAGGTGGCAAAATGAAAAATGCTAAAACTTTAATGCTCCTTGTCGACCAAGGACAAGGTAACGACACAGAAATCGATTTTCTTGAAAATTATGACGTGTTGCGACCCAGTTAAATTCTTCGGAATAGTTGAAAGAGTGTAGTTAAAATTGCATCGGGTGCAATCTTGAGAATATTATCACATTATTTTTGGTACTCCAGTGGACAATAGCACTCAAGGTCCGGCAGTCCAGTTGCAGGATACCTGTATCCTCGTCGTAACGAGGATGTGCATCCGTCGAACACCCACGTTGCTCAGTTAGCAATTGCGAATATGCTTCCCTAATCACTTGGGAGCTGGCAGTTTCTTAGCACCTTGATCACACTACTGCTGTTAGATCAATCTACTGTCAACGACACATAATTGCAACTAACTTACTCAACTTTTGTGAGCAAGCATTTGTCAGTAAATTAATTTAATATTCAATTCTTTCCAATAATTGTAAATTGATTGGCCTACTCCAATCTCTGGTTTAATTATTATAGCAGAGTATTTGAATAACATACAAGATGATATAGTATTTAAAAGGGAAGTAAACCTAAGTCATTGAACTATTCTTTTTTGTACTGTGTCCTAAAAATGTCCACAAATGCACCGAGCAACCAGTAAAGAGTTTTGTTTACGATGACATCAATTTCACATCTTACTCGCTGGGACCATACATTCGGTATGGCTTAAATTCCCGCCATTCGCTCACGTTCCCATTCTGGACACGTCGCAGGCGCATGAGGCCTAGCGCCCATTATCATACCCCTTCGATCGATGGAATACCATAACAATGCGACCGTTATAATGCAGGTATTAATAAGGATAAGGCTGAAATCTCTGGCAGAACGCCCAGGAGTAACAATTTAGAAACGAGATTGAAGACGTTTTAATGCATGCTTAGCAGTTAGCTGGACTGAAAATGGTTAATGTTTGCGATGCGCGTGCGTGGCGCATGTCTTCCATTGTGCGCGTACGACGGTCGCGCGCCAGTATTCACAGAGCGTGCGCCCCACATCACTATTAGTATCTATCACTGACTAAATTCTAGAAGCTCCATATTGCTAACTAACGTAACGACCAATAAGAAACTATTGAATTCAATTAGCAAAGACTTTCACAGAACGTTGGTAGTGCTTTGTGCTACAAACTTCACTAACTTAAATCTGTGTTTATTTCGAAACAGCGGCTGGTTTTATGATTCTACAGTGACTAATACGTAACCATTTTTTAACACTAACAGTATTACTTACTGTTTTATGGATTTTAATCGAACGTATTGCCAATTCCAAGTTTTTAAACTGGACATCCTGGTACACATTGAAATATAAATCAGTTTTACGATTTCACGAGCGTTTAAGGTACATTGGCGAGTGTTTTGTGTTTTCTTCGTGGTGACAAATGGGAAAGACAACGGTTGATCCAATTGGGGGTGCACTGTTCGTGATGTGGACACAATGAGGTGTCATTGAGGAGCAAGTGGGGCGGCTCTAACAATGGATGCTGCTCAGATGCGTCTCAATGGTCGCCACATTGAATGATGTCAGAGCGGATGCACGAACAATGCCCCCCGGCATAATTAATGTACGTACAGTACTTAGGTACGGCCCCGGTGTAAACAAACTAGATGAAATAGCCTAAAACGGTTCACCGTCATCTATCAAACAGAAACAACAGTCATTTGGAATGCGACATCTATTAAATGGACGAATATGGGACTCGTCTAGTATTTACGACAATTCTTAAGAATAGTGTAACAGGAATAGACAATGAAACACTAGTTCCATTAGAAGCAAAACTTTTACTTAATCATAAAATGAAAATGTACTAAATTAACAAACAAAATTACCTAGTTCCAAATAACAATTAAGCATAGGTTAGGTAAATCGCAACCGACTGTCATGCTCCTCATAACATTATTTAAATATGTAACAAAGTTTATCAATAGTTTGAAAAAACTAAAACTGTCTGTGATAGCATTTTAATATTAGATAGATACAGTGTTAAAGAACGAACAATCCCAAACTTTTTAAATATTTGGCTGACCTTATAGTGCATCTTTATCTAAAACCTTATTGACACACATTCCTATAGTCTTACTATTGACAAGAATTGAAATGATAATTATGAAAGGGTATTATCAGGTAGGTAGTAGGTACAGTAATCTGTATGGAACTAACTAATCAGCTAGGAATTCGATTACGTAAATCACATCATTGAGTGATCGCGTGTCGTTTCTGATGTCACGGATGATGGCAGCTTCAACGACCGAGGAAGCTGTTGTAAACGCTTCTTTTATCGCAATACTTCCACTAGTTTCTGATAGCCTGGTAGGTTGAATAAGCACCGGAAGAATTTAATTAATCGTTTACAATTTTGAAATTAAGTAGGTAAGTACGCTTATTCTTTAGTTCATGATGAAGTTGATACTCAATACGATGGCATTTAGCCACTCTAGTGGCAATTGGCCGTATTGGCTAAACAGTTTGCCATAAGCATATTGTTTGTTTTGATGGTAGTTACCACTTAATCCATAATACTTATTAATTTTCAGAACCTGAGACTGGAAATTTATTTTTCTATGGAAAAAGTTTAACAATATAGGTTCCAATAACAGAAACATGTTTGACACATTTCGATATTTTCGATAAAAGATGTGAAAATATTTTTTTTCGACCGAAACAATATATCAGAGACTATCTAATGATGACACATTTCGTCAAAGATAAAAACGCTTCAACCGATTTGTGACGATTACCACCTTAGAGAATTAATGCTCAAAGATTACCACTTGACAACTTCCAAACAATTTAAAAGAAGCCATCTTGGAAATGTAAAATAACATAGTCATACATACATGGAGAAAGTACCAGTCATGCTCCCATAACCAGCGACTATACCAAACGAAAACCTTGACATTCATTTAGTTTGCTACTTTTGTTAGAAACAATCGCACAATAAAACATTTTTGAACTACCGTCGGCGATAACGATTTCTACAAAAGATTACAGTTACTACGAATCGATAAAATTATTGATAGCTTGATAAGATTGAAATAAAGCCAATACTGTCACGGATCCTAAAATCTTAAGGTGTGGCGCGAATTACTTTTAGTAGGTTTCAAAATGTGTGTTTCATAACAGTACTCGAAAGTACATTAATGAATCACGAAATGACCTTCAACTCAATATTGATAATAATGACTGCTCGATAATAGAAACTAAAGTCGAATGACATTACAGTTGAGAATGAAAGTCACATTAAAAAACCGGCCAAGTGCGTGTCGGGCCACGCGCCATAGGGTTCCGTAGTTACCTTATACCATACCATATTTAATACCACCTATCATTTTTAGTTTGCAAAAATAACTTTGTTTTTCACAGTGTTGGTATGAATGACAAAGTTATATTTGCGGTTTTGGAAAATGTGCTATATCTCAAAAACTAATTACTATATCTCGTTCAAACCAATTTTGGTTGATAGTGTTTATTAAGATCTACAGCATATATTTTTTTTAGATTTTTCACTCTCTTATTTCAAAAGTTAAAGGGGGGGGACACACATTTTACCACTTTGGCGGTGAATATCTTTCAAACGGTTGACTTTGAGAAAAAGTTGTTTTAGAAACCTCAATGTCATTTTTAAAGACCTATCTATAGACACCCAACACGTGTTGGTTTGAAGAAAAAAATTTTTTTCAGTTTCAGTTCCATGTATGGGGAGCCCCCCCTTAATCTTTTATTTTTCTTATTTTTGTATTAAATCCGTTAAGCGGTTAACAGAATACATCTACCTACCAAGTTTCAACTGTGTAGTCTTAATACTTTCGGAATAAAGTGGCTGTGACATACGGACAGACAGACAGACAGACAGACATGACGAATCTATAAGGGTTCCGTTTTTTGCCATTTAGGCTACGGAACCCTAAAAAATACACAAAAACATACATGAAATCGTGAACTACACCAACTCTAAGTTAGAGCCTCTAACGCCCATAGAAAACATTGCAAGGTTTTACGAAGGCATATCATTTTAACTTTTCAGAATAGAAAAACGTTTTAGTGTGAACTAAAAGTGTCAGTTACATAATCAACGTGTTACATCCAAGTCAAAGTGTAACAGCCAAGTCCTTAATTAAGTGCATTTCCGGATTAAATGTCATCACATTAGTCAGTAACACCCCACGCAGTTATCTTCGTAAACAATGTGACTTCGTTAAATGCAGACAGTTAAGTAAACCGTTATGAATCATAGGGCAAAAATATTATGTTACATTAGAAATTGCCAGCTTCCGTAACTATGACGCGAAACCGCATGTTTTCAAAGTAGTCCCTATCTGTGAGTTATTCGCGTATTATTATTTATTACAACATGACATGTGGGTAGTCGATTAAGGATACTAATTGTAAAACGTACATTAGGTATGTGAATTATACTGCCCCACAAACTATCTGGCCAAATTGGAAGATGAAGTGACGGCAAAGGAAGGAACCAATAATAAAAACTGCAGGCTCATATCACAGAATAGATTAGTACTGCTCATATACCTCATAACCAAAGAACTTAGCTAAGAAAAACCTTCAATATAGCAAGTGAACGCAGAACAAAAGAGTTCAAAACTGGCCGCCTTCAATTAATAACACCTCAACCTTCTTCGAAACACTGACTCATCCGTGGAGAAACTCAAATGCCTACTTTCCAAGTAGTATGTACAGACAGACAGTGACGTTGACTCGGCCTAGTGGAAGTATCTATTTACTGGAATTATTAGCTGCTCGATATCGATACACAAGGAAATCATACAAGTCTCAAAATGCATGGCTTTGAGAGAATGGAAGTTTGTTGTAACAACGTTCATCAACCCGCTATTCCATCTAGTTTTATCGACACGTACTATTTATAAGGAAACTTCCAATCTGTTCTACTGTATCTTAAAGTGGAACAGATCAGCCGACAGACGCCGAGAACGTCCTAGCAGTTGGTGACCCTGACTTCGAGACTCACGGTCATGGCTTCGAATCCCGCCAAAAGATAGCATTATTATTCATTCTAGACCAAAGAAATATCCGTACCAACAATCTATGCTAAGTTACGGATCAAATACCTAAATGGTGTGAATCAAAACATGCAGGAGTTGTTTGGCATTGTAGCTGGTTTACTATACGATGAAAGTGACCTAATTGCACAATATTTGCATTAAGATAATTTTCGAAATAAAAGACTGTCATACGGCCATCTGAGTAGTTAGTAAATTAGTTATACTTATGTCGAACCTAATCTTAGAGCGTTTCAAGTTAAAGCGATGAAACAACTCAAATTAAATGAGAGGACACTTATGTTCTTTCTTTACTGAAGTGAACTCAAATCTGACTCAAATGCAAATTCTGTTAGACCCAGAGCAGCGACAATTACAACGTACTGAATAGCCAGTTACTCAATGACCGAACAGACACAAAGGTCCAGACAGGACGAATCATTGAATTTATTGTACTTTTCACAATGGGCAAGGTCATCGTACAGGTGCGCCCGCGTCGCTTACGCATATCGGCCATATCAGTTCGGTATGTTGGTACAAATCTGCAAACACTTTTATCGTATCGTATAACCTACAATTAAGAATGGTTACTTCATTGCCTGCTCTTGCTCATGTTATAAAGGTATTTAACCTAGCAACAACATCAGTATTCTGTAATAAGAATTGTGATGAAAGTCTTTAGATCTTTAATTTTGGTTTGTACACCATACACCGGTTTTCAAGGTGTCGCTCTGAGGTCCCAGGTTCGATCCCCGGCTGGGTCAATTTATTATTCATTATCTTCTACAACATTAGAACTAAAAAAAGTACGTAGTTTCTGTACTCAAATTGCAGTCTACAACATTAGAACTAAAAAAAGTACGTAGTTTCTGTACTCAAATTGCAGGAGTCTTGATCACAGTAAGAAATCGTTTGGCAATAAAGATTCGAATTGATTTATCTCTTTTCCGTAGGTAGATACAAAATATATTGGAAAAGTGGTGGCGATGTCTGATATTTCTAGGGAATTATTTAATTGGGCGACTGGAAATAATTAAAGGCGACTGTTAATGGGATACTTAAATACTAAACCGGGCAGCAATTTATTGTTTGGGCGACAAAATAACTAAACGTGTGCCAAATAGTGGATTACAAAAATACTTAAAACGGGCGACTACATGTGGGTGACAAATAATCTAAATGGGTGACTAAAATACTGAGTGGGCAACTATTATACCAAGATTACCAAGTAGGTTGTATACTGCCCGGCAAATATTCAGTGGTATACTGAATATTAGTTACAACGTAACTCGGCAAGATAAAAACGAGACAAAAGATGCGCAGTAGCTAAAAATCGGCGCATGTTTTGTCTCATCTTTGTCTTGCCAAGTTATGTACCGGCACCTATAACTATAACTGATTTAAGCTAACATGGTATTTTAACACGTTTCTATTAGGTTGCTTTCTTGTTTGTTTGTTTTTTGTCATCTCGATTAGGATAATAGTCACCTTTTTTATAAATAAAATATATTCCAAAGGTCTTTGGGCATTTTGTTCGGACATTTGACCTACGGCGTACACAAACGAAATAGGGCTAGGTATGTAGATAAATGTACCTGCTACCTGCTACGCAGTGGTATGGGTCGCATTCTTGCAGGACATGTTTCATTTTTTATCATTATATCATAGTATTTCATTTCAATAATAAATAAAATAAAATAAATATTTTTTTTTAAATTTGAGATTTTTGCATTTACAATGCTATTTTTAAACAATACTAAATAATATACTAGAAAAATATAAAATAAATAATAAAGACAATACAAACGTTTATTATGAACACAACACATTTTCACAATACTGAAAGTAAAAACTTCTGTTTTATTAAAAAAAGTTTAATAACATTAATATGTACTCACTGTAATGTGAAACAACTTTTCTCTGCCGGTCGGTAGATAAAAAATAGATATTTTGAAAAGTGAGGTTGAATTCTTCAATTTAAAACTGGTTTGGTTTTCGCGAACTTTCATCAAGTAGGTAAAATATGCCCAATGACCTTTTAAATGTTTTGTGTGCCCTAAGGTTGTCGCCCAAATAGTAATTTGGTCGCCCGTTCTGAATAACTAATGAACTAGTTAGTAGTTACTCAATTTGTACTTTAAAGTCACCCATTTTCAATATCTGTAGTCGCCCTCGCTCCGTCGCCTACTTAGTATTTCAGTACGCTGTATTCAGTATTTTTGATAGGTACTTACCCAAAATGGGAATTTATTGTTACCCGATTAAATACTACCCTTATTTTTAGTACTCATACCTTAAATAGTCCCATAGCGTCTTTTGATCACCACATGAAATGGGATCGATAATAATCGATAGGCATAAAATATTATTTTGTGTTTTAGCAATTTTTTGGTGACTGTATTTTTTTCCGAAATCGATAAAAAATACCACAAACCCATCGAAATGTATTACTACGTATAGAAACGACATCGCGCCCCGCCCCAAATTTTTGCGCCACGCCACGCGTTGAGGGCTATTGCCCTCGACTCACTTTAGTCACTCGGCAACGCTCACCGCAACCGCACGCTGTAATTGTGCCAACAAAAATGCCGTCCTGCGAGTTAAAGACGTGCAAAAATCGATCCACTGCGAAGAAAAAAGATAGTGGAGTGACTTATCATCGGTAAGTAAACAAAACATCAACATAAACCAATCAAAACTAATTTTATACATTATTTCTACTGACCCGACATCTCTATTTTGTGCCGACATTTTGTATGAAAATCATAGATTATGAAAAGTGAACCATACAGACTGTATACGTAGGTACTAAACTAGGATAGGTGAACTAATAACACAGTTTTAAAACTATAACTTATGGCAAAGCAGTAAGTATCCAAAATCCCAAATAACTCAAATATACACCCTGAAATTTTAATCATTTGGTTCCCGCCGTGGGGTGGTTCCACTCATGATTACAAGCAACTTTTACTATGGGGCCAACTCTCCTGCTCGCAAAAAAAAACAGCTGATCCATACAAAAGTGCAGTACCTACTCGACCTTAATGTATGGAACAAAGAAAAACGTGTTTTTTTCTGGAGCATGTTTTTTTTCGAGGAGCTCGGTGGCGCAGTGGTTTAGCGCCTGGCCCAGCGATTGCGGAGGTTAAGCAACGTTTGCAAGGGTCGGTCATGGGATGGGTGACCAAAAATGTATTATCTCGAGCTCCTCCGTGCTTCGGAAGGCACGTTAAGCCGTTGGTCCCGGCTGCATTTGCAGTCGTTAACACCCACCAATCCGCATTGGGCCCGCGTGGTGGGTTATGGCCCGTCCTCCTTATCCACCCATAAGGAAGGCCTGTGCCCCAGCAGTGGGGACATTAAAATGGCTGATGGACATGTTTTTTTTTCAAGAGTACAGAAATAAAAAAATATTAAGGAAGTTTTGTTAAAGATTAATATTTATGAGTTCATATTATAATTTTCTGTTCATTTTTGAACCTACATTACTTTCAAGCACAGTACCAAGTTTTCAACAGTTGGCAATGGCAACATTTAAGACGCGCATGGTGAAATCTCCATTCGGTTTATGTTTTTTTGAAGTACTTATGAACTTAGATAGAACGATGAATAAAAAAATAATTTTATTATTGATTTGATTAAATAAAATATTTATTTTCCTAAAATTGTATTCATGAAAAAAAAATATGGAAAAAAAACAACGGTGCTATATTTTTTCATGTTTTTTTCAACATTGTAAAAAAACAAAGTTGTTTTTTTCATGTTACATAGTGATGTAGATAGACAGACAGATGGCGGAATGTTACCTACATAGTGATGTAGGTAACATTCCGCCATCTGTCTGTCTATCTGAATGAATGAATGAATAATTTATGTTACACTTACACTTATAGGTAAGGTGATAAAAGCTATTTGTAACAGGGTTCGAGGATATATATCAATGGATATATATCATGATATAGATCCGATATATATCCCATATATATCCGATATATATCAAACGATTTTTTATGATATATATCAATATGAAAATAGTTTAAAAATTTGACAATACTATGTAGATTTTTGTTATTATATTGCTACTTAGATGGCGTTGATGTAGATTTAAAACATGCTATTGTTTTGTTTTGCTGTATATAGTTATTGTAACTTGAATTTCACACGTAAAAATACCAAAAAAATGTGATAATATTGATTTGTGATGTGTGTGCTGACTATATTGTATATCATCCTATTGGTGATGAGGTGAGTAATAAATATAAATATCATATTAAATGAAAAAAGTAAATAAAAAATGTAGCATATAAAAAATATTTTTGAATCCAATAATTTTATTATCTCCACATTTTCCACCACTCATATGGTGATACTAATGATTTTTTTCCTGATTTTTAACTAATTTGTCAAATAAGTACCTAAATAAAACAAAAATATTTTAGTTTTCTTAAAATAATTGATTATGTTTATAAAACACATATGCAAACAGTACTTATACATCATAATACAATAAAATAATAATGTGGCTGTCATACAAAATAGATAATATATCACATTTTTATATATATCGGATATATATCATAAATATCGGATATTTTCGAACCCTGATTTGTAATGTTCACAAAGTACAACATATGACTACCGCCTGTACCTATGTTATTGTATAAATAAATATCTTGTGTATCCTACGCATATGAAGGTTTCGTAGCCATTATAATCATCAATAATACAATGTGTTACGGAAATACAATTACCGCTACATAACATAGGTAATATAATATTGAATGTTTTCTTTTAGGTTTCCTCGTCCTGGTCATGAGACAAGAGAAGAATGGATAAAATTTGTCCAAAAAAATCGCAAAGAACGTACATGGCTGCCGACCGAACACACAGTCATATGTTCAGATCATTTTAAAGATGAAGATAAATACTATACAAAGACAGGTAGACTATATCTCAAGAAAAGCGCAGTACCATATGCCGCCGGTAGAGATTCAAAATCAGGTACTTCAGAATTGGACCCAATATCTGAACCAGTAAGTGATTCGGAATCAATCTTCGACACTCCTCGAGATATAGTGCTAAAAAAGAAACTATTACACGTAATTCAATCCAGAAAAGCACTTGCAGAGAAATGTAAAAGGTTACTGCGTCAAAATAGACATTTAAGAAATAAATGTAAAGCTTACAAATTGATGGTCAAGGATATGAAAAGTAACTAAGGATTTAATGCACAAACGGAAAAATTACCTAATGAATAATTGACATAACTTCGTTTATATCACGAAGCAAAAGTTTCAAAGGATTATTTGGCGGAATATCAGAACTTACTAAACAATTTTTTTAAAGGTAAATAAAGTTGTTTATTAAAATGCAATGATGGATTTTTATTTCACCTTGTTTATTTCTTTAATGCTATGACAAAGTCGGTAATTATTTTTATTTTATTTTATTTATTATATATTTATTATTATAATAAGTATAGTAGTATTATATGTAGTAATTAGGTATATAGATTTTTTGTCGTGCCATTTTTCGAATTTTTTTGAAATAAAAACGACGTACGGCGCAAAAATTTTTCAAAAATTACACTAACGCGAGGTATACATCTCAAAAAGCCACTAATTTTATTTTTAATATTTAATTACTAAGTAGGTAATAGTAGGTATATCATAATCGTATGAAGAATGTGTCATATCTGCATGCTACTTTATCTTTGTCAACTTTTGTCACGCTCGCACTGCGCAGCGCATGCATCTGCCATCTTGGCGATGCGATCGGTGTGCTCATTTTTTGCGTGTAGGGTGATAGGAAGATCTATAGCGCCTCTAGTACGGTACGTTTTAGGACTTGGTTCCTATTTTCGACAACAATACGTTTTGCTTTGGTAGACCATCCGTAAGCATTATAGATGCCTACCTACCTACCTCATTGATTAGATGAATTAATTTATGGGTCGGACTACGTTATGTGATTAATAGCGATAATAATTAAAATAGATTGTTAGTACGCATACGCAACCAGATATTATCAAGTTTTAAGGACGCAGCTAAATCTATAAATCTAGCTAGACCCTGACTGTCCGCAGAATAGATAATACTCGTAGTACAGTCAGCAACAAAAGTCGCTTAACACTTTAGTGCTTTATCATAGCAAATGTCTCACATTTTGGAACATTAGTCAATGGGGTTGGCAACGCAAAGCTAATTGTAGATGTCGCTGCGTACGCTTGTTCCTAACTCCTAAGACAGTAGACGTTCAGAACAAAATGTATGGGAAAATAGGTATTTATTTTGTGGTATTTTGTTAACGAAAAAGACCAATTGACCCAAAATGGATATATATAAAAGACTATTCTACAATGCAAATGCCGGAATTTAAAGCCAAATTAAGACGTTTTTATTCTTACAGAATTTATCAATTTTTTCTATATCCAGATTTTTCGGAAATATGTAAGTGCCAACATTTTTAAAGCCTATTACACAAAATTTAATCATTTTAAAACTAAAAAACGATTTTGTTAAGGCGCTGCTTAATCGAATTTTTAGGTTTTTGAGGGGGTGCGGCAGACGAAGCGCGGTGTGCACGTGCAGCGGCGCCCCTCCCGCGCCGCACCTCCCCTGCGCTGCGAGTGTAGCGGTGTAGACTGGGCCGCATTTAGAAAATTTTTGTTTGTTTTTAAATTATTTGCTGTTGTGAATAAATGTCATGTTCTCTGATCAGGGTGAACAAAAATTTGAATTGAATTTTGAGATATTACAGAAAAAGTATACTTTTAATCACGTAAACGAGCTTAAAGTGTCATAAAAAAAAACTCTATTTCCAAGAAAGTTTCTTTGAAAATTTTTCCCACAGTGATGGTCTATTTTTATAAGAAAAATTGTCTTTGGGGTACCTACTACCCTTTTACTATCCCTTGGTTCTTGTGAAATTATTTACATGATTATTATTTCCAATTCGTGCGCTGTGTTGCCTTTTTGCTAAGCTCATTATTGGCACGTAATAATTTTACTATTTTGCATTTCTGGTGTATCTTAGGCTGTTTCGTTGACGAAACTCTAAAAATGTGAGTTGCGCGACTCCTAGCGAGACTTGATAGACTGAGAGGTCACGGGATTTTTGGTAACGATCGAGGAAAAGGTTAGACTCGTTTTTATGGGTTGTAGAGTGGTCCCCTAATGTGAATGATGTTGGTAGCGGTACGCCTGATCTCAGTGGTTGCAACTTCGAGTGATCTAAATATACACGGTAAATTTTTAAGTATATCTAACAATGAAATAGGGATTTCAGACCACGTAAATGAACAACTTTTACTATGGGACCTACCACGAAATCGCGAAAAAAAAAAGCTGTTCCATAGAAAAGTACAACATCGACTCGACTATAATGTATGGAACAGCTGATTTTTTTCGCGATGTGGTGGTTGGTCCCATAGTAAAAGCTGTTCATTTGGGTACGTATCAGAATGTCTAAAGTTAGAATGTCTAAACTCAAAATGGCAAAGTTCATAATGTCAAAAATTTTAATCTAACGATTAAAATGTCGAAAGTTCAAAATGTCAAAAACGAAAATGTCAAACGGTCAGATAGTCCTAAATAAAAATGTCTAAGTTCAAATGATCAAAACTTAAAATGTCTAATAGTCCAAATACATAATTATAATGACGCATAGAATTTACTTATACTTACCTTTCTTTCATTTAGGTACCTAATTAATCAGGTTAAATAATTGCGTGTTAACCTCTGTGCCTCCGCCGCACATCACAATAGCCGCGCTGCTCCCTGATTCGGTAGCCGATGCCAGTCACTGATTCAGTAGCCGGCAAACAAAAACCAACAATTGAGTTTGAAATAGATTTTTTCTGGCGCTTCGCCGGCTGCTGCCGCGGCACGCTCGCTTCGCTCGCTCGGCTCGCGCGCTGGATTCATGTCAACCTAACATGCTCGTTGCTACGCTCCTCGCACCTATCTCGTGACCTACGGTCTACGGTTTCTAAGTCCCAGTAGACTAGTTTAGACTCATTTCAGGCAGCTAAATTTGCTATGAAGCATTTCAGGCGAAGCCCAAAGATACCTCCACAGACTCAATTAACCTCAAAGAAGGCGATTCGTTTTAAGATCCAACCCAATTCAAATAAATCATTGTGAACTTAGACTTAATGACCATTGATATTTTAACTCGTAAAGTATTTGATACATTTGATACTTTGAATTTTGCTATTTTGAAGTTAGACATAATGATTTTTGACATTTTAAACCATTTGAATTTTAATTTTTGACATTTTGAACTTTGCCATTTCAAGTTTAGACATTCTGATACGTACGCGTTCATTTACGTGGTCGAAAATCCCCATTTCATTTTTAGATATACTTAAAAATTAACCGTGTATAAAAGAAGAAACTGATTGGTGACTGACATATCAACGCACAGCCCAAACCGCTAGGTCTAGAGACTCCAAATTTAGTACATAGGTTCCTTATAAGGTCTAAGGGTGCAATAAGAAAGGATTTTTTTAAAAACTCACCCCCTAAGGGGTTGAAACGGGTGTCCAAAGTTTGTATGAAATTCCCTCAGTTTGAAAGCGAGGATCTTCAAATTTTGTATTTAGACTGACGATTGTATTTTTTTTGAAAATTCCACTCTCTAAAGGGTGAAAAGGGGGATGAAGTTGTGTATAGAAATAATAAAAATCCTTCATTTTCGAAGTGAAAATCGCTAAATTTATTATTTAAGCTTATGGATGCAAATTTAACGCAACGTACATTATTATTGTTAGTATTTCGATCCCTATGGGAATTATAATGGGGATGAAATGGGGTGAATAAACCTAAAAATAGATATGGATGTCGTTATTGTGGTTTTCCGACGATTGCGAAAATGACATTTATTTTGAAGTCCAACACGGTGGACATGATTTAACCCCAAAAAGGGTGAAAATGGGGTTCAAATTTTATATGGAAAAAAAATAAAAAAGACATTACAACTTAAAGCTTCGTGCTTTAAGTTGTAATGTCTAGGAGCAAGTCTTAAAATAAATAGGCATACACATTATATTTTGTGATTTGATTGCGGAAATGACATTTATTTAACAGGTCTTACCTGTTTATTTTGTCATTTTTTTTACTTTCTCATTAATTTTAACACTAGAAAAGGCAAAAAAACGTCCAGTCACACAGTTAAAGTCTATTAGTAATTGTTTTAATTATATAAAGCTTTAATATTCCCAACGAAAAAACAAAAATATCGACCTACACAACGCATAGTATTGAAACTGCAAATCACGTTCTTTAAAGTTTTTTTTACACAAAATTTAACAAAATCGTAATTTTGAATTGTATCAGTAAAGTATCTTTACTAAATAATAGCTTATTTTTGTCTCTTTTTTTGTGCCTAATAACAATTTTATTATAATGTTATATTTATATTTCCCAAGATATTTCACATTCGATAATATTCCATGCTTTTAAAATCAGGAATTTCATCGAATGTGGCTGATTCAATAGTATTCAATGCTTTTGAAATCTGGAATTTTATCGAAAGTGGCAGATTCGATAATATTCTATGATAATTTATTAAGAAATAGCTATATATTTAATACTATAAAATTTAACACTTTCGTTACTTTTTTGTTAATTGAATGAGCTATAATAGTGGAATCGTAAAACAGAAATAGGTCAGAAATAGGTTCCCAAATCAAACATAAGGAAATGCCGAGCACGGGTCTCTCCATAGGTAAGATGGTCACGATAATTTTCCGAAGCATTCCGTATTCTTGGGTTCCTCCTATCTGTATTCGATGAGGGTCTTCCGTCTCAAAGATTCCTTCCTTATTTGGACTTCATGTGTCTGTACTAGGTGTACGTTGGTAGTGAGCAAAAACTTCCAGTGTAGTGTTCCTAACAATAACTTTAGGCCTCTGTGGTCTAGTGGTTCACCCACCCGTTTAAGCCGCAAGGGTCTCGGTTCAATTCCCAGAAAGGTGTACATTTATACTCGGTTGGGTTGTTGGTAGGGATTGTTTCAAGGCTGCGTTGAAGGATATTTTTAAGCTCCTAGACTGGAAAGGATTCGGCATAAATATCAATGGCGACTATCATAAGACAACTTCGTGTTTCCGATGATGTAGTTCTAGCTGGAAAGACCTGAATACAATGATTCATGATCTGATCTCCATGTGCCTCCCAAAGAGTAGAAATCAGGATGAAACTTGATTAGACGAAAATATTTTCAAGCGCCTATGCTTACACGCACCAATTAATTTTATTTTTCTCTTTCTTTTTTTTTAAATTCCACAACGGGTCAGTGCTTGGCCTTTATCTCACCTGATGTTCTCTTGATGATCTCACTTAACATTAGGTCTGCATCCGGAATCCTCAACCACTGAAGTATTGGCTGTGTTAACTCTATGATATCAAATATGTTTCTTCTTTATTTAGAATCGACGACGACAATACTTTTAAGAAGTGGAGGGTTACGACGATATCTATTACACAAACAGAGGATGACCAGATTAGTGTCAATCTGGCCAATAAGTCCCACAACATTGAAACTGTCAGTGAAGAAGGTAAAAGCGGCAAACAGTTTCGTCTCACTCCTCGCTGCAGTTAGATGGGATTTGTGCTTTGGTTCTGCAATCGGAATAACATGGTGGCATTTACGAAGTAGCTCAGCATCTTGATATACCTGTAGTTTACATGGCTCCACATGGCACCTCTGGTAGACTACTGCAGCACCACCCAGGTCTCGATCAAAGGCTTTCTCATAGTCAACGAACGCCAAGCAAAGTGCCAATTATATACACTTGGGTCATGGTTAGAGTCTAGATACCTTTTTCACTGTCAGTGCAATGTAGTGGGTTTAATTGGCAAGACTGATACTAATCTTGTCATCATCAGTTTGTAAAGTAGGAAAAAATTCGTAATAAATATTGTTTTAACTCACTCCTCCACGGTATAGACGTTGTAGTATATCGACTCTAAATGAAAGAAAAAATTTATTTTATATCATGTTACTTTTGTTAAGTAACATGATATAAAATATATTTAAAGCAAAAGAACAATAAAAAACAACTTTTTAATTAAATTATTATCTCAAAAAATAAAAATAAAAAGGTTACTAATTTAATATTTTAGTTCCAATCATTCTCACTAGTTCCATTGGATACAGTTCCATGTAACTACTGATACTTTTTGTTCTGTAGTTCCACATATTCATTCTCACTAGTTCCATTGCCAATGGAACTAGTGAGAATAATCAGTATCAGTAGTTCCATGGAACTATATCCACTGGAACTAGTGAGCAGTAAGTGATTGCTCCGCGTACCCCTTTGATGCAACCTCGCGTACCCTCCAGGGTACGCGTACCACTGATTGGGAAACACTGCCATAGACAATCGGTACAGGCGTGTTAATACCAGGGCTAACTCAGGGGCGCAAGTCCTGAGAACAATGGCTAGTATTCTATCCAGACTACTGGCTTTATTCACGTCCAGATCAAGCAATGCTTTTTTTTAATTCGGTCTATTTGATGCGGATTTCCGACATTGAAATCTTACAACTTGGTAAGACCGATGGTACAACATTGCCAGGATCTAAAGAATCTAAACGAGAACACTCGGCAAATAAATTGGCAAAACAGTATGTGCCAAAGATCCGCCTGGTTTCCGCAGAGGAGGCATTGAGGGATGGCAGAAGATGACCTCCACAAATTATACCAGAATTTTTCAAGAAGCAAGTTTTCCCTATGCAGGACTTGGCGGCTTTGTTAAAGGCTTTCCTCTTTTCACGTGTATTTCTAGCTTTATAAATTCGAGCATCAACCCAAGTAAGATATAACTCATGTTTCGACGCTACTGCATCTCTATATTTAGCAAAATACCAATAGTGAACATTGTTAGAAACCCTGACAAAGCAGAACGGTCACAGCATTCGTGGAGTAGAAGGAAACATGATTTTACCTAAAAAAAAAGATTTTTCTTCTAAAAAAACTAGTATAAATCGATACACAGGAGCACTAGCCTTTAGCCATAGGCCTTGTCCCGCTACATTTTGTTATTTCGGTTGCATTATATTCATTAGGTAAAAAAACTTATCCACAGTAATATAGTGACTGAAAGTTTTGTTGGCTTTCCTTATGTTAAAATTGATGAGAAAGTAAAAAAGAATCACAAAACAATTAGTTCTTCCTTAAAAAAATACGATTTTAACTGTTTCAAAATCCAATATGTACCTATTGATTGGATTGGACAATTTAAGTCGCGCGTTAATAGTATAGGATTATTGTAAACGTGTGAAATATTGACGCAGAATTAGTTTTGAAGCGGGAAATATTAGGAATTAGCCGTAAGAGCACATTGAATGTCTCACTCCATACAAAAAAAAAAAAACCATAAAATATTCTTATCCAGCCAAACTATTCATTTTAGACAAAAATATCTTAAGAAATTTCTTCTATAATAAAGAGTTCTATCGATTAGTATTTAAAAAAAATACTATTAAAAAAAAAAAGTCGTAACTTGCGCGCGTCATAGCTCTGAAACGAAACCACTGAGCACTAAATACTTTAAATAGGTATTAATACTGACAATTTCTCTGATCGTTACTTTCTCGTAACAATGAAACCTCTTATAAGCGCTATTACTGGAAGTGGCAACCACTGAGATCAAGCAGACCGACATCATTCACATTAGGGGACCACTCTACAATCTATAAAAACGAATCTAACCTTTTCCTCGACCGTTACCAAAAATTCCGTAACCTCTAAGACTATGATGTCGACGACGACGCGTCATCGACATCAAGTCTTGCTAGACGCAGCGCGACGAGGCGTGCGTTTACCTACTACAGTGCTTCTAATACTAACACTATTTAATTTATTACTAAAACCTAAAACTACAAAACAAACACCTAAAACTATTACTTAACACTAAATAAAATTATTGAAGTGAAAGCTTCTTTAGCGGCGTTGTATGCTTTTTTGTAATGGGGAAAAAATGTTGAACTCGTGTCAGTCAGTCAGGATCACGTGACCCTGATCGAAAATTCGTAAGACGGATGTGACGGATGGAGAGTAGACAGCCGGCGGCGGAAGTATCCCCCTCTCTTTTCCGGGGCGCGGCGAAAATAGCGGCGCGTCATTTCAAGACGTAAACACTTGTGTCACCATAGCAAGGCGCTAATTTTTTATTTAATGCCAAACTAAAAGGCTAGTTTTTAGGGTTCCGTACCCAAAGGGTAAAAACGGGACCCTATTACTAAGCCTCCGCTGTCCGTCTGTCTGTCTGTCCGTCCGTCTGTCTGTCTGTCTGTCTGTCTGTCACCTGGCTGTATCTCATGAACCGTGATAGCTAGACAGCTGAAATTTTTACAAATGATGTATTTCTGTTGCCGCTACAACAACAAATACTAAATACAAAATAAAATAAATATTTAAGGGGGACTCCCATACAACAAACCTGTTTTTTTTGCCGTTTTTTGCTCGATATTAATAACGACAACAGGTAGACAGATGAAATTTTCACAGATGATGTATTTCTGATGCCGCTATAATAATAAATACTAAAATCAGAATAAAATAAATATTTAAGGGGCGTCCCATACAACAAACGTGATTTTTTTGCCGTTTTTTGGTACGGAACCCTTCGTGCGTGAGTCCGACTCGCACTTGGCCGGTTTTTTACATTCTCTTTGGTCAAAACTCTAGATTTTCTTTCAAGCTATGGATAAGACTTTCGTACAATACTGTTCTGTCTGTATTCATAAATTCAAATGCAGAGTAAATTCGTAAGACGGCAATTCGTGCATAATTATTCTCTAACCATTCCAACATATAAAAAATGCACAACGTTAATATTCAAGTTTTCACTTCTGCCGGCACTCCCGGAGTGCAACCCGATTTTCTTTTATTTACTTAAAACAAACAAAGTTTACAAAACTTTCAAAAATCCAAAAGAAAAAGACGAGACCGACTTGACCGACACGCTACGATATGAAATGAAAAGTACGGCCACATTCCTCGATATCACCCGATGCAAGCCCCCGGGCGTTCACCCCGCCCTCCCGCGCCAAATCTCTCAGTGTATGCCGAAAACTAGCAAATATTTTTCTAAGTGCATTGCTCTTTATATTTTTCAGGCGCTAAAAAACCTGTTTATTTTGATTTTAATAGTGATCCATAACATTTACATTCTTTTTTTTTCGATAAGTCTTTAATTCACCTTATGTTCGATTTGTTATTTGAAAAAAATATGCTAGTTGCCGCTGAAAATTTCGAGTATTGTGCGACGAAAAAACTTTGTAGAAAAACATTTTTTTTTCACTAACTAAGCTTTTACTTGAAATTATTTATAGCTAAGTCTTTAATTCAGGATATGTCAAATACAACAATATTTTTTTCTACCTTTCAAAATGAGTGGATTCTTCTAACTATGCGACAAAACTTTATATGTTTTCATTGATGCTACGTTTTGCAGGTCCTTAAGTAAAATTCCTTTGTTTTCATAGTTCTCGTGGAACAAGCGTACGCAGCGCCATTTTGACAGTTGCCTTCCCCATTAATTTGTTAATTAATTACTTTTTGGTTTGCCATTTTTATAAATGGATTACCCTATACACGGAAATAGGTACCTACACGCGACAGCAGCAAATTAGGACTTTCATTTTAATTAGGTTTAAAGTGAACGACCGCGTTAACTGATCTGAAAAGCAGGCGGAAAACCACATACTTATCTGCGAATAAAAAATAAATAAATATTTTTTTTATCATCAATATTTTAATAGCTAACACTTAACAGTAATCATTCCTTGAAAACATTACCATTTTGGAGACGTTAATTTTCTATGACTAAGTATATTATGTTTATGATAAAAAAAATTAGCAACACCATAACATGTATTCCGTGGCAACACTGGCTGGGAAGTACAGTCAGCAGCACGTCCAGATTATACAAAACTGTCAAAATCTGCAATTTATTTTGAACCTTAATTTCTTTACCGTTAATTATAAAATTTATTGAATATGATTACCCTGTCGTGGAAGCCCAGAGCATGCCGTTGACTGTACAACACAGTGAATTAAAATAAAACATTTAAATAAGTAATGTTTTGCTGAAAGTCCCACAGCAAAAACAAAATATGTAGAAGGTTTTTAGTATTCAGTGAAAATAGTAAATATGGACCAGGGGCCGTACCGGCTAACGCATCGATTATCGAAAAGTCTGCCGAGTTTCAACTTAAAACAGAAAAATCAAAGTAAGGAACTTCGTCTTGTACTTTCTGTTGACGTAATTTGGAAGATATCGATGTTCGTGTGTCATCATGAATTGGGGTTTTCCATTTTGGCCCAATTGGGCCTCGATTTATCTGTTTTAATTTGAAACCCGACAGACTTTTCGATAATCGATTCGTTAGCCGGTACGGCCCCAGTATTAGAAGCCATATACTAATTAAAATCAGTGATGTGAATGAGATGAGAGCTTGAGATTATTATTAACTTTTCATTAGTACACTCACAGAGATACAAATTACATGAGTAAGACTTAAATTGCGGTCACATAATTAAAGACCAGTCGATTTTCATACAAACGAGGTAACTTTGAAGCCTTGGTTCTCCGCCAAGGATTGAACTAGCTGTGATCTGATGATGGCTATCTAGGGAGTGAATGGAGGAGATTCAGATCGCCAGACACACCCAACTGATCTGATCAGCATTCTAAATCATAAGAGATATAAGGATCAGAGTTTCTAAGTTTCAGGATTTTCATACATTTTTATGCTAATTTTGCGGTTTTTTTTAAACATATCCTTATATCTCTTAGAATGCTGATCAGATCAGTTGGGTGTGTATAGCGATCTGAATCTCCTCCATTCACTCCCTAGATAGCCATCATCAGATCACAGCTACGTCAATCCTTGGCGGAGAACCAAGGCTTCAAATTTACCTAGTTTGTGTGAAAAATGACTGGTGTCTTTAATTATGTGACCGCCATTGCCACTGTATCTGTACGTTCTGGACTATAAAGGTTACAAGTGTATTGATACCTAATTCCAAAGAAGTGGTAATGTTATTCCGAAATACCTATAGCTTTTACAGTTTATTAAAGACAAATACTGAAGCTACATCACAACGGAACACGTGCCGCAGACCTTCCAAGCCCAAGTCTACTATAATGACCCATTTTTCACAAACTCTCGAAATGCTTATAGTGTAGGAAATGAAGCGATCTTTTAATGGAGACCCCAACATTAAATCCTCAGTCAATGAAACTTACAGGGATGTAAATAGTATGGACCAATACCTATGTACAAATATGCAAAAACAAAAAAAAAAGATTTGGATAATTTGAAAAATATGTTTCATTTATGATACTTTATCATAATGTAAAGTTTCGTCTACTGAGGATTTAGTGTGGCGGTCCTCTTCCTTCCTTTCCTACACTATTAGTTTTAGTTCAATAATAAAATTATCAATATCCGTGAAGAATGTTAACAGTGACTATAATAGTTTAGAAGAAGCGTAATAAAATCCATGTGCTGTTTTCCTTGGTTTAAACTATGACTATCCCAAGCAACAATATTTGTACTGTTGGGATAAGTCAGAATTCATAATGTGTTCAGAATTATTGCATTTTCTGTAGATGTAGACAAATATACACATCAACTTTGTCTAGGGATACAGGTGTTATTTTCATACAAACGAGGTAACTTAGAAGCCTTGGTTTTCTGCCAGGGATGTACCGTGCTGTGATCTGATGATGGCCATTCAAGGAGTGTATGGAAGAGATTCAGATCGTAATACACACCCAACTGATCTGATTAGCATTCTAAAAGATTAATGGGTCAGAGTTCTCAGTTTGAGGATTTTCATACATTTTCATGCTATTTTCGCGGTTTTTTTAAACATGTCCTTTACGTTTTGAGAATGCTGTTTAGATCAGTTGGGTGTGTATAGCAATCTGAATCTCCTCCATTCACCCCCTGGATAGCTGTCATCAAATCACAGCACAGTACATCCCTGGCAGAAAACCAAGGCTTCAAAGTTACCTCGTTTGTATGAAAATAACACGTGTATCCCTAGACAAAGTTGATGTGTGTATTATACATATTAATAGCTTTCAAAGGACAGCAATTTAAGCTTTAAACAGCCCGTGGATCTCAGGAATCGTTCCAAACCTTTGAAGTATGAAACTATTTATTTATCATGGCATAATTTTCGACTTCGAGTATTTGTGAATGAAGGATCTGCTCTTACCCAACAGATATGGTGCAGAGTTCTGGCCGTGGCCATTCAGTGGACTATGGGCGGAAGATGTCTTATCTGAAATTAAGTTGTTAATCAGAAAACTGACGACATTCCTAACAATATAATATTTGAGTAATCCATTGTTTTTATTAATTAATTATTTTATAAGATGTTGAGCTTATTCACGCTAAAATCGACATTATTGTATTCGTACGTCAAATGCGCTTCATTTGCTTTGATGACGTAAGGGTCAGATTATTGCATGTTAACATCAACTTAATAAGTATAATTACGTGATGTTTTCCGTGTTTTAGACGATGAGAAAAACAAATCAGCCGCGCAACTGCAGTTACCACGTTCATGGGAATGGCTGACAATATGAGACTTATGAAACTTTGCACAGTACTTACTTAAATGAGTAAGAAGTGAGTCATTTTTAAATTTAAGTAAGTAAGGAAAATTTACAAAAACATAGTTTTATTTCAGATCCTACTCTGGAGGACATACGTGGCAACAAGGCATGTTGCGTTCCTAGTTGTATGTAGAATCAACTAGCCTAAATCGCTTTTATAAAAGCGATATTAGCAAACTAAGTATGCTATCGGAATAATGTATGGGATGACATAAGTTTTAGCCAACTATAGCATTTAATAAACGGCGGACTAAAAACATACAGGCGAACAGAAAAAATCCTTTTAGAAGTCGGTTAAAAAAATGAAAATGTCCAACCTTTCGATAGCGACATTCGTAGATGCAGCTTCATCTAGCTAGTGTAGCTAGCTAGTCGAAGTTTCTAACGTTAGGAAGACTTTCGATAAAAAAGAGACATTGCAAGAGTATAATTATGATTTAAATAAAGAGGATGTTTGTCTAACACTTAAGATTTCCAGTTAATTTCATAATTCGCCTGCTTATATTCAGACGGCGGCTGCAGCAATCAGAACGTGCAGTTTTTTGTAATGTCGACACTTTCGCCAGTCGCATCGACAGCGCAACGACACTACCGAAGTTCAAGTAAAGACAGCATAGTGGGCATTTTAGGCAGTATGTAATACAAAGGAAGTGTAATATTTGTTAGAAATTAATTAAAATTGTTCAAGGATTTCATTTCATAGGTCAAAATAATGTTGATCCATTTTAAGTATAGAAGACGGCACATCAGTCTATGCATGTTTGACCTTGACACCATCTATGCTCTGCATAATATGCAGATTTTGTAGTTCACCTACTTGATGTGTGTACTATGATAATAAGATCGTTATCACCTTTTTATATCTATCAATTTGTTTTTCTCTAACAGCCCCAATATGTAATTATGATAATACATTTCAATAAAATAATAACATTCAATTTTAACCAGTATTGTGTAGGTACAGAACTACAGACAGTAGAAAGTATCAAATAATTTCAGATGCAAGTGAATATCATTAGAATACTGACCTACTGCTTTGTTCACTATGGTTTATGTATGTAAATAATACTTGAACATTGTCCTACTTTAAACTACTAAATATTGGTTTTGTCTCATGAATTTAGTACTCATAAATAAAGGGACAAATAATAAATACTCAAATAATACCTTAACAAAATTTTTAAATGAAAAATATTATAATTTAGAAAGTATAAAGCAATAGTTATTTATGCAACTGTACTATAACGAGGGGTATTAAAACATGAATGTGAGTTTATCACACGAGGCCAAGCCGAGTGTGATAATAGTATCACATGAGTGTTTTAATACCTAATTATGTACAGTTGCATACAAGACTTTATCTACACCCATTTTTTATTTTTTCTTATTTTTATCTTAACTATCTAAACTGATATTTATCTAAACCCATAATATGTATCCTCTATAAAGGTTTTGACTTTGACTTTGTCTTTGACTTTCCTCTCCCTCCTCGTCATAATGTCTTCCGCAAGAGTGATTGTACTGAATTTCATAATGCAACGCTCGCACGTGGGCGCGCGGCGCTGCAGGACAAGCTCTCGCTCGGGATATTGTAATTAATGATGGCAGTAAGCTAACTGTTTCAGAACCTCTTACAGAGGATTTAAAGCATGGGTGTAGATAACGATTTTAAAAGTTTGCTATAAAGTACTTGAGACAGCATTATATTTTTTCTTACCAATGGGGGTAATAGGTAAATTGCATTCAACATACAACCTCATCAAACTTCATCGAAAAAATTTGGGAGCCTCAGTAACAAAAAAAAGTTCTTTGACCTAATAAATAATTAATATTGAATGAGAAACAAAATGAACACCTATTAAGAAATTACATAATGTTTTATCTAAAATTAGAGGTGTTCTAAGCAATAGCGAAGTGTGAACAAACATTCTGCATTATCACAAACTGATAAGGCTGCTTATTCAGGTCAATATCTAAAAAATAAAAAAATAAATAAAATAATTTTATTGTGATAGCTGGTGGGTACATTAACAATATCAGTTATGGAGCAACCTTTTAAGTAAATAAATACTTGTGTTAGTTTGCCCCGCTCTTCATAGCTTTGACAAATAAAAATAGTACCTTAGAATTCAGAGTTTTACATATTATTTACTAGTTATATAATTTTGCAAGAATATAAACTATATTACTTCATCATAAAAAATAAAAAACATACAAAATCAAAATTAACAATGATTTTTGAAATCATCCTCATTTCTTTTACGAAATACAAAAGAAATGGTCATATATAAATTAATTTACTGCCCCTGAATAGTGTTGGTGTGTGTGTGTGTGTGTGTGTGTGTGTGTGTGTGTGTGTGTGTGTGTGTGTGTGTGTGTGTGTGTGTGTGTGTGTGTGTGTGTGTGTGTGTGTGTGTGTGTGTGTGTGTGTGTGTGTGTGTGTGTGTGTGTGTGTGTGTGTGTGTGTGTGTGTGTGTGTGTGTGTGTAGGTGAGTGTATTATTTTATGTGATAATAGTGTTTATTCTTGAATTTGTAACAAGGCTTCAACATCGTTGTAGTTTTTAGTCTTAAGCCAGTTGGTGACAACTTTTTTGCATTCGTGGTATGTGAGTGGATATATATTTAAGTGTTTATTAATTATATTATATAAATGTGCTGATTGCCAGGGATACTGATGTTTAGCAAAGCTAGTATTTACATTAACTGTTTTAGCAACCATGTAACTCCTCCTTTTATTATAACAACTAGGATCGTAAGGCAGAGTCTTGTGCTTCTTAAGTATTACATTTAATATATATAGTTTCCTTACAGTTAGGAGGTCAGTACTAGAATAGAGAAGCTCAGTCGGGAATCTAAAAGGTTTGAAGAACATAACTTTTAATAGGTATCTTTGAGCTCTTTCCAGGTCAATGAATTTGGTTTTAGTGGCTCCGCCCCAAACTGGTAGGCAATACGTTAGAACTGATTGAGCCAAAGCAATATAAATTTGTCGCAACAGGTTTTTATTTGCAATGTGCCTTAGTGCTTTAAATGTCCAAGATAATTTACGTATCCTATTCATGATCAGTTCAGAGTGTGAATGCCAAGAGAGACGTTGGTCCATCATTATGCCCAGATATTTTGTAGATTCTACTTTACTTATGGGAGCGCAAGAACAGTGAGTTGAGTTTAAGCTTGAACACTTGTGGATTTTGATTTCAAAAGTCTTAGGAGGTTGAGAACGTTTAGTCATAGAGAAGCAAATAAAGTTGGTCTTCAGGGTGTTTAAAGTTAGCAAATTGGAGTCTAGCCAAGTAGCTATTTGAGCCAATCCTATCTCAGTGGATTTATGAACACTGTCCCAAGTTTTACCAGCAAATACAATCGCAGTATCGTCTGCATATGAAAAGACACAACCATTCTCAATCGGTAGCTGTAACAGACTGTTTATGTAGACGAGAAACAGTGTTGGGCCCAAGACGCTCCCTTGGGGGACCCCATATGTTACATCTTCTTCCGAGCTAACAATTTTGCCAATTTTCACTCTTTGTTTCCGATCATTGAGATAGTCTTTAAGTAAGTCAAGTGCTCGATCCCTAATGCCTATGTTCTCAAGCCTGTGTATAAGAATGGGGACAGATACAGTATCAAAAGCTTTTTTTAAATCGAGGAAAACAGCCAAACATTTATCTCCTTTATCTATTTTGTCAATGACGACTGAGGTCAGAGCTAGAACAGCATCCTCAGTCGACATTTCCTTGCGAAATCCAAATTGAGAGGGTGATAAAATTTTGAATTGTGTTAAATATTTAACAAGCCGAATGTTTATAAGTTTTTCAAGAATTTTTGATATAACAGTAAGTACAGAAATTGGTCTGTAATTTGCAGGATCTGATCTGTCTCCACTCTTATACACAGGTGTTATTAAAGCTTGTTTTAAAGCTGCAGGAAAAACTCCCTGCTGAAAACATAAGTTGATCAAGTGTGTAAGTATAGGGACAGTAAGCTCATATGAAGCTTTTAGGAGACTAGTTGGAATATCATCAAATCCTGGTGCGCTATCTGATTTTAGGCTCATTAAAACATCATGAACTTCACAAACATCTGTGTCTAATAAGACAAATGAGCTAAGTTGTCTAGTAGGATTTGTAATAGCTTGATTCGTAGTAGTACACGTAATGTCACCTGCCAAAAGCCTTCCCACGTTAGCAAAATAACTATTTACTTTATTTATCGAATCAAGGGGAGTGGATTCAGCAGTCAGTAACTCAGTGTTCTGTGATCTTGGAGGTTTACGATTAGTTGCACTATTAATGGTTTTCCACAAGAGTTTGGGATCTTTTTTTGCTTCAGTTAATTGTTCTCTGTTATATTTGCGTTTTAATTTTTTGATAAGGCAATTACAATAATTTCGATATCTTTTAAACGTTATCTTTAATATGTCGTTTTTTGGATCAAGTTTAAGTTTGTGCTGCATATTGTTACGGTTTCTTATACAACGTAGCAAGCCCAAAGTCATCCATGGTTTTATCATTTGATTTCTTCGGGGTATGACAGTTGTTAAAATACTTACTTTTAGGCACTGTTGAAGATGTGTGATTAAACAATTTGTAACAGTATTAGGGTTTTTAATATTTAAGATATATTCTAGATCAATGTCTTTAAGACATTTTATTGCCCTTTCCATATCAATTGTAGTTTTAGTTTTCATTATTTTGTTTTTGTTTTGGTTATTAGTTATTTTTAGAAACGTCATGAGGTGATCTGTAATTGTGGTGTTAGCTATTGCTATATTGGCGGATTTGTTACCATATTGTAGCTTCAGAATGGTATGGTCAAGACAGTTTGGACCTCGTGTGGGTAAGAAATGTCCAGGTAAGAGACCGTGCAGAGCTAACATATTGAGATAACTTAATCTATTTGAGCGTTCATGTGCCTTTTCATCAGGTTTATATATTAGATTAATATTAATATCACCGGTTATTATGATATTTGGTTTTGATCTTATTTTATCTAAATGATCACTTAGGGAGTTTATAAAGTCTGTAGCATTCGAAGTTGAGGGTGAGCGATATACTCCAATTATGATGAGATCAGACGTACATATTTGGAGGCAAGATGCGTGCTGTAGTTTTACTTCTGAAACCTTTGCTTTATGTGTATTTTTAAGGTAAAAGACAACACCGTCCGACTGATTTAAGTGATTAGTTGTTTGAAATGCGTTGTAGTTAATCAAGGAGGGGATGACTTTATTTTCATTAAGTCTGCATTCACTTAGTACGATTAAATCAATATCAGTTTTTAAATGTGTAAGGTTTAATTGTAGATCATCGAGATTTGAGTAAACGCTTCGAATATTCTGAGACACTATAGTAAAGTCAGTATTTTTAATATTCAGTAATTGATCCATGTTTTCGATTTCACCTGTAAGAACATTTGCAACTTTAATATTGTCTATCTCATGAAGCGTATTTAGTTGATTATCCATAATTTAGATTATAATAGTTAAATGTAGTGTCTATATAATTGTGTAACATAAAATTAAATATTTTTTTATATATCCATGATTTAGAGATAAAAATAGTGTGGTAGTGTGTATAGTATAAAATTTTATAAGCGTGTAAAAGAGTAAAAGTATTGTGTGTGAGAGTATATGTGAGTTGTGGTGAAGTTATGTTTAGTATAGTTATTTGGATACATGGGTGACATGATTGAGCGAGGGCTATCATTGGGGAGTTACAAATACAACAAGTTACAAAATTTTGATCTGAGTCTAAAAAGATAGACAAATCATACAAAAATACAACAGAGAAGCAAAATCTATTTTTAGGGTGGCCTAGTCATTCAGTGTTCAGGAGTAGGTTTACTTGTGATTCATTCTTTATTATAATGATAGGAGAATTCTCATCTTTCCTTATATAGACCCGTCCATAGGCCGTCCAGCAGAACTTGTATCCCTTGCTTTTGACAAGGTCACGTGCAAGGAAATGTAAACGCGAGCCTTTAGCAGTCAGTTGTTCAGAGGTATAGATCGGTACATACTCGTTGACTGTAAGGCCAAGGTGTTTAGCACATAGTTTCTCTTTGTGTCTTATGTTAAAGGATTTAGCCATTTTCAGGAATTCAGTTTTTAGTATAGTTGACGACAGTTCGACTATAATTGGAGCATTTGTATTAGGTTTATCTTTCCTACTTTTAACCTGAACTCGATAGATATCTTTAACGTCATTTTTAGTGATAGAGCAGCCTATAGTTTCGGATAATGTGACCACCATTTTAACCAGATCATATTTGTCTTCTTGTTGTTCTTTTGGCACATTTTTAATTTCAATATTGGTTTTACGGTTGCTACGCTGTAGGTCTTCAATCTTGTCTTCTAATAGAGTTATATAATCTTTGTCCTGTTTAGCTTGAACTTCCAGCCGTTCTATTTGCTTTTTGAGTTCATTATTTTGTTCTGATAGAAAATTAATTGAGCTCTCTATGTTACTGTTCGTTTTCTTTATTTCAGTTAAAGCGGGAAAAATTTTTTTCAAGTCCTCGTGATGCTCAGCCATTAAGGATGAAATCATGCTTTTAATATCTTCCCTAAAAGTATTAAAATCAGCTTCATAGTCAGCAGACTCCCTTCTCCTCTTTTGGCGTTGCGTTATGTTGTATTTATTAGGTGGTGTTACATCTTTGCGCTCTACGAGGCTTGATTCCGATAATGACTTGTTCATAGTGCTTTGCATATCAAGTCACCAGGGTACAATAAAATGGAGAAGTAAGCACACAACAATAACCAAGCAGGTGTAACTCGTTGTTACTGAGATAAGTATACGAAGTACCAGGATCACATAAACTTCCAAGTGTTAATTTTAATATCTGGAGATAATATTTAGTGCTTGTACTTTAGGTATCACTAGTAAAGGATATAATAGTATATAATTATGTAACCTTGTCCAGACTGTGATAAATGACACTTTTATGGTATGAGTTGTATGAGTGTGTTATTTTAATTTGCAGTAACACACTAAAGTATAGAATATGTGATAACTAATAAATGTAGAGGTGTATTTAACATTTGTTTTATATCTGAAAAATGAGAATTGCAAAAGCTTAATTAATATTAAGCTTTTGCAT
Source organism: Agriphila geniculea (assembly GCA_943789525.1). Lineage (NCBI taxonomy): Eukaryota > Metazoa > Arthropoda > Insecta > Lepidoptera > Crambidae > Agriphila > Agriphila geniculea. Next base: position 17,623,237 of record OX038890.1, read on the forward strand.
TAATACTTTTTGAGTTAATACTTGTCAAGCCAGACAAAATGAGACAATAGATTTTAGACATTGTTGTCCGGCCACCACATGTTTAATAAATTAATTATATTAATATTTTCATAAGACAACCATTTTATTAGTGTTCAACAAAATGCTCCAACTTAATACCCTGTGAATTAAATAAAGTGAATAGTAAAATAAATGAAAATTAAAAACTTACCCTTTATAAATGGCTCTAACACAATATTGACATCTTCCTGTGGGATCATATCCATAAGGCGGGCAATATCCGTTGCCAACATGTGGTCTACAACTTCCAGAAGTTTGGGCTTCAGCGGGTGGAACTTTGTGAAGTCGTGATTGGCTAGATTTTCCTGCATCTTCTTTATATCTGGGAAGTCGCCAGGAGATATCTGCTGCTCTCTTTGAATCCGATCATACACCTGTCCGAGATTCTTTATTAAATCCTTCTTTTTGCCATCTTTACCAAACATAGAAGGCATCTCTTTCCTCAATTCGCTGACAATTAACGCATGCACTTTAGCTAGTCGTGCTCTTTTAATTAGATCGTTCAATTTACGTAGCGCGGCATTCCTCGGTAAAGACTGCATATCTCTAAATAGGTCTTGCTCTTCATCCTCAAACAGCCTTCTATTGACATCGTATCTTAGTGGTTGATCCCAGAATGAACCGATATACACTCGGGCTACTTCAGGAGTCTGAAGTACTTTACCAAGAGACCACATGAGCGCACCATAGACACGCATTAGTTGCTGGTGGTCTATCATGTCAGCCTTGTTGAGAACTATACGGATTTTATCATCGTGACCTCTAAGAGCCTCAATGCTGCGCCTAAACTCATCTGATATGTCGAGTTTGTGGGCGTCGAATAATAGGATAATGCGGTCTACACGCTCCGCAAACCATTCCAATACTCCGGTGAAATCATAACCTCTGTCTACTCGTTGTTTCTCACCAGATAGGATGCCGGGAGTATCGACGATGGATATGCCGCGGAGCACTGGAGAACTAACAGTGGAACACTGGAACCTATTTAGAAAAGCATTTCCAAATTTGCTAAGAGGCCTGAACTGTTTGTTAGGGTCGACTACAAGTGCGTTGCCGGGTATTACGCCCTCTTTTTCATCGAACATTACCGCTATAAACCTATCTGTTGTCGGCTCCGGCCCGATACGAATGCCCGGAAAGTCTCGCTCTAAGAGATATTTGATAAATGTTGTTTTACCGGTAGAATACTGGCCGACTAGCAATATCATAGGCTTCGCATCGAAATCTGGGTCTTCTAGTTGTGGCGAATGAAAGTCGTGGAACTGATAGTGTGACTCCAGGGGCAGAAGTTTAGTTTTGTAAATCCTTTTGAGACCTTCCACGACATTTTCTATACTTTCGGTTTTTTCACCTTCTTTCTTTAGCCAGCTAAACATGATTGTGGTCACGGATACCTCTAATGTAAAAGAACACTGTCAGACACTAATTCACTCACTGCACTAGTTTTTAGAACAAAATTACGACAAACACAGAGAGACCACCGCGATCATCCTCCCACGAAAATGAAATAATTCGAAATGAAAATGAATGACGTATGACGTGCGAACGGAAAATGACGTGACTAACGCAATGACGTTGACGTTTAGTTTAGTGTTGATAGCAGTAAAAATTTGTATCATAGAGTAGCTTCTATCGTAGAGTAGCTGGAGGCCTAGTGCGAGTTGGTTTTTTGTTCTCAATTCACTTTACGAATAGTTAACTATGGTTTTCTCTCTTTCACTCGTTCACTCCCTCGCATGATTTCCTCTCTGTCACTCGATACTATCCGCAAAGGTGAGAAACACAATAACACAACTCATACTAGGCCCTCTGTCTGTAGGTTATTATTCGAAAAGTCGCTGCGCTGCGACTGCGAGTGCCTAATGCCTATTCGCTATGCTAGCCTATGTGTGACCGATGCTTTATGGCAGCGGTCGTTACAATTTTCAGCCAAGGGCCACATAGGGAATGTGGGTATCCCTGCCGGGCCGCACTAAGCTATGTTTACATTACGCCAGCAGCTCGGCTCAGTCACCTGGGCCCAGTAACTCGGGCACTACTCGACTCGCCTTAGACCGTTTACATTGGTAAAGTAACTGGGCCCAGTAGGGTTGCCACTACTTGATTTAAGGGTTATCAATATAAAAAATACGGGTTTTTAATTTTTTTACGAGAGACAATTAAAATAGTATTGTTTTACTATGCTACAGATGCCGGCATATAAACTGGCAAGAGAAAGATGAGACAAAAGATGCGCAGTAGCCACAAACACTAAAATTTGTAGCTACTGCGCATCTTTTATTTCGTTTTTATCTTGCCAACTTACGTGCCGGGCAGTATACATTCCGTCTCCCATTCATTTTTATGACTGCAAACATACTTTCTCCTTTTCCGCTATCTATATCGCGCGTTGAAAAAATCGCTTGTGCTATAGCGATAGCAATGTACTATCCGACCTTGTCATATCATAACACAATGACCCTTGTCATGTGACCCTGGACAGTGCAGTGAGGGATATCATAAACTTTAGCAATTTGGAAGCAATTTTGAGGCCTAACCTCCAAGATTATGTATTGCGGGTCTACCGGCAAAAAAAATTAAGTTCAAAATAACTGTAATTTGTTGACTGATGGATGTGATACATTGCTACTTTTCTTTGGTAAGTTTTTATGTGTGCGAAAATGAAGTAGCAATCATGTATCACATCCATCTGTCGAATTACAGTTATTATGAACTTAATTTTTTTAGCCGGTAGGGTAGACCCGCTGGGCCGTTGGTGAGCTGAAAAAATGTATTGGGTGAAATTGTAGAAAATGAAACAAGAAAACTATTGCTTTAACAAAGCCTTGATTGCTTTTGTCCGAAGAGTTTTATTTTTGTTTAAATTACTGCTCATGTTCCTTAAACAAGCGTGTTCGCGGTAGAGCTCTACTTTATAAGTTTCCTCCTCGGACCACTTCATGTGTTTATTATCAGAGCTTATTGTCAATAATATCAATAAACGCTAAAGCTAGAAACAAACACACTAGTCACGCTCACAACACAACATAACCTCCAAACCAAGCCCCACTCGACTCGCTTTCCAACTGACCCGATGATTTCCATAGGGCGAGTAGGCGAGTCGAGTAAAATAGGCGGTGGGAGAACAACTCGGTCGAGCGACTATGCTCCGCACGAGACAATTCGACTCGCCCGGTACTCGGCCCATTTTACTCGCCCTTTCGTTTAAATTGGTCGAGTTGGCCTACTTTTTATCACTCGCTACTCGACTCGGTCGTCTACTCGACTAATGTAAACTAGGCCTTATGTCACAGATTGCCAATTTGTTTTGTTGTTTGTTGCTTGTTGCTGACGTTGCTGTACAGGGGTGCCAACCTAGGGGATTTTCCCCTAGATTTAGGGGGAGAACATGTAGGTTGGATTTTTTAAGGGGCCTAATATTTTTAGGGGTAATGGGGAATGTCCGAAAGAAATCAAATTAGCTGAATATTTTTCTATAGGTAGGAATAAGCTCCCTTAGTAATAAAAAAAAACAGAATTTTTGGTTGCGTGAAAAAATAAAAAAATTGAAAGTCTCTTCGTTTTTTTTCCCTGTGGCAACACCAACGGCACCAGTTGTCAAATTTTGCTCCCGTATTTAATTTTCAAATAATTGTATTATTAGCTTATAATTGTGCCATATTCCAATGAATCACGTAACATTAACGTATAATATTAAGTGTAGTGAATACCAAAAGTGAATTATTTGTGTAGTTTTTGTGTTTTGTGTCGTCGAAATACGGTGACTTTCACTTACCGGTACGTGACATGACATTGCATTTTTATTTGTGAATCATTGTTATCTCTTTTAAAGTAGTAATTTTGTATTTTTGTTTACTTTAATAAGTTCAGTTTGTATCTAGTAAGGCTACATTTAAAGCCGATAAGTGTAGTGTTATCAGTTGGATAACCTCACTTTAGTTGATTAAACATCCCCTTGGAATTGCTTAGGTTAAACAAACACCTTTATATTTTCACAATGTTGACCCGTAAGGCCGCTTCTCGCCATGAGGAAACTAAACTCCATCAAACCCTACAGGAACTAAAGGCCACCAAGGAGTTGGTTAAGCAACTGCATATAGAAAGAGATGAGAATGAAAAGGAATTGTTAGATGTGATTCAAAGTAATACACAACTCAAAAAGGAAATGTCTGAGTTACATTTGTCACAACAAAATATATTTGAGGAACGGAACAGACTACAAACTTTAATTGATGGGTTCGACCAGTGCAGAGATGAGTATGAGAAGGCCCTTAGACTCATCTCTGGACTGGAAAAGCAGCTTCATGAAGCTAATAACCGTATTTATAAGTTAGAGTCGGAACAAACCCAAACAGTAGCCACTCAGAACTTAAGTCTTTACGATGAGTTAGTCGGCTGTGACCCAAAACTTGTTTCTTCCTCACTTAACCATAAGCCAACAATTACAATTGATTTAACATCTGAAGACTCAATTGATTGCACTATGAGTCAGGCAATGGTTGGTTGCAGTAGAAACAAGCTAAAGAAATATGTAAAAATTAACAAGTATATTTCAAAAACAAAAAGTTACTAAATAAGCAGAAACACTTTTTCAAAAATATTAGTCACATTAGGGAGCATAGACAACTAACTGAAAAGCTGGATACATGTCAAAGTATAATCAATGAGAATAGACTTACTTATGAAAATAACATTGCTATGTTAAATACTAAAATTCACTCGTTACAGGAGTCATTATCCAGGATGACCCAAAATTATGACCGTTCCAAAAAAGAGATAGGGGAATATATACTGGCACTTAAATGTTTATCCACTCCCTCTCTGTCAGAAAACCATTCAACCCATAATGATAGTAGTAGCTCCTTAGCGTCAGGCCTAGATGCTCGGGATCATTTACAAGACCAAACAGTGTATGAGCCCTTAATCTCCAAACATGTAAATATTTTAGATAGCACAAGTGAAAATAATTCCTTTACCACTAACCAATGTTCGAACATTATGTTGTGTGATGAAATTGGAAAAGATTTAGGCCACTTATTCACCAATCTATTGGGAGAAAATGTTTTAAATTATTGTATGCCGGGTGTGACCCTACATGACATTATGAGAAAAGTAGTAACTCTGAACTTAAACGAAAATACCAATTTAATTATATTAATTGGTCAAAGAGGTAATGTAAACAAGAAAGATCTCATTTCATACTACAATGAGTTGTGCAGTTTAAATATAAATAAAGTTGTATTGTTTACACTACCTTACAGTGCTAGCTTGCCACAGGAAGAAAATAATATCAGATACAATTTAAATTTAACACTAAGTAATATGACTTATTATAATAGTCAGAGATGTCACATAATAGACATAAATAAATTATTATTTAATTTTAAATTGACAAGAGATAAATATTATCTTCCAAATTATTTTAAAAGACAAGTAGCTTTAGCGCTATTATTTTATTTTAAATATTTAGCCAAAAACTTGGCTATCACTTCTGCTTCTATTGAGCAGAATAATTTTGACATTTTGCATGAGACCTTGGAATCTGTTCCAAATAATAATAATACTATTCTTACTCCTGCTTCTATTGAGCAAAAAAATTTTGTCATTAAAAATAACCCTTTGGAATTAGTTCCAAATAATTCTTTTGTTAATAATTTAAATCACATAATAAGACAATAGAGGAAGTCTCTAGCCGTGTAATGACTAAGGAAAAGCCTAAATACTTAACTATAGTTCATCAAAATATTCAGGGCTTTTCTGGCAAAGAATTAGAATTAGAACTTTTTTTAACGGAAAAGAATGTTAATATTTTATGTGTCACTGAGCACTGGCTTAAGGAATATGAATTAATTACAGGATTTGAATGTTATAAGATTGCTAGCTCATTCAGTAGAAAATCCACCATTAGAGGGGGGTGCTTAATAATTTTGCAAAACAATATGAATTTTAAAGAACGTAAAGATGTGATATCCCTCTCTATTGAACAACACGTTGAACTGTCATGTGTGGAATTAGATCAGTTGATAATGATTTGTGTGTATCGCCCACCAACTGGTAACTACCCTCAATTTGAGTCCGCTATGGAAGATGCTTTAAAATTGGTCATCAAAAAGAATAAAAAAATTGTGGTGTGCGGTGATTTTAACATAGACATCTTAAAATCGTCATCTATTGCAAGTAGGTTTCTGAATTTATTTAAGTCCTTCGATTTAGTCCTAGTCCTTTAGATTTATCCTACATCTAGAACTTGCCTAGACAATATTTTTAGCAATTGTAACATACTTGATAAAGGAATAATAAACTGTATTCGTTCTGACCATAGCGGACAAATAGCTTCCCTTGAGCACCATCATGTTCCTTATCAGTGTAATATAATTTGCAGGCCTCTAACAAAAGGTAAATTGGAAAATTTTCATAATAACGTCACCGCCAAAACTCTTTGCTTACCTAGTAAAGATGATCCCAATTCTCATTATAATGATTTATTTAATTTAATTAAGGTAGAATTTGATAAGACATTTAAGCAAAGAACTATTCAATCAAAAGTTTTCGAAAAAAAATTCAGTGATTGGGCAACACCAGGCATCTATCCAGGTCAGAAAACAATTTCAAATGATCCCGAATTTCATGAATATGTAAGAAACTATTCAAAAATGTTCAATAAAGTATGTACTTTAGCAAAAGCAAAATGTATATCTACAATAATTCATCAGTCAGATAATAAAATAAAAGCCACTTGGAATATTATAAACAAAGAGACTGGGAAAACTAAAAGTAATGACCGTAAATTCTCATTAGTATCAGACAATAAAATTATTAAGTCAGATGAGGGTGTGGCAACAATTTTTCAGGATTTCTTTTCTAAAATACCTCTTGCAACTACCAGTAATTTGAATTCATCTCCAAACATCTCTGTCTCCCTCTTGGAATCATGTGTTGATAAGTGCAATAATATATTTAAATTTAGACCTATTTATGGTGATACCATTCTTAAAACATTTAATTCAATAAATATAAAAAAGACTGAAGATCTCTGGGGCATTTCAACTCACGTAATTAAATCTATAATAACTACCATTGCTCCCCATCTTGCTTTTATTTTCAATAAGTGTGTTGATGAAGGGATATTTCCAGACTTAATGAAATATAGTAAAATTATCCCTCTTTTTAAATCTGGGGACAAAAGCGATCCCGCTAACTTTAGACCCATTTCCATTTTGCCAGCACTAAGCAAAATTTTTGAAAAGATCATTTATGATCAATTATTAGCACATTTTCTTATCAACAAACTACTTCACGAGAAACAATTTGGTTTTACTCGTGGTAGATGCACAACTGATGCTGGAATTGCACTTCTCAAACACGTCTTTGAGGCATGGGAGGGTAAACAAGATGCAATTGGTATATTTTGTGATCTCTCTAAAGCATTTGATTGTGTCAGTCACAGTACTTTATTGAATAAATTGGAACATTATGGTGTATCAAAAAATGCAGTAAGCCTTATGCAATCGTATCTTTCGGCGAGAACCCAAAAAGTTGTTGTAAATAAAACAGAATCTTATGAAGCACCCATTACCATGGGCGTGCCGCAGGGATCGATATTGGGTCCATTACTTTTTCTTATATATATTAATGACCTTCCTTACTATACCAAAAACTTGTGTGAAATAGTACTGTTTGCTGATGATACTTCTTTAATTTTTAAAGTTGATAGAGGATGTGACTGCAGTGACGATGTAAACAGCACTCTTTCCAAGGTGATGCATTGGTTTACTATTAATAATCTGAAGCTTAACTCTAGTAAAACTAAATGTGTCAAATTTTCACTTCCTAATGTGAGGCAGGTTCATACCACAATAAATGTAAATGGCGAAGTAGTCGAATTGGTTGACTCAACAAAATTTTTAGGTATTACTATAGACTCGCGGTTGCAATGGGACCCTCATATCGATGCCCTGTCAAGCAGACTTAGTTCTGCTGCCTTTGCCGTTAAGAAAATAAGGCTTCTGACCGACATTGAAACAGCAAGATTGGTTTACTTTAGTTACTTTCATAGTATTATGATCTACGGTTTGATGTTGTGGGGCTCAGCTGCTAATATTAATAACATATTCATCTTACAAAAAAGGGCAGTGCGCGCTATATACAACTTACGGTCTAGAGATACCCTTCGTGACCTATTTAAAGAAATTAAAATATTAACGGTTGCTTCCCAATTCATCTATGAAAATATTATGCATGTAAAGAAAAACTTAGATAGCTTTGTAAAAAATAGTAATATTCATGAGTTCAATACAAGAAACAAGGACAAACTTGCTGTTCCAAGACGCAGATTGCATAAAACCGGAAGCTCTTTTTTGTGTAGATGTATTACCTTCTATAACAAGATTCCACAAAAAGTCACAGAACTGCCCTTGGAAAAATTTAAAAATACTGTTAAATCCAATCTTATGAGTAAAGGCTATTACACTGTTGACGATTATTTGAAGGATAATAACGCATGGGCATAGCTTTTGTATTTGTTAATTATTACTCTAATGCCTCAGTATAGATTAGAAAAGTCCGTGGTTCTTTCATAGGTCTAGATAAATAGTTCTTTAAAACTCCAAGTAATTAAAAACGTTGATTATCTCTTTTAACTATGAATTGTGAAAAGTGTCCTACCTACTTAATAACGTACCACTGGCTTCTTGACTCGACGACTTAATATGGGTAGCTTTAGTATGTCATGCTCACTTTAAACATTTCTGCGGTGGTGTCGTGTGAGGCGGGTCGTTACGTTCCCTCAAATATGGTTGAGCGAAACGATGGCTGGTTCATGCGTCATGCTCGTGAACGGGTGCTGCCAGTGGGAATGGGTCTGCTTCTGTCTGCTTGTATTAAGGGCGTCGTATATAAAAAATCTGTTTTATATTGTCTGTATGTATGGCACTTCTTACTCGAAACGTATATATCATAATAACTTACCTTGTTTTGATTTATTTAATTGCAATATTTTTGCTTTCTATAGTCAGTATTTGTGTATTATAAAATTCATAAGTGCTGACTATGGAAAGTAAAATATAAAATACATAAATATTGCCTATGAAAAGCTTTTGGATATTAGTTTTCAATTCGATGCCTTAACATGGGTAGCCTTAGTATGTCATGCTCTCTTTAATCATTTCTGCGGTGGTGTCGCGTGAGGCGGGTCGTTACGTTCCCTCAAATATGGTTGAGCGAAGCGATGGCTGGTTCATGCGTCATGCTCGTGAACGGGTGCTGCCAGTGGGAATGGGTCTGCTTCTGACTACCTATCTTAACGCATATAGAATTGTAAAGTTTTTTTTTTTTTCTCTCTTGTAACAGCCTAGACTGAATAATAACTTCAAACTTTGAATTTAGCTTGAAGCCTGTAAATTGATTAAGAAAATTTGTAATTCATTAAGTAATGATATAATTAAATTTTATTTATTTGTTAATCTTTGTTAAAGTCTGGAAACGATATACATATTTGTAAATATCGTTCCATTTGATAAAGCTGGTAAGTTTTTTGCGCCCGTTTTTCTTGTCAGCTAAAAGACGTCATAATGGGTGGTAGGGCAAAAAAATTATTTGACGATTTAAAAACGCTCATTATGTGAGCTTATTTGAATAAAGATTTTTTCATTCATTCATTCATTCACAAATGTACGAAAGTAACAAGTACGTGGCGGTACATTTACTCCAACAATAAAATGTTAAGCTTATTTAATGTGAAAATGTATTACTTAATTTAAAAAATTAAACGTCATAGGTCGAGAGAGATGAGACCAAAGCTCTGGCGGTAAAAATAAATATGTTATAATTAAAGAGTATTTTGAGGAAATATATCGACGGTTAAGAACCAAATAAATACCGCTATCTACAAATGTTTCCATAATGTAGTTAGGGGCACATATTTTTCAATAATACATCTAGAAAGAATTATAAAATTAAAACAGCAGTACCGAAATTTATTTTATTTCGATTTTAATGATATTGAAATGTGACGTCACAAAATTTGGGTCCCCTCTCACCCCCTTGTCACACTTTGTCAACCCCCTCCCTACCCCTTAACGTGTGACGTAATTTATGGATGGCCCCTTAGTCGCTATCACCAGTAACATAAAGTGTTCGTTTCAATTATTGAACTTAGGCCCTCCGCTGCCTTGAGCGGGATCCCGGCGCGGGCGTCCGCTCCGGGTGCTGTTTCCTGTATATTCATAGAGCAGCACTGCGTGTGGCGGATTGCCCGCCGCACGCCCGCATGCGGCGCGGGCGGCGAGCACGCTTGCGGGTCCCGCGCGACGGGTCACGCGAGCGGGGCTGTTTCTTGTATATTCATAGAGCAGCGCTGCGTGTGGCGGAGTGCCCGCCTCGCGGGTCACGCGATGCAGCAAGGCGCGGGTCTCCGCGACGGGCTGTTTGTCCGCGACGGAGAACGGCGCGGGCCCCCGCGACGGGCTCCCGCACCGTGTACCCGCGCCGGGATCCCGCTCAACGCAGCGGAGGGCCTTAGCAGTTATTGGTTTATCTTGATAATGTTAAAAGTAATGCGTTATCGATATTTTATGTCTTTGACAATTGATAAGCAATTATTTTGTTAGTAGACCTAAACAAAAAATCAATTATCAAAAAAGTAGATAGCAGTATTTGGTTCTTAAGCGTCGATATATTGTTTCTTATTGGGGGGGTTTTAGCGCTATCGCACACGGGCAACTTAGTCGCCCTGCAACTGTTTTGTCTATGTCTCAAGTCCACGGGTTTATATGGAAGCGCGCACACGAAGCGACGCGGTCGTCTGCAACTTTTCATACAAACCATGTGAGAGACAAAATAGTTGCGGAGACAAAAGTCCCTCGTGTGCGATGGCGCTTACAAACAATTTTGGCGATTTTAGGGTTTTTTCACGTGCTTAGGGGAAAACATTTTCAGGAGTTGGCAGCCTTGGTTGTAGTGACATCATGACATGACAGCAGTATTTTAGTGATCTGTGCTGCAGGTAGGGATGCACGATCCTGGATTGTCAATCCGATTTTTCGGATCGTAATGGATCGTAATTCCACGATCTCCGATCCGCGGATCGGATTGAATGCTTTCGATCCTATTTTCAGGAAATCGATCCGGATAAGATGCAAATAAGTAAGATACAATTAATTTTGTATCTTTATTAAGTAAACCCATGCAAAACAATGTATAAAATAATGTGGAATAGTAATTTTGTACTCAGAGAACTTAAAGACGAATTTCTCTTAAAAGATTATACTTGAAGACGCGCCTAACTACTAATAGTTAAGTACAATTTTTATAGGCGCCAGTTTTCGGCGAAGTTCTAAATGTAGACAAAGATAAATTTCGTAACAAATAAACCAAAGTGCCCATTTTTTCGTAAACAAACCGCATTTTCATTCATACGATCCGATCTTTCAAGTTTTGTATCGATCCGGCAAAAAATCGTATGGCCTCGATCCGCGGGCTGATTATCTAATTAGAAACCACCTAGCGACCGGTTGCAGTTCATAGATGATAGTGATCCATTGCTACTTCTTTTTGGATTAAAAAAAACATACCAAAGAAAAGTAGCAATGTATGTGGAATGAAACCGGTCGCTAAATAGTTTCTTTTTAGATAATCAAGGTGCCGATCCGAAAATCGCACGTGGCGGACTACAGCTGCGCCACAAAAAAAAAGTTGGTAATCTGATTTTTTGACTATGCCATGATGAACTAGATAATTTGTCGGAATTTGTCGCACAAAAACCAGAATTTGTCGGTCTTGCGTTTAGGAGATACGTGTGGCCCAGCTGTAGAGACGTCTCTACAGCTGCGCCACACAGATCTCGAAAACGGAAGGTCGTAGCAAAAATCTGATTACTCGTGTGTGCAGCCGTTAATTTGTCGGAATTTGTCGCACAAAAACCAGAGTTTGTCGGTCTTGCGTTTAGGAGATCTGTGTGGCGCAGCTGTAGAGACGTCTCTACAGCTGAGCCACACAGATCTCTAAAACGGAAGGTCGTAGCGAAAATCTGATTACTCGTGTGTGCAGCCGTTAATTTGTCGGAATTTGTCGCACAAAAACCAGATTTTGTCGGTCTTGCGTTTAGGAGATATGTGAGGATACGCTGTGGAGACTTTTCTACCTGGATCTTGAGAAAGGAAGGTCGTAGCGAAAATCTGATAACTCGAGTGTGTAGCCGTTAGTTTGTCGGAATTTGTCACCAAGAATCAGAGTTTGTCGATCTTGCGTTTAGGAGATATGTGAGGATACGCTGTGGAGTCCTTTTTACCTGGATCTCGAGAACGAAAGGTCGGAAGCGTATCCTCACATATCTCCTAAACGAGAGATCGACAAACTCTGATTCTTGGTGACAAATTCCGACAAACTAACGGCTACACACTCAAGTTATCAGATTTTCGCTACGACCTTCCTTTCTCAAGATCCAGGTAGAAAAGTCTCCACAGCGTATCCTCACATATCTCCTAAACGCAAGACCGACAAAATCTGGTTTTTGTGCGACAAATTTCGACAAATTAACGGCTGCACACACGAGTAATCAGATTTTCGCTACGACCTTCCGTTTTCGAGATCTGTGTGGCTCAGCTGTAGAGACGTCTCTACAGCTGCGCCACACAGATCTCCTAAACGCAAGACCGACAAACTCAGGTTTTTGTGCGACAAATTCCGACAAATTAACGGCTGCACACACGAGTAATCAGATTTTCGCTACGAACTTCCGTTTTCGAGATCTGTGTGGCGCAGCTGTAGAGACGTCTCTACAGCTGGGCCACACGTATCTCCTAAACGCAAGACCGACAAATTCTGGTTTTTGTGCGACAAATTCCGACAAATTATAGACTTCATCATGGCATAGTCAAAAAGTCAGATTTCCAACTTTTTTTTTGTGGCGCAGCTGTAGTCCGGCACGTGAAAATCGCCGGATCGTATGCCGCCGATCCGATATTTCAAAAGATCGGATCGGATCGGCGCATCCCTAGCTGCAGGTAGGTGATGTCGCGAGAATCTAATTAATTTGATTCACGTTTTTTTTTTATTTATTTCCGATTCTGCGGTGTCTTATGTTTAATTAAAATGACGATATTTCACGACGAAGTTGAAATCGAAGATTTTGAATACGATGAAGACGAGGAAATGTATTATTACCCATGCCCATGTGGAGACAGGTTTCAGATAAGTAAGGTTAGTGTTACTGTTGTGGATTTTCTATTAGGTACTTTGTAGGTCCAATTCCTTTGATTGTCAAAAACTCCTGTAATAAGTACCGAAGTTATTGTCATGTTCAAATTTTGTAATTGTTTTTCGTAGGAAGAACTTATGGCTGGTGAAGAAGTAGCTACATGTCCCAGCTGTTCTCTAGTAGTGAAAGTTATTTACGACTTGGTAAGCTATAAACAACATTTAATGTAAATACATTGGTAAAGCCATGGTGACATGATCAAAGTATACTTGAACAAAGTAACTTTGATCAAAGTTACTTATCCTTATACTTATTATAAAGGTATCCAAGTATACTTTGATCAAAGCTACTTTGTGCAATTTACTTGGCCCAAGTATGTTTTGATCATGTCAACGCGGCTTTAGTCACCAAAAGTACTTGGTCCAAGCAGGCTTGGATGAAAGTAGAGCATGGTCCAAGTTTACTTTGATTAAAAGTTTAATCAAAGTGTGCTTTGACTGCTCGTTTACATGATTCAAGTAGTGTCCAAGTAGTCATTCAAACTACTTGGTTCAAGTATACTTTGATCATGTCAATACAGCTTAAAAGCTCATAAAAATAAATATTAAAATAATTAACAAATATGAAAACATTTTGGTTTATCTTTATTTTTAATGATTACAGGATAAATTCAAAGCTGAAGATGAAGAGAAGAATAAGAATGATGGTGAAAAAGAAGCTGTGAAGGCATAACTGTAATCAATTGACACTGCCGTGTCTCTGATCTACCTGCCGCTGCTATAAGCAGCTCTACGAAGAAACAACTTCTGAAGCCATCGGAGGAGTCTTGAGAATTTTAAATTCTCCATTTATACAAGAAAAACTGAACGAAGTTCAACAAGAAATACTGTGATTTTGTAATTATTATTTTTGCAACTAAAGTTACTAACAATCAATTTATCTTTGATTTCTCACTGAATGCAGCTGAACCACAACAATGTTGGAAATCAGACTTGGCTATTATGTTGACTTGACTACAGGTCTTGTGTTTAGGAGATATATTGTGGCCGTCACATAATTATAAACTAAGAATGCTGATCATATCAGTTGGGTGTGTGTAGTGATCTGAATCTCCTCCATTCACTCCCCTGGATGGCCGTCATCAGATCACAGCTAGGTCAATCCTTGGCGGAGAACCAAGGCTACAAAGTTACCTCGTTTGCATGAAAATTAACTGGTGTCTTTAATTATGCGACTGCCACTGTATGTGTGGCTTAGCTGTAGTAGAATTATGGGTAATTCTACTACATGTAAAATGTATGTAAGTTGCAAACTACACGTACCTTCTGGGGAAGAAATTAGAACTCTTACTAATAGTAGGTTTAATTTGCTTCCATTCCATCACAGTGTAAATTGTGCCTAATACTGAAAAATTGCAGCATAGGAACTTGCAAGCCCTTGTTCCTAAAATTTTTGATGGACATTTACGTTTTATTTATTTGATGGCAGACAAATGCAATAAAACAACAAAAGAGTTACAAGTGATCTATATTAACACTCCTTAAAAATAAGACAAGTAATCGCACTGTAAACTTATCTACAATAATTGTGTATACTTCAATTATAATACCTAATTATAAATACTATACTATCATAAATATTAAATAAGTCACGTCGATAGATCAATAATAATATTATACTAAAGACATTATTTTTTGACTAGCTATTTCGAACATCATATCACACTACAGTTGAATATTTTTGATCAGTCGGACTTGGTTGCTTACTTAGGCTAGGCCACATAGACGGAATTTTGAATCGGAATAATTCCGATAAATCTATGGATCTACCTCATGAATGCGGAATTTTCCGTTCGACATTTTCATACATTTTAGATATTCGATTTCGGAATTCCGTCTGTATGCGGAGCCTTAATGACTAAATTGTGGTACCAATAATATGACAATACTAATTTCATTTGCGCCCCTAATAATAAACGTTTAGGGAATATGGGATGGTTAGCTTAAGTTAAACTCTAATACTTGTGTAAAACAGAAAAGACTGATAAATTCTATCATATTACCTAACTAATGCAGAACGAAAACCTTACCTAGTTTCTTACAAAATAAGCGAGTATTCTGATGGACAATAATTACAATGAATGAAATAATACTAATATGATATCTTTATTATAAACAGTCCAATCATAACTATTCAACTGCATAAACCATTACCCAATATTGTCATTAATAAAGGTATAACTACTTTCCTGCACACACGCTGTTAACCTTTACTTCCTTCTTAAGACTATTATCTGATAGTGCATACAGTTTCAATACATAACTATTTCGAGATACTTTAGCTCTTAAGATTAACTGAAGTTATTAACACCCGTAAACGTAAGAAATTGTTAGGCTTTTGTTACCTTTCACGTCAGAAACACTAAACCAATTTTGGTGAATTTTAGTTAGAGATAGATAAAACCATCGCAAAATACGGGAGATAATGATTACGGAATGAAAGTTTGTATGAGGATTGGAAAGGAGCTTGGACGAAGAAAGGAGTCGCGGGCGGCTGGTAGTTTGATTGTTTATGAATGACTGCGTAAAAGCCATGCCATGTAAGTATAATCGTGCTATATTCCAGCTTTGTAACTCTACTATGAGTTGATGTTAACTATTTGCGCCTTCGAAAACTATCGGATATACTGATCATAGTCAATGCGAGTGAAAGAGAGAAAACGAAGTTGGCATAAACTCATGGTAGGTTAGTCTGGTTAATGAAAGATGATAGTGGCGTTTGCTCACGACATAGAAGTGAAATATACGGTGTTTGGTGATCGAGGGATATCCTTTGGCAGGGTGAACCTTCTGAACCCTTTGATCATTTTAAGAAGGGGAGCCATCTTAGATTTTTGTATGGAAATGAGTTATAAAAAAGATTGTGTTATAACTTATAACACAATCTTTTTTTTTGTATGGAATTTGAAAATTTTTTTCTTCAAAACCTATCGTGTGGGATATCGAATGAAAGGGCTTTTTGAGCTGCTTTCAAATATATACAACATTACGACATTGCAGCTGTTGGTTTAAAAAAAATCAGATAAAACATTTTCCAAACATACTAAGTTTGGGCTCTTGCAGGAAACCTTACACCACTTCAATGAAGAAATTAATTTATGTCTTCGTCTGGACTGTTCATAACTACAGTTGAAAATCTTTGGGAGCTAATGTGCTAATTAATAATATCAGATATGGTCAATACAATATTAAACTTGTCATACAATATGCCCTACTATCATTAATATGAGATCGAATAAAGGAAAAGTGTTGATAATCGGGTGAATCAATTAAATCATTTTTCAATGTCAGGAAAAAATCAACCAATGTGTAAATTTTTATAAATTAAAACAAAACTAGATAATTCTTTTGTGAAAAATCTCTATTTTATGATATTTAGATTCATAGCCAATAAAACATACTTAGTTTTGTACAAAAATAATCAATAGTTTAAAGAAAAACATGGGTGACCCAGGGGACAATGTTGCTTTTATATGAAAAATAGGAGTTGTCTCATTGGTCACCTATGTTTTTCTTTAAAATCACGTAAAAAATTTCATGTCTTTTAAGTTTTCTTATAAGATATTTAGCTGAGAGTATTTGCAACTACAGATTAACTTCATATAAAAATGGTTTCCGTAGATATTTTAAGAAATGTCACAAAACAACAAAAAGTTGATTCACCCAATTAATCACAGTGCACTTAATTTGCCGCTCTCGCTCGCACATTATGTTTTCTCAAGATTTCTTACTTCTGAGTGGGTAATTAAAAAATGTGTCCCGGACACTTTCCACAATATAAGATTACGGACATTTTAACATATATTTCAATATCGTTGCCTAAAAGTTATTTGAGCTGTCAGAAACGACAACTTTTTGTACTTCAATAACACGAAACTGGAAACGGTTAAAATGTCCGTAATCTTATATTGCGAAAGGTGGCCAAAGCCATTAAAATAATTCGATGACCGGCGGGCTGATTTTGTAATTTTGTTGCAATCAACTCTGACAGAAATCGCAGTGACATTGCTGCTTTAGTAAGAACCAATGTGACAACTATCTTACTTAAAGCAGCAATGTAACTGCGCTTTCAATCGATTTCAATCGAGAATTGTTAGCAACAGACTTACGTAATTCGGGGTCGGCAAAACGTATATGGCCTCTTAACATTAGAACGCCAGCAAAAGCGCAGTAATTGATGAAATATAGGCAAGCATAAAGCTTTAATACTGGAATTAAAATATATCACTATTTCAATCAAACTTGGATCAGAATCTTTTAAAAAAAACATACAATCAATGGAAATCAATGTTCAAATAGAGACACCCTAAAATTTTACATTTGTAACACAAGGACACAATAAAATTGAACATGTGATTTTATTTATAAAATAGATTTTATAATATGTCGCATAGCTATCAACACATTATAGTACATACTCATACAGATATTTTATTTAAGTGACTTAAGAACATTCGAGACACAATAATACAGTTCTATTTTCTTTCCATTATTATTTTTTACTTTACCAAATATCAACTTTCACGTTCTTTTGATTGTGCCGATGTGTTTAGTAAAGTATAAGGCCCGGCGCACACTTGCAGAAGCGAGGCGAGGGGCATTTAGTCTTTAGCAATTGAAAGAGGACCTTAGTGGTATTAGCATAAGGTTCTCCAAGCACGCAGTCATCGCGACCAACCGTATGCTAAAAGTAACCGAAATCGAATTTCGATTGATAATGACTCAAGTCTTTGTTACGCCTTCATAGGTGTGCGCTGGGCCTAAAATAAAATCACACAAAAACACACTTTCCATAACTTAACAAAAGCAAACTAAGGGCCTACGCAGACGACCGACTTATAGCATCATCGACGACATAATCTTTAATATTGATAACATAAAGTTGTTTTTGTCTATATCATGTCCGCCCATCGTTCTTGTTGGCCATTAAAATAATAAAAATTACACTATCAAAATAGTTTTAAGCTTATTATTATAACTTTCGCCTTTAAAATATTAAAGTAAAGAAAACATAATGGTTAAATATATATGAAAATATTAATATCTAAAAAAATAAAATTTTAATATATGTCATAAATTTTTAAGTTGTAAAACAACTTTAACAATAAAATTAAATTATTATAATTAATTAAAGGAACTACAATATGTTCAAAAATGCAAACATTTCACATTGTCTTCATTAAATTTATTGACCAATTAGCTTTAGAAATTGGGTAGAAAAGCCATATTTTATTACTGATATAGGATACGAGATAAACTTTTTTTTACAAGTACAAAACTAGTGTTTTCACAGAAAAAAAAGTTTTTTTTTACGTGCTAGAGTAAATTGTTTTTCTATGAGTAATGATAATGACATACTTAATTTTAATATGCTCATAAAAATAATACTATATTTTTATAGTGCTAGAAGGAATAGCGTTATCAGCTATACATAGAAGTAGTGATACTATGACTAGTTACCAAAAGGATTATGTACTGACTTGCCATCATTATAATTCCTTTAAATCCTCATTTCAAAACTCCTAGCGCCATCTATTGCGCATCCTTGAAAACTGCGCTAAATTTTCTAGCCTCTCCATCACTTAAATCACTAGACCCTAAACACATACGGTGGTTCCATTATGTCGGGATGAACGCAATACATTTTAATTTTCCCACTAGTGAGTTGAGTACTGGCACAGTACCTATTTTATTAGTTTTTTATACTCTGGCATTGGTGCCAAAGGAGCTAGGTTTTTTAAACAGTGTCACCTGATTTGCTTTAAAGTTTCCTAACTTAAAACATTATGTAGATTAGTTTACGCAAACTAGTATCGACTTGTTTAAGTCAACTGATATTTACTAGTCAGTAAGTTAAATAAAAGTAGTATCAATTCATTAGCTAGTCCAAATAAGTATCAACGAGTACTCCTAGTAGTTGACTAGTTGAACAAGTAAACTCTCTTAAATCAGTATTCGCTTGAACGGGATACGCAGTTGTTCTCAAGCGGAAGTTGTAGCGATAATAATAAACGGGCCGCAATTTGTAATAAGTTTAGAAACCCTGATTTTTCACTTTTTATTAACTCTCCGCGATATATCACTAGTCAAACAAGTATCGACTAGGGTACCAGTGACTACCTCTTATCCCAGTACCCCTAGTTCCCTGGCGCGTGCAAGTTGAAGTACCTCACCGCCGCCTCCAACGCCACGTTTTGCCACTAAAATACGCGGACATTGCGTTGTGGAATAAGAGATGTTTAACTCATTTAGACTAGCACGGGCGTCTATCGTGGGGAAAAAGCGGGCTGCAATTTGTAATGAATTTAGAAACCCTTATTTCATACTCTTTATCAACTCTCCCGCTCCACGATTTAACATTAAACAAACAAGTATCGACTAGGTCTCACTAGGGTACCAGTGACTACCCCTTACTCCCACTAGTCCCCCTAGTTCACATTGAAGTGCCTTACTGTCGCTTCCAACTCCACGTTGTTGCCGCAGAAATACGCGAACACTGCGTTGTGAAAGAACGTGAGATGTTTAAGAACTCATTTAGATAGACTAGCACGGGCGTCTATTTTGGGGAAAAAGCGGGTCACAATTTGTAATGAGTTTAGAAACACAGTTTTTTTTATCAAATCTGCGCGAATTTTATCACTAATTAAACAAGTATCGACTAGGGTACCAGTGACTACCCCTTACTCCCACTAGTCCTCCCTAGTTCCCTAAGCGGCCCTCGGCTGCGGCGTCGCGAGCGTGCATACTGCCTTACTGCCGCTTCCAACTCCACGTTCTTGCCGCAGAAATACGCGGACACTGCGTTGTGAAATAACATGAGATGTTTAAGAACTCATTTAGACTAGCACGGGCGTCCATTGTGGGGAAAAAGTGGGCCGCAATTTGTAATGAGTTTAGAAACACTTATTTCATACTTTTTATCAACTCTCCGCGATTTATCACTAATCAAACAAGTATCGACTAGGGTACCAGTGACTACCCCTTACCCTCACTAGTCCCCTAAGCGGCCCTAGGCTGTGGCGGCGCGGGCGCGTGTACATTGAAGTGCCTCACTGCTGCTTCCAACGCAACGTTGTTGCCGCTGAAGTAAGCGGACACTGCGTTGTGGAATAATAACAGTTGTTTGTTCATTACTTTTACCTGCAAGTAAAAAATAAGCGTAATCAGGCAAGTATCTGACTAATGAAATCTTATACAGTCACAGACTTAAAGTACACCGTCCGTTCGATTATTTTCGACCATGACGACAATGAGAAACGTTTAAATGACGAATGTTGAAGCAACAGACTTCAAGCAAGCATGCAACAGTTCGGGGGGTTGTGTCAGCTCGCTGTATGTCCCACAGACGGGCGCACTATACTGACCCCGTTGTGGCAGCTTGCTGTATGTCTCACAGACAGGTGCACTATACTGACCCGGTTGTAGCAGCTCGCTGTATATCCCACAGACGGGCGCACTATACTGACCCTGTTGTGGCAGCTTGCTGTATGTCCCACAGACAGGCATACTATACTGACCCCGTTGTGGCAGCTCGCTGTATGTCCCACAGACAGGTGCACTATACTGACCCCGTTGTGGCAGCTCGCTGTATGTCCCACAGACAGGTGCACTATACTGACCCGGTTGTGGCAGCTCGCTGTATGTCCCACAGACAGGTGCACTATACTGACCCGGTTGTGGCAGCTCGCTGTATGTCCCACAGACGGGCGCACTATACCATAGTAGAACCAAATAAGTAGGCCAACTCGAGCCTCGAGCGAGCGATACAGCTTAAACACGAAGGGCTGACACTCCGCTAGTTTATTCGGTCGTCAAAAAATGCATAGTCAATCTCTATACAAAATATTTTTTCCTTGTAGGGTTAGCATTTGGGATCTATAATACATTTTTTTTTATATTTCTTTGTAGGTAGACCAGCGCGTCTATCGACTAAAATAATGACGTTAATGTTAATTGTAATTTGACTGATGTATGTGATACATCGGCACTTTCGTTTTGACACCAATAAAAACTTACTAAAGAAAAGTAGCAATGTATCACATCTATCTGTCAAATTACAGTTTACATTAACCTAACTGTTTTCAGGAATTGACTACAATTTTTCATTGCGTACGTCATGTTATGTGATTTGAAAACTTACGGTCGAAATAGAATTAATTAAAATGTGGCTTTACTAAATAATGTTAATATTCGAATAAAAAAATATTATAAAAATCAAACCAAATACCAACTAAATACCAAAGTACATTCAATAAAACCGCGCTAGTATCCGTTAAAAGTGTTTTATTTCATGTTATTAAAAACAATTTTTAACTCTATTAACTGTTTTATTCTTTTTTATTTACCTACACTTCTCAAAATAATAATCTTTAAATTCTGAAATTGAATACTTTCCATAACCTTAAATAATAGGCATTAAAAGTAGGTACCTTTTCCTGTAGGAATTTGTGATTTTTTAACAAAATTACACAATTGACATAAAAAAAATTTCGTCTGTTTCGACAAGTAGGAAATGCCTTATTATTTAAAGTTCATATAAAATATATCCTCATTCTTACAAATCTTTTTTGCAATAATATCTTTGGAAAGCATGGTATGTACTGTAGGTAGGTAAACGTTCAAATTATTATGAGCGGCGGGATTACGTACGGCGCAGCCACGACTGGCGCACCTTTATCACCTTTAAATTATGTCAGTGTGTGCGTGCGACGACGCATACGTACGGGCGCGCTCACATACAAACCGCGTTCGTGCGTATATGAGTAAGATGACTTACTTATTTGGTTCTACTATGACTATACTGACCCTGTTGTGGCAGCTTGCTGTATGTCCCACAGACAGGCATACTATACTGACCCCGTTGTGGCAGCTCGCTGTATGTCCCACAGACAGGTGCACTATACTGACCCCGTTGTGGCAGCTTGCTGTATGTCCCACAGACAGGTGCACTATACTGACCCCGTTGTGGCAGCTCACTGTATGTCCCACAGACAGGTGCACTATACTGACCCGGTTGTGGCAGCTTGCTGTATCTCTCACAGACAGGTGCACTATACTGACCCGGTTGTGGCAGCTCGCTGTATCTCTCACAGACAGGTGCACTATACTGACCCGGTTGTGGCAGCTCACTGTATCTCTCACAGACAGGTGCACTATACTGACCCGGTTGTGGCAGCTCGCTGTATGTCCCACAGACAGGTGCACTATACTGACCCGGTTGTGGCAGCTCGCTGTGTGTCCCACAGACAGGTGCACTATACTAACCCGGTTGTGGCAGCTCGCTGTATGTCCCACAGACAGGTGCACTATACTGACCCGGTTGTGGCAGCTCGCTGTATGTCCCACAGACAGGTGCACTATACTGACCCGATTGTGGCAGCTCGCTGTATGTCCCACAGACAGGTGCACTATACTGACCCGGTTGTGGCAGCTCGCTGTATGTCCCACAGACAGGTGCACTATACTGACCCGGTTGTGGCAGCTCGCTGTATGTCCCACAGACAGGTGCACTATACTGACCCGGTTGTGGCAGCTCGCTGTATCTCTCACAGACAGGTGCACTATACTGACCCGGTTGTGGCAGCTCGCTGTATCTCTCACAGACAGGTGCACTATACTGACCCGGTTGTGGCAGCTCGCTGTATCTCTCACAGACAGGTGCACTATACTGACCCGGTTGTGGCAGCTCGCTGTATCTCTCACAGACAGGTGCACTATACTGACCCGGTTGTGGCAGCTCGCTGTATCTCTCACAGACAGGTGCACTATACTGACCCGGTTGTGGCAGCTCGCTGTATCTCTCACAGACAGGTGCACTATACTGACCCGGTTGTGGCAGCTCGCTGTATGTCCCACAGACAGGTGCACTATACTGACCCGGTTGTGGCAGCTCGCTGTATGTCCCACAGACAGGTGCACTATACTGACTTGGTTGTGGCAGCTCGCTTTATGTCCCACAGACAGGTTCACTATACTGACCCGGTTGTGGCAGCTCGCTGTATGTCCCGCAGACAGGTGCACTATACTGACCCGGTTGTGGCAGCTCGCTGTATGTCCCACAGACAGGTGCACTATACTGACCCCGTTGTGGCAGCTCGCTGTATGTCCCACAGACAGGTGCACTATACTGACCCAGTTGTGGTAGCTCGCTGTATGTCCCACAAACAGGTGCACTATACTGACCCGGTTGTGGTAGCTCGTCATAACAGCTTATGCATAATTTTTTTAAGCATAACTACTTTAAGCATAATGTTTAAGCATAATATTCTTTAGCATAAATTTAAGCCGCATAATGTTATTTACGCATATTTTTATAAACAAAAAAATCACGATGTTTAAAATCACGAAAGAACATTTTACCTAAAATACAAAATCCCGAAGCTTAAAAACCGAAGGTTAATTGAGGGTTACATGCCAGCAGGTCGGTTCTGGCACTCGTGCGTTGTTGGTCCCAATGGAACCTTACCTCCTCCTCGCTCGCTACGCTCGCTCGTCGTCGCACCTAATAGACCTAAACAGACTTTCGGAATTTTTAACTATCGGTATTTTAACTTTCAGGGTTTCGAACTATCATCAGTCATTTAATAATCGATCTTTTAAGTTTCGGTCTATTGGATATCGACATTAAGGATTTTCGGTATTTTAAAAATAGGTGTTTTATCAGTCGATATTTAGGTCGTATGTGTTATGAGTTTTTGGCATTTTAATACAATACCTACCCCTTTTGCATGAAAATGAATAAGTGCGTAAAAATATTTATTCTTATTGTTTTTGATTTTTATGTCTAAATAATATTAGGCGAATAGACAATATGCCTAATAACATTATGCGAAAACAAATTAGTCTAAATGATAATTATGCTAATATAAATAGTATGCCAAAAAACAATTATGCGAAAGTATTATTATGACAATAAAGATTATGCCAAATCCGTTAAATTAGGTTTAAAACAATTATGCGAAAACAAGGGATCCCGACAGGTGCACTATACTGACCCGGTTCTCGTGCAGCAGCTTGAGCTTGACGGCGGAGTCGTCGCGCAGGCGCTCGTAGTGGCGGCGGTGGCGCTCGATGTTGGTCAGTAACAGCTCGGGGGGATTCCCCCCGCTGGCTTCTAGCTCGCTGCGGTACGCGTCGTATTCCACTCTGCAAAATAAATACCGGATGTAACAAGACCCTCAACGAAGCCGAGGTCTACGTATTCTGCCCATCATCAGGACCTTTCTGTTCAAAATTATTGCTGGGAAACGATTTTAATTTTTGGTGTTAAATAGCATTGCATACATTACCACGCAATGTAACGCGTACAACAGACCGCGCCTGCGAGTGTATGCTACACAGCTGCGTGCGGCCGAGTTGAAAGGCAGCGTTCATGTGCGTGCTCATGAGATACATTGAGTAATGACTAAGCCGAAATACAAAAAAAATTGATAATGTTCCTTTGGACAAAAATTAGGTAATAACAAATAAAATAAGATTTCATAAAAATGTTGAATAATTTTTTTCGACTTTGACCTTCAATAACTTTGTAGCTATTGGTACAGTCTAAAAGAAAAAAATGATCCTGATGATGGGCGGAATGCGTGGACTTCGGCTTCGTCGAGGGTCTTGTTATACGCTGATATGGCTTCGTGGACGTAAGTTAGACCAAAAGGTCAAAAATCTCGAAAATTTTCTCTTTTCCATTTATTCTCGAGTGAAGTTGTAGCGGATCACTGTCTGACAATTACAAAGATGATGAAATGGTGCAATGGTTAACATGCCGGCCACGCAAATAGGTCCCGGATTCAATTCCCAGCCGGGCAGAAATTGAAATGATGAATTTTAATTTAAAAAGTATATTAGTAGTATATCAGTTGTCTAGCACCTATATTACAAGCTTTGCTTAGTTTGGGGCTAGATGGCGCTGTGTGAAATTGTCCAAGCATTTATTTATTTAATAGCGACCGCCCGCGACTTCGTCTGCGTGGAAAGTTTTTTTGCTATCCCTCGGGAACAAAAGGTACCCTAATGTCCTTTTCTGTACCCAAAATTTTACTATTTTTGTAGTTAAGACGTGAAGGCGTAACAAACAAACAAACAAACGCAATTTCGCATTTTAAATATTAATAAGGATAACTAAGGATTACTGTCAATTTAATCCCATTGTAAGGGTGAGTTCCTCTAGGATCTAAGTAGTAATTATTTAATTACTAACTTAAGAAAATTAGTAAAACTAATCTTGGGCGGAAGAAAGGTAGTGTTGACTGGACGATGATGTCGCTCAACATGGCCTCTCTTCTACGTTACCATCAGTCCAAATGGTAACGTAGCGCAAGGTTCTAGGGGAGAGCGCAGGTCGTGAAGATCCCTAGAACAAGTCTGATTGTTAACCTGCTCGAGGTGCCGCCTGCTTTTGATCTGGTTCACTATGAAACAGATGTAACAAATCAACAATCAGGCGTACCCCATCTTTTGAGACTCCTGTCCTTTCCCAACCCTTCCCAACCCGTCCCAGTACATCCTATCTCACCCCAAACCATCCCAACCCATCCCTTCCATACCCAATCCAAGGTGTGAAACGTACCGTGCCGATGGATGCGTGGCCAAGGGGGTGCTTGGTCGCCAACGGTGTCTCTTCAGTGGGATGGCAACCCTGAGGCAGTAATTTCGCCTTACCCGGGCAAGCGGGGCTCTGCCCGGGTGGACCTGTTATTTCCCTAGCTACTCGTGGGAACCGCATGGAACCTGAAACTTTTAAAAATTTTGAAATGCTTCTGGACGAACGTGAACGCCCAGAACCTTCTAGCAGTCTAACTGCTTCAATTCCCGACTTGTCGGAATTACTTCTTGAATCCGGGTCGGATTCAGAAGCTACCTCTTACGGGCCAGCTCCTAAAGACGATGACGTGAGGCCGATTAAAGCGGACTCAATTACGCCATCTGACTCAGGAGAGACGAACCAGAAGGGGCAACAGCTTCCTGGAGCTGTCTCTTCCGGGACGACTCCTGACAACGATGGCGCGAGGCCGATTAAAACGGACTCAGAAACGCCATCGACTCTAGAAGAAACGAACCGGAAGAGGCAACAATCCTCTGGAGCTACCTCTCCCGGGACGACTCCTGATGACGACGTCACGAGGCCGATCAATGCGGACTCAAAAATGCCGTCGACATCAGGAAAGACGAACCAGAAGAGGAAGCAGCTCTCTGGGGCATCGCGGAAAATCCTCAAGCGGCTCAAGGCGGGAGGTATGGACCCTAATGAGGCCTATAAGCTCGTCCTTGGGCGGCTTGAGGCTAACGCCGCAATAAGTGGTGCCATTGCTGCTTCATCTTCGAACCGCAAACCGTGTAAAC
The DNA here is from genome assembly GCA_943789525.1 of Agriphila geniculea. Lineage (NCBI taxonomy): Eukaryota > Metazoa > Arthropoda > Insecta > Lepidoptera > Crambidae > Agriphila > Agriphila geniculea. Next base: position 17,649,889 of record OX038890.1, read on the forward strand.
GGGTTCGGTCCGAGGATGAATCACCAAAGGACCATGTTAAAAAGACTTCGCGGGTGGACGCGGACTCGAAATCAAGGACGCCTCAACCGTCCGTTGTCGAGCCCTCCGTTGCTCCGATGTCAGTGGACGAACCGTCGACCTCTACATCGGAACCCGTAAAGTCTTTCAAAGACGCCCTTACGAACGTCCGCGTGGGAATCTTTAACAAGGAACCCATGTCGGACGAGCAAGCAGGTCTGGTGAGGCGTGCCATCATCCAAGCTGTCATCAACAAAGGCAGGGATGAGACATGCCCAGGCCTCGTAGGGTGCTCATACAAATCCGGCTGGCTGCAGATCATCCTCAAGGATGAAAGCAGCCGAACGTGGCTGGAAAAGAAAATGAGCGGCATCAAACCCTGGCCGGAGGCAGAACTCTCACTCAAGAGTGAGAGCGAACTCCCCAAAGCAAGGATAGGTGTCGTCTTCATTCCGAAGTCGGAAGTCGAATCTCCCAAGGACGCAATGGCGCTCCTTGAGACACAAAATGGCCTGAGAACGGACTTGTGGAGGATTCTGCACGTCAATCCAGGAAAGGACGGATTCACACTCGCCCTTTCAATTGACGGTGCCTCCGTAGAATCTTTGCGCAAGCTGAATTTCAGGCCACAATTTGGGTTTAAAAGCGTTCACATCCGAATCCGAGGGGAAAATACCCCAGCGGATGCGGATGAGAAGGCTAAAGCAGGGCCTACTCCCTCTGGAGAAAAGAACCTGCCTAAGGCAGGATCTGGCTCCACTGGAGCGAACGAACTGCCTAAGGCAGGGCCTGTCTCCACTGGAGCAAAGAACCTGCCACCCAAATCGGCCCCTAAGGCGGGACCGAAAGCAGAGAACACCCGTGCCTTAGCGAAGCGGAAATCCGCGAAGCACAAGCCCGGGAACCCTACTGCGAGGAACCGCCCTCAAGGGATCATGCCACCGAAAGGAGCCCATGGCCCCCAACGGTCGGTAGGTGGAAGGCGCCCCAGTGCTGAAGCGGACAAATCTAATGCCCCTAAGCCTGGGACGAAAGCCACCTAACACTACATCATCCACTACACACACACACACATTCGCGCACACAGACACACACACAACGACACAAACACAAAAAAACACACACAACACACACGTGGTCCAGATCAATCTGCACCACGCTAGAGCTGCCACGGCAGTTCTAGAAAAACTCTTCAAAGAAGAAAACCTTCACATCGCTCTAATCCAGGAGCCGTGGCTGGGCAACAACAACACGATATCTGGACTCGGTCCCGCAGGCAAGTTAGTTTGCCATACCGATGGGATCAAACCGAGAGCATGTATCTTATTCAATAAAAATGTTGATTTTCTATGTATTCCAGGACTTTGTACCGATGACCTGGTTGCAGCATTTGTTAATGTCAAGAGCGGAAGTGGACGCCTCATTGTGTGCTCTGCATACCTTGATGGCGACAGGAACGACCCGTCTAAGGAGCTGGCAAAAGTGGTCGAATATGCTAACGAACACAATGCTGAGCTACTGATCGGGTGTGACGCCAACGCCCATCACACCAACTGGGGCAGCACTGACATTAACGACAGGGGTGAGTTACTACATGAATTTATCCTCGCAAACTGCTTACAGGTAGTCAACAAAGGGTGTAAACCGACATTTGTAACTAAATCCAGGCAGGAGGTTCTTGATGTAACTTTTTCCACAAATAACCTAGCCAAAAAGGTTAGCGGCTGGCACGTTAGTGACGAACCATCTATGTCAGATCATAGACTTATTAGATTTGCACTAAATACAACCAATATGTGTGAAACAGTCACTTTTAGGGATGCAAAAGCCGCAGACTGGAGTCTGTACAGAGAAAAACTACAGGAAAGGCTTCAGGACCTTCCTAAAAGTATACGTTCCCTTGAGATACTGGAATATGCTGTTGACCAAGTCACTGAAGCCATTACAACCTCTTACGAAGAGAGCTGTCCTCTTAAGACCTTGAGGAACAGCAGCATACCATGGTGGAACAAACAGCTCAGTGGACTAAGGGAAGATGCACGTAGGCTGTTCAACAAGGCTAAATCGACCGGTAATTGGGATCGGTATGCAAAAGCCTTGACAGACTACAACAGGGAAATACGAAAAGCGAGGCGACTCTCGTGGAGAAAGTTCTGTGAGGGCATCATTGGTGCGCCCCAAGGAGCCAGAATCCACAAAGTCTTGGCCAAATCGCCTTCGAAACAACTGGGACTATTAAAGAAACCAGATGGGACTTTCACTGAAACAGCGGAAGAAACCATAGAACTCTTAGCGTCAACGCACTTTCCTGGGTCAGTGCCAGACGCCAATGGAATGAATGTTCCTCAAAGCCGCCTCGCTAGGCCTAACAATGAGGACTGGAGAAGAGCAGCAAGGAACTTCAGACCAAACAAAGTCGAATGGGCCATTGACTCGTTCAAGCCATTCAAATCAGCTGGGGAGGATGATATCTTTCCAGCTCTCTTGCAGCAGGGAAAGGAAATCCTCATCCCCATCTTAGTGAAAATCTTCAGGGCAAGTTATGCCTGGGGATATATACCAAGCAAATGGACTACAATAAAAGTCCGCTTTATTCCAAAGGCTGGAAAGAAGGATTTTTCACAACCAAAATCCTTCAGACCCATAAGCCTCACCTCGTTCCTACTCAAGAGTATGGAAAAGGTCATTGACGTGTATTTAAGGGACGAGCCACTGCGTGAACGCCCCCTACATACAAAGCAACACGCTTATCGTAAAGGAAAGTCCACAGAAACTGCTCTGCTAGAATTAACAGACAGGATCGAAAGGGCCCTAGAAGATAAACAGATAGCCTTATGTGCTTTTCTCGATATTGAAGGAGCCTTCGATAACGTCACTATCGAAACCCTTTCCAGGGGAATGAGTGACAAGAACATTGACAGCACAACCATCCGCTGGATCGAAAGCATGCTTCTTCATAGAACTGTAAACGTTAGTTTACACGGAACTACTAGAGGTTTCAAGATAACTAGGGGATGCCCACAGGGAGGCGTACTATCGCCCCTTTTGTGGTCACTTGTTGTCGATCAATTACTGATTGAAGCCTCTAAAAAGGACCTGGATATACAGGGCTATGCTGACGATGTGGTAGCCTGTGTGATAGGCCCGTGTCAGAGCACTGTATCATCCATACTTCAAAGGTCTCTCAATGTCATCAATAAGTGGTGCACTGAGAACAATTTGTCGGTAAACCCGAACAAAACAACAATAGTACCTTTTACTAGGAAGCGTAAGTTGGACAAACTTAAAGCGCCTACCATAAAGGGGACTCCCGTACCATTTTCTACGGAAGCCAAATATCTGGGCGTTACAATCGACCAAAAGCTGACGTGGAATACACACATAGATAATGTGATCCAAAAGGCCAAAATTGCCTTAGGAATTTGCTGTCGTTTAGCAGGTGCAAGGTGGGGCCTAAACCCCAAAATTGCTCTGTGGATGTATACTGCCATAGTCAGGCCGATGATAACGTATGCCTGTGTAGTATGGTGGAAAAAAGCTACTCAAACGACAGTCATAAATAAGCTAACTAGCCTGCAAAGACTAGCGTGCCTTATGGCAACGGGGGCCATGTCTACAACACCAGGAGCAGCACTAAATGCTCTGCTTAACTTACCACCACTTCACCTGTTCATTGTGAAGGAGGCGAAAGCAGGGATCTATAGAGTGGGCAACACCGGTAAAGTAGGTTGGCACTCTCAAGCACTGAGATCTTTACATGAATCAGTGCTTGAACTCAAACCACTTGCAATGACATCTGATGTCATGCTTCCACTCTGTAATTTCACTAGAAATTACTCTGTGGAACTACCTAGCAGAGAGATGTGGTCCGATGACCAAAGCTCCTGTAAGGCTGGAAGCCTAGTCTGGTACACAGACGGCTCCAAAATGGGTCTTGACGTAGGGTGTGGTATACATGGCGTGAGACCAAGAGTCAACCTTAGTGTTAACCTTGGTAAGTACGCCACAATATTCCAGGCAGAAGTCTATGCCATTATAAAATGTGCAGAAACTAACCGCCAACGAAACTACACAAATCAGACCATCTATATCTTTTCAGACAGCCAAGCAGCACTTAAAGCCATAAACTCGAACGTGATACGATCGAAACTGGTAAAAGACTGCGTAGACAAACTGAATGAACTGGGACAAAAGAATAAAATTATTCTGAAATGGGTACCAGGGCATTCAGGCATCATCGGCAATGAAAAAGCCGACGACCTTGCTAAAACTGGGGCGCGAGACCAACAGATCGGCCCAGAACCTTTCTGCGGCATCTCAAAAAACCAGGCTATGCAACTCCTTAAAGATAAGCTTTTGGACGAGTCGAGAAAATTCTGGCTAAAACAGCCAGGATTAAGACATGCCAAATCCTTGGTGGAAGGCTACTCACAAAGACGGACGAATGAACTTATACAGTTCAGCAGATCGAACGTCAGCGCGACTGTTAGAGCCTTAACCGGACACTGCAAACTAAACAGACACCTATTTCATATGAAATTGAGTGATACTGACGTCTGCAGATATTGTAATGAGGAGCAAGAAACACCCAAGCACCTCTTATGTGACTGTGGACCCTTAATCCACAAGCGTAGTATCCATCTGGGGCGACACGTAATCGACCCGGAGGAAATAAAAACTCTGAAAACCAGGAAGATATTAGACTTCTTGGAAGCCGCTGGGCTTAAAGAGTTGCTATAAATAGGTGGCGAGTTACAATAGATCTTTTAGGTCGCAGTGACTACAGCTTTATCTGAGCTGCATAGCCCCTCACAATCAAATAATAATAAAACTAATCTTAGCGTTCAATAAACCTACCTAGCTGCTTCGTACTGTCTTATGGTAAGCAGTGTGTCCTCAATAGTCTTGTTGGTGAGCGTGTTTAGCGAGTTGTTGAAGAAGTGCAGCGCAGCTAACAGCGTCTCGCCGTTGCGCGTTAGAGAGCGTTGCGTGTCCGCGTTGTAAAGGAATCTGGAACAATTTGATGGATAAATGATGTAAAGAAAAAACCGGCCAAGTGCGTGTCAGACTTCGCACGTTTAAGGTTCCGCACTAAATAGAGCAAAGGGGCAGGGCTTATCTGTACCACGCGTTTGATCGCAAAATTAAGTTGGTTTGTAATAGGAAAATGAGGGAATTTAAAAGAAAAATAAAGACTTTATTTTTATTTTCCCTGTACGGTCCGTTCGCTTAGATAGTGTCGGTACACCCGCAAGCACTTGTGTTCAGAGACAGGAATACCGGTAACAAACACAACCTTTCACTACGGCACTTCTATGTAAACTGCCAACATCCAAATTGACTTACGGGTGTACGCCGCACGCGGTATCCTTTGTTAATGCGGCGGCATCCTTTGACGGCGGCGAGATAAAAGGGCGACACTATCTGAGCGAACATTCCTTACTTGTACTAACAAGTAGATAAGACGATTACTTGGCTTTCTAGGTTAACGGAAGTAACCTATAAATTTTAATTCCCGTTTTTAGGGTTCCGTAGCCAAAATGGCAAAAAACGGAACCCTTATAGATTCGTCATGTCTGTCTGTCTGTCTGTCTGTCTGTCTGTCTGTCTGTCTGTCTGTCTGTCTGTCTGTCTGTCCGTCCGTATGTCACAGCCACTTTATTCCAAAAGTATTAGGACTACATAGTTGAAACTTAGTAGGTAGGTGTATTCTGTGAACCGCTTTATGATTTTTATACAAAAATAAAAAAAATAAAAGATTAAGGGGGGGCTCCCCATACATGGAACTGAAACTGAAAATATTTTTTTTCATCAAACCAATACTTGTGGGGTGTTTATAGATAGGTCTTTAAAAATGACATTGAGGTTCCTTAGACTATTTTTTTTTAAGTCAACCGTTTGAAAGATATATGCCGCCAAAGTGGTAAAATGTGTGTCCCCCCCCCTTTAACTTTTAAAGTAAGAGGGTGAAAAATCTAAAAAAAATATAAACTATAGATCTTAATAAACACTTTCAACGAAAATTGTTTTGAACGAGATACAGTTATTAGTTTTTGAGATATAGTACATTTTCCAAAACCGCAAATATAACTTTGTCATTCATACAAACACTGTGAAAAACAAAGTTATTTTTTCAGACGAAAAATGATAGCGGTATTAAAATATGGTATGGTATAATGTACCTACGGAACCCTACTGCGCGTGGCCCGACACGCACTTGGCCGGTTTTTTTGCTGCATAAAACAGCCGTATCCTTTTTACGTTAGCCTAAGCTAGCTAAAGTTCGTTTAAATTTTTTTCACAGCTTCAAGGGAATGTAGTCCTGAGTACGTATATTTCAACTCGATACATTCACCCGTTTCCGAGATAAAGGATCTGGACAGACAGACAGATTACCGCAATGTATTAAATCGCAAGGTTGGCTCGCGAGGCAGCTTCGCGATGTGGCGAAGCGTTTGCTTCGCGAAACAGACACTGCCAGTGGGAATGGGTCTGCTTCTGACTACCTATCTTAACGCATATAGAATTGTAAAGTTTTTTTTTCTCTCTTGTAAACAGCCTAGACTGAATAATAACTTCAAACTTTTAATTTAGCTTGAACCCTGTAAATTGATTAAGAAAATTTGTAATTCATTAAGTAATGATCTAATTATAATTTTATTTATTTGTTAATCTTTGTTAAAGTCTGGAAACGATATACATATTTGTAAATATCGTTCCATTTGATAAAGCTGGTAAGTTTTTTGCGCCCGTTTTTCTTGTCAGCTAAAAGACGTCATAATGGGTGGTAGGGCAAAAAAAATATTTGACGATTTAAAAACGCTCATTATGTGAGCTTATTTGAATAAAGATTTTTTTCATTCATTTTCATTAATTCATTCAGATATTGTTTAACTAAAGTGTGCAACATTACGTTTAGAGCACTAGAGTTTAGACAGCAACAATTTGAGTTTGAGACAGTGACATTTTGCGATTGCGACACCGACATTTGGTGTCAAGTCAACGCGGTACTTACTGGTTCTGCAGTTCTGGCGACTTCTGAGCGAGCTCCGCGAAGGCTTCCCCCAACGCGCGCTGTGTGTGTCCCGCGGCCGTCAGCTGCGCGGTTAGCGCGGAGCTGAGCCGCAGTATCCCGTTGTATTTGCGCTGGGTTTCGCGCAGCATTTCGATTTGGGCCTCTAGTTCTGTGACGAAATTAAAATGACGATTAACTTTCATTAATTCTTCAATGCCAGGCAAGGGCTGGCTGAAAGCGGGGAAGGACAGAGAAAAGTGGAAATCAATGGAGGAGACTTTTACCCAGATGGTTACCCAGTTACCCAGTTTTACCACATGTCTGAAACACTGAAAAATATACTCACAAATATCTACTAATCATTATCATAAGGTTTAGGTTTACTAACAAACTAACACAAATAAAATGTAAAGTACTTACTAGATCTAGTATAAAATAAAAATAAAAAAGGTTTTTATTCCATATCTATATGGAATAAAAACCTTTTTTATTTTTATTTTATACTAGCGGCCGCCCGCGACTTCGTCTGTGTGGAAAGTTTTTTTGCTATCCCTCGGGAACATAACTTTTTTCGGGATGAAAGGTACTCTATGTCCTTCTCTGTACCCCTAACAACATGTATGCAAAATTTCATGATGATCGGTTCAGTAGTAAAGACGTGAAGGCGTAACAAACAAACAAACAAACAAACGGACTTTCGCATTTATAATATTAGTAAGGATATAGTAAAGATTATAAATACAGGATGTAGGTAGGTATTTGTTAAGAAATGTTATAAAGAGTTGAAATTATCTTAAAGCACAGAATAGATATTAGTTATAGCCTGTAATTTCATCTAAAATGTTCCTACCCATTAATATACAACCTGGAGACGATAATACGATAATAAGCTAATAATTTTCTGCATAAAAAAATAATAAAAAATATATCCAATATTAGTAAGTTTGGTCATAGGAAATAGTTTTTCAGTTACTGTTTGCAGTACAATTAATTTGCGCGCTATTAAGTTTGCTTTTTTTTTTAATTTCGTTTTTAGGAATTATTCAATAGTTTAAGAGTTAGTTTATAGTTGATAGTTTTACTTTTTACTAAACAGACTGAGTTAAATGAAAAAAAAAGTAGAAAAATAATATAAAAAAAAACTAATAGGATGCGATTAAATCACTTGCCTGTATCTACAGTCCTAGAACTTTTACCAAGCTTCTCGTACAATATTTGCTTGGTGCACTTGTACGTAGAGACACCCCAGTTACGGATCGACTCTAGCTTCGACGACCCTGCTCGCAACAGAGTGCCGCTCCCGGCTGCACCGTTTTGTGATACATCTGGAGGAGCTGTCAGAGAAACAATAGTGTCAAAATATTTTTTTTTCTCCTTTCTCTTTCTGCAATTAGCCTTTAGGTCATAATCAAATTGCTTGCAATCAGAGATTTTAGGACTTCACATCCAACGACATGATGTCCCCCACATAAAAATGACCCCAGTCAAATGGTGACCAGTGATGTACTCTTCAGTCGCTTTATGGTTTGACTGGTGTCAGGTAGGACTGTAGCTAGATAGTTTTTATGACTCCCAAGTCGTTGGACGTAGTTTTCACATGATTGAATCTAGATATCTATAGACTGTGTATTATATTGACACAAATGGCTGGACAACATCAAACAGTGGACTGGACTTGGCTATTGTCAGTTAAAAGATGCTTCATGGGATCGCAAAAACTAAATATTGTCTACTGACCGCCGAACTTCAGTATGAAGATGGCATGAGATGATGATGATATTTATTTCAATAAAAAATGGGTAAACAATGAAAATAATCTATATTGTGAAAAGTTAAGATTGAATTCCTACTCTATCTTTTATTACTTTGTAATAAATTACAAATTGCTGTAAACAGCATAAAAATAGGTATCATAGTTCTAGATATATACAAACTTTATCATCAACAGAGTCGTCAAAGAGTGGAATAAGCTTCCGAATGATGTAGTTGCCTCTAACTTTAATAAATTAAAAAATCCACTGGACAGATATCTTAATAAACAGTGAACAAAACGCATAGATAGCAGGATACAAGCTTTATCAGTGGTAACAACTGCTTGCCTGATAATAATAATAATATAAACAACCTTTCTTATTAGAAATAAGCATTGAATTGTTAAGCATTAAATCTTCAATAAATACTTACCATAGGCTGGAGGGAAGGGCATGGATCTCGATGTGGGGAATTTAGCCTCAGTCCCTGATGTTATGGAGTCGCTTGACTCTCTTATTGGTGGAGTATCCTTCAGCATTTCGTGTATGCTCCTCTCAGATTGCCTGCACGATTTTCGTACATATTTAAGAGAATTGCATGAAAAATACTATTTATAACAGGTTGAATATACGAATTGCCTGGGTAATAGTGGTTAATAATAATATTAAATCGATTTAACAATGTTTTCTCATCGGTTTTCAAGTCGTTGAAATAATTTGTGTAAAATGACTCACCACTTGGACATCTTGCCGGTTATGTGTTTAATAACGTTGATATAGTAAAATAGACGCAACAATTATTAAATCCTGAGTCCTAACACTGAAATTACAGCATAATTATGGTCAATTATTGATAAAAATTTACGCGATCGGTATCGCAATCGCAAATAAATCGAACGCTCAATTTTTGACAAATTATTTTGACATTGACAGTTAACAGTTGTTGTTATTTTTCCCATAAGGCAAGGCAAAAGAATCTACGCCCATACAGCTTTGCCCTCATTGAAATAATTTACTTGCATACGCATAATACATTCTGCTCCGTGCATTAGGCGAACCCATAAATTTAATATTCCACTGGAATAGAGGAACAGAGTTCGCTTGGCTGCGACACCAAAAGTGACATGAGCCAGTGTGTGAAAATTTGTAAACGTGTGCGTGAACTTTAGAGATGCCCTGAAGTCCATTTTAGATTGTCGATAACCATAATGTATTATTGCTCTAATAAATAAAACACAAACAAGATTTTGAACAATTTTATTTAAATAATTTCTGAAAGTCTCCTTGAGGCTTTCAGCCTATTCTATTTATGACATTTAACCAGTAACTTAATCACTGGATTTACAGGAAACCTGGAAATATTGTTAAATTAGTACTTAAGTAGGTATAATTTAACATTTGAAAACTGTCGGTTAAGAGCAGCTTTAGATAAAACTATCAGTGTTCACAAAGACAAACAAGGTTATATTGGAAATCATCGACATGAGTATCGATAATATAATAATTTTTGATCAATCTCTACGCTTTATTTTCTCAAGTTCACGGACATAAAATCTTCTTATCTAACACATAATGTTTAGAAATCAGCCTTTATTTAGAAAATAGGCGGTTAATAGCATGATATTAGTGTATTACTTAGTGTGTTTAGGAATATATTCAACTAAAATATGAAATATGAAAATGGTACTTGTACAATCTTATTTACCTGTGAAATGAGTGTTTATTTGGGTTGTTGTCGTAAGTAACAATACAATTCAGTACAGAACACGACACCATTATTGATTTATATAGCTTTATGAGCCAAACCGATCAGATCGCGGTCAAAAATACAAAATAATCGTGTGGACGCTTTTCACCAAGATGATAACAGACGATAAATGAAGTCAAACTAGGTTCTGCTGTCATTTTCTTTTAACTCTTTCTCGCACATCGCATAAGCCGTAAGAATCGGTTTCTCACTCGCACCATTGTCCGTCTACTTGAGCGTAGCGAAATTTTTCTATGTCTATGGGCGAACCCTACACACATGGTAAATACTACGATCCATCAGTATTTTATCAGGGGCAAGGGGTGTGTAGCACCCGGGCGCAAGGCCCTAGTAGGTGCCGAGGGCCGATCCCTTTATACCATGCGTAATTTGCCAGGGGCCCTATTTTTGAATGAGGGGTTGAGGCTGGGGCATATTTTACAACAATATTGTATTGGTACTGCATTTTTATAGATACCAAGATTACCAAGCAAGGTTAGGTAAATAAATACTTGTCAAGTGATTTTCAGAGCAGGGACCCTATTTTTGAATCGCTCGAAGCCAGTCGAGCGCTCGTTTCTACTGATTTTTGTTCGACATCCCATTGTTTTGAGTCATATATCGAACGAAAATCAGTACGAACGAGCGCTCGACTGGAGTCGAGCGATTCAAAAATAGGGTCCCTGCTCTGAAAATCACTTGACAAGCATTAAATATACCTAACCTTGGTATCTATAAAAATGCAGTACCAATACAATATTGTTGCGAAATATGCCCCAGCCTCAGCTTTCGCTAGATTCACCTTGCTTAATTGCGACTAGCGTAGTGATAGCGAAAGCTAATTTTCATTTATCTTATAACTAATAATTAAGGTCTCTTCAATATGAATAGGTATTTCCTGGGCAAGCATGCTACACCTCAGACCACATCCTGTTTACCAAACAAGGTGGCGGTCAAATGTCTGTCCCAGTTACTAATAAAAAAATTAAAAAAACTTGTTCCGCGCTTAGTAGTGCGCGGCAAAATCAAAAAGAACCCAAAAAAAAAATCTTTTTTAAAAACACTTTTTTAAAACGGACTAAATTATTACAAAAAAAACTGAATATAAAAATTAAAACGGACGACTAAAAACAGACTAAAAAGTAAAAAATTAATTCTTCTGTAAATATTTAAAACCCACAGACCTACAGAAATACAGAAATTTTAAACCCTAAAACGTGGAACGCATGCTAAAGACAATATGGATGACAAATTTTATAAAATGGGCCCCACGTTTTTAGGTTTAAAATTTCTGTATTTCTGTAGGTCTGTGGGCTATAAATATTTACAGAAGAATTTATTTTTGAATTTTTGGTCTATTTTTACTAGTTCGTTTTAATGTTTTAATACCGATTTTTTTGTAATAATTTAATCCGTTTTAAAAACGTGTTTTTTAAAAAGATTTTTTTCAGTAAATTATTATTTACTGGTTTTTAGTTAACAAGCTAAAACTAAAATATACCATCTCCTATCGGAGTAAGTACTCGCCAAGACTCTTCCGGCTCCATCATCAGATCCTGAAAACTATTTCCCAACAAAGTACTCGTCAAGACGATTCAAACGAGCCCAAACTCGATGGGCTTGCATGGTTTTATTATAGAGTTCCAATGGCCTTCCTCCGGCTCCACCATCAGACCTTGGACCTCGTCTCCCTTTAGATTACTCGTCAAGACGATTCTAACGAGCCCAAACTCGATGGGGTTGCATGGTTTTATTACAGAGTTCCAGTGGCCTTCTTCCGGCGCCATCATAAGACCCTGGAAACTAATTTCCCAACAAAGTACTCGTCAGGATGATTCAAACGAGTTCAAACTCGATGGAATAGCGTGGTTTTATTAAAGAGTTCCTGTGTCCTTCGTCCGGCTACATCATCAGACTCTGGAAACTATTTCCCAACAAAGTACCCATCAAGACGATTCAAACGAGCCCAAACTCGATGGGGTAGCATGGTTTTATTACGGAGTTCCAGTGGTCTTCTTTCGGTTCCATCATCAGTTCCTGGAAACTATTTCCCAACAAAGTAATCGTTAAGACGATTCAAACGAGCCCAAACTCGATCGGGTGGCGTGGTTTTATTAAAGAGTTCCTGTGTCCCTCGTTCGGCTCCATCATCAGACCCTGGAAACTATTTCCCAACAAAGTACTCGTCAAGACGATTCAAACGAGCCCAAACTCGATGGGGTAGCGTGGTTTTATTAAAGAGTTCCTATCTCCTTCTTTCGGCTCCATCATCAGATCCTCGGACACTATTTCCTGACAAAGTAATCGTCAAGACGATTCAAACGAGCCCAAACTAGATGGGGTAGCGTGGTTTTACTAAAGAGTTCCTGTGTCCTTCTTCTGGTTTCATTATCAGATCATGGAAACTATTTCCCAACAAAGTACTCGTTAAGACGATTCAAACGAGACCAAACTCGATGGGGTAGCGTGGTTTTATTAAAGAGTTCCTGTGTCCTTCTTCCGGGTGCATCATCAGACCCTGGAAACTTTTTCCCAACAAAGGACTCGTCAAGACGATTCAAACGAGCCTGAACTCGATGGGGTTGCACAGTTTCAATATTGAGTTCCTATGGCATGGCCTTCCAGCTTCATCATCAGACCCTGGACCTCATCTTCCATTAGAGTACTCGTCAAGACGATTCTCACGAGCCATACACGATGGGGTTGTATGGTTTCATCATATAATTCCTGTGGCCTTCTTCCGGCTTCATCATCAGATCAGTTCAATGACCCCATAATATTGAATTGTTTGCTAGTTCTGACCTATATTTAAAGTTTCAAGTCTCTAGCTCATCGGGAAGCTAGTATAAAATTGTTCGCAAACTTTGTGAACAAACAAACAAACATACAAACAAACGAGAAAGCAACCTAATAAAAACGTGTTAATAAAATGACAAATGAGCGCGTGCGCGCATTCGTCCAAGGTGCGCGCCCTTTAACACAAACAAAATTTATTTTTTTTGCTTATTTTTACAATCGAACTTTATTCGGATATTTTTCAGTTCATTAAACGATGTTTTATTCAAGAAAGATTATGAAAAATGTCCACCTACAGAACTCCGTACATATGTCTATTATTTTTTAAATCGTTTTTATTAGGTTGCTTTCTCGTTTGTATCTAATCTAAGCTCGTTTGTTTGTTCTTCTACAAAGTTTGCGAACGATTTTAAACTAGTTTCCCGATGAGTTAGAGACTTGAAACTTTGAACATAGGTTAGCCTACTTATTGTCTAATTTTCAAAATCTATCGCAATCGCTTTCATTGACAATATGAATGTGGCACTGCTGCATTTCTTTGATAAGTTTTTATTTATGCCAAAAGGAAGCATCAATGTATCACATCCTGAAAGCGGTTGCGATAGATTTTGAAATTAGACAATTAGCCCCCAGAACTGGAAAGCAATGCGATATTATGGTATCATTGAGCTGATCTGATGCTGAAACCGGAAGAAGGCCACAAGAACGCTATGATAAAACCATACAACCCCATCGTGTTTGGGCTCGTTAGAATCGTCTTTACGAGTACTCTAATGGGAGACGAGGTACGGCCCTGATACTATGATTGAGCAAACCCACTGAGAAAGCAATAACTACCTAAATATGAAGCCAGCCTACGATAAGTTTTGCTGAATCACCCATAAAAAATCTCTTTGGAGTCACCCCACCACTAAAACCACAAAACGGTCAGCTATAGCTTCATCCACTTTATAAAGATTAGGCTTAATAAACTATTGCGCTCCTATTGCATATTGTGAAAGGAATAACTGGGTAGATAGAGGTACAAAATGCATTATCAATATTTTTTAAAAAGTTTATTAATACACGGAATCGTAAACATTGATTCGAATATATTTTCTAACTTATTTCATTAAAATAAGGGTAACTACAATTACTACAAGTACAATTACTAAGATGTACTTACTATCTATTTTAATTTCGGGAATTGAATACTATACCTATTAACCGATATTACGTGAAGCGCGAACTTTGAACATATGAAAAATACTTTTTATAAAAAAGGGAGTTTTTTTGATATTTAACGACTACTTAGTCATTTACCTACATTTTAACTTTTACCTGGAAAAGGTAGGTAGGTACTTAGGTAATATCTTATTTGGTATTATTAATTAGGTTACCTTTTCTAACCCTTTTTTGCGTTTTGTCATTTAAGTAATAATCAGACTCGATTCGTTACTCGCTAGCAATGAGGGCTTTTTAAAATGACAAAAAACTGTAGGCTCGGTAGATGGCGTTGATAAAAATGTATGTGCCAATGTGATTTTTTTACTAAACTTCGAAGAGTGCTCAGGTAGGCAGGCAGATGTAACCCTAAAATGTTTCTTTTTGGGCAGATGTCAGCCAGCGAGCACTTACTTGCCTCTTTGGTACAGGCCGTTTATTTTTAAAAACCAATTTTGACACTTCTCTTTCCATCAACGCTATCTAGTGATGAATATAGTTACTATTTTTATTTTTTAAATGTCACTTTGAAAAGCCCTCCTATTTCTACCTACAAATATCTCGGTAGGTAGAAATAGCAAATACTTAGACAGGTATTTTTTTACGCATGTGAGTGGAGGGAAAGAAAAAACCCGAAGCGTTTTCTTTCAGGCAACTAAAGCTTTATAGAGAAATTGAAAATATTACTTTAGAGGGCGATAATGGCACAAGAGGCGTGTAGACATAGAATAACTAATACAACGTGTAACAAAATAACCCCTAATACCGAATATGGTAAATAGGGACCATCAAACTAAACAACTTTTACTATGGGAGCAACTCTGAAATCGCGAAAAAAATCAGTTGTTTCATACAAAAATAATAACGAACATTTCAAAAAGTATGAAACAGCTGATTTTTTTCACGATTTCGGAGTTGGTCCTATGGTAAAAGTTGTTCAGTTTGATGGACCCTATCTACCATATTCGGCTATAAGCACACAATACATAATAGTACAAGTCTATAAGGCTATCACCAAACACCCTGTATAGTTCACTAAAGTGAACTTTGCTAGCGAGTCGAGTGTAAATTTTAGGTCATTTATAAATTCCGTAGCAAAATATGGATCCCAAGTTGGTATTTATTATTATTACTTACATTGCATCTATAATCTTTACTAAAACAATAAAATGTACATAAAAAAAGTTGTCATGGTATTTTTTTTTCTAAATTAAGTCGCTACTTCCCAACTAGCAAAAAGATCGTTTAAGCAATTACTCTCACGACTATGGATCGTAAAACACTCGTATGAAAGATCCTATCATTTTAAAAAGCAGTATAAAAGCAGCTTTCTAGATCTTTCAGCATTCAATGCTTTTTGGCTCTATAAATATGTCTAGTAAACGTGGACTCGACGAATTCATATCGCATTTACTCAACAATTGTATAAAGATATCTCTCAATCGCATTCAGACAATCTTTAGTCTTATGACAGGTCTTTAAAAGCAACCAAATTGCTACTTTGTCGTAAAACTAGCTTTTATAGCACCGTCTTTCGTCAGCTAATTTTTACAGCAATATTGTGGAGTAAAAGCTGTTCATTTAACAAAATAGCTTCTCAGTTACTATTACAGCATCTAATGTCATATCACAGCTTTTGGCAAGGCTTTAATTCGACTTTACTATTAAAGTTGAGAAAACGCTATCAAATGATCTACTACAGGTCCAAAAGTGCACAAAGATAATTTTGGAAGCCATCATGCAGCATAATAGTGGTATGAAAGTTAAATAAAATCTTTTACAGCAGTGTGGAAAATGGACAATAATCGGTGGAAAAAAACTTAAAAGAAGTGAGGGTTCCGACGGAAAGTTAATAAGATGTTGAAACAATTGAAACAATCAACATCAACCAACGGATGAAGAACAAATACTTAATATCAGTGCGGATTCACTTTTAAAATATTACGCTACTACAGATTGTTTGTAAACCGTATGATAGATTGACGATTTAACATTGCGCTAAGGAACCCTAAACTAACTGCAATGGCGCTCTTAGAAGTCGTAAAATGGAAACCTCATGTCTATTTTACGGCTAAGAGCTGAGTGAATGCTTTGTGATGATAATTGAAATGCTATTAATGGCGAATTTATTTTATCTATTATATTAATATTATTTGCGATCCATTATTTACTAGAAATCTTGTGGCCCATGAAAATATTAAATACAAATGTAAGGATTATAGACGAAAAAATTAATTCCGCATATGAAAGTAAGACTTATGAGCTAACTTTAATAGCTTACCTTTATTGTCATTATGGCTGTAAAATCGTAAAGGTATACTTAGCATGGCCATAATATTGCAACATACATTTATTTTTATTTCCTTCGTTTACGCGAACACAACAGTGACAACACGCACTGTCTATGAGTGCTGCTTGGTTGCATTCACACGATCAAAGTGTCGAGTGATTGTAACCGGACTCCTATTATTACCACTAATAAGTCGAATGAAAGAGGTTCTACTGACTATTATAGCACCAGTAGCACTTGAGTTGCGATTACTCTACATTCTTTCAATTAAAACGCAATTCAGACGATAATCTTACGATATTTACAGCATTTAAAGCAGAGAGAAGTGCGCCCAAATCGCGTTGAGAGAACGTTCACAGATCGTTTACTCAACATTTTGTAAATCCATCTCACTACTTATAGCTGAAATAGAAACGTGCTGCTGATATTTTTACGACATATTTTGCTAGTTGGGTTATTCTAAATATTTAAGTAATTTAAAGCTTATCATGATGTATCATTGTTTGTTTTCGCTATGTGCTCATCCCCATTCATTGGTAGGTAATATTGAACACTGACCAGAGCCTGTAGCCAATGTCACATTTACAAATTTTCGCTATCGCTTCACTCCGAAAAATGTATGAATTTGACATTTCAAAATTCGATAGTTAACGAAACCTTATGTCAATCCTATACATGTTTCGAAAGCGAAGCGATAACGAAGATTTGCAAGTGTTACTTTGGCTAGGAGGTCAGCCCCCCTACTCAAATGTCTACTTTCTATTCGTTTGAACGCTACGCTTATTTTTAAAGCTTAAATATGAGCAATAGATGATTAAATCACATGTCGCAAACTTATGTAAATCACAAACTTCGATGTATTGTATAGAACTGTCTTACGCCACGTAATTTTATAGTTTACTGCTTATTTTGAAGTTTTAATAGTAAGCGTAGCGTTCAAACGAATATAATGTTGGCCATTTGATTAGGGGGGCTGGGGCCGTACCGGCTAACTTACATGGCTATCGTATTCGTTTTCATTTGATAGATGGATGTGATACATTGCTACTTTTCTGTGATGAGTTTTTATTAGGCCAAATAGAAGAAGCAATGTGTCACATCCATCTGTCAAATGTAAGCGATTACGATAGCCATGTAAGTTAGCCGGTACGTCCCCTGATGGTATATTGACACAGTCTTACAAAAACTGTGGTAGGTACCTATTGTATTGATTACTTTTTATTGTATTGATTACGTTTATAAAATAGTAATTAATAAGTCAAAACCCACACACTTATTGGTTTCATTGGGTTTAGTTCTAAAGTGCCTCAATAGATGGCGCTAGTAGTATCACAAAATGTAGTGATTCGATGTTGATCAATTCATGTGTTTGAGTAAGATTATTTAAAAAATAAAAAGTCGACTGACAAAACATGTCACACACAATATTCTTTTTTGGAACACCCAATAGAATATGAATATAAGGTTCTTAGGAACACCATTGTCCATCGCTTCTCTATTACTTAGGTACCTAGGTGTAGGTACTTTTATAAAAATATATACTTACCTAGGTAAGTAGGTACATACATAGGTACATACCTAGGTTTTTACATTACCTATCTAAATTTATTTACAAATTTTTTTTATCTATAAAATTACTTATATTAACTAATAATAAGTACTTCACATCCATTTGTATTAAAATACTTACCTACTAATGATGCAAAATGTATCCAAATATTTTTTTTACAGTTACCATCATCATTGAAAGACTTTTATGTAGGTGTACAATCACGTATTACTTACGTACTTATTGTAACTATCAAAATCCGGGTGTGTCATGGTCATGGCTTATAATAAAAATTGTACTTAAGTATAAACATTATTTTTGTGTCAATATTTGGTATTTATTATAGGTTTGACTAGTGGACGGAACAAAAAAAAGCATTTAACTTCGGTTTTTTTAGCTAGCTAAGCAAGCTAGCTATTAGATAAAAGGAACTAAAGAAAGCTGACGACGACGGCGCATCTCAATGCGAGTCAGGTTTTCAAAAAGTTTTTCTAAATTCCAAAATAAACTTCCACACATAGAGTAAGATAAAAAAAAATCTTCCACAAGTTAATAAATACGAGGAAGCCAACAAGAAGCCAGGAAGAGACAAGTATTTATCTGAATCTTTACAACTAACTCATAAAATCGCGATTCGGATGAGAAGAGCGCCAACTATTGGAGAAATATTATGTAATCTTGTAACAACTAGGTGAAGTAAAATGAAAAGTTCTTTTGGACGACTAGGTAGATATTATGAATATTTTTTACAGTTTGTGAAAAACCGTATTTAGGAACCTATTTAATTTACTGAGTATATTAAGCTTTGTCCAGACTTGTATCATTTTGGCGTATTAGATCACCGTATCTTTACCATACTAATATTATATAATTGACGACCTGTGTGGTGCAGTGGTCAACATGCCGCCTACCACGCAAGAGGTCCTGGGTTCGATTCCCGGCCGGGCAGAAATTGAAATGATGGTGACGGGTCTGGGTGTTACTATGTATAATAAGTATATATTTAAAAAGTATATAAGTAGTATATCAGTTGTCGAGCACCCATATTACAAGCTTTGCTTAGTTTGGGGCTAGATGGCGCTGTGTGAAATTGTCCAAGCAAGCATTTATTTATTATTATTTATACATCGCTAGTTTGGTTGGGCGTGCGTTGAAGTAATATCAACGCACGCCCAACCAAACTAGCGAGTATCATCTTGACGATCAAAATCAGGCGTATCGTATCGAGTATTCGTATCCTAAGTCTGGACGCTCATTTCGCCTGCATCGTATCACTATCTCTATTAGCCCAAAATGGGCTTAATAACCACGTCCACACTTAGGATACTGTTTCTTGTCAGCGTATCAACAACGCGTGTCGTGAATGTGGACGCGTACATTTTCCTCGTATCTTTCCCTAGTCAACAAAAAACGCGAGCAACAAAGATATATGTCATCAACCAGCGGCGGAGAGTGCGAAAATGTATGTAAACACGTACATACAAACTTGTCAATATCGTGTAGCGGCATTGCGTATCCCCTTTGATGATCGGGCAAAAACCGCCTCGAGATGGATCGCGGTGTATCATCGTATCAAATCACATAGTCGTATCATGATACAGTATCAAAATGCGTCTATACTACGTAATACTGCCGATCATGATACACGACTCTAATACGCAAGTGTAAACAAGGCGCAAAGCCTTGTTTGATACGCGGTTACATACGGATCGGGGTGTATTAGATACGGTGCGTAGCATGATCGCGTATCGTTTTGCGTCCAAACTAGCCAAATGATACACGTCGATGATACGCGACGGTGATTTAAAACACTCAAATTTTACTAGTCTGGACAAAGCTTTAGATATTACTGATTGAAAATGGGTAGTGTTTAATAGGGTAACAATAAATTCCCATTTTGGGTATCAAAAATACTGAATATAGCATACTGAAATACTAGCTAGTCCATCGCCCACTTAGGGCGACGGACTGTAAGCGACTACAAATGTTGAAAATGGGTAACTTTAAAATACAAATTGAATAATTAGCTAATCAGAACGAGCGACCAAATTACTATTTGGGCGACAACCTTAGGGCACACAAAACATTAACAATTTGGCATATATTTTATTTAAAGAAGGTGACTACCTATTATCCTAATCGAGATGACAAAAATACCATGTTGGGCAGCTGAAATCAGTTATATAGTTACCTACTTAGTATAATAGTTGCCCACAAAGTATTTTTATCACTCATTTAGAATTTTCACTGCTTACTTAAAATATTTGTCTCCCACATGTAGTCGCCCGTTTTACATATTTTTTGTAATCCACAGTTAGTCGCCCGTTTAGTTATTTTGTCGCCAAATAATAAACCGCTGCCAGGTTTAATATTTAAGTATCCCATCAACAGTCCCCTTTAATTACTTCCAGTCACCCAATTAATTAATCCCATTGAAAATGCTAGGGGGGCAGAACAACATTCGCAAGTACTGATACTTAATGTTGCTCTGCCAAACAGAAACACCGCGACTAAGGTATTCAGGATTCAAAGTTACATAGCACTACTTCGTCCGCTTCCAAAACTCCGGTGGTTCACTGATATGATCATTCTCTTCTCCAACAATCACGAGGGTCAGTCCTCTATCTTGATGAGCGGCGTACTCTGGTACGAGGGCGGTAGGGCCCTCAGCGGCTTCAGCTCGACCCCAGAACAGTCGCTGACGACGAGCGTTTCCTGGGGGCAACACGAGTTCTTCAGCGTCATGGACTCGGTCGACGTTTTGTGGCTCTGTTGACAACAATGACATACTCAGCTGAAGCGTATGGAATGGTGATGTTCGTGTGTGCTTGTTTTTCGAACTGGAATATTCTACCTACACTAAAAGGTACCCCGTCGACGAAAGATTGGCATGTTCTCATAATAGAGCCGAAGGACATCATCCATTTTGGTCGTAATTTGAAAGTGCCGGCAAAAAAACAAATACACATTACATTAGCTAAATATAATGACCCAAAAATATTCACACTTTTAAACTTCGCGTTGCACCGAACAAACCACAGAACAAAGAAAAAATTTTTGAACAAACCTTCCGAGTTGCATAGGTGCCGTGGTCAGGCCACAGGCTGAGTCAGCCCGTGACCACGGTCGATACAACTCGGTCGAAACGTCGGAAAAAGGTAAGCGTGCTTAAGAGCACACCAAGCCTCCACTAGACAACGAAGTAACTACTTGTGTTTAATAAAATTCTGAAAAATATAAAACTAGTTTTAGTTTTAAACTATTTTTATGTGTTTGTGTAGTTTTAACCTGGATTAACGCCTAAAGTGGCCACTTTGGGCGGTAATCCAGATTTTAACTACTCAAAGATATTTAAACTTAGAAATGAATGCATACAAAAATAGTTGATAGCTATATTAGTTTTAATATTTTTCAGAATTTTATTTAACATTGTTATTTCGTTGCAATGATATTTTCTTCCTTGGCGGCGCTAGTGGATGCACCATAGACATAGAAAAATTTTTGCACTCTTAAACACTTATGTTTTAGTTTAAACGTGTTTAATACCGGTGATTTTAAGGTAACAAAAAAATTGTGGTTCGGACCGGTAAAACTAACTTCTTGGTGGTGGCATTAGCCGAAAGAAGGAAAAAGGCTTAATGGGAGCCTTTCCTTCCTTCGGCTAGTGTAGAGGATGTCATGCATTGCACCTCAATATATGCTCTTTCTTCGCATAGAAGATGTGATCATATCAAAAAAAGTTCTCTGTGGATGTGATTGTATCCGCTGCATACTCCAGGCAGACTTTTAACGAAAAGTTATGGACTTGCTCGTGGCATTGAGCTGTCAGTGTGAGAAAGGTGAGATGAGAACAGACAAAATGCTGGATGTTCGCGCCTAATACGCACGGGGCGAGGGGCGCGCGGGAGCGGTGTCGCGACCGGCTCGGCTGTCATCGTTTTGACGTTTCTTTACTTGCACACACGGCGCCTCCGGGAAGGACGGCATTTTTTTGTATCCAAATTTCAAGCAAACTACAAACATGTATCGAGAAACCTGAAGTAAATCGCATTTTTGTATATACGGAGTTCTCATTTCTTGTCCTGAACAAGAAAGTTGGTGCCGTGACCAGGATAAGAAACTGAGTTGGGTAAAGGAGAAAGCCACGCCATGAAGGCAATTGGTGAGCCCGTTCCTTTTTCCCGCACATCATGTTCCTATTAATTATCCTAATCTAAATCCTTTGGAAAAGTAACGTTTGCATATTAGTTATGTTAGTTCATAGTATTTTTTTACGATTTACGATTTTTCACGAAAAAGCATAGTCATGTTCCTCAAGTAAAACAAAATGGCGTCCTAGGGTCCAGAATAATTTTGACGTCATTTTAGCATATTTCCCTCCTTGTTTTCAGTAAAATCATAAATGCAAAGCTAATTTTTATTAAATATTTACAGGTTTAATTAAATTTCATGGTTAATAAATCATAGATCACTGCCTGCCTCTCATAGTCACAACGTGGTCATTTATACCAAGTCACGCTATATCAGCGCTATCGTATTGGAAGGTAAAAAGGTAAACCTGGTGAAGAGTGAAAGGATTTCTCTTGGAAACAACCTGAGGTATTTATTTAATTTTCTATTTTTTCTGTTTTGGCTGAATTTCGTTCTTGATTCCCACATCATTATGGCCGTTGCCACTGAAAAGGATAAGCTCATCAAAAGACGTAGTTGCGTGAAAGGTCAATTAACTGTGTATAAGAATTATTTAGAAAATATTCAAAAAATTGAAGTGATAAAACTGTCAACGCAACAAGTATCAGAGCTGAGGTTAAGGTTGTCTAAGTTGGAGCGAAATTTAGCCGCTTTCGATAGTCTACAGACGGAGATAGAAATTCTTTGTGAAAATTCTGATGATCAACTGGCAGAGAGGGAAAACATAGAAAGTATATTTTTTAATTTAATGTCGAACACTCAGTCTATCATCGAAGAAGCTGGTGTTTTTGCAAATCGTAGACAGAGCTTAGTAAATACCGCTGCAAATCAGTCGTGTAGTTTTGATCATTCTTTATCTAGTAATAACATGATGTCATTACCGGCTATAAGGCTTCCCACGTTTGATGGATGTTACAGTATGTGGTTAGAGTATAGGGATACATACCTTTCATTAATTCACGATAATAACAGCATAAACTCAATTAATAAGTTCCATTACTTACGTTCTTCGCTGGAAGGTGGAGCTGCATTAGTCATTAAATCCATCGAGTTTTGCGCAGACAACTATACGGCTGCATGGAACCTTTTATGCGATAGGTATAATAACAAAAGGTTATTGATCAACAACCACATAAAGGCTTTATTTAGTATTGATATTATGGTAAGAGAATCCGACACTTCTCTTCGTTTCATTATAGACCATGTAACAAAAAATTTAAGCGCTTTGAAGAATTTAGGTCAACCAGTTAATCACTGGGACTCATTAATTATTTATTTAGTCGCTACAAAGTTAGATAATTTCACAAGTAGAAAATGGGAAGAATTTAGAGGTTCACTTGATGATATTCCCACTTTGCAGGAATTCATTAATTTTTTAAGAAACAGAGCAGATTTTTTAGAAACTATAAAACATAACAAAAATCCCAAAAATGAAAAAGTATCTAATTTTGTATCGTCTGGTCAAGCGTCGAGTAACTATAGCAGCAGATTACAATGTATAGTGTGTAAGCAATCTCACCGTTTGCATGAATGTCCTAGATTTATTTCGATGACCCTAGAAGAACGAAATAATTTAGTTTCTAAGAATAAGTTATGCGTAAATTGTTTGAGTACAGGACATTATGCAAGCACCTGTAAGTATAGTCCGTGTAAAACATGTAGATATAAGCATAATACACTATTGCATAGGCCGAAGTTGCAAGGTAACAACAACGGCATGAGTAATAATAATTCGCAATCACTCGTCGTGTCACAAGTGCAGAGCGGCGATCAGCTGTGCGCCGGCGGCGTTCCCGAACCAGTTTCCTTATCTACGATTGAGGCGACGGCAGCGATCCCCGCGCAGCTAATTCTTTTGTCTACGGCGCTCGTTCAAGTTGTAAACAACTCTGGTAAAGAATTTGTAGTGCGTGCTTTGCTTGATAGCGGGAGTCAAATAAGTTTGATAACTGACTGTCTACGCGCCAAGTTAGGGTTGTGTAGTGTAAAGAACGAGCAGCCTTTGAATGTTTCAGGTGTAGGAAACACTAAGTTATGTATATTGGAAAGGTGTAATTTTGTAATAAGGTCGATGAAAGGTAATTTCTCGTCTGAAGTAAATAGTATGGTAGTCCAGCGTATAACTAGTATGTTACCAAATGTAAATGTAAACACGCAGACTTTAAATATTCCTAAAGGTATTTTGGAAAATTTAGCAGATCCACAGTTTTATAAACCCGCTGAGGTAGATATATTAATTGGAGCGGATTTATATTGGGAAATAATTTGCGGTAAGCAAGTCAAATTAGGGAAAGGTAAACCCACTTTGCAAAGTTCAAGGTTAGGTTGGTTGATTTCTGGTCCACTGAGTGAACAGGGACCGGGTAATAATGCGGTAAGCTGCCAACTTAACTTAGAGTTGAATGATATAGTAAAAAAATTTTGGACAATTGAAGAATTACCCTCCTCGAAATTAGTAAAAAACAGTGAAGAGGAATTTTGTGAAAATCACTTTGTAGAAAATACGTATAGATTGCAAGACGGTAGGTTTTGTGTAAAAATTCCGTTTCACACATCCCCTGACGTATTGGGTGACTCATTGCAAATGGCGAAACGGCGTTTTTACAATTTAGAAAAAAGATTTGATAAGCAGCCACTTTTGAAAGAATCGTATGTAAAGTTTATAAAGGAATATAAGGAATTAGGTCATTTGTTACCTTCACGTAAAATCGACGCTGCGTATTATTTACCGCACCACCCGGTTTTAAGAGAAAAAAGTGAAACAACGAAACTTCGTGTCGTGTTCGACGCGTCCGCAAAAACCACTACCGGGCGGTCGTTAAATGATATACAGGGTGTCGGTGCAGTTGTACAAGATGACTTGTTTAGTATATTATTGAGATTTAGGCAGCATAGTTTTGTGACCACAGCAGACATAGAAAAGATGTACAGACAAGTTATTGTCAATGAAGATCAACGGCAGTGGCAGATGATTGTATGGAGAGAAAATACCAACGAGTTTTTACAATATTTTAAGTTAAACACATTAACATACGGCTGTGCTTCGGCGGCCTTTTTAAGTACTCGCTGTTTATTTCAGTTAGCCCAGGAGTGTAGTGACGAAAATGCAAAAACTGTCTTGGAACATTGTTTTTATGTTGATGACGTATTATTCGGGTTTGATAATGAGTTGGAATTGGAAAAAACAATAGAAACAGTGGTAAAAATTCTAGATTCAGCTGGATTTAAATTGAGAAAATTTCGTACAAATTCTAATGTTAAAATTCAAGATAGTAATTCAAGTGAAGATCAAATATTTTCCGATTTAAAGGCGACAACGAGTACACTGGGGTTAATTTGGTCACCGTTGTCAGACAATTTCATGTTTCCAGTAAATATAAATGCAGATAAGATTATTACAAAAAGAACATTGCTATCTATTATCGCGAAAATATTTGATCCTTTAGGTTTGTTGAGTATTTTTATTATTAAGGCTAAATTAATAATGCAAGGTTTATGGAAATGTAAATTAGATTGGGACGATAAGGTTCCCGAGGATATTATGGTAATGTGGTTAACTTTTGTAAAAACTATTAATTCACTGTCGTGTGTAAATGTTCCAAGACATGTTTCGTGTAAGGGTCCCGTAAGCATTGAAATACATGTGTTTTCAGACGCCTCTCAGGCGGCCTATGGCGCCTGCGCTTATGTTCGCTCAGTGGATCAGAAAGGAAAGGTATTGGTGAGACTTCTATGTGCAAAGTCAAGAGTTGCTCCGATAAAAAGCGTAACAATCCCTAGACTCGAGCTGTGCGGGGCGCTGCTCGCCGCTGAAGTGAGCGCGAAGGTTAGGCAGGCCTTGCGTTGTGAAGTAGCGAAATGTGTACATTGGTCGGATTCCATGGTTGTAATTGGGTGGAGACATACCTCATCAAGTAAAAAATTAGACGTATTTGTAGAAAATCGAGTAAACGAAATTAAAAAACTAACTAAAAATTATGAATGGAGGTATGTGCCAACTGGAGACAACCCTGCTGACCTCGTATCACGTGGTGTAGAAATTTTCGATGAAAAGGTGTCAAGTTTTTGGTGGGGAGGTCCCGAGTTTTTAACTCAGGATGAGTCGCAATGGCCTACTAAAAGGTATAATTCACAAAGATTGAACAACGAGAATGAAGTAAATATATTGCATAATATGGTAGATGAATATAGTAAAAATGAGGTAATAGACTTTTCTCGTTATTCAAAACTTGGTGTATTAAAACGTATAATGGGGTATGTTCTTAGATTTATAAGTAATTGTAGGAATCCTAAAAACTGAGTATTGCCTCTTATTATTATTGGGTCTAGTAGGTAAATGTTGTTTCTTGGTCTACTATAGCCACTCCTAGAAAAACAAGCACAACCAACAGTACGTGACAGGTGTAGGTAGGCGTATAGCTACTTCGCAGTGCCATAAATTTTCATTTAACACAAAATATAGCTCGCGGAAGCTTATATACAACATGTGACAAAAAAACCCTAAAGCTGAATATGGTAGATAGGGATCATCAAACTGAACAACTTTTACTAATGGACGAACTCTGAAATCGCCAAAAAAACAGCTATTTCATGCAAAAATTAATAAATAATAATAAAAAATCTAAGAACAACTAAGAAGCATTTTAATTGAAAACGTGTTTGCTATCACACATACAGTGACACAGCAGGGTTTTATTTCTAAATATCTTATTTAATTATTATGTTGTCTAGTTATCAATACTAACTTCTTTATATACAACGTGTTAATGAATGAACGAAAAATGGTAAAACCGTTTCTTCGGACCATCAAACTAAACAATTTGGGGTTAAGCACGTACCTAGTTAACGAGCATCAGCATGTCAGACAGTTCGCTAAGGTGGCCTGGCCAACCTATCCCAGTGTTTCGGGCCTACACAGAGGTAGAGACATAGAAAAATACAGGCGATATGAATCTCACCCTTTTGAAGCAGTGCACGATGGTGTAGTAGAAGGTCTGCCTCTGCCGCATCAGCACTTACAATATGGGGTTGAACACGTAGTTGAGGAGCATCAGCATGTCAGACAGTTCGCTAGGGTGGCCAGCTTTTTCTAGTGTTCCTGGCCAACCCCTAAGTAGAGACAAAGAAAAATACATTCCATATGAAACTCACCCCTTTGAAGCAGTGCGCGATGGTATTGTAGATGGTCCGCCTCTGCCACATCAGCGCGAACAGTATGGGGTTGAGGACGTAGTTCAGGAGCATTAGCATGTCTGAAGATTTGCTAGGGTGGACAGCATTTCCCAGTGTTCCTGAGCCTACACAGAGGTAGAGACAAAAAAAAACCATTCCATATGAAACTCACCCTTTTGAAGCAGTGCACGATGGTGTAGTAGATGGTCCGCCTCTGCCGCATCAGCACGTACAGTATAGGGTTGAGCACGTAGTTGAGGAGCATCAGCATATCAGAAAGTTCGCTAGGGTGGCCAACTTTTTCCAGTGTTCCTGGCCAACCCAAAGATAGAGACAAAGAAAAATACATTTCATGTGAAACTCACCCCTTTGAAGCAGTGCACGATAGTGTGGTAGATGGTCCGCTTCTGCCGCATCAGTACGTACAGTATGGGATTGAGGACGTACTTGAGGAGCATCAGCATGTCGGTCAGTTTCGCTAGGGTGGCCAACTTTTTCCAGTGTTCCTGGCCAACCCAAAGATAGAGACAAAGAAAAATTCATTCCATATGAAACTCACCCCCTTGAAGCAGTGCACGATGGTGTGGTAGATGGTCCGCCTCTGCCGCATCGGTACGTACGTACAGTATGGGATTTAGGACGTACTTGAGGAGCATCAGCATGTTGGTCAGTTTCGCTAGGGTGGCCAACTTTTTCCAGTGTTCCTGGCCAACCCAAAGATAGAGACAAAGAAAAATACATTCATATGAAACTCACCCCTTTGAAGCAGTGCACGATGGTGTGGTAGATGGTCCGCTTCTGCCGCATCAGTACGTACAGTATGGGATTGAGGACGTACTTGAGGAGCATCAGCATGTCGGTCAGTTTCGCTAGGGTGGCCAACTTTTTCCAGTGTTCCTGGCCAACCCAAAGATAGAGACAAAGAAAAATACATTCATATGAAACTCACCCCTTTGAAGCAGTGCACGATGGTGTGGTAGATGGTCCGCCTCTGCCGCATCAGCACGTACAGTATGGGGTTGAGCACGTAGTTAAGGAGCATCAGCATGTCTGACAGGTTCGCCAGAGTGGCCAGCTTTTCCCAGTGCTTTTGGCCCATACCAAGGTAGAGAGCTGAAGTAACCTGAAAAAGTTGTATTTTTATTAGACTTTGTTTAGAATTTGTACGGTGGTGTCAGGCCTGGCCCCTATTTCACAGACGTGACATTTGTAAATGACAATGACAATTCGGTGTCCATGGCGTCAGCCAATTTGAATTTAGAAAATAAACTGATCAAGCTACTCACAGACACCACAACGTACATCAAATTGTCATTGTAATTTACAATTGTAATGTCTGTGAAATAGGGGCCTGGTGTTCAAACTAAAAGGCTTTATACAGGCTTACTGGAAATATGAAGTAGGCTAAGGGGTTGTCATAACAATATTTTTTGTTTTATAACTTTTTCTCGAAAAGTTTATAGTTTTTGAGTTAATTGAAATTAAGTCTTTTTTTAGAGGAGCTCGGTGGCGGAGTGGTTTAGCGCCTGGCCCAGCGATTGCGGAGGTTAAGCAACTTTCGCAGGGGTCGGTCATGGGATGGGTGACCATAAATTTATTATCTCGAGCTCATCCGTGCTTCGGAAGGCACGTTAAGCCGTTGGTCCCGGCTGCATTTGCAGTTGTTAACACCCACCAATCCGCATTGGGCCCGCGTGGTGGGTTATGGCCCGTCCTCCTTATCCACCCATAAGGAAGGCCTGTGCCCCTGCAGTGGGGACATTAAAATGGCTGATGGACGATGGAAAAGTATTTTTTTACCAAAAGTATGTTTTCACCATAGACTTATTATATTACTAGCGGTTTTCACACATAAAATTTAAAAATATTAGTCCATTCGATTCCGGTTTTATTATTATTTTGAGATAGAAAACATGTTGATAATGCATTAAAAAATTTCAAAAAGCACAGGCGTTTATAAGAAATTCAATCCTTAAGCCCGCCGGTAACGATCAATTGCGATTGTCAATTTTTCCGTCAATGCCATTGTTGGAGCAATTGACAATCGCTTCAATTGCACGCGTAAACGATCAATTTTTCCGTCAATGGGCGTCAATTGCGGAAAAATTGACAATCGCAATTGATCGTTACCGGTAGGCTTATAACGCATATATTTTTTTTATTTGTTCAGATTTTTTTTAATAATCCTGTAGATATACAATGCGATTTTATTTACAACAGAAGTGAGCAATTTCAGAGCGATGGCGGTATAAAACGACGTTTAACAATCTGTAAATTTACTCTCGTCATACATTCTCGAGTGAAGTTTCAGCGGATCACTGTCTAATAGTACAGTAGCCCGTAGAACATTTAAATCACCAAAAAGGTTACCGTTTGCCGTTGTGATATAGTTATTTATTACGGATTTATAGATACTTTAACTCAAGTTTTACAGATCGCAACCCGCCGTAACCTATATTTGTATATCTCCAAAACTGATATTTTTTAATTTTTCAAGGTTTACCACATGATTTAGCTATTGTCGTGTTCTACAGCTATATTTGATTGTCACTGATAATAGTAAGACTATGGGAAGTGATCATACACAGATTTAAGACCAGATAAAGTTCAACCATTTTCATCAGGTCTTAAATCTGTGTATGGCTACTTTTTATAGTCTTAGTTTTATCTGTGGCAATCAAACCAAGCTGTAGAACACGACAATAGCTAAAATATGTGGTAAACCTATAAAAATAAAAAAATAACCATATCACAACGGCAAACGGTAGCCTTTTTGGTGATTTAAATGTTCTACGGGCTACTGTACTATACAGTCAATTTAATTGCATTGTACAATTGGCTGACTGAATGATTTAGGTTTCTAATTTCAGTAGAACTGGTTGCTGAAAGTTCAGGTCAAACTGTTTTCGGAAAAACCGAGCTTTTTGCAGTATATTTTTCTTCTTTCATTACATCTTCCTAAAAATAGTACCTACCTACGAATTTCAGAAACTATAATTTTAAAAGAGTCTGATATTGATATGCTCCGATTTTCCTATGTCTATAGATTGAGGTCAACCGAGGGCGTGATTTGAATTTCTTTATGTGACAACATTTGGGATGGCTATAAAAGATCGGGTAGACATTGTATGTTTTATGACACCTCTGAAATCTCAAACCGGACACTAGATCGAAGGTCATAGTTTAGATAGGTAACAGAGTTCTTGTACAAACAAGCTACATTATTCTGTGATGCTACATAGGTAGGTAGAAAAATAGGGGTATATTATCGAGGTATATTTTCATCGGGATCCTAAAAGGTCTCGCCATATACAACGTGTTACAAAATACCCCCTAATGGCAGGGTTGCCACCCGTCCCGGTTTTGCCGGGACAGTCGCGATTTCGATGATATTGTCCCGCGTCGACGATCCATCAGTTTTGTCTCGATTTTTGATGATAACACGCGATCAAAATCAGTTCTGAAAAAAATGGGTTGAAATATTTAAAAGCATAAAGACAGCAAGTTAGATGCCTTATTTTGGTTTGTATCTCGCGCTTTAAGCATAGGTACCGCTTTCGATGTTGAGCTAAATGATCTAATGTCAGAATTGCAAATGACATGATCCAACCCGCTTCGTTAGCCGGTACGGCCCCAGTTTGATGGTTCTTATCTACCATATTCGAAATTAGGGGTTATTTTGTAATACGTTGTATAGAATAGATTGATATAAAACTAATTTAATAGGAAGTTAAGTCATAACTAAGTAAGTACCGTCATACGCGACGTAGTCCCTCTACGCATTTGGCCCACCCCTCTCAAAGGATTTGGGTCGTCCGTCACCTTTTGTTAATAAATGGAACAAGACACCGCATGTCACCAATAAACTTTGTGTAGATATAATTGGTCAATTACTATGTTGCCCACACTCGCGTGCAGAAAATTGTTTTTATAGTATTTTTCTTTAATATGTACAAACACAGAATCATACTTAGATCGGGCCATGTCAAATGAAAATTAGTAGCAAAGAGCGCTCGACGCCTTTCAAAAGCATGGCATGACAAACCCGCAAAGATTTTGTCTACCCTTAAGGCTCCGTTATGCGAAATCTTTTGTCTCTGTCTTTTTCTTTACGTGTAAAGAGTATGGAAAATAACCTCACTTCTGCACTTTTTCGATGTTTTTCGTTGTTTTTTCATCATTATCTTTAGCACAAATTATCTTTCATGAAAAAAAGTTATTGGAGCAACTACACACACAGTATGTTAAAGTGTATTTTGATGTAGAATTCAATACGTTTCCGCTATTATTTACGCCAAAAATATGGCCCGCGATAAGCGCTTTTGATAATATTCAGATTTTTTTTACAATCATCGATAAGGTTTATACACAATTTAATGTTTGTAGCAACTAGATAAACTCTTTAGCTTGTCGTATGATTTTTTTGGTGGCCACAAGTTTACGTTTTCTATATAAAAATATGGCCCGCGCACCGCGCAAACCATGTTTTCCTATTACCGCCCCTTAAACTAAGAGTAGGGAAGTATAAATGTCATTTTTGTTTTCATTGTTGAACATATGTATAGTTTATTGTTTTAAATTTCCATGGTTATTAACATTATTTAAATATACTGTATCGGGATTTTCACCATGTACCTTTTTATTTTTGAGACTCCGATATTTCGGCGCAGTTGCATGCGCCATGATCACGGAAGAACTGTCGGTTGTCACGTGCGGGTAGATGTTATTGGCAGACAAATCGGTCTACCCTCCGTCTAGTTCTTTTATTACGGTCGGTACCGGTACCATTGTCTGCAAACTCACTATTCACTCGAATCTGATCTCGACACACGACACTCACTGTATCTTTACGCTGAACGGCACTTTTTTTATTTTTGTTGTTTGTTGTAATATCGGAGTCTCAAAAATAAAAAGGTACATGGTGAAAATCCCGATACAGTATATTTAAATAATATGTATAGTTTGTCTACATTATTAGGATTTCAACGTAGACAAAACCGCTTTCAAGGTCGTCATGCTACTAAGGCAGCTAGCACTGCCGAAAATCCAATGAGTTAAGTAATATTTAAGTTACTAAAAGCCAACCAATTGGATCTAGAATTTTAACAGAACATAATATGCAAATCATGGGGAGTTCGACGGCGCAGTTGTTTAGCGCCTGGCCCAGTGATTGTGGAGGTTTGGCAACTTTCGCAAGGGTCGGTCATGGGATGGGTGACCAAAAATGTATTATCGAGGGAATCAAAGGAATCTACAGAGGCGGTAGATAACACCTATAAAATTAACCCCCTAAAGTAATCTTTTTCATTAAGATAAATAATTTAATAGAAAAATATGAGAAAAAATCGACTCACCCGTAGCGCGCTGCTGCGGGTGAGTAGATTTTTTATAGTATTTTTTTGTATTAAATTATTTATCTTAATGTAAAAATAGCATTGTGAATGCCTAAAATCTAAAAAAATTCAATAATGTTTTTCATTTCGTTGAATCTCAAATTAGTGTTAATTAATTGAGTCGTGTTTTGCTTTAAAAGTGTTTCAGAATTTCCATCCTAAATTCAATATGTTGTTTGATGGATCCTGTTTATGTGTTGATTATTTTAATTGAATCCTTTGATTAAGTTTTGCCGCGGATTACTCCGTCTCGTGCAGCGATCGACTTTGTTATTACCACAGAAATAAAATCAGAACAGTCAAAAGGGCTTACTTAGAGTAATCTCAAATCATTTTTAATCATTCAGTGATTATACATAAGTGCACCCACTGACAATTTACGCAGCAATATGCGTAGTGTATGCCTAAATAAAGACTTTGCTGCCTTAGAATATCAAATAGTATTAAAGTCTGAAGTCTGGAGAGACCATCACGGCAACCATTTTCATTGTACACGTCAAAATTAGTTCTTTATACTCACGCTAGTGGCGTTTCAAATAGGCACAAGAACTTTGCTGTCAAATCATACAGACAGCCAGTCCAGTTAAAGAAAAAAAATTTTTCATGTCAGTGATTATGGTAGATTAAGATACCACTGCGAGGAGCTCGATGGCGCAGTGGTTTAGCGTCTGGCCCAGCGATTGCGGTGGTTAAGCAACTTTCGCAAGAGTCGGTCATGGGATGGGTGACCAAAAATTTATTATCTCGAGCTCCTCCTTGCTTCGGAAGGCACGTTAAGCCGTTGGTCCCGGATGCATTTGCAGTCGTTAACAACCACCAAACCGCATTAGGCCCGCGTGGTGGGTTATGGCCCATCCTCCTTATCCACCCATAAGGAAGGCCTGTGCCCCAGCAGTGTGGACATTAAAATGGCTGATAGTCAAGGTACCACGCATAAAAGTATAACTTCGTAAAATATTATGACAAGTTAACTCTGAAAACCACATGGCTGTGAAATATTATTTTTATTTGTGTAGAAAAATGCAAAATGACAACCCTAGACGCAAATGAACTATTGTATTCAATAATCAATTCCATTAATGAGCAAAAGCAAAACACAAGTTTCGGTCTAAGATTGCCACAATGTATGTATGTTAGGTTTTCAGGATTCATGATAATTTTCCAAAGTTGTATGTATGGTACCTTATCTACCATATTCGGCTTTAAAGGCTTATTAGTTATTACCAAACATCCTGTATATTAGTTTGAAAATATCTTTTTGGCTAGGTTACCAGCATTATGTTATCTAGAATCCATATCTCAAACACAAAAATAGAAGTAGGTAGGGAGGGAATGATAAAGTGCCTACAGCTTAGGCCGGGTCTCCTGCGGCTAATTTTCAACAAAACATGTTGAAAAAACATTATTTTCAAAACATGTTTAGCATAACCGCACGTCCGCTGCGCCTAGGTTTTGTTTTGAAAACATGTTTTGTTAGAAAATTTTCGACCAATCACGGCTCAGTTTCGAAAATGAGTTCCGACGAAGAAGACGTCGTCAGTCACAGCCCGTAAAACCTACCGTGTAATGGCTACCTTATACTTTGCCACCGTAACATCCCAAAGTAGCGGTCTTTCTCTGAGTAACTCAAATAAAAATAAAGTACTCTCCTTATTCCACTCCATCACTACAATTACACGAATCACACAGTGGCACACGAACGCAGGCGAGACGTCTGCATCTAGTGAGCGCTAACACAAAATGAGTTACTTCCCCTCCCCGCAGGCGAGAGCGGGGGATGTTTTCCGTTCGTCGCGGCAAACATGTTTTGTGTTTTTGCAAAACAAAACTCACAGGCCACGCCCCAAACATGTTGAGAAAACATTGTTTTGATGTTTGAAAACACAAAAACACGGCGCAGGAGACCCGGCCTAAAGGCGTGTCTCCTGCGCTTAATTTTCAACAAAACATGTTGAAAAAACATTGTTTTCAAAACATTGTTTTCAAAACCGCACGTCCGCTGCGCCTAGGTTTTGTTTTGAAAACATGTTTTGTTAGAAAATTTTCGACCAATCACGGCTCAGTTTCGAAAATGAGTTCCGACGAAGAAGACGTCGTCAGTCACAGCCCGTAAAACCTACCGTGTAATGGCTACCTTATACTTTGCCACCGTAACATCCCAAAGTAGCGGTCTTTCTCTGAGTAACTCAAATAAAAATAAAGTACTCTCCTTATTCCACTCCATCACTACAATTACACGAATCACACAGTGGCACACGAACGCAGGCGAGACGTCTGCATCTAGTGAGCGCTAACACAAAATGAGTTACTTCCCCTCCCCGCAGGCGAGAGCGGGGGATGTTTTCCGTTCGTCGCGGCAAACATGTTTTGTGTTTTTGCAAAACAAAACTCATAGGCCACGCCCCAAACATGTTGAGAAAACATTGTTTTGATGTTTGAAAACACAAAAACACGGCGCAGGAGACCCGGCCTTAGAAAATTTTCGGCCAATCACGGCTCAGTCTCGAAAATGAGTTCCGACGAAGAAGACGTCGTCAGTCACAGCCCGTAAAACCTACCGTGTAATGGCTACCTTATACTTTGCCACCGTAACATCCCAAAGTAGCGGTCTTTCTCTGAGTAACTCAAATAAAAATAAAGTACTCTCCTTATTCCACTTCATCACTACAATTACACGAATTACACAGTGGCACACGAACGCAGGCGAGACGTCTGCATCTAGTGAGCGCTAACACAAAATGAGTTACTTCCCCTCCCCGCAGGCGAGAGCGGGGGATGTTTTCCGTTCGTCGCGGCAAACATGTTTTGTGTTTTTGCAAAACAAAACTCATAGGCCACGCCCCAAACATGTTGAGAAAACATTGTTTTGATGTTTGAAAACACAAAAACACGGCGCAGGAGACCCGGCCTGATGAACGGCAACTTTTATTCAAAGACAAAGTTGTTCTATCTTTTATGGCGAGCCAAACAATGAGTGTGCATTTAAAAGTAAGTGCGTTCCTTATTTGCCCGTTGTTTGGCGAACAATGAGGTATTTTTCGCCGAGCATGGCAACACACGCCGCATAATAATTCGCACAGCGCTTAATTGATAGGGCATGTCCGCGCTGAGCGATTTATGTATATTTTTTTTACTTATGGGGGTTTTGTCGGCCAATTTTGGATTGCACGTGATTTGAAAATAGAAAAGCGATTGTAAAAAATATGAATACGCATTATCTAAGGTAGATATCAATGAAAAGCCGTGCATTTTCTTTGGGATCCTTAGGGAACCTATAACCAGGATAAATAGTATTATATGTTTCAAAATCAAAATCAAATCAGCCGTTTTTACGTGATATGAGGCGTAGGCGGGTCCCCACCAAGCGCGCTGCCCCCCTTTTCCTCTCCCCCTACCCCCTCCTCCTTATTCTTTCGATCAATCCTTGTAGAATATATTTGAGAAGTTTGTGTTAAAATTTCAGATCGATCGGATGAGCCGTTTTTGAGAAATTGTGCTCACCGACTTTGAAAACACCGTTTTGTGAAAAACGCATTCAAAGTTTCAAAAGACGTGAGTATGTAGTTCCAAATATGCTCCAAGAATATTTGCCAGACTGATTAGAAATTTTCAGAAAATATATTATACTCAAATATACTGCGTTATTTGACAAACACCAACAACCTCGCAGGAGTAGATTACTAACATCATAAATAACAACATTTTGTTCTACAACTTATCCGAAAACAGACAAAAAAAAGTCTTTCTATACAAATGTCCGAACAGCTGATTGAGTTTTGTATAAAAATTCGGTTTTTGGAAAAGTTGTAGAACAAGTTTTGTTATTTATGATGTTAGTAATCTACTCCTGCGAGGTTGTTGGTGTTTTACAAATAACCTTGTATGTACCTACACTCCGAAAAGGCATTAAAAAATTCACAGATCTCGTGCCTTTCACGACCTTCTGGTACATTGAAAATGAATTTAATTAATTACCTAAAACAAAATTTATTCGTAAACATTTTTTATTATTATTAAATATACCTATGTAAGTACTATAACTAAAACATCTTAGAATTTCTGCAAAAAAATACCTAATAAAAAATTCTAATCAAAATCAAATACAGTCTCGCGCTGACTTCATCATCATTTGAATATGTGCGATAACAAACTATGTTTATCTAGGCATCATCTTCACATTTTCATTTAGAGACCGTTGTAAAAATTCATTTGGAATCGTAGCGTACTAAGAAAAACATGAGACATGCCCGATCGAGTAATTTTAAATCTCGAAATTGAAATAACAGCAACCCACGAATATACAGCAACATCTTTAACATTAACATAGGTACCTATTTATTTCCTTTTTTACACGTTTTTAGTGTAATTTATCTTAAAAATTCTAACCAATTAGTGCAAATGCTTTTCTTTATCTACTCCTAAGTATGAGGCTCAAACTACAAACGCTCTTCTATTCAACTTAAAATAAATAAATAATTATTAAAAAATCACATTAGCAAAATTTAATGAATACAAACATAATCTCATTTAATCTAATTTTACTTGATTTAAGAATTTTACATAGGTATTAATAAATTAAAAAAATATTTTTGTTTTGCTTTTAAAAACACTTTCACTAGGTACCTATCCGATTTTTTTTATAATAAGAAAATAATATTTTATTACATTTACAACTCAAAATATAACTATAAACAAACATTTGTCTTTCAGACCATTAGCGTTGATACGACTAGGTACGTACGTACACTACGGCGCTCAGCGCTCACTCACACGCTCCGCGCAAACTTTACTTCATAAAGGTTAAGCTACAGAATTATCCTTTTTTGTTATCCTCAAATAATTTCTTAAATTAGACCAATGTCATATCTCGAGGTGTATTTAAAATCGACCCGATACCGCGTTTCGTTTACGAGATATGTTTTTTTCTCCCCGAAACCGGGCGAAAATCGAACGCATTTTTGACATTTTTGCGATTTTCAGAAAAATATTTAGAGATTAAAAAATATTTTTTTTTTCATCTTATAGCCCTTGCTTAGACGCGTCATTTGATATCTCAATCATTTACATAGCTCTAATATCTACGACACCAGGGTGATATCGCACTTTGGCTGAAAATCGGGCCTATACAGATGCCTCAAAAAAAACATTTTCAATGTTAAAAAACTTTCTAATTGTGAGTCAACTTCCTGCACCATAGACACGAGTTTCATTACCGAGACACGGGCAGAATAATACAAAAGCTACGAAAGCTCATAGCGGCTCTAACTGGCAGGCCGGAAGAAAGCGACTGACAGATGATGGGCGATGACCGAAGCTTTGATTTCATCGTAGAATTCGTAGACTATATTTCTCGTATATTTCAGTTCGAATAACTCTTAATTAACAACCACTCTACCTATATTGTAATAAAGCGGTAAATATTTGTTGCACAATCCGATTTATATCCCAAATATTTTAATTGAAATCCCTTTTTCGTTAAGCCGTCTAAGCCAAACAAAGGCAATCAAAATAATTAATTTTTAGAAGGGTCTTATTGAAATGTATTAGTATCAAGCAAGAGTCCAGAATACTTAGTTATGGAACGAGAATGAATATTTAAAAACTTAGCACATTAAACAGTTGGTGCAATAGCGTAACTAAAACATAAAGATTTCATGATTGAGTTTTAAACTTTTGGGACTTTGAAAACTGAAGTTGAAGACTGTATCAAAAACTTTCAATCGATTTGTATTGGTATATATGTAAGTGGCATAAAACACACCAACTTTGAAACTCCAATTTCTGTGTCTCTTCAAAATTATCTATTTTTAATTGATTGAGTTTAATAAAATAAAATTGGAGGTAGTTAATATGGGATGTTGTTATTGTTACAATATTAAAAAGCTACTGAGCAAAAATATTTTAGCAGTACAATGAGTAAACAAGCATAGCATAATAATATAATATCTTAAAGTATGCAATAGCCGCGCTCAGAATGCAAAATTAGAATACCAACATAGTTTCATTGTTTTTAACAACCGCTTCCAAGGTCGTGCGCACGACACGAGAATCCGCTCATTTACATCCTCACATATTTCGCACATTTATTGAATATAAATTATGGCAACACCTTTTACATGTTATTCTGATCGATCGAGTATGCGATAAGGCATCTGCAGGACTTTGATCTGTACTTGTCCATTACACATGGTTTGTTGCCCGGGCTAAAAGGGTTTACCTACTTTAAATTTAAAACAAAGCCAATTTTTCTGATATCTAGACAGGACGGCTTTAAATTATGTCTTTAGTTCCCATTTATTAGGGGGTTAGGTGATATACTTTGGCCCAAGCTGGGAACAGTTCTGAGCAATACCTCAACTAACTGGCATGAACTGGTTTAATCATAAAAGATTACATACAACAGCACCGAGATGTTTAGAATCGAATGCAAAAAGTCCAACTGATTGAACATGGCGGAAAGTTAAAACAGTTTCCCAGTTTAATGTAGGGAAATGAAGCGATCTTTTGTATGGAGACCCCAACATTAGGGGAGGTCAGCTCAATGCGGCCATAGCAGGCAAAGCGGCCACGCCTCATTTTTCGGCAATTTATAACGATAGCACGATGTTGTATGTTGTGATATGCAGCAAGCCTTTCAGCCCACACCGAGCAGCTATTTGGTTGTGTTTGGAGCGAGCGCGTGGCCGCGGCGAGACGCCAAAGGTTTCTGATCATTTTGTTAAAAAACCCAGGGTAAATTCAACCTGTTTTTGTCAAACCTCTATAAAACTCAATGTTTTTATTACACGTCTATTATTACTTATCCATTTAGCTTTGATTGTTTAATATTTGTTCCGACATGGGATAAATATTATACTTCATGATTCTTCCTCAATATTAGTACTATTAACACATGTAGTATCGCTTGCATGTATCACCACTTAGCACGTTATTTTAGAGTAATAACCTAAAAAACCTAAAAAGAGAAGGTATTTGATTTAGAATTGACAGATATTTTGACATTTCCGGCTCGAACTCTCCCCGCCGCTATTACGCGCCAACCCTTCATTCGCTTTTCGTGCTTCGCCACGGACGCACGCATACAATCTCAAAGTGAGAATTCTTCAGAATTATATTTTATACAGTGAAAATTTAATTATACTTACTTAAAATGCTTCGTGCAGAAAGGAAAAAAGTTTTCAAGACGGAAGAGGACAAGAAGAAGAATACAAGATGGAGAAACACTATTAAATGCGTAACTGCCATTTTGGGCTTTTACCGTTTACTTGACTTGAACGCGTAACTGCCAGACTGGGCTTTTACCGTTTACTTAGCTTAACTGCAGAATTGTTTGCTTACCTTTATGAATGCGTAACTGCCATACTGGGCTTTTACCATATATATTTATTTTACTTTAATGTACATGAGTACAAAAAGAGCGGACTTAATGCTTATAGTATTCCCTCCCAGACAACATTGTTTGCTGAGATTTAAAAATGCGTAACTGCTACACTGGGCTTTTACCATTTAATTATTTAATTTTGTCTGACACGAACTTACCATACTGGGTACTTTCTGTCATAAGGCATGTGTCTAATAAGGCATGAACCAAATATCTATTGCACTCGAAATATTCACACTGGACTATTTCACCGCATAGATAGGTCAGACAACGCAACTGCAACAAGTGCAGCAACTCAAAGTGCCCCTGATGACGCGACAGTGTAAAAAGCAAGCTGCCCTCAAAGGTTACCATGTTGGAACCGTTGCCGAGCACCAATCGGGTGACTCCGCCGTCCACCGAATTCACCGCCATCCGCCTTCCAGCCAGGCGGCTGCTCTGCTGAAGCTGCAACAGCAGCCCTGACAACAGCTTAGTTCATCAGGTATGAATTTTGATATCATAGATATCCTTGGTGTTGCGTTGATCCCAACGGAATAATAGAGTACCATCGGTACTGAGATAAATTTCTGGCTTGAAAAATTTATATAATATAATTATGTATGATTTTATTATACACATTGTTACAACTGTAACGCAAAACTGCCAGTATAACGTTCATAAGCAGAGCTATAAATAAATGCTAAAATTTATCAACTACATGGAACCAGATAATAAGTTATACAGCAACTAGCTGATACCTGATATTTCACAATTTTTATGTGAAATAGCTTCTATTAATATGGGTACGCCTAACATGGGCCTGCTGATAGAAATTTCAATAAGAAATTGAATAATAGAATCCATACATTTTGTTATCCATAAATGCAGTAAGTGTTTATTACTGTGTACCACAGTTTTAATAAGTAAAAACTTTAAACATTTGCCTTAACTAGGAGATCCTATGTTTCAGGCTTATTATTTATGTTTAATCACTAACTAATTAGTATGTTTATTTCTAAGCTATGCCCTTGTAAAATGTAAAAATTA
Source organism: Agriphila geniculea (assembly GCA_943789525.1). Classification (NCBI taxonomy): domain Eukaryota; kingdom Metazoa; phylum Arthropoda; class Insecta; order Lepidoptera; family Crambidae; genus Agriphila; species Agriphila geniculea. Next base: position 17,691,424 of record OX038890.1, read on the forward strand.
CCTGTCTATTAATTACCAAATTGAATTTGTGTGTATAAAACATAAATTGATCGATCTTAATGATAATGTGCAGAAATTATTAGCCAAGTAGATTTATTATAGTAATAATGAAGCTTAAGGAGCAGCTTTCCAATATAGAACACCTTTTTTATGACAGTAATTTAAGACAGTGTTTTGCACTTTATACATTATACAATGGGGCATTGCAACATTCATTTGTTGTGCACAACATACTTTTATTATAAACAGAAGGTATATGGTCAACTCAAGTGTAATTGATGCTGTCCACTTAAAAGGCCACCAACAGTTGAGTCGAATATGAATGATGCATTGGCCACAGGCCTGAGGTTAACGATATTGATCAACGAAAAAACTGTAAGTAAACCAGGCGCAGTACTTAAATAAAACATAAATTTTAAAACTGATTTATATATTTATTTGCTGGTACATTTTGTTTTAAAACAATTTAAACTTGAAAACAACAAACGAAACATGCAGCCAGGTATACCATATGCTTAATTCCGACGGCAAACGAATATCGAGACGCGGCGACGAAGCCCCATCAACGATTTCTTTCGTCGATAGCAGCAGACCCGCAGGCGGCCGTTACGGTCCATCGAAACAGTTGCCGAGGATACATTCGTCAACATTCACATTCGATCATCGTACGCGGGGTAAGGATACTCGTAAGGATCTGGTGCAGCATTTATCTGTATTCAGCGAATACAGGCAGTGGTCGCCAACTATAGGCACATAGGCGTCCACATAGTTGTTTGGTCTAAATTCGACATGTGTGAAAATACTATTTTCACTGCGCTAGGAGGGGCACCAAGATTATTATTATTATTTTCTTTTATACTCACTCGTACTCACTTGTGCCATCTCCAGAGATGTATATTAAATTCTAACATTAATTTGACTAAAATTCGGGCGAAATATATAACAGCCACATCATACGTATGTATTTTAGTCACAGACAATAATTTGTCAACTACACATTAAGTTGAAGGTTCAACATCTCTGTTCGAGAAAAAATGTTTTATCAGGTTCTCATATCAGGTTTAGTAAAAATCTAACAGAAGTCATATTATTATAAACTGTAAAAATGTTATCCTATAATAACAACAAAAAATGCTTATTGTTTATAACAAAACACATTCTAGAAATCCCAGAAGACGCATTATTATAAACAGTATAAAAGTTAACCTATATTAAAAATAAAAAAATGGTTATTGTTTGTATGAAAACAAGAATACAACATTGAAGTCTTTGCATTTTAGAAATCCCATCAACTTTATGGTTTTAATATTGGAAAAGTAATAGAAATATACGAATTTAAATTCTTAACTTTTGGGTATTGTAGTGCCCATATTTTTACAAAATTACTGCCGCCGGCTACGACATCTTAGACAGCATTATCTCCCTGTTATATTGGACATAATATTTACTCTAACAATGTGTGTCAGAACATTTTTTAAAGAATTGAGATATAAACACAATTTTTTTATACAGCTACCTTCACAACTTTCCATTACGGTCTTTTACAAGAAAAACATTCACAAAACTGAAAAATAAATTATGTCTATTTTATGAATGGATTAAACCTGTAGATACCGGTATAATATTATATTTTACTTTATATAGTTGAATGTTATCGATACTTACACCGAATTAGAGAAGACATAGTTATGGAATATTTTTCTATGATACCTCTCAACAACGGGGTAGACTGGGAGACACTTGTGGCCAGGAATCAAAACATTGAAAAATAATTGCATATAAATTATCTAGCTAGAACATGTAACTTATTGTATTTTCATTGCCTTTTTTATTATTGTATTCGGTGTAAAGTATTCTAGTCGTTATTATTTGATTCACTTATTCAAAAAATTATTACCAGTTTTGGTATTTTCGGATTGACATTGAGTAAATTCGAATGCAAGTCGAATTAGGTAGTAGAAATAAAATAAAGTAGAAATATTTTTCTTGATTCCTAGCATTTGGATCCCAAAGACGATTATTTTTTAATTTTAGATTTTAGCATTCACAACGCTATTTTTGTTTAGTGCCTATTTTATTTACAAAGACAATTCTGTCACAATCAACCGGACAAGCTACTATTTTTATTCTTTTGTACCAGTTTCTTAGTGTTACAATTCTGCCATCATGATCGTCACAATTTTAAGCCTTGATAGGTACCCATTGTTTACATGTAATATAGTGTCTATTAAAGTACTAACATCCTATAACTTCCAATTCCAGGGACGGAAATTCATCGCACAAATAGACTGGTTTGTACAACATTATCAAGGTGATATTATTTTACAGGTATATTACTATGTTATTTAAGCTTGTATGTCTGCTGATACTATCAGAAAGTACAGAGCTTGGTTATAAAAATGGTTCGATTATTCACCAAATAACAATACATGATAAACACAGAAGTGTGTAACACAATTATTAGTATTATTTAATATTGGATTCATTATTGATTGCACAATATGAGCTAATCTCAAGGTTTGGTATCGAATTTAACTACGCCTTGGCGTAGACTTTTATTGCTCAAATACAATGGATATCTTAGATTTCTTATTACTATTTATTAAATGGTTTCCAATTAGTTTTTTTTCCAACTTTTCTAACTAAAAAAAAAAAAAAAAGTTTCACATTGAGGTACCTTGCCTATTGCACATAGAATGAAAACAATATAATCAATTAATTATTTGTTTAGTTCAAGTATGAAACATGAATTCTTCTTACTTTGACACAAACCATTTTATAATTACCTTATTTTTCGAAAATGCTACATATTATTATTATAATAAACATTTCATAATCACTTCTTTTTATTTATAAATATAAAATAAAAATTGTAATACATATTAAAAAAAAAAAAAAAAAAACTTATATGTAGAATAGATAATGGATTACTGATATGTAAAATTCAATGATAGTGGAGTAGACTCAAGTCCATGGTAAACAGTTTTAGCACTCGACGTACGCCGATACCTATATAGGTATGTTATGGCTATATAGCCATAACATTTATTTTTTATTATAGAAATTCCACGTAACATGGCGGAATAGTAGATGATTTCACTATCTTTGCAAGATATCATCGATTAATGATAATTAAACTGAACAAGATTCGTTTTCCTAACGAATCTTGCTTATTTATTTTTTGGTACCAACCATCTGTAGGTACCATCTTTGCTTCCAAAACTTTAAGAATTATGTTAAATGTGACTGATTTTCTCTTTTAAATTTAAAAGACTAATTACACAAGTGATGATATTTCCATTTTCTTATATAATGCTTTAAACATCTACATGTGTTAATAGTACTAATATTGAGGAAGAATCATGAAGTATAATTAATGATTAAACGAACTTACCTGTAAGTGAAGTTCTATCATAATTATACGAAGGATTCTTCCGAAGATATTAGTATAGAGTCCCACCCTCCCTACTGCTTATTGTTAATTACAATAAGTGTTCACCCACTGAAGAAAATGAGGAAATATCATACGATTTGGACTTTAAACTAAATGAAGGGTTGGCGCGTAATAGCGGCGGGGAGAGTTCGAGCCGGAAATGTCAAAATATCTGTCAATTCTAAATCAAATACCTTCTCTTTTTAGGTTTTTTAGGTTATTACTCTAAAATAACGTGCTAAGTGGTGATACATGCAAGCGATACTACATGTGTTAATAGTACTAATATCTTCGGAAGAATCCTTCGTATAATTATGATAGAACTTCACTTACAGGTAAGTTCGTTTAATCATTAATTATAAGCTGAGTTCCTTTTTTTGAACAAAATGGTGAGAAAAGGCAAAGCGGTCCGGGCAAAGTGGCCAAATGCTTTGCCGCAGCTGTTGATTATTTTAATTTATTTACAAGAATTGTTGGTATATTAGTAAGAGAAATTTGTCGCGTACCTCTAACATATATAAAATAATATTTAGTTAAAAAAAATAAGAATAAATCTAGGAATATTCGAAGATTTAAAGACTGAAGTGTTAATTGTCTCATTTGAAACTTTATGACAGTTTTTTTTATAAATTAAGTTTTTTTAATCTACTTAAGTCTTCTTGTTTTAAAGCACCATGTTTTTCAACTAAATCTGCATTTATTGATATTTTTTTGGAATGGCCACTTTGCCCTTACCCACATGGCCGCTTTAGGCCACTCACTTGGGCAAAGCAGTTTTTTGACAAGTTTTCGTAATTTACAAATTATAAGAAATCATTAGAGTTTTTGCAAAATGTGATTACATGTTATAAAAGTACGATAAATTCTCTATCTATTAGTATAAAATAACGTTCAAATAACTTTTCTTCAACGGTGATGGCCGCGCTGAGCTGACCTCCCCTAAATCCTCAGTCGATGCAACTTTGCAGGGATGTAATATAGTATGAACCAAAACCTATGTCCAAATATCCAAAAACAAAAAAACAGGTTGCACTCCGGGAGTGCCGGCAGAAGTGAAAACTTAAATACTAACGTTGTGCATTTTTGTTATTTTGGAATGGTTAGGGAATAATTTTGCACGATTTGCCGTCTTACGAATTTACTCTGCATTTGAATTTACGAATACAGAACAGTATTGTAGGAAAGTCTTATCCATAGCTTGACAGAAAATCTAGAGTTTTGACATTGGATTAAAAAATTAGCGAGTTGCTATGGTGACACAAGTGTTTACGTCTTGAAATAACGCGCCGCCATTTTCACCGCGCCCCGTAGAAAGAGAGGGGGATACTTCCACCGCCGGCTGTCTACTCTCCATCCGTCACATCCGTCTTACGAATTTTCGATCAGGGTCACGTGATTCTTACTGACGCGAGTTTAGCATTTTTTCCCCATTACAAAAAAGCGTACAACGCCGCTAAAGAAGTTTTCACTTAAAAAAAGATTTGGATAATTTAAAAAAATATGTTTCATTTATGATACTTTATCATAATGTAAAGTTTCGTCTACCGAGGATTTACTGTGAGGGTCCACTATCTTTCTTTCCTACACTAAGTTTGTATCGTACGTAGGTCATGAATATCCCCTAGAGAGCAAACAAAGTGAAATAGTTTATGTTAAAGTACAGTCTAACACTTTCACATAAACTCTTATCTTAATAAATTTTCACTTCGAACTCCATTGAAATTCTATCAGGATTTTTATAAATTACTTATATTTTCAGTGCAAGTTCCATAACCCAACATGACATTGGTATGTAAAGCTCATAAATCAGCGGCTACAATAATAATGGCGCCGAAATAATGATGAAAATAAAGACAATGTAAGTAACTGTTCTTATTTTACTGCACAGGATATTAATAATTTTGATTGTTTGCTAATGAAAATGCATAGTTGATTTGAAGCCAAATTTGACACGGGTTAGTATTAAATTTAGGGTGAATGTCCAGCGATGAAAGAGAGGATTCAATCAACATTGTATGCTTACAGTTTGTTTGTTTGTAGTGTTATCGCTAAGATTTGGAAGTAGTAGCACAGAACAGAATACATAATATTTAGTCAGCAATAGTAAAAAAACCGGCCAAGTGCGAGTCGGACTCGCGCACGAAGGGTTCCGTACCAAAAACGGCAAAAAAATCATGTTTGTTGTATTGGAGCCCCCTTAAATATTTATTTTACTATATTTTAAGTATTTGTTGTTATAGCGGAAATAGAAATACATCATCTGTGAAAATTTCAACTGTCTAGTCTAGCTATCACGGTTCATGAGAGCCTGGTGACAGACAGACAGCGAAGTCTTAGTAATACAGTAGTACGGAACCCTAAAAAGTAAAGAAACAGATACAATGAAAAAGAAACGCTGTCAATAACTTTTTAAGTACTTAAAGTAAAAGTTTTTAAGTTGTTAAATTCATGACTTAACTTCTGCAAGCAGTTTGTAAAATAATTATCTTGGTTGTTTAAAAAATGACCTGCTTGGATAGCAAAAGTATAATTAGCAAAGTTACCAGCTACCACGTGAATAAATTATTTTCTAGATTTGAAATTAGATTGGCCATTCTAGCAACCTGCAAGTTATGATGGCGTGAAGAGGTGTCATCGAAACTGCTACTAAAACCTTAGAGCAACGAAGATTCCGTCTGGTACGGAAGCCGCCTAGACTAAAGCTGACTAATTTCACAGAATAGATATAGTACTACCTATCTAAATTGACAATTGCCGACTGTGTGCGTCTAAGTTGTTAGCTTGGCAGCCAACGGGTCAATCATAGAGTAGATGCTGATATATGACAGAGAGGAGAGTAGCTCAGAGGAGCTCGGTGACGCAGTGGTATAGCCGCCTGGGGCCCTATTTTTGAATCGCTCGTATGACTTAGTTTTGTCGCATGCGACTTAAGTTACACTCGTCTTCCAAGTCGCATGACGCCAATTTTCCGTATTTTTGAATCGTTCGTTTCCGGTGCTGCCAATATAAACGAAATGTTGGATTTTATCCGTTCCACGCAGAATCTAGAGAAAACTAATAATTACCGCAACGAAAACGAAACGTTATATCCATGTTTCTATTGGCTGTTACATAAATATCTTTGTTTTTTAGTAGAAAAAAATATCACTCGCCGTACCGTATCGCTCGACTGTTAACGAGTGGGTAGGGGCACTCGTTGCGGTCGAGCGATTCAAAAATATGGAAAGTCATATGTCGAACGAAAATCAGTAGAAAAGAGCGCTCGACTGGGAGTCGAGCGATTCAAAAATAGGGCCCCTGGCCCTGTGATTGCGGAGGTTAAACAACTTTCGCAAGGGTCGGTCATTCAGGCCTCATGGGATGGGTGACCAAAATTTTTTTTATCTCGAGTACCTCCGTGCTTCTGAATTTTCGGGAAGCACTTTTAGCCATTGATTGGTCCCGGCTGCACTTCCAGTCGTCAACACTCACCAATCCGCATTGGGCCTGCGTGGTAGGTTATGGGCCATCCTCCTTATGCACCCATAAGGAAGGCCTGTGCACAGTGGGGACATTGAAAATGGCTGATGTCAGAATGACAGAGACGTTAAGTAGGTAACTCACCATCTGCGGCAGCCAGCATATCATAAACAGCACTGACAACGTAGCCATCAGCCTGCTAAACGCCACTTCTTCAGCTGTCGCTGCGTTATGATGCAGACTCGGTTTGGAGCCTGAGTTCAAGCTCCGTTGGCGACAGGAACTCCTGGAGACCCGCCGCACCACTGGCTGACCACCCGCTCTGGGCGCTGTGATGGAGTATAGAGCTTGGATGACAGCCAGGTTGCAGTACACTAGCACCACGCAGAGAAGGGTACCTGAGGAGTTATTGGTTTAGAAATTATCAGCTCCATTAAGGGAGAGCGCCCGGCGCCCACGAGCAGCTTTTGTCTCAGCAACTATTATATTTTATCTCTCACATGGTTTGTATGAAAAGTTGCCGACTGTCGCGTCGCTGCGTGTGCGCGCTTTCATACAAACCCTAGACTTGATGTGAGAGATAAAATAGTTGCGGACCGAAGACAATGCTGGCTGCCGGACAAGCGTGGGCTCTCGCTTACATTTAAATGCAAACTAGGAATGTCGAAGTAAACGTCCTAAAAAGTGCTTGATAACATCGGAACATTGAGGGCGAATTTAGCATAAATTATTGGTCTCAAGATTGGGGAATGATCTTAAAGGTCGTAAAAACATTGGCATTGTAAGGTGATTATGATTAAAGGCACAAGAAAAAAAAAAGAACTGCAATTTAAATGAAAATATCGCTGTATTACCATTTGTTATTATAATTCAGACACAACTGTTCTCTTTAATCTACTCTGAAACCTGAATAAATTCGATTTCGTATGACAGGGAATAAGAATAATTTTGAATACTGCTGTTATTTTGGAGAAATACAATCGAAATTGATTTTGCCTATAGATTATTTCACAATTGAACGAGTATTATGTCGTAATAAACGTGTAAGCCAGGAAACAATTTTATTTATTTATTTATTTATTTAATCTTTATTGCATATGTATAAAATACAGCAAATGGCGGACTTAATGCTAAAAAGGCATTCTCTCCCAGTCAACCAGAGAGGATGTGATAGTTAAAATGTGCAGGCAATAAAGCGAATTGATAAATATGAATAATAATAATATTCAAATTATATATAAGTACTATAACATAGATTAAATATATATTATAATATAAATACATATATATATACATACATATGCAATACATATATTTATTTAAGTAGGTAATAGAAGAGGTCAGATTCCAAGGGAGCTAGCGTAGAGAAACAAGATAATGTTCACGAACCAGTTTCTTAAAAGTGAACTTGCTGGGGGCTTTCCGTATATTCGTGGGTAAGGCATTCCACAGTCGAATAGCCGTAAGGGTGAAAGAGTAGGAGACGAAACCAGAAGAATGGGCAGGAATTTTCAAGAGAAGATTGTCACTAGACCGAAGATCACGTTCATGAGACGAACCCAGAAACTGAAATCTTGATTTCAGGTATTCTGGGGTAAGTGGATCGAACAAAACGTTGAAGAGTGCACAGACTACTCTCAGGTTCCTACGCTCACGAATAGGAAGCCATTTGAGCTGTTGACGGAAGTGTGAGATATGGTCGTATTTACGTAAGCCATATATAAAGCGAATACAATTGTTGAGAAGTCGATCCAACTTATCTAAGAGATCCTCATTTAGATCAGTGCTGCAGATATCAGCGTAATCAATAATGGGTAAGACCAGAGCTTGTATCAGTGTAATCTTGGTGCTAAGCGGGAGAAAGTATTTAAGCCTGTAGAGTGCCCTAAGCGCATTTGTTACTCTTTGAGCCACGTTGTCGGTGTATTGTTTCCAGGACAGAGTAGTGTCAACAGTCAAGCCCAAGTCTCTTACATGTTGCGAGTAAGCTATTAAATCGCCGTTATATAATAAAGGAGTAATGTTATCGGAGCTTAAACGAGATAGTTGACGCGAACTACCGACAATGATGGCTTGGCATTTTCCCGCATTAACCGAGATGCCAAACTTGGACGACCATTCTGAAATACGTTCCAGATCATTGTTAAGTAATGCGACCACATCATTCAAATTATGTACGTCGTTTTGGACATACAGTTGTAGGTCGTCTGCATATAGATGGTAAGAAGAGGTTAGGCTTGCAGTTAGAGAATTAATAAATAATGAGAAGAGGAGAGGAGAAAGTATACCGCCTTGCGGAACACCAGCTACCAAGTCGCACCAGTCAGACATTGCCCGATCGATGCGTACGGCTTGCTGGCGACCGCGAAGATAGGAAGAAAACCACGACTGCACTGAAGGAGAAAAACCTAAACGAGAGAGCATGGCTAAGAGGATATCATGGTCAACTGCATTGAACGCGTTAGAAAAATCAATGAGGACTAATACAGTTAGTCGCGACTCCTCAAATCCATCCCGAATGTCTTCGGTTACTTTAGTTAGAGCTGTGGTTGTGCTATGCCCTGGTCTAAAACCTGATTGAAAACTGTTAAGGAGTTTGTTGGAGAGAACGAAGGAAGTTAACTGCTTATGAACGGCAGCTTCTAAGATTTTGGATAGAAAGGGAAGGATAGAGATTGGTCTGTAATGATTGAGGGAGTTGGGATGGTAGTTTTTAGGTAAGGGAATAGCTAGAGCCTTGCGCCATAGCATAGGAAAGGTGCCCGAGGATAGGGAGTAATTAAGTATGTGAGTCAGGATGGGAAGTAGGCAATCGAGTAATAGTACAATCATAATTCGACTCAACTCATCACAACCAACAGCGTTTGACTTAATCGCGAGGACTAATTTGCGAACATCTTCCTCGGATAGGGGGTTAAAAGAGAATTGTGAAGCGGCTGGGCAAGGAACTGATGAAAGGTTAGAAATAGTAGAGAGTTTGACGTTGTGGAGGAGAGGGGTGATAGAGGAGAAGTGCTTGTTAAGCTCATTAAGCGTGAAAGAGGGTTTGTGGGGAAGCTGGGGTTTGCCAATGCCAAGTGAGCGAAGAAACTTCCAGGTGTTAGCAGGAGTTGATTGTAAGATATTGTTATGGATATATCGGCGTTTAGATCTTCTTACCATCTGATTGCACCTATTTCTAGCAATTTTAAACGACTCCCAGTTGCTATCTGTTCGGCATCTTTTGTATTTGCGAAAAGCTCTATCCCGTCGTCTCATGGCCATACGTACACCCGGGGTTATCCAGGGAGCTGGTGGCCGTCTCAGCTTGACATTTTTTAGGGGTGCGTGGGTGTCATACAATTTAAGAATGGCAGTGTTAAAAAGGCTTACCATATCGTCTACAGAACTCGTGCTGAAAATCGGTGACCAATCTATGGAACACGCATCACGCTTCAATTTCTCCACGTCCAGTTTGGCAAGATTACGCATACGGACTACTGTTGGCTTTGGTTTGGGTGGTTTTATCTTGTATCCAACGAAAAGAAGATCATGCTTAGAGAAGCAGGGAGCGAGGACTTGACCATGCTTAAGCACATGGTCAGGGGAAGATGTAAGGATGTGATCGATCCAAGTGTCGTCAGAAGCCAGATTATGGTGAGTTGGACCAAGAGGTAGAATTGAAAAATTTACGGACTCAATTAGGGACCGTAATTTACGAGAAGAGAGGGTATTCTTAAGTAGGTCGGTATTTAAGTCACCCATAATTATGTGGTGATGATAATCTGTGGCAAAGGAGTCAAGAAGCAATTCCAAATCAGAGTGGTAGTCTATGGTAGGGGGGCAGTAAATGACTCCAAGAACGACCCTCGTACCCACGAGATCAATTTCAATGAACAGATGCTCCATACCGCCAGTACGCGAGGATGATGTAGACAAAATCTTGTAGCTGATGCTACACGAGATGTAGATGGCCACACCTCCACCGCCCTTACCAACACGGTCATTGCGGATTAAATTGTAGCCAGGTATAGAGTAGGATGTTGAATTAAGGCAGGGCTTCAGCCAACTTTCAGATACAAGAACGGCATGAACTACATCAGGAGAAAAGGTATCAAGGAGGTCAGTGTAATGACATGGTATGCTTTGAGCATTAATATGACAAATATTAAGACTACCGGTAATACCATCGAATTCGCGAGCCAAGTGTTCGCTTAATAAAATATCAGATGTGGAGTCAAGGGACTGAAACGAAGAACAACTATTGTCATCGGCAGAAAAAAAATCTTCAGAATCTGACATGTACCCACTACGAATAATGAAAATTATATAATAAACTTAAATAAGAATAAAAAAAATATAATATATATATACTTACAACAATTTAGAATTCAGTCAACGTACTAATACAAGAAATAAAAATTAACTAATAGGTAAAAACTACAAATTTACAATTAATAAACTGCACACCATACCAAAATATCAATTTTTATAAGACAAATAACGTGCATTATTATGTAAGACTATATAAAAAAAACTAAAAACAGTTAAACAACACACTTAGCAAGCAGGACTTAAAAAATAAGCATTTAATCAACACAAACAAAAAAGCATACAATTAGCAGTAACTAAACGTGTGTTAAAAAAGGCACATTAAAATAGGAACAAAAAAAGCCGTAAAACGAAACGCTATCTACTGACTGTCAATGTCAAGGTTGTCAAAGTCATGTCAAACTCAAATCAAAGCTGTCACTGTCAGAGTCGGTCAAAAAAATTACGGACTTTTATTTATTTTATCAAGTGTTCAAAACAAAATAGACACAACACAAACAACGGGGTACATCAAGAAAACAGCTAATAAGACTACCTAAAAACTAATAAAAAAGAACTGTTGTTGCGGTGTAAAGCGGCTACTTGCACAACTAATACAAAAAAGACTAAGCGCAAAGAAAGCATTGCTACTGCTGCTTGGATTAATAAAAAGACTTGCTTACTGTACTGAACTTAAAGATAAATAATGCTGCTACTTGGTGTTCTTATTGTTAGCACGACGGGCTCTTGTGGGGGCTCCCTTCGACGATGCGCCAGCAGTATTGCTCGATGCAGTATCCGTGCCACTGCTGCTCGGGTTGGGATTGGGATGTTGCTTAATAACCAAGTCCAGTTCCTCGGCAGTATAGACACGCTTGCGGTTCCCATCAGGAGTCTTAATAACGACAATTCCATCAGAGGTCCAAGTGTTGGGCACTCCATAGTGTTTCCTTGCCGCTTGAAATACTGCTTGCCGAGCTTTGGTTAGGAATTCAGAGAGCACCAACGAAGTGCCTTTAAGCTTAGATTTACTCCTCCACACATTATGACGTGTTCTCCACTCCTCAAAACGGATCACAACTGGACGGACACGAGCATCGGAAGCATGACCCAATCTATTGCAGTTCCTGAGAGAGGTGGTTGAAAAATCAGTCAGTCCAAGATGTTTCTGTAGAAGTGTCACGACCTTGCTCATCAAGTCTTCATTTTGTTCTTCCGGGATTCCACTGAGTAAAAGTGACTTTTGCCGGTGTCTAGTTTCAATATTATCAACAGCACAAACAACCAAAGACACCTGCTGCTTCAAGAGTGACAATATGTCGCAAACCTGCTTTCTAAAGTTGTTAAAATCATCCTGGAGCTGCGATAGTTTGTCACCTTTGTCTTTTTTTGGTGGTGAGGATACGGACTTCAGCTGAGCTTCGAACTCACCCATCTTGGCAAGCAAAGACATCTCTAGTGACTTCTGGGTGTCCAATAGTGCAGAAACAGATGCCATTGTTGTTGTGTAGTAGTGAAATTATGCGGTGAAGTGAATACAGGAACAGTATGTGTTGGCAGGTAAGTGCAGTTTCCCACCTAGATACTCATCAGAGTAGGAATTCCACAATATATGATGATGTTTAGGCTAAGGGCTAGGTATTTAATCACTAAATTAAGTAGAAATAACTATGAATATTAATTATTTCAATAAATTAATCGAGAGAGATGTGTTTACTTTTTTACGCCTACCGCCCCAGTGCATCCAGTCTTTATTTAGCACAATTCCAGAACTATGCGCATTATCATCACTGCATTCAATTGTTTTCCGAGCATGTGGCGAATATGTTAGCCAATTTATTGAAAAAACTTGCATTTTAAAAACGTGGAATAGGATAGTCGTCTACAACCTTGGCCTAAAGAGACCATTATATCATAAATACGTATGTATGCTCCGCTAGGAGTTACGAGCATTGGCTTTCAGGAATATTTAACTTTTCAGTGCATAATTTTTAAGGTTTTAATTATTTAGGGAAATGACGTTTATTCCAACTAAATGAGAAATTAAGTCTGACTGACGCCAACAGAACAACAATTTTAAAATTGTTGTATTCTGGCAGTAAAGCCCACCGGTAACGATCAATTGCGATTGTCAATTTATCCGCAATTGACGCCCATTGACGGAAAAATTGATCGTTTACGCGTGCAATTGAAGCGATTGTCAATTGCTCCAACAATGGAATTGACGGAAAAATTGACAATCGCAATTGATCGTTACCGGCGGGCTTTAGAGGTAAGATAGTCAGTTCCTCAGTGATGAGAATTCCGGGTGTAGTGCGCTTCCAGCCGGCCTTATCGTCACTTAACATTATATTAGGTGAGGTGAAGGTCAAGCACTTTCCCGTTGACGTATTCCCTCAACCGTATTGAGTTCGTCCCCTCCTAGAGACGAATACGATACGGTTTTGGAAATCAAAATTAATATGCCCCATAAGCGTATCGATTTCGTCTCCATCAGTAGACGAAATCAACACGGTTTTGTGCATTAATTTGTATGAAAGGATATCTTCCAAAAACGTATAGATTATGTCTACAGCTGGCGCGTTAGTTAACAGAATACCTAAGGGAACGTACCCATACTACGTGACCCATATTTTACCATTTTTGACCCCCCCTCCCCCCTCGGTGACCACCCGTAGTATATGCCAAGACCCCCCCCCCCCCCCTCCCCCCTGGTTTATTTCATAGATAATGGTTTTACATCATTTTCAACAGAAATCTAAAAAAAAATTTGCTCATTTTTGTCTTTTCATTAGTAAGGCGCTTGCCACGTAATGCCAAGAGTGTGTATTATAATTTTACATACAATTACAAGTGAAAAAATGTATAAAGAAGAAAAAAAAAATTCGCTGCGTGCCATATTTGAATACAACTTGAAAAAAAAAGAACCAGATTTCCATTGACAATATTGACTACGTGACAAAACATAGGCCCCCCTCCCCCCCTGTGACCAAGCGTGGTATTTTAAAGACCCCCCTCCCCCCCCCCCCCCTTAACGGGTCACGTAGTATGGGTACGTTTGAAAAAAACAGTATTGAATTCGTCCTGCAAGCTTAAGAGTATAAAGTGAACGAAGTAGGTATGGTAAACGATCAACATCAGCAGGTATAAAGTTTAATATAACATATTCGGGATAAAAGTATGAAATTGCCGTTTTGTATGGAAAAATTTAAAGAAAGTGCATTTTCCATACTAGCATTTTCTTAATTTATTTAACAACGATGTATGCTATGTTTTAAGACTATTATGCACAAATGTTTAACAACTATGTTAAACATTTCTGCATAACATTTCTGCTACAAAAAAGAGTCACTCATCTCATAAGGTATACTTTTTTAAAGTAGGTATGAGTTGAGTATTCTGTGAAAAGGAAAGAAAAATCTGAAATATTTTTATTGCTGATAATTGGCCAATACTAAACTTGGCAAAATAATAACTACAAGGAGCCTAATCAAGCTAGGAGGCGACGAAATCGATACCTTTATGGAACAGAAAAACTATGATTATTATACTATGATTAACCTACACTTAAGCGTATTGATTTCGTCCCCTCCAGTTGACGAAACCAATACGGTTTAATAAGGGGGAATAATATTTACAACAAAATTTACAGCAAAACCGTGTTGATTTCGTCTACTAATGGGGTCGAAATCGATACGCTTACGGAGCATATTTTGATTCCCAAAACCGTATCGTATTCGTCGCGAGGAGGAGACGAATTCAATACGGTTGAGGGAATACGCATCCCGTTGTGCATAAAAAAAGCTAACAACAGTTGTTATAATTAGTGAAAAATCATTCATTATTATTTAACTTGCATCATCAACTTCTGAAGTTATTCAAAACGGCCACAGCTATGCTGCCGTGCGGGTACGTATCAGAATGTCAAAAGTTAGAATGTCTAAACTTAAAATGGCAAAGTTCAAAATGTCAAAAATTTGAATGTCTAACGATTAAAATGTAAAAAGTTCAAAATGTCAAAAACGAAAATGTCAAACGGTCAGATAGTCCTAAATTAAAATGTCTAAGTTCAAATGATCAAAACTTAAAATGTCTAATAGTCCAAATACATATAATGACTTATAGAATTTACTTATTTTCTTTCATTTAGGTATCTTATTAATTAGGTTAAATAACTACGTGTTAACCTCTGTGCCTCCGCCGCATATCAACATAGCCGCGCCACTCCCTGATTCGGTAGCCGGTGTCAGTCATTGATTCAGTAGCCGGCGAACAAAACCCACCAATTGACTTTGAAATAGATTTTTTTCTGGCGCTTCGCCGGCCGCTGCCGCGGCACGCTCGCTTCGCTCGCTCGGCTCGCGCGCTGGGTTCATGTCAACCTAACATGCTCGTCGCTACGCTCCTCGCACCTATCTCGTGACCTGCGGTCTACGGTTTCTAAGTCCCAGTAGACTAGTTTAGACTCGTTTCCGGCAGCTAAATTTGCTATAAAGCATTTTAGGCAAAGCCCTAAGACACTTCCACAGACTCAATTAACCTCAAAGAAGGCGATTCGTTTTAAGATCCAACCCAATTCAAATAAATCATTGTGAACTTAGACTTAATGACCATTGATATTTTAACTTTCAAGTATTTAATACGTTTGATACTTTGAATTTTGCTATTTTGAAGTTAGACATAATGATTTTCGACATTTTAAACCATTTGAATTTTAATTTTTGACATTTTGAACTTTGTCATTTTAACTTTAGACATTCTAACTTTAGACATTCTGATACGTACCCTGCCGTGCCTTATCCTTACTTAATCGCATGTTATGCTGTGCATGTACATTTTTGGGTCTCAATCTAGTATCTATAATAACTAAAACTTCTACTTTGTATACTCAGTGATTGTTACCTGTCGTGTATGCCAATGTTAATAAAATAAAAAAAAAAAAAAATCCTTACTAATATTATAAATGTGAAAGTCCGTTTGTTTGTTTCTTTGTTACGTCTTCACGTCTTAACTACTGAACCGATCCTTATGAAATATTACATACACGTTGCCAAGGGTACAGAGAAGGACATAGGGTACCTTTCATCCCGAAAAAAGTGTTGTTCCGGAGGAATAGCAAAAAAACCTTCCACGCAGACAAAGTTGCGGGCGGCCGCTAGTATGCTATAATACCGTTAATCGACATGAAGCCGAATTTGACTTTTTAATACCATTTGACACAGGAAAAAATGCGCTATCGAACTATCTGACCCGTTTTTTTTTCTTTTTAATTACCTGAGATAGCGACACGTAAAACGCCGTTAATTGATCAACTTTTAGAAGAATACAATGCTTTAATACCGTTAATTACGATTCCATAGCTATAACGCCGGCAACATTTTATAACAAATGTACACTAAACCTTCCCCGTAATTTATAATTAAGTTATAACTTAATTTCCGTAAACTAATTCAGCCAAACTTTCATGTGGTTTAAAATATTTTAACTGTTTTGTAATCAAGTTTCCTAATAAATCAGTATTAAGTATAGCTTTAGATAGAGTTTTAAAAATAAGTTCACCTAAAAATTTTTTAAAATACCTAATTAATGATATATCAAAAGTTTGAAATCGGTTACATAGTTTTCAAACAGCGACGATATTAAATTAAAACGCGAATATCTCGAAATACGGCAGTATGGGTAAGTTGCCGGCCAACAATCCGCACGTTTACCCCATGGACCATATGATATAATGTATAGACTATAACATTGTGAAAATTCCAATTGATATTGGAAACTTAAATAGTTAGTCTACGACCTTGACCTAAGATAAGATATGTATAGATTTCATGAATATCATCGCATAATTTTCAGTATTCAAGTCTTTTATAAGTTATTCTATTAATCTCAGATACTTTAGTACTTCTTTATTGCTTATAAAAGCCATCCTTTCAAAAAATGCGTAGGAGGGTTCTTAGGATTGGGTTCTTTATTTCATTTAGAGTGTGTACTTTCGATTCTCTTTAACTTACGGTTTGCTCACGACCACCGCCCCAATCCACCCCCAACAGCCATATCCTAAAGGTAATTTAAAAGTTCTTAAAATCTTACCATGATAAGATAAGAATCTTGAAAAGCTGGCAGATTTGTGGAATAGAAGGGAAGAGAGCCTGAGGTCGATCGCCAACCAGATGGTCTGACCAAGTAAGAGTATAAAGTAACCTCCTCAAGCAAATTCCATCAAGCAGTGAGAGCAACCATGGACCGAGACAGATGGTGGCAAATCGTAAAAGCAGCCGGTGATCACGATCCTCAGTTATGAGGGAACTTAGAGAGAGAAAAACTTACCAAACACTACGTAGACCACCCCATAAGTGAAGTCGACGCTGGTGACTGCGTTCCTGTACCGAGTGCACTGTCCCTTCTCTTGGTCATAGTACAGGCCCAGACCGAAGATGGGTGCGCAAGTGAGGACCGCCGCCCAGAACCAGGACACAAGTAGCGCCATGCGGATCACGAAGTACGTCACTTGCTGGAACAATAGAGTTTATTAGGTTAAAACATTGTAACGCTGTTGGTTTTCAAATAAAATAAAATAGGTTTTGATAAAAATTAAATAAAGGAGAAGGTAAATAAAACCGGTCAAGAGCGAGTCGGACTCGCACACCGAGGGTTCCGTACCATCCATACCATAACTGCACTATTAAACCACACTGCAGAGTAGAATAATAAAATTAGTATTGCAGTTTTAGGTCAGCGCCATCTCTTGACCGATAGTGAAACTAATTTTAACTTTATTAGAAATTTGATAATTTCTAAAAAAGTGTGCTATATTGAGACATCGTTTTATTTTTCCTGTAATCTTTATATAAACTGCTATCACATAAAATTATTTCAGATTTTTCTCTTTGCAAACTTCGGAGATAAGGGGGGGGGGGGGGGGGGAACGGTATTTTTTTTTACATTTTTCATCGTAAGTCGAAAACTATGCGGTCTAGAAAAAAAAAATGAAAACGTGCAAACGGCGCTCTTTCATATGGTACCCCACATACCCTAGTAGCCCCACTTCAAATTTTTAAGACCCCTCTCCAGGCCCTGCTGTAAAAAAGATATTTATTTTTTTATTTATTTCTTATTTGCAAAATAGTTGGGCAAATGTCATCTTAAACCATTCCAAATTTCAAGTTGATACCTTTAGTAGTTCTCGAGATATCCAGCTGTGACAGACAGACAGACAGACTGAGTCACACCATAAGGGTTCCTTTTTTACCATTTTGGTACGGAACCCTAAAAAGGTGTAGCAGGTCTGTGGTGTGGACTACTTAGCCGCTCGCTTGCTTAGGATTCCGAAAACTTGAGCGAACTTTACTTAAAAATTTCACGCCATTCAATCGGCGCAGTCGCCAAATTATTATAGACATCTCGATATTTCCAGATATCGTTTATCACAGAACAAAATTTTCGTTTACGAATATTGCGCGCAATATTCTTCTTGTAATTGAATTTTCAAAAAAAATACTTTTTTAGGCTGTCAATTAGTAAAAGAGTTTTAAAAGCGAGCTAGACATTTTTGAAAAAAGGCCTTCCTTATTTAGCTTAGATCATATTTTTGTAACTTTGAGTTCTTTTGTAAGAATTAAAAAAAAATGATATGATAAGTAATTTTCTCCTAATAATCATAGGCCGAGAAACAATACAAAAATGTACCCTCCTACACTAACTAGACAGCTAAACACGCTGTGTGTATGGGTGGGTTAGTATGACTGTCGTTTAATTTTCCACTGCACCATTTAAGGGAGGTTTTTAAAAACAATTAAAATTTAATTTCGCACAGCCACCTTATCTAAATATTTTACGATCAATTAGTATCATAACTAAAATAAATACGTGTTAATAACATCATGCTAAAAACTCGCGGGTGAATAATTTCACGTATTTATTCTAATTTTGAAATGTTTGGCGGTAAACAATGTGGCTAACTTCCGGTACACAATTAGCACCACTTCCTACTATCACAGGCTGAATGTTAAACAATTCAGTAACTGTACTTTGGCTTCTTAACAAATTGTGAAAAGCGATATTTATAGTAGAGTTCTTAATTGGTTGGTTGGTAATCTTATCCATTTGAAGCCAAACATTTAATATCATTGTTTGAAGCTGCTAAAATGTATTCACAAAGAAATGAAAAAGTTATATAATGAACGGTATAATTTACAAAAATAGGTTTCAACCCTTTTTCTATTACATTATATTACAGCGCACTGGAAGAAATCAATATGGGCATTTTAGTCGTTAGTTGCATTGCAATGCAACTAGATCCGTTGCCACTATGTCCTATTTTCTAGACTAGACTAACTAATTCCAATCCGCATCGGGCCCATGTGGTGGTTTATGACCCAAAACTCTACAAATTATGTAGGTACTTTACCTAGTAGGTTGTCTATAATTTTTAGAGTTTTACATAAAAGTGAATTTTCTTTTAACTTTATTACCTATGTTCGTCATATCTAAATTATTTAAAAATGTTTTAAACTTAAGTAATTTAAACTAATTCATTTGTTTACATACGCAGCGTAAGTAAACAAACGAATAAAACCAATCGGTCGCAATAAAGCCTAGTTCCATACATTTCTGTGAAGATTCGAAGAATCGATCACACATTCGCCATATTTGCAATGTAAATTGTAGTACGTACACGTACCCGCCATACGTCAGACAGGATTGTGTAAATAGCGAAATAGGCCAATGAAATTTTACTGCCTCTCGTTTGCTCCCGAACGAAGGTGCAAAACAATCGAAATGATGCTCTTTCAACCAGCGATTGTAGGGTTAACCCTCAGAACGCGTGGATTACCCTGTTTACAAATATTTTTTGACTTTTTTCTGCTGCCGTGTTCAGTTTACGATAACCCCTGTCAACCTTACAGTATAGTAGGAACATTTGTCTCTGTCTTTTTCTTTACATGTAAAGAGTAAGGAAAGTAACCTCACTTCTGCACTTTTTCGATGTTTTGTGTTGTTTTTTCATCATTATCATTAACACAATTTATCTTTCTTGAATAAAAGTAATTGAAACAACTTCACAGTATAGTTTGATGTAGAATTCAATACGTTTCAGCTATTAATTATGTCAAAAATATGAACCTACGCAAAGGCTTTTAGTGATTTTCTGTTTTTTTTTACAGTCATCTGTTTATACGCAATATACTTAATATTTGTAGCAACTAGAGAATTTCTTTAGCTTGTTGTATGTTTTTTTTTGTGGCTACAAGTTTATTTTTCCTTTATAAAAAAACATGTTTTCATACTTTTCGGAAGCTATGATTTTTAGTTTTATTATTATCTTTTATCTTTTGATATTTTGAGGTGTTTATTTTTACTGTACATCCACCACATGCTAGTATAGTCCCCCATTGGTGGACGGAGACAACTTTCAAATGTGTATAATTCCATGTGTTCTCATATTAAGGTAACCACGTGAGATTAAAGTTACTAGATGATAGGAATTTTCCTGACATGTTAGGAATTTTAGCCATCCGTCAGGAAAATAGGGAAAAACTATTATTGTCAGGGATTTTTGAAATCCTAAAAATAAAGTGAAACTACCTTATGAAAATACTTATTTATAAAAATTAATAATTTTGGTGAAAGAAAATGATAAAAGTCAACTAAATAAGCAATATTTTAATGTCAAATGTCAGGAGATGAAAAGTCAGGGGAAAATTCAAAAAATCTCATTATGAGATCTGGGGGCTAATTGTCTAATTCAAAAAATCTATCACAATCGCTTTCTTTTGACAGATGGATGTGTCACATTGCTGCATTTCTTTGGTAAGTTTTTATTTGTGCAAAAAAGAAGCTTCAATATGTTACATCCTGAAAGCGAATGCGATAGATTTTTAAATTAGACAATAGAAAGGCTGGTTACCCTATGTGAGATTCATTATCAAAATAATTCCCTTTAGAACCTTGGTGAACAAAGGGATGAACCGGGAGGATAGCGTCATTATTTTAATTATTGTAAAAATATTCTTTAACTAGGTATACAGGGTTACTTGTAAAACACCAACAAACTCGCAGGAGTAGATTACTAACATCATAAACAACAACATTTGCTCTACGACTTCCCCGAAAACCGACAAAAAAACGGCTTTCCGTACAAATGTCCGAACAGCTGATGGAAATTGTATGAAAAGACGTATTTTTTTGTCTGTTTTCGGAAAAGTCGTAGAACAAATGTTGTTGTTTATGATGTTAGAATCTACTCCTGTGAGGTTGTTGGTGTTTTACAAATAACCCTGTAAATGCACACCCGTAGTTTTTTTGGCAGTGAGATCTCGATACCATCACAACAAGGTAGGTATTTTGAGAATTAAAATGATATAAGTACAAAATTCATATTTGAACTTTAAAATATTCAGAAATCAAAAAATAATGATGTTTTACAAAAATTTCAAAAAACTGGCTTGACAAAAAAAATCTATATTATTTTCGAACCTGCTCACAAAATTTCACGAGAATCGGTTGAGAAATGCGACCTGTAGGTGGGAACAGACAGCCGGACATACGAAAGAATTTTTGCTGAAGCTGAAGCAGACACGCTTCACTCTTCGTGCTCGCTCGGTCAATTATAGGATGCGAAAGTCAGTATGTTCGTTTGTTTGTTTGTTACGCCTTCACATCTTAACTACCTACTGAACCGATCATCATGAAATTTTACATAACATGTCAGGGTACAGAGAAGGATATAGGGTACCTTTCTTCCCGAAAAAGTATTGTTCCCGAGGGATAGCAAAATAACTTTCCACGCAGACGAAGTCGCGGGTGGCCGCTTGTATTATATAAAATGTGATGTTTTCGCTGTTATTTGTATCCTATCTATAAGGGTAGTTTCGGACTTGCGGCTATTATTATGGAAATTTGAGTAATTTCGTCTCCTTTGTGGCTTTTGTTGTCGAATGACGTCAATCCAAAATTACCTACAAGCAACAAACATACAAATAAAGAAAATTCAGTAATAAAAGTTATTCTTAGTATCAATTTGATAGCAAGAGTCCTGATAAAAAATCTTTTAGCAAATACCCAATACACGTTTATGATTTTGTTTTCATTGCGAATGTAAACAGAAATAGTTCGCAACCCGGTTTCGTAGTGTCCGTGAAATGTTTTACGTCACAATTTTTTGCAATCAATCTCCATAAAATAGGTAGACATACTTACATTGTTCGTATGTACACATGTATATGTTCGTATGTGTAGCAGAATGTTGCATTTTTAAAATGCGAAGCGAATTTAATAGTTTTGGAAAAAAATATACTCTGTTGACTGTAATTAAACGACAACATTGCCTTTGATTAGTCATCTTTAAGTGTCCCCGCACACGGGCGCCACGCCTTAACCACAAACGCCACCACTAGAAGCTAGAAGCGGCTGCAAAAGTAGCTGAAGCGCGCAACAGCCACAAGTGGTCGGTAGTAGACTCTTGCGGTCGGTGGCCGCTACTTCTTTTGACCCTCAATTGCTTGCAGTATCATAATGGACTCCGACGAAGAAGCTTTAATTAAGCAAAACTCACGTCTTTATGTTTTAAGCTTAGGTACACTTTCGATTGCAGCGTCTAGCGACTCAAAGAAAATGCAGTAGATTTTCCATAGAGTCATTTATCTGTTACGTAGTAACTATTTATAGTAATCTCTGCCTTTACATCGTTTTGCGGTTTTCCATTGATTTTGAGCTCGTATGCCGACCAATATAATACCTTGCTTAATAATTGACAATTATTAAGCAAGGAATACAATGTTACTGATTGTCAAAAAAATACTTGTAATAAATTTTTGGCAGTGTCGGCCACAAGAAGTGAGAAGCGACGATTTGTGGCATGTGGCGACCACCGGCGTTTTACCGTGTGCGGCGATGTATGAAAACTACAGGAATAGGTCAGTGGCGGCGTTTTGTGGTTGTGGCGTGGCGCCCGTCTGCGGGGACCTTAAAACAAAGGTTTCTGATAATCAACGATCTCCGTGGTCGAGTGGCTATTAGACACTGGTTTTCCGGTGTCGCCATCTCTGAGGTTCCGCGTTCAATCCCCGGCTGGGTAAATTTAGAAAATGGACTTTTCTATAGTCACTCAGGCCTGGGTGTTTGTGATACCACTGTTGTCTCTGATTTCCATAAAACAAACAAATGCTTTAGCAGTATTTTGGAATCAGAGCAAGATTTTGTCAAATACTTTTTTATTTAATTCGCAATGAAAAATAATAAAAAATGGTTTTCATTTCAAATATTTTTGAAAATTAGATTTAACCGTTGACTATTTATCCAAAGGTTTACCTAACTTTAAATCTAAATACCTGTTTGCCGGTAAATCCCTTTGATTTAATCACAGGATTTATTTAACTTAATTTACGCAAAAGTAATTCAGTTTAATTCTACCTTCGTCAACATTGGGGAAAGCTAATAGAATCGGAACTTATCTGATGTTTTGTTTAGCGTTCTTTAAATTCTGTCAAACTTCTCTCCTACTCTGTTAATAAAACTTTTATATTATTTTATTTCACATGGGATATACACGCGACTCTTATAAGATAACCCAGTAAAATAAGACATGAAAAGGGGGTAATGGTTGCATCATTACACATGCACATTAAGGGGATACGTCTAAAAATTGTCACTTTTTGATGTAATGCCATATGTCGTGGGAAAGATCCTAGAGATCTGAAATTAAGATTTATATTTCTTTATATTTTTCTCCAGACACGTATTGAACCAGAAACACGATTCAGTGATTTTGACTCGATACATTTTAATTTCGAAAACACCTCTTAAAATTTCTGAAATGATGATGATGATGAGTTATTTACTATGAATTGATTTAGTGATTTTTGCGCCAAATCTGCCGAATCGGTCTCGCTTTCTCGGTTGTCTTCTCATTGCTATCTCGCTTTACGCTTATTTTTGACATAGCCCCTTAACTACTTAATACGGCCAAAAACATTATCCACAAAGTTAATGGTTCTATCCCGGCTTTTTGTGAACAAGTTATCCTGTAAAATGTTTTTTTTTAATAAAATTAAATTTAAAATAAGTTTACTTTTTTCAGTTTTGAGATTGCAATATTAATGAATATTACACTATGCTTATTATGATACATTTTTAAACTTTCCGGCAACTTTATACAGGGTTATTTGTAACACACCAAAAACCAGGAGTACCTATATTACTATCATCATAAACAACATATTGTTCTACGACTTTTCCGAAACCAGACAAAAAAAATTCGACTCTCCAAACAATTTTTTAAATCAAACTAGATGAGTTACTTATCGGAAACTTATTACAGGTTACGGATTACACCGAAGACCTAACTCCTGAAATAATTTAAAAAATAGAACAGAAATTGTATGAAATTATTTGACAGGTAAGTTAACTGCTACATAATACAACATGTTACAAAAAACACTGAGGTAGGTACCTACCACAGAACAAAGAAAAAAATGTACCTACCCTTCGGAGCAATGCGGCTTGCGTCATGCGTCACTTGCGCATGGTTGTACTTTGAATGGGGAATGTCCGAAAAAAATCAAATTGGATGAATATTTTTTTATAGATAGGAATAAGCTCCTTTAGTAATAGAAAAACAAATCTGAATTTTCGGTTACGTGAAAAAATTTAAAAAAATTAAAGTCTCTTCGACTTCACAAATGTAGGAAAGTAACAGCAGAATGGAAATTATACCTTTGCCAACATCTGCCACTATGACAACAGAAATTAAAAACAAAAAGTTTTGACATTTTGTGTTGACATTTTTTTTTAATACCATGTTGTGGTTGTGGCAGGTGATGGCAAAGGTATGATCTCCATTCTGCTGTTACTTTCCTATATTTGTGACGACGAAGAGACTGTAATTTATTTAAATTTTTTCACGCAACCGAAAATTCTGATTCTTTTTAGGGTTCCGTAGCCTAAATGGCAAAAAACGGAACCCTTATAGATTCGTCATGTCTGTCTGTCTGTCTGTCTGTCCGTCTGTCTGTCTGTCTGTCTGTCTGTCTGTCTGTCTGTCCGTATGTCACAGCCACTTTATTCCGAAAGTATTAAGACTACACAGTTGAAACTTGGTAGGTAGATGTATTCTGTTAACCGCTTAACGAATTTAATACAAAAATAAGAAAAATAAAAGATTAAGGGGGGGCTCCCCATACATGGAACTGAAACTGAAAAAATTTTTCTTCTTCAAACCAACACGTGTTGGGTGTCTATAGATAGGTCTTTAAAAATGACATTGAGGTTTCTAAGACAACTTTTTCTCAAAGTCAACCGTTTGAAAGATATACACCGCCAAAGTGGTAAAATGTGTGTCCCCCCCCCTTTAACTTTTGAAATAAGAGAGTGAAAAATCTAAAAAAAATATATGCTGTAGATCTTAATAAAAACTTTCAACCAAAATTAGTTTGAACGAGATATAGTAATTAGTTTTTGAGATATAGTACATTTTCCAAAACCGCAAATATAACTTTGTCATTCATACCAACACTGTGAAAAACAAAGTTATTTTTGCAGACAAAAAATTATAGGTGGTATTAAATATGGTATGGTATAAGGTAACTACGGAACCCTACGGCGCGTGGCCCGACACGCACTTGGCCGGTTTTTTTCTATTACTAAGAGAGCTTATTCATACCTATAAAAAATATTCAGCCAATTTGATTTTTTTCGGACATTCCCCATTATAGGAGTTTATGGAACTCTTTCCGAGCGAGCAATCACGGTCACGTCACGGCACGGTGCGGTTTCCAATGCAAAATACAGCCGCATGGCCGCGTGGGCCGCAAGACGCATAACGCAAGCCGCAAGCCATATTGCTCCGAAGTCTACCTTCGCCGAATATGGTAGATATAAATGGAACAGCTGATTTTTTTCGCGATTTCAGAGTTGGTCCCATAAGTAAAAGTGGTTCAGTTTAATGGTCTACCCTTTGCGGGATTACGAGATATTTTGAAACATTCTGTATAGGTACGGTACGGAACATGCGACTTATCTTAAGTCTCATAAAAATCAATAGGTTATGTTTAACATCTATTTTAATAACTCAGTTACCCAAGGGTTTACCTAGTACACGTCCCGAACAAAGTAACTTCAATTTTTTTATTTAGTTTACGTAGCTGTAATTGCGTTCCCTAGCGACTAATTAGAATTATTACTATTGACTTTGTATACCCTTCCAGTATCACTTTAGGGTTTAAGTATGAAATTGTCGTTTTGTATGGAGAATTTTAAAGAATTTCCATTTCCATCATTTTCTTAATTTATTTAACAACCATGACTGCTTATGTGTTCTTTTATTTTTATTATTTTACTCATTAAAAGATACAACTACTTAATTAAAATATTTATGTACAAATTCCACATTCATTAAGTGAAAAAAAGGTAAGTCTCTGCTAAAGTTACAACGAATTAAGTGGTTATAGTCTGCAAACAAAAAAACAGTCATTTATAAGGTTCTAAATATTTTTATCATAATTCGAAATAATAACAAACAAGCATGAAGATAATAAGAGTCAAGCATGTGGATAAGAAAAAATCTTCAATTTCATACTTAATAGGTTCCTTTTGAAGCCGTGTCCTCGTATGCAAAGTGAGCTAGGCAACTAATAGGGGAGAGGTGGCATGAAAGGGACACGTATTGAAAGGGACAATTCAAATAACCCGTAAAATAAAAACAATTTCTAGACAACACTTTTTTTGTCGAATGGCAACCTTGACGCAAGTTCGTTCGCGGCTAACTTCATACTCCTGTCATTTCAAACATGGCGGGTTCGTGCGAGTGTTGATAATGGGATTGAATAGTATTTTTTCTGTTATAATTGAGAAATGTTTTATCGAGTGCTGCAAGTTGATTATCTATGTGGGAATAACTGTTTTTTTTTTATTTTTTTTTTATTTATTTCACGAAACCAACAGCGGTACATAAAATATTTACGCTAGAAATAATTTTACAAATAAGGCCAATAACAGGTTTCCATTATAATTATAACTTAGAAACCGAACAAACAAAAGAAACAATCGAACCTAATAAGTAGGTACTGTTACAATATATTTTGTGTCTAAATTAAAGTATAACTAAGTACACCATACTAAATCATTAGTTTACTAAATCGCAAAGAAAAAATAGCATAATGAATGCTAAATTCTCAAAATTCTAAAATTATACAAACACCAACCAAACAACAAATTTTATAACAATCGAACTGAAATTCTGATATACCTACCTACGCAACTACACCTGTTAAATTTAATTCTACACATAAGTACAATAGAGAGACACAGTCAATACCGCTTCAGACCTCGCAAAACTGTCAAAAATCTCTAATTTATTTTGAACCCTAATATCCTCGCATTTAAGTAAAAATTATTGAAACCAAGATTACCCTGTTATTGTATTGTATTAATTAACAGTTTAAAAAATATTTGTAAGCGAATAACAATTTTACATAAACTTATTACCTACATTATGATTAAATATTATGTTACTAAGGGCCTGCTTCACAAAGACCGATTAAGCACAAATTAATATATTCTGTTCCATTTTTAATTGCATAGAATCGTAGATTGCGAAACAGGCACCTAATGGAATATTATTTTGTTATGCACGGTTATGCCAAATGGCAACGACACCCTACCAAAATGAATCATTAAAGTTATTAATCATCAAGACAAGATCGCTAAGTAAGTGAGGCAAGTACAGATTTTTTAAAAGCAGTTTTGGATAAGTGAAAAACATCATATTCACTAAAATGTTCATTATATATTTTAACAAGTCGTGTCAGTGGACTATTTCTAGCGTAATTAGTGGAGCATGATGGTATATTGAATAAGGGAGTGTGTCGCGTCCGTCGCTTGGGCGTGCGGTACGTGATACCTTCCACCAGACTCAGGCAATCGAAACGATTGTTTACAATATCGTGCAGGAGACACATGTCAAGCAGCCTGCGTCTATTTTCTAGGCTAATGATATTGAAGTTCTTACAAGACTCATGATAAGAATTATACGATTTGCGAAAACGATAATTTAAGTGTTTGATAAAAATTTTTTGGATCTTTTCTATACGATTTATATATATTGCATAATGAGATGACCAAATCGAACTAGCATATTCTAAAACACTGCTAACGTAGGCATAATAAACGGTCTTTAAAGTATACAGTTTAAAAAAGGGCTTACATGACCGTAAAACGAATCCTAAATTTTTAAATGCTTTAGTAGTTATATAATCTATATGACCAGAAAACATCATCTTTCCATCTAGAAGGACCCCCAAATCTCGAATTTCAAATGAATTGTACATAGCTGAACCATTAAATATGAATAAATAATAGGATTCATTTTACGAGTAAAACGTACGCATTTACATTTTTTTATATTTATATTTATCTTGTTCAGGTTATAATAATGATATAGGTTATCTAAGTCATTTCTGTTTAAGATAGGTTGGACATCCACAGGCACGAGAACAAAAGATCAGTGAACTTTAATTTGAAATTGTAGATTTTGTGGTTATGTTTTCAATTTTTGTATGATATTTATGAAAGGGACACAACATATGGTTTTGAATGAGACATTGACTTGTTGAGTTATTGATTTGTCTTTTAATTTAAGTTAGTGTTTCATTTCTAGTTAATTATAAGGAGACTGTTGATTATAAGTATATTAAGAAAAGCTATCAATAATAATTTTAAGTTCATTACATCTGAGAAAACACTATAATATTGTTTATTTCTGTTTTAGGTCTATAAAACTGCTTGATTATATCAAACTTTAAGATAAAACAGTAACATTTAATAATGAAAATAATTCCAGTCACATTAAAATTTAATTATAACATACCTCAGTAATTATTGTATATGTTACCGGCAATGTGTATAATCCGGCATTGTATACAATGCCTAGGCATTGTATACAATGCCTAAAACGATCAGGCAATGTATGAAATATAATTCATTTTATACTTTGCCTAGGCATTGTTTGTATACAATGCCTGCTGGTCCACCGGCAATGTGTAAAATAAGTATATTTCTGTTGTCTGTTATAAAAAAATAACCTCGAAATTTAAGGCTCACGCTCTGCTGCGCTTTGCGCTCGCCTTAAATTTCTAACCTATACGCGGGACCTACAGGAGTGAAGCAGGTTCGATTCCAAACTCAAATTTCTGTTGTCTGTTATAAAAAAATAACCTCGAAATTTAAGGCTCACGCTCCGCTGCGCTCCGCGCTCGCTTTAAATTTCTAACCTATACGCGGGACCTACAGGAGTAAAACAGGTTCGATTCCAAAGAGCCCCCCTCGAGCCCCCCTCGAGCCCCCTCGAGCCCCCTCGAGCCCCCTCGAGCCCCCTCGAGCCCCCCTCGAGCCCCCCATCGAGCCCCCTCGAGCCCCCCTCGAGCCCCCTTGAGCCCCATCGAGCCCCCCTCGAGCCCCCCTCGAGCCTCCCTCGAGCCCCCCTCGAGCCCCCCTCGAGCCCCCTCGAGCCCCCCTCGAGCCCCCTCGAGCCCCCCTCGAGCCCACCTCGAGCCCCCCTCGAGCCCCCCTCGAGCCCCCTCGAGCCCCTCTCGAGCCCCCCTCGAGCCCCCTCGAGCCCCTCTCGAGCCCCCCTCGAGACCCCCTCAAGCCCCCTCGAGCCCCCCTGGAGCCCCCCTGGAGCCCCCCTCGAGCCCCCTCGAGCCCCCCTCGAGCCCCCCATCGAACCCTCCTCGAGCTTTCCCCGAGCCCCCCCCCTCGAGCTTTCCTCAAGCCCCCCCCCCTCGAGCTTTCCCCAAGCCCCCCTCGATCCCCCCTCGAATCTATTCTCGAAAATCTTTTTATTATACACATTGCCGGTGGACCAGCAGGCATTCTATACAATGCCTAGTCATTGTATACACTGCCTAGGTAATGTGTGAAATAGATATCAATATTCATTATATTTCATACATTGCCTAAAAGGGCCAGGCATTGTATATGTTACCGGCAATGTGTATAATCCGGCATTGTATACAATGCCTAGGCATTGTATACAATGCCTGAAACGATCAGGCAATGTATGAAATATAATTCATTTTATACTTTGCCTAGGCATTGTATACAATGCCTGCTGGTCCACCGGCAATGTGTAAAATAAGTATATTTCGTATGTCTGTTATAAAAAAAAAACCTCGAAATTTAAGGATCTCGCTCCACTGCGCTTCGCGCTCGCCTTAAATTTTTAACCTATACGCGGGACCTACAGGAGTGAAGCAGGTTCGATTACAAACTCAAATTTCTGTTGTCTGTTATAAAAAAATAACCTCGAAATTTAAGGCTCACGCTCCGCTGCGCTCCGCGCTCGCCTTAAATTTCTAACCTATACGCGGGACCTACAGGAGTGAAGCAGGTTCGATTACAAACTCAAATTTCTGTTGTCTGTTATAAAAAAATAACCTCGAAATTTAAGGCTCACGCTCCGCTGCGCTCCGCGCTCGCCTTAAATTTCTAACCTATACGCGGGCGGGACCTACAGGAGTAAAACAGGTTCGATTCCAAAGAGCCCCCCTCGAGCCCCCCTCGAGCCCCCCTCGAGCCCCCCTCGAGCCCCCCTCGAGCCCCCCTCGAGCCCCCCTCGAGCCCCCCTCGAGCCCCCCTCGAGCCCCCTCGAGCCCCCTCGAGCCCCCCTCGAGCCCCCCTCGAGCCCCCCTCGAGCCCCCTCGAGCCCCCCTCGAGCCCCCTCGAGCCCCCCTCGAGCCACCCCGAGCCCCCCTCGAGACCCCCTCGAGCCCCCCTCGAGCCCCCCATCGAACCCTCCTCGAGCTTTCCCCGAGCCCCCCCCCCTCGAGCTTTCCTCAAGCCCCCCCCCCCCTCGAGCTTTCCCCAAGCCCCCCTCGATCCCCCCTCGAATCTATTCTCGAAAATCTTTTTATTATACACATTGCCGGTGGACCAGCAGGCATTCTATACAATGCCTAGTCATTGTATACACTGCCTAGGTAATGTGTGAAATAGATATCAATATTCATTATATTTCATACATTGCCTAAAAGGGCCAGGCATTGTATACAATGCCTGCATTTCATACATTGCCGGTAACATATACAATGCCTAGGCATTGTATACAATGCCTGCATTTCATACATTGCCGGTAACATATACATACTACCTCCAAATTAGGTACTGTCCCTTTCATAAATTACTGCGTCCCTTTCAATACAGTCTATTTATGAAAGGGACAAATTACATTTTTTTTAGAGATGTGAAAATAAACAACTAAGACTTGATTAATGAAAATTATTGCATTTTATTTCAATAGTTTAATATTAAACGCTTCCTATGTGACTCCAACTTGTTCCAAATATTTTCTCAATCTCTTACTAGGGCCTCAAAATCAAAAATGTCCCTTTAATGCCACCCCTCCCCTACCAAGCCATGGTAGGAGCGTAGGGGAATGGCTTAGTTTCCAGATTTATATCCTTCATACGTTAACTAATCGTAACTGAAACCCAATAATATAGTAACTAGTCTTATAAATGTGGGAAAATTGAAACTGTTTTGTACTTAAGGCTGTAGACTCGCATCACGTTCCACTTTTAAATTTTCAATACAAATGATCAAAACAACTCTGCGCGAGCCGTAATGAGGGCGAACTTTGAAAATTCCTATTAAATTATTAAAGAGATATAAGTATATACAAATCACGCAATACATTAGACAAATACCTCATTATTCCTAAGAAATATCAAAAATTACTTTAGATTCTGTAAATACCAGTAAAAAAACATGTCAAAGTGTACCAATTTGAGCATTTTTTAATATTTTACTTCTCTGTGATTAAAAGCATTTTCTTAAATTTTCTCTCTATAGGGAACTCCTTGACAATAAAAACAATAAGAGAAAAAATAAATATGAGTCGTATTCTTATTTGTTACAGCTGAAACGTTTCTGAAAAATACCTCCGAAAAGCAAATTTGAAATTCCACTTGAACAGATTGTCTTCGTTTTAAAATACCTGACAATTTATTATGTTTTTCTCTCTATGCGGTACTAATTTAAGAATTTTGCTTCCTAAAACTAAAGTTTACATCAATAATAATGCTTTCATTCTTTAGATAACTTCATTGGAAAAACACTAATTTCGTTGAAATTAAAATATACAGCCTTAATCGGTATGATTAGGGAATAATGTAGAATAACAATCTGAAAACGGAGCCATTTTGGCTATTTTAGTTGCCTCACTTTTGCCAGTGCGCTTTGTAGAGAACTATCGTTCTAGGTGTTATTATTCTAAGCTTAATACCTTGATGAGAATAGGCAATAAAAGTACTTACTTTAGTTCTTCAATTTACGTTGACGTCACACTAACGAGCTACCTACCAAGAGCGGCCAGACAATACGTAATAAGCGCTTACAGATGTCCAGATAAAGTGCCTTTATTACTATGGACAATCAACAGTTACATGTAAGGGAGTGAAGGTCAAATTACGTCTTAGTGCTTATACGACTCAAGCTTACCTAAGGGATGCTTAATAATCTAGCTAGTCATAAAGGAGTTGTAGAGTGCGCGAACGGGTAACTAAGCGATTCTTTCGCAAACTTGTTTAGGGTGCTTATGGAGTAGGGTTACCAGACGTCAGGATTGGTCCTGACCTGTCAGGTTTCCGGCTGGACTTGGAAAATATCAGGCTTTTTGGATTATTCACATTGTAGAAAACAAAGCTTAGAAATCAAACTTTATTTATTTTTCTTTTTGTTAGTATGTGTACAAATAAGTGTAGAAAAAGCGTAGAAAACAATAAGCTAATTATAGGTTTTCGCTTAAATAGTAACAATATAGAATTTCACAAAACAACAATTTTATGTAGGTACCTATCTAAACAAAATTGAGTAATGCACATCATGCTAGCATGAGCTTTTATTAAATAAATAGATGTTCAATAAAGATTAAAGTGTGGAAGCGATTAAAAATGCGACATCGGCAGAACTCGCGCATAACAAAAAACCGGCCAAGTGCGAGTCGGACTCGCGCACGAAGGGTTCCGTACCAAAAAACGGCAAAAGAACCACGTTTGTTGTATGGGAGCCCCCCTTAAATATTTATTTTATTCTGATTTTAGTATTTATTATTATAGCGGCATCAGAAATACATCATCTGTAAAAATTTCAACTGTCTACCTGTTGTCGTTATTAATATCGAGCAAAAAACGGCAAAAAAAAAAAACACGTTTGTTGTATGGGAGCCCCCCTTAAATATTTATTTTATTCTGATTTTAGTATTTATTATTATAGCGGCATCAGAAATACATCATCTGTAAAAATTTCAACTGTCTACCTGTTGTCGTTATTAATATCGAGCAAAAAACGGCAAAAAAAAAACACGTTTGTTGTATGGGAGCCCCCCTTACATATTTATTTTATTTTGTTTTTAGTATTTGTTGTTGTAGCGGCAACAGAAATACATCATCTGTGAAAATTTCAGCTGTCTAGCTATCACGGTTCATGAGATACAGTCTGGTGACAGACAGACAGGCAGACAGACAGACGGACAGACAGACAGACAGACGGACAGCGGAGGCTTAGTAATAGGGTCCCGTTTTTACCCTTTGGGTACGGAACCCTAAAAACAACTTACGCTAGAAACATACTATAGTATTGTGTTGTGTCGTGTCGCAATCTGTCGTGTATCGTTTTCATACATTTAGTATGGTTAGAAACACATTACTACAGTGTGTCGTTGGTGTCGTGTCGACATAACACAACACAAAATCAGTGTGTCTCTAGTCGTAGGTACTAAATGTATGAAACCGATACGCGACAGATCGCGACACGACACAACACAACATAATAGTATGTCTCTAGCGTTATACAAATAAGTAAGTACAGGCCGCGTAGCAGCACAGAATGCAGCAGTTCTCAAACTGTTAAGGTATGATTCCGATGTCGGCAGCACTGCTGCTGTGTGCTCCAAATTGAACCCTAATGTTACGTTTGAAAGGCTCAATTTGATGTGAGCGGAGAAGCGACGCGACACTGCTGCGCAACACTGCTGCGCGACACTGCTGCGCAGTAGTTACGTTATTTTACAAAATTTACGTTATTTCAGTAAATAACGTTAATTACTTACTTACTTTTTGTAACCGTTACTTTAAAATTAACGTTATTCCAATTAATAACGTTAATTTTTTACCGATAATTTTACCGGTACTAAAGTTTAACGCTATATTTAACGGTAATTTTACCGGTACAATATTTTTACCGGTAAATTTACTGATAAAATATTTTAACGGTATTTTTAAAGTTATTTTTTTATCGTTATTTTTTTAACGGTATTTCAATCCCTGCTTTGACGTAACCTTTAACACAGATAATATAATATTATAGCTAGGTACTGCTGCTAATAATAATAATAAATTAAATGAACATTTATGAAGCTTTGTCGCCTTTTTAGTAGGTACATTACAATTACATGACATCTACGAGATTATATTGCATAATCAATTAACATTGTTATGAATGAGAACCAAAACTTTTACATAGTAGTACCTAAACTTATATAAGTTCAACAAAAGTGTCATCAAAGCCCAACCACGCATCAAAAGTTTTAGATAGATTGTGACGTGACATCTCTTCAATATTGAAAAACTTTATCTTGGCCATATATATATCGCGATATCTAATGCGCCTAGGGTTACCAGATGACAGGAATTTTCCTGACATGTCAGGAATTTTAGGTATTTTTCAGGAAAACGGGGAAAAACTGTATTTGTCAGGGATTTTTGATATCTCAAAAAATGTAAATAGTTAATGAAAACATAATTTGTTAATCATTTTGGTGAGAATAAATTATCAAACGTCAATTAAATGAAGAATGTACTTGATGTCGGTGTACAAATTGTCAGGAAAGGACATCATCCATGTTTCATACATTTTTGGTGCAAATATGAAAGTGCCGGCCAAAGGATAAAAGTGCTTTATTCTGATAGATTTTGTCCACCTAAGCATTTCTTATTATGGCACCAAAGCTGTAGCACCGCTTCACATTTCTGTCAAAATGTAAGAAAAGACAGATTTTTTGAACTTATTTAAAATCAAGTATAGCGGTGCTACAGCTTCGGTGCCATAATAAGAAATGCTAAGGTGCACAAAATCTAAAAGAATAAAGAACTTTTGCTTTTTGGCCGGCACTTTCACATTTAGACCAAAATGGACGATGTCTTTTACTGAAAAGTCAGGCAATAAGTCAGGCAATCTCATTATTAGATTTGGTAACCCTAACTGCGCCCGTCCGTCACACCTATTTATATCGGTTATCGGGTAAATTATAGAGGCTCTGTATTGCTGTCACGTAAAATTTGCTTCCAATGTTGCTCTTAACATTTAAGATCTACCTTAGCAATTGAAATTTATAATTCAGAAAAGGAAAATTTAATGAGAAACTCCAACTCAGTTGTAGAGACAATATTATTAAAAGACAACTTCGAATTATTTTAAGTAAGTAAGTACCCTCTGTTTATTAAATGGCTCATACGTAATAGAAAATACTTGCACGAAAATGATGTGAGTGAGCCATAGTTTCTTTTTTTTTTTTTGTATGTTTTTTGGAAAGGCAAAGGAATACAGTGCTCTAACGTTGTTTATTTTTTTTTGCTGTTTTGCTTGTGTTTTGTTTAAAATTTTTGTTTTTTATTCTATTATGTTTGTATCTATGTTTTTGTTTGCTTTTTATCTCTGTTTCGTGATGTCACTACTGGTCTCAGTGGAATAGCAGTGCAGTAGACATTGTCTGCTGCTTTATACTGAGCTGAGGTCAGTATTGGCATCATATAGCACGTAATTTATTGTAGGTATTTAACATGGTTTTCGTTCATTATGCTGTCTTTATTTTGTGCCCATTCTATTCTAAAATAGAAATGTTTTTTTTTACTTGAGATTTTTGCATTTAGAATTGATCTGGTGCGAGTCGTATTTTTTCTAGTATATTTAAGTAGTATTGGAAATTATTTTTTTGCTTATTTATGGAGTGATTTTTAGTTAACTGCATCCTGCATCCGACACAAACATCTCAGTATCGAGAAAAAAACGCTCGTAAAAAAAATGATAGAGCAATTTTGAATGAGAAATTTATACAGCGCCATCTACCGCCAAAAAGCAAAATGAAATTTCTAATGAAGAATTTTCTATCGAGTATTTCTTCTAGATATTTGTGCTAGGGGTAATCAACTCGGAAGTCTTATAAAGCTTTTGTTTTGTATTTATTTGGAAAAAAAAGTTGGTCGTACTTACCTAGCTACTTTTTTAGGTACTTATGCTATTTCGTTGTTATTTTCATTCAAGTTCAATAAAAGTCGAACACCGAAAGCTATGATCGCAAATGGTTGGTTCTCGATGTGTTTCGAAATAACATCCATTACTCGAGAAATTGTTTCAAATCTAATATTAGAATGGGGTGTTAATATCGGTTGAGCATCGACAATATTCGCATTATAGATAAGTATCTATGCGGTTTTACTAGCACGTTTACGAAGTTAAACTAAATTACCTACGAAGTTAGAAAAACGTTCAGATAAAAATTAGTAATATTAAGGCTGTATATTTGCATTTCAACGAAATTAGTGTTTTTCCGATGAAGTTATCTAAAGAATGAAAGCATTATTATTGATGTAAACTTTAGTTTTAGGAAGCAAAATTCTTAAATTAGTGCCGTATAGTGAAAAAAACATAATAAAATGCCAGGTATTTTAAAACGAAGACAATCTGTTCAAGTGGAATTTCAAATTTGCTTGTCAGAGGTATTTTTCAAAAACGTTTCAGTTGTAGCAAATACAAAAACAGGTAGACAGTTGAAATTTTCACAGATGATGTACTTTTGTTGCCGCTATAACAACAAATACTAAAAACAGAATAAAATTAATATTTAAGGGGGGCTCCCATACAACAAACGTATTTTTTTTGCTATTTTTGGTACGGAACCATTCGTGCGCGAGTCCGACTCGCACTTGGCCGGTTTTTTATTTCTTTCTCCAGATAAATTTGTCGAAGCGAAAAAGAAAATGTGGCAAAACATTTTCCACGATAATGTAGCCAATCACATGAAGCGAAAACGAACCCACGAATGCCTCCGTTCTTATATGAAATGTTTTTAATAGAAAACGTCTGTGGCGCTCCATGGAGATAATATGGGCCTATAAATAGCACATAGTAAAGAGTATTTTCTTTTGTTTTGTGAGCTGCCAATACAAAAGAAAATATAAAACAAAAGAAAAATAAATGAAAATAAGATTTTCAAAATGCCAAAAAACTGTAGGCTCGATAGATGGCATTGATAAAAAAGTATGTGTGTCAATGTTTTTTTTTACTAAGCTTCGAAGAGTACTCAGCTAGGCAGGCAGATGTAACCCGAAAATGTTTCTCTTTGGGCAAATGTCTGCCAGCGAGCGCTTACTTGCCTCTTTGGTACAGGCCGTTTATTTTTAAAGGCTAACTTTGACACTTTTCTTTCCATTAACGCCATCTAGTGAGGCAAATAGTTACTATTTTTATTTTTTAATGTCACTTTGAAAAGCCCGCATTGGATTTCGATGGAAACTCACATACATTTTCCGTTTTAAAATAATCTTATTACGTACGTACACTATGAAAGGTAATTAAGATAAGTAGTATAAGTACTCGTATTTATAATTTTTAACATCCTACCAATCTACTAATACCCCTGAGAGATGGGCAAAAGACCCGGTTTAAACCTTAAACCCAATAAAGACCCACATTGTAAGTTAAAGAAACGTTTTACAGCCTTTTTATTTCTATTGATAAGTCAAATGTGATGTTGCTATGGAAACAATTTCTTAATAAATTAATACAGAAAAAAATTCAAAGGGCGAAACATCCTCTTATTTCTAAAGATTCTATTAAGTTCAACAAAATGGTCCATGGGCGTTGACGTGGTTTAAACCCAGCATTCGGGTTAAAACGGTTCCTTTGCCCATTTCTACCCCTGACTAACCTTTATCAATGTTCTTTTCTATCAAGGGGCTGCTGGAAGAAATTTCAGTCAAAGTCAAAGTCAAAAGTCAAAATGTCTTTATTCAAATAAACTTAATAATGCACTTTTGAATCGTCTTTATTTTCCTACCACCCGTTTTCTTTTAAATAAATAATATTTAGAACGTTTAACGTTTAAAATGTTATTTATTTTTTACGTTACGTTACATACTTATTATAATGGAAACACAGGGTAAGCATTTATCTCGATGGTTAGCAAAGTACTCTACATCACTTGAGAAAAAGATCAGTTTTCCCTTTTCATCCTTTTATCTTTTGTTAAAGCGATCCCACGTAAACACTAACTTAAATAATCAAATAACGTTACACGATCTATAAACTGTAAGTATCATATTTCTGTGTTAAGGCGGTTGTATGACCGAAAGTGGCGCCCTCAGAGGTTTTTATTTAATAAGTTATTAATAAATAAAGATTTTAATAATGTTTATCGTGGAGATTTTAGGGCCCATGGTCTAGTATTTTTAGACGGTATCACTACATGCCCTCGTAGTCATTCGTAGAAGTAGATAGCAAATGTGTCAAAAACGGGCACTTTTAGCAGTTTTTCTATCTACTTCTAGCAGTGACTACTAGGGAATGTAAGAATACCGTCTAAAAATACTAGACTGTGGGCCCTAAAATCTCCACGATAAACATTATTTAAATGGAATAATAGAATTATAATATTAAATAAAATTCACCGCGGCGCCACTTTCGCTCAAGGTACCACCTTAAGGCTACGTTATGCGAAAGCATTTGTCTCTGTCTTTTTCTTTACGTATAAAAAGTATGGAAAATAACCTCACTTCTGCACTTTATCAACGTTTTTCGTTGTTTTTTCATTATTATCTTTAGCACAATTATTATTCTTGTAAAAAAGTTATTGGAGCAACTGCACAGTACGTTAAAGTGTATTTTGATGTAGAATTCAATACGTTTCCGCTATTATTTACGCCAAAAATATGACCCGCGACAAACGCTTTTGATGATATTCTGTTTTTTTTAGAATCATCTGTGAGGCTGATACGCAATTTAATACTTGTAGCTACTAGATAATGTCTATAGCTTGTCGTATGTATTTTTTGTGGCTACAACTTTAACGTTTTCTATATAAATATATGCCCGCGCAAACCATGTTTTCCTATTATGGCCCCTTAAAGTCCTTTTTCTTATGTTATTCCATTACCCATTAATTCCGTAGCATTATTACCTACCACTAATCTCCAGTAAGTGCAGATT
The DNA here is from genome assembly GCA_943789525.1 of Agriphila geniculea. NCBI lineage: Eukaryota > Metazoa > Arthropoda > Insecta > Lepidoptera > Crambidae > Agriphila > Agriphila geniculea. Next base: position 17,730,860 of record OX038890.1, read on the forward strand.
AGTGGTAATAATGCTACGGATTTGTTATTAAATGGATCATTAACGTTTTGTGTAGGTACTTACGTTTTCGTGTCAAACATATCGATAATGCGATTCTTAAGGTTATTTTGACTCAAACTTTTCAATAGAAATAAAGTACTTATAGGTAGCTATCTATAAATGTTAATAAGAAGTTTTTTTGTTTTGGTAGTTATAGGATAAGTAAAAATAAAAAAAATACAATTACTTAATTATTTCTGTCATTAATTAATTTTATAAGATATGAATTGATTATTGCATTAACGTAGCTTTTTATGAAATTAAATCTCTCTGCCTCTAATTATAGAAATAAGTCATAATTTTTTTCAAAAACAAGCAAATTAAAAAAAAAATGTAGTTTTCGCAACTAAAATCTTTTAGGTAGGTAAGTAAGTACTTAGTTTATTTAAAAACATATAACTAGTTATTTTCTTTAATTACGTAACTTAAAAAACGCATCAAGTCAATCTAAAACCGTTTTGTACAAAATAAAAGAACTAATAAAATATCACTTTTCCTCTTTCAACCAATTTATTGAGTTATTGTATTGGTCTATTATTAGAATCGCGTAAATATATCCTATTACGTTGTTGATTGATTAAAACTCAATGAGAAAGTGACTCTTACAAAATGATTAATTGCTTTTTTACCACCATGAACCATATATGAATCATCGTTATTGTGACAGTTAAACTTCCATTATTGTTATTTACTGAGCTAGAAACAGTTTGCCAAGGAATAAGAACATTTTGCTTGGATTCTTGGATGCATTAATTTACAAAACTTTTTAACTCTTTACCGAATATGAACCTATACGAAATGTGATAAGTATAATATTTATTTATTGCACCGAATCAATCGTATGTAGTTTGTATAAAATGCAACCTAAGGCGTGAAATACACAGAAGCGACGCGGCGCGGATACGGCGCCAATACAGTGCAGATGTGAGACTTTCGGATGCTTTCGGCCAATCAAATACACATATCGCCGCCGTATCTGCGCCTTATCTCCGCCGCATCTCTTCTGTGTATTTTTTCACGCCTAAAGCTGTCGCTATACTGTCTTATTCAGAGATGTTTCACAAACTGGAGTGCAAGACTGTTCTAACAAAACCTGGTTTAATGCTTGTAAACCAATCACAACGCACCTTTTAATTCTTAAACGGTGGGACTAAACGTTAAACTGTCACTCTGAATACGATTTGCGATAAAATGGCGTTAGTCCGCAGTTTAACGCCATGTTAACTTTGGCCCTAGTTTAACGAACGCGCTCTGAATAAGACAGATACACCCGATTGCACTAAACTTAAGGATCGCCTAAGTCTGTTCCTAACTACAACACGACCAAATTAAAACGGTGTCAAACTTAGCGGTCATGTAGCTGTCATTCGCCTACTTAACTTGGTCGAGTTGTAGTTAAGAAAAGACTTAGGCGATTCTTAAGTTTAGTGCAATTGGGTGTTAATGTTGTTGAAAAAGAAAAAAATAAGACAATCTTTGGACGAACGACACGGCGACATCAACGTAGGTAACACGTTCTTTGTCTGCTGGGATAAATCATTTTTTGTTCCAACTTACTACCGAACGCCCGGAGGGAGACGGAGGAAGCTGAGTAATATTTGCATTGGTATACGTACAGTATGAGGCAAACTTCTTGACACTTTTACGACGGAGTGGTGATAAGTTCACGCATGTGCACTTGCGAGCGACCAATAGCGCGCGCCCCTCTCCTGCCCCGTCCGCGTACCAAAATCAGGGACCGGAAAACCCCTTTTTTGACTAAGCTAATTGTTAGGGAAACCCTATTAAAAAGCTTATCAAATGATAGGGTTTCCCTATCGATTCGATAGGGTTAGTCGACGATAATTATGCTTACCGTATTAATAGGGTTTTTGAAAACAAGTTTATGAAATAATCAAAAACTCTTTTAACGATCGGCGGTTCATGAAATACCCAATCAAAACTCCTTTAACGTTAAACGGTCCCGGTCCTTCGGCCCGGGGCCCTATTTTTGAATCGCTTGGCAGGCGTCGAGCGCTCTTTTCTACTGATTTTCGTTCGACATCTCATTGTTTTGAGTCATATGTCGAACGAAAATCAGTAGAAAAGAGCGCTCGACGCCAGTTGAGCGATTCAAAAATAGGGTCCCTGGTGGGACTAGGTAGAAATTGCTTGAACACGTTTTAAAACCCCTTCATAAAGCCTTCATAGGGTTTTTGGATTCGGTAAGTGGTTACTTGGGCTACCCTTTCGATAGGGTTACCGTATTGATAGGGTTTTTGAAGACAAGTTTATTAAATACCCAATCAAAAACCCTTTTAACGGTAACCAGTTCCAGTCCTTGACCAAAATACGCGTTCTATGCAATCCCCATCCGATTTCAAGATGTTTGCCTCGTAGGAACTGTAATACTTAGATGTGGGTTGGGTTGGGACGTTTTGCTCATTGCTCTTACCTTCTGGTACAGGAACGGCCTGGTGAGGGCCAGGTACCGCTCCAGGGCCATGGTGACGGCGATGCAGACGCTGCCGATGCCGAACACCCGCAGCACAACCCTGGCTGCGCAGTACACCTGGGTATTTCTCGCTCCTGGCACGTGGTCTGCTACGAGCATTGCGCACATCATGCCGATCTGTAGGCGAGAACATTAATTACTTAGATTTTTTACTGGAGTATTATGTTGTAAAGTCCATACCCAAGTAGCAGATCTCAGACGAGTCACACACTCCTAGTAACTATTTTAGTGTAGAAAATGAAGCGATCTTTTGTATGGAGGCCTCAATCGATGATACAAATCTAAGTACAAATATAAAAAAACCAAGTGAGGGACCACTACCTTCCTTTCTTACAATATTTAATAATCTGTGCCACTGCTATCATAGGTATGATCAGCAACTAAAGTAACTTAGCACTTTAGTACTTTGTCATAGCAACTATTTGAGAAATGTTTACTGTATGTAAGACATAAATCCAAAACGTTGCTATGATAAAGTACTAAAGTGTTATCGTTGCTGACTGTGCCTACCTATTCTGTCATGCATGCAGATTTTAGTAGACTAAGTAGAAAAATTACGCGCGCAATCTCGAACGACGTTATTGTTAGAGATTTGAAATGTAGTTGACCGAGCGAACGCGAAACGTGTCCGTTTCAGCTTGGGCAAAAATGCTTTCGTATATCTGTCCGGCTGTCTATCTGCTCCTCTATAGTACCCTTAGCACGAACAGCTATCGAGAAAAAAAACGCGCGTAAAATCACTCGATAGAGAATTATCTATGGAAATTTTAATTCCGCTATTCGGCGATAGATGGCGTTGTACAAATTTTCAATACAAAATTGCAATATCGAATGATTTTACACGCGTTATTTTTTGCGATAGCTGTTCGTGCTAAGGGTACTGGTCTCATTTCTCAACCGATTCTCGTGATATGAGTTGTGAGCAACCCTCCGAAAAGATAGCGATTTATTACGTTTAACTGTCAAAAGACAATGGAATTTGACAGTTGAGTGTCGATAAAACGCTATATCACGCGATATATCGTGTTTCGATGATCGTGCTAGAGGGGCAGGTTAGATAATTATAAAGATTTTTTTATGTCAATTCAATTTTCCTAAGTTTTTCGAAGAAAAAACAAATTTCAGCCATTTCGAAAAAAGTGCAAAAAGTGCTGAAATTTGTTTTTTCTTCGAAAAATTTCGAATTTGTGATCTTAAGCTCACAGAGCTACTAAGCTCTGTGAGCTTAAGATCACAGAGCCACTAATGTAGTTTATTATTATCATTCTTTATTGATGTTGTCAAAATTATTATCAACCATTATAAAATGATTTGATTTAAACGTATGAAACGATCATTTTAGTATCATTGGATGGCAAATCGTGAAAACAGTTAGGTCTATGAATATAAAGGCTTGACTATTCTTGTGACTTACTTGGCACAATGGCTAACTTGTTTGGTAAATTAAGGTTATCTAGATAAAGCTGGGGTCATTGTAACTGGGATCGTAAAGTACCGGTACGACTAAAAAACAAATATTTTAAGTTTAAGGTATTCCCATAGACATAGAAAAATTTCGCTACGATATTAACTTTATGGGTATTCCGGCGATTTCAGAACTGACAGACGTCTTATGTTTACTCTCTCTACGATTGAAAACTAAATGATGTCACGGGTCTCTTACTGATGTCACATGACGTAAATATAATCTTAAAATTTTGACCGGAAGTGGAAGATTTTCATAAGCTTCTGGCCAATTTTATTTGCGATTATCTTCTGATCCTCGCTTAGCACAACTTTTCCGACCGTGTGCCATGCATTTCATCGTGATGTCATATGACGTAGGCAATACTGTCGCGGGCTCACGGACTATTAGTACAAGACTGAAGATTGGTACTCCTTTTTAATGGGGTAATGGATGTAGAACAAGTAATTAACGTAACGACGTTACAAAAAGTCTCCCATTTGTAATCGCAAGTCGATCTTGACCTACCTAATATAGTAATTTATTATAATGACAGAAGTAACCACTATACAACGTGTTACGAAATAAACACGTAATGTCATTTTGATATTAATTTTTGTATGAAACAGCTGTTTTTTTCGCGATTTCAAAGTTGGTCTCATAGTAAAAGTTGTTCAGTTTGTTGGTCCCTATCTACCATATTCGGCACATAGACATAGAAAAATTTATGATTCGGCATTAGGGGTTATTTTGTAACACGTACAAAAACAGGGTAAAAAAATCTTCTGTTGTAAAACTAAATTAGTGTAGGGCTTAAATGTATGTATGGATGGAGTGAATGAAGTTTATGAAATCTCAAACTCTATAGCAACCACATTCTTGTAACACCAATAATAGTCTGTCTAAAAAGTCAGTTTACATGGGTAATTTCAAGGGTAATTTTAATACCCACCCTAGCAATACAGCAAATAATAATATTATAGTTTATTTGTACAATCTTGATAATTTGGAATAAAAATATTTATATTATTATAAAAGATGATAAGTAAATAAAAAACATTTGATTATGTACACTGTACATAATCAAATATTTTTTAAGTACAGGATTACAGGAAAAGTCAACAAATAAAAAAAATGCTTCACAGCATAATGTATATACTTACTTTTATTAACTTTTACTTGCCTATACAAAAAAAAGCTAAGTCGACTAATAAAAAGAAACCTGTCAATGCTTTTCCTGTATTCCTGTACTTAAAAAATATTTTGTTTTTTATTTACTTATCATCTTTTATATAAATATTTTTATTCCAAAGTATCAAGATTGTACAAATAAACTATATATTATTTGCTGTGTTGCTAGGGTGGGTATTAAAAATTACCCTTGAAATTACCCATGTAAACTGACTTTTTAGACAGACCAGCACAGCACCGTGTGTAAAAGTACAAACGAATTCGTAAATGTCTTTTGACAAATGTTGACTCGTAAACTCCGTAACATAACTCGACTGTACTTAACGACAACAAACAGCCAAATTGACTCAAGCGGTAAGAAATAACGGGAAGTTTAAATTGTCTACTAGTTTGGAACAAAGTTATGCCCTAGGGGGTCTCCAAACTACGGCCCGTGGGCCAGCTCCAACCCGCGAGCACCAACAATCCGGCCCGCGAATGCGGACTGGTTCGTACCAATATACTGTACTTTCACAGAATAACTAATAGTACCTACATGTAGTACTTTACAGTGTGTTGGTACGATGTAGCTAGCTCCTGCCTGCCCAGCATGACCGATTTATATCGCGTGATATAGCATTTTATCGACACTCAACTGTCAAAATCATTTGTCTTTTTGACAGTTAAACGTGATAACGCTATATCACGCGATATGAATCGTGATATGCCGGTCATGCTAAGAGGGCTGGCCCTTGGGACTTCGTGAAGGAATTAGTCTGGCCCTTGGCTAAAAAGTTTGGCGACCCAGGCCCTAGGGTCAAAGTCATCCCCTTTCTATTTGTCTCAAGTCGTTAAATAGTTAAACTTGACTTTCGCGGTTACACCACTTCTGACAAACAGCTCATAAAAAGTAACGATGTTATCAGATTCATATAAAATTTAATATTTCGCTAAGGCAATCTGAGTAAAGTAGTAAATTACCTATATAAAACTTTTGACATGAAAACTATTCTGATATCGTAAAATGTAGGTAATGGAGGATGTGTTTTGAAAATTGACTTCTGAAATTAGAATGGCTTTTCTTTTTCTTTTCCTTTAAGATTATCTTTTTTTATGCACAACGGGTTAGTGCTTGACCTTCACCTCACCTTATGATAAGTGACGATAAGGCCGAAGAAGGTGGAAGCGTACCACACCCGGAATCCTCATCACTGAGGATAACTATCGGAACACAACAATTTTTAAATTGTTGTAATGGCGTCAGACTTACGTAAGATGGTGGTAGCTAGCCAGACGGATACCACCAACCAAACCGAGTACAAATCTGGGAATCAAACCAGGGACCCCTGCGTCTAAACCATTAGACCACAGAGGCAACTAAAATCTATATAATTAGTCTAAAGACTTAGGTATTAGTGCTCGTTTACGGAGACGCGGGGCGTCAGGCGGCGCGTGCGACGGGGCCTCTCGCGGCGCGTCGGACGTTTTTTGTGTTTACGGAGAGGCGGCGCGTGAAGCGGCACTTAGCATCGCACGCGTAAACACAAACATATGGCACTATATGATGCTGTTTATAGAGACGCGTCGCGTGCGGCGTGGCGTCGCCCGCGACGTTGCCCGCGGTGACTCTTCAAACGGCTAGCGATGCACGCGACGGGCCCCGCTGCGGCGGGCGGGGGCGGCGCTCAATCAAATCGACTAATTTTAGTTTTAGTTTAGCGAGAGAGAGAAGGTTCCGCCGGCCGCGGGAATCGCTTCATCGAGAGTTGCCGTCGCGAGCGCCGTCACGGGCGCCGCCGCGGGCGCCGTCGCGGGCGCCGCCCCATTTCAAGCAAACGCGTGTAAAATCGCCTCTCCGTAAACACACTCATACAACGCCATATGTTTGAATTTAGTGCGGGCCGCGCCGCCGCACGCGACGCGCGACGCCCCGCGTCTCCGTAAACGAGCACTTAGAGTGCTTTGATCATTCGCGAGTTTTTTTTCTAGTTTAAAATATTACATAAAGTTGAATGCTGACTTACCAAAGCGACCAGATCATTTGCAGCCAATGACGTCAGAAGCAGCAGATGCTTTCTATTCCTCACCCTCCTCTCCCCCCATCTCAGCGCGATGATCGCTGTGGCGTTCCCGATAATCCCTATGGCGTACACCACCTTAATGACAGTGAACAGCATCTTCCCATCATGTCTGTGTGGTGTCATTTCTGTGGCATTTATCGTGCTTATCATTTCTGTGGTCATGTACTCGGTAGTTCCTAGAGGCTCCATTTTTGAGTTGAAGATTGAGGACAACTGGAAACGATTGACGATGACGATCTTCACATGTTTTTGTAATCTGAAAAAGGATTGAAAACAGCTCTTAATTTCGAAAATTACTAGTACGAGAATTCAAGAGTACCTAATATAAAAAAAATGTAGACGATACTAATGGTTTTCAACTTTTCTGCTATTTTACAGGTTATAGCTAGTTCTCTACCTATATCAAGAAATCAAAAGTCACTTTTGTTTGTATAATTTTATGCTCAAATCTCGTCCTGCTGGTGCCAGACATGGTTTAGTTTAGTTAGAATAACAGTAGGTACTTACAACGAATTATTTATTTTCGATAGTTAATGACTAAATATACATAACTATCAGAAGTTTACTGTCGCCTAAAACCCAAAACGTCTGTCTGGTTTAAATAAATAAACATACTCTACAAACAAAACAACGTGACGGTGACGCCAACTTTGCTGTTCCGGATTCGATTCCCGGCGTTTGTGTCAGTTTAGGGCCAGTTCAGACAGAAAGGAAAAAAAATAGTCTTAGGAATCTCAATGTCATTTTTAAAGACCTATCTAAAGACACCCCACAAGTATTGGTTTGATGAAAAAAAAATATTTTCAGTTTCAGTTCCATGTATGGAGAGCCCCCCCTTAATCTTTTATTTTTTTTATTTTTGTATAAAAATCGTAAAGCGGTTCACAGAATACACCTACTTACCAAGTTTCAACTATGTAGTCTTAATACTTTTGGAATAAAGTGGCTGTGACATACGGACGGACAGACAGACAGACAGACAGACATGACAAATCTATAAGGGTTCCGTTTTTTGCCATTTTGGCTACGGAACCCTAACACGGTCTCAGGGTATATTAATTAATAATTCTGACTGGTAGGTGGTCCCTTTAGATTTGGAATTGTAGAAAAACGGGTGTTTCCGTACATAAAAAGTGATGTAGCTTCTATGATTATTGACCGATCGTCATGGTAATAGTGTTAAAAGATGCAGAAGCAGACGAGAAGTGATAGTGAGTGCTGATGAAATGCTCGAGCATTTTTCCTTTCTGTCTGAAATAACCCTTAGAAAACGAACTTTTCTAGCGGAAAGTCTATGAACTTTTCTATTCATTGTTTCATATCTCATCAGACCTGATGGTGTTTTTAGGGTTCCGTACCAAAATGGTAAAAAGGAACCCTTATGGTGTGACTCAGTCTGTCTGTCTGTCTGTCACAGCTGGATATCTCGAGAACTACAAATGGTATCAACTTGAAATTTGGAATAGTTTAAGATGACGTTTGCCAAGCGTTTGCCCAACTATTTGGCAAATAAGAAAGAATGTATGTTTGTGGGTATGTGAGTTTCTTTATTCCACCATAACTTCTGAACTTTTATTACAATATGGGCATCAAATGAAAGGTCTTGATGAGCACATTCCAAAACTATATAATACTAGCTGCCGCCCGCGACTTCGTCTGCGTGGAAAGGTATTTTGCTATCCCTCGGGAACTATACTTTTTTTTTGGGATGAAAAGTACCCTATGTCCTTCTCTGTACCCCTGACAACGTGTATGCAAAATTTCATGATGATCGGTTCAGTAGTTAAGACGTGAAGGCGTAACAAACAAACAAATAAACAAACAAACAAACGGACTTTTGTATTTATAATATTAGTAAGGATGTCACTAAAATGTGTGAAATAAAAATAAATAAATTAAAAAAAATATTAAAAACACGACTGCCCTGCCATAAACGAACTAAAAAGTTAAACAACAAGTGTCATTGCAGTCGGGGGCCCTCTTTGATCAAAAATTGTTCCAATATAAGGTCCCTCGACTGCAAGGACACTTCTTGTTTAACTTTTTAGTTCGTTTATGGCAGGGCAGTCGTGTTTTTAATATTTTTTTCTTTTTTTTTCTTTTTTTGTAGGCCGCCTAATTTTCGACTTATGATGAAAAATGTTAAAAAAAATACCGTTCCCCCCCCTTTGTTTGCAAAGAGAAAAATCTAAAATAATTCTATGTGATAGTAGTTTACGTAAAGATTACAGGAAAAAAAATAAAACGATGTCTAAATATAACACACTTTTTTATAAATTCCAAAAACAAACAAAAATTCATTTGTCCCACTACCAGTCAACAGATGGCGCTGACCTAAGAAAAATTAAATTGGTTTCAATCGGTCAAGAGATGGCGCTGACCTAAGAAAAAAATAGTTCCACTATCGATCAAGAGATGGCGTTGACCTAATACTGCAATAATAATTTTATTATTCTACTATGCAGTGTAAATACACAATAAATATTATGTTATGATGGTACGGAAACCCTCGATGCGCGAGTCCAACTCGCTCTTGACCGCTTTTATTTTGTATTAAGTTCTCAAGAAGAAGGGTGTTATAACTCTGACGCGTGCATGTTATGTCTGTCTGTCTGTCTGAAGCAACGTAGCTCCCAAACTAATGGATCGATTTTGATTAATTTTTGTTTATTTTCATAAATGTTTTCATACTAAACATTGACAAATTATTCAGAGCTTTGAATCAAAGCAAAACACCGCATAAAAGTTATATATACAAAGGTTATCTTACCTTTGTTTAGTGAGCCGACTTTATCATATTTTATTAATAATAACAATAATTAGAAAGTTAATAATGTTACTTTGGCAAACAGTAGCAATAACGTGAGATAAGGCGCCCATAATAATGTTTAATGACTTATATTATAACACTTGTATAAAAGTGTTAAAAACTTTGCCCAAAATCAGCTTGTTAAATGTCTCTGTTTTAGAAATATTAAATAAATTAAAAATATTATGACATGTTAAATGTCTTTTAGGGCACGTTTATACCGGTGTTATAAAAACTTACAAAACTTAATAACGCCTTGCCATTTGATGACTATAAAAAACTTTTGCTCGTCAGTCACCTAAATCACCTTATATCAAATTAATCTACTAGGTATTCAATCCAAATCCAAATTTCATTTTCCTCCATTTTCATTCGAGATGGACACGGACGATGGCGGGGCTCTAGATCCGCATACATTATAATGCGGATTATCCTGGCTTAAGATCTTGTGATATATAGAGATGTGGGTCTACTACGTGCTAGTATAATGTTTTTATATGCCACAGTTTCTATTTGTATTCTAGATTCTAGACTCAATTTTTTGAATGATCCTTAGTGTTGCGGGGTTGATGGCATGGTACCTATTCGGCTTTTATGTGTACTTATTATCAAACATTCCGTATAAAGTATCAAGAAGAGTCATTTAGACATTAGGGCAACGTTAAGCGTGCGTGTGGTTTGAGAGCCACTTCTTCGAATGTCAATAAAAGTATAATGATGATTTAGTGAACATTATAAAAGAAATGTGCAACTTGGAATTGATTTTGTGAAAGTCATTTTCACCGAGTTATTAGTTGAAGAGTCGGGCTCTCACGTGTTTTTGTAACACGTTGCATATTTTAAAATATGGCTAAATGTTTGGCTTGTCTAAAACACACAGATTGATATTTTGTGCTTCTACTAAGTAGGTGTTTATTACAAATTTTTGTATTCTTCTTCTTTGTAATATACTGTGAAAAAATACAACTTTCACTCATAATGAAAACAGTGGGCTGAAAATATCATAATATTTCATTATTTTCAGAAAATAAATCAAAGAAGATTCAGACCTTTGACAAAGTGAATAGTCGTTTTAAGATAGCGCTGCGTTGATACGTTTAAAATGATAAATTTTCTTGTATCATTCAACATTATTTCGGTAAACAGAATCAATGGAATAATAAATAAATAAAAACCGGTCAAGAGCGAGTCGGACTCGCGCACCGAGGGTTCCGTACCATCATAATTGCACCATTAAACCACACTGCAGAGTAGAATAATAAAATTAGTATTGCAGTTTTAGGTCAGCGCCATCTCTTGACCGATAGTGGAACTAATGTTACCTTTTTTAGAAATTTGATAATTTCTAAAAAAGTGTGCTATATTGAGACTTCGTTTTATTTTTCCTATAATCTTTATATAAACTGCTATCACATAGAATTATTTCAGATTTTTCTCTTTGCAAACTTCGGAGATAAAGGGGGGGGAACGGTCATTTTTTTTACATTTTTCATCATAAGTCGAAAACTATGCGGTCTAGAAAAAAAAGAAAAAATAATTGAAAACGTGCAAACGGCGCTCTTTCATATGATATCCCACATGCCCTAGTAGCTCGACTTCAAATTTTTAAGACCCCTTTTCAGGCCCTGCTGTAAAAAAGATATTTATTTTTTTATTTATTTATTATTTGCAAAATAGTTGGGCAAATGTCATCTTAAACTATTCCAAATTTCAAGTTGATACCATTAGTAGTTCTCGAGATATCCAGCTGTGACAGACAGACAGACTGAGTCACACCATAAGGGTTCCTTTTTTACCATTTTGGTACGGAACCCTAAAAATACACCTACGTATGACGGACGGCCAAAAATTATTTGGCAAACTAAAAAATATTGAATGAACAATATAAGAAACAGTTCTTTGATTCCCGAAATTAAAAGTAACTCCGAATATTTTTTAATAGCGACCGCCTGCGACTTTGTCTACGTAGAAAATTTTTTTGCCACCCCTCGGGAACATTATGAAAAAAACTTGTATGCGAATCATGATGATCGAGAAACATCTAAACATCCAAATATTAAACTTAAATGAAACTTAAAATGCTATTAATATAAATGAGAAATTACCAATATGGAAATCTTAATGAGAAGAAATTAAGTTTATGTACACTAGAATAATTAAAATATAAAAAATAAATAGAAATGGAAAGTAAGATAGGAAATAAAACTGTAAAAGTAAGAAACCACAATGAAAGTACATTGTAAACATAAGTAAAAAAAAAGAAACGAAAATTGCCCATAAAGCAAAAGAAAACGAAAAAAAAAGTAAAAAAGAAAAATTGGCAAAAAAGACCTGCCAAAAAGCGCGGAGCTAAAGCAAGACAAAAAAAAACATTAAACTTTCACTTTTATAATATTAGTAGTTCCTTTTCCTATTCTCATTCTCATTCCTGTACTCGTTCCCGTATTATTTTTCCATTAAAAATTTGAACGCCCATAAAGCGTAACTAACAAACAAATGACTTTCACTTTTATAAGGATATGGTTAAGTGAGTATACGTTCATATATATTTTTTGATATAGTACTTTGAAAAAACTAATATCTATCATACTGTATTCATAGTTTTCTATTATATGATAGGTAGAGTACCTAGGTAGAGTTCATTTCCGCGTGTAATCAAGTGCGACTCGGACTCGCGCACAAAGGGTTCCGTACCAAAAACGGCAAAAAAATAAGTTTGTTGTATGGGAGCCCCCCTTAAATATTTATTTTATTTTGTTTTTAGTATTTATTGTTATAGCGGCAAAAAAATACATTATATGTGAAAATTTCAACTGTCTGTCTACCTGTTGTCGTTATTAATATCGAGCAAAAAACGGCAAAAAAAATCACGTTTGTTGTATGGGAGCCACCCTTATATATTAATTTTATTCTGTTTTCAGTATTTGTTGTTATAGCGGCAACAGAAATACATCATCTGTGAAAATTTCAACTTTCTAGCTATCACGGTTCATGAGATACAGCCTGGTGACAGACAGACAGACAGACGGACAGCGGAGTCTTAGTAATAGGGTCCCGTTTTTACCCTTTGGGTACGGAACCCTAAAAATTGTATCGATCTGTGCATAGAATAAGTAGGTATATCTAATCTAGAAAGTTCAAATAAATCGTTTATGATATTCCTGCTTCAATTTAAATATTTAAGATGTGTGTATTTGCTATCGAAAATGTGTCGCCAATTTGAAATTCAAAGTGCAGTGCTACACACTTCTGTCAACGAATAACTTGATATACGGGCTGAATTTACTTGTAACTCGCTGTTTTTGTTTTTAAAACGTATTTACATGTGACACGTATTTTTATCCTCTGATATTTGAAACATTAATGCATAATAGGCTGTTTTCTCCGGTTCAAAAGTTTTAAAGATTAATGTGATTAAGTAAGTATATAGGTACTTCTAATTTTTCGCTTTGTAACTTTAACTATACAATGCGATTAATTTGACTTTGTAGAACAAAAGTGACAAACTTCAGGGGCTCTATTTTTGAATCGCTCGGCAGGCGTCGAGCGATCGTTTCTACTGATTTTCGTTCGACATCTCATTGTTTTGAGTCATATGTCGAACGAAAATCAGTCGAAAAGAGCGCTCGACGCTAGTCGCGATTCAAAAATAGCTCCCCTGAGCACTTGTGGTAGTTGCCGTACAAAACGATGTACCTACTTACCTACCTAATAATTAATTTGTGCATTATTAACGAGTGAAGTTGCCGCGGATTACTGGCTATTGTCAATATAATCGCATTGTACATATAAATAACATTATCTTTATAAAGTAGTAAATATGGCGATGATACAACCACCTCACAAATCCCTGTAAATATCCGAGGTGGTTGTATCAACTCAAAAGCTTATTCCTGGTATCCTACCACTGATGAACGTACTTACATAGAATTGATTCTAGCATTGTTTTATTTTGTTTGTTCTGCCAAATGCGTACCTAGTATGTATGTAAACTCGTTATAAGGCGCGTGGAACAGAATAAATCTATATTGATCATACGTTCAGACTTGTTGGTTTATTGGCTACCAAATCTATTCTATTTCTAAAATCTATCTGCACAATATTACTAGTGGCTCCGTGAGCTGTAGACCTCACGATAAAAAGTGGCTCAAATTGTACAAAAATAAAATGTCGCCATAAAGTTTTCAAAGCACACAGTACGTGAGTTATTCGCAGCTATAGATGGTGCTTCTAATTTTGATCATTTTTCGAAATTGGAGAATATTTTTAGATAAATTAGGAAAAACTGGCTTGACTTAGCAGTTATATATAATTATCGAACCTGCTCACAAAATTTCATCAGAATCGGTTGAGAAATGCGACCTGTAGAGAAGAACAAACATCCGGAAAGCCTGGCTTAAATGTGTTCTTTTTTTTCATATCTCCGTCATTTAAAAAAAATTCAAAAGACTGTCTCGACAAAATTTCATATATTTATCAAACCTGTTTACAAAATTTCCGCGGGATCGGTTGAGAAATGCGACCTGTAGACGAGAACAGACCGCTCCCGGAAATCCGGACTGAAATATGTATTTTTTACATATCTCAGCCATTTAAAATAAAAATTAAAAAATTGCTTGACAAAAAAATTCTAAACAATTTTAAAACCTGTTTACAAAATTTCACGAGAATCGGTTGAGAAATGCGACCTGTAAATGGAAATGTGTAGGGAAGAACAGACAGCGCTGGAAAGACGGACTGAAATATGTTTTTTAACATACCTCTGCCATTTTGAAAAATTTCAAAAAACTGGCTCGGCAAAAAAATTCTATATCATTTTTAAACCTGCTCACAAAATTTCACGAGAATCGGTTGAGAAATGCGACCTGTAGAGGAGAACAGACAGCGTCAGAAAGCCGGACTAAAATATGTTTTTTTACATATCTCTCCCATTTAAAAAAAAACAAAAAACTGGCTTAACAAAAAAATTCAATACAATTTTTTAATTTCCTTAGAAAATTTCACGAGAATCGGTTGAGAAATGCGACCTGTAGAGGAGAACAGACAGAACTGGAAAACTGGACTGACATATGTTTTTTTAACATTTCTCCGTCATTTTGAAAATTTTCAAAAACTGGCTTGACAAAAAAAATCTATATTATTTCCAAACCTGCTCACAAAATTTCACGAGAATCGGTTGAGAAATGCGACCTGTAGAGGAGAACATACAGTGCCAGAAAGCCGGACTGAAAAATATTTTTTTTACATTTCTCCACCATTTCAGAAAAAATCAAAAAACTGGTTAAACATAAGAAAATTTACAAATTTTTTAAACTTGTTTACAAAATTTCACGAGAATAGGTTGAGAACTGCGACCTGTAGAAGAGAATAGGCAAAGCTGGAAAGTCGGACTGAAATCAGTTTTTAACATATCTTCACCATTTTGACAAAATTTCAAAAAACTGGCTTGACAAAAAAAAATCTATACAATTTTCAAACCTGCTTACCAAATTTCACAAGAATCGGTTAAGAAATGCGACTTGTATGTAGGTGGGAACAGACAGCCAGGCATACGAAAGAATTTTTGCCGAAGCTGAAGCAGAGACGCTTCGCTCGCACTTCGTGCTCGCTCGGTCAATAAATAGAGAATTCGTTACTACGTTGAAACAAAAGTTTATTAAACAATTCATAATATTGTGTTATCGCTGTACTCTGTAAGTAAGTAGTTAAAATTCAAAAGCAGAAAAACATTGCCCAATTTTGTCACAAAATAGGTTTTACAATAATATTATTACACTAAATAAACACATTTTCCTTCCATACTAAAAACCGTGAATGCATACAAAAATCATATCTTATCGACATTGAAGTTTTTTAGTTTCTTTTTAATCATAACAAAACAAAGATTTTTTTGTTCAATTATAGTGGCATGAAGGCTTTGATTTCAACCTTGCTTGTAAAAGTAATACTTACTTAACTGCTTAGATTAATCCTTACTAATATTATAAATGCGAAAGTCCGTTTGTTTGTTTATTTGTTTGTTTGTTTGTTACTTCTTCACGTCTTAACTACTGAACCGATCATCATGAAATTTTACATACACGTTGCCAGGGGTACAGAGAAAAACATAGGGTACCTTTCATCCCGAAAAAAGTATTGTTCCCGAGGGAATCAAAAAAACTTTCCACGCAGACGAAGTCGCGGCCGGCCGCTAGTACTAAATAAATATACTAGATAAAATACGACCCGCACCAGATCAATTCTCGGACGGGAATAGAACCCGCGACCTTTGGATGTCTTAGCTTTGTTAGGATTTTTTTCTGTAAAAAGTACTTATAAAAAACCGGCCAAGTACGAGTCAGACTCGCGCACGAAGGGTTCCGTACCAAAAAACGGCCAAATAATCACGTTTTTTTGTATGGGAGCCCCCCTTAAGTATTTATTTTATTTTGTTTTTAGTATTTGTTGTTAAAGCGGCAACAGAAATACATCATCTGTGAACATTTCAACTGTCTATCTGTTGTCGTTATTAAGATCGAGCAAAAAACGGCAAAAAAATCACGTTTGTTGTATGGGAGCCCCCCTCAAATATTTATTTTATTATGTTTTTAGTATTTGTTGTCATAGCGGCAACAGAAATACACCATTTGTGAAAATTTCAACTGTCTAGCTATCACGGTTCATGAGATACAGCCTGGTGACAGACAGACAGACAGCGGAGTCTTAGAATAGGGTTCCATTTTTACCCTTTGGGTACGGAACCCTAAAAAGATTGGAAAACCTTTTACAATATTTTAACCCAAAACCATCATTTCTTGGTTTTTTAATTTCTTTGCTACGTAAAAAGTTTCGAATATTTCTCTGCCAGTATTTTCACTTCGTTCTAAGAAGAATAAAATTCCAGTTTCAGAACATTCCATTCTGGCATTCAACAGCGAGGCAATAAATAATGATAAAGGAATCCGATAGCATTCCCTAAGGAATTTTCAGGAGCCTTATAATTTGTGTGTCATGGAGTAATCTTAGAGGTCAACATTTTACTGTTAACCGTTAGATAAAGGAAATAAAAGAAAAATATTCGTTGAATTTCTATGGAAAACTAGTTTTAATGAGGGCTTTTCAAAATGACAAAAAACTGTAAGCTCGATAGATGGCGTTGATAAAAATGTATGTGTCAATGTGTTTTTTTTACTAAGCTTCGAAGAGTACTCAGGTAGGCAGGCAGATGTAACCATAAAATGTTTCTCTTTCGGCAGATGTCAGCCAGCGAGCGCTTACTTGCCTCTTTGGTATAGGCCGTTTATTTTTATAAGCCAATTTTGACACTTCTTTTTACATCAACGCCATCTATTGATGTTTACTATTTTACTATCTTTTACAATTTTTTAATTTTTAAGTGTCACTTTGAAAAGCTCACATTTTTCAAAATTACCGAGGTGTAAGGTACGAGAGTTGTGTCGTGTAATGTATGTTACTGTAGCAGTGGCGAGGGGTGAAATTGTGGCAAGACGTTCTACGAAAATATTGTGATCTGGGGCCGTACCGGCTAATGAATCGATTATCGAAAAATCTGAATCGGTTTCAACTTAAAACTGAAAAATCAAAGTAAGGAATTTCGTCTTGTACTTTTTGTTGACGTAATTTGGAAGATATCGATGTTCGTGTGACATCATGAAATGGGGTTCGCCATTTTCGCCCAATTGGGGCTCGATTTATCTGTTTTAATTTGAAACCCGGCAGACTTTTCGAAGCTCGATTCGTTAGCCGGTACGGCCCCTGCATAGTGGATGTGTAGGCTGGGATTTCTAAAAGATAAGCCTATAGGAATCGGTTCGTATGGACCCTTCACCACTGTACTGTAGTAGTGTCCCTGATAGCCCAAATTTCGGAAAATCTTGGTTTCCCGGGAATACGATGTAACTAATAATTATAATTATAATAATAATAATAAATAACTATAAGTACCTAGTAATATTTCTAGGAATAACAAATTCAACGAAGTAAATTTTACTAAACCATGCCAAGCTTTCTGCCAGTTAATATAAGTATTTTTTTCAAATAATGGTTGAATGTTTATAAGTAGGTAACTATCTAAAAGTCTGAAGAATATATTTATCTACACTAAATTATAAAGATATAAATTAGTCGAAAACGTATTCTAATGTAATATTACTTTATTTCTTGTAAATATCCGAAAACAATAAAATAACTAAACCAGAAAAATATCTCACCGAAATCAAAACTCCAAGATATTCAACAAATTCGAAACCACAAAGTGAACCAAACTTTTTCAACTCAAAACTGTTTCAACTTTTCAATTTTCGATCGAGATATCAAAAACACTTCGCGTTCGTCCAGCCAGGCTACGCGGCAACTCGCGACACGGGCGCACCGCCTGCGAATTCCGTAGGACTGACTGTTCTCAATCTCATGAACTGATCTATGGCAGGACAACTAGTTAGTTAGATCTTATGCCATTATGCGATCCTGGTAACCCGCTGTGGTTAGATAATTGATTATTATTTACTATTATACTCATCAACTTTGTCTAGGGATCAAGGTCCTTTTTCATACAAACAAGGTAACTTTGAAGCCTTGGTTTCTAATGCTATTTTCACAGGTTTTTTTTAAACAGGGGCCGTACCGGCTAACGCATCGATTATCGAAAAGTCTACTGAGTTTCAACTTAAAACAGAAAAATCAAAGTAAAGAATTTCGTCTTGTACTTCCTGTTGGCGTAATTTGGAAGATATCGATGTTCGTGTGACATCATGAATTGGGGTTCGCCATTTTGGCCCAATTGGGGCTCGATTTATCTGTTTTAATATGAAACCCGGCAGACTTTTCGATAATCGATTCGTTAGCCGGTACGGCCCCTGGTCCTTCTATCTTTTAGAATGCTGATCAGATCAGTTTGGTATGTATAGCGATCTGAATCTCCTCCATTTACTCCCCGGATATCCATCATCAGATCACAGCACAGTACATTTCTGGTAGAAAACCAAGGCTTCAAAGTTACCTCGTTTGTATGAAAAAAATACCTTGATATCTAGACAAAGTTGATGCGTGTATTATGTAATGGATGTGTACAATATTTTGCATTTGATTAAACTTTAGAATACTAATCAATCTAATCATTGCATCTGATGCACAACTAAATACTTGTATCTACAATAAGAATGATTTGAAAAAACTTATCTTACAGTTCAAAGTCAATTAGTATTTTTAGCAGATTCATTAATAAAAAAAATTTTACCTAAAAACTTTATAAACAAGAAAAAACCGGCCAAGTGCGTGTCGGGCCACGCGCCATAGGGTTCCGTAGTTACCTTATACCATACCATATTTAATACCACCTATCATTTTTCGTTTGCAAAAATAACTTTGTTTTTCACAGTGTTGGTATGAATGACAAAGTTATATTTGCGGTTTTGGAAAATGTGCTATATCTCAAAAACTAATTACTATATCTCGTTCAAAACAATTTTGGTTGATAGTGTTTATTAAGATCTACAGCATATATTTTTTTTAGATTTTTCACTCTCTTATTTCAAAAGTTAAAGGGGGGGGGACACACATTTTACCACTTTGGCGGTGAATATCTTTCAAACGGTTGACTTTGAGAAAAAGTTGTCTTAGAAATCTCAATGTCATTTTTAAAGAGCTATCTATAGACACCCAACACGTGTTGGTATGAAGAAAAATTTTTTTTTTAGTTTCAGTTCCATGTATGGGGAGCCCCCCCTTAATCTTTTATTTTTCTTATTTTTGTATTAAATTCGTTAAGCGGTTAACAGAATACATCTACCTACCAAGTTTCAACTGTGTAGTCATAATACTTTCGGAATAAAGTGGCTGTGACATACGGACAGACAGACATGACGAATCTATAGGGGTTCCGTTTTTTGCCATTTAGGCTACGGAACCCTAAAAAAATGCCCTCTTTAATCTTTTGTGTTTCATTTGACCGAGTTTTTCTAATCACTAAACAAAATAAAATCCAATATGTTAGAATTTTCGCTCGGCCTTTATGTTTTAAATGTGTTTGATCCAGATAGGTAATTAGATGCTCAACCAATATCAAATCTACTGGGATTTTTCTGACAGAAATACGAAATCAATTTACCGCCTACAGTACCTATACGATCAGTGTAATTTTCAATTTTTCATTTGTTCGCTAAACTTTATTTTTGTCGCAAACGTTAATAAATTATATCTTTCTGCACTTTTGAAACATAACACGCAAACAAAAAATATTAACAAAGACAAAATAAATGAGTTCAATACGAAATGAAAACATTTTTTTTCTGATCTTAAACTCCTCGTAGTCTCGATCAACAGCTACGAGGACCACATGCTACGAAATATTGCTACGAAGTGGCTACGAACGAAGATGACCGAAAACTTGCGATAATTTTGAAAAAAAACCGAGCGTTGTAATAATTTTCGTTAATGAAAAACAAGCGGCGTTTGCGTGGACCCTAGGGAACCTTTGAATAGGGAAAAAAGTAGCCATTATCCAGGATTTTTGGTGTGTGTTTTTGTTACCTACCTTTAGACCAAACCACAGAATAGATATAAACCACTTTCGGATTTATAATATTACTAGCTTCTGCCCGCGATTTCGTCCGCGCGGTTTCACCTTTAGCCGGGATAAAAATTATCCTATGTTTTAATCCAGGCTATAAACTAAATCCGTTCAGCTGGGGTCGTACCGGTTAACGCTCCGAACCTCGGCAAGTCTGCCGGGCTTCAAACTAAGGGTGTTACCAGACCAATCGATCGATCGTCGATCGACGGCATCGAGGCATCGATCGATGGTAGAATGGAATAGTCGACGTAGATCGATAGTCATATGCTAGGATATAGGCGTCGAAAGATCGATTGGTCTGGTAACACCCTAAAACAGATAAATCGAGCCCAATCAGGGGCCGTACCGGCTAACTTAAATGGCTATCGTAATCGCTTTCATTTGACGGATGGATGTGACACATTGCTACTTCTTTTTGGCACAAATAAAGCCTTACCAAAGCAAAGTAGCAATGTATCACATCCATCTGTCAAATGTAAGCGATTGTAGTATAGTAAGTAGATAAGTTATAATTTAATGTTTTAATTTGTTGCATTTAGGTATGTGCATCGGCGTATGTATGTAGGTCGATGACATACGCGACCTCGCGAGCGTGACGTAGTTATAAGTTATTATATATTTAATTGTAATGGACTTTTGGCTCTCTTAATACACACGACGATCAACTAAACAACATCTTTGATTTCACACTCTCCACGATCCTGAAATCCTGATACTTCATGGCGACCATGCCATTTGGAACCTGTTAATTTCAAGAATTAGGAAGATTCAAAAACCTGATGAAGATCTAGAAGATATTTTTATTCCCAAAAGAAGATACCAAAACGATCAAGCGAGGACAAATTTGAATGAAGAAAGAAGCGTACGGGTCAAGGATGGTGTCCAGGGTATAGCCCGGCCCAGTAGCAGCGGAGTCCAGGGATTATCCCGGCCCATGGAGTCCAGGGTATAGCCCGGCCCAGTTCCAGTGCTGTCCTGACGAAGTGCTGCCCACCAACGTGAGGAGAAAATGCAAGCAGGACTACTCATCGCAATAACCGCGACGCTCGTCATCTTCATGGCCACGCTGTTGTACATATCCTTTTTATTTAAAAATTAGTTTTAGATAGATTTTTGCATTTTATAAGGTAAGGTTCGATTCCTTATCCGACAAATAGGTATTTTTTTGTTTGATAAAATTTGGGATTAACTAATAATAATGGGGAATAAAAATACAAAGGAAGAGGTAATAATAGCCCAAACTGCGTCAGGTGACGCGCAAGCCACACAAAAAATGCAGGGGCTTAACACTTCTGAGATTTTGTTAATAGCATTAATCATTATTATATTAGGATGTATAGGCTATTATTTGCTTAAGAAATATAAAAAAAATAACATTAAGACGCTTAGAAGGGAATTAAATGGTCTGGCCCTTAAGGCCGCGCCTGTCATGGAGTTGAGACAGACTTCATGCAATGTTTAGATAATTATGCATTTTTTTTTCTCTAGTTTTATTTTATTGTGTCATTTTATTATACATACTTATATACATTTTTTATGCGTCGTGTAATATGCAAATAATAACAGATTTAAAAGATTTACATAATAATTTATTGGGAATAAGAGAATATATTTGTAAATTAGGACCAGAAAGAAGGAGGTCAGCTTTAGGTGTTAAGAAGTACGAGGAAGCTCGTGTTGAATATGACAAATTGGGCGATATTTTGTCTCATATAAAAAATCTTATAGAAAAATCGGAAATAAACGCAAGTGACGTAACTTTCATTAATGATTTGGTGACTCAAATTCATTGCATTTTTAATAAGATTATTACTTTGTCGTGTCCTAGCTCCAGTAGTCTAGAAAAGTCTGATATTGAAAAATCTTTCAAAATGGCTACTGAAAAATTTGATATTAAAACAGCCATTTCCCTGTTACCCGTAATGACGGGCCAGGAGCATATTTCCAAGAGTTTAATTGATGGTATTGAGCTGTACAGTAGTATGATATCAGCGGATACGCACCCACAACTTATTAATTTTGTGCTTAAGACAAGATTATCATCAAGCGCTAAATTGCGACTAAGACCTAATTACAATAATGTAGCTAATTTAGTTAGCGATTTAAATAAGTATATTTTACCCAAGAAGTCGCCAGTTGCTATGCAGTCAAAACTGCAGTCTTGCAAACAAGGCAGTCGATCAATAGAGGCTTTCGGTACGGAATTGGAGGACATTTTTGTCAATTTAACGATAGCGCAAGCCGATAATGATAATACAAAATATGACATTTTACGCCCTCTCAATGAGAAGGTCGCTATAAAGCGTTTCGCTGATGGGTTATCTAACCCGCGGCTTAGTACTATTATCGCCTCCAGACAGTTCGAGTCTCTTTCAGAAGCGATCCGAACCGCTAAGGACGAACAATCGTTGTCTGTTGATAGTAATGTGATGTCCTTTAATAGATCGTTCCCACAACGTTCGAATTTTTCCCGCGGTAATTATCATAACAGGAATAATTATAATAATCGTGGTAGTTATTCGAAACCGTACACGACTTGGAATAGTAAACAAGGCAGCGCGAGACCGTCGCAATCGCATAGTCAGCGCGGTCACGTGCGCTCTGGACGCGGCGCCGGCAGAGCACGCCGAGCCCCCGCGTATCCTCGCCAAAAGGGGTCTCACCACGTCCGTCATGTGACGTACGACGAAACCGTGAACCCACAAGATGATAGTTATGACGACGAATTGTCAAATCAGTTTTTTCGTTCCTAAAGACGAAAGTAGTTATTATGTTCTTAATTATAACAATTGTAGTACGGTATCTTTTAATGTAAATAATCGAAATATTGATCTTTTAGTTGACAGTGGCGCCAGCCTTTGCGTACTTAAGTATGAATGGTTACAGAGCGATCCACATTTTAAAAATAAATTACATTTAGATACGATAACTATTAAAGGAGTGAGTGGTAAATTAGAGTCGATAGGATATATTTTCTTAGATTTATTATACAATGGGGTAGTTTTTAAGGAAAAATTTTATGTTTTTAGGAACCTAGCTTGCTCAGCAAACGGGATATTAGGAGACAATTTTTTAGAACGATATCAAGCTATTATAGACTATAAGCGTAATGTTTTGCAATTAACGAATGACTCACGGTCAGTAAGTGTAAACATAAACTGTAAAGGTAGGTACAGACACTTGATACCACCGCGATGCGAAGTAATTAAGTTTATACCGACTTCAATAAATGAGGATTGTGTTGTTTTATCTAGTGAAGTACAAGAAGGTGTTTTTGTTGCCGGTTTAATTTCGAAGCCTAGTCAGGGTAGTATTCCCGTTAGGATTTTGAATACAACGAATAAGGAAATTAATCTTGATTTTTCCGAGTTAAATATTTTTTCTTTGTCTAGTTTTGATATATGTAACTTTATGGACGAGGGCAATACACCCAGTCGTCTTAAGACTTTATTTAAATTACTTAACGTGTCCGATTTAAATAAAGAAGAACGAGAATGTATAGTGAATATATGCGCTAAATATGCGGATGTATTTCATTTGCCTGGCGATAAATTAAGCGTAACGAATTTAATGTCGCATAGTATAACTCTTAAAGATAATGTCGCGCCAGTGTACACTAAACCTTATAGGTTGCCGCACGCGCAACGAGCAGAAATTCAGAAACAAATAGATGAAATGCTCGCTAACGATATCATAGAGGAGACCTCATCTGAATGGTCTAGTCCAGTTTTGCTCGTCCCGAAAAAAGCAGATAAATCTAATGAGAAAAAGTGGAGACTAGTTATCGATTATCGCCGATTAAACAATTGCATTCAGGATGACAAATTTCCGTTGCCTAATATTACAGATATTTTAGATTCACTTTCGGGTAGCATTTATTTTTCAAAATTAGACCTTTCACAAAGCTATTACCAACTAAGTTTAGATGATAAATCTAGAAAATATACAGCTTTTAGTGTTGACAAGATGTATTCTATTTCTCTAGACGAACAGTCGCGTAAGCTTACAGCTTTCACGGCTGATAACAAAATGTACCAAATGAAACGCTGTCCCATGGGATTGAAAACATCTCCAAGCGTATTTTCACGTTTAATGACCATAGCTATGTCAGGTATTAATTACAAACAAGCTTTCATATATTTGGACGATTGTGTAGTTATTGGGAATTCCATGGAAAATCATAATAAAAATCTTATAACCGTATTAGAACGTTTTAGAAAAGTTAATTTAAAATTAAATCCGCTGAAATGCGAATTCCTTCGCACTGAAATAGTTTATTTGGGACATAAGATTACATCGAATGGAATTTTTCCTGACGAAGATAAAATCAAAACATTGCAAAACTATCCGACTCCGGTCAACAGCGATGACGTAAAGCGTTTTGTCGCATTTGCTAATTATTATAGAAGATTCATACAGAATTTTGCTAACATTGTATTTCCACTGAACAAGTTGTGTAAGAAAAATATACAATTTGAATGGAATACAGAGCATGAATCAGCTTTTCAAAAATTGAAACTAGCCTTAATAAACCCTCCAGTATTGCAATATCCTGATTTTTCGGAGGATAATATTTTTAAATTACAAACAGACGCCAGTAAGACAGGTTTAGGCGCCGTACTATCAAATAAAAACGGTCGAGTGATCGCGTACGCAAGTCGTAATTTAAAACCTGCAGAAACTAGGTACCCTATTATTGAGTTAGAACTTTTAGCTATTGTTTGGGGTGTGAGGCATTTTCGACCTTACTTATATGGAAGGAAATTTATAATTAAAACCGACCATAAACCCCTCATTTATTTGTTCGGTTCAAAAGATCCATCTAGCCGACTTACAAAATTTAGGCTTTATCTCGAGGAATATGATTTTGAAATAGAATACGTCCCGGGTCGAAACAATGCAGCTGCAGACGCATTGAGTCGGATACCGATGACGTCTTCTGATTTAAAATCATTACAAGAAAGTATAGTCTCAGTTTTAACTCGAGCGCAAAGTAGGAAATTAAGCAATCGCACTCCTACCTTGACTGACACTACTGATAACTCTATTCACTGTGGGCCTGATCAACCTGCAGCGGTAGAGGTACTTAAAAAACCTAAGAATATTACAGAATTATTGTTAACGCCTAATTTATACAAGTTTGAAAGTTCAAATAATATTTTTTCGAATGCGGGTTATTGTGTTTATGTGCCGAATAAGGCCGCGATTTATCTATGTGCCCGATCGTTATCGACCCCAGAGGTGTTAGCGAGGGACTTAGAAGCCTTGTGTCATAGGTTAAATATCGCTGAATTATTGATAGTTAAATGTGGTAATATTTTAAAAGAAATAAAAAGTCTCGTACGAGTAAAGAAAAAGTTAAAAATAACTTTCCCGCAATTTCTTATCACTGAGAATATAAAGAAAATCACGGATCCAGAAGAAAAAAGAATCATATTAAACGATTTTCACTTACTTCCTACTAGTGGACACGCTGGTATTAATAGAATGTTTAATAATATAAAAAAGTATTTTTATTGGCCAGGAATGAGTAATGACGTCATTGATTTTGTAAGAAAATGCAAACAATGTCAAATATACAAACATGCCAACAGGCAAATTAAAGAACCAATGGTTATAACCAACACAGCCACTTCGGCTTTTGAAAAAATTAGTTTAGATATAATGGGCCCTCTAGATTTAGATGATTTTAATAATAAGTATATATTAACTTTACAGTGTAATTTAAGTAAATATGTTGAAGCTTATCCTTTGCAGTCGAAAGATTCTGTAACAGTAGCTCAAAACTTCGTAAATAACTTTATTTTGCGTTATGGTATCCCGAAAGAAATTTTAACGGATCAGGGAACGGAATTTATTTGTTCTGTCTTATCTGAAGTATGTAGTTTGCTAAAAATTAATAAGTTACACTCGACAGCTTATCACCATCAAACTCTTGGTTCTCTTGAAAATACGCACAAATCATTAGGTGCTTTTCTTAGGATTCAATGTCACCAAAACAAATCTAATTGGAGCACATGGTTGCCCTTCTGGTGTTTTTCTTTTAATACTACGGTACACACTGAGACAAAATACAGCCCGTTTGAATTAGTTTTTGGGAAAAAATGTATGTTGCCAAGTAATTTACAAAGTAATATAATAGATCCACTTTATAACTATGATAGCTATCCAAAAGAATTAAAATACAGATTACAGAAAGCTCAGGCAGATGCGAGAGAAAATTTAATTGTTAACAAATTTCAAAGAAAAGTCTTGTATGATAGTAAGATGAATCATATTGTATATAAAAAAGATGATCTTGTACTTTTGAAAAACCAAACAGGAAATAAATTAGAATGTATTTATCATGGTCCATATCCAGTTGTAGAGGATCTCTCCCCAAATGTGAAAATATTAAAGAATGGGAAAGAATATATCATTCATAAAAATAATACGAAATTATTTGTCAATAATTAATAGTTAAATATCATAGAAATTATGTTGTTTCGAAATTAGTAGGTATTTTATTTGTATTTTGTCAGATTAGAACGTTTTCTTATTTATGTTTGTATCAAAAAAAAATTGTGTTTTTAATTTTTTTTTAATTTCTAAGGGGGTTATGTAGTATAGTAAGTAGATAAGTTATAATTTAATGTTTTAATTTGTTGCATTTAGGTATGTGCATCGGCGTATGTATGTAGGTCGATGACATACGCGACCTCGCGAGCGTGACGTAGTTATAAGTTATTATATATTTAATTGTAATGGACTTTTGGCTCTCTTAATACACACGACGATCAACTAAACAACATCTTTGATTTCACACTCTCCACGATCCTGAAATCCTGATACTTCACGATAACGATGGCTCTGTGAGTTAGCCGGTACGGCCCCACGGCCCCAGGCCAAAATGGCGAACCGCAATTCATGATGTCACACGAAAATCGATCGCATCCAGGACTCCAATATAAGATGACAATGCCCGGTTTCTGAGGTGCTTATTGGTGGTTTAGCGAGGTGTATGTTTATTGGAGGGGTCCACATTATTATGGCTAAAAGTTAATTTTATTACTTTAATCCAGTTAATGTGGACCCCTCCGATAAAGTACCTCAGAAACGGGGGGTGTATAATAGGTAGTAAAGATGATTCTAATTACAAAATGTCTCTATAAATTTTTATTACAAACGACACATGCTAGCGGCATAATACGTTATTGTTTCATTCTGGCTGGTGGCATAGAGTTAACATAAAAACAATGGGTGTGCCATTTTAGGAGCATGTCGTCCATCGCTCGCTTCCTTTACGGTTATGGATATCGAAGCCGTATTTAGAGAGGCATAGTGATCAATTCTATACTAGAATTTGTTTACTGCTAATTTTGTAATTTTGATTTGCTAGTAAAAGACATTGTTACATACCGAAGGGTTTATTTAAAAAAAATAAGAAAAAAAGTAAAAAAAGAATAGTTTTTGTGATCGTAACAAACAAAAAAACTCAATCAAAATTTGGTTAAGCGAGCTACGCTCAAATACCTACGATGCAATGCTTGCCATAAATTCGACGGACACACAAATCACTTTAAACTTTTGATAATAATATCTATTCTGTGCTTTTGATAAAAAGTATAGAACAAAGTAAAGATGATAGAGAGATCATAAAAATGTAAGGTCTGAAACAAAATATTTGAAAAATTGCAATTGTTTTTAGGGTTCCGTACCAAAATGGTAAAAAGGAACCCTTATGGTGTGACTCAGTCTGTCTGTCTATCTGTCACAGCTGGATATCTCGAACACTACTAATGGTATCAACTTGAAATTTGGAAAAGTTTAAGATGACATTTGCCCAGCTATTTTGCAAATAAGAAAGAAATATTTTTTTTTTACAACAGGGTCTGAAAAGGGGTCTTAAAAATTTGAAGTGGGGTGACTAGGGCTAGGTATCAATCATATGAAAGAGCGCTGTTTGCACATTTTAAAACATTCTTTTCTTTTTTTTTATGCCGCATAGTTTTGAAAAAAAATACTGTCCCCCCTTATCTCCGAAGTTTGCAAAGAGAAAAATCTGAAATAATTCTATGTGATAGTAGTTTATGTAAAGATTACAGGAAAAATAAAACGATGTCTCATTTATTTTATTGAGGTATAGTGGGTATAGTAGTATAGGTATAGTGGGATATAGTACTACACTGACCACTATATTCGACCACGAAAGCTTTTGCGGTTTTCACCACTCTGTACACTGAATACGGAAAAGCCTGTGGTAACACATTCATTAAAACTCAATACGTTTAGTTATTAGTATTGAACCATTTCACACTCAACTAATCAACCTTTAATTACTCAGGCAAAGTTTATAATAAATACATAATAGTCAATAATATGATCCCACCAAAATCATTTCATAAATAATGTTGCCAAGACCTCGCACTGTCAAAAAGTTATCAGACCTCATGTAGAGCCAAGCTTATAACTCTACGCGCCCTAACTCTGCAAGTGCAAGCCCTAACTTCAAAAATCTACACCCTATTCAAAATATGTGGCTTGGCCATTTCGCTACATGGAAACCTTTCTAATAAACAATAGTTCTTGTAGTAACGAAAAGGACAAGCCACATATTTTGACTAAGGTGTAGAGTTTTTGAAGTTAGGGCTTGCAGAGTTAGGGCGCGTAGAGTTAGAAGCTTGGCTCTACATTAGGTCTGATAACTTTTTGACAGTGCGAGGTCTTGGCAACATTATTCATGAAATGATTTTGGTGGGATTTTACTTCTTTTTGTAAGTAACTATACAAAAACTGATAAAGCAAGGTGGGGTCAGAATTGTGGTCTAAAATCGTGTAAAATTCGATCACCATCAACCAGCGTGCTTGTACTGTTATTTATTTTATTCTGTGGTAGAACTAATTCATTAATGCTGTGATATTATTTTACTCTTTAACGCAGAATGTGACACTGACAGTGCAAAGCAAAGAGAATGTAAAAATAACTAGCGTGTGCAAAGAGCAAAATAAAGTCTGCGCGTGTTTTGCGCCATGACGAAATAGTTTTGAAATGAACACAATATCTTTTTTATGACTACTTTTGTTCCAGTGCTTTAACAGTGATTTACTAAGGCTTAAAAATAATTACTAAATATTTTAAGATTTTCCAGATTCATATGTCTCATTTTTTCAGACCTCTAGCATCAAAATTTGCGGAAGTCGCATACAAACTTCCATCCCCTAGTTTAAGGGGTCAGGGGGTAAAAGTTTCAAGTTTTAGATTTTTATGCAGTTTGTGTACTAATAATACTAGCTTACGTACCAAATTTTAGCTTTCTAGGACTTCAGGAAGTACCCTAGGAATTTTGATGATTATCAGTCAGTTTTGATGAAATCGAGGTTTTTTAGATATCAATAAAATCCAAAGTTTAAGAGCTATTTGAAACTTTATATGTGTAATAAGTCTACTTCAGACATCATATCCTGAGAATTTTGTGCTTCTGGTATAATCCAAACCCAAGTTATGAGGGTTAAACGG
Source organism: Agriphila geniculea (assembly GCA_943789525.1). NCBI lineage: Eukaryota > Metazoa > Arthropoda > Insecta > Lepidoptera > Crambidae > Agriphila > Agriphila geniculea. The sequence continues at coordinate 17,760,963 of OX038890.1, forward strand.
TTGGGGGGTTATTTCAACAGTACGTTGCGTTACTCATTTTTGTCAGCGCAACATCAGCTCGGCGCGATACAGTACAGATTCAGTATAAAATGAGTAAAGAGCCTTATGTCATAAGAATTAATAAGTATATGTTTCAGTTTAAAGTCCAATTTCATAATTTTTTTGTTGTTTGTGTCCTAATACTAGCTTACATACCAAATTTCAGCTTTCTAGGACTTCTGGAAGTACCCTTTGAATTTTGATGATCATGTGTGAGTCAGTGACGAAATCGGGGTTTTTTAGATATCAATAAGTAAAATCTATTTTTTATACTTTTTAACGACGTCCGTAATAACGAGACCAGCTTCGTTGCAAAAAACAAACCATTCAACAAAAAAACCATAAAAATATGGACTTTAAGTGTCAATATTTGCATTAACTTCATATTAATATAGTTACGCGCAGCGGTAGAGCAACAGTATATTAGTTTTGTGGAGCCACAGGTCCGTGCTCCACTGAAGTTCTCTCAAAGTAAGCCTGGGGCTGGACCCGATTTATTAAACTGTCAATTTTCAAATGAATAGAAAATACGTATAAATCAAAGGGAATTAATTAATTGGGTGACTGGAAATAATTAAAGGCGACTGTTAATGGGATATTTAAATACTAAACCGGGCAGCAATTAATTTTTTGGGTGACAAAATAACTAAACGGGCGACATACAGTGGATTGCAAAAATACTTAAAACGGGCGACCAAATGTGGGTGACAAATAATCTAAATGAGTGACAAAAATACTGAGTGGGCAACTATTATACCAAGTAGGTAACTATATAAGTGATTTAAGTTACCCAACATGGTATTTTAACACGTTTTTATTAGCTTTCTTGTTTGTTTGTTTTTTGTCATCTCGATTAGGATAATAGTCATCTTTTTAGGGTTCCGTACCAAAATGGTAAAAAAGGAACCCTTATGGTGTGACTCAGTCTGTCTGTCTGTCTGTCTATCTGTCTGTCTGTATGTCTGTCACAGCTGGATATCTCGCGAACTACTACTGGTATCAACTTGAAATTTGGAATAGTTTAAGATGACATTTGCCCAACTATTTTGCAAATAAGAAAGAAATAAAAAAAAATATTTTTTTTACAACAGGGGCTGAAAAGGGGTCTTAAAAATTTAAAGTGAGGTGACTAGGGCATGTGGGTATCATATGAAAGAACGCTGTTTGCACATTTTAAAACATTTTTTCCTTTTTTCTTAGGCCGCATAGTTTTCGACTTATGATGAAAAATGTAAAAAAAATACCGTTCCCCCCCTTATCTCCGAAGTTTGCAAAGAGAAAAATCTTAAATAATTCTATGTAATAGTAGTTTATGTAAATATTACAGGAAAAATAAAACGATGTCTCAATATAACACACTTTTTTAGAAATTCAAAAAACAATCAAAAATTCTTTAGTTTCACTACCAGTCAACAGATGGCGCAGTCCTAAGCATGCTAACCTAAGAAAAAAAATAGTTCCACTATCGGTCGAAAGATGGCGCAACCTAATACTACAATAATAAATTGGTGGCTGGTTCTAATATAATTACCTACTATTTGCCGTACTAATAAACGAAGAATAATAATATAATAATTATATTAAAAGCATTGAAAAAAGTGTAACAAAGGATCCAAAATACTTTTGGACCTTTATAAAAAACAAAAAAAAAGGTACCAATCAAATTCCTGAGTGCATGAGTCTAAATAATAAAGTAGTAAGCTCTGGAACAGATATCGCTAATCTTTTTGCTGATAGTTTTGAATCGGTGTATAATCCTGTTAAAACGAATACAGATATTGATAACGGTGATAATAGTAATCACTTAGACTTTGGGACTGTTAACTTGACTCAGCCTTGTATAGAAAAATATATGAAGGGCATTGATTCCAATAAGGGAGCTGGAAGTGATGGCATTCCTTCAATTTTTATTAAGAACTGTGCTTCGGCTCTATCGGTGCCACTCTCAATAATTTATAATAGATCTCTTAATGATGGAGAGTTTCCCGATCAGTGGAAACAAGCCATGGTAATACCGATTCCTAAAGGTGGTGATAAAAGTAATGTGACTAATTACAGACCAATCAGCATTTTACCGATAATGGCTAAGGTGTTTGAAGCATTGTTATGTCCCCTTTTTTATAGTCATATCAAACATTCGTTAACGGAACATCAACATGGGTTTGTTAAGAAAAAGTCGACTATGTCTAATCTTATGTCTTTTGTTGATAGGACTGTTTCAGCCTTGAGTGAGGGTAATGAAGTTGATGCCTTCTATAGTGATTTCAGTAAGGCTTTCGATAAAGTTGACCATTACCTCCTACTAAAAAAATTAAAACAACACTTTGGAATCCATGGGCCACTTTTGAAATGGTTAGAGAGCTATCTAACAGACAGACAAGTTATGGTAACAGTTAATGGTTTTAGGTCTAGAAATTTCAGAGCCACATCAGGTGTTCCACAAGGCTCTCATTTGGGTCCTGTATTGTTTATAATGTTCATCGACGATATCAAACACTGTATTAAGAATTCTCATTTTGAACTTTATGCAGATGACTTAAAAGTTTCTAGGGTGGTGGGATCCCGTGCAGATCAAAATCTTCTGCAAAATGACATTTCCAATGTAGCCAGATGGTGTGACATCAACCACATGGAACTAAATTTAAGTAAATGCTACCATATTAAATTTACTAGGAAGAAAAGAAATTCTTTTAACACTACATATCATATCAAAGGCTCAGTATTGAAATCCGTTAGCAATATTAAGGATCTTGGGGTAATCTTGGACTCAGAATTGAATTTCGCGGATCAGTCGAATAGTGTCTTAAACAAAAGTTTGCGAATGTTAGCTTTTGTTCTTCGCAATACAAAAGAATTTAAATGTCAAGCGGCTCTCACTACATTATACTTTTCGCTGGTACGGAGCCAAGTTGATTATTGCTCAGCAGTATGGTATCCACACTATCAGAATGGTATTCAACGTCTAGAGAAAATTCAAAAAGTATTTTTGCGGCGGTTGTCTTATGTAGCACATGTATATTACTCAGTAAGACATTACAGTGATAGATTGCAATATTTCAAGTTAACTAGTTTGCAGGAGCGGAAAAATATATTAGGATTACTATTTCTTTATAAGCTTTTGAATAACTCAGTCGACTGCCCATATCTTCTCTCACTTTTAAGTATTAATGTGCCGCGCATGTCCGCCAGATTGCATAATTTTGAGCCCTTTCGATTGAAATTCAGTAAAAACAAATATGGGCAATATGCGCCCATGAATACCTTGTTAAATTCATACAACGATGTTTTCCGCCTTAACCCAGATATTGACATTAATAGTAATGGGTACCTGTCGTTTAAAAAGAAAATTTTAGAACCTTTAGTGTAAGTGCTGTATATTCTTTAAATGTTTTGCATGCGACATTGTTTTCCAAATTCATAGTCGACTAACTGTTTTGTTATAAAATCCTGTAAGTGAATGTTGTGCTTACCTGTAATTTAGGTACAATTTCTAATTTAAGAGGCTATTTACTAATATGATTTAAGTTAATTTCCGAATTGTACTTAGTTGGTATGCCTTAATAAATAAAATAAAATAAAATAAAATAAGTTCCTACTTAGTAAAATATAAACAGTTTGCAATGTGGAGTCGCTGAAACGTTTTTCAGTCACCATAAGCAGCTGTGGTTAAGATTTGTAAATTAACTGTCCGCCTGTTCGCCCATCCACCTGTCTGCCGTTTATCCTACTTTTTTAAAGACTGTATTAAAGTAACATATCCAAATATATTTATGATTGTACGGAACCCTCGGTGCGCGAGTCCGATTCGGTCTTGACTTGACCGGTTTTTTTTTATAAATAAAATATATGCCAAATTTTAAATGTTTTGTGTGCCCTAAGGTTGTCGCCCAAATAGTAATGTAGTCGCCCGTTTTGAATAACTAGTTACTCAATTTGTATTTTAAAGTCACCCATTTTCAATATCTGAATGAATGAATTGAATGAATGACTTAGAGCAGTACAATAGCATTACAAATAATAAGGACTCAACTCTAGATTTAGTTCTTTGCAATAAAACAGTCGATAATGTTATAGTCAATCCTGATCCTTTATCTCGGGTAGATCCTCTGCGGGTCCTTGCCCTCCTATGAACTTTGCCATCCCACATAAAGGTATTGATACTTTGAACCCGGCGTGTGAGACTAGGTTTTGTTTTCATAGAGCTGACTACACTAGCATCATCAATGAATTAAACAATGTTTCCTGGAATGAGATATTACGTAATTGTAAGTCTGTGGATGATATGGTCAAAGTTTTTTACGATATAATCCGAACCTTGATTGTTAAGTACGTACCTAAGGCTAGGCCACGTAACAAGAATTATCCATGCTGGTTCACGCCATCACTGATAAGGTCTCTTAATGAAAAGTATAAAGTTCGCCTAAAATTGCGCAAATATGATGAGAATCCCCGTGATGTTTTGACATTCAAGCGTCTAAGAAAAAGATGTCAGTCTCTTATGTCTGCGGCTTATGCTAATTACTTGGCTCGTTTGGAAGCTTCCTTAAAGTCGAACCCTAAATTAATTTGGTCATTTATTAAGAACAAAAGAAAGGGCAACAAAACTTCGACACCCGCCTCAATGACCAATGGTATTCGAACGGAGTCTGGCGGTCCAAACATCAGCAATCTCTTTGCCAATCATTTTGCTTCAGTTTTCACTAGGTCCGAAGCAACGCCCGAGACCGTGGTCTTGTGCCCACAGACTGACTCTCTAAGCAGCTTATCATTTTCTACTTATGAAGTCTATAGGGCATTAAAGAGACTTGACCCTACGAAGGGCGCTGGAGCGGATGGCATACCTGCTCTATTTGTCACAAATTGTGCTAAAAGCTTGGCTTTTCCCCTGTCAGTAATTATTAACAAATCTTTAATGGAAGGGGTTTTTCCTTGTGCTTGGAAGGAATCTTTCATCTTACCCTTATTCAAGAGTGGCGACAGGAGCTCTCTCAAATGCTATAGGCCAATCTCTATACTATCGGTATTTGCAAAAGTCTTCGAGTTTCTAGTGTATCCTGTGTTTTCGTCGCTTTTCAAACACACTATTACCGTAAAACAACACGGCTTCCTCAAAGCTAAGTCTACTACTACCAATCTTGTTTCCTTCGTCGAGGATCTTATTGAAGAGGACCTTGGTGATTCCATTGACACTATATATACAGACTTCAGTAAGGCCTTCGACAAGGTAAATCATGCTGTTCTCATAAAAAAGCTGGAAGCTTCTGGTGTTTCGGGATCTCTGCTTCTTTGGTGCAAGTCCTATCTTAGTGAGCGTAGGTCTTCAGTTGTCCTCAATGGGTACAAATCAACGTCATTTGTAGCAACATCAGGTGTTCCGCAGGGCTCACACTTGGGCCCTTTATTTTTCAATGTTTTTATTAATGACATTCAATCGGTTTTTCGCTTTTCAAAATTTTATCTATATGCTGACGACCTTAAGTTTTTTAGACCAGTAAATTCGGACTCCGACGTTGCCTTGCTTCAGGCTGATTTTGATGGTTTGGTATCTTGGTGTGAGAATAATGGTATGGAACTGAATGGTGATAATTGTTTTGTGATTAGGTTTACGAGAAAGAGACAGAGTTTGTCGAGATCTTATATTCTAAACGATAGAGTACTGTCTGAACTGGATCATGTACGCGATCTGGGCGTCGTTTTGGACACTGGGCTTCGTTTCCATACTCATGTTGAGAATATTGTGGAGAAAAGTTTCAAAGCCCTCGGTTTTATACTGAGGAACTGTAAGGATTTCAAGAACCCCAACACCAAAATCACTCTGTACTCGGCTTTGGTGCGCAGTAACTTGGAATACGCTAGTGTAGTGTGGAACCCTAGCTATGATGTTTATGTAAAGAGAATCGAGCGTGTCCAAAAAAGGTTTTTATGGCATTTATCTTTTGGATGCTACATGGCCAAGACTTTGCCAACCTACAATGAGAGACTTCGTCACTTTAATTTGTAATCCTTGGAACACCGCCGACGTCTTCTTGATCTAGTCTTTTTGCATAAGCTGGTTGGTGGCGTCCTTGACGCTCCTGACCTACTGTCTTGCATCAATATTCGCGCACCATCTCGGCTTCCTAGATTATCTGCATATACATCTTTTGCTGAAAAACTGACTCGGTCTCGCCAGGGTCGTTTTTCTCCACTGAATAGGTTGATGATTACCTATAACACCTTGCACAAGTCACTCACGAGGCGTGAAATTTCTATTCAGTTAAACAGGGAACCGTCCTCTCTCTCCGTTAATATTGATGTTTTCTTAGACTCATTACTTAAATTTAAGAAGAATGTAAGACTTTATTTTGATTTAATCTGATTTAATCACTTTTTTTGAATAATTTTCTTTTTCAAATTTCATTTAATTTAATCTGTTTTTTTAATCAGTTTTATTATTTGTTTTAATTTTATTTGACGTATAATTTGCTTGACATTCAATTCAATACTATCCTTATTATTCATATCCATATTAATTATTTAATTCGTAATTTAATTTAATTTGTTACTTTTATCATTATTTGTATCGACTATTATTAATCTATTACTAATATTTAAAATACCTACTTAATTTGTTAACGTAGTGTATGAATTTGTGTAACACCTTTAATTAAGATTGTACTTAGCTTAATATTTATGTAAGATCTTTTTATAATTTTATGTTGGTTTCAATCTTGTTGGTGTTAAGAAATAAATAAAATAATAAAATAAAAATAAAATAATCTGTAGTCGCCCTCGCTCCGTCGCCCACTTAGTATTTCAGTACGCTGTATTCAGTATTTTTGATACCCAAAATGGGAATTTATTGTTACCCGATTAAATACTACCCCTGATCAAATGACACCCAAATGTCAGTCAACCATGAACTTCATGTCCAATAGTTACGCGGTAGACTTGCAGGAGAGTGTAAAGTCGCAAAATATAGCTAGTTTTATTAAACCCTCATTTTTAATCCTCACAAGTGGATTCGTATAGTAAAGTTCGCGATCAGCATATTTATTAGCTTTAACTAATTCGCAACAATAGGCCATGTCATTTCATTACCGTACGGCGTATTGTATCAGAGTGGCGTGGCGCCTATTTAGCTTATACATTATTTATTTTATGAGCAATTTGACACGTGATGGAGTTATAGCTGATCGAACTTGCATTTTTGATCATTAGATCTATTCAAACGTAACCTATATCAAGGCAACGTAGACACTCAGAAAGAGCAACAAATAAAGCAAAAAAAAATATATAAGAAGGTCTATTAAGTAAACAACGTGTTATAAAAATGCCTAAAGTCGAAAATGGTAGATAGGGTACGGTCAGTAATGAAAGTCGTTTAATACTTTAGTACTTTGTCGTAGCAACTTTTTTGATTAATGTTTCAAACTGTGAGACAACTGTCAAAAAAGTTGCTATGACGAAGAACTAAAGTGTTAAACGACTTTCGATCGATTATTAAAATTCCTGAAAACCGCGACAGATAAAAAAAAATGATTTTTATGATAATCAGCAAAGTGGCAGCTCTAGACCTAAATAATCGTGCTTTGCTTTTGCCCTTAATGGGATTGATTATGATCTATTTGCATTTAGGGTTGTCACTTTGCAGTTTTCAACACATATAAAAACGAATTCTTTCTAATGTAGTTTATCACTCATTCTAAATGTAGTTTATTACTCATTCTAAATGTAGTTTATTATTCATTAGGTAATATTGATTGACTCACCTTTTTTTAAATATCAGAAAAAAATTTATCGTGTGCATCCTTCCGCTCTGGTTGTTTGACGGAAATTGACGGTGTGCGGGCGAGATTAGAGGCATAAGAATAAATAAAACTATTCTTATGCTTAGAGGTAAGATATTGCAGGTGCATAGAGTTGATAATTTCCGAGAAACCGAGGGGCGCGACAATATCAACCGCGCGTTAATACCCAACTCTCCCCTAACTCATCTTATTAGACCTAGCTAACCTATCTCTTAGTGAAGTTATAAGTTGGAAGTAAATTTCATCGACTTTCCCTAGATTGTCTTAGTACTTTTCCTAACATTATTTAGGTCAATTGGCATCGTTTCATCTATCAGAACATTGATCTTCGTCAAATAAGCCATTTTGGGCTAATTGACCGGCCCACACGTAAGATAGTACTACTCATAACTTTATGTACAGAGGGCCCTATTAATAAAAAACATCGCGATAAGCGTACGATGTTCTTCCCACTCCGTGGCACTATTTTATCAATGCATTATGATTTCAGGCAAGAACTTCATAACATAAGTACAATAATTATCTAAACCAAGGGTGGCCAACCTTTTCGACACTAGGGCCAAAATTCGGAAGTAGAATTTTACCCCGGGCCGAAGAAGTGTTTATTTGCTTTTTATATTGGTATGATAAGGTAATTTTAGTACCTATTATTATTTATTTACTTTAAAAAAATGTGCTCGGTTCCGCGGGCCACAAGGTAACAGACGGCGCGGGCCGCGGGTTGGCCACCCTTGATCTAAACATTATTGGAAAGTAGTTTTAGTTCCAAGTTAAACGGCATTGAAAATAATAGGTACAACTAAACCTGACTTTTAACGATGTGGTATCTCTTTTTTTTTCATTTATTTGTGGCAACAAACAGTCGTACATGAGATATAGCAGTATATTATATGAAATATATTATATAGTGCCAACAATATTAAAAAGCAGAGACAGCGTTACTCTTTAGCAGAGACAGCGTATCACATCTATATATATAAAAGAGTAAATCACTCACTGACTCATCACGAAATCTCAGAAACTACAAGCGCTAGAAGTCTCAAATTTTGCATGGAGGTTCCTTTTAGGATGAAGGTGCTCACTAAGACGGGATTTTGCGAAATTCAACCCCTAAGGGGGTAAAACAGGGTGGCAAAGTTTGTATGGGAGAAAGCGATTCCTTGGCCCGATTGACTTGAAATTTGGCATAGACATTCTTTAACAAAATTAATTGAATACGTGTTTCAATGAGTGTTTCATGGGTAAAGGTTATTATAAAGTAGACGATTATCTTAAAGATCAAAATGCGTGGAAATGATGTAACACATAACTACTATAAGTACTTTGTTGCCAATATAATAAGACTATGTTTGTTGCCAATAATCCTGTCACCCTGTTGTAATTATCTGGTAACGATATATTTAAGTTTGTAAATATCGTTACTTATTGCTATTAAAACTGATAAGTTTCTTGCGCCCGTTCTTCTTGTCAGTTAAAAAAGTCTTGAACGGGTGGTAGGAAAATATAAACGATTCAAAAGTACTAATCGAATTTTTAGGTTTTTGAGGGGGTGCGGCAGACGAAGCGCGGTGTGCACGTGCAGCGGCGCCCCTCCCGCGCCGCACCTCCCCTGCGCTGCGAGTGTAGCGGTGTAGACTGGGCCGCATTTAGAAAATTTTTGTTTAATTTTAAATTATTTGCTGTTGTGAATAAATGTCATGTTCTCTGATCAGGGTGAACAAAACTTTGAATTACATTTTAAGATATTACAAAAAAAGTATACTTTTAATCACGTAAACGAGCTTAAAGTGTTATAAAAAAAAACTCGATTTCCAAGAAAGTTTCTTTGAAAATTTTTCCCACAGTGATGGTCTATTTTTATAAGAAAAATTGTCTTTGGGGTACCTACTATCCTTTTACTATCCCTTGGTTCTTGTAAGAAATTATTTACATGATTATTATTTCCAATTTGTGCACTGTGTTGCCTTTTTGCTAAGCTCATTATTGGCACATAATAATTTTGGTATTTTGCATTTTTGGTGTATCTTAGGCTGTTTCGTTGACGAAACTCTAAAAATATGAGTTGCGCGACTCCTAGGCGAGACTTGATAGACTGAGAGGTCACGGGATTTTTGGTAACGATCGAGGAAAAGGTTAGACTCGTTTTTATGGGTTGTAGAGTGGTCCCCTAATGTGAATGATGTCGGTACGCCTGATCTCAGTGGTTGCAACTTCGAGTGATCTAAATATACACGGTTAATTTTTAAGTATATCTAACAATGAAATAGGGATTTCAGACCACGTAAATGAACAACTTTTACTATGGGACCAACCACGAAATCGCGAAAAAAAAATCAGCCGTTCCATAGAAAAGTACAACATCGACTCCACTATAATGTATGGAACAGCTGATTTTTTTTCGCGATTTGATGGTTGGTCCCATAGTAAAAGCTGTTCATTTACGTGGTCTGAAATCCCCATTTCATTTTTAGATATACTTAAAAATTAACCGTGTATAAAAGAAGAAACTGATTGGTGACTGACATATCAACGCACAGCCCAAACCGCTAGGTCTAGAGACTCCAAATTTGGTACATAGGTTCCTTTTAAGGTCTAAGGGTGCAATAAGAAAAGATTTTTTCAAAACTGAAACGGGTGTCCAAAGTTTGTATGAAATTCCCTCAGTTTGAAAGCGAGGATCTTCAAATTTTGTATTTAGACTGATGATTGTATTTTTTTTTAAATTCCACTCTCTAAAGGGTGAAAAGGGGGATGAAGTTGTGTATAGAAATAATAAATATCCTTCATTTTCGAAGTGAAAATCGCTAAATTTATTATTTAAGCTTATGGATGCAAATTTAACGTAACGTACATTATTATTGTTAGTATTTTGATCCCTATGGGAATGATAATGGGGATGAAATGGAGTAAATAAACCTAAAAATAGATATGGATGTCGTTATTGTGGTTTTCTGACGATTGGGAAAATGACATTTATTTTGGAGTCCAACACGGTGGACATGATTTAACCCCAAAAAAGGTGAAAATGGGGTTCAAATTTTATATGGAAAAAGAATAAAAAAGACATTACAACTTTAAGCTTTGTAGGAGCACGTCTAAAAATAAATAGGCATACATATTATATTTTGTGATTTTGAAAATCAACCCCTTAGGGGGTAAATGGGGAAAAAAACAAAAATCGATATGGATGTCGTTCTTGAGGTTATGGTATGGGTATGGTATAGGTATGGGATGGTGATTGCGGAAATGACATTTATTTAACAGGTCTTACCTGTTTGTTTTGTCAAAGGGCGTTCCAGAAAAACCTACGTGGACTAATTAGAGGTTATTATAAAAAAGCTTGGTGTACGCAGTGACAAAAACCGCAGGGCATGTATGAAAAGACTGATGGATGTGAATGAAGCGAAAGAAGTGTGCAATGATCGTAGCAGGTGGCGATCCATAGTCTCTGCATACCCCCATGGGAAACAGGCGTGAGTATATGTATGTACATACATACTTGATGACAAGATTAGTATACATATACTAATCTTGTCATCATCAGTTTGTAAAATAGGAAAAAATTCGTAATAAATATTGTTTTAACTCACTCCTCCACTGTAAAGTCGTTGTGGACTTGTAGTATATCGACTCTAAATGAAAGAAAATATATATTTTATATCATGTTACTTTTGTTAAGTAACATGATATAAAATATATTTAAAGCAAAAGAACAATGAAAAAACAACTCTTTAATTAAATTATTATCTAAAAAAATAAAAATAAAAAAGGTTACTGATATAATATTCTAGTTCCAATCATTCTCACTAGTTCCATTGGATACAGTTCCATGGTACTAATAATACTTTTTGTTCTGTAGTTCCATATATTCATTCTTACTAGTTCCATTGGCAATGGAACTAGTGAGAATAATCAGTATCAGTAGTTCCATGGAACTATATCCACTGGAACTAGTGAGCAGTAAGAGATTGCTCCGCGTAGTCCTTTGATGCAACCTCGCGTACCCTTTAGGGTACGCGTACCACTGATTGGGAAACACTGCTTGAGACAATCGGTACAGGCGTGTTAATACTAGGGCTAACTCAGAGGCGCAAGTCCTGAGAACTATGGCTGGTATACTATCCAGACTGCTGGCTTTATTCACGTCCAGAGGCCGTATTACAAGCTCTTAAATCCTGCCAGGTTTATAAATTGCTGTAGTGACATCTCTTTCTCGATGTATAGCAAATAAAAGAGATAGATTGATAGCCAGTCAGAAAACTGACTGGAAATAAGAGGTCATAATACAGCCCCAGATTAAGCAATGCTTTTTTTAAATTCGGTCTCTCTGATGTGGATTTCCGACATTAAAATCCCACAACTTGGTAAGACCGATGGTACAACATTGCCAGGATCTAAAGAATCTAAACGAGAACACTCGGAAAATAAATTGGCAAAACGGTATGTGCCAAAGATCCTCCTGGTTCCCGCAGAGGAGGCATTGAGGGACGGCAGAAGTTGACTTCCACAGATTATACCAGAATTTTTCAAGAAGCAAGTTTTCCCTATGCAGGACTTGGCGGCTTTGTTAAAGGCTTTCCTCTTTTCACGTGTATTTCTAGCTTTACAGGATCGAGCATCAACCCAAGCAAGATATAACTCATGTTTCGACGCTACTGCATCTCTATATTTAGCATAATACCAAGAGTGAACTTTGTAAGAGACCTTGACAAAGCAGAACGATCACAGCATTCGTGAAGCAGAAGGAAACATAACTTTACCTAAAAAAAATTTTGTTTCTGCTTAAAAAACTAGTATAAAATCGATACACAGGAGCATTAGCCTTTAGCCATAGGCCTTGTCCCGCTACACTTTGTTATTTTGGTTGCATTATATTCATTAGGTAAAAAAACTTATCCATAGTAATATAGTGACTGAAAGTTTTGTTGGCTTTCCTTGTGTTAAAATTGATAAGAAAGTAAAAAAGAATCACAAAACAATTAGTTCTTACTTAAAAATTACGATTTTAAACTGTTTCAAAATCCAATATGTATTGATTGGATTGGACAATTTTAGGCGCGCGTTAATAGTGTAGGATTATTGTAAACATGTGAAATATTGACGCAGAAGTAGTTTTGAGGCGGAAAATATTAGGAATTAGCCGTAAGAGCACATTGAATGTCTCACTCCATACAAAAAAACCATAAAATATTTTTATCCAGCCAAACTTTTCGTTTTAGACACAAATATCTTAAGAAATTTTTTATATAATATAGAGTTCTATCGATTAATATTTAAAAAAAATACTATTCAAAAAAAATAGTCGTAACTTGCGCGCGTCATAGCTCTAAAACGAAACCACTGAGAGCCGGCAGACCTCATCGTTTTAGCTACGGAGAAGCCATACTTTAAATAGGTATTAATACTGACAATTTCTCTGATCGTTACTTTCTCGTAACAATGAAGCCTCTTATAAGCGCTATTACTGGAAGTGGCAACCACTGAGATCAGGCAGACCGACATCATTCACATTAGGGGACAACTTTACAACCTATAAAAACGAATCTAACCTTTTCCTCGACCGTTACCAAAAATTCCGTGACCTCTAAGACTATGATGTCGACGACGACGCGTCATCGACATCAAGTCTAGCTAGACGCAGCGCGACGAGGCGGGCGTTTACCTACTACATCGCTTCTCATACTAACACTATTTTATTTATTACTAAAACCTAAAACTACAAAACAAACAGCTAAAACTATTACTTAATTAACACTAAATAAAATTATTGAAGTGAAACCTTCTTTATCGGCGTTGTACGCTTTTTTGTTGAACTCGCGTCAGTCAGTCAGGATCACGTGACCCTGATCGAAAATTCGTAAGACGGATGTGACGGATGGAGAGTAGACAGCCGGCGTCGGAAGTATCCCCCTCTCTTTCTACGGGGCGCGGCGAAAATAGCGGCGCGTCATTTCAAGACGTAAACACTTGTATCACCATAGCAACGCGCTTTTTAGGGTTCCGTACCCAAAGGGTGAAAACGGGACCCTATTACTAAGACTCCGCTGTCCGTCTGTCTGTCTGTCTGTTTGTCTGTCACCAGGCTGTATCTCATGAACCGTGATAGCTAGAAAGTTGAAATTTTCACAGATGATGTATATGTTGCCTGTTGCCGCTATAACAAAAAATACTAAAAACAGAATTAAATTAATATTTAAGGGGGGCTCCCATAAAACAAACGTGATTTTTTTGCCGTTTTTTGCTCGATATTAATAACGACAATAGGTAGACAGTTGAAATTTTGCACAGATGATGTATTTTTGTTGCCGCTATAACAACAAATACTAAACACAGAATAAAATTAACATTTAAGGGGAGCTCCCATACAACAAACGTAATTTTTTTTGCTGTTTTTTGGTACGGAACCCTTCGTGTGCGAGTCCGACTCGCACTTGACCGGTTTTTTTTTAATTCAATGCCAAATTAAAACGCTAGTTTTTAGGGTTCCGTACCCAAAGGGTAAAACCGGGACCCTATTACTGAGACTCCGCTGTCCGTCTGTCTGTCTGTCTGTCTGTCACTAGGCTGTATCTCATGAACCGTGCGTGATAGCTAGAAAGTTGAAATTTTCACAGATGATGTATTTCTGTTGCCGCTATAACAACAAATACTAAAAACAGAATCAAATAAATATTTCCCTCCCATAAAACAAACGTATTTTTTTTTTGCCGTTTTTTGGTACAGAACCCTTCGTACGTGAGTCCGACTCGCACTTGGCCGGTTTTTTACATTCTCTTTGGTCAAAACTCTAGATATTCTGTCAAGCTATGGATAAGCCTTTCGTACAATACTGTTCTGTATTTGTAAATTCAAATGCAGAGTAAATTCGTAAGACGGCAATTCGTGCAAAATTATTCTATAACCACGTGCCGGACTACAGCTGCGCCACAAAAAAAAAGTTGGAAATCTGACTTTTTGACTATGCCATGATGAAGTCTATAGTTTGTCGGAGTTTGTCGCCAAAAACCAGAGTTTGTCGGTCTTCCGTTTAGGAGATACATGTGGCTCAGCTGTAGAGACGTCTCTACAGCTGCGCCACACAGATCTCGAAAACGGAAGGTCGTAGCGAAAATCTGATTACTTGTATGTATAGCCGTTAGTTTGTCGGAGTTTGTCGCACAAAAACCAGAGTTTGTCGGTCTAGCGTTTAGGAGATACGTGTGGCGCAGCTGTAGAGACGTCTCTACAGCTGAGCCACACAGATCTCAAAAACGGAAGGTCGTAACAGAAATCTGATTACTCGTGTGTGTAGCCGGTACTTTGTCGGAGTTTGTCACCAAGAACCAGAGTTTGTCGGTCTTGCGTTTAGGAGATATGTGAGGATACGCTGTGGAGACCTTTCTACCTGGATCTTGAGAACGGAAGGTCGTAGCAAAAATCTGATAACTCGAGTGTGTAGCCATTAGTTTGTCGGAGTTTGTCACCAAAAATCAGAGTTTGTCAATCTTACGTTTAGAAGATATGTGGGGATATGCTGTAGAGATATTTCTACCTGGATCTCGAGAACGGAAGGACGTAGCGAAAATCTCACATATCTCCTAAACGCAAGACCGACAAACTCTGGTATTTGGCGACAAACTCGGTCGAACTACCGACTATAGATATTACTAATCAGATTATCGCTACGACCTTCCGTTCTCAAGATCCAGGTAGAAAGGTCTTCACAGCTTATCCTCACATATCTCCTAAACGCAAGACCGACAAACTCTGGTTCTTGGTGACAAACTCCGACAAACTACCGGCTACACACACGAGTAATCAGATTTCTGTTACGACCTTCCGTTTTTGAGATCTGTGTGGCTCAGCTGTAGGAGACGTCTCTACAGCTGCGCCACACGTATCTCCTAAACGCTAGACCGACAAACTCTGGTTTTTGTGCGACAAACTCCGACAAACTAACGGCTATACATACAAGTAATCAGATTTTCGCTACGACCTTCCGTTTGCGAGATCTGTGTGGCGCAGCTGTAGAGACGTCTCTACAGCTGAGCCACATGTATCTCCTAAACGGAAGACCGACAAACTCTGGTTTTTGGCGACAAACTCCGACAAACTATAGACTTCATCATGGCATAGTCAAAATGTCAGATTTCCAACTTTTTTTTTGTGGCGCAGCTGTAGTCCGGCACGTTCTATAACCATTCCAAAATATCAAAAATGCACAACGTTAATATTCATGTTTTCACTTCTGCCAGCACTCCCGGAGTGCAACCCGATTTTCTTTTATTTACTTAAAACAAACAAAGTTTACAAAACTTTCCAAAATCCAAAAGAAAAAGACGAGACCGACTTGACCAACAAGTTTCGATATGAAATATGAAATGAAAAGTACGGCCCCATCCATTCTCGATACCACCCGATGCAAGCTCCGGGC
The DNA here is from genome assembly GCA_943789525.1 of Agriphila geniculea. Classification (NCBI taxonomy): domain Eukaryota; kingdom Metazoa; phylum Arthropoda; class Insecta; order Lepidoptera; family Crambidae; genus Agriphila; species Agriphila geniculea. Next base: position 17,777,205 of record OX038890.1, read on the forward strand.
GTTCACCCCGCGCGCCCGCGCCCGCCCGCTCCATATCTCTGTGAATGCCGAATACTAGCAAATATTTTTCTAAGTGTATTGCTCTTTACATTTTTCAGGCGCTAAAAAACCTGTTTATTTTGATTTTAATAGTGATCCATAACATTTGCATTCTTTTTTTTTTGATAAGTCTTTAATTCATCTTATGTTCGAATTGTATTTTGAAAAAAATATGCTAGTTGCCGCTGAAAATTTCGAGTATTACGCGACGAAAAAACTTTTTAGAAAAACATGTTTTTTTTACTAACTAAGCTTTTACTTGAAATTATTTATAGCTAAGTCTTTAATTCAGGATATGTCAAATACAACAATATTTTTTTCTACCTTTCAAAATGAGTGGATTCTTCTAACTATGCGACAAAACTTTATATGTTTTCATTGACGCTACGTTTTGCAGGTCCTTAATAATTAAGTTTATTTGAATAAAGCTATTATTGACTTTGACTTTGACTTTGACTTTCGTATTTTTTTGAAATGTATCCCCTAACAGGGTTGAAAAGGGGTAGAAAGCTATTTTTAGGGTGGTTGACTTCGATATCGGAATCAAAACTTTTTAGTGTATTTGTACGATTAAGAAAAATAAATGTCAGTTGTCAGGTTGTCACCGCCCCTGAGATTGTAATTATGTCACCGCACGAGCTGACATTTCATGTTGTATAAAATTTTATCCTGATTTTCACTACCTATTTAACGAAATATTAGTCTACTTATAAAACGTGGCAAAATCTAGCAAATATCAGATATCTAACGTGACAAGGAATGTGGTGTAAAGTGTTGAAATTGAGAGCCGGATAATAATGCACAACATAAGTTGCACAAGGTTGCACCCATAGACTTATTATATTACTAGCGTAAGGACACGGTCAACGTCGCTACGAAATGAAGCCAGCTCGTTGGCCCTAAAACTACAGTTTTAGGGCCAACGCGATTCAGTCATCCGCGAAAGACTATGGTAGACAGACGGTGATCGACGTGACATAAAAATGCCGAATTGTGAATTTGTAGATTGCAAAAAATGTGGTGCAAATGTTAAAAAGTTACATGTAATATCGTTTCATCGGTAAGTAGCTTTACATTATTTTTATTGCATGTCTAACAATTTTAATTAAGTTTAAAATTTGTACTATAGTTATTGTTCAAGGCATTAGAGATGGGTCATCATGATTCAAATGAACTGATTCACATGAATCATATTAAATCTATAGTTCATTTAGTTCCATATTCACTTCTCAAGCTTACGCGCTCACTAGACATGAAATAAAACAATTTTTAACGGATACTAGCGCGGCTTAGCTAAACTTAGTTCCATAGCTAATTAACTCAAAGAACGAAAGTAATAAGGATAGATTACGAACACTGCATACAGAAATGTCTCTTATTAAACATATTCGCTGCAAAATAATTATCTACATTAAATTTCAATTCAAATAACTACAGATTTCCTAATGATCCAGTGCGTGAAGAAATATGGTGTCGCATAATTCTAAAACAACGAAAAGAGCTCTATTTCAAGCCTCCTAAAAATGCAAGAATATGCTCTGCTCATTTTTTTATGATATAGATGTTAATATTTTAAAAGCTACACTACGGAGGCTGAAAGCAATGGCAATACCAAGAATTGGGATTGAAGTATTTACCGCATCCACGCATATAACAAAATAACAAAATTGCTTTAAGGTTTATTCTTTGTGTAATAAAAACCTAGGATAAAATAATCTCTGTTGTATGTATTTATTAAATTACATTGACTTAAATTTCATTATTATTAACAGTCTTGCGAATACGCAGAATTTATGTAAATTGGTAAAATCCGTTCAATAAGTCAGTTAACGTATTAGTTCTGATTTCTGATAAAGCAGATTTTTCTTACGGGCGCTCTTCTTATTAGCTAAAAAATCTCAAACGGGCGCCGGGCGGTAGAAAAAATAAAGACAACTCAAAATCATTTAATTTCTAAAAGTTTATTTGAATAAATATTTTTTATTTTGATTTGATTTAGATGTGGGTGATTTACAAAATACGAAACATATTTTGATTACAGCACCAAAAGAATAGTCGAAGAGTCAAATAGTTTTGATAATTTTAGTACAAAAAAACTATGCACAAATTACTCAAAAATGTTGATTAAATAGACGATTGATAGGTACCTTCAAAAAATTTACTCATGTAAAGTGAGATATTAAACAGACTATATTTATATAATCAACTAGCGACCATCATACGAAATGTCATCATCTTCCGATCAATAATTACTTTTGTAGAATAAAATGATACAATGGGTTTCATTATTCTAATTTTCGTAAGGATCTCTATTTTTTTTAATGATATACAGTTATTGTTACTCGCTGAGAATGTAGTTTTCAATATGTGACAGAATTTTGAAATTAGATTAGTAAGCTTTTGATTTTATTCATTACAAACAATCAAACCAACAAACAAATTTTTCCTCTTAATATTTAATAATATATCTCTTTATATTTACTACCTAGTTTATACATTACCCAGACGGCTTAATTTTTTCCAACTTCTTCAAAAATTATCGACATATTTCTGCCAATTTACATAAAACCTCAACCTATTATACACCTAAACCTTCCTCAAGAATCACTCTATGTATTTACTGGTGAAAACCGCATGAAAATCCGTTCAGTAGTTTTTTAGTTTAACGCGAACAGATAGACAGACGCGGCAAGGGACTTTGTTTTGTAATATTATGTAGTGATAATATTAGTATAGCTACAGCTTGACCATAAAGAGCTGACAAAAATTGAGGGCTCCACTTTCTATGTGAATAGGTACGTCAAAATCACGAATAATTTAGCAACACTGATTATATTTTGTATCGAACATTTTTAGTTCCATTTTATTTAATTTCAAGTCTTTATGGTCAAGCTGTATAGATATACATGGAAAAACACAAAACATCTAATTTGAAATAAACCTGATTGAGATTCTGTTGTGTTTACGTTTTATTTATGACCATCGAAAAACTGTTATAATAACCATAATAAAAATATTTTAAAAAATATACTAGCGAGCAACCCAAATGAACTAGTGAACAAATCCTTAACTCCAATTAAACTAAATCGTTCACTTCAGTAATCTTTTTTGCCCACCTCTAATACTGTAGCAGTTCGAATGGGTTCTAACAGATGTCGCTGGTTTTGATGGTATGAAGGAATCAAAGGCAAAATATTCAGATGGGCGCATCCTTCCTTTTGAAATCATTGGTTGCACCCGACATAATTTGCAATGTCACGTTATTTTAGCCAGGAACCAGGAACAAATAAACATACATAGATTTTTATTTAAAAAGAAGATACTTACCAAACTATTAAGTATGAGTATTAAATGTTACATAATATTATTATACTTATTTTGTTATATTACTGCTAAGAAATTTTATTAAGTACCTTACTTACCTACCTACCTAATACAAAATCGTGAACAGTATGGCGTCTGTTCTGTAACCAAACTCGAACCCCACTTCGAATCTCACTTCACTGCACGGGACGGGAACTTTAAATCATAAATAAGATAATGATAAGATTTTTTTTTTTCATCACAAAATATTTTAGATAGCTACCTAAATTTATTGTAATCGGTAAAATTGCTCATTTAGTTAGCTGATTTCTAATAACAATACACGCGAAGTGAAGTGAGGTTCGAAGTGCGATGCGAGTTTGGTTACAGAATCAACAGATTGCGCAGGTAAAACCGCTGGGTGCAGCTATTACCTACATATCACAAAATTTTAAAAATGTGAAATTTTTGATGTTGTTCATTTTGTTACTCAATCACGTCTGAACGGGTGAACGGATTTAGACGAAATTTGGCACAGGGATAGATTATAGTCTGGAATACTTAACACAGGCTTCTTTTCATGCCGATCATTGGTTTCCAAGGGAAGATTTACAACGATTACCGACTCCCACGCGGGCGGAGCCACGGGCAAAAGCTAAACATAGTATAAAACAATGTCGCTTCCCGCCGTCTGTACGCTTCTCTTAAACTATACATAAAAATCGCAATAAAATCGATATTTAAGTTTGGGAGCTGGTGGCCTCAGACAGACACACACACACTTTTTAACACCCCTTGCGTACATCGTATATATGTAGATATCCTGTATTATAATCAAATAACTTCACACTGACACCACATTAGCACAGTTTTACATTAGTAACTACATTGCACTGCACCCGTGCGAAGCCGGGGCGGGCCGCTAGTTATTTATATTTATCATATTCTCCTAGTATTACGCCTTAACTCAACAATATAGTTGCTTCTATTCAGAATAATTTAACAATAGGGAACATGCATCAATTTTTTTTGTATCAAAATCAAAAGTATAATGTGTGAGAAAATCAACTGTAATATTAAAACTTTTCTCATGCGTTTTTTTCTCGTGATATAGTCACTTGAAGTTAGCACGCATCAGCTCCCGCCGAAAACGCTCTATACAAAAAGGTTAACATTTGTGACGTCACCACTATATTTCTGTGGACGTCACTCATGTCACGTTCCAGCGGCGCATTATATGGAGTTAGCCAAGAATTTTCAAATATCTCCCTAAATATTGAACGCAATATTTAGGGAGATATTTGAAAATTCTTAGCTTACTTAAACGTAAGTACATATGTGTCATACAAAATATTATTTCTTATTCGATATTCTATCCGACTGTTAAGTGCATTATATCCGAAAATAAAAAAAAAATCGTTATTTTCCCCTGTGTTATAAAACTAAAATAATTTATTTTTTTGTTCCATCATGTTTTTATACGTGTCCGCAGCGATCAAGCTCAAATTTATCAAAATCGGTGACTTATGCATGTAAATATTTTAAACCAAACCAAAACAATTGAATGTTGAGCACGCGTTTGCCGCCATGCTTTTTCAGCAAAAAATATTTACTTATTCACTATTAGCGCCACGGCGGATATTAATTAAAGAACTTCCGATAGTAATCATGACCAAAATTATTTTTTTATTAAACGTGTTACAAAAATACCCCTAATGCCGAATATGGTAGATATAGGGACCATCAAACTGAACAACTTTTACTATGGGCACAGAATATATAATAGTTCTCACGTACTATGGGGCCAACTCTGAATATGCAAAAAAAAATCAGATGTTTCATACATTTTGATATTTTCGTTTAATTTTTGTATGAAACATCTTTTTTTTGCGATTTCAGAGTTTGTCCCATAGTAAAAGTTGTTCAGTTTGATGGTCCCTATCTACCATATTCGGCATTAGGGGTATTTTTGTAAAAAGTTGTATTAACTCATAATATACGTATGTGTTTCATTACGGATAATAATTAAAGTAATATTTATACTTACAGTAACCTAAACTAATAAAAAAAATATTTCTTGACAACTAGCATTGATAGGGTTTTGATTTATTTCAAAATATTAATATTATTTAGTTGATTGGTTTCAAAATATATTTTCTTTGATTTAATACATAATATTTAAGTTAGGGCTTCGATGCGGAAAATCAAACAAAAACTAATCTTAGTTTGTAATCAAAATGCTAAGCCCGTCTCCACTGGTTAGTTTTATTGCCATGTCACATTTAAAAGTTATTTATGTCTTTGTAGAAGTTTATTTCAATTGTATTTTTTTACAGTTTATCACGCGAAGTTCCCTACTTAGGTTTATACATATATCCATGCTTCCGGACTATAATTCAAATTAAAATATTCTTTTGTTGAAGTGTCTTTCGGAATGGCGCCAGAGCCATAGGTGTGTGACGTTTTGTCGTTGAGTAGTAATAAATCCATTTTATTATTATGATTTTAAGTGAAAATGAAAGAATAATAGCAGTATCTTCGTTTATTAGCCTGGCAACACCGCCGCTTGGCTCCACCGTTTCCCGCCACATTTTCCCGCCATTTTGTAGTGGAATGAGGAGGTAATGTGGTGGGGGTAATCGGCGGAACGGTCAACGAAAGCCAGTTGCAGACTCACTCACTGTCCAACCGTCGAGAAGAGAAGTAGTTAGGGAAAACTGTTAACGTATTGTTGCTATAACCTAGTTAATAATAATCATGGTGTATTCCTGTGAAGAAAGTAAAAGTATTTCACCGTTATTACTGTGGTTTCATTACAAATCAGCAGTGGAAGAACCAAGGTATGTACGCTCACGAATTTCTTACTTTTCTAACGTTTCAAACCGAGCTAAAATTACGAAATTAAGTTGGGTAGTTTCAAGTTTTAATACACTCAAGAGATTTTTCTCTCTTGCATAAGCACAGTGCATAAATACTTCACAATCATTGCACGTGGCCGAGGCAACTCTTCGGCCGTGCATACACAACATTATTCACAATCATTGCACGTGGTCGAGGCAACTCTTCGACAGTGCATAAACACTTTACAATCATTGCACGTGGCCGAGGCAACTCTTCGGCCGTGCATAGACACCATTATTCACAATCATTGCACGTGGTCGAGGCAACTCTTCGACAGTGTATAAACACTTTACAATCATTGCACGTGGCCGAGGCTACTCTTCGGCCGTGCATACACACAATTACTCGCAAACATTATTGCACGTGGTCGAGGCAACTCTTCGACAGTGTATAAACACTTCACAATCATTGCACGTGGCCGAGGCAACTCTTCACAATCATTGCACGTGGTCGAGGCTACACTTCGGTCGTGCATACACTGCACACAAAACTACACTCCATGATGAAATAGTGCATTGACATTGGAATAGTAATTTTCATGATTTTATAAAACTAGGTCGTGAAATGAAAGTTTTTTTATCTTTACTGCCCAACTGTAACTTTCGTGATTTAAACTCTGGAAATGTAGTTAATGAATTATGAAAATAGGAACTATGTATATTTTTAGTATCTATTTTACTGTGTAATTTCATCTCGGACGAAATTGTTAACCCAAGTAACAAAAGTTTCTATAACCAAGGGGTTTTATCACCAAACAGTGATATAGTATGCCTTAAATGGTAACCGTTGTGACTGCTTGTGCTATAAAGGTTTTCCACAGAGCATTTTGGTTCTATAATATTAAAGAGCATTTAAGTTCTATGGTGCAGCTCTTAAAACACTTACAGGACATACAAAAGAATCTTTAAAGTGTTGCACTGTAACAGATATGAAAAAAGCGATTATAGTACTATTTAGTACTATAGACGACTTTACTGTCACTTTTATGTATCTATTTTGCACTAATATTGCGTCAAAATAACTTTTACAGTACTAGTATTGTAGCAGTATCGAAAACATTATTACAGAATCAATCTGCACTATAAAAGTACTTTGCACAACCATTATGTCACGGTTTAGCTTCGTAAATGCTCCCTCAACATCGTTATGGGGCTAGTTCTGTAAAAGTCATGAAAACTTTTCTATGGTACTAAATAGTATCATAGCGACTTCTGGTGCAGTTGCTAAATAACTTAATTTTTTTGTGTTACTGCTACCTGACTAAAGCGTGAGATAAAAGCACTAAAATGAATAATTAATGGACTAATCCATTTTCAATGAAAATATGGCTGCTGTTTATGCCATGATAGCACATTAGTAGCACGGCTGGAGCCGATGTGTACTATAGCAGCCACAGTCGGGACGAGTTCCTATTTTATTAATTTAAATTTAATGAAATCACGAAAATTATGAGGGCGCATTGTCAAATTTGAAATCAGCATAGTGATTTTATTGATACAATTATTTTTGCAAGTGCAAGTTACAGTGGAGTTACGGTCAATGGTCGATCAAAGGTGATGTTTTGTAGAATGTCCTTTTGTATTACAAATGTAATAGCAAATGACATTTTGTTTTCTTGGGGAACACTCACAATGACATGAGCACAGCACGAAGAAAATGGCCAACAATAGTGTGATAAAAAGATCAAAATAGCACTATAAACATGTTTTGGTTTTCAAGTATAGAGCTGATTTATTACCGTGAGAGGCTTTATGTAATGTTTATAGAATTAATCAGTGATAAAACTAGGGCCTATTTGGGGTTCTGTAAAGGTTTACAATACCATTATAGTGCTTATCATGAAACTAATAAGCACGTCCTAAAGCGTTCTCAGGACTTTTATAGTACCAAATTTTGTTACTTGGGAAGTTTGTTTTTCGTGTTTCATTGCTTTGTAATTGCCGTTAGTAGTTAAATCGTCTTTGACACTGTACCCTGGGAATTTACACGGGTACGGAGAATAAAACGGCTAACATGATACTCACTGAATTAGCACCTAGGCACAGAATATAATGATACTAACATAAACGTGACTAAGTTATGTTGACGTAAAAAAAAGTTTTGGTAATACCATTACGGTAGTTATAGTTTTTATTTTAGTTCAAAGGTAGTATTCTTATTCTATTCGGAGGCCGTTCACAAAATGTTTGCCGATATGGGTAATTAATTTAAGTTTTGTTTTAAAGAAGTGACCTTACAGTTAAAACTGTAAACCTATCTCCCTTTATTAATGCATAATATAAAAGATTTCAATTTTGATCTAATGTATAATTTTCAATTGAGGTTATAATTTTGATTTTATTTATGTAGTTATTCCTAAGTGATGTAAGTTTACTTTGGAATACATTATTTGTTCTAACTTCTTAGTTTTGCAAAGAATATTATATAGTTTTCAAATGATAGTTAAGTACTTAATTTTATTTTAAATGGACGGAGCTTATTCTAGTTTGGGTAGTGTGGGTAGTAGTTTGTACTGCCGTGCCATTGATTCTACTTATAGTTTTTGTTGGTCCATTAGTAATTATTGTTGTAACAAAGTTGTTTGCGGTGGGTACCCACACTATTTTGTAACAATTTTAACGTAGATAAGATGGGTGGGTATACCTACCTACCCTTTACTGCTTCTAAATTTTTATTGTAAGCTACCTACATAATAATTTCGTAATGTATGGTTGTGCAAATAAAATAATTCATTCATTCATTCATTCATATTATGTTTATTTTTTAATTAAACATAGTGGTCGCCGCTTTAAAATATTGCTTCCGAGCGCTTACCCAACAGGGTGACGAAAACAATGTTAAAAGAAGTACCTATATGACATAAAGGTCTTAAATTAAAATAACCTTGACATAGATGGATCCATCATAGATCAACCACAGAAATTATTAATAAACCATTTTTTGAGATTAACGACGTCGAAATGATAAGATTTTGCAAATTTCTAGCGATTTTTGTGAACGGGCTCTTAAATGTTGAAAACTATTTAGTTGTCCTTATTTGGGGGGCTGTACAACGTCCAATAAACTCTTTTGAACAAAGATTTCACATAGTATTACTTGGTTTAAAGAAAAATAGATTATAGAACTCGGTTGTGATTGATAGAAACGTGATAACTCAAACTTTTATTCGATTAAAATAAAATAATATCGTAAAGTGACGTCTAATCTTGTAGTTTATTACTGAAGTGCCAACCAATAATAAATCTTTAATCCTAAATCTATATTAAAAAAAGAAACCTTAGCTAGCTTTCTGGTTTTGTGGTTTTGTGAATAACAGAATAGCTTCTAATGTTGTACGCCTCTTTAAAGTGGATTTGTTTCTTAATATTTTTTGAGATAAGGCTCGATGCGCCATCGGTTTGGCTAGAGGCGCCATCAGTTTGGCTAGATGCGCCTGCAGTTCACTGAGCTAGACGTACCTTTAGTTTACAAGATAAGATTTATTTGCTTTAAATAAAATTAAATACAGTACCTAACGACGTAATATATTTGCAAATATTGTCACTTCTGATTTCCGATAAAGTTGATAAGTTTATTGCGCCTGTCAGCTAAAAAGATCTTAACCCTTTCTTAACGGATATGGGAGCAAAGGAACAAAATTATTTATTTTATTCTTAAAAATATATGGTAAGAAAACACATTAATTTTTTCAGATTTTTATTAGCATTCTTAGTATTATTAGCACTAGTAGTATTTAGTACTATTAGTACTATGGCACGTCACCATAAATTGTGGTTGTCGTTGCGCAGACTTGTCATTTGCATTAATTGGCGTCAAACGAGTGATAGAAAAACATGCATGTTAAAGTTATTAATCTTTATTTAACGTGCCTCCGGCTTACAAATAAGGTTTAGCTTTCGATATTAATATGAATAAAAATGTATGTCTTTGGCTTTCGAGACTAGCCGCGCCTTCAATTTGTAAGTTTAGAAGCACCTTCATTAGGCTGGATCAATGTAACCAGCTCTGCAGTTTTAACTGTAGATTTACAGTTTTTTTCGATATCAGTTTTTAGTTCAGATATCCAAATCTACTGTTTTTTTCTTTATTATTCTAGCGTCATCTATCCTTCGCTGATAACCCATACCAACCTGGTTTTTGCAAAGACTACGGTACCGTACGGTACGGCATAAGTAACAGTCAATAAAATAGTCAACTACCAATGACCATTTAAAGAAATTTAATAAAAATATGTAAGATTTTAAAAATAAAAAGGAAGTTTTAGTAGAAATACTGTTAATTTGTTAAGATTTAAAGTTGATTTACAAGTACAAGTATATTTTTCTTACTTTATTATGTTGTTTTGTTGATTACTGCTATTAAATAAAACAAAATAAGGAACTGTAGATTTACAGCTTTTTAAGAAGTTTTACAGTTTTGTACAGCTTTTTGAAAGCAACACTGGTCTAGATACATACACCTTCAGGTCATAATTTAAGGCTAGAGACACCTTCATTAAGCTAGATACGCCTTCAGTGTACAAGGCTACGTTTAACTTAATACGCTTGTTTGACCACGTTAAGCAATTTTATTAATTTCGTAATCGAATTGTCATATGTAAAATATTATTAAAGTTGTTTTTGTTTAGCTTAATGCACAGGCCCTTAAATAAATATATTGGGGTATTTTCACGAACAATCAGTGCTCAATTATACATGTACAAAGTTCTGTCGCAAGATGAGTACTCTATGTAGTCCGCGTTTTTTTTGTGGAGAATTATGGTTTATTAGGCTGCAGTTCGATGCTACTGGAATACAATATATTGATGTTGGAGAAAATAAGTCGTACAAGGTTAGGTAGTGTACATAGCAAGGTATTAGCTACAATGAAATACCGATCAAGTGCGCCCTTAAGTATAGTACTTAGTAAGCGGCCAAGTGTGTCGCGTCTAGGGCCAAGTGTGTCCTTAAGTGTAGTACTTAGTAAGCGGCAAAGGGTGTCGCGTCTATGGGCCAAGTGTGTCCTAAAGTGTAGTACTTAGTAAGCGGCCAAGTGTGTCACATCTATGGGCCATGTGTGTCCTAAAGTTTAATGGTTAAGCGGCCAAGTGTGTCGCATCTATGGGCCATGTGTGTCCTCAGTTGATAGCTCTGGCCTATATCCAAGTCTTGGTAGGCCGTGAACACATGGCGGCAAAGAGTAGTCCTGACCTGAATGTCAGCCTTTTGGCAGGCCGTGTCTACAAGTAGCAAACGGTAGCCCTGAGTATCAGTGTCTTGGCAGGCCCTGTCCGCATAATGTCTAACGGTAGCCCTGGCTGGAATATCGGCGCTTTGGCAGGTCGTGTCCACATAGTGGCAAACGGTAGCCCCTCAACATTAGCCATTACTAAAATTGAACACATTATATATAAAGTGTCTGAGAACCACAAATTGTGAAATAAAATGAATGAGTTATCATGATAATTCAACAGCTTCAGTTCAGACCGTGATATATTAATAAATTTATTATCATTATTAATCTGTCTATAGCAATAACTATTTTTTTTTATTATGATCAAATAAAGAAAGCAAAATTGTAATTATTACTTTGATATTATTATAATTTCAGAACAATGCAATTAAATGGATATCTATCGTTTTGTATGTGTGAATTTGTATGTCACAAATTAGTTTACGATATCGTTCTTATCTCAAACAATAGGCATGATATTTTTTTATTTATTTTATGTTACACAAATTACCTCTCAAAAAAAGAAACATTGGTAAAAGAATTATTTCGCTAGCATGAAAACTGCCCGAGATATCACAGTTTGAAATGCACACAAATGGACTCACCCAAAAACGCTCCATACTAACGGCTACTCAGTTATGACTTATGACGTCACGCTTAGTATAGGAAATTTGTTCGGCAGCCATAGTAAATATTGTGTTTATCAAAATGGTTTCTTAGACAAATTTACTATACATTTTACGGACTAATTAAAAGTACCATTTATTGTAATAAATTTTATACTTTTGTTAATGGACTTGTCTTTGGACTTACGTACTTAGACTTGTCCACCCAACTTTAAAGGGTCAAAAAACAAATAATATGCAATATACAAAATCAAGAAGTATACAAGCTACTCTCAAAGTTTAATATGTTTACGATTTTTATTAGTATTTCGTTATTATATTCATTAGTCATCATCCCAATTCTCATGTATAGATTCAAATATTTTACCCTGATGTTTATTTGGTTGAAATTTGTACTATGATATATGAACGGTTACTGTCGATTATGTTTTATTTATTTCAGAAATACGTGGCATCTAACAAGATGCCAATGCGCTATAGAGGACGCTAGGTGGCGGCAGCAGGCTGAAGGATGTGCTACGGAAGATTTTTGGATGACTGACTCGTAGAAACGACGCGACGCGACGGTTGCGTTATTGGCTGACAATAGTTTTGGTGGCACGCCACGACGGGAACGGGCTGCGACAGACTATAGATGGGTATCAGTCTGTCAAAAATCTGCAATTTGTGATTGAGTTTGTTTACCCTGTCGTTGGCTGCTATATTCTTTTTATTTTTGTATTCATTTAACATTATAATAAAATTCATAATGTAGTAGAATGAACTAATAATAAGTGCTAATTACATGAAAGTCATTTATTTGCTTTATTGTGGGTTTCTAAGAATTTATACAATATTACAGGCTTTTATAAATGTCATAGCTTCGGGATCATGGAACATAGATTTATTTCTAGAATACTCTGCAAGGCTATTGAATTGAAATCAATAAATATCCTAATTTTAATTGAGGTGATAGTTGGATAATTCCATCCCAGCTTGGGCCCCATTAGTCAAAAGTTATAGCCCCAAACACACACAGCAGGATCTAATGATACAATTAGTTTTTGTAAATAAATAAATATAAAAGACTGAGGTCAACAACCCTCCAAGTTTTCTTTCGCCATTTCTTTCTTGAAGGGGCCTCCCAATTTTGTGAAATGGTGGTAGATTCAGTAGATTCTCTTTTTAGCATTTATCAATTCACAAAATTAAAATAAAACAATAAATTAAACCATTAAATTTTTTGTATAACATAAGATTTCTGAACGTTTTATAAATATCAAATTAATGTAATATAATTAAACACACAACCTGCCGAATGTGACGATATTTTGCCGTGCATGAGGACACGCACGACGTCAGGATGGACGAATGTGACGTTTTGTCGTTGAGTAGTAATAAATCCATTTTATTATTATGATTTTAAGTGAAAATGAAAGAATAATAGCAGTATCTTCGTTTATTAGCCTGGCAACACCGCCGCTTGGCTCCACCGTTTCCCGCCACATTTTCCCGCCATTTTGTAGTGGAATGAGGAGGTAATGTGGTGGGGGTAATCGGCGGAACGGTCAACGAAAGCCAGTTGCAGACTCACTCACTGTCCAACCGTCGAGAAGAGAAGTAGTTAGGGAAAACTGTTAACGTATTGTTGCTATAACCTAGTTAATAATAATCATGGTGTATTCCTGTGAAGAAAGTAAAAGTATTTCACCGTTATTACTGTGGTTTCATTACAGGTGTGTCTAGCGGATCCTAAGTCTATGGTCTTGATTTAGTGTCACCTCTGAGGGCGCCACTTTCGGTCAGGGAATCGCCTTAATAAGTTGTTAATAGAAAAGGATTATAACAAAACTTTTCGTGGAATTCATATTTTTTAAAGTCAAATTTTTTATTTTAATTTTTCTTATTTCGGTTTGAAGTAAAAAAGAAAGTTACTCGTACGACGTATTAAGTGAGTATTACAAAAATAAATAAGTGAAAGATCTGAAAAAAAAAAATTTGAAGTCCTGTGGGTCCTGGCACATCATTTTATGCCTAGTTTAGATACTTGCCGAGTACAGACGAATAGGCACGAAGACGAATGTGTAATGCCTCATTTAGATTATCGGCGAATATACTCGCAGAGTAACTCGCCGAGTAAATCGGGCACGAATACAGACCCGTTTATATATATATATCGACTTATAAAAGTAAAACTTTAACAATACCATTAGCGAATATCTTCTTTATTTAATTCTGCAATGAATACCTTAATTAAACGGACCCAAGCTTCATTAATGGATTTTTAATCTTTATGCAGCCGATGTTTATGGTGACAATGTTCGTGAACAATGACGATTATGTAAACACCGCCGCGAATACGTACGAATAATCCTTTGATCCGCGTCAAAAAACCGACACCGCACGGAGAACAGACGAATATTCGCGGCGAGTACCGAATATACCCGAATGTGGTGTTTACATACTCGTCTTCGTGCCTATTCGTCTGTACTCGGCGAGTATCTAAACTAGGCATTAAAACCATATTCGGGTATGTTCGGTACTCGCCGCGAATAATCGTCTGTTCTCCGCGTGGTGTCGGTTTTTTGACGCGGATCAAAGGATTACGCTAGAAACATACTATTGTGTTGTGTTGTGTCGTGTCGCGATCTGTCGCGTATCGGTTTCATACATTTAGTATGGCTAGAGACACACTATTGTGTTGTGTTGTGTCGACACGACACACTGTAGTAATAGACTGAGCGGTCATGGGATTTTTGGTAACGATCAAGGAAAAGGTTAGATTCATTTTCATGGGTTGTAGAGTGGTCCCCTAATGTGAATGATGTCGGTTGGTCTGCCTGCTCTCAGTGGTTGCAACTTCGAGTTACAGCGATTATAAGAGGCTTCATTGTTACGAAAAAAAACGATCAGAGAAATGGTCAGTTTTAGCACCTATTCAAAGTATGGCGTCTCCGTAGCTGAAATGATGTGGTCTGCCGGCTCTCAGTGGTTGCATTTCAGAGCTATGACGCGCGCAAGTTACAACAAAATTTTTTTTCCTCAAATTGTATTTTTTAAATTTCTAATCGATAGAACTCTTTATTATAATGAAAAAAAAAACCTAAGCCATTTTTGTCTAAAATGAATAGATTGGTCGGAAAAAATACTTTATGTTTTTTTTTTATGGAGTGAGATATTCAATGTGCTCTTACGGCCAATTCCTAATTGTTTCTGCCTCAAAACTACTTCTGCGTCAATATTTTACTGTTATTTTAAACATTTAAATAATCCTACACTATCAACGCGCGCCCAAAATTGTCCGTTTAATACATATTGGATTTCGAAACAGTAACAAATTTTAATTTTTAAGTAAAAACTGATTGTTTTGTCGTTATTTATTACTTTCTCATCAATTAAAACACAATAAAAGCCAACAAAACTTTTGATCACTATTATTACTATGGGATGACTTTTTACCATAATAAATCAAATAAAACCGAAATAACAAAATGCAGCGGAATCTTCAGTAAGGCCCAGGCGGGTTTTACAAACTAAAATATTAGGTCTTTACCTATGAAATTGCCGATATTTTGTCACATACAGAGAAAATAATAACTTCTATAATTTAAAATTTTAACAAAATCGTGAATATTACATCGAATTATGATCATGATAGTTAACTATCAGTAAAAATAAAGTCCATATTTTAGCTTTCGTGACATTAAAAAAAAAGATCTTGAAAGTGACTCTTTTTTTGTGAGCAAAAAAACCGGCCAAGTGCGTGTCGGGCCACGCGCAGAAGGGTTCCGTAGGTACATTATACCATACCATATTTTAATACCGCTATCATTTTTCGTCTGAAAAAATAACTTTGTTATTATTTGCGGTTTTGGAAAATGTACTATATCTCGAAAACTAATTACTGTATCTCATTCAAAACAATTTTCGTTGAAAGTGTTTATTAAGATCTATAGTTTATATTTTTTTTAGATTTTTCACCCTCTTACTTTAAAAGTTAAAGGGGGGGGACACACATTTTACCACTTTGGCGGCATATATTTTTCAAACGGTTGACTTTAAAAAAAAATAGTCTTAGAAACCTCAATGTCATTTTTAAAGACCTATCTATAAACACCCCACAAGTATTGGTTTGATGAAAAAAAATATTTTCAGTTTCAGTTCCATGTATGGTGAGCCCCCCTTTAATCTTTTATTTTTATTATTTTTGTATAAAAATCGTAAAGCGGTTCACAGAATACACCTGCCTACTAAGTTTCAACTATGTAGTCCTAATACTTTTGGAATAAAGTGGCTGTGACATACGGACGGACAGACAGACAGACAGACAGACAGACATGACGAATCTATAAGGGTTCCGTTTTTTGCCATTTTGGCTACGGAACCCTAAAAAGGGTGACCGAAGGGGTTGTAACTTAACCAAAACTTATTTTTTCGCTTATCTTAAATGGAAATAAGTTAGCATAGTGTTCAAACATTAGTACATAAAAGTTTTGTTACATGAGTGTTCATGGTTGTTAAATGAACAAAAAAATGCTATTATGAAAAATGCAACTTCGTGAAAAATCTCCATACAAATCGGCAATTTCATAGGTAAAGACCTATTAGTATTATTATTTTACAAGGAAAAAGAAAAAAAAAGAGGAAAGGTTAATTCAGATCAATGACTGATATAATATTCAAATAATTGAAGTTTTTAAAATATTAACGATAGAAACTAAACTTTATTATGATTTTTAAAAACTTTTCTATGGCTTTACTTAAAAAAAATAGGCTCGTTTAGAAGTAATTTATAACAAAATTAAAGATTTTGAAGAAATATTAAGATCAAAATTGAATTTCTGAACATTCATAGAAACAAGCAGAAACTAAAATCATCAATATTTTATTATGCGACAGTTAATAAGAAGCACCAGTTAAATTATTTTCATACATCCTCCGCCAGGGATTGATCAAGCTGTGATTTGAAGACGGCTATCAAAAAAGTAAATGAAGGAGATCCAGATCGCAATATACACACAACTGATCTATCAGGATTGTAAGAGCTGTTTCGATAAGTTTAAAAAAATCACGTAAATAGCATTAAAAGGTATGGAAATCCTGAAAAGGAGAACTTTGGTACATACAGCTCTTAAAATGCTCTTCAGATCACTTTGATGTATCATCATATCAGCCGCACGACACCCACTGCTGGGTATAGGCGACCTCCAAGGATCTCCACGACGAATGGTCTTGCACTGCTCGCATCCAATGGTTTCCCGCGACCTTTACCAGATCGTCGGTCCACCTTGTCGGGGGCCTACCCACGGAGCGTCGTCCGGTCCGCGGTTGCCATTCCAAAATCTTTCCCCCCCAACGGCCATCGGTTCTTCTCGCTATGTGTCCAGCCTACTGCCACTTCAACTGAGCAATCCTTCGAGCGATGTTGATTACTTTAGTTTTCCTGCGGATCTCATCATTTCTGATTCGATCACGCAGAAAAACGCCGATTATGACTCTCTTCTTTGCACGCTAGGTGACCTTGAGCCTCCTTATGAGACCCATAGTTTGCGGCCACGTTTCACTGCCGAAGTCATCACTGACAAGACAACACACACCGGTCTTGAGACACTGAGGTAAATCGGACGGAAATATGTTTTCGAAGCTGCCCGAATGCTACCAATCTGAGTTTGATTCGACGAGAGATCTCTTTCCCACAGTTGGACTTACCTAACTGGACTGCCTGTCCTAGGTACTTCTACGTAATGGACAACAACTCCTAGTGTTCCCAACATGAACTGGAGTGGGCAAAACATGGGCATTCGATATGATTTTCGTCTTATAAATGTTTATCTTGAGACCCACTCTTTGGGAAGTACTAACGGAGATCTTCAAGCATTCTGTTCAAGTCTTCCAAGGTTTCAGCCATAAGAACTATATCATCGGCAAAACGAAGGTGTGTTAGGTACTGGCCATTAATCTTGATTCTGAGTCCTTTCCAGTCTAAGTTTAAAGATATCATCCAACGCAGCTGTGAATAGTTTCGGGGAAATAGCATCTCCCTGTCTCACATCTTGCTGCAGTTGGATACAATTTGTGCTCTGGTTCTGTACTCGGATCAACATGGTGGCATTTTCGTATAAGTACCACATCACCTCGATATACCTGTAGTCCACTTGGCAACTTTAGAGAGACTGCAGCACCGCCCAGGTTTCAATCAAATCAAAGGCTTTCTCATAGTCCACGAACGCCACGTGCCGGACTACAGCTGCGCCACAAAAAGAAAGTTGGAAATCTGACCTTTTGACTATGCCATGATGAAGTCTATTGTTTGTCGGAGTTTGTCGCCAAAAACCAGAGTTTGTCGGTCTTCCGTTTAGGAGATACATGTGGCTCAGCTGTAGAGACGTCTCTACAGCTGCGCCACACAGATCTCGAAAACGGAAGGTCGTAGCGAAAATCTGATTACTTGTATGTATAGCCGTTAGTTTGTCGGAGTTTGTCGCACAAAAACCAGAGTTTGTCGGTCTTGCGTTTAGGAGATACGTGTGGCGCAGCTGTAGAGACGTCTCTACAGCTGAGCCACACAGATCTCGAAAACGGAAGGTCGTAACAGAAATCTGATTACTCGTGTGTGTAGCCGGTAGTTTGTCGGAGTTTGTCACCAAGAACCAGAGTTTGTCGGTCTTGCGTTTAGGAGATATGTAAGGATACGCTGTGGAGACCTTTCTACCTGGATCTTAAGAACGGAAGGTCGTAGCGATAATCTGATTAGTCATATCTATAGTCGGTAGTTCGACTGAGTTTGTCGCCAAATACCAGAGTTTGTCGGTCTTGCGTTTAGGAGATATGTGAGATTTTCGCTACGACCTTCCGTTCTCGAGATCCAGGTAGAAATATCTCTACAGCGTATCCTCACATATCTCCTAAACGCAAGACCGACAAACTCTGGTTCTTGGTGGCAAACTCCGACAAACTACCGGCTACACACACGAGTAATCAGATTTCTGTTACGACCTTCCGTTTTCGAGATCTGTGTGGCTCAGCTGTAGAGACGGTCTCTACAGCTGAGCCACATGTATCTCCTAAACGGAAGACCGACAAACTCTGGTTTTTGGCGACAAACTCCGACAAACTATAGACTTCATCTTGGCATAGTCAAAAAGTCAGATTTCCAACCTTTTTTTTGTGGCGCAGCTGTAGTCCGGCACGTCACGAACGCCAAGCATAGTAGCAGATTTAATGGATGTGGTCTATGGTACTAAAGCCTTTTCGGAATCCGGCTTGTTCGGGAGGTTGGAAGTCTTAATGCTCTAAGTTGGAAGTCGTCGAACTTGCGAGCAAGGACCGGAACCGCTTTCCGTTAAAGGAATTTTTGATTGGGTATTTCATAGACTTGTTTTCAAAAACTCTATCAATACGGTAACCCTATCAATACGGTAACCCTATCGAAAGGGTAACCCAGGTAAGCACTTACCGAATACGAAAACCCT
Source organism: Agriphila geniculea (assembly GCA_943789525.1). Taxonomy (NCBI): domain Eukaryota; kingdom Metazoa; phylum Arthropoda; class Insecta; order Lepidoptera; family Crambidae; genus Agriphila; species Agriphila geniculea. Next base: position 17,796,736 of record OX038890.1, read on the forward strand.
ATCGGGGAAACCCTATGAAAGCTTTATGAAGGGGTTTTAAAACGTGTTCAAGCAATTTATACCAAGTTCCACCTGGGCCGAAGGACCAGGGGGCCTATTTTTGAATCGCTCGGCTGGCGTCGAGCGCTCTTTTCTACTGATTTTTGTTCGACATTTGACTCAAATGTATGGAGGTTGAGTTAAATGTCGTTCGACATCCCATTGTTTTGAGTCATATGTCGAACGAAAATCAGTCGAAAAGAGCGCTCGACGCCTGCCGAGCGATTCAAAAATAGGGTCCCAGAACCGCTTACCGTTAAAGGGGTTTTGATTGGGTATTTCATGAACCGCTTACCATTAAAAGGGTTTTTGATTGGGTATTTCATAGACTTGTTTTCAAAAACCCTATCAATACGGTTAGCATAACGTCGACTAACCCTATCGAAAGGGAAACCCTATCATTTGGTAAGTTTTTATTAGGATTTCCCTATTAATTAGATTAACCAAAAAAGGGGTTTTCCGGTCGCTGCTAGCGAGCGAAACGATCAACGCATCAAAGTTACTTTATTTGTATGAAAATTAAATTGTTATCTAATTATCCATATACATATTTAACATTATACATTGGTTCTTATTGTATGTCTCTAGTTAAGAAGCTATATATACAAAGCCTTGTAAATTTAAGTTATCTTTATTTAATTTTAATTGTATTAGGTAGTCTATTCTTTAATATTAGTTAAGTCATGTTACGTGTGGTAATAAAAAGTTAATTTTCTTTTAAATAAGGTGATACAGTTATTTTCTTAAGTAAATCACTTAAAATTTTAGGTCTTCTTTGTTTCATTAAAATAAATGTAAGAACATCAGATAATGGTATTGAAATTAGCTTTGTAAATTGGCTTATTATATTCGTTGTGTTTTTGGATGAGTTGTTTGATGGTGATGTGATATATAGTATTGTAGTGTTTCCTGAGCCCAGCCTGTTTGATTGGTTGATTTTCATCAAGATTACCAGATACCATAAGTAAATAAAAATAAATAAATATTATTTCTAGTAAGACCTTTGCAAAGACTTTGTATGTGTTTGAAATCAGTGAAATGGGCTTGTAGTTTCCTATGTCCTTCCTTGATCCTTTCTTATGTAAGAGTATTATGTGTGACTCTGCCCATTGTCTAGGTATATTAACCGTGCGTAGTATTTCGTTGAAAACTTTAGCCAGTATTGGCCGCATCTCTTCCGCAATACCTCTTAAGAGTTCGTTAGGAATTTGGTCAGGTCAAAACAATTAATGAAACAATTACAACTCAGATATTTATAGTCTTTTGTTGAGAACATTTTAGCTTTATATTTTAGTTGCGTTGTAATTATGGTAAAAACAATTGTATAATAGACCTTAACTGAACGTTTTGTTGGCTTTTCTAGTGTTAAAATTGATGAAAATAATAAAAAATGGCAAAAAAACAGTTTTTACTAAAAATACGATTTTATACTGTTTCCAAATCCAAGCTGTGTGTGTAGGGGACCACACTGCCGTCCTTTAACTAAAACCCCGTTAACCCTCAGATGGTACATTTTGAGTTTTGAATGCAAATTAATACAGTTTTGATTTCTCTATCTTTCTGTTTAGGATCGGTAGCTCTATCATTTATAGTTTTGGAGATATTAAAACGTTGTATCCCGTTAAATGGCAAAATATTCTACAAATCCTTAACTAAAAAATGACTATCCTACACTTCTTAGCTTAAAAATATATTATATAACATTTACTTAGCTTAAACTACGTGATTTGATTATACTTGATTACAAAAACGCTAAGTGAGTATAACGTGTTTATAGTCAAGGACCAATTTTCATTAACAAACAAAAAAGCAATGCTATAAACTATTTACACTGAAAAACTAGTCTTAATTCTAGTTAAACTCCCTTAACGATAGTATAGTCAAGTATTCCATACTGTAGGTGTTGCTTCAAAATACTTCGCTAGAAAATCTTATCCACGTTTCTTAACTAGAAACACGTTATTCGTTCTACCAAAACGATGACCATTGGGAAAATACTCTGAGAGAAGCATCGCTTCGCAATGTCCAGTACAACTGAGAGAGTTGTTTGTAGTCATACTTTTATTATGTCAGCCATCGGAACCATTAAAATTATGAGACGATGTGATGTGAAGATAGGTATTAGACGCAGAATCAGACAGCAAAAGAGCCTAAGTGATTTTGGATTACCTTCTTCAGTTCGTACAAAAAACAATGCTGCAAATACAATGGCACATAATTATTACAATACAAATGATTTGAACGTTTTAGTCAATGAAAACCTGCCAAAATTAGTCCCAGATCAAGCACATGCCTTTGAGACTATAGTCGATAGCGTGAATAATAATAACAGAGGATTTTTTTTTGATGCGCCAGGTGATACTGGGAAGACGTTTCTTGCAAAGGAAAATGACCACTAATGATACCACCTCTTTTTAAGCCCAGTGCCTCAACAAAACAAATACTAATAATATTATATTCTTTTTTCAGTTCTATATAAGTACATCATGTATCAAAAAACCCTGTCAGACCCTAAAAAAGGTGATATTGTTGCTGAAACTGAACAACATTCTCCATGGATATGGAACTGAACAACATTCTCCATGGATATGGAACTGAACAACATTCTCCATAGGACGAAAAACGAAAATAAATTTTCATACTCCTATACAAAATGTCAGTGTTGCCAGACCGTGGGCAATTGCCCACGCCATGGGCAATTTTATATTTTTTTTTGAAAAAAGGGCAAAAAGGGCGGAAAGGTCTTGGAACCGGTAAAATATGGGCAATTTTGGAAATCACGGAACTCGCTTACCAGAGACCACTTGAAAACACTTGGCACAGAGTACCAAACACAGAATTTACAGTTTAGTTTAGGTATCCATTGACATTTCTTCCTATAGTGTCATCTAGGAATGAATACCAGGGGGGCTACTCAAATGGACACTTTTCTATTCGTTCGCTAACTTAAAAATTAAAAATAAGCCATAAGCACCAAAATAACGTGTCGTAGACTTGTCAACTCCATACAATAAAACAATATCTGTAATTTACATAAACTTGCGACGTCTGACTTGATCGTTTAATTGCTTATTTTTAAGCTTTAAGTTAGCGAACGAATAGAAAAGTGGCCATTTGAGTAGGGGCACAGCACCTCCTTTAAAGATTTCATAGATAAAAATAGTTTTTGAGCAAAAAATTTCGGTCACCATTAATTGCCCAGACGTTTAAAATTCAAAATTCAAATTAATTTATTCAGTCTAGGCTGTTACAAGCAAGCACTTGTTTCAGGATCTGACAGGGTTTTTTGATACATGATGTATTTGAAACTATTTTTCGTTTTCTAATCTAAGAATAAGACCGTTTTATTGAGTAATTAATTGGTTTAATTTATCTCAGTCAATGTCTTTCATATGGTCAACAGAACTTTTCTTTTATTTAATGTGTTTTACGGCACTGTTTTATAATTTATATTATAAACTCATTGATTATATGGTATGAATGCACCATGAGCCATAGAGCACACACAGAATCTTAGAAACTCTTCTGCTCTCATCGGTGGTATTACCTTTGCATATGCTGGAGATTTCCGACAGACTCTACCCGTCATTAACAGGGATAAGCGAGTAGATATCATATATGAGAGCTCATCTTCATGGAATTCCAGATAGTAATTTCCCACAACAACTTTTAAAACTTGAGGAAGGAATTTTTCTTACTCTAAAAAGTAGAAATTATGAAATCTTTCTGGATGAGTCTCTTGGACAAATAGTACCTACATGATTTAGAAATTTTAATAGATGCAGTATGCCCTGACATCGAGAATTTGCACGAAAAGGACTTTCATTGGTTGTGTTCTTGGGTATTAGTGTCACCTAGGAATGATACTGTTAACGAAATAAATAATCAAAAAGATTGATTATTTCGTTGATTATTCTAAAGTCCTCGGCCAAATAAAAAAATACAAATCGATCGACACCGTCACTAATATCGAAGACGCAGTCCATTATTCAAAAAAAAAATTTAATTCACTGAACCCTACTGGACTGGACACACAAATTGACGTTAAAAATCGGAATTCCAATCATGCTTTTGAGAAATTTAAGCCCCCCGAGCAATTGCAATGGGACGAGGCTGCTTATTAAGGAATCAAAGGACAATTAATTTAGCGACCATTATCAGCGGCCCAATAACTGGTCGACTAGCTCATAACCAAGGAAACCGATAATCCCAACTGATCTGCCAATCCCATTTAAACAACTTAAAAGAGTATGAGTAATTTTCTATGAAGAGGTGGGTATATTTTTTTCGATGGCGCTTCCAAAAAACAGTTTCGTTTCAAAGATCTTATCCCAATAAGCAAACTATTACTGAACAGTGTAAGTCTATCATGAGCAATTTTTGAAATATTTAGGTTTAAAAAATAACATATCTAGGTAATTTCCATTTTTTTGCGATGTCGCTTCCAAAAAATTGTTTTATCTTAAATTTTCAATAAAATCTGTTGTTATTCTCATATTGCTTTTCATTTAATTTCCTACTTTCTTTTGTATGAAATGCTTGGCTATAAGGACGCTAATCAAAATCGAAGGAAGAGTTGCCTTTTTTTAGCTTAGTAAACAAGTGTATTTCTTACCAAATGTTTTTGTTTTACTGGAAACACTTAGCTTAAAAGAGTTTAAGAAGTGTAGTGTATTCTCTTCTCAGTGTCTATTGTCATTATCAAAGGAAACAGTCATGTCAAATTTTAAATTGAATAAAGCCAAAGTTTAGTTGGTAAATTCGTATTATTCATTACAATTTATTCAATTTAAATAAAGCGCAATAAAAATGTCTACAACTACTACAAAAAAAGACGAAGATATGAAGCAACCGTCGTCATGTGTCTCACGTTATCTGCGACCAGAAAAGTTCGAAGCCGAACCGAATTCAAACATGGCTGGACTGAAGTGGAATCATTGGTTGGCTACTTTTAACAATTTTTTAGATTCAGAGGATCCCCGTTTAACTTCTGAATTGAAATTGCGACTGCTTATAAATCATTTAGCTCCTACCATATTTTCCATAATTAGGGACTGCACAACATTTGAAAATGCAATAGAATTGCTGAATGACGCTTTTATCAAACCGAAAAACGAGATATTTTCACGTCACGTACTTTCTTCACGGAAGCAACTGACAGGAGAAACTATTTCGGAATACATACAAATACTGAAGAATTTGGCTCACGAATGTAACTTCAAAAATGTAACCGCTGAGGAATATAAGCAGGAATATATACGAGATTCTTTTATATCAGGAATATCGTCAAAGATAATACGACAACGACTTCTGGAAAATAGAAGTCTGACATTAGACGATGCGATAAAGCAAGCCGTCACCCTCGAGTCTGCTGAGAGAGATAGCATAGCTTTTACCGAATCTACCACATTACCATCATATTCCAACGCTATTGGCGAAGCAAATTATTCTCGTTCATATGAAGGAAGGGGTCAGACTACTAACTCAGCAGCTACGCAAAGGAAAAAACGTTGTTTTTTTTGCGGATCAGACAACTTACATCAGCGCATCAAATGCCCGGCTTTTAACGCCAATTGCCAATTGTGTACGAAGAAAGGTCACTTCGCTAATGTTTGTCGTTCTTCGAAACAAACCGCAAATACTATGAACGCTACTTCTATGGGACAGGAGGACTCTCATACAGAAAATGATTATACGGCATGTATTTCAGCAGCGTTTCCAAAGGGTCTGCAAAAAGCAACATTGCCTATTGAAATAAATGACGTTCGGGCTGACGCACTTATCGATACAGGAAGCTCAAGTAGTTTTATTGATGCGGAGTTAGCAAAGTCGATGAAACTAAAGATAAAAAGAGTAACACAAACAGTTTCACTAGCTTCACTGAATCACATGTCATACATTAACGGCATATGTCACGCTAATATCAAAGTTAATAAATATAGCTACGAACGGCATCCTTTGCTTATTATCAATAATCTTTGCGCTGATGTCATCATAGGTCACGATATTTTAAAACATCATAGTTCTTTAGAATTTTCATTTGGAGGAGACAGAGAACCACTTCATATATGCAATGTGATGCAGGCTTCTGTGCCACCCGCGACAATTTTTTCAAACCTTGCTGGTAATATTACTCCTGTGGCCATTAAATCGAAGACCTTTTCCGAAAATGATGAAAAGTTTATTAAAGAAGAAATTGTGAAATTGCTGAACGATGGAGTCATCGAACAAAGTGTGTCGCCATGGAGAGCTCAAGTGCTAGTGACGGGTGGTACCACGCATCGCAAAAGAATGGTCATTGATTATTCTCGCACTATAAATCGATACACGGAACTGGACGCGTTCCCTTTACCTAAAATAGATTCAATAATCTCTAAAGTCTCAAAATATAATTATTTTAGTCAAATTGATTTAAAATCAGCTTATCATCAAGTACCTATATTACTAAAAGAACGACCCTATACAGCATTCGAAGCATGTGGGAATTTATACCAATTCACACGCATACCTTTTGGGGTGACTAACGGAGTAGCTGCTTTTCAAAGAACTTTACAGCATATTATACAAGCTGAGAATCTCAACGGAACGTTTGCATATTTAGATGACGTCACCGTATGCGGGAAAACAAAAGAAGATCATGACAAGAATCTTGCACAATTCATGAAGGCTGTAGAAAAATACCGTCTTACTCTTAATAAGGAGAAATGTACTTTTGCCAGTGAATGTATTAATTTGCTAGGCTATACAATTAGTAACAATCAAATTACTCCTGACAAAAATCGTCTAAAGCCTTTGATGGATTTACCAGTACCAAATGACGCCGCTTCTTTTAAAAGAGCGCTTGGAATGTTTGCTCATTATTCGAAGTGGATTCCCAGTTTTTCGACAAAAATACAACCATTGGTACAAGCACAATTACCCCTCGATTCAGACAAGAGCCAGTGTTTCCAAGAACTTAAGAACGAAATTGCTAAAGCAGCTCTAGTAAGCATTAATGATAATGAAATACTAACAGTCGAAACAGATGCTTCTGAATATGCAATTGCAGGAACTCTATCCCAATGTGGAAGGCCTGTAGCATTTTTTTCTCGTTCGCTAAATGAATCTGAAAGAAAGCACTCGGCGATTGAAAAAGAAGCATACGCAATCGTGGAGTCATTACGAAAATGGCGTCATTTTCTTATTGGTCGACATTTCTTACTGCTGACAGATCAAAAATCAGTCTCTTTCATGATGAATCAACACCACAACAGCAAAATAAAAAATGAGAAAATTGAGAGATGGCGACTTGAATTATCTTGCTATAAATATGACATTGTGTATCGTCCAGGAAAAGAAAACGTTCCGGCAGATGCATTGTCGAGAATCTGTGCTAGCATCTGTACTAATAAACTTTATGAGCTACATAAATTACTTTGTCACCCAGGAGTTGTGAGAATGTGGCACTGGGTTCGGGCCAAAAATTTACCATACTCTATTGGTGATGTGAGATCTATGACAGCTTCTTGTCCAGTATGCGCAGAGATTAAACCCCGATATCACAAAACGGGAAGCCACCTCATCAGAGCAACGGAGCCCTTTCAACGATTAAGTATTGATTTTAAGGGACCTTTACCGTCCGCCTCTCGCAATAAATACATACTTACAATAGTTGATGAATATTCCAGATTTCCTTTTGCCTACCCATGTCCTGATCTTTCTTCTCAGACTGTCATCAAGTGTTTGAAGGACATGTTCTTTATGTTTGGAGCGCCGTCATTTATTCATTCCGACAGAGGAACAGCTTTTGTCTCTGACGAAATGAAGCGATTCCTGGCTGGCTATGGTGTCGCCTCAAGTCGGACCACTCCATATAACCCGCAAGGCAATGGCCAAGTTGAACGCCTGAATGGGACTCTGTGGAAGACCATTCAACTCTGTCTTAAGTCAAATGATCTACAGATCGAAAGTTGGGAAAAAGTCCTTCCTGTGGCTCTACATTCAATTCGTTCTCTACTATGCACAACTACAAATGAAACACCTCATGAGCGGCTGTTTCGCCATTCACGTCGATCACCTACAGGCGAATCAATGCCTTCATGGTTGTTGGTACCGGGTCCAGTATTGATGAAAAAGAATGTAAGAGCATCGAAATATGATCCTGTGGTAGAGGAAGTTGAATTACTTCAAGGCAACCCCTATTATTCCCATGTTCGCTTGCCTGATGGCCGTGAAAGCACAGTTTCAAATAGACAGTTGGCGCAACTACCAGCAGAAGACTCTGACTTAGATGAGAATGCAGAGGAGGGCTACTCAAATGATGAAGTTTCTACCGACATGAATAGAGACACTGGGGACTCTTCATTAACGCCTTCCACCTCTACAGACTTAGAGAATGGTACGGGAGTACGTCGTTCAACTCGAGACAAGAAGACACCAAATTATCTCAAAGATTTTGTGTTATAGATAAAGAAGCTAGAGGGGGTGAATGTAGTGTATTCTCTTCTCAGTGTCTATTGTCATTATCAAAGGAAACAGTCATGTCAAATTTTAAATTGAATAAAGCCAAAGTTTAGTTGGTAAATTCGTATTATTCATTACAAGAAGCTTTAGCCTCTTTTAACTAAGGTAAATAATATGTGAATACGAACAAAATTCTTTGCTATAATACAGTTAAATGACTTAGCGAGTTTATAGTTAAACATTTCAGAGTAAATTTATAAAACATTACTGACATCACAAATTTAATGAAAATACTTAACTAAAATATCGCTAAGTGTAGGTTAGAGACCTTCTAGTACAGTATTCTTAGTCAAAAAATTAACATATTGTCTTCGCTAAACAATAAAAAGACCTTTTTTTAATAATTTACAGTAGATACCCGTTCAGTACAAAGCTAAAATGATGTATGGAAATACATGTTAACATTTTGCCTAACTATCACTTATCTATCTTTAATGGTTTCCTAGAAACAAAGGTTCCCGCGTTTTTTGCGTTTTTTTCCGAAGTTACTTTTTGGGTTTAACGTGGTTTTAGTTAAAGGACGGCAGCACTCTATAACCCATGAAAATGCATCTAACCTTTTCCTTGATCGTTACCAAAAATCCCGTGACCACTTAGACTAACTGTGGTCCATCGCCATAGAGTAAATTTTAACCATGGAAAGTAATTTGTATGGAATGTTCAATATTTTACTTTCCATGGTTAAAATTTACTCTATGGCGCTGGACCACAGTATTTACCGAGCATGTAACCGATGCCTATCGATCCAGATTTTATAATCTGGATCGATATAGTGAATTACGATCCATGGCGATCCGAAATATCAATACAAGGCACCCGGATGGAACATCTCTATTGACGCTAAAGCCGGACGTAGGGGGGGGGGGGGGATGGGGGGTGAGCAGTGGCATAGGCATAAAGACCTCTCCATACTCACGCGCGGGTGTGTGGATTCGATTTAAATCGGTTTCACACTATGCTTCGCGGGAGGTTTGGGGCTTTTCGCGCGTGAGTGTAAAGATGCCTTAAGGTGGGGAAAGGACTCATACAGTCACAGATACGCAAGTGGCCGGTGTGCACTTAAAAATTCGCCTATTGTCCCGTTTTTCAAAGTTTTTTTAGGCTTTCTCTACAAATAAGCGTCTTGCGTACACAATGATAGTTCTGAAATACAACCACTGAGAGCCGGCAGACCAACTTGTTTCACCCGTGGAGATACTATACTTTGAATAGGTACTAAAACTGACCATTTCCCTTATCGTTTTTTTTTTTCGTAACAATGACGTGACTTGCGCACGTCATAGCTCAGAAATGCAACCACTATGAGCCGGCAGACCAACTTGTTTCATCTGCAGAGACGACATACTTTGAATATATACTAAAACTGACCATTTCTCTGATCGTTTTTTTTTCGTAACAATAATGCCTCTTGTAAGCGCTATAACTTGAAGTTGCAACTACTGAGAGCAGGCAGACCGAGATCATTCACATTAGGGGTCCACTCTACAACCCATGAAAATGAATCTAACCTTTTCCTTGATCGTTACCAAAAATTCCATGACCGCTTAGACTATAATGTGTTTCTAACCATACTAAATGTATGAAACCGATACGCGACAGATAGCGACACGACATAACACAACACAACACAATAGTAGTTTCTAGCATTATTCGTATACGTATTCGCGGCGGTGTTACATTATCGTCATTGTTCTGTTGAGTCGTTAACTTTGTCACGAGCGGTCGTGTATTTTTTTTACGATAGATTGGACGAATGGGAATACTTTAAAATTAAAGTTTATAGAAGCTTACCAGGGAGAACCCTAGATATGGGACACTGAACATCGGTTGCAGAAAGGGGTCTGTATTCGTGCCCGAATTACTCGGCAAGTTACTCGGCGAGTATGTTCGCCGATAATCTAAATGAGGCATTACAGAACGAAAGTTGTTTAACACTTTAGTAACTTGTCATAGTAACTTTTTTGACTAATATTTCAAACCGGAGACTCCTGTTAAAAAAGTTGCTATGACAAAGTACCAAAGCGTTAAGCGATTTTCATTGCTGACTGTACCTATTATATCTATTCTGTGCTCATACGATTAGATTTCTATGTTGACAACTTCTTGTATAAGGATAAAAAAATCTACTGTGTGCCACAGAATAGATATTAGTGGTCTTTGCTCTGGACTAAGAAAATTAATTTAAAGTTATTGCTCTGGATCTCCTGGCACTGAGATCCAGTGAGCTTTGGTATTTCTTTTTTCAAAGAGTATAATAAATTTAATAAAACATATCAAAAATATACTCTTTGCAAACGTCCAAAATTCGAAATCTCAGCATAAAAATTTTCTCTCCACAAAAAAATAAAAATATCATGTAACAAACAATCTTAGTAACAACAATTTAAAACAAAGCGGATGCAAGTTTCAAAATGAAACTTTTACATTTGGTCGTCGCTGCATTGACCGTACTTCTATTGCTGTTTCGGAAGAAATGCATGTTCGCTCGACTATGCTCGGGCTCGGTAAGTATTGTAGTCATCCTAGTCCTTAATTGGTCTTTCTTCCTCCTCCACCTCCCAACTGCCAACCCCTTAAGAGCGCGACGTCTAAAACGCAAAATGTCCAAGTAGCAAAATGCCTAAAATCAATATCTAAAAGTCATTTGGCTTAAAAGCAAAATGCCTAAAACTGATATTCCCTAAGATGCAGAAAGTTTAAAAAGCAATTTGTATGTTATTGTATTGATAATAGTAAGGGAGGCGAGGTAGCTAAATGGCGTAATTCAACGGCGCCGTCGAGACCTATCAAAATCGAAAGATAAAATAATTTCGAAAAGAAAAGCTCGTATGGTAAAAACCATTTTAGCGGTGGGTTTGGCGTGTACGGTTTTTCAAAAATGTAAAAAAATACAGTTACTTGGGCATTCTCGAGCGCGTCAGATATTCATACTACGTATGCCCCAAGTGCCTCTGATAACAACGGTATACTAATCTGCCGGTCAGTCAGTCGGATTTGAAAGCATTCCTCCACAAGTTATGATGCTTCAAGTCAAAAAGTTTTAACTTTGGACAAAAATGTAAAGAGACCTTTTTTGTGTAAAATAAAATTACCTTTTTTGTTTATTTAAACTTTTTTTTTGTAAAATGTATCGTTCGCGACTTATATGCCGCAACGCGTTTTTCGGAAGACGAAATGGCTCCTCCACACTCCCGGTCATGCGGAAACCGGCAGATTTTGTATTTTTAGTACGTTTTAGATTATATTCTTCAAAATAAAAAAAATAAAAATCGCGCTCGAGAATGCCGGATTAACGTTTTTTTTTTACAAGTTCGCGACCCTATAACTCGGCGGCGTCAAGGACTTATCGTCAGATTAGTTAAATTTAGTCTTAAAACACTAAAATCAACCCCCAATATCTTAATCTGACGCGCTCGAGTATTTCAGACTATCGATATTTTTTTACTAATCTGATCGTCTATCCTAGGCGCGCCTCACTACATATAGAGCTAAATACTTTACAAGGTTGTTCTATTAGGTCCAAGGTATCTCTCATATCTTAAACTGCCACGCTCGAGTATTACCGAAAATTCCCCTATTCGCCTCCCTAACTATAAACAATACTTTTAATTTTTATACAAACTTTAGTGGCCGCCCGCGACATTGTCGACGTGTAGATACATTTTTAAATCCTTCAGGTTCAAAATGTCTTCCCATAATGTACACCGGTCTCAATCAAAGGTGCATTTCCCGAAATGTCCACTTCCCAAAAAGTACCTTTCCCAGAATGTACATTTCCCAAAATGTAGAACATATAGGAATAACCGATTGGATACATTTTCAAGTACCAGGATCACATAAATATGGAACTGCTATTCTTAAAAAAAAACATTTAAAAATATAATTTTTTAATAAATTTTTTAATTAAATTTAAAAATTAAATAAATTTAAATTTAATAAATAGAAGTTAACCTTCTCCATATTTATGTGATCCTGGTACTTTAAATTTTATCCAATCAGTTATTCCTATTCTATCTGTTATAAGAGTGTATGTACATTTTGGGAAATGTACATTCTGGGAAAGATACATTTCGGTAAATGTACCTTTTGAGACCGGTTTAAATTTTGAACTTGAAAGATTTTCGAATTTACGATTTTTATTCGTTTTGGATCCTAGTCCTTAAAGGCTGGTTTACATTATCTTAGTCTTTAGTAGAGTGCTTTAGGAGACTAGAAGTTCATTACGTGGTGTGTTTGACGTTCTTTTAAAATCGGCGAACATGCCAAGCAATGTATTTCTACTCGCTACTCGACTCGGTCGTCTACTTGACTAATGTAAACCAGGCCTTAGAATTTAAGGCATTTTGTGTTTTAGGCATTCTGCGTTCTAGACATTATACGAATCAGGGATTATGAGCTTCAGGAATTGTGCTACTTAGGCATTTTGCGTTTTAGACATTCTACTCCTCTATTGCTCATATTTAAACTTTAAAAAGTAAGCGTAGCGTTCAAACGTATAAAATGTTGGCCATTCGAGTAAGGGACGTAGGTAGGGTTGCCAACCCTACTATATAATGTAGTATTCCTACTATATTAAGGGCTCACCTACTATATTTTTTGAAAAAATATATAGTATGCAAAACTACTATATTTTTTTAAGTGAAAAAATGAAACTAAAGCAACAAAATGATTGTTACTTATTATACGCACATAAGTAAAATTGCATAATAATTTCTGTGATATTAAACACTTCAATTTATAGTCGTTAAATAAATTATGAAAATGTTAGTACTTACTTAAGTATGGTAAATGCAACTTCTTTAAAATTCTCCATACAAAACGGCAACCTACTGTATTGTTTTGGACTTTTTCGCCATCCACTATATTTTTACACTAAAAATCTTGAAAATACTATATTTGATGCAAAAAAAGTTGACAACCCTAGACGTAGGCGACGGTCAGTGCAACAAACTTTCGCTAGGGTTGGTCATGGGACGGGTGGTCTATTTATTATCTCGAGGACCTCCCTGTGATTCGAAAGCACGTATAATGAAACAGGATCTATTATTTTAAAATGAGACTAAACCACTTGGACATATAAATCAATTTATTCACTTTGTACTTTAAACAAATATAACACAAATCTAACACTTTTCTTTACAACTATTTAAATACGTTTCGACATAAGAGAACTTATACTTTCGACAGCGTAACAAAGAATGTGCAAAATGGTCATCTCCCCGCATTTATACTCCTAAATTTTTAGCGCGAAATTCTCGAGTTCTGATTGGTCGCCGCTCTTTTCAAGCGTCAACCAATCATTTGTTTTTACAATTTGGCGGGAAACTCCAGCGACCAATCACGTTGCTGCTAGCTTAGCCGCGAAACCACAGAGTTGCCATTATAGAAAAATTAAAAGAAATACTAACTCGAATATTTGGCGGGAAACCCTACCGACCAATCACAGTTAAGCTGAATTGACCGCCAAACTACAAAGTTGCCATTATTAGAAAATAGTTAAAAAAAGGTTACTAGTTTAAGGAAAAGAATTAACCCTAACAATCGACCGTCCTGACATCGTGAGCGTCCCGCACACGACCCCAGGTGGAACCCTAACAATCGGAGTTATGACCAATTGCACGACCTTCATTACTAAACTAGCCTAATATAACATAATAATATGCCTACAGCATGATTAAACATTTTGATATGTTATTGCAATGTTTTAAATAAAAATAGACTAGGTAATTAGGTTTAAAAAATTGTTTGCAAGTAGTGTGAACTTACTTAAAATAAAAGGTAAGTATTGATTGTTTTGCATATAATTAAAAAGACTCCAAGCACAAACACTTTTTTTCAGTCGCCGGCAGAAAAGTGACGTTTTTCAGGCGCGAAAAACCACTCCATAGTTGACAGTTGACACTGTCAACTTGACAGATAGGTACGTCACCCTCGTGATGTCACTGTGTTGCCAACACGGCCCTCCTGCTCCGTGCATGTCCTCAGGCACGTACGCCACACTTAATACTTCTGTAAGAGAAAAAGAAAATAATGTCACTTAAATTCACATGTGCTCGGCTTATCATGACTATTTAGTTCCTCAAACAATTGCTTTAAATTCCCCTTTGCAGTACTGGACTACCTAAATCAGGGCTATTAGGTACCTTTTTTATGTTTAGATAAACATGTAACTATTTTACTCATTCCCTTAACCATCAGGAATGCCTGTTCCAGTCAACTCCTTTAGTCTTAGGACGTGACTGTGTCAGCTCATTCCTCTTCTTGCCTCTAGGAATGCCTGTTCCAGTCAACTCCTTTGGTCCTAGGACATGACTGTGTCAGCTCATTCCCCTTCTTGCCTCCAGGAATGCCTGTTCCAGTCAACTCCTTTAGTCTTAGGACGTGACTGTGTCAGCTCATTCCTCTTCCTACCTCTACGAATGCCTGTTCCAGTCAACTCCTTTAGTCTTAGGACGACTGTGTCAGCTCATTCCTATTCTTAACCACCAGGAATGCCTGTTCCAGTCAACTCCTTTAGTCTTAGGATGTGACTGTGTCAGCTCATTCCTCTTCTTACCTCTAGGAATGCCTGTTCCAGTCAACTCCTTTAGTCTTAGGACGTGACTGTATCAGCTCATTCCTATTCTTAACCACCAGGAATGCCTGTTCCAGTCAACTCCTTTAGTCTTAGGATGTGACTGTGTCAGCTCATTCCTCTTATAACTTGGATAATGTTTTCTTAATAGTTTATTTTTTTATAACCCAGTATGAAAATTAGCCAAGACTTCTTTTATAATTACTTACACATTAAGTTTTGTACAGGTGAAAAAACATGGAGTATTTACATTTACTTTTCATTTATATGCATAAAAAAAAAACAAGAAATATTGAAAATGCATCATTTACCTTGCCAACACGTAGGTATTTTATTTACTAATCAGTTTTCCAGTTATCAATTTTAATCCAGGGTTTGATGTTTTCTGCTCCAGCTACCCCTTTATAAATTTTGGTACTCCTTTCGCTACCCCTCATATCTTGAACTTCATATCTATCTCGCCCCAAACATTTCTTTATCTGAAATGGCCCTTTGAATACAGGGAGCAATTTTCTGCTTCGTCCGTCGTTGGTTTGGCTTTGTATTTTTAGCAAAACTAAGTCTCCTTCCCGATATACTGTGGCTTTTGTACGATTAAAATCGAATCTTTCTTTTTGGGACTTAGCACCCTCTTGAATGTTTCTAAGGACGTTCTCTCTCAGGCTAGTTACATCTACAATGTCTCCTTTATCAAGCTCCGGCCCTAAGCTATCTGCATTAGTATTTAGTCTGTATCCGAACATAACCTCACATGGAGCCGCCTTAGTAATTTTATGGAATGTACTATTTATCGCTTGTTGAAGTGGTGTAATGCATATATCCCAACTATCTTCATCAAGATCCGCACCCATAGTCTTCATCGCATCTAATATCGTCTTATTGAATCTTTCAACTTGCCCATTTGATCTGGGCATACCTGTTGCTATAGTATGTAACCGAATGTTTCTATGTGTACAATATTCTTTGAATGTTTTTGATGTGAATGCTGTGCCTGCGTCCGTTATAAGCCTCCTAGGGTTACCGAAAATTTTTACTATGCCGTCGAGCTCATTAATGACATTACTAGAATCTGTGTTTGGCACCGCAAATATAAATACAAACTTGGTAAAAGCGTCTACAGCAACTAATAAATATTTATTATTGTTTTGAGTTTCTACGAAAGGACCTAGGTGATCCAAATGTAAGGTATGGAAGGGTTGTGCATATTTCGGCAACGGGTACAACTCACCTTCTTTTGGACCACCTTTGTTCTTGTAGTAAACACAATTTATACAGTTTTTTATATATTTCTTAACTATATACCGCATCCGAGAAAACCAATAGCGACATGATATTCGTTTGACCGTTTTATCAACCGAGAAATGTCCTAGATCATCATGGTTGCATTTGATAACCTGCCATATGCATGCTTTAGGAACTACCCAGCGGCGACCTTGGTTAGTACATCTGTAAACCTTATTTCCTAAAAGTTCGTACTTACTAAAAACGTCCTTATGATTATGTGCCTCACCTGTCTCTAAGATTTCTCTAATTTTGATCAAATCTGGGTCTTGAAGTTGGACGGACAGTAACCAATCTGCTTCTGTAATCGACATTACTATTTCTGTCTCAGATTTTTCGCCAGATTGCAAGGGGTTCCTACTGAGGGCATCAACATGCTGCATACGAGTACCTTCTCTATGCACAATATCATATGAAAATTCTTGTGTTGATAAAACCCATCTGGCGATGCGTGGTATTATCTCTTTTTTGGTCAATGCATAGCGAACCGCGTTGCAATCTGTAACTATGCGGAAATGAGTGCCTAGTAAGTAGTGTCTAAATTTTGCTAGGGATTGAACGATAGCTAACAATTCCAGCTCAAAAGAATGATATTTCTTTTCGTCCTCAGATGTTTGTCGACTATAAAAGTGAATTGGTTTCTCTCCGTTAGCTGTGTCTTGCATTAAGATGCCTGCAATACCTTCGCGGCTAGCGTCGGTATAGAGCACACATTTTTTTGTTGGATCAAATAAGGTTAAAATGCTGTCTGAAGTTAACGCAGCTTTCAAAGTCATGAACGCATGTTCCTGGTCTGAATCCCAGGTCCATGGATGATCTTTTTTCAATAATTTAGTGAGTGGACTTGAAAGTATCGCGCAGTTCTCAATGAACTTACGAAAATAGCTGATAAGGCCGAGAAATTGTCGTAGCTGGTGAACCGTCTTAGGGACGGGGAATTCTTTCACTGCGGAAACTTTACTTTCGCTTGGTTTAAGACCATCTGAATTTATTCTGTAGCCAAGAAACTCTATATCAGTCTTAAGAAAGTGACATTTCTTTAAGTTTAATGTGAGCCCATTTTCTTTGAAAATATTTAATAATTTTTCGAGTAAAACTAAATTTTCTTCTACTGTCTTGCTTATAATCAAAATATCATCGAGATATAAAATAATTTGACCAAATCTTAGGTTTCCTATAACCCTATTCATCATAGCTTGAAAACAGGAAGGTGCATTGACTAAACCGAAGGGGAGTCTTAGAAATTCATAATGCCCGTCTTCTGTTATAAAGGCAGTCTTATGTATTGACTCTTCTGACATTTTAATTTGGTAGTACCCACTTTTGAGGTCTAAGCTAGTAAAATATTGGCAACCCTGAAGTCTGTCTATAAGGTCTTCTATACGTGGTATAGGATATTTATCTTTCACAGTCAGTTTATTCAAAGCACGATAATCGATACATAACCTTTTATCACCATTCTTTTTATTCACTAATAATGCTGGACTTGCATATGCAGATTTGCTTTCACGAATAATTTTATTTTCTAACAGTTCTTCAACCATATTCCTAATAATTAATCTGTCATTGTGTGCCGTCCTATATGGTCTAAATTGTACAGGTTTATCATTATTTAATTCTATCATCATTTTATGACCACTTACTTCTCCTAATTCCTTAATATTTGACGCTATACACTGGCGATATTTATCAAAAAGTGAAATCAATTCCTGATCATGGGAGTCTGTATCAAAACTTTCAATGGACACATCTATGGCATTGCAATTATCAATATTTTTCATAATATGTTGGAATGTAAGATTCTCTCCGATACGTGCATACATTATATCAGGACGTTCTGTAACATTGCGTCCGATTAAGATGTCACATCCGGATATTTCATCAAGAATATACATTTCAACTCCCTTAATATGTACTGAATCTAATTTAAGGTCAACTCGTACTAACTCTTTTACGGTTTTACAAGTGTCTTTGGAAAATCCTTGCAACGTCACAGGTGTCGCCATTGGAAACCTTTCCATATTTCTAACATTTACTAAATGAGAAGATATAATAGAACAACTACTACCAGTGTCAATAAACGCGTCATTGATCAGTCCATTAATATATACTTTCTTATAAAATTTATCTTTTGTATTAGAAATCCGTACACACTTTATCTCCTGTCGGACAGATTTTTCTGTATTTTCTTTCGAATGCCTTTTTTGAAAACACACTTTTTCGGAATGACCTTTTCTACCACAAAACTCACACTTTACTGAACAATTTATGCGTCTATGATTACCCCCACAGTTGAAACATTCAATTGGTTTTCGATAATTTGATTGATTATTTGAAGTTAAGGGTAAACTTGTTGAAATCGATGTTTGTGAAATCATACTACTAGCTTGCGATGATACTTTAACGTTATTATCTCGTACGCTACCATTATTAGAAGATTGCTTTAAATTTTTATTAGATTTGTACACTCGACTATGCAAAAAACCAGCTAAATTATCACATGACTTGAAATTACTGGCTTCGACTGACGCAGTAATATTACTATCACCAATATTACCTAAAATAATAGAAATGATATCATAGTCGGAAAAATTCAAACATAAATTATCAATTCTCGATTTCTGTTCGAAGAAAAAATCATACAATGACTGATTTTCACACGGTTTACAGTCAATAATTTCTCTTAATAATTCAAACATATTTCTCTTAACCCTAAAAGTATTAGAAATCTTTTCTTTCCAATCTTTCCATACCCAGGTGGTCCATGTGTGGTCTTTGCGCAACACAGACTCATACCACACTTTAGCCGAACCTTTGAGCTTATTTAATGCCTGATGTCGTATCATACTATCCGTCCAAGAAAATGTTGAAGCATACGATTCGATAATATTTAGCTAAGATGTAACAGTATCCGTCAATGGATCAAAATCGGGTATCATGTTATGGAGAGTAATAGTGTTTGTACTTACAGTACCGGTATCGTTTGTGTGTGATACCTTATTCCTTTTTCGAGGTTGCGGCTTAAGCGGTGGTGTTCCGGAGCCGCTGCTTATAGTAGACGAGCTGCTCGACTTCGACGTTGAACGAGCATGTTTTTTTCCATATTTTCGCTTGTTTTTACGTTTTTTCTTGTCTCCCATTTTGATCGGCTAAGTGGTGGGCTCAGGGCACTACCATCCCACTTCTGATGTGAACTTACTTAAAATAAAAGGTAAGTATTGATTGTTTTGCATATAATTAAAAAGACTCCAAGCACAAACACTTTTTTTCAGTCGCCGGCAGAAAAGTGACGTTTTTCAGGCGCGAAAAACCACTCCATAGTTGACAGTTGACACTGTCAACTTGACAGATAGGTACGTCACCCTCGAGGTGTCACTGTGTTGCCAACAGTAGGTAGTACAATTATGTGAAGGAGGCTTAAGGGTGTACGTACATCAGATTATTTGGAACTACAAATTACAAATATACAAAACTAGGTACTATAAGTAAAGAAAAAGAACTTGTTTATCACAATGGGTATTCAAAAGAAAAATCAGATTTTAATATTTATAATAATCAAATCATGAATAATATGATAAAATGTGAATCATCAAATTATGTGGGACTATACAAATTGCCATATTTATACAATAAGAGCTATCTAAAAATAAGTGAAATTAAAATAGAAAATCTTATTTACTACAATGCTCAAAAGGAAAACCAAAAATAATGCTCAAAATAATATCATGAATAGTAACAAAAAATCTAAGCTCGATTCGATAATCGGTTTTGTATTCCAAGGTACTCGATTCCTTAGATAATATGTAAACCAATACCACCGATCGATTAAGTGGGATGGTCTAATATAACTTATCTTAACCCCAGACTCGATTATGGGGGGCACATCTTATTTATAACCCCAGACTCGATTATGGGGAACACAGCTCATATTTAACCCCAGACTCGATTATGGGAATATAAGCAGCTATCCAGACTCGATTATGGATAGATTGTAGATGCTCGTCTCTAAGAACTCGATTACTTAGGACAGCAGAAGTGTAACTTGTATCAAACACGAACCGATCGATTCTCGTGCCTGATCTGAAACAAAACAAAGCATCTATTTGTAGATATTTGCCTCTGTAAGGAACCTTACCACTAATTCATGCATTATTTAATAGTTATTTCAGCGATACTATTATTCATTGCTATCATCAGTTAAATTATCATTATCAGTGTAACATTCATGATCAGAATCCTGATCATTAAGCTCTAAAGCGGAAACGTGAATCCATGGCATCATGCGGTCCGCTGCAACTGTAGTCGGACGTTTATTTCGAGAGTCACTCATGCCAGGAATGGGAACTAGCTTATACCTATCTTTACCTAACACTTGGGCTACACGGTAAGGGCCGATATACGTCGGCATAAGTTTTTTACTTTGTCCATCATTACTGAAAAATGTCTTAGTTATTTTTACTAGATCCCCTACGCTATATGTATGCGCCGGTTTCCTACCTTTGTCATAAGCCAGTTTTTGTTTAATCTGTTCACTATCAATTCTCTCTTTTACTGCCTTCCGCATTTCAGAAATATCATAATCATTGTGCGTTACTTCTGTTACTTCACTTAAGATAGGATTCCTATCGCCATTCATGCAAGAACCAAATAACACTTCAGATGGAGTTTTTCCAATAGTTTTATGAACGGTGTTATTTAGTCCCCACTGAATAGTGCCGATATGACTATCCCAATTTTTCTCTCCGTGCTTGATGGCCATAGCGCGCATGGAGTCTAGAATGGTACGATTGTACCTTTCAACTTGACCGTTCGACCTTGGACTCGCTACAGCATTTAAAATATGTTTGATGCCTTTTTCTGAACAGAAAGTCTTAAAACTGTGTGATGTGAAGCAGCTACCTCGGTCGCTAATTAGACGTTCAGGATTCTTAAAGGTACAGAAAATATCATCTAAAGCCCTAATGGTGTTTTGGCTGTTCGTGTTCCGAACAGGTTTAATTAGACAGAACTTAGTAAAACCGTCTACGAGGACCAGCAGGTGAGTAAAACCTCTCTTTGACTTAACGAAGGGTCCGAGGTGATCAACGTGTACCGTGTGAAATGGTTTTTCGACCTTTGTGATGGGATGGAGCAGACCCTCGCGATTTTTAGAGTTATTTTTGGCAAACGCGCATTCAATACAAGAGTTTACATATTTCTTTACAAATTTCGACATCTTAGCAAACCAATAATTCTTTTTAATTCTTTCAAGGGTCTTCTCCACACCAAAATGCCCAATATCATCGTGGTTGAGGCGGCACAGCTGCCATCTTGCACCCTTAGGAACTACCCAGCGCAAGTTGTTTTTGTCACCGTCTATATACCGGTACAGCTTATTATCCTTCAACAAGTAATTTTTCTTTATGTATTGAAGCCCCTTGTCATCCAGGTCAGAACTCAATATATCGCTAATACGGCGTAGCTCGCTGTCACCAAGCTGGAGCGTATGCAGCCAATCATCACCTGTAATTGTCATCACAGCTGGAAACTGATTGTTAAGAGTTTCGTCGTCATTGATGGCGTTACGAGACAATGCATCGACGTGACTCATTTTTACGCCTGGCCTATATTCAACAGAGCAATTGAATTCTTGAAGTGATAACCACCAACGTGCTATGCGGGGAATCAGATCCCTTTTAGAAAAGGTAGAACGAAGAGCGCTACAGTCGGTTACAATCTTAAATTGTTTCCCCAGCAAGTAAACTCTAAATTTACGCAGTGAACATACTACGGCCAGAGTTTCCAACTCATAAGAGTGAAAATTTTTCTCTTCTGGAGAAGTTTGACGACTGTAGTATGCCACCGGCTGGAAGTCATCACCCTTTGTACGGCGCTGCAACAAAATACCACCAATGCCTAACCGACTAGCATCTGTGTGAAGCTCGGTCTCAGCATCGGGATCGTATATTGCTAAAATCGGCCTGTCTATCAGATGATTCTTAAGAGTTTGGAAGGCTTCTTCTTGCTCGACTCCCCACTGCCAAGCAACGTCCTTTTTCAGTAGTTTACTAAGCGGATAGGCAATACCAGCAAAACCTTGAATGAATTTTTGAAAGTAGCTTGCTAATCCAAGAAATTGTCGAACGTTGTGGACATTCTGAGGCTATGGAAAGTTTATGACACATACTATTTTCTTTTCTCCCGGGCGGACACCAGACGCGCTGATTTCGTAACCTAGGTAATCAATCTTATCACATAGAAACTCGCATTTAGACAGATTTAAAGTGAGGTTTGCATTTTCAATCACCTGAAGAATTTCCTCTAACCGTTGCAGGCACTCAGTAGTATCTTTTCCGAAAATAAGGATATCATATATATAGGCCGTGGCTTTGTTAAAACGAGCTGGCCCCAGTATCGAATTCATCATTCGCTGGAACACAGCAGGAGCATTTGCGAGGCCGAACGGCATACGATTGATCTCGTATTGACCGTCCGGCGTAACAAAAGATGTTAAGTGTTTGCTTTGCTCACTAATTGGCACCTGATAATACCCCGAAGCGAGGTCAAGAGTAATGAAACAAGCCTGGCCACTAAGACGTGCTATCTCATCTTCAATTATCGGCATTGGATACCGCTCTTTGATCGTAACTGAATTCAACATGCGATAATCTATACAAAGTCTGAGCGAACCATCCTTTTTCCGGACAAGCAGGATTGGACTAGCGTATTGAGATACTGATTCCCTAACGATCCCTGCATCCAGCATTTCCTCAATCATAGAACGTACCTTTTCTCGTTCGTGGTAAGATAATCTATATAGACGATAGACTATGGGCCGTTCACTACTGAGCTGTATGTTCATTTCAGCTGCATTTGTGCAACCCAGATCCTTGAGTGAATTGGCAAAACAATGAGCATACCTTCTGAGTATCGCAAATAGGCTTTGCTTGACTACGTCCGATACGTGATCGTTCACGTGGATTTGGCTTTCGTCAAGTGCCTTATTCGCAATTGTAGGGATCTCAGCAGACTCTTCAACTACCCTATTGACAATATAGACTTTCTCAGCTCTACACAATACAGTGTTACGGGAAATAACGCAGAAACTAGCGTATGGGAAAATCGTTACCACTAAACGACCATCTCTAGAAGAACACAATTCTCCACAAACAAGGTATTTCTTGTCAGGTTCTCCTGCTACGACACTCCTAAGAAGAACAGTACCACTGAAATTAGAATTAGTCACAGCCCTGGCCCTGACCGACGCTGGCCCGAACAACGTAACTGCACCCGTCGTTCTAATTGTCAAAGTAGGCTCGACACTTGATATAAGATCTGAGGTAGGTAATTCTATACCTATATCAAAAAACTGGAGTTTACTTGAATCCTTATAAACAATTATATGAGGCTGCTCCGTATAAGACTGACCCACCAAAACTGATTTTTCAAGAAAACTGTCATTTACCACTATGCACAGTACCGTCGCCTCAACACCATCAATACTGAGAACAAGCGGCAACTCTCCGATCGTCTGAACAACACTATTACCGAAACCCTTTAAGTTTGTTTGTACGTTATTGTAAGACAAACCTAAAGAACGAACTACTGATTCCTTCAAAAGAGTAACATCGCTCCCAAAATCAACGAAAGCTTCAAACGACATGTCATTGATCACCACATTCTTTAAAAATTTGGAACCACGACTAATCTCCGTTTGTTGGACGACAGTACCATCAATACACATTGTTTTTTTTTAAATTACTATTTTTTTTAGTTTTATCAGTTCTGTTGTTCACCGTACAACTTTCTGATAAATGGCCAAGTAAGTTACACTTAGTACACTTTATGATTGGTTTCGGGCAATAGAGAAAACTATGGCCTTTTTCTTTGCAATTGTAACAGCTTGAATTTTGGCCCGGCTTGGTATTAAATCTATTGTTAAAAGAATTGTTATTGTTGGTACTGTCGGTCCTGCTCTTGGATTGATTTCGATCAACAAAATTATTAGTGTCTCTACTGCTCATTAAATATTGCAACAATTGTTCAGGATGAGTACATTGCAATGCTAGGGCTCCGGACCGAAGGGTCCTATCGCTAATTCCGTGTATCAAACAATCTACTGCTCGTTTACCCACTATATCACACTGATTGAGTAAAGTCAGTTTTTCGTAAAAGTATATCTCAATATTTTCATTAAATTTGCTTTTCCGTTTGAGCATATCCTCCAAAGCCTGGCCGTAGTTCTGTTCGAAGGGGAATGCATTAATAAGCTTGTCTTGCCATTCTTGCCAACTAAATAAAACCGAATTTAGCCCTTCGTACCAGGTCTTGGCAAGGCCTTGGAGTTTTTGCATGGCAAAGTGTGTTGTCGTTCGGTCATCCCATCCGTACACCGAGGCGCACTCGTTAACTTTTTTTAACCACACATCAATGCGTTGGTTTTTTTTGAGGGATCAAAGCTCGGAAGAATATTCATATGATCAATTTTAGGTGTAGATTGCACGTCCTTAGCGCATGGTTGGGATGTCAGACTATCCTTTAAACTCTTAACAATATCAATAAAATCTTTCCTAGAAATAGAAGGACTCATGACCTTGTTATATATCCCGCGTCGATTCGTTGCTCAGCTGCTGCACCCGTCGATCCATGCTGGCCACCGCCACGCTGGTTTGAAGCAGCACGGTGCACGCTGTGGCGGCTGGGGCTTCTTGTTGGGCATCTGCGTCGTGTGGAGGACGAGCACCGACGCTCCTCAGCATGAAGAAGTCGCTCGCGTTCTTGCAGCAGCTGGGCTTCCAGGGCTTTGACGCGCTCACGATCTCGCTCGAGGTCTCGATCGCACGTGGCCGGGCTACGCGTCCGCAGTGGGCTTCGGCTCTTATTCCTCAGGGGACTCCGCAGACAGCTCCGACTATGGGAGGCCGTGTTGTGTCTTGAACTGCGTCTCGGTGTTTCTAGCCTCCGATGGTGGTCAGGTGGAGTATCCATGGTTTGATACCTCGCAAAATAAAATTCTAATATTAGAATGATTATAAAAACAGCGCATTATAAACTTAGAGGGTATATTTTGAGGGTAGTTATTGAACAGAAATGATCATAAATTTTCTAGTAGTCACGATTAAATAATGTACCTATTTTATAAAATCTCGGTAATCTAAAAGTCTTGATGTTAAAAAGATGGCAAATGAAAATGATGATTAATAAGAAAAAATTATCGCAATTATTCATTTAAATAGTTCACTAAAACGTTAGATAAACTTGAACACATAATGGTTAACTAAAAGGTTAAATATCTCGAAAACGGTAAGTCGTAGACGAAAAATAACGAAATTTTACCCCCTTTTAGAATCCCATAAACGCACTGCCGACTTCCCATTGAGGTCCTATAAAACACCATAAAGACACCATGGACACGGTTAACATAAATTGCAAGTCAAGATGAAGATAATAAGTTGTTGGGCGTTTACTTACGTTTTAAAACGTTGTTCATCCCACTTCTGAATTATAATGAAACAGGATCTATTATTTTAAAATGAGACTAAACCACTTGGACATATAAATCAATTTATTCACTTTGTACTTTAAACAAATATAACACAAATCTAACACTTTTCTTTACTACTATTTAAATACGTTTCGACATAAGAGAACTTATACTTTCGACAGCGTAACAAAGAATGTGCAAAATGGTCATCTCCCCGCATTTATACTCCTAAATTTTTAGCGCGAAATTCTCGAGTTCTAATTGGTCGCCGCTCTTTTCAAGCGTCAACCAATCATTTGTTTTTACAATTTGGCGGGAAACTCCAGCGACCAATCACGTTGCTGCTAGCTTAGCCGCGAAACCACAGAGTTGCCATTATAGAAAAATTAAAAGAAATACTAACTCGAATATTTGGCGGGAAACCCTACCGACCAATCACAGTTAAGCTGAATTGACCGCCAAACTACAAAGTTGCCATTATTAGAAAATAGTTAAAAAAAGGTTACTAGTTTAAGGAAAAGAATTAACCCTAACACACGTTAAGAATTTGGATCCTGTAAATCCTGTTGCATTTGCAGTCAACACCCACCGAGTTTGGGACTGTTCTCCTACATACAGCCATTTGTCCGTTGAACCACTAGCCAATACAACTTTTCATCGGCTAATATTTCTCTAAAATCTTTCACCCATGAATTTTTACTCTGTATTATCTTTTGCCAACGTCGCTTCAAAAGCGATTGTTTTGCCTGAACAATATTTTGACAATGATCTTTTCATCGCCAGACGAAAAAATTAAATAAATGCGAAACGCCCACCAATTTGCATTGATCCTGCGTGCTGGATTAAAGCGCGTAGCATCACTAAGGTACTGGCACCCTGTAAGGCCCGCCTAATTTCAAAACCTTGTGAAATTGTCAATTTGGATATCATAAAGAAAAAAACATCGCGTGCGTGTGGTTTGAGGGCCACTTCATCGAAAGTCAATAAAAATATACTGATGATTTAGTAAACATTATAAAAGAAATGTGCAACTTGGAATCGATTTTGTGAAAGTCACCTTCACCGAGTTATTAGCTGAAGAGTCGGGCCCTCAGTTCTCACATGGAGGATTGAGGGCCCAGCTGTTGCGAACAAACTATTAACATTATAGTAAAAGTTTTAATGCCAAAGTCTAAGTTAATCCCGAACAAAAATTGTGGAAGTAAGATTTATCGCAAAACGCTTTTCTACTTTGTGTAATCTTAGTTCAAAATGGGCCCTCAATCCTCCAACTTACAAAAATTCATTACGCATTTTTTTTTAATTATGGGATTACGGCTGTTGTAAGTTGTCCAGTGGGGTACGTAATAAAATGTGAAAAAATGTGAAACAAATAGCTGGCTTCAACTCCTCCTAGTTTTACAGTTATTACCTTCTGAATATTCGGGCCCTCAATCCTCCACATTTTCTACTTCTTGATTTATTACGCACAAAGTATGGAATGTAAAATTAACATGAAGTTATCTGTTTATGTGAAAAAAAATGTGCAACAAGTTGGTATTATTTATTATTAATAAGAATTGGAATAAAAGTATAAATTAAAAAAAAAACCGAAATCGACTAGTTTTTTCACCTGGTACGTACGTAGGGTAACCATTATTTTTTTTATTTCTCATACTCGGAAAGTCGATGGAAATCACTGCTTTACACCCTAGGGCGGAAAATAATAATTAAAATAAATGAGATATGTACAGTCAGCAACGAATGTCGTTTAACATTGAAGTACTTTTTCGACACGCTTTTTTGACGAATGCCACAGTTTGAAATATTAATCAAAAATATTGCTTTGACAAAGTATAAACCTACTTTCGTTGCTAACCGTACTAGAAAAATATCTCGCATGAAAATTGCTCTCTTTTGACCCTTGCTTTTTGTTGTGTGATGTTTTAATAACTGGCTGTTCTTGCCGTTTGCAAAATTTTCGTAGCTCTCTAGTAATATAAAGTCCTGATCACAGCCACACCACATTACATGTCATGAAAGTCGCCTGATCAAATATGACATTTACTCAACGTAAGCACACACAGTATAGGTAAGTATATATTAGCTTTTACTAACTTGTACTGTGGGATACGCGTGGTACTCGCTGCCGTGTCGTGTGTGTCATAGAGGATTAAAAAAAATGCCGTGCCCGAGATGAACGCAGGGGCTCCCAAACTATTTTAGACAAGAGACCCTTTTTATGCCAATGGACGGGTAGTACGTACGTTATAACACAACAAATAACTGATCATACGACTATTGTTATGTACATTAAATAATGTTGATTAATAAAAAAGTTGACTTGCAAAAGTAAGTTTAACGTAATTCTTTTTTCATCAAATTGTTGGTTTCGGGGCCGAAAGTTCGGTTTTGGCTGGAATTCCAGTTTCGGCCGGACACTAGCTTTCGTTTATGTCGACCCTTGAGAAACCGATTTCGACCCCAGGGGGTCGATATCGACCACTTTGGGAATCCCTGCTTTAACGCAAAGAGAAAATTTGATTTTACGTTTGTAAGAAAATCCGGAAAATCTATTGTGATTTTACTAGGGAAATTGCAGTTTTTCCCAGCGAAGCGGTCCTTTTTCTTAGAAATATTTTAATTCACTATTTGTGATGACCTATAATTGGCTTTCTGATACTATGTAAGTTATTTTATCTGTTTAATATAGCTGTTGGTCGTCCGAAAATAAATAAATAAATAAATACATAAATTCATTTGAGTTCCGAAACTATGAAAAAGCTTTTGTTTCGATTCGATCCGAGAGACCTGGGCGGTGCTGCAGTCTCTCCAGAGGTGCCAAGTGGAGGTATATCGAGATGGTGCTGAGATACTCATATGAAAATGCCGCCATATCGGTCCAAGTACCGAAAACTTGAACACAATGCTCGAAGATCTCCTTTGTACTTCCTCCAAATATAAACAATATTTTTTTTACAGATATCCGTAATCGATCATGACAAGAGGACGCGTACCATCTGTTCCGATTGAAGAACAGATATTATTATTTAAAAAATATAGTAACGTACTGCAGGTTGGTGATATTAAATACAATCACCCCATATTTTCTGAAATATCTCAAGAAATCAACAGTAAAATGTCCTCAAAAGCTTTGTACATATCGTTTTTGCGGCATCGCAGTACTGTATTTTCAAAAGATAACACCAGTAATACTGTTGATACCTCTTGCTCTTCGTCAAACAGCCCGGTGTCATTTGAGTATTCAAGTGATGCTGTTCCAATAACTTTTGAATCATCATTAAAATTTGAATTTGATATTGATGTGCATGAACTTCAGAAAATAAAACCTATTCGATCTATAAAGAAACGTGACGATTCAAATTGCTACAGGACATACTTGACACTGCCTAAATTCAAGTGGTCGTCTATGTTGAAAGAAAAAATTTGGTTATATTCAAAATTACCGTGTACATGGACCCTGAAGATGAGTAAAATTTCGGCAGATGAAAACGTTACAGTGAAAGGGCAATGTTCCCAGTGCAAGGCACAGATTTTTTTAAGTATTTTAAAAAAGACAGATAATTTTTATGTGGCCTCCTGCAATGTATCAAATTTAAACACTGGGTTCAAACACAACAACCAAAAAAAGTCGAAGCTTACCCCTTATAAGCGACAACATCTGGCAAAGATTTTAAAGTATAGACCAGCTATAGCAGTCCAAAGAGAATTAGCTGCCAAATTAATACCTCAAAAATACGATAGTTCAATAATCTTGCCGTCTCCGGTATTACCCACCGTTAGCGCCCTTCGGAAAATTAAGTCTGATGTAAGGATTGGCGAGCAATTTCATAGTAATGTAGTTTTGTCTTTGCTATCTATGTCTCATAATGACCGTTTTAAAAATTTCTTTCACAAGATAGATATGTACCCAAATTTTACTATTCATTTCTGGAGCCAGCTACAAGTGGATTATTACAAAATTTACTGTGAAGCAACAAATAGGACAGCGATAACTATTGACGCAACAGGCTCTATATTTAATCCAGTCTCACTTCCAAATGGTACGACAATTACAAGAAGACTTTTTTTGTACCAGGGACTAATTACATGTGACAAAAACTTGCGGTCTGTGCCAATTTTTCAGATGATTACTGACTCTCACGGTCACGAAACAATATCAAATTGGTTGAAAATATGGAATTTGAGTGTTGATGGGATAAAGCCCCAAGAAATCATAACTGATGATAGTGCAGCATTAATATCAGCAATTGTTGTAACGTTCACTAAATTTAGTTCTACCAAAGCCTACATTGAACATTCATTTAAAATTTTGAGTGGACATGAACAAGAAATACCACCCGTTTTTGTAAGACTCGATACGAGTCATTTCACAAAAACTTTACACAATTTGCCATGCTTACATGGAACTGACACAGAAATTAAATTCTTCTACATTCGGTGCATAATTTATTTAAAGAATTGCGTCGATTTTCATCATTTGAAATGCACTATTAGCGATATATTGGACGTATGCTACAGTAAAACTAACACTGCTACGAAAGCAAAGCTTGATGTCATTTTAAAAAATATACTGGTTCTTTCTCCACCGGATGACAAACACATGGGGAGCGTAGATTTGGAAACCAATAAGAATGAGATAAACAACGATTTCTTTTGCTGGTTTGACAAAGAAGTAATTAAAAAAAAAACGAATGAAACTCGTGTTGGGGAAGCTAACCCATTTTACCTACCAACTATTGTGGCGACGCTGCGTAGGTTGTTGCATAAACTTCCACTATGGTCAAATATATTAGTCTCGTTTTTCAAATCCGACAATACAGCTCCGTCGTCTTCTGGTGTGGAAAGCTTTTTCAAAACTGTTAAGCATGTAATTTTCAAAACAAAAGCACAGAAATACAGAATTGATGAATTTATAAACAAAATTGCACAATTTCTTGAAGGTGACCTTAAGTCTTCGATTATAGACTTAAAGAATAAAGTTCACAATAAAGATGTGAAAAGTTTTAATACAAGAAAAAGAAAACAAACTCAAAAAAAACATATCACAAAAAAAGCGAAATATCAAGTAAAAGTACTTACAGAGGATTCTGTATTTTCTGACAAACCTTCTCTTATCGAAAACTGGAAGGGGCAAGGGAAAGAAGAGAAAACAACCGAATTATTAAAACAAATTAAATGTATGAGAAATGGTAATTTATGCGCTACTATTGGCATTGAGAATAGAAATGTGAAACTGGAAAATACGTGTGCACTCGATTCGATATTTTACCTTTACTCTTATGGGTATATCAAAAATCGTCATGTTAAAACTACAATGGATTTGTATATCACTGACTTAATTCCAGACTATATTAAAAGCTTAACAGGTATCATACATAGTGATCCATACAAGCTTCGAGCGGAAATTGCCATAAAACATTTCGCAAACAAATTGGAACTAGGATCAAAAGGTAACTTTGTGATTGACTGCCAATGCAATGTCACTTACTGTATCGAAACAGTTCTATTAAATTATTTTTACAGTGCCATTTTTACAAAACGATGCTGTAACAGTGACTGCACATCCAATCCAACTGAAAGACAGTTTGCTTTCCTACCACTCGAATTAGATATGTTATCAGATTTTGGGATTGAGTGTTTGGAAGAAGCAATTTGCATTGACGAAACAATGAAGTCCTGTCTTACTTGTAATTCTAGCGTAAGAGCTAACTATGAATTACATTATGTCATTGCATTTGATTTAAACGGCACTGGTGAACATTGCTTACAAGATATACCGCACACTCTAAGAGTTAAATCAAAACTATATGAGCTTATCGGAGCAATTGAGTTTGTTCCTTCTATTATTCCGAATAGTTTGGGACATTACAAATGTCATATATTCATAAATAGTAAATTTATATGCTTTGATGACAATAAACAAAGGCAAAAACTCGAAGAGAGTGTAGTAAGACCCATAAATATACATTTGCTAATCTTTGCAACAGTGTAAAAGAATATTTTTAAGGATAATTATTTTTACTAACCTAAAAAAAGACTATTACTGTCTTATTCAGAGATGTTTCACAAAACGAACGCACTCTGAATAAGACAGTTACTGTATTATTCAGAGTGCGTTTGTTAAACTAGGGCCAAAGTTAACATGGCGTTAGACTGCGGACTAACGCCATTTTAGCGCAAATCGTATTCAGAGTGACAGTTTAACTTTTAGTCCCACCGTCTAAGGATTAAAAGGTGCATTCTGATTGGTTTACAAGTATTAAACCAGGTTTTGTTAGAACAGTCTTGTACCCCAGTTTTGTGAAACATCTCTGAATAACACAGTTAATGTTTTATTTGTGTTTGAAAGAGGTTTTTTGTTATGTTATAACAGTTTTTTAATTTTTGAAAATGGGTACTAATTTTATTGAAAGGCCTTGATAAAAAAATATTTTTTCAATTTTTGAATATGGGTATCAATTGAAAGGCCTTGATGGGCACTTTACGTTTTTAAGTCAGTTTTTAATTATTATTATCAGTGTAATTTTTAAGATATAAGTATCTAAAATGTATAAGTCACATAAATGTTGTATTAATAGGTAACTTAAAATGTTTATTATAAGTTGAAGTTTAAGTATTAAGGTTAATTTTAAGTATTGTTTTGGTATTCGAGTCTCTTTTCTTTTTATAATTTTGATTTAGGAAAGACTTCAGTTTGTGCATTTAAATATCTAGTACCTGGATGAACAAGCTTTGCTCGGATCATTCAGTCCTTTAAAGAAAGAATTCGCATTTTTACTATTGGTTATTTAGTACAAGTTTTGCTGTGTTTAGTTGAAAGCGCCATCTGGTGTTTTTTTCTGGTGATTTGACTGCCTCCATGGCCGAATATATACACCGGTTTTCAAGATGTCGTTTTTCTACATTTCTGGGCGACCAAGCTTGGTCGGTTATTACTACTATTTATTGTTATCTCAAAGATTAATATATTTTTAAACTTGTCTGACGACAATAAAACTTTTTAAAAATATATATAAACTTGAACATATAAAAAAAGCAAAAGTCACCGAGGGGGATTTGAAGCCGTAACACTAGTTTCTTGCCGTCCGCGTCTTATCCCGCTGGACCAAACGGACAGTGGCTGCCCGGACGAAATTAGCGACCATATTCTGCGTCGAAAGAAAAACGCAATAAAATTCGAAAACACTGGTTTTCCCAAATATAAGCTTTATCTAGATCGATTTTTAACCGACTTCAAAAAAACAAAAAGGAGGTTCTCAGTTTGACCTGTATGTATGTATGTATGTTTGTCCGCGATTATCTCGCGTTTGGCCGAATCGATTTTGATGCGGTTTTCAGAAAAGTATTGGTCACACTTAGGAGAAGGTTTTAGTATTTTAACCGACTTCAAAAAAAAAGTAAGGTTCTGAGTTTCACTCGTATATATGTAGGTATGTTTGTCCACGATTATCTCGCGTTTGGCTCAACCGATTTTGATATGGTTTTCAGAAAAGTATTTGTTATACTTAGGAGAAGGTTTTAGTGTTTTAACCGACTTCAAAAAAAGAAAGTTATGAGTTTGACTCGTATGTATGTATGTTTGTCCGCGATTCTCTCGCGTTTAGCTGAACCAATTTTGATGCGGATTTCAGAAAAGTATTTGTTACACTTAGGACAACGTTTTGGTATTTTAACCGACTTCAAAAAAGGAGGTTCTCTTCTTAGTTTGACCCGTATGCATGGTTGCCCGCGATTATCTCACGTTTGGCCAAATCGATTTTTCTATCTACCTAGATAATATATCTAATACAAAAGATACTTACACTAAAAAAAAAAAAGAAACAATTGTTTTAAAAAACAAAAAACGGACTTCAAAAACCCCACTCTAACTCTAAAAAGCAATAAATAATATTGAAATCACTAGATACGCATTTTCATTGCAATAAAACACGTCTATTGAAGTCGGGTGGGGCTGTTAGAATAAAAAAAAGTTCTCCTCCAGTCCCACCCGACTTGACTAGACGTGTTTTATTGCAATGAAAATGCGTATCTAGTGATTTCAATATTATTTATTGCTTTTTAGAGGTAGAGTGGGGTTTTTGAAGTCGGTTTTTTGTTTTTTAAAACAATTTTTTACCCCTGAAAACCCCAATATACCAAATTTTAGCGAAATCGTTAGAGCCGTTTCCGAGATCACAGAAATAAATTTATAAACATACATATTAATTAATATACAAGAATTGCTCGTTTAAAGGTTTAAAGGATTTAAAAGCCCAATCTAAAATTTTCAATTATTTAATTAAATAAAAATTAATAGGCACAAAGGGATATATTTCGAAAGCGCCTGGGTTTTCCCTATTCCTCATAAGTATTGGATAAAAAACGTGGTCACCCTATTTCATACTTTAATGGGATAAAAATAAAATTGATATTCTTCTTAATAAATGGGTCTTTTATTTTCCCTTTGATATCAACTTATTGCACATTTTTTTTCACATAAACAGATAACTTCATGTTAATCTTACATTCCATACTTTGTGCGTAAAAATCAAGAAGAAGAAAATGTGGAGGATTGAGGGCCCGAATATTCAGAAGGTGATTACTGTAAAACTAGGTGGAGCTGAAGCCAGCTACTTATTTCACATTTTTTCACATTTTATTACGTACCCCACTGGACAACTTACAACAGCCGTAAATCCATAGTTTAAAATAAAATGCGTAATGAAATTTTGGAAGTTGGAGAATTGAGGGCCCATTTTGAACTAAGATTATATAAAGTAGGAAAGCGTTTTGCGATTAAATCTTACTTCCACAATTTTTATTCGGGATTAACTTAGATTTTGGCATTAAAACTTTTACTATAATGTTAATAGTTTGTTCGCAACAGCTGGGCCCTCAATCCTCCATGTGAGAACTGAGGGCCCGACTCTTCAGCTAATAACTCGGTGAAGATGACTTTCACAAAATCGATTCCAAGTTGCACATTTCTTTTATAATGTTTACTAAATCATCAGTATATTTTTATTGACTTTCGATGAAGTGGCCCTCAAACCACACGCACGCAAAACATCGATATAAAACTAGGGTATTTTATTGAAAACCACAGTTCATAAAAAATGCGGTGTTATTTCGATGTTAATAGAAAAAAAACCGGTCAAGAGCGAGTTGGACTCGCGCACCGAGGGTTCCGTACCACCATAAATATAAATATTTGGATATGTTACTTTAGAACAGTCTTTCAAAAGTAGAATAGACGGCGGACAGGCAAAAAGGTGGATGGGTGAACAGACGGACAGGTGGAAGGGTGAATAGGCGGACAGTTAATTTACAAATCTTAACCACAGCTGCTTATGGTGACTGAAAAGCGAGTGGCTGACACTCCACACATTGCAAACTGTTTATGTTCATTGATATATTTGACTTTCGCTTCCGCTTCAGCTTCCGCTTCCTCGTCCACTTACACTTACCGTCACTGTAACCGTCAATCTTTTTATTTATCTATCCATCTGATGGTTAAAATTTACTCTTAGGTGATCGATTAGCGATTGGTCTGCTGTAATGCACTCTGTACTTGTTTTTACTCTTTGACCCCCTGTCGCGGCGTGAGTGCGTGACCATGGAAATAGTACTATAAACCGGATTGAGTGCTTCGCCCCAAAACGCGCCGACAGAGAGGTCAAGTAGATGTATGTGTCCTTTTCTTCATTAGGGTGACCAAACCGTATGGTTGGCCGGAGACATACATAATACTTTAAACTGTTTAATATAAACTTAAATACCTACATACCTAGGTAGTTCGTTATTTATAATTATATGAAATATGAAATATGAAATATGAAATGAATGAAATGAAATGAAATATGAAATAAATATTTATTACACAGAAAATTAATTTTACAAATGTGTACAGAGGCCCCCAAACTAGGCAGAGCCTGTATCTTGGGAAACCAATTTATTTTTACTTGGTCAAGCGACCCGAGATGCTACTGTGAAACCTACCTATTAATAAAAACAATTTATTTATAAAAACAGGAATAACAAATAGTTCTTAGTTAATAATTATTATACTTAGCCTAGAAGAAAGTTTCTACTAGTTTAATTGGTTGTTATTTTAAAAATGAACTATGTCTTACTATTACATTCGTTAACGTTAAGACTACAATCATAACTAATGGAGTTCAAGGGCTTAGAAACATCGACTAAGAAGAGCTTCAGTATCCTTATAGGATTTACTAAGTAACCACTTGGTTACAACCGACCTCGCTTCCGGCACTGAACAGTTTTTAATATCACAAACCTTTACTAATGCATTGTAAACCCGAGCTCTAATCGAATCACCAAATCTGCTAGCAAAATGTGAATTTGTACTGGGAGTTGGTATTTTAAATTTACGTTTATTTAGAAGTGTCTTATAGTTATCTGAATTAATAATACACTTGTGTGTTGTCAAACAGGTTTTTAACAGGAATAGTTGGCGAACCGTCAGAACCTGAGCTTCCTCGTACAAGTCAGTTGTTGGGTGTCTGTAAGGCCTTTTTAGCATAACTTTAAGTAGGGATCTGTTAGCTCGTTCAGACAATAGTAATGTCGTCTTGGCAGCACTACCCCAGACCGAGATGCAGTATCCAATTATAGATTGACAAAGCACCTTGTAAATCATGATGAGCAGATCTTTGTTAGCGGAGTCTCTTAGTTTTCTGAAAACACCAATAATTTTTCTAATGCGTTTAGAGAAACACTGAATGTGAGTTTTGAAAGATAAATGCTCGTGTATCATGATTCCAAGGTACCTCACCACATTGACACGGGAGATGGACTCACAATCACAGTGAACAGAAGAAGCCAAGTCACATGAATGTATTTTAATCTTTTGCTCAGAAGTTGGTTTAGAGATCGACGTTTTGTGAAAACATATAAAATGAGTTTTTGAGGGATTAAGAGTAAGAAGATTGTTTTTGAGCCAGCCATTGACGGACATCAAGCCAGCTTCTGCTTTTTGAAAGGTGTTGTTCCAGTTATAGCCAGTAAAGAGAAGGGCAGTATCATCAGCATAACAAATAACGTCTGCATTGGCCAGCTGTAAATTATGGATGTCATTCAAATAAACGATGAAGAGTGTAGGTCCGAGGATGCTCCCCTGAGGGACACCAAAATTATTATTTTAACCAATTAACACTTTTTACTGCGTTTTTATTAGGTTGCTTGCTCTTTTGTTTGTTTGAGCACAAATTTTGCAAACGATTTTATACTAAATTCCCGATGAGCTAGAGACTTGAAACTTTGAACACAGGTCAGAAATGGAAGGAAATGCAATATTACAGTGTCATTGAGGTGATCTGATAATGGAGCCGGAAGAACGCCACAGGAACTCTATGATGAATGAAACTATACAACCCCATCGTGTTTGGGCTTATTAGAATTGTCTTGACAAGTATACTGCCCGGCATATATATTGGCAAGAGAATGAAAGAGACAAAAGATGCGCAGTAGCCATAAACTTAGTGTTTATGGCTACTGCGCATCTTTTGTCCCTTTCTTTCTCTTGCCAATATATATGCCGGCATCTGTACTCTGACGGGAGACGAGGTTCAGGGTGGGATGATGAAGTCTGGATTCCATGCCATAGGAACTCAATATTGAAACCCCATCGAGTTTGGGCTCGTTTGAATCGTCTTGACGTGTGCTCTGTTGGGTAATAGTATCCAAGAGTCTGATGAAGGCCACAGGAACTCTGCAATAAAACCTTTCAACCCCATCGAGTTTGGACTCGTTTGAATGGTCTTGACGAGTACTCTGATAGGCAGTGGTATATTTTTAGTTTAGCTCGTTAACTAAAAAAAAGAAAACTAACATTTATTTAAAAAAAATATATTTTAAGAACAAATTATTTATCACGTTTTTATTAAGTTGCTTTTTTGTTTATATATTTTAAATATGGTAATTCAACCAATTAAAATCTAGTTTATTCAATTCAATTTTATTTCAAGTGTAAATAATTACGCAACTTTAAAGTTTATTCCAATTTTTAATAAAAATGCAATGTGCGTGAACTTCGGAAAAACAAATAAATGTTGGAAAAACAAGTAAAAGTAGGAAAACATTGTCTAGTGATCTGTAGTTAAAAAAAGATGCAAACGATTTTCAACTTTATTGACGTTTGAAATTCGATTGCTTTTTCCCATAATTATACTTGTACATTTACTTTGCTGTTTCATTAAAAACTGTTATTTTGGTAAAGATGTCAATAAGGTCTAAAATACTTGCACCAATTTCTTTACTTGTGAAGTTAATAAAATGGGTGCAAGAGATTTACGACGACACAATGTTATAATATAAAAAAAAACAAAATGGCGGCAAACTATATTGTTAGTGGGCTGATTATATGAAACTCGATTTTGTTACTATTTTGATAAAAATATAACAAAGAAATGTTAAAAATATAAAAAAATATGGCAGCCAACCTTTTTTATTTGTGGGCTGATTTGAATGAAACTCCGTTTTTAGTACTAATTTGACAAGAAAATAATAACACAATATGTATTGAAAAAATTAAAAAAATCCAAGATGGCAGCCAACTTGTTTGTTTTAGGGCCGATTTCGATAAAACTCGGTTTTTGGTAATATTTTGACAAGAAAATAACAACGCAATTTTTAAAATACTAAAAATCTAAGATGGCGGCCAACTTTTTTGTTTTTTGGGCCGATTTCGATGAAACTCGGTTTTTGGTACTAATTAGACAAGAAAATAACAACTCAATGTAAACTGATGGAAAAATCAAAAAATATCAAAATGGCTGCTAATTTGTTTTTGGGTTGATTTTGATGTGACTCGG
This sequence comes from Agriphila geniculea, assembly GCA_943789525.1. Classification (NCBI taxonomy): domain Eukaryota; kingdom Metazoa; phylum Arthropoda; class Insecta; order Lepidoptera; family Crambidae; genus Agriphila; species Agriphila geniculea. The sequence continues at coordinate 17,835,410 of OX038890.1, forward strand.
TTGAAAAAACAAATAAATAAATTGGCTGCCATCTTAGAATTTTTTTATGACATTCCGCTGCTGTTTTCTTGTCAAAATAATACCAAAACCCGAGTTTCATCAAAATCAGCCCACAAGCAAAACAGTTGGCCGCCATCTTGGATTTTTTGTAT